>CP106725.1:101823424-104520921 GCA_025506655.1 Gossypium rotundifolium
GTTCATATGTAAATAATGCATTATTATTTATGCTTTAATTGCTTTAATATTGTATGATTTGTGATTTACTCTTTGAATGAATCGAAAAAGTTCAACAAGTGAGAAAAAAATCTCGGTTGAAACTTAGGAAATGTTAGGATACAAATGTCATGACATTAGGGTTATCTAAAATTACGTGTAAGACCATATCTGAGATATGGCATCAATTTGAGATTTCGTGTAAGACCATGTCTGGGATATGGCATCGATATGAGATTACGTGTAAGACCATAGCTAGGCTATTTGCATCGATATGAGATTACATGTAAGACCATATATGGGATAATGCATTGGTACGGTATTGTATGTACGAGATTCCCGAGTATCCTTTAGTATTCCAAATGGTTCAACGGGAAATTCAATGGGAAATTCAACGGGTGTGTCATAGAAGAGAAGATGTGAGTAATATGAATTGATACAGGTATGTACGTAAAGTTTATAAGCATTGACTTCATGAAATTGTGAGTTTATGATTTCCATGAGAATGATTTTATGAAAACCTTGTGATTATGAGTCTATATTTGTGATGTGCGAAATACATAGTAAATTCGATTGATGATTTTGTGATTGGATTTTGGGCTAGAGTGAGTTATGACATAGCATGTTATATTCATGCAAAATGTGATTTATCGGTTATGAGATAAAGGAAAGATTGGCAAAATTTCCTATTAAAATGATTATGGAAACATGGAAAGATAAGAGTTTTGGCGATTGTAAGATGTAAGAATATATGCTTGAAATGTAAATGCTCATAATTAATATGTATGTCTTATGTGAGGTTTGAAATGGTTTGTTGATTGTGGAAAATGATATGTTATTCTTATGACTGAGCAAGATGTGCTCATTAAGTTTAATGACATTTATGTTAATATATGTCATGTTATTCATATGACAATGTGTAATTAATGTTGTTTATTATTTGAATATGAACTTACAAAGCTATATAACTTACCCCCTTCCTTTCCCATGTCTTATAGGGTTAATAAGCTAGCTCGAGTTGGAGATCGCCGGAGATTCTATCACACTATCAAGCTACCATTTTAGGTATATATAAATTCAAGTATTTTAAGTTATGGCATGTATAGGGACTAAGTCAATTGGTTATATGTGTCTTTGTGATGGTAGCCAATATGTTGGCTTGTAATCGTCAAAGGCTTGTTCGCTATTTGGCCATATAAGTTGGCTTATGTTGGCAACATGCTTGAAAGCCTAAGTATATTCATATTTGTGTCAATGTCTATGGTGATATGATCATGGTATGCTTGGTGAATGTCAAATATTTGGAAATGTGTGGCATGATTGTGTGATGTGGGAATTGTGACCTATTAATGAGATAAGGAATTTGAGTATAATTAGATAACTAGATAGAAATTGATTGAAGCCTAATAAATGTGGGATTTTTATGTTTGATTTATGGCTTAATAAATGTAGTGAGCATGTCAGATAAACATATAAAGTTGATATGTTTCAACCATGAAGGTGGATGCTTTGGTTACCTAAGTATGTAATGTTATATGCCATTGAATTAATGTGAGTGTATGTGTGAATAAGGGTGACAAATGGCTTGGTAAATAGCCTTTTTATTGTCCACATGGGTAGACACACTGTAACACCCCTTAACTCGTACCCGTCGCCGAATTAGGGTTATGAGGCGTTACCAAACTAGACACAATTTAGCACAGTCATATATGGAATAAACCCAATACGCATATTTAAATTTTCCATATCAACAAATGATGATTAAGACTTACATTACAAACAACCATGTTTCATAATGCAATACATCATTACTCATAATCTATACAAGTTTCAATCAAGCTTTCACATAACAACACCAAATTTCATATGTTAAACATATATAAATACATCTATTTCATCAATCTAATATCAACATATCTTTTATACCTTATACAAATATGCATAATAAAAACGAATAGATCCATGATACTCTATTAGATTTTCCTTCTCATATGTGACATTCGAACATTATAGCATAACCAAACATACACATCATGCTATCATAATATGCGCAATGTCCCTAAAACTACAATCATGTCAAACCATAATTATCAATTTATCCTACCTTATTAATTAATGGACAGAAAGATTATTGAATAACCTACCAAACACGTATGATATGTGACTAGTCCACAATATATAAATATAACCAATCCATTGACCATATATTCGGTCCTCAATTTAAAACTCCAATGATCAACCCAAAACATAAGTTTACACATTTTCTTGACCATCTCTGAATTATAACCAACCACATAATAATTTAAGTAGAAAAATTCACACGGCATAATATGCATACTTATACATATATATATATATATATAATACATATAACTGATTATTTCTATATAACCACATTTAACTTCCAAGCATAATTTGCACATCTCTTATACCAAAGATTTAAAACAAACCATTATATCAAACATACAAACGATGCTTAACGAAAAGTAATAGCCTTATTCGCAAGGCCATATATATATACATTTACAAAACCAAACATCATTCATTCAAGTCATAATTCAGCCTATACATGCCTTTGATTCGAAAAGTAAACATATATATACCAAAGCGAGTGATAGTGTGGTCGAATTTCTTGATGATCCCCTGAGCCCGTAGTTGAATCAATGATCTATAAAACAGAAATACAAGCACATACAGAGTAAGCTCACTAGCTTAGTAAGTCTTAAGCAAAAAGATAATTCACTAATCAAGCACTTTAACATTTTAATCAATAAATGTAGGACATTGTATATGTATATTTCGATATGCAACTGATACAAAATCGGATCCTAGTAATGTATTTACTCAATTACTTATACTTCACTACCATCAACCTGCAACTCATCAAAGCACAAAGTACATATATTACATGAATCGCATGTTTATAATCATGTAAATTCAACATTCATATCCATTACATTATCACACCAAAATTCCATTATTTCTATATTCATACACGCCGATTATAAGCTCAAATTCACATAACATCTTTCTTAACATAATATATTTCAACTCAAGTAACATTAATCACAACTTACCTTACTTCTGATGAATACAAATGGGACTTATGCTTACCTGAGTTTATAACACAATAGATTCACTATGTTACACCTCGAGTAATTTATGGTTCCTTCGCTTTAAAGTATCACCCAGATTAAGCACGCTAGGCACGAAGCCCAAATATATCACCAAGACTAGGCTCGCTAGGCACGAAGCCCGAATATATCACCGGCACTAAGCCTGCTAGGCACAAAGCCCGAATATATCACCGGCACTAAGCCTGCTAGGCACGAAGCCCAAATATATCACCGGCACTAAGCCTGCTAGGCACGAAGCCCAAAATATATCACCGACACGAAGCCTGCTAGGCTCGAAGCCCGATCTATTTATCAAATCAATTCATCAACTTATATTCCTTAACACTTACATCACTATCAATTCATATACATAAACCACATTCACATATCATATCAAATGTACTAATTCACATTGCATTTCAGCATATCCAATCCAATATAGAACATTTACATTCAGCTATCACCTATTTCCTTACTCAAATTAATCAAATAATATCATTGAAAATATTCATATTTATCGCTTTAATATACTTTAACTTAAGAACTTACCTCGACTGTCGACGAACAACTTAGACAGGCTATTCGAGAACTTTCGTCTTTCCCCGATCCAATTACTTTTTCTTTGCTCTTGATCTAAAACACATTACATTCAGCTCATTAAAGTACATTTCACTTCAATTTAGTCCCAAAACACATAAACATACAAATTACCATTTTACCCCTAAGGTTTCACATTTTTACTATTTAGTCCTAATTGTACAAAACACAAAAACACACAATTTGCCAAGACTATACAAGGGAATATTCCTAGGTACTTTACAAGTCCTCTCATTTAATTTATTTTATAAAAGTCCTCTAAAATTTTATTTTTATAAAATAGCCCAAATACTCAAATTACTAAAATTTATAATACAAAACATACTAATACTTAACATATCTTTAATTTAAAAATAACAAACACCAAAAACCACATGAACACATCAATGGCCAAACCTCATACACACATTAATCTCAAAAATTCTAGCATGGGTCAGGTAATATACGAAGCAACGATCTCAAAAACGTAAAAATTATCAAAAACTAACATCAAACTAACCTTTAATCACCAATTTCCGTTGGTATTAATGTTAACCTTGTTCTTTCTTTCTTTATGAAATTCGGTTAAGACAAGGAAGATGATAACATGCATGTTTTGTTTTTTTATTTCCATTAACATATATATTAACATTTTTATTAATTACCTTTTTAACCTTTATCATAAAATAACTAAATAATATAATAAAAGGTTAATGTTGTCCATGGCCGGCCACTAACTTAAAGAATGGGCTTTTTTCACTTTTAGTACTCCAATTTAGAAAGCCACAATCAATTTAGTGCAATTTCACTATAGTTTGGGACTTTTACCTTTTACACGATTAAGTCCTTTTTCTTAATTAAACACATAAACAATTAATTTTTTTCTACGAAACTTTCACACACATTAATATACAAATAATAGACACAAAATATAATATTAAAATATTTCTTAGACTCGAATTCATGGTCCCAAAACCACCGTTCTGATTAGGGTCAAATTTAGTCTCACATTACACACACTCAGGCAGTGTTCAGACCGTGTGTGACCCATACCGTCCCACGGCATGTGATCCAAATTGTGTCCTTTGCACCCTAAATAATTGCAAAATAGAATGCTTAGTAATGAGCACACGGGCAGAGACACGAGCGTGTGTCTCAGCTGTGTGGACGGCACGACCTCGAACACGGGTGTGTGCCATGGCCGTGTGAAGTCTGCATCTATTTTATGAGAAATTATGAAAATTTAATCGATCACACGGCCTAAGCACACGGACGTGTGACTTGGCCTTATGGCCTTAATTTGATGATGAAATCATAAACAGAATGCTCCTTAGTTCGAACACGGCCTGAAGCACGTGCGTGTCTTAAGGTCACACGGGCATGTCCCGAACCCACACGGGTGTGTGACCCCTTTTACATGAAAAATTTTCTAAGTTTTCCAAAAGTTTCCAAAGTTCTTGATTTAGTCCTGAACCACTTTCGATGCATGTTTTGGGTCTCATAGGCTCGTTTTAGGGACGATATGAATGTTTTTGAAAAGTTTTAAATTTGAGTGGAAACTCCTGTTTTATTTTTGAATGTTTACTTGTGAATAAGTCCGGTAATACCTCGTACCCTATCCCAGCGTCGGATACGGGTTAGGGGTACTGCAATTTTGATCAATTTAGAAACCTTAGTGTTGTTACCTCAGGTTTATTAAAATCATTGGATTGTTAGGTCATCTATGATTTAAGTCTAATTATTAAAAAGTCGCGTCATTTGAAAAAACTCAATAGATCCCATCAGTATACCTTTTAAATCAAAATTACATTTTGTAACAGCCTGATTTAGACCCTAGTCGGAACAGTGGTTTTGGCACCACAAATTTGAGGTCGGAGAAATAATTAAATATTATTTTTGATGTTTGTGGTATGTGATAAAGTATATGTGAAAGTTTTGTGTGAAAATTTTATCGTTTGAGTGTCGGTTTGTGAAAAAGGACCTAATCATGTAAAATGAAAAAGCTGTGTGCCAATAGTTAAAAGTGCTTAATTGCCATGTATTATTAAATGAAAGGTCCTTATGTTGTAAATGGACCATTGGTCTAATGAATGAACATAGTTGGACATGAGTTACTGGATTTTAAATGGAAACATTAAGGTTAAATTTGTAAAATGATAATTAAGTTAATATTAATTAAAACAAAACATGAATTAATGACATTTGTGTTCACCCTTGTCGAAAATACATAGGAAAAAGAAAACAAAAAAAGTCTTAGGGTTCGGCTAGAATTTGGCTTGATTGAGGTATGTGTTTTGATCCGGTTTTGATGATTTTTTTATGTTTTTGTGATCATTCCTTCGTGTTCTAGCTAGCCCATGCCCTAATTTTTGAATTTTTTGGTGATTTTGTAAAATGCAATTGATGAATGCTTGAGCTTTATGATAGTTGATGGTGAATAATGAGTAATTGTTAATAGATTATAATGTTTTGTAAAGTAATTTTTGACAAAAATGGATTAAATTGTGAAATGTGTAAATTGAGGGATTGAAATGTGAAATATGTGCTACTAGGGGCACTATGGTAATTCAGCTATGCACGGATTAAATTTGATTTTGTGAATTTATGTATTTGTGAATAAGGACTAAAATGTCAAAATGTGTAATTGTGAGGGCTAAAGTGTAAAATTCTTTAACTATGTTTTGTGGATTGTTTTGGATGAAAATGTGATTGAATGAGTTGAATTTGATATTATATAGATCAAGAAAGGAGAAATTTAGACTTAGATCAAGGCAAGAACAAAGTGCTCGATTTGTCGACTAGTGTCATTTTTTTTACATCCGAGGTAAGTTCGTGTATAATATGAATTGTTTAAACAATGGTCACCTATTATGAAATGGATGGAAATGTGATTGTTGAGTTAGTAATGCGATATGTGAGCTCAAAGATATGTGGGACTAAGTGTGCGTGAATCGAGTAGTTACTGGGATGAATTGCACTAGGTGTGCGAGATAAAGAAATGTATCGGCTATATTAGTTGGCACTGTGTGTGCGATACCGAGACATCTTCGGTTTAATGTGATGGCACTAAGTGTGCGATACTATTGTAGCTTCGGCTAATTAAATGGCACTGAGTGTGCGGGTTCATCGAACGTTTAAAGAGGACCGAACAAATTATGGCTTGGAGCATTGAGTGGTAAATGGTATATATAAATACGTGATGGTACAGATATGTATAGAACCTATGTGGTTGATGATATTGTGTATGAGATCAATGGATGAATATGAGAATGAATGATGAAAAGAGAAGGTTTGAGTAGCATTAAAAATGCTTGTACTTGAATATATGGATATGGTATAAAAGTGAGCAATAGCTAGGGGTGAGATTGAGTAGTGATGTGAATTGAATCAAATGATAGTTGATTTTGGTTATTGAATCTAAATTTTTGAGTTAATTGTGTTAAATTACGAATTACTAAGCTTTAAAGCTTACTGTGTGAAATATTTCTCTGTTTTACAGTGTCATTAAAGCTAGCTCGGATCCGGGAATCGTCAGTGACTCAATCACACTATCGGCCATCTATTTTGGTACCTTTTTGGAAGTTGTACATATGGTATATGGAATGTATAGGCTAGTAAGGTTGTGGTGATGATTTTGGTACATGTTTTGCTATGTGAAAATGGTGTAAGTAATGTGTAAATATGGTCTTGTGTGAATGGCCATTATGGTATGTTTTGGTGATATTGAAATGGTATATTTCATACTTGATTTGGTAGTTGAGAATGGTGATTGAAATGTATGTTCAATGATGTTGGAATTAACCATGTAGGGATGACCCAAATTGGGTGGCAATTTGGCCTTGTAAATGGCCTATAATTATCCACACGGGTGAGCAGACGGGCGTGTGTTTTGCCTGTGTCCATCACTATCCTTATTCAATGTAGGTCAGGCTTGCACACGGGCCAGACACATGGGCGTGTGACAGGCAGTGTGACTCAAGTCAGAGTTGCACACAGGCTAGACACACAGGCGTATGACAGGTCGTGTGATCCTATTCAGAATTGTGCATGGGGTAAGACATGGTCTGAGGCATGGCCGTGTAAAGCACATGGTCTATCCACACGGGTGTGTTCCCTGTTTTAGAAGAAAAAATTTTCTAAGTTTGTAAAGTTTTTGTATGAGATCGGTTTAGTCTCGAACCCTCTTGAAAGCATGTTTAAGGTCTCTTAGACCTACTAAAGGGACTTGTGTTATTGATTACTTTGATGTATTGATGTGTGAGTCATGATGGTATAAATGTTATAATTTGACCAGTAATACCTCGTAACCCTAGTCCGGTGATGGATACGGGTTATGGGTGTTACACATTTCAAAATTATGCAGCGAAAAAATGTGATCCCTTTAATATTTGTAAGAAAATCTGTGTTTTAAGTCATATTAGGCTGGTTATTAAATTTTCTTTATTTTATCCAAAATTCCATGCTTGCAAAAAAATAAAAATAAAAACAACCATGCCACAGTTCTTAAAAAAATTACTGTCCCAAAAATAAAAACCAAAATAAATAAAGTAAAATTAAAAATACTTTATTAACTAAAAATCTGGGATGAGACCTCCGTATGTTGAATCCAATCTTAACCTTGAGGGTTACCTATCAGAAGTAAACTAGGGTGAGTGAAAACGTAATGTACCTCAAAATCGGTCAATACGCCATGACCGAATCGCATGTCACAGAGGAAAACGTTTTGAAGAAAATTGAGTTACCGATTAAATTTTAGTGATAAACTCTTTGTTGTTCTATATTTGTAGAAAAGCGAGTATAAAAGTTAAAACCGATAATTTACTTTGAAATTTCAGAATAAATCTTTTAAAACTTAGTTGTCAATCCATAGGTTAGAAAACATTTATGTCATTTTAAGAAAACTCAATTATTACTTTGAAAACCGTTTGCATTTGTGTGTAGAAACTTCAATTTGGAAATCATCTAAGTTGTCGAAAACACTTAAGTTGTAATTTTACTATCAAACGATTTATATTACCCGATGGTAAGATTTTGAAAACCATTGCGTTTTTATAGTTTAGAAAACTTTGGGCTCAATTATTAAATCAACCATGATATTTATTTAGCCATGTTTAAAACAAGTCCAAAGCATATAAATAATCCAAAAACATAATTAAAGAGGCCTTATTACAAATCCAAATAAAGATGTTAACCAAATTAAAATTAAATAAAATACCAAAATCGAAGTTCATGTAAAACCGAATTTTATTGTATGGCCTCCCCGAGTTCATCCGGCTCCTCATCCGCGATCTACGAATCACCTGAAAAGATAAGGGAGAAGGTGAGTCACCAAGACTCAGTGCATGTAACAGACCGAATCTGACCCTAATCGGAAAGGTGGTTTCGAGACCATGAATCCGAGCCCGAGAAATGTTTACATATTATATTTAGTGTTTATTATGTATGTATTTATATGTGTGAAAGTTTCAGAGAAAAATTTTATCGCTTAAGTGTCGAATTTGATAAAAAGGACTTAATCGCATAAAAAGTAAAAGTGGCCAATCAAGTGAAATGTGTTAAATTGAGCATGGCTCTTTAATGTGAGGTATTAAAAGGGCAAATAGCCCATTTTAAGGTTAATGGCCGGCCACCTTGGTTGCATGTAATAGTGTTTGGATTATTATAATATATATTATTACATTATATGTTAAAATAACTAATAAAATATGTTAATAAAATAATAAAATAAAAATCCATTCATTTGTTCATCTTTGGCCGAAAGAAACACAAAAGAAAATGGGAGAAAATCCTTAGAACATTCGGCATTATTCAAGCAAAATTAGGTAAGAAATCTAGCTCGGTTTTTGTTAATTTTTACGTTTTTGAGATCGTTGCTTAGTATATTACCCGACCCATGCTAGAATTACTAAGATTCGTGTGTATATATGAATCGGCCATGGATGAATTCTTGAGGTTATGATGTTTAATGATGTTAGATGAAAGGTAGGTTAAAAATTAGCATATTATGTGTTGGAAGTTTTGGTGAAATTGTGTTTTTAGGGCCAATTTGTAAAAATAAAATTTTAGAGGGGCTTGATTGTAAAATAAATGAAAGAAATGGACTTGTATAGTCCTTATACACATTCAGCCTTTAAAGAGTATGGGGTAATTTGATGTATTTTGAGTTTTATGCAAATAGGACTAAATTGCAAAGTTGTGAAATACTAGGGGTAAAATAGTAATTTGCCCATTTATGTGCTTAGGGACTAAATTGAGATGAATTGTGTTTGAATAAGCTAAATTTAATGTGTTTTAGATCAAGAGCAAAGAAAAACGGAGTTAGATCGGGGAAAGACGAAGGTTCTCGAATAAATGATTCGCATTTACCTATCGACAACCGAGGTAAGTCCTGTCGAAATTTGTTAAAGAATTATTCATGAACTCATTAAATGATAATGTTTGATAAATTTTGATATATAATCATGTTATAGCCGAATGTATATATGTATATGAGATTGATTTCATAAATTGATAATGTGAAATGAATAAGTGTATCAATGCGAATTGTGGAATTGTACAATGAAGTAATGATTTATTTGTTTAAGGTGAATAAGTTAGTTGATTTGGATATGTAATATAGATATGAAGTGTGTGTGGAACGATTGATTATATTGATGTGTTCGGGCTTAGTGCCTAGCAGGCTTCGTGCAGGTGATATATTCGGGCTTAGTGCCTAGCGTGCTTCGTCTTGATATATTCTAGCTTAGTGCCTAGCGTGCTTTATGCTTGATATGCTATAAGAGGAGGTTCTAAACATCAAACAAGGTGAAATGTTTATATAGGGTTATGTGGTAAAAGTTCAGGTAAGAACTAACCCACCATTTTAGTAAGGAATGAAGTGAACAAAAGAATTCTTAATGTATAGTTAAAGATCAGTGATGAGTGTGATAAAAGTGCTTGTTCTTGTGTATAAATAGAAATAGAAGATCGATGCCTAGATTGGATTTCGATGTTATAGTAATGATATTTAAGTAAAGAGTATTACTATTATTCAACGATCTATATTTTACATAATGAAATAATTATGTTTTATACTATATGCTCATTATATTTATGTATGCTTGGGACTTACTAAGCTAGTAAGATTACTGTGTGTGTATCTTTGTTTATCTTTATTTTATAGATTTTGATTCGAACTACGGGCTCGAATGATCATCCGTGAAGTCAACCACACTATCGACTTTCATTTTGGTGTTGAAAACTTAGTTTGTTATTTAAAAAGGGCATGTATAGGCTAGATTAAACCTTATAACTAATGTTTTGTAATAGTGTAAATATGCTAGCTATGCGAAAATGGCTATCTATTTTGAATAACTTATTTCGTGTTTTGATGATATTGTTTGCTCATACCATGAACTATTATTTATGCTTGATTATGGTTTAATCATGTGTGAGAGTGGCATTATTATTTATGCATGTTAGATTATGATAAGAAAGACTTATTAATTGGTTCATGTTAATGAGCTTAATATTTGGTATATACATTGATAATGTTTGGATTATGATTCTAAGAATGAGAAATGGTAAATGATGGTTATGATTTAAGTATGTTTGGCTAGTTTTATTGGATAGTTAAAAGTGCCAAGTTGATGTTAATATTAATATGGGCATGCGCATGTGTGGTTGTAATATTTGGTTCATTTTGATATGCATATGACCTTGATTATGGTGTGGTGAATCAATGATTAGTAATAAGATGAAAAATGAAGTTTAGGTATACTAATATACTTGCAATTAGGAGTATAGTGAAATGTTATTTGTGTTCAAATGTTAGATGTGGCTTTTATTTTAAGGTATAATGCGACTATATATATATATATATAAACATCAATAGTATGTTCTACCATATTGTAAGGTTACTAAAATCGCATATGCGATTGCATAATAATTAATGTAGTATGGTTTGAATGGTTTGATTTTGTGTTTGTGTAGTAGCAATGAATTGATAGGTTTGATATTCAATATATAAATAGATATATTGACATACATGTGATGTATGAAGTGAAATGATATATATATATATATATAGTCGCAATATGTTTTAAGTATACAAACGCCATTGATATTTGAGTCATAGGTATTAAGTACATGAACATGGTTTTGTGGCATATTAGTTAATTCGAGTATGTGGACATATATAGATGATATTAATATGGTTGAAATTTTAAAGCATAGTTTGCATATGTATTATAAGTAACTAAGCATGATTAACTTTATCTAGTTGTGTGTTTCATATGTGCAAATTTAACTAATATGATTTAGTGGATGATTGCTATTGGATTTAGAAGTTATATCGTAAAGAAATTGATATAACCTTGTGTATGAAAAATGATAAATGATTGTGTGAAACTGTATTTGTCTGGTAATGCCTCGTAACCCTATTTCGACGACGGATACGGGTTAGGGGTGTTACATTTATTATATCGAGCTACGGTTTAGTCGATTTAGACTACTACCGTAGTATGAAAGAGTCTAGTGTACATGCCTTTAAATTGTATATATGATAGTGTGGTGACTTCGACAATTTCGATTGTATTTTATATAGTAAATGGATTCGATCCCGATAGAGCCGTAGTCGATGATGTGGAGAGTGTCGCTACCGGTCTCGCACATGGATCGCTGCCACTAGGCTCTCAACCGATTCACGGGTAACCACGAGGAGAGGCTAAACAAGCCTTCTATCAAATGATGAATAAATGGTTTACCCAGTTTATTCGAATAATCCAATGGTACAACAACCTCCACCCCGAATAATCCAACTCCGTACCTTCAAAGACTTCGATGATAGATCCAATGAGATCTAGTAGGCCTCTGCTGATAAAATTAGGAAATTTGGGGCGAAGAAGTCAAGGCCAATGATAATGATGATGCAGAGCGAAATGAATTGTGGCTTGATAACACTATTCGGTACTTGATGAGCTATCCCGCACTCTGCATTTAATGTTTGAAATGTGCTATATCCTTGCTCGGACACCGCCTATCACTAGTGGAATACACTAGTATCGTGGTTCCAAAAGAAAAAGTGACATGGGATTTCTTTCGTAATGAGTTCATGAAGAAATATATCGGCCAGAGGTTCATCGACCGTAAACGTAAAGAATTCCTTGAATTAAAACAGGGCAAATGACCGTGATCAATATGAGCGAAAGTTTGTCGATTGAGTCGATATGCTCGAGAGTGTATCAACCAAGCCATTATGTGCAAAAGGTTTGAAGATGGCTTGAATGAAGACTTAAAGTTGCTTGTTGGCATTCTTGAAATCAAAGAGTTTGTGACACTCGTTGAGCGAGCTTGCAAGGCTGAAGAGCTCGGGAAGGAGAAAAGAAAGGCCAAGACCGAAGCTAGAGATACTCGTAAGAGACCGTCGGGTAATAATTTCCATTCCACATCTAAGAAGTTTAGAGATGAATTCAGTCGACACAAAGCTACTTCAGATTCATCTAGACGTGATCGACCTCCAGTGGGTTCCCGAGCTACCTCGATGACCAGTGTTGGTAACATCCCACAGAATCGAGTTGAATGTAAACATTGTGGAAAATGGCATCCTGGGAGTTGTAGAGTTCGTGACTGGTCTTGCTTTAAATGTGGATCCTCAGACCATTTTATTCGAGAGTGCCCGATGTTAGCTGAGTCGAATACAACCTGTAACTCTAGACCAAGTAGTGCATCAAGAGGGCGCACCACCCGCATTTTGGCAATGTAGGTGGTAGTCGAGAGGGACAAAGAACACAACAGATCGATCGAGGCTAGAGCTCCAAGAAGAGCTTATGTTACTCGAGCTAGAGAGGATGCTGCTTCTCCAGATGTCATTACCGATACTTTCACCCTTTATGATACTATTGTGATTGCATTGATTGATCCTGGTTCGACCCATTCATATGTATGTGAAACTCGGTATTCAAGAAGACTCGCCATTGAGTCTCATCGAGTTTGTGATTCATGTATCCAACCCTTTGGGTAGATGTGTGTTTGTTAATAAAGTGTGTAAAAGTTGCCCATTGATGATTCGGGATTTTGCTTCCCGCTTGATTTAATGTTGTTGCCTTTTCGATGAGTTTGATATAATTTTGGGAATGGATGGTTAACTTCGCATGATGCAAAGGTGAATTGCAAAAGAAAGCTTATCGATTTGAGACACAAGAACGGTGAGATCATTAGAATTGAATCCAAAGATTCGTGGGTTTCTACTGATTATATCATCGATGTTAGCTCAAAAGTATGTGAGAAAAGGGTGTAAAGCTTATTTGGCTTATGTGCTGGATAATAAAGTGTCTGAGAAACAGATTGAATCTGTATCGATTGTATGTGAATACTCAGATGTGTTTTCTGAAGAACTACTGGGTTTACCTCCTATACGAGAGATTGAGTTTGGCATTGAATTAGCTCCGAGAACGACTCGATCTCAATAGCTCCATATCGGATGGCACCTCATCGAGCTAAAAGAGCTAAAAGCACAGTTGCAAGAGTTAACAGATAGGGGCTTTGTACGACCAAGTTTCTCTCCTTGGGGTGCACCAGTTCTTTTGTGAGAAAGAAAGATGGAACGATGCGAATGTGTATTGATTATCGGCAATCTAATAAGGTAACTATAAAGAATAAGTACCGTTACCTCGGATTGATGATTTGTTTGATCGATTGAAAGGCGTCAGATTTTCAAGATAGACTTGAAATCGGGTTATTATCGATTCTGAGTCGAGATACGAGATGTGCCAAAGACGCATTTGGACGAGGTACGACATTTTTGGGCTTACTAATGCACCGCTATTTTTATGGATTTGATGAATCGGGTTTTAGACGCTTTTGGATCGATTTGTGGTGGTGTTTATTGATGACATATTGATCTACTCCAAAGATGAAATTGAACACGCTGAACATTTGAGGTTAGTGCTACAAACTTTGCGAGATCATCACCGATGCGAAGTTTAGTAAGTGTGAGTTCGGATGAAAGAGGTCACTTTTTGGGACATGTGGTTTCAAAGATCGGCATTCGAGTTGATCCGAACAAAATCTCGCTATACTTGATTGGAAGCCACCAAAAATGTTTTCGAGATTCAAGTTTTCGGGACTTGCGGGTTACTATCGACGATTTGTGAAAGATTTTTCTATGATAGCTACCCGTTGACAAGGTTATCGCAGAAAGATGTCCGGTTCGAGTGGTCGAAAAATGTCGAAAAGTTTTGATCGGTTGAAAGCCCTTTTGATGAAGCTCCAGATTAGTTCACTTTGAATCGGGTAAAGAATTCGTTGTTTATTCGATGCTTCTTTAAATGGTTTGGGCTGCGTTTGATGCAGAAGGCAAAGTTGTAGCCTACGCTTCAAGACAATTGAAGCGGCACGAGAAAAATTACCCGACGCATGACTTAGAGCTTGCAGCCATTGTTTTCGCATTGTAAATTTGGCGTCACTATTTATTTGGCGAGAAATGTCACATTTATTCAGATCATAAAAGTCTAAAGTATCTAATGACTCAGAAAGACCTGAATTTGAGACAACGCAGGTGGCTAGAACTGTTGAAAGACTATGAATTGGTGATTGACTATCACCCGGGAAAAGCTAATGTCGTTGCGGATGCGTTAAGTCAGAAATTATTAGTTGCTCTTCGTGCATTGAATGCACAGATGGCTATGTCTAGTGATGGTTCGATCATAGCCGAGTTACGAGCAAGACCGATGTTTATCCAACAAATTTGTGATGCACAGAAAGTTGACAAGAATATGATTGCTAAACTAATTCAAAGGAGAAAAGGTGCAGAGTCGATTTTCGATTGATGCAAATGACTGCTTGAATTTTAAAAGCGAATGTGTGTTCCAAAGAACTCGATTTGATACTGATGATTTTGAGTGAGGCTCATAGTGGCGACTATCGATACATCCGGTAGCACGAAAATGTATAACGACTTGAAATAGTTCTATTGGTGGCTGGTATGAAACGAGATATATCTCGAATTTGTTTCAAAGTGCCTAATTTGTCGCAAGTAAAAGTGAGCATCAAGTGCCTTCTGGGTTGCTTCAGCCGATCATGATACCTGAGTGGAAATGGGATAAAATTACAATGGATTTTGTATCCGGTCTTCCTATGACACTGAGTAAGAAAGATGCCGTATGGGTGATAGTTGATAGACTGACTAAATCAGCTCATTTTGTGCTTGGTTCGTATGCACTTTTCACTTGATAAACTTGCTGAATTGTATGTATCGCAGATTGTAAGATTGCATGGTGTACCGAGCTCCATTGTGTTAGATAGAGACTCGAGATTTACATCGCGATTTTGGAAGAAGTTGCAAGATGCTTTAGGTACTAAACTACATTTTAGTACAGCCTTTCATCCGCAGATAGACGGTCAGTCTGAGTGAACTATTCAAATACTTGAGGACATGTTGAGATGTTGCGTTCTCGAGTTTGAAGGTACGTGGGAACGATACCTACCTTTGATTGAATTTGCTTATAATAATAGCTTTCAATCAAGTATCAAAATGGCACCTTATGAAGCCTTATACGGGCGAAAATGTTGAACACCATCATACTGGACTGAGCTCAGTGAAAATAAGATACACGGGGTTGATTTGATTAAAGAGACTGAACAGAAAGTGGCCATAATCAAAGATAATTTGAAAGCTACATCAGATCGACAAAAGTCCTATGCTGATTTGAAACGTAAAGATATTGAATTCCAGATCGGAGATCGAGTCTTTTTAAAGGTTTCACCATGGAAGAAAGTGCTCCGTTTTGGCTGGAAAGGCAAGTTGAGCCCGAGGTTCATTGGACCGTATGAAATCATTGAACGCGTTGGGCCTGTTGCTTATAGATTGAAGCTACCCTCTGAATTAGAAAAGATACACAATGTATTTCATGTTTCTATGCTCCGTAGATACAGATCAGATCCGTCACATGTGATTGTTCGTCGAGATTGAGATACAATCGATATGACGATGAGGAAAAGTCGATCCGTATTCTAGCTCGGGAAATGAAAGAGCTAAGAAACAAAAAGATTTCCTTAGTGAAAGTGTTATGGAATCGACATGGAGTTGAAGAGGCAACGTGGGAGCCTGAAGATTCAATGAGGCAACAATATCCGACGTTGTTTAACGGTAAGATTTTCGGGGACGAAAATCCTTAAGGGGGGAGAGTTGTAACAGACCGAATCTGACCCTAATCGGAAAGGTGGTTTCGGGACCACGAATCTGAGCCCGAGAAATGTTTACATATTATATTTAGTGTTTATTATGTATGTATTTATATGTGTGAAAGTTTCGTAGAAAAATTTTATCGTTTAAATGTCGAATTTGATAAAAAGGACTTAATCGCATAAAAGTAAAAGTGGCCAACTAAAGTGAAATGTGTTAAATTGAGCATGGCTTTTTAATGTGAGGTATTAAAAGGGCAAATAGCCCATTTTAAGGTTAATGGCCGGCCACCTTGGTTGCATGTAATAGTGTTTGGATTATTATAATATATATTATTACATTATATGTTAAAATAACTAATAAAAATATGTTAATAAAACAATAAAATAAAAGCCATTCATTTGTTCATCTTTGGCGAAAGAAACACAAAAGAAAAGGGAGAAAAGCCTTAGAACATTCGGCATTATTCAAGCAAAATTAGGTAAGAAATCTAGCTTGGTTTTTGTTAATTTTACGTTTTGAGATCGTTGCTTAGTATATTACCCGACCCATGCTAGAATTTCTAAGATTGGTGTGTATATATGAATCGGCCATGGATGGATTCTTGAGGTTATGATGTTTAATGATGTTAGATGAAAGGTAGGTTAAAAATTAGTATATTATGTGTTGGAAGTTTTGGTGAAATTGTGTTTTTAGGGCCAATTTGTAAAAATAAAATCTTAGAGGGGCTTGATTGCAAAATAAATGAAAGAAATGGACTTGTATAGTCCTTATACACATTCGGCCTTTAATGAGTATGGGGTAATTTGATGTATTTTGAGTTTTATGCAAATAGGACTAAATTGCAAAGTTGTGAAATACTAGGGGTAAAATAGTAATTTGCCCATTTATGTGCTTAGGGACTAAATTGAGATGAATTGTGCTTGAATAAGCTAAATTTAATGTGTTTTAGATCAAGAGCAAAGAAAAACGAGTTAGATCGGGGAAAGACGAAGGTTCTCGAATAAGCGATTCATGACTACCTATCGACAACCGAGGTAAGTCCTGTTGAAATTTGTTAAAGAATTATTCATGAACTCATTAAATGATAATGTTTGATAAATTTTATATATAATCATGTTATAACCGAATGTATATATGTATATGAGATTGATTTCATAAATTGATAATGTGAAATGAATAAGTGTATCAATGCGAATTGTGGAATTGTACAATGAAGTAATGATTTATTTGTTTAAGGTGAATAAGTTAGTTGATTTGGATATGTAATATAGATATGAAATGTGTGTGGAATGATTGATTATATTGATGTGTTTGGGCTTAGTGCCTAGCGAACTTCGTCTTGGTGATATATTCGGGCTTAGTGCCCGGCGAAGCTTCGTCTTGGTGATATATTCGGGCTTAGTGCCTAGCGAGCTTCGTCTCGATGATATATTCGGGCTTAGTGCCTAGCGTGCTTCGTCTTGGTGATATATTCGGCTTAGTGCCTAGCGTGCTTCGTCGCAGCTGATATATTCGCTTAGTGCCTAGCGTGCTTCGTGTTTGATATATTCGGGCTTAGTGCCTAGCAGGCTTTATGCCGGTGATATGCTATAAGAGGAGGTTCTAAACATCAAACAAGGTGAAATGTTTATATAGGGTTATGTGGTAAAAGTTCAGGTAAGAACTAACCTACCATTTTAGTAAGGAATGAAGTGAACAAAAGAATTCTTAATGTATAGTTAAAGATCAATGATGAGTGTGATAAAAGTGCTTGTTCTTGTGTATAAATAGAAATAGAAGATCGATGCCTAGATTGGTTTTCAATGTTATAGTAATGATATTTAAGTAAAGAGTATTACTATTATTCAACGATCTATATTTTACATAATGAAATAATTATGTTTTATACTATATGCTCATTATATTTATGTATGCTTGGGACTTACTAAGCTAGTAAGCTTACTGTGTGTGTATCTTTGTTTATCTTTGTTTTATAGATTTTGGTTCGAACTACGGGCTCGAAGGATCATCCGTGAAGTCAACCACACTATCGACTTTCATTTTGGTATTGAAAACTTAGTTTGTTATTTAAAAAGGGCATGTATAGGCTAGATTAAATCGTATAACTAATGTTTTGTAATAGTGTAAATATGCTAGCTATGCGAAAATGGCTATCTATTTTGAATAACTTGTTTCGTGTTTTGATGATATTGTTTGCTCATGCCATGAACTATTATTTATGCTTGATTATGGTTTAATCATGTGTGAGAGTGGCATTATTATTTATGCATGTTAGATTATGATAAGAAAGACTTATTAATTGGTTCATGTTAATGAGCTTAATATTTGGTATATACATTGATAATGTTTGGATTATGATTCGGCAATGAGAAATGGTAAATGATGGTTATGATTTAAGTATGTTTGGCTAGTTTTATTGGATAGTTAAAAGTGCCAAGTTGATGTTAATATTAATATGGGCATGCGCACATGTGTGGTTGTAATATTTGGTTCATTTTGATATGCATATGACCTTGATTATGGTGTGGCTAAATCAATGATTAGTAATAAGATGAAAAATGAAGTTTAGGTATACTAATATACTTGCGAATTAGGAGTATAGTGAAATGTTATTTGTGTTCAAATGTTAGATGTGGCTTTTATTTTTAAGGTATAATGCACTATATATATATATATATAAACATCAATAGTATGTTCGGCCATATTGTAAGGTTACTAAAATCGCATATGTGATTGCGTAATAATTAATGTAATATGGTTTGAATGGTTTGATTTTGTGTTTGTGTAGTAGCAATGAATTGATAGGTTCGATATTCAATATATAAATAGATATATTGACATACATGTGATGTATGAAGTGAAATGATATATATATATATATAAGCTGCAATATGTTTTAAGTATACAAACGCCATTGATATTTGAGTCATAGGTATTAAGTACATGAACATGGTTTTGTGGCATATTAGTTAATTCGAGTATGTGGACATATATAGATGATATTAATATGGTTGAAATTTTAAAGCATAGTTTGCATATGTATTATAAGTAACTAAGCATGATTAACTTTATCTAGTTGTGTGTTTCATATGTGCAAATTTAACTAATATGATTTAGTGGATGATTGCTATTGGATTTAGAAGTTATATCGTAAAGAAATTGATATAACCTTGTGTATGAAAAATGATAAATGATTGTGTGAAACTGTATTTATCTGGTAATGCCTCGTAACCCTATTCCGACGACGGATACGGGTTAGGGGTGTTACAGTGCATAAATCCTTTCCCCGATTAATGCAACATACTTACACAGTTTATAACCAAGTAATGTAAATAATGCACCCAACCTAGCCATCCATAACTCCTTTTCTACCCGTGTGGTACCAAACCACCGGTGGTGCCAAACCACCGTGACCCAAAGTCACGATATCCAATAATGTGGTGCCAAACCACTGGTGACCCAAAGTCACGAATAATCCATCTGTGGGGCCAACCCACGTGTGATACCAAATCACTGGCGACGATCCCGTAATATCAAATGTGGGGCCAACCCATTGTGGTGCTAAGCCACTGGGACGAGTCGCTATGAGGTGCCAAACCTCTGGTGTCCCAAAGACACGAAATAACTGTGGTACCAAACCACTGGAGGTGCCAAACCTCTGGTGTCCCAAAGACACGGATATCAAATCCTTCCCCCTCCTTTCATATCACCCATATCAATGCAACATTTAAACAAATCATGCCTTTATGCTTTATTAGAAATCACATAGGAAATTAATCATAAATCGTATCATCATGCATCATATTGCAAAAGTCATATCGAAATGGACTTACCCGATTTCTTGCTCATACCCTTACGGTATCATATTGAGAGTCTCATAGCTTTTGGCTTTAACAACATGATTAGAATATTTACATATTTATATTACCCAGTTATGAAGTGTGTAAGGTACACACCTGATAATAACGAAATCACTAAATCCCAAAGACCCGATCTACCGTACTAGATCTCCTTGTCCTACATTCGGCCAACACTAAGATTAATACCATAGACCATTCGGCCAACAACCAACCTTAGTCTCAATAGCCTTCGGCTTAACATCTTTTTAAAGAATAATAAACCAACATAAATCCTTACCACTTGACTTACCAACTTCGTTTGCTAGAGAAATACGATTAAATCGTTTGCTTCCAAAGTCCCGAAATGCCTAGAAGAAATTGGTTTCTAAGAATGATTAGAACCTTGTAAGCAAATGCCCAAAAATTCAGCCTTTGCCCTCAAGAAAATCGACAGAGAAAAGAGAAAAGAAACTAAAGAAATATGGCCATGAACACTTACCCCCTTCCAAAACCGATTGAAGGGAACCAAATGAAGACCTACCCTTGTTGTTATTTGGTCAAGATAACACCAAAAGAGAGAAAGAAGATTCAGCTATAGTGGATAGAAGACTATCAAATAATTTCGGCTAGAGTGAAGAAAGAGAAAGGAAAAGAAAAGGGAAATTAGGAGAAGGAGGATTCGGCTTGAGCAAACAATGGAAGAAAAGAAAAGAGAATTAGGGAAGGAAGAAGATTCGGCCAAAAAGAAAGTAAAAGAAAAGATGTATGTTTTTTTAACAATTATGAAAAGAAAAGAAAAGAGATGAGAGAAAGAGATTCGGCCAAACACCTTGTTTGCCGAAAAAAGAAAAGAGCACAAAGTGCTAAGTGTGGTTTCGGTTTCAAAGAAGAAAGAGAGAAAGCAATTAGGATTTGGTTCAAGGATGAAAGCCAAAACAAAACAAAATTACACCTAATGTCCAAGACACATTCGGCTAAGGAGGAAGATTTTGGAGAGGAAAAGAAAAATGCAAAAGATGCACAAAATGCTAAGAATTGACCAACTAATCCCTCCCCAAAATCCTATCAACATTTGGCCAACCCCCCTAGACACCCATACTGTCCACATTCATGGACAATTAGCCATTAAAAAGCTTCCAAAAACCTCACCTTAAACCAAGCCTTATGTCCCCTATCCTTCCTTAATCCATATGATTCCTTTCCCAAAGTTCAAGTTTTCCTAGTTTATTATTCAACTTGCCATAAAAATTGAAAGTCCAACTTACCAAATGCAAAACTTGGCCGACACTTAATGCAATGATGCATAAAAATAAAGTCTTCCAAATGCAATCCATGCTACTCGAACCACTTCCCTCAAGCAACCTTTCATGTGTCATAACCACCTTGCCACTAACTCCTCATGTGCTAGAATATAACACTTAAATTAACTTAAGTGTCAGCTAACCTAATCCACTTCACTAAATTTTTAATACTAAGAATTATTCTAGCTTCATAAATAAAATCAAGCCTTCACAAGACTATGCCAAACATAAAAAAATTCATACCCGAGCCAACACAAATAACAAGATAATACTCTAATTTTTCCTAAAGCTCAAGGTCCAATTGGCCCAATCCTACTAGGCCCAATTTCAAGATGTTACAATTCTACCCTCTTAAAAAAAATTTCGTCCTCAAAATTACCTGATCAAAAAGTTGAGGGTACTGCTGCCTCATTGCATTTTCCGGTTCCCACGTAGCTTCTTCTACGCCATGGTTTCGCCATAAAACCTTCACTAAAGGAATTGACTTCTTACGTAAAACTTTCACATCTCGGTTTAGAATCTGCACTGGTTCTTCTTCTATCGTCAAATCTAGACTCACTTCTATTTCCTCCACTGCCATGACATGTGATGGATCAGAACGATAGCGTCTAAGCATGGAGACATGGAACACATCGTGTATCTGACTCAGCTCTGCTGGCAACTCGAGCTGATAGGCTACTGGTCCCACTGGTCTCAACATCTTATACGGTCCAATAAACCTTGGACTTAACTTGCCTTTTCTCACAAATCTTAATACTTTCTTCCATGGCGAGACCTTCAGAAAAACCTTGTCACCTACGGCAAACTCTATATCCCTCCACTTGAGATCGGCATATGACTTCTGCCTATCCAAAGCTTCCTTCAAACGAGCCTGAATCAACTTTACCTTATCCTCAGTTTCTGCAGCCAACTCTAGTCCTAACATCTGACGTTCACCCAACTCTGTCCAGCATGTAGATGTACGACACCTCCTACCATACAACGTCTCATATGGTGCCATCTTAATGCTTTCCTGATAACTATTGTTGTATGCGAACTCAGCTAATGGTAAAAACTCTTCCCAGCTGCCTATAAAGTCTAAAACACAACCTCTCAACATATCCTCTAAAATTTGTATAACCCTTTTATTTGCCCGTCACGATCGTGGATGAAATCTTGTCAGATCAAATCCAACTGCGTACCCAAAGCTTGATGTAACGCTCTCTAAAACCTCGACGTAAATCTAGGATCTCTGTCCGAGATGATCGACACTGGCACACCGTGCAACCTTACTATCTCTGCCACATACAACTTAGCTTACTTACAAGCGAGTAATCCACCCTTAGGAATAAAATGAGTGACTTAGTCGACGATCCACGATCACCCAAATCAATCCTTTTTACTCGGCGTGAGGGGTAATCCACTAACAAAGTCCATAGTGATCCTTTCCCACTTCCACTGTGGAATCTTCACCGGCTGAAGTAAGCCAGACGGCAACTAATGTTCAGCCTTGACCTGCTGACATGTCAGACATTTACCACACACTCAGTTACCTCTCGCTTCAGACCTGGCCACCAAAATTGCTCTCTTAAATCCCGATACATCTTGCTACCTCCAGGATGCATAGCGTATGGACTGCTATATGCGTCCCGAAGAATTCTTTGCCTCAACTCAACATCCTTCGACATACAAGCTCTCCCTTGAAAACACAACACTCCATCACTGGACAAACTATAATCCTCTAAACCACCATTCTGAACCTGTAACCTCCGATCATTCAAACCATCATCTTCTAACTGTTTCTTCTTGATCTGCTCTAACCAAGTCGGCTTGACTTGCAATTTTGCCAAAAGACTCCCATCGTCGTATAAACTAAGACGAGCAAACATCGATCTTAAGTCTGATACAACCTTAGGGCTTAACGCATCTGCCACCACGTTAGCCTTGCCCGGATGATACTTAATCGAACAGTCATGGTCCTTCAATGACTCAGTCCATCTGCGCTGCCTCAAATTCAAATCCTTCTGAGTCAAAAGATACTTTAGACTCTTATGATCAGTATAGACTATCGATTTCTCTCCGTACAAATAGTGTCTCCAAATCTTTAAGGCGAAAACCATTGCAGCTAATTCCAAGTCATGCGTCGGATAGTTAACCTCATGTGGTCTCAACTGTCGAGATGCATAAGCCACTACCTTTCCTTCCTGCATCAGCACACATCCCAAGCCAGTATGTGATGTATCACAGTAAACCGTGAATTCATTACCTGCCTCAGGTTGAATCAAAACCGGAGCTTCAGTCAGAATCTTCTTCAACTTGTCAAAACTTTCTTGTTGCTTCTCAGTCCACACAAATGGAACTCCTTTCCTCAATAACTTGGTTATAGGTGCTGCTATCAAAGAAAATCCTTCCACAAATCTTCGGTAATACCCCGCTAGACCTAGAAAACTCAGAATCTCAACCACTGACTTAGGCGGCTTCCAATCCAACACTGCTTCGATCTTCCGAGGATCCACTCTAATCCCCTCAGCTGATATTACGTGACCCAAGAAAGTCACCTCCCTAAGCCAGAACTCGCACTTACTAAATTTGGCATAAAGCTGCTTTTCCCTCAGAATCTGCAACACCACTCGCAAATGCGCATCATGCTCCTCCTCTGATTTGGAGTATACCAAAATATCGTCTATAAATACCACGACAAACTGATCCAAAAACTACTGAAATACCCGATTCATCATGTCCATGAACGCTGCCGGTGCATTAGTCAACCCAAACGGCATTACCAGAAACTCGTAGTGCCCATACCGAAAAGCGAAATCTTTGTCTTATGGATATCGACCTCTTTCACCTTTAGTGATGATATCCGGACCTTAAATCAATCTTAGAGAAAATCGCTGCCCCTTTAAGCTGATCAAACAAGTCATCTATCCTCGGCAATGGATACTTGTTTTTGATCGTCAACTTATTCAACTGGCGGTAGTCTATACACATTCGCATCTTACCATCCTTCTTCTTGACAAAAAGTACCGACGCTCCCCGAGGTGAAACACTTGGTCGGATAAAACCTCGATCCAACAACTCCTGAATCTGAGCCTTTAACTCCACCAATTTCTTCGGTGCCATCCTATACGGAGCAATTGACACTGGCGCAGTTTCGGGTAACAGATCTATACCAAATTCAACTTCACGATTCGGAGGCAGTCTCCAAAGTTCTTCTGGAAATACGTCAGCATATTCCTTTATTGTTCTAACATTCCGTACAGTAGACTCCTTAGCCTCCAACGCACACACATGAACCACAAATGCCTCATAGCCCTTCCTGACCATCTTCTCAGCTTTCAATGTAGATACCATGTTGGATAGATAATCTCTTCTATTACCTATCATAACCACCTCTTTACCCTCAGCTATCTTCAAAACCATGCGCTTAGCAGCGCAATCCAAACTTGCCTGGTACTTAACCAACCAGTCCATCCCAAGAATCAGATCGAACTCCCCAAACGGCAGTTCCATCAGATCAGCTACAAACACTACCTCTTGAAGTTCTAGGGGTACATCTCTATACAGCTTATTTACTTCTACAGAGTGACCTAGAGGGCTAATTCATCGTCATCCTCCTAAAGTAGTCTCGAGTCTAAGTTCATGGTCCTTACTATGCAACTAGCAACATACGAATCGTCGAACCCACATCTATCAAAGCGGATATGGTGCACCAAAGATTAAGAACGTCTCGATTATGACGTCCGTGTATCGCCCTCTTCACAACGTCTCATGCATACACCAAACCAGTCATCTTGCCTCGGTGTTACTTGCACCTCTGCCTGATGCTCATGGCCTCGACCGAACCATTACCTCTCTACTATTACCACGACCTCTCTGTGGTAGCGGTCCCTCTTTTACAGCCCGAGCACGACCTTGACCCTCAGTCTGATTCTTGGCTAGCTTACGTGGACAGTCCCTCACACGATGATCCAGCGAGCCACACCCAAACATCCTTTTCCACCAGTCCAACATTCGCCCCAATGATATTTCCCACATCGGTTACCTTCAGATCGGTCCTCGATTAGCGATATGAGCCTTCCAGATTGATTCGGCCCACTCTGTCTAGCCCTTTTTGAGAATTACCGGCCGACCCAGATGATCCAAAACTTCACTTATGTTTGTTCCTGTCGTGACTCTGCCTTACAGATTCCTTTATCCCTTCAGCAATCTTAGTCTTTTCAACTAGCGCAGCAAACTCTCGCTCCTGATGTGGAGCAATCAGCAGTCTCAGCTCGTCCCTCAATCCATCTTCGAATCGAACACATCGCTCGTGCTCCGAAGCCACGATACCTCCAGCATACCGGCTCAATCTTAAATATTCTGCCTTATATTACGATCGGACTTACTCCCCGAACCAAACTCGAAATGCCTTACGCTCAAGCATCAACGTAATTAGACCCAATATATTTCTTACGATACGCCTTAAAATAGTCCCAAGTAAGATCCTCCATTGCGATTATTCTACACTATGAGCCACCACTGATATGACTCATCCCGAAGAAGCGATACTATCCCTTTCAGCTTTTCCTCAGCATTCAGATCCAAATCACCCATGATTTGCTCCGTCGCCTCTAACCAATACTCAGCCATACTGGGAGCTACACCCGAAACACCTCGAAATACCTTAGCTTCATTGGCTCGGAGTCGCTTAGGTATAAATTTTCGAGCTCCCGCGCCTCCACCTACTCTAGCTACTCTCTCAAGAACTCATGACATTACTTGAGACAACTGCGTCAAATCCCCGCTTGATCTCAAACACACCACCTACAAAGGTGGAGGTACTGGTATCTCATTTTTGACCCCTGACTAGACCTCACTGGTTCAGACACAGCCATTCTACCCCGACCGCGTCCACGCGTATTATGACCTTAACCTCGAGTGCTCATGTCTAATAGTCTCGATTATCTAATTTAAAAGTTTTATGCTTTAGTCATTATTCCACTATCTTTAAAGCACTGTTTTATGAATAATTCTTATTAAAGAGTTTTGTTTTTGCGAGTACATCCAACCTATAGTTTTGAGTCTCTTAGAGTAGTTCTTACTACTATACAGTATTGCCATCATCATCATAATCATATCATCAAAAGCAACAGTTTGAGGTACTTACCTGGGCGGATCGGTGCCGGAAACTCGATGCCATGTCTTTCAAACCATATAATTTCAAACAAAACATTTAAAAAAATCATACTTTAAATCATTTTGGGCCTCGGGCCCACAGTCGAGCTTTTAAACTTGGCTCTGATACCAATTTGTAATAGCTCAAACCTGGTCAATATGCCATGACCGAATCTGGCATGCCACAGAGGAAAACGTTTTGAAGAAAATTGAGTTACCGATTAAATTTTAGTGATAAACTCTTTGTTATTCTATATTTGTAGAAAACAGGAGTATAACAAGTTAAAAACTGAAAATTTACTTTGAAATTCCGTAAATAAATCTTTTAAAACTTAGTTGTCAGTCCATAGGTTAGAAAACATTTATGTCATTTTAAGAAAAACTCAAATTATTACCTTGAAAACTGTTTGCATTTGTGTGTAGAGACTTCAATTTGGAAATCATCTAAGTTGTCGAAAACACTTAAGTTGTAATTTTACTATCAAATGATTTATATTACCCAATGGTAAGATTTTGAAAACCATTGCGTTTTTATAGTTTAGAAAACTTTGGGCTCAATTATTAAACCAACCATGATATTTATTTAGCCATGTTTAAAACAAGTCCAAAGCATATAAATAATCCAAAACATAATTAAAGAGGCCTTATTACAAATCCAAATAAAGATGTTAACCAAATTAAAATTAAATAAAATACCCAAATCAAGTTCATGTAAACCGAATTTTATTGTATGGCCTCCTCGAGTTCATCCGGCCTCATCCGCGATCTACGAATCACTGAAAAGATAAGGGAGAAGGTGAGTCACCAAGACTCAGTGCATAAATCCTTTCCCCGATTAATGCAACATACTTACACAATTCATAACCAAGTAATGTAAATAATGCACCTAACCTAGCCATCCATAACTCCTTTTCTACCCCGTGTGGTACCAAACCACTGGTGGTGCCAAACCACTAGTGACCCAAAGTCACGATAACCAATAATGTGGTGCCAAACCACTGGTGACCCAAAGTCACGAATAATCCATCTGTGGGGCCAACCCACGTGTGATACCAAATCACTGGCAACAATCCCGTAATATCAAATGTGGGGCCAACCCACTGTGGTGCTAAGCCACTGGGATGAGTCGCTATGAGGTGCCAAACCTCTGGTGTCCCAAAGACACGAAATAACGTGGTACCAAACCACTTGGAGGTGCCAAACCTCGGTGTCCCAAAGACACGGATATCAAATCCTTCCCCTCCTCTCATATCACCCATATCAATGCAACATTTAAACAAATCATGTCTTTATGCTTTATTAGAAATCACATAGGAAATTAATCATAAATCGTATCATCATGCATCATATTGCAAAAGTCATATCGAAATGGACTTACCCGATTTCTTGCTCATACCCTTACGGTATCATATTGAGAATCTCATAGCTTTTGGCTTTAACAACATGATTAGAATATTTACATATTTATATTACCGAGTTATGAAGTGTGTAAGGTACACACCTGATAATAGCGAAATCACTAAATCCCGAAGACCCGATCTACTGCACTAGATCTCCTTGTCCTACATTCGGCCAACACTAAGATTAATACCATAGACCATTCGGCCAACAACCAACCTTAGTCTCAATAGCCTTCGACTTAACATCCTCTTAAAGAATAATAAACCAACATAAATCCTTACCACTTGACTTACCAACTTCGTTTGCTAGAGAAATAGGATTAAATCGTTTGCTTCCAAAGTCCCGAAAAGCCTAGAAGAAATCAGATTCTAAGAATGATTAGAACCTTGTAAGCAAATGCCTAAAAATTCAGCCTTTGCCCTCAAGAAAAACGACAGAGAAAAGAGAATAGAAACTAAAGAAATACGGCCATGAACACTTACCCCCCGATTGAAGGAAACCAAATGAAGACCTACCCTTGTTGTTATTCGGCCAAGATAACACCAAAAGAGAGAAAGAAGATTTGGCTATGGTGGATAGAAGACTATCAAATAATTTCTGCTAGAGTGAAGAAAGAGAAAGGAAAAGAAAAGAGAAATTAGGAGAAGAAGGATTCGGCTTGAGCAAACAATGGAAGAAAAGAAAAGAAAATTAGGGAAGGAAGAAGATTCGACCAAAAAGAAAGTAAGAGAAAAGATGTACGTTTTTTTAACAATTATGAAAAGAAAAGAAAAGAGATGGGAGAAAGAGATTCGGCGAAACACCTTGTTTGCCAAAAAAAGAAAAGAGCACAAAGTGCTAAGTGTGGTTTCGGTTTCAAAGAAGAAAAGAGAGAAAGCAATTAGGATTTGGTTCAAGGATGAAAGCCAAAATAAAAACAAAATTGCACCTAATGTCCAAGACACATTCGGCTAAGGAGGAAGATTTTGGAGAGGAAAAGAAAAATGCAAAAGATGCACAAAATGCTAAGAATTGACCAACTAATCCCCCTCAAAATCCTATCAACATTCAGCCAACCCCCTAGACACCCATACCGTCCATATTCATGGACAATTAGCCATTAAAAAGCTTTCAAAAACCTCACCTTAAACCAAATCCTTCCTTAATCCATATGATTCCTTTCCCAGAGTTCAAGTTTTCCTAATTTACTATTCAACTTGCCATAAAAATTGAAAGTCCAACATACCAAATGCAAAACTTGGCCGACACTTAATGCAATGATGCATCAAAATAAAGTCTTCCAAATGCAATCCATGCTACTCGAACCACTTCCTTCAAGCAACCTTTCATGCGTCATAACCACTTTGCCACTAACTCTTCATGTGCTAGAATATAACACTTAAATTAATCTAAGTGTCAGGTTCACCTAATCCACTTCACTAAATTTTTAATACTAAGAATTATTCTAGCTTCATAAATAAAATCAAGCCTTCACAAGACTATGCAAAATACAAAAAAATTCATACCCGAGCCAATACAAATAACAAGACAATACTCTAATTTTTCCTAAAGCCCAAGGTCCAATTGGCCCACTCCTACTAGGCCCAATTTCGGGATGTTACTGTAACATCTTAGATTAGGGGTTATGCGTTTGTGCATAATTCATGAGTAGTAGGTTTTGGCAGTGTTTGGAAGTGAATTAAGGGTTTTTAAAATGCTAGGATGGAAGAGAAAGCTTTGGACAATTATTGGTTTCCAAGTTAAAAACAAGAAGTGATGTGGAAAAGTGGCAAGGGACGCCACCTAAGGTGAAAGGGTTATGGCATCAAGTGAAGTACTTTGAGGGAAGAGGTTCGAATCCCATTGTGTGCATTTTTCTTAATTTTATGAAATAGTATGTTTATTGTGATATGGATGTGTGGTGTGCATTTTTAGAACCTTGGAAATGTAAGGAAATATAAGGAAATGTAAGGAAATGAAAGGAAATGAAAGGAAATGTAAGGAAATGTAAGGAAATATAAGGAAATGTAAGGAAATGTATGGAAATGTAAGGAAATGTATGGAAATGTATGGAAATGTAAGGAAATGTATGGAAATGTAAGGAAATGTATGGAAATGTATGGAAATGTAGGGAAATGTATGGAAATGTTAGGAAATGTATGGAAATGTAAGGAAATGTAGAGAAATGTAAGGAAATGTAGAGAAATGTCCTAGAAATGTAAGAAATGATTTAGAAATGTTAAGTTTCAAAAAGAGGAAAGTGAACATTTTGGAAACTTGGAAATGTTAAGTTAAAAGAGGAAAGTGAACATTTTTGGAAACTAAGAAATATAAGGAAATGATTTGGAAATGATTCAAAGAGGAAAGTAAACATTTAGAAACTAGGAAATGTAAGGAAATGTCAAGTTTAAAGAGCCAAACGAAAATTTTTGGAAACTTAGAAATGACTTAGAAATGTCGAGTTTTAAAGTTTAAAAGAGGAAATTAAGGCAAGGTGGCCTTAAGAGAAAAAGTATGTGAAATTTGACACACAAACAGGCTTGGAAAAGTGGCCTGAAGATGCCATTTAGGACCTCTGGAAATGGCGCCACATGCAAGTGTATTTGGGCCAGGGATCGAGTCACTTAGGAAGCAAATAAAAGAAGTTTTATTTTGCTACAAAGAGCAGAGAGGTGGACGGCATGAGGGCTCTTAAAAGCAGAGTTTTATTTCCTTTAGAATTTCGGCTAAATAGGAGATAATTGTTGGATTAATTCTTTTGATAAAGTGATAATTATCACATAGGAAGAGTGGTGGCCAAGTAGGGGACTTTAGCCTAGGAATTTCGTCTATAAAAGGAAAAGAGGGCCATTCATTCTTTCTTCTAACTCTCTCTCTCTGCCGAATTCTCTCTAGCAAATATCTCCTTTCTTCATTGTTCGCTGCCGAAAAATACACCTTGTGTAGCAAAACTTCATTACCAAATTGCTCAAACTCTTTTCTCTTCTTCTTTCATAATCTTCCAAAAGCCGAAAGCTTGCTAAAATCAAGGCCATAGCCGAATAGTTTTGAGACTTCAAACAAGGGGTTGTCGACTTCTGTATTAAGGGTAAGAACTAGTTATCATTCGATTTTCATCCTTTTTCTTTTAAGATTTGCCGAAATCTAGGACTAACCCCATTAATATCTTGTTGTTGAAACTTTGAAAAGATCTTTTCGGGATTTGTTTAAGTCAACTACAAGAAGGAGAAGTTCTTTTCCCGAAGGTACACCATAGGCCGCGTGTTCCCTAGTTATTCGGTGAATTTCGGGATTTAAAATCCACAAGGTAAGACATGCGAATATTTGGCCAAGGCCTATTTTTGGTGTTTTAGATCTAGTTCATATTTATTCAAAAGCCAAAACTAATTTGTTAAAGTGATTTAAAGCTTTGCCGAATACAAGAAAGAGTACAGTGAAGATTTCGGGATTTGGCACCAAGGTAAGTTTTAGTGTACTAATCCTACTAGGATTTGGTTTTGTAGCCGAATAGGCTTTATGCTAACATACTAAGGTTGGCCGAATGTAGGGACTTGAGATCTAAGGCTTTAGATTGGATTTTCGAGATTTCAGTGAAATTGTTAAGCGAATCAGGTGTGTACCCCACACTAAATCTTGATAGATTTACGGCTTTAATTCATTATATATGTTAATATGAAAGTGTAAGAATATGGCTAAGGTGCCGTGTGTACCCTATCCTAAGTCTTGATATGTTCATGGCTATGTTTTAAATTAAATGAAATATTAAGAATGTGAAAATATGGCTAAGTACCATGCTATGGTACAAAGTATTCAGGTACGTTTCCTACTCCCAATAGGATTATGAAATATGTTATAAGTAACATGAGAATAATTTTAAGAATGTGAACTTTGGCATATTTATGCATATTACTATTATATGGGGCATATGGGTTTATTTTTGGGGAAGTGAATGTGGTGACCTAAGACCACAAACACGGTGACCTAAGACCGTGATATCTGAATGTGGTGACCTAAGACCACAGTAATCTGAATGTGGTGACCTAAGACCATAGAAATCTGAACGTGGTGACCTAAGGCCACGAATGCGGTGACCTAAGACCGCGATATGGAGTGTAGCGGAAGGAGGGTTGACTTAGTAGTCCCTACGGTGTGCAGGATGGTACGGGTGGTGTGTAGTGGATGGCATATAGGTTTGGGTTCGGGTTACATCATTACATCATTATTTTACTGTTTAAATGCTTTATGAACATGTATGATATTGTATGCCTGATTATTAAATTTTAGTGTTGGTTACACATTGAGTCTGTTGACTCACCCCGTTGTGGGATTACTTTTCAGGTGACGACCAGTGATGGACCGGGCCGGCAGATGTTTAGGGATGGCCATGCACAACAAGAAGTTTATTTATTTTTGGACTATTTTATTTTAAGTATTTTAAATTTTATTTTGGTTTACTTTTGGGAAATTATTTGATGTAATAAGGCCGTAGTAGCATTTCATTACTTTACTTTTATTTATTGAGCCTACAAACTTTATATTTATTAAAAGATCGAGTAAATTTATTTTCATACAAAGCCCAAACGTTTTGTCACCTAAATCAAAAGAACTGTTACTAATGGAATAAACTTGTTTTCAACTCAAGCCCAACCTAAAACAAACTTTCCTAAGTACAAAAGAATTTGAAACGGTTTTCACTGGGGAACATGCCAGATTCGATCAAGGCTCGTGGGCCGGGTTTGGGGTGTTTCAATTTGGTATCAGAGCCCAGTTTTAAACTCTCAGCCTTGGGTTTAAGGCCCAAAACACTTTCCAAGATAAGCCCAAAAAGAATTTTTGTGAATTAAGCAGGTTTTTCTGGCATGGCCCACTAAGTCTCCGACCCGAAGTCCACCAGGTAAGTACTTCTATCCATTGTGTGATTATGTGATTTATAGAAGGGTAGAAAAGGAATGGAATGTAGAATAGAATGATGGGTACTTGAACCCTAGGACTAGTCTACCCCAACAATTACATAAGACTTAAATACCTAACTAAACAAACCTGTGGTTAAGTCGCTGAGTTAAGGTGTGGTAACCATGGTGCGCATGTCTAGGATTGGTTTCAGTGGGAGCTTGGTATTTAAGCAGTCCGCGTGACTCACCTCCTCTCCACTTGAATCCTACCTGGTGCGTAGCCTCGGTTCACCCTAACCAAGAGGACTTATACACGGGCTAAACCCCTAACTAAAACCCGAAAGGGACTAGCCGTATTTTCATGGAAACCCTAGTTTTAAAATTTCTAAATTACCCTCTTGATTTGAAAGGATTTTTTTTTATAAATTTTCCTGAAATATTTCTGATTTACAAATTTATTAAAATACCCCTAGTGGTAAAATTATAAAAATGCCCTTGGTTTATGAAATTTTCAAAATACCCACAATTCTTATCAAAATTTCATTATTTTATAAAATGTTCAAAAAAAACCCTAATTTGCCAAATATCAAGATACCTTGATTTTGGAAAATTATGAAATTACCCCTACCCTACAATTTACCAAAATACCCCTGAGTTACAAAATTACCAGAAGGACCCCCGATCTTCAAAAATTTTTGCAACAACACTGATTTGGAAAGAAAATTCTCAAAAACAACCCTCAAGTTTTGTAAATTCCAAAATATCCGTGATTTATTAAGATCCCGAATTAATTACCAAAATACCCTCAGATTTTAAAATTTTCCAAAATACCCCCGGGAATGCAAACTTTCCAAGATACCCTCATTGACAAAAACACCAAGGAACCTTGTTCCGAATACCCCTGTAGGACAAGTTACAAAAATACCCCTGGGTAGTGGAAAAACAACAACAATGAAAACTACAACATTTCTCTGAATGAACGAAAGTTCATAATTGATTGATGGATGTATGAATGTAAAGACTGTGTGCATGTATGAATACGAAAGAACCACTTCTAAAATTCTTTCCATAAAACTTCTTCGCGGTTAATCGGTGAAACAAAATTTTTAATACATAAAACTTCTTAATCGATTAAATCGCGATGTTAGAAATGAGTTCTAAGGGGCGGAACTTAGAGATTGTGCTGGAAAGTATGATGGTTCTATTAAGATCGAGTCTTAACGTAAGCATAGTGCGTGAGAAGGATTGTACGACTGTTAGTAAGTAATTTCGAGGACGAAATTATTTTTAAAGAGGGTAGAACTGTAACATCTTAGATTAGGGGTTATGCGTTTGTGCATAATTCATGAGTAGTAGGTTTTGGCAGTGTTTGGAAGTGAATTAAGGGTTTTTAAAATCCTAGGATGGAAGAGAAAGCTTTGGACAATTATTGGTTTCCAAGTTAAAAACAAGAAGTGATGTGGAAAAGTGGCAAGGGACGCCACCTAAGGTGAAAAGGTTATGGCATCAAGTAAAGTACTTTGAGGGAAGAGGTTCGAATCCCATTGTGTGCATTTTTCTTAATTTTCTGAAATAATATGTTTACTGTGATATGGATGTGTTGTGTGCATTTTTAGAACCTTGGAAATGTAAGGAAATATAAGGAAATGTAAGGAAATGAAAGGAAATGTAAGGAAATGTAAGGAAATGTAAGGAAATATAAGGAAATGTAAGGAAATGTATGGAAATGTAAGGAAATGTATGGAAATGTATGGAAATGTAAGAAAATGTATGGAAATGTATGGAAATGTAAGGAAATGTATGGAAATGTAAGGAAATGTAGAGAAATGTAAGGAAATGTAGGGAAATGTAAGAAATGATTTAGAAATGTTAAGTTTCAAAAAGAGGAAAGTGAACATTTTGGAAACTTGGAAATGTTAAGTTAAAAAAGGAAAGTGAACATTTTTGGAAACTAAGAAATATAAGGAAATGATTTGGAAATGATTCAAAAGAGGAAAGTAAACATTTCGGGAAACTTGGAAATGTAAGGAAATGTCAAGTTTAAAGAGCCAAACGAAAATTTTTAGAAACTTAGAAATGACTTTGAAATGTCGAGTTTTAAAGTTTAAAAGAGGAAATTAAGGCAAGGTGGCCTTAAGAGAAAAAGTATGTGAAATTTGACACACAAACAGGCTTGGAAAAGTGGCCTGAAGATGCCATTTAGGACCTCTGGAAATGGCGCCACATGCAAGTGTATTTGGGCCAGGGATCGAGTCACTTAGGATGCAAATAAAAGAAGTTTTATTTTGCTACAAAGAGCATAGAGGTGGACGGCATGAGGGCTCTTAAAAAAGGAGTTTTATTTCCTTTAGAATTTCGGCTAAATAGGAGATAATTGTTGGATCAATTCTTTTGATAAAGTGATAATTATCACATAGGAAGAGTGGTGGCCAAGTAGGGGACTTTAGCCTAGGAATTTCGGCTATAAAAGGAAAAGAGGGCCATTCATTCTTTCTTCTAACTCTCTCTCTACCGAATTCTCTCTAGCAAATATCTCTTTTCTTCATTATTTTGCTGTCGAAAATACACCTTGTGTAGCAAAACTTCATTACCAAATTGCTCAAACTCTTTTCTCTTCTTCTTTCATAATCTTCCAAAAGCGAAAGTTTGCTAAAATCAAGGCCATAGCCAAATAGTTTTGAGACTTCAAACAAGGGGTTGTCGACTTACGATTAAGGGTAAGAACTAGTTATCATTCGATTTTCATCCTTTTCTTTTAAGATTTGCTGAAATCTAGGACTAACCCCATTAATATCTTGTTGTCGAAACTTTGAAGAGATCTTTTCGGATTTGTTTAAGTCAACTACAAGAAGGAGAAGTTCTTTTCCGAAGGTACACCATAAGTCGCGTGTTCCCTAGTTATTCTATGTGAATTTTGAAATTTAAAATCCACAAGGTAAGACATGCGAATATTCGCCAAGGCCTATTTTTGGTGTTTTAGATCTAGTTCATATTTATTCAAAAGTCAAACTAATTTGTTAAAGTGATTTAAAGCTTTGCTGAATACAAGAAAGAGTATAGTGAAGATTTCGGGATTTGGCACCAAGGTTAGTTTTAGTGTACTAATCCTACTAGGATTTGGTTTTATAGCCGAATAGGCTTTATGCTAACATAATAAGGTTGGCCAAATGTAGGGACTTGAGATCTAAGGCTTTAGATTGGATTTTCAGGATTTCAGTGAAATTGTTAAGCGAATCAGGTGTGTACCCCACACTAAATCTTGATAGATTTAAGGCTTTAATTCATTATATATGTTAATATGAAAGTGTAAGAATATGGCTAAGGTGCCGTGTGTACCCTATCCTAAGTCTTGATATGTTCATGGCTATGTTTTAAATTAAATGAAATATTAAGAATGTGAAAATATGGCTAAGTACCATGCTATGGTACAAAGTACTCAGGTACGTTTCCTACTCCCAATAGGATTATGAAATATGTTATAAGTAACATGAGAATAATGTTAAGAATGTGAAATTTGGCATATTTATGCATATTACTATTATATGGGGCATATGGGTTTATTTTTGGGGAAGTGAATGTGGTGACCTAAGACCACAAACACGGTGACCTAAGACCGTGATATCTGAATGTGGTGACCTAAGACCACAGTAATCTGAATGTGGTGTCCTAAGACCACAGAAATCTGAACTTGGTGACCTAAGACCACGAATGCGGTGACCTAAGACCGCGATATGGAGTGTAGCGGAAGGAGGGTTGACTTAGTAGTCCCCACGGTGTGCAGGATGGTACGGGTGGTGTGTAGCGGATGGCATATAGGTTTGGGTTCGGGTTGCATCATTACATCATTATTTTACTGTTTAAATGCTTTATGAACATGTATGATATTGTATGCCTGATTATTAAATTTTAGTGTTGGTTACACATTGAGTCTGTTGACTCACCCCGTTGTGGGATTACTTTTCAGGTGACAACCAGTGATGGACCGGGCCGGCAGATGCTTAGGGATGGCCATGCACAACAAGAAGTTCATTTATTTTTGGACTATTTTATTTTAAGTATTTTAAATTTTATTTTGGTTTTAATTTTGGGAAATTATTTGATGTAATAAGGCCGTAGTAGCATTTCATTACTTTACTTTTATTTATTGAGCCTACAAACTTTATATTTATTAAAAGATCGAGTAAATTTATTTTCATACAAAGCCCAAACGTTTTGTCACCAAAACAAACTTTCCTAGGTACAAAAGAATTTGAAACGGTTTTCACCCACCTAAAAATCGAGTATTTAAATTGGCATGATTTTGGTGTTTAGATGTTAAAGGAAAATTTTTTTTTTTTCCCTGAAGCTCTTTTATTTTAGTGTTTATTAAAGTCCTAGAGAGGGTAAAGCATAAATTGGAGAAGAATAAAATTTATTATTGGGAATTTATTGAAGTGAAACAAAGGTGATTAAGACTTAAGCTAAATTATGTGCTTAAAGTGTCATAAAATGAGCATATGGCATGGTGGAGAATGGCGCATGGGTTCAAGTAAGAGGAAGAGGTTGAATCCTTGTATAGCACCTAGATAAAATTTTTGTTTTAATTTTACGCTCATGGCTATGAAGTGTCGGCAAGGGGGACATATAAGGAAGGTGTTGACCATGTATTTTTGGTTAGTGTATCAAGAGATTAAGGTAACAACTAACATATGGTATGGAATCAAAAGTTTAAGGAAAGATAGGGGGACATAAGGCACTTATCTAGGGAAAATTTGGAAAGAAATAATGGCCAATTGACCATAGGCTGGACGGCAATATTGGTAGGGGAGGAGAGCCAAAATTTTGTTAGTTGGCAAAATCTCATTCTTTTCTCTTTGGTTAACCTTTGCACTTTGTGCAGAAATTTTATTCCTCTCCTTTCAATATCCCTATTTGGCGAATTTTTGCACTTGGTTAAGCCAAAGTTTTGTGACCATTTGGTCATTCCTTTTCTTATCTTGATAACCAATTCTTGTGCCTCTTTCTTCTTGTGCGAAATCACCTATACCAAAATCAATTTCTTTTCTTTTTTCTTTGCCATGGCGAATATACCAGCACCTAAAGTTCTTATTTTTCTTTTCTTTTCTTCTAATCTCCTTGAAATCAAAACATCATCACCATCATCCTTTCGTTCTTATACTATTTCTTTTCAATCGAAAATTCTCTCCATCTTCACTCTCTTGGCGAATGTTATTGTGCCTATAAGCCAAAAATTATTTTTCCATTCTTAATCATTTATAGCGAATCTTCCATCAATTAAACATCATTCTTAATCTTGCTTTTCGTCCGTGGGAAGTAGGTAAGGGTTTCTCTCCATTTTTTGATTTATTGATTAGTGATATTATGGCGAATATCATAGGATTTTTGAGAGTCTTTTGGATTGATATAGCATTCATACTAATAACGTTTATTTCGTTATTATTTAGTGCAATAACGGAGATTGGAATTCAAGTGATCGGAGAATCGTGGAAGCGTTGGAAGCGTTTCATTTTGTAAGAAATCCTACTTTTAAATCTCTAGTATTATTGATATTATTTTAGAACTAACTAAATTCTTTTGGATCTTGAAGACATCAAGATAGGGAAGAAAAGGCGGTGTTTAGTTATCGTAAGAGGGTGGATCATAAATCCCCATTCAAGCGAAGAGCGGTTTACGCGGTCAGGGATTTTCCACGGGTTGTGGGCCATCTTCGAAAGAAGTCCATTATTTGAAGTAGTACGAACCTCGGAGCCGTTATCGTTGGTGGATTCTCGTGCTAGTGAATCGATAAGCGAAGGAAAACCGAAAATCAAGTGATTCAAAATCAAGAGGTAAGATTTTGGATCCATTAACAAATAAGATTATTTTTGCGAATTAGTTGTCTAACGAATCGAAATATATTTTAGGTCTTAGGCGAGAGGGATAATACTCACGGTATCGAGGTGTGTAATTTCACCCTCATTATTTTAGGGTTGTATGTCAAATTTGGTATGGTAGAAAAATCGTAAAAGCGACTAGATCGGTAAAAGCACAAAATTGATATTTTGACGAAATACGTAAAAGCGACTAAATCGTGAAAATTTCGGCCCCCAAGAAATTAATTGATATTATGAAAATTTGATGTTTAGTGAAAATGGGCCGTAAATACTCTAGTTAGTGAAAATGGTAGTAAATACTCTAGTTAAGTGAAAATGGGCCGTAAATACTCTAGTTCGTGAAAATGGGCCGTAAATACTCTAGTTAAGTGAAAATGGGCCGTAAATACTCTAGTTCGATAAATTGGGCCATAAATACTCTAGTTCGTTAAAATTTAGCCAAAAGCGCTCTAGTTTGGTAAATGGGCCAAAGCCCACTAAATTGCTAAATGGATAAATTGCTATAATTATGGGCCAAATGAAATGTCATTGATAAAACCCACCATGTTATGTATTGATAATAAATTTTATATTTTTAAAGTACATGTATAATTGCATGGGTGGGATTTATGAAGAGAAGAATGGCGATTGCCACAATATCGACTTATTGCCTCTAGTTGGTGGCTCGCCACAATATCGACTTATTGCCTCTAGTTCGGTGGCTCTGCCACAATATCGACTTATTGCCTCTAGTTCGGTGGCTCTGCCACAATATCGACTTATTGCCTCTAGTTAGGTGGCTATGCCACAATTATAAAAGGCTTAATGCCTACGATTGGTGTGATGGCGGGGTGGGTTGACTTGATCCCCACAGGTGTGATGGTTGATGCAGGGGTGTTAGCGGATGGTTATTAGGTTTGGGTTGGGAATTTCATTTTCATGCATTATTAATTATTTTAAATTCATGTTATATTGTTGAATTACGGATTGGGCTCAAGCCCAACATAATATCTTGACAATCGGCCCAATAATGGTGGTAAGTGAGTTACACTTTGAGTTCTAAGTAACTCACCCTTTAATTTCTTTCCATCTCGGTAATGGAAACCGATGTGGACTTGAATGAGGATGACTTCGTGGAGGCCATCTTGCTAAATAAGGGTTATTTAAATTCGAACTTTTAATTATTATTTTTACTATTTTGGGATGTTGTAATAAATGGCCTCTATAAATAACTTATGGATTTTATGTGTGTTGGAATTTAAACTTTATTTGGGCTTTTAAATCATGGGTGTGATTTATGATGCTTTACTAAAATGAACTTGGGTTTTCAAAGTATAAGGAATTCTTTTATAAATAATTCTTTTCTTGCTAACTCTTTAACAAATTTCCTAACGGTTTTAGATAATACAATGATTTTCAACTAATGTTTTTAAATATTTATCAAAATCTAATACTCTACAAATTTTAAACTCAGTAAACAATATTGTAGTTTTCAACTCATTAAGGATTTAAGAATAGTTCGAATCATGTAACAAACCAAATCTAGTCTCAACGCATAGGCCGGGTTTGGGGTGTTACATTTAGTGGTATCAGAGCCAGTTTCAAAAACTCGGCTACGTGGTTTGGGTTCAAAAATAATTTTTGTATGAAAATGCTCAATGGTATTTTAAAGATCAGTATGGCACCACAAGCATCCGGCAACAAGTCAAGTAAGTATATACTGCTTAAATGATTACTATGATATGATCATAGGAATACTCTAGAACTTCTAGTTTTAGATGTGAAAAACTGTAGAGATTGAGACTATAGGACACGTTAGAAAAACAACTTTATATCTCAAATCTCATAAAATATCGTTAATAAACACGAAACAAAATTACGATTCATAAAACTTGTAATCGGATAAGCGAACAAGCAATCATGAGTACAAGAGGGCGTGGTGCGTGGGCCAGCGGTGAGGCGTGGCCGTGGTAGAGGCCGAGGTGCTACTGGTGAAGCACCAAATCATATGCGAAGTGGGCCTTTGCGTCAATAGAAAGTGAGACCGGATCACGCGATCACATGGAAGAAGATCATGCATTGACTCAAGCAATGCTACGAGTCTTGGAAAGGGTCATTGGAACTAGAATTGGGCCAACAACTCGTGGGTCAATTTGAGGCGACTTAAAGCGAATAATGCGAAGTTTTCGGAGGAGTCTCGGTGTAGCTCCAAATGTGGCGAATCTTGGCTCGAAGGCGTGGAGCGGATTATGGATGATATGGAATGCAGTGAGCAAAAAGCGGGAGAAGTGTATCCTTATTGAGAGATGAGGCGTGTCGGTGGTGGCTCAACTGTTCGAGAGAACCTTGAAGCCGCTTGCGATTAATGCGGGAATTCTTTAAAGCGCCTTCCAAGGAAAATCGTCGAACGAGCTATGTAGATGCCGAAGGAAGGAATTTCTGAATCTTGTCCAAGGAAGTAAGGCCGTGGCGACATATGAAGTGAGTTTTTACGTCGAGCCGTTATGCGGGACAATTGTAGCAACAGATCATGAGCGTTGTATGCGTTTGAGGATGGACTTAATGATGAGTGAGGGTTACGATTGCTCATGACAAGTTAGAAATTTTTCGACTCTTGTGGAGAAGGCCAAAATAGCCGAAGAGGCTAAGAACTCGAGCAGCGAGCAGAAAGATCCGAAACAAGAGAGACACAACGATCTGGTTCTTCCAAGAGATTCGGAAGAAACCCGAAATGATGAATCGGTTCAAAGCGAAACCCGGTAGCAAATAATCGAAGTCGAGATTGTCTTGAGTGTGGGAAAAGGCATTTTGGGGAATCTTTGGAGGAAAAGCGGGTGCATGCTACAAATGCGGTTCAATGGAACATCGATACAAAAGTTGTCCTCGACGAATGGATCGACTCAAAAGTCCGTAATAATGATGCCTGTTAGGCGAGGTGTCAATCGACCACCGAGAGGTCGTGGACCGGTCGTGGTGGTAATGGGGCTGGTCGTGGTCAAGGTGCACGGGTCGAGGCAATGGTAATAGAGAAATCACGGATGCAAGACGGCTGATGCGGTCTATGCGATTAGGCGCCATGAGACGCGGCAATGCACTGATGTGATAAGCTGATACGTTCTTCATTTTTGATGTACTGTTATTGCCTTAATAGATATTGGCTCTACTCATTCATATGTATCTAGTGCCATATCTGGAAATCAATTTAGAATCTGAAATTCGAAAATGAGATGACGATGTCAGTCCTTTAGAACGATCGATGCTTATTAATAAAATATTTAAAGGCGTACCCTTAAAAATCCAAGAGGAAGTATTCTTAGCAAATTTGATGGAACTACCTTTCGTGAGTTCGATCTCATTACAGGCATGGATGGTTGGTTAACCATCGGTATGAATTGGATTTGTCTTTGAAAAGCGAATGACGATGGGACCGGATGATAAGGAAATCATAATGATTGGTGAGCGAAAGAACTATCGGCAAATGTGGTATCGCATTAAAAGCGGAGAAGTTGGTGCGGAAAGTGCGGACATTCCTAGCCTTTATCGTGCTTTGGATGCCAAGGAATTATCCGTGAATGATGTGAGGACGGTGAAGGAATTTCCGATGTATTTCGAAGAACTTCGGCATACCTCGGATCGGGAAGTAGAATTTGGCATTGAGCTTTTGCAGGGGCGGCTCCGGTGTCCATTGCTCCTATAGAATGGCACCGAAGGAGTTGGTGAGCTCAAAGCTCAAATTCAAGAATTCTTGGATCGAGGATTCATTCGACCAAGTGTGTCTCCGTGGGGAGCACCGGTTTTGTTCGTCAAGAAGAAGGATGGATCGATGCGTATGTGCATTGACTACGAGCGATTGAATAAATTGACGATCAAGAATCGGTATCCTCTGCAGAAATTGACGACTGTTCGATCAATTGAAGGGAGCTTGATTTTCTCAAAATTGATTTAAGGTCGGGTTATCACCAGCTTAAGGTGAAAAAGCGGACATCTATAAGACGACATTTCGGACCGTTACGGACACTATGAGTTTGTAGTGATGCCGTTTGGATTAACCAATGCACCAATTGCATTTATGGACATGATGAACCAAGTCTTCCAACCATATTTAGACCGGTTTGTGGTAGTGTTCATAGATGATATATTGGTTTATTAGAAATGAGGAGGAACATGACCAGACATTTGCGGATAGTATTACAACTACTTCGTGATAAGCAATTGTATGCCAAATTTGGTAAATCGAATTTTGGCTAAAGGAGGTGACTTTTCTTGGTCATGTAGTATCAATTTGAAGGAATAAGGGTAGATCCTCGGAAAATTGAGGCTATTACGGATTGGAAACCACCAACATCAATAGTGAAATTCGGAGTTTCTTAGGCTTGGTGGATACTATAGGCGCTTTGTAGAGGGTTTTCGTTGATTCTTTGCACCTAACTAAATTGTTGCGTAAAGGAGTTCCGTATATCTGGGTGGCGACAAGAGAGTTTGAGAAATTGAAGAAGATCTGACGAAGCTCGGTTTTGATTCATAGGAGGGGAAAAAAATTCACTTTTTATTGTGATCGTCTCTCACAGATGCAGGTTGTGTGTTGATGCAAAATGGAAAGGTGGTGGCTTATGCTTCTCGTCAATTGAGGCCACACAAGTAAACTACCCTACTCATGATTTGGAGTTAGCTGCCGTTGTCTTTGCTCTAAAGATTTGGAGGCACTATCTCTATGGTGAGAAGTCCATAATCTACGGATCACAAGAGTCTTAAATACCTCCTTACCCGAAGGAGTTGAATTTAAGACAAAGAAGATGGGTAGAATTGTTAAAAGATTATGATTTCTCCATCGAATACCATCTGGAAAGGCTAACGGTGGTAGTGGCGCGTTAAGTCGGAAGGCGGTATCTGAATTAAGAGCTCTATTTGCCCATTTGAGTGCATGCGAGGATGGCGGTTTGATAGCGAACTACGGTGAAGCCTCGTGGTGGAACAAATCAAGGAAAAGCAGACATCGGATGAGAAGTTGGGACCCTTACTTGACAAGTTGAAAATGGTGAAATTGAAGATTTTGGAATAAACACGAGGGTGTGTTGTGCTTTCGAGGAGAGTATGCATGCCTAAGGATCTAGATTTGAGGCAAGCGATTCTCGGGGCGCATAGTAGCCCTTATGCTATGCATCCGGAGGAAATAAGATGTATCGAGATCTCCGTGAAACGATATTGGTGGCGGGGTTGAGCGTGAGATTCTGAGTTTGTGGGAAAATGTTTGACTTGTCGACAAGTGAAGGCGAACACCAATTACCGTCTGGATTGTTACAACCGATAAAGATTCCTCTTTGGAAATGGGAGAGGATAACTATGGATTTTGTTAGTGGGTTACCGTTAACACCTACTAAGAAAAATTCCGTTTGGGTAATTGTTGATCGGTTGTGAAGACGCTCATTTCTTGCCGGTTAAATGCGGATTATTCTTTGCGAAGTTGGCGAAACTTTACGTATCCGAAATTGTGAGGTTACATGGGGTACTGTATCTATTATATCGGATAGGGACCCTAGGTTTACATCACGATTCGAAAGCTCGCATGAAGCCTTGGGAACAAAGTTGAATTTCGATCGGCTTTTCATCCTCGGTCGATGGTCGATCGGAAAGAGTAATTCGGATATTGGAAGATATGTTAAGAGGATGTGTAATCGACTTGAGGGTAGTTGGGAGGATTATCTACCATTGGCGAAATTTGCGTATAACAACGACTATCGATCTAGCATTGGATGGCACCTTACGAGGCATTGTATGGTCGTAAGTGTCGCTCTCCTATTGTTGGGTGAGTTGGGCGAAAAGCGGATGTTAGGTCTGAGATGATATCGAGAGACCGAGGATAAGGTAAAAGTTATTCGAGCACGGTTGAAAGAAGCCTCGAGATGAAGGCGAAGTCGTCTGCAGATCTGAAGCGGAGGGACATCGAGTATAGTGTGGGAGATCGGGTTTTCTTGAAGGTATCTCCTTGGAAAAAGATCTTGATTCGGAAGGAAGGGCAAGCTAAGTCCTAGATATATTGGACCTTATCGTGTCTTTGAAGCGTGTTGGTCGATGGCATATCAGTTGAGTTACCTCGGGAGTTAAATCAAATTCACAATGTCTTTCATGTTTCCATGTTGAGGCGTTATAGGTCGGATCCTTTGCACATTATCTGGTAGAAGAATTGGAGTGAATTGATTTGTCCTTTGAAGAAGAACCGGTGGAAATCCTAGACCGAGATGTCAAGGTACTAAGGAAGAAAACCGTGCAGTTAGTTAAAGTTCTATGGCGTAACCACGAAGTGGAAGAAGCTACGTGGGAGCAGGAGGATGCAATTCGACAACAATACCCTCACCTTTTTCAACGAGTAAATTTCGAGGACGAAATTTTCTTTAAGGAGGGTAGAGTTGTAACACCTAAAAATCGAGTATTTAAATTGGCATGATTTTGGTGTTTAGATGTTAAAGGAAAATTTTTTTTATTTCTTTTATTTTAGTGTTTATTAAAGTCCTAGAGAGGTAAAGCATAAATTGGAGAAGAATAAAATTTATTATTGGGAATTTATTGAAGTGAAACAAAGGTGATTAAGACTTAAGCTAAATTATGTGCTTAAAGTGTCATAAAATGAGCATATGGCATGGTGGAGAATGGCGCATGGGTTCAAGTAAGAGGAAGAGGTTGAATCCCTTGTATAGCACCTAGATAAAATTTTTGTTTTAATTTTACGCTCATGGCTATGAAGTGTCGGCAAGGGACATATAAGGAAGGTGTTGACCATGTATTTTTGGTTAGTGTATCAAGAGATTAAGGTAACAACTAACATATGGTATGGAATCAAAAGTTTAAGGAAAGATAGGGGGACATAAGGCACTTATCTAGGGAAAATTTGGAAAGAAATAATGGCCAATTGACCATAGGCTGGGCGGCAATATTGGTAGGGGAGGAGAGCCAAAATTTTGTTAGTTGGCAAAAATCTCATTCTTTTCTCTTTGGTTAACCTTTGCACTTTGTGCAGAATTTTATTCCTCTCCTTTCAATATCCCTATTTGGCGAATTTTTGCACTTGGTTAAGCCAAAGTTTTGTGACCATTTGGTCATTCCTTTTCTTATCTTGATAACCAATTCTTGTGCCTCTTTCTTCTTGTCGAAATCACCTATACCAAAATCAATTTCTTTTCTTTTTTCTTTGCCATGGCGAATATACCAGCACCTAAAGTTCTTATTTTTCTTTTCTTTTCTTCTAATCTCCTTGAAATCAAAACATCATCACCATCATCCTTTCGTTCTTATACTATTTCTTTTCAATCGAAAATTCTCTCCATCTTCACTCTCTTGGCGAATGTTATTGTGCCTATAAGCCAAAATTATTTTTCCATTCTTAATCATTTATAGCGAATCTTCCATCAATTAAACATCATTCTTAATCTTGCTTTTCGTCCGTGGGAAGTAGGTAAGGGTTTCTCTCCATTTTTTGATTTATTGATTAGTGATATTATGGCGAATATCATAGGATTTTTGAGAGTCTTTTGGATTGATATAGCATTCATACTAATAACGTTTATTTCGTTATTATTTAGTGCAATAACGAGATTGGAATTCAAGTGATCGGAGAATCGTGGAAGCGTTGGAAGCGTTTCATTTTGGTAAGGAAATCCTACTTTTAAATCTCTAGTATTATTGATATTATTTTAGAACTAACTAAATTCTTTTGGATCTTGAAGACATCAAGATAGGGAAGAAAAGGCGGTGTTTAGTTATCGTAAGAGGGTGGATCTGTAAATCCCCATTCAAGCGAAGAGCGGTTTACTGCGGTCAGGATTTTCCATGGGTTGTGGGCCATCTTAGAAAGAAGTCCATTATTTGAAGTAGTACGAACCTCGGAGCCGTTATCGTTGGTGGATTCTCGTGACTAGTGAATCGATAAGCGAAGGAAAACCGAAAATCAAGTGATTCAAAATCAAGAGGTAAGATTTTGGATCCATTAACAAATAAGATTATTTTTTGAATTAGTTGTCTAACGAATCGAAATATATTTTAGGTCTTAGGAGCGAGAGGGATAATACTCACGGTATCGAGGTGTGTAATTTCACCCTCATTATTTTAGGGTTGTATGTCAAATTTGGTATGGTAGAAAAATCGTAAAAGCGACTAGATCGGTAAAAGCACAAAATTGATATTTTGACGAAATACGTAAAAGCGACTAAATCGTGAAAATTTAAAACGCCCCAAGAAATTAATTGATATTATGAAAATTTGATGTTTAGTGAAAATGGGCGTAAATACTCTAGTTAGTGAAAATGGGCGTAAATACTCTAGTTAAGTGAAAATGGGCCGTAAATACTCTAGTTAAGTGAAAATGGGCCGTAAATACTCTAGTTCGTGAAAATGGGCCGTAAATACTCTAGTTCGATAAATTGGGCCATAAATACTCTAGTTCGTTAAAATTTAGCCAAAAGCGCTCTAGTTTGGTAAATGGGCCAAAGCCCACTAAATTGCTAAATGGATAAATTGCTATAATTATGGGCCAAATGAAATGTCATTGATAAAACCCACCATGTTATGTATTGATAATAAATTTTATATTTTTAAAGTACATGTATAATTGCATGGGTGGGATTTATGAAGAAGAAGAATGGCCGATTGCCACAATATCGACTTATTGCCTCTAGTTCGGTGGCTCTGCCACAATATCGACTTATTGCCTCTAGTTCGGTGGCTCTGCCACAATATCGACTTATTGCCTCTAGTTCGGTGGCTACCACAATATCGACTTATTGCCTCTAGTTAGGTGGCTATGCCACAATTATAAAAGGCTTAATGCCTACGATTGGTGTGATGGCGGGGTGGGTTGACTTGATCCCCACAGTGTGATGGTTGATGCAGGGGTGTTAGCGGATGGTTATTAGGTTTGGGTTGGGAATTTCATTTTCATGCATTATTAATTATTTTAAATTCATGTTATATTGTTGAATTCGGATTGGGCTCAAGCCCAACATAATATCTTGACAATCGGCCCAATAATGGTGGTAAGTGAGTTACACTTTGAGTTCTAAGTAACTCACCCTTTAATTTCTTTCCATCTCGGGTAATGGAAGCGATGTGGACTTGGTGAGGATGACTTCGTGGAGGCCATCTTGCTAAATAAGGGTTATTTAAATTCGAACTTTTAATTATTATTTTTACTATTTTGGGATGTTGTAATAAATGGCCTCTATAAATAACTTATGGATTTTATGTGTGTTGGAATTTAAACTTTATTTGGGCTTTTAAATCATGGGTGTGATTTATGATGCTTTACTAAAATGAACTTGGGTTTTCAAAGTATAAGGAATTCTTTTATAAATAATTCTTTTCTTGCTAACTCTTTAACAAATTTCCTAACGGTTTTAGATAATACAATGATTTTCAACTAATGTTTTTAAATATTTATCAAAATCTAATACTCTACAAATTTTAAACTCAGTAAACAATATTGTAGTTTTCAACTCATTAAGGATTTAAGAATAGTTCGAATCATGTAACAAACCAAATCTAGTCTCAACGCATAGACCGGGGGTTTGGGGTGTTACAAACATATTTAAGATACAATTGCTGATCCCAACTATTTGGATTGAGGCCTTTAATAAAAAAACACAAATAGATAGGAACAATGAGATTTGGCCATGACATATGTACTAATCGGCCATTATAGTAACTAGAAGAGGAGAAAATGACATAGATCTGATTAAAAAACTACACTTACACTACCTGATTAGATCTATAACTAAATAAGTGCAGAACAAATAGAAAATAAAGATGAAAAGAAGGGCAATTGAGGGGCTTCAGGGAGGAAACAAAGATTTGAAAAACAACAGCTAGAGTGGATGATAATGGTGACAAAAATGGCAAGAATGGTGTGGCAATGGAAAATTTGGGAATGAGAAGAGTTAAGATTCAACCTCTATGGAGAAAGAAAAGGAAAGGGAGAAAGAAGAAATGAACAGTAGGGACAATGCAAGAACATGAAGGAAAAGAAAATTTCAGAGAAGATAGGGTGGAACAATAGAGAGGGGGAACAAATGATTAAAAAAGACTAAACTGTGAAGAAAACACATTAAATACCTAGGGTTACAACACGGAGGAAACTATTAGGGTTTTGGAAAAAAAATACAATAATTAAAATTATACAAGAGAGGGGAATCGAACTCGAGTGTCGAGGATAGCTAAACTGCTTCTTAACCACTAGGCCAGAGCACATTATTTTTTAAACTCTTACAACTTTCATATTTAAAATAGGGCGTGACACTTACTAGGGTTTGAAGCAAAATTTCACAAAATAAAAATGATGCAAGGGAAGGGATCCAAACTTGGGTTTTATGGACAAATTCACTATGTAGCAACCTATTTTTTAACGGTGCCAAAAGTAGTGGTTTCAGGACCACAATTCTAATGAGTAAGCCTATAAATATTATTATTTAATATTTTTTTATCTAAATATGATGTTATTGTGAATTTTGAATTTATAAATTTTATTAATTGGTCAATTAGTTAAGGTACAAGTGGTTTGTACCCAAAGTTAGTGGTTTTGGAAAATGAGGTATCAAGACCTATATCATAAATAAAAGTTGTAAATAACTTTATTAAATGATTACTAAGTGATTATATAAGTAAATTATTTTGGATAGGTAATTTACTAAATTAGTGACTATTTAAGCGAAATGACTAAATCATAAAAGTAGTAAATGTTCAATTATTATGGATCTTCTTACTAATTGGAAGTGGAATAAGGATTAAAGTGAAAATTATACCACTTTAGTAATAATGATAGTGGACAGTGGCTTATGATTTTGTAAGAAATAAGTTATAAAACTTTATAATTAAAATAATAATATGGTAATAATATTATAACTTATAATTAAGGCATGGTGGAAGGTGAGAGGAACATTTTCTTCCTTCTTCCTCAAACAACCAAAACCACCATTTCCAAAAATTGGAAGCTTCGGTCTACGGTTTTTGAATTTCAAGCCTTCAATCGATTAGTTCAGTTTAGTCTTTTTTTTCCTTGTAATTTTTATGTTTTGAAATTTTGAGAGCTTAATCTAACAGACCCTTGTGTTAATTTCTGAAACTTTTAAAGTTTATAAATATTTTCATTGTTGAATCTTGAAGCTTTTGGTGTTATTTGGTTAGATTTTAAGCTTATATATGAAAAAGGACTAATTTGTAAAGTGAAAACTATTAATTTTGAACATAAGGACTAAAGTGTAAATATTTAAAAATTGGTATGAAATTTCTATAATTGTTGATAGTTGTGGGATGTATAAGGATGAAATTGGTAACGATTTCAAGATTGAGGCTCGAATTTGAAAGTTATAACTATTTCAATTTTAAGGACTAGATTGAATAAAATTTAAGAGTTTAGGGACATTCAAATAAAAATTAAACTAATATATACTTATAATAGGATGATATAAGATGTTTGGAACTGATAAATTGAATTGAATTATTGAATAGATAGGAAATTGGACCAAATTGAATAAAATGGAAATAATAAAAATTACGTATTAGTCCTTAGAGAGTTGTTTTGTTGCTGTTTTGACTAAGTAAGTGCACATAGTATGATTGTATTTAAATTATTTTAAATTTTATTGTGAATTTTATTTTTTATGTTAATTTGAATGCTTCATAATTTGGTACAAAAGGTGAGTTACTAATTAATTTCGGAGGAATGATAAATTGACGGATAAAAATTAAATATCTTGAATTGAATTATGAGAGATAAAAAGAATTTATAGTTTGTATAATGATTTGAATCTACTAGTATGAAATTGATTGATTATCGAGATAAAGGATTAAATTGAATTAAATTTAATATAATATGACTTTGTCAAATTGTGAAATTGATTTGGAATCGAGATGAATTATATTGTCACTTGTGTGAATTGATGATTGATTGATTAAATTATGATATGGAATTGAGAAATTGATTTCTAAATGAAATTAAGAAATTGTGCCCTATTAATTGTTTGAGAAGAGTTGAATATAGTTGGCATGCCATAGGATAGGAAGAGTTCAGGGTTATACGACTACGTGTCAGGGAGTGCTAGGCATCCCATTTTTCGAATATACTGACCAATGTTGCGCACATCTACTTGTCGGTTTTATTGACCAGCACAGGGAACAACTTATTATTTTTGGATTTATTCGATAGGCACTGGGTGCCAAATTGGTGTGATTGGTTGGATCCGTGCATCCGTTCGAGTTCGAGTCAGGTTAATAAGGATATAAAATGTGATATTTGATTTGTGAAATATAATTTGGATTGATAATTGTGATTTGGTGATACAAAGTTGATTAACGATATACATGAAGATCGATAGCATTGAATGCTCATACGTATCGGATATACGAGCCCGAGGGCCAATATAGAAATGTAACAAATTTATGAATTTGATGCAAAATTTGAATAACAAAATGAAATAATTGTTTCCATCATATTGAAATTGGATGTACTATTGACAACAAAATGAAATGATACGATATAATCTTTAGATTAATCAATTAAAGCTTTTATACATTGATACATGTGTACCATTGGGACTTTTAGTTTTATTTGTAAATTGAAATGTTGATTGGAATGTTATGAATGATATTGAGTTGTTGATTCCATGCGATTGGTATTAAAAATAATTGAAATGGTAAATGTTCAGATTATTATATGAATTGGTTATGGGATGAACTCATCTTGTTGATATAGGGTTGTCGGGTTTAGGCAAAATCGTTAAGTTTGTATAAATTCATAAAATAAGGTAACTTGTTATTTTAAATAACAATGAACTTACTATGCATTTGTAACGCTTACCCCCTATTTTCTTTTCCTTGTAGATTGCCAACTTGCGGAACATGTCAAGTGAATCGTCGAGAAGCTTACACTATCATGATGTTGTTTTGGTAATCTTTTAATTGTTTAAAGCTTAGTTTTGTAGCATGTATATAGATTATTAGTTTTTAGTCAACCATGAATGTTGATATTTTGGTAACTTGATATGTGTGGTATGGTTTGTGCCAACTTTTGGTATTTAGAAGTTTAATGATAATGGAAAGTTTGAATGATGTTATTCACATGATTTAGTTTGTGGTATGCAATGGTTAGGGCAAGATTTGTATATGACTTGAGTTTAATAATTTATTTGTGCTAATGAGGGCATATTGGCTGTATGTTTAGATGGTTATATAAATGGAAGTTTTCATTTTGAAATTTTCATGTTTTGGGATAGAATTTAATTGCTTTAAATGGCATATTTGGTCATCTTGTAATTTTGGTATGTACTTTGCACAAAAGGGGTACGGTTTACCACACAGGTAGGAACATGGTCGTCTGCTCTGTATAATCATGGTGGTTTTAAGTACACACTACCATAGTCTCTTACACAGTCTGGCTACACAGTCGTGTAGCGTTTACAAAGCTTTATAATTAGGTCCATGATCTGCTGTAATATGGTGTAGCAGATTAAACTAGTTTTTGCACTTGAAGAGTTTGAATACAAGCACTTTTCTTATGTTTTAGTCGAGTTTTTATAATTTAGTTTACATTCAATAAAAAGTGTATTTTGAGTCTTTTATTGACCTTAGAGGCCAAATGAGGCTTAAAGTCAAGCTAGCGTACTTAGTTAGTGTGCAAGAGACCACGCAAAGGCATAGGAACTCAATACTAGTCGCTGTGTTGCAACATGGGGAGTTCGAGGTCGCAACATAGCTGTAGGATGTTGCGATACACCTTTGAAGCCATCCCTAAACTACACATACTGCCCTCGATGTAGCGACACAGGCACTAGGGTGTCACGGCAGTAACCCTGTATGGGAGATAATTACAAGCCAGGGCCGTTTTGGTCTGTACAATCAAAACTTAAACACAAGAGCATCAGATATGAGGGCGACAACAACCCTAACTCTATAAATAGGCTCCTAAACACTTGTTAAAGGATAACATTTGGATATTCTAAGTTTCTCTTTGTAATTTAGTTTTCAATTCTTTTCATTCACGTTCTTCAGAGAACTTGATTTGACATAATCATACGTTTGAAGATTTATGTGCTTCATGAAATAAATACAATCAGGATTCTCTAAACTTTATTCTTGATTAATTTTTCATGCATATATTTATCATCAAGTTTACTATGTTTATGGATTCCATGAAGAACTAATCCTCTTACAGGGATTAGAGAGTAGAGGTGTGATTGATTAATTGTTATGTAAGGTTTTCGTAGCAGATCAGCTGTTTGGGAGAGGAAAAAAATTAAACCCTAGGCTTGATGTCCCTAGGAAGTCATTTAGGTAGAATTAACCCAAATTTGGTATGGCCTATCCATAAACACCTTAGCCCAAACCGGTCTGGACTGTGAGCTCGAGAGATAGGTAGTTCTTGTCGACTCATTAGTTTAGTGGAAGATCAAGAGATCTTATTAGGGTCATGACTAGTTGATTGAATAGAAACTCGAAATAGGAATTAGGTATAATCACCAAAGCAAACTAATCACCCATGTCTTCGTTTAATTGAGTTTAGAAATTAGTTTCTAAAGCACCTTTTATTCATGCAGTTTTTAATTCTTTATTTATAACAGCTCCAAAAATCTTTCCTTTATATTTTAACGTAATATAATTTATTTAAACTACTAATTAATTCTATTTGCATTTAGGTTAACTTTAACTTAGTACTCACCTCCCCTGGGTACGATCCTCAGAGTACTTACATACTTCGTTGTAACTACATTACAACCTGACTTGTATACTTGCGGATGATGGATCCATATATTTTGTTGCAGTATTCACAATTTGGAAGTTAGTATGTCTGGTGGTGGTTAAGTTGTTGGCGTTGTTGTCAATGAGGCAACGTTACTAAATTAGTTTTAATTTTTGCGTTTAATAAAATATTACGAAAATTTTTAATTATAGATACTATTTATACTAATTTACTTACTAAACTTTTTTTCCTTTTCCTTTTCTTTTTCTTTTTCAATTTTAATATATGCCTCAGAGGAGAGGAACACTTGTTTGGTTAGTCACTGATCCATACAAACTATTCCGACCAAATAATTCAAATATGGATGAAACTGATTACATGTGGTTTACCGATGAGGTGATCTTTGACGATAAAGTATATGAGGAGGGAGTATATGAAGGATGAGAGATCATGGAAAATAAAAGGTTATTCATGCCAACGTGGAAACTAAGTTTCAACGCACTAGTGGAGTAATGATCAATGTACTGATGTAGTCAAACATCCACATAAGTTCACTGGTAATTTGCATGAGCTATTTGAAAAAGATCATGATATGCCCAAAAATTTAGACATGCCTCCTGTGATTCGTATGAGATGCCTTCATGTTAAACCACGAGGACATACAACTCTGAGGTATTATCAAACATGTCAAACATGATGGCGCAAATGTTGAAAATGATGCAAGAAATATTCGAAGCACTACCTCCAAGGAAAGAGAACATGTTTGACATTCACAACCTGGACCATGAGAACCTTGTCTATTGATGACCATGATGAGATTTATTGTGAGATTCAACCGAAACTTGTAACTGTAACTGAAGATCATGTGAATGAGTTGAACATAGTTGAAACGATCTCTGATCCAATTGACATAGCAGCAGAACTAACAGTAAATGTAGAAGCGAAAGATTAACTATTTTAAATGAAAGTTTAGAAGAGCCAATACACTTTTTGGCCATGTAAGAGAAGGTGATTACTGATGAGGTCGAGGAGTTTGATTCATTCTAATTCAACAACAGTAGTGAGGCTTGAGTAACCAAAACCTCATGCAACAGAGAGAGGAGGAAGCTCAAAGTAATAATACCCTAGAAAACAATTTGGGGTTGGGTTAGATTTGGTACAAAATAGCTCACAATGTGGATGTCACATCGATCAAAAAATCAATGGAATCGACCAGAGAGGCTAGTTCAGATACTAAATGCCTTCTATGGTCACGTTGTAAATTTTGTTTCGTTTATTGTATCACTATAGTGTTTATTTCATTTCATTTATATTATATTACATATTACAGGTTTCTTGTCATAGTATTTTCTTGTAGGCACTGCCTGTCAACTTGGAGCAAACAAATCCCGATATCAATATATCAACAATAATTCGACCCTTGTAATGAAGTTTTCTTGTTCGCACCTTAATCATTTACAGTAAGGGCAATGTGTGCTTTAAAGCGTGGGGGGAAGTACAGTTGGACTTATTTATATTAGGATTTAATTTTTTTCAAAGTAGGTTATAATTGTTCTGCACACTTTGAAATTCGAGAAGAGGGTCGAACAGAGTCGGTGTCGTAACACGGAACCTCCATGTCATAACACCACTAATAGGTTATAGAAATTGAGCAATTTAGCTCGATGTCGTGACACAGAAGTCAAAGAAGTCAATATACCCTTGAGTTTAAAATTTCAAAGCGTTTCGTGACATCGAACCCCAATGTCATGACATCGATATCCTGCCATGGGTGTCGCGATACAAAACCCCTATGTTGCAACATCGCTGCAATTTTCTGCAAGTTTGACTCGATCTGTCACGCAACCTGATGACTAATCACTTTTTTTATCCAAATTTTTAAAGAGAAAATAGAAAAAAAAACTAAAAACAATTTTAAATAGTTTTAACCATTCATTAGCCTCAAAACCTCTCAAAACCCCTAAACCGTAAAATCTATTTTCTCTTTGTTTTTCTATAATGTTTCTTCTGCTCTTTGTTTTTTAAGTGTAGGTTAAACAACCCACATTCATAAAGGAGTTTGGAACAACCTTCGATGGAGTAACGAGTTTTCAAGTCAAGGTTAAAATTTTCAACTTAGACATTTACTATTTTTTTTTTCATTCGAAATATATTACCTGATATGTAGTTAGTTCTTCTAGTTCAAAATTTTATAAAAAATGCCTCCTAGAAAAACCAAAAGAAATAGCGAACCCAAACCATCGGTGGTGGAAAACCCCTTAAGTTTTTGAAACCCAAACATCAAGATTTTTTTTAGAACTTCAAGGAAAGACTTTTATACAAGAATGGGGATTTGAACCATCAATGATTTTATGTAGGGAAATTTGGACCTTGGTTCAATACCATAAGTGGGGACGCTTTTGCAAAACCCCTAAAGACTCTACCGTTGTTCGAGTAGTACAAGAATTCTATGTATCTTTTAGGGGCCAAGAGTCTACGGGACCAGAGGAAGCTAATTGGGAAGCTATACTGATACGAGAGAAAGTGGTGCTCGTCACCCTTAGAGCGATTTGTGAGTTTTATAACGCTTCATATTATGAATATGATTTTGTAGTATAAAGCAATTTAGAATAGTTTAGATATATTAATATGGATAGCGTTATAAACTATTTAACAAAGGGTATGGGTGAATGGAAATGTTGCCCTGGCACTGATATCCCCACATCCTTTACTCAAGCAATTATGTTTCCAATTGTAAAGATGTGGATATAATTATTATGCACCCGAATTGCTCATGTTTTAAATGTCTCTAATGCAATCACTTTTTGAGCGATTTTAATATATGTTGTTTTGCAGTAGAAACAGTGTGCATCGGGGCTTGGATCCACCAGAATATGAATGGTGTATTAATGGTCAAAAATTTGAGATTTTCCCATACTTAGTGATGGCCTTGTGCAAAAGAACAATAGTTCCAATGATAACTACTGAACAGATCATGAAGCCAACCAAATACACTATAAATGCAATATAAGCTTTAATGAAAAAAAATAAGGTATTGGAACAAACGCCAGAAAGAAAAAATGGACCTTCTGACCTCGCTCAAATGAAGTGCAAAATTGAGATCTTAAAAAGAAATTGGTGAAAGTAGCATTCCAAAAATAGAATGGATGATAAGATGGATGCAAGAAACGGACCTAACTCTTCAAGAATTTGCACGGCAGAACAATATGAGAGTACCAAATTATCTGCCAAGCATTTTTGGTCCAATACATTCCCATCATGAAGCAGAAGTGAAAGGAAGAGAGGAAAGAGAGGATCGTGAAGATGACAAAGGTGAAGAGGAAGGGGATGAGATGGACTTTGAGGATTATAATTAATTTTGGACAATTTTTACTTTTTCAGAATATGTTAACAGTATAGTTATATATATATTTTGTTGTTTCAAGTTTTTTATGTAGGAACCTCACATGAAAGAAGCATGTCATTTACAAGTTTGTAACGAACAAAGGAAGGAAGCATCCACTATTAGACTACGGCAATGTCATGATCAGTAGGGTAACTTCTTTCCTTATTTATAGTGGTGCACATTAGGGACAATATACTATTTAAAGTGTGGGGGTAACATAGGAAATTTGGTTTTTTTTTTATTTTTTTACACTTTTTTTTAATTTCTATTGTCAAATGTGTGCTTGAGCTTGTAGAAATACAAGAGATTGGTTAGAAGCATGTATATAAGTTGATTGTATTTACTATAAATGTAACATGATAGTAGATGATTTTAAAGTTTTTATTATTAGACTACTAATTTCCATTTATTACACTGTAAATAGGCATTGAGTGATTGAATGTACCAAAGGATATACAGAATATAGGGAAACGAGCATGCCAGTATGTATGATAGATTGTTGAATTTGTGATTGTTTGATTGATTAAATTTGTGAATATTGAGATACCTAGGAATGACTTAAGGTATTGTTTGGTACCTAGAGCCAAAAAACTAACCCTATTTATTCATCATTAGTACATATATTTGAGCCAAAATAAATTTCTTGATGAACCTTCATACAAAACCAAAGCCAAAACACTAATTTGTATTTACTCTTTTTTTCCTTGGTCTTGAACTGCACAACTATAGACGTCTGGCCATACGTATTGAAGGGTAAGTAGATACATCAAGGCGAATTTTGTAAAAATAAGAGTGAAATAGTAAGAAACAATGTGATATAGTGATTATAGGTTAGCCATTATGTGCCAAATAAAAGAAAAATAGAAAAAGAAAAGCAAAACAAGTAGAAAAAGTACTTGAAAAAGAAAAATAAATGCATTTGTGAGTGAGACATACTGAAAAAGGAAAAAAAAATGTGACAAAGTCACAAAAGTAGAAAAAAAATTGTTCATTAGTGCACAAAAACTCACAAGCTAGCCTTAGTTGCTAAAGTATGCTGTGACTTCCTATATGGAGAAATAAAGAAGGTGAGAGAAGGAGAATAAGGCGGTGAGTGGGTAAGGGTCACTAAGGGGGGAGAATAGGGGACAATACTATGTGTCAAATTATTTTCATGCTTGAAACTATTTTGATGCTTACTATTTTTGAATTCCGTACATGTCCTAAGCCTTAAAATGTTACAAGTTGAAAAGCCGTATGTGATCTAGGTAGACTTATTCATAAATTGACATTATATCAAATAATTACATTTATGACTATTTGTATTCTGCTAGGATAATCAAATTACCTGTATAATTTATTGATGGATCTATACATTTGAAAACCTTTTCATTTTTATACTTCGTAATATACTAAACTTAGGTGTTTGATATTAGAAGTGGTAAGTCATCTACATATCATGTAAAGATTATACGTAAATATGAAATACCTAGTTATGTACTCCGAGGCCAATGTTTTACTATACTTGCTCAAAGGTCATCTATTAATTGTTTGTTTTTGTTTGCTTTGCTTGAGGACAAGCAATGACTTACATGTGTGGGAATTTAATCTGTCGTAATATGGTGTAGCAGATTAAACTAGTTTTCGCACTTGAGAAGCTTGAATACAAAAAATTTTATTCTGTTTTAGTCGATTTTTTATAGTTTAATTTACATTCAATAAAAAGTGTATCTTTAGTTTTTTATTGACCTTAGGAGCTGAATGAAGCCTAAAGACAAGCTAACATACTTAGTTAGTGTGCAAGAAACCATACAAGGGAATAGGAACTCAATATTGGTCATTGTGTTGCATCATGGGGAATTCGAGGTTGCAACATAGGGAGCAGAATGCAAGAATTGCCATACTGCCTTTGGTGTCACGACACAGCCATAGGATGTTGCGACACACCCCTGAAACCATCCTTGAACTACACATACTGCCCTCGATGTCGCAACACAAGCACTAGGGTGTCCTGACACTGGCCCTATACAAAAGAAAATTATGAGTTAGGAGAATTTTGGTCCACACAATCAAAAGTTAAACACGAGTGCGTCAACTAACCTAGGGTTTTGGTCTGCATGCATATCTTAAAGGGCTATTTTGGGAAAAACATGCCACTGATATATTCTATTTTACAATTTTTGGATTTTACTAAAACAAAAGTCGATACTCCAAAGTCGATTCAAGATAAGCACTTTTTAACACTGAAACTATAGACTGTGAACTATAGATTGTTAAATTGTAGTTAAAACTCTTAGACTAAAAACATTCAAAGATAATAGTGATAACTCATTTCTAAACTTTAGATAACTGTATAAAACATAGACTTGTAGTAGTAAAATGAATAATTGAGGAGTACAGACCCGTGACATGAGAGCTCAAGGAGCGCAAGACCATATGACCCAAATTGATTTGCCTGCGTCTCAAGTACACACTCTTATAGCCAATGGATGAGCATGTTGAGAACACACCTACTGCTGATGATGCCATGCCACAAGTTATGCTTAGGGTGCTATAATGAGTGGTTGGAACCAAATCTGGAGTTAGTAGTTGACCGGCTGCGCGTGTGCGCATTAAAACATTGAATTTATGAAACTATTTTTAAAGTTTGATTTTACTGCAAGTGTACAGTGTCTGTTGTAATATAATTCCAATGGAACACAAAGTATTCTAAGGGGTCAAACCCATAGGTAGAGGCGATTGAACAATAACTAGGATACACGATAGAGTATAAGTGACTACTAATACAATTTTATAGTATGATGATTCATAAAAAGATGACTGTGCAAGAAAGTTAAGTATTCTACTCTAAGGACTAAATTGTAAGGAATGTAAAACTAGAGGGATTATCTAGAAAATAACTAATGGGGTTGGTTGACTTCAATGTGGTTCACCAAATCTTAGACTAGGGACATAAATCAGTTAAATTACCAAGTGGCTCCATTTCATCTTTCGATCCCAATTTTATCAACTTAAACAAATTAGGTCCAATTTATCTTCTGAACTCATCGGTTTACCTGAGACTAACGAAGTGGTGCATGAAAAGATTACCTTTTGGTCTCACTTTATCTTAATACTCACTTAGGGGTGTCACTACCTAAGTTTTTAGTTCTATTAAAATTAGTCCAATTTGTTACGATTTAGTCTTTTATCCAAGAGATGTTAGTTTACCCACATCTCCATCAACCAACCTCCTTAAAGGTTTAACTACACATGATCAAAGTAAAAAAACAAAAAACAAAAACATGCTTTTAATATATGTTTAAATGATTGTTACTGAGCATGGCCATTTTGCATACACGTGTAATAATTGAGCATGACATACACGACATATTGCATGGGGTTGGGAGATTGATACAGAGGAAGTTCTGATAGGGTCGCACGGGTCGTATGAGATGACTGTGGATCTAGTATTGATCTGTTAAGGTCACACGGGTCACATGAGACGATTGTGGACCGACGAATGGCTTAAAGCTGTGTAATCTGATTATGGCTCTGTGCCAAACTAAATATGGCTCTGTGCCATCTTGATTATGGCTTTATGCCAATCGTATTTACCCGTGGCTATGTGCCTAACATATATATTGATGACTATGTGTTGATTATATTACCGTCGTTGATGTCTATGTGCCAAACTTATTACAGTGACCGATAGCTTTGTACCATCCTGATTATGGTTTATACCCATTCTATTTATGGCATTTAGCCGTTTTGTTAACTAGTAGTGTTGCTGTGATATTTATGTCTTTTAGTCATTCTATCTACGGTACCGAGTCGTTCTGTTGACTTAGTGCCGTAGCCGGTGCTAAGCTTGGTGTGTTGGCTGGGTGGGTCAATTTAATCCCCACAGGAGTGTAGGGTTGGTACGGGTGGTGTGTTGGCTGGATCGGGGTGGGATGTATCTTATACTGTTGCATATTTTTTATGAGATTTTTCATTGTATTGGGCTTAGGCCACTTGTTCTGGTTTTGGTTTGCACTAGGCTCAAATGATTCTATTATTGGCTGTGACCCAAATGATATTGTAGTGGGCTTTGGCCCACGTATGCTCTGAATCGACTGCATCTTTATCAAAAAGGGCTTTGGCCCATCGCTTTTGGTTTCTATTTACAGATATCGATCACATCGTAGTAAGGGGATTACACATTGAGTTTTCATAAACTCACCCCGTTTTTAACCTTTCAGGTAATCCCCAGCGTTAGGTGGCTCAGAGCCGCAAGGGACTCAGAGGTGACCACACGGTTACGGCTGTTATGCTTTGGACTTTATATATGTTTTAAATTCCGTTTTGGGTTTAAATTTCTGTAATAAGGCCTCTCTGGATTTAATTTTGAATTTGAGATTTTGTTACGTTTTATATCTGTTAGGCATAGACGAGTTTTCATCCAATTACTGTTTTTTAAAACATACGTTTTAAACTTCTTTACCTTAAATTAGCTTTCGCAACTAAAAGAGATTTTTAACGAAGTTAATAATGTTTTAAAAACTAATTAACTTTTCAATGAACCACGTTTTGAAATTGAACGAACACAAACTGAGACTTTAGTTTTTAAATATTAGGGAGGGTTTTCAATGAAAATGTAACACCCCAAACCCGGCCCAAAAGTTAGGCACGATTCTAGCGTGTCACATTGAAGTGTTTTTCGAAAACCATGTTTTCATTGAAAACCCTCCTTAATATTTAAAAACTAAGGTCTCTGTTTGTGTTCATTCAATTTCAAAAAGTGATTCATTGAAAAGTTAATCACTTTTAAAAACGTTACTAACCTCGTTAAAAATCTCTTTTAGTTGCGGAAGCTAATTTAAGGTAAATAAGTTTAAAAAGTTTTTCTTTAAAATAGTAATTGGGTTGAAAAATCGTCTACGTCTAACAGATATAAAACGTAAAAAAATCCCAAATTCAGAATAAAATCCAGACAGGCCTTATTACAGAAATTAAAAACCTAAAACAAAATTTAGAACATGTATAAAGTCCAAAGCATAACAGTCGCATTCGTGTGGTCACCTCTGAAACACCCCAAACCCGGCCCACGAGCCTTGACCGGATCTGGTATGTTCCCCGGTGTAAACTGTTTCAAATTCTTTTGTTACTTAGGAAAACTTGTGTGTTTTGAAAGAAAGACCGTTTTGGGTTGGGCCTGAGATGAAAACAGGTTCATTTCATTATTAAAAATCCTTTACTTTAAGTGACGAAACGTTTGGGCTTTGTTTTAAAAATAGATTTACTTAATCTTTTAATAAGTAAAAGTTTGTAAGCTTAATAAATAAAAACAGAATAAAATAATTCTACTAAGGCCTTACTACATCAAATAATTCCCAAAATTTAAATCCAAAATACTTAAAGTAAAATAGTCCAAATAAAAGAAATTTGAACTTCACATGGCCTCCACTAAGCATCTGCCGGCCCGGTCCATTACTGGTCGTCACCTGAAAAGTAATCCCACAACGGGGTGAGTCAACAGACTCAATGTGTGTAACACCCCAAACTCGGCCTAAATGTTACGACCGGATCTGGCATATCACATGAAAGGAATGTTTAAAAATTGTACGTTCGTTAAAAGTTCAGTATTCTTTTGAAACTCCACGTTTAGTGGTTTGTATATAAAACCGATTCATTTAATGCCCATTTTACAAAGTTGTTATTAGTTTGTAAAATTGTATTTGTTGTGAAAATTGAGTTGAAGTAATTTTAAATAAGAAACGGTTTATTAATATTTTAGGAAAATCCCGCATTAAACATTTAATAATAAACAGTAACCAATTTAAACGCTAAAACCAAATAAAATACCAAGGCCTTATTACATAACAAAAACCCAAATAAAAATAAGTCCAAATAAAAGAAATGAATTTACGAGTAAACATATGTATGGCCTCCACGAGTCCACCTCAGCTCCCAAATCCGTGATCTAATGATTACCTGCAAAATTTAACTAAGGGGTGAGTCATCGAGGCTCAGTGTGTAAATCCCCATCCAACTTGTGTTAAACCCTTACACAATTTCATATGAAAATATGCATGTCATGCAACCCAAAACCTAACTATCCGAAACTCCCGATTCTACCCCGTGAGGTACCAAACCACTGGTGGTGCCAAACCACTGGTGACCCAAAGTCACGATATCCATCAATGTGGTGCCAAACCACCGGTGACCCAAAGTCACGAAAAATCCATCGTGGGCAAACCCACGTGTGATACCAAATCATGGCGACAATCCCAGTATCTCAAAAGTGGGGCCAACCCACGGTGGTGTTAAACCACGAGGACGAGTCGCTATGAGGTGCCAAACCTCGTGTCCCAAAGACACAAGTGTGATACTAAATCGCTGGTGACCGCAATCACGAATCAAATGATGGGGCCAACCCATCGTGTGATACCAAATCACTAGCGTCAATCCCAGAAATCAACCGTGGGCAAACCCATCGTGGTGCTAAGCCACCGACGAGACGAGGCGGAGGTGCCAAACCTCCGTGACCCAAAGTCACAATAATCAATCAGTGGTACCAAACCACCGGAGGTGCTAAACCTCCGTGTCCCAAAGACACGGATATCATATTTCCTCCACTCATATCACCCAATGACATATAACATAATAATTGTGTATGCAGTATGTCATGTATGCTAGACATATATCAAATATAAGTATAACATGAATTACCATCATGATCAGATAGACATAAAACAACATAATCATGCTAATCAACCTCTAAGGGTATAATCGTAATTTTACCCACCAAGGGTATTTTCGTAATTTACCTACCAAGGGTATTTTCGTAATTTACCCACCAAGGGTATTTTCATAATTTACCCACCAAGGGTATTTTCGTAAATTTGTACTTGGAATGGCCTTTCTAAAGGTGCAGTGTCACCTTGAGCGACTCAACTACCATTTTCGGTCTTTACCGGACTGTTGGGCCTAAAACCTAATTTCGGCCCATTTGGGCCCACACGCTCGTGTGGCCCACCTAACACAAATCTATCCACGTATATAAGTTCCACCTAGTCTAGTTCACTATATACTATATCATCATACAATTTATTCCAATTGGGCTCACGGGCCCATTGGGCCCACTTCTACCATCGCACCTCAAGTAGCCCCAACCCACAAGAATACTCTTGATGGCCTCAACTATCGCGTTGAAGCCCCACACGCACTTTCGCACGCTCGTGGCTACTATTACTGTGGACTGCACTTCTGCATTTGCCGCTTCTACAACTAGAGTAGAGAGTTACACACCGATAGAATCGGTGCTAAACTGCACACGACCACTCCCGTGCTCAACGCCCACCAAGGTATGTTAACCCTTCTCCTAGCATGCTCTTTATATAGCTAGCTCTTCACCTTCATTCCTTGTATCTTTCCGATGTGGGATCCTTCACAAGAGAGTTTAAATTCAACTGAAACTCTTACCGTCCACTCATAAAATAAATACTCCTTGCTTCTCATGAGATTCAACCTGTGCTCCTTTATAACATAATCCACGCTGCTAGCCACTTTACCAACTAGCTCCTTGTGCCTCAAACCATGCAATTAAATATAACCCTATGGCCAAGGTCTAAATTCATTTAATAAAATAATAAAAAGGAATGCAAACGCTACAACTAGAACCTTGGACCTCCTTCCTTCCTTGTGGCGTCACTTTGCCACTACACCACACACACCATTTGTGTCATTTTCCTCCACATTTTATTCTTAAGGCCTACCCGCCAACCTCCAAGGGTTTTTTTTTTCACCCAAAACTAAAATTTTCCCAAAGCTAATATTTGATCTCGGGACTTCATAGAAGCCCCCTAACCTTCCAAAATCACTTATCTAAAAGGTCCAACTTGCACTTAAGTCGATCTCCTATTCTCCAAAAAATTTTAAACGCTACTACACCTAAGGCCCATTGGGCTCAATCCTACTAGGCCTAATTTCAGGATGTTACAAATCTACCCTCGTTAAAGAAATTTCGTCCTCGAAATTTTCAACTAACTAATAGTCACACGTCCTAACCTACCACACTACGCCACGTCACAAGACTCGATCTAATAACACTAATAAACCAAATCTCAAACTTCTTTCACATAACTAGATAACTAAACACAAAAGCAAATCGATATTTATACATACAATTTCTATATCCAAACCAGCACACACAAAATAAATACCAAAATACACCATAACATTGTCTTAACAAACGTAAAATAAGGAACTTACTTGATTTGGATGCCGGAGACTCAAGGTGCCATAATTCCAAACAACATGTATTTTCAAACAAACTTTTTTGAACCCCATAACCCACACCGAGTTTTTGAAACACAGGCTCGATATTAAAATTGTAACACCCCAAACCCGCCTAAATGTTACGAATAGGATCCGCATGTCACATGAAAGGAATGTTTAAAATTGTATGTTCGTTAAAAGTTCAGTATTCTTTTGAAACTCCACGCTTCGTGGTTTGTATATAAAACCCGATTCATTTAATGCCCATTTTACAAAGTTGTTATTAGTTTGTAAAATTGTATTTGTTGTGAAAATTGAGTTAAAGTAATTTTGAATAAGAAACGGTTTATTAATATTTTAGGAAAATCCGCATTAAACATTTAATAATAAATAAGAACCAATTTAAACGCTAAAACCAAATAAAATACCAAGGCCTTATTACATAACAAAACCCAAATAAAAATAAGTCCAAATAAAAGAAATGAATTTACGAGTAAACATATGTATGGCCTCCACGAGTCCACCTCACTCCCAAATCCATGATCTAATGATTACCCAGTAAAATTTAACTAAGGGTGAGTCATCGAGACTCGGTGTGTAAATCCCCATCCAACGTGTGTTAAACCCTTACACAATTTCATATGAAAATATGCATGTCATGCAACCCAAAACCTAACCATCCAAAACTCCCGATTCTACCCCGTGAGGTACCAAACCACTGGTGGTGCCAAACCACTGGTGACCCAAAGTCACGATATCCATCAATGTGGTGCCAAACCACTGGTGACCCAAAGTCACGAAAAATCCATCTGGGGCCAACCCACGTGTGATACCAAATCACCGGCGACAATCCGTATCTCAAAAGTGGGGCCAACCCACGGTGGTGTTAAACCACGTGGACGAGTCGCTATGAGGTGGCAAACCTCCGTGTCCCAAAGACACAAGTGTGATACCAAATCACCGGTAACCGATCCACGAATCAAATGATGGGGCCAACCCATCGTGTGATACCAAATCACTAGCGTCAATCCCGTAAAATCAACCGTGGGGCCAACCCATCGTCTTTGCTAAGCCATCGACGAGACGCGAGGTGCTAAACCTCCGTGACCCAAAGTCACAATAATCAATCAGTGGTACCAAACCACCGGAGGTGCTAAACCTCCGTGTCCCAAAGACACGGATATCATATTCCCCTCCACTCATATCACCCAATAACATATAACATAATAATTGTATGCAGATGTCATGTATGCTAGACATATATCAAATATAAGTATAACATGAATTACAATCATAATCGATAGACATAAAACAACATAATCATGCTAATCAACCTCTAAGGGTATAATCGTAATTTTACCCACCAAGGGTATTTTCGAATTTACCTACCAAGGGTATTTTCATAATTTACCCACCAAGGGTATTTTCATAATTTACCCACCAAGGGTATTTTCGTAAATTTGTACCTGGAATGGCCTTTCTAAAGGTGCAGTGTCGCCTTGAGCGACTCAACTACCATTTTCGATCTTTACCGGACTGTTAGGCCTAAAACCCAATTTCGGCCCATTTGGGCCCACACGCTCGTGTGGCCCACCTAACACAAATCTATCCACGATATAAGTTCCACCTAGTCTAGTTCACTATATACTATATCATCATACAATTTATTCCAATTGGGCCTACGGCCCATTGGGCCCACTTCTACCATCGCATTCTCAAGTAGCCCCAACCCACAAGAATACTCTTGATGGCCTCAACTATCGCGTTGAAGCCCCACACGCGCGCCGCACGCCTGTGTGGCTACTATTACCGTGATCGACACTTGGCATTTGCCGCCTACAACTAGAGTAGAGAGTTACACACCGATAGGAATCGGTGCTAAATGCCACCGCGACCACTCCTCGTGCCCAACGCCCACCAAGGTATGTTAACCCTTCTCCGGCATGCTCTTTATATAGCTAGCTCTTCACCTTCATTCCTTGTATCTTTCCGATGTGGGATCCTTCACAAGAGAGTTTAAATTCAATCAATCTCTTACCGTCCACTCAAGAAATAAATACTCCCTCGCTTCTCATGAGATTCAACCTGTGCTCCCTTATAACATAATCCACGCTGCTAGCCACTTTACTAACTAGCTCCTTGTGCCTCAAACCATGCACAATTAAATATAACCCTATGGCCAAGGTATAAATTCATTTAATAAAAATAATCAAAAAGGAATGCAAACGCTACAACTAGAACCTTGGACCTCCTTCCTTCCTTGTGGCGTCACTTTGCCACTACACCACACACACCACTTGTGTCATTTTCCTCCACATTTTATTCTTAAGGCCTACCCGCCAACCTCTAAGGGTTTTTTTTTCACCCAAAACTAAAATTTTCCCAAAGCTAATATTTGATCTCGGGACTTCATAGAAGCCCCCTAACCTTCCAAAATCACTTATCTAAAAGGTCCAACTTGCACTTAAGCCGATCTCCTATTCTCCAAAAAATTTTAAACGCTACTACGCCTAAGGCCCATTGGGCTCAATTTAAAATTATCAAAAAGGAATGCAAACGCTACAACTAGAACCTTGGACCTCCTTCCTTCCTTGTGGCGTCACTTTGCCACTACACACACACACCACTTGTGTCATTTTCCTCCACATTTTATTCTTAAGGCCTACCCGCCAACCTCCAAGGGTTTTTTTTTCACCCAAAACTAAAATTTTCCCAAAGCTAATATTTGATCTCGGGACTTCATAGAAGCCCTCTAACCTTCCAAAATCACTTATCTAAAAGGTCCAACTTGCACTTAAGCCGATCTCCTATTCTCCAAAAAATTTTAAACGCTACTACGCCTAAGGCCCATTGGGCTCAATTTAAAAATAATCAAAAAGGAATGCAAATGCTACAACTAGAACCTTGGACCTCCTTCCTTCCTTGTGGCGTCACTTTGCCACTACACCACACACACCACTTGTGTCATTTTCCTCCACATTTTATTCTTAAGGCCTACCCGCCAACCTCCAAGGGTTTTTTTTTCACCCAAAACTAAAATTTTCCCAAAGCTAATATTTGATCTCGGGACTTCATAGAAGCCCCCTAACCTTCCAAAATCACTTATCTAAAAGGTCCAACTTGCACTTAAGCCGATCTCCTATTCTCTAAAAAATTTTAAACGCTACTACGCCTAAGGCCCATTGGGCTCAATCCTACTAGGCCTAATTTCAGGATGTTACAATGTGTAACCAACACTAAAATTTAATATTTCAGGCATACAATATCATACATGTTCATAAAACATTTAAACAATATGATGCAACCAGAACCCAAACCTATATGCCATCCGCTACACACCACCCGTACCACCCTGCACACCGTGGGGACTACTAAGTCAACCCTCCATCCACTACACACCACCGAAGGCAGTCGCTGTAGTCGACGTGCTCATCACCCTTATAAAAATTCGTGGTCTTAGGTCACCACATTTAGAATTCAAGGTCTTAGGTCACCACATTCAGTTATCGTGGTCTTAGGTCACCACATTTAGATTTCGTGGTCTTAGGTCACCACATTCAGTTATCGTGGTCTTAGGTCACCACATTCAGATTTCGTGGTCTTAGGTCACCACATTCAGATTTTGTGGTCTTAGGTCAACACATTCAGATTTCGTGGCCTTAGGTCACCACATTAACTTCCCCTTTTCATATAACCCATATGTCCCCATTTTTCATACACAATATGAAAAATCATGCCTTAATTCACATTTTTATCACTTTTCACATGTTAAAAATAACATATTTTCATATTCCTAGTAGGAGTAGGAAACGTACCTTAGTACTTTGCACCATAGTATGGTACCTTAGCCATATTCACATTCGTATAAACATGCACATTTAATTTAAAACATAGCCATGAACATATTAAAACTTAGGGTAGGGTACACACCTGATTCGCTTAACAATTTCACTGAAATCCAGAAAATCCTATTGTAACACCCCAAACCCGGCCCACGAGTCCTGACCGGATCTGGTATGTCACGGAGTAAAAATGTCTTGTAAAATATGGATTTTCTGGTGAAAAATTAAAAGAACTTTCAAAAACTTAGTTTAACTTGGTAAATTTTGCTACCCGATGGTAACATCGTTGAAAAACCCGTAAAAGTTACTTAGTTGAAAAAGTTACTTTTAACTGGTTCAATTAAGATTTATAAAATTCCATTTGTAATATAACATGAGTAAAATAAAGCAATAAAATAAACATCCAAAAATAATTAGCGGCCTTATTACAACCCAAAATAAAAACTTAGAAAAATAAATAACATTAACCATAACAAATTAAAATTTAATCCAAAAACTATGGAACAAGCATGGCCGTCTCGAGTCTTCTCTGGCTCCATCTCCGCGATCTACTCATCTACAAAATAGTAAGGGAAGGGGTGAGTCACCAAGACTCAATGTGTAAATCCCCCACCCGGAAAAATAACTCATACACAGGTTGTTAATAAACATGCAATTATGCAAACCCCACTAGCCATCCATACTCCTTATCTACCCCGTGTGGTGAAAACCACTGGTGGTCAAAACCACTGGTGGTCAAAACCACTGGTGACTAGTGTCACAAATTAAATGATGGGGCCAACCCATCATGTGGTCAAAACCACTGATGACCATAGGTCACAATTTATCAAGTGTGGTCAAAACCACTGGTGGTACCAAACCACTGGGACTTAGTCGCAATTTATCAATCGGTGTGGTCAAAACCACTGATGACCATAGGTCACAAATAATCTGATGGGGCCAACCCATCTTGTGGTCAAAACCACTGGCGATAGTCCATAAAATCATCCCCCTCCTCTCATCAAACCCACCATCATCATGCTTACATATCAATCATCATATATCATGTATTTAGGCATGGCATTTAACAGCATGTGATGGCATACAAAAAATCATATATCAAAGATCACGTATAGGGGACTTACTCGAAATCCATGCTTAAGCCCACAATACCAAATCACTACCACAATGATTAACAAAACAATAATATGGCAAGGTTTACTAATAAAGTGTGTAAGGAGTTTTACACACCTGCTACTAACGCGTATCCTAGATCCCGAAGATTTGATCTACGATGCTAGATCTCTTGACCTAAAATCGACCAACAACATGGTTAGGGATTTAGGCCTATTCGGCCAAACCAAAAATCCCGAAGGACTACTTGTACCAAAAATATGGCCTTTGGCCGAATGTGCTTACCCACTTACCAAACTCACCGAAACCCCGAATTTGTCACTTGAGTCTTCGAGAACCCTACTAAAATGCACGTTAAAATTGGCTATAAGTAAATCTATGGGAAGTGGCCTATGGCTGAATAGTGTAGGTGCCTCACCTTGAAAAACCAACACCCGATAGTCTCCAACAACGCACCTTGCTGGTAACTACAACAGAGAAATACCATATTGTGATCATTCTTGTGATCTTTATGAATCATTCGGCTATCCCAAAAGAGAAGAAACAACCGATTACTTTAAGGAAGAAAATACTTACCCCAACGCCATTCGGAGAACTACAAAAGAGAAGTTGACAGCCCCTAAGAGATTCATCCAAGGCAAGATGGAAGGGCTGGAATTTTGAGAAGAAGAAAGGGGTAGGTTCGGCTTAGAAGAAACAAGAGGGGAGAAGAGATTTGAAAAATTTGGCAATATGCCTAGGGAGATTTTGGCCAGCAGCTATTGAAGAGAGAAAAAGAAAAGAAATTTGATGGATTTTCAAAGACTTGCTATATCAAACCCGAAAGTGGACAGCCCCAAGGAGTCCTATAATCGCCAATTCCTCCCCTCTTTGTGATAATTCACTTTTAATTATCACTCAAGAAAATATAACATTTATCCCTTAATCCCCTCAAACAAATTGAATGAAAATAAGCTACTAACACCTACTCCTCCAGCCGAATATGTGTAAAAAAAAAAAAGCTTTTATCCTTATCAATTTAAGAGTCCCAATTCATGCCATCACCTTCCCTTATAACGCCAGCTTACATGAAAAAGAAAGAAAAAAAATAAAACAACTGCTGCTCCCTTGGTTCGAACCTAGGACCTAGGGAAGTAACTGCCGCAGCCCCCCTTAAACACCCCATGCCACTCTTTCCCAATTGACTTTCATGTCATAAAATCACACCATTTATTTATAAGGCCTTCCTAGGCCGATCACCCCAAAAATAAAATGCCAAAACGCTACTCCAGCAGTTCGAACCCCGGACCTGCGCCCCTCTTCTCCCCTAAGCCCTTAAGTGGCGCTCGGTAGCCACTTTACCAACTCAACTTTCATGCCCAAACTCACCCATAAAATTCTTTAAAGCCTTCCTTTCTTTAATGCCCCAAAAAGCCCAAAATAAAATGCCTCCCCCTTGTAACTCCCAAGACTCGAACCTAAGACCTGCTAAAGACACCTCATGTCTCCAGCCACTCTGCTATGGCGTCAATTTGTGATATGAACTCATCACAATTTCTTTTAAGTGCTCCCTCGTTAGTTTCCCCTTGTTTTAACACCAGACCAAAAATAAAACGTACCTTGTGCTTCCATCGTGACTCAAACTTGAGTCTTCCTTCCTGCTCAAGGCGTAATTTGCCCAAGCCTTAAGTGGCGTCCTTAAGCCACTTTACCAGGGTGATTCTTATGTCCAAAAATGCCTTAAATTATTCTTAAGGCCTCCTTAGCCTAATTCCCCTTTTAACTTAAAAATTTCCATATTTTTCCAAAGTTTCCCCTTCCATCCTATAGTTTCCAAAGCCCCATTAAATACCTCGAAATACACTTAAAGCCTACTAACACTTGAGTTATGCTCCAAACGCATAACCCCTAATTTAGGATGTTACAGTTCTACCCCCTTAAAAATAATTTCGTCCTCGAAATTACTTACTAACGAATAGTCGTACATCTTAACTCTCCGTACTACGCTTATGCTGTGCACTCTGATCTTAATAAAACTATCTTGCTTCCTAGGCACAATCTCTAAGTTCACAACCAAGGTTTCAGGCTCTTCCTTAGTAAAACAAGAAAACTCCATAATAATCAAAGTAATTAAGGGTATTCCAGAAATAAGGAACGTACCCGTTGTCACATCTGGCACATCTTCCTCCTCGCGACGCCAATCAGATAAACCAACCTTGGTTGCCTCGCCTCTGACCTTCAAAGACCTCGGCCACGCCTGCTACCATTTCCATTACCCCTAGTCGCACCTTAACCCTCTGTGGTAGCCGCCATCCCTCCCGAATTGACCACGCCCTTGATCCTCAACTTGAGTCCTAGCCAACCTCGGACAATCCCTTACCCTGCTCCATTGATCCACACTCAAAGCACCCCTACTTTCACCAAACATTCTCCCGTGGGATTTCCGCATCTAGCACAATCGAGGTGGCCATCGAGTAGGCTTTATGGCTCTTTCGATTCCCTAAATCTAGCCCTCTTCGCACATTACTGCCAGATCCAGACAATCCAAAGCCTCTCTTCTGTTTGTTCCTTTCGTGGTTCTATCTTACAGACTCCTTGATCCTTTCGGCTACCTTAGCCTTTTCCACTAGGACTGAAAACTCATGCTCCTGTTGTGGAGCAATCAGCAACCTCAGCTCATCTCTCAGCCCGTCCTCGAATCTAACACAGCGCTCATGCTCGATACCCACAATACCACGAGCATACCTACTCAACCGGAGAAATTCAGCCTCATACTCGGCCACCGTCTTATTGCCTTAAACCAGGTTCAAGAAAGCCTTCCGTTGTGCATCCACGTAGCTAGTTCTGATATACTTCTTTTGGTAAGCATCTCTGAAGAATTCCCAGGTGAGATTTTTGTCACCGTTCCATCTCTCATAGTGAGCCACCACTGGTAAGACTCATCCCGAAGCAAAGAGATGATACCCTTCAACTTCTCCTCAGCTGTGAAATCCAAGTCACCCATAATCCTTCATGGATTCCAGCCAATACTCGCCAAGACCGGGCGCCACTCCGAAACTCCTCTCAATACTTCGCTCATAGTCTTGAGTCGTTCAACCACGATTTACTGGCCCAAAGACCGCTACCGCTTCAAAGAACTCATTCTAACACTCAGTAGATCGCTCGATACTACGTCGTTACCACCACCGATCTTGAACTCGGTCTACGCCACCGCAGATCCAAGATCTCATTTCTGCACGTGACTGCACCTTGCTTGGCTCGACAAGGTCATCCTACCCCTACCACGGCCACGCCACGGACGTCCACGACCTCTTGAACTCATTCTAACGATTGCGTTTATCTGCTTAAGAATTTTATGCATTAGTACCTTGTTTCATTTGATTATTCGCGAAGAAATTTTATGATAAGAGTTTTTAGGAGTGGTTCTTTCGTATCATACATGCACACAGTTCTTCTATTCATTCATTCAAAGAGACGTTGTAGTTTTCATGGTGATTATTTTTCCACTACCCAGGGGTATTTTCGTAATTTATCTTACAAGGGTATTTTTGTAATTTTTCGAAAATAAAAGTTTTCGGATGATTTTGTCAAAAAGCATTTTGGAACTCTTAAATTCCCGGGGTATTAGGAAAAATTTTGAAATCCAGGGGTATTTCGGCAATTTTAGACCTCAGGGGTATTTCGGTAATTTTTCACAACTCGGGGTGAATTTGTAAAATTTTAAGAAATTAGGGATATTTCAAAAGTTGTAAAACTTTGATGGTTCCTTTTTGAGAATTGCATTTTCCAAAATAGTAATGTTGCAAAATTTTGAAAGTAGGGTTATTCTGGTAATTTTGTTGATTAGGGGCAATTTTGTAATTTTCCTAAAATCATGACGTTTTTGATGTTTTGCAATTTAATGTTTTTGGGCACTCTTTATGTGATGAAATTTTTGGATTAAAATCGTGGGTATTTTGGGAATTTCATAATTCAAGGGCGTTTTCGTAATTTTACCCCTAAGGGTATTTTAGTAATTTCACCTAATCAGGGTATTTTCATAAAATGATTTCCAAAAATTGGGTTCTAAGTGATTTCACAAAAGAAGGATATTTTGAAAATTTTCTATTCGGAAATTTTTTCATACGGAGGGTATTTTGGTCATTTTTCAACTGAGGGGTATTTTGGTCATTTTTTTAAAAACTAAAGTTTAAATTCTTTCAAAAACAAAACGGCTAGTCCCTTTCGAGTTTTAGTTATCAAGTTTAGCCCGTGAGTGTGTCGTCTCACCAGATGAACTGCTTACTACGCACTGTAGGATTCGGTGAGTAGGAGGTGAGTCACTAGATCGCTTAAATACCGTGCTCCCACCGAATCCAATCCTGACATGCGATAACGATTGCCACATCCTCGCTTAGTGACAACTCACGTGGTTGTTTAGGGAATTATTAAATCTTATGCATAGTTGAGGTCTGCTAGTCCTAGGGTTCAATAATTTCTATTCTAATAGTCTACGTTCCCAATTTACCCTTCTACCCCTCATCAAATATTCACAAAAATGGATAGAAGTATTTACCTGGGCGGATTGGTGCCGGAGACTCGGTGCCATGCTGTTCAAGCCAAAAACAGTTTCCAAAACATTTCAATAAGGCCCACTAACAATAACAAAACATTTTGGGCCTTCGCCCCCACAAACCGAAGTTTTGAACCGCTCGATACCAAAATGTAACACCCCAAACTCGCACACGAGTCCCGACCGGATCTGGTATGTCACGAGTAAAACGTCTTGTAAAATATGGATTTTCTGGTGAAAAATTAAAAGAACTTTCAAAAACTTAGTTTAACTTGGTAAATTTTGCTACCCGATGGTAACATCGTTGAAAAACCCGTAAAAGTTACTTAGTTGAAAAAGTTGCTTTTAACTGGTTCAATTAAGATTTATAAAATTCCATTTGTAATATAACATGAGTAAAATAAAGCAATAAAATAAACATCTAACAATAATTAGCGGCCTTATTACAACCCAAAATAAAAACTTAGAAAAATAAATAACATTAACCATAACAAATTAAAATTTAATCCAAAAACTATGGAACAAGCATGGCCGCCTCGAGTCCTCTCCGGCTCCATCTCCGCGATCTACTCATCTACAAAATAGTAAGGGAAGGGGTGAGTCACCAAGACTCAGTGTGTAAATCCCCCACCCGGAAAAATAACTCATACACAGGTTATTAATAAACATACAATTATGCAAACCCCACTAGCCATCCATACTCCTTATCTACCCCGTGTGGTCAAAACCACTGGTGGTCAAAACCACTGGTGACTAGTGTCACAAATTAAATGATGGGGCCAACCCATCGTGTGGTCAAAACCACTGATGACCATAGGTCACAATTTATCAAGTGTGGTCAAAACCACTGGTGGTACCAAACCACTGGGACTTAGTCACAATTTATCAATCGGTGTGGTCAAAACCACTGATGACCATAGGTCACAAATAATATGATGGGGTTAACCCATCTTGTGGTCAAAACCACTGGCGACAGTCCATAAAATCATCCCCCTCCTCTCATCAAACCCACCATCATCATGCTTACATATCAATCATCATATATCATGTATTTAGGCATGGCATTTAACAGCATGTGATGGCATACAAAAAATCATATATCAAAGATCATGTATAGGGGACTTACCAGAAATCCATGCTTAAGCCCACAATACCAAATCACTACCACAATGATTAACAAAACAATAATATGGCAAGGTTTACTAATAAAGTGTGTAAGGAGTTTTACACACCTGTTACTAACGCGTATCCTAGATCCCGAAGATTCGATCTACGATGCTAGATCTCTTGACCTAAAATCGACCAACAACATGGTTAGGGATTTAGGCCTATTCAGCCAAACCAAAAATCCCGAAGGACCACTTGTACCAAAAATATGGCCTTTGGCCAAATGTGCTTACCCATTTACCAAACTCACCGAAACCCTAAATTTGTCACTTGAGTCTTCGAGAACCCTACTAAAATGCACGTTAAAATTGGCTATAAGTAAATCTATGGGAAGTGGCCTATGGCCGAATAGTGTAGGTGCCTCACCTTGAAAAACCAGCACTCGATAGTCTCCAACAACGCACCTTGCTGATAACTACAACAGAGAAATACCATATTGTGATCATTCTTATGATCTTTATGAATCATTCGGCCATCCCAAAAGAGAAGAAACAACCAATTACTTTAAGGAAGAAAATACTTACCCCAACGCCACTTGGAGAACTACAAAAGAGAAGTTGACAGCCCCTAAGAGGTTCAGCCAAGGTAAGATGGAAGGGCTGGAATTTTGAGAAGAAGAAAGGGGTAGGTTCGGCTTAAAAGAAACAAGAGGGGAGAAGAGATTTGAAAAATTTGGCAATATGCCTAGGGAGATTTCGGCCAGCAGCTATTGAAGAGAGAAAAAGAAAAGAAATTTGATGGATTTTCGGCACTCCTTGCTATATCAAACTCGAAAGTGGACAGCCCCCAAGGAGTCCTATAATCGGCCAATTCCTCCCCCTCTTTGTGATAATTCAGCTTTTAATTATCACTCAATAAAATATAACATTTATCCCTTAATCCCCTCAAACAAATTGAATGAAAATAAGCTACTAACACCTACTCCTCCAGCCGAATATGTGCAAAAAAAAAAGAAGCTTTTATCCTTATCAATTTAAGAGTCCCAATCCATGCCATCACCTTTCCCCCTAACGCCAGCTTACATGAAAAAGAAAGAAAAAAAATAAAACAACTGCTGCTCCCTTGGTTCCAACCCAGGACCTAGGGAAGCAACTGCCGCAGCCCCCCCTTAAACGCCCCATGCCACTCTTTCCCAATTGACTTTCATGTCATAAAATCACACCATTTATTTATAAGGCCTTCCTAGGCCGATCACCCCAAAAATAAAATGCCAAAATGCCACTCCAAAGAGTCAACCCCTTGACCACAGACCTCTTCTCCCCCAAGCCCTTAAGTGGCGCTCAGTAGCCACTTAACCAACTCAACTTTCATGCCCAAACTCACCCACAAAATTCTTTAAAGCCTTCCTTTCTTTAACGCCCCAAAATGCCCAAAATAAAATGCCTCCCCCTTGTAACTCCCAAGACTCGAACCTAAGACCTGCTGAAGACACCCCACGCCTCCAGCCACTCTGCTATGGCGTCAATTTGTGATATGAACTCATCACAATTTCTTTTAAGTGCTCCCTCATTAGTTTCCCCTTGTTTTAACGCCAGACCAAAAATAAAACGTACCTTGTGCTTCCATCGTGACTCGAACTTGAGTCCTCCTTCCTGCTCAAGACGTCCTTTGCCCAAGCCTTAAGTGGCGTCCTTAAGCCACTTTATCAGGGTGATTCTTATGTCCAAAAACGCCTTAAATTATTCTTAGGGCCTCCTTAGCCCAATTCCCCTTTTAACTTAAAAATTTCCATATTTTTCCAAAGTTTCCCCTTCCATCCTAGAGTTTCCAAAGCCCCCTTAAATACCTCCAAATACACTTAAAGCCTACAAACACTTGAGTTATGCTCCAAACGCATAACCCCTAATTTAGGATGTTACACCTATCTACTGCCTTAGATCTTAAATCTCTACATTTAATCAATCATTTAATACTTAGTAAGCCATTCGGCCATAAATCCAAATCCTAGTAGGATTAGTACACTAAAACTTACCTTGGTGCCAAATCTCGAACTCTTCACTATACTATTTCTTGTATTCGGTAAAGCTTTAAATCACTTTAACAAATTAGTTTCAGCTTTTGAATAAATATGAACTAGATCTAAAACACCAAAAATAGGCCTTGGCTGAAGATTCGCATGCCTTACCTTGTGGATTTTAAATCCCGAAATTCACCGAATAACTAGGGAACACGTGGCCTATGGTGTACCTTCGGGAAAAGAACTTCTCCTTCTTGTAGTAGACTTAAACAAATCCCGAAAAGATCTCTTCAAAGTTTTGGCAACAAGACATTAATGGGGTTAGTCCTAGATTTCGGCAAATCTTAAAAGAAAAAGGATGAAAATCGAATGATAACTAGTTCTTACCCTTAATACAGAAGTCGACAACCCCTTGTTTGAAGTCTCAAAACTATTCGGCCATGGCCTTGATTTTAGCAAACTTTCAGCTTTTGGAAGATTATGAAAGAAGAAGAGAAAAGAGTTTGAGCAATTTGGAAATGAAGTTTCGGCTACACAAGGTGTATTTTCGGCTTGGCAAAACAATGAAGAAAGGAGATATTTGCTAGAGAGAATTCAGCAGAGAAAGAGTTAGAAGAAAGAATGAATGGCCCTCTTTTCCTTTTATAGCCAAAATTACTAACTTAGAATCCCTTACTTGGCCATCACTCTTCTATTTTGATAGCTTTATCTCTTTAATTAAAAATTAAAGAATAATCCCTCAATTATCTCTTTGAAAATAATCTAAAATAAATCATCATTTATCCACCTATTTAGCCGAGTTTTAAGAAGAATTAAACTCTTCCCTTAAGAGTCCCTATTGCCGTCCATTGCTTCCTCTTTAAGTAATTAAATAAAAATCACTTAAAGTCTTAGCTAGATGCCGTCCACCCCCTTCCCTTGATGAGCTGAATTTAAACTTATTCTATTGGACTCCTTGTGGCCATACGAGGCCCAAATTATCCACCTAAGTGGCACCTCCCTATGATTAGTTTAGCTTTAATAACGAATTGGGCCGCAAGCCCAATTCAGACGCAAAAACACTCTCAGAAATGCTCTCCTTGCTGCTCGAACCTAAGCTTGCACACATGCTGGTGGCGTCATTTACTAGGCTTTAAGTGGTATCTTCAAGCCACTTTTCCAAGCCTGTTTGTGTCTCAAATTTTTCCTATTAATTTTCTTAAGGCCACCTTGCCTTAGTTTCCTCTTTTTACTTAACATTTCTAATTCATTTCCTTGCATTTCCAGGTTTCCAAAAATGTTCACTTTCCTATTTTAACTTGACATTTCCAAGTTTCCAAAATGTTCACTTTCCTATTTTAACTTGACATTTCCAAGTTTCCAAAATGTTCACTTTCCTATTTTAACTTGACATTTCCATGTTTCCAAAATGTTCACTTTCCTATTTTAACTTAACATTTCCAAGTTTCCAAAATGTTCACTTTCCTATTTTAACTTAACATTTCCAAGTTTCCAAAATGTTTCACTTTCCTATTTTAACTTAACATTTCCAAGTTTCCAAAATGTTCACTTAACATTTCCATACATTCCCAGGTTTCCAAAAATATTCAAAATACATTCATAACACATAAGACATGTCATTTCGTATAATTAAACCGAAAATGCATAGGCCCTTTTCAGGATGTTATAGTTCTACCCTCCTTAAAAATAATTTCGTCCACAAAATTACTTACTATCGTTCAATCCTAACTCATCACACTACGCCTTTGTCACAAGACTCGATCTTAACAAAACTAACACATTTCTTAGATACTACCTCGACCACGCCCACTAGAACTCATATCTAACGACGCTTTTAACTGATTTAAGAAAGTTTTATGCATTAGTACTTTGTTCCAATCGCTTAACAAATGTAATGTTTTATGAAAAGAGTTTAATAATGGTTCTTTCGATCAAACAAAGTCTCAGTTAAAGTTCACTATTCTAATTCAGAGATTCACATTCACATTCACATTCACATTCATCCATCTTGATAGAGACACATTTATTCACAACATTCACGTCACTACTTTGGGCATTCCTGATCATTGACCATCCAGGGGTAATTTCGTCATTTTTCCTATAAGGGTGTTTTGATAATAAATTGGGGTCAATTCGAAAATATTTTACAAGTCAAAGGTATTTCATAATTTACAAAACCTCGGGGGTTATCTTAAAAATTTGTTTTCCAAATCAGAGGTGTTGCAAAAATTTCAGAAACCGGGGTTATTTCGATAATTTTGGAAGTTAGGGGCATTTCCGTAAATTCTCCAAATCAGGGTATCTTAACATTTTGCAAAAATAGAATTTTCTGGTATTTTTGTAAAATAAGAATATTTTAAAAAAAGTCGAGGGTATTTTTAAAAATCTTAAAAACTAAGGGTATTTTTGTAAGTTGCAACACAGGGGCATTTTGGTTATTTTTCCAGATCAAAGTACCTTGAATTTTTCGTAAAATAGAGTTTTTGGAAACTTTTGCAAAATAGAGAAATTTTACTAAAATCGAGGGTAATATGGTAATTTTAGAAACCAAGGGCATTTTTTGTAATTTTACAGCCAGGGGTATTTTTGTAATTTTGGCAAATCAAATTTTTTTTCGAGAAATTTTCAAAATAGATTTTGTTGCAAATCGAAGGGTTAATTTAAGGATTTTAAAACTAAGGTTTTATAAAAATATGGCTAGTCCCTTTGGGTTTTAATCATTGGTTTAGCCGATGACTAAGTCCTCTTGGTTAGGGTGAACAGTTACTACGCACTGTAGGATTCGAGTAAATAGGAGGTGAGTCGCTAGGACTACTTAAATACCAAGCTCTTACCGAATCCACTCCTAGACATGCGCACAACTGTTGCCACACCCTAGCTCGGCGACTTAGTCACAGGTTTGTTTAATGGTCCTTAAGTCTTATGTATCCAATGTTGGGGTAGACTAGTCCTAGGGTTCAACAGATCCTAGTTCACTAATCTACGTTGCAATAAAAGCCCATGCATTTCACATATTCAAATCACTTCAGAAGTCAGAAGTACTTACCTGGTGGACTGCGGGTCGGAGACTTAGTGGGCCATGCTAGAAAAACCTGCTTAATTCACAAAATTCTTTTTGGGCTTAACTTTGAAAACATTTTGGGCCTTAAACCCAAGGTCGAGAGTTTAAAACTGGGCTCTGATACCAAACTAAAACACACGAAACCCAGCCCACGAGCCTTGACTGGATCTGGTATGTTCCCCGGTGTAAACTGTTTCAAATTCTTTTGTTACTTAGGAAAACTTGTGTGTTTTGAAAGAAAACCGTTTTGGGTTGGGCTTGAGATGAAAACAGGTTCATTTCATTATTAAAAATCCGTTACTTTAAGTGACGAAACGTTTGGGCTTTGTTATAAAAATAGATTTACTTAATCTTTTAATAAGTAAAGGTTTGTAAGCTTAATAAATAAAAACAGAATAAAATAATTCTACTAAGGCCTTACTACATCAAATAATTCCCAAAATTTAAATTCAAAATACTTAAAGTAAAATAGTCCAAATAAAAGAAATTTGAACTTCACATGGCCTCCACTAAGCATCTGTCTGGGCTCGGTCCATCACGGGTCGTCACCGAAAAGTAATCCCACAACGGGTGAGTCAATGACTCAATGTGTAACCAACACTAAAATTTAATATTTCAGCATACAATATCATACATGTTCATAAAACATTTAAACAATATGATGCAACCCGAACCCAAACCTATATGCCATCCGCTATACACCGCCCGTACCACCCTGCACACCGTAGGGACTACTAAGTCAACCCTCCATCCTCTGCACACCATTGAAGGCAGTCGCTGCAGTCGACGTGCTCATCGCCCTTATAAAAATTCATGGTCTTAGGTCACCACATTTAGAATTCGTGGTCTTAGTTCACCACATTCAGTTATCGCGGTCTTAGGTCACCACATTCAGATTTCGTGGTCTTAGGTCACCACATTCAGTTATCGTAGTCTTAGGTCACCACATTTAGATTTCGTGGTCTTAGGTCACCACATTCAGATTTCGTGGTCTTAGGTCACCACATTCAAATTTCGTAGTCTTAGGTCACCACATTAACTTCCCCTTTTCATATAACCCATATGCCCCCATTTTTCATACAAAATATGCAAAATCATGCCTTGATTCACATTCTTATCACTTTTCACATGTTAAAAATAACATATATTCATATTCCTAGTAGGAGTAGGAAACGTACCTTAGTACTTTGTACCATAGTATGGTACCTTAGCCATATTCACATTCTTATAAACATGCACATTTAATTTAAAACATAGCCATGAACATATTAAAACTTAGGGTAGGGTACACACCTGATTTGCTTAACAATTTCACTGAAATCCCAAAAATCCTATCCACTGCCTTAGATCTTAAATCTCTACATTCAATCAATCATTTATACTTAGTAAGCCATTCGGTCATAAATCCAAATCCTAGTAGGATTAGTACACTAAAACTTACCTTGGTGCCAAATCCTGAAATCTTCACTATACTATTTCTTGTATTCGAAAAAACCTTTAAATCACTTTAACAAATTAGTTTCGGCTTTTGAATAAATATGAACTAGATCTAAAACACCAAAAATAGGCCTTGGCCGAATATTCGCATGTCTTACCTTGTGGATTTTAAATCTCGAAATTCACCGAATAACTAGGGAACACGTGGCCTATGGTGTACCTTCGGGAAAAGAACTTCTCCTTCTTGTAGTTGACTTAAACAAATCCCGAAAAGATCTCTTCAAAGTTTTAGCAACAAGATATTAATGGGGTTAGTCCTAGATTTCGACAAATCTTAAAAGAAAAAGGATGAAAATCGAATGATAACTAGTTCTTACCCTTAATAAAGAAGTCGACAACCCCTTGTTTGAAGTCTCAAAATTATTCGGCTATGGCCTTGATTATAGCAAACTTTTGGCTTTTAGAAGATTATGAAAGGAGAATAGAAAAGAGTTTGAGCAATTTGGTAATGAAGTTTCAGCTACACAAGGTGTATTTTCGGCTTGGCAAAACAATGAAGAAAGGAGATATTTACTAGAGAGAATTCGGCAGAGAGAGAGTTAGAAGAAAGAATGAATGGCCCTCTTTTCCTTTTATAGCCGAAATTACTAACTTAGAATCCCTTACTTGGCCATCACTCTTCTATTTTGATAGCTTTATCTCTTTAATTAAAATTAAAGAATAATCCTCAATTATCTCTTTGAAAATAATCTAAAATAAATCATCATTTATCCACCTATTTAGCCGAGTTTTAAGGAGAATTAAACTCTTCCCTTAAGAGTCCCTATTGCCGTCCATTGCTTCCTCTTTAAGTAATTAAATAAAAATCACTTAAAGTCTTAGCTAGATGCCGTCCACCCCCTTCCCTTGATAAGCCAAATTTAAACTTATTCTATTGGACTCCTTGTGGCCATACGAGGCCCAAATTATCCACCTAAGTGGTGCCTCCCTATGATTAGTTTAGCTTTAATAATGAATTGGGTTGCAAGCCCAATTCAGACGCAAAAACACTCTCAGAAATGCTCTCCTTGCTGCTCGAACCTAAGCTTGTACACATGCTGGTGGCGTCATTTACTGGGCTTTAAGTGGTATCTTCAGGCCACTTTTCCAAGCCTGTTTGTGTCTCAAATTCCTCCTATTAATTTTCTTAAGGCCAACTTGCCTTAGTTTCCTCTTTTTACTTAACATTTCTAAATCATTTCCTTGCATTTCCAGGTTTCCAAAAATGTTTACTTTCCTATTTTAACTTGACATTTCCAAGTTTCCAAAATGTTCACTTTCTTATTTTAACTTGACATTTCCAAGTTTCCAAAATGCTCACTTTCCTATTTTAACTTAACATTTCCAACTTTCCAAAATGTTCACTTTCCTATTTTAACTTAACATTTCCAAGTTTCCAAAATGTTCACTTTCCTATTTTAACTTAACATTTCCAAGTTTCCAAAATGTTCACTTAACATTTCCATACATTCCCAGGTTTTCAAAAATATTCAAAATACATTCATAACACATAAGACATGTCATTTCGTACAATTAAACCGAAAATGCATAGGCCCTTTTCGTGATGTTACGCTTCTACCTCCTTAAAAATAATTTCGTCCTCGAAATTACTTACTATCGTTCAATCCTAACTCATCACACTACGCCTTTGCTGCGCACTCTGATCTTAACAAAACTAACACATTTCTTAGATACTACCTCGACCACGTCCACTAGAACTCATATCTAACGACGCGCTTTAATCTGATTTAAGAAAATTTTATGCATTAGTACTTTGTTCCACTGTTTAACCGCGAACAATTTTATGAAAAGGAGTTTAATAGTGGTTCTTTCGATCAAACAAAGTCTCAGTTCAAGTTCACTATTCTAATTCAGAGATTCACGTTCACATTCACATTCATCCATCTCAATAGAGACACATTTATTCACAACATTCACTTCACTACTTTGGGCATTCCTGATCATTCCCTATCCAGGGGTAATTTCATCATTTTTCCTATAAGGGTATTTTGGTAATAAATCGGGGTCAATTCGAAAATATTTTACAAGTCAAAGGCATTTTAATTTACAAAACCTTGGGGTTATCTTGAAAATTTGTTTTCCAAATCGTAGGTGTTGCAAAAATTTTAGAAATCGGGGTTATTTCGGTAATTTTGGAAGTTAGGGGCATTTTCATAAATTCTCCAAATCAGGGTATCTTAACATTTTGCAAAAATAGAATTTTCTGGTATTTTTGTAAAGTAAGAATATTTTAATAAAAGTCGAGGGTATTCTTGAAAATCTTAAAAACTAAGGGTATTTTTGTAAGTTACAACACAGGGGCATTTTAGTTATTTTCCCAGATCAAAGTACCTTGAATTTTTCATAAAATAGAGTTTTTGGACACTTTGCAAAATAGAGAAATTTTACTAAAATCGAGGGTAATATGGTAATTTTAGGAACCAAGGGCATTTTTTGTAATTTTACAGCCAGGGGTATTTTAGTAATTTTGGCAAATCGAAAAATTTTTTCGAGAAATTTTCAAAATAGATTTTGTTGCAAATCGAAGGGTTAATTTAAGGATTTTAAAAACTAAAGTTTTTATAAAGAATATGGCTAGTCCCTTTTGGGTTTTAATCATTGGTTTAGCCGATGACTAAGTCCTCTTGGTTAGGGTGAACTACACTACGCACTGTAGGATTCGAGTAAAGAGGAGGTGAGTCGCTAGGACCGCTTAAATACCAAGCTCTTACCGAATCCACTCCTAGACATGTGCACAACTGTTGCCACACCCTAGCTCGGCGACTTAGTCACAGGTTTGTTTAATGGTCCTTAAGTCTTATGTATTCAATGTTGGGGTAGACTAGTCCTAGGGTTCAACAAATCCTAGTTCACTAATCTACGTTGCCATAAAAGCCCATACATTTCACATATTCAAATCACTTGAAGTCGAAGTACTTACCGGTGGATCATGGTTTGAGACTTAGTGGGCCATGCCGAAAAACCTGCTTAATTCACAAAATTCTTTTTGGGCTTAACTTTGAAAATGTTTTGGGCCTTAAACCCAAGGCCGAGAGTTTAAAATTGGGCTCTGATACCAAACTGAAACACCCCAAACCCGGCCCATGAGCCTTGACCGGATCTGGTATGTTCCCCGGTATAAACCGTTTCAAATTCTTTTGTTACTTAGGAAAACTTGTGTGTTTTGAAAGAAAGACCATTTTGGGTTGGGCTTGAGATGAAAACAGGTTCATTTCATTATTAAAAATCCTTTAATTTAAGTGACGAAACGTTTGGGCTTTGTTTTAAAAATAGATTTACTTAATCTTTTAATAAGTAAAAGTTTGTAAGCTTAATAAATAAAAACAGAATAAAATAATTCTACTAAGGCCTTACTACATCAAATAATTCCCAAAATTTAAATTCAAAATACTTAAAGTAAAATAGTCCAAATAAAAGAAATTTGAACTTCACATGGCCTCCACTAAGCATCTGCCGCCTTGGTCCATCACCGGTCGTCACCGAAAAGTAATTCCACAACGGGTGAGTCAATGACTCAATGTGTAACCAACACTAAAATTTAATATTTCGCATACAATATCATACATGTTCATAAAACATTTAAACAATATGATGCAACCCAACCCAAACCTATATGCCATCCGTTACACACCGCCTGCATTCACCCTCGCACACCGTGGGACTACTAAGTCAACCCTCCATCCGCTACACACCATCAAGGCGTCATTTGTAGTCGACGTGCTCATCGCCTCTTATAAAAATTCGTGGTCTTAGGTCACCACATTTAAAATTCGTGGTCTTAGTTCACCACATTCAGTTATCGTGGTCTTAGGTCACTACATTTAGATTTCGTGGTCTTAGGTCACCACATTCAATTATCGTTGTCTTAGGTCACCACATTCAGATTTCATGGTCTTAGGTCACCACATTTAGATTTCGTGGTCATAGGTCACCACATTCAGATTTCGTGGTCTTAGGTCACCACATTAACTTCCCCTTTTCATATAACCCATATGCCCCCATTTTTCATACACAATATGCAAAATCATGCCTTAATTCACATTCTTATCACTTTTCACATGTTAAAAATAACATATATTCATATTCCTAGTAGGAGTAGGAAACGTACCTTAGTACTTTGTACCATAGTATGGTACCTTAGCCATATTCACATTCTTATAAACATGCACATTTAATTTAAAACATAGCCATGAACATATTAAAACTTAGGGTAGGGTACACACCTGATTTGCTTAACAATTTCACTGAAATCCCGAAAATCCTATCTACTGCCTTAGATCTTAAATCTCTACATTTAATCAATCATTTAATACTTAGTGAGCCATTCGGCCATAAATCCAAATCCTAGTAGGATTAGTACACTAAAACTTACCTTGGTGCCAAATCCCGAAATCTTCACTATACTATTTCTTGTATTCGGCAAAGCTTTAAATCACTTTAACAAATTAGTTTCGGCTTTTGAATAAATATGAACTAGATCTAAAACACCAAAAATAGGCCTTGGCCGAATATTTTCATGTCTTACCTTGTGGATTTTAAATCCCAAAATTCACCGAATAACTAGGGAACACGTGGCCTATGGTGTACCTTCGGGAAAAAAACTTCTCCTTCTTGTAGTTGACATAAACAAATCCCGAAAAGATCTCTTCAAAGTTTTAGCAACAAGATATTAATGGGGTTAGTCCTAGATTTTGGTAAATCTTAAAAGAAAAAGGATGAAAATCGAATGATAACTAGTTCTTACCCTTAATACAGAAGTCGACAACCCCTTGTTTGAAGTCTCAAAACTATTCAGCTATGGCCTTGATTTTAGCAAACTTTCGGCTTTTGGAAGATTATGAAAGAAGAAGAGAAAAGAGTTTGAGCAATTTGGTAATGAAGTTTCAGCTATACAAGGTGTATTTTCAGCTTGGCAAAACAATGAAGAAAGGAGATATTTGCTAGAGAGAATTCGGCAGAGAGAGAGTTAGAAGAAAGAATGAATGGCCCTCCTTTCCTTTTATAGCCGAAATTACTAACTTAGAATCCCTTACTTGGCCATCACTCTTCTATTTTGATAGCTTTATCTCTTTAATTAAAAATTAAAGAATAATCCCTCAATTATCTCTTTGAAAATAATCTAAAATAAATCATCATTTATCCACCTATTTAGCCAAGTTTTAAGGAGAATTAAACTCTTCCCTTAAGAGTCCCTATTGCTGTCCATTGCTTCCTCTTTAAGTAATTAAATTAAAATCACATAAAGTCTTAGCTAGATGCCGTCCACCCCCTTCCCTTGATGGGCCAAATTTAAGCTTATTCTATTGGACTCCTTCTGGCCATACGAGGCCCAAATTATCCACCTAAGTGGCGCCTCCCTATGATTAGTTTAGCTTTAATAACGAATTGGGCCGCAAGCCCAATTCAGACGCAAAAATACTCTCAGAAATGCTCTTCTTGCTGCTCAAACCTAAGCTTGCACACATGCTGGTGGCGTCATTTACTGGGCTTTAAGTGGTATCTTCAGGCCACTTTTCCAAGCCTGTTTGTGTCTCAAATTCCTCCTATTAATTTTCTTAACGCCACCTTGCCTTAGTTTCCTCTTTTTACTTAACATTTCTAAATCATTTCCTTGCATTTCCAGGTTTCCAAAAATGTTCACTTTCCTATTTTAACTTGACATTTCCAAGTTTCCAAAATGTTCACTTTCCTATTTTAACTTGACATTTCCAAGTTTCCAAAATGTTCACTTTCCTATTTTAACTTAACATTTCCAAGTTTCCAAAATGTTCACTTTCTTATTTTAACTTAACATTTCCAAGTTTCCAAAATGTTCACTTAACATTTCCATACATTCCCAGGTTTCCAAAAATATTCAAAATACATTCATAACACATAAGACATGTCATTTTGTACAATTAAACCGAAAATGCATAGGCCCTTTTCAGGATGTTACAACCTCTGAGTCCCTCGTAGCACCGATCCTCCTAATGCTGGGGATTACCTGCACAGTTAAAAATGTGGTGAGTTTATGAAAACTTAGTGTGTAATCCCCTTACTAGAGTAACAGTCAGTATGCAAAAACATAAACTGAAATAGTCTGGGCTAAAGCCCTTTAACAGTAACAGTATAGTTCAGTTCAGTGTATATGTGGGCTAAAGCCCAAAACAATATCATTTGGGTCACAGCCCATAACAGAATCAATTGGGCCTCGCCCAAACCAATAACAAAATAAGTGGCCTAAGCCCAATATAGTGACAGATCTCATAAACAGATATGCAAAGTATGAGGATGCATCCCACCCCGATCCAGCCAACGCACCACCCGTACCAACCCTACACTCCTGTGGGGATTAAATTGACCCACCCAGCCAACACACCAAGCTTAACACCGGTTCCGGCACTATGTCAATAGAACGGCTCAATGCTATAGACAAAATGGCTAAAAGCCATAAACAGAATGGTTATAAACCATAATCAGGATGGCACAAAGCTATCGATAACTGTAATAAGTTTGGCACATAGCCATCAGCGACAATTATATAATCGACACATAGCCCTGGGTAATTATGATCGACACAGAGTCATCAATATATATGTTAGGCACATAGCCATTGGTAAATGCGATTGGCACAAAGCCATAACCAAGATGGCGTAGAGCCATATTTAGGTTGGCATAGAGCCACAATCAGATTACGCGACTTTGAGCCGTCCATCGGTCCACAGTCGTCTCATGCGACCTGTGCGACCCTATCAAAACTTCCTCCGTATCAATGTCCCAACCCCATGCAATATGTCACGTATGTCATGCTCAACCGTTACACGTGTATGCAAAATGGCCATGCTCAGTAACAATCATTTAGACATATATTAAAAGCATATCAGTCACACGACCATAGTCAAGTCAGTTTAAACACATTCATACGATCACAGTCAAATCAGTCAAATTCATAGTCTAACTCAGTCATTTACCCATAAGGGCAAAATAGACATTTTACCCTATAAGGGTATTTCGGTAATCCTACCCTATAGGGGTATTTTAGTAATTTTTCAAATCGAGGGTATTTTGGTAATTTTTCAAATTGTAGGCATTTCGGTAATTTTGTAAAACGAGGGTATTTTGATAATTTTACAAACTAAGGGTATTTTGGTAATTTCACAAATTGAGGGTATTTCGATAATTTTACAAATCGGGTGTATTTCGGTAATTTTATAAGTCGGGGATATTTTGGTAATTTTACAACCTTCCCAAAAGTCTATAGTCGCCTCAAGCGACACAGATAACATATATGATCTAAACGGAGTATTTGGGCCCAAAACCCAATATTTGGCCTAAGTGGGCCCATACGCTCGTGTGGCCCAATTAGTCCAGAAATAGCCTCGGCTATACGGATAGCACAGTTCAAACCAAGAGAAACCATATAACATGCATTTTATCTGTGTGGGGCCCACTAGCCTAATGGGCCCATACGGCCCATTGTTTAAAAATGACCCTAGCCACGTGGACTACACGGCTCGGTCTAACATTTACCACAATATGCAAACTTAATATGTGTGGGGCCCACGGCCCATTTGGTGGCCCAAAATGACCTAAGCCCATGAGAACGCTCATGGTGGCCTCAACCATCTTACGCCCATATTGTGGGCTCAGTCCACCACACGTGCGATCGCACGCTCGTGTGGCATCAGTTGCCTGTACTTCAGCTTTTTGGCATTTTGTAGATCTACGATCAGAAGGAGTGTGGTTACACACATTCTATCAGCTTTCTCGCCGACTGTCGAATACAGGGTACTATCACACACTTGCTCGTGAAACGAACCGCACCCTAAATATCCCTCCACCTTGATTAAAAAATCATAATGATTATTTATCTAAAACAAAACAAAAAGAAACTGATAGAAAACTAAATCAACTACTGTGACCTTACCAACAATAAAACACACATTTCCCCAACTTTCAAACAATTGTCAGACCCCCCTCGTACACAACCAACCCGTAGAATAGGTTCCAAACTAAAGGAGTAACACACAAGTGTTGGGTATTGCGTTGAGTCAGAGAGAAATGATCAGAGAAGAGTATTCGGCTTAACAAAATGTGAGTGTGTCAAAAGAAAATAGAAAAGGGATGGGCAACGAGATGAAGAGGGGGTTCAACTAGGAAGAGACCAAAAAAAACTCCACGAAGAATCGGTCAAGACAAAATCATAGTACAATAGAGAGGTTAAATTCGGCCAACAATGGGAAGGTTATTAAGGGTAGAAGAAAAGTAGTTGAAGAGGGAGAAAAGGGATAATGTAGTCGACTATGATTGTAAGAGACGAAGAACACAGGGTTGGCCAAATACCACAAGAGTAATGCCGAAAACAAGAAGAGAAGAGAAAGGCACTCCAAAGAAATAAAGAAGTAAAAAGACTGCCCAAATAGTCACACTCAAAATTGGCTATACTTGCAAAAAGAAAGAGTAGAACAAAAACACCAATTCGGCACCACTTGCTCTAATCCAAAACTACACCAAGAAAGGAACTCCCCCACTCTTAAAATGATAAAATGGACACCCCCAAAAGCCTAAGAGAAAAATTCAGCCCCTATTCAAAAATCAAATGCCGAAATGCACATCCCCAAAACCCTTAGCTGAATTTTGCACCAACTAGTTCCCCAATTCGGTTACAACTTCTCCCAATCTCAAACTCCTTGAAAATCTCCATGATCCTCTCCCCTTATCCCTCCTAGATATCCTCCACAACCAACTCACAAGACCAATTCAAACTCTCCAACAAATTCATCCAAGACCAAGTCAACAACCACCTCAAGAGAGTTTTAATCCAACTCTACCTCTCTCACCTCATGGAAATAAAATAAAATCCTCTTTGCATCCCATGCGATACGAACTCAAGATCCCTTGCCACACCATGACGCCTCAACCACTAGACCACATGCTTCCTTGTGTCATATTTCCACCCCAACTATTCTTAAAGCCTACTAACAAGTACCATGGTTTTAACTCACATTTACCACAAATTTTGCTAGAGTCCAGGTTTGAACCCAGGACTTCTCCAATACCTTTCAGGACCCTTAACACCAAAGCAGACATATTTTTATGTTATTCACATGCACAACTAAATTCCAATTCCTCCGGTATGCGAAGCCCATTTCTTCTAGTCCCAAAATTTTGGGCGTTACAGAAAACATGGTTTTTGAAAAACACTTCAATGTGACATGCCAAATTCGGCCATAACGTCTAGGCTGGGTTTGGGGTGTTACATTCTCGATGTGCGTAATCTTTTGTGAGTTAAGGAACATAAAATATAACTAACCGTAAAAGCATAAGTAATAATCAATTGATCTAATTTCTATGTAGATCTCATATAGTTAGGCTCCATTCAGCAACAACTAAAAATATTATTAAATCTGAATATTCAGATTTGGAATTTTCATCACCACAATTTAGATTTGAAACTTTGAACAATCAATCTAAAACTTTGAACAATCAAATAGAGGTGTGTGTCTTACCTTATACACTTGTGTGTAAAAAATAGGTGTTGTGATCAATTTAACATTATTAATATAAAATAATAAATTAAATCTATGTTGGACAATTATGCCAAATATAATGTTCTTACATGGGGAAAGGTATGTACCTTGATTTCAATATTCTGTTAAATTGCCTAAAGATGGATGGTATAATATGTATGACCTCACACTCATGTTATGTGGTTAAATAGCTCATTTTTTATTAAGAAAAATATGTTATCCAAGTGAAATTATGTGAACATTGTATTTTTTTTTTGATAAGCATGAAGAGTAAACCATGCCTACTATTTCTGTAACAAAATCTTATTCGTATGTTAAGCATGTCCACTATACTATTTCTATAACAAAATTTGATAGCATGATAAACATGCCCACTGAAATATTTTTTGTTTTTGTATGTCATATCACATGCATGAGGTTGGGATTATATTGAAAGGAGGAAGATTATGGTAGTTCAATGATCGTCATATGCTGGTGGTTTAACTACATTTCTGGCAGTATATATGTGATTCTGGTGGCTTGTCCAGACATATTTGTATATGGTAGCTTATTTTCATTATCTGGTGACTTGTCCATAATTTTAGTATGTTATTGGATGGATGAGTTTTTGGGAACTCTTATATGCTGTGTAGCGGAGTTGGGTAGGAACGCTTTCCAAAAAATTCTTTACTGGTTTTTGAAAAACTTTGCATCAACATCATCATGCATACTGATATCTGTGAAATTGGATTGCTTATATGTATTTTCTGTTATTTTTCTGAAATGTATGTTTTAAACATTATTGTACTTAAAATAAGACTCACACTAGGCTTGATTAACTCACTTAGATTTTTTATTTTTAAGATAAGCCTCGAGGTTAAGACTTGAATACGGCTTTTGGAGGAGTCTTCGATGGTTTTCACTTTAAATACCTAAACTCTTTTATTTGGTATTTTGGGACTTTTATTTATTTTATGAATTGTGGCATGGGAGATTATTTTTTGAGGATTTTAAGTTATTCTTGCATTACATAAGGATTTTAAATTGCACGATAATGTTTTATCGAATAACTATGAAAATTTGATTTTTACTTAAATGTGAATTCTATACAATTTTTTTCTACAATATTGAGAAATTTATTTTTAAAATATATCATAACTTATTTAAAATAATCTATGCTTTGCATGGAATTCTATTTTTTTATTAAATTTTAGTTTTAATATAACTTCTGTTGCGACGATTTAAAATCTATTTTCAATATAGAAGCGTGGTTTATCATAAAGTATTTTTTCTTTAGGAAGCGATTCCAAAGTCACTTGACGGGTTTATTTTTTAAAACTAATTAAGTTTTCTCAAGACCAATCAATTTGGACAAAAGCATTATTTTTAAAATTAAGACAAATGGTTTAAACAAGAGCGTTTACCGTGCCAATTGAATGGAAAATATAATCTTCAAGATTCGACCATAACGTCTAGGCCGAATTTAGGAGGTTACAATAATCTTGAAGCGCTTTCATGCTTCTTATAGGGACTCGCCTTTGTATTGTTTAAAATTGGTGATTTCTCACCTTAGTTGAATGGTTCGACAAATTAGGAAAATTTTAAGGAGATTTTTTTCCGCTCAGTCATTCCATGTGGTAATAGAACACTGTTCTAACAAATCTAACAAATCATGTAACATCCTAAAATTTAGGGGTCTGTGATATTTGTGTAAATGCAAGTTATGGTTGCTCTGCGGGTTGTTTGGGTGTGTTTGGGGGTCCTGGGGAGGCTCAGGTTCGAGCCCAAGCCCTAGTGAAATTTTGGTCTTTGGGCACTTTAGTGGGGAGAGCTAGTGGAAGCAGGGCTTAGGGTTTATTTAAACGTAGTTGCTAACACAAAGAGCAAGATGGCTTGGTGGTGTGGCATCACAAGGGAAGCAGAGAGGGAGAGAGTTTGAATCTCACAAATCGTAATTTGTGGCTTTTATTTTGTGCTTAGTATGTGGAAGAAGTAGAGTTCAGCTAGAACTCTGCAAGGGGGAATAGAGACTCAGTCAAATCTGTTTGAATGAGTGATGGAGAGTGAATGGTGGAGCAGAACGGGGAGAAAATCGTGGAATTTTGGGATGTGGGAGAGTTGGCTGTGAGTGGGGATGTGAGAGGGAGAAATTCAGCTGAATAGGGGTCTAAGAGAGCATTTTTTGTCTTTTGGTGTAAAGGTGAAAATCGAAAGTTATCTTAGCTTTTGAAAGTGCTGAATTCTTTTTGGTGTTCTTGTGAGTGTTATTTCTTCATCATTTTGGGTTTTCTTTGCTTCTCTGACTTCTACCAATTTCTGTGCTTTCATCACTTTTATTTCCCCTACACTTCTCTTCTAGTTGAAACAATCACTCCTCTTCTTTCCCTAAGCCATATCAACGCACTCTTCTTCTTTACCTTCATCATCTTTGCTGATTTCTACCTCTTCCAAAAGCTGAACTCCAACCATCTTTTCAAACGTTCATCTTTGGTTCGTGGTGTTACTTTTTGTGACTGAAAACCTCCCCTCTCCATTTGGCTTAACCCTGGTTAGAGGCCGAATTTATTCATTCTTTTCTTTCTCAAATCGTTTGGGTTCCATTTAGTAAGGGCTGAAATTCTTTGGGGGATCAATTGCCGAACCTTTCCTCAACGGGTACTGTTGATCTTAGTGATTTTTCTTTTCTCAGTATTTAGTTAACTAGGTTGGTGAAGGCCGTACTTACTTCTTTTGATCTTATGTGCGTTTTAATATCTTCTTTTCTCTCTAGTTAATCGTCATCTCTGAGAACAGCGCGTGGCTAAACTCCTCTTGTTCAAAGGATCTACTGTTGCTAAATTTAAGGATAAGTAGTGCTAGTTAATGTTCAAATTCTCCCTGATGCTGAATATTGGCAGATGCTAACACTCCTTGTGTAGCAATCAATTTAGAGTTTGTTCGCTTTAGCCAAGGACAAAGCAAAGCTGGATAATTGATACTCGGTTGGAGGGAAGCACGTTTCGCGGTAAGTGACCCAAGTGGTGTAGTAATTCGGGTTACGAAATGTTTTAAGAAGTTAAGGCTAACTTGCGATCATTGTTATTCTAAGGGCAAGCAAGGAGTAGTACTTTCGGCAGTCTAAAATAGGTATGTAATCTCACACAACGTTGAATGGTTGCATACAATGTTCTGTGAAACGGCTAAAAGTCGAAAAGCCAGAAAACTGGCAAAGGCGACTACGTGAGCGTGCGAGCACTCGTTGTGGCAAACTGAGTCACAAATGTTGGGGGTAAGTCACTGAGAGTGTCACGAGCACTCTCGCGAAACTGAGGTTGTAACGGGCCTGATCGAGCGAAACGGGCCAAATGGGCCCAATGGGCTATCCGACCCACTTGGGCAAAACTGTTAGAAAACTATCAAATGATAGGTCTGAATGCAGATTCTACAAATTTGAAACCGAAACCATGAGAAATGGGCCACACGAGCGTGTGGGCACGTTTGGGCCGAAAATAAGTTTTAGGCCCAATAGTTTCGTAGAGACCCAAAAAGGGTTTCGTGTAGCTCGAGGTGACAGTAGGCCTTTGGAAAGGCCTTTAAATACGAAATTACTAAAATACCCCTGGAAGATAATTACTAAAATACTCTCGGTGGGTAAATTACTATTATACCCTTAAGGGCTAATTACTATGATTGCATGTATTCTGTTTAGCTGGTAATGATAGTAATTTATGTCTTACATCATTTTTGATATATGATTTGCATACATGACGTTCTGCATAAGATTGGGATATTGATGATCGGAGGAAGTGTAATCAGGTGGCTCTGCCACATAATCTGGTGGCTCTGCCACAAACTGATAGTGGCTATGCCACGTATATTCTGTTATTCTGGTGGCTTTGCCACAAATTCTGTAATTAGCAGCTTGTCTGCCTTATTAGTGTGTAGCGGATGGGTGGGTCGATTTAGAAGTTCCCACAGGTGTGTTGGGCTGGTATGGTTGGTGTGTAGCAGATGGATTATTATGTTGGGCAATATACCCTGGTTGCATTATCATGTTTATGGGGCTAACGCCTAGATTGTTATCGAATAGGGCTTCGACCCAGTTTGTTTTTGTATGGGCTCAGGCCCAGTTACTGACTGATTAGGGGATTACACACTGAGTTCTCGTAACTCACCCCTCTACTTTAACCTTGCAGGTGATCCCCAGCGTTAAAGGGTTTGGAGCAGCGGATGACTCTGTAGTGGCTATACTTTTGAGTACTTCTCACGCACTTTAGTAAATTTAAAGTTTTTTCTTTATTTTAAGGTTATTTTAATTTGGGTTTAATATTTTGTAATAAGGCCATTGCACTTAATATTTCTTTTAAACTTTTATTTCGATTATTTTCAAACTATAAACGGTTAAACTCGAGATTTTTCCTAAAACTACAATTTTGGTTTTCAAACTATCACATTTTCTCAAATCACTGAATCCTATTTCAATTGTAAGCAAATTTTTCAACAATAACAATAACAATAACATTGTTATAAGAAAACCATAAAGACAAATCGGGTTTTCGTAAGCAACAAAGCTCAAAGCTTTCGAAAAGAAAATGAATTTATGTGCGAAAGTTTTTATATAACCCTTCTATGTGACATGTCAGATCCGGTCATAAAGTTTACGCCGGGTTTGGGGTGTTACATTTAGTGGTATCAGAGCCAAGTTGCAAAACTCGACTGTGGAATGGGTTCAAAAATGTTTTTCAAAATTTGTTTAAAATTTAGTTTAGAAAAATATATCTTTATTGGATGTTTGGCACCCCGAGTTTCCTGCACCAAATTTGTAAGTCCTCTTATTTTATGTTTGATGATATGATGAAATGTCAGTAAGAGAGAAAACTACTAGAGTTAGTGGTAGTACACTCAAGCTGCTAGCTATAGGAGCTAAGACTATAGAGACTGAGACATTAGCAAATTCGATCTGCAAGAACAACTCTTATACCTATTTTCATAAAACATTTGTTAATAAACATTGGAATTATGAACTGATTCACAAAATTCTTAATCGGATTAATACGATTCAGGAGTATGAGTATCAGAGGACGTGGACGTGGTACACGCGGCCGTGGTAGACGTTGAAATGGAAGTACCTGCATCACTAGTGACCGAAATAGGGTCTCATGACCGAGCTGGAGAGGACGATGCTTTGTCTCAAGCTATGCTGTGAGTCTTGGAATGGGTTGCTGGAGCAAGAACTGGGTTTGCAGCTTGTGGGTCTATTTCTGAGCAACTTCGATCAAATGGGGCCAAAGTTTTTAGGGGCATCTCTGGTGTAGCCCTGAATGCAACAGAATATTGGCTTGAGGCTGTGGAACGTTTTATGGATGATTTAGATTGTACAGCTGAGCAGAAACTGAAAGGGGCAGTGTCTCTACTGAGAGATGAGGCATATCAGTGGTGGCTCACTGTGAGGGAAGGCACACAAGTAGATCGTTTGACATGAGACTTCTTTAAGACAGCTTTCCAAGGAAAATATGTTGGAGCGAGTTATGTGGACACCCAGAGGAAGTAATTTTTGAATTTGGTTAAGGGAAACAAATTCATAGCAGAATATGAGGCGGTGTTCCTACGCTTGAGTCATTACGCACGGGGTATAGTAGTGCCCGACTATGAGCGATGTGTACGATTCGAGGATGGTCTGCAAGATGAGTTGCGAGTACTGATAGCTCCGCAGAGAGAAAGAGATTTTGCTACTTTGGTGGAGAAAGCAAAGATTGTCGAAGAGGGAAAACATTCTGAGAGGCAAAATCGGGATAAGGATAGAGGTAAGAATAAGAGGGGTTTTGGATCTTCGAGTTCTTTTGGGGGATTTCAAAAGAGGCCTAGGTTTGATGGGCCAGCTCTAGTTGGGGCGCTAATTCTGGGGGTCAATTGTAACCTTGTGGGCAGTGTAGGAAAATATATCCGGGAGAGTGCTGGAAAAGAACTGGTGAGTGTTTCAGATGTGGGTCTAGAGACCATCAGATAAAGGACTGTCCTCGGGAGCCTGTTAGGGTGCAGATAGTAGGTCAAATACTTGTGCAGCCAGGGAGAGGTGGTCAGCAGCCACCGAGAGGTCGTGGTCTGCCCAGAAGGAAATGGATTTAGACGAGGTTATGGAGTTCTGGACAGAGGTGCTGGTAATACAGATGCAAGACAGTCGGGACTGGTTTATGCGACTCGACGTCGAGAGGATGGCGACGCACCAGACGTCATAACTGGTACGTTTCTCATATTTGATGTGCCATTTACAGCTTTGATTGATATTGGATCTACACATTCATACGTTGCTTGTACTATGTCTGGACTTTGGGGATAAATTTGAGTTTGTGGATAGAGATATGTCGGTAATTAGTCCATTAGGACAATCTGTGGTAGTGAATAAGCTGTCGGTAATTAGTCCATTAGTGCAAGGAGTGGTATTTCCGTGGATTTAATGGAATTGTTGTTCGGTGAGTTTGATCTTATACTAGGCATGGACTGGCTAGTTAAACACCGTGCGTATTTGGATTACGCTGCTAAGCGTATGGTATTAAGGGCTACAGAGGACGAGGAAGTGATTGTGATATGAGAAAGAAAGGATTATTTGTCCAATGTGATTTCGGAACTAAAGGCCTAAAAGATGGTACATAAAGGGTGTGAGACATTTCTAGCTTTTGTCAGCACATCTGACGCCAAGGAATTGTCTGTTGGGGATGTCAGAGCTGTGAATGAGTTCCCAGACATTTTTTCTGAAGAGCTTCCGGGATTGCCTCCGAATCGCGAGGTCGAATTTGGCATTAAGCTATTACTGGGAATAGCTCCGGTGTCCATCGCCCCTTATAGGATGGCACCGAAGGAGCTGGTAGAACTAAAAGCTTAGATCTAAGAGTTGTTGGACCGAGGATTTATCAGACCAAGTGTATCTCCGTGGGGAGTACCGGTATTGTTTGTGAAGAAAAAGGATGGGTCAATGCGTATGTGCATTGACTATCGCCAATTGAACAAGCTAACTGTTAAGAATAAATATCCGCTACCAAGGATTGATGACCTGTTTGATCAGTTACGGGGAGCTTCGGTCTTTCAAAAATAGATTTAAGATTGGGGTACCATCAGCTAAGGGTCAAGAAGGTACACATTCACAAGACCACATTTCGAACTCGTTATGGGCATTACGAGTTTTTGGTTATGCCGTTCAGATTAATGAATGCATTTGCCGCTTTTATGGATATGATGAACCAGGTCTTCCAACCCTATCTAGACCGATTCGTGGTGGTATTCATAGATGACATATTGGTGTGTTCAAGAACGGAGGAGGAGCATGATGCACATCTTCGGGTTGTCCTACAGATATTGAGAGAGAAGCAACTTTACGCCAAATTCAGTAAGTGCGAGTTTTGGCTGAAAGAGGTGACATTTTTGGGGCATGTTGTGTCTGCCGAGGGGATTAGGGTTGATCCTCGTAAAATTGAAGTTGTATTGGATTGGAAGCCGCTAAAGTCAGTGTCAGAGATCTAAGTTTTTTGGGTTTGGCTGGGTACTACAGGCGGTTCGTCGAGGGGTTTTCTTTAATTGCCGCACTTCTAACTAAATTACTGCGTAAGGGGGTACTGTTCGTGTGGACGGATAAGCAGCAAGAGAGTTTTGAGAAATTGAAGAAGATTCTGACTAAAGCACCGACTTTGATTCAGCCTGAGGCTGGGAGAGAATTTGTTGTCTGCTGTGATGCATCGCACACAGGTTTGGGCTGTGTGCTGATGCAAGAGGGGAAGGTAGTGGCGTATGCATCTCGTTAATTAAGGCCACATGAGGTGAATTATCCCACTCACGACTTGGAACTAGCTGTAGTTGTGTTCACATTGAAAATATGGAGACATTATCTATATAGAGAAAAGTTAATTATTTACATTGACCATAAAAGTCTTAAGTATCTCCTTACTCAAAAGGAGCTGAATTTAAGGCAACGAAGATGGATAAAGTTGCTGAAAGACTACGACTGCTTGATTGAGTATTATCCGGGTAAAGCCAACATGGTGGCAGATGCACTAAGTCAGAAGGTGGTATCTGATTTGAGAGCAATGTTTGCTAGTATCAGCCTTTATGAGGATGGTAGTTTATTAGCAGAACTTCAGGTGAAACCGACGTGGGTTAGTCAGATTAAGGAGAAGCAGTCGTTGGATGAGTCGTTGTGTTCTCGTTTTCAGCAGGTGAGAAGTAGAGAGACAGTAGATTTTGGGCTGAACAGTGAAGGGGTGTTATGCTTCCACGGAAGAGTTTGTATGCCGAAGGACTCTGAGTTAAGACTAATGATTCTACGAGAGGCGCATAGTAGCCCATACGCTATGCATCCTGGTGGAAACAAGATGTACCGAGATTTGTGTAAACAATACTGGTGGCCAGGACAGAAACGTGAGGTTACCGACTTCATAAGCAAGTGTTTGACATGTCAGCAAGTGAAAGTGGAGCATCAGCTGCCTTTGGGGCTATTGCAACCGGTGAAGATTCCACTCTGGAAGTGGGAGAGGATAACAATGGATTTTGTTAGTGGGCTACCCTTGACACCTACTCAGAAAGATTCAGTGTGGGTAATCATTGACCTATTGACTAAGTCCACTCACTTCATACCGGTTTGCACTGACTATTCACTACAGAAGTTGGCCAAGTTGTATGTGGCAGAAATTGTGAGGCTACATGGGGTACCAGTGTCCATCATCTCGGACAGGGACCCTAGGTTCACATCTTGGTTCTGGAAGGCATTACATGCAGCTTTAGGTACAAGGCTAGATTTTAGCACAGTGTTTCATCCGCAGACTGATGGTCAGTCGAAGAGGGTAATCCAGATTTTGGAAGACATGTTAAAGGGCTGTGTGATTGACTTCAGGGGTAGTTGGGAAGATTATTTACCATTAGCAAAATTTACGTATAATAACAGCTACCAATCTAGCATTTAGATGGCACCATACGAGGCATTGTATGGTCGTAGGTTTTGTACCCCTACGTGTTGGATAGAATTGGGTGAGCGATGGTTGTTGGGTCCAGAATTGATTTCAGAAACTGAGGAGAAGGTGAAGTTGATTCGTGGTCGGTTGAAAGAAGCTTCTGATAGATAGAAGTTGTATGTAGATCTTAAGCGTAAGGAAATCGAGTACGCAGTGGGAGATTATGTTTTCTTGAAGGTCTCACCGTGGAAAAAGATCTTGAGATTTGGATGGAAGGGTAAGTTAAGCCCTAGGTTCGTCGGGCCTTATCGAATAGTGAAGCGTGTGGGACCGGTCGCCTATCAGCTTGAGTTGCCCTCAGAGTTGAATTGGATACATGATGTATTTCATGTCTCAATGTTGAGGCGCTACCATTGATATCATTCTCATATAGTGCCGGAAGAAGAAATTGAAGTAAGACCTGATCTGACATTTGAAGAAGAACCGGTGCAGATTTTGGATTGGGATGTTAAAGTATTGAGGAAGAAATTTGTTCCATTGGTTAAAGTATTATGGCGTAATCACGATTCAGAAGAAGCCACGTGGGATTTTGAGGAGGCAATTGGACAACAATACCCTCACCTCTTTTGATCAGGTAAATTTTGAGGCTGAAATTTCTTTAAGGGGGTAGAACTGTAACATCATAAAATTCAAGGGTCTGTGATATCTGTGTAAATGCATGTTATGGTTGCTCTGCGGGTTGTTTGGGTATGTTTGGGGGTCCTGGGGAAGCTCAGGTTCGATCCCAAGCCCTGGTGAAATTTTGGTCTTTGGGCACTTTAGCAAGGAGAGCTAGTAGAGGCAAGACTTAAGATTTATTTCAACATGGTTGCTAACACAAGGAGCAAGGTAGCCTGGTGGTGTGGCGTCACAAGGGAAGCAGAGAGGGAGAGAGTTTGAATCTCTCAAACTGAAATTTGTGGCTTTTATTTTGTGCTAAGCAGGTGGAAGAAGTAGAGTTCAGCTAGAACTCTGCAAGGGGGAATGGAGACTCAGTCAAATCTGTTTGAATGAGTGATGGAGAGTGAATGGTAGAGCAGAAAAGGGAGAAAATCGTGGGATTTGGGGGAATGGGAGAGTTGGCCATGAGTGGGGATGTGAGAAGGAGAAATTCAGTTGAATAGGGGTCTAAGAGAGCATTTTTGGTCTTTTGGTGTAAAGGTGAAAACCGAAAGTTGTCTTAGCTTTTAAAAGTGCCGAATTCTTTTTGGTGTTCTTGTGAGTGTTACTTCTTCATCATTTCGGGTTTTCTTTGCTTCTCTGACTTCCACCAATTTCTGTGCTTTCATCACTTTTATTTCCCCTACACTTCTCTTCTAGTTGAAACGATCACTCCTCTTATTTCCCTAAGCCATATCAATGCACCCTTCTTCTTTACCTTCCTCATCTTTGTCGATTTCTTCCTCTTCCAAAAGTTGAATTCCCACCATCTTTTCCCACATTCATCGTCGGTTCGTGGTGTTACTTTTTGTGACCGAAAACCTCCCCTCTCCATTCGACTTAACCCTGGTTAGAGGCCAAATTTATTCATTCTTTTCTTGCTCAAATCATTTGGGTTCCATTTAGTAAGGGCCAAAATTCTTTGAGGGATCAATTGTCGAACCCTTCCTCAACGGGTACTATTGATCTTAGTGATTTTTCTCTTCTCGATATTTAGTTAACTAGGTTGGTGAAGGCCGTACTTACTTCTTTTGATCTTATGTGTGTTTTAATCTCTTCTTTTCTCTCTAGTTAATTGTCATCTGAGAGCAGCGAGTGGCTAAACTCTTCTTGTTCAAAGGATCTACTGTTGCCGAATTTAGGGGTAAGTAGTGCTAGTTAATGTTCAAATTCTCCCTGATGCCGAATATTGGCTGATGCTAACACCCCTTGTGCATCAATCAATTCAGGGTTTGTTCTCTTTAGCCAAGGATGAAACAAAGCCGGATAATTGATAATCGGTTGGAGGGAAGCACGTTTCGCGGTAAGTGACCTAAGTGGTGTAGTAATTCAGGTTACGAAATGTTTTAAAAAGTTAAGGCTAACTTGCGATCTTTGTTATTCTAAGGGCAAGCCAAGAGTAGTACTTTCGGCAGTCTAAAACAGGGGTGTAATCTCACACCTTGTTGAATGATTGCATACAATGTTCTATGAAACGGCTAAAAGCTGAAAAGCTGAAAAATTGGCAAAGGCGACTACGCGAGCATGCGAGCACTCGTAGTGGAAAACTGAGTCGCAAATGTTGGGGGTAAGTCGTTGAGAGTGTCACGAGCACTCTCACGAAATCGAGGCTGTAACGGGCTTGATCGAGCCGAAACGGGCCAAATGGGCCCAATGGGCTATTCGGCCCACTTGGGAAAAACCGTTAGAAAATTGTCAAATGATAGGTCCGAATGCTAATTCTACAAATCTGAAATCGAAACCATGCGAAATAGGCTACACGAGCGTGTGGGCCAGTTTAGGCCAAAAATGGGTTTTAGGCCCAATAGTTCCGTAGAGACCCAAAAAGGGTTCTATGTCGCTCGAGGCAACAGTAGGCCTTCGAAAAGGCCGTTAAATGTGAAATTACTGAAATACCCCTAGAGGGTAAATTACTAAAATACCCTCGGTGGGTAAATTACTGTTATACCCTTAAGGGTTGATTAGTATGATTGCATGTATTCTGTTTAGCTGGTAATGATATTAATTTATGTCGTACATCATTTTTGATATATTCTTTGCATACATGACATTCTGCATGGGATTGGTATATTGATGATCGGAGGAAGTGTAATCTGGTGGCTCTGCCATAAACAGTATAGTAGCTTTGCCATGTATATTCTTTTATTCTGGTGGCTTTGCCACAAATTCTGTAATTAGCAGCTTGTCTGCCTTATTGGCGTGTAGCGGATGGGTGGGCTGATTTAGAAATCCCCACAGGTCTGTTGGGCTGGTATGGGTGGTGTGTAGCGGATGGATTATTAGGTTGGGCTATATAATCTGGTTGCATTATCATGTTTATGGGGCTAAGGCCCAGATTGTTACCGAATAGGGCTTCGGCCCAGTCTATTTTTGTATGGGCTCGGGCCCAATTAATAACCGATTAGGGGATTACACACTGAGTTCTCGCAACTCACCCATCTACTTTAACGTTGCAAGTGATCCCCAGCGTTAGAGGGTTTGGAGCAGCGGAGGACTCTGGGGTGGCCATACATCGGAGTACGTCTCACGCACTTTAGTAAATTTCATGTTTTTGCTTTATTTTAAGGTTATTTTAATTTGGACTAATATTTTGTAATAAGGCCATTGGGCTTAATTTTTCTTTTAAACTTTCATTTCGGTTATTTTCAAACTATAAACGGTTAAACTCGAGATTTTTCCTAAAACTACAATTTTGGTTTTCAAACTATCACATTTTCGCAAATCATTGAATCCTACTTCTATTGTAAGCAAAGTTTTCAACAATAACAATAAAAATAAAGTTTTTATAAGAAAACCATAAAGGCAAATCGGGTTTTCGTAAGCAACAAAGCTCGAAGCTTTCAAAAAGAAAACAAACTTTTTAATGAACGCGCAAGTTTTTATACAACCCTTCTATGTGACATGCCAGATCCGGTCATAATGTCTAGGTCGGGATATGAGACATTACTATGCTTAAACTCACTAAACCATGTAATTTCAGGCTATAAAATTTCGTTCCAACTTAAAAACTTCTCTTTCTTAGTCAACACTTATAACAAGGGCCTACGAGGCCTTTAACTCATGTCCGAAAACTTTTGCGATTAAAATCAAATAACTCATTTTTGAAGCAGGGTTCACACGCCTGTGTACCCTTAAGCACGCCCATGCCCTCAAACCGTGTAGGGCTACTGACTATTTCCACACGGCTTAGACACGCTCATGGGCTTAGACCGTGTGCTAATCCTTGACATACTGGCTAAATTAACACGGTCTGGGCACACGCCCATGTCTAAACCGTGTGTCTTACACGGCATACACACACGACCGTGGAATTTGCCCGTGGCCTATTATGGTCAATAATACTAAAGTGCAGGGTTAACACGGTCTTGACACACGCCCGTGTGTCCAACCTTGTGGGTACTTACAGGCTATTTACTAAGCCTTTAACCACCCTAAAATGAAGATCATAACCATACACAATTCAACGAAGCAATAACAACCCAATTTTAAGAATAATACAACATGTTTCATTGATCTTAACAAACATACATGCTTAGTCAAATTTGGCCAATTACTTAGCCATATACAAAAGAATAATAAACTTGATAGCCTTTACAAAGGCCCTTCTTAAAACATGTCCACAAAATGAATGTTTCCTATACATCCCATACTTAGTAAAGTAACTTGGCTATACCAAAATAAGAGTTGATAATGTGTTGCGAGCTCCGACTTTAATGATCCACGAGTTAGTGTGGCGGGACTGCATAGAAAAGAAGAATCATAACGTAAGCATACAGCTTAGTAAGTTTGCATGTAACAACTCTTAGGAATCATCATTGATTAATATAAACCATTTCACATAAACAATGGTATCATGAATTTCAGCTAAAGAGCTTACTTACTCATATAGATTCTTACATGTCTCATGACACTTACTATTATCATACTTGTAAGGTAACCATGATACCTGTATCACTTGATCACATTGATTAGTATACTATAATAATAATAATCATGATATCTACTTTCTCATTCACAACATGAATAATGCTCAACTTCATCTAACTTCATCTTGATACTAACTTTACTTTCTTAGCTTTCTTGCTATCTTCTTTTAGCTTACTCATTTGCCCGATGAATTTCTATGAATAACCGAGGATACTAAATCTCTTTCCACATAATATGATGCCAAAGCCATTTCCTAGACATGGTCTTACATGGATTATCTCATCTTGGTTTCAAGACCATGTCTTACATGAAGTCTTGCTCTTGATAACATACTCAATGCCAAGCTTGCCTTGGACTTACATGATATCTTGATCAATGCCAAGCTTGCCTTGGACTTACATGATATCTTGATCAATGCCAAGCTTGCCTTGGACTTACATGATTTCTTGATCAAAGACAAGCTTGTCTTGGACTTACATGATAACTTGATCAATGCCAAGCTTGCCTTGGACTTACATGATATCTTGTGTGGTAGATCGAGTATCCTGGGAAATTCATCTTCAATCGGGACTTGCTTGTACTTATCATCATGATTTCTTGATTGAACATAACATGATCATTTCATACAATTATTGTACATCATATTAATCAATTTAATGATAATAATCATAAAGCTTAAAAATCATACAAACTTACCTCAATATACAAAATGTATATAGATGTGCAATTTAGTCCTCGACTTTGTTCTTGCCTCGGTTTTAATTTGGGCTTCGTTTTTCTTGATCTATAATCATAAATAGATCATTTAAAAACCATATTGACTAAATTGACTCATAACTCATACTTTGGCAAAATTACTATTTTGCCCCTATACTTTTTAATATTTGCACCTTTGCCCCAATTCTCGTAAAATGATTTTCATGCAACTTTCTTAAACTTCATGCTCAACTGAATCATTTTATCTTCTATAACAATCATCAATTCTCACTATTCCTAGTAGGTATGACCAATTTTATAACTGTTACAAAATGGTCCCTACTACTTTTTTTCATGAAATTCATTAAGGAAAAGATGTTTATCTAACATCAAACTCTCTTAAACTTCCATAAAACATCATTTAACAAGCATTGCAACTTTTGCAATTTTTGCAATTTAGTCCTTTTTGGACCAATTGACCTCAACTTAATAAAATTGCTTTACAAAACTTTCATACTAGCATGCAAACATGGCATAAACTTGGAAAAACTCATAATTTCACCTCGAGTTCGTGGCCTTGCACCACTATCCCGATTAGGCCCTATATCGGTCTGTTACAATTCTTTCCCCTTAGGGATTTTCGTCCTCGAAAATCTTACCAGTAAAAAGGTTTGGATACTGATTTCTCATACTCTCTTCTGATTCCCATGTAGCTTCTTTGATTTTGTGCCTTTGCCACAATACATTTACTAAGGCAATACTCTTATTTCTTAGTTGCTTAACTTCCCGAGCCAAACCATAAGTCATGTCAGGACGAATCTCTATTTCTAAAGGGGTAGTTACATACGAAGGGTCTGATCTGTAGTGTCGTAACATTGACACATGAATCACATTATGTATCTTCTCTAATTCTGATGGCAAAGCCAAACGGTAAGCTATCGGCCCAATTCTCTCCGTAACCTTGTAAGGTCCAATGAAATGTGGACTTAACTTGCCTTTACGGCCAAATCTGAGAACTTTTCTCCATGGTGATACTTTCGAAAAGACTTTATCCCCAATTTGGTACTCGATCTCTTTTCTCTTTAAATTCGAATAGGATTTCTGTCTGTCTGAGGCAGCTTTTAAACATTCTCAAATTACTTTCACTTTCTCTTCAGCTTCTTTAACCAAATCAACCTCGTGAATTTGATTCTCCTTGAGTTCAGTCCAAAACAAGGGAGTTCTGCATTTACGCCCATATATGGCCTCATAAGGCACCATCTTTAAGCTCGATTGAAAGCTATTATTATAGGCGACTTCTACCAATGGGAGAAACTTTTCCCAACTGCCTTGGAATTCCAAAACAAAACATCTGAGCATGTCCTCGAGTACTTGAATTAACCTTTCTGACTGACCGTCAGTTTAAGGGTGAAAAGCTATGCTAAAACTCAATTTTGTACCCAAAGCTTCTTGCAGCTTCTTCCAGAATCTAGATGTGAATATTGGATCTCTGTCTGATATGATCGATAAGGGAACTCCGTGAAGTCTTGCTATTTTTGAAACATACAAGTTTGCCAACTTGTCTAGGGAGTAATCCACTCGTACAGGTATAAAGTGGGCTGACTTCGTGAATTTATCAACCACTACCCAAATAGCATCTTTCTTGCTCGGAGACAATGGTAAACCCATTACAAAATCCATGGTGATACGGTCCCATTTCCACTCGGGAATCAAGATAAGTTGAAGTAAACTCGAAGGTACTTGGTGTTTAGCCTTTACTTGCTGACGAATCATACACTTGTGACAAATTCTAAAATGTCTTTCTTCATTTTCGGCCACCAATACTGTTGCTTTAGATCATTATACATCTTGGTGCTACCTGGATGTACAGATAAACATCCGTTATGTGCCTCGTGCAAAATTTTCTAAATAAGCTCTTCTTTTCTCAGAACACAAGCTCTATCTCTGAACATCAAGTATCCATCAGAATTAATCCGATAGTCGGATTCAGCATCTGACTCGCATTGAGCTCTCTTGACTTGCAACTCGCTATCTTCTTCCTGAGCTTTAAAGATCTCTTGAAGGAACATTGGTCTAGCTCTCAACTCAGCTAAAATAGAACCATCATCAGATAAAGATATTTTTGAATTCAATGATCTTAAAATAGACAGAGACTTCCTGCTCAAAGCATCGGTGACTACATTCGCCTTTCCTGGATGGTAGTCGATGACCAACTCATAGTCCTTTATCAACTCTAACCTTCTTCGTTGTCTTAAGTTCAACTCTTTCTGCGTCATCAAGTACTTCAAACTTTTGTGATCAGTGAAAATTCGACATCGTTCACCATATAAATAGTGTCTCCAAATCTTCAAAGTGAAGACTATGGCAGCCAATTCAAGATCATGCATCGGATAATTTTTCTCATGAGGCTTCAACTGTCTGAAGACATAAGCAATTACCTTGCCTTCTTGCATGAGTACACAGCCTAATCCATTTAAGGATGCATCGCTGTAGACCACAAATTCTTTCCTTGATTCGGGTTGTACTAAGACTGGAGCTTCTGTCAGCATTGCTTTCAACTTCTCAAAACTTTGTTGGCATTTTTTCGACCACTCAAACTTCACATTCTTCTATAACAATCTAGTCATCGAGGTTGCAATCATAGAAAACCCCTTGACAAATCGTTTGTAGTAGCCAGCTAGGCCTAGAAAACTTCTAATCTCCATGATGTTCTTCGGTGGTTTCCAGTCTATTATAGCTGAGATCTTACTTGGATCTACTCGGACTCCATCTCTCGAGACAATATGTCCCAGGAATCCCACTTCCTTGAGCCAAAATTCACTTGTACTGAATTTAGCATACAACTGATTTTCTCGAAGAGTCTGTAAAACTATTCGTAGATGATCAGCATGTTCATTCTCGTCTCGAGAATAAATCAGTATGTTGTCAATGAAAACGACTACAAACTTATCAAGGTATGGTCTGAAAATGCGGTTCATTAAGTCCATGAATACCGCAGGAGCATTGGTCAGCCCAAAGGACATGACTAAAAATTCATAATACCCATATCTTGTTCGAAAGGCAGTCTTGGATATATCTGAATACTTCACTCTCAACTGGTAGTACCCTGATCTCAGGTCTATTTTGGAGAATACAACCGCTCCTCTCAATTGATCAAACAAATCGTCGATCCTAGGCAATGGGTACTTGTTCTTTACTGTCACTTTATTAAGCTGAGGTAATGAATGCATAATCTCATGCTGCCATCTTTCTTTTTTCACAAATAAAACCGGAGCGCCCCATGGTGAACAACTTGATCTTACAAAGCCTTTGTCTGTCAACTCTTGCAACTGTAACTTCAACTCTTTCAACTCTGTTGGAGCCATTCTATAAGGAGTAATGGATATTGGTACCGTACCGGGAGCTAGCTCAATGTCGAACTCAACTTCTCTATCTGGTGGTAATCCTGGTAATTCCTCAGGAAAAACATCCACATACTCACATACTATCGGCATTGATTCAATCTTTAACTCTGTCTCTTTATCATTCAATACAAAAGCCAAAAATGCCTCATACCCTTTTCTTATATATCTCTGCGCCATCATTTGAGAAATTATTACCGACGATCTACCTTGCTCATCTGGTTCTACATGAAAAGTATCCTCATTCTCACATCTCATCTCAATGTATTTCTTCCCACAATTTACAATTACATTATGAGTGGTCAACCAGACCATACCAAGAATGAGGTCAAATTCATCAAAAGGTAACAACATAAGATTTACTTTAAAGCAATGACCTCTAATCATTAATGGACAATCTTTACAAACTTTATCAACTAACATACTCTTGCCTAAAGGATTAGACACCTTAATCAGAAATTTTATGGTATCTATAGGCACACCCAAACCGGGTACTAATTTCATGCAAATGTAAAAGTGTGTGGATCCGGGGTCTATTAAAGCAATAACTTTAGTATTGTAAAGAGAAAAGGTACCCGTAATAACATCAGGGGAAGATGCCTCTTCATGAAAAGCGAATGGCATAAGTCATTGTAGGTGCTCTACCTTCGAATCTCGCGGCCTGCTCTCTGGGGTTACCTCTTCCACTTGCCCCACTTCTCGGGTTCCTCTGCGGTCTCCCTCTGACCATACTCCCAGATCTCGGGTTCTGAGTTCTCTCTTCTTTAGTCATCTCTAGACAATCCTTTATGAAATAATCTTGGGAACTATATTTAAAACATGCATTTTCATTTGCTCGGCATTCTCCCAAATGGCATCTTCCACATTGTGGACATTCAGGTCTGTCAGATCTAACATTTCCAACACTTGCAACTGAAGTGGTATGTGCTTTATTTCCCGAATACTGCTTACTCTTGTCTTTCCTTGAAAACCCAGTGGAAGTAGCTGATCGAGCTGGAAAATCTCTTGACTTCTTGGATGACGATTGGAATGACTTGTCCCATTGTCTCTTTGTAGAATCGCGAGACTCCATTTCAAATTTCTTCTTCTCTTTTATTAGTTCTTCGACTTTGCAAGCCCTTTCCACTAGCACAACGAATTCTTTTAATTTGAGGACAGCAACAACCAACTTAATGTCCTCGTTTAAACCATCTTCAAACCTTTTACTCATAATGGCCTCAGTGGACGCACATTCGCGAATGTACTTACTGAGTCGTACAAACTCTCGCTCATAATCGGTTACTGACATCTTGCCTTGCTTCAGCTCTAGAAATTCTTTCCTCTTCTGGTCTACAAACCTCTGGCTGATATATTTTTTCTTAAACTCTTCTTGGAAGAATTCCCATGAGATCCTTTCCCTTGGTACCACCGAAACAAGGGTGTCCCACCATTGGTAAGCAGAATCTCTTAAGAGAAAGACTACACACTTCATGCATTCATCAGGAGTGCAGGACAGTTCATTAAATACTCTAATAGTATTTTCTAACCAGAACTCAGCTCTTTCTGGATCATCATCTTTTCTAGCTCGGAATTCTTCTGCCCCATGCTTCTTGATCCTATCGATTGGGGTTTACCTCCTCTTACCACCTCTACTACTTGGGGGGCTACTGGAGTAGGTTGTGGAATAGGCGGGGGTGGAGGGGGTCGTGCTTTCGGGTTTGCTCGAACGAACTTCGTGTGCCAGGCATCCATCATATGGAGGAAGGCTTCTCTAGCCTCTTCTCCTCCTCCTTCTTGACTCACCGTAGTGGGTCTATTCTCATTCTCATACGGCACCGTCCCTTCTGCGGGAGCTGGTGCATTACTTTCTACATCATCCGCCTCAGCTCCTTCGGGATCCATTTACTATATATATAAACATAATTTAAGTCGTCAGGAGTCGTCACACTATCATTATAAAAACATTCTTACGTATGGCATGTATAGCTAGACTCATGCTCATGCTACATTAGTCCTAGAACTGACTAAACCGTAGCTCTGATACCACTAAATGTAACACCACTCACCCAAGACCGACACTGGGTCTGGGTACGAGACATTACTATGCTTAAACTCACTAAACCATGTACTTCCAGGCTATAAAATTTCGTTCTAACTTAAAAACTTCACTTTCTTAGTCAACACTTATAACAAGGGCCTACAAGGCCTTTAACTCATGTCCAAAAACTTTCGGGATTAAAATCAAATAACTCATTTTTGAAGCAGGGTTCACATGCCCGTGTACCCTTAAGCACGCCCATACCCTTAAACCGTGTAGGGCTACTAACTATTTCCACAGGGCATAGACACGCCCGTGGGCTTAGACCGTGTGCTAATCCTTGACATACTGACTAAATTAACACAGTCTGGGCACACGCCCATGTCCAAACTGTGTGTCTTACACGACATACACACACGGCCGTGGAATTTACCCGTGGCCTATTATGGTCAATAATACTAAGGTACTGGGTTAACACGGTCTTGACACACGCCCGTGTGTCCAACCGTGTGGGTACTTACAAGCTATTTACCAAGCCTTTAACCACCCTAAAATGAAGATCATAACCATACACAATTCAACGATACAATACAACCCAATTTTAAGAATAATACTACATGCTTCATTGATCTTAACAAACATACATGCTTAGTCAAATTTGGCCAATTACTTAGCCATATACAAAAGAATAATAAACTTGATAGCCTTTACAAAGGCCCTTCTTAAAACATGTCCACAAAATGAATGTTTCATATACATGCCATACTTAGTAAAGTAACTTGGCTATACCAAAATAAGAGTTGATAGTGTGTTGCGAGCTCCGACTTTAATGATCCACGAGTTAGCTTGGCGGGACTGCATAGAAAGGAAAAATCATAACGTAAGCATACAGCTTAGTAAGTTTGCATGTAACAACTCTTAGCAATCATCATTGCTTAATATAAACCATTTCACATAAACAATGATATCATGAATTTCAGCTAAAGAGCTTACTTACTCATATAGATTCTTACATGTCTCATGACACTTACTACTATCGTCCTTGTAAGGTAACCATGATACCTGTATCACTTGATCACATTGATCAGTATACTATAATAACAATAATCATGATATCTACTTTCTCATTCACAACATGAATAATGCTCAACTTCATCTAATTTCATCTTGATACTGACTTTACTTTCTTAGCTTTCTTGCTATCTTTTTTTAGCTTACTCATTTGCCCAATGAATTTCTGTGAATAACTGAGGATACTAAATCTCTTTCCACATAATATGATGCCAAAGCCATATCTTAGACATGGTCTTACATGGATTATCTCAACTTGGTTTCAAGGCCATGTCTTGATGCCAAGCTTGCCTTGGACTTACATGATAACTTGCTTGCTAACTTGATCAATGCCAAGCTTGCCTTGGACTTACATGATAACTTGCTTGCTAACTTGATCAATGCCAAGCTTGCCTTGGACTTATATGATATCTTGATCAATGCCAAGCTTATCTTAGACTTACATGATAACTTGATCAATGCCAAGCTTGCCTTGGACTTACATGATATCTTGTGTGGTAGATCGAGTATCCTGGAAAATTCATCTTCAATCGGGACTTGCTTGTACTTATCATCATGATTTCTTGATTGAACATAACATGATCATTTCATACAATTATTGTACATCATATTAAGCAATTTAATGATAATAATCATAAAGCTTAAAAATCATACAAACTTACCTCAATATACAAAATGTATGTAGATGTGCAATTTAATCCTCGACTTTGTTCTTGCCTCGGTTTTGATCTGGGCTTCATTTTTCTTGATCTATAATCATAAATAGATCATTTAAAAACCATATTGACTAAATTGACTCATAACTCATACTTTGGCAAAATTACTATTTTGCCCCTATACTTTCTAATTTTGCACCTTTGCCCCAATTCTCGTAAAATGATTTTCATGCAACTTTCTTAAACTTCATGCTCAACTGAATCATTTTATCTTCAACAACAATCATCAATTCTCACTATTCCTAGTAGGTATGACCAATTTTATAACTGTTACAAAATGGTCCCTACTACCTTTTTTTCATGAAATTCATTACGGAAAAGATTTTTATCTAGCATCAAACTCTCTTAAACTTCCATAAAACATCATTTAACAAGCATTTCATTCAAGGGTAGATTTTTTGAACATGCATCTTGGCTCATTTTATAGCTAAAATTAGCTAATTCAAAATACGGGAACTTTAAAAATACGAAGAACATTAAAAACGGGGCTAAGATGAACTTACTATGAGCTTGAAAAAAAAAAGAGGAATCCATAGCTATGGTGTCTCCAAATTTTTGGCAGCTCAAGGAAGAGGATGAGTGGATTTTTCTCATCTTTTTCCTACTTAAAACACTAATTAGGCCAAATGACCAAAATGCCCTTCCTCTTAAAAATTTCTATTTAACCATATTAAGGCCAATTTTGTCCAAAATTTTATTTTTGGGAAATTTGCTATTTAAGGGCTCATAATTATTATTCTAAAGCTATTTCATGCAAAAAGCTTCTAGAAACTTATACATTGCAACTTTTGCAATTTAGTCCTTTTTAGACCAATTGACCTCAACTTAATAAAATTGCTTTACAAAACTTTCATACTAGCATGAAAACACGGCATAAACCTGGAAAAACTCATAATTTCACCTCAGGTTCGTGGCCTCGCACCACTATCCCGACTAGGCCCTAAATTGGGCTGTTACAGACAAAAATAGCCTCGGCATCCTTAGGCAACATGTTGATCTTTGTCGCACCATAGCCCTTGCCTGGAGCGACACGGCATGCATTTTCTTCCTTATGTTGTTCATTTTCTACTCTGACAGCTCGGGAAACTTGTGCATCACTCGTCCCCCGCTTCCACGTCAATTGGGCCTTTAATTTTTCATCCTACACATTCAATTAAACATATTAGTTCTACCTAAGGCCTGTGTCGACCAAATGGGTCACATCACTTATATAATTATTTTATTCATATTTAATCATAAGTCCTAAATACCGTAAATTTAATATAAAATCCTAAATTGCCTAGAAAATGAGCTCCTTGAATGAGGAAATAGACCAAATTAACTACTACATATGATGGTAGATCAAAATGAAAAACAAAATTACATAATTTTTTCACCACATGGTATTCCTTGGGTCTTCAACCGCCACCGGTCCATCTTCTCCTAACCATGGACTCCTTTTAGAAAAATTACATTTAAATCCTATGCCTATTTCTGGCTCACAATAATTCTATGAATTAGAAAAAAATCCTATGTGAAGATGATAGCCCATTATCTATTTCCTAAGAACCATAACCTTGGAAAAATTAACAAGTATATAACAAATATATAATATTGCATCCACTCTCATATATAACTCCAAAAATGCATAAGATCTAAAGAATGTCACTTTCTATGTAATTGATTCATTTAAGAAGATAAATCTATTTTGATTTCTTGTTTAAACTTATAGATAGAGCATAACTTAACTCTAATACCAATTGTTGAAAAATCAGGTTCAGAAAATGCAACGAAAAATAAGTTTAAGGGAAAACTAGAGTTTTAAATTGCTTCAAAAATAAGAACTTAATTGTGTTATCTAAAGTAATAAACATTTAATCAAAATTATATTTTTAGGATTCGTCTAGGATGAACGCTTTGACTGAGTAGTCTTCTCCGCTATCCTAAAACTTACGTTTGCCGAGTGTGGGCTCACTTCGAATCAAAAAAAAAAATTCACAAAATTACCAATGGGTAATTTCGTAATTTCTCTAACTTTTGGGGTCAAGTTGTAAATAACAAGAATATCTCAAAAAATTTTCTGAAATAATTTCTTCAGAGAATTTTCTCTTTACAACTTTTATTAAATTCAAAAGTAGTAGAATAATGACCTAGGCTCTCTATGTATAGGGAGAGTTTAGAGATATTTCAACTAGAATTATAATTAATCACATTAATAATAAATTAATAAAATATTATATAGATAAATATTAAATTTAATTTCATATCTCATATTAATATTAAATTAATAAAATACTATCTAGATAAATATTAAATTAAATTTAATATCTCATATTAATATCTAGAAAATATTAAATTAAATTTAATATTAAATTCATTAAAATAATATTTTCTTTTGAAAAGTTAATTTGAAATCAAGTTACTCGATAGAGTCATACTAGGAGTCTAATTTTTCCACTACTCTACCACCGAAGAACTTTCGCTGCCAACCATTCGTCATCCGTTGGATAGCCGTTGCCACAGCCGTCATGCTCGATGGTGCCATCGCCAGCGTGACTCTTCTGGCACCCCGAACCGTCACTGCTTTGCCCAGATAGGTCTGGCAGGTTCGCCACCTCTTCACGAGGTCATCAATGTTGTGGCTGGAGCGAGTGCTAGTCATCCAAATGGTTTCACACTAGCTAGGCATACGAATGCCTAGCCGATGGTGCGACAGCAATTCGACTGTTGCCAGTTTAGTCCAAGCTAGTAACAGCCTGACCAATCCAGGCCACCCGCCGGTTGGACCGTTGGCCCAATTTCATACACCTGACCTAATATGAAAAGAAAACTTATATTAGTAGACAAACCTAAACATGTCCTTAGTCTAATCAGAAATGAGAAAACCAATTGAAAAACTAATTTGTCATTTATCAAGTCCAATTAGGGAGATGCTTTGTTAGGGGCATCGGAGAAGATAACTCTCAGAAAATAGGGACATAGATATGACTGGCTGGATTGGTAGTACACCAGACCGGACCCAAGCAGAAGAGATCTTGAATCTGTTTATGGATTTATTCACCTGTGACGCTCATAGTGTGGCATACCTTAATTCCAAGTGGATAATGGACTATGTATGTGTGACTCGTATAATTTGATGTAATTAAAAGCCTGTGTTTAAATAGATAAGAAACTGAAAGTTGGTAGTTAGGTATACGACTTTTTCAGTATGTAGTATCATTCACTATAGTGGAATTCATATCCCAAGACATGGGTAAATTATATTCTTCCATTAGCATTACATGATAGATGAAAAGTAAACGAGGCCAAAGGTCATTCGTCTTTGTGATGAATGACTTAATTACTATTTGATAGTAATTGACTTTTCATGAAGGAAGATGTAATGGTTACCATGAAATAAATTAGGATCATATTAGGAGAACAAATTTGTCCCAAAAAGATTAAAGATATCCTATGAGGGTAACACTCTTATGACAAGGTCACTGGACGAGCACTGATCGAGTAGCTTTCGTAATGGTATGTCATTAGGGAGAGCTTAGTCACAATACTTTAGTGGAATGACTTCGTGACTAAATGAGTTTACAATTAATAGGCGAAAAGCTGGACCTTAATTATAATTTATTTGAGCCCTAATTACATATGTTCCATCGGTCCCTCCTCTAACTCATTGAAACTAGAAATTAATTGTAATGTTTAATCAAATGAACAAAAATGGATATAATAGATAAAGTTTGAGAAATAGATTACATTTGGAAATGAATGTAGTTTCTCACTAACTATGGATTAACACGAGAATTAATTTAAGTTTTCAAATTATTATTTAATTAAATAATTGATGTTTGAAAATGGAATTAAATTAATTGGTCATTGTGGATCCTTTAAATGTAGAAATTAAATATATTTTCTCCTAAAATTCTTTTACAAAGAAAGTTGTCATGATTTTAATTGAAGTAGTATTGCTTGAGAAAATTATTTGATTGGAAAAGATAATTTATTTAAATTAACTTAATAAATAATGTTTATTTTGAGAAATAAAAACATGTCTTGGGTAGGATTAAATTATTACGTGTTGGGTTAAAACCTCAGGAAATATATATAATTAGACCCAATACAGGAGAGAACTTATGTAATATCCCGAATTATGGCTTATGCATAATTACTTAATTGAGTGTGAAAGCATGCCTTTGTATGTATGAATGTGTATTTATGAATGTTTTTGAACTTTAGAATAATAGGAAATGCCTTAGAAAATTTTTAGATTTTAAGTCTAAAATAGGAAGCTAAGCAAGGTGGCCTTAAGAAAATTTAAAGGTGAAACATGGCACACAATTGGGATTGGAAAATGGCTACAAGGCGCCACTTAAGGGCCTAGCACGTGACGCCACATACAGGTGCAATTGGGCCAGGGTTCGAGCAACGTGGGAAGCATTAGAGACTTGTATTTTTGCGTCAAAAAGGGGAACTGGGCTAAGGAGGCTTTAAGGAATTTTAGGGTATTTACGTCACAAGGATTGGCTTGGTAAAGTGGCTGCAAGGCGCCACTTAGGGCCTTGGAGCATGACGCCATGAGCAAAGGGAAAAGGGGCCTGGGTTCAAGTCTTGTGGACAGCAAGGGAAGTGCTTTTATTTTTGGGCTTTTAGCGTCAAGGGAAGGGAGAAGAGATGGACAGATTTGGGACTCTGGAAGGTAAGGATAAGCTTAGTTATTCTTTTAATTTTCAGCTAAGAAGAGTAAGATAATTATTGTTTTATCTTATTTATTTTGAATAGGTGATTAAGAGATAATATGGGGGATAGATAAGGGATATTGTGATGGATTAATTTATTTTATTGGTTAAGGTGATAAAGTGAGAATGTAGGAGGAAAGTTTGGGATATGATAAGGGGCATGGTGGTGGCCGAATAAGGGGCTCCTTGTGTTGGTATTTTCAGTCTTATGAAGGGGTGTAGTGCCAAATTTCCTTAAGTACAAGCATTCATCTTTTGGCCGAAATTCTTTTACCTCTCCTCTTCTTCTCTATTTTTCTTTTAACCCAAATCCCTTTCTATTTTCTTTGAAGCCGAATACCCTTTGTCATTAGGAGTGATAGCCGAAACTTTGCCACCATTGTTCACCATTGTCGATTCTCATAAGCCTCTCCCATTCTCTTAATCTTCTTTTCTTCAAACTCCATATCAGTTCTTTGTGTTAGCCGAATATTAAATCACCTTTCTAAGGGCTTAGTCGAATCTTGTAAGTGCTCTTCCTTTCATTTGTATTTTACTTCTATTAATAGCCGAGCCGAATCTCAAAGAAGGCCTTATTCTTTTTCTTCTATCGCAAGTTTCAAAAGCCGGAAGTCAACATCTTTTCTATCCTGTCGACATTTGGAGTTAGTGGACGATTCGCGTGGTGGTGGTAAGTGTATTCTTCCTTAATAATCGATTTTGGGTTCTTGTCTTTGGTGTGCCAAAATCTGCAAGCTTTGGATCTAGGTTGGCCGAATCCTCATAGGCTATAATGGTGTGCCTTTTATATGTAGCCAGTGCTAAGGTGCAGTAAGGACTCTTTCGGGATTCTTATAGCCAACGTTTGTAGAAGTGATCTTTCGGGATTTGGAGGCTTGAGGTAAGTAGTGTAGTTTCGATCAAAGGGCTATGTTTATGGATTTATGAGTAAAAGCTGAATCTGACATATAGTGTGTAGGGATTTCGACTACTCAAGGAATAAGTATCAGCTTTTCGGGATTTGGTAAGTTAGGTAAGTGTTATGTGATATTCGGCCATAGGCCATATGTGGGTTTAAATGTGACTGATTTGTATTATGGTTAATTAGGGGGCAAGTCAACAGAAGTAGAGCAAGTATTCGGGATTTGGATAAGTAAGGAAGATATCGACAAGCATAAGGAAGTTTTGGGATTTAATCGATTGTGCCAAAACAGGTGCGTAGTTATCGCACTGTTCTCTGGTTGTGTGCATGTGTTATATATATATGTATATGATGTGAATGATAGTTGAAATAAGGGCTAAGATTGTGAATACCCGTGGTGGGTGATCGAATAATCATGTCAGTGATTTACGATATTAAATGATTATTGACGAATATGTGAAATGGTGATAAGCATGTGATGTATACTTACTCTAAGTGTTAATCTGTCATGATATATATATGCATGGGGCTTGGGATGTGACTATCGAAGGAAAGGGTGTACATTATGTACGTGGTCTAATGTTAGCCTCGTGCTGCATTGGCGCTTGATGTTAGCTATGTGCTTCATCAAGGGAGGTGTTGGCTAGGTGCCACATCTCGGCGGATGATAGCTGTGTGCATCACCGTAGATTGAGGATGACCTCGAGTCACCTCGTGGATACAGATGTGTGGGATCACTTAGTTGATCGGTGGATTAGCCATGGCCTTGGGCAGCGGGTCTACCAAGGTAGGTGTGACGGATGGACATTAGGTTGGGTTGGGCTTCATAATTGCATGATTTACGTGTATGGACTGTGTGGATATGGGCCAAGCCCATATGTGGAGACATATGAAATAACTATGCACTGAGTCTGTTTGACTCACCCCAATTTTTACCAACATCGCAGGTCATGCATAAAGCTTGGACCGGGTTGGAGTGGATACGAGGTGGCCCATGCAGAAGATGATTTTAATTATTTACGTATTTTATATTTTTAATATTTTAAGTAAGGTTTATTGTAATAAGGGCCTTTTAAGGGATTGGAGGTTTATTATTATGTTAAAGTGGATTGACGATTAAAGTATTATTTGAAAATGTTTTTATTCTCGGCAATTTATGCCTTAAAAATATGCATTACAGTTTCCAATTCGGACAGTTTGTAATAATAAAGTTTTATTTAGAATTTTAAACAAACAATGTTTTACAAAGGACAATAAATTTTTATGTTTTTAACTCTAAGTCAAAAGGTTTTCAAACGTTTTTCGCAGTGGCATTTCAAATTCAGTAGTAGCGAATGGGCCGGGTTTGGGGAGTTACAATTGAATCCCTATTATAATGCATATAAGGGGAATCACACCCCTGTAGTTGCCCCTCTCTCCTAGTTCAAAAAGGAGATTGTTTTTCTATTAAAGAAGCATTAAATGCACTCTACTAATTCAATTAGGGTTTCAGTTCCTCTCCTTATAAATAGATGGCACCGGCAGGGCTAAAAACACAAGAAGTTATATAAAATATTCAAATATTGTTATTCTGCAAGAAAATAGTGAAAATTTATTTTCTAGAATAAATTTTATTTTGTAGGAATAAAAATTTTACCGTTTTCTATTGAGAGAGAGATTTACTTTCCCACTGAAAGTAAAAAATATATTATATATATATATTTCTATTTGATTCAAATTTGTCCGAGCCCATTCTTGAAGCAATTCGTGGTACGGGAATAATAAAGAAGACATTTGGTTGAAAGCTAAGAATGACAAGGATCCATCTGGCTCAAAGCACAATTATATTTCAAGAAAATTATATTGCTATAAATATCACAAACCGGCTCGATTTTTAAATTTTTATTTTTTTCACTTTGCAATAAAACCATTTTTGAGCTGGATTTTCTCCAACAAAAACCACAACTGCAAGTTTCAAGTTGTAAGTAGGATAATTTTTCTCATGAGTTTTGAGTTTGTTAAGTGTAGGCAATTAGTTTTTTCTATTGCATCAATACACATACCAAACCCTTGTGAGACGCATCACCAAAAACTACGAAATCTTTTTCAGATTTAGGTTGAGTTAATACCAGTGCCTAATTTAACATTGCCTTCAACTTCTCAAAACTTTGTTGAAATTTTTTGGACAATTCAAAATTAAAATTCTTCTGTAGTAGCTTTGTCAATGAAAAAGTTTTCATTGAAAACCATTTAAAAAATCATTGATAGTATCTAGCTAGACCAAGAAAATTCCTCGCTTCCATAACATTTTTGTGGAAGTCTCTAGTCCAAAATAGTTGAAATCTTGCCTAGATCAATGCAAATCCCATTAGTTGACACGACTTGACCCAAAAATCTCACTTCTCGAAGTCAAAATTCACATTTTCTATACTTAGAATGCAATTACTTCTTTTTCATTGCTTGTAACACAGTCCTTGGGTGTCAATCATTCTCTTTTTCATTTTTTGAGTAGATCGGGATGTTGTCGATGAGTAATATTACAAAACGATCCAGGTACAGTTGAAAAAAATCTATTCATTAGATCTATAAAGGTTGTTAGTTCATTAGTAAGCCCAAACAACATTACCAAGAACTCATAATGATCATATTGAGTCCGAAAGGTAGTTTTTAGTATGCCTGACTCTTTAACTTTGAGTTGGTAACATCTCAAACGAAGGTTAAATCTTCGAAAGTATGCTTGCTCATTTGAGTTGATCAAACAAATCATAAATTCAGGGAAGGGGATATTTTTTTCTTTATTGTAAACTTATTCAATTGTCTATAGTTGATACACAACCTCAATGTCTAATCCTTCTTCTTCACAAACAAAATTGGAACTCTCCATGTCAATACATTCGGTCTGATAAACTTTCGATCCAATAATTCTTGCATCTAAGCTTTTAATTTTTTTTAACTTGATTGGGGCCATTATATAAGGAGCAATTGAAATTTGCTCAATTCTCGGTGCTACTTCTATAGCAAATTCAACTTTTCTATTGGGTGGCAATCCTAAGAACTCTTCTAGAAATAAATCTATAAATTCTTATACTATGGGGACTTGCTCCAACTTAGATCTCGATATTTGAGTATCCAGAATATAAACTAAGTATGCCTCACACCATTTTCTAATAAAACATTGAGTTGTTATTGTAGAAATTACACTATACATACATTTAGATCTATCTGCCTCAACACTTACTAGCTTACATGTAACAGTCCGATTTATACCCTAGTCGGAACAGTAGTTTTGGGACCACAAATTAGAGTTCGTATAATATTTTAATATTATTTTCGTGTCTTTGATATGTGATTAAGCATGTGCTAAAGTTTCGTAAGTTAATTTATCTGTCTGTGAGCTTAATTTGAATAAAGGATTGAATTGCATTAAATGTTAAACTTGCATGCTATTTGTTAAAGTATCAAGGTGTTATGGCTTTGTAATGGTGGAGGCCTTGTATGGCAATTAAGCCATTATCATGTTTAGTGGACGGCTAAGGTCATGAATGAGTTGTAATTATATGTTATAAATATATGAATGAAGGCTATTTTGGTAATTTAATTATTAACATATTATTAATGAAACCAAAGATGAAAGTGGTCATCTTTTATTCTTTTGTTTTGCCGAAAATATCAAGAAAGAAAAAGAAGAAAACCTTAAGCTAGGTTCAGCTATTTCAAGCTTGATTAAGGTATGATTTTGAGTTGGATTTTGATGATTTTTATGTTTTTGAGATTGTTGATTAGTCTACTATCAAGCCCATGTCTCAAGTTGATGAATCGATGTTGTTCATGAGAAATGCCATTGATGTTATGTTGAGCTTTGTGATGATTTATGGTGTTAAATGAAAGGTTTGAGCAAGATGAATATGTTTTGTTCTTGAATTTTTGATAAATTTAGCTAAATAGGGCTAAATTGAGAAAATGGTAATTTGAAGAACTAAATTGCAAATTTGATGGAAAATATGGGTTTATTTGAGATGTATGAACATTCGGCTAAGCATGAGTATAGGTTGATTTTGTGAATTTGATGTTTTGAGAAAAATAGACTAAATTGATAAATTTTACAAATATGAGGGTTAATTTGCAAATAGCCCTAAATATATGTGTATGGATTGAATTGAATGAATTAGTGAATAAAATGGTTAATTCTGAATATGTTTAGATCAAGAACCGAAGAAATCAAACTTAGATCGCGAGAAAGCGAAAGTAACAGAGTAGCCATTTTCATTCAGTTAAACCAAATCCGAGATAAGTCATTATGCAAATAAATGTACTTGTATGAAAATGAAAATGTTCATATGACTAACAACGATAATGAATGTTTATGAGAGGTTGTGCTTATGAATTACGAGATAAGGTCGATATAGTGACAATGTCTGAGAAGTCCCGTACGAACCTAGGAATTGATAGGATTAGCTATGTCAGGACATAGGTATCTGTTCTGTTTTATCATGTAAGACCACGTCTGGGACGTTGGCGTTGATTTGAAATTTCGTGTAAGACCTCGTCTGGGACATAGGCATCGATATGAGTTTTATGTGTAAGACCACATCTGGGACGTTGGCATTGATATGAGCTTTACGTGTAAGACCATGTCTGGGACATCGGCATCGTATTGATTTGTGTAAGACCCTACCTGGGACAGTGGCATCAATATCTGAGTGCATGTAAGACCTCGTCTGGGACGATGGCTTTGTACAACTATTCTGAGTTTTCTGAGCATCCTACTAGATTCCTATTGGTTCAACGGGCAAGTCTGTGATACGAATTGTAAATCCGAGCTATGATCAATTAAGTGAACGAATGTCTGTCTCAGGTACGTTTGGTATATACACAAAATAGGTATAAAAAGGTAAGTACTTACGTGATTTTGACTTGAATAAATGTATGCTTAGATGTGAGAATATGAATCTTAAAATGATGAATGTGGCAAAGGTGGCCACAAGTATATGTATCAAAACATATATGTGATAGTTTGTTAAGTGAATGAGATGTGCCAATGTATCTAATTGCATATATACCTTCCATGTTAAGTTTGTTTGTATATTGACTTACTACGCTTTTAGAAAGATTACTCTGTTTATGTTTTGTTTTAGTCCCGACCCAGGTTATAAGCATGATTAAGGTCTCATTGACCTATTTAAGGGACAATGTGTGCATGATTGATGAATGAAATGTATGAAATGTTAGGAAAGTTTTTGATCTGTCTGGTAACGCCTTTAACCCTAATTTAGCGACTGTTACGGGTTAGGGGTGTTACATTTGGTTGGTATCAGAGCTACGGTTTAGTCTATTCTCAGACTAACGTAGCGTGTCAGAGTATAGCTATACATGCCATATATCTGAAATGTGATATTGCGATGAATCTTGACGTAAAAATGTGATTTTTGTATAGTAATGGATCCCGAAAGAGCCGTAGCTAACGACGTAAAAAGTAATGCGCCTGCTCCCGTGCAAGGGACAGTGCCCTCTGATCCAAGATCGGTTACGAGTGGTCAAGAGGGAGAAGCTAAACAAGCTTTCTTCCAGATGATGAGTGAATGGTTCACTTAATTCATAAGGAATAACCCGACTATTTTGTAACCCCCGCCCCCGATTAATCCCCTCAGGCATCTAATATGCCTCTGACTGCAAATCTAAATCCGTGGAATAAGCCTCCGGTTGACAAGATTCGTAAGTATGTAAGTATGGGGCCGAAGAATTCTGGGCTACTAATGATAATGATGCTGAAAAGGCCGAGTTTTGGATTGAAAATACTATACGGGTATTCGATGAAATGTCTCTGACTCCGGAAGAATGTATAAAGTGTGTTGTATCTTTGCTTTGAGATGCGGCTTATCAATGGTGGAAAACCTTAATTTCTGTTGTTCTGAGAGAACGATTACATGGGACTTCTTTCAGATTGAGTTCCAGAAGAAATATATCAGCGAAAGATTCATCGATCAAAAAGTGAAGGAATTTCTGGAACTTAAACAGGGCTGAATGACTGTTTCTGAGTATGAACGAGAGTTCGTGAGACTAAGTCAATATGCCCGAGAGTGTATATCATCTGAAGCTATAATGTGTAAATGATTTGAGGACGGTCTTAATGAAGATATCTGTTTGCTAGTCGGGATCTTAGAAATAAAAGAGTTTGTTGTACTCATTGACATAGCATGCAAAGCTGAAGCACTCGGGAAAGATAAAAGAAAAGTTGAGTCTGAAGCTAGAGATATGAGAAAGAGATATCCAAGCAAGTCATTTCAGTCTGCTTCGAAGAGATTCAGAGATGATCAAATTCGTTCAAGAGACAATGTGGGACATTCGAATGGAAATCGAGCTAGATCGCAAATGAGTTCCAAAACTCCAGCAACTTCAGTAGCCAGTGTTGGTAATGTTCAGACTAAGAGACTTGAATGTAAACATTGTGGAAAAAGGCATCTGAGAAGCTGTAGATTAAGCGACAGAGCTTGTTTCAGATGTGTATCACTTGATCATTTCATCTATGATTGTGCTAAGTCTGTCGAGCCAGAGATTATTCAGAATACGAGATCTGATAATGCACCTATGAGAGGTAGACCTCCAAAAAATGTAAGAAATGTTAGTGGTAGTCAGAGGACTACGAGAGATACGGTTGCAAGATCTAAAACTAGAGCGCCTGCCAGAGCGTATGCTATCCGAGCTCTTGAGGAAGCTTCATCACCTGATGTTATAATGGGTACTTTTACACTTTATGATACTTTTGTGATTGCATTGATAGACTCTAGTTCTACGCATTCATATATATGTATGAATTTAGTATACAGTAAGACCCTGCCTGTAGAGTCTACTGAGTTTGCTACAAAAGTATCGAACCCATTAGGTAAAAGTGTTTTGGTTGATAAAGTATGCAAGAACTGTCCGTTAATGTTTAGAGATATTTGTTTCCTTACTGATCTGATGCTGTTGCCATTTGATGAGTTCCATATTATTTTGGGTATAGACTGGTTGTCTTTGCATGATGCTGTTGTGAACTACAAAAGAAAGACTATAGATTTGAGATGTTCGAATAATGAAATTGTACGGGTTAAATCTAATGATTTGAATGGATTGCCTGCTGTGATATCGATATTGAAAGCTCAGAGTTATGTGAAAAAGGGATATGAGGCATATTTTGCTTATGTAATTGATTCAAAAAATGTCTGAAAGGAAAATTGGGTCAGTACCTATTGTCTGCAAGTTTTCTGATGTGTTCCCTGAATAGTTACCGGGCTTGCCTCCAATTCGTGAAGTTGAGTTTGGTATTGAATTGATGCCTGATACGACACCTATTTCGATAGCTCTGTATAGAATGACACCAACAGAGTTGAAAGAGTTAAAGTCACAGTTGCAAGAATTGACCGATAGAGGGTTTACTAGACCGAGTTTCTCACCTTGGGGTGCTCCCATTGTGTTTGTGAAAAAGAAAGATGGTACGATGAAAATGTGCATTGATTATCTTCAATTGAATAAGGTGACCATAAAGAATAAATATCCGTTGCCTAGAATTGATGACTTATTTGATCAGTTAAAAGGGGCTACTGTATTTTCCAAGATTGATCTGAGATCGAGATACTATCAGTTGAGAGTGAAAGATTCAGACATACTAAAAACTGCTTTCAGAACTAGGTACGGGCATTATTAGTTTTTAGTTATGCCATTTGGACTAACCAATGCTCCTGCTATTTTTATGGACCTGATGAACATAATTTTCAGATCGTACCTAGATCGATTTGTTGTAGTATTCATAGATGGCATATTGACTTATTCATGTGATGAAAATGAGCATGCTGAACACCTAAGAATTGTATTGCAAACTTTGAGAAAAAAAGCAATTATACACAAAATTCAGCAAATATGAATTTTGGTTGTATGAGGTTAGTTTTCTAGAACATATTGTGTCAGCTTCTGGAATTCGTGTTGATCCGAGCAAGATTTCTACTATTCTGGATTGGAAACCTCTGAGAAATGTGTCTAAAATCCGTTGTTTTTTGGGACTAGCTGGTTACTACCGTCGATTTGTGAAAGGATTTTCAGTGATAGCTACTCTGTTGACTAGATTACTTCAGGAAGATGTTAGATTTGAATGGTCTAATAAATGTCAGAAAAGTTTTGATCAACTGAAAACTCTGTTAACAGAAGCTCCACCGTTAATACAACCAGAATCGAGCAAAGAATTTATGATTTATAGTGATGCTTTGTTAAACGGTCTGGGATGCATTTTGATGCAAGAAGGAAAAGTTGTAGCTTATGCCTCAAGACAATTGAAGCCTCATGAAAAGAACTATTCGACGCACGACCTTGAGTTAGCTGTGATGGTGTTTGCACTTAAGATATGGCGTCATTATCTGTATGGTGAGAAATGTCATATGTTTTCAGATCATAAAAGTTTGAAATATCTGATGATTCAGAAAGATTTGAACCTGCGTCTGAGAAGATGGATTGAGTTGTTGAAATATTACGAGCTTGTGATAGATTATCATCCGCGTAAAGCAAATGTTGTTGCAGATGCACTAAGTCGAAAATCATTGTTTGCACTACATGCTTTGAATGCCCAGTTAGATTTGACTGATGACAGTTTTGTGATAGCTGAATTAAAAGAGAAACCGTTGTTCTTACAACAGATATGTGATGCTTAGAAATCTGATAATGAATTACTAACAAAATGGGCTCAGTGTGAATTGAATTTTGAATCTGAAATTCAAATTGTTGATGATTGTTTGAGATTCCGGGATCGTATATGTGTTCCGAGAAATTCAGAGTTGATTCAATTGATTCTGAGTGAAGCACAAAATAGTAGTCTATCTGTTCATCCGGTAAGTACTAAAATGTATCATGATTTGAAACGACACTACTGGTGGTCTGGTATGAAACGGGACATTTCTGACTTTGCTTCAAAATGTTTAGTTTGTCAGCAAGTGAAACCTAAACATCAATTTCCATCAGGTTTGTTACAATCGATTCTGATTCCTGAATGGAAATGGGATAGAGTGACAATGGATTTTGTTTCTGGTTTGCCCTTAACTCTGAGAAAGAAAGATGCGATATGGGTCGTAGCTGATAGATTAACGAAAATTGCCCATTTTGTTTCGGTAAGATCCCATTATTCACATGACAGATTAGTCGTGCTTCATAATTTTTAAGATTGTGAGATTGCATGGGGTGCCACTATCCATTGTGTCAGATAGAGATTCGCGATTCACATTGCGATTTTGGAAGAAATTGCAAGAAGCTTTAGGCACGAAATTGCATTTCAGTACAGCTTTTCATCCGTAGACAGATGGTCAATCCAAGCGGATCATTCAGATTTTAGAAGATATGTTAAGATGTTGTATACTTGAGTTTAATGGTTCATGGGAACAATATTTGCCATTGATCGAATTTGCGTATAATAATAGTTTTCAGTCAAGTATCAAAATGGCAGCTTATGAAGCTTTGTACGGACGTAAATGTCGTACACCTTTGTATTGGACCGAGCTAAGTGAAAATAAGCTCCATGGGGTTGATTTGATAAAAGATTCAGAACAGAAAGTGAAATTGATCCGAGATTGTTTGAAAGCAGCGTCTGATCGTCAAAAGTATTATGCAGACGTGAAACAAAAAAATATAGAATTTGAGATCGGCGACAAAGTATTTCTGAAAGTGTCACCGTGGAAGAAAGTATAGAATTTGAGATCGGGCCGTATGAAATCATGGAACGTGTTGGGCCTGTTGCATATAGATTGCTTTTGCAACCCGAGTTAGAAAAGATCCACAATGTATTTCATGTTTCAATGCTCCATAGATATCGATCCGATCCGTCACATATTATTGCTCCATCTGAAATTGAAATCCAATCTGATATAACATATGAAGAGGAACTAATCTGTATCTTAGCTCGTGAAGTGAAAGAGTTGAGAAACAAGAAAATTTTGTTAGTGAAAGTACATGGCATCGTCACGGAATAGAAGAGGCTACGTGGGAGCCTGAAGATTCAATGAAACAACAATATCTAACTCTGTTTAACGGTAAGATTTCCGGGGACGAAAATCCTTAAAGAGGGAGAATTGTAACAGTCCGATTTATACCCTAGTCAGAACAGTGGTTTTGTTACCATAAATCCGAGTTCGTAAATATTTTAATATTATTTTCGTGTCTTTGATATGTGATTAAGCATGTGCTAAAGTTTCGTAAGTTAATTTATCTGTCTGTGAGCTTAATTTGAATAAAGGATTGAATTGCATTAAATATGAAACTTGCATGCTATTTGTTAAAGTATCAAGGTGTTATGGCTTTGTAATGGTGGAGACCTTGCATGGCAATTAAGCCATTATCATGTTTAGTGGACGGATAAGGTCATGAATAACCTTGTAATTATATGTTATAAATATATGAATGAAGGCTATTTTGGTAATTTAATTATTAACATATTATTAATGAAACCAAAGATGAAAGTGTTCATCTTTTATTCTTTTGTTTTGCTGAAAATATCAAGAAAGAAAAAGAAGAAAACCTTAAGCTAGGTTCAGCTATGTCAAGCTTGCTTAAGGTATGATTTTGAGTTGGATTTTGATGATTTTTATGTTTTTGAGATTATTGCTTAGTCTACTATCAAGCCCATGTCTCAATTTGATGAATTGATGCTATTCATGAGAAATGCCATTAATGTTATATTGAGCTTTGTGATGATTTATGGTGTTAAATGAAATATTTGAGCAAGATGAATATGTTTTGTTCTTGAAATTTTGATCAATTTAGCTAAATAGGGCTAAATTGAGAAAATGGTAATTTGAAGGACTAAATTGCAAATTTGATGGAAAATATGGGCTTGTTTGAGATGTAGGAACATTTGGCTAAGCATGAATATAGGTTGATTTTGTGAATTTGATGTTTTGAGAAAAATGGACTAAATTGATAAATTGTACAAATATGAGTGTTAATTTGTAAATAGCCCTAAATATATGTGTATGGATTGAATTGAATGAATTAGTGAATAAAAAGGTTAATTCTGAATATGTTTAGATCAAGAACCGAGGAAAACAGACTTAGATCGCGGGAAAGCGAAAGTAACAGAGTAACCATTTTCAATCAGTTAAATCGAATCCGAGGTAAGTCATTATGCAAATAAACGTACTTGTACGAAATTGTAAATGTTCATATGACTAACAATGATAATGAATGTTTATGAGAGGTTGTGCTTATGAATTACGAGATAAGGTCGATATAGCGATAATGTCCGAGAAGTCCCGTACGAACCTAGGAATAGATAGGATTAGCTATGTCATGACATAGGTATCTATTCTGTTTTATCATGTAAGACCACATCTGGGACGTTGCCGTTGATTTGAAATTTCGTGTAAGACCTCATCTGGGACGTAGGCATCGATATGAGCTTTACGTGTAAGACCACATTTGGGATGTTGGCATTAATATGAGTTTTATGTGTAAGACCATGTCTGGGACATCGGCATCGTATTGATTTGTGTGAGACCCTGTCTGGGATAGTGGCAATGATATCTGAGTGCATGTAAGACCTCGTCTGGGAAGATGGCTTTGTACAACTATTCCAAGTTTTCTGAGAATCCTACTAGATTCCTATCGGTTCAACGGGCAATTCTGTGATACGAATTGTAAATCTGAGCTATGATCAATTAAGTAAAAGAATGTCTGTCTTAGGTATGTTTGGTATATACACAAAGTGGGTATAAAAAGGTAAGTACTTATGTGCTTTTGACTTGAAGAAATGTATGCTTAGATGTGAGAATATGAATCTTAAAATGATGAATGTGGCAAATGTGGCCACAAGTATATGAATCAAAGCATATATGTGATAGTTTGTTAAGTGAATGAGATGTGCAAATGTATCTAATTGCATATATGCCTTCCATGCTACGTTTGTTTGTATATTGACTTACTAAGCTTTTAGAAAGCTTACTCTGTTTATGTTTCGTTTTAGTCCCAACCCGGGTTATAAGCATGTTTAAGGTCTCAGTGACCTATTTAAGGGAAAGTGTGTGTATGATTGATGAATGAAATGCATGAAATGTTAGGAAAGTTTTCGATCTGTCCGGTAACACCTTTAACCCTAATTCGGTGACGGTTACGGGTTAGGGGTGTTACATTACCCCCAATGGTTTTCAATGAAATTCTCATCTTACAATTTACTAAAGCGTTATGATTAGTTAACCAATCCATACCAAGAATTGTGTTGAATTTGTTAAATGACAGTAACATAAGTTCGACTAGAAACTCATGTCGTTGGACTTTAAGCGGACAACTCCTTCAAACTTTATTAATGGTAACAGTTTTATGGCGCCGACAACTTGACTGCCTCAAAACATACGAATGTTTAGAGTATAAATTGTGCAAATAAAATAAATATATATATATAATTAAAGTGCAGTATCTACAAGTGAACATGTCAAATTGTAATATAGTTTTGTGTTACAACAGAACACCGATAAGTATTCTGAGGATCATACCCAATGGAGGTTGGATTAAATCTAAAAATATCGTCTACAATAGAAGGTCTAAACAATAATCCCTAAAAAATATATTACGATATTATATGCGAAAAATTAAGGTCATAAAGCAAAAAATTAAATTACCAAAACAAAAATTGACAAACGAAAAACTCTCAAAGAACAAGCAGAAGATTAACTCGCTTCAGTGGTTGCAATTAACTTCAGAATGTGGGTTTTATTAGTGAATTAGTTATTAACTAACAAGTATTACCTTTCGACCTCTACTAATTAATTAACCGACCAATACTCACTTATCTCTCAAACTCACTTTCCTGATCAGGATAAATCATGATTTACTCAGCAAACTTATCTTTTAACCTCGTTTAACCTAGATTGCTTCCTTGGTTCGTCAATCTTAGGGTTTAAGCACACATAATGTAACATCCTAAAAATTTGGAATTTTATGTGTTGCATTATATCTGGTGCTAAGCTAGTTAAATTATTAACTGTGTATGTTTAGGGGACCCTAAAAAGGCTTGGGGTTTATTTGGTTCTAGTAAAAATTTTGGCATTTAGCACTTTAAGGAGATATAGTAAGTGACCTCAAAGCTTATGGAAATAAATGAGTAAATTGCTAGCATAAATGAGCAATTAGTAAAGAGGTTATGGCATCAAGTGAAGGACTTTAAGGGAAGAGGTTCAAATCCCATTGTGTGAAAAATTTGACTATTATTTTTGCATTCTTTCCCTATGTGTCGGCCAAGCAAGTAAATAAGGCAAGGTAGACTTTTTTATTTTTGGCAAGCTGGCTAAGGAAAATAGGAAAGGATGAAGGTGGAAAGAAATCAAGAGAAAGGGGAAAGTAAGGGGAACATGTGTCCTTTTTCAAGGAAATTGTTTTGGAAAGTGTGGTTGGCCAATTTTTTACCATTATTGTCATGAATGTGGACGGTTTTGGGTGTAGAGGGAGGTAGCCAAAATTTTTCTTGGTCCTTTGGTAAAGCTTTAGTGCTTGTTTTGGGCAAAATTCCTTTAACATCAATTGTGTCATTTTCTCCAAATTGTTATTCTCATTGCCAAAACCTCCTAGCACATTTGTGCATTTTTCTTCTCTTTGGTTTGGTCAAAACATTCATCTCTTGTTCATCTTCCTTTGATAGCCGAATCACTTAGCATCCATCCAACCTTCCATTCTTTTCTTTTAACCATTTCTTCAATCTTCCTCTTCTCTAAAATCGACAGCACCATAAGATCACATCTTCTTGTATGATAATCCTCCATAGTCGAATATCAATATTCATCTTACTCTATAACCGAACCTTCATCTCTTCTCTATCTTTTCTTCTCATCCGTATTAACACTCATTCCTTGATCAATCAGTAAGTGTTCTTTTCAACATTTTATTTTTCTTTCTCTTAATGTCAAATTTATGCTTTGGTTTGGGATGGTCATATTGACCGAGACCATCACCTTATTCTCTCTCAAACGAGATCATTTTCTTCTTTGTAGTGATATAGTGGAAGGTCGAAACTTTGATTCTTCTGAAGTTATTGTATAATCGTTGGGAATCGGTCCTAAAAGTCTTTAAGGTAAGGAGTTCTTCATGGATTGTATGAAATCATTCTTTACTCGTTAAGATGTTATTGGAATAGTGATGATTAACCAATTATAATTTTAGGGTTTTAATCGCTCAATCTATCCGCTCGTTGATCACTCGGAATTAGTGGTAAGCTGATGTTTTACCCTTTGGCAATCCATATTTTATCGTAATATTGATCTATATAAGATCTAATCGAATGGAGGCTTGTGGTACCGATTCGAAAGGAAAGTCGAGTAGAGAACTCAAAAGGAGCGGATTTGTAACATCCCAAAATTGGGCCTAGTAGGATTGGGCCTAATGGGCCTAGGGCATAGGAATTTTTAAAATTTTGAGAACAAGAGAATGGCATTATTGCAAATTGGACTTATTAGTTAAGTGAGTTTGGAAGGTTAAAAGGTTTGTATGAAGTCTCAGGTTTAATTGGGCCTTAGGAAAAATTGGGTATTTTAGGTATTTTATCACTTTAAGGAGAGATGGTAAGTAGCTTCAGAGTTTATAGAAATAAATAAGTAATGTGCTTGCATAAATGAGCAATTAGTAAAGAAGTTATGGCATCATATGAAGTACCTTGAGGGAAGAGGTTCAAATCCCTTTGTGTGCAATTTTTGACTAATATTTTTGTACTCTTTCCTTAAGTGTCGGCCAAGAGGTATTTATGGCAAGTTTGACTTCTATATTTTTGGTATGGTGGCTAAAGAATTAAGGAAAGGTTGAGGTTGGGGAAAGTAATCAAAAGGAAAAGGCAAGTAAGGGGAAAAAGTGGCTTATTTCATGGAGAATGCTATAGAAAGTATGGTTGGAAAAATTTTGACCCTTATGACTATGCATGTGGGTGGTTTTGGGGGTAGATAGGTAGCTGAAATTTTACTTTGGCATTTGGGAGGGTCTTGATATTGTTTGGCCAAAAATCACATTTGCAACTTTACTGTCATCTTCTCCCAATTTGCTATTCTCTTTGCCGAAATCTTCTAGCACAGTAGTGCATTTTTCTTCTCTTTGGATTGGTTTCATATTCACCTTTTGTCCATCTTCCTTGATAGTCGAATATCAACATAAAATTTCCTCCATAACCGAACTTTCATCTTTTCTCTATTTCTTCTTCTCATCCATATTAACATTCGTTTCTTGATCAATCGGTAAGTATTCTTCTCAATATTCTATTTTCTTTGGTTTTGGATGGTCATTTTGACCTAGACCATCACCTTACTTTCCCTCATTCGAAATCATTTTTATTCCTCGTAGAGATATAGTGGAAGGTCGAAACTTGGATTTTTCCGAAGTCATCGTATAATCGCTAGAAATTGGATCCAATATTAATAAGGTAAGGAGCTCTTATGGATTATTGATATTATTCAATATCCGATTGGTTGCTAACGGAGTAATAATGTGAAATAATCGACTACATGTTTTAGAGACAAATCACTCGATATATTCTACCTTCAGACATAGTGGTAATTGATTCAAGTGTAAGTGATACAAAATCTTTTGGAAATCCGAGGCTAACTTTTGGTTGGTATTGTTCTTGGTCAACGGCGAGTGGTTCGTTAGGAAATCAAAATCAGGTGTGTAATCCCGTACCTTTCGTATGCATATCTGAAATGATGTGTAATCTCACACTTCTCGAAATGTTTGTATGAAATAGTCTGTGAATCGGTCGAAATACCGAAGAAAACTGGAAACTGGCATCTGGGATCACTCGGGCGTGCGTATATCGTAGTGGTAAACGTATTTTGTAATAAAACAGTTTCGGTTAGAAGTAGTGATGTGTTTTTGAAAAATCACGAAAAATAGAAGAAAATGAATTATAAAGTGAATGAGGTATTGAATAAAAGCTTACTGTGTCTATTTTGATAAGAAAGAAATGGAGAAGGAAAAGGAATTTTATATTCTGAGATATGTTAATTTTAGTGAGACTGGTTCTAAATAATTTCGTGGTTCCCTGATCTGTCTTGGAAAAATCGTATAAAATTGTAGAAAGTGAATTAATAGTTATAGTTTATATGTAAAGATAAGTGGGAACAACATATAAAAATTGTACAGTGAGATATTTGAATTTTGGGTAAGAGAGGTCAGAATCGTTGGACAGTGAAACAAGGGAAACTTTAAGGAATAAACTATACTAAATGGTTAAGACAAAAATTCTGGAAAAATTTTAGTAAGAAGATATATGAGTTTAGTTTCAAGAAAAATTTACGGATTTAGATTTCGAGATTCTTAACCCATGTTATAGTCAATTTAGTTAGTACGACGCAGATGGATAGTTTAAATTGTTATGCCCAAATTAGTAGTTAAGTCTGGATTGCGAAATTACCAAATTACCCTTAGTGGGTAAATTGCCAAATTACGAAAATGCCTCTAAAGGGCCGAAGTATGGAAGTGCCCCTAATGGGCCGATTTGCAAAAGTGTTAATGGGTCAATCTGTTATTTTGATAAATGGGTCAATCTGATATTTTGATAAATGGGCCAATCTGTTATTTTGATAAATGGGTCAATCTGATATTTTGATAAATGGGCCAATCTGATATTTTGCTAAACGGGCCAATCTGATATTGTGCTAAATGGGCTAATCTGATATTTTGCTATATGGGCCTAATTGATAATTTGTTATAATGAGCCGTACTTTTGTAATAAATATCTGAATAAATTATTGTGATTTGTTATGCATTATATACATGATTTGCATGGGATGGGATAATGATGAAGAGAAGTTCTGGTAGCTATGCTACATAAATCCGGTGGCTCTGCCACAAATTTGAAAAATGGCAATGCCATGTAAATTTTGTTAATCTGGTGGCTTGTCCACAAATTTGATATAAATGGCTTAATGCCTACGTTTGGTGTGTTGGCGGGGTGGGTTGACTAAAGAGCACCCACAGGTGTGTTGGTTGGTAAGAGTGGTGTGTAGCGGATGGAAAATTAGGATTTGGTTTGGGAATTGCATATCATATGCATATTATATATGATACATTTATATTATTGTAAGCAGTGCTTTGGCCCAATTAATTGCTTAATGGGATTTTGGCCCAGTGAACAATGGTAAGTGGATTATACACTGAGTTCTTGTAACTCACCCCCTTCTCTTAACCCTTGTAGGTAATGCTTAGTGACGAGGACTTGGAGCCATGGATGACTCGGTGGAGGCCATGCTTCGGAAATAACATTTTCGAATATTAGTAAAATACCTTTCCATTTTATTTGATTACTTTTATTGTTTCGAATTTTAAAGTTGTAATAAGGCCTCTGTACTATTTTTATTTTGCTTTATGTTTGGGATGTTTTTATTATTCTTCTTAAATTGTTTAAAAAGGAATTTTCTAAAAATATAAAAAATGGTTTTCAAAATTGATTAATAAATGAATTTTATAGCAAACTTTTACAAGTAATTTAACTCGGATTCTCTTTCAAAATTTCAACGTCATTTTCAAAAGTCTTGATTTTAAAGTCCACTACTTCGACTTTCAACTCATCGACCAACCTCTCAAGAATACTTGTATTTTATCTACGTTTTCGCAATGTTTTCAAAATACTTCTGTAACTCTATTTCCAAACATCATATTTTCGTAAATTGTTATTTCAAATATGTTTTCACAACCAAAAAGGTTTTTAAAGATAACTATGTTTTCAAGTAGATAACAATTGCTTAAGTGTTTTGGGTTTTAACAAAGAGGCTGTAATTTTCAAACAAGTTTTTAACAATTGCAAAGATGGTTTTGAAAAGAAAAAAAAACACTTCCATGTGACACGCCAAATTCAGGCCTAACTTCTAGGCCAGGTTTGGGGTGTTACAGGATTGGCAATCCCTACTCCTAAATTCAAACGAAGGGCGGTATCGGTGGTTCAAGATTTTCCACCGGGTTGTGGACCGTCATCCGGGGAAAACTGACAAATCGTGGTCATTCACGATTCCAAGGGTAAGCACCATAGATCGTTCATTTTAGAGTTGATTAATAAATCACGAATGTTGACTAATCGAGTGTTACGATATCTTAGGTGTCGATGATCAAGAAGGTTTAGTGTTTATCGTAATCAGGTGTGTAATCTCACACCGTTTTTCGTGGGTTTAAAGTGGATATAGTATTGAAAACATGTCGCTATGACTAAAATCGTAATAGGGCGTAAATTAGAAAAAAATGGCCTAATATATATTATTTTGAATAAATTGACGAATTGGTAAAATCATTGTGCAAATTGTGAGAATACCCTTAAAGGGCCAAAATATGAAATTGCTTAATGGGCTGAATTGACATATTGCCTTATGGGCCGAATGGACATATTGATTAATGGGTCGATCTGATATTATAGCTAGATGGGCCAACTTGATATTTTCGCTAAATGGGCCGATCTGATATTTTCGCTAAATGGGTCGATCTAATATTTTGCTAAATGGGCCAATCTGATATTTTGCTTAATGGGCCTTTTTCATAAATTGATATAATGCGCCTTTTTGATAAATTGATATAATGGGCCGTACTATTGTAATGAATATCCAAATAAATTATTGTTGTTATATTGTAAAAATCATGATTTGTTATGCATTATATACATGATTTTGCATGGGATGGGATAATATTGAAGAGAAGTTCTGGTGGCTCTGCGACGAATCTGTATAGTGGCAATGCCACGTATATTCTGTTATCCTGGTGGCTTGTCCACAATTAATTTTGTTATAAATGGCTTAATGCCTGCGATTGGTGTGTTGGCGGGGTGGGTTGACTTGATCCCCATAGGTGTATTGGTTGGTACGAGTGGTGTGTAGCGGATGGATTACTAGGTTTGGTTTGGGAATTGTATTACATACACATGATATAATTGATACATTATTACTGTAAATGGGCTTAGGCCCAAATTATTGCTAAATGGGATTATGGCCCAGTGGACAACGGTAAGGGGGTTATACACTGAGTTCTAGTAACTCACCCCATTTCCTTATTCCTTTCAGGTGATGCTCAGTAATGGAGACTTGGGTCATAGATGACTCGGTGGAGGCCATACTATAAAAACGATTTTATTTGGACTTTGGATTTCTTTTAGTTCACTTGTTTATTTTACTATTTGAATTAAGGTTGTAATAAAGCCTCTGGATAAATTTTTGTTTTGTTTTATGTTTGACGTATTTATATTTTTCTTTAAGTACTTCAATTGAGATTTTTCTGAAAACTTAAATAAACGTTTTCTAAAATGGATATACAAAAGGTTTCAAAATAAACTTTCAAAAATATATTTTATTTAAAATTCTTTTAAATCTTCTCGAACTATTAGCGATATTTTAAAAGATACAGTTTATAAGATCTTTATATCTCAAATTTATCGATTTATAAATCAATCTTTTATTCAATAATACTTCGTCAAAATTTTGGAGTCTGTTTTACTAAAATTTAAATCATTATCTATTTACGTACAAATGAAAAAGGACTTAAAAGTATATTTAATTCATGTGACATGTCAGATCTGGCCTTAACGCATAGGCCGGGTTTGGAGTGTTAGATTTTATAGTATCAGAGCCTGGTTCAAAACTCGACTGTAGTTTGGGTTCAAAAATATTTTTTTTAAAAAGTTGTTTTGAAATATAAAATTTAGAATGCATGTTTTAAAAGACGTATGGCACCACGGGTATCCGGCACCAAGTCAAGTAAGCGTGTGTTATTGTATGATTATAATGATTGTGATATATCCATAGGAATACTCTAGAACTTCTAGTTTTAGGTATTGAAACTATAGAGATTGAGACTATAGGATGCGTTTATGAAAACAACTTCACTTCTTATATTTCATAAAATATTGTTTAATAAACACCAAAATAGTATACTGATTCATAAGACTTTTAATCAGATTAAATCAAATTAGCCAATATGAGCACTAGAGGACATGGATGTAGTGGACGTGGCTGTGGTAGAGGCCGAGGCGCTAGAGTTGTATCTGAAGCGTCGGGACATATGCCTAAAATGGACGCACCTACGACACCTGTGACTAAAGGTGGATCACATGATCGTATGAGGGAGGGCATCGCTCTGTCTCAAGCAATGTTGCGAGTCTTAGAAAGGGTTGTTGGGGCTAGAACTAGGCCAGCAGCTCGTGGGTCAATTTCGAAATGACTCAGATCGAATGGTGTTGAGGTTTTTTTAAGGGTATCTCAGGTGTAGCCCCAAATGTAGTGGAGTATTGGCTTGAGGCTGTGGAGCGGATCATGGACGATCTGGATTGCACCGCCGAGCAGAAACTAAAGGGATTTGTGTCCTTGTTGAGAGACGAGGCGTATCAATGGTGGTTCACTATTTGGGAACGCACTCAGGCTGATCATATTACCTAGGATTTCTTCAAAATAGCATTCCAAGGAAAGTATGTCGGGGCTAGCTATGTGGATGCCCGAAGGAAGGAATTCTTAAATCTGGTTCAAGGAGGTAAGATTGTGCCAGCTTACGAAGTGAAATTTCTGCGTCTGAATTGGTATGCCCGGGGTATAGTGCCAACTGACTATGAACGCTGTGTGCATTTTGAGGACGGGTTGTGGGTTCTGATAGCCCCACAAAAGGAGAGAAATTTTTCCACATTGGTGGAGAAAGCGAAGATAGCTGAAGATGCTAAGCACTCGAAGCGGCAAAATCGAGAAAAAGATAGGGGCAGAAGCAAGAGGGACTTTAAGTACTCAGGTCCTGCTAGAGGGTTTCAGAAGAGGCCCAAGAATGATAAGCCAGCTCGAGCTAAAGTACCAGTTGCTACCAATCAGATACAACCATGCTCGAATTGTGAAAAATGACACCCGGATGAATGCTGAAAGAGAATCGGTGGTTGTTTCAAATGTGGTTATAAGGACCATCAGCTTAAAAATTATCCTTGATAGACTGCTCAGACTCAGGATGCTCATAACTATGATGCACAACCAGCAAGAGGCGCTCAGCAGCCACCGAGAGGCCATAGGCCAGGTCGAGGTGGTAATGGCGTAGGACGAGGTCAGGGTGCACCTGGTAGGGGTACTGGTTTTAGGGGTAACGCAGAGGCATGGCAGCCAGGGTTGGTTTATGCGGTCAGACGCTGAGAGGATGGTGATGCACCCGATATGATAACCGGTACGTTCTTCATATCTGATGTACCTGTTACTACTTTGATAGATATCGGATCCACCCATTTGTATGTTGCTAGTGCTGTATCTGGAAATCTGAACATTAGATTTGAAATTACTTCTAGAGAGATGATGGTAATTAGTCCTTTAGGATAGTCTGTGATAGTAAATAGATTGTTTAGAGATGTGCCCCTAGAAATTCAGGGAGAAACTTTTTTGGCAGATTTGATGGAACTACCATTCGGCGAGTTTGACCTTATTTTGGGCATGGACTGGTTGGTGAAACACCGTGCTAACTTGGATTGTGCTGCAAAGCACATGATACTCAGAACTTCAGAGGATAAGGAAGTGATGATGATAGGTGAAAGAAGAAATTATCTATCAAATGTGGTATCTACTTTAAAGGAAAAAAAGTTGGTGCGAAAAGGATGTGGAGCATTCCTAGCCTTCATTAGTGCGTTGGATGCCAAGGAATTGTCAGTGGAAGGTGTTAAAAAGGTGAAAGAGTTTTCGGACGTATTTCCCGAGGAACTTCCTAGATTGCCTCTGGATCGGGAGGTAGAGTTTGGCATTGAGTTATTGCCGGGAACGGCTCTGGTGTCCATTGCTCCTTATAGAATGGCGCCGAAGGAGTTAGTGGAGCTTAAAGCTTAGATTCAAGAGTTGTTAGATCGAGAATTCATTCGACTGAGTGTGTCACCTTGGGGAGCGCTGGTCTTGTTTGTCAAGAAGAAGGCTGGGTCGATGCGTATGTTCATCGATTATAGTCAGTTGAATAAATTAACGATCAAGAATAGGTATCCATTGCCGAGAATCGACGATCTGTTTGATCAACTACGAGGAGCTTCAGTTTTCTCGAAGATAGATTTGAGATCGGGTTATCACCAGCTTAAGGTCAAGGAGGCGGATATTCATAAAACTGTGTTTCAAACTCGTTATGGGCATTATGAGTTCTTGGCGATGCCGTTTGGATTAACTAATGCACCAACTGCATTTATGGACATGATGAACCGGGTCTTCCAACCCTATTTAGATCGATTTGTGGTGGTGTTCATATATGACATTTTGGTTACTCGAAGAATGAAGAAGAGCACGATTCGCGTCCGCGGGTAGTATTACAGATATTGCGAAAAAAGAAACTTTATGCCAAATTCAATAAGTGTGAATTTTGGCTGAAGGAAGTGACCTTTTTGAGGCATGTTGTGTCGGCCGAAGGAATTAGAGGTGACCCCTGGAAGGTAGAGGCTGTGTTGGATTGGAAACCATCGAAGTCAGTGGCCAAAATTTGAAGTTTCCTACGGTTGACTGATTATTGCAGGCGTTTCGTTGAGGGGTTTTCGTTGATTGCAGCACCTAACTAAATCATGCTAAGAATGGAGTGCCATTTATGTGGTCGATCAAGAAGAAGAAGAGCTTTGAGAAATTGAAAAAGATTCTGACAGAAGCGCAAGTATTGATTTAACCTGAGGCTGGAAAAGAGTTTATTATTTACTGTGATGCGTCACACACGGGCTTGTGATGTGTGTTGATGCAAGGTGGAAAAGTGGTGGCTTATGCATCTCGTCAGTTAAGGCCGCACGAAGTGAATTATCCCATTCATGATTTAGAGTTGGCTACAGTGGTGTTTGCTTTGAAAAGTTGGAAACACTACCTGTACGGTGAGAAGTCGATCATCTATATGGATCATAAGAGTCTAAAGTACCTCTTTACCCAAAAGGAGTTGAACTTAAGGCAGCGGAGGTGGATAGAACTATTTAAAGATTATGACTTCTCAATCGAGTATCATCCCGGAAAGGCCAACGTGGTGGCAGATGCGTTGAGTCGTAAGGTGATATCAGAATTGAGAGTGATGTTCGCTCATCTCAGCTTGTATGAAGATGATAGTCTGCTAGCCGAACTTCAAGTGAAGCCTACGTGGGTAAGCCAGATTAAGGAAAAGCAATTATTAGATGAAAGGTTGGGTTCCTTACTTCAGCAAGTGAAATGTAGTGTAATAGGGGATTTTGGATTGAATAGTGATGGAGTATTCTGTTTCCTCAGAAGAATCTGTATGCCTAAAGATTCGAAATTGAGGCAAATGATTCTGTGTGAGGTGCATAGTAGCCCATATGCTATGCACCCCGGGGGAAATAAAATGTATCGAGACCTCCGTGAGCAGTTTTGGTGGCTAGGGTTGAAACAGGAGGTTACTGATTTCATGAGTAGGTGCTTGACGTGTTAGCAAGTGAAGGCGGAACATCAATTACCGTCGGGATTGCTACAACCGGTGAATATTCCATTATGGAAATGGGAAAGGATAACAATGGACTTTGTTAGTGGGTTACCTTTATCGCCTACTAAGAAAGATTCCATTTGGGTAATAGTAGATCAATTGACGAAGACTGCTCATTTCCTACCGGTTCGTACAGATTACTCATTGCAGAAGTTGGCCAAGTTGTATGTAGCAAAGATCGTGAGGTTATATGGGGTACCAATGTCTATTATTTCGGACAGGGGCCCTAGGTTTACATCACGGTTTTGGAAAGCCTTAATGAAGCTTTGGGAACCAAGCTTAATTTCATCCTCAGACAGATGGTCAGTCGGAGAGAGTAATCCAGATTCTGAAGACATGTTAAGGGGTTGTGTAATTGACTTCAGGGGTAGCTGGGAGTATTTCCTACCATTGGCAGAGTTTGCATACAACAATAGTTATCAATCCAGCATCCAGATGGCACCCTATGAGGCATTGTATGGTCGTAGGCGTCGTACTCCTACTTGTTGGACTGAGTGGGAGGAGCGTCAGTTATTGGGTCGTGAACTGATATCTGAGACAGAGAAAAAAGTAAAGGTAATTCGGTTAAAGTTAAAGGAAGCTTCGGATAGACAAAAATCGTATGCGGATCTAAAGCATAAGGATATTGAGTTTGCGGTGGGAGATCAGGTCTTTCTAAAGGTCTCACCTTGGAAGAAGATCTTTAGATTTGGAAGGAAGGGCAAGTTGAGCCCTAAGTTCATCAGACCATACCGTGTATTGAAGCGTGTTAGGCCAGTGGCTTATCAGCTTGAGTTACCTCCGTAATTGAGTCAGATACATAGTGTATTTCATGTCTCAATGTTAAGGCCTTATCGATCGGATTCATCTCATATAGTACCGGTAGAGGAAGTTGAGTTAAGACCTGACTTGTCTTTCGAAGAGGAGCCAGTGCAAATTTTTGATCGGGACATTAAGGTGCTGAGAAGGAAGACTGTACCGTTAGTCAAGGTTTTATGGCGTAATCACGGATCAGAGGAAGCTACATGGGAGCCTGAGGACGCGATTCGGCAGTAATATCCTCATCTCTTTTAATCAGGTAAATTTCGAGGATGAAATTTTCTTTAAGGGGGTCGAATTGTAACATCCTAAAAATTTGGAATTTTATGTGTTGCATTATATCTGGTGCTAAGCTAGTTAAATTAGTAATTGTTTATGTTTAGGGGATCCTGAGAAGGCTCGGGGTTTATTTGGTTCTAGTAAAAATTTTAGCATTTAGCACTTTAAGGAGATATAGTAATTGACCTCAAAGCTTATGGAAATAAATGAGTAAATTGCTAGCATAAATGAGCAATTAGTAAAGAGGTTATGGCATCAAGTGAAAGACTTTAAGGGAAGAGGTTCAAATCCCATTGTGTGCAAAATTTGACTATTATTTTTGCATTCTTTCCCTATGTGTCAGCCAAGCAAGTAAATAAGGCAAGGTGGACATTTTTATTTTTGGCAAGATGGCTAAGGAAAATAGGAAAGGATGAAGGTGAGGAAAGAAATCAAGAGAAAGGGGAAAGTAAGGGGAACATGTGCCTTTTTTCAAGGAAATTGTTTTGGAAAGTGTGGTTGGCCAATTTTTGACCATTATTGTCATGAATGTGGATGGTTTTGGGTGTAGAGGGACGTAGCCGAAATTTTTCTTGGTCTTTTGGTAAAGCTTTAGTGCTTGTTTTGGACAAAAATTCCTTTAGCATCAATTGTGTCATTTTCTCCAAATTGTTATTCTCATTGCCGAAACCTCCTAGCACATTTGTGCATTTTTCTTCTCTTTTGTTTGGTCAAAACATTCATCTCTTGTTCATCTTCCTTCGATAGCCGAATCACCTAGCATCCATCCAACCTTCCATTCTTTTCTTTTAACCATTTCTTCAATCTTCCTCTTCTCTAAAATTGACACCACCATAAGATCACATCTTCTTGTATGATAATCCTCCATAGCCGAATGTCAATATTCATTTTCCTCTATAACCGAACCTTCATCTCTTCTTTATCTTTTCTTATCATCCGTATTAACACTCATTCCTTGATCAATCGGTAAGTGTTCTTTTCAACATTTTATTTTTCTTTCTCTTAATGTCGAATTTATGCTTTGGTTCGGGATGGTCATATTGACCGAGACCATCACCTTATTCTCTCTCAAACGAGATCATTTTCTTCTTCGTAGTGATATAGTGGAAGGCCAAAACTTTGATTCTTCCGAAGTTATCATATAATCGTTAGGAATCGGTCTTAAAAATCTTTAAGGTAAGGAGTTCTTCACGGATTCTATGAAATTTTCTTTATTCATTAAGATATTATTGGAATAGTGATGATTAACCGATTATAATTTGAGGGTTTTAATCGCTCGATCTATCCGCTCGTTGATCACTTGGAATTAGTGGTAAGCCGATCTTTTAACCTTTGACAATCCATATTTTATCGTAATATTGATCTATATAAGATCTAATCGAATGGAGGCTTGTGGTACTGATTCAAAATGAAAGTCGAGTGGAGAACTCAAAAGGAGCGGATTGGCGATCCCTACTCCTAAATTCAAATGAAGGACGGTATTGGCGGTTCGGGATTTTCCCCCGGGTTGTGGACTGTCATCCGGGGAAAACTGAAAAATCGTGGTCATTCACGATTCCAAGGGTAAGCACCATAGATCGTTCATTTTAGAGTTGATTAATAAATCACGAATGTTGACTAATCGAATGTTACGATATCTTAGGTGTCGATGATCAAGAAGGCTTAGTGCTTACCGTAATCAAGTGTGTAATCTCTCACCATTTTTTGTGGGTTTAAGGTGGATATAGTATCAGAAACATATTGCCATGACTAAAATCATAATAGGGTGTAAATCAGAAAAAAATGGCCTAATATATATCATTTTGAATTAATTGACGAATTGGTAGTATCATTGTGCAAATTGTGAGAATACCCCTAAAGGGTCGAAATACGAAATTGCTTAATGGGCTAAATTGACATATTGCCTTATGGGCCAAGTGGACATATTGATTAATGGGCTAATCTGATATTATGGCTAGATGGGTCAACTTGATATTTTTTCTAAATGGGCCGATCGGATATTTTCGCTAAATGGGTCGATCTGATATTTTGCTAAATCGGCCAATCTGATATTTTGCTTAATGGGCCTTTTTCATAAACTGATATAATGCGCCTTTTTGATAAATTGATATAATGGGCCGTACTATTGTAATGAATATCCAAATAAATTATTGTTGTTATGTTGTAAAAATCATGATTTTTTATGCATTATATACATGATTTTGCATGGGATGGGATAATATTGAAGATAAGTTCTGATGGCTCTGCCACGAATCTGTATAGTGGCAATACCACGTATATTTTGTTATTCTGGTGGCTTGTCCACAATTAAATTTGTTATAAATGGCTTAATGCCTGCGATTGGTGTGTTGGCAGGGTGGGTTGAGTTTGATCCCCACAGGTGTGTTGGTTGGTATGGGTGGTGTGTAGCGGATGGATTACTAGGGTTGGTTTGGAAATTGCATTACATACACATGATATAATTGATACATTATTATTGTAAATGGGCTTAGGCCCAAATTATTGCTAAATGGGATTATGGCCCAGTGGACAACGGTAAGGGGGTTATACACTGAGTTCTAGTAACTCAACCCATTTCCTTATTCCTTTCAGGTGATGCTCAGTAATGGAGACTTGGGCCATAGATGACTCGGTGGAGGCCATACTACAAAAATGGTTTTATTTGGACTTTGGATTTCTTTTAGTTCACCTATTTATTTTACTATTTGAATTAAGGTTGTAATAAAGCCTCTGGATAAATTTTTGTTTTGTTTTATGTTTGACGTTTTATATGTTGCTCTAAGTACTTCAAATTGAGATTTTCTAAAACTTAAATAAACGTTTTCTAAAATGGATATACAAAGGGTTTCAAAATAAACTTTCAAAAATATATTTTACTTAAAATTCTTTTAAATCTTCTCGAACTATTAGCGATATTTTCAAAGATACGGTTTATAAGATCTTTATATCTCAAATTTATCGATTTATAAATCAATATTTTATTCAATAATACTTCGTCAAAATTTTGGAATCTGTTTTACTAAAATTTAAATCATTATCTATTTACGTACAAATGAAAAAGGACTTAAAAGTATATTTAATTCATGTGACATGTCAGATCTGGCCTTAACGCATAGGCCGGGTTTGGGGTGTTACACATAAATTTATACCAAATAAATCGTATCAAAAACCCTCATTCTTCCATTAATCACTTCCACATAAGCTCGTTAGTCTCCCAAAACGACTTAGCTACTCATGAATCCAATTTCAGTATTCCCTAGAATCAATACAATCATGCACAACACACAAATAAGTTAAAAAGAGAGAAGGATAGAAATTGCTTCGTTTGATAAACTAGATGTGCTCGGTTCCCCAAAGTCCTTTAATCGTTGTCTAGATATCATTGTTGACAATCAAGAAATGAAAGAAAAATATAAAAATACTTAAAAACAAAGTCTTGGACTCAAATTGAATCAAAGTTGAAGAACAAGAAAATAAATTGTTTTGAAAAGAAAATAAAACCTAAATTAAAATCTAATTAAAACTAAATCTACTCCTAAACCTAATTTGTAGCCTCCAAAATGAAGACCCTTCTAATTGAGCATAAGCCTCCTATTTATAAGCAAAGGTGATTGCTTAATTAGGTTAAATACAGACCTTAATTACACTAAATATTTATTTTACAGATGAAAACGCCCTCACTTTATTTTTGCCTTCTGTTAGCCCTATGTCGCGACACAGCCTAGTGCGTGTCATGACAAATAACTTCGAATATAAATGCTTATGCTCGTTCAGCTGTGTTACGACACTAGAAGCTTGTGTTGTGACACGATTATCATTCCTGATGCTTTTGAGCTTGAAAATAGGTGTCCTGCACACTCAATTAAGCCGTTAAAACTACCTTAAGGTCAGTATTGGCCAATATGCCAACTAACTCAAAATATTGCATAAAAATGATTATTTTGCAATAATTTAACTCTAATATAAGAAATATGAAAATGATATACATATATGAAAACATCCTTCCACCACACCAAGGTCTCCGTAGAGATAATGAATACTCAATGATCCGCAACAAATGTTGGATCTCAAAATGACATAACATAGTCTCCACCTTATTATCAAACTCATAAGGAAATGTGTATACAACCCTATAGGCAAGCCAACCATATCCTAGTCTTTGTACCAAGTTTACATGGGCATATAATGTAACACCCTGCACCCAAGACCGATACAAGGTCTGGATACGAGACATTACTATGCTTGAACTCACTGAAACATGTACTTACGGGCTATAAAATTTCGTTCCGACTTAAAAACTTCACTTTCTTAGTCAACACATATAACAAGGGCCTACGAGGCCTTTAACTCATGTCAAAAAAATTTTGGAATTAAATAAAATAACTCATTTTTGAAGCAGGATTCACACGCATGTGTGACTTGGAACACGCCCGTGTGCCCTTAAGCATGCCCATGCCCTCAAACCATGGAGAGCTACTGACTATTTCCACACGGCTTAGACACGCCTATGTCTTCCAACCGCAGGAGGTTACTGACTAATTTCACACGGCCATGACACGCCCGTGGGCTTAGACCGTGTGCTAATCCTTGATATACTAACTAAATTAACACGGTCTGGGCACATGCCCATGTCCAAACCGTGTATCTTACACGGCATACACACACGGCCATGGGATTTTTCTGTGACCTATTCTGATTAATAATACTAAGGTGCAGGATTAACACGGCCTTAACACACACCCATGGGTCCAACCGTGCCAGCACTTAAAGGCTATTTACCAAGCCATTTGCCTGCCTGAAAAGATGATCATACTTAAACTCAAATCAACAATGCAATAACAACCCATCTTTCATGAATAATACTACATACTTCATTGATCTCAATAAACATACATACTTAGTCAAATACAAAAGAATAATGAACTTGATGGCCTATACAATGGCCTTTCTTAAAGCATATACACAAAATGAATACTTCCTATACATGTCATACTTAGTAAAGTAACTTGGCTATACCAAAATAAGAGTTGATAGTGTGCTGCGAGCTCCGACTTTAATGATCCACTAGTTAGCTTGGCGGGACTGCATAGTAAGAAAGAATCATAACATAAGCATATAGCTTTGTAAGTTTGTATGTACAACACATATCAATATACTTGCTTAACATAAGTCATTTAGCTTACAATGGTATCATAATTTCAGCTATAAAGCTTACTTACTCATACTTGATTCTTACATGTCTTATGATACTTAACATTCTCATACTTGTAAGGTAAACATGGTACCTGTATCACTTGATCACATTGATCAGTATAGTTTTTTAATAATAATCATAATCTTTAGTTCCTCATTCATAACATGAATAATACTCAATTTCATCTTGATACTAACTTTGCTTTCTTAGCTTTCTTGATATCTTCTTTTTGACTTACTCGTTTGCCCGATGAATTTCTGCGAATAACCGAGGATACTAAATCTCGACCCACACACCTTGATACCAAAGCCATATCTTCGGTATGGTCTTACATGAAATATCTCATCTTGGTTTCAAGGCCATGTCTTGACATGGACTTATATGAAGTCTTGCTCTTGATAACATACTTAATGCCAAGCTTGCCTTGGACATACATAATAACTTGCTTGCTAACTTGATCAATGCCAAGATTGCCTTGGACTTACATGATATCTTGATCAATGCCAAGCTTGCCTTGGACTTCCTTGATAACTTTCTTGCTAACTTGATCAATGCCAAGCTTGCCTTGGACTTACATGATATCTTGTGTGGCAGATCGAGTATCTTGGGAAATTCATCCTCAATCGGGACTTGCTCGTACTTATTATCGTGATTTCTTACTTGAACATAACATGATCGTTTCATACAATTATTGTACATTATGCTAAGCGAATTAATGATAAAAATCATAAAGCTTAGAAATCATACAAACTTACTTCAATATACAAAATGTATGTAGATATGCAATTTAGTCCACAACTTTGTTCTTACCTCGGTTTCAATTCGGGCTTCGTTTTTCTTGATCTATAATCATAAATAGGTCATTTAATAATCATATTGACTAAATTTACACATAACTCATATTTTGGCAAAATTACTATTTTGCCCTTATACTATCTAAGATTTGCACTTTTGCCCCAATTCTCGTAAACTGATTTTCATGCAACTTTCTTAAACTTCATGCTTAGCTAAATCATTTTCTCTTCTATAACAATCATCAATTCTCACTATTTCTAGTAGGTATTACCAATTTTATAACTATTACAAAATGGTCCCTACTACCCTTTTTCATGAAACTTATTAAGGAAAAGATGTTTATCTAACATCAAACTCTCTTAAACTTCCATAAAACATCATTTAACAAGCATATCATTCAAGGGTAAATTTTTTAACATGCATCTTAGCTCATTTTATTGCTAAAATTTGCTAATTCATAATACGAGAACTTCAAAAATACGAAGAATATTAAAAACGGGGCTAAGATGAACTTACTATGAGCTTGAAAAAAATGAAGTACCCTAGCTATGGTGTCTTCAAATTTTTGGCAGCACAAGGAAGAAGATGAGTGAATTTTTCTCATCTTTTTCCCATTTAAAGAACTTAATAGGCAAATGACCGAAATGCCATTCCTTATAAAAATTCTATTTAACACCATCTCAAGGTCAATTTTGTCCAAAATTTTATTTTTGGGAAAATTACTATTTAAGGGCTCATAAATATTATTCTAAAGCTATTTCATGCAAAAAGCTTCTAGAAACTCATATATTGCAACTTTTACAATTTAGTCCTTTTTGGACCAATTGACCTCAACTTAAAAAAAATTGATTACAAAACTTTCATACTCACATGCAAACATGGCATAAACTTGAAAAACTCATAAATTCACCTCGGGTTCGTGGCCTCGCACCACTATCCCTACTAGGCCCTAAATTGGGCTGTTACAATTCTCCCCTCTTAGGGATTTTCGTCCCCGAAAATTTTTCCAGCAAAGAGGTTTGGATACTGGTTTCTTATACTCTCTTCTGGTTCACATGTGGATTCTTCGATTCCATGTCTTTGCCACAATACTTTTACTAAGGCAATAATCTTATTCCTCAGTTGCTTGACTTCCCGAGCCAAAATATTGACTGGTTCTTCACCATAAGTCATGTCGGGCCGAATCTCTATTTCTGAAGGGGTAATTACATGTGAAGGGTCTGATTTGTAACGTCGCAACATTGACATGTGAAACACATCATGTATCTTTTCTAATTCTGAGGGCAAAGCCAAACGATAAGCTACTGGTCCAACTCTCTCAGTAATCTCGTAAGGTCCAATGAAACGTGGACTTAATTTGCCTTTTCGGCCAAATTTGAGGACTTTTCTCCATGGTGACACTTCCAAGAAAACTTTATCCCCAACTTGATACTCTATCTCTTTTCTCTTTAAATCCGAATAGGATTTCTGTCTGTCTGATGCAGCCTTTAAACATTCTCGAATCACTTTCACTTTCTCTTCAGCTTCTTTAACCAAATCAACCCCGTGAATTTGGTTCTCTTTAAGTTCAGTCCAAAACAAAGGATTTCTACTCTTACACCCATATAGGGCCTCATAAGGCGCCATCTTTAAGCTCGACTGAAAGCTATTATTATAGGCGAATTCTACCAATGGGAGAAACTCTTCCCAACTGCCTTGGAATTCCAAAACACAAATCTGAGCATGTCCTCGAGTACTTGAATTAACCTTTCTAACTGACCGTCAATCTGAGGGTGAAAAGCTGTGCTAAAACTCAATTTTGTACCCAAAGCTTCTAGCAGCTTCTTTCAAAATTTGGATGTTAATCTCGGATCTCTATCCGATATGATCAATAAGGGAACTCCGTGAAGTCTTACTATTTCTGAAACATACAAGTTTGCCAACTTGTCTAGTGAGTAATCCACTCGTACAGGTATAAAGTGGGCTGACTTCGTAAGTCTATCAACCACTACCCAAATAGAATCTTTCTTGCTCAGAGACAACGGTAAACCCGTTACGAAATCCATGGTGATAGGTCCCATTTCCACTCGGGAACCAAGATAGGCTAAAGCAAACCCGAAGGTACTTGGTGCTCAGCTTTTACTTGCTGACAAATCATGCACTTGGGAACAAATTCTGAAATATCTTTCTTCATTTTCGACCACCAATAATGTTGCTTGAAATCATTATACATCTTGGTGCCACCCAGATGTACAGATAAACATCTGTTATGTGCCTTATGCAAAATTTTCTGAATAAGCTCCTCTTTTCTTGGCACACAAACTCTATATCTAAACATTAAATATCCATCGGATTTAGCACCTGACTCGCATTAAGGTCTCTTAACTTGCAATTCACTATCTTCTTTCTAAGCCTCCAAGATCTCTTGAAGGAACATTGGTCTAGCTCTCAACTCAGCTAAAATAGAACCATCATCAGATAAAGATATTTTTGAATTCAATGCTCTCAAGGCAAATAGGGATTTTCTGCTTAAAGCATCGGCGACCACATTCGACTTTCCAGGATAGTAATTAATGACCAACTCATAGTCCTTTATCAACTCTAACCATCTTCGTTGTCTTAAGTTCAACTCTTTCTGCGTCATCAAGTACTTCAAACTTTTGTGATCGATAAAAATCTGACATTGTTCACCATATAAATGGTGTCTCCAAATCTTCAGAGCGAAGACTATGGCAGCCAATTCAAGATTATGCGTCAGATAATTTTTCTCATGAGGCTTCAACTATCTGGAGGCATAAGCAATTACCTTGCCTTCTTGCATGAGTACACAGCCTAATCCATTTAAGGATGCATCGCTATAAATTATGAATTCTTTCCCTGCCTCGAGTTGTACTAAAACTAGAGCATCTGTCAGCATTGCTTTCAACTTCTCAAAACTTTGTTGGCATTTTTCTGACCATTCATACTTCACATTCTTCTGTAACAATGTTGCAATCATATAAAACCCCTTGACAAATCGTCTGTAGTAGCCGGGTAGGCCCAGAAAACTTCTAATCTCCGTGATGTTCTTTGGTGGTTTCTAGTCTATTATAGCTGAGATCTTACTTGGATCTACTCGGAATCGATCTCTCGAGACAATATGTCCCAGGAATCCCACTTCCTTGAGCCAAAACTCACTTTTACTGAATTTGGCATACAACTAATTTTCTCGAAGAGTCTGTAAAACTATCCGTAGATGATCAGCATGTTTATTCTCGTCTCGGGAATAAATCAGTATGTCATCAATAAAAACAACTACAAACTTGTCAAGGTATGGTCTGAAAATGCGGTTCATTAAGTCCATGAATACCGCAGGAGCATTGGTCAACCCAAAGGGCATGACTAAAAATTCATAATGCCCAAACCTCGTTCGAAAGGCAGTCTTGGATACATCTGAATCTTTCACTCTCAGCTGGTAGTACCCTGATCTCAAGTCTATTTTGGAGAACACAGTCGCTTCTTTTAATTGATCAAACAAATCATCGATCCTAGGTAATGGATACTTGTTCTTTACTGCCACTTTATTAAGCTGACGGTAATCAATGCACAATCTCATGGTGCCATCTTTCTTTTTCACAAACAAAACCGGAGCGCCTCATGGTGAATAACTTGATATTGCAAAGCCTTTGTCTGTTAACTCTTGCAACTATAACTTTAACTCTTTCAACTCTGTTGGAGCTATTCTATAAGGAGTAATGGATATTGGTACAGTACTGGGAGTTAGCTCAATGCTAAACTCAACTTCTCTAACTGGTGGTAATCCTGGTAATTCCTCAAGAAAAACATCCACATACTCACATACTATCAGTACTAATTCAATCTTTAACTCTGTCTCTTTATCATTCATTACAAAGGCCAAAAATGCCTCATACCCTTTTCTTAGATATCTTTGTGCCATCATATGAGAAATTATTACTGACGATCTACCTTGCTCATCTGATTCTACATGAAGAGTATCCCCATTCTTACATCTCATCTCAATGTATTTCTTCCCACAATTTACAATTACATTATGAGTAGTCAACCAGTCATTACCAAGAATGAGGTCGAATTCATCAAATGGTAATAATATAAGATTTGCTTTAAAGCAATGACCATTAATAATTAATGGACAATCTTTACAAACTTTATCAACTAACATACTCTTGCCTAAAAGATTAGACACCTTAATCACAAATTTTGTGGTATCTATAGGCACACACAAACCGAGTAATAATTTCATGCAAATGTAAGAGTGTGTGGATCCGGGATCTATTAAAGCAATAACTTTGGTATTGTAAAGAGAAAAGGTACCCGTAATAACATCAGGGGAATATGCCTCTTCGCGAGTGCGAATGGCATAAGTCCTTGCAGGCGCTCTACCTCGGGTCTCACAGCCTACTCTCTGGGGTTACCTCTTCCACTTGCCCCACTTTCTGGGTTCCTCTGCGATCTCCCTCTGACCATACTCCCGGATCTTGGGTTCTGAGTTCTCTCTTCTTTAGTCATCTCTAGGCAATCTTTTATGAAATGGTCTTGGGAACCATATCTAAAACATACATTTTCATGTGTTTGGCATTCTCCCAAATGGCGTCTACCACATTGTGGACATTCAGGTCTGTCAGGTCTAAAATTCCCAACACTTGCAATTGAAGTTGTCTCTGCTTTATTTCCCAAATACTGCTTACTCTTGTCTTTTCTTGAAAATCCAGTGGAAGTAGCTGTTCGAGTAGAGAAATCTCTTGACTTCTTGGATGACAATTGGAACGACTTGTTCCACTGTCTCTTTTTAGAATCGTGAGACTCCATTTTAAATTTCTTCTTCTCTTTTACTAGTTCTTCACTTTACAAGCCCTTTCCACTAGCACAACAAATTCTTTTAATTCGAGGACAGCAACAACCAGCTTAATGTCCTCTTTTAAACCATTTTCAAACCTTTTACTCATAATGGCCTCAGTGGACACACATTCTCGAGCGTACTTGCTGAGTCGTACGAACTCTCACTCATAATCAGTTACTGACATCTTGCCTTGCTTCAGCTCGAGAAATTTTTTCCTCTTCTGGTCTACAAATCTCTGGCTGATATATTTTTCTTAAACTCTTCTTGGAAGAATTCTCATGAAATCTTTTCCTTGGTACCACTTGACACAAGGGTGTTCCACCATTAGTAGCGAAATCTCTTAAGAGAGACTACACACTTCATGCATTCATCGAGTGCGGATACTGTTAAATACCCCGATGGTATTTTTTAACGAACTCACTCTTTCTAGATCATCATCTTTTCTAGCTCGAAATTCTTACGCCCCATGCTTCTGATCCTATCAATTGAGGTTTACCTCCTCTTACCACCTCTACTACTTGAGGGCTACTAGAGTAGGTTGTAAAGCAGTGAGGGGTGGAGGGTTGTGCATTCGGGTTCACTCGAACGAACTCTGTGAACCAGGCATTCATCATATGGAGGAAGGCTTCTCTAGCCTCTTCTCTTCCTCCTTCTTGACTCACCGTAGCGGGTCTATTCTCATTCTCATACTGCACCGTCCCTTCTGTGGGAGCTGGTACGTTACTTTCTACATCATCTGCCTCAGCTCTTTCAAGATCAATTTACTATATGTATAAACATAATTTAAGTCGTTAGGAGTTGTCACACTATCATTATAAAAACATTCTTACGTATGGCATGTACAGCTAGACTCATGCTCGTGCTACGTTAGTCCTAGAACATACTAAATCGTAGCTCTGATACCACTAAATGTAACACCCCGTACCTGAGACCGATACAAGGTCTGGATATGAGACATTACTATGCTTGAACTCACTGAAACATGTACTTACGGGCTATAAAATTTCGTTCTGACTTAAAAACTTCACTTTCTTAATCAACACATATAACAAGGGCCTACGAGGCCTTTAACTCATGTTAGAAAACTTTCAAAATAAAATCAAATAACTCATTTTTGAAGCAGGGTTCACACGCCCGTGTGACTTGGAACACGCCCGTGTACCCTTAAGCACGCCCATGCCCTCAAACCTTGGAGAGCTACTGACTATTTCCACACGGCTTAGACACGCCCATGTCTTCCAACCGTGAGAGGTTACTGACTAATTTCACACGGCCATGACATGCCCGTAGACTTAGACCATGTGCTAATCCTTGATATACTGACTAAATTAACACGGTCTGGGCACACGCCCATGTCCAAACCGTGTGTCTTACATGGCATACACACACAGCCGTGGGATTTGCCCGTAGCCTATTCTGATTAATAATACTAAGGTGCAGGGTTAACATGGCCTTGACACACGCCAGTGTGTCCAACCGTGCCGGCACTTAAAGGCTATTTACCAAGCCATTTTCCACCCTGAAAAGAAGATCAGACTTAAACTTATATCAACAATGCAATAACAACCCACCTTTCATCAATAATACTACATGCTTCATTGATCTTAATAAATATACATACTTAGTCAAATACAAAAGAATAATGAACTCGATGGCCTATACAATGGCCTTTCTTAAAGCATATACACAAAATGAATACTTCCTATACATGCCATACTTAGTAAAGTAAATTGGCTATACCAAAATAAGAGTTGATAGTGTGCTGCGAGCTCCGACTTTAATGATCCACTAGTTAGCTTGACAGAACTACATAGTAAGAAAGAATTATAACGTAAGCATATAGCTTTGTAAGTTTTTATGTACAACACATATCAATATACTTGCTCAACATAAGCCATTTAGCTTACAACGGTATCATAATTTTAGCTATAAAGCTTACTTACTCATACTTGATTCTTACATGTCTTATGATACTTAACATTCTCATACTTGTAAGGTAAACATGGTACATGTATCACTTGATCACATTGATCAGTATACTTTAATAATAATACTCATAATCTTTACTTCCTCATTCATAACATGAATAACACTCAATTTTATCTTGATACTAACTTTTCTTTCTTAGCTTTCTTGATATCTTCTTTTTGGCTTACTCGTTTGCCCGATGAATTTCTGTGAATAACCGATGATACTAAATCTCGACCCACATAACTTGATACCAATGTCATATCTTCGATATGGTCTTACATGGAATATCTCATCTTGGTTTCAAAGCCATGTCTTGACATGGACTTATATGAAGTCTTGCTCTTGATAACATACTCAATGCAAAGCTTGCCCTGGACTTACATAATAGCTTGCTTGCTAACTTGATCAATGCCAAGCTTACCTTGGACTTACATGATAACTTGCTTGCTAACTTGATCAATGCCAAGCTTGCCTTGGACTTACATGATATCTTGATCAATGCCAAGCTTGCCTTGGACTTACATGATATCTTGTGTGGTAGATCAAGTATCTTGGGAAATTCATCTTCAATCGGGACTTGCTCGTACTTATTATCATGATTTCTTGCTTGAACATAACATGATCATTTCATACAATTATTGTACATTATACTAAGCAAATTAATGATAAAAATCATAAAGTTTAGAAATCATACAAACTTACTTCAATATACAAAATGTATGTAGATATGCAATTTAGTCCACAACTTTGTTCTTGCCTCGGTTTCGATCCGAGGCTTCATTTTTCTTGATCTATAATCATAAATAGATCATTTAATAATCATATTGACTAAATTTACACATAATTCATATTTTGGCAAAATTACTATTTTGCCCTTATACTATCTAATATTTGCACTTTTGTCCCAATTCTCGTAAACTGATTTTCATGCAACTTTCTTAAACTTCATGCTTAGTTGAATCGTTTTCTCTTTTATAACAGTCATCAATTCTCACTATTTCTAGTAGGTATTACCAATTTTATAACTATTACAAAATGGTCCCTACTACCATTTTTCATAAAACTCATTAAGGAAAAGATGTTTATATAACATCAAACTCTCTTACACTTCCATAAAACATCATTTAACAAGCATATCATTCAAGGGTAAATTTTTGAACATGCATCTTAGCTCATTTTATAGCTAAAATTAGCTAATTCATAATACGAGAACTTCAAATATATGAAGAATATTAAAAACGGGGCTAAGATGAACTTACTATGAGCTTGAAAAAAAATGAAGAACCCTAGCTATGGTGTCTTTAAATTTTCGGCAACACAAGGAAGAAGATGAGTGAATTTTTCTCATCTTTTTCCCATTTAAAGAACTTAATAGGCAAATGACCAAAATGCCCTTCCTCATAAAAATTCTATTTAACACCATCTCAAGGTCAATTTTGTCCAAAATTTTATTTTTTCAGAAAATTGCTATTTAAGGGCTCATAATTATTATTCTAAAGCTATTTCATGCAAAAAGCTTCTAGAAACTCATATATTGCAACTTTTGCAATTTAGTCCTTTTTGGACCAATTGACCTCAACTTAAAAAAATTGCTTTACAAAACTTTCATACTCACGTGCAAACATGGCATAAACTTGAAAAACTCATAAATTCACCTCGGGTTCATGGCCTCGCACCACTATCCCTACTAGGCCCTAAATCGGGCTTTTGCATATACTTTTTACGAACATATGTACATTTTGACAATTATGTCTTTCACTCCATAATTTATAGATTATAAGCCATAGCATAATATACAATACTTACGTCTCATGTAACACGTAAAAAACTCATTATCCATTTTTTTTTTTGGCTTATTTCAACAAACACAAAACTTTGCATTATAGACACTATTCATATTTCATTATTCAAATGAGGTTCATTCCACAATTTCGTCAACTTATTTCCGATCATTAGTGTATTCTTCCTAAAAATGTTAAGTTCACTGAATATTAAGCATACTATATAGCTAGTAACATTATAAACATGGTGACATAGACAAGCACACATAGCTAACAAGGAAAAAGAATTCCATAATAACTTCCTGTAATAGCTTGATTTTTAGTTGTACCGAAATAAGCAGTTCAGAACCCTATTTTCGTAAATTGAGCTTGTAAATATTAAATATGAATATTTATGGGGTTAATAAAATAGAATATTGATGTTTGGTCTATCAATTTTGTCTACTAAATAGTTAATTTGGGTGCAGGGACTAAATTGTAAAAGTCCAATAGATATAGGTTTTTAATTAACCAAAGACTAAGGGATTTAATTTGCAATTAGCCAAATTTCCAAAATGGTAATTAAATCATTTTATAATATGTGATATTGGATGATGATGGGGATTCCATTAAGTTTGATTAAAAGTTAATTATGTTAAGTAAACCATAATTTAATTAATTAAATAAAGTTAATTAACAACTAATTGATGTATAAATAGAAAATGTTAGTGAAAAATGTCTCATCTTTCTCCCCTTCGTTTTCCACCATTAAAAGAAAATGAAGGAAAACCTCCAAGTTCTTCAAATATTTGGCCACTTATTTAGGTATGAAATTCACGCCTTTTTCTTGTATTTTCTTATAAATTTGAAGTCATGGGAGCTTGATTTAGCTAGACCATGTACCAATTTGTAAAACTTTTAAAGTTTTTGGAAGTTTCCATTGTTGATTTCTTGATGAATTAAGCTTGGAATTGATAGACTTTAAGCTTAGATTAAGATAAAGGACTAGGTTGTAAAGTTTAAATTTAGTTTTGCACATAGGGACTAAAGTGATTAAAATGAAAAATTATAAAGTTTAATTGTTATTTTGTACATAGCTAGCCCATTTATATGAAATTAAATTTTAAACTGTGGTTAAAAATTTGAGGTTAAGGCTATTTTTACTTTAGGGACTAAATTGAATAAAGTGTAAAAGTTTAGGGGTATCAAAAATAAATTCATATAGGTTCGTTTATGTTATAGCATATTATGAAAATGTTTGGTATTGATGGATTGTATAAAATAATTGTATAGCTCAATAGTTGAATCAAAACGAAAGTAATCGAGACAAAGTTAAAATTGTTGATTAGTCCCCAAAGAATCAACTTGTTTGGTGTTTTGAACAGGTAAGTTCATATGGTATATATTATGTTAGGATGTTATGCATTTGAATTGATATGTGTGTGTGTGTGTGTGTGTGTGTGTGTGTGTGTGTGTGTGTGTGTGTGTGTGTGTGTGTGTGTGTGTGTGTGTGTGTGTGTGTGTGTGTTTGTTTATTAATTTGTTAGTTGTGAATTGGTATGAAAGGTTAGAATTGGACTAAATTGAACTATGATGTTATATGTGTAAAAGATGCCCGTGTGAAATCTAACACCCCAAACCCGGCCTAGACATTATGACTGGATCTGGCATGTTACATGAAAAGGGTGTTGAAAAAAATTAAACTACGCGTTCGTTAAAAAGTTGAAACTTCAAGTTTAGATATTTGTTTGAAAAGCTAAGCGATTGTTTAGAAAAGTTGTTCGTTGAAAATGTTGTGCCTCTTTTGAAAATTCTGAGTTTCGTTATTTATTTTGAAAACATCACGACTTGCTTAAGGTTCGATTTTTAAAAAACTGCTTTGATTATGAAATCAAATTTGAATAGTTACAGAAACGTGATATTTTGAAAATAGTTTGTTAACACTTTTAAGAAAACTCCCATATTAAGCATTTAACAATAAATAATAATGGAAAAGCAGGTTTAAAAGGGAATTTAAGTCTAAAGGCCTTATTACAAAATATTAAACCCAAACTAAATAATCTTAAAAAAAATAAGGTAAAAGTTGAATTTACTAAGGTTTGCGCGAAATCTCCGATGTATGGCGACCACAGAGTCCTCCACGGCTCCAAGTCCTCTATCGCTAGGGATTACCTGCAAGGTTAAAGAAAAGGGGTGAGTTATGAGAACTCAGTGTGCAATCCCCTAAACTGGCATTAACTGGGCCCGAGCCCATAAGACATCATTTTGGGCCTAAGCCCTATAATAATGAAAGTGCAAATGACGTAGTGCAACCCAACCTAATCCAACCAACACACCCCCGACCAGCCAATCACACCTGTAGGGATCAAGTCAACCCACCCTGCCACACACACCAATATTGCAGTCAAGCTGCTAATCACAGTGTAACACCCCAAACCCAACATATGCATTAAGAGTGGATCCGACATGTCACATGAGAAAAATATATTTAAGTCCTTTTTCATTCGTACGTAAATAGGTATTTATTTGTAAAAAAATCAAGAAAACAATTTTGATTTGAAATATTTGACAAAATACTACTAACTTCGAGGATTGATTGATAAATCGATAAATTTGAACTAATGATTTTACAAACCGTGACTTTGGAAAAATATTAATGAAAATTTGAGAGAAACTTTCCGGGTTAAAAATATTTATACAGTTTATCATAAAATACATTAGTGTATTCATTTTAGAAAATCTTTATTTAAGTTTTAGAAAATCCCATTAAAAGCAATTTGATCAACATATAAGTACGTCAAGCATAAAGCAAAATAAAATAATCCCATGCAAATATAAGTACTTCAACATTTTCCCATCCCATGCAAATTTATGTAAATACGACATACGTGATAAATCGTGATATTTACAATATAACAACATTCATTAATTTAGAGCTTCATTACAACAATTTCGGCCCAATAAAACACTTTTGCAAATCGGTCCATTAGGGCAATCTATCAAATTGGCCCATGAAGGCAATATATCAAAACGGCCCATTAAAGCAATATATCAGAACGGCCCATTAAGGCAATATATCAAATCGGCCCATTTTGGCAATATATCAAATTGGCCCATTTGGGGCATTTTCGTAATTTGACCCTTTAGGGGCATTCTCGTAGTTTTCACAGTGTTAATGCTGATTTTGTCAATTTTATCAAAATAGTGAAATTTAGGCCAATTTTCCCCGGTTTAAACCACTTTACGATTTTAATCATAGCGACTTATTTCCAATATGATATCAATCTTAGACCCACGAAAATCGGTGTGAGATTACACACCTGATTACGGTAAGTACTAGGCTTTCATGATCTTCGACACCTAAGATATCATAACGCCCGATTAGATGACATACGTGATTTTATTAATCAACTCTAAATAAACTATCTAAAGTGTTTAACCTTGGAATCGTGAACGACCACGATTTGTCGATTCTCCCCGGATGATGGTCCACAACCCAGTGGAAAATCCTGAACCGCCGATATTGCCCTTGTTTGAATCTAGGAGTAGGGATTGTTAATCTACTCCTTTTGCGATCTCCACATGCTTTCCCTTTCGATTTGATATCGCTTGCCTCCATTGAATAAAATCTTAGTCAAAGATAATATTACGTTGCTTATGGAAATGATCGACTAAGGAAAAAGGGTCAGCTTACCACTTGAATCGCGTGATCAACTAGCTGATAGATCGAGCGATAAAGTCCCTAAAATAATATAATCAATTAATCAAAACCCCTATTATCCCGATAACAACTTATACGATTAAAGAACGATTTCAAATGACCCACAAAAAATTCCTTACCTCATCAATATTGGATCCAATTTCCACCGTTTGACTTAGGGCTAGAAAGATACACCGCCACCCATTTCGAACACTACGAAAAAGAGGGTGATTAAGATATGAAGAAGTGGAAGATAACACCATTTTTGGTTAAGATCACGATTTACAACCGAATAATGATAAATACTTATTCAGCTAAAAAGAAAAGAATATAAACATAGAAAAGAATTCACTTACCGATTTAATCAAAGAAGGTATGTCAACTCAAACGAGAAAAACATTTATGAAGGAGTGATTATGGATTGAGAGTTTCGGCTATGGAAGAAAATAATCAAGAATAGTTTCGGTTATGAGGGTATCGATTAGAGAAGAAGATAGTAGAGTTGGAGAAATTCGTGAAAAAGAAAAGAAAGGTTGAGAAAGGGTGCTTAACAAATTTCGGTTTTCAAGAGAAGATGAATGAAAATAATTTGGTTTCTATGGTTTGGTACTTTCGGCAAACAAGAATGAATTGAAGAAAAGAAATGCTCACTAATGGCTTGAAATTTCGGCAAAGAGGAGAAGAAGTTTGAGAAAAATGACACAAAAATGCTAAAAGGAATTTTTGGCCAAACAGGCACCAAAGTTTCTACCAAAAGGAAAAAGAATTTTGGCTACTCTCTCCCTATACCAAAACCGTGCATACTATGACAATAAGGTCAAAATTTGGCCAACAATTCTTTCCATAACACCACCCTTGAAAAATGCCAACATGTTCCTATAGCTTGCCTTTTTCTATTGATTTCTTTCCCTACCCTCATCTTTTCCTTATATCCATAACCACCCTGCCAAAATTAAAAAGTCCACCTTGCCTTATATACCATCTTGGCCGACACTTAGGGAAAGAACACAAAAAAATTAATCAAAATTTTGCACTTGATGGGATTTGAACCTCTCCCCTCAAAGTCCTTTATATGGCGCCATATCCCCTTTACCATAAGCTCCTTTATGCTAGCAAAATGCTCGCTAATTTCCATAAGACTTGATGCCACTTACTATATCTCCCTAATAAGCTTAAACACAAAAATTTTTACTAGGGCCCAAATAGACCCTGAGCCTTCACAGAACCCCTAACATACACAATTAATATTTTTAACTAGCTTGTCGCAAGAAATATGCAACACATAAAATTCTAAATTTTAGGATGTTACAATTCTACGCCCTTAAAGAAAATTTCATCCTCGAAATTTACCTGATTAAAAGAGATGAGGATATCGCTGCCGAGTCGTGTTTTTAGGTTCCCTTGTAGCTTTCTCTGATCCATGATTACGCCATAATACTTTAACTAATGGTACTGACTTCCTTCTCAGCACCTTAACATCCCGATCTAAAATTTGCACTGGTTCCTCTTCAAAAGGCAAGTCAGGTCTTAACTCAACTTCCTCTACCAGTACAACATGAGACAATCCGATCGTTAATGCCTTAACATAGAGACATGAAATACGTTATGTATCTGACTTAATTCCGGAGGTAATTCCAACTGGTACACCACTGGTCCAACACGCTTCAACACCCGGTAAGGTCTGATGAACCTAGGGCTCAACTTGCCCTTCCATCCAAATCTAAAGATCTTCTTCCAAGGTGAGACCTTTAGAAAGACTTGATCTCCCACCGCAGACTCAATATCCTTACGCTTCAGATCCGTGTAAGATTTTTGTCTATCCGAAGCTTCCTTTAATCGCGGTCGAATTACCTTTACTTTTTCCTCCGTTTCTGATATCAGCTCAGCACCCAATAACTGTCGCTCCCCCAACTCAGTCCAACAAGCAGGAGTACGACACCTTCGACCATACAACGCCTCAAAAGGTGCCATCTGGATGCTGGATTGATAGCTGTTGTTGTATGCAAACTCTTCCAATGGTAGGAAATCCTCCCAACTATCCATGAAGTCGATCACACAGCCTCTTAACATGTCTTCCAAAATTTTGATAACTCTCTCCGACTGACCATCTGTCTGAGGATGAAATGCCGTGCTGAAATTTAGCTTTGTTCCCAAAGCTTCATGTAAAGCTTTCCAAAATCGTGATGTAAACCTAGGGTCCCTGTCCGATATAATAGACACTGGTACCCCATGTAACCTTACGATCTCTGCTACATACAACTTGGCCAACTTTTGCAATGAGTAATCCGTACGAATAGGTAGGAAATGAGCAGTCTCGTTAATCGATCCACTATTACCCAAACGGAATCTTTCTTAGTAAGCGTTAAGGGTAACCCACTAACAAATTCCATGGTTATCCTTTCCTATTTCCATAATGGAATTTTCACCGGTTGTAGCAATCCCGATGGCAATTGATGTTCGCCTTCACTTGTTGACATGTCAAGCACCTACTCACGAAATTAGTAACCTCCCGTTTCAACCCTGGCCACCAATACTGCTCACGAGGGTCTCGATACATCTTATTTCCTCTGGGGTGCATAGCATATGGGCTACTATGCGCCTCATGCAAAATCATTTGTCTCAATTTCGAATCTTTGGGTATACAAATTCTTTCGCGAAACACAATACTCCATCACTATTCAATCAAAAATCCCCTATCTCACCACCTTCTACATGCTGAAGTCAAGGACTCAATACTTCATCTGTCAACTGCTTTTCCTTGATTTGACTTATCCATGCAGGCTTCACCTAAAGTTCATCCATCAAGCTACCATCTTCATAAAGGCTGAGGTGAGCGAACATCGCTCTTAGATCTGATATCACCTTCTGACTTAACACATCAGCCACCACGTTGGCTTTCCCATGGTGATATTCTATGGAGAAGTCATAATCTTTCAATAGTTCTATCCACCTCCGTTGTCTCAAGTTCAACTCCTTTTGTGTAAGGAGGTACTTTAGACTCTTATAATCTGTGTAGATAATCGACTTCTCACCGTACAGATAGTGTCTCCAAATCTTCAGAGCAAACACTACTGCAGCTAAGTCCAAATCATGAGTGGGATAGTTCACCTCGTGCAGCCTTAATTGATGAGATGCATAAGCCACCACTTTTCCTCCTTACATTAACACACATCCCAAGCCCGTGTGTGACGCATCACAATAAACAATAAACTTTTTTCCAGCCTCAGGTTGAATCAATACTGGCACTTCTGTCAGAATCTTCTTCAATTTCTTAAAGCTTTCTTGCTGTTTATCTGGCCACACAAATGGTACTTCCTTACACAACAGCTTAGTTAGGGGTGCAGCAATCAACGAAAACCCCTCAACAAAATGCCTGTAATACCCTGCCAACCCTAGAAAACTCTAAATTTTGGCCACTGTCTTCGGTGGTTTCCAGTCCAACACCTCGACCTTCCGGGGATCAACTCTAATTCCTTCAGCAGACACAACATACCCCAAAAAGGTCACTTCCTTCAGCCAAAATTCACACTTACTGAATTTGGCATAAAGTTATTTCTCCCTTAATATCTGTAATACTACCTGCAAATGCAAATCATGCTCTTCTTCATTCTTTGAGTACACCAAAATGTCATCTATGAACACCACCACAAAATAATCTAAATAGGGTTGGAAGACCCAGTTCATCATGTCCATAAATGCAGCTGGTGCATTAGTCATTCCAAATGGCATCACCAAGAACTCATAATGCCCATAACGAGTTCGAAACGCCATCTTATGAATATCTGCCTCCTTGACCTTAAGCTGGTGATACCCCGATCTCAAATCTATCTTCGAGAAAATTGAAGCTCCTCGCAGTTGATCAAACAGATCGTCGATTCTCGACAACGGATACTTGTTCTTGATCATTAATTTATTCAATTGCTTATAATTGATGCACATACGCATCGACCCATCCTTCTTTTTAACGAACAAGACTGGCGCTCCCCACAGTGACACACTCAGTCAAATGAATCCACGATCCAACAACTCTTGAATTCAAGCCTTAAGCTCCGTTAACTCCTTTGGCGCCATTCTATAAGGAACAATGGACACTAGAGCCGTTCCTGGCAACAGTTTAATGCCAAACTCTACCTCCTGATCTGGAGGCAATCCTTGAAGTTCCTCAGGAAAGACGTCTGACAATTCTTTCACCATTCTAGCACTTTCCACCGAAAACTCCTTGGCATCCAAAGCACTGATGAAGGCTAAAAATGCTCCACACCCTTTTTGCACCAAATTTTTGCCTTTAAAGCCGATACCACATTAGACAAATAATTTCTTGTTTCTCCTATCACCCTCACTTCCTTATCCTCTGAAGTTCTTAGTAACAACTGCTTTGCAGCACAATCCAAGTTCGCACGGTGTTTTACCAACCAGTCCATGCCCAATATAAGGTCAAACTCGCTGAATGGCAGTTCCATCAAATCCGCCAAAAGTATTTCCCCCTGAATTTCTAAGGGCACATTCCTAAACAACTTATTTACTATCACTAACTGTCCTAGAGGACTAACTACAGTTGTTTCTCTAATAGTAATCTCAGATCTAATATTTAGATTCCCAGATACAACACAAGCAACATATGAATGGGTGGATCCAATATCTATCAAAGCAGTAACAGGTACATTAGATATGAAGAACGTACCGGTTATTAGATCAGGTGCATCACCATCCTCTTGACGTCTGACCATATAAACCAACCCTGGCTGTCGGGCCTCCGCGTTACCCCTATTACCAGTACCTCTACCTGGTGCACCCTGACCTCGTCCTACGCCATTACCACCTCGACCTGGCCCACGTCCTCTCGATGGTTGTTGAGCGCCTCTAGTCGGTCAGGCATTATAATTCTGAACATCCCGAGTGCGGCGGTGCATCGAGGCAATCTCTAAGTCGATGGTCCTTGGAACCACATTTGAAACAACCACCGGTTCTCTTCTAGCATTCACCCAGGTGTCATTTTTCGTAATCCGTACATGGTTGTAACTGATTGGTAGCAGCTGGTACCCTAGCTTGAGCTGGCTCCTCATTCCTGGGCCTCTTTTAAAACCCTCTAACAGGACCTGAATACCCCGAGTCTCTCTTGTTCCTGCCCCTATCCCTGTCTCGATGTTGCCTCTCTGAGTGTTTAACCTCTTCAGCTATCTTGGCTTTCTCCACCAGTGTGGCAAAACTCCTCTCCTTCTGTGGGGCTATCAGTACCCCCAACTCATCATGCAACCTGTCCTCAAAATGCACACAGCGTTCGTAGTCAGTCGGCACAATTCCTTAGGCATGCTGACTTAGACGCAGAAATTCTGCCTCGTATGCTGCTACAATTTTACCTCCTAGAACCAGATTCAGGAATTACTTCCTTCGAGCATCCACATAACTAGCCCCGATATATTTTCCCTGGAATGTCGTCTTAAAGAAATCCCAAGTAATACGATTTGCCTCAGTTCCTTCCCGAACAGTGAGCCACCATTGATATGCCTCGTTTCTCAACAAGGACACTACTCCTTTCAGTTTCTGCTCGACAGTGCAATCCAAATCATCCATGATCCGCTCCACAGCCTCAAGCCAGTACTCCACTATATTTGGGGCCACACCCGAGATACCCCTAAAAACCTCAGCACCATTCGATCTGAGTCGTTCTGAAATTGACCCACGAGTTGCCAGCCCAGTTCTTACCCCAGCAACCCTTTCCAAGACTCGCAACATTGCTTGGGACAGAGTGTCGTCCTCCCTTATACGATCATGTGACCCAGCTTCATCACAGGTGACGCAAGTGCGTCCATTTCCGGCATATGACCCGACGCCTCAGACACAACTATAGAACCTCGGCCTCTACCACAGCCACGTCTACCACGTCCACGCCCTCTAGCGCTCATATTGACTAATTCGATTTAATCTGATTAAAAGTCTTATGAATCAGTATACGATTTCAGTATTTATTAAACAATATTTTATGAAGTATAAGAAGTAAAGTAGTTTTTGCAAACGCATCCTATAGTCTCAATCTCTATAGTTTCAACACCTAAAACTAAAAGTTCTAGAGTGTTTCTACAGTCATACCATAATAATTGAAATCATAAATTGATAACATATACTTACTTAACTTGTGTCGGATACTCGTGGTGCCATACTTCCTTTAGAATGTGCATTTATAATTTAAAATTCAAGTAGCTTTTGGAAAACATTTTTGAACCCAAACCACAGCCGAGTTTTGTTATCGAGCTTTGATACCATAAAAAGTAACACCCCAAACCCGGCCTATGCTTTAAGGGCAGATCCGACATGTCACATGAGAAAAATATAATTAAGTCCTTTTTCATTCGTACGTAAATAGGTATTTATTTGTAAAAAAAATCAAGAAAAACAATTTTGATTTGAAATATTTGACAAAAAACTACTAACTTCGAGGATTGATTGATAAATCGATAAATTTGAAATAATGATTTTACAAACCGTGACTTTGGAAAAATATTGATGAAAATTTGAGAGAAAATTTTCGGGTTAAAAATATTTATATAGTTTATCACAAAATCCATTTGTGTATTCATTTTAGAAAATCTTTATTTAAGTTTTTAGAAAAATCACATTAAAAGCAATTTGATCAAAATATAAGTACGTCAAGCATAAAGCAAAATAAAATAATCCAGAGGCCTTATTACAACATTTAACTCAAAATAGTAAAGTAATAAAATGAATGAAAAAGAAATCTAGAGTCCAAATAAAATTGTTTCTGAAGTACGGCCCCCACCAAGTCATCCACGGCCCAAGTCCACGTCACTGAGCATTACCTGCAAGGGTTAAGGAAACGGGGTGAGTTACTAGAACTCAGTGTATAATCACCTTTCCGTTGATCACTGGGCTTGAACCCTTTAGCAATATTTTGGGCCTAAGCCCTTTTATAATAATGTATCAAATGAAGATAATGCAACCCAACCCAACCTAATAATCCATCCGCTACACACCTCCCGTACCATCCCATCACACCTGTGGGGATCAAGTCAACCCACCCTGCCAAACACACCAATCGCATGCATTTGCCATTTATAATTTAGTTTGGTTGTGGCCAAGCAACCAAAATCATAACGAATCAAATTAACAAACAATTTTGTGGCAGTGCCACCAGAATCAATTCTCTTCAACATTTTCCCATCCCATGCAAAATTATGTAAATACGACATACGTGATAAATCATGATATTTACAATATAACAACATTCATTAATTCAGAGCTTCATTACAACAATTTCGGCCCAATAAAACACTTTTGCAAATCGGCCCATTAGGGTAATCTATCAAATTGGCCCATGAAGGCAATATATCAAAACGACCCATTAAGGCAATATATCAAAACTGCCCATTAAAACAATATATCAAATCGGCCCATTTGGGGCATTTTCGTAATTTGACCCTTTAGGGGTATTTTCGTAGTTTTCACAGTGTTATACCGATTTTGTCAATTTTATCAAAGTAGTGAAACTTAGGCCAATTTTCTCCGGTTTACACCACTTTAAGATTTTAATCATAGCGACTTATTTCCAATATGATATCAATCTTAAACCCACGAAAAACGATGTGAGATTACACACTTGATTACGGTAAGTACTAGGCTTTCTTGATCTTCGACACCTAATATATCATAACGCTCGATTAGATGACATACGTGATTTTATTAATCAACTCTAAATAAACGATCTAAAGTGTTTAACCTTGGAATCATGAACGACAACGATTTGTCGATTCTCGCCGGATGATGGTCCACAACCCAGTGGAAAATCCTGAACCGTCGATACTACCCTTCATTTGAATCTAAAAGTAGGGATTGCTAATCCGCTTCTTTTGCGATCTCCACACACTTTCCCTTTCATTTCGATATCGCTTGCCTCCATTGAATAAAATCTTAGTAAAAAATAATATTACGTTGCTATGAAATGATCGACTAAGGAAAACGGGTAGCTTACCACTTGAATCCGTGATCAACTAGCTGATAGATCGAGGGATAAAGTCCTTAAAATAATATAATCGATTAATCACAACCCCTATTATCCCGATAACAACTTATATGATTAAAGAACGATTTCAAATGACCCACAAAAAATTCCTTACCTTATCGATATTGGATCCAATTTCCACCGTTTGACTTAGGGCTAGAAAGATACATGGCCACCCATTTCGAACACTACGAAAAAGAGGATGATTAAGATATGAAGAAGTGGAAGATAACACCATTTTCGGTTAAAATCACAATTTACAACCGAATAATGATAAATACTTATTCGGCCAAAAAGAAAAGAATATAAACATAGAAAAGAATTCACTTACCGATTTAATCAAAGAAGGTATGTCAACTCAAACGAGACAGAAGTTATGAAGGAGTGATTGTGGATTGAGAGTTTTGGCTATCGAAGAAAATGATCAAGAATAGTTTCGGTTATGAGGGTATGGATTAGAGAAGAAGATAGTAGAGTTGGAGAAATTCGTGAAAAAGAAAAGAAAGGTTGAGAAGGGGTGCTTAACAAATTTCAGTTTTCAAGAGAAGATGAATGAAAATAATTTTGTTTCTATGGTTTGGTACTTTCGGCAAACAAGAAACAATTGAAGAAAAGAAATGCTCACTAATGGCTTGAAATTTCGGCAAAGAGGAGAAGAAGTTTGAGAAAAATGACACAAAAATGCTACAAGGAATTTTTGGCCAAACAAGCACCAAAGTTCCTACCAAAAGGCAAAATAATTTCAGCTACTCTCTCACTATACCAAAACCGTGCATACTATGACAATAAGGTCAAAATTTGGCCAACAATTCTTTCCATAACATCACCCTTGAAAAATGCCAACATGTTCTCATAGCTTGCCTTTTTCTATTGATTTCTTTCCCTACCCTCATCTTTTCCTTATATCCATAGCCACCTTGCCAAATTAAAAAGTCCACCTTGCCTTATATACAATCTTGGCTGACACTTAGGGAAAGAAAACAAAAAAAATTAATCAAAATTTTGCACTTGATGGGATTTGAACCTCTCCCCTCAAAGTCCTTCATGTGGCGCCATATCCCCTTTACCATAAGCTCCTTTATGCTAGCAAAATGCTCGCTAATTTCCATAAGCCTTGATGCCACTTACTATCTCTCCCTAGTAAGCTTAAACACAAAAAAATTTTACTAGGGCCCAAATAGACCCCGAGCCTTCACAGAACCCCTAACATACACAATTAATATTTTTAACTAGCTTATCGCAAGAAATAATGCAACACATAAAATTATTAATTTTAGGATGTTACACACAGAATATTTGTGGCTGAGCCACCAAAGTAATAATTATATATATATATATATATGTGGCTATGCCACCAATCTACACTGCTCTTTGTTCATTAACCCACCTCATGCAATCATGATAAAATGCAATATACATATCAACATATACAAGTGTAATGTAAACATACAATCGTTACTTAACAACACTGAGGGTAAAACGGTCATTCAACCCATCGAGGGTATTTTTGTAATTTCGTAGCCTAGGGGTATTTTGGTAATTTCACAACCTAGGGGTATTTCGATAATTTCGTAACCCAAGAGTATTTCGGTAATTTCGTAACCCAGGGGTATTTCTGTAATTTTCTCTTTAATGGCCTTTTCGAAGGCCTATTGTTGCCTTGCATGACTCGGGACCCTTTTTGGGTCTTTACAGCACTATTGGCCTAAAACCCATTTTAAGCCCAAACGGGCCCACACGCTCGTATGGCCCAAATCGCATGATTTTACAAATAGTTTTGCAAATTTCATATACGGGCCTATCTTTTGTTACAAATTCAGTAGCTTTGCCCAAGTGGGCCGGTTAGCCCGTTACGCCTATTTATCCCAATTCGGCCCGATCGGGCCCATTATAGCCTCGGTATTGCGAGAGTGTTCGTGACACTGTCAACAACTTAGCTTCACGATTTGTATCTCAATTTACCACTACGAGCATTCGCACGCTCGAGTAGTCACCATTACCGGCTTTTTGGATTTTGGTCGTTTCACATATCAACACAAGCAACCATTGATGTAGGTGTGAGATTACACACCTGACACCTAAAGATACATTCGGTTAACAGTTAGTCTAAAATCCATTTAACAACTTCAACCAAGTACTGCGATTGACGAACAATCTATATCACTTACCAACAATCCGAAAGCCAAAGACTAGAAGAATGACGAGAGTGTAAGCTAGCACTCTACCGATTCGGCCCACACCAAAAGAACTGAGAAGATGGAGGTAGTAAGGAATATATCAATTCGGCCTTGCACTTTGGCTATCGCAATGAGTTCCTAAAACTAAATAAGTGATGTACCAAGGGGGTTAGCCTTAATCCAATATTCAGCCCTCCCATAAGGCAGGGAACCGATATCATCACCACAAAACAAAATCTCAAGAATGTCACTACACATCGAAATAAAAGGGATACTCGCATAACTTCACCTTTACTGCAACCAACGTTAGCGATCTTCACCCGTTGTCAATCAAAAGAATCGGCCTACCCCCAAAAGAGTGTTTCGGCTTACCTTACAAGAAGAGGAAGTAAGATGTGATGAGAATGGGAGAATGTTACGTTCGGTCCAAGGAGAAAAGAATGAGTAAGGGAGAAAGAAAGAATAATAACATTCAAAGAGAAGAAGCCATTGCCTTAACTCAGAGAGAAGTCGAATGGAAGAAAAGATTCGGCACTCAGAAAGTACAACACTAAGCAAACGACTAAGAAAACCAAAATAGAGGTAGAGTGGCTATTGATCTAAGAAAAGAGAATGAGTGGATGAACGAGAGAGGTAGGTCAATGGTTAAAGAATTCGGCTACTACAAAATAAAAAGACAACCCGATTCAAATGAGTAATTCGGCCTAGGTACACTGAGAAGAAAAGAGACTAGAAAAGAATTGGAGGAGAGAGTGAGAAGAGGACTTTGACAAGAAAGAAAATACCACAAGGTGACTTGAAATGTACCAAGAAGAAAAATACATGAATTGTGCAACTGCTAAGTAAAAAGTTAAGGAAATCCGACACTCTTCCCTTACTCCACCCGACTATGCACTCCTCCCAAAACAAAAAATGAACTTAGAAAATGACCGAACATGCTCCTTAAACACCCCTCCCAAATTCAGCCAACCACCTCCACTCTTCACATCCCATGATACCCTCCTTGATTGTCTCCTACACTTACTCCCCTCACTCATTCAAATATTTGACCAATTCAAATCTCCTCAATCTCCTCTCCACCTTCCATTCAAACTTGATTGACCAAGTCTCCATCGACTTTGTAGAGTTCCACTCTAACACAACCTTCTATCCCCTCCTGAGCAAAATAAAAGCTTTCCATTTGCCATCTACAGGATTTGAACCCCTCTCCTCTTTGCTATCATACTGACGCCACCACCACTCCACCATGTGGCCATTTGTGTCTTAACCCATGCACCACAAAAGTTAAGCCTACAGCTAAAGTCTAATTCCCTTTAAAAGAAAATAATCTAAAAGAAAAGGTAGTACCAAGACTAGAACCTTGGATCCCTTACTTCCCTATGGCGTCACTCCCTTGATCCCTAAGTGGCGCCTCTTTGCCACCACACCACAACTCTTTTTTATGTCATTTTTCCCCACATTTTATTCTTAAAGCCTACCTACTAGCTCTCAGGGTTTTATTCAACTAAAATCAAAATTTTCCTAAAGCCCAAGTTTGATCCCGGGACTTCATAGAAGCTCCCTAACTTTCCAAAATCACTCACCTAATAGGTCTAACTTGCATTAGGGCCATTCTCTTGTTCTCAAAAATTTTTAAACGCTCCCACACCCAAGGCCCAATGGGCCCAATTCTACTAGGCCCAAATTTAGGTCGTTACATGAACTTAGTAAATGGTTAGGATACGGTTGGCATGTCAATAGGGTGTTATGCGCACTTGTATGGGATTTATTATAGATGTTAACGAGACCCAGCATTTGTTGCGAATTTTCTATATATACATGACCCAGGTTTAGCTCATACGAGTAACTTGATGTGTAGTGTTCATGGTTTAACACGGACGGTTAACATCACATACAAATGTACTTAGTTCGGATGAGAAACTAGTGTGGTGTAGTTATCTGTGTATCCAAGTCTATTTACTAGGGTTCATCGAGCAAAAGGGTCTATATGAAATTGAGAAATTGAAATGAGATGAACTGAACTTGATATCCAAATGAAAAGTCATTGAATGAATTTGTAACACCCCTAACCTGAATCCGTCATTGGAATAGGGTTACAGAGCATTACCAGAGTTTACAAAACAAATAGCAGACATTTCATAATTCTATAGTAATCATATCAGATTTCAATCAAGTTTCATCATATAGTTCCTTACATGAGCCCTCAAGGCTCAAATCATGCATTAGAAATGAGTTGGGACTAAATCGGAAACTCATAGAATTTTTCGTGAAATTTTAAATTTTTTCCCATATACATGGGTTACACGCCTGTGTGAGTAGCCATCTGGTTCACACGGCCAAGTGACACACCCATGTCCTAGTCTGTGTGGTTTATGAAACAGGTCACACGGCCGTGTTCCCAGCCCGTGTAACTTTCTGACTTGCAAAATATTATGGTGCAGTTCTCACACGGCCAAGACACACGCCCGTGTCTTAGCTCGTGTAGCACACACGGTTGAGACACACGCCCGTGTCTCTGCCCGTGTGCTCAATTCTGAGCATTATGTTCCTCGAATTTAAAATGCAGGGGACACACGGCCAAACCAAACGCACATGTGCCAGGCCTTGTGTCATACACGGTCAAGACACACGGTCGTGTGTCTACCCGTGTGGAAAAAATAAAGCCATTTTCTAGCTTAATTTCTCACCCAAACTTTGTCAATAGCCTACACCAAAACTTACATTCATATACCACCCAATTCAAGCATTCAAAACAAGTCCAAATCATGTCTTAAACATGACATAATATCATATACAACCAATGTACCCTTAGATACCATAAATGACAATTTATTATCATGTTAATCTATCTTTCATATTTATCCATTTACCAAATGTACACATCCATGATTACATTCATTTTCAAACATGATAGATCAACTTATAAACATATCAAAATATGTCAAACACAAGCCATCCCAATGGCTAGTTTATTTCAAAACATTTACATTCCATCAGTGGCTAAATAATCTATAAATGCCATTATAACCATAATTGATTTACCGTATATACCAAAATGGGCCGATGGATAGTGTGAATGACCTCCGCCAAGCTTCCAATCCAACGAGCTTCCGAATCACTATAGAACAGGGGAAAAATAAAACAGAGTAAACATATTATGCTTAGTAAGTTCGTATAACTTGGAACTTAACTTACCACTATCTTAAATTTAGGTAAGCATTTAATTTATTCCCAAGTCATGTTGGCCAAATTCCTAAATACATATCCTCATTAACCATGTCAGTCACGTATTCCGGGTAATAACTCATAATCACAAATATACACAATTGCAGACAATTTCATACAAATATTTTCAATATATCACGAAAGTACAAAATCATTAAGCATCTTCCACATTCTTGTATCAAGTACATTATACTTCAACGTAACAAATGCTATCATTTCCACGTATCTCAGGCTTGTTTCAGTAATAGTTTGTTTTGTATTCATGTTAAACATATATTTTTCATGAATATCAGAATATATATTTCTCGACACTAGTCAAATTTCCATGTTCAAATATTTCTCATATCATGTGTTCATGTAACAAGTACAATTCAAGTTCATGTAATTCAAATACATTTCATAATAATTCATCTGGAGTTCAGATCATTTCATGTCAGAAATTTACCCATTAAATCATTTGAAATATCAATATCACATGAGTAGTACACTCAAGGTGTACAAATCTATAATCATGGATGAATGTATTCATCTAATTTCCATGTACATATATCATCATCTCATTCATGATGTATCATCACTTTCATGTATTTCAGGCAGATACGTGTAATAACTCATTTCTTATTCATATCCTCAGGATTTTTCCCGTTGAATTTATCTGAAATATCGATGGATACACATGTAGTACACTCGAGGTCTACAAATCAGGATTTGTTAATTCATATTCAGGGGTACCCATTAGGGCACTTAATCAGAAAGCACACTCTCAAGCCACATATCATGTAATAGGATTACCAATCTAGGCTAAATCATGTTTCCAACATATGCTCACAAGAGCTTAATTAGGATTACCAGTCCAGGCTAAATCCTTTCTGTAACATATGCTCAGAAGAGCTCAATTAGGATTACCAATCCATGCTAAATCCTAATTGTAACAGATGCTCGAGAGGGATTATATCAGGATTACTCATCCGGGCTAAATCCTATCTGTAATGAGGTCAATATGATTACTCGTCCGAGCTAAATCCTGTCAGCAACAAATGCAGGACCACATTCAATAAGGGAAATCACATTTATCCATAAATTTTCATTTATTCAAACGGGATTCAACATTTTTCAGATGTTATCAGGCATGTAATTATTTAATACATCTATAACATTCATATAATTCAAATAAACACATTCCATATTCATTTCAAGCATAAAAGTGACATTTTTTACCATTTATCATTTATCGGGCATTATCATTGATTGGGCTTTGTCAGATATGTTTTTCAATGGCATATATATATGATATTTATATAATTCACATACACAAAATCTAATTCAAGCATATAAATATACAATTTAGTTACACGAACTTACATCGACAAATGTTCGGGTACATAAAATCTACTAATCCAACATTTTCCTCTTTTCCTCGTTCTAGCTCCAAATTTGGTCTATCCGGATCTATACGAGTAAATTTAATATTAATTTAATACAATTTAAACTCAATTTAGTCCAATTTACATCTTAGGCAAAATTTACCATTTTGCCCCTAAACTTTTAATTAATGATGATTTCGTCCCTAGGCTCGGAAAATGAAATTCATGCAATTTAATCCTTGTTCCAAGCCTAAGCAAAATTTCAATATAAAATTTACAGCACATGCATTTCATAAAATTCAGAATTTTTCCATTATTTTTACAACTTTTCAATTTATTCCCTAAATCATGTTTTAATCAAAATTCACTTTGTAAAAGTTGTTTATATATCAACCACCTTTCATATTCTACCATAAATTTCAAATTTTCAGCATATTCATCCATGGAAAATTTTCTTTACTTTAATAACTTTTCAAATTAATCCCCAAAATAGATAGATTAGACTATCCCGATTTCAAAAATATAAAAATTACTAAAATGAGACTTAAATACTTACCTAATTTGGCCAAGAAAGCTTACTTTCTCTTTCCTAGGGTTTCCATGTATTTTGGGGAAGAAGATGACATGAAATGTTGATATTTTGTTATTTAATTAATTTATCACCTTTTATTTTTCATCTTTCCAATTTCATCATTTTCTTTATTTTATTTTCCATGGATGATTCATCATCCTTAACAACTAAGCACTTTTTAATGGTCTAATTACCATATAAGGACCTCTAATTTAAATTTCTATAGCTATTTAATCCCTTTAGCTATTATAACTCAACTTTTGCACTTTATGCAATTTGGTCCTTTATTAAATTAAACATGTAATCGATAACATTTCTTTACGAAATTTTCACGCAATCTTATTATCATATTGTAGATCATAAAATAGTATTAAAATAATTTTTTTCGAACTCAGATCTGTGGTCTCGAAACCACTATTCTGATTTTATCGAAAATGGGCTGTTACTGAATTAAGCATGAAAAAATTTATTGAAGTAATGCCTTTTACATGTATGTGATTGTATTATTCCTTGATTGAATGTGTTTTTGAGATTAGTTACCTAAAGTGATATGAATTGGCATGTTAAGTACTTTTGGTATCATATGGTTTTGATTATAAACCATTGCCTACAATGTTAGTGTTTTGAATGCCATGTCTAGCCAAATATTATGCCAAGCTAAAGTAACATTAAAATGTTAGGTAAGAATAAGGTAAGTATTGTATAATACATATGAACTTACTAAGCATCATATATGCTTACTGTGGTTGTTTTCTATCCCTTGTAGATTGTCACCTTGTGGAACTCGTCAAGCGAGATTGTCTTGAAGCTCACACTATCACCAAATATGTAGTTATGCAATCATTTTGGGTCTAGGGTTGTGGCATGTATATTTATATAAGATGTCTTGGTGTATACCCTAGTGTTTATAAGTCTTAGTGAATTGAAAATTTTGTGATAATTATGGAAAATGATGATTTTGAATGTTAAGCATGGCATGTGGTTTAGTAATGTGTGATTTAACAATGTTTGATGACTTTAGAAATGAGGAATATGAGTCTATTTGATCTTGGTATATTAAAGATAGTGAAATGAGGTAAGTAAATAGCTAAGTTGGTGCATAACTAGAAATGACATGTTTGATGGTCTTGCTTGAGTTACGTATTTGGTGTATGATTGTTTTGGTCTATTTTAGGTTCATGTAGGTTTTTGAAAATTGAATTATAAAACACCTCTTACCCGTATCCTATGTCGGAACAAGGTACGAGGCGTTACCCAACTTAATAACATGCATACAAACATTTCCGGGTTATGAAATTTCGTTCAAATTTAAAACTTTTCAAACTTCATCTTGAAATCCCTAATATGGGCCTACGAGGCCTAAAACATACTTTAAAAATGGTTCGGTACTAAACCAGGCATTTTAGAAAACTTTGGAAAATTTCACTGAAAATAGGGGCACACGCCCATGTGGCAAGGGACACACCCGTATGGGCAGACCGTGTGATCACACATGCCCATGTCCATAGCCATGTGGATTTATTTTGCAATTCGAACCAAAAAAGGCTTTCACACGGCCTGGCACATGCCCGTGTCCATGGCCCATATCCCGTACACGGTCATAACACACCACCCGTGTCACCACTCGTGTGTTAAAACCTTCACATTCTACTTCTGAAGTTAGCAACATTTTAGGGTCACACGGCCAAGGCACACGCCCATGTGCTAGGCCGTGTGGCGAATTTAAATTTCGCATTTAAGGTGCAGACTTCACACGGCCTGGGTACATGGTATTATGGCCGTGTCATTCACATGGTTGAGACACACGGCCATGCCTCAGCCCGTGTGGTTACTATCGGGCATTCTGTTTTACCAAATTAAGGTGCAGGGGACACACGGCTGGACTATACGCCCATGGGGCAGACCGTGTGTCACAAATGGCCTAGACACACGCCCGTATGTCTACTCGTGTGGACAAAAACAAGGCTATTTACCAAGCCCTTTTGCTACCCTTACTTGCACCAATATAAGCCACATCAAGTAACACTAATCCATACATAAACATCTAACCAAATCATGTATTAACCACATTCAAGGAAATACCAACATTTACATTTATTAATAATAAGTATTAGCCATCAACCATTGCCTTATACAAAATGAATCAACTTCATGACAAACCAACATATTTGGCCACCAAAATATGACACTTAACAAAAAGACTAAGTCCCTATACATGCCACGCTCAAAACATTTAAGCTAATACCAAAAACTTCAGGTGATAATGTGATCGATGCCTCTGACGTCCCTTGATTCCTGAGCTAGCTTGATGGTACTATAAGAAAATGAAAAAAGAGAGGGAGTGAGCATAAAGCTTAGTAAGTTGTATATATATAAGTAACAACATCAACCATGCATCTTTAAACACATAGCATATTATAAATCGGCACAACATTCTTGATTTAACAATGGTAGACTTACTACATATTTACACATCACAAGTATAAGCCAAAGATTACAAGATCGTCCCAAAATCATTCTCGTAGATAGAACTTACTCAATTTCATCCTTACCATTAAGGCATCATAACTAAGCTCATATCTCATAAGTTTCGAGTAAGAACCTGTACCACTAACAACATGATTATATCCTTTCATATCTTTATCATAAGATTTAAATAACCCGTGGAACCATTTGGAATACTAAAGGATATCCAATAAGCCTCACCCAATACGGTAAAATGCTAATGCCATGTCCCAGACATGGTCTTACACTGGCTCACATGTCGAGGCCGATGCCATATCCCAGACATGGTCATACACTAGCTCTCATCTCAATGTCGATGCCATGTCCCGGACATGGTCTTACACTAGCACACATATCAACGCCAATGCCATGTCCCAAACATGGTCTTACTCTAGCACACATATTAACACCGATGCCATGTCCCGGACATGGTCTTACACTGGCTCTCATAATGTAGCTGATGTCATATCCCAGACATGGTCTTACACTAGCACACATATCAACACCGATGCCATGTCCCAGACATGGTCTTACACTGACTCTCATAATGTGGTCGATGCCATGTCCCAGACATGGTCTTACACTAGCACACGTATCACCTAAATGTCATGGAATGGATATCCAATATATTCCTAAGGTACAACCGGGAGTTTTTACTACATCAATTCTCGACATGTATATTCACAACAATAATCAAACATTTTATGCCATAGTACTTGTTCAATACATAATAACAATAAAGTTGTATTATTTACGTACAACTTACATCGGTATACAAAAAGTGGGCGACTAGATTGAATTAGTCTACTAGCTTGGTCTTCCCCCAGTCTAGGTTCGAATTTCATTTTTCTTGATCTATAATGATAAAATTTACTTCTTTAATCGCCACGTTAATCAAGACATTCCAAAATTCCTACTTTGGCAAAATTACCATTTTGCCCTTAGACTTTCACATAATTACAATTTTGCCCCTATGCTCGTAAAACGATTTTAATCAAATTTCCTCCTTCAACAAGCCTAGCTGAACCTTTATTACTCTTATAGAAACTCACAAATCCAATTATTTCACACATTTACTTCCCATTTTATAACTTTTACAAAAAGGTCCATTTTAGGTGTTTTCATGAAAAATCCTTTTCACAAAAGTTGTTTATTAAACAACCAAGTTTCATTTTCTTCCATAAAATTTTAGCAAACAACATGAATACTCACATGGTAAAACCCTAGACTCTCAACCATTTTGCAAAATAGCCCCTCTATTAGTTAGCTTAAGCTACAAGGGTCACAAAAATACAAAAATCATCAAGAATGACCATCAAAAACACTTACTTTCCAGAGGGAAGTTTGGCTTAAAATTGAGCTCTCAAAATCCCCCCTTTTTGCTGAGAATTTTGGTGGTCAAGAGAAAGAATAAAAAGGATAAAGCTTTCTATTTATTTTATGATTATTTTATCATTTAAGTCACCAAAAATCTACCTAACCTTTGACCAATTTCATGAATTAAAAATTCATGTCCAGCCACCACTTTTATTGGTCTATTTACTCAATAAGGACCTCTACTTTAGTGTTCCATAGCTATTTAACACCTTTAGCTTGTAGAACAAAACTTTTACACTTTATGCGATTTAGTCCTTTTTCGATATTAAGCAAGTAATCACTAAAATTAATTCACCAAAATTTTCATGCAGTCATATAATCGTGCTATAACACATAAAATAATATTAAAAATAATTTCTCTAACCTCGAATTATTGGTTTTGAAACTACTATTTTGACTAGCCCCAAAATCGGGTTGTTACAATTCTCCCCCTTAGGGATTTTCGTCCCCGAAAATCTTACCAGTGAAAAGGTTTGGGTATTGATCTCTCATAGTCTCCTGGGGCTTCCATGTGGCCTCTTCAACCCCATGTCTATGCCATAATACTTTCACGAGTGCTAAAATTTTATTTCTCAATTACTTGACTTCTCGGGCCAAGATCTTAATCGGCTCTTCGCCATAAGTCATGTATGATTGAATCTCAACCTCTATTGGTGATAGAACGTGCGAAGGGTCAGAACAGTAACGGCGTAACATTGACACATGGAAAACATTAAGGATCTTCTCTAACTCGGGCAGCAAGGCTAAACGATATGCTACAGACGCAATTTTCTCAATCATGTCATATGGTCCAATAAAACGTGGACTTAATTTGCCTTTCTTACCAAATCTGTGGACTTTCTTTCACGAGGATACTTTCAAAAATACCTTATCACCTACTTGAAACTCAATCTCTTTCCATGTCAAGTCCGCGTAGGATTTCTGTCTATCCGAAACGGCCTTCAAATAACCACAAATCACTTTTACCTTCTCTTTGATTTCTCTGACTAAGTCAACCCCGTGTATCTGATTTTCCTTGAGTTCGGACCAATACAAGGGCGTTGGCACTTACGCCCATACAAAGCCTCATAAGGCACCATTTTCAAACTCGATTGATAACTATTGTTGTAGGCAAGCTCCATCAACGGTAAATACTTTTTCCCAATTGCCTTGGAATTCAAGGACACAACACCGCAACATATCTTCAAGAATCTGAATTACTCTTTCCGACTGACCATCAGTTTGCGGGTGAAAAATAGTACTAAAACTCAATTGTATCCCCAACGCTTCTTGCAACTTTTTCCAAATCTGTGATGTGAACCTCGGATCTCTATGTGAAATGATTGATAAAGGTACCCCGTGAAGTCTCACAATTTCAAAAACATACAAATAGACCAATTTCTCAAGTGGATAATCAATACGCACCAGTATAAAATGAGCTGACTTAGCTAACCTATCAACCACAACCCGTACGGCATCTTTTTTCCTTGGCGTCCAAGGCAACCCAGACACGAAATCCATAGTAATACGATCCCATTTCCATTTGGGAACCATCACAGGCTGAAGTAAACCTGAAAGTACTTGGTGTTCGGCTTTCACTTGCTGACAAATTAGGCACTTAGAGACAAACTCTAAAGTGTCTCTCTTCATTCCCGACCACCAATACATTTTTTTCAAGTCAATGTACATTTTCACACTACCCGGATGGATAGACATACAACTGTTATATGCCTCATGCAAAATTTTTCGAATAAGCTCATCGTCTTTGGGTACACAAATTCTATCTCGAAACATTAAACAGCCATCTGAACCAATCAGAAAGTCTAATTCTATATCCGTCTCGCACTGAGTTATCTTAGCTTGCAATTCTTTATCACCTTTCTCAGCTCGCAGATCTCTTGCAAAAACATTGGTTTCACTTTCAACTCGGCTAAAATTGAACCATCGTTGGTTACAAACAACTGGGTATTCATAGCCCTTAAGGCAAACAATGACTTCCTACTCAAAGCATCGGCGACCACATTCGCCTTTCCAGGTTGATAGTCAATCATCAACTCATAATAATTTATCAACTTTAACCATCTCCTAACACGATGTGTCCTAAGAATCCGACTTCTCGAAGCTAAAATTCATTTTTTTCTAAATTTGGCACACAACTGCTTATCTCTTAAAGTCTACAAAATAGTTCTCAAATGCTCCGCGTGCTCACTCTTATAATGAGAATAAATTAATATATCATCGATAAAAACAACAACGAACTTATCCAAGTACGGTCGAAAAATAAAATTCATTAAATCTATAAACACGGTGGGAGCATTTGTTAAGCCAAAGAGCATGACAAGAAACTCATAGTGCCCGTACCTCATCTGAAATGCGATTTTCGATACATCTTGCTCCTTAACTCGTAGCTGGTAATAACCAGACCTCAAGTCTATCTTAGAAAACACTATGGCTCTTTTCAATTGGTTAAATAGATCATCGATCCTTGGCAAAGGATACTTGTTCTTCACAGTCACCTTGTTGAGATGTCTGTAGTCTATACATAACCTTATCGACTCGTCTTTCTTTTTCACAAAAATTGCCAGAGCACCCCACGGAGAATAGCTCGGTCTCGTAAAACCCTTATCCGTTAACTCTTGTAGCTGAACCTTCAACTCTTTTAACTCCAATAGTGCCATCCTATACGGGGCAACTGAAATAGGTACCATACCAAGGACCAACTCAATACCAAACTTGACTTCCCTAGTTGGAGGCAATCTGGGCAACTCTTCCGGAAACACATCCAGGTACTCACATACCATAGGTACTGACTCAATCTTTACTTTCGACTCATGGGTATTCAACACAAATGCAAGATAGGACTCATACCATTTTCTCATGTATTTCTCAGCAGTCATAGAAGAAATCAGTACAGGTAAGCTATCCGGTTCACCTGATTCAACCCGAATAATATCCCATTTTCACATTTCAGTTCAATAAACTTACTACCACAGTTTACTAACATGTTATGAACAGTCAACCAATCCATGCCAAGAATTAGGTCAAATTCATCAAACGATAGTAGCATAAGGTTAGCCGAAAAACAATGACCACTAATCATCAAAGTACAATTTCTACACACTTTGTCAACTCTCACATGCTTGCCTAACGGGTTTGACACTTTTATCATATATTCTGTAGACTCAACAGGCATATTCATGCTAGACACCAATTTCACACAAGCATACGAATGGGTAGACCCCAGATCAATCAAAGAAACAACAGAAATATCATGAAGAGAAAAAGTATCCGTAATCACATCCAGTGATGATGCCTCTTCTCGAGCATGAATGGCATAAGTCCTTGTAGGCCCTTGGCCCTTGGACCTCACGGTGGAATCTCTAGGGGCACATCTACTGCTAGGCCCACTTTCGGGGTTCTTCTGTGGTCTACCTCTAAAAGGAGCATTACTCGCTCGAACATCTTGCTTTCTGTCTTTCTCATCCATCTCAGGACAGTTTTGAATGAAGTGGTCTAGTGAACCGCACTTGAAACAACCTTTATCATTTCCTCGACACCCACCGAAATGTCTTCTACCACACTGCGAACACTCTGGTTTATTTAGTTGAGCACTACCAACACCCGCAATAGATGTGGTTTGAGCCTTAAAAATCGAGTACTACTTACTCCTATTTCTGTTCGAGAACCTTGCTGAAGCATTTGATCGAGTAGTGAACTCTTTTGATTTCTTGGAGGAGGACTGAAATGCTTTCCTAAACTATCTTTTCTTTGAGTCACGAGACTCGATTTCCACTTTTATTTTCTCTTTAGCCAATTCTTCGGCCTTGCACGCTCTCTCAACAAGCACCACAAACACCTTTAATTCCAGGATGCCAACTAATAGTCAGATGTCTTCATTTAATCTGACCTCAAACCTCTTACACATGATGGCTTTGGTGGAAACGCACTCCTGAGCGTATGTGCTGAGCCTTACAAACTCACGCTCATACTATGTTACTATCATTCAGCCTTGCTTCAATTCTAGAAATTTTTTCCTCTTCTGGTCTATAAACCTCTGACTAATATACTTCTTCATGGTCTATAAAAACTCTCATGTAATTATTTCCCTTAGTACAACTGACACAAAGGTGTTCCACCATTAGTATGCCGAGTCTCACAAGAGTGACACAACACACTTCATGCACTCCTTAGGTGTGCAAGACAATTCATCGAATACCCTAGTGGTATTTTCTAACCAGAACTCTGCCCTCTCTAGGTCATCATCTATATTCGCTCGGAATTCCTCGGCCCCTTACTTTCGAATTCTATCTACTGGAGGTTTTTCCCTTCTAATCATTTCCATTACTTGGGGAGCTGTAGGGGCAAGCTGAGGGATTGGAGGGGGTGGAGGAGGTGGAGCGTTCAGGTTTGCACGAACAAATTCCAAATGCCAAGCATCCATCATATGGAGGTAGGCTTCTCTAGCCCCTCTGCCCTGACTCAATTTCATGAGCCCATTCTCGACTGGCACGGTCCCCTCAGCGGGAGCCGAAGCGGTACTCTCTAAATCATCTGTCACTACTCAGTCGGGATCCATTTACTATATGAAAACAAAATTTAAATTTGTCAGGAGTCGTCACACTATCATATCACATATATGGCATGTATAGCTAGACTCGTACTCATGCTAGGTTAGTCCAAGAATTGACTAAACCATAACTCTGATACCACTAAATGTAACACCCCTTACCCGTATCCTATGCTGAAACAAGGTACGAGGTGTTACCTAACTTAATAACATGTATACAAACATTTCTGGTTTACGAAATTTCGTTAAAATTTAAAAATTTTCAAACATAATCTTGACGTCCCTAATATGGGCCTACGAGGCCTAAAACATACTTTAGAAATGGTTTGATACTAAAGTAGGCACTTTAGAAAACTTTGGAAATTTCACCAAAAATAAGGGCACACGCCTGTGTGGTAAGGGATAGCCTGTGTAGGCAGACCGTGTGATCACACACGCCTATGCCCCTAGCCATGTGAATTTATTTTTCAATTTGAAACTACAGGGGTTTTCACACGACCTGCCACGCACCCGTGTCCATGGCCCGTGTCCCTCACACGGCCATGACACACCCGTGTCCATGGCCCGTGTCCCTCACACCGCCATAACACGCCCGTGTCACCGCCTATGTTTTAAAGCATTAATATTCTATTTCTGACGTCAGCAACATTTTAGGGTCATACAGCCAAGGCACACGCCCGTGTGATAGGCCGTGTGGTGAATTTAAATTTTGCATTTAAGGTGCAAACTTCACACGGCATGGGTACATACCCAAGTGTTATGGCTGTCTCATCCACACAATTGAGACACAAGGCCGTGCCTCAGCCCGTGTGGTTACTACTGGGCATTCTGTTTTACCAAATTAAGGTGCAGGGGACACACGACCTGACTACATGATTGTGTGTCAGAGTCTTAAAAATTTAATAAAAGAATGATCGAACCTGGAAACTAACTAAGACAACGATGGAGGCAAGCACACCTATTGAACACTAGTATAGTTTAGTGGCAAGACCAGATTGTCAAACCCAAAGGAACTAAAAGTACTAATATTAACTCTCTTTCTATTATTTAGCCTAAGAATTAAGAGAATATGTTTATTTAATCTAAAATTAACTAACTACTAAGCTAAAGATGCTAAGACACAAAGAATAAATTGGGGAAATACTTGTGGGAAAACCAATTGATTAAGATAATACCTGATGAAGAATCCACCTAGACTTTACTTGCTATCTAACTCTAAACCAGACGATGTATTCACTTGACTTGATCCGTAGGATTCCCTAATTTATATTAATACCTCTTTCGAGGCTATTAACGTCTAACCCTAGGTTGATTAATTAAAATCTCTTTCTAATTAAAACCCCTAGAATTGCATTAACTCGATTTATGGACTCCCATATTTGGTTTGACCCTAATCCGGTAGATTTTCGTCATCCTATCTCTAGGGTTGTGATCAACTCTGCTTAACTATGCTAGATCTACTCTTAGACAAGGTCTATTCCTCCTCTTCCTAAGAGCATAAGTGCTTCAATCAATATCCTAAAATACCAAAAATAAGAATTAAGAACACATAGTTAAGAACAAATCAAGTATTTATCATAAGCTCAGAAAATAATAAAAAGATCCGTCTTAGGTTTCATCCTCCTCAGGTATTTGAGGGGTTTAGTTCATAATCATAAAAGAATACATCTTAGAAGAAAAGATAAAACAAAACATAGGAAAAAACCTAAAACCCCTGAAGGAATTGAATGAGAGATCATTAGTCTTGAGTATGATTTCAGCTTCTTGAGATGAATCAATTGGCTTTCTTCGAGTGAATCCCACAATTTGGCCCCTTTGGCTTGACTCATTGGCCTAGCTAAATGCCTTGCTAAATGCCCTGCTAAACGCTCTCTTGAAGGTTGGCCTCTAGGGTCTTTATATAGGCTTTTGGGAAGTCTTTCTTTGGCTCTAAGTACCCTAATCTGAATGAAACTCTTCTTTGTCGCGGTAGGGACATGCCCGTGTAGCATGCCCGTGTGATATGAGGCTAGGTCGTGGTCGAGCCCGCTAAGGAGGCACTGCCGTGTGAGTCGGGGCCCAGGCCGTGTAATTTGTGTTAGGCCCATTTTTTTCGTTTTCGGCCCGTTTCTCGTTCTTTTCATCCTTTGGCGCTCTCTTGAGTATAAAACATGAAAACAAAGGATTAGGAGCACCTATTTCCATAATTAAAGGGATAAATCATCCAAAAGTAAGCTAAATGTGGGATTAAATATATTCATATTATGGTTTATCAAATACCCCCACAATTAAGCTTTTGCTTGTCCTCAAGCAAAATTCTCAACTCACAATTAAAACAAACTTCCTCAATTCATAATATTCATCGATAATGTTTCATCATAATTCATAGATAATTTATACATCGATAATTTAACTCAAAGAGTCCTAAAGATTCAAACAATCAAATTCATAAGTTTTTAGCAAGAGAAATATAGGTGTTTCCCCCTATCTAAATAATTGCCTTTAATTCAAAATGACAAGGATTGACATCCTCACTAAAGATTCACTCAAATCACTCAAGGTGTTTAAGGTTCAAAATAAAGCAGTAAACAGTCGAACATGAAAAGTTAATCACATATGCTTGCCTAAAAATCAAATCTTTACCACTATAAAATAAGATGATACACAAATGAAAAGGTCTTTAAAAGGGGTTGTAACGGGGCTTAGGTAAAGGTGTGGATAAAGGCTGAATTAGAAGATTTAATATCGAGATTGAATTGAAATTTACCTAACTAAAAATAATGAACTAATCCTAAATAATTACATAAATTGAAAACTTGAAATACTAATAATACGAGCTTCTTCTAAATATGTTGAATTTAAACGTATAAGATCACTTAATTATAGAACTAATAATGAACATACTTCATTTTTTTAAGAACAAATCAAGTAAATACATAATGTGAGAAAATTTCAACTACCGAAACTAAAATAATTAGGCAACTGGTCAAATCAAGTCTCGACAGAAGGGTAGTCAAAAGGAATGGTGATAACAAATACAAGATGGGCTTTGGGTTAATATTAGTGGGTGAATCAATAAAAAAGGTGGTTGGGATCAACGGGGTTCACTAGGGGTTAGTTATGAAGGTAGGCTTTTAGTGGAGTAAGTGGGTTAAATCCTAAGTGTCTTTATCATCTTAGTATATCAAATCAAAGATGTGGTCTCGACATGTATATTCGAAGTAAGTTCTAGAATAACAAATCAATGTTGACACACTCATAATCAATAAAGTGAGCACGAAAAGAATGTATGCTCTAAAAGGCTCAAAATCTCACAAAAATTATTGGTTTTTGATGAAAACCTTATCAATTTCAAACTTCAAGGTAATAATTAATTTCAGGTGGACATCCTATCAAGATTTTAATTTTTTTTTAAATAGACTCATCATACTTGATTCTCTAGTATCTTAAAGTTTAAATCATCATTGCATAATTATCAATGACTTAACCTAAAACATATCAGTAAAAATCATAAATCAATAGGAATTTCATTCTAATTAGTGATATGAGAAAATTACTTAAGACAATATATCATTCAGGGATTTGAGAATAATGAAAAAAGTTAGGAACTTTTCTAAATAAATTTTCACTGCCCACACTTAATATGTACATTGCCCTCAATGTAAAACGATATATATGGAATCATAAGATATAGGGAGAAGTGAAACTTCCTAATTTTTAGATGGATTCTTTGAGTTGGTAGTGGTCGTGGTGTGGTGGCCGTCGATAATCTCTGCGCTAGATGAAGAAATTGGGAATCTCATAAAGAGTTAGCCACGAAATAATAAGAATACTTCAAAATATACTAATTATATATTTAAAGAAAGGAAAAATAAAAAGAAAGAGTGTAAAAAGGGAAATAATGCTAAAAGAACCGATTAATAGACCGAAAGGTCCTTATTATTAGATGGTTCGTGATGTGGGTGTGATTTCTAAGGTCGTGGTGTGTGATTCCCAAGCAGCCTGAAGAACCTAAATCAAAAAAGCTAAAATAAAATAAACTAAATTAAGCATAAGAGAGTCAAAGAGAAGGAAAATAAAAGAGACAAGAAAGACAAATAAAGGTTAAACGGCCTCAAAGACCCTTGGCTTGTCGAGTGGATGAAGTGGCGGCATGAACTTATGCAGATCGGTTTCCCACAGGGGGACTGTGCTGAAATCCTTCCACTTCTTTGACATGTCTATTGTGGAGATCAATAGTTTAGAGAATGAAGGAGGAAAGTGAAAATGGAAGGGAGTGAAGAGTGAATGGGGAGTGGGTGAGAAAGGCAGAGGCGTGTTTTAAATAAAAATTTTCAGCTCCTGTACATCCCCATGCCCGTATCTCATGGGCGTGTTGTGTCCCACGGCCATATTGCACTGCCATGCGGTGGTTCAATCATCTTTACCACGCCTTGTAATTAGGTTGCCACGCCCGTGTTGGTTCAACAGTGCCATCCACGGCTGTGTCGCATAGCCTTGGTAGTAGTTGGAGCCCGTGATTTGAAGATATTTTTCTCGTCTTATCTCATACTATCTCTGCCATGCCAGTACTATCGTCCGTAGTATCCATACGGCCACGACTTTGTGTATGTGTAGATTTATGCGCTTCATTAACTTGGTTAGTTTATAGTTAGGTGCTAAGAGAAAGAGAATAAAAATGACTGGGGTTAGTGCTCAGGTTGCCTCCCGAGAAGCGCTTGTTTAAAGTCTTAAGCTAGACTTACCTCTCATTCGTACCTTTACGGTGGTTTAAGGAGTCAAAAATCCTTTCTCATGCTATCATTATATAGTTTGATTTAAGTGGCATTTACTTTAAAAGTGTCGAATGTAGAATTACTTACCTCGACTGTTCCATAAGGAAATACATTGAGTACTTTAAAATGTGTTTCTTTGTTTGTGTTTGGGTTTGTATTAGGGTTTGATATGGCGAGTCACAGGTCTATTTTATCGAACAGTGCTCGATCTCCTATTTCGAAGTAATTTGATGTTCCTTTAAGCTCATCCGAAGGTTCCTTCGATTTCACTTCGAGTGGTTTTGACTCCTCCTTGAAATGTGTCTTCCACTCATCTAGCTCATCGATCTGAAGCTGTCGTTCCTTATGAATTACTTCTTTATTGGCAAAGGGTCTAGGATCAGGTTCAGGGTTGTAGTTTCGTGGTGGTTCCTGTGAAGAAGGTTGAACAAATTGGTTATCAATTGAATTAACTTTCTCACCTTTATCACTTGATATCCTAGCCAAGTCAAGAGCTTGAAGAGTGACTTTCTCGTCACCTACACTAAGTATGAGTTCACCTGCATCAATATCAATTTTTGTCCTGGCAATTGCTAAAAAGGGTTTTCCTAAAATTAAAGGAATCTTATTGTCCTCATCGATGTCTAAAACGACAAAGTCTATTGGGAATACGAATTTATCAATTTTCATGATAACATCTTCAATTATACCCCTGGGAATTCTAATAGTTTTATCAGGTAATTGAATGTTCATCCTAGTTTATTTGGGTTTCCCTAGACCTAGCTGTTTAAAAATTTTATAAGGCATAACATTTATGCTTGCCCCTAAATCAGCTAAAGCATTATCAACAGATTAACTACCAATTAAACATGGAATTGTAAAACTCCCTGGATCTTTTAATTTTCATGGTAGTCTGTTCTGTAACATTGTTGAGCACACTGCGTTTAATTCCACATGTGACTCCTCGTCTATCTTTCTCTTGTTTGTTAAAAGCTCTTTTGAAAATTTCCTTGAATCTGGCATCTGCAAAAGAGCTTCAAGAAACGGTAAGTTAATATGTAATTTTTTTAAGAGTTTAAGAAACTCACCGAACTGTTCATTTCAATTGTCTTTTTTCATCGCATTGGGATAAGGTATACGAGGTTGGTATTCTTTAATTACTGGTTTTGGCTTTTCTTGGCTTACCTCAACCTTACTTCACTTAACACAGGTTCTTGCCTTGGCTCAGATCCAGAATCTACTAATCCTTCACTGTCATGAGCTGTTATTGCTTGAATTTGCTCCTTTGGATTAGTCTCAATGTTACTTGGCAAGCTACCATGTGGTCTTTCGAAGGTCAGCTTAGCGAGTTGCCCTAACTGGTTCTTGATTCCTTTAATCGATGCTTATTGATTTTTAAGTGTTGTTTCGGTATTTTGAAAACAAGTTTCAGTTACCGTGCAATATTCGAGATTTAGGGGTTATGCATTTTAACTTCAATGCATGTAGTGGCATGCTTGTGTATGATTTGTATGTGTTTTGGGGGCTTCGGGAACCTTGTGATGTAGGTAGAAGCCTTAGAAAAATATTTGATTTTGAGCCTAAAAAGAGAGCTAAGGGAGCTAGGCCTTAAGGAGTATAGTGTGTGGCTTATGACACAAGAACTTAACAGGTAAAGTGGAAAGGGAGGCGCCACTTAGGGCACGGGGGAGTGACGCCTCAGGGGGTTGTGAAGGGTCGTAGGTTCGAGCAACACAGGTAGCGTTTTGAGCTTTTATTTTTCGCCAAGGAGAGTGAAGTGTTGGACAGCACAGGACTCTAAATGGATGAGCATTGGATTTGGTCAAGGCACTTGAAGATTCGGCTGAGAAGGGAAGATAGGTGTTGACTCATTCAAATTCATTTGAATGAGAGAAGAAGAGAAGAATTAGGAGAAAAACGAGGGGAGCAAGTGTTTGAATGTTAGCCGAAATCAAGAGAGGAGTAAGGAGGTGGGATACATTCGGTTTTGGTAAAGGTTGAGCTAAAAAACATAGGTGGATTTTCGGCATAGGGGTTTTGAGGCACACAATTGGTTTTTGGGTGTGAGTACGAGAGTAAGAGTGCTTCTTTTGCTTAGCCGAAAACTCTTCTTAGTCTTTTGGCACTCTTTCCCTTGTTTCGATTTCTCTTTCTCTTCTCTCTTAAACTTTCCTCTTTGGCTGAAACTTTAAGGGTAGGTTACCATTGGGCATTTGGCCTACATCTTCTTTGGTTTCTTTAAGCCATCTCCTCTTCTCTCATTTCGTTTCCTCTCGTGCCGTAAGTGAGATCACCAACACCTCTTCCTCTTTCTCCTCCATTCCATATTTTACTTCCATAGTCGATTTGCTCATTTAGCATTAAGCTGAAATCCATATCTTTTGTTATTACTCTCTAAAGCTGAAAGTCCTATTGCATCTTTACCACTTTGAAACCGATTGTTCTTAAGCACTAAAAGCCGATCATCCTTCTCCTCTGAATCTAGTTCTCTACTTTGGGTTTCTTCTTGTCGATTTCTTAGAGCCAGTTGACCAGTTGCGTTTTGGTCACTCTTTTGCGTGGTAAGGATCTCTATGGACTAATTTCTTTTTCTTTTTCCTTCTTAAACTGTCGAAATAAAGGACTCTAATCCCCCATGTCTCTTTGGCCGAAACCATGAAGGTAAGTTTCGGGATTCTTTTGTAGCCGATGATTAGGGGGAGATCTTTCGGGATTTGGATGTTCGAGGTAAGCAGGATGTAGCATTCGGCCAAGGGCTATTCTTGTAAATCTTATGCAATAAGCCGAATCTAACATAAGTCATGTAGGGGTTTCGACAACCTTCAAGGGCAGGTGATAGATTTCGGGACTTGATCAAGCAAGGTAAGGGGGATGGAGTATTCGGCCAAAGGCCATACCTTTTAAGTGTTAGCCGATTCTAACTGTGATGTTATAGAAGGGTTCGACAGAGATAAAGGAGGAGTGTCAGGATCGAAAGCGTTGTTCTCAGTGTTATCAGGTGTGTAACCCCACCCTAATTCCCGATTATTAAAGATAATCTTAAAAATGTGTTAATAAGGTTATGAATGAACATGGCTAAGGGTACCATTCAATGGTACAGTGTATTCAGGTACGTTACCCCTTAATACTCGATTAATAATGTTTATAAACATTGATATGAAAATAGGTGAAATTTCGTTATGGCGATGGGGTAAGGTATATTGCATGACATCTGTATGTTTTGTATGATGCATGGGCATATGGGAGATAATGATAAAGGGGAAGTGTTCCGGTGGTTTTACCACATTATCCGGTGACTTATGTCACATATTATGAATCCGGTGACTCTGTCATATTATCTGGTGGCTATGCAACGAATATAAGGGCGATGTGCAGTTGACTGCAGTGACTGCCTTCGAGGGTGTGTAGCGGATGAAGGGTCGATTTAGTAATCCCCACGGTGTGATTGGCAGGTACGGGTGGTGTGTAGAGGATGGATATCTAGGTGGGTTTAGGTTGCATCATTGCTTATCTTTGTTTATATGTGATTTAATATGCCCTAATCGATTAGGAATCTGTGTTGGTTGTTACACACTGAGTCTGTTGACTCACCCTTCGTGGGCTAACATTTTGCAAGTGATACTCAGTGAAATGGACCGGGTCGGCAGGGACTTTGTGGTGACCATGCTCAGCTCAGCATTTTCGGGTTTCCTTATAATTAAACCTATTACGTTTTCTTATTAGGTTTTTGGGATTTATTTTGGGTTTTTGTTTTGCTGTAATAAGGCCATTACTATTTAACGGTTTTATTTATGCGTTTTAATTTCATTCTGATACAATCAATATTAACCAAATGGTTAAATAGTTTTTCGTAAAACACCTTCAAATGTTTTGATACCTAAACACCTACGATTTTCAACTTAATGGTAAGCTCTAAAATTCGGCATTTATTTTTAACTTGTAATTTTTGAAACATGAAGATAAAATTTTAGTACAAACTTCAATAACAACACGGTTTTTTAACTTGATCATAGCACAAATCTATTTTCTTCAAAACCACCAATTTCTCCAAGATGACAAAACGAGATTTAGCTACGTTTACTCAAGGAGCATGCCAGATCCGGTCAGGGCCTGTGGCCGGGTTTAGGGTGTTTCAATTTGGTATCAGAGCCAGGTTCAAAACTCGGCCTTGAGGGCTTTTGGGCCCAAAACATTTTTTTAATTGAGTTTTACTAAAAGATGAGCAGGTTTTCTGGCATGGCACCTGAGTCTCCGGCCCGAAGTCCACCAGGTAAGTACCCCTAATTATTGTGTGATTTGTATGTGGGTATTACAGGATCGTAGATTAGTAGATTAGGAGCTATTGAACTCTAGGATTAGCTTACTCTAACACAAAATTACATAAAATTTAAAAACTAATTGAGCAAACCTGTGAGTGAGTCACCGAGTTAAAGGTGTGGCAACAGTTATGCGCATGTCTAGGATTGGATTTAGGGGGAGCTTGGTATTTAAGCAGTCCTAGTGACTCACCTCCTCTTCGCTCGAATCTTACCTGGTACGTAGCGACGGTTCACCCTAACCAAGAGGACTTACCTACAGGCTAAATGCAATAATTAAAACCCGAAAGGGACTAGCTACATTGTTTTATAAAAACCCTAGTTTGGAAATCACCAAATTACCCCCCCCGATTTGCAAAAACTACCTTAGATCTGAAAAAAATTACCGAAGTACCCCGATTTGTGGAAATTACCAAAATACCCTCAGTTTGTCAAAATTACCATACTACCCTCAATTTTTACCAAAATATTCCTAATTTGCAGAAGATACCAAAAACCCCTATTTTGCAAAATTATGAGATACCTCTAATTTGGAAAATTATCAAAATACCCCTATAGGACAAATTACCAAAATACCCCTGGGTTAGGAACGGACGAAAATGTTCAAAGAGGTGACTGTGTGTAGTGGATAGTATTGATGAATGAATGTGATTCTCTGAGTTAGGGTAGGAGATTAGAACGAAAACTTTGTAATGATCGAAAGAACTACTACTAAACTTCTTTACATAAAACGTGCTTGTGGGTTTATCTGACCCAGTGTGTCTCCATGGGGAGCACCGGTCCTATTCGTGAAGAAGAAGAACGGGACTATGCGTATGTGCATAGATTACCGGCAGTTGAATAAGCTGACCATCAAGAATAAATACCCATTGTCGAGGATAGACGACTTGTTCGATCAGCTTAAGGGGGGCGCAGTATTTTCAAAGATAGATCTAAGGTCAGGATATCATCAGCTTAAGGTGAAGGAAGCAGATATCCATAGGACAGCTTTCTGGACAAGATATGGGCATTATGAGTTCTTAGTAATGCCGTTCGGATTGACAAACGCCCTAATTACATTCATGGATATGATGAATCGGGTTTTCCAACCCTACTTGGATCAGTTTGTCGTTGTGTTCATAGACGACATCCTGGTATATTCCAAGTCTAAAAAAGAGCATGATGAGCATCTCCGGGTAGTATTGCAAGTGTTAAGGGAAAAGAAGTTATATGCCAAGTTCAGCAAGTGCGAATTTTGGCTGAAGGAAGTTGCGTTCTTAGGGCATGTGGTGTCCGCAGAAGGGATAAGGGTGGATCCTCAGAAGATCGAGGCAGTATTGGATTGGAAACCACTTAAGTCTGTGGCAGAGGTTCGTAGTTTCTTAGGGTTAGCAAGCTACTACAAGAGATTTGTTAAAGGGTTCTCGTCAATAGCAGCACCTCTGACGAAGTTGTTGAGAAAGGAGGTACCTTTCGTATGGGCGGATAAGTAGCAGGAGAGTTTTGAGAAGCTTAAGAGAGTATTGACAGAAGCTCCAATTTTGATTCAGTCAGAAGCAGGGAAAGACTTTGTGATGTATTGTGATGCTTCCCATACAGGATTGGAAGGTGTTCTAATGCAAGACGGGAAGGTGGTCGCTTATGCGTCTCAAAAATTGAGGCCACATGAGGTTAACCATCTGACGCATGATCTGGAGTTGGCGGCGGTATTATTCGCTCTAAAAGTGTGGAGGCACTACTTGTATGGAGAAAGGTCGGTGAACTACATGGACCACAAGAGTCTGAAATATTTGTTGACTCAGAAGGAGCTAAATTTGAGACAGCGAAGGTGGGTGGAGTTGTTGAAAGACTACGACTGTTCAATAGAGTATCACCCAGGCAAGGTGAATTTGGTGGCAGATGCCTTAAGTCAAAAAATAGTGTCGGATCTGAGGGCAATACACACCTGAGCCTTTATGATGATGGAAGTTTGCTAGCAGAGTTGCAGGTGAAGCCGACATGGCTAAGTCAAGTAAAGGAGAAACAGTTGGTAGATGCCGATCTAAGTGCTAAGCTGCTGCAAGTGTAGAATGGGGAGTTGGAAGACTATGGTGTAAATAGCGATGGAGTGCTGTGTTTTTGGGGCAAGGTTTGTATGCCAAAGGATGAGGAGTTAAGGTAGAGAATTCTTCTGGAATCGCATAGTAGCCCCTACGCTATGCATCCTGGAGGAAGTAAGTTATACAGGGATCTACGGGATCAGTTTTGGTGGCCCGGTCTGAAACGAGAAGTTACAAAATTTATGGGGAAGTGCTTAACGTGTTAGCAGGTTAAGGCTGAACACGAAGTACCTTCAGGATTGCGTCAGCCGATAAAGATTCCGCAGTGGAAGTGGGAGAGAATTACCATGGACTTCGTTAGTAGGCTTCCTCTTACGCCTACTAAGAAGGACTCAGTATGGGTGATAGTAGATCGGTTGACAAAGTCTGCACATTTCATACCAGTGCGGTTAACTATTCTCTGCAGAGGTTAGCAAAGTTGTATGTGGCAGAAATTGTGAGGCTGCACGGAGTGCTGGTGTCAATTATTTCGGATAGGGATCCGAGGTTCACGTCGAGGTTTTGGAAAGCACTACATCAGGCTTTAGGCACCAGGTTGGACTTCAGTACGGCATTTCATCCGCAGATAGATGGCCAGTCTGAACGAGTAATTCAAGTGTTAGAGAATATGTTAAGGGGTTGCGTGATAGACTTCAGAGGAAGCTGGGAGGAGTTTTTACCTTTAGTGGAGTTTACGTACAATAACAGCTATCAAGCAAGTATTCGGATGGCACCTATGAAGCACTGTATGGACGAAAGTGTCGCACTCTACATGTTGGACAGAGTTAGGAGAACGTCAGGTTTTGGGTCCAGAGATTATAGCAGAATCGGAAGAAAAGGTTAAGGTAATTCGGGCACGATTGAAGGAGTCATCTGACAGACAAAAGTCGTATGCAGACCTCAAGCGGAAGGAGATAGAGTTTGCAGTGGGGGATCAGGTGTTTCTAAAAGTTTCACCATGAAAAAAGGTGATGAGATTTGGTCGCAAGGGAAAGTTAAGTCCTAGGTTTATAGGACCTTCTCGGGTTTTGAAGCGAGTTGGACCAGTGGCATATCAGTTAGAATTGCCTTCAAAATTGCAGAAGATGCACGATGTGTCATGTTTTGATGCTACGTCGTTACCGATCGAATCCATCTCATGTGGTGCCAGTTGAGGAGGTGGAATTAGATTTGTCCTGTGAGGAGGAGCCGATTCAGATTCTGGAGCGGGATGTGAAGGTGTTACGGAGGAAATCAGTTCTTTTAGTCAAAGTGTTATGGCGTAACCATGGATCAGAAGAGGCATCGTGGGAGCCAGAGGAAGCAATACGATAGCAATACCCTCACTTATTTTAGCAAGGTAATTTCGAGGTCGAAATTATTTTAAAAGGGTAGAACTATAATATCCGGGATTTAGGGGTTATGCATTTTAATTTAAATTATGTAGTGGCATGCTTGTGTATGATTTGTATGTGTTTTGGGGGCTTCGAGAACCTTGGGATATAGGTAGAAGCCTTAGAAAAATATTTGATTTTAAGCCTAAAAATAGAGCTAAGGGAGCTAGGCCTTAAGGAGTATAGTGTGTGGCTTATGACACAAGAACTTAACCGGTAAAGTGGCAAGGGAGGCGCCACTTAGGGCACAGGGGAGAGACGCCTCATGGGGTTGTGAAGGGACCTAGCTTCGAGCAACACAGGTAGTGTTTTGAGCTTTTATTTTTCGCCAAGGAGAGTGAAGTGTTAGACAGCACAGGGACTCTAAATGGATGAGCATTGGATTTGGTCAAGGCACTTAAAGATTCAGATAAGAAGGGAAGATAGGTGTTGACTCATTCAAATTCATCTGAATGAGAGAAGAAGAGAAGAATTAGGAGAAAAACGAGGGGAGCAAGTGTTTGAATGTTAGCCGAAATTAAGAGAGGAGTAAGGAGGTGGGATACATTCGGTTTTGGTGAAGGTTGAGCCGAAAAACATAGGTGGATTTTCAGCATAGAGGTTTTGAGGCACACAATCAGTTTTTGGGTGTGAGTACGAGAGTAAGAGTGCTTCTTTTGCTTAGCCGAAAACTCTTCTTAGTCTTTTAGCACTCTTTCCCTTGTTTCGATTTCTCTTTCTCCTCTCTCTTAAACTTTCCTCTTTGGCCGAAACTTTAAGGGTAGGTTACCATTTGGCATTTGGCCTACATCTTCTTTGGTTTCTTTAAGCCATCTCCTCTTCTCTCATTTCATTTCCTCTTGTACCGCAAGTGAGATCACCAACACCTCTTTTTCTTTCTCCTCCATTCCATATTTTACTTCCATAGCCGATTTGCTCATTTAGCATTAAGCCGAAATCCATATCTTTTGTTATTACTCTCTAAAGCCGAAACTCCCATTGCATCTTTACCCCTTTGAAATCGATTGTTCTTAAGCACTAAAAGCCGATCATCCTTCTCCTCTGAATCTATTTCTCTACTTCGGGTTTCTTCTTGTCGATTTCTTAGAGCCAGTTGACCGGTTGCATTTTTGTCACTCTTTTGCGTGGTAAGGATCTCTGTGGACTGATTTCTTTTTCTTTTTCCTTCTTGAACTGTCAAAATAAAGGACTCTAATCCCCTATATCTCTTTGACCGAAGCCATGAAGGTGGGTTTCGGGATTCTTTTATAGCCGATGATTAGGGGGAGATCATTCGGGATTTAGATGCTCGAGGTAAGCAGGATGTAACATTCGGCCAAGGGCCATTCTTATAGATCTTATGTAATAAGCCGAATGTAACATAAGTCATGTAGGGGTTTCGACAACCTTCAAGGGCAGGTGATAGATTTCGGGACTTGATCAAGCAAGGTAAGGGGGATGGAGTATTCGGCCAAAGGTCATACCTTTTAACTGTTAGCCGATTCTAACTGTGATGTTATAGAAGGGTTCGACAGAGATAAAGGAGGAGTGTCAGGATCGAAAGCGTTGTTCTCAGTGTTATCAGGTGTGTAACCCCACCCTAATTCTCGATTATTAAAGATAGTGTTAAAAATGTGTTAATAAGGTTATGAATGAACATGGCTAAGGGTACCATTCAATGGTACAGTGTATTCAGGTACGTTACCCCTTAATACTCAGTTAAGAATGTTTATAAACATTGATATGAAAATAGGTGAAATTTCGTTATGGCTATGGGGTAAGGTATATTGCATGACATCTATATGTTTTGTATGATGCATGGGCATATGAGAGATAATGATAAAGAGGAAGTGTTCCGGTGGTTTTACCACATTATTTTGTGACTTATGTCACATATTATGAATCCGGTGACTCTGTCACATTATCTGGTGGATATGCCACGAATATAAGGGCGATGTGCAGTTGGCTACAGTGACTGCCTTCGAGGGTGTGTAGCGGATGAAGGGTCGATTTAGTAATCCCCACGGTGTGATTGGCAGGTACGGGCGGTGTGTAGAGGATGGATATCTAGGTGGGTTTGGGTTGCATCATTGCTTATGTTTGTTTATATGTGATTTAATATGCCCTAATTGATTGGGAATCTGTGTTGGTTGTTACACACTGAGTCTGTTGACTCACCCTTCGTGGGCTAACATTTTGCAAGTGATACTCAGTGAAATGGACTGGGTCGGCAGGGACTTTGTGGTGGCCATGCTCAGCTCAGCATTTTCGGGTTTCCTTATAATTAAACCTATTACGTTTTCTTATTAGGTTTTTGGGATTTTTTTCGGGTTTTTATTTTGCTATAATAAGGCCATTACTATTTAACGGTTTTATTTGTGCGTTTTAATTTCATTCTGATACAATCAATATTAACCAAATGGTTAAACAGTTTTTCTTAGAACACCTTCAAATGTTTTCATACCTAAACACCTACGATTTTCAACTTAATGGTAAGCTCTAAAATTCAGCATTTCTTTTTAACTTGTAATTTTGAAACATGAAGATAACGTTTTAGTACAAACTTCAATAACAACACGATTTTTCAACTTGATCATAGCACAAATCTATTTTCTTCAAAACTACCAATTTCTCCAAGATGACAAAATGAGATTTAGCTACGTTTTACTCAAGGAGCATGCCAGATTCGGTCAGGGCCTGTGGCGGGGTTTGGGGTGTTTCATACCGCTATGAATTTTGTCAGCATCTCTTCAAGGTTCAGCTTCTTTTCCTGTGGATAGGGCTGCTGTTGGAAGTTTGGAGGGGGTTGTTGTCACTGATTTCCTTGACCACCCCATGAGAAATTGGGGTGGTTCCTCCATCCTGGATTATAAGTATTACTATAAGGGTTATTTTGAGATCTAAAATTGTTACCCGTATAGTTTATTTGTTCACTTTCCATGCCCGGATTGTAGGGTGGGTACTCAGGATTGGCCACGCCTACTGGATTCGAGTCACATTGCATTAATGGTTGTACCTGCGAGAGACCATACAAACCATCAATCTTTTTATTCATCATCTCGACCAGATTTGATAGCATGACGACTGTGACGAGGTTGAAAACTCTGGCTGTTTTAGTTGGCCTTGTCCTCGTGACTTGCCACTAATAGTTGTTCAGTGACATCTCTTCTATAAACTCATAGGCTGATGCAGGAGTTTTGTTATTCAGGGTTCCACCGGTGGCTGAATCAATCAACTGCCTGGTTGAAGGGTTCACGCTGTTGTAAAAAGTTTAGACCTGAAGCCGCAAGGGTAAACTATGGTGTGGACACCTTCTCAACAAATCCTTGTATCTCTCCCATGCGTCGTATAATGTTTCTAAATCCATCTGCACAAAAGCAGAGATATCATTCCTTAATTTTGTCGTTTTAGCCGGCGGAAAATATTTTAGTAAAAATTTTTTCGGTCATTTGATCCCATGTAGTGATTGATCCTAGTGGAAGAGAATGTAACCACTGTTTGGCTTTATTCCTTAATGAAAAGGGAAATAATTGAAGACGGATGGCATCATCAGAAACGCCATTAATTTTGAAAGTATCGTAAAATTCTAGGAAATTTGCCAAGTGATTATTTGGATCTTCATCCTATAAAACATCAAATTGAACAAATTGATGTATCATTTGTATAGTGTTAGGTTTTAGTTCAAAATTATTAGCAGCTATAGCAGGTCTAACAATACTTGACTCAGTTCCTGTTAAACTAGGTTTAGCATAATCATACATAGTTTGAGAAGCATGGTGTTCGGCCACTTCCCGAGGTAGCGGATTATTCTCAGCCATCTATTCGCCTGTATTAATGTCGTCTTCTTGCTCTTCTTGTATGTATTGTAGGCTTCTCCTTATTTCTCTTTGGTTTCTGCGAACTGTGCTTTTAATTTTACTGTCGTAAAGTAGTGGTCCTGTCGGGTTCCTTCTAGTCATAAACTAGAGGTACCTAGCAAGAAAAGATAAAAGAAAAAGAAAATTAGAAAAGTAAAAATAAAATTTAATTTACAAAATAAAATAAAATTTGGCTAAAGTAATAAAAATTAAGCTTTCTTAATACTTCAGTTCCCCGGCAATGGTGCCAAAACTTTGATCGTATGTCGGAATCTTAAAAATTTAATAAAAGAATGATCGAACCTGGAAACTAACTAAGACAATGATGGAAAAGAGAGGGAGTAAGTATAAAGCTTAATAAGTTACATGTAAATAAGTAACAACATCAACCATGCTCTTTAAACATATAACATATTATAAACTAGCACAACATTCTTGATTTAACAATGGTAGACTTACTACATATTTACACATCACAGGTATAAGCCAAAGATTACAAGATCGTCCCAAAATCATTCTCGTAGATAGAACTTACTCAATTTCACCCTTACCATTAAGGCATCATAACTAAGCTCATATCTCATGACTTTCGAGTAAGAACTTGTACTACTCACAACATGATTATATCCTTTCATATCTTTATCATGAGCTCTAAATAACCCGTGGAACCATTTGAAATACTAAAGGATATCCGATAAGCCTCACTCAATAGGGTAAAATACTGATGCCATGTTTCAGACATGGTCTTACACTGGCTCACATGTCGAGGCCGATGCCATGTCCCAGACATGGTCTTACACTAGCTCTCATCTCAATGCCGATGCCATGTCCCAGACATGGTCTTACACTGGCTCTCATAAAGGGGTCGATGCCATGTCCTAGACATGGTCTTACACTAGCACACATATCAACGCCGATGCCATGTCCCAGACATGGTCTTACACTGGCTCTCATAACGTGGTCGATGCCATGTCCCAGACATGGCCTTACTCTAGGACACATATCAACGCCGATGCCATGTCCCAGACATGATCTTACACTTATAACAGCCTGATTTAGACCCTAGTCAGAACAGTGGCTTTGAGGCCACAAATTCGAGGTTGAAATGTTAATTTAATATTATTTTCTGTGTGAGTAGTATGTGACATAGTCTGTGTGAAAATTCTGTGTGATGATTTGATTGTTTTAGTGTCGAATTAAGATAAATAACTTAATCGCAAAAAGAGTAAAAGCTGTGTGCTGATTTATGAGTACTTAAATGTTGATGGCTTTTTAAGGAGGAGGCCTTATGTTGTTAATGAACCATTTTTAAGATACCAGAGTGTTAAATGACAAATTGGCCTTAATATTATTTGTCTTATATGACTAATGAAAGGGCAAAATGGTAAAAGAGATTATTAAGTTAATATTAAACAAAAAAAAATGATGAAACATGTTCATCTTTGTTCTTCCAACCGAAAATAGAGAGGAAAGAAAGGGTTAAGAGCTTGTTAAGTTTCGGCTAGGACTTTGGCTTAATCAAGGTATGTTTTGATTCAGTTTTTGATAATTTTTACGTTTTCGTAATCGTTGCTTCGTGCTCTAGCTAGCCCATATTGTAATTTTGTAAATTGATGATGTTTTCGTGATGATCCATTGATGAACACTTAAGCTTTGTGATGTTAGTTGGTGAAATATGAAAGCTTGGTGTTGGGTTAACATAGTTTGTATTTGAGTTTTTAGTGAAATTGAGTATTTTGGGCTAAATTGTGAAAAGTGCAAATTGAGGGACTAAAATGCAAAATAAGTGAAATATGTGGACTTGTATGAGCATAGTAAGAATTCGGCTAGGCTTGAATACAAGCAAATTATGTGTATTTGGTGATTTGATGAATTAAGGACTAAAGTGTCGTAATGTGAAAATGTGAGGACTATTTTGCAAAATGCCCTAAATATGTGTGTTTGGACTAAAGTGAATGATTTGATGATTGAATGGATTGAATTTGAATGTGTATAGACCAAGAGAGGAGAGGATCGGATCGAGATCGAGGCAAAGATAAAGTGCTCGATTAATTGACCGTATCGATAGTTCGACGTCCGAGGTAAGTTCGAATATAATACATGTATTTGAGATATGTTTTAGCATTATGAAATGAATATGTATATGTGTATGAAAGTGAGTTGCTATGTGCAAGATTTTAGTTGATGGCACTAAGTGTGCTAAATTGAAATCGAAATAGAGATGAATAGTATTGTGTGTGCGATGATATGAAAGCTTCGACTTATTAAATTGGCACTGTGTGTGCGACACTGAGACAAGTCGGTTAAAAGAATAGGCACTAAGTGTGCGATAACAATTATGCTTCGAATATGTATGTGGCACTTAGTGTGCGATTAAATTGAACAAATGTCACAGGATGATCGACATGTAATATCGAGCATTGAATAGTTTGGAAGTTGGATAACTAAGTGTTAGCTAAGGTATGTGTTGAACTTTTGTGGTTGATGAGTTATAAACAAGCTATGATTGAATGAATAAGTATTTTAGTTATAGATGAGATGATATGAATCTGAGATAAGTGATCTATGTGATTTTTTATTATGTACATTGGTTAGATTAATGAGATAAAAGTATTGTATATCGAACTTACTAAGCTTTGAGAAGCTTACGGTGTGATTTGTTTTTCTGCTTTGCAGTGTCAGTAAAGCTAGCTCAGATCTGGGATCGTCAGCTTCTCGATCACACTATCGGCAATCTATTTTGGGGTATTTTGGAAAGATGTACATAGTTAAAATATGGCATGTATAGGCTAGTTAATTGAATCATGTTTGAGATTTGTAATTAGCCATAAGATGTGGCTAGATATGTGATAGTTTTGGCATAAATGACTTTGGTATATATATATGATGCATCTTTTGGTATGGTTGGTGAGTTGAGAAATTAATTTATGGGTGGAAATTTTGTGATGATATGATACTAATAGGAATAAGTGAAACTGGGAATGAATTATGCTTCTGATAGGATAAGTATTGGTATTGAAATTGGTATGCATGGAATTGGTATTGAAAGCATGGTTTGAATGGTTATTTTGGTATACATTTGGTAGTCTTATGTGCATGAGAAGTTTGGTAAAAATTGCTTGTAGGTATGACCCTTTTTTGGTGGCATTTTAGTCTTGCAAATGATCTATAATGTCACACGGCCATGGCACACGGGCGTGCCTAGTGATCGTGGGGTAAATTCAGTGGCTAGCTTAAGAAGTACACGATCATGGCACGAGCGTGCCTAAAGGCCGTATGAGAAATGGCAGTATATGATCTAGTAGAACATGGCCTTAGCACACGGGCGTACTTGGTGGCCGTGCTGGTTTTGGCAGTATATAACCACGGGGAGGACACATGGCAATGTCAAATAGCCGTGGGTAAGGCACGGTCTACCCCCACGGACATGTATTCCCTTTATTTTGGTTAAGTTTTTATGTTTTTGAGAACTTTCGTATATGTTATGATTTAGTCCCGATCCTTCTTTAGCATGTATTTAGGGTCTTATAGGCTTTAATAAGGGACTATATGTTATGTTTTGATGTGATTTACTGATGATTGACTTTGTGTCGTGAATAGGTTGCTAAATGACTTGATTGTTTAGTAATGCCTCTTAACCCTATTATGGCGATGGTTTCGGGTTAGGGGTGTTACATTTTATTGGTATCAAAGCTACGGTTTAGTCGATTCTCAGACTAACGTAGCATGTGTGAGTCTAGCTAAACATGCCATATTATGAAGTTCCGATAGTGTGATGAATACTGACAGTTGAAATGTGTTTTAATATAGTAATGGATCCCGATCGAGCAGTTGTTGACGACGTAGAGAGTAATGCACCTACTCCCGCTCAAGGGACAGCGCCAGCCACATCTAGGCCGAATGAAATTAATGAGGGAGGAGAGGCTAAGAAGCCTTCTTCCGTATGATGAGTGAATGGTTTTTAGAATTTGTTAGAACGAATCCGACTGCTCCACAACCTCCACCCCCACAAGTACTTGTTGTGCCGCAAGTTGTAGATCCGAACAGAATAAATAAACCACTTGTAGACAATATTCAAAAGTACGGGGCTGAAGAGTTTAGGGCCACAGCCGATGATGATGCTGAGCGAGCCGAGTTTTAGCTTGAGAATAAAATTTGACTATTCGATGAGATGTCGTTGAATCCTGAAGAGTGCATTAAGTTTACAGTTTCCTTGTTGAGAGACACGTCTTATAACTGGTGGAAAACATTGATATCTATGGTTCTGAGAAAGAGAATCACCTAGGATTTCTTTCAAGCTGAGTTTAGAAAGAAGTATATCAGTCAACGCTTCATTGATCAGAAACGTAAAGAGTTTTTAGAATCAAGCGGGCCGTTTCTCATTCGAAGTACGAAGAGAATTCGTAAGATTGAGTCAATACGCAAGAGAATGTGTTTCGACTGAAGCTACTATGTGCAAACGTTTCATAAAGGGATTGAATGAAGACATTAAGTCATTGGTTGGGATACTGGATATAAATGAATTCGTTGTACTAGTGGAAAGAGCATGCAAAGCTGAGGAACTCAGTAAAGAAAAGAAAAAAGTCGATTCTGAAGCTCGAGATGAAAGAAAGAGGTCGATGAATAAATTTTCTCAACCTTCTACAAAGAGATATAGAGATGTAAGTAATCATCCAAATGCTTCGTTTGGACATCCAAATAGAGATCGTTCGAGACAAAGTACTGGTTTACGAATTTAAGCTCCGAATGAATCAAGTGTCGACAGTGTTAAGAGTAATAAGCCCGAGTGTAGACAATGTAGGAGACAACATATGGGAGAGTGCTGGGGCAAATACAACAATAGAGTTTGTTATAAATGTGGATCCCGAGATCATTTTATTCGAGATTGCCCAAAGATGATCGAAGAAGAAAATGTTCAGAATGAAAGACCGAGTAATGTGACAGCTAGGGGTAGACCACCCAAAAACACCAGAAATGTGAGTGAAACCCAGAGAGGGACAACTGATACAGCTGTGAGGTCAGAAGTAAGAGCACCTATCCGAGCCTATGTTATACGCGCACGAGAGGAAGCATCATCTCCAGATGTCATCACCGGTATTTTCACTTTATTTGATACTGATGTCATTGCATTGATTGATCCAGGATCAACTCATTCCTATGTGTGTCTGAATCTAGTATCGAGTAAAACTCTACCTGTTGAGTCTTCTGAATTTGTGGTTAGAGTGTCAAACCCCTTAGGCAAGTGTGTTTTGGAGGATAAGGTGTGTAAGAATTGCCCATTGATGTTTCGTGATTTATGTTTTCCGGTTAATTTGTTTTGTTACCATTCGATGAGTTTGACATAATTTTGGGTATAGATTGGCTTTGCATAATGCCATCGTGAATTGTAAGAGAAAGAATATTGAATTGAAGAGTCAGAATGGTGAGATAGTTCGAATTGAGTCCAGTGATATGAAAGGATTACCAGCTATTGTATCTGCGATGAAAGATATGAACTATGTGAGAAAGGGTTACGAACCTTATTTGGCGTACGTGATTGATACAAAAGTGTCAGAAAAGACAGTTGAATCTGTGCCTGTGGTATGTGAGTTTCCATATGAGTTTTCAGAAGAGTTACGGGGATTACCTCCGATTAGGGAAGTTGAATTTGGTATTGAGTTAGTGCCGGAAATTGCTCCTATTTCGATAGCTCTATACAGAATAGCACCAACAGAATTGAAAGAGTTGAAATCTCAGTTACAAGAATTGATCGACAGAGGATTTGCACGACCGAGTTTCTCACCCTGGGGAGCTCCTGTATTATTTGTTAAAAAGAAAGATGGAACTATGAGAATGTGTATTGATTATCGACAATTGAAAAAAGTGACGATAAAGAATCCGTTACCCCGGATTGATGATTTGTTTGATCAGCTGAGAGGAGCTACAGTGTTGTCTAAGATAGATTTTGAGATCGGGCTATTATCAGTTGAGAGTTAGAGAATCTGATGTGCCAAAAACTGCCTTCAGAACGAGGTACGGACATTATGAATTCTTAGTGATGCCTTTTGGACTAACCAATGCTCCTGCAGTGTTTATGGATCTGATGAATTGGATATTCAGACCGTATTTGGATCATTTTGTTGTAGTGTTCATTGACGACATTTTGATCTATTCGAGTGATGAGATGCAGCATGCCGAGCATTTGAGAATCGTGCTACAAACTCTGCGTGAGAAATAATTGTATGCAAAGTTCAGTAAGTATGAATTTTGGTTGCATGAGGTCGATTTTCTGGGGCATATTGTATCAGTTGCTGGGATATGAGTTGATCCGCATAAAATCACTGCTATTTTGGAATGGAAACCTTCGAGAAATGTGTCTGAAGTCCGTAGTTTTCTGGGACTAGCGGGATATTATAGACAATTTGTGAAAGGTTTCCCGATGATTGCAACTCCATTGACAAAATTGTTACAGAAGGATGTTAGATTTGAATGGTCAGAAAAGTGTCAACAGAGTTTTGAACAGTTGAAAATATTGTTAATGGAAGCACCAGTGTTGATTCAACCCGAATCAGGCAAAGAATTCATAGTTTACAATGATGCATCGTTGAATGGTTTGGGCTGTGTGCTGATGCAAGAAGGGAAAGTCATTACCTATGCTTCGAGACAGTTAAAACCGCATCAAAAGAACTACCCAACACATGATCTTAAATTGGCTGCGATTGTATTTGCCTTGAAGATTTGGCGTCACTATCTGTTTGAAGAAATGTCACATCTATACTGATCATAAGAGTTTAAAGTATCTGATGACTCAGAGGGATTTGAACTTGTGTCAGAGAAGATGGTTAGAATTGTTGAAAGATTACGAGCTTGTGATAGATTACCACCCGGGTAAAGCTAATGTTGTAACGGATGCCTTGAGTCGTAAATAATTATATGCTTTGTGAGCTTTGAGTAATCAGATAGATCCGTGTGATGATGATGTAGTTGTAGCTGAATTGAAAGTAAAACTGTTATTTTTACAGCGAATATGTGAGGCTCAGAAGATTGATAATGAGTTGTTAGCAAAAAGAGTTCAATGTATTCGAATGCTGAATTAGAATTTTGAGTTGATAGTAATGATTGTTTGAGATTCAGAGATCGAATTTGTCTTCCGAGAAATTTAGAGTTGATTCAAATGATTTTGAATGAAGCTCACAATAGTCATTTGAATGTACATCCAGGGAGTACGAAAATGTATAATGATTTGAAATAGTTCTATTGGTGGCATGGTATCAAAAGAAACATTTCTGACTATGTGTCGAAGTGTTTAGTTTGTCAGCAAGTTAAGGCTTAACATCAAGTTCCGTCTGGTTTATTACAACCAATTTTGATTCCTAAGTGGAAATGAGAGAGAATTACGATGGATTTTGTGTCAGGTTTGCCCTTATCTCCAAGCAAGAAAAATGCGATCTGGGTGATAGTTGATAGATTGACGAAATCAGCTCATTTCATTTCAGTGAGAACAGATTATTCACTCGATAGAGTGGCTGAATTGTATATTGCTGAGATTATGAGATTACACAGAGTGCCACTATCTATAGTGTCTGATAGAGATCCAAGGTTTACCTCTCGATTTTGGAAGAAATTACAAGATGCTTTAGGCACAAAATTGAATTTCAGTACTGTGTTTCATCAACAAACGGATGGTCAATCCAAGCAAATCATTCAGATCCTCGAAGACATGTTGAGATGTTGTATACTCGAATTTGAAAGCACATGGGAAAAGCATTTATCGTTGATTGAATTTGCGTATAATAATAGTTTTCAATCAAGTATCAAAATGGCACCATATGAGGCTCTTTACGGTCGAAAGTGTCGAACTCCACTGTATTGGACTGAGCTAAGTGAGAATAAGATTCACAAGGTTGATCTTATAAAAGAGACCGAACAGAAAGTGAAAGTAATTCGTGATAGTTTGAAAGCGGCCTCAGATCATCAGAAATCCTATGCAAATTTGAAACGAAAAGATATTGAATTTGAGATTGGTGATAGAGTGTTTTCAAAAGTATTTCCATGGAAAAAATACTTCGATTTGGCCGGAAGGGCAAGGTGAGTCCGAAGTTCATCGGACCATTTGAGATTATTGAACGAGTTGGGATGGTTGCTTATAGATTGAGATTGCCATCTGAATTAGAGAAGATTCACAACGTATTTCATGTGTCAATGCTTCGACGGTACAGATCAGATCCTTCTCATGTGATTGCTATATCTGAGGTTGAAATTCAGTCAGACTTGTCGTATAGTGAAGAACCGATCCAAATTTTGGCACGAGAGATTAAAGAGTTGAGAAACAAAAGCATTTCCGTAGTGAAAGTATTGTGGCATAAACATGGAATTGAAGAGGCTACGTGGGAGCCTAAGAACGTTATGAGAGAACAACATCCACAACTATTCACTGGTAAGATTTCCGAGGACGAAAATCCCTAAGGGGGCAGAGTTGTAACAGCCCAATTTAGACCCTAGTCGGAACAATGGTTTCGAGGCCACAAATCTGAGGTTGAAATGTTAATTTAATATTATTTTCTGTGTGAATAGTATGTGACATAGTCTGTGTGAAAATTCTGTGTGATAATTTGATCGTTTTAGTGTTGAATTAAGAGAAAGGACATAATAGTGTAAAGAGTAAAAGCTGTGTGCTGATTTATAATTATTTAAATGTTAATGGATTTTTAAGGAGGAGGCCTTATGTTGTTAATGAACCATTTTTAAGATAGTGGAGTGTTAAATGACAAATTGGCCTTAATATATATTTGTCTTATATGACTAATGAAAGGGCAAGATGGTAAAAGGGATTATTAAGTTAATATTAAACAAAACAAAATGATGAAACATGTTCATCTTTGTTCTTCCAACCGAAAATAGAGAGGAAAGAAAGGGTTAAGAGCTTGTTATGTTTCAGCTAGGACTTTGGCTTAATCAAGGTATGTTTTGAGTTCGATTTTTGATAATTTCTATGTTTTCGTAATCGTTGCTTCGTGCTCTAGCTAGCCCATGTTGTAATTTTGTGAATTGATGATATTTTTGTGATGAGCCATTGATGAACACTTGAGCTTTCAGATGTTAGTTGGTGAAATATGAAAGCTTGGTGTTGGGTTAACATAGTTTGTATTTGAGTTTTTAATGAAATTGAGTATTTTGGGCTATATTGTGAAAAGTGTAAATTGAGGGACTAAAATGTGAAATAAGTGAAATATGTGGACTTGTATGAGCATAGTAAGAATTTAGCTATGCTTGAATACAAGCAAATTATGTGTATTTGGTGATTTGATGAATTAAGGACTAAAGTGTTGAAATGTGAAAATGTTAGGACTATTTTGTAAAATGCCCTAAATATGTGTGTTTTGACTAAAATGAGTGATTTGATGATTGAATGGATTGAATTTGAATGTGTATAGACCAAGAGAGGAGAAGTTCAGATCGAGATCGAGGCAAAGATAAAGTGCTCGATTAATCGACCGTATCAATAGTTTGACGTCCGAGGCAAGTTCGGATATAATACATGTATTTGAGATATGTTTTAGCATTATGAAATGAATATGTATATGCGTAAGGCCGTGTGTAATTCATGTTAGACCCATTTTATCTATTTTCGGCACGTTTCTCGTTCTTTTCATCCTCCGGTGCTCTCCTGAGTATAAAACATGAAAACAAAGGATTAGGAGCTCCTATTTCCACAATTCAAGGCTTTAAATCATCCAAAAGTATGCTAAATATGGGATTAAAATATGTTCATATTACGGTTTATCAAGCAACTCACAAATCCAATTATTTCACACATTTACTACCTATTTTATAACTTTTACAAAAAGGTCCATTTTAGGTGTTTTCATGAAAAATCCTTTCACAAAAGTTGTTTATTAAACAACCAAGTTTCATTTTCTTCCATAAAATTTTAGCAAACAACATGAATACTTACATGGTAAAACCCTAGACTCTCAACCATTTTTCAAAATAGTCCCTCCATTAGTTAACTTAAGCTACAAGGGTCACAAAAATACAAAAATCATCAAGAATGACCATCAAAAACACTTACTTGCGAGAGGGAAGTTTGGCTGAAATTTGAGCTCTCAAAACCCCCCTTTTTTGCTGAGAATTTTGGTGGTGAAGAGAGAATGAAAAGGATGAAGCTTTCTATTTATTTTATGACTATTTTATCAATTAAGTCACCAAAAATCTACATAACCTTTGACCAATTTCATGAATTAAAAATTCATATCCAGCCACCACTTTTATTGGTCTATTTATTCAATAAGGACTTTTGCTTTAGTGTTCCATAGTGCGTTTATTCTCTTCCATGGAATTGATGCTGCCACGATGACAGTTATTTTCATAAAAGTAATAAAAAAAAGGCCAGCAAAAGAAAAGCAGAGGTTAGTAGAATAAAGAATAAAAGGCAAAAAAGCTAAACGCCCGTGCCTTACCTATTCAACAGTTTTTCTGGGATCCACGATTTTCAATGTTCTTTTTCCTAATAAATTATATATTGACTCTGTGATTTTATGTAAATACTCGTTGTACAATTATTAAAAAGAATGTAATTTAATTAGTTACTGTATGTTTAGCTTTTTCATGTTTTATATTGAAGTAAACAAATAAATGTTTGAATGCTTTTTTTAAATCTGACAATAGAACTAAAGCAGTAATTTAATTATTTTTTTATAGGAAGGAAATATAAAAATTTGATTTTGAATCACGAAAATGCGAAATGAGAATTCTAACAAATGCTCCAACCAAATATATATATATATATATATATGGAAAGAACTCTATCTAAATTTTCACCCTTTTAATTAGTCTTGTTACGAATTTTATAAAATTAAAATACTCACGTGAGAGTTTTTTCAGATTATTTTAGGTGTAAGGCTTATTATGTATAAAATTTGTCTAACTTTATTTTATTTTGTATTTAAATATATGCAGTTTTCAATGTTTTGTATTTGGTTGATTTTAATTGTAGTTAATCGAACCTATATTATTTTATGATTGTAATTGTTAAATTCTTAAAAATACAATATAATCATAATATAATTATAATACATGTTCAAACAACTATAAAGTAGAATAAATTGTTACTAAATACAAATAAATTAAAAATAAAAAATAATCTAAATTAAAATCCACATATAATAATTTTGCATAACAAAACTTAAATATGAGTACTCAAAAACTTAGAAACTCGACATTTACTAATAATATCATGGACTCGAAAATTTTCATCTTAAAAACTATCATAAGAGTTAAAGTTTAAGATTTGAATACGACACTTGTACACTATATTAAGGTAACAATTTTAAATTTGGATTTTACCTAAGTAATTATTTATTAAGGGTGTGTTTGTTTCAAAAAATAATTTATAAAAATATTTTTTGTATTTATTTTGTGTTTTTTATAAAAATAATATAGTCAATGGAAAAAGATTTATTGATTAATGAAAAATAAGTTTTTTTAAAAGTATAAAAAACCTTATTTTTATATGAAAATTAACTTAAAGATAAATATTTATATTAATAATACAATTTTAATTTTAATGGTTAAAATATTTAAATATTTAAATATTAAATTTTAATAGTATAAAACACACAAATTTATATTTAGTTATAATAAATTGCTAATATAACGAGTATTATTCACTATTTCAATAAAATTGTTTAAAATTAAAAAAAACTAAGTAATATTTGTTATAAAATAAAGAGAGATGGAGAGAATAAAGAGCAAAGAAAATATGAAAGCAATAAAGAATGTACTTTTGATCAAACGAATGATTACAATGCTTCATCAGAATCTCTATTTATAAGCATAATAAGTATAAAAGAAGTAGAGATCTAATTCTAATAACTATTAGATTTTAAAGTATATTAAAACTTTATCTTGATCATGATGGACATTCACTTAATAAGATATTTATAACACTCCCCCTTGGATGTCCATTGGTAGATAATGTGTCTCGCTAAAACCTTATTAGGAAAAACCCTGTGGGATAAAAATCTAATGAAGGAAAAAGAGTACACAATCTATAATACGCATAATATGTTGCCTCATTAAAAACCTTACCAGGAAAGTCCAATGGGACAAAACCTCGATTTAGGAAAAAAGAGTGTAATGCGTATTTACTTCCCCTCATGAAAACATCGCATATTTTCTCATATTCTACGTATTTAATCTTGAATACTAGTTTTTCAAATGATTATTTGAATGTATTTGATAAGCATTTATATTACCATTCTTTTAAAACTCATGAGTGAGGGAAATTTGGAGAAAATATATTTTGATCTCTTTAGGAGATTCAACAATAATCATAACAAACTTTAATCATGATTCTTTTATAAAAACACAAATAGGTATCTTAGATTATTTTATAATTCCCTTCAACTACTATTCACTAAGTCAAATTTATCACATATGTTCAAATTATTTCAATTCATATAAATGAACAATTTCTTATGAATTTCAATATGCTTCTAGCATCCTAAATCCTTCAAGGATTTTGATATAAACTTTACTATATAATGATTCATAAAAGGTTGTAACAATAACCATTAGATGCAAGTTAAATAGTTTATGAATTGTCAATTTAATAATATATCTAAAGGTTATTACATCCACCACAAAAGAATATTATATCTTTTCATATTTTTATTCTGCTTTTGCAAAACTATTTTAGTTGCACCCTCATTGGCTTTATACCTTTAGATATCTGGACTACTGGTCCAAAAACTTCACAAATTTAATTGTACTTGAGTTGCGTCTTTCTATTTTGGTCAATTTATTCCATATCTATATTTCTCAATAGATTTATTCAAGATCTTCCTTTTATTTCATTATTTCAATAATAATATTACATGCAAAATTATTGTCAGCCACTTTTATTATTCGGTTCCACATTTTCTCGAATTGGCATAACTTATCGAGATATCTTTGTAACATCCTGAAATTGGGCCTAGTAGGATTGAGCTCAATGGGCCTTAGGCGTAGTAGCGTTTAAATTTTTGGAGAACAAGATATCGGCTTAAATGCAAGTTGGACCAATTAGATAAGTGAGTTTGGAAGGTTAGGGGGCTTCTATGAAGTCCCGGGTTCAAGTTAGGCCTTAGGAAAAATTTTGGTTTTAGGTGAAAAAAAACCCTGCAGGTTGGCGGGTAGGCCTTAAAAATAAAATATGGACGAAAATGACACAAGTGGAGTGTGTGGTGTAGTGGCAAAGTGACGCCACTTAATGACAAGGGAATGACGCCACAAGGAAGGAAGGAGGTCCAAGGTTCTAGTTGTAGCGTTTGCATTCCTTTTAGATTATTTTTTATTAAATGAATTTAGACCTTGGCCATAGGGTTATATTTAGTTGCGCATGGTTTAAGACACGGGGGTATTTATTTTATGATTGACGGTAAGAGTTTCAGATTGAATTTAAACTCTCATCGACGAAGGATCCCACATCGGAAAGATACAAGGAATGAAGGTGAAGAGCTAGTTATATAAAGAGCATGCCAAGAGAAGGGTTAACATACCTTGGTGGGCGTTGGGCACAGGAGTGGTCGCAGTGCGGTTTAGCACCAGAGTCCTATCAGGTGTGTAACTCTCTCTACTCTAGTTGTAGAGCGGCAAGAATGCCGAAGTCTTGATCACGGCATTAGTAGTTACACACAAGCGTGCGGCGCACGTGTGGGGCTTCACGCGATAGTTGAGGCTATCGTAGTATTCTTGTGGGTTAATGCTTGCTTGGGCGCGATGGGCCAAAGTGGGCCCAATGGGCCCTGGGGCCAATTGGAATAAATTGTATGATGATATAGTATATAGTGAACTAGACTAGGTGGAACCTATATATGGCTAGATTTGTGTTAGGTGGGCCACACGAGCGTGTGGGCAGAATGGGCCAAAATCGGGTTTTAGGCCCAATAGTCCAGTGACGAATCGAAAATGGTAGCCATTAGTCGTCAGTGGTAACATTAGACCTCAGGAGGGCTATTGCAAAGTAAATTACGAAAATACCCTTGGTAGGTAAATTACTAAAATACCCTTGGTGGGTAAATTATGAAAATACCATTGGTGGGTAAATTACGAAAATACCCTTGGTGGGTAAATTACGAAAATACCCTTGGTGGGTAAATTACGAAAATACCCTTGGTAGGTAAAATTACTGTTATACCCTTAGAGGTTGGTTAGATTGATTATGTTGTATATTATTATTCTGATTATGATGGTAATTCGTTTCATACGTTATTTGATATATGATTGCATACATGTCATACTGCATACACGAATTGTAATATTATGTATGTTGCATGGGCATATGGGTGATAATGATAAAGGGAAGGTTCGTGGTTTTACCATATTATCTCGGTGACCTATGTCACATATTATGAATTTGGTGACTCATCACATTATCCGTGGCTATGCCACAATTATAAGGCGATGTGCGCTTGATCGCAATGATCGCCTTCGATGGTGTGTAGCGGATGGAGGGTCGATTTAGTAATCCCCAATGTGTGACTGGCAGGTACGGGTGGTGTGTAGAGGTTGGATACTTAGGTTGGGCTGGGTTGCATTGCATACATGCTTAATATGTTGTATTTGTATGGGTTGGTACATGTTCTTACTATTGGGGGTTGTACACACTAAGTTTTCGTAAATTCACCCCATCTTTTTAAATGTTTCAGGTAATCCCTAGTTTGAGGACTTGGAGCCGAGGTGGACTCTGTGGTGGCCATGCACTGTTTTCTCGTAAACTTTCAGTTTCTATTTAAAATTACTTTCTAATTTTGGGATTTTGCAATGTAATAAGGCCTTGGTATTTTATTTGGTTTTAGCTTTTAATTTGGTTACTGCTTGTTATTAAATGTTTAATACGGATTTTCCTAAAATGTTAATAAACCGCTTCTTTTCAAAATTACTTACACTCGATTTTTCACAACAAATATAACGAACATGAACTTTTAACGAACACACGCTTTTAGACATTCCTTTCATGTGACATGCCGATCCAAATGTAACATTTAGGCCGGGTTTGGGGTGTTACAATCTTATTTTTATTATTTTTAAAATTCAGTTCCAGGTACCTGAATCTCTTCTGGAGTTTTACTTATTAGTTATGTCTTAGGTCTCTTCTGGAGCACCTGCCTGCACTATATGACCATCTAAAAGAATTTTCATCTTTGGAACCGATCAATCTCTTATTTATTCTAACAGATTGTCCTATTAGGACTTTGATTCAAATTAAAATATTAGATGGTATATAACACTTGGTGATTCTCATTAAGTTTGTAAATACATCTAACAGTTAACTTGTAATGAGTTATCCTTATTGAACTTCTAGTTCAAATTACTCTCCCCTAACTCATTACAAGTTGTTATTTTTCTCCCCCTAACTCATTACAAGTTATTATTTCTCTCCCCTAATGTCGGGAAAACTATCGAATCAAAATTGTAATCACAAATCATGTCATAATTGAATTTTGAATACATTCAAAACATCTTATAATATAAAGAAACTTGTAATTAATATATATTCCCAACTTTCTTTGAGGATTCACTCATCTTTGTGCGTTGTGGTGGAGCAATTGGAGCATATAAACATACAAAAATTCAAAGATGAGAAATATTTAACTCTTGACCAAAAACCAATTGTAATGGGGAGTATTTATAACTTATTTGCTTGATACGTACAACACGTAAATCAACATAATCTCATGTTGAAATAGGAAGTTTAGTTTTCATAATTAATGGTTTAGACATTAATCAGAGGTGTTCAATCAATAATTTCTGTAATGGCCTAAATTCAAGGTTATCGGAACAATGGTTTCGCAACCATAAATCCGATTTAAATAGAAATTTATTTCAATATGTTTGCATGAGTTTTTATATGATAGGAGATATTTTATAAATATTTATAAAATGTTAGTAATGTGGTATTAAACTTTCGTTAGAAAATTTTAATGTTTGGGTAGGTAATTAAATGAAAAGGACTAAATTAAAATAAAAGTAAAAGTTTAATTATAAATTAAAAGAAAGATAAAGGACCAAAATGGCAATTAAGCCATTTTGTTTAGATTGAGGCGGTTCATTGAAGAAAATATGAGATTTTTTTAGTATATTATTATATTATATTTATATTATATTATTATATTATTATATTATATTATTATATATATAAAGAAAGGAGAAAAGAAACAAAAGATAAAACAAAGGAAGAACAGAGAGCTAACGTGAAGGAAAGAAAGAAAAGAGAAAAGAGAGAAAAAAAGGAAAATTTAAGTTTGAAGCTTGGAGTTTAATTTGGTAAGTTAATTTAGTCCTTTTCTTTTAATTTTGATACTTTATAAGTTTTAGAACCAAGTTTTGATGAATTTAAGTTGAAGTTTTTGAAGTTTTAGAGTTTTGAATATAGCATATGATGAATAAAATGATGAATTAGTGGTTTAATTGAAAGAATTTGAAGTTAGAATTGGATAAAGGACTTAATTGTAAAACAAGCTATAAGAAAACAGTTTTGGGACAGCAGCAGTAGAGTAAGTTTGAAAATTCACCAAAAATCGTAGAAGTGGAATTAGAAGTTGAGTGAGATATGAAATTAAAGCTTATTGAGTCTATTTTCATATGAAAGAAACAAAGAAAGAAAAGAAGTTCTGTATGTTGAGATATTTAGATTTTGTAAGACTGGTTCAGAATGAATTCGGGTTCCCCTGTTTTAACTTTATAAAATCATTAAAATTGGATAAAAATAATTATGGGATTAAATTTATATGTTTAGAATTCTTAATGAGTCTAGTTTCAATAGAAATAAACGAGAACATCATCTGAATCTTGTATAAAGAGATAATTAAATTTTAGTGAATAAGGGTCAGAACTGCCAGACAGCAGAACAGGGGTGACTTTGATGAATAAACTGTACTAATTGGCTAGGCCAAAAATTCTGGAAATTTTATGGTATGAAGACATGTGAATCTAGTTTCAGAGAAAATTAACGGTTCCTCATTTGGAGCTCTGTAGCTCGAGAAATAAATAATTTAGTGACTGTGACTCAAGTAGACAGCTTTGAATAAACTAAAAATAATAATAGAATTATAGAAAATGCTACATGTGAACATGAAATGTATTGAATTGATGATTGAATTTATTTATTTAGATCCGGAAAACTCAAATACGAAGCTAGATCGAGGGAAGGAAAAAGTCCCGGATTAGTAGATTTTATATACGAACTAGTATCGAGGTAAGTTCATGTAACTTGAATTATCTTCTTAAATGCTTGAAATGTATGTTATTGATGTGAATATGATTTCAATATTTATTGTATGAAAGTTGATGAAACATTGATATATTTGATAAAAAGTGGAAGAAATCCCAGTTGAATGAAAGGAAAATTCGATGGATCTCTGAAAAGGAATTGACGGTAAAAAGGATCTAGCCCGGACGGGTGATCCTATCTTGATATAGCCCTCCCGAAGAATATGTGTAAAATGGATTTAGCCCGGACGGGTAATCCGAATTAGGGTCTGAATTTAGCCTGGACTGGTAATTCAGATCCAAGCTCATTAGAGTAATTGTCGTTGCAGGGGATTTAGCCTGGACTGGTAATCCCGACAATACTCTATGAGTTTATATTATAGGGGATTTAGCCTGGACTGGTAATCCCGCTGTAAGGATGAGGTTCGCGGGAGTGTGCTCTCTGAAATGAAAATGTGCGCACATGAATATGAATTGACGGACTCGGATTTGTACACTAAAGTGTACTTCTGAAAACCCATCGAAATTCCGAGTAATTCAACGGGATAAATATGAAAATATAACAAAGAAATGGAAATCATGGTATTGATGAGCTCATCAATCATGGTACATATTATTGATACATGGAAATTATTGAACTAACTCGAATGTTGAGCTTGTGTATGTTAGGGTAATAATGCATTGAATGGATATATGAATGTTTATTGCGTTGTATTGAAAATGTTAGGTAAGTATAATTCTTGTTACATGGATTTACTAAGCACAAAGTGCTTACCTGCTTTTTTTTCCTCTGCTTTTGTAGTGAGAAGAGCTCTGAGGTCGATTCGGTAGGAGATATATCACACTATCGCCTCAAGATTTTGTATATAAAGAAACTTTATTTTGGAAATCAATGGCATGTATAAGCTAATAAAGCATCGCTAATATGAAATGAATGTAAGGTCACCATTGGTATGGCTAGCAAACATTGGCTTGGTATGTGTTGATGTTATCTTATAAATATGCATGAATCTATTTTGAAAATATGTTGAATTGGATTGGTTGATGTGGATTGGTCTCGGTTTAAAATTGCAGAAGGCTAAATATTTATAAAGGGCTATATTGAGTAAAAAAAAAATCGTAAACTCGGTAATGCCTTGTACCCTATTCGACAACGAATACGGGTAGGGGTGTTACATTTGTTGGTATCGAGCTACGGTTTAGCTTGGTTCTAGGACCGACATAGCGAATACTGGATTAGCTATACATGCCATTTAAATTATTTTTGATAGTGTGATATCTCCCGACCATTTAAATTGTGTTTTCCTTATAGTAATGTCATCGTGACCGAGCTCAATCTGGAAGTCGGGAGTCATGCTCCCGCTTCAAGACAAAGAGAAGAAACTAGCGAGAGAGGCCGGTATAGAGGGTCAAGGAGAGGAGGCAAAATAGCCTTCTTTCAAATGATGAATGAATGGTTTACTCAAGACATAAGAACTAACCCTACAAAGGCAAAGAAACTCAAGCTCCCCTCCTGTTCCTCCACGGTTCCGAGATTCCACAGGCATGTGTCTCGAATCTGTCGAAAAGGGAAAGCTCCAGTTGATAAAATCCGAAAATATGGGGTCAAGAATTTCGAGAAAGCAGATTGATGATGATCCTGAACGGGCTGAATTTTGGTTAGAGAATACTACTCGGGTTTTGGAAGAATTATCTTGCACACCAGAAGAATGTTTAAAATGTGCCGTCTCACTGCTAAAAGACACAGCTTATCATTGGTGGAATACTAAAGCTTCAGTTGTTCCGAAAGAAGAAATTACATGGGAATTCTTCCAGACCGAGTTCAAAAAGAAATATATCAGTCAGAGATTCCTTGATCAGAAAAGAAAAGAATTTCTTGAGCTGAAACAGGGCAATAGGCCAGTATCTGAGTATGAAAGAGAATTTGTTCGGTTGAGTAAATATGCTCGAGAATGGGTACAGTCGGAAGCTGAAATGTGCAAACGATTCGAAGAGGGGTTAAATGAAGAAATTAAGCTACTTATCGGAATTCTTGAAATTCGAGAGTTTGCTACATTGGCGAGCGAGCTTATAAAGCGTAAGAATTGAGCAAAGAAAAGAAACAAATGAAAAGGAAGCTCAAATTTTAGTAAAAGACCAATGGGAAAATCCCAATTTTCCGCTCTAAAGAAATTGAAGAAGTACCAGATCGTTCTACCTCAACCACTTGGGTATTCGGCAGAGAGCGAGGTTCTCAACGCAATAATCCAAGACCTTCCACTCCATCGCTGACTAGTGTTGGCGTGTTGGTACCCTAAGCCGAGATGCCAATATTGTAATAAGGCTCATTTTGGTGAATGCCGATTTAAGAGCGAGCTTGTTACCGATGTGGTTCTTTGACCATTTCCTCGAGATTGTCCGAAAAGAAGTGAAAAGAAGTCAATATATATCGGCCAAGTAATCCATCTTTGAGGGTAGACCATCTCGACCATCCCAGAATGTCGGTGGTAGTCGAGGAGCTACAAAAGATATCTGCAAGTAGGCACGAGACACGGCGCCATCTAGGACATATGTCATGCGTGCGCAGAAGATGCCACAAAGACTCGATGTTATTATCGGTACATTTTCTTTACTTGATACTAATATTACCGCATTAATTGATCCGGTTCTACGCATTCATATATATGTAAAGCTTGCATGTGTTAAAGATTTATTTGTTGAACCCATCAATTTGTGGTTAAAGTCTCGAACCCTTTGGCCAATCTATTTTGGTGGATAAAATTTGTAAAATTGTCCACCGATGGTAAGAGGTTATTGTTTCTGGTGATTTGATGTTACCGCCATTTGATGAGTTTGATGTGATATTGGGCATGGATTGGTTAACTCAAAGATGATGCAAGAGTAAATTGTAAATGTAAATATATTGTGTTGAAGTGTCAGAATGGCGAATTACTCCGGGTTAAATCTGATCAGACAGAGGGATTATCTGATGTGATTTCAGTTATTACTGCTCAGAGGTATGTTAAAAAGGGGTATGATGCTTTTCTTGCTTATGTACTCGACACCAAGGTATCTGAGTCAAAGATACAGGCAGCGCCAGTGGTATGCGAATTTTCTGATGTGTTTCGAGAGGAATTACCTGGTTGCCACCAGAAAGGGAAGTGGAATTCTCTATAGATTTGATTCCGAGAACTACTCCGATTTCCATAGCTCCGTACTGGATGGCTCCTACAGAATTAAAGGAATTAAAGACACAGTTGCAAGAACTTGTTGATAGAGGTTTTGTCCGACCGAGTCATTCACCTTGGGGTGCTCCGGCTTGCTTTGTGAAAAAACGATGACGGGTCTTTGAGATTGTGTATTGATTATCGGCACTTAATAAAGTAACTATAAAGAATAAGTACCGTTGCCTTGATTGATGATTTATTTGATCGCTAAAAGGTGCTACTATATTTTCAAAGATTGATCTCCGATCGGCTACTATCGCCACTGGTAAAGAAGTCGATGTGCAAAGATGACTTTCGTAACTGTGCACGGGCATTATGAGTTTCGGTTATGCCATTTGGTGACTAATGCACCGCAGATTTATGGATTTGATGAATCGGATATTCGCACCATATTTAGACAAAGTTCGTGGTAGTTTTCATTGATGATATTTTGGTCTATTCTCGAAATGAAGAAGAACATGCGAACATTTGAGAATTGTGTTGCAAATTTTATGAGAGAAGCGCTTATATGCTAAATTTAGTAAATGTGAATTTTGGCTTCGAGAAGTGGGTTTTCTTGGACATATTGTATCCATGAAGGCATCGGGTAGATCCAAGTAAAATCTCACTATTGTCAACTGGAATCCACCAAAGATCAGATCGAAGTTAGAAGTTTCTTGGGTTTAGCTGGTTATTATCGGAGATTTGTACAGGATTTTCTATGATAGCTTCTCCGATGACTCGATTATTGCGTAAAGATGTAAAGTTCGAGTGGACTAATGAATGTCGTGAGTTTTAACCGATTAAAAGATCTATTAACGAAAGCCCCAAGATTAGTGCAACTGAACCGTAAGGAATTTGTTATTTATAGTGATGCCTCAATAAATGGTTTAGGTTGTGTCTTGATGCAAGAAGGTAAAGTAATAGCCTATGCTTCAAGACAACTTAAACCACATGAATGAAATTACCCAGACATGATCTTGAATTAGTCGCTATTGTATTTATACCAAGATATGGCGGCATTACCTATATGGTGAGAAATGTCATATTTATACTGATCATAAAAGCTTGAAATATTTGATGACACAGAAAGATTTGAATTTGAGACAGCGCAGGTGGCTTGAACTGATAAAGGATTATGATTTGATTATTGATTACCATCCGGGTAAGGCTAATGTTGTGGCTGATGCTTTGAGTCGAAAATCTTTGTTTGCTTTACGAGTTATGAATACCCGATTGTCACTGACTGATGATGGTTCAATTATAGCTGAATTGAGAGCTAAATCGACATTTCTACAGCAAATATGTGAAGCCCAGAAGAATGATGAGAAGTTGCAGGTTAAACGGGCACAATGTGAGTCGTCTTCGATTCGAATTTCAAGTTAGGGTTGATGGTTGTTTATTATTCGTAGATAGGGTATGTGTACCCAAGAATTCAGAGCTCATACAGAAGATTTTACACGAGGCTCACAGTGGTATTATGTCTGTACATCCGGGAAGTAATAAAATGTATAATGATTTGAAGAAGATGTCTTGGTGGCGGTATGAAACGTGATATTTCGAGTTTGTATTAAGATGTTTGATATGTCAACAGTCAAAGCGAACATCGGTACCTTGAGGTTACTTCACCAATTACTATACCGAAATGGAAATGGGAAAGAATCACTATGGATTTTGTATCGGGTTACCATTGTCTTCGAGGAAAAAGATGCTATTTGGGTGATTGTTGACCGATCGACAAAGTCAAGACACTTTATTCCTAAGACGTATGGATTATTCTTTAGATAAACCGGTGAATTGTACATATCTCGAGATTGTCGGGCTACATGGGGTGCCTGTCTCCATTATATCGATAGAGATCCCGATTTACGCCTCGCTTCGGGATAAATTGCAAGAAGCTTTGGGTACTCGGTTGTATTTCAAGATCGCATTTCATCCTCGACGGATGGCCAATCTGGCGTGTAATTCAAGTATTGGAAGATATGTCTCGATGTTGTATACTAGAGTTTGAAGGTAATTGGGAGAGGTATCGCCTTTGATTGAATTTGCTTACAATAACGCTTATCATCCAAGATTAAAATGGCTCCATATGAAGCTTTGTATGGTAGAAAATGTAGAACACCGTTGTATTGGACAGAGCTCGGTGAAAAGAAGATACATGGGGTTGATTTAATCCGGAAATGTAAGAAAAGTGAAGGTTATTCGGGATAGTTTAAAAGCGACTTCCGATCGCCAAAAATCATATGCCGATCTTAAACGAAAAGAGATTGAATTTCGTGCTCGGTGACAAGGTATTCTGAAAGTGTCTCCTTGGAAGAAAGTTCTCCTGTTGATCGAAAGGGTAAATTGAGTCCAAGATTTATCGGCCATATGAGATCATAGAAAGAATTGGACCTGTTAAACTATCGGTTGGCATTACCACGAACTTGATAGAATCCATAATGTTTTTCATGTGTCTATGCTACGACGATATAGGTCGATCCTTCACATGTTATTTCTCCAATGGAAGTGGAGATTCAAATGGATATGACTTACAAGAAGAACCGGTCAAGATATTAGCACGGAAACAAAGGAGCTTAGAAATAAAAAATAAATTTGGTGAAAGTATTGTGGCAAAAGCACGGATTGAGGAAGCAACATGGGAACCGGAGGAGGCAATGAGGAAACAATATCCAAACCTCTTTCTTGGTAAGATTTTCGAGGACGAAAATCCTTAAAAGGGGGAGAGTTGTAATGGCCTAAATTCAAGGTTATCGGAACAATGGTTTCGCAACCATAAATCCGATTTAAATAGAAATTTATTTCAATATGTTTGCATGAGTTTTTATATGATAGGAGATATTTTATAAATATTTATAAAATGTTAGTAATGTGGTATTAAACTTTCGTTAGAAAATTTTAATGTTTGGGTAGGTAATTAAATGAAAAGGACTAAATTAAAATAAAAGTAAAAGTTTAATTATAAATTAAAAGAAAGATAAGGACCAAAATGGCAATTAAGCCATTTTGTTTAGATTGAGGCGGTTCATTGAAGAAAATCTGAGATTTTTTAGTATATTATTATATTATATTTATATTATATTATTATATTATTATATTATATTATTATATATATAAAGAAAGGAGAAAAGAAACAAAAGGATAAAAACAAAGGAAGAACAGAGAGCTAACGTGAAGGAAAGAAAGAAAAAGAGAAAAGAGAGAAAAAAGGGAAAATTTAAGTTTGAAGCTTGGAGTTTAATTTGGTAAGTTAATTTAGCCCTTTTCTTTTAATTTTGATGCTTTATAAGTTTTAGAACCAAGTTTTGATGAATTTAAGTTGAAGTTTTTGAAGTTTTAGAGTTTTTGAATATAGCATATGATGAATAAAATGATGAATTAGTGGTTTAATTGAAAGAATTTGAAGTTAGAATTGGATAAAGGACTTAATTGTAAAACAAGCTATAAGAAAACAGTTTTGGGACAGCAGCAGTAGAGTAAGTTTGAAAATTCACCAAAATCGTAGAAGTGGAATTAGAAGTTGAGTGAGATATGAAATTAAAGCTTATTGAGTCTATTTTCATATGAAAGAAACAAAGAAAGAAAAGAAGTTCTGTATGTTGAGATATTTAGATTTTGTAAGACTGATTCAGAATGAATTCAGGTTCCCCTGTTTTAACTTTATAAAATCATTAAAATTGGATAAAAATAATTATGGGATTAAATTTATATGTTTAGAATTCTTAATGAGTCTAGTTTCAATAGAAATAAACGAGAACATCATCTGAATCTTGTATAAAGAGATAATTAAATTTTAGTGAATAAGGGTCAGAACTGCCAGACAGCAGAACAGGGGTGACTTTGATGAATAAACTGTACTAATTGGCTAGGCCAAAATTCTGGAAATTTTATGGTATGAAGACATGTGAATCTAGTTTCAGAGAAAATTAACGGTTCCTCATTTGGAGCTCTGTAGCTCGAGAAATAAATAATTTAGTGACTGTGACTCAAGTAGACAGCTTTGAATAAACTAAAAATAATAATAGAATTATAGAAAATGCTACATGTGAACATGAAATGTATTGAATTGATGATTGAATTTATTTATTTAGATCCGGAAAACTCAAATACGAAGCTAGATCGAGGGAAGGAAAAAGTCCGGATTAGTAGATTTTATATACGAACTAGTATCGAGGTAAGTTCATGTAACTTGAATTATCTTCTTAAATGCTTGAAATGTATGTTATTGATGTGAATATGATTTCAATATTTATTGTATGAAAGTTGATGAAACATTGATATAATTGATAAAAAGTGGAAGAAATCCAGTTGAATGAAAGGAAAATTGATGGATCTCTAAAAGGAATTGACGGTAAAAAGGATCTAGCCCGGACGGGTGATCCTATCTTGATATAGCCTCCAAGAATATGTGTAAAATGGATTTAGCCGGACGGGTAATCCAATTAGGTCTGAATTTAGCTCGATGTAATTCAGATCCAAGCTCATTAGAGTAATTGTCGCTGCAGGATTTAGCCTTGACCGGTAATCCCGACAATACTCTATGAGTTTATATTACTGAGATTTAGCTTTGACCGGTAATCCATTGTAAGGATGAGGTTCGCGGGAGTGTGCTCTCTGAAATGAAAATGTGCGCACATGAATATGAATTGACGGACTCGGATTTGTACACTAAAGTGTACTTCTGAAAACCCATCGAAATTCCGAGTAATTCAACGGGATAAATATGAAAATATAACAAAGAAATGGAAATCATGGTATTGATGAGCTCATCAATCATGGTACATATTATTGATACATGGAAATTATTGAACTAACTCGAATGTTGAGCTTGTGTATGTTAGGGTAATAATGCATTGAATGGATATATGAATGTTTATTGCGTTGTATTGAAAATGTTAGGTAAGTATAATTCTTGTTACATGGATTTACTAAGCACAAAGTGCTTACCCTGTTTCTTTTTCCTCTGTTTTGTAGTGAGAAGAGCTCGGAGGTCAGATTCGGTAGGAGATATATCACACTATCAGCCTCAAGATTTCGGTATATAAAGAAACTTTATTTTGGAAATCAATGGCATGTATAAGCTAATAAAGTACTGCTAATATGAAATGAATGTAAGGTCAGCCATTGGTATGGCTAGCAAACATTGGCTTGGTATGTGTTGATGTTATCTTATAAATATGCATGAATCTATTTTGAAAATATGTTGAATTGGATTGGTTGATGTGGATTGGTCTCGGTTTAAAATTGCAGGAAGGCTAAATATTTATAAAGGGGCTATATTGAGTAAAAAAAAAAAAATCGTAAACTCTGGTAATGCCTTGTACCCTATTCTGACAACGAATACGGGTAGGGGGTGTTACAATTTCTCTAAACCCTTATGTGCAAACTTTTACAAAAGTTTTTCAAACTCAATCAATAAAAGATTGAGATATAAACTCATCAGTATCAACAAGATGAATTGTTTTAATTACATGATCTAAAATTAATTATTTAAACAAGCAATATTGCAAACGACAGATTGCATATTGATAACCCATATGTGATTATTTTGTAGATGCATCTACCAAAATCATATAATATCAAAACCATCCACATGGTGGATGAATGGGCCCAAATTAGTTTCAAAAATGCAAGACATTAAATCTCTACTTTAGGTAGTGAGTTTCTAATAATCTATTTTTATTGAGAACAAGCAACATATGAGAATTCTTTTAAATTAAAGAATCTTCTGGTTCTTTAATGAATGTCCATATGAATTCTTAATTATTTTTCGCATCATATATGATCTAGGATGGTCTAACTGGTCACGCTAAGTAGTAAATGCATTTGTATCAATAAACTTTTGGTTTACTTTAACATGTGTTTCAGTTGTACTAATTTGTAACAAATTAATAATTTTACTATCATTCCTTTTACTTTGTATCCACATATAAGTGCTATCGTGACATTTATTACTGGAAATGTCTAAATCAATGTGAATATTATAATGTCACTAAGTCAACAAAATAAATATAATTTCCAAACAATTATATGCAATATTCGCTTCAGGGAATATGTCAAAATCTTCAAATATCTAAATATATATATGCAACTTCAGATGCATCCAACCATAACGAGCTTTAAATAGAATTATTATATTTTATTGCTCATAAATAGATCTTTCATAGTCAAATATTTTGCTTCCAACCCCTTCATGGGGATGATGACAAAAGAACATCACAAACATTATAAAATAAATATAATTCAATCCTCTCTTTTCCATCCTTTCAAAATAAAAATTTATAGCAATAGTGATTCATATGAGATATAATATTTTCCTCATTCACAATCTCAAAATAAGATCCATTATAAATATCTTTTAAAACTAATGGATTAACCATCATAATATATTAATATATTAGCTCTTCTAGAGGTTTCGACTAATTTTGTACTATCAAATATTGGAATAATATTTGTTTGTTTTAGTACCAAGTAAGATAAATATTTTCTATCTATAATGATAGAATTTATTATCGCATGCTCATATCATTCCTCAAAAAATATTAACAGAAACAAAATATTTGGGCATATGCCACATGTAGCCAATAATCTTTCATATCACATTGATAATATAAGTTATCTTTACCCTTTAAAGAATTATCTTGAGAACTCTCATTGTTCTCTTATTTATTACTATGTTCCCACTTTTAGTGGTCCATGATTATATCTTTTATTTTCTTTATGTTTGCATTCACTTCATGGAATGCAATAAATCTAGTAGGATAGACTTCTAAACGCCTCCATTGATTCTTTATTTCATAATTACCATCACAAAATATGTGTGGATTTCAAATCAAAATCTATCTATTCATGTTGTTATGATTAGTCTCTAATCACATCCTTAATTACAACAACAATCATGATATCTATATTTCATTTTTCATAATTGTTATGTACTACTACATTCACTTCAGGGAATAAAGCAAAACTAGTGGGAAGAATTTCATAGTTTTTCATTAGTAATTTATTATTTTGCTTAGCCACTAGAAGGTATGAGATCGTTCGAAAATCCTGTTAAAGTCATTTTCACAATATTGCTACTGCAGGAGCACATTAGATATTTCAATCATATAGTGTAATGTATTCATTCGGGGAATATATATAATACAAATACATGAGTATCTCATGTTATTTATATATATGGTTTTAATGCAAAACACATGAAGATTTTATTCAACATATATCTTCTTGATCTGAAAAATAATATTATATTTTACAAAATTTTGCATCACAAGGAGCTAAAATATAAGCTCTTAAAGAGCTTTTTATAGTTTGATTTAATATTAGCTCTTTAGGAGCATATAATCATTTTATTGTATAACCGTAATGAATGCTTGATTTATTTTAAATAAAATTTTATTTATTCATATAAAAATAAAATGAATGGGTATAAATAAAACATATATTAAACGTAACAAATAATATATTCATGTCACTAATAAATTATTGTGGTTAGATAATATATATTTTATATATCATACCACAACAAAATACAAAATATTATAATGTTAAATTAAAATAACTTTACAACTATAAAAGTTTAAACATAAACATTTTCTAACATCCACCTCTTATGACATAATTTCATCTCAAATCTTATAATGATTTGAAATTATCACGCATGTGGTGAATATCCCAAAGTTCATTACAAGTATTTTTACTCACCTTCCACAATAATCATATATCTTAATCAAAATCAAAATTAAACCAATCAATTCTATTAAAAATAAAAATATTTAGCTCCACATAAAAATCCCAATAACTAAATGCGTGAAGGGTTTTATAAACTCATAGAGATACGATAGTGAATTATATAAATTGAACTTTTTAATAGAAATCAAATCAAATTTCAAAAGAATTTGATTAGATTGACTTACGTTACCATGGATGAGAAGTAGTGATTATAAACATCCTTTGTAATGAAGAGAAATAGATCATTCCCAAGCAAATATTAAAAAGCAAACTTTGAGAATGAATCTTACTTCTTGATTTCATATAGATAATGGTATCAAATCTTTTACCATTCTTAAGAACAAAAAGTAAAATAATTTAATCAAAACAATGATGATGTATAGTGAAAGAAGAATGAAAATAAAAATTATATATGAAACATTAAATAAAAGAAACTTCCTGTAAAAACTTTGCATCTTGCCTTCAAAGATATTAAAAATCATGAAGGATAAATTTGATCATCGATAAAAGGAACTATCACTTTGAGCAAGATCATGCTAATAACGTGTTATAAAATAAAAAGAGATGGAGTGTAACACCCCAAGCCCAGCCTAGACGTTATGGTTGAATCTGGGAGTGTTAAGAAAAAGAGTTTTGAAATCAATCTTATTCTGTTAAATTTCTCGCATTTAACTATTACTAAAAGAATCCACATTTTATCAACATATTATTATTTTCTTTAAGAAAAACATTGTTAATTTGCTCTTTTAGAGAACTTATTTTTGTAGCAGAAGTTTGATATTATCAAAGTTGAAAACTGAGTTTGTGTTTTCAAAAAAAAACATTTGTTTGGGTAAAACTGTGGTTTTGTTAAACATCACAGTATAAAAGTAAAAAAAAAAAATACATTCAAAACCAAAATTAAAACAAACAGTCCAGAGAGTCCCAAAATTACACAACTCTAAAAAATTGTAATATCCTAATTTTGGGCATAGTTGGAACAGTGGTTGTGGGACCACAAATCCGACATCAAAAAATTTATTTTATTTTTATTTTGATGTCTACAGTATAATACTAAAGTGATGTGAAATTTTCATAAAGAAATTTTCTCGTTTGAGTGCTTAATTTGAAAAAAGGACTAAATCGCGTAAGGTGCAAAACTTGAGGTCTAATTGATAAAGGCACTAAATAGCTATAGAATTGAAAAGTATGAGCACTTGCATGGTAATTATACCAATAGAAAGTGAGGAGACAAAGATGGACATGTAGTAGGTGGATTTGGTGAAGTTATTAAAAGGTTAAATTAGTAAATAAGTTAATAGGTGTAATAAGCCAAAATAGCAAAAGCTACCATCTTCTTTTTTTTTTCTCTTTCTTCTCCACCGATTCTTACCCAAGGAAATGGCCATGGAAGCTTGAAAATTTCAGCAACTTCTAACCCTCACAAATAAGTGATATTGATGATTATTTTTGATGATTTTTGTATTTTTGGAACCCTTGTAGCTTAATCTAGCTAATGAGGGATTATATTGCAAAATGGTTGAAAGCCTAAGGTTTTGCCATGAGAATATTCATGTTGTTTGCTGCATTTTTATGGAATAAAATGAATCTTGGTTGTTAAATAAACAACTTTTGTTAAGTGATTTTCATGAAAACGCCTAAAATGGACCATTTTGTAAAAGTTATAAAATAGGTGGTAAAGGTGTGAAATAATGGAAAATGTGGGCTTCTATAAGCATGAAAAAGGTTCGGGTATGCATGGGTATTAAATAAATTAAACACATTTCAATTAACGAGCCTAGAGGAAAAAGTGTAAATATGATAAAGTTTAGGGGTAAAAATGTAATTTTACCAAAAATATGAAATTGGGCTCATTTGAGTAGCATGATGAATAAATAAATTAAATGTGTTGTTATAGATCAAGGAAGATGGGATTCGGAATTAGATCGGGGGAAAAGCAAGATAATCGAGTAATTGACTTATTCTATCGTTTCATACCTAGGTAAGTTCGTATGTTAATAAGCATTAAATTTGATATGTTTAAATGCTTAACAGATACCATGTGTTATTTTGTATGTTATTATTGGATCATGAATAATATAAAAATTACGAGATTGTATTGAAAGATCAAATTAAGAGAAATGCAGGGCGGAGTATGATCGAATTTCGACATGTGATGAATTGGTGGTAAAGACCACGGTTGGACCATGACAATATGTGTGCTAGTCTAAGACTATGTCTGGGACATGGCATCGGCCACAATATGAGAGCCAGTGTAAGACCATGCCTGGGACATGGCATTGGAATTAATATGTGTGGAAGTGTAAGACCATGTCTGGGACATGGCATCGGCCACAATATGAGAGATAGTGTAAGACCATGTCTGGGACATGGCATCGGCATTGATATGTGTGCTAGTGTAAGACCATGTCTGGGACATGGCATTGGCCACGATATGAGAGCTAGAGTAAGACCATGTCTGGGACATGGCATTGGTACGATACATCATGTACAAGTATCCTTAGTATCCTAAGAGGTTCAACGGGTAAATCCAAAGATGATGTCAAAGAAATGAAAAAGTATGATCATGTTGAAAGGGTACAAGTATGTACGTAAAATTCATGAGTACTGAAATCGATGTATATGGGACATTTGGTAAAATGTAAATGAGTAAGTTATACCTATGAAAATGATCTTATGATGACCTTGTGACGATAGGACTATACTTATGGTGTATAAATAGCTGGTAAATTTGATTGATGACCATGTGTGAGGCTTTTAGGCCAAATTAAATTGAGACATGATAAGTTTAAGTTTTTTTGTTGATGTATAGGTTAAAGCGGCAAATGAATGGCTTGTAAATATTCGATAATGACTAGCTATTGGTGTAACTCCCCGATTTTTTCCTTTAATTTTGACTTTTGTAATTTTGTGACACAAATCTATATCTACTTTAGTGGTTATGTGCTCTGGGAGTGTGTGAGAGGTCCCAAGTTCATGCCTTGACATGGGTAAATTTTGGGAAAATTTTGGGCTTTTCTAAGTAAAGTCTTGACCTTGATCCGTAGGCTTTTATATTGTTATTGGTAATATTATATCAGAATGGGCATGCTGGTCTGGTAGTTAAGTGGGGTGTTGGAGTGTTAGAGGTCTTGTGTTTAAGTTCTTGCGTAAGCATGGGGGTATATTTTTGCTCGGATGATAGACAGAGTTTTGATGGAGTTAAAATACTAAGGAAGTTGTGAGTTAGTGGGATTGTGGGAGTAAATTTAGGAGGGTAATCAGAATTCTGATTTGGTGGTTTTTGTTTCCCAAAAATTCCCTCATGCCTTCTTTTCTTTTCATCTCTTCCTTCTCTCATGTTGTTCTCCTTTTGCTGCAGTCCCATCTTTTATTTTCTTTCTGTTACCAATTTCTAGTCTCTGTCGTCTCTGTTTTCCCTTTTGAGCATTGCTGGTAAGTGTAGATTATTGCAGTTTTGGGCTTGAGTAATGGTTCCTTTTCTAGCGAGGAATTAATGGTATTTAGAAGGAGCACGCGGGGTTGTTGGTCACGATTTGGCATCCTAGTTGTACTGAGAGAATCATTGCTGTTGAGAGGTAATGATTTTCGGTAGTTTAGTAGTTGGCAGTCTCTTTGTGTTTGCATTTAAGAATTGATTTAAGTGACTAAATCGGTATTATATTACTCAATTTTAGGTTCTGGAGACTTTGGAGTTGCGTTCGCATCAAAAATGATACAGGTGTGTACCCGAAAAGGCAGAAAACGAGGTTTCAGTGAAAGCCAAAAACCTTACTGTCGACGCTACACGGGTGTGTGGTCACCCGTGTGGTAGGCCATGTGCAAGACTGGAAGTCGCCACACGGCCGTGTGATCGATGAGCCAGGCCGTCCGCAGTTGACACGGTCGTGTGATGGTCGAACGAGGCCGTGTGCGAGATACAGGCTCAACCAATTGGGCCGTGTGGGCCCACACGGGCAGGCCACATGAGCGTGTGAGCCATTTTTCTGAGAAGTTCTATAAGGTTGCACTGGTCGCCCTAGTCGACTGTGGACCTATTGTAGCGTCGATAAGCATTACCTAGACCCCTATTATGTGACCTGACTTTCTGATTTCTGTACTGAGTATGAATTCTGATATCTGAGTGTATGAACTGTATTTGCATAATAGCATGACATTTTATGTATGTTGCATTGCATCGGGGTGGGTTGATGATTTACTGGAGGAAGTGTCTGAAAGGCTCTTAAGCCTGATATCTGGCAGCTCAGCCATAAATTTCTGATTGTGTGCCGCATTCGGTACAGTATGGTGTGTAGGGATGGGTGGGTTGATTTTATCCCCACATGGTGTGTAGGGTTGGACGGAGTTGGTGTGTAGAGGCTAGTGGGTAGGACTCTGCTATTCTGTTCTGATCTACATATTATGTCTGAAATGGGCTAAGGCCCTACAATATATCTGATTCTGTATCTGAGTGGGTTAAGGTCCACACCATTTCTATAATGGGCTCAGACCTGAACTGTAAATGCATGACTGTTTTCTAATATTATGTTGGGTGCGTGTTTTTTGTGGGGATTACACATTGAGTTGCGAAAACTCTCTCTTTTTCTGTTTAATCTGTTCAGGTAATCCCCAGTAGTAGACAGATTGGTGCAAGGAGAACTCAGCGGTGACCACGGTTCTGGGCTTTTATGGGTTTTATGTTATTTATGGTTTTTGATTATATCCAGGAAAAGTTTTACTGTAAACGGTTTTTATGGGTTTTTACTTTAATTTGAGATTTTTATTTTGATTTGTAACTGCTAATAGTAGGATAAGACGCAAGGTTTCAAAAAGACAAACGTTTTATCAAAATACACGCGAAGTCGTTAATTATTTTAAAAAGCTTCTGCAGCTTATAAAATTTTGAAAATGGATGAGGATTGAACAAGTGACACGTTTTGAAAGTATCATAAGACAACGAAAAGGGGTTTTATTCTAACTATGTTTTCTAAAGCACTATCATGTGACATTGCCAGATTCGGCCATAACGTCTAAGCCAAGTTTGGGGTGTTACAATTGGAATGACTAGTTAAGGATATGCTTTGGTGTTTTGTATGATTAAATGGATGTTAATACAAAGCAATCATGAAAGAGTAAAATTAGCAATAAAACAGTTTTGGACAACAGCAGTTATATAAATTTGAAAAATCACCGAAAATTGTGGAAATTGAATTACAGGTTTAATGGGGTATTAAAGTAAATCTTATGGAGTATATTTCTATATAAAAGAAACAGAATAAGCAAAAGAATTCATATGGTGAGATATTTGGATTTTAGTGAGACAGGGTCAGAATGATTTCGGAATCCCCTATTCTGAATTTGGAAATTCATTAAAAATTGTACAAAAATAATCAAGGATAAAATTTATATGCTTAAATTTCTTAATGAGTCTATTTTCAAGAGAAACAAACAAGAACATCATTTGAGTTCTGTACAATGAGAAAATAATTTTTTAGTGAAGAAGGGTCAAAATTGTTGGACAGCGAAACAGGAGAGACTTTAAAGAATAAACTATATTGATTGGCTAAACCAAAAATTCTGAAAATCTTAAGGTAAGAATATATTTGAGTCTAGTTTTAGGGAAAATTAGAGGATCTTAATTTGGAGTTTTGTAGCTCCAGATAAAAATAATTTAGTGACTGTAACTCGAGTAGACAGCTCAAGATGAACATAAATGAATTGTGAAATTTTATGCAATAATGATGGTATTATCTTGAAAGCTTATAATAAGAATTGTTAAAAGCATGGTAATCAATTGCTTATTATTTACATATGTACTTATTTAGCTTTATAGCTTACTCTATCTATTTTCTATGTTTACAATGTCCTCAGGCTAGCTCGGGTTGGAGAACGTCGGAGATACCATCACACTATCAAGCTATCACTTCGGGTATTGTTGAATTCAAGTAGTTGAGTTGTGGCATGTATATGAGATTTAATTATGTTGCTAAGTGTCATAGCTAAATTTGCTAAATGTGGGCCTATGCTATTTGATAGATCATTTTGTATAAGGCCATGGATGATGGCTAATATTTGTTATTGTTATATGCATATGATGATGTTTTTCATGAATGTAAAAATTTGCATGGTTGAGCATATGGTATGTTAATGAATGATTGAGAAAGTTGTATGATTGAATTGATAAAGAATGTGATAAGTGTTGCATGTGAATGAAGTGAAGTGGCCATGTTGTGTAAATGTCTTAGTTGTGGTGAATTGGTCATGTATTATGCGTGGATGGGTGTTACTTGATGTTGTGTATGTTGGTGCAAGTAAGGGTGGAAAAAGGCTTGGTAAATAGCCTTGTTTCAGTCCACAGGGGTAGACAAATGGGCGTGTGTTAGGGCCGTGTGTGACACACGTTCTTCCCCATGGGCATGTAGTCCGGCCATGTGTCCCCTGCACCTTAATTATAAAATTAAATTCACCACACGGCCTAGCACACGGGTGTGTGCCTTGGCCGTGTGACCTTAAAGGGTTGATGACGTCAGAAACAGAATGCCAAAGTTTTGCACACGGGCGTGTCCCAATATGCTCAAGCCGTGTGAGCTACACGGTCCTTCAGTATGGCTATGTTAAGAGGTCACACGAACGTGTCACTCTTCCACACGGGCGTGTGCCCCTAATTTCAATGATATTTTCTAAAGTTTTTTTTAAGTGCTCGGTTTTGTCCTGAACCATTTTTGAAGTGTGTTTTGGGCATCGTAGGTCCATATTAGGGACTTTAAGGCAAATTTTGAAAAGTTTTAAAAATTAAAAGAACTTTTATGACTCGAAAATGTATGTTTGCATGTGTTTAAGATAGGTAACGCGTCGTACCCTATCCCTGCATCGGATACGGGTAAGGGGTGCTACAAAAATAATCCAGATTTTAAATGAAAATTGTTAATCAGATAGTTCGCGAACTAGTGGTCACTACTGAGACTCCGTCGCACCGACCCGCCTATATCTAAGGATTACCTGAACAGAACAGACAATAGATGTGAGTTTTTATAAACTCAGTGTGTAACCCAACGGAAACATACATGTATCAAATTAAATATTTCAGTATATCAGAATAGATGCAGACATAAATCCTTATCAGAATTAGATTATCAGATGCATACAAATATGCAAAATCCTACCTCCATCCTCTACACACCATCTCCGACCATCTTAACACACCACGTGGGGTATTAAACACTCACCCAAATTTCACACACATACATAGTGTCCACGACGACACTTATCGAATAATTTGCACTTGTCTTTGCTGAATAACGACGAATTATCACCTCACAGAACACTTCCTCCAACAAACAGAACGCACCCTATTTACAAATACAGAATACAGAGATAAAGAATAAACAGATTTAACATGACCCGCATGCTCATAAACAGGTATCATACATGCTTACACAACAAAATCAAACATATATATTAGTTTTCCTAAACTCAGATTAGTCTATTAGAACAACAAATCTCATGAATTAGGGTTTATTTTACCCTTACCGACCCTACGAAAAGCCCACAGTCGATCAAAATGACACGTGCGACCCTAGAGAAAATTTTAGAATTTTAGGCCCACATGCCAGTGTGGGCCTACATGCCCAAATTAGCCTAGCCCATGTGGCTCACACGACCATACACTCACCCGTCACACGGTCATGTGTCACACACTACTGACCACACAGTCGAGCACACGCTTGTGTAGCATCAACATGCCACTTTTTTGGCTTTCGTCGAACTTTGATTTTCTGTGTTTTCGTTACAAACATGGTTCGTTTTTTACGTTACAACAATCTCGAGACCTTCAAAACCCTAAAATAGCATACCAAACACCATCTTAGCAATTTAATTTATGAATTCATCAACAGAAATCCAACAATGCACCCAACTTACAACTGACGAAAACTTCCACTGACACCGTTTAGGCAATTGGAGCGAAACTCACTGTTCATAGCCTTCTCCTACACAACAGCGCTCACAGAAAAATCAGATCACTGACTGTACCATTACGCTAAAATGAAAGGAATAAAATAACCTTACAGAAGTCGAAAACTACAACAAACGAAACCCCTCTTACCTTAACCACACGAGGAGCACCAAAATTCCAGAAACAATGATACTAATGAATAATTGATGAATAGAGTAGAGAAAAGAACGAAAGAAAACGCAAGAAAGGAAGAGGGAGGGGAGACTAACATCATAAAAAGTTTTAAGAAGAGAAAAAATAAAATAAAATTAGAAATCCCACAATATCTCAACGCCCCCATTATCTCACTAACTAACCGACCCACTAACTCTCAACTATTTCAGAATTTCACTTTAATCGAACCTCTACCATACAGCTGAAGCAAAAATTATCATCCACGTTCACACGGGATTTTTAACACTAGACCTTAGGGCAAGCTAACACTTTACCAACTAGTACGCTCATTCTAATTTGAATTTACCCTGAATATAATATAAGCCCACCTAAAAGGGATAAGTCTAAGACCAAAAATAACATATTTTTCAAAAGTGAGACTTGAACCCAAGACCTCAAACATACAAACAGAACACTTAGCCACTGAAGCAGATACATATTTATGACAAAATCCACAAAAGCAAAAATAAATTATTCAGAGCGTTACAACTCTACCCCTAAAAGAAATTCTGGCCTCGAAATTTACCTAATTCGAACAGATGAGGATACTGCTAACGCATCTAGTTCTCAGGTTCCCACGTGGCTTCCTCAGTGTCATGATTCTGCCACAGAACCTTAACTAACAGAATAGACTTCCTCCTCAAAATCTTTACATCTCGGTCCAAAATCTAAATCGGCTCCTCCTCAAATGTCAAATCTGATTTAACCGCGATCTTTTTAACAGAAACAACGTGAGATGGGTCAGACCGATATCAACTCGGTATGGAGATGTGAAATATTTCATGGATACGGTTTAACTCTAGAGGTAGCTCTAACTGATAAGCGACCGATCCCACACGCTTCAAAATTCGATACGACCCAATGAACTTAGGGCTCAACTTGTCCTTACGTCCAAACCTCATAACTTTCTTCCATAGAGATACCTTAAGGAACATGTAATCCCCCACAGAGAACTCAATATCCCTCATTTTCAAATCTGCATAGGACTCCTATCTATCAAAAGCCGCCTTAAGATGATCCTGAATTAATCTGACTTTATCTTCAGTCTCGAAAACCAACTCAGGACCCAAAACTCATCATTCACCTAACTCAGTCCAACACAGCGGATTACGACACTTACAACCATATAGAGCCTCGTAATGTGCCATCTGGATGCTAGACTAAAAACTGTTGTTGTAGGTGAACTCAGCTAAAAGCAGAAAGTCCTCCCAACTCCCTCAGAAATTAATCGCACAACTCCGAAACATATCCTCCAGTATCTGAATCATCATCTCCGTTTAACCATCTATCTGAGGATGGAATGCAGTACTGAAGTCTAACCTCGAACCTAGAGCTTCATGAAGTTTCTTCCAAAACTGAAAAGTGAAGCAACGATCCCTATCAGAAATTATCGAAACTAAAACCCCGTGAAGTCTCACAATCTCAGAAATGTAGAGCTTAGCCAACTTCTGTAGAGAATAATCTATCCGAACCGGAATGAAATAAGCGGACTTGGTCAACCGACCTACGTTAACCCAAACAAAATCCTTCTTAGTAGGTGTTAAAGGCAACCTACTAACGAAGTCCATAGCCATACGTTTTTATTTCCATAAGTGAATTTTAACGGGTTGGAGCAAACCCGAAGGCAACTGATGCTCAGCTTTAACTTGCTGGCACGTTAGACAACGGGAAACAAAATTTGTTACCTCTCATTTCAAACACGGCCACCAGTATAGCTCACTGAGGTCTTAGCTCAATTGGTATCAGTATTGTTTCCAGTGCAGAAGGATGTGGGTACGAGTGCGTTGAAGCGTATTATCCTTCTATTTAAGGGTTGAGAAAAAGCTATGAGTAGTTCTAAGTAGAGCTAATCATGGGCCGAGCCTGAACAAAATTCTAGGCTCGGCGTAAATTATGGGCCTAAAAATTGTCCAAGCCTGACCAAAAATAAAATTGCTAAGCCCAAGCCCTACTTTTACCAACCCACATTAATTTTTTTAGCTTATTTTATTAAATAAATTTTTTTAAAATATAATAAATCAAATACATTTAAAAACATAACAAAAATATTAAAACAAGAAACAAATAAAAATGATACTAAAACAATTCTTAAAACAATACACAAATTGAAAATATAATAAATAGTGGTTATATTAAATTTGAAACAAGTTAGATTTAAAATAATAACAAAATTAATAATAATATTAAAGTTCTACAATATCCAAAAAATATTAAAAATGACAACAGACAATATAATAAAAAGCTGCGAAAGAAAAATAAAACACCATAAACAGTAGCACCAAATAGCATAAAAAAGCACAAAAAATAGCACCACCAACACCAAAATAACAACAAAAACCTGCAAAATATAATCAACCAACCAATATATCTATACATTAACCAATCAACATATTTAATTTTATAACAAACTATAAATTGTAAGTTACATTAAATTGTCAACAATTAGAAAGGAAGGTAACCTAAAAAGCAATCGAAGAAACATCATCCTCATCATCCTCATCGTCCTCATCGTCATCATTATTCTTGCAACCAATTTCTAATATGAAATAAGAATAAATAATTAGATAATCAAATTGATAAAAAATAATATAAAATTACAAAAATATAAAGAGAATAATAATTACCCGTTGAAAATCCCTTAGCTCGCATCCAATCATCAAAGCAAACAACGACTTGAATCGTTTTTGGCTTAAGTGAAATCCTCAAAGATGTGATAACTTTCTTACCCATGCTAAAAGCCAATCCGAAAGCTACAGTCGATATTGAAATTGCCAAAATGTAACACCCCTTACCCGTATCCGACGCCAGAACCAGTATAAGGCATTACCGTACTTAACTTGCTTGAACATACAACATCGAGACATACAATTTCATTTTGACATAAAAATTCTCATTCGAGATCATAACGTCCCTAGTATAGGTCCACAAGACCCTAATCATACATATGGAATGGTTTGGGACTAAACCGGAAACATTTGAACACTTAGAAAAAAAAATTTGCTTAAAATAGGGCTACACCCCCGTGTGGTAAGGGACACGCCCGTGTGGGCAGACTGTGTGGTCACACACGCCCATGTCCCTAGTCTATGTGGATTTTATTTTTCCTTTCGAACCTACAGGGGTTTTCATACGGTCGGACACAAGGCCGTGTCCATTACTCGTATCCTTCACACGGCCTAGACACGCCCGTGCGTTTGCCGTGTGTAAAAACCTTGACATTCTATTTCTGATGCCATCAACCTATTTAAGTCACATGGCCAAGGCACACGCCCGTGTCCTTAGGCCGTGTGGCAAATTAAATTCCTAAATTTAGGTGCAGACTTCACACGACCTAGGCACACGCCCATGGGGACACGCCCGTGTGGACAATTATAAGGCTATCTACCAAGCCAATTGCCACCCTAAAAAGCAACCACAGTTATACCATTTCAATGCAATACACAACATGACAATAAGGCACCTCTAATACCCAAAATCAAGACATCCACACATAGGTTTACACTACATTCATCATGTGTATACTTTACTCATTACTCATCCAATCACACAAGCATGCACTTCATGAACTTCATCATTATTGAATATATAAAACTTATCAAGTATTGGCCGATTTCCAATGGCCATTTACAAAATGAATGAGTAGCACTAATAGCCAACACATTGGCTAACAAATATGGCATATCACAAAATAACCAAGTTCCTATACATGTCATACTCAAAATTAATCAAACTTTGCTATACCCAAGAGAAGTTGATAGTGTGATCCGAACTCCGACGTCCAATGATCCCCGAGTCAACTTGGCGATACTACAAGGAAAAGGGAAATAAGAGGGGTAAGCATAAAGCTTAGTAAGTTTGCATGAAATAAATAGCAACATAAAGGTTCATGATAACATCCATTCATCACATTAAATAATAAACTAGTTCTGACATAACTTACTCATGCTTACTCTTACCAAATCACATATCACATTTTTGCATTCATTTCTCGTAAGTTACTCATAGATACCTGTATCACTTCATCACATAACTTTAGCACTTTTATTCTCTTGAACATAAACTTAGCTTGCTATCTTTATCATAAACTTAGTTCTTTACCCATTGAACTACTTGGAATATCGAAGGATACTCAATCTCATCATACATGTAACACGATGCCAAAGCCATATCCCAGATATGGTCTTACATGGGATCACATCTCGATGCCGATGCCGATGCCATATCCCAGATATGGTCTTATACGGGATCTCATATCGATGACGATGCCATATCTCAGATATAGTCTTATACGAGATCGTATATCGATATCGATGCCATGTCCTAGACATGGTCTTACACGAGATCTCTATTTGATGCCGAAGCCATGTCCCAGACATGGTCTTATATGGGACCTTCTTCATCTAATGTTGTGACAATGGTATCCTTGCTATTCCTATTGTTCAACCAGGACTTCTACTTAACATAATATCATTATACCCTCATCGAGGCATCATTAATCAATTTCATAGAAACAATATACATTTCTCATGATATCAAGCAATTAAGAATATAATAGCATTATGTAGCTTTAGTTTCACACAAACTTACCTCGATACCAAAATATGTATAGTTGTTCGATTTAGTCCACAATTTTATCCTTTCTTCGGTTTCGGTCCGGACTTCCTGTTTCTTGATCTAAAATAAAAATTTCACTTAGTTAATGATCACATTGATTAAAATAACTCATGAATCATACTTTGGCAAAATTACCATTTTGCCCTTAAACTTTCACAAAATTACAATTTTACCCTTAGGCTCGTAAATCGAGTCTAATCAAATTTGCTCCTTTAACAAGCCTAAATGAATATTTATTTCTCTTATAGCAACTCACAATGCCAATTATTACGCACATTTACCACCTTTTTGCAGCCTTTATAAAAAGGTCCTTTTAGGGGTTTTCATGGAAACCCTTTTCACAAAAGTTGTTTATTTAACAACTAAGATTCATTTTCTTCCATAAAAATTCAGCAAGCAACATAAATGCTTGCATGGAAAAACCCTAGACTCTTAACCATTTTTCAAAATAGTCCCCTCATTAGCTAGATCATGCTACAAGGGTCCCAAAAGTAAAAAAATTATCAAGAAAGACCATCAAAATCACTTACTTTCAAGGGTGAGAAGTTGCTAAAAATTTTAGGCTTCCAAAAATCCTCCTTGGCTGATATTTTTTGTGGGAGAAGATGAATGAATAGGGTGATATCATCTTTCTCTTTATTTTATTTATTTCCTTCAATTTAGTCACCTAATTCACCTACTTTGACCAATTTTGACATTTCTTGTCCCCTATGGCCAGCCAACCCTTTCCTAAGGGTCTAATTATACATTAAGAACCTCCAATTTAATATTCTATAGCTATTAGACACCTTTACCTAGTAGAACAACAATTTTACACTTTATGTGATTTAGTCCTTTTTCGTAATTAAGCATGCAATCGCTAAAATTAATGCACTAAAATTTTCATGCATTCATATAATCATGCTATAACACATAAAATAACATTAAAACTAATTTCTCCAACCTCGGATTAGTGGTTCCGAAATCACTGTTCTGACTAGCCCCAAAACCGGGCTGTTACACAAAAGATCACGAGCCAATAATGAAAGCTCATTATATCGAACTGAACTTTTGCTCCAATAATCCAAAACATCTATTTGACTATTCAACTCAAGCTCTGGTTCTTCTAAATAAATGTCCAACTGTGACTTTTCACTCTTAGTGCCAAATTCATTTAAATGTCGTTTATAATCATCACTCTCATCAAAACCTCCCCTAAAATCAACACTATTAACATTGTGTTGATGCAAACTAGAATCAACAGAATCTTTATTCGAAACCTTAGAACTCCTAGCCAAAGAGGAAGACGTGGATTTGTATTTCTTAACAAACTCGTCAAACAAGAGTCTAAGATTACTAAGAATGGTTTCAACAAAATCTGAAACATGAATACCATAGATTGTAGTAAAACAATACTGCACATAATTCAACTTGTAACGAGGATCTAAAATTGCAGCACATGATAATATCAACGAATACTTAATCCAATATTTATTAAATTTCTCTTGCATTTGCTTAACCATTGGAGTTAAAAAAGAATAAGGACCTTTAACTATATCAAGCAAGACCTTGTAAACCTTTCAAACCCCTCTAAAAGAAATATTAGCCGTTGGATAATTAGAACAAAAAAAAAAACACAAGTCACATCATAAAATACTTTCAATAATTTGCAAAGAATAGCAACATTTCTCCACTCCTCGTTAGAAATTGCAAATATTTGATAATCTTTATCTCGTTGGCCCCAATAATCTAGCACATCTTTATAGTAAAGAGAAGATTCAACCATCAAATAAGTAGAATTCCATCTCACACACACATCTTGACGCAACTTTTTGGTCACATTCAAATGAAAACTTTTGTCGGCCACATCATAAAATCTTTTCCTACGAATTCTCGACTTTTTTATATACTTAATTCCATTTTGAATCTTACCAACAACATCATCAGCAAGTTCCAAACCAGCTTTAACTTTTAGATTCAATATATGTGTACAACATCTAACTTGAAAAAAGGCACCATCACACAAAATAGCTAGGTTTGCACGAAAACGATTTTCAAGACAAGAAACCATAACATCATTATAAGAAGCATTATCTAAAGTGATGCTAAAAATTTTCTTGTCTATACCCCATTGAGATAAACATAAAACAAGTTCATCTGCTATGTTCAAACTATCATACGGAGGAAATAAAGCTCTAAACCTTATGATTCTTTTTTGTAGCTTCAAATCTTTGTCAATCTAATGAACAGTAATACAAATATATTCATCATTAGAATGCTCCAAGTTCTAATTATCGGAAGTTAGAAAATTTAAACCAGGTGCTTTAGCCAACTCTTCTTTAACACGATCTCTCTCTTTTGCATAATACATTAGGACATCCCTAGCAGCTGTATGTCTACTTATATTCTTAAAATTAGGACTAGAAATTCTCATCATGTATCTAAATCTCGATTCTTCAACTGTTCTAAATGAATGCTTGCTGTACAAAGCCCAATTTGCCCGACCCAACGGAGAATAAAAACCAAAATACATAAAAACAAAACCCAATTACAAAACCTAAACCCGAATGGCCCATTTTATCAACCAATTACCCAAAACCAAACTCACCTAACCCATTAACCAACTAACCCTACCCACTAGCCCACTAAGACCCAAAATCCAACCCTAGCGATTTCTAGGCCTTCGACCACCATCGTCCCACTTGCTTCGCTTAAAGCTCATGGCCACCGCCCACGTCACGTCTCTACCGCCTCTGACCTGCAAACATTAAACAAGAAAGGATAGAAAGCAGTGTAAAATAATAGCAAAAATCGGCTATAAAAGCCGATCCGAAACCATTGTAATGGGGGTTCCTTTTTGAATACCACAAAAAAAAAACAGAGATCAATACAATAGCAATAAGAGTGTTAAAAACTAAAAGAGCAGAGATTGAGCCTTAAAAGAAAAAAACGAGGTGATTTTATTTTTTACTCTTTCATTTGTTTCGAATCTTTTTTATTATTATTCAACACAAATACATATATATGTACATACATATATATCTTTAAAAAGAAAAAGAAAAAAAATGCAAGCAACAGCAGCAGAAATGAAAAAAAAAAAAAAAGAAAAAGTGTTTTTATAAGGGACCCAAAACGACGCCGTTTAGGGCCTATTTTAGTGGCCTCAAAACGACATCGTTTTGAGCCGACCTGCGTGACCTGACCAGCTCCAGCCTCAGGATCCACGTGTTTTTAAAAAATGGGGTATTTACGTGTGCAGTCCCTCCGCCTTTTCATGGTTTTGTAATCAGGCTTTCAATTTTTTTTTAATTTTGCCCCGAATGTCAATTTAGTTTTCAATCGAATCCTAGCCTAAGCTGTGCGTTTTGGGAGGAAAGGGCTATTGCCCATTTTAGTCCCCCATGTTATCCGCGCGCTTCGAATAGGTCCTCTCTTTTTATTTTTATTGCAGATTTACCCCAATAGCTTGTTTTCAATGCGATTTTGGTCCTTTTTCGATTATATTGACTATTTTGCAATTAAATTAACTACTTTTAATAATATTATTGTTATTATATGTATTATTTATGTTATTACTATTATAGTTATTATTATTAGTGTAAATCTTAATTTGTATCATTATTATTTTAATGTTACTGTATTATATTCAAAAATTGTTTTAAATATTATTCTTGACATTATTTTTACTATTTTATTATTTATCATAGTTATTTTTTGTTATTGTTATTATTATATTCATTATTGTTATTTACTTCATTTCTAATATCACTATTACATTGTATTTGTTTTTTATACGATATTATTATTATATTTCTTATTTATTATTGTTATTACTACTATTATTTTCATTATTATAGTTTTATTATTCTATTCTATCACTAATATTATAGATGTATTGCTCATACTAATATAGTATTATTATTGTTTTTATAATTATTATTACATGTCCATATTTATTTACTCAAAATTTATGTAATATTTATTTTATCTTGGTCATTTTATTTTTTGAATTTCATATCATTATTATTAACGCATTTATTCTTTTCACGTGTAACATCGTATTTTCATATTATCATTTGTCACACTAGTTTTTCTCGATGCATCAGGTTTTTAGAATAACTGATATTTCGTATTAAAGATTCGAGAAAATAGAGCCCTAACTTACTGGGTTCCAGTTTTTCTCATTTAATCTGAATAATGGAATATCCTTTTAAAATCGCAATATAAGTTTTAAATAAAATACTTATTCTCGGAAATTCGAAATGTTGCGCCCTAACTTACTGGACACGATATCTAGATACCCCAAGATAAGTTTTAAAATAAAGGCAATATTCTGTATTTGAAATTTTGAGAAATCGAGCCCTAACTTAATGAGTTTCGATTTCTCATTTGACAAATTACGGGATATCCTTCTCAAACTTAAAACCGAGTTTTAAAATCAAAAGACAAGCTCAGTTTCGAGAACCCAGAATGTCGTATCCTAATTTACTGGGTACTATATTTTATCTCTTTGAAATAAGAGGGTCTTATCATCCATTTCGATTTGTTCAAGTTTTAAAAATAAAAGAAGATCGTATTTTCAAGACTTTTCAAACTTTCAACATTAGGACATGATTTTATCAATTAGGTACCAATTTTGGACGTTACGAGGGTGCTAACCCTTCCTTGTGCGTAACCGACTCCCGAACCTGATTTTTCTCTAATCCCGAGGACCAAAAACACTGTCTTAATAAACCAAAGCGTTTTATTAAAACAAAGGTGATCTGATCACACCTAATAAAGATTAGTGGCGACTCTCATTTTATTTTTAAAGTCGACCGCCGTTTTTCAAAAAAATGGTTTCGACAGCTTGGCGACTCCGCTGGGGAACTTTGAGAGTCAGGCCATAGATTGATTAATTTTTGTCCTTTTGATTAAAAATTTGGAAAATTGTCTTCAAACTTCATGTTTCTTTTAATGCATTTTTGATGCTATAATGTCGAGTCTCATAAAATACTTTGGCATTGCATTGCATGACCGTTGTGGTCGCACCTTTAAGTAGGAGCGAGAAGCTATGCCTTCGTAAGGTTTTCACCTCCGCATGGGCCAATGGATTACTTTCGAGATACATCTGTACCTATGTCTTCGTGAAGTTTTCACTTCTGCATGGCCATAGGGAAATGTATTCTCCTGAACCGAACTCTGTCCGTATGAACCTATAATGGGTGAGGATCAAGGAATCTGTTAGTTTGGGTACCTGAACTTTAGAACTAAACCACACGTAGAAAACGTAAGTCAAACTATGTCAAACCTTAGTAGTTACCCAAATAGGTGTTTGTTTATTTTATTTGCTTTATATTTCATTCTGTGGTAATAACTGGTTATGTTCTATTTTTGTGCATGTCATTTCATATTTTAAGAGGTATCGATTCATGGTCAGTTTCTAAGTTAGAAAGCTAGTTATGGATAATGAATTCCTTGATAAAGTGGAAGACAATGCAGCCGTCCGCATATGGTCAGAGCAAAGCCAATTAGAGAAAGGGGACAGCTTAGCTGAGGGATATGTGTCGAAACTACGAGATTTCACTAGTATCAGTGTCACGCAAAATGAGCTTCAATAGTTGAAAGAGATATGGACCCAGTGGGATGATGAGGCAAAACAGCTGTTCTATCGCACTTATGACGATCTACCCTACTTGCTCGACATCAAGGTAGATAAGCATATATTCCGACTATGACTCAGTTTTGGAACTCTCCTTATAGTTGTTTCACTTTCGGGAAAGTAGATTTAGTGCCCACGGTAGAGAAATATACGACCTTGCTGCGTTGTCCAAGAGTTCAGGTCGATAAAGCTTATTCCAAGGCCGTTAATGGCCCAACTTTTGTGAAGAAGTTAATGAATATCATGGGGATGAGCGAGCATGGGTGTCAACTAAAATTCAGAAGAAAGGCGGGGGTAAATGCATACATTGGGTGAGTTTGAGGACCTGATCCTAACACATCCCGATGTAAAGAAGAAGATTGACGTCTTTTCCTTATGTATTTACGGTTTGGTAATCTTCCCTAAAGCTCTAAGACATGTAGACGGAGCAGTTACTGATCTATTCGGCCGACTAGACAAAGGGGTCACGCTTGTGCTTGCGATCTTAGCCGAGACGTTCAGATCTTTGAATGCATGTCAGAGAACAGGTGAAGGCAGGTTCATTGGATGCGCGCAGTTGTTGTTAGCTTGGTTCTATAGTCATTTCTAGAAGATAGAAAAAGTTTCTTATCGGGTTTTATCTGAGAATTACTCTCCGTTGAAGGAGATAGTAGCTACACCAAGAAGAGAAGACGTGTCTGAGGAAAACTGGATGGCGCTCCTTCAAAATCTTCAAGAAGAAGACATCGAGTGGAGGGCTCCTTGGATGGTTCCCGATGAAATCCTTTATCGATGTGGGAGTTTCGACTGGGTTCCTTTACTCAAAATTTGGGAAGCTATTGGGTATGCCCCTTTACTTGTACTAAAGTAGTATGGTTCAAGATAGTTCTTACCAACGATATATGGGCTGGCTCAATGTGAGTTCTCATACAGAGGAGAAAGCTATAAGAAGAGGGTTTAGGAGATTTTAGTGCCTAGAATCAGATTCATAGAATGAAGAGATTATCTGCAGGCCCAATGGCGACCTTGAAATACAGTGGATGGAGGATTAGAAGGATTAATGATAACATCCCTGAGCCGAATCCAGAGGGCGCTCGATCAAAAGAAGAATGCTTGCGAGTGGTCCCATCGGAGTTAGAGATTGTGAAACAAGATTTCGAAAAGATGAGTTCAGAGCTTGGAAAGAGGATAGAGAAATTGGAAGAAGAAAAAAATGCACCTGAAATTAGATATGGATGCTCAGAAATTGGACGCTGAGAAACTAAGAAAAGAAAAGTGGAAGATAGAGAAAGATCGAGATAGTTTGAAGATAGAATATAAGAAGATACGTCTGACGATGAAAAACGTCAGATTAGGAAAGACTCTGAAATAGTGGCAACAAGAAATTCGAGAGGAAAAGGCCAAAGCTAACTGTTGGGAGAGGAAGTTTCAAAAAATGCAAGCACGAAACGAGGCCTTAGAGAAGAATTTGGAAGAAAGCAAAAAAGAGAAAAAGGGATTAAAAGCTAGAGTGGCTGAACTTGGGCGGTCGCTTCATCACCATCGAAGTCGTAATTCTGAAATCAAACTAAAATCAAGTCTGAACAAGGTCGAAGAAATGAAGGGTAAGATTGAAGAGTTAGAATCAGCATTGCACAACTATGAAATTCGGATTGAGCTTCTTGAAACAAAAGAAGGGCGTTGGAAGGAAGAGCTTTACCATTCTCATGATCAAGTTAGAATCGGGATTACCTCATGGTAAAGCAATAGTTCAGATTCGAGAGGTAGCTGATCACCTATAGACTTTGGCAGCACAGGCTGATATTTTGAGCGTGAAGTATGAGCTACAGTTAGATCATAATCAAGAGCTAACCTCTTTGTTAAGGAAAATCAAAACTTTGGGCCTTAGGGCGAAAGCATATTTGTAGTCCGCTTTATGTAAAGGATTTTGTTTTCTAATAAAGTATTCTAAAATGAAGTTGAATCTGAATCGATGCCTCATTGCATTCATGCATTTGTATTACATCATATTATATGCATTTAAGTCCACGGAGATAGCCTAATTAGTTGAAATTAATACAGAGAGAGAGAGAGAGAGAGAGAGAGAGAGAGAGAGAAGGGGAAAATCTGAAAACTGGGCATTGTTACGGTACACTACACAAGACTAAAGCAATAGATAAAAAACTAGAAAGGTTGGAACAAATACAGAAAGAGATACAAGAACAGATGCAAGCACAAATACAGGAGCAACTGGTTAAGATCAGCAGGACACGACGGACAAAATGATGGAATCTCAGAGAAATATGATGTCTCAAATGACTCAGATGATGCAGCTGTTGAATGGGCTTATGGATAAAGGAAAGAGCCCCATGGTTAATACAGAGGGGAATACTGAGTATCCTCAACACCCCCAGGTTTTACCTCACTACATACATAGGCACAATCCAAGATAAATCCACAAACACCATCTGTCACTATCAGGCCACAACAATTCCAGGCCGAAACCTCGATATCGATAAATTTTCAATCTAGCTCAGGCTCAAACCCAGGCAATGATTCTAATAATCCAATTGTTCCCGACTTGGATGAAGTGATAGAGGAGGAAAGAATGTATATGGAATCACAAAAATAATTGGAGGAACGGTGTAAGATGTTGGAGGAAAAGTTTAAAGCAATGGAAACCATTGATTACCGTTGAGGGATCGATGCAAAGAAATTAAGCTTGGTCCCAGATCTAGTCCTTCCATCGAAGTTTAAAACTCTAGATTTTGAAAAGTACAATGGGGCTAGCTGTCTCGAAACGCACATCATGATGTTCTGTCGATGGATGGTGGGATACGTTAATAATGACCAATTGCTGATTCACTGTTTTCAAGATAGTCTGGCTGGGTCTGCGGCCAAATGGTACAATCAGCTTAGTCGTGCCCAGATTAAGACATAGAAGGACCTTGCACGGGCCTTTATGAAACACTATGGCCACGTGGCAGACATAAATCCCAACAGGATCACGCTGCAAAATATGGAGAAAAAGCTAAGCAAGAGCTTCAGATAATACGCCCAGTGATGGAGAGAGATAGCAACACAAGTTCAGCCACCTCTCCTAGAGAAAGAAACAACCATACTTTTCGTCAATACTTTGAAGGCTCCTTTTATTAATCACATACTAGAAAGTGTTACTAAAAGCTTTTTCGACATCGTGATGTCAGGAGAAATGATAGAAAACGTAATCAGATGCGGCAGGATACAGGCGGGGGAAAGTGCTAGAAAAAAAATCCCAAAAAAAAAGAAAGAATGATGTAAATAACATAAGTGCCCGTAACAAAAGCTATTCGAAGCCAATCACTGTGAGCCAGCCCAGAACCGTAATTACCAATTATCAAAGCCCATCTAGATAGGAATCCAATACAAAGCAGAATGCAGAGAAACTCCAATTTACGCCGATCCCCGTGACATATAGGGAATTATACTAAAACTTATTCGATGCACGTGTTGTTTTCTCTCATTATTTAAAGCCCCTACAGCCTCCATACCCTAAATGGTATGACGCAAATATACAGTGTGAGTACCATGCAGGAATTGTGGGGCATTCAATAGAGCATTGTCTCGCTTTCAAAAAGTTGGTAGAAAAACTCATCCAAATTGGCATTGTGAAATTTGAAGATGCCCCCAGCATGGAGCACCCGCTACCTAATTATAGGGTAAATATAATAAGTGAGAATGTGGGAAAAAGAGTTAAAACGGATATTGCGGAGGTGAAAACCCCGATGAGATGGGTTTGGAAGGAAATGATGAAAAGGGGGTTAGCTGTATCAGATTCGGTGGGAGAATATGAAGAAATGAGAAATGGTTGTGAGTTCCATAACATAGAAGGGCACGAGATCTAAAGTTGTATCGAGTTTAGAATTTTGCTGCAATGGCTGATGGACGATAATGAGATGGAATTTTATGGAAACGATAAAAGCCAAGAAGGAGATAATATTTGTGCGTTGGAAGATGAATCAGCAGCAAAGGTTTCGAAAGTTAGCTATCCATTGGCCATCATCTCGCGATCGAAGAACAATGATGTCGGGGTAAAGATGACACCAAAGGTCGTGATTCAGAAACCTGCGGTCTTTTCTTATGAAGATAACAAAAAGGTTCCCTGGAACTATGACTATAATGTGACGATTCCTAGGAAGGGGGACTCGTCCAGCACTTCAAAGGGAAATCAAGAGGTAGGTTCCTATACGCGCAGCAGAAAGCACTATGATGCAAAAAACACACGAATAGAGCCCACAAAAGAGAAAGCCTTGATGGGTGAACAAATGAAGGAAAAGGCGACCAAGCAGGAATCGCCTATAAACGAGCCAGTAAAGGAAGAAGAGGCTAAGGAGTTCTTAAAATTCTTAAAGTACAATGAGTACAGTGTTGTGGAACAGCTACATAAATAATCGGCTTGTATATCTGTGCTAGACTTACTGTTAAGCTCGGAGGCGCATCACAAAGCACTGATGAAAGTACTGAATGAAACTTATGTTGCTAATGATATCTCCGTTAACAAGCTGGATCATCTGATTATCAATATAAGTGCTGATAACTTCATTTTCTTTAATGATGACGAGATCCCGATGGGAGGTATGGGCTCCATTAAAGCTCTCCATATCACCACACGTTGCAAAGGGTATACATTACCAGGAGTACTAGTCGACAATGGATCAGCGCTCAATGTCTTGCCACTATCAACGCTAAACCGATTACCCATAGATAGTTATCACATGAAGGCTTGCCACAATCTAGTGAAGGCATTCGATGGAACTGAAAGGAAAGTGATGGGGAGGATCGAAGTACTATTGTTAATTGGACCAAGTACATATGAAGTGGATTTCATAGTAATTGATATCAGGCCGTCTTATAATTGCTTGTTAGGGAGACCTTTGATTCACTCAGTGGGAGCAATGCCCTCGTCGTTGCACCAAAAGTTGAAGTTAGTTATGGAGGGTCATCTGGTGACAATAAATGCCGAAGAGGACATCATTGCGACTGTAACTAACAGTGCACCATATTTAGAGGTAAGCGACGAAGCAACTGAGTGTTCCTTCCACTCTCTGGAATTTATCAACGCAACATTCATCATCGAGGAGAATAAGATCCCAGTGCCTCTAATATTCAAGACTACAAAAATGGGTTTACAACTGATGGTCAGGAAAGGAGCTTTACTTGGGAAAAGACTTGGAAGGTATCTCTAAGGAGAGATCGAAGCTCCAAGATTGAAAGAAAAACGAGACCTCTTCAGGTTAGGATTCAAGTCGGACGCAAAGCAAAGGAAGAAAGAGTTAGAGAAGAAACAAGAAAGAAAGAAAGCGCGGTTGAGTGGGAATGAGATTAAATGGGAACCGATAATAATTCCCCACATTTGCAAGACTTTTATATCAGGAAGGATAATCCATCCAGAACGAAAAACGCAAAATGAAGAAGCCACAGAAGAAACATGGGGAAGCATGCATGTTAATGCTATATCTGAAGGAAGAACTGAAGAGGAAAATTTGAATGGCATCCACCCCCATGAGCCTGGCAGCGTTCTAAATAACTGGGCCGCAGAGGAAATCCCTGTAGCTTTTAGAACTTATTTAGAGTAATACTAGGAACACACTTGTTGTTTTAGGACTAGAAGCAATAAGATTCCCTTTTGTGAAGCATGGTTTTTGTGAAGCATGGTTTATGTCTAAATATCGTTATTTTCAATGAAACGTATCTCCGTTACCTTTTGAGAAAATCTTCTTCTATACTTTTCACTTCATTCATCATCATGGCTATTCTTTTATTCTTTAGATATTCTTTTAAATATTTTCATTCTTCATTCATAATCATACCATACCAATAAATATGCTTAGATTCTTTTGTTCTATGGACCTTTATTCATCTCCATAATAGGTCCCCAAATATTAATGATTTGAGTAACGCTACCAATGACTCAGAATGTCCTTTCGAGCAAGATATGGGTACGGAAGATCTTCAGGATTTTGAAAGTGACCAAGGTTGTGACCTGTCTCCTGAACTGTTGAGGATGGTAGAACAAGAAGAGAAACAGATCCTACCTCACAAAGAGTCGGTAGAAATAGTCAACTTGGGAGATGGACAAGAAAAGAAAGAAGTGAAGATCGAAGCTTGTATTATCGCATAGACAAAGCGAGACCTCATTGAGTTACTCCAAGAATTCAAAGATGTCTTCGCGTGGCCGTATCAAGACATGCCCAGGCTAAACACTGATATCGTGGTACACCGACTGCCCATAAAAGAGGAGTACGAGCCAGTCCAACAGAAACTTTGAAGAATGAGGCCAGATGTTTTGTTGAAAATAAAAGAAGAAGTCAAGAAGCAGTTTGACGCAGGTTTTTTACAAGTGGTTAAATACTTAGAATGGGTAGCCAATATTGTCCCCATACCTAAGAAAGATGGGAAAGTGCGAATGTGTATAAACTACAGGGATTTAAACAAGGCTAGCCCGAAAGACAATTTCCCGTTACCTCATATCGACATCTTAGTGGACAATACGGTAGGTTATTCGCTATTCTCTTTCATTGATGGCTTATCAGGATACAACTAGATAAAGATGCATCCTGAAGACATGGATAAGACAACATTTGTAACCATATGAGGAACGTTTTGCTATAAGGTGATGCCGTTCGGACTAAAAAATGTGGGAGCAACATATCAGAGAGCCATGGTAACTCTATTCCATGACATGATGCACAAAAAAATTGAAGTCTATGTCGACGATATGGTCGCCAAATACCGAAATAAAGAGAAGCATGTGCAAGTCTTGAGGAAATTATTCTTGAGATTGAGGAAATTTCAGCTAAAGCTTAATCCAGCAAAATGTACCTTCGGAGCCCAGTTAGGGAAACTGCTAGGATTCATAGTTAGTGAAAAGTGGATTGAGGTTGACCCAGCCAAGGTCAAATATATACAAGAATTGCCTCCACCGCGCACCCAAAAAGAAGTTCGAGGTTTCTTAGGAAGATTAAATTACATCGATCGGTTCATTTCACAACTAATTGAGAGATGTGACCCCATATTTCGTCTTCTTAAAAAACACAATCCAGGCGCATGGGATGAGGAATGCCAGAAAACCTTTGACAAAGTGAAGCAATACCTATCTAATGCCCTAGTGTTGACGCCGTCTAATCCAGATAAGGCATTAATCCTATATCTAGCAGTGCTTGATAATTCAATGGGATGTGTGCTTGGCCAACACGATGAGCCAGGAAAGAAAGAGAAGGCAATATACTACCTTAGTAAAAAGTTCACTGAATGTGAAATAAGGTACTCACCAATTGAGAAACTGTGTTGTGCCTTGATCTGAACAACTCAGTGATTAAGGCAGTATATGTTGTATCATACGACTTGGCTCATCTCAAAGCTAGACCCTCTAAAATATATGATAGAGTCGACTGCTTTGAATGGAAGAATGGCCCGATGGTAAATTCTACTTTCTGAGTTTGACATAGTTTATGTGAACCAAAAAGCGGTGAAGAGGAGTGCAATAGCAGATTTTCTAGCCAGTAGAGCTTTGGAAGATTACGAGCCTTTGGACTTTGATTTTCTTAACAAAGATTTAATGTACGTGGCAACCACCGAAGAACGTACCCTAGAAAATCGTCCTTGGAAACTAAACTTCGACGGGGCATCAAATGCTGTGGGCAATGGAATTGGGGCGGTCCTGGTATCCCCAAATGGAGATCATTATCCATTTACTTGTAAATTGGGTTTTGATTGCACAAATAATATGGCAGAATACGAAGCCTATATCATGGGTATCCGTGCTACTATAGAACACAGAATTAAGGTACTGGAGGTATATGGAGATTCTGTACTGGTAATTTATCAACTCAAAGGGGAATTGGAAACAAGAGATCCCAAGTTGGTCGACTACAAAAGATTGGTCCAAGAATTGATCAAAGAGTTCGATAACATCACTTTCAGTTATCTGCCAAGAAATGAAAATCAGATGGCTGATGCTCTGGCCACCTTAGCTTCCATGGTCCGAGTAAACAAAAATGAGGATATGAAAGCTATTCAAATGAGTATTTTTAAGGCCCCAGCCCATTGCTACAACGTCGAATAAGAGAAGGGAAATGATCACCCGTGGTACCACGATATACTGCAATACATGAAAAATCATGAATACCCTAATCAAGCGACCGAGATTGACAAAAAGGCGTTGAGAAAACTAACTTGCGACTATGTCTTAGATGGAGAGATCCTGTATAAAAGAAGAAAGGATCAAGTACTACTGAGGTGTGTAGACGCCACCAAAGCTAAGAATATCCTAGAAGAAGTCCATGAGGGTGTTTGTGAAACACATGCCAATGGTTTCACAATGACTAGGCAAATCATGAGATTCGGGTATTATTGGTCTACCATGGAAAGAGATTGCATTGATTATGCCAAGAAGTGTCATAAGTGCCAAATATATGGGGACAAGATTCATGTACCACCTTCACCTCTACATGTTATGACCTCCCCGTGGCCTTTCTCTATTTGGGGCATAGACGTCATTGGACCAATCTCGCCAAAAGCTTCCCATGGACATCGTTCCATCTTTATGGTAATCGACTACTTCACTAAGTGGGTAGAGGCCGCTTCATATGGTAATGTGATGAAATTAGCAGTCAGCAAGTTCCTAAAAAAAGAAATCATATGTCGATATAGAATGCCTGAGAAGATCATATCCGATAATGCGTTAAACTTAAACAACAGCATGATCGCAGAAGTCTGCAAGTAATTCAAGATCAGACACCACAATTCGTCACCATATCGTCCAAAAATGAATGGTGCAGTGGAAGCAACTAATAAGAACATCAAGAAGATAGTGGGAAAATGACTGAGACTTACAAAGATTGGCATGAGAAGTTACCATTCGCCCTTTTCGCCTATCGAACATCTGTCAGAACCTCCACTAGGGCAACTCATTTCTCATTGGTCTACGGAATGGAGGCAGTTTTACCCATCGAAGTCGAAATTTTGTCCCTTTGAGTCTTGTCTGAACTGAAGTTGGACGAAGCAGAATGGATCCACGCTCGATATGATCAGTTAAATTTGATTGAAGAGAAAAGGCTGAAAGCTATCCTTCATGGTCAGATGTACCAAAAGCGAATGATGCGAGCGTATGGCAAAAAATTGCACCTAAGAGAGTTCCACAATGGAGACTTAGTTTTGAAAAAGATCCTCTCCACACAAAGGGATTTCAGAGGGAAATGGATGCCGAACTGGGAAGGACCTTATGTGGTGAAAAAGGCTTTCTCTGGAGGAGCACTGATCTTGGTCGAGATAGATGGGAAAAACTTATCCAGTCCTATAAATTTAGATTCAGTCAAGAAGTATTATGCCTGAAGAGGAAAAAGGCTAAAGTGAAAACCCGCAAAGGGCACTTTAAGACCTTTAAAAAAATCGGAGAGGCGAAAGCGAAAACCCACAAAGGGCATTTTGAGACCAAAGGGGTTTTGAGTCGAAAACCCAAAAAGAGTGGCTCAAATTCTGACAAAATAAGGGGTATGTGACGATTTTGTCCTCTCAGAATTAGCAAGAAAAAGAGGAATGTTACACCTCAGGACATCTACAAAGTACTGTAGATCTCCCGACATCCATTCAGCTCAAAATAATCTTCAGAAAGATTGGATGATGAAGCTCAGACTGCGATATCTGGGGCACCTACTTTTTTTTTTCCCATTTTTGTATTCCAATAATGTTCACTTTTGTTGAATAATTCAATTCTATTCTTCATAAATTCCAATGTTTTTCGTCATTTAAATCTTTTAAGCAGTTTGAAATTGAAATAACGGTTAATGGACCTATAATGCTTCCATAAAAGGAGTTCTGCCTATCACTCTAAGAGTTTCTAAACAGCGTAGGAACCTAAAACAGGACTGTTGTCTAGAACCACTACGCCTAGGGGTTGGAAACATTCGAGAAAGAGGAGTTTAAAATCATGACTATCTCATCAGATTTTTTGTCAAAGATATTAGAAGACGAGATATTGCGTCCGTGACGTAACCTGGACGAATGAACGAGCAATTACAACCCTAATCATTTACGAGGGATCATTCTCATGACATTCTGTATTCATGCAAATGTCATCCATAATATTATTTAGTTAGAAGTATTTGATTCATTCCGATCATTGCATCCTAATCATTATATGAGGGATCATTTTCATGACATTCTGTATCCATGCAAATGATGTCCATATTACATTTAGTTAGGAGCATTAGATTCATTCTGATCATAGCATCCTAATCATTTGGCATAAACATAAGTATATGAAACCGATTATACAAGACAGGTTCTCTAGAGGATAATATAGTAACATCGTTAAATTCACCACCCTATTGCCCTGACCAGTAGTGGAATAGGTTGAAGATTGTAGATCTTGTCACCCTAAACAATAGTGGGGCAAGGCGAAGGCGAATCTTGGCTCCCTAAACAATAGGGAAACATGATTTAAGCCACCGTCCTATTGCCCTGACCAACAGTGGAATAGGTTGAAGATTGTAGATCTTGTTGCCCTAAACAATAGTGGAACGAGATCGAAGGCAAATCTTGTCTCTCTAAACAGTAGGGAAACAGGATTTAAGCCACCGTCCTATTGCCCTGAGTAGTAGTGGAATAGGTTGAAGATCGTAGATCTTGTCGCCCTAAACAGTAGTGGGGCAAGATCAAAGGCAAATCTTGTCTCTCTAAATAGTATGGAAACAGGATTTAAGCCACCGTCCTATTGCCCTGAGTAGTAGTGGAATAGATTGACGATCGTAGATCTTGTCGCCCTAAATAGTAGTGAGGCAAGATCAAAGGCAAATCTTGTCTCTCTAAACAGTAGGGGAATAGGATTTAAGCCACCGTCCTAATGCCCTGGCCAGCAGTAGAATAGGTTGAAGATTGTAGATCTTGTCGCCCTAAACAGTAGTGGGGCAAGATCGAAGGCAAATCTTATTTCTCTAAACAGTAGGGAACATGATTTAAACCACCGTCCTATTGCCCTGACCAGCAGTGGAATAGGTTGAAGATTGTAGATCTTGTCACCCTAAACAGTAGTAGGGCAAGATCGAAGGCAAATCTTGTTTTTCTAAACAGTAGTGGAACATGATTTAAGCCATAGTCTTATCTCCTAGACTAGCAATGGGATAGGCTAAAGACTGCAAATATGGTTTTCCTAAAGATACAGCAGAGCAGGTTGAAATTACTAAATCTCACCTCTTGAAGTTATAGTGGAGCAAGTTAAAATTAACAAATCTCATCCCCTCGAAGTTGCAACAGGAGCAAATTGAAGCTACAAGTCCTATCTCGCTGAAGTAGCAATGGAGTGGATCAAAGCAACAAGATGCAGTGTGTTAGAACGAGGCTACCAAAAGGAAAAGAGCACCAAAGAAGTCAGGACTCAACAAGACAAGGGAAAATTGGATTTTTTTAAAAGTTTTTGCTCTGTTCTTGTTACACAATAATGACCAAAGAGGGGCAGCTATACAAAGCCCAATTTGCCCGGCCCAACGGAGAATAAAAACCAAAATACATAAAAAAAAAAAACCCAATTACAAAACCTAAACCCCAATGGCCCATTTTATCACCCAATTACCCAAAACCAAACCCACCTAACCCATTAACCAACGAACGCTACCCAGCAGCCCACGAAGACCCAAAACCTAACCCTAGCGCCCTAGGCCTTCTAACCAGCCACCGTCCCACTTGCTCTGCCAAAAGCCTGCGGCCACCGCCCACGTCACGTCTCCACCGCCTCTGACCTGCAAACATTAAACAAGAAAGGACAGAAAGCGGTGTAAAATAATAGCAAAAATCGACTATAAAAGCCGATCCGAAACCATTGTAAAGGGGGTTCCTTTTTCAATACCACAAAAAAAAACAGAGATCAATACAATAGCAATAAGAGTGTTAAACACTAAAAGAGCAGAGATTGAGCCTTAAAAGAAAAAAATGAGGTGATTTTATTTTTTACTCTTTCATTTGTTTTGAATCTTTTTTATTATTATTCAACACAAATACATATACATATACATATACATACATATATGTTTTTAAAAAAGAAAAAGAAAAAAAAGCGCAAGATTTTACCTTTTTCTACCATCAGCACTGGTGGTGGCAGCGTACCGACAGCGATCCCCTCATTGGATTCTGGTTTCTCCCAGTGATTGAGAGAAAAAGAGGGGGGCCTTTTTTGAAAGCAAGCAGCAGAAATGAGAAAGTGTTTTTGAAAAAGTGTTGTTAGATTCATTTGACACGGGTTAAAATTGTGTGACCCTATTCCCGCCCCTAATATTGTTTTATAAAAAGGTTAAAAATTAATTGAGTATAATTTTTTTAATACAATCAATAAATATTTAAATTTAAAAACTAATTATTATATAATATATATATTGATATAAAATATTAACATTTAATAATATATGTAGGGTGTGCCTTACATTTATCGGAAAGTTTGTAGCCACTTAAGACAACAATCAACGAACAATCGAATAAAGGTCCAAACAAGCTCGGCATCGTGACAAGCAAGTAAAGCTCGTCGGGACGACGCAATGTAAACCCCAGGCAAATGCGACATCGACATCGTTACAAGAAAAGTCGGCATGTCACAACGTCACGACGTTTTCTCCAATTTGGCAGCCGCGTCTCAAGCTTCAAGCAGGATTCTTTCTCCCAGTTAGACTCTAATTATTCCAATATTTTAATATGATTAGAACTCTAATTTTAGCCTATTTGAAGGGATCATTATATCCCTATTTTGATATGCCAATTAGTAAATGTTTTTCTTTGAGGGTGACAATATGTAGTCCCATATGAGTTTTGGTAAGAGTTTTGCGGTAATTATAAAAGAGTATTTTATACCGCTTTTGTGAGTGCCTTATGAGATTTAGAGTTTTGTTTACTTGTTTGCTCTTTGGGATTTTGAAATTTATATTCGGGGTTTTGGGTAATGTACAGGTTGTCCATTTAGGTTATTTTCTTCATATTGTACTCTTATTTGTTTACTTATTTAGTGAAAAGCCGAAGCCTTCTTTACCCATAATTTTTCCCTCTTTAAAAGTTTTCTACGTAAAATATTTGTATTCATTATTATCTAGTTTTCTTATTCGTTGTTTATATAGGTCGATCCCAACAATATAGTAGTTCAAACATAGTAAATTAATTTTATAATTTTCACAAATAATAAACAATAATTTATTATGTAACACTAATAACACTAAATCATGCCATACATCAATGCGAATCAAGTAAAATTTTCATATAGAAAAACATGGTTATAAGAAAATTATTTATTAAATGAATTATTGGTGGAATGATAAAAGTTTTATGTACAAATTTTATCAATCTCAAGTTCCATCCTTGTATCGTTAGTTTTTGTTTTTTTTATGTAACGCTAAAAAATATTTTTCATTATATTTATCTTAATAGAAATCATATATATATTACAATGTCTTAAGCTTATAATTGATGTGGACGATTTATTTTAATGATAGGCGACATTTTTTAATGAAATATGATTTTTTTAATTTGTGAATATCAAAATTAAATTGTTATTTTTAAACTTTTATTAAATTAACATGATAGAAAAAGATAAACCATAAATTTATACCTAATGTTTTATGTTGTTAAGTTTTTTAATAATTATTAAGTTTAGTTTTAAAGTTAAAAAGTATATAAAAATCAGAAATAAGATAAATCAAACAATTAAAAATATATTGAATTTATTTATAATTTGGCCTCTAAATTATACTATTTTTTCACTGCTATTTTAATTTTTTCATCCCATTTATATACTTAAAATTTTGTCCGGTTAAACTTCTTGACTCTTGAAACTACGTTAAAAAATCATCAACCAATCAAAACACATCATGTGTACATAATTAACTGCTAATAAGGCTGTCGACTTTGATGTGACCTGGTCAAAAATTATTTAAAAATTTTAAAACTTATTTAAAAATTAGAATTTTGTAAAATTCTAATAATAATAATAATTTTGAATGAATTATTAAAAATATTTACAAAATTATAAAAAGAATTATTCAAGAATAGTAAAATTACAAAAAAATTATTAAAAATTATTAAAAATCATAAAATTATTAAAAACTGCAAAAAATATGAAACATTAAGAAAAATTGAAAAATTATCAAAAAAGATTTAATAAAGTAGTAAAAAATTTTAAATTACAAAATTAAATTTATTTTTGCTAATTACATCGTTTCTCCTTCAAGACTTTGGCCAGTGTTCAAGTCCATCGCTCATATGGTTTTGATACCTGAAACAATTCTTTTAAAGAAATTGATGTTCCCAATTCAATACCCATATTTTTAGAAATTAAAGCTAAGAAATTGGCTAGTGTTAATTCATCTTCTCATGTCACTATCATCAAAACCAAAGTTAGCTTTAAATTCAGAATTAAAAATTGCAGAACGTTGGAGTAATTTCCCCTGATAACGAGTTATTTGAGTCTATAACAGTTGATGAAAGGCGATGTAAATGGCGGCAGACTACGCAAAAGAGAAGCTCGTCGGATTGCGGCAATAGGAACTCAAAGGTTTTTGGGCTTTGAGCTTCGAGGAATCGAGAGAGGGGAAGAAGAGGAGACTTCTGGTGGTGCTATTCACCGGAGAAGACGCCGAATTCCGACAGAGATGGTAAAGCCAGCGGCGGCTACAATCGGTGGTTAAGCCCCTGGAACTGTAAAACCTTACCCTTCTTGATTGACTACTTGAAAACTCTCCTGGAATTAGAACAAATCTTGGCTTCGGTAAGTGATGAAGAAGAATAATCGATTGAAGAGAAGTTCTTTACTTCCATAAGCAGATTAAGAGTTAGGGTTTTCTTCCTGAGAAAAGAGAAAAGAGGGTAAATGAAAGAAGATATTTCGTTTAAGTTTTAATTTTGTTTAATTTTTAATTTTTTATGATTTTAAATAAATTTAAAAATTATTACTTAATTATAATTTTGTTATAATTTTATTTTATTTTTATAATTTTACATTTAAAAACAATTTTTATTTTTTTAATGTTTTTTCCAATAAACTCTTGGTCAACAATAGTCAACCAAAAGTCTATAGCCATGTCAGCAGTCAATGATGTACAAATGGTGTGTTTTGATTGGTTGATGTAGCTTTTTTTAAAGCAATTGATTTCATGAGTTAAAAAGTTTAAGAGAACAAAAGTTCAAATATTAAAATGAGATAAAAATAATTTAGATACCCGGTACAATTTACATGCCAAATAGTAAATAAAGTCAAATATATTTAATAAATATTATAATTTAAAAATAAGACATTTAAAATTTTATTATCATGTAATTATTTTGAAATTAAAACATCTTTGCATTTAAATTTTAGGCAATTATATTTTTAAAGGATAAGTATTAATTTATTACGACTATTATTTAATTGTAAAATGTATAATTTTAAAATAAAAATTTATTATAATTATTTCCAAAATATATCATTTCTAGACAAATAGGAGTTTTAATCTTTATTTATTTATCCCTCAAATTTATCCCTTAGTTTATTAGATTTACAACAAAAATCAGTTTACCCAAAAAGTATAATAAAATTCAAATTTATCATTATTTGTTACCAATTACAAATTTTAAAATAAAATTTTTAAATGAATGCATTAATTTTACAGATTATTATATTAAATAAAATAAAGTACGCGCATGCATGGCACGATTTTTGACATAGACGTTAATTTTGATACTTTTGTATTTGACATGTAAGCAAATGATTTACATAAATCACATTAAGTTTACAAATAATAACTTTAATAATAATGTCAAAAATATATTTCAAATTTATCATTTAAAAACTATAATAATATATTTTGTTCCTGCTGGATTTTGGAAGAAGCACTCGAAGACAAGGTTCATCAACTGTGGATGAAAAACATAGGTGATGTGTTGACTAGATTGAATCTATTGGGAGAAGGATTGTAGTTTTGGGCTCGAAATAAGAAGAATGTGTCCAAGCAAAAACAAAGAACCTTAACTGACATTACAATAAAACAGTCCTAAGACGACACTTTTGAGGTGACACTTTCTTAAGTGTTGAGATAGACTTGCCGACATATGCTTTGGCCAACTCTTTGTATAAGGGTTGGGATATGCATGCCTAATGCAACGCTTTAATAAGAGTTGGCTTTGTTCGACACTATGTCGATACTTTTGGGCCGACATTTTTCTAAGTGTTGGTATAGACTTGTCGACATACGCTTTGGCCAACTTTTTGTATAAGGGTTGGGATATGCATGCCTAAGGCAACGCTTAAATAAGATTCGGCTTTGTCCAACACTATGCAAACACTTTTGGGCCGACACTTTCCTAAGTGTTGGGATAGACTTGGTGACATATGCTTTGGCCAACTCTTTGTATAAGGGTTGGGATATGTATGTCTACAGCAACGCTTAAATAAGAGTCGGCTTTGTCTAACATTATGTCGACACTTTTGGGCCGACACTTTCCTAATTGTTGGGATAGACTTGGCAACATACGCTTTGGCCAACTCTTTGTATAAGGGTTGGATATGCATACCTAGGGCAACGCTTAAATAAGAGTCAGTTTTGTCCAACATTATGCTAACATTTTCCTAAGTGTTGGGATAGAGTTGCTGACATGCTCTTAAATAAAAGTTGGTTTTGTCCAACACTTAAATTTGATTGTCCAAATTGAATCTCTTTTTTTCTCTTAATCTAACGGTCCAAAATCATTCAAAAGAACACTAACTTTTTTTTTTTTTACTTTTAATATATCTTCTTGAGGATTGTCCATTTTACCTATAATTCTTTATATTCATCCTTGAACCTATGGTCACTTTTTAATATAATTACACTTTTAGCCCTTTCACCTTTACTTCTTTACAATTTAGTGTATACTTCGATTTAATAAATTAAAATATATAATTTCTAATGACTTTCTCCAATGTTCAACTACCTCTTCTATTTTTTATCGATTAAATGCAATTCACTACTAGGGAAATTTTCATTAAATATTTTCCCGAAATAATATTATTTATGCCATCGGAGTTTTAGGGGTGTTATATCACCTATCACGTCGAGATCATCCCAAACATTACCATCACTAAAGTTTATCTTTGAGAATGTTCTGCCTTAATATCATCTTTGAGACTTCGGAGGTTCATTTGCAAACCTAAACACCTCATTCTAGACCACCTCGGACGTTGCCATCATTAAAGATCATCTTTGAAGATGTTTCGCCTTTGCTTGTTGGCATCATTTCTCTCTTTAGATCCACATCTCTAGGTGCGGAAACTTTTCCACCCTCAACATTTTGTATATAAAATAACTTATTAAAATGATTGTGTAAATTTTTTTGAATTAATATCATATTAGTATTATTTATATTAAACTTAAAATTATTTATATTCTTTGGTACATTAAAATTATTACTTTAAGAGAAAATAATTTCATAAATATGAAAAATAATTATATATTAATAGAAATATGATATGATTATCTAATAATATTAAAAGTTGTTTTATTTTCCTTTACTTTCTGTTAGAAAGCATATTGCATTTGGTTTTCTAATAAATAATTTTATTTTTGACTTGAAAGAGTTCACAGGAGAGTAGAATAGCAATAGGGTTTTAAACTATACTTTTTTTTTTCTTTCCTTTATTTTTGTGTCTTCATCTGCAACTTTTAATCTTTTGCCAATTTCGCAAACAAGACTAAAAGAAAACCCTAATACACCTTATCTCTTTTCTTCTTTCTTTTTACTGCTTTGAGTCTTTTAATTATAAGTTTGAAATGTAAAGGAAGGATTTTGCTTGTTGTTTGAAGGTGAGAGAAGGAAGCCATGGAAGGGGATGAGGTTGCTCTAGCGTGTTTGATTTCTAGGATCCTTTTTGCAATTTTGGGTTTAACTTCATTTTCCATTCTCTGAGCCGTCAATTGGCGCTCATGGCGGATTTATAGGTATTGCATCTAATATTTCCAACCTTTAATTTTGCTACTGATATAGTTGTTAACATCATAACAGCGCTGAGGTTGTTACTAAATACAAGAGTGCTGCTGAGATCGTTAACAGTTTATTTGGAAACAGGTTTTGATATTTTGAATTTAATCGTATCTTGGAGCATGCTGTTGGCGGCAACATTTATGGAGCAAGTTATTAAAGGTGCTAGTGTTACCCTAAATTTGTAGTTAATATCAATGCCAGTGTAGCTGAGAATATTAGCTTTGACTGCAACACCAGGATGTAAGTTACAATTGTGTCCTCATTGTGTTTTGAAATTGTCATGTAACCTTAATGCTTACATTGATTGCCATTATTCAGCAAAGCAACTTGCTATCCACATAAGCTTTCGTTTTCTGTTGTCTATAATGAAGTGGCAAAAGCTTGGTTAAAATATTTGATTGTTTATAGTTTACAATTTTTGCAGTCGCGCATACCAGGAAGAAGCAACAGAAATGAGGAGGAATGAACTAGACCTTACTCTGGAACCTATTTACTCATGCCATTTGGGATGCTTTGCTGCATGAAAATGGGTACAATTAATTTAACTATGCTTTTGGTTATATGTGAATATGGACATAGATCCATGCACTATGGTTCTTTTCTTTAAAAAAGAAAACAACATGAGAAAGGATAAATTGTTGGGAACTCATGCCTTTTATGTCTGCTTTGTCTTGACATACATATATATGTTTATTGATATCGATGTTTAGTGTATTACTGGATCTTGTATTTCACTTGTTATTAACTGTCCGTTGCTGCCTTTGAAGATACAATTTTCATAATTTCTTGGTGATTATATCAAGCAAGTAGACTAAATCTTCTTTTTAGTGAAAAAAAAAGGTATATAATTTGTTGTAATGGTATAAATGGCAATGCAGGAACCTATATCTCTTTCTCATCGAACTACTAAACTGGGAAAAAAAACTATTGAAATGTACCCTCAAAACTCATACGTTCATCTTTGGTTAATGGTTTCTCCTATGATCCAATTTCTGCTTCACCAACTTATATGTTAGTCCATATGTTCAAAATAGAAAGAATTGATTGAGGTATCCAAAAGTTTTTCTCTTTTGAAATTTGTTGTTTGTTATTTCTAATAAAAGTAACATATTCCTTGCAATATTTCCAGGTTCCACTGGGGCAAGATGCTTCTGATGCGAATAATAAATTGTTAGAAATAATTCGTCCTTATGTGGCCAAGCTTTATGCAAATGGACTTATTCAGAACAGGGACTATCAGACTGTATGGTTCTACATATGTTATAATTCTTGGTTCTTTCTGAAAATTCATCATTTCTGCATCTTAGCTTATTCAGCTTTTAAGTCTAAGCCCTTTTATGGGTGTACTTATTGCTTGTTAGAACTTTAGAATTTTTAGCGTGCTGCTAAATGGGAAAAAAAGGCAATAACTGCATTGCTATGAAAATTTAATCTAATATAAAAAAGTTCATTATTCACTTTATGCGGTAGCATTTCTTAAGAAGCAATTTGGGGGTAGAAGCAAGGCAAAATAGTTGATACTAAGTAATTTCTTAAAACATCTATGGTTCTCAGAGCTGAATATGGTTGGATTCTTTTTATTGCATTTCTCGGATATAATTTTGAGAATTTTCTACAATTTCTATTCTTTCCTGAATTTAAAAGCTCCTTGTCTATATCTATTTTAACTTATTTATGAATGCAAACATAATCCTATTTTAACTAAGGACAGTATAAACTAAGTTTCATATCACACAAGCTACTAGTTTCATATTAAGCCTTCATGTCTAAGGAAACAATTTTTTATTTTTTAATAGTTTTTAATAGTATTTTTTAGAAATATGGTATACTTGGATCTGGAGATGTTTCACTACCTGAGGCTACCCTTGTAGAAATAAGAGATCAGCAGAGTATCTTGGAATTGAAGTTGCAAATTTAGACTGTATTAGCTGTTATGTAGTATAACATCAATATTAATGTTCATCGTCCTAGGAATTTTTTTATTTGTTTACTTTTGTACATTGGGTTGAATGTTGGTGGTATACATCTAGGCTAAATGTTAGTGTATTTTGATATTGAATCGATTTTTGTAATGAATATTCAACCTTTATTTTAATTTTAATTTAATATTTTTAGTTGTATTTAAAGCACAATTTCTATCATTATTCATCAGAATCGCTATGAAAATATATTAATATTGAAACAATAAAAATAATTTTTTTATCTTAGACGTGTTTATTTTAATCTTTTAAAGGTTGTCTTAGACGGGTCTATTTTAACCTTTTTAAAGGTTGTTTTAGATAAGGTATATCCAAACCTTTTTAAGGTTGTATTAGACGATTCTATTTCAACCTTTTTAAAGGTTGCTTTAGACAAGGTTTATCTTAACCTTTTTAGGGTTGTTTTAGACGGGTCTATTCTAACTTTTTTTAAGAGTTACCTTAGACAAGGTCTAGCCCAACCTTAAAAAGGTTGCATTAGATGGGTCTATCTTAACATATTTTAAATGTTGTTTTAGATGAGGTCTATTCCAACCTTTTTAAGGTTGTCATAGACGGCTCTATCTCAACCTTTTTAAAAGGTTGCCCTAGACAAGATTTATGCTAACCTTTTTAAGGTTATCTTAGATGAATCTATCTTAACCTTTTTTAAGGGTTGCCTTAGACGAGTCTATCTCAACCTTTTTTTAAATGTCGGCCTTGACTAGGCTTTTGCCAACACTTTAATAATGGTTGGCTTATGTTGACTTATACCAATGTTTTTCAAAAGTGTCGCGGGACCTATGCCAACTGTAGTAAAAACAACCTTTTCGGAAGCGTTGTGAGAAGCGTTGCGACACCTATGCCAACCTTTTTTGCGTTATCTTAAATAAAAAAAAAGTGTCATGGTAGGCTTGTTTTGTTGTAGTGTAATCTACTTAATGAGCTATGTAATATGGATTTGGAAGAAGTTATCTTTAGGAAAATAATAGATGTAAAGTTGAAGATGAATTAGGAGATTGTTAAGGAAGAAGCTTATTGGGAACAAAGAGCAAGAGTGAATTAGTTTAAGAATAATGGCTAGAATACTGCATTATTTCATCTATTTGCCAATCAGAGGAGGAGAATAAATAGGATAAGGTGTTTGGAAGATGGGTCGGCCGGTATGATGGTTGATTCTAATGAGTCTATATAAGTTGTAGCAAAGGATTACTTCACTGATATGTTCACATCACAAGGGGAAAGAGATCTATAATTTCTGCTTACAAGAATTGATCGTTGCATTTTAGAAAATATGAATAATTCTCTTCTAGCACTTTTCAAGTAGGAGGAAATTCTCCAAACTATTAATGGTATGCATCCTACTAAGGCATTGAGTCCCGATTATTTTTAGACTGTCTTCTTTCAGAAATTTTGGATATAGTCAAATTAAACATTAAAATCTATTGCATGCGAGTTTTGAACAAAGATATTAGTGCAGATAAGATTAATGGTATGATCATAGTTTTGATCTCGAAGGAAAATGCACGTAGTATGAGTAACTTTCGACCCATAAGTCTTTGTAATGTCTTTTTAAAATTATTTCCAAGATTTTAGCAAATCGATTTTGATTGGTTCTTAATGAATGTATTGATGTTGCACAAAATGCCTTTGTGCCTAGGAGGCTTATTTCAGACAATATCTTATTAGCATATGAGGTCCTTCTTTCTTTTAAAACCATCATGGTGGATTGAAATGGTCTTTTGCTTTAAAATTGGATATGAGTAAGGCATACGACCGAGTAGAATGAAATTTCATCGAAGTCATTCTAGTACGTATGAGGCTTAATATGACTTGGATTGAATTAATGATGCACTGCGTCAAATCAGTTTCCTACTAAATTTGCATAAATGGGATTACTAGAGGATGATTTTTTTTACAAAGAGCACTATGTCAAGATGATTCGCTTAGCCTTTACCTATTTCTTATTTGTTCTGAAGGATTTTATATGCTTCTATGATTGGCAAGGTTAGATGGATTGTTGAAAGAGACATCTTTGTGGGGAGGGTCGAGATTGACTCATCTATTTTTTATAGATGACAATCTTATTTTTGGAGAAGTGTTATCGATGGAAATCTTATAGATGGCAGTCTTATTTTTGGAGAAGTGTCAGTGGAAATCCGGAGTTGCGATAGTGCAATGCATTGCATACATTAGACTTCCAATTGTGTTGGCGTACTCGAGTTGTGCTATTGCCCTGCCATTATTCTCACTTAACTTGAAGTTCGAATCGTATGGAGTGTTCGAATCCTTGATATTTAAGTGTTTGAACTTTTTCAATACTTTCTCGATGTAGTGAGATTGGCTTAGTGCAGTGCCCCTTTTATGCTTTTGCACTTTCATACCTAGAATTGTATCTACCTCGTTGAGATCCTTTATCTTAAAATTCAAGGCTAGATACTCTTTGGTCTCACGAACACTTTCCATGTTCGTCCCAAAAATCAACAAATTGTCTACATAGAGACAAATAATTATATCGTACCTATCGGTGAATTTAGTGTAAATACATTTATTCGCACCATTATGTAAAAAAAATCTATGGCAAGATAACTGAGTCAAATTTCTCATGCCATTGTTTAGGCGCTTGTTACACAGTAGACTCGTAGACATTAAATTCTTTCTCACATCGGGAACATGCAACACATTGGTCAAAGTTAATTTCTTCACAAATGTGAAGTTGAGTTCCACCGTCCCTTGACCGAGAACCTTAATCGATTGATAGTTGCTTATAAGCACTTCACGGTTTGCCACTAGTTCATAACTCTTGAATTGTTTTCGCTCATTACACACATGGACGATAGCTCTGGAGTAGAGCCACCAATTATAGAACTTATCAATCATAGCTATGTTGAGTTTGGTAATCATACCAATCTCCAAACTTTCGATACCTTCTATAACCATGGTCACTAAGTCCATGTCCTTTACCATATTGACTTTGGAAGTTGTGGCATCTTGATTCTTTTTGAGAAGTTTACAATCCTTAATGTAGTGTAACAACCAGTTTTTAGTCAAATCAGAATAGTGATTTTGGGACTACAAATTCGAGATCAAAATAATTATTTTATTATTATTTTAATGTCTACAGTATGATAGTGTGATTGTGTGAAAATTTTGTTAAGAAATTTTATCATTTAAATGCTCAATTTGATAAAAAGGACTAAATGGCGTAAAGTGTAAAACTTGAGTTCTATTAGCTAAAAGTGTCTAATAGCTGTCGAAACCATTTTTTTGTTGGAAAAACGGGCCGACTTTAAAAAGAAAAACGGAGTCGCCACCAATCATTTTTGAAGTGGGATTGGGCCACCTTTGAAAACATTTTGGTCTACGAATTTTAAGAAAACGGGCTCGGGAGTCGATTACGCACGAGGAAGGATTAGCACCCTCGCAACGCCCAAAATTGGTACCGTGTTGATTGATTAATGTCCTTAATATCGAAAATTAGAAAATATTTTAAAGTATGGAAAAAATGTTTGGATGACTCGTATTGGATATCAAAATTCTCTTGTTCCGAAAAGCTGAAATGTCATGTCCAGCACGATAGGACACGATGCTTCAAACTCTCGATACCAAGATCATTTTATGATTTCCAAAATACATGTAGTGCAATTTGGTATTTCACTATTTGGATAAACTAAAACCGAAACCCAGCACGATTGGGTACGATTCCTTGGATTTCCAATCATGAAATATTGCCCTTATTTAAGAAATACGATAAAAAAATCTGTGAAGGATATCTAGTTGTTTAGATGAACAGAAAATCGAAACCCAGCACGATTGGGCACGAATTTCTTGAACTTCCAAACACGAAACATTGCCTTATTTTCAAAAAAAGTACGACTAAAATCTTTAAAGGACATTTAGTAATCTGGACGAACGAAAAAAAAAATCGAAACCCAGCATGATTGTGCACGATTCCTCGAACCTCCCAAACACAGAATATTACCTTTTTTAAAACAAAAAAAAAAAAATTTATGAGTTTTGGTAAAAATGGTAAAAGAAAAAGTCGATGTACCTTTTAAAATAAAAAAATCAGTTAAAACGAGAAAGGGTTCTAATAAACATCCAATGGTAATGTAAACCTAATAATAATAAGTACAAAAAAAGAAAAAACAATAATATTATAATTATAAAACGATATGTAACAAATAAAATAAATAGTAATAATAACGAAATATAGGATCGATAATTAATAATTAATAATTAATAATTAATAATGAATATATAAAAACAATAATAATGATATTAGCAGTCATAAAAAGTGGTAAAAGAAATAAAGATATACTAATAATAATAAAAATAAATAAATGTAAAAGTAATAATATATAATAAAACAATCAAAGTAAACCATAATATATAATAATAGTTATAGTAGTATATAATGAAATATAAAATAATAAACATAGTAAAGGAAAACTTTAGTAATAGAATAATAATATAATAATAAGTAAGTATAGTAGTAACAATATATATGCGTAATAATAGTGAGGAGGAAAAAATAAAAGCGAAATAAAGCGGTAAAGAACAAATGTTTATAGTAGATGAAAATAAAATAAAAGTAATGATAAAAAATATAGTATTGGAAAAAGGAACAATAGAATAATAAATAATAATAAAAGTTAATGCAAACATACAAGGCACATATAAATAAACGTAACAATAAAATAATATATAGAAAAACGGTACCGATAAAATAATAGGTATAATAATAAACATTAAAATAATTAATTTGAAAATAAAGCAAAATAGATGAAAAGAGGATCCAAAATGAATTTAAAACAGGATTTGGGGGCCAGAATAAAAATAAAAAGAGAATGAGGACCAGATTGCAATACGCGCACGACCCAGGGGACCCAAAAATGAAATTATCCCAAGTTTCCGAACACTGTGCCTGGACACGGACCAAATCGAAACGGCGCATAAAATTTAGGGGCAAATTTAAAAAACTGAAAGGGGATGTCATTAAAACAAGGGCGCACCAGGGGGGACTGATCGCGAAATTTTCCCATTTAAAGGAAATTTTCGCAGATCCAATTGTTGGATCAGGTGTGCGCGTGGGCCTCCCCCCCTTTTCTATCCATATTTTGAAGGCTAATTAAAATAAATGAATTTCCCTTCCTTTCCCCTCTGTTTTAAAACCAAAAACCAGAACACCCCCCTCATTTTCAAATCTATTAGGGTTTCAGCCCTTTTTCTAAAAACAGGGGTTCCTTTCTCTTCCCCTTTCGGTCCTATCCGACTAGGGGTTCCGGCAAACACTACCACCGATGCCGTCAATCGCAAAACAGGTAAAAGTTTCTTGTTTTCTTATTTTATACAGATCATACAGTTAAAAAATAAAAAAAAGAAAAAAACCCATGCAAAATAACGAAATAGTTGTTTGAAAATGAAGAAAAGAGGAAAAAAAGTATAATAACAAAAGAAAACCTTTTATTTGGTATCGATCTCTATTTTCTGTCAAAAAATATGCTCTACTGCTCTATATTTTTTTGTGTAAATCGTGTGGGCTAAAAAAATTCTCTCTTTCTTCCCTATCCATGAATATCTATGGCTTTTTATAGCCATATTTACACTATTTATTCTATTGTGCGACATCGTGCTGAAACACGACGCGGAAGTGGCGTGGTGGTGGTTGGCGCATGAGGGAAGGTCTTCTTTGGCGAGGGTCGTGCACGCGCAAGGACTCTCGTCTAACTTAGGCTTTCCCATTTTCTGCTTTTATTTTTTTAGCTTATTGGGCCTCGTTTTGGGCTCACATTCTTGGTTAATTAGTCTTGGGTCGCAAAATTAGGCCTTATACCCCTCTCTTGCTCATTGTCGTTACAACGAGAATAGAGCAAAGACTTTAAAAGGACCAATTTTGCCCCATCTTGTTCGATCTTGACTTCTTGATGCTTCCTTTTTCCGTAGCTTTATTCCACCCACTGCATTCTAGGGGTATAGTAATTTTGTTTCAATCGCTATCTTTAGCTTTGCTCCACTGCTCGGTGGAGATAAGGCTTCGATCTTTGATCTCTTACCTCGCGCAGAGAGATAAGATCTGTCATCTTCAATCCGCTCCACTCCCTTTCGGTGGAGATAGGATCTACTATCTTTAACTCGCCTCCACTCCTTTCGGTGAAGATAAGGCTTTAATCTTTCGATCTGCTCTACTCCCGCCAGAGAGATAAGATCTCGTTATCTTCAATCCGCTCCACTCGCTTTCGGTGGAGATAGGATCTACTATTTTAGCCTCGCTCTACTCCCGCCAGAGAGATAAGGCTTGGTCCTCGATCTGCTCCACTCGCTTTCGGTGGAGATAAGATCTGCTTTTCGATCCGCTTACTCTCGCCAGAGAGAGATAAGATCATTATCTTCAATCCGCTCCACTCGCTTTCGGTGGGGATAGGATCTACTATCTTTAGTCTGCTCTACTCACCTTTCGGTAGAGATAAGGCTTGATCTTCGATCTGCTCTTACTCGCCAAGAGAGATAAGATCTGCTGCTTCGATCTGCTTACTACTCACCTTTCGGTAGAGATAAGATCATTATCTTCAATCCGCTCCACTCCTTCTCAGTGGAGATAGGATCTACTATCTTTAGCCTGCTCTACTCTTGCTTAGTAGAGATAAGGCTTTAATCTTCGATCTGCTCCACTCATGCTCAGTGGAGATAAGATCTGCTACTTTCGATCCGCTTACTCTCCTTTCGGTAGAGATAAGATCTGTTGTCTCCAATCCGCTCCACTCCTGCTCAGTGGAGATAGAATCTACTATCTTTAGCCTGCTCCACTCCTGCTCAGTGAAGATAAAGCTGGAATCTTTCGATCTGCTCTACTCTTGCTCAGTAGAGATAAGATCTGTTATCTTCAATCCGCTCCACTCCTGCTCAGTGGAGATAGGATCTACTATTTTAGCTCGCTTACTCCTGCTCAATAGAGATAAGGCTTGGTCCTCGATCCGCTCCACTCGCCGGTGAAGATAAGATCTGCTGCTTTCGATCCGCTTACTCTCGCCAAGAGAGATAAGATCTGTTATCTTCAATCCGCTCCACCTCGCTTTCGGTGGGATAGGATCTACTATCTTTAGTCTGCTCTACTCCCCTTTCGAGAGATAAGGCTTGGTCTTCGATCTACTCTACTCTTGCTCAGAGAGATAAGATCTGCTGCTTTCGATCTGCTCTACTCTCCGCCAAGAGAGATAAGATCTGTTATCTTCAATCCGCTCCACTCCTGCTCAGAGAGATAGGATCTACTATCTTTAGCCTGCTCCACTCCTGCTCAGTAGAGATAAGGCTTTAATCTTCGATCTGCTCCACTCCTGCTCAGTGGAGATAAGATCTGCTACTTTCGATCTGCTCTACTCCTGCTCAGTAGAGATAAGATCTGTTGTCTTCAATCCGCTCCACTCCTGCTCAGTGGAGATAGGATCTACTATCTTTAGCCTGCTCCACTCCTGCTCAGTGAAGATAAGGTTGGAATCTTCGATCCGCTCCTCTCCTTTCGGTGGAGATAAGATCTGCTACTTTCGATCCGCTTCTACTCCTACTCAAGAGAGATAAGATCTGTTGTCTTCAATCCGTTTCACTCCTGTTCAGTGGAGATAGGATCTACTATCTTTAGCCTGCTCCACTCCTGCTCAGTGAAGATAAGGCTGGAAGCTTCGATCTGCTCCACTCCTACTCAGTGGAGATAAGATCTGCTGCTTTCAATCCGCTCCACTCCTGCTCAGTGGAGATAGGATCTACTATCTTTAGCCTGCTCCACTCCTACTCAGTGAAGATAAGGCTTCAATCTTTCGATCTGCTCTACTCCTGCTCAGTAAAGATAAGATCTGTTATCTTCAATCCGCTCCACTCCTGCTCAGTGGAGATAGGATCTGCTATCTTTAGCCTGCTCTACTCCTGCTCAGTAGAGATAAGGCTTCAGTCCTTGATCTGCTCCACTCCTGCTCAGTGGAGATAAGATCTGCTGCTTTTGATCTGCTCTACTCCTGCTCAGTAGAGATAAGATCTGTTATCTTCAATCCGCTCCACTCCTGCTCAGTGGAGATAAGATCTGCTATTTTTGGCCTGCTACCCTACTGCTTAGGGAATTGAGGCTCAATGTTTTCGACCTGTTCCACTCTTGTTCAGTGGGATAAGGTCTGATATTTTCTGTAACTCCCATCAATTTGCTACATTATCATATGGGGAACTTACCTGTAGAATTGATTTCATGGGGTATATGTTTATGCCAAATGATTAGGATGTCATGAAAAATGCTCCTAACCATATGTATTATTAATGTTATGAATGGATGCAAAATGTAATGAGAATGATCCATTTTTAACACTTGGGCTGTTATTGCTGGCTGCTTATTAAGGTGCCCCCTGACGTATGTCTTCTCTGTTCAGCTGATACATCTAACAGAGAATTTGAAGATGTTGTCACTGCCTAATCCCTTTTCTCAAGTGCTCCGAGCCCTTTAAGCCTGGTTAGTTCTAAATAATTGTCCTGTTTCGAATTCTTGTATTATTTAGAGACTTTCAGAGTAATACGCAAAACTTCTTTTATGAAAGCATTATTAGCTCATTAATCATTATTTCAATGAAAAATGCTTGTAAAAGATCATAATAATGGACCAGAAAGAAATTAATTAGGAGCATAGCTCGAAACAAATCAGATAGCAAATGCAATCAAGAAGGAAATTTATTGGCAGTGTATTTTGAAACGAGCAAATTAAGAATGGGTAAGATGGTAATTAGGTGCCCCAGATATCGCCGACTGAGCTTCTTTGTTCAAACTTCTTGAGGACCATTTAAGCTCAATATGTGTTTAGGGGATTTAGAGTACTTTGTCGATGCCCCAAGATGTAACATACTTCCTCATTGTCAATTCAAGCATGGCAAAACTACTGTATGCCCCATCATGATTTGATCACAACTTGAGCCGCCCTTTTCGGGTTTTCGACTCAAAGCCCCTTTGGTCTCAAAGTGCCCTTTGCGGGTTTTCACCTTGGCCTCTCCGTTTTTTTTTTTTTGCAAAGCCTCAAAACGCCCTTTGCGGGTTTTCGCCTTGGCCTATTTCCCTCTTAAGCGAAGTGTTTCTTGACTGAGCTCGCATTAACTGGGTTTGGCTGACTCTTGCCGTCCATCTTGGTTAGTATCAATGCTCCTCTATGAAAGACCTTCTTTTCGACATAGGTCATTTCCAATTAAGCATCTACTTTCCTCTGAAGTCATTTTGCATAGGAAGAATCTATAGAACACTCTGGGGTGAACATTTGTTATGAGCCCGCATCATTTGTTTCTGGTACATTTGACCATGACGGTTGGCTCTTAACCTTTTTCCTCGATCAGTTTCAGTTGGTCATACAGAGAGTGAACCCATTCTGCTTCGTCCAACTTCAGTTCCGACAAAAAATAAGAATTTCAACTTCGATGGGCAAGACTGTATCCATCTATAAACCAATGAGAAGGGTGTTGCCCCGGTGGAAGTCCTCGTCAACATTCGAGAAGCATAGAGGGTAAATGGTAATTAGTCTATGCCAATATTTACAGGTTTCCATCATCTTTCAAAATATTTTTTTCCTAGATGGTTTCCTCCTTTTTTCTTCTTTCTTTCTTTTTCTTTTTCTTTTGTTTTGTTTTTTTTTTTTTTTTAAAAAAATTTGAACTTGAACTCGAAGTTGAAATTGAACTTGATGATTGACCCTGTAACTTTGTCATAGGAACCGACCCTCACCCTTTTAGTGGAATAATTGACAATCACAAAAATGAATAGGCGTCAACTAGATACTTTTGATGAAATCATCCCCGTACCATCTATGCCCCACATATAGAAAAAGCATATAAGTCATGTCTTCTCAATTTGGCATTTACGGCAACACTGACGAAATCTCCCTTTCATGGTAGCCTCATCGTACTTAGGCATATCTTGATGCGATCACACAAAGACATCTTTGAATTCTTTGAATAAATCAATGTCGTCTCGCTTTGTTTCTATGGTGGGAATGTTTCGATCTTCACTCCTTTCCCAGACTCACAATGTCCACTGACCCTTTGTACGATAGAGGTTATTTTCATTTTGTTTTACCATCCTTAACAGATCAATGGGTAAGTTGTAATCCCTGACATCTTCAAAATATTCAGATCCTTTTAGACCCATATTTCACTCAAAAGGGAGTCCATAACAGCGTTGCTCATGTCTTGATATCTAGGTACCTATCGTAGGTACAAAGGTAAATTCCAAAGAATAAGCGATTCTTAGGATGATGAAGAATGGAAGACATCCCAAAAAAACAAAAGAATGTATAATATGACATGGAGAAAAATGAGAGAATATTTGCTCGGCATGAAACACAAAAATGCATTTTTATTGAAAATAAAGATGTTTGAACAGGAGCCTATTTCACAAAAGATTCTTATTGTTTCTAGGCTTAAAACAACAAGTGTGTTTTGAACATTACTCTGTGTTAGCTCTAAAAACTTCAGGAGTTTCCTTCATAGTCCAGTTATTCAAAACACTTTCAGGCTCGTAGGGGCGAATGCCTCCTAGGTTTCCTTCATTCGATCTCTCATCGAATACGGCGTTGATGCTCAAGGCTTTTAACATGTCTTTAGCCGTTTCTACACTCGTGTAGTAATGATGTTCCAGGGTCACTATAATACAACCTCTAATTAAAAAGGTTGTCTCATGATATTTAATACAAATGATGTGATGCAATGCAAATGCATGAAATGTAATGCAAATGAATGAATGCAAAAAATAAGAGGCATTAACTCTGAATTCAGTTACATTAGAAAAACTTTACTAGAAAATAAATTTCTTTACACAAAACGGATCGCATACACGGCCTTGTCCTCATAGTCCAAGTGAAAACATGAATCCCTTCTTTGCAAAAGTCAAGTCTTGTAAAATTCTAATAGATACTTCCTCTAAATCCTTTTGCTTGATCCGGACCGCTACTCCTGTTCACTTGTTAGCTTCTTCAAGACTGCTGAGACGTAGTAATCTTCAAATATTCTTGTCAACTTGAATCCCTGGGTGATAAGGTCTTGTATTCCTTCACGGACTATCAGTTTTCCCTCGTTGTATTCACTTGGACTATATTCGGATGACCGTATTATAATCCACTTTATCAAAAAATCCATTTTCTTACGACCAGCTTTTCTATTTAGTAATCGAATTTGAAATCAACACCTCTTTTCTATGATGTGAATGCAATGCAATCAAAACAGAATAAAACCCGTCAGTACAAGAAAAATAAATAACATAGAACCTATCAAGGTGACCACTAGGGTTTGACATGGTTCTACCTAGGGTAGGCCCTTAAGTTTTCTACATGTGGTTTAGTTCTAAAAAGGTACAACCAACCAGTGATTCCTCAATCCTCACCCATTATAGGCTCATCTGATTGAGTTCAATTGGGGAATACATTTCCACATGGCCATGCGAGGTGAAAACCTCACGAAGCCATAGGTACGGATGTATCCCTAAGCGATCCCCAGCCCATGCGAGGTGAAAACCTCACGAAGGCATAGATTTTTGCTCCCACTTAAGGGTGTGACCACAACGGTCATGCAATATAAATGCAAAAATATTCTATGTGTCTCAAACCAAAGCAGATATATGACGCGGCACAGACTCATGCAACTGAAAACGAAAAAAAAATTTATTTTTGATAAAAAAGACATTAATCAACCAATTTTACGGCTTGACTCTCTTATGGTCCCCAGTGGAGTCGCCAAGCTGTTGAAACCATTTTTTTGTTGGAAAAACGGGCCGACTTTAAAAAGAAAAACGGAGTCGCCACCAATCATTTTTGAAGTGGGATTGGGCCACCTTTGAAAACATTTTGGTCTACGAATTTTAAGAAAATGGGCTCGGGAGTCGATTACGCACGAGGAAGGATTAGCACCCTCGCAATGCCCAAAATTGGTACCGTGTTGATTGATTAATGTCCTTAATATCGAAAATTAGAAAATATTTTAAAGTATGGAAAAAATGTTTGGATGACTCGTATTGGATATCAAAATTCTCTTGTTCCGAAAAGCTGAAATGTCATGTTCAGCACGATAGGACACGATGCTTCAAACTCTCGATACCAAGATCATTTTATGATTTCCAAAATACATGTAGTGCAATTTGAAAAGGGTATTTCACTATTTGGATAAACTAAAACCGAAACCCAGCACGATTGGGTACGATTCCTTGGATTTCCAATCATGAAATATTGCCCTTATTTAAGAAATACGATAAAAAAAATCTGTGAAGGATATCTAGTTGTTTAGATGAACAGAAAATCGAAACCCAGCACGATTGGGCACGAATTTCTTGAACTTCCAAACACGAAACATTGCCTTATTTTCAAAAAAATACGACTGAAATCTTTAAAGGACATTTAGTGATCTGGACGAACGAAAAAAATCGAAACTCAGCACGATTGGGCACGATTCCTCGAACCTCCCAAACACAGAATATTACCTTTTTTAAAACAAAAAAAAATTTATGAGTTTGGGTAAAAATGGTAAAAGAAAAAGTCGATGTACCTTTTAAAATAAAAAAAATCAGTTAAAACGAGAAAGGGTTCTAAAAACATCCAATGGTAATGTAAACCTAATAATAATAAGTACAAAAAAAGAAAAAACAATAATATTATAATTATAAAACGATATGTAACAAATAAAATAAATAGTAATAATAACGAAATACAAGATCGATAATTAATAATTAATAATTAATAATGAATATATAAAAAAATAATAATGATATTAGCAATCATAAAAAGTGGTAAAAGAAATAAAGATATACCGATAATAATAAAATAAATAAATGTAAAAGTAATAATATATAATAAAACAATCAAAGTAAACCATAATATATAATAATAGTTATAGTAGTATATAATGAAATATAAAAATAATAAACATAGTAAAGGAAAACTTTAGTAATAGAATAATAATATAATAATAAGTAAGTATAGTAGTAACAATATATATGCGAATAATAGTGAGGAGGAAAAAATAAAAGCAAATAAAGCGGTAAAGAACAAATGTTTATAGTAGATGAAAATAAAAATAAAAGTAATGATAAAAAATATAGTATTGGAAAAAAGGAACAATAGAATAATAAATAATAATAAAAAGTTAATGCAAACATACAAGGCACATATAAATAAACGTAACAATAAAATAATATATAGAAAAATGGTACCGATAAAATAATAGGTATAATAATAAACATTAAAATAATTAATTTGAAAATAAAGCAAAATAGATGAAAAGAGGATCCAAAATGAACTTAAAACAGGATTTCGGGGGCCAGAATAAAAATAAAAAGAGAATGAAGACCAGATTGCAATACGCGCACGACCCAGGGGACCCAAAAATGAAATTATCCCAAGTTTCCGAACACTGTGCCTGGACACGGACCAAATCGAAACGGCGCATAAAATTTAGGGGCAAATTTAAAAAACTGAAAGGGGATGTCATTAAAACAGGGGCGCACCAGGGGGGACTGATCGCGAAATTTTCCCATTTAAAGGAAATTTTCGCAGATCCAATTGTTGGATCAGGTGTGCGCGTGGGCCTCCCCCCCTTTTCTATCCATATTTTGAAGGCTAATTAAAATAAATGAATTTCCCTTCCTTTCCCCTCTGTTTTAAAACCAAAAACCAGAACACCCCCCTCATTTTCAAATCTATTAGGGTTTCAGCCCTTTTTCTAAAAACAGGGGTTCCTTTCTCTTCCCCTTTCGGTCCTATCCGACTAGGGGTTTCGACAAACACTACCACCGACGCCGTCAATCGCAAAACAGGTAAAAGTTTCTTGTTTTCTTATTTTATACAGATCATACAGTTAAAAAAATAAAAAAAAGAAAAAACCCATGCAAAATAACGAAATAGTTGTTTGAAAATAAAGAAAAGAGGAAAAAAAAGTATAATAACAAAAGAAAACCTTTTATTTGGTATCGATCTCTATTTTCTGTCAAAAAATATGCTCTACTGCCTCTATATTCTTTTTTGTGTAAATCGTGTGGGCTAAAAAATTCTCTCTTTTCCCCCATCCCCCCTATCCATGAATATCTATGGCTTTTTATAGCCATATTTACACTGTTTATTCTATTGTGCAGATACGTGCTAGAGCACGACGCGGAAGTGACGTGGTGGCTGTTGGCGCGCGGAGGAAGGTCTTGCTGGCGAGGGTCGTACGGCGCAAGGACTCTCGTCTAACTTAGGGCTTTCCCATTTTCTGTTTTATTTTTTTTAGCTTATTGGGCCTCGTTTTGGGCTCTGTTTACTGGTTAATTAGTACTGGGCTGCAAAATTGGGCCTTACAATAGCTATAGAACTTTAAAGTGTAGGTCTGTATGTTGTAATTAGACCATTAATGTAGTGGGTGGACATTTATGGACATCAAATGAATGTTTTAAATAGTTTTATAATAAGGTTAATATTGTAAATTGATAATTAAAAATTAAATAAGTATAATAAAACCATTTTTTTTTGTCCATCTTCTTCACCCTAACTGAAATTAAGCTAAGAAAAATACCATAGATAGAGCTTCAAGGTTCGGCCAAGTCTCCTTGTGTATATCAAAAAAAGCGAAATTCAGATTTTGATTGAGGAAAAATAAATTATCGGATCAATCGACTTATTTCGTCGTTTTTGCAATCAATATAAGTTCGTATGTAATAAAAAAATATTATAATTGTGTTTTAAATGCTTTAATATTGCATAAATTATGAATACGACCTTGCGGATATATTTGACGAAGATTTGGCAAGTGAAATCCTGGTTGAACCTTAGGAATAGATTAGGATAGAAATGACATGTCATTAGGGGTTATGTGATTTGGGTGTTGGTTCGTACGTCCTACTGGTGATTGAGTTATCCGGTATGTGTTGCAATTCTCGTCGACTTGTGTGAGTAGCACCGTAGAAGCCATCATGACCGTCGACTTGTGTGAAGCGGAATTCTTGATACTGAGTGAGCATTATATGTGATATGAGATTGAGATAGCTTCGGCTATATATGTGGCACTTAGTGTGCGAGATTCCCGAGAATTCGATAGTATTCCGAATGGTTCAACAGGTATATCAAAGATAGGGATGTGTATGAGATTAATATGAGCTTATACAGTGAACTATACGATCATTGAATCAAAGAATTTGATGGAAATTGTGCTTAATCTTGGACTAAATACATATGTTAAGTTATGCTTCAAATTTGAATTGCATTATTGAACTGTTGGTTGGTAAATTTTACTTATTCATCATATGAGTTTACTAAGCTTTATACCTTACTTTGTTTATTTTCCGTGTTTTATAGTGTTCTCAAAGCTAGCTCAAATTTGAGAATCGTTAGAGACTTCATCACACTATCAAGCTATCACTTTGGTACTTTTGAATCTATGTTTTGGGGATATATGGCATGTATAGGAGCTTTGATCATTTTAGTATATGTGAGAAATGGATTTGGCCATTTCTGTTGGCTTGTAAATATTAAGTGGTTAGTTTTGTGTATTGTCATGTATGTTGGCTCATTTTGGTTTATTTGGTTATGTTTATATATGTGCTAATAGCATTTGTCTTGTGATTGATATATGTTATATAAATGCTTGTGGTAGATGGTTGATTGAAAATTGATATGCTTATGATTTTAAGAATGTGATTTTGGCATAGAATTTAATGGCATAATTGTGGTATTTGTGTGTTTTGTGTTTGTTGGTATTGAAATGATATGAATTATGTTTGGTTGAATGCTTATTTATGCCATGTTTTGGTTCCATTTGGTTTGGTGTAGCAGTATGCAAATTTGGGTGGTAAGATGACTTGGTAAATAGCCTATTTTTGTCCACACGGGCAGAGATAGGGGCGTGTGTCTTAGCCGTGTGTGACATACGGTCAGGTTACACGGCCGTGTGTCCCTTGGTGTTGAATTAAAAACCAAGTCAGTATGCTCTACACGGCCCAGCACACGGGCGTATGACTTGGTCGTGTGGCATAAGTCAGAATATCCTTCAGGTTTGGCACGGCCTGACACACGGCTTGGCACACGGGCTAGCCATACGGCGTGTATGTTGGCTGTGTGACCCAAGTCAGAGAGTTACACGGGGTAAGACATGGGCTGGGACAAGGCCATATGATCCTATTTTGAATGTCCATACGGCTTGTGACACAGGCGTGTCTTTAGCCATGTGTCTCACGGGCTTGTGTCCCCTTTAAATTCGAAATTTTTTCTAAATTTTCTAAAAGTTTCCTAAGTTGACAGTTTAGTCCCAAATCACTCCGAATGCATGTTTTGGGCCTCGTCGACTAGTATTAGGGACAATGTGAGTGAATTTGAATAATAATTATTTAGTTATGATGAATGTATGAGAAATGTATGTTTAATTGTGTAATAAGTCTGGTAATGTTCTGTAACCCTATTTCAGCGTTGAATACGGATGATGGGTATTACAGTTATTGGTATTAGAGTTACGGTTTAGTCAATTCTAGGACTAACATAGCGTATGTGAAAGTCTAATTATACATGCCATATGTAACCTGTGATAGTGTGATATCTCTTGACAATTTAAATCGTGTTTTCATATAGTAAATGGACCTTATTCGAGCTGTAGCTGATGATGTTAAAAGTAATGCGCCAGCCTCTGTTCATGGAGTAGCGCAAACTGAGTCGGGACCTGTATCGGGTAGTCAGGGTGGAGAAGCTAATGAAGCCTTCTGCAAAATGTTAAATGAGTGGTTTACGGAGTTTGTTCGAACTAATCTGGCTGCTTAGCAACCTCCACTCCCACCTAATCCTCAATCGGTTCCCATGGCTCCTCAAGGTATAAAACTTTTACGATTAAATAAGCGCATGTTGATAAAATCTGAAAATACGGGGCCAAAGAATATAGAGCTACTGTTGATGATGACCTTGACAGAGCCGAGTTTTAGCTTGAGAATACGATCAGAGTATTTGATTAACTATTCTACACACCAGTTGAATGTGTAAAATGTGCCGTATCACTTTTGAGAGACACAATGTATCAATGGTGGAATAGTTTAGTATCTCTAGTACCGAAAGAACGGGTTACCTGGGAATTCTTTCAGACCGAGTTCAGAAAGAAATATATCAGCCAACGGTTTATTGATCAAAAACGAAAAGAGTTTCTGGAGCTGAAACAGAGTCGAATGTCTGTGACCGAGTATGAAAGAGAGTTTGTGAGACTTAGTAAATTGCTCGAGAATGTGTTTCCACTGAAGCAATTATGTGTAAGAGATTCGAAGACGAATTGAACGGAGACATCAGATTGCTAGTTGGGATTTTGGAATTGAAGAAATTTGTTGTGTTAGTTGATCAAACTTGCAAAACCGAAGAACTAGGCAAAAAAAAGAGCAAAGCTGATTTCGAAGCTAGAGATTCGAGGAAGGGATCGATGAATAAACCCTATCAATCCTCGTCAAAGAATTCACGGGATTCGTATAATCATTCAACAACTTCAGCGGGGTATTCTAATAGAGATTGTGGAAAGCAACACACGAGCCTTAAAATTTAGGCTACCTCAGTGTTGAGTGTGGGTAGTGTGAGAAACAATAAATCCATGTGTCAACAATGTGGAAGACAACATTTTGGAGACTGTTGGATGAATAATAAATGTTGTTTTAAATGTGGCTCGTAAGATCATTTCATTCAAGATTGTCTTGAGTTACCCAAGAAAGATAGATATCAGAATGCAAGATCGAGTAATATAGCTGCTAGAGGAAGACCACCTAAAAATCCGGAATATGTGTCCAGTAGCAAAGGAATGACAAAGGACTCTACTATGAGATTCGAGGCTAAAGCACTAGCTAGAGCTTACGATATCACGCTCGCGAAGATGCTTCGTCACTTGATGTTATCACCGGTACATTTTCTCTCTATAACACTAATATGATTGCTTTGATAGATCCTGGATCGATTCATTCATAGATCTGTATGAATTTAGTGTCTAGTAAGAGTTTGCCTATTGAGTCTACCGAGTTTGTGATTAAAGTTTCGAACCATTGAGGCAAGTTGATACGATTTGACCTCGTGATTAATTTCGAGTCGTATTTGCGTTGCTCGATCTTCGACGAAAAAGTATCATTCCAATTAGCAAGTCGTTTATAGTTGGCTAAGTATGGGAAATATCAATGAAAGATAGGTTTAAAATTGGCTAAGTGTTGAAGATAGGTTCGGCTAACAAGGAATTAAAAGAAAGTTGATAGTTTTTAGATGGAATGGAAAAAAAATAATTCTCAAGCGGCAAGAACAAACCAACATTAAGAAATGCTGACCTGGGACTTATATGGCTTAAGTGGTTTTGGATAGATGAGATAAAACCTCGACCCACTATCTAGGAAGATAGGAACCTTAGTATAAAGGTTCGAATGCCACACAATTGATAGTGATAAGTTCAGATTAAAAGAAAGAACAGGTTGACGCCACTGGCTTTGTAGATAAGCCAACAAGTCTTTAAACGAAATTTGAGAGAGGCAAATCTCACAAAATGATATAATTTCATTCAATAAAATGTCAAAAGTCCCTCCAAAAGGATGATTACACACATATTTATAAGGCTAGAAAAAGGCTAGCTGAATGGTCACAAGTATTCATCTTAAAATTTGAAATAAAGCTGAAGTCTCTTGGAATTCTTGAACCAAATAACTCCATCATTTATTTCACTTCAATTCAGCTGCATAATTGACGTTGAATGCTTGAAAAGTGACTCTTGAAATGTCCTTTGGTTAGCTGAATAGTCACTAGCACCTTAATGGTGTCTTGAATGCTTGAATTAATTCTTTTGAAGCGGCAAAAATAGTTGGTAGTTGAAAAGCTTGCTTTCGAATTTAAAGAAGTAATAATCCACTCTTTAAACTCTTTTAAATATGTGTTAATAGCCCTTTTACTTTGTAACCGAAAATGACTTGAACAACCACTTTATTTAATTTGTAACAGCCTTGAATTGTAACGGTTATGACTTGAAAAGACTTCTGCAATAAACACATTAAATTGAGCATATTAAACACAATTAAACACTAATTAACTCAAACAGTTAACTTCAATAAATGAATTAAAACTTATTCATCAATTATTCCAACAACTAGTTTAATTAAATGAAGCATAATTAATTAAACTTAAACTCATGCATCAATAAATTATCCTAGTAACTAGATTAATTAAAGAAACATCTATTAAATGAAGTTCAATAATAACTCAATTATTAAAACTAAGATGATTTGAATTAATGACCAAAGAACTCATTTATTAATCTAAGATGAGTTATTAACTAAAATGAACTCAATTAACTAAAATGAATTCAATTAACTAAGATGAGTAATTTATTCAAGCAACTTAATTAAAAATGAAGTCCAACAACTCAATTTATTAACAAACTAAAATTAAACGTCTCATTTTTCACTTGGGCCCCTCGACTTTAGGCCAATCTCGATGTCGTCGAGATGTATCGAAACATGATGCGATCAAGATCGCATCACAAGTATGTCCTAGTTGATAAAGTTTGCAAGAATTGTCCTTTTATGACTCGAGGTTACTATTTTTCGGTAAATTTGATGCTGTTACTGTTTGATGAATTCGATGTAATTCTGGGTATGGATTGGTTGATGCTACATGATGTTGTTGTGAATTGTAGATAAAAGACTATTGAATTAGAATGTCAGAATAGTGAAATCCTTCGAATTGAATCTGATGAGTCGAGTGGATTGCCTGTTGTGATATCATCAATTTAGCTCAGAAATATGTGAGAAAAGGTTGTGACACTCACCTTGCGTATGTGTTAGATACAAAAGTGTCTGAATCGAAGATTGAATCAGTGACAGTAGTTTGTGAATATCCGGATGTGTTTCCAGAAGAGTTGCCTAGGTTGCCACTGATCAGAGAAGTCGAATTTTCTATTGGATTAGTATTGGGAACATCACCAATATCGATAGCTCCGTACAGAATGGCTCCGATAGAATTAAAAGAGTTGAAATCTCAGTTGAAAGAGTTAACTGACAGAGGTTTTGTGCGACCTAGTTATTCGCCCTAGGGTGCGCCAGTTCTATTCGTAAAGAAGAGATAGATCGATGAGAATATGTATTGATTATCGTTAGCTCAACAAGGTCACAATCAAGAATAAGTATCCTTTGTCGAGAATTAATGATTTGTTTGATTAGTTGAAAGGAGTGTTCTCTAAGATTGATTTGAGATCTGACTATTATCAATTGCGAGTTAAAGATTTGGATGTGCCGAAAAATGCGTTTAGAATAAGGTACAGACATTATGAATTTCTTGTTATGCCTTTCGGATTAACTAATGCTCCTGCAGTTTTTATAGATTTGATGAATCAAATTTTTAAACCATATTCAAATAGATTTGTTGTTGTATTCATTAACGACATTTTGATCTATTCAAGAGATGAGTCTGAGCATGCTGAACTTTTGAGAATTGTGCTACAAACTTTGAGAGATAAACAACTATTTGCTAAATTCAGTAAATGCGAGTTTTGGCTTCGAGAGGTTGGATTTTTGGGGCATATTGTTTTAGTGGAAGGCATCCGAGTTGATCCAAATAAGATTTCAGTAGTTGTTTATTGGAAACCACCAAGAAATGTATCTGAAGTCAGAAACTTTTTGGGATTAGCTGGTTACTATAGACATTTTGTAAAAGGGTTCTCAATGATTGCTAAACCGATGACTCGTTTGCTACAGAAAGATGTAAAATTTGAGTGGTCCGAGAAATGTCAACAGAGTTTTGAAAAGTTGAAAGCATTGTTAATTGAGGTACCAGTTTTGCTTCAACCTAAGTCAGGTAAAAAATTTGTGATTTTTTGCGATGCGTCATTGAACATTTTGGGTTGTGTTTTGATGCAAGATGGTAAAGTGATAGCTTATGCTTTCAGACAATTGAAGCCGCATGAAAAAAATTATCCAACACACGATTTAGAGTTGGCCGCTATTGTATTTGCATTGAAAATTTGGCGACATCATTTATATGGGAAAAAGTGCCATATCTTTACTGACCACAAGGATTTGAAGAATTTAATGACTCCAAAAGATTTGAATTTGCATCAACGAAGATGGCTGGAGTTGCTAAAAGATTATGAGTTAGTAATTGATTATCATCCGGGGAAAGCAAGCGTAGTCGTGGATGCTTTGAGTAGAAAATCTTTATTTGCTTTGAGAGCTATGAATACTCAGCTAACTTTGTTTGATGATGGTTTGATTCTAGCAGAGTTAAAAGTTAAACTGTTATTTCTTCAATAAATTTGTGAAGCTCAGAAGTGTGATAATGAGTTGCAAGCTAAAAGAGTGCAATGTGAGTCATCCGCAATAAATTGCAATAAATTTGTTTGATGAGGTTTACATTGCGATTCTAGAAGAAATTGCAAGAAACTTTAGGTACGCGGTTACATTTTAGTATGCATTTCATCCGCAAACTGACGGTCAGTCTAAGAGAGTAATTTAGATTCTTGAAGATATGCTTCGTTCCTTTGTTTTAGAGTTTGAAGGCAACTAGGAGAAATATTTTCCATTGGTTGAATTCACGTATAATAACAGTTTTCAATCGAGTATAAAGATGGCACCGTATGAAACATTGTATGGTCGCAAATGCCGAACTCCGTTGTACTGGACCGAGCTTAGTGAGAAAAAGATTCACGGGGTTGATTTGATTAGAGAGACAGAAGAGAAAGTGAAAGTAATTTGCGACAGTTTGAAAACAGCTTCAGATCGACATAAATCGTTTGTGGATTTGAAATGTAAAGACATTGAATTTTAGATCGGCAACAGAGTATTTCTTAAAGTATCTCTGTGGAAGAAAATTATTCGTTTTGGTCGCAAAGATAAATTGAGTCCGCAATTTATCGGGCCGTATGAGATTATCGAAAGAATAGGACCAGTGGCATATCGACTAGCTTTACCGTCTAAGTTAGAAAAGATCCATAATGTGTTTCATGTTTCGATGTTACAATGATATCTATCGGATCCATCGCATATCATCTCTCTGGCAGAGATAGAAATTAAACCTGATATGACATATAATGAAGAACCGATCATAATTTTAGCTTGAGAGATTAAAGAATTGAGAAATAAACACATAGCTCTAGTGAAGGTTTTGTGGAAACATCATGGAATTGAAGAAGCTGCGTGGGAGTCCGAGGAAGCTATGAGAAAATAGTACCCTAACCTCTTTTCTGGTAAGATTTTTGGGGATGAAAATCCCTTAGGGGAGAGTTGTAACAATCTATTTTTAGTCAAATCGAAACAGTGGTTTTGGGATCACAAATCTAAGGTTGAAATAATTATTTTATTATTATTTTAATGTCTACAGTATGATAGTGTGAAAATTTTGTTAAGAAATTTTATCGTTTAAATGCTCAATTTGATAAAAAGGACAAAATTGCGTAAAGTGTAAAACTTGAGTTCTATTAACTAAAAGTGTCTAATAGCTATAGAACTTTAAAGTGCAGGTCCTTATGTTGTAATTAAACCATTGATGTAGTGGGTGGACATTTATGGACATCAAATGGATGTTTCAAATAATTTTATAATAAGGTTAATATTGTAAATTGATAATTAAATATTAAATAAGTATAATAAAACCATTTTTTTGCCCATCTTCTTCACCCTAACCGAAATTAAGCTAAGAAAAACACCATAGATAGAGCTTCAAGGTTCGACCAAGTCTCCTTGTGCATATCAAGAAAAGAAAAATTCAGATTTAGATCGGAGAAAAACAAAGTATCGGATTAATCGACTTATTTCACCGTTTTTGAAATCAAGGTAAGTTCGTATGTAATAAACATTATTACAATTGTGTTTTAAATGCTTTAATATTGCATAAATTGTGAATACGACCTTGTGGATATATTTGACGAAGATTCGGCAAGTGTGAAATCCCGGTTGAACCTTAAGAATAGATTAGGATACAAATGACATGTCATTAGGGGTTATGTGATTTGGGTGCTGGTCCGTACATCCTACCGGTGGTTGAGTTATCCAGCATGTGTTGCCGATTCTCGTCAGCTTGTGTGAGTAGCACCGTGTAGCTTTGTTATGATCGTCAGCTTGTGTGAGAAGACCCATTGATAGCTCAAGAGTGAGCATTATATGTGATATGAGATTGAGATAGCTTCAGATATATATGTGGCACTTAGTGTGCGAGATTCCTGGGTATCCGATAGTATTCAGAATGGTTCAACGGGTATATCAAAGATAGGGATGAGTATGATATCAATTTGAGCTTGTACAAGTATGTACGTGAACTATACGATCATTGAATCGAAGAATTTGATAAAAATTGTGCTTAATCTTGGATTGAATACCTATGTTAAGTTATGCTTCAAATTTGAATTGCATTATATGATGGTTATGTTATTGAATTGTTGGTTGGTAAGTTTTACTTATTCAGCATACGAGCTTACTAAGCTTTATACCTTACTTTGTTTATTTTTCGTGTTTTATAGTGTTCTCAAAGCTAGCTCAGATTTGGGAATCGTCGGAGACTTCATCATACTATCAAGCTATCACTTTGGTACTTTTGAATCTATGTTTTTGGGATATATGGCATGTATAGGAGATTTGATCATTTTAGTACATGTGAGAAATGGATTTGGCCATTTATGTTGGCTTGTAAATATTAAGTGGTTAGTTTTGTGTATTGTCATGTAAGTTGGCTCATTTTGGTTTATTTGGTTATGTTTATATATGTGCTAATAGCATTTGTCTTGTGATTGATATATTTTATATAAATGCTTGTGGTAAATGGTTGATTGAGAATTGATATGCTTATGATTTTAGGAATGTGATTTTGGTATGGAATTTAATGGCATAATTGTGGTATTTGTGTGCTTTGTGTTTGTTGGTATTGAAATGGTATGATTTATGTTTGGTTGAATGCTTATTTATGCCATGTTTTGGTGCCATTTGGTTTGGTGTAGGAGTATAAAAATTTGGGTGGCAAGATGGCTTGGTAAATAGTCTATTTTTGTCTACACGGGCAGAGACACGGGCGTGTGTCTCAGCCGTGTGTGACACTATGATCAGAGTTACAGTAGTGTGTCCCCTGGTGTTGAATTAGAAATCAAGTTAGTATGCTCCACTGCCCAAAGACACAGGCGTGCGACTTGGTCGTGTGGCATAAGTTAGTATATCCTACAGGTTTGGCACGGCCTAGCACACGGCCTGGCACACAGGCTAGCCACATGGGCGTGTGTGCTGGCTGTGTGACCCAAGTCAGAGAGTTACACGGGGTAGGACACGGGTTAGGACACAGCCATGTGATCCCATTTCGAATGCCCACACGACTTGTGACACGGGCGTGTCTTTGGCGATGTGAGACACACGGCCGGGCCACACGGGCTTGTGTCCCCTGTAAATTGAAAAAATTTTCTAAATTTTCTAAAAGTTTCCTAAGTTAACGGTTTAGTCCCAAACCATTCCAAATGCATGTTTTGGGTCTCGTAGGCTCGTATTAGGGACAATGTGAGTGAATTTGAATAATGAATATTTTGTTATGATGAATGTATGAAAAATGTATGTTTAATTGTGTAGTAAGTCTGGTAATGCCCCGTAACCCTATTCCGGCATTGAATACGGGTGAAGGGTGTTATATGTAGTATCCTTTCTTATTGTAATTATAACAATTACAAGATTTTTTCTTCTTGTCTTGCACGTCATTGGTCTCAGATGTGGCCTTTCGCTTACCATTTTAAGAGTTTTTGGACTCGCTCACATGTTTCACTTTAGAACTTTGGAGAAGATACACCGCATCACGCATCGAAGTTTCTTCTTGAATACACAAATGCCTAAGTATTTTCTTCACAGTGAAGTCCTCTTCCATATGCAGAAGTTTTTTTCCAATAATTGTTCCAAGATGATGACAACATCGAGATGATAGCCCCAACTTGTAACAATTTTGGAATAAAAACTTCCATGTCATGAAGCCTACTTACAAGGACTTGTAGTTATGGACTTGATCCATGAGTAGAATACTATCGAGCATTTTAAATTCGAAATACTTCACTTTAAAAATTTATTGGTACTTTATCGTTCGGTGTTGTATTTCTCTTTAAGAGCTTTCCATATTTCCACTAGGGATTGCATCGACAAGTAAATATTATACAATCAATCAGACAAGGTGTTGAAAATGTATCCATGACATGTGAAATTGTCTTCTTCGCTCTTCTTCTTGAGTTCGGCCATTTTTGCAATTTCCTCGGGGTTTGCATTGGGGGCGGGATCCTCCATGGGTTGTAGGTTTGGATCCAAAACGTAAGCCACATTCAAGACAGTAAGAACGAAAACTATCTTGACCTTTCAGTGATTGAAGTTTGAGCCATCAAATTGGTGAAGTTTTACAAAATCTTGGTTCATCACTTTGAATGCAGTGGTAGCCTCCACTGCAATCTCGAATTAGTTCTCTTTGGTTGTTGGAGAATTTGAGTGGAGACGATAGATCCAAAGATGATATAGAATTAAAATAGTAGACTTCGAGACACAGGTGAAGCTTTCCAAAAAGTTCTATTTGGCCCCACACAAAGTTGCTAGAGGGTTAAGACAAAGGTCCCCTCGGGATACAATGGAGTTTTTGAATTTCCTTTGATTAGCAAAATCGAGGAATTCCCTAACTCTTACTCTAATCTCTAAAATTGGATTGATTGTAAATAATACTTGTGAGCACCATAATCCCTTTGTTTATATACATTCAAAGGGCACTATTTTCGAGAGCCACAACCCTTTACATTTGATTGCCGTTGGATATACTTCTTAGAAAAAACATGTCCAATGGAAATCAAATGCATCCATTGAATAAATCATCACTTTTTAATAAATGCTCATAAATAATGATGAATTTGCAACCTACAATTTCCAACAATGTATACTCCTCTTAATTAAGTTTATTGCCTAATCAATACTCGTAATCTTAATTAATCCATTAAACATTTATTTATTATTATTTCATAGTATGATAATTAATAATCAAATTTATCATTTTTTAATTACTTCAAATTAACTCAAATCATTTAAATTCTGCAGCAAAAAGTTGTCTAATATGTTTACTGTATACTCTAATATATGAAGTTTTTCTTTATATTAATGAAATTCATTTCTATAATCTTGCAATAATTTATATGTGAAAATAAGAAACATAATTTTTATATATTGAAAATATAATAATATTATATGCTAAAGTTTTAAATCTTGAATATATAAATTAGTATATACCATAACAAGGTTTTGTTGCATATTTGGTACGTTTCAATATAAAAACACTTGTATGCTTGGCAAGTGGATGCCTGAATTATCAAAGTAACTACAGAAATAATTCTTCTTATGAACGAACAGCATGCCATTTTATTAAAATATTAATATTATGCAAATCATAATGCTAGAACAATTGTGGAGTTAGAACATTTTGAAAGTGGAGGGATGGTTCCAAAAAGAAGTCAGCTTGGTGGGAGACGTTTCCAAAGGCTTATTAGGATCACTAAAATTGGATTTAATTCAAAAAATTTTTTTTTGAGTTAATTAAATTGAGTAATTCGAGTTTTGATTTCTAGTCAAGTTGAATTTTACAATTCGATTAACTCGAATATTAGATTAGTGTAGACACCTCTTTGGTCATTGTTAACTTGGAAAATGAGTAAATTGGTCTCTCTTTCAAAAAAATTATAAAAAATGAAAATAGTTTTAAAATTCAAAATATTTATAAAATTTTAAAAGAAAATTCTAAAGAAAATATAAAGAAAATTTAAAATTTAAAATTTTCTATAATAAATAATTTTGGTATCTAAATAAGTTAATTAATAATTCAAGTTTATCATACTAAAGTATGTTATTTTTCTTAGTTTGCTTTGAATTTTTTAAAATATATATAGTTTCAAATTTATGTACTCTAACATGAAATTAGTTATGCTATAATAAGGTATTAATTTGACATATTTAAAATTTTAATTTAACTCAAACAATTTCACTCAATTCAACTAGACTCAATTCTAAAAAATTTAAAATCAAATTAAAATAATAAAATAAAACTTACCAATTTAATTAACTCAAAATTTTTTATTTGATTTCATCTAACCTTAATCCTACGCGATATTATTGGTGTTGTGAATACTAAAACTGTGTTAAATGAGTCTAATGCTACGCACCTAAATTAGTGGGCTGATGGGGAGCTTGCTACTGTGGAAGAAAATCCATAAAACAAAAAGGAACCAACTACATGCAATATTTTTTTTTATAATTTTAACCTTTGCCGAGGAAAATAGAGTTGTTGACAAACATTTAATTTTTAATGATGATTCTTATTGATAGAAAAAAAAATTAAATACAAATATTTATTTCTTCTCTAATATACAAGAAATGAATCAAATGTATTGATTGGCCACCACCTTTCTAGACTTCAAAGCCCGCAATAAGAAAGCTCTCTCTCTCTCTCTCTCTCTATATATATATATATTCTTCTCCTCTTTTCTAGGCAAAATTAAATCTAAAATCCTCCACTTCATCCAATAATCTTATCCCCAAGGCCATTAGTCTTGTATTCACAAAGCATCTACACATGCATCTTTATTTTTTGTTAAGTCATGCACCTTTATTGGTTTATATATGAATAATAAATAAATAAATAAAAACAAGAGATGTCTTTAAGCACTGAAATTCTAGTTCCTCTAGGCATCAAGCTGGTCGCATTGAAACATTGATGGTCCGAAGGAGTTGAGCTCACCGAAAATGAGATCATCCCCATTTCCATAACAGCTGGAATCTTGACACTCGAAGTAGGTTTGTATGTCTTCAGGGAAGCCGCACCGCACTGGTTCCGATATCATTGGTGTGGACTGGTGGTGATCGGTAGCAGCGGATGTCATCTCCATCATCTCCTTGAATTTAGAAGATTGAAGGAGAAGCCCTAGGGCTGACGTGGCATTCACCGGTCGGGGCTGAGTCAGCAAGTTTTCACTAATTACATCGGATTCTTTTAGCTGCTGGTTGTGGTTGTTGCCGTTGAAGAAGGTTAGATCAAGTTCTTGATCAGGGTTTGGTGTTACTAGTGAAGTAGTGGTAGTGTCTATGATATTAAGGTTAGGGTTAGGGTTAGGGTTATTTTCAGGTTTGGTTTGGTTAGGCTTAAGCCATTTGATGTAACGGCTTAAATCAAAGTTGGTGACAGCATTTAATCCCCGGTACTCTATTGCAGCCATGTCATATGCTGTGGCAGCTTCTTCCTGAGTTGCTGCAAAACCCAGTGAACAGATCTAATAATTCAATTTAAGTTATTTTTAGATTTGGCTCTCAAAATTTTCTTAATTAAAATCGGCGGCTTAAACCTTGGTTGGACCATTGCATCCTACTAAAACAGTGTGAATTTATGAGTCGGGCATGCATGCCCCAGTTAGATTCCAAGGAAATTACATAACTTGTAGCATGTGCTTGGCCTCATAGGATAGTTAGTTAGATAAAGAGATAACAGATATGATTAATGAATGTTTGTTTGACAATAACTTGAAGGATTTTGATAAGCTAACATGTCGTTTTCAGTCTTGATTTTGGGAGTATTTTAGTCAATCAACCTAAAAAATGAGTTACCCTTTGCTATTGGGTAGAAATCGAGTCAAGTCATTAATGCATCTATAGGTGAATGTCCATTTCCACAAACTATCATAGCAATGCGCCAAAAGAAAAAGTATTAAATGTGGCCACCAAAACCAAAATGATTACCTAAGCTTTTTTTGTTTTTGTTTTTTCTTACAAGGAAGAAAAGACAGATGAAGAAAACGAAGGAGTAGTTCAAAATACCATATGTCCCAAGGTACAGGTACTTGTTTCCAAACACTCTCCCAATGCGTGCTTCCCATCTTCCATTGTGATGATGTCTGTTCATTCACATTGAGAAACATGTAAATAACACCGAATTTTGTAACATCATGCTGCATTTGAGATGTTGTAGATCATACATCTCAGAGATTATATTCCATCCACAACATGCCTATGTACCATCAGTTAAATTCTTTACTAAAAAAAAAAAGGGTAAACTAGTCTTTATATATTAGATAAAGAGAAAATAATCATTTCTATTAAAAATTTAACCCCTTTGTGCTATTAAAAATATGTATGGCTTACAGAATAACTAGACAATGATATATGTTGTGCCATGTATACTTTATGCTGATATATGCAGACCAACTTTTCACAATAAAAATGGACTAAATTTTTAACAGAAAGATCAATTTACTTTTTGATCTAAATTAATTTGTTCATTTTTTGATTAAATGTGCTAAAATGCAATCCAACTTTTAAGACAAGAGTTTCTATGATACTTTTGCCCCTTAAGATGATGAGGAAAACAAGATATGAATATATACATATATACCTAGCGACACCTCTGTATTTCGAGACTCCCCGAGAGAAACCACTAGATTTCCTGAAAATTCAACACCAAATACATGATTTAACTGTGTCTTCAGTCCAATACTAATAAGTTCTCGATTGAGTGGATTAATGCAATGGATTAGTCATTAATCTCACCTTCTCAATGATCCAATATACTCTTCTCTAGATTGATCCTCCATTTCTTTCAACTCTTTTTGGTACGTTGATAACTGCATTGTTGATGTTAAATAAGTTTCTTCCTCAATCCTCCCACAAACCATAGATATATACATATAAGAGATAAACTTACCGGAAAGTTAAGGATGGTATCTTGACCCCAGTATTTGAGTGCTGCTAAATCATAAGCATGTGCTGCGGCTGCTTCATCATCATAAGCACCTAAAAAAGTAAAAAAAAAATTCCCAAATTTCAGAATAAACGCATAAAAGAATGGCATTAAAAATTCCCCTCAAAGTAGTACTAAACATACCAAGATAGACTGCATGGAGTGTAATTAGCAACAACAAACCACCACACCAGCAACCATAAAGGAAGAAGAGAGAGAAAAAAAAAAAAACCTTCATCAGCTTCTAGTTTAAGTCAATTAAGATCAATAAGAAAAATAAAAGAAAAATAGGGTAATGAACCTTGACGTCCTTTCTTGTTTTGTGATTCATTCCAGCAGTTCTTGTCCCATAGATGAGCTTCATATCGACCTGTCCATCTATGTCTGAAAAAGTACTCAGCATATATAACAAGGAAGTTAGGTACTGACAGAAATCAAGAATTCAAAACACCATACATACATACATACATACATACATACATACATACATGCATACATACATAAAAAAACTAAAAATAACTTGCCTGGTGACCCCTCGATAAATTGAGCTACGTTGGGGAGGGGAGTCTCTTGGAACACTTCTCCTAGTTCTCTTCACCTTAGTAACACCATTACTGGCAGTGCTAGTATTATTCTGTGTAGTGTTCTTGTGATTCTGCTGTGATAATTTCGCCATGAAAATGTTGATGACCAGCTACGTATTTCAACGAAAAGAAAAGAGATAAAATTAAAAAAAAAAATGGAAAAGATATGACTGAGTCCTCCAAGGAAGAGGGATTTAAAGGGATGATAAGAGGAGAAGTAAAAATATTATGAGTTTGGAAGCTTGTAGGGAGAGCAAATTAGAAATGGCCGGCTAGAAAGAAATATTAATGTGGATTTGCCGTCTTTACCGGCTTGAGTTATCTTTCTCCCGTGTCCTACCTAACTTGGTGCTGTCTCAATTATATATTTAAGAGTTTAAACTTTAATTTATGGATTTCTTGCCCTACCTCCTTTCTCCTAATTCGTCTATCTTTTTAATTATTTAATGAAATTTAAGTAATTTTCTTCGTTGATATATAATTATGGTAATTTTTTTAACTTAAATTTTAAATCTCAAATCACAAGTTTCGAACTCGAAATCCAGAACCCTAAACTTGATCCTAATTATTTAAAGACGATTAAGCAATTTTTTTTACCATTGATATATAATTTTGATAATTCTTTTAACTTGAATCTTAAATCCCGAACTCTAAACCCAAATATCAAAATTTTAAACCCTAAACCTTTAACTAAAAGGCCAAATTTAGGATTCAAGATTTAGGGTTTGAGATTAAAGTTTTAGGTTCAAGGTTAAAGTTAAAAAAATATCAAAATTATGTATCAATGGGATACACAATATAGTATGACATGGTGTCCCTATTTCATACGATCATTTCTCTTTCTCTAATAACCTAATAGAAAATTAGATATGGGGACATGTTTTATGTAAATACAATTAATTTTTAAAATTTTAATATATATTAGTATAATAACACGTGTTATCATCCATTTTACGGTGTAAATATAATCCTATATTTAAAATTTTAATATATATTAGTTTTCTTATCATGTGATGCAATGACTTACTTAGTGTATAAATTAGTTTAATCTTCAAAGTTATGAAAATCATCAAAATTTGAATCTAGTAATAAGTTATTTAATAAGTAAATTTAAATAATTTAATATATGTAGATGGTAATATTGATTATAATTATAAAATAATTAATGTGCCTTTAATTATCTATAATAATAGTCACTTTTGTTTGCCTCAGATTACATTTTAGTCACTTATGATTGAAATGTTATGTTTTAGTCACTTGTGTTGTCGTTTTGCTACGAAGTGGTCACTCTACCATTAAACTCCGTTACCTCCCTAATGGCAGTCCTACGTGGCAGTCCAAATGAGTTTTAAATGCTCACATTGATGTCTAGTTGCTGGGATGAAAATAGATTTTTAATTAAATAAATTTAATTTAGGCTGTCACATAAGACATCTAAGTTGGCATTTGAAACCCATTTGGACTGCCACATAAGACTGATGTTAGGGAGGTAACGGAGCTTAACAGTAGATTGACCACTTTGTAACAAAACGATAACGTAAGTGACTAAAACGTAACATTTCAAACATAAGTGACTAAAATATAATTTGAGGTAAACAAAAGTGAATGTTTTTAAATTTTACCCTAATTAATAATAGTGTAAATTAATTCTTATATATAGATGTATAGGCTTATTGTATTTAAATTAAAAGATACATTTAATTAATTCATATTTTTTATATATAAAAATATTTGTATATAATCATTTGCTGACTTTTGGTTGCGCAATGTATTGGGGTCGACCCTTTTTAATGCTTGGGCTTAGTTGCATATATAAATTAAAATATATATTAAAATTATTTTAGTAATTCAGACAATAAATTAATTTTTAAAATTTTTATGTTAAAATCAAATTTTAAAATAGATACTAATATAGAAGATAAATTATCTAATCAATTTTTTAATTAAATATTTATCTAACTTTTAAAAAAATTATTATCTAATTAAATATTTATTTAATTTAATTTAAACAAAATATTGCCCATGTAATAGAATTTAAATTAGTTAAGTTAAATACTTTAATTTATCAAATGAATATATAAATAATTATTTTTATTTAATTAAATATTTATATAAAATTTAAATTTTTATTATCTAATCAAATACTTAGGATAGTATAAATATATAATAATTATTTTAAAGTTATTTGAATATAATGATAAGACATAAGGAATATATAAATTATATAATTTAAATATTAGGGTAAATGTGGATAAATTAATTTTTATGTTAAACATTAAATATGTGGATAAATGAAGTTTAGGAATCTGATTTTGCACGTTGACCTCCCAGATCATAAACACAAAAAGTAATGAGGTGGTCTGTAAAACATCCTAACCAAAAATTGATGCTTAATTGAAGAAATACATTATCAGTAATTACACATTCAAGAGTTGCAAGTCAACAAAAATCCAACTCACAAATTTTTTAATGTTAATTCATTAATATCGTCTTTTGCTAACATGATTTTAACTTACTTCCATACTCTACCAAATTTACACTTGGTTGCTGCATCAAAACAACTCAAAGTAAATAATTAATACTCTACCAAATTTACACTTGGTTGCTGCATCAAAACAACTCAAAGTAAATAATTAAAATTTATGTACCTTATTTAGTATCCACATTGTAATTAGTGTACAAAGTCATAGGTTCAAAAACACTAAGGCTGCGTTTGTTTGCCAGTAAAATATTTTCTGGAAAATAATTTCTGGAAAATGATTTACTTTTTTGAAAATGATTTACTTTTCTGGTATTTGGATGAATCTGTGTAAAATATTTTCTATTGTTTGACAGTTTTCCTGAAAATATTTTCTTGAAAAGCTATTTTTACATATATTAATAAATATATATATTAATAAATATATATATTAATAAATTTATATTTTAAATTATTTTTACATATATTGCAATGATTTATTTATAAATAAATAAATCAAATTAAATATATAATAATACTTAATTATTAAGCTAGAATATTAACCATCATAAATTGAAAATAACTAAAGTCAAATAAATTATTTGTAATTGTGTTATAAAAAAATAAAAACAAGGATTGAATAATTATAAATTAGCTTCCAAACCACAATTAATACTAGAAATTAATAATATTATCCAAATACATAATTAGTAGTACACCAGATAATAACAACAACATTGTTCAAGTGCATAACTAATATTACACCACATTAAAAGTATCAATATCTTCAACCTTGTGAAAATTTTTGAAACCAAATTTTTCTATGCTTCTTACTTTTAACTAAAAAAGCTTTGGCCTCGGATTCATGACTCACTAGATAATTAAACACAAAACACAGGAAGTCGTCATCAAATCCTTCTACCTCCATCGACATCACTTTTTCGTAAAGATGTGGTGTCTTATCCGCAGTAAATTGTTCCAAAGCATTAGCAATTTTTCCAAGTTGTTCACCCACAAATTTAATTTGTTCATCAACGGCACTTTCTTGAGCATTTTTTCTTTTACTTTTGGATGTGCCAGATGAAGATACTTTTGTTCTTACCTCTTCAGTCTCTTCATTGTCGCAGTTTATAGGCACTGAATCTTGGTTACTATCATCCAAATCTATGTCAGCAAATGTTCTGGCAAAACTCCCTATTGCCATATCTTTGCCAACAACCAAATCCATTTCATCATAATGATTAATGCTTTTATTCAAAAATGGTTCATACTTCTTGTGTGCCTGTTGGATATTATACATAATTAGAATAACAAGTAAAAAAAATAATTGAAATATACTTAACATATATATACATATATTACCATCACTATTGCATCATATGTCGCTCTATCACATGTGATCATTTTCATGTTATCATCCCATCCAAAACCACTTTCACCCCGAATTGTGCATATAATTTGCCACTGGTTTTTTACAGTCCTCAAATGATTTTCCACATGCTTCGCATCGCATTGGACTTGAAATCTTTTAGTAATAGCTTCGGCAACTCGATTAATAGAAACTGCTTTGAAAGTATTAGAAGGCTTATTTCCTTTCTGGGCCTCCTCTGCTAGAATTTCAAGAAAAAGATGTTCCATCGGTTTTGTCCACCTGAATTGCTTGGAGGTCCCTTCTTTGTTGCCCTTACCCATTCTACATTAATAATTGTCATTGTCAATCATTTCAATATCCAACAAGCTTAAAACATAATAAATTCAATATCTAACAAGCTTAAAACATAATCAATATCTAACAAATTCAAGACATAATAATTTCAAAATTCAACAAACTAAAATTTCAATATCATTATCCAACCAACATTAACAAAAAAAAAAAAAACAATTTTAATACTAAAACTTACATAACTTAGAAACAATAACCCTCAGCCCTAAACCTACCTAATATTTCTAGCCATATAATCAGTCCACATAGTTTGTGCAATTTCGTCTCTCTTAGCAAACCATTCTCTTGCTTCTTCTCTTTCTTCTCACTCCGTAAGAGATGGTATTATCAAATTAGACTCAGGCTCCTCGTATAATCCTTGATTAAGTAAATCACTAGGATCAACTCCCATTATATGATTATGAATGACACAACAAGCCAAAATTATATCTACTTGAGTTTGAAAATTCCAAAATGGTTCAGCATCTAATACATGAAACCGTTTCTTCAAAATCCCCAAAGCAAATTCAATAGTTATTCACAATGATGAATGACGAAGATTAAAGAGTTCTATTACATTTTCAGGCCCCTGAGCACTAAACTCTTTTAAATGATATCGGACGCCACGATATGGGGTAATATATCCATTTCAGATGCCATATCCAGCATCAGCAAGATAATATTTACCTACAATTTTACAAAACATAATTAATACTAATAAATTATGAGCTTACTAGAACTATTTGGTATTTAATGATAATTATTACCTTCTAGAATTCTTAATCCACTTGGGCGTGAAAGGGAATCACTTAAAATATGAGAATCATGTGCACTACCTTCCCAACCAGCTAGAACATAGGAAAATTTCAAATCAAATGTAATAGCAGCCAATACATTTTGTGTTATCCCCCTTTACGGGTACGAAATCTTCCTTGAATGCTAAGTGGGACGGATGCACGAACATGAGTTCCATCTAATGCTCCAATACAATCTTTAAAATAAGGATAAAACCTTGGATTGTTTCTGATTTCACTAGGAGTTGACTCATTAGGTAATCTAATAACTAGTTTATACAATTTCAAAATATCTCTCAATACAACCCTAAAGTAACGGTGAATTATCTCAGCTGATCTATAATATCTAGATCCAATAACTTGAAACCTCACATTATGACCAATTATATGTAAAAATATAACTTCTTGCTCCCTAATATTCACAGATTTAGTTGATTTAACAAATTATTCCTACTAAGAATATCACACAAATTAAAAAAGGCAATTAGTCTCATCCTTATCACATCAATACAATGTTGGTTACCACTATATAAAATACTATTAATATAATTTTCTCTTTCATAATCTCGATTCACATGAGGGTGAGAAGCAATTTCCTTCCTATTTTTAATTTTTTAATCCAAAGAGCCCCAAAAGCTAAAACTGAAGCCACGACTCCGACAATTGCATTTTGATCTTGGCTACGATCCATCTACACAAAATAATGTGGCACACATATTTGATCACTAAAAAAAAGATGCAAGCTTTTAACAAGATCACTTATATGAATAAAGTTACCATGACTAAAGTGCGTAGGACTCAATTTATGCCCGGGGCCCGACTAATAAAACCAAAAAACCAAAAAATAAATAAAACAATAATAAAATTCTTATTACAAGCCCAATAACAAACCTAACCCAAACTACCCTAAAACCAAACAGCCCATTACCTAAACAAATTAGAAAACCCTAGAACCTTCTGGCGCCTCTCCCCTACGAGCGGCCCCATTCATCCGTACGGCAGTTTTCACCTGCAAACAAAGAAATAACAGCAGCAACGGCAAGCAATAGATCCAACAAATAACAGCACAACAAAGAAATATTGTATTTTTTAAAAAATTATTTCGAATATTCGGCTATAAAATCGAAATAGAGATCGAAACTACAAATCTCTTCTCTCTAGATTCTTATCACCTCGAAGTCCCAGTGGAGCAGGTCGAAGTTACAAATCCCTCCTCCCTGAGTGTATTGAGGATCAACCCATATTTTCGAGAAGTTTCAGTGAGAAGATCGAAACTACAAATCTCTTCTCTCTGGATTCTTATCACCTTGAAGTCCCAGCGGAGCTGGTCAAGTTACAAATCCCTCCTCCCTGAGTGTACTGAGGATTAACCTTTATTTTCGAGAAGTTTCAGTGAGAAGATCGAAACTACAAATCTCTTCTCTCTGGATTCTAATCACCTCGAAGTCCTAGTGGAGCAGGTCAAAGTTACATATCCCTCCTCTCTGAGTGTATTGAGGATCAACCTTTATTTCCAAGAAGTTTCAGTGAGAAGATCGAAACTACAAATCCCTTCTCTCTGTATTCTCATCTCCACAAAGTTCCAGTGGAGTAGATCGAAGCTACAAATCTCTTCTCCCTGAAATTACATTGGAATGGGATCGAAGCGCCATGTAACACCCCAAACTCGGCCCAAACGTTACGACCGGATCTGGTATGTCACAGGGTAAATTGGAAACGATCTTTCAGGGATTTTGGGAAAAACCATAAATTTTAAAAACTTTCTGATTTAAAGCGATGACTTTGTGTTTAAACAACCAGACTCAAACGACTTTCAAGAAAAAGGTTACTTTGACAAGAGTTATCATTGTTAAGAAAATCCAGAGTTTTATCAATAATAACTTGTAAAATATTCGTTAATATTTTTTGAAAGATAGTTGTTTAATCGTTTTAGGAAAAATCTCGATTTGAACATTTATTAATAATAAGTAACCAAAGTAAATACTAAAACCAAATTAAAAATTACCAAAGGCCTTATTACAAGAAAATCCCCAAATAAAACTAACTTTAAACAGTAGAAAGTTCATAAAATAAATATAACGACTTTTATGGCCTCCACGAGTCCACTTTGGCTCCCATATCCATGATCTACTGATTACCTGAAAAATTAGGGAAAGGGTGAGTCACAGAGACTTAGTGTGTAAAACCCGCAAACATATAAACCGACCCACGGCCCACAATCTTATATTTAGCTCATACCCAATGTCATACAATCACAAGAAATGCATTATGCCTGGCCCAACCTAGTTTTCCATCCTCTACACACCAACCCGTACCAACCATCACACCGTGGGGATTTGTACAATCAATCCTCCATCCGCTGCACACCATCTTGATAGTCATGCTGTCAGAAAATGTGGCAGAGCCATCGATCACTATGTGACTTTATAACAATTGTGGCATAGCCATCGATCACGATGTGACCTCATAAACAGATGTGGCAAAGCCACCGATCACCATGTGACCTTAAGAACAATGTGGCAGAGCCACCGATCACCATGTGACCTTAAGAACAATGTGGCAGAGCCACCGATCACAATGTGACCTTATCACTTCCCCTTTATCAACATTCCCATATCCCATGCACAACATTTATCATAACGGATGTATCATACTATTAATAAGACAATAAACCATCACATACAACCAAACCCATATCAGGTATTTACAGATACGTACTTGGCACTCCCTGCCTTACCCACAAGGGTATTTCGACTGTATTCACAGCCTATTCCAGCTTTTCAGCCCATATAATAAATAATACAATTAAGTAAAGTGTGTTAGGATTTACACACCTGGTAACACACAAAACAATACTTTCTACGTCGACACTATCGATAGTAGAAACGACCGCTATCTGCCTACTACTCTGTTCCGAAACTGGTCCACAACCCGGTAGCCAATCTCGTACTACTGACACAGCACGTTTCTTAAATTTAGAGGCTGGGTTTACGGGTCCAACCCCTTCCTTTGCCTGATTGGTATTGGATTCCATCAAAAGATCTTGATCAGAGATACTATAAGGAAACAAGAGTTAAGGTAGCACATACGAAAGCGAACCCAATCAAATCTCTGAAGGGAAAACCCTTGCCTTGAAGTCTCGAAAAGAGATGTAGGGCTCAAAGATTTGACTAGCAACCCTTAATAGACCAAATCAAAGAATGATCCGAAGTAGATGTCCAACACTTAATCCCTTGATCGATGGAACCCGAAGAAAGAAGAAATAGATTAAGATATCAGTCAAGACAGATTCAGCCTTACCAAAAGAATAGGGAATACGAGTTTAATCAAAGAGAAAACAAAGGGAATGATCTTACCTTATCACAGAGAATTTGAATAACACTCTAGAGAATTCGGCACAAGCACCACAGTAGAGAAGTTTCAAAAATGATCACGAGTGAAAGAGAATAAAATGGGAGAATCGAAGATAAAGATAAAGAACCCAAATGAAGGCTTAAGAGTTTCGGCTTTTAGAGAGTTCAAGGGAAAAAAAGAAAGAATGACTAGAAAGGTTCGGCTTACATAAAAAATAGAGAGGAACAAGAATCACTGGATGCTTCGACTTGAGAAAAAAGGAAACCCGAGGCAAATGGTGATGCGAAAGTGAGGGAAAGTTTCGACAATTGAAAAAAATAAGAGGGAAGAAAGAAAAGAGAATTCGGCTAAGCTAGAATGGAGAAGAGAATAGAAGTCATTAAAGTTTCGGTTTGCATGAATATGAGAGAAAAAGGGATGGTTTCAATTTGAAGTGGATCACAAAAGGGAATGATGTTTCACTTATGGGTTGTGAAGCTTAAGAGGATGAATGGGGTGAAAGAGAGATTCGGCCACTGAGAGGAAGTGAAAAAGATGTGCCTTCGGCTTCTAGGTGAAACAAAAGAAAAGAAAAAATTTGAGAAAAAAGATAGGAGGGTTCGATTTTTAGGTGATGATAAATGATCATAAGCTTTAGAAGAGTTTCGACTATACCAAAATAAAAATCCTTCTTAACTAACCACTAGAACACCAAGATTCAAGAGACTAAGCTACCACCACCTCCAACATTCGGCACACCCCCCACCAGACCCTAACCAAAATATCTTCCCCCATCCTAAGCTCCCCATATTCGGCCACCACCTCCCTTGACTTGAAAATCTCTTACTTTGCTCCTTATTTCACTCTTGACCTCCCGTTCAAATGAGTTTGAAAAATTCGAACTCCTACTTTCACTCATGGCCACCCTTTTAAATAATTTGACTTATTCCATCAACCACCTTGAAGAGTCCCACTGGAAGCCGTCTCCTTAGCTTCCTGACGTAAAAAGAGAGCTTCCAATTGCTATCAGCGCGACTTGAAGTCTTTTCCTCAGCTACCCCTTGTTGACGCCACCCTCCTTGCTCTCTAAGTGGCGTCATTTGCCACATTACCATCTCACTTATTGTGTCAACAAACACAACCAATAAACCTTAAGTCTTGCTCCTAACTAGCTCCCTTCCTAAATTGCCCAAAATTTGAAATTTGGCCAAGGTTCCAACTTAACCCCGAGCCTTCTCAAAGACCCCAAACATACTCAAACAATACACATAACATACCAAACACACCGAAACAAGATGAATGCAGGGACCCCAAATCCCGGATGTTACAGTTCTACCCCTTAAAGAAATTTCGGCCTCAAAATTACCTGGTCCAAAGAGATGAGGGTGTTGCAGCCGTATAACATCCTCTGGTTCTCACGTAGCCTCTTCTGTCCCATGGTTCTGCCACAACACTTTAACCAATGGAACTGATTTCCTGCGTAATACTTTGGTGTCACGATCCAAGATCTGCACTGGTTCCTCCTCAAAGGATAGATTAGATCTTACTTCGATTTTCTGTACTGACACAACATGAGATGGATCCGAACGATAGCGCCTTAACATAGAAACATAAAATACATCATGAATCTGACTCAATTTTGAAGGTAGCTCGAGCTGATATGCTATTGGTCCCACACGATTTAATATACGATAAGGTCCGATGAACCTGGGGCTTAGCTTTCCTCTCCGCCCAAATCTTAGCACCTTCTTCCACAGCGAAACCTTAAGGAAAACCCGATCACCTACAGCGAATTTTATATCCTTGCACTTCAAATCGGCATATGACTTGTGCCTATCAGACGCCTCTTTCAACTGAGCCCTAATTAACTTAACCTTCTCCTCCGCTTTTGTAACCAATTCCAGACCCAAAATTTGACGTTTCCCTAACTCTGTCCAACAGGTGGGAGTACGACACTTCCGCCCATACAACGCTTCATAGGGTGCCATCTGAATACTAGCTTGGTAGCTGTTGTTGTACGGGAATTCTGCCAACGACAGAAACTCCTCCCAGCTACCCCCGAAATCGATGACACAGCCCCTCAGCATATCTTCCAAGATCTGAATCACTCTCTCAGACTGACCATCAGTCTGTGGATGGAAAGCGATGTTGAAGTCCAATTTTATGCCCAAAACCTGATGCAATGCCCTCCAGAATCGCGACGTAAACCTAGGATCTCTATCGGATATGATCGATAGTGATATTTCATGAAGCCTCACGATTTCTGCCACATACAGCTTAGCCAACTTTTGAAGAGAATAGTCGATCCGAACAGAAATGAAATGAGCGGACTTCGTTAACCGATCTACAATCACCCATACCGAGTCTTTCTTAGTAGGCGTAAGAGGTAGCCCACTAACAAAGTCCATAGTGATCCTTTTCCATTTCCACTGTGGAATCTTCACCGGCTGCAACAATCCCAAAGGCAACTGATGCTCGGCTTTAACCTGCTGGCAAGTTAAACACTTTCCTACAAAATCTGTAACTTCCCGTTTCAGACCAGGCCACCAAAACTGTTCACACAGATCACGGTACATCTTACTTCCTCTAGGGTGCATAGCGTAAGGGTTACTATGCGTTTTCCGAAGAATCATCTGCCTCAACTACAAGTCCTTCGGCATGCAAACCTTCACACGAAAATACAATACCCCTTTATTGTTCAAACTGTAATCTTCTACTCCCCCATTCTATATTTGTAGACGTCGAGCACTCAAGACCTCATCTGATAACTGTTTCTCTTTAATCTGACTGATCCACGTTGGCTTCACTTGAAGTTCAGCTAGCAGACTCCCGTCATCATACAAACTAAGGTGAGCGGATATCGCTCTCAGGTTTGATGCTACCTTCCAACTTAACGCATCCGCTACCACGTTTGCCTTACCCGGATGATACTCAATCGAGCAGTCATAATCTTTCAATAACTTAACCCACCTTCGCTGTCTCAAATTCAACTCCTTCTGAGTTAAAAGATACCTCAAACTCTTGTGGTCGGTGTAGATAACAGATTTCTCTCTATACAGATAATGTCTCCAAATCTTTAAGGTAAAGACCACTGCTGCCAATTCCAAATCACGCGTGGGATAATTTAACTCATGCGGTCTTAACTGTCGAGACGCATACGCAACAACCATTCCGTCTTGCATTAACACACCCTAATCCTGTGTGGGAAGCATCACAATAAACTACGAACTCTTTCCAGCCTCTGGCTGAATCAACACCGGAGCCTCCGTCAAAATCTTTTTTAGCTTTTCAAAACTTTCCTGCTGCTTATCGGACCAAACAAACGAAACCTCTTTTCGTAGCAACTTGGTCAAGGGTGCCGCAATCAAAGAAAACCCTTCAACAAACCTCCTATAATACCCAGCCAGACCAAGAAAACTTCTGATCTCCGCCACAGTCTTAGGTGGTTTCCAATTCAAAATAGCTTTAATTTTTCGAGGATCAACTCTAATCCCCTTTGCCGACACAACATGGCCCAGAAAGGTGACTTTGCTTAGCCAAAATTCGCACTTACTGAATTTGGCAAACAATCGCTTCTCCCTCAAGACTTGTAAAACCACCCGAAGATGCGAATCGTGCTCCTCCTCTGACCTTGAATAAACCACGATATTGTCTATAAACACTACGGTAAATCGGTCCAGATAGGGTTGGAAAACCCGATTTATCATATCCATAAACACTGCTGGTGCATTGGTTAACCCAAACGGCATCACCAAAAATTTGTAGTGTCCATAGCGAGTACAAAATGCCGTCTTATGGATGTCTGATTCCTTAAACTTGAGTTGATGATACCCTGACCTCAAATCTATCTTTGAGAAGACTGAAGCCCCTTTCAACTGGATGAATAAGTTGTCAATCCGTGGCAACGGGTATTTGTTCTTGATTGTCAACTTGTTCAGCTGGCGATAATCAATGCACATACGCATTGATCCATCCTTCTTCTTAACAAATAACACTGGCGCTCCCCATCGTGATGCACTCGATCGAATAAAACCTCAATCTAAGAGTTCCTGAACCTGAGCTTTCAGTTCTATTAGCTCATTTGGCGCCATTCTATAAGGAGCGATAGATACAGGCGCTGACCCCAGAAGAAGATCAATTCTGAATTCTACCTCGCGATCTGGGGGTAATCCCAGAAGCTCCTTTGAAAAAACATCGGGAAACTCCTTCACTGTAACACCCTGGTTTAGGGGCTAGGTAATTTAAGTATAATTCAGGTGTTGGTAGGCTTTTGGGTGTGTTTGGAGGTGTTTTAGAGGTTTTAAGAATGCTTTCGGGTAAAGGGAAGACTTTAGAAAATTTTAGATTTTAGTGTAAAAAGGGAATTAGGGCAAGTAGGCTTTAAAATAAATTGGTGGAAATTAGGACATAAGAAAGGAGTTGGCAAAGTGGCATGAAGGCGTTGCTTGGGGCTTGGGAAGGTGGCGCCTAAAGGGGGGCAAGGTTCATTGCTAAAGCGACAATTTTGTTTTATCTTTCTTGATTATTAGGGACTCGGCCTGGTATGCTTATAAATAAATGTTCAAGTAGATGGACATGAAAGTCCAATTGGCAGAGTGGCATTCATGCGCTACTTAGGCGCTGGAGGGGATGGGAGGTCGCGGTTTCGAGGGCTTGCAGCAGCATTTTGGGCGTGTTTTCTTTTATATGCGGTTATGGGCTGGAGTAGGAAGGGTTTAAAATTAAATGTTGGGGCTTTATGGCATAAAAAGCAAAGTGGCCGAGTGGCCTGGGCGTTGGAGGAGAAGGGTGCAGCAGCAAGGTTCTAAGTTCGAACCATGTGAGTGGCATTTGGAGTTTTAATTTTTATTCTCTTTTTGCAGCAGCTTGGTAGGTGATGGACGGCACTTAGGATGAAGATTAAGATAGCTTTGCATTTAAATTCGGCTGGATGAGGAGTAGTCATCAGCTTTATCTTTTTATTGTTTTGAGATAATAGGGATAATATTGTATATTTTTATGGATTTTATTTTATTAATCTCTATCAAGTGGCAAGGAGGAAAAATAGGCAATTGAGTGTTTAAATTATTTTGAATAATTTTGAAGAAGTGGCCAGAACTTGGGTTCTTTAGGTGGGGGAGTAGCCGAATTCTATAAATAAGGGGAGGTGCTCATCTTTGTTGTTTTCTTTTCACCATTTGTGCTCCCTGCCGAAATTTGTTCCCCATTTCTTTGGTTGCCGAATCCTAGTCCCCTCTTAAGCCTTCATCCATTTGTCTTCCATACTCTACCAACACTAAAATATCCCTTCTCTTCACCTATGCACTTTGGCCGAATCTTCAAGGGCACCTAGGCTATTTTCTTACTTGGTTCTCTCTATTTTTCCTAAGCCAAAACCATTTCATATTGTCTCCCCATACCTTTCTCTCCTCTTCTTAAAATAATTTTTGGCCGAAACTCTTATCTCCTTTCCATTGGGTTTCTTTTGTTAGCCGAATCTACACCCCACCCTTGTACCGAATTTTCTTTCTTCAATGTGGTAGTACCTTGGCCGAATATTAGCATAGATCTCTTCGGGTTTTCGTTGCAATCGTTGTTGAAGGTGCTCTAGGATTTTGAGGTATTCAGTCAAGCCTCAGTTGCTAGCAGTCGACTTGGTAAGTGGTGGTAAGGGTTTATCTTGGTAAGTTATGTATTTGGTATTCGATTAAGACTAAGGTTGTTAAGTATTTGATGCTAAGGCCGATTGTAGGGGAGAAGAGCCTAACGCAGGAGACTTTCTTTGGAGTGGTTTAGTCAGCGTTGGTGGAAGCATTAAGTAGCGCTTCGGGATCTCAGTATTTCGGTAAGGATGTTATTAGGTGATCTAAAATTCAATAATAGTGGATTATGACTTGTTGATTAATTGTGTGATTACGATTAAGTGTCGATGGATGCGAGTGCCGGTCAAGAGGAGAAAGGAAAACTCCCATCCGAAGTTCAAAAGAGATCGGTTTACTGCATGCGAGATTGGCCACCGGGGTGTGGGCGTCTGAAAACGATAAGCAAAACTTGTAGTCTCGCTAAGCGATAGCGTCGGGATCGAGGTATTGAGCTTGAGTTATAAGGTGTGTAGTTAGCCATTGTTTAGGATTTGCGTGATATTTGCTGTTTTATATGTTTTCTAACAAGTGCGATAAATGTGAAATTGATACCTGGAAGGGGTATGAAGATGATCGAGTTAGTAGCAAAGTTGTAAATATGTGATCACCGATATTATTATGTGAGTATGCCTATGATTATGTTTAATATGTACATGCACCATCTTGTCATCATTTTATGTTACATGTGCATGGGTGGGTTTTGAAAGAAGATGCGGGTGTACTTGATGCGTGGTTGATGTTAGCTTTGTGCTACATCGTGGATTGGCGCCGCCGAGGTCGCGTTGTGGATCTTTGCGATTTAGTTCGCGTGGTTACCTTGATGATATCGACTTATGCCATATCGTGGCTTGATGGATTCTTGTGTGCTCCATCGTGGTTTGATGTTAGCTACGTGCTACATCGTGGATGGCACTGGTTGCCTTTTGGAGATAAAAGGAGAGGGTGACTCGATAGTCCCACGTGTGTGGTAAATGGTTAAGGGGTGTGTAGCGGATGGACCTTAGGATTGGGTTGGGTTTCATGTTGCATTGTTTTGTTATGAAATGATATGGAAATGGGCCAAGCCCAATATGACATGTGGATAGGTATGTTTTGGGAACATACGTGGAAATGGGCCAAGCCCGATGTCGATGGTGATGAGAAAAGGGCCTAGCCAGTGCTTGAATATGATTTGATTGTGGGCCAAGCCAGTTGTAGTAATAGCCATGTGATTATATTTTTATGTTACATTTGATAATTGGGTTAATTTGTGACTAACATGTGGGTGGATATCGGTGGTTTAATTACACTTTGAGTCATTATGACTCACCCAAATATTTATCCAACATCGCGGTGACTTTTTGGCCGGACCGTGTCGGAGAGGATGCAAGGTGGCCCATGCGAGAAGGAGATTTATTTAATTATTTTAAGAAATTTTAATACTAAGTGTTTTGTTTAATATTGGTTGTAATAAGGGCCACTTTTATTTAAAGTGTTCTATTTATGATTATTGTAGTTTATACTATACTTAGAAATATTTTCTTCACATGATTTATAATATAATAAATTATCATAAAAGTTTTAATTCACATATTTTATAACGAGCTTATATTAGTAAATAATTTATAATGGACACATTTTTCAAAAGTTAACAAAATTTTCAAGTTTTATTCTAAAGACAAAGATTTTTTTTCAACATTTTTCCGCAGTGACGTAACCAGATTTGGTCAAGGCTCGTGGGCCGGGTTTGGGGATGTTACATTCACTGTCTGCACGCCCCCACAGAAATTCCTTGCTCTCCAAAGTGCAAACCAAGGCTATGAACACCTCGCATCCTTTCCTTACCATCCTCTCAGCCTTTAGAGTGGACACTACATTTGACAAATAATTTCTCCTTTCCCCTATTACCACCATCTCCTCATCTTCAGGAGTCCTGACCACCATGCGCTTAGCAGCACAATCCAAATTTGCTCGATACCTCACTAACCAATCCATCTTTAAGATTAAATCGAACTCCCCGAATGATAGTTCCATCAGATCAGCCGGAAAAACCACCCCTTGTACTTCTAAAGGTACATCCCTATAAAGTCTGTTTACCACAACCGATTGTCCTAACGAACTAATTACTGTCATCTCCCTAGAAGCAATCTCAGAGTCTACACTTAAAGTTTTAGATACCACACTAGCAACATAAGAATGTGTCGATCCTATGTCAATCAATACAGAAAAAGGTAATCCAAAGATTAAGAACGTACCGGTTATGACGTCTGGTGCGTCCCCCTCTTCTCTGCGTCTAGCTGCATAAACCAACCCCGACTTCTTGCATCAGTGTTTCCTGCACCTCTGCCTGGCGTTCCACTACCCCGACTAAAACCATTACCCCCTCTGGCCAGACCATGACCTCTCTGCGGTTGCTGGCTTCCTCTACCCTGCTAGGTATAACCTTGATTCCCTGACCTTACACTATCTCGCTCCTGTGGACAGTCTCGAATCTGGTGATCAGCCGATCCACACCTGTAACTCCTTCTGTTATTTGCCCAACACTCTCCAAAATAGAATTTACCACACCGAGCATACCTTTGAGGCTGCCTATCAGCAACGGATCTCACTACCCAATTCAGCCCATCTATCATAGGTCTTTTCTGAAAACGCCCAGTCGACCCAGATGATCCAAAATTTTTTTTATTACCACCTTTATCTCTATCCCGATTCTACTTTTCTGACCGCTTCACCTCATTGGCTATCTTAGCCTTTTTTACTAAAACCACGAATTCCTTTTCACGCTGTGGTGCTATCAATACCCGCAGATCATCTCTCAACCCATCTTCAAACCGGACACAACGCTTATGGTCTGTAGCCACTATCCCCCGAGCATAGCGACTAAGGTGTAAGAACTCTGCCTAATATTCAGCCACCGATTTACTTCCCTGAACCAGATTCAGAAATGCCCTGCGCTGGGCGTCCACGTAGCTCGATCCGATGTACTTACTTTGGAAGGCCGTTTTGAAGAAATCCCAGGTGAAATGGTCAGCCACTGCACCATCCCTAACTATAAGCCACCACTGATATGCTTCGTCCCGCAGAAGAGACACAACCCCTTTCAACTTTTCCTCTTCCGTGAAATCGAGATCATCCATTATACGCTCAACCGCCTCTAACCAATACTCAACTGCACTAGGGGCTACCCCAGAAATACCCCTAAACATTTCTGCTCCATTAGCCCGAAGTCGTACCAACACAGATTTCTGGGCCCCCGTACCCCGGCCTGCCCCAGAAACTCTTTCTAACACCCGTAACATCTCCTAGGAAACCACATCATCACCATTCGTTTGATCCTAAAACTCTGTCTCCGTAGTTGGCGGTACTGGCATCTCATTTTTTGACTCATGACCAGATCCTACTGGTTTCGACACAGCAATCCTGCCTCTACCACGGCCACGCACACCACGCCCCCTAGTGCTCATAACTAACGCTTGCGACTTAATCTGATTAAAAGTTTTATTAGTTAGTATCTTTCACTGTTTAACACCGAGTAGTTTTATGGATAATAGTATTAAGGAGTAGTTTTCGCAAGACGCATCAAACAGTTTCAGTCTCTAAAGTTTGGGTATCTTAAAGCTTAACAAACATACTCACTCATGCCATCAATCATTTCAATCATACATCACCAAATAGTTAGAATCACTTACCTGGGTGGATCGGGTGCCGACGGACTCGGATGCCATATTTTGCTCAAAATAGTTTTCTCTAATTCCCATTGATTTTATAAAGTACTGTCGAACCCATTTCACAGCCCAAGTGTTTGTAACCTAGCTCTGATACCAAAATTGTAATACCCCAAACCCAGCCCAAACGTTACGACCGAATCTGGAATGTCACAGGGTAAATTGGAAATGATATTTCAGTGATTTTGGGAAAAACAATAAATTTTAAAAACTTTTCGATTTAAAGCGATGACTTTGTGTTTAAACAATCAAACTTAAACGACTTTCAAGAAAAATGTTACTTTGACAAGAGTTATCATTGTTAAGAAAATCCAGAGTTTTATCAAAAATAACTTGTAAACCATTCGTTAATATTTTTTGAAAGATAGTTGTTTAATCGTTTTAGGAAAAATCCTGATTTAAGCATTTATTAATAATAAGTAACCAAAGTAAATACTAAAACCAAATTAAAAATTACCAAAGGCCTTATTACAAGAAAATCCCCAAATAAAACTAACTTTAAGCAGTAGAAAGTTCATAAGATAAATATAACAACTTTTATGGCCTCCACGAGTCCACTTCGGCTCTCATATCCACGATCTACTAATTACCTAAAAAATTAGGGAAATGGTGAGTCACAGAGACTCAGTGTGTAAAACCCGTAAACATATAAACTGGCCCACGACCCACAATCTTGTATTTAGCTCATACCCAATGTCATACAATCACAAGAAATGCACTATGCCCGGCCCAACCTAGTTTTCCATCTTCTACACACCAACTCGTACCAACCATCACACCGTGGGGATTTATACAATCAACCCTTCATCCGCTACACACCATCTTGACAGTCATGCTGTCAGAAAATGTGGTAGAGCCACCGATCACTATGTGACCTTATAACAACTATGACATAGCCACCGATCATGATGTGACCTCATAAATAGATGTGGCAGAGCCACCGATCACCATGTGACCTTAAGAACAATGTGGCAGAGCCACCGATCACAATGTGACCTTATCACTTCCCCTTTATCAACATTCCTATATCCCATTCACATCATTTATCATAACGGATGTACCAGGCTATTAATAAGACAATAAACCATCACATACAACCAAACTCATATCAGGTAATTACAGATACGTACTTGGCACTCCCTGCCATACTTACAAGGGTATTTCGACTGTATTCACAGCCTATTCTGACTTTTCAGCCCATATAATAAATAATTCAATTAAGTAAAGTGTGTTAGGATTTACACACTTGGTAACACGCAAAACAATGTCTCTACGTCGACACTATCGATGGCGAAGCTTATTGCTATCGCCTACTACTGTTTTTTAATCGGTCCACAACCCGGTGGCCAATCTCGTCTTCTTGACACGATCGTTTCTTAAATTAGAAATTTGGGTTTATGGGTCCAACCCCTTCCTTTCCTGATTGGTATTGGATTCCATCAAAAGATCTTGGTTAGAGATACTATAAGGAAACAAGAGTTAAGGTAGCAGATACGAAAGTGAACCTAATCAAATCTCTGAAGGGAAAACCCTTACCTTGAAGTCTCGAAAAGGGATGTAGGGCTCAAAGATTCGACTAGCAACCCTTAATAGACCAAATCAAAGAATGATCCGAAGTAGATGTCCAACAATTAATCCCTTGATTGATAGAACCCGAAGAAAGATGAAACATATTAAGATATCAGTCAAGACAGATTCGACCTTACCAAGAGAATAGGGAATACGGGTTTAATTAAAGAGAAAACAAAGGGAATGATCTTACCTTGTCACAGAGAATTTGAATAACACTCTAGAGAATTCGGCACAAGCACCACAGTAGAGAAGTTTCGAAAATGATCACGAGTGGAAGAGAATAAAATGGGAGAACCTAAGATAAAGGTAAAGAACCCAAATGAAGGCTTAAGAGTTTCGGCTTTTAGAGAGTTCAAGGGAAAAACAAGAAAGAATGGCTAGAAAGGTTTGGCTTACATAAGAAAATAGAGAGGAACAAGAATCACTAGATGCTTCAACTTGAAAAAAAAAAGAACCCGAGGCAAATGGTGATGCGAAAGTGAGGGCAAGTTTCAGAAATTGAAAAAAACCAAGAGGGAAGAAAGAAAAGAGAATTCGACTAAGCTAGAATGGAGAAGAGAATAGAAGTCATTAAAGATTCAGCTTGCGTGAATATGAGAGAAAATGGATGGTTTCGATTTGAAGTGTATCACAAAAAGGAATGATGTTTCACTTATGGGTTATGTAGCTTAAGAGGATGAATGGGGTGAAAGAGAGATTCGGCCAATGAGAGGAAGTGAAAAAGATGTGCTTTCGGCTTCTAGGTGAAACAAAAGAAAAGAAAAAAAATTGAGAAAAAAGATAGGACGGTTCGATTTTTAGGTGATGATAAATGATCATAAGCTTTAGGAGAGTTTTGACTATACCAAAATAAAAATGCTTCTTAACTAACCACTAGAACACCAAGATTCAAGAGACTAAGCCACCACCTCCAACATTATTTTACCCCCACTGACCCTAACAAAATGTCTTCCCATCCTAAGCTCCCCATATTACCACCACCTCCCTTGACTTGAAAATCCTTACTTTGCTCCTTATTTCACTCCTGACCTCCCATTCAAATGAGTTTGAAACATTCAAACTCCTACTTTCACTCATGGCCACCCTTTTAAATAATTTGACTTATTCCATCAACCACCCTGAAGAGTCCCACTGGAAGCCACCTCCTTAGCTTCCTGACGCAAAAAGAGAGCTTCCAATTGCTATCAGCGCGACTTGAACTCCTTTCCTCAGCTACCCCTTGTTGACGCCACCCTCCTTGCTCTCTAAGTGGCGTCATTTGCCACCTTACCACCTCACTTCTTGTGTCAACAAACACAGCTAATAAACCTTAAGTCCTGCTCCCAACTATCTCCCTTCCTAAATTGCCCAAAATTTGAAATTTGACCAAGGTTCCAACTTAACCCTGAGCCTTCCCAAAGACCCCAAACATACTCAAACAATACACATAACATACCGAGCACACTGAAACAAGATGAATGTAGGGACCCAAATCTCGGATGTTACACGCTAGTTCCCGGAACCCTAAAGATGCAGCGGGATGGAACGAAGCTACTCGAAAAGAAAACCACTGAAAGAGGCACGACCGGACAAAAATGGCCCTTTTTGAAGTCTTTCTTCTATTCTCGTTACACGACAATGAGCAAAGAGGGGCAGCTGTAAGACCCAATTTATCCGGGACCAATTCTAAAATATAAAAAGCCAAAAAAACAGAATAAAAAACCAACCAAAAATAATAAATTAAAACAAACCAAAATTACAGTCCGATCCATACAACCATTTATAAGCCCAAATACCCTACCATTAAACGACATACAGACACAAACCTAGTTAAAATAACCCAAATTGGCCCAATCCAAAACTAGCCCGAATGGACCAAATGGTTCAATAGCGAAACCCTAGGATCATCGGTCATAGCGACTTCCATCGCGTGTCCCCACGCGCACCCCGTAGCCTCCAACGCACAGCCTCCGTACGCGCCACGTCCATGCCTCTGTACGCCTCTTTTGTACCTGCAAATCAGACGAAAACAACACCAAAGTAGAGAGAAAAAAGAGAATATTGTATTTGATTTTTCTTTTATTTTTCTTTTCGGTTATAAAACCGAAGCAAATATCTGTAAAAGGGGAGACATTTTTTACAGAAATACAAAAAGAAAGAACAGAGAACATTTTTTGAAAAGGTGATTTACTATTTTTGATTTTTTTTCTTTTGGTTATTGTTTGAAATACGAAGAAAATAAAAGAGGGAAAGAAAAGGCTTACCAGTTTGATCACGGCATTGGAGTTCTCCTTCGTCGTCAGAACCAAGCCGAAACGCGGTCGAAAGCCCATTTTTCCTCTCCTTTTGATATCGTGGGTTTAGAAGAGGGCATGGGCCCTCTTGTTTTTGCGCATGGCTGGTCACCTGAACTAGTGGTGGTACGGCGATGGTGAAAACACCATGAAGGGTTTGATAAGGTTCAAACCTTAGCAGAGAAAATAACACCCCCTTCCTTTCTCTTTTTAAAACAAAACGGTAGAAATGAATGATAAAGGAAAATTTTTGGCTTTTATAATTGATGCAAAACGACGTCGTTTAGAGTCTATTTCATAGGCTTCAAAACAGCGCAGTTTTGGCCGACCGGTGTGACCCAACCCACCTTCCCTGAAGATCCGCGTGTTTACTTGTTGAAGGGGTAATTGTGCATTCGGTCCCCCTGTTTTGTGTTGACATCTGATTGACCCCTTTTTTTTATCTATTTCATTCTTTTAATTTTACCTCGAGGATTTGCGCGCCTTTTCGATTTAGTCCGATTTAAATATTGCGTTTTGAGCTTCGGGAATGTTTACTGGATCAGTCCCTGATTGTTTAGGTGCATTTCATTTTAATCCTCGCATAAGTTTTAAGTGATTATAGTTATTATAAAATAGTCTTTTAATTTTGTTTCATTTCAATTGAGTACCTTTTATTTTCATACACAACCTTCGCGTTTTTATTAAGTTTAATTCATTTATTTGTTTAGTCTTAAATTATTTTATTACATGATAAAAATATGTTTATACTACTTGTTTTTAAAGTATTATTTATATATATTATTAATTTTGGGTTAGTATATTTTGTTTTTAATAATTTTGTATATCATTTATTTTAAATTTCTTCGTATGTAGTATTTATTCTAAAACCCATCCATATATCGTTGTGGTTATATTTTTATTTCAAATTTTCTCATGCATTGTCTATTTCTCTGTTGAAAATTTTTATACATGTAATTTAGGTTAAGAATAGCATGTGTCTATTAGTTTCAAATTCCTTTTCTCTGTTTATTTTAAATTCATTTATTACCATGCAAAGGTTTGATATTTTATTAATTTGCCATACGACTTTGATTGATGATATCATTTCAAATATGATGTTGTAAAATTATCATGATTATGCGTTTCAAATTGTATGTTTATATTATCATCCTTGTTATCCATTTGTATAAAGATTGTATTCACCTATTATTATTATTTGCCTAATACTATATTTTTGTCTCTTATTATCTAGTAATTCAATAAAAGTATTTTGAGTCGATTTTAAAATCACTTATCATAAAGTTTCAAAACAAGGTAATATTTGTGCGTTTGGAAATTCGAAGAAATCGTGCCCAATCGTGCTGAATGTGATTTTTTTGTTTGACCAAATAAATGAATATCCTTTGAAATTTTGTTCATATTTTAAAAATAAGGTAATATTTGGGCGTTCGGAAATTCGAAGAAATCGTGCCCAATCGTGCTGGGTGTGGTTTTTTGTTTGACCAAATAAATGAATATCCTTTCAAATTTTGTCCATATTTTCAAAACAAGGTAATATTTGCGCATTTGGAAATTCGAAGAAATCGTGCCCGATCGTGCTAGGTTGTGGTTTTTTGTTTGTCCAAATAACCAAATACCCTTTCAAAATTTCAATACATGTGCTTGGAGAATTTTAGGGATGATCTTGAATTCGAGGACTCAGATTGTCGTATCCAATCGTGTTGGATGTGGTACTCTATTCCTTCGGAACAAGGGAATCTCAATATTCAATCAAGCTATTTAAAACTAAAAAAAAAAAAAAAAGAACAGAATTTCAAAAGCATTTCAAACTTTTCGACATTAGGACATCAATTACTCAATTTGGTACCAATTTTGGGCGTTGCGAGGGTGCTAATCCTTCCTCGTACGTAACTGACTCCCGAACCCGTTTTCTTCTTGAAATTCGTAGACCAAAATTTATTTTATAGGTGACCCGATCACACCTAAACAAAAAAGATTGGTGGCGACTCCATATTTTTTAAAGTCGATTCCCATTTTTTCAAAACCCCGATAAAAAAATGGTTTCGACAATTTTTTTATATTTTTTTCTCTCTTGTTTCTATTCGAATATGTTGATATACCTACATAAATTTTTATTTATTTTTTATTTAAAAAACTAACTATATATATTAATACAGTAAAAAAGGAAAAAAAGAGGAAAAAATTACCTGTTTTTGATCTTCGGCCACCGTGTATGGCGGCGGTGGACGGCGGAGCCGAAATTCTCGCCGAACCCTGGTCGGGAATCACTGAAAAGAGAGAGGGGGGGGGAGAGAAATCTAAGTTCTTTTTGAAAATGTTGAAAATGATTTTTAAGGGTTTTTTATCATTTATATTGGAAGCAAAATGACGTCGTTTTGCTTGGGACATTTAAGAGCCAAAACGGCGTCGTTTCAGAGATAGGACCCGCGCGTTGACCCGACCCGAGGAGGATCCGCGCATTTTTTCTTATTGGTCTTATTGCCAAATCAGCCCTTCTGCTTTTTATTGTTTCTGCAATTAAGTTTTCTCTTATTTTTAATTTTGCCCTTAAATTTTGTTTTGATTTCAATTAGATCCCCAGCAAAACGTTGCGTTTTGGAGGGCAGAGATTAATTTCCCTTTTAGGCCCTCCTTGTTATTTGCTCGTTCAATAAGGTCCCTTTCCTTTTATTTATTTTCAGATTTGCCCCAAACTTTTATTTTAAGTTTAATTTCATCTTTTTTTTTTATTTCTTTTGTGATTTTTGATATTTTATTATTATTATTAATTTTAATTTTATTATTATTATTATTATTATTATTATTATTATTATTATTACTACTACTATTATTATTATTAATTTTAGTATTACTACTATTATTTTACTATTATAATTATTATTTTAATGTTACTACTATCATTTTACATTATTATTATTATTGCCTAATATTTCTATTATTATTAGTAATTACTATTATTATTAGTATTTTATTTTTATTACTATTATCATTATTATCATTATTTTTAAACGTTTACTTACTCATTTTTTAATTAATTTGCTTTTTTATTCATTTTACTATTTATCTTATTTTTATTTTTACTCTTATTATTTCTTTTTGATTTGTTTTATTTTAAACTTTTACACTTATTATTGCCATTTCATTGTTTATTTATAGATTCATATTTTGTTGTACATACTTTTAAATTTTGACTATTCATTATTATTAACTTATTTATTATTGATATTTATATTTTCATTGTCATCATCATTATTCTATTATACAAATTAGTATTATAATTTATTTTACATTTTATTATAAAATCATATTACATTTTTTCGATGCATCAAAATTTTGTTTTGAAATAAGAAAATATTCCGTGTTCCAAAATTTAAAAGAAATCGTACCCTAACTTATTGGGTTTCGATTTTTCTCATCGAGTCTAAAGAATCAATTATTTTTTAAATTAAAGCATAAGCTAAATAAAAATTTATTCTCAGGAATTCAAAAATGTTGTGTCCTAACTAACTGGATGTGACATTTTGTTATCTCGAGATAAGGATTTCCAAAAACAAAGGCAATATTCCGTATTTGAGAATTTTGAGAAATAATGCCCTAACTTACTGGGTTTCGATTTCTCATTTGACCTAAAGAACCGAATATCCTTCTTAAATTTAAATATATGAGTTTTAAATGTCAAAAGACAAGCTTAGATTTGAGGATTCGAGATGTTGTATTCGAACTTACTGGGTATGATATTTTATTCCTTCAAGATAAGCGGGTCTCATTATCCAACTTAATTTATTCAAGTTTTCATTAACAAAGAGAATCGTATTTTAAAATCTTTTCAAATTTTCGACATTAAGACATTAATTAATCAATTCGGTACCAATTTTGGGCGTTATGAGGGTTCTAATCCTTCCCCGTACGTAACCGACTCCCGAATCTATTTTCATGAATTTTGTAGGCCAAAATCATCGTTAATAAATCGAAAAATTTTAATGATCATTTTTAAGGTGATTCGATCACACCTTAAAAAAAGATTGGTGGCGACTCTATTTTCGTTTTTAAAAGTCGACCCCGTTTTTTAAACAAAAAAATGATTTCGACAAAGTGCATACGTACATATATTAAAACTGATATCTGATACACTAGTAGCTCATGAAGATATCTGTTATTCATTTATAATTTTTAATAAAACAACGGTATAAGTATCTGCACTGATCGGGAAAGTTCAACATGTTTTCCATGCACTTCCCCTTTTGTTTCCTTTTATTATTATTATTATTTTTTTGTCTTTTTTTCATGTTTAATTGATTCATTTATAGCGGTGATATTATATTTAATGTAAGGATTAATGATTTAGATCATATGAATAATTATATATATTGACTACGATGGTAAAAGAAAAGAAAATAATTATAATTTGTTCTGTTTTTTATTTTACCATATGAAAAAAAAAAAAAACACAAATTCTATACTTCTCTGATTATTTTATAATTCCATGTAACTTAAATTTTTAGTAATTAAAAAGATCCTGCTTTTCCTTATTGCTAAACCCAGAAAGAGCTTAGGAAATTGCTTCAATTTGCATTGGCTCAATGTTGAATAAGATCAAGAAGGCAAATCTGTTGACAAGTTGCAGTACTACCTCAATATCTCAGTTCATGCACAAACATAAATCAAGCATTCATTGGAAGAAATTGAAGCACTTGAAAAGCTTACTTGCTCCGCCTTTTTCTATTATAGGTGTAGACGGCCCAAATTTCACCCGGCCCAGTTACAGAAGTAAACTTACAACCCCAATTACAAAATAAAGTGACAAACACAATTACAAGAAAATAAAAAATGTTATTACAAGCCCAAAACTAAAATAAAGAAAATAGGCCCAAATGGCCCAAACCCGAAGCCACTCTCAGCCAAAGACAGAAAGGAACAAAAAAACCCTAGCCGCACTCTGACTTCTGACCCCCTGACTTCTGTCCCCCTCTGCGCCGCTCCGTCCATCGCCAGCTCCACCGCCACCACCTGCAAGACAAAAAACACGCAACAGTTACAGTAAACAGCAAGGGGAAATTTGTTTGCATTATTCAGTCTTGGCTATAAAGCCATACAAAGACGATTGTAAAGAGGAGGCTTTTGCTTTTGAAAAAAACAGAGAGAAAAACGTTTGTAAAAGGGAGGTTTTTTTTTTTCGAGAAGAAAACAGAGAGTGTTAAAGAAAAAAAAGAAAAAAAGGATTTCAAAAAAAACAACAAAAAACTTCGAATACAAGATTCGTCAGAAATCAAAAGCCAAACAAAAAAGGTTTATTTCATCACTGTTATCAACTATCACCGTTGTTTATTTTTCGTTTCTGTTTATTTTATTTTATTTTTTTGAACGAAATCAAAAGCAAATAGGGGAAGGGTTCTTACGGTTTTCAAAAACAAAAACAGACCTTCAAAACCACAGATCCAATGAAATCTATCCTTTTTCTTTTCTTTTAGAAACCAAATAAACCCATTTCTTTTTTCTTTAATAAATAGTTTATATATATATATATATATATATATATATATATATATAACATCAAGATATAAAAAGGAAATATAAAAAAAAAACAAATTTTTACCTTTAAAACCATCATGCAGTGGCTTGAAAACTCAGCAGGCGTGGCGACTGCAGCGGACCCTCACGGAATCCTCCGAGCCCTCCACTGCAGAGAAAACAAAAGGGTTAAAACCTTTTTTTAAGAAAGCTACGCAAATGAAAAAAAAAGGAAAATTTTGAATTTATAAAGGCTACCAAGCGCGTCGTTTAGGGCGACATGATGGCCCTAAAGCGGCGTCGTTTAATCATGACCATGAGCAACCCGACCCGCTCCAAAGGATCCGCGTTTTTTGAAAAAATGGAAAATTCTGGCGCTCGGTCCTTCCGCATTTTTTGTGTTTACAATAAGGTTTTGCTATTTCAATTTTGCCCCATAACTATCTTGTGATTACAATTTAGTCCCTTTTAAAGCATTGCGTTTAATTGTTCAGGTAAATTTAGCTCCCATCCCCATATTTTCGCAGCGTCACAATAGGGTCCTCTTTCCTTTCTTTTATTATAAATCCGCCCAATTTTGTTTTTAATTCAATTTGGTCCCTCCTTTAATTATCATTGTTATTTAATGTTTTATTGCTTATTTCTTATTATTATTGTCTTATTATTATTATTATTACTATTATTATCATGTCATTTTTTTACTTTTGTTTATTTAATTACTATTATATTTATTATTGTTTTTTATTATTTTATTATCACTATATTATTATTATTAATATTATCATTATTATTATCATTATTATTATTATTATTATTACTATTATTATTATTACTACTATTATCACTTCATTTTTTACTTTTGTTTATTTATTTACTATTATATTTATTATTGTTATTTTTATTATTTCATTATCATTATATTATTATTATTGATATTATTATTACTAGTATTATTATTTTTATCTTTACTCTCGTTTATTTATTTATCATTTTATTTACTTATTTTATTAATTATTAGATTCGTCAATACATCATTCTCCTCAATATATCATTATTTTATATTATTACAATTATTTAATTTGAATTGATTTCCATTTTTTAAAATTTTCACCATTTATAAATTTTTTATTTACGTTATTCATTTCTTATTATTTTATTTATTATCGTTTCATTTACTTATTGTTTATTAGTTCATCGCTCTTTACTCGTTTAATACTTTAAAGCAATTTATTCATTTCGCATTATATTCTTTATTTTCTTATTATTGTTGTTATCATTCTATTTGTTTCTAAAGTCCCATTATCGTCAACCTTGTGTCATCATTTAGTTGCTCATTCATTCGTTAATAAGAATTAGATTTATTATATTCGTTTAACTTGTTAGTATCATTACTTGTCGATATTAATCAATCAAATTTTCAAAATAAAAGATGATGTTCGGTGTTTGAAAATTCGGAAGATCGAGCCCTAACTTCTTGGGTTCGGTTTTTCTCGTTTATGTTAAACAACGGGATATCTCCTTTTAAGTCACGATTTTCTCGTTTAATCTAAATGGTGAATGTCCTTTTCAAACAAATACATTTCTAAACAAAAGCTTAATCTCGGAAATTTTAAATGTCGCGCCTAACTTCTTGGACTCGACACTTAGATACTTGGGATAAGTTTCTTTTCCTAAAATAGAGGCAATCTTAGTATTTGAAATCTCGGAAATCAAGCCCTAACTTCTTTGGGTTCGATTTCTCATTTGACGAATAACGGAGGATCCTCCTCAAATAAAACCTAGTTTCAAAAGCGAGCTTAGCCGGGAGTTTAAAATCTTGTGCCTAACTTCTTGGACATGATGCTTTACCTCTTGAAAATAAGAAAGTCTTAACGTCCTTCCGATTTTAAAATAAAAGCATTGTATTTTGAATCCGTTAAAGTTTTCGACAAATAGGACATCAATCAATCGGTTTGGTACCAATTTTGGGCGTGTCAAGGTGCTAATCCTTCCTCGCACGTAATCGACCTCCGAACCCGTTTTCTCAAAGTTCGCGGACCAAAAGTACCGTTTTAGTAAATTAAATGTTTTATTAAAACGAAGGTGATCCGATCACACCAAATAAAGATCGGTGGCGACTCCTTTTCTCTTCTTTTTTTAAAAAATCGAGTCGACCGCGTCGTTTACCGTTTCACCCCCTCAAAAAAATGGTTCTGACGACTTGGCGACTCCACTTTGAGGCGAGGTCGGGCCAAAGATTGATTTTTGTCCTTTTAATTAAGATGGTTTTGAAAAATCATGCTTCTTTCGACGCATCTTCAATAATAGCCTTGTAAATACTTTGGCGTTGCATTGCATGACCGTTGTGGTCACACCCTTAAGTGGGGCGAAGCTATGCCTTCGTGAGGTTTTCACCTCGCATGGGCTAGTGGATCGCTTTGAAATACATCCGTACCTATGTCTCCGTGAAGTTTTCACTTCCACATGGCCATAGGAAATGTATTCCACGAATCGAACTCGGTCCGTATGAGCCTATAATGGGTGAGGATCGAGGAATCTGCTGGTTCAGGTACCTCGAACTTTAGAACTAAGCCGCATATAGCAAACCCTAAGAGCCCACCTTAGGTAGAGCCATGACAAACCTTAGTGGTCATCCGGATAGGCGTTGCTTATTTTACTTACTTTACATTCCATGGTACTAACTTTTGTGTTTCTTTCTTTTGTGCATATCATTTCATACTTTAAAGAGACATCGATTCACGATGCATTTACGAGTTGGGAAGTTTGGTTATGGAAGCGAATTCCTTGATAAAGTAGAAGATAATGCGATTAGCCGCATATGGTCGAGCAATGCCAAGTAGAAAAAGGAGATAGCTTAGTCGAAGGGTATGTGTGAGACTCTGAAACTTCACCAATATTAGTGTCACACGAGCGAGCTCCGTGAATTGAGAGAAATTTGGACTCGATGGGATGATGAAGCGAAGCGGTTGTTCTATGGTACTTACTACGACACGCCTTACCTTGAGGTCAAAATAGACAAGCACTGTTAGAGCAATGACCCGATTACGGAATGCAGCTTATAAATGTTTCTCTTTCGAAAAAGTGGATCTGGTTCCCACAATGAGAAGAGTATACGACCTTTCTGTTGCCTAAGAATTCAAGTTGACAAAGCTTATTCCAAAGGCGGTTAATGGCCCAACCTTCAAGAAGAAATTGATGAATATCACCGGCATGAGTGAGCAGTGGGTCTCACTAGGATCTGAGAAGAAGGGCGAGGTAAATGCATACCTGGACATGTTTGAGAGACTGATTCGGTGCATCCGTCTGAAGAAAAGATAGACATCTTGGCCTTGTGTATTTACTGGCTGGTAATCTTCCCCAAAGCTCGAGGCACATTGATGAAGCGGTTATTGATCTATTCACCGGTTGGACAAAGGGTCACACCGTTCTCTCGCCATCTTAGCGAAACATTCGGATCCTTGACCGCATGCCGGAGAAGAGGTGAAAGCGGGTTTATTGGGTGTCTTGTAATTGTTATTGGCTTGGTTCCATAGTCACTTTTGGAAAATAGAAAGTGTCTTGTCGGTTCATGTCGATATTCCCCACTAGAAGAGATAGCAACTACGCTTAGAAGAGAGGATGTTTACAAGAAAAGCGGATCGCGATCTTTCAAAACCTTCAAGAGGACGACATTGAATGGAAGGCTCCCTGGATGATTCCCGACAGGATCCTTTATCGTTGCGGAAGCTTTGACTGGGTTCCCCTATTGGGAATTTGGGGTGCCACCGCCACGCCTTTCTTTGGTCCTAAGCGGTATGGTTCAAGGCGATTCGTATACCGGCGACATCTGAGCTAGCTCGGTGTGAGTTTTCATCTGAAGGGGAAGCTATAAGAAAAGGGTTAAAGAGATTTCAGTACTGGAATCGATTCACGAGAATGAGAAGATTGTCTACAGGGCCCGAGAACGACCACGAATATATTGAATGGAGGCTAGGAGGTCAATGATAACATTCTGAGCCAAACCCGAAGGCGCCCGATCAAGAGAAGAATGCATGCGAGTGGTCCCATGAATTGGAGGTTGTAAAGCAAGATTTTGAGCGGATGAGCTCGGAACTCGGGAAAAGGATAGAAAGGTTGGAGGAAGAAAAGATGCTCCTCCGGTTAGAAGTGGACGGTCAAAATCGAGGTGAGAAACTTCGAAAGGAAAAGCGAAAAGTAGAGGAAGACCGAGATGACTTGAAGGCGAATTACAAGAAGATCGCTTAACGATAAAGAATCTTTGGATTAGGGAAAACTTGAATGCAAAGGCAACAAGAGGTCGAGAGGAAAGAGCCAAAGCTAGCGTTGGGAGAAGAAGTTTCATGAAATCTGACGCAAAAGGAAGACTTAGAGAAGAAGGCGGAGACGAAGACCAAAAAGAGATAAAGGGATTAGAAGTTAGAATAGCCGAGCTTGGCGATCTCGCACCACTATCGAAGTCGAGACTCGGAAAGCCAACTAAAGTCAAGCCTAAGCAGAATAGAGGCGAAAGATAGGGTTGAAGAGTTAGAATCGGCATTGCATAATGTGAGCTCGGATTGAGCTTGGAAACAAGAGAAAGGCGTTGGGAGGAAGAGCTTCACCATTCTTGCGAGCAAGTTCGAGCCGGGACTACCTTATGGGAGAAGCAATAATCCAGTTCGAGAAGTAGGCGATCACCTACAGAGCTTTGGTGAGGAGGTGACATAGTGGGCATAAAATATGGGCTACCACCGGTCGTGATGAAGAGCTAGTCTCTGCTTGGAAAAATCAAAACCTTAGGTCTTAGGGCTAGGGCGTATTTGTAATCTTCTTTATGTAAAGGGTTTTGCCTTCTAATAAAGTTTTCTAAAATGAAGTTGATCGAATCGATGTCTTTTTCTGCATTCATGCATTTGCATTACATCATATTACATGCATTAAAGTTTATAAAAGAAGCCTAATTGGTTAAGATTAACGGAGAAACAAAAGAGAAACAAGAGAGAAGAAAAGAAATGCAGGAACCGGACATCACTACGGGACTCGTGCTAAGAAAATGGACCAAAGATTTAAACAATTTGAAGGAGATGCAAGAACGGATCACGAGGAGCAAATAGCGAAACTCCAAAGAAGATATGATAGAACGGATGCAAGAGTCCCAAAACAACATGATGAGCCAGTTAGGCGCAACTATTAGCCAATGAATGAGGAAAAGGCGTCGCTACTAGTTCAGGGAATAATGACGACCACCATACCCTCAGGATTTACCCGCCAAACACTCAAGCACCACCAGAAATAGGTCCCCAAAGAACGCCTTTTGTCATCAGGCCACAGTGCCAGGTTGAGACCGCAATGCCAGCGCACTTTCCAACTGGTTCAGGCAGTAATCCCGGAGAAGGTCCGGCTAACCCTATAGTCCCCGACTTTGATGAAATGGCTGAAATGGATAAGGCGAAAATGAACCTTCCCAAACAACTCGAGGATCGTTGTAAATGGTTAGAGGAAAAGTTTAAGGAAATAGAGACTGCTGACCATCGCTACGGAGTGGACGCTAAAGACTTGAGCCTAGTCCCAGACCTCATACTTCCGCCAAAGTTCAAGACCCCGGATTTTGAAAAATACAATGGGACCAGTTGCCCTGAAGCACACATCACGATGTTCTGTCGGCGGATGGCGGGATATGTTAACAATGATCAACTGCTCGTTCATTGTTTCCGGGATAGTTTGGTAGGGGCAGACCAAGTGGTACAATCACTCGGTCGTACCAGATCAAGTCATGGAAGGACCTAGCACGAGCCTTCCCGAAACAATCTGAACGCGTAGCCGATATAGCTCCGGATCGAATTACTCTCCAAAATATGGAGAAAAAGCCAAACGAAAGTTTCAGGCAATATGCCCAACGGTGGAGGGAAGTAGCTACACAAGTTCAGCCACCGCTCCTAGAAAAAGAGACGACCATGCTGTTTGTCAACACGCTAAAAGCTCCCTTCATTAATCACATGCTTGGAAGTGCCACAAAAGTTTTTACGATATTGTCTTTGTGGGAAATGATCGAGAATGCAATCGAAGCGGTAAGATAGAGGTGGAGAAAGCACTAGAAAGACAAATCCGAAGAAAGGGAGAGTGATATAAACAACATAGGTAAAGGTTATTCAAAACCTATTACCGTGAGCGACCAAGGACTATGACCCCGATCATGAGCCCCTTTAGACAGAGTCGGTATAAGGCAAAATCTGGAGAAGATCCAATTTATGCCTATCCGGTCCCATACAAGGAAATGTACGAAATTATTTGGCCTTTACGTTGTCTCCCCATTACTTAAAACCCTTGCAACCCCGTACCTAAGTGGTATGATCACGAATGCAGTCACGAATACCATGCGGGAATCGTGGGGCATTCTATAAACAACATCTCGCTTTCAAGAAACTAGTGGAAAGACCGATCCGGATGGGAGTAATAGAAGTTGATGACACCTCGGCAAGGGCACCCGCTACCTAATCACGGGTCAACATGATGGCGAAGATGTGAGGAGAAGAGTAAAAAGGGATATTTCTGAGGTGAGAACCCCAATGAAACAAGTCTGGAAGGAAATGCTAAAAAGAGGGCTGGTTGTGGCACGTCCAAGGGGAGAACATGAAGAAACACGAAAGGGCTGTGAATTTCATGACTCGGAAGGGCACGAAATCCAAAGTTGTACTGAGTTCAGAATGCTGGTACAGGCACTGATGGACAATAAAGAGCTAGAATTCTTTGAGAGCAATGAAGGCCGGAAAGAGGGTAACATCTGCGCGTTGGAGAATGAGTCAAAAGCCGCGAATGCGAGCAATCCTTTAGTCACCATCTCACGATCAAAGGGCGATAGAGTGAAAATAAATCCGAAAATCGTGATTCGAAAGCCTACTACTGTTTCATCCGAAGACAACCAGAAGACTCTCGGGGATTATAACTGCAACGTGACGATTCCTGAAAAGGGAGGTCCGTCAACAAAAGGGAGCCAGGAGTATCCTAGGATCGTGATCCGAAAACCTGTAACCTTTTCATATAAAGATGACAAGAAGGTCCCCTGGAACTATAACTGCAATGTGACGATTCCGGAGAGGGGAGATTCGCCCAACACTACAAAAGGAAACCAAGAGGAAGGCTCCTACACGCGCAGTGGAAAGCGCTACGACTTGTCAAACACAAAGATGGAGCACTCAAGAGGGAAAAACTTGATGGGCGAACAGAAGAAGGAAAAAGGGACCAAGCAAGAGACACATGTAAACGAGCCAGTGAAGGAGGAAGAAGCTAGGGAATTCTTAAAGTTTCTAAAGCATAGTGAATACTGATCGTAGAAAGCGACTACATAAACAGTCGGCTCGCATATCGGTGCTAGATTTACTATTGAGCTCTGAAGCACACCGTAACGCGCTGATGAAGGTATTGAACGAAACTTATGTTGCGAATGATATAACAGTTAATAAGCTGGATCGTCTGGTTAGCAACATAAGTGCCGATAACTTTATTTTCTTTAACGACGATGAGATTCCTCCGGGAGGCATGGGTTCCATCAAGGCTCTCCACATTACCACACGATGCAAGGGATATACATTACCGGGGGTACTAATCGACAATGGATCAGCACTCAATGTTCTACCACTAGCGACACTGAATCGATTGCCGTTGATAGTTCTCATATGAAGGCACCGCCACAATATAGTAAGGGCATTCGATGGAACCGAGGAAAGTCATGGGAAGGATCGAGGTACCTCTCTTAATCGGACCGAGCACATATGAGGTGGACTTTATTGTGATAGACATCCAGCCATCTTATAAGCGCTTCTTGGGAGACCTTGGATACACTTCGGCGAGGCGAGGCCCTCATCGTTGCACCAAAAGTTGAAATTAATCTCGGAGGGCCGTCTAGTGACCATAAATCTTTGAGGAGGACATCATCATAATCAGTAACAAACAATGCACCCTATTTAGAAGCCAACGATGAAGCGGTGAGTGTTCCTTCCGTTCTTTGGAATTTGTCAATGCAACATTAAATCGCCGAGGGAATAAGGTCCCAACCGTAATTGTCCAAAACCACGAAAATGGGGCTACAAGCGATGGTCGGGAATGGAGTGTGCGGAGAAAGGACTTGGAAGGTACCTCAAGGAGAGATCGAGGTCCCTAGACTAAAAGAAAAGCGAGACTTCTTGGTCTAGGATTCAAGCCAAACGCCAAACAAAAAGAAAGAGTTGGAAAAGAAGCAAGAAAGAAGGAAGGCACGCTCGAGGGAGATGAGATGAAATGGCAACCAATGATAATTCCTCATATTCGTGAGACCTTTATATCAGGAGGGGTTATCTATCCGGGGCGAGAGACACAAAATGAGGAAGTCCTGCATGTCAATGCTGTATCTGAGGGGGAAACTGAGGAAGGAAATCGGAATGGCATCCGCCCCTATGAGCCGGGTAGCGTTCTAGACAATTGGACTGCGGAGGAGATTCCTATAGCCTTTAGAACTTATTCAGAGTAATACTCGGAACACAATTATTGCTTTAAGTCTAGAAGCGATAAGAACCCCTTTGTGAAACATGAATTTGTATAAGCCATCGTTATTTTCAATGAAATACATCTCCGCTATCTTTTGAGCAAATTTTCTTTTATGTTCATTTCATTCATTCATTATTCTTTCTTTAAATATTCTTCTAAACATTTCTATTCTTCATTTATCATACCAATAAACATGCCAAGATTCTATGATCCTATGAGCCTTTATTCATTTCCATAACAGGTCTCCAGATATCAATGATTTGAGTAATGCTACCGATGACTCAGAATGTTCTTTTGAGCAAGATATGGGTGCGGAAGATTTTCAGGATTTTGGAGATGACCAAGGCTGTGATTTAGCTCCTGAACTGTTAAGGATGGTAGAACAAGAGGAGAAACAAATCATACCTCACAAAGAATCAGTGGAAATAGTGAATCTAGGAGATGAACAAGAAAAGAAAGAAGTGAAGATTGGAGCTGGTATCACCGCAGAGACAAAGCAAGACCTCATTGAGTTACTCCAAGAATTCAAGGATGTCTTCGCATGGTCATATCAAGACATGCCCGGGCTAAGCACTGATATCGTGGTACACCATTTACCCATAAAAAGGAATACAAGCGGTCCAATGAAACTTGGAGGATGAGGCCGGATGTTTCTTGAAAATAAAGAGGAGGTAAAGAAGCAGTTTGATGCAGGGTTCTTGCAAGTGGTTAAGTACTCAGAATGGGTAGCCAATATCGTCCCCGTCCCTAAGAAAGATGGGAAAGTGCGAATGTGTGTGGACTACAGAGATCTAAACAAGGCTAGCCCGAAAGACAACTTCCTGTTACCCCATATCGACACCTTGGTGGACAATACGGCGGATTATTCCTTGTTCTCGTTCATGGATGGGTTCTCAGGATACAACCAGATAAAGATGCTTCCTGAAGACATGAATAAAACCACATTCATAACCATGTGGGGGACCTTTTGCTACAAGGTAATGCCATTTGGGTTGAAGAATGCGGGAGCAACATATCAGAGAGCCATGGTGACCCTATTCCATGACATGATGCACAAGGAAATTGAGGTTTACGTCGACGATATGATTGCCAAGTCTCGGACCGAAAAGGAGCATATCCAAGTCTTAAGGAAATTATTTTTGAGGTTGAGGAAAGTCCAATCAAGCTTAACCCACAAAGTGTACCTTTGGAGCCAGGTCAGGGAAACTGCTAGGATTTATAGTCAGTGAAAAGGGGATTGAGGTTGACCCGGACAAAGTCAAGGCTATACAAGAATTGCCTCCGCCTCGTACGCAAAAAGAAGTTCGAGGTTTCTTAGGAAGATTAAATTACATTGCTCGATTTATTTCTGGCCGACCGAGAAATGTGATCCCATATTTCGTCTTCTTAAAAACACAACCTGTGTGTGGGACGAGGAATGTCGAAGACCTTCGACAAAGTAAAGCAGTACCTGTCCAATCCTCCAGTATTGACACCGCCTAATCCAGAGAAGCCTTTAATCCTCTATTTGACGGTACTTCATAATTCAATAGGATGTGTGCTCGGCCTGCATGATGAGTCAGGAAAGAAAGAAAAAGCAATATACTACCTTAGCAAAAAGTTCACTGAGTGTGAAACAAGGTACTCACCGATTGAGAAAATGTGTTGTGCCTTGGTGCGGACAACTCAAGACCGAGACAAGACATGTTGTATCATACGACTGGCTCATCTCAAGCTAGACCCAACGAAATACCTAATGGAGTCAACTACTCTTAATGGACGAATGGCTGATGGCAAATCTTACTTTCTGAGTTTGACATAGTTTATGTAAACCAGAAAGCGATAAAAGGGAGTGCGATAGCGGATTTTCTGGCTAGTAGAGCTCTGGCAGATTATGAGCCTCTGGATTTTGATTTCCCTAATGAAGACTTAATGTGCGTAGCAACCACTGAAGAAGATACCACGGAAGGTCATCCTTGGAAACTGAACTTCGACGGAGCATCGAACGCTATGGGCAATGGAATTGGGGCAGTTCTGGTATCCCCAAACGGAGATCATTACCCGTTTACCTGCAAATTGGATTTTGATTGTACAAATAATATGGCAGAGTATGAAGCTTGTATCATGGGCATCCGTGCTGCTATCAAACGCAAAATTAAGGTGCTGGAAGTATACGGAGACTCCGCATTGGTAATTTATCAACTTAAAGGAGAATGGGAGACGAGAGATCCCAAATTGGTTGAATACAAAAGATTGGTCCAAGAATTAATCAAAGAGTTCGATGACATCACCTTCAGTTATTTACCAAGGGACGAAAATCAGATGGCTGATGCTCTAGCCACATTGGCCTCTATGGTACGAGCAAACAATAAGGAGGACATGAGACCTATACAAATGAGCATTTATGAGGCCCCAGCACATTGTTACAATGTCGAAGAAGAAGGGAAAATTGGCCCACCATGGTACCACGATATATTGCGGTATGTGAAGAATCGTGAATACCCTGATCAAGCCACGGAGAATGAAAAAAAGGCGCTGAGGAGGTTAGCATGTGATTACGTCTTGGATGGAGAAGTCTTATACAAGAAAAGGAAGGATCAAGTGCTGCTAAGGTGTGTGGGCCTTGGCACCGGCTAAGTTAATCCTAGAAGAAGTCCACGAAGGTGTCTGTGGAACTCATGCTAATGGTTTCACAATGGCGGACAAATAATGAGGTTCGGATATTATTGGTCCACCATGGAGGAGATCAGATCAACTATGCCAAAAATGTCATAAATGCCGATTATGGAGACAAGATTCACGTACCCGTCACCTTTGCATGTTATGACTTCTCCATGGCCATTCTCCATGTGGGGCATGGGCGTCATTGGGCCAATATCTCCGAAGGCATCGAGCGGGCATCGATTCATCTTTGTGGTCATCGACTACTTCACGAAATGGGTAGAGGCGCCTCATATGCCAACGTCACTAAATCGGTTAGCCGATTTTTGAAGAAAGAAATCATTTGTCGATATGGAATGCCCAAGAGGATCATATCGGACAACGACCAATTTAAACAATAGCACAATAGCAGGGGTTTGTAGCCAATTCAACATCAAACACCACAACTCATCACCGTATCGCCCAAAAATGAATGGGGCAGTGGAAGCAGCCAACAAAAACATCAAGAAGATAGTGGGGAAGATGACTGAGACTTACAAGGATTGGCATGAAAAATTACCGTTCGCGCTCTATGCTTATCGAACATCTGTCCGAACCTCTACTGGGGCAACACCTTTCTCATTGGTCTACGGGATGGAGGCAGTTCTACCTATCGAAGTGGAAATACCGTCTCTTCGAGTATTGTCAGAAGTGAAGCTAGATGAAGCTGAATGGGTCCAGGCTCGATATGATCAGTTGAACTTAATTGAAGAAAAGAGATTGAGGGCTATCCGTCATGGCCAGATGTACCAAAAGCGAATGATGCGAGCTTACAACAAAAAAGTTCGCCAAGAGAATTCCACGAAGGGATCTCGTCTTTGAAAAAGATCCTTCCTATACAAAAGGATTTCAGAGGAAAATGGATGCGAATTGGGAAGGACCATATGTGGTAAAAAGGCTTTCTCGGAGGGCACTAATCTTATGCGAGATGGATGGGAAAAATCTACCCAATCCCATAAATTGATTCGCTAAGTATTACGCTTGAAGAAGGAAAGGCTAAAGTGAAAACCCGCAAAGGCGCTTTACTAAAAAAAAAAAAAAAAAAAAGAGGTCAAGTGAAAACCCGTAAAGGCGCTTTGAGACCAAAGGGCTTTGAGTCGAAAACCGATAAGGGCGGCTCAAAGTAAAAAGGAGGTATATGACAATCTTTTCCCCGAATTGGCAAAAGCAGAATGTTACACCTCGGAACATCTACAGAGCAATCGCAGATCTCCCAACGTCTTCTCGGCTCAAATGATCTTGAAAGGATTCGTTGGTGAAGCCAGTGCGATATCTGGGGCACCTACTTTTCTTTTACCCATTTTTGTACTCAATAATGTTTACTTTTGTTGAATTAATCCAATTCCATTCTTTATGAATTCCATTGTTATTTTAAATCTTTGAGTTGTTTGCAATTGAAATAACAACCCATTGACCCATAATGCTTCCATGAAACGAGTCCCGCCTATTACTCGAAGCTTCTAAACGGCGTGGAACCTAAAACAAAGCTGTTGTTTAGGAACCACCGCGCTTAGGGGTTGAAACTTTCAAGAAGAGAAGTCCAAAATTATGACCATCTCTTAAGATTCGCAGCATAGACATCGACAAGGTGTTGCCTCGTGCCATGACCTCGACGAGCGAACGAGCAATTACAGCCCTAAGATTTTTAACGAAAATAAATCGTTCACATGACATCCTGCATTCATGCAAATGTCCTCCGTAATATCATTTAGTTAGGAGCATCCGATTTATTACAATCATTGCATCTTAACGAAGATCATCATTCTCACGACATTACGCCTTCATGCAAGTGTCATCCATTAGCTAGGAGCATTCGAGTCATTTTGACCATAGCATCCTCACCATTTGGCATAAACACAAAATCAAGTCTACAGGATATGTCCCTAAAGGACAGTGTAGCAACACTATCGAAGATCGTCCTATTACCATCAACCAGTGATGGAATGGGTTGAAGATTGTCCTATTACCATCAACCAGTGATGGAATAGGTTGAAGATTGTCCTATTACCATCAACCAGTGATGGAATAGGTTGAAGATTGTCCTATTACCATCAACCAGTGATGGAATAGGTTGAAGATTGTCCTATTGCCACGGACGGCGATGGAATAGGCCAAAATTGTAGATCTTGTCACCATAACCAGAGTGGGGCAAGATCGAAGGCAAATCATGGCTCCCAACCAAGAGGGAACACGATTGAGCCACCCTCCTATTGCCACTGACCAGCAGTGGAATAGGCCTAAAATTGTAGATCTTGTCGCCATAACCAGTAGTGGGGCAAGATCGAAGGCGAATCCTGGCTCTCTAACCAGTAGAGAACATGATGTTGGCCACCCTCCTATTGCCACTGACCAGCAGTGGAATAGGTCAAAAATTTGTAATTCCTGTCCCTAACCAGTAGGGAGCATGGTTAAGCTTTAGTTCTATCACCTTAACTAGAGATTGAAGCCACATATCGGTGAAGTGGATCAGAGCAACAAGGTGTGAAGGATCAGGATGAGGCTATTCGAAGGAAAGCACCAAAGAAGTCAGGACTCAGCAAAACCGGGCAAATTTGGTCCCTCTTTATGTCTTTGCTCCATTCCCGTTGCACGACAATGAGCAAAGAGGGGCAGCTGTAGATGGCCCAAATTTCACCCGGCCCAGTTACAGAAGTAAACTTACAACCCCAATTACAAAATAAAGTGACAAACCCAATTACAAGAAAATAAAAAATGTTATTACAAGCCCAAAACTAAAATAAAGAAAATAGGCCCAAATGGCCCAAACCCAAGCCACTCTCACCAAAGATGAAAGGAACAAAAAACCTAGCCAAGACTCGACTTGACCCACGACTTGTCCCCTCTCAAGCCTGCCCGTCCATCGCCACTCCACCGCCACCACCGCAAGACAAAAACACGCAATAGCGATTCTGATGTGAAGGGAAATTTGTTTGCATTATTGATCTTAGCTATAAAGCCATACAAAGACGATTGTAAAGAGGAGGCTTTGCTTTTGAAAAAAGCAGAGAAAACGTTTGTAAAGGGAGGTTTTTTTTCGAGAAGAAAACAGAGAGTGTTAAAGAAAAAAAGGAAAAAAAGGATTTCAAAAAAAACAACAAAAAACTTCGAATACAAGATTCGTCAGAAATCAAAAGCCAAACAAAAAAGGTTTATTTCATCACTGTTATCAACTATCACCGTTGTTTATTTTTCGTTTCTGTTTATTTTATTTTATTTTTTTGAACGAAATCAAAAGCAAATAGGGGAAGGGTTCTTCTGGTTTTCAAAAACAAAAAAACAGACCTTCAAAACCACAGATCCGACGAAATCTATCCTTTTTTCTTTTCTTTTCCGAAACCAAATAAACCCATTTCTTTTTTTTCTTTAATAAATAGTTTATATATATATATATATATATATATATAACATCAAGATATAAAAAGGAAATATAAAAAAAAAAAAACAAATTTTTTACCTTTCCTACCATCATGAACTCCGTGGCCGGTGGCGACTGCTGGCGGACCCTCACGGAATCCTCCGAGCCCTCCACCTGCAGAGAAAACAAAAGGGGTTAAAACCTTTTGTTTTTAAGAAACTGCTGCAAATGAAAAAAAAAAGGGAAAATTTTGAATTTATAAAGGCTACCAAGCAGCGTCGTTTAGGGCACGTCACATGGCCCTAAACGACGTCGTTTCGTCATGACCATGAGCAACTCGACCGCTCCAAAGGATCCGCGCGTTTTTCCGAAAAAATGGAAAATTTACGCGCTCGGTCCTTCCGCATTTTTTTGTGTTTACAATAAGGTTTTTGCTATTTCAATTTTGCCCCATAACTATGCGCGATTACAATTTAGTCCCTTTTAAAACGCTGCGTTTAATTGTTCAGGTAAATTTATGCTCGATCCCCATATTTTCGCGCGCGTCACAATAGGGTCCTCTTTCCTTTCTTTTATTATAAATCCGCCCCCGAATTTTGTTTTTAATTCAATTTGGTCCCCTCCCTTTAATTATCATTGTTATTTAATGTTTTATTGCTTATTTCTTATTATTATTGTCTTATTATTATTATTATTACTATTATTATCATGTCATTTTTTTTACTTTTGTTTATTTAATTACTATTATATTTATTATTGTTTTTTATTATTTTATTATCACTATATTATTATTATTAATATTATCATTATTATTATCATTATTATTATTATTATTATTACTATTATTATTATTACTACTATTATCACTTCATTTTTTACTTTTGTTTATTTATTTACTATTATATTTATTATTGTTATTTTTATTATTTCATTATCATTATATTATTATTATTGATATTATTATTACTAGTATTATTATTTTTATCTTTACTCTCGTTTATTTATTTATCATTTTTATTTACTTATTTTATTAATTATTCGTTCGTCAATACATCATTCTCCTCAATATATCATTATTTTATATTATTACAATTATTTAATTTGAATTGATTTCCATTTTTTTAAAATTTTCACCATTTATAAATTTTTATTTACGTTATTCATTTCTTATTATTTTATTTATTATCGTTTCATTTACTTATTGTTTATTCGTTCATCGCTCTTTACTCGTTTAATACTTTAAAGCAATTTATTCATTTACGCATTATATTCTTTATTTTCTTATTATTGTTGTTATCATTCTATTTGTTTCTAAAGTCCCATTATCGTCAACCTTGTGTCATCATTTAGTTGCTCATTCATTCGTTAATAAGAATTAGATTTATTATATTCGTTTAACTTGTTAGTATCATTACTTGTCTGATATTAATCAATCAAATTTTCAAAAATAAAAGATGATGTTCGGTGTTTGAAAATTCGGGAAGATCGAGCCCTAACTTACTGGGTTCCGGTTTTTCTCGTTTATGTTAAACAACGGGATATCTCCTTTTAAGTCACGATTTTCTCGTTTAATCTAAATGACTGAATGTCCTTTTTCAAACAAATACATTTCTAAACAAAAGCTTAATCTCGGAAATTTTAAATGTCGCGCCCTAACTTACTGGACTCGACACTTAGATACTTCGGGATAAGTTTCTTTTCCTAAAATAGAGGCAATCTTAGTATTTGAAATCTCGGAAATCAAGCCCTAACTTACTGGGTTCCGATTTCTCATTTGATTTAATAACGGAGGATCCTCCTCAAATAAAACCTAGTTTCAAAAGGCGAGCTTAGCCGGAGTTTAAAATCTTGTGCCTAACTTATCGGACATGATGCTTTACCTCTTGAAAATAAGAAAGTCTTAACGTCCTTCCGATTTTAAAATAAAAGCATTGTATTTTCAATCCGTTAAAGTTTTCGACAAATAGGACATCAATCAATCAGTTTGGTACCAATTTTGGGCGTGTCGAGGGTGCTAATCCTTCCTCGCACGTAATCGACCTCCGAACCCGTTTTCTCAAAGTTCGCGGACCAAAAGTACCGTTTTAGTAAATTAAATGTTTTATTAAAACGAAGGTGATCCGATCACACCAAATAAAGATCGGTGGCGACTCCTTTTCTCTTCTTTTTTTTTAAAAAAATCGAGTCGACCGCGTCGTTTACCGTTTCACCCCCTCAAAAAAAATGGTTACGAAAATAGGTAAAACTCCAAACATAATGGCATTTTCAAAGATCTACCATCAATTCTCTATTGACACTCTGTTTTGGTTAACATATGTTACTTTGCATGAAACTTGCAAGTAAAAAGCACTACAAATACCAAGGACATAAGTAAGCAAATGCATTGAGTATTAAGACCAATGCTGGAAACTAAACAATGAAGCTGAATGAAGTCCACCACTGATCTTATGAATTAAAACCAGTCAATAACAAGTCAACTGCCTAAAAGAATTTAAGCACGAAGCTTCATATCTGAACTATGGTACCCACCACGGCTTCGCATGGATATTTTATGAACTCCAAAGCAGAATCTTTTTAATTACTAAAAATTTAAGTTACATGGCATTATAAAATAATCAGAGAAGTATAGAATTTATGTTTTTTCTTATAGTAGATCATAGTGTAGTATTAATATAAGTTATAATTAATATAAGTGATATTATATTTATGTAAGGATTAATGATTCATGTTTTTTGTTTCACCCTAAAAGATCACATGGTACCTCTTTTCCTTATTGCTAAACCCAATCAGACCTACAATTTCATTTTATGGATGCAGCAACAATAATGGATCACAATCAACCATATATGACACTGAATGGTCCAATACAGATTATGACACAAGTTGATAGTTTAATAGTTGCCTCCCTTTTGATAATTTTGCACCACTCAACATATCCCACGAAATAAAAGTAGAACAAAAAAGCAAAATCATGATTTGGATTCTAGTAGAGTTCAGAAAATTATAGATATCATATGCTGTCCTTCGAGAATTTAAACGGGTTGAATGGAAATTGGTGTCAAAGCAAGAATGGTGGATACATTTTTAGTTCAACTAGTGCAGCAAAAACAATAAAAGTGCCATAAGTGCATTAATGCATATGCTATGAGTTTCAAACTTGCAGAATTACTAGTTCTACTTGACATGGTAAATAATCACAGTAAATACAACCAATGCAAGTGCTATGAATTTGAAACTTGCAGAGAGCTCTAAGCACCAACCTGTTTGAAGAAATGGATGCGCCTCTTACTAGCAGCAAAAATCCGGGAAGTCGTTGGTTCGAACTTAAACGTGGCTTACTTGAATTACTTACACAAACTGGTTGCTGCATGACAAAGCCAAATTCATTATAGCATTTCTCTGAAAGACACTCAAAATATTCATTACTGAAGAAGAGGTACTAGCAACACTAGCTCAATGAACTTAATTGTTAAGTAATTTCCCCAAAGTAAAAGCAAATCACAAAGTAATGCAATATCAAGCAATCTTATCTATCTATATACATATTATATGTTATTGGATGAAATTTGCAACAACTTAGCTTAGGGTTCAAAACTCAGATAAAAATTATCGAGAAAATTTTACATTACATAACTACTTTTGTACATAAACAAATATAGAACCCAAACCACATGAATGTCAATCGAAATTCAACACCTCCCACTTTTCTTTTTATACTTTTCATTCGTTTGAGAAAGAAAATGATAATCACAGGAACTTAGCCACCACTTGAAAAAGGTTCAAGCATCTAAAGATGGACAAAGAATTCAAATATATACAAGGAAGAACAAACTTGAAAGTGGAACTCAAAGAGAGCAAACTGAAAACCCACAAAGCAGATCGTAGATCAAAGAAGATAAAATAAGCGGATGATGAAAAAATCAAAAGCAGAAAAAAGCGATCCAAATGGAAGTATTCAAACCATTTCTCGATGCAAAAAAAAAAAATGCAGTAATTTTATCTCAAGCTAGTAACAGAAATATGTATATGGAGGAACAAGAAGTAATAATAAAACAAAGCAACAAACGTAAAAGAAAAAAGAACAAATTTCAAGCTCGGGATTTTCAGGCATAAAATTAGGAATTTCAGGCAAACGTAAAAGATGAATATGAAGAGAGATCAACAACGAAAAGAACAAAAACCTGGAAGAGAAGATGAAGAACGAAAGAAGGAAAAGGAATGAAGAACGAAAGAAGGAGAATGAGCCTTACCTGGATGAAGGAGGTACCAGAAAATGTCTTACAGAAATGAAATCCGTAAGACATTTTCCAAAATTAAGGGCTTCTTTTCCCATGTTTTGTAATTGATTTTACCTGACTAAAATATTTCCAGCCAAACAAACACCGAAAAAGGCTGAAAAACTTTTCCAAAAAATATTTTATTTCCAAATAAACGGACTCTAAAATAATTGTCGAATTACCTAAATTTCAATGCTTAAAAGATAAACTAACTTCTCTCCTACTCACTAAAAAATATATGGTTGTTGATGGTTTTAGTTAAATCATTAAAGTAAATTTCAATGAGCCTAAATATAGTAGGAAGACAGAAAAAAGAAGCTTTCCAGGTTTTAATTGACAGAATTGTGAAGCGAATTGATGGATGGAGCACCAGATTGCTTTCTCAAGGGGGAAAGGAAATATTCATAAAAGCAGTACTGCAGACGATAGCTACTTATGCTATGTCTTGCTTTCTGTTGCCTAAAGCATTATGTGAGATGATAGAAAACAAGATCGCAAAATATTGGTGGCAAAAAGGAGCTGGCCAACGAGAAATTCACTGGTGTCAATGGAATTTACTATGTCGTGCGAAAGAAGAAGGTGGACTGGGGTTTAGGAATATGGCGTAATTTAATATCACTTTGCTGGCAAAACAAGGGTAGAGGCTGATTAATCATCCGAACACACTAGTAGCAAAGGTTTTTAAAGCCAAATATTATCCAGAAGGTGATTTTCTTAATTCAGGCTTGGAAAATTCTTGTTCTTATGTTTGGCGCAGTATCTGGGCGACTAAGGCTACATTGGAGAAAGGTCTTTTCTGGCGAGTAGGTACGGGCGTGAATATTTTAGTTTATGATGATGCATGGATTCTAGGTTACGTTAACGTTAAATTAAATTCTGGTGATGTTAATGCAAGTTCTGATGGTGATAATTTGCGTCTTGTTAAAGTCTCGAATTTAATTAACAGTCAAGATAGGAAATGGGATAAAGGTTTGATAGACAATACCTTCCATGAGGAAATAGCCGAACTGATACTTCGAATTCCTTTAGCGCTAAGTCCCTATGAAGATCTTCGGGTGTGGAATGGTGAGCCGTCGGGAGAGTTTTTAGTCCGGAGCACTTATAAACTATTACAAAATATAGATCCTACAGCTTATGCTTTACAAAACTTCTATAAGGAATTTTACAAAAAACTCTAGCGGATCGATCTACCTTCGAAGATTAAACTACTAATCTGGAAAATTTCCTAGAACTATTTACCTACACGGGTCAATTTATCAAACAGGAAGGTAACTAATAATACTCTGTGTCCCAGGTGTGGAAGGATGAAACCACGAACCACCTCTTTCGTGAATGCCCTGCGTCACAAGCAGTTTGGAGGAAGTTGTAAGATCTAGTATTTATTATGCTTCCAGAGGCAGAGTTCATCGAATGTCTTACCAAGGTTGTTTCTATTCTCCCTTTGGATAAATGTCGAATCTACTGTAGAACGCTATGGGCCATTTGGGGGGATAGAAACTCCCGTATTCATAATAAAAAAAGCAGATCAAGTCAGGAAATAGTAGATTTCGTCCATGGTTATCTAAAAGAACTCGATGGAATAAAAACAGTAAATCAGAAACTCACTTTATTGGAAAGGAAATGGAGGCACCCACTTGGAAAAACAACAAAAATAAACTTCGATGGGGCGTACGATGAAAGAAGAAAGATGTCAGCATCAGGGGTTGTTGTCAAGGACAGGAACGGTAGCGTTCTCCTCACAAGCACAGGTCTACACAGTGGCGTTGAGTCCGCTTTTGCTGCTGAAGCAGTCGCCTGTCATCGGGCAACTCAAATAGCCCTCGAAATGAACAGAGGAGATGTTATTATAGAAGGAGACTCACTTTCAATCATAAAGAAATGCAACAGTTCAGATTGTGATAAATCAATGGTGTGTGAATGAAGGCAAAAATCAGACAAATAAGATTTGAGTATATCCCAAGATTAGCAAATACTGTCATCCATTTGCTAGCTACGGAATCACTGAGAAGAAGAGAAGAACTTTACCTGACGAACGGAGTGCCCAGGTATGCAGAGAAGCAAGTAAAGGATGAGAGCGCTAGGAAGCCGGATTGAGGAAGACGTAGATGAAATGAAAGAGGGGAAGATTCAAAATGGTAAACGAATAGTCTGATGCGTTTATTACCCCCCTCGATATCAGTTTTCGCCATAAATGAATGGAAATGACTGAGGTGACTTGTCAGGGTAGGCGAAGCAGTTGATTTGATTGGGCATAGGCGTGACGGTTTACTTACTTTCCAGAGAATTCTTCTGCAAGTTTCGTATTAAAAGTTTGGGCCTCAGTGTTAGATTTTCATAGTGAACTAGCAGGTTTTGGTCCGGTTATTTTCTTTTATTTTAGATTTCATTTGTTTCATTGTTGGATTTATTGTTTTTCAATAAAAAGCCCAATCTAATCTTTGTTTTCAAAAAAAAAAAAAGGAATTGAGATAAAATGTAAAATTTCATATGATATTATATTACATATGTTTATATAAAGTTTAAATAAAATTCAAAATAATATTGAAGTGAATAATAAATCTAAATTAGACTGTATTTGAATAAGTAAAATAAAGAATTTAAATTTATTAATTTTGATTATGTGAATTATATAATATAATATAATAAATTTCAAAAATAAAACATTATAATTCTATAACATATTATTTAAATATTTAGATAAATTTATTTTAATTAAATATTATTTATGTTTATGATAAGTATTTTTTTTGAAATTTCAACTTTAAACTATATACTTTTTATAATATTCATATTTTTATTTTGCATATTTTTCTAATTTTTTATGAAAAAAAAACACATGCTATGCGTTAACAATATAAATGTCACATGTCAAAAAATTGATTTTTACATTAGTTGAGATCTTAAGATCTTATAATATAATATAATATAATATAATATAATATATATGATTGGTATAACCATATCTATGTATAATATAAAATTGAACTCTGTGTGTTGACCTGATGGTTAGGGTGTTTATTGCCTCAAGTGTGGGTTGAGCTCGAGTTGCGTTAGTCGCGTTATTGTTAGGGTTTTACCCTCCTTTTGTAATTCACCAAAAAAACTATAATATAAAACCAACTACTAAGACAATCTTAGGAGTAAATAGGGTTGATTTGGTAATTTACTTAATTAAAAGGGTTGGTTTAGTCGTTTAACAAAATAGGATAATTGTATGCTCGGTTTGGCAACTGGTTGATAGTTAATTACTTATTGCAGTAGCTGATTTGACTAACTAATTCAATTTGCAGAGACAAAAAAAAGTCAAATTAAAAGGAGAAAAAAAATTAACTTACATGGAAAAGAATGAACTACAGGGACAAAAAAATTAGAATTATAGGGACCAAAAATTCAAATTACATGGACAAAAAAAGACGAAATACATGGAAAAAAAAATCAATTTATAGGGGTAAAAAATTTCGACAAATAAAGGCAAAAAAATAAAGTACGACAATTTAAAAGTATAGAAAGAACTAAACTTAATGGATGAAACCATCTTGCAAAAGAATCTCCATTGTTGATTTTTGTAGATTCGTAGTAAATTTTTTTTTTTTAGATTTACTTTGAATTTTAGAGGTAAAAGTGAAAATAAGATAATGAAGGTTACTGATATCTTGACACTCTTATTAATTTTGAGAGCATGTGGCAAATGAAACAACTTTTGAGCAATCATGGTTAGATATGTCATTCTAATATCTTATTTCCAATCAGCTGTGAAAAAAGTTGTTCATCCCTACCTTTTATGTTTTAGAGGTTTTAACTCAACAAACTCTTATAAACCTTCATTCACCAAATACTACAATTAGAGGGTTTGACTACCCAATTCTCTATTTGTACCCAAATCAACTAAAAAAATGCCCAAAACTCTATTTATCAAACACCCTTTATTTTTTTCTTACTTTTGTCTTTTATCCATTCATTTTAAAAAAAAAAAAAAACTTTTTTATACTCTCAATTTTAATTTCTATTACTTTTAACTATTTTTTACATTCCGGTCTTAGCTTTTAATAGGCCATATAAGTGAAAAAATAAGGCAATTTAGATATTCTGAAGAGGGAAAATCTATATATGTAATTTATTTTTAATTCTATTCTTAAATAAATAGGAGTAGAATAACAACATTCACTTAAAAATTAAAGATGAAATAGACATGTTAAATTTAAATAAAATTAGCAAATTTTATTAATTCTTTAATTACTCCAACAGTCACATACGAATAAAATATTTTTTATTAAAACCAATAATATATGTACCAAAAATCAATAAAATATTATTTTTTTATAGTAAATTCAGATTGGGCATATATTAATAGAGAAATAAAATTACAAAACTTGATCCAAACGACTACCCATGAAAAGCCTGGTCCGGATATTTTAGTTTACTGAAGAATTTGGAAGCAAAAATTAATAGATAATGAAAAGTGAAAAAACTGAAAAAATAAATAAAAACGGAAATCGTCCATCTAGCCCAATCAGATCATTTGCCCTTTTCAGAGCATTTACTTCTTATCATTTCAACAACCAAGGCGTCAGTTCTTTCTCGAGAAAGGGTGAATGGCTTCTCCCATACGCTTCTTTTGTCTGTTTGATTACCCTTTCTCTTCCTCCTTCCTCTCCTTGTGCTTCAATCTCTTTCGCTATCCCTCCTGGCCTAATCTGCTATAAAATCTGGGACCCCATGAACCTGGTAAAAACCCTATTCTCTTCTTAACGATTCCATTGCTAAAACATGCGCTAACCTGCTTGCTGTTCTTGGGGTAAATACATATGACAAACTCCGCAATCTGGATTTCATGCTTTAAATATCGAATATGTATGTGTTGATCTGTGATTTATCTTGATCTTTGCTTTGACATTTTTTGATAACTGATAATGAGTCTCCTTTGATAATCATACCTTCTTCTTTTATGTGGAGTGCGATTTGGGTCGCTTGTCTGCATGACAGTGCTTCAGCCGCGAACGATGTTTGCACCCCTTTGTGGATCTCTGCACTGGAAAGAAGAATGTTACCACTGCTATCGCGAACCACCACTCCAGTTGCTGAGACCTTCCTTCTCCCATCAAAAACCCCATCAAAATTAATCTTGAGTTTACTACTAGGTGGGTTTTTCCATTTCTTGTACACGCTATGATTCTTGGTATCATTAGTTCTGATTCCTTCCAGATCCTGTATATAACCGTAGATAAATCTAACAATCTCTCTGCTTGACCTGTTTGTTTTCTCATGAATGCGGGAGTTTCTATCGCCCCAGATGCTCCACAGAGCTATGCCGAATATTCTGCTTTTCTCCAGTGGTAGAGAAACCATTACCATGGTAAGCCAGTCACTAAACTCAGCACTTGTATAACCTGTTATGTTCACCTCTGCTAACATTCGCCATATCTCTGCTGAAACATGACAGTCTCTAAATATATGATTCAACGTCTCATCACCACCACCACACCGAGGGCATAATCTGTTATTCACCAATCGGCGGTTGAACATGTTCACCTTACTAGCAATAAAGTTCCATGATAATTTCCAGATGAAAATTTTTATTTTTGAGGGCATTTCAATTTTCCATAGTTTCTTGTAGAAGTCTCCATAGAAAGTATGTAAAGCGTAAGCTGTAGGATCCATTTGTTGTAATAGTTTATAGGAGCTTCTCACTGAGAAGACACCCGTTGCTTCACCACTCCACGCCAGAAAATCCTCATGAGGCTCCATCGACAATGGTATGCGACAGATCAATTCTGCAACATCTGTTGGAAAGGTGTTTTCAATCAACTCCTTATTTCATACTCTTCCATCGCTGCAAATTAACTCTGCCACTTTGTCACATTGCAAATTAACTAAACTGGTCGATAATCTGCCATTAATATAATCTGGAATCCAATTATCGTGACTGATTGATATATTCGAACCCGTACCCACCTTCCACAACAATCCTTTCTCTAATGCACCCTTTGTTGCCCAAATAATACGCCATATAAATGAACACGAATTCCTCAGCCTTGCATGTAAAAAATCAATATCTGGAAAATATTTGGCTTTGAAGACTCGTGCTACCAGTGAATTTGGAAAATTTAAGAGTCTCCATCCTTCTTTTGCCAAGAGTGAAATATTAAATTGTGCCATCCTTTGAAATCCTAAACCCCCTTCTTCTTTGAATCTACATAGAAACTTCCATTGACACCAATGAATCCCTCTTTTGCCCGGTCCCTTCTGCCACCAAAATCTAGCCAGAATACTTTCAATCTTTTCACACAATACTTTAGGAAAAAGAAAACAAGACATAGCATAAGTAGGAATTGCCTGAAGTACGGACTTAATGAAAACCTCTTTTCCCCTTGAGATAATAGCCTGGAACTCCAACTTTCTATCCGCAAAACTATTCTATCAACCAGATTCTGAAAAGCTTCCTTCTTTCGCCTACCCACGATATTTGGCAATCCCAAATACTTCCCAGGGCTTGACAAACTCCTAACTCCCAGTAATTGCCCAACTGATGCTTTTGATTCCTCAGTTGTGTTCGTGCTATAAAAAATTGTAGATTTTCCAAAATTGACACATTGCCCTAAACATCTTTCATAAATGTTTAATAAGTTTTTCAGTACCTGTGCCTCTTTTTCTGTTGCTTCACCAAACATCATACAATCATCATCGAATAGAAAATGAGAAATTGATGGCCCTTTCCTGCTTTCCCTAGCCCCTCTAATCAGCCCATTCTTCATTGCTGTCCTCATTAAGGCTGATAACCCCTCGCTATATATAAGAAAAAGAAAAGGACTCAAGGGATCACCTTGCCTTAGCCCACTGTATGGATTAAAAATTCTGCCTCTATTGCCATTAATGAGTACTGAATAAGAGACACTAGTAATGCACTTCATAATCAATTCAATCCACTTCCTTGCAAATCCCATCTTGTTCATCACTTCTTTGATAAAAGTCCACTCCACCCTATCATATGCTTTACTCATGTCCAACTTTACCGCCATAAACCCCTTTCTTCCTGTTCGCTTTTGTTTGAACGTGTGCAAAATTTTGTAAGCGAGAAGAATATTATCTGATATTAGCCTGTCTGGTACAAATACACTTTGAGTCTTGTCAATACAAGTATCCATGACATTCTGCATTCTGTTAGCTATCGTTTTTGCAACGAGCTTATACAAAACAAAACATAAACTGATCGGTCTGAAATTAACCATAGAAGTGGGGTTTTAAACTTTAGGGATAAGCACAATATTGTTCATATTGACTGAATCAACCTCTTTTCCTTCATTCAACACCCCTAAACAAAAACCCATAACCTCTCTCCTCACAATGTGCCAGTACTTTTAGAAAAAAATTACTGGGAATCCATCTGGGCCTGGCGCCTTTGTGGGCCCCATCCCCTTTAAAGCTTTTAAAAATTCATCTTCACTAAATGGGGCAAGTATATCTTCATTCATCTCAATTGAAATGCTCTCATCAATCCTTTCCAAGACTTTCTTAGGATTAGCGACCCCGTTTGTGTTAAACAAGTTTTCAAAGTAGAGCTTTGCTTCCTCATGTATACCTGATGCATCGTGAATTTCCCTTCCATCATCCAGAATCAGTTTTGAAACGATATTTATGCGTCTTCGGGCAGTAGCACAATTATGAAAATAAGCTGTATTCTTATCCCCAGATTTGAGCCAATTCACTCTTGCTCTTTGTTCCCAATACACCTCATCTTTCTCAATCTCCATGTTAAGGCGAATCTTCGTATCAATGATTTTTGACAAAGTCTCATCATCTCTATCTTCCTTCATCAAACGTTCAAGCTCCTTTGTAAGTCTCTTTCGTATTTCTTCCTTATCACACTTTACTATGTGTGCCCATTTGGATAATCCAATCTGAACATTTCTCAGTTTATCCATTAACGCATCAGTTGAAGATTCCCAAATGGAAACAAAGTCAACCATTTGTCGTTTGCCAGCCCTCTATCCAATCTTTCTCTGATATTTGTCTCTGGAAGATTCCCCCTTTCCTATGTATACCAAACTCCCGAAAATCCAATGTCCATCAAATTACATTCTTCTATTGTTTCTCTGAATACTTCCGTTCTCTTTTGATCCCTTGGATTCCCCCCCTTTTTTTCAAATGAATACATTATCTCATTAAAATCTCCAGCCACCAACCATGGGTAATTCCCATCTTGACTTAACCTTTTCAGCAAATTCCACACCACCTCTTGTTCTCGCACATATGGGGAACCATACAGCCCTGTAAATCGCCATTCCTCCTGTACATCATTTTCTTTTACCAACACATCTACATGCCATTTGGAATAGCTCCTCAAAGTGACCACAATATCTTCTTTCCAACCTAAGCACAACCCTCCACGAGTCCCTTCAGCCTCCACCTCAGTACCATTGATCAAACCACAACTCCTCCTAATCTTTTCCATTCGCTTTTTATCTAACTTAGTCTCCATTAAGAAGACCATACGGGGATTTTGTTGCTTCAACAGATGTCACAACCTCCTGACTGCCCGTGAGCTCCCCAACCCACGAACATTCCAGCTAAGACTTTTCATTGTTGCCGGTCAGCTGACATGTTGTCAGCCGCCGATCCTAGGTGATTTGTAGCAAAATCTTGAGATCCATCAACACACATCCTCCCTGCACTATCCGATAGACTAATATTTTGATCTACATTTTTTAATTTTTTTCGGTCCATCCGTACTTTCCACATCCGTAATTTCTTGCCCAGACTCTTCTCCTATGCCCTTCCTTTTTACTCCAGCATTTTCAAATTTTTGATGATCTAAGTTATTTGTTGGCAACAACCTCTTCCAAGTAGACCGTTTTTGTTCTTTTATACTGCTCTCACCATTCTTATCATTCCCCGCCAGCGTTTTTATCTCTGCCTCCTTACTACTATCACCCTGCTCCTTCAATCCCTCTTCCCAATTATCCAGAATCTTTCCCCCTAAAAAAGTACCCTTTGCAGCCATTAAAATATCATCTTCTTTCCCATCCTATCCTATCGAAGTTCCAGTATAATTACGCAAAGGCCTTACTTTCTTAACAAAAGACTGAAACTTTAGACTTTCCTTTCCAACTACTTTTGATTCAGCTTTTAAAGCAATTGAATAAGGCGGATCGTCTCTGACTTTCTCTTTTTCTGCAGGGTTTAACGTCAAGCAATCATTGATGCTATGACCCAGTCTCCCACAACCAAAGCAAAACATTGAAAAACGGGATCCAGGTTTTAAAATTATTTTCGTTTGACACAAATATGCCTCGTCTAAGAGGTTTTTGAACATCCAAAGAAACCCAAAGTCTACAAATATCATCAGTAATCTCAGATCTAAGAACTCCACCAAATGTACATCCAATAGTATGCATCAAATCTTTCTTATCATACTCTGGTGGACATGATACTATCTTAATCCAATACGGCGAAGATCTAAGCCTAATCTGATCCCGTTCAACTGGACTCAATAATCTATCAAAATGAATAAGATACTTACGAAAAAGCCAGAGTCGTCCTTCCATTATTAGTTCCAGATCTTCTTCTGAATCAAAGATGATTAAAAACAGATTCTGCCCTCCTTCTTGTATCTCAAATTTCTTCTTTGTCTTCCAAATACTTTTCAATTATGCCCTAAAGCTCTCTGAATTAAAGGGCTTCTTCGTCCAAACCGTGCAAATCAATGTTGGCTTTGTACTCGCCACAACCATAGACTTTTTGATTGACAATTGAATGAGTTCTTCTGCTAACAATGAGATTTTCTCATTGCTCTCCCTCTCTAATCCACCACTCTCCTCCATCCCAAGACCAAGCCCATGAGCTTATTATCCTAAGTCGGAACAAGTTGATAGGATCCCCACAGAAGTAACCTGTTTTCTCTAGGACTCTTTTTAGAGAGCAGTCTTGGTCTTCAAGAGAATTATCTCATTTATATAATCTTAATTATATTGAATAGTTCCAATAAAAATATTATTAAATAAAGTTATTATTGCATTTTAACGTTATTCCATGAAAAAGTTACATTTACGTATAGATGTTTTTGTTTTTGTTTTTTTACATTTTTAATTAAATAGATTTTAGTAATCTTTCAAATAATAATTAAACAAATAAATATTTTACATATTAGATATATTTTAAAATAGGGTTATAATAGTAAAAATTAAAGCAATGACTTTAAAACTATTTATCAAATTTAATTTTCAACCTAATTTTAATATATTATGGTAATCTTTTAAATAATTATTAAATTAATAAATTTTTTGCCTAGTATATGTTTTTAATAAAGAGTTATAATATTAAAAAAAAAACCAATGATCTTTAAATTGTATCAAATTTAAATTTTGATCTCATTTTAATTTTCAAAGTTATTGATTCAAAATTTTAATATTATTAAATTATTAAATATTAAAATTTTAGTTATTTTCTTATTTTAAATTTTCTAATCTATTAATATTTGGTTTTAGAGATTAGTTGTTTTTTTTTTTGGAGTTTTAGTATGAATTTTTTTTTTTTTTTTTTGCAAATGAGTGATGGAGAATTTGATTTAGTTGCTATAAATATTTGGTTTAAAGATATTAAAATTTTGCTTTAATTTATGATCATCTATATATTCATAAAACTTATTTTCTTAATATACATAAATATAATTTTAAAATTAATTTATAACTTGAAGACCATATTTATTATGTTGATTAATTTTTAATTTAATGGCCTTTTTATAAATACTATTATGTTCATTTTTTATTATTTTTATGAGATTGCATATAAATTGAAAATTTACCAATAAAAAAAATGATACTTTCAATGTATATCAAATTGTTCATAAAACAATAAGCGAACGTAAAATAATTTTTTTTTGATTATTTAATGCTTACTTCCCAATTAAATTACATATCAGAAAACATGATTTCAAAAAAAAAAAAAAAAATTCTTAAAAAGAGTCTTGCTACCCTAGCACGCAATTTGTCTGCCTCTCTGGCATGCACTTAGGTTTTTTTTTGGTTTTCTTTTGTTTAAAGTCTACCTTGGTGGCCGCCATCTACCAGAATTTTGCTCTCATGCATCAACACAACATGCTTAAAGGGGGGTAATCTCAAGCCTGCAACCACGAAAAAAGGATTTGCTGAATTAACGCTTATGAAGAAGAAGAAGAAGCAGTTTTACAAGCACAAGTTGAGTAGAATTTGGAAAAGGAAGAAAGAACATTTTGTTTGGTGGGATGTTTTTTAATAGCCAACATCATTCACTTCCCAGTAATGAAAAGCACAATGGAAAATCTATGGCACCCAGTCAGAGGCGTTCAGATTCGAGATCTCAGGGAAAAAATAATTTTTGTTTTAATTTTTTCATGCTATGAATATGGACAGAGTTTTAAAGGGCTCTCCATGGACCTTTAATAATCACTTACTGATTCTGCACACACTCCAGTGGGGGGAGTTTCCATTGAAAAACCCTTTAATCTATTTTCCTTTTTGGGTACAAATCCATGATATCCCAGTGAGGGTTTTTTTTTTTTGAAATTTTGGCAAGGCAATTAGGTGATTTTTTTAGGCAAATTTCTAGAGTATAATAGCTCATATCTGGGGAAAAGCAAAAGGAATTTTATGAGAATTCAAGTCCAATTGGATGTCCATCACACATTAAAAAGGAAAAAGCATTTGTTTCTTAGGGAACTGCTCATATGTTAAATTTAAATATGAAAGGCTGACTCTTTTCTGTTTTTATTACGGTCGACTAGGACACGGTGATTCTTTTTGTGAAGCAAAAATGGCATTAGGAGTGGAAGTGGCAGTAATGGGATGGGACTTGTCTTTGCGAGCGCAATCCAAAAGAGCTTTGGCAATGAAAAGTATCTGGTTACGTGAAGATGGAGAAGATGACACGGGTGAAAAACCCTTTGCCGGACGAAATTTAGAAAACTGGCCATGAGAAATAAGGAATAAGTCAAAAATTGGAGTATCCATTGATCCCATTTTGGAATTAATTTAGAAGGTAATTGGCCTTCATTTTCACAAGGAGGGGAAAACTTATTGGCCAAACAGGCCTATTCTGTAATGGAAAATGATTTGGAAGAAAGGGTGCTAATTGGAGAGGAAGGAAAAAAAAGACATAGGGGGAAAGTGTAGATCAAACAATGAGAGAAGAAGGCAACATTGTAACGGCAAGAAGTAGGAGATTGTTGGATAATAACCTTTTATCATCGGTGGCTGCCAAAAGGCAAGTCGATCGATCGCAATGAAAATTTTAAGTTGAAATGTCCGTGGTTTGGGGAATCCACGGACAATTCGTAGGTTTCGGCATACCCTGAAGACATATAATCCCCAGATGGTCTTCTTCACGGAGACAAAGATAAATAAAATTCAGATCGAACGAGTGTGAAAAAGCTGTGGCCTTACTAATGGCATTGATGTGGATCCCGACGGTTCTAGTGGAGGGTTGTGTTTGGCTTGGAGAGGTGACGTCTCTATCACGCTTCAGAACTTTTCAAAAAGGCACATTGACGTGTTCATTGAAGACCCTAATGATGGAAATAAATGGAGATTTACAAGTTTTTATGGTTCCCCTTATGCACAAGATAGGGATGAATCATGGAACCTATTAAAAAACCTATGGAGCAATGATGAACTCCCTTGGTTTGTTCGTAGAGATTTTAATGAAATCATGTAAGACTTTGAAAAAAAAAGGAGGGTTACCTAGGGATGAAAAAAGAATGGAAGCATTTCGTAATGTTCTAGAAGATTGTCGCCTGATAGATGTGGGCTATTCTGGTAATTGGTTTACTTGGGAGAGAGGGAATTTACCAGAAATAAATATTCAAGAGCGTTTGGATAGAGGCGTAGACAATGAAAATTGGATATCTATGTTCTCTAAAGCCACCATTCAATATCTGGTGCACTCGATCTTTGATCATTTTCCTTTCCTAATCACCACGAAAAAAGAAGACAATAGGATGAGTTGGAAAACTTTTAAATTCGAGGCATGGTGGGTCTTGGAGGAGTCATTCGATGTTAAAGTTCAATTCATCTGGGAAACGGCATCAGGAGGTCTTCTACAGAAGTTGGATTGCCTTAAAAAGGGCTTGGAGAGATGGGCTGTACGCATTTGTCAATCTAGAAGACGGAAAAAGAAATTCTTAACTTCAAAGCTGTCTGAGTTGATGGAAGCTGACATGAGTGATAATAATTTAGTAGAGATGATTGATACAAAGATGTAATTGAATTTTGAGATTGAGAAAGATGAAAGATATTGGGAGCAAAGAGCTCGAGTTAATTGGCTAAAACTCGGGGATAGCAATACAGCTTTTTTTCATAGTCAAGCAACACAAAGGCGAAAGAAAAATTGCATTTGAAAATTACAGAATATGAATGGAAGAGAAACAGAGGATATACAAAAGATGGCAGAAATTGCTAGATCCTATTTCCAAAATTTATTTGAGGCTGATGAAAAGGGTCATTATGAACATCTCCTAACAGGTATTGAACGTTGTATTTCTGAAGAGGATAATCAAAGGCTCGCAGCACAATATACAAAGGAAGAGGTTTGGGAGGCGTTGATGAGTATGGACGCTACAAAAGCACCAGGTAAAGATGGATTTTCGGCCTTATTTTTTCAAAAATGATGGCATATCATTAGGGATGAGGTCACACTTTTCTGTCTTTAACATCTAAACGAAGGCATGGAGGTAGTCCAATTAATACTACGCATATTGTGCTTATTCCTAAAAAAGCAAACCCGATCAACCTTACTCATTTTCGTCCCATTAGCTTATGCAGCGTTATTTATAAAATAATGGCAAAGGCTATTGCTAATAGTTTTAGAGGAGTCTTGGAGAAGTGCATTGACGATGCACAGAGTACTTTTGTGCCAGAAAGGTTAATTTCAGATAATGTATTATTGGCATATGAAATTTTACACACTCTAAAAAGGAAAAAATCCGGAAAAAAGGAATTGATGACAGTTAAACTGGACATGAGTAAAGCATACGATAGAGTCGAATGGACTTTTGTACAGGAGATGATGAGAAAAATGGGTTTTGATCCTAACTGGATCTACTCTATAATGAAGTGTGTATCAACTGTTTCCTATTCAGTGGTACTTAATGGTCAAGCTGGGTATATTTTTCAACCAACGAGAGGATTACGACAAGGTGATCCTTTGAGCCAGCTTTTATTTCTGAGTTGCGGTGAAGGCTTATCTTGCTTTATGAGGCTGGCACTTTAAGGACATTTAAAAGGGGTTAAGGCAAGCAGAAGAGGGCCATAAGTATCACATTTTTTATTCATAGATGATTGCATCTTGTTTGGAGAAGCTCCTAAAAGGGGAGCTGGTTTTTTCAAAAAATTCTACGCGAATATGGAACTTGCTCAGGTCAATGCGTCAATTTTAATAAGTCCACGATTTTCTTTAGCACTAATACATGAGAGAAAGAAAAATGATTAGTCACTCGCATACTCGGAATACGAAGCTCAAATGACCCAAAACATTATCTTGGATTACCTAATATGGTGGGCAGAAAAAAAAAAGAGTTATTTCAAAACTTAAAAGGACAAATTTAAACAACGAATTGACAACTGGAGTATTCAGCATCTCTCTCAAGGTCGGAAAGAAGTTTTTATTAAGGCCATTCTTCAAGCTATCCCGATGTATACAACGACCTATTTTTTACTACCTAAATCTTTATGTGCTGATCTCGAGTATTATTGCAAAATTCTGGTGGAAGAAGGATCGTGGTAAAAGAGGCATTCATTGGTGTGCTTGGAAGGATCTTTGTACCGCAAAAGAAAAGGGTGGTTTAGGATTTCGAAATCTTAGTCAATTTAATATTGTTTTATTAGCCAAACAAGGTTGGCGCCTTATTAATTTCCCAAATTCTTTATCAGCAAAGGTCTTAAAAACTAAATATTACCCAAATTCAGATTTCATCCATGCACAGTTAGGTAATTTACCTTCACTCACTTGGAAGAGCGGGTAGCAAAAGGGTTACTAAAAGATGGCTTATGCTGGCGAGTCGGTAGAGGAGACCATATTTCTGTTTGGAGCGATCGATGGATACCAAGAGTTGACATTGATAGGATCAATGATAGTAAAAATAATACAGATATTGAGTTAGTTTCAGACTTAATTGATGCATCAACAAGAAAATAGAAAGTTGATCTAATTGATAATACCTTTCAAGCAGACACAACACAAAAGATTCTACAAATTCCTCTGACGGAAGATGAACGTGATGATTTTCAAGTCTAGCAAGGAGAACATTCTGGCGAATTTTCAGTCAGAAGTATCTATAAACTATTACAAGAGGCAAATATGGATCCTAGTGCTTATTTAATACAGTCTAAAACAAAAAATTTCTACAGAAAACTATGGAATTTACATCTCCCATCAAAAATTGCCATCACTATTTGGCGTATCTCCTGGAACTTTATTCCTACTCTAAAAAATCTAAGATTAAGAAGAGTGGCTTCAGATAGCTCATGTCCTTGGTGCCGAAATGCGGAAGAAGACAACGACCATGTTTTTAGACAATGTCCTACAACAACAGAAACATGGCAAAATCTCAACCTATCATGGGCCATTAATACTACTATTCAAGATTTGTGGGAATGGCTTACTTGGGTTTTCACCATGGGTAATAGAAAACAATGTCGTCTCTTTTGCTGTGCCGTTTGGATAATCTGGAGTTCAAGAAACCAGTTTGTTCATGAGGGGAAAATAACAACAGGAAGAGATTTATCAGACATGATCCAGAGTTACATAGCAGAGATCGATGGGTTGGAAGAAAAACCACTTACCTCAGGCGATGATAAAAGACAGAGATAGATTGAAAGATATGAGATAGTAACTATTTATTTTGATGCAGCATTCGACAGTAAACACTCAAGATCGACCTCGGGTCTGTTGCTGTGGGGGGAGATGGGTGAGTTTTTGGCCTCAAAAATAGTACTCCACTTCGCAATATCGTCTCCGTTCATTGCAGAGGCACATGTAGGGTTACAAGCAGTGAAGTTAGGGATTTCAATGGGTTTTTAATCAGTAGATGTATTAGGGGATTCAAAAACAGTCATAAAAAAATGCAACTCAACAGCAACAAACAAGTCAGTCTTAGGGGCGATCATCCGAGATATTCAAAGAAAGAAACATTACTTCCAAGAAATCAACTTCCAGTTTGTTCACAGATTAGGGAACGATTATGCCCATGAACTTGCCACAGAAGCTTTAAGAAAGGGAGAAGAAAAATACTTGGAGGGTGCAGATTTCACTCGTCTTCAACGCGAATGGGAGGAGAGATGGTTGAGAAACCCAGATTGAAGAGAATCTAGAGAAAATCTGAAGGGATAAGGATAGCAGAAATGAAAGCTTCCTTGAAAACTGCTATCGTTTAAAAGGCTGGTATATGAACTCGAAATGTGAAACAATTAATGGGTACCAGCTAATTGACAACGACTGGATTTGACGTTCCTTTCTTTATTTTTTTATTCTGTTTGTTATTTGTTTTTTACCGAGAGCCTTTTGTTTCTTTTGGGCCAATTTTTCTTCTTTTATTTGCTTTTCTTTACTTAGGCCCAATTCCATTGTTTTATAGGAATTTTTTCTTTCTGTTACTTATTTTATGTTCAATAAATCCAGTCGAAATATTAAAAATAAAATTACATATAAACATATATGCTAAATTAATGAGATTTTATTAAGAATTGGATAATTATTCATTTTTGTGACACAGATTTTGCAATTATGGCAAAAGGTTGCAATCCATTTTTGGTTATTGTATTGATTATGGTACAATATATATATATATATATATATATATTAAGTATTATAAAACACTTCAATCTTGTCATGCATATTAAATAAAATAAATAAGATTATATTAAATGCTAGAAAATTTTTAGGGCTGAAATTAAATTATAATTTTTATGATAATAAAATATAAATTTACTATTTTGATAGCATAAATCTTTATAATTTTAAAGAATTAAATCAAATTTTTATCATTTTAGGGATTAAAATATAATTTTATCTTTATTAACTTAAAACTTAAAATTTTTTAAAGAGATTAAATAAAAAATTTTCGACCACTACCAGCTCCTAACAACTCTACTGTATTAAATAATTAATTAAAATATTGGTAACTTACCGAACAGTTAGAGGATTATTCCATTTTTTAAGAATGACGTAAAATGTTTAACAATGTTCGAATTGCAATTCCAAAATATGATGATTAATGTATTTGAATTCTAATTTCAAATTTGTCATTATTTTTATTTTTTAAAGATTGCTCTAAAATTTTAAATACAACTTATTCTATTTTATTTAAACCTCTTTAATTAGATCAAGTCGATAAGAAATGAATATTAAAAATTATCTGTAAAAAATTTACCGAAGAAGATTTTTTTATACAATATTGTGGGTGGGGGATAGTGTAAACAATTTGAATTTGTGCTAAACGAGTGTTGACAAGAACTTTAACTATTGCTCCATACAAATCAAGATTACTGAAGAGGATACTTATGTTGCATTGCGTTTTTTTCTTTTATACACAATCCTGTTTTATCCTTGTTCTCCTAGTCGATGAAGAAAATACTTGGATTGTTGTTTAAACTAAATAGAGTCTTAAAATGAGTTGAGTTATCTAATAAAAGCTTCATAGTGAAGAAACTTTTTTAAGGATCTTGCTTCCACTCCAAAATTTAATATGAAACAAATCTCTTTTAATTATAATGTCTAGAAGTAGCAAATCATGGAAAGTCTCTAACCCTATTCTATCTCGAATCGTATAGTATTTAATAAAGACAATTTGAATCTATTAAAGTTCTTTATTCAATATTTATATATTATATTTATTCTATTATCTATTCAGTGAACTATACATATATATATTTATCAAAATTATATATTAGTATAATGTTACATATTTTCCATTTTATTGTTGAGTCTCAACTTTTTCAGGAGAACTCTTCGAAGAATTATTCAATAGGCAATCAATGTAACAATTCGATTTAGGGGCTAGTCAGAACAGTGGTTTCGGAACCACTAATCTGAGGTTGAATAAAATTGTTTTAATGTTATTTTATGAGTTATAGCATGATTACAAGAGTGCATGAAAATTTTGGTGCTTTAATTTTAGTGATTGCATGCTTAATTGTGAAAAATGACTAAATTGCATAAAGTGCGAAAGTTCTATTTTATAAGCTAAAGGTGTCTAAAAGCCATAGAATATTAATTGGGGGCCTTTATTGTGCAATTATACCCTTAGATATAGGGTGGTCGGCCATAGGGGACAAACCATGTCAAAATTGGTCAAAGTTGTTGAAATTAGGTGGACTAAATTGATGTTTTATAGTAAAATAACGAAAGGAAAGATATCATCTTTTTTCTCTTCTTCTCCAAAAAAATTAGCAGCAAAATAGGGTGTAACACCCCAAACCCGGCCCATGAGTCCTGACCGGATCTGGTATGTCACGGGGTAAAATAATTTGAATCATTTTGAGTGTCTGGTGAAAATTTGTTAAAATGTGGCTAAGGTATTAAAACGGTGTTTGAAAACTCAGTTGGGCTTTTTATAAACATGGTTGTGTTGATAAACCCTTTTGAAAACATTTGATCATGTAACATTTAATAAATCAGGGTTATAATTGACTTGGTGTAGTTTGTTACCCGATGGTAACATCTTTAAAAACTCGTAGTAGTTACTTAGTTGGAAAAGTTATTTTTAACCGGTTCACTTAACATTTATAAATTCTTTTTGTAATATATAGTATAAGTAAATTAAACAACTAATTAAAACATCCAAATAATAAAGAGCGGCCTTATTACATTCCAAATTAAAAACTTAGAAAAGAAATAACTAAACTTAACGGTAATAAATTTAATTCAAATCCAACGATAAGCATGGCCGCCTCGAGTCCTCTCCGGCTCCATCTCCGCGTTCTACTCATCTGCAAAATAGTAAGGGAAGGGGTGAGTCACCAAGACTCAGTGTGTAAATCCCCCACCCGGAAATGTAACTCATACACAAGATATTAATAAACATGCAATTATGCAACCCAACTAACCATCTATACTCCTTTATTACCCCGTGTGGTCAAAACCACTGGTGGTCAAAACCACTGGTGACTAGTGTCACAAATTTAATGATGGGGCCAACCCATCGTGTGGTCAAAACCACTGATGACCATAGGTCACAAAATATCATAATGTGGTCAAAACCACTGGTGGTACCAAACCACCGGGACTTAGTCACAATTATCATCGGTGTGGTCAAAACCACTGCTAACCGAAGTCACAATAAATCTGATGGGGCCAACCCATCTTGTGGTCAAAACCACTGGTGACAGTCCATAAGATCATCCCCCTCCTCTCATCAATCCCACCATCATCATGCATTATGTACAACATATCATTTAACAGCATATGATGGCAAACTCAATCATATATCATAGACAAAGTAATAGGGGACTTACCCGTCAACCATGATTATGCCACAAGCAAATCACTAGCAAAAAGATTAAAAGGCAAACAATATAGTCATGTTACTAATAAAGTGTGTAGTGAGTTTTACACACCTGTTACCACTGAAATTCCTAGATCCCGAAGATCCGATCTACGACGCTAGATCTTGACCCTATATTCAGCCAATTACCAAGGTTAGTGACTTTGGCCTATTCGGCCAAACCAAATAATACCAAAGGCTCTTGCGGCACTTACCTTAAACGGATTTGATTTCCAAACAAATCCCGAAGCCTTAATTAGCCCCCCACTTACCGAAATCCCAAAATTTGTCACTTGAGTCTCCTTACCTTGGGGAATCAATTCCCGAAAGATCTCCTTACTCTTTTAATCGGCTATGGCCTCCCTACAATCGGTTTAATCACATTAATAAGAATCATAGGCCATTCGGCAATAACCATAGATCCAAAAAAATATCATTCGGCCATGCCCACATACCTCTTACTAAACGGTTGAAAAAGAATCCCGAAAAGAAACTTGTGTTCCCTTGCTATTCGGCCAAAGTAACTCTAATAGAGGAGGAAGGATTTCGGCAAAAAGGGATGGAGTGGTTTCGGCTAATAGAGAAAGAGAAGAAGAGAATTTTTTGAAGAATTTAGCAATTGTGTTTATGAAGAATCGGCCAGCCACAAGAAGAGAAAAGAAAAGAATTTTTTTCTATCAATTTCAGCCCATCTCTTTAGGTGATAAAACCGAATGTGGACAGCCCCCAAGGAGTCCTATAATCGGCCAACACCCCCCTTTTTGTGATAATTTTGGCTATTAATTATCACCTGAAAAATAACATTTATCTTAAGTCTTTATCTCCTAGTCACTCTTCCTACAATTTAAAAGTAATTAAACTACTAACAACTACCCCTTCCAGCCGAAAATGTGCAAAAATTTAAGCCTATGTTTATCCCATTAAGAGTCCAAAATTAAGCCATCACCTCCCCCTCTTCACGCCAGCTTCCAAAAAAAAATAAAAACCCCACTGCTGCTTCTTTGGTTCGAACCCAGGACCTCACTGCCACAGCCCTCTCTTCCAACGCCTCAGGCCATTTCTCCCAATTTGACTTTCATGTCATAGAACCCTATCATTTAATTTTAAAGCCTTCCTACTTAAGCCCATCACTGCATATATAAAAATAAAACGCAAAACGCTGCTCCAACCATTTGAACCTGCGCCCATCTTCACTTCCAACTCCTAAGTGGCGCACGGTAGCCACTTAGCCAACCCAACTTTCATGTCTAAACCTTACCCACAAAATTCTTTAAAGCCTTCTTACTTGGCCCCCTTTCCTTTAACGACAAAAAGCCACTTTGCCAATTAATTCTTTGTGTCATGCTTCTCCCTAAATTTTACTTAACCCCTAAGTCATCTAGTTCCCTTCTTTAAAACACTTAGAAAGAAATTTTTAGTTCTAAGTCAGGCCTAGCTCGGGGTTAATTCTAGACCCTAAAACATGTCAATAATCATAGTATTCATTCTTCCAAGCACACACATGAAAAATAATCAAATTTTCAAACAACCCCTAATTTAGGGTGTTACAGTTCTACCCCCCTTAAAAGAATTTCGGCCTCGAAATTACCTGGATCAGAAGAGTTGGGGGTATTGCTGCCGCATCACATCCTCGGGTTCCCATGTGGCCTCCTCCGTACCATGATTCCGCCACAACGCCTTCACCAAAGGCATCGACTTCCCACGTAGAACTTTGACATCTCGATCCAAGATTTGTAATTGGCTCCTCCTCGAAAGACAAGTCCGAGTTCACTTGATTTTCATCGGCACTACGTGTGAGGGTCCGATCGATAGCGCCTCAACATCGAAACATGGAAGACATCATGGATCCGCTCAATTCCGCCGCAACTCGAAATGGTAAGCTATCAGGTCCCAGCGTTTCAACACCGCGTGACGGTCCGATGAATCTAGGGCTTAGCTTGCCCTTCCTACCAAACCTCAAGACCTTCTTCCAAGGTGATACCTTCAAGAAGACCTTATCACCCATCGATATTCAACCTCTCTTCGCTTAAGATCGCCAGAGATTTCGCCGTCCGACGCCTCCTTAAGACGATCTCGGATTACTCTAACTTTATCCTCCGTCTCTGCCACTAACTCTGGACCCAACATCCGACGTTCTCCTAGTTCCATCCAACATGTAGGAGTACGATATTTCTGACCATACAGCACCTCATACGGTGCCATCTGAATACTCGCTTGATAACTATTGTTATAAGCGAACTCTGCCAATGGTAGGTACTCCTCCCAATTACCACGAAAGTCCAAAACACAGCCCCTCAGCATACCTTCCAATACTTGGATAACCCTCTCAGATTGTCCATCGGACTGCGGATGGAAAGCCGTACTGAAATCCAACTTAGTGCCTAACTCCTGATGTAAAGCCTTCTAAAATCTCGACGTGAACCGAGGATCCCGATCTGAGATAATGGACACCGGTACTCCATGTAACCGCACTATCTCAGCGATATACAACTTAGCTAGCCTTTGGAGCGAATAGTTAACCCTTACTGGTATGAAATGGGCCGACTTAGTTAACCGGTCTACTACCACCCATACGACATCTTTCTTACTGGGCGTAAGGGGAAGCCCACTTACGAAATCCATAGTAATCTCCTCCCACTTCCACTGTGGGATCCTTACCATTGTAATAACCCGATGGCAATTGATGCTCACCTTAACTTGTCGGGCATGTCGCACTTGCCCACTAACTTCGGTTACTTCGCTTAAGACCCGGCCACCAAAACTACTCCCTTAAATCCCGATACATCTTGCTGCTTCCCGGGTGCATAGCGTACGTACTACTATGAGCTTCTTTAAGAATTTGCTGCCTCAATTCATCATCCTTAGGCATGCATACTCTCCCCTGAAAGTATAGCACCCCATTACTACCCAAGCTGAAACCTTCGGCCTCACCATTCTGTACTTGTAACCTCCGAGTACTTAAAGCTTCGTCGGTCAACTGCCTCTCTTTGACCTCATCAATCCAAGAAGGCTTTACTTGCAATTCCGCCAAAAGGCTCCCATCCTCATAGAGACTTAGATGAGCAAACATTGCTCGTAAATTCGCTACCACCTTTCGGCTCAAAGCATCAGCTACCACATTAGCCTTCCCGGATGGTATTCGATTGAGCGAATGTAGTCCTTCAACAACTCAATCCACCTCCGCTGCCTCAGATTTAAATCTTTCTGAGTCAGGAGGTACTTCAGACTTTTGTGATCTGTGTACACGACCGACTTCTCCCCATACAGGTTGTGCCTCTAAATCTTCAAGGCAAAAACTACTACCGCCGATTCCAAGTTATGTGTCGGGTAGTTAACTTCGTGAGGCCTCAACTGTCGTGACGCATAAGCGACCACCTTCCCTTCTTGCATCAACACACACCCTAAACCAGCATGTGATGCATCGCACTATACAGTGAACTTTTTCCCGGCCTCAGGCTGAATCAAGACTGGTGTTTCTGTCAAGATCTTCTTTAGCTTATCGAAACTCTCTTGCTGCTTTTTAGACCACACAAATGGAACCCCTTTTCTCAACAGCTTAGTCAACAGTGCCGCGATTAAGGAGAAATTTTCCATAAATATTCGGTAATATCCTACTAACCCCCGAAAATTCTAAATTTTCGTAACTGACTTTGGTGGCTTCCACTCCAATACCGCCTCAATCTTACGGAATCCACCCTGATTCTCTCGGCTGAAACTACATGCCCTAGAAAAGTTACCTCCTTGAGCCAGAACTCACACTTGCTTTGATTTGGCGTACAACCTGCTTTCTCCTTAGAACTTGCAGAACCACATGAAGATGTGCGTCATGCTCCTCTTCTGACTTCGAGTACACCAAAATGTCATCTATGAAGACCACGACGAACCGATCCAGATAGGGTTGAAAAACCCGATTCATCATGTCCATAAACGCGGTCGGTGCATTTGTCAACCCAAAAGGCATTACCAGAAACTCGTAGTGCCCATACCGAGTACGGAATGCCGTCTTATGGACATCAGCCTCCTTCACCTTAAGCTGATGGTACCTTGACCTAATGTCAATCTTAGAGAACACCGATGCTCCTTTGAGTTGATCGAACAGATCGTCAATCCTGGGCAAAGGATACCGGTTCTTTATTGTCAACTTGTTCAACTACCGATAGTCTATACACATCCTCATTGACCCATCATTCTTCTTGACAAACAGCACTGGAGCTCCCCAAGGCGATACACTTGGTCGGATGAATCCTCTATCCAACAACTCCTGAATCTGTGCCTTTAACTCTACCAATTCTTTCGGCGCCATCCGATACGGAGCTATAGATACTGGTACGATTCCGGGTAACAAGTCTATACCAAATTCAACCTCACGGTCCAGAGGTAGACCCGGAAGCTCCTCTGGAAACACATCAACATAGTCCCTTACAGTCCCGACATCTCCCACAGCAACATCCTTAGCTTCCAAGGCACAGACATGCACCACATAAGCTTCACAACCCTTCCTAACCATCCTTTTCGCCTTCAACGCAGAAACCACATTAGACAGGTAATCTCTCCTTTTACCTATCATTACTACCTCATCACCTTCCACGGTCTTTACTACCATGCGCTTAGCTGCACAATCCAGGCTAGCCTGATACTTCACTAGCCAATCTATTCCGAAAATTAGGTCAAACTCCTGGAATGGTAGTTCCATCAAATCAGCCAAGAACACGACCCCTTGGAGTTCTAGGGGTACGTTCCTATAGAGTTTACTTACTTCTACAGAGTGACCTAAAGGGCTTAATACAGTCATCTTCCTAGAAGTAAGCTCAGAGTCTAGATGCAGAGTTTCCACTATGCTACTAGCAATATACGAGTGGGTTGAGCCAATATCGATCAAAGTATTATAGGGCACACCAAAGATCAAGAACATACCAATTATGACGTCCAGTGCGTCGCCCTCCTCTTGACGCCTCGCGGCATAGACTAGACAAGGTTGTCTAGCCTCAGTACCACCGGTACCTCCCCTCGGTGCCCCACGACCTCTGCCAGCACCATTACCTCCTCTTCCTGCACCACGACCCCTCTGAGGCTGTTGATTATCCCTCCTGTTTGGTGCACGATCCTGACTCTCTGTTCTCAGCCTAGCTGCTTTCTTCGGACAATCCCTAACCCGATGCTCCAAGGACCCACACTCGAAGCATCCCCGATTACCATTCCAACACTCTCCCATGTGAGACTTGCCACACTGAGCACACCATGATGGCCATTGAGGATTAGCAGCAGCAGCAGGCCTAGCAGCTTGATCTGACCCACCAAACCTTGTCTTCTTCTACTGATTACCCGAGAACCTTGAAGGTCCCAAACTCCTCTTATTCTAATTCTGATCTTGGTTTCGTCTAACCTACTGTCTTACCCCTTCAGCAACCTTCAATTTCTCCACTAAGACCGCGAACTCCCGTTCCTGTTGTGGAGCTATCATCATCCTCAGCTCATCTATCAGCCCGTCCTCGAATCTAACACAGCGCTCATGCTCGGTACCCACAATACCACGAGCATACCTACTCAACCGGAGAAATTCGGCCTCATACTCTGCCACCGTCTTATTGCCTTGAACCAGGTTCAAGAAAGCCTTTCGCTGCGCATCCACGTAACTGATTCTGATATATTTCTTTTGATAAGCATCCCTGAAGAATTCCCAGGTGAGATTTTCTACCACTGTTCCATCCCTTACAGTGAGCCACTACTGATATGACTCATCTCGAAGCAAAGAGATTATACCCTTCAATTTCTCCTCAGTTGTAAAATCTAGGTCACCCATGATCCTCTCCGTTGATTCTAACCAATATTCTGCCGCACTGGGTGCCACTCCAGAAACTCCTCTAAATACCTCTGCTCTGTTAGCCCAGAGTCGTTCAACCACAAATTTACGGGTTCCTGCACCCGCGCCTGCCTCAGCAACTCGTTCTAATACTCGTAATACAGCTTGAGATACGACATCGTTACCACCGATCTGATCTTAAAATTCAGTTTTTGCCACCGGCAGATCCGACATCTTATTTCTAGACCCATGTTTGGACCTTGCTGGCTCAGACAATGTCATCCTACCTCTACCGCGGCCACGGGGTGGATGTCCACGACCTCTTGTACTCATTTCTAACGATTGCGTTTATCTGTTTAAGAATTTTATGCATTAGTACTTGTTTCACTTCATTATCCGCGAAGGAATTTTATGATAAGAGTTTTAGGAGTGGTTCTTTCGTAATCATACATGCACACAGTTTTCCATTTATTCATTCAAAGAGACGTTGTAGTTTTCATTGTGATTGTTTTTCCACTACCCAAGGGTATTTTCGTAATTTGTCCTACAGGGGTATTTTTGTAATTTTTCAAAAATAAAAGTTCTCGAATGATTTTGTCAAAAAGTATTTTGGAACTCTTAAATTCCTGGGGTATTTTAAAAAATTTGAAATTCGGGGGTATTTCGGTAATTTTAGACCTCAGGGGTATTTTGGTAATTTTTCACAAATTAGGGTGAATTTGTAAAATTTAACAAATCAGGGGTATTTCAAAAGTTTTAAAACTTTGAGGGCTCTTTTTGATAATTGTATTTTCCAAAATAGTGATGCAAAATTTTGAGGATCAGGGTCATTCTGGTAGGTTTGTTGGTTAGGGGCAATTTCGTAATTTCACCACTAGGGGTATTTTAGTAATTTTCCATAAAAAGATTTCCAAAAATTTGGTTCTAATGGATTTCACAAAAGAAGGATATTTTGGAGAATTTTTTTTCAAAAATTTTTCATATGGAGGGTATTTTGGTAATTTACAAGCCAGGGGTATTTTGGTCATTTTTCAAACTGAAGGGTATTTTGGTCATTTTTTTCTTTTTTAAAACAATATTTTAATTACTTCAAAAACAAAGCGGCTAGTCCCTTTCGGGTTTTAGTTATCGAGTTTAGCCTGTGAGTGAGTCGTCTCAGCTAGGATGAACCGTCACTACGCACGAGGTAGGATTCGAGTGAGTAGGAGGTGAGTCACTAGGACTGCTTAAATACCAGGCTCCCACCGAATCCAATCCTAGACATGCGTATAACGATTGCCACATCCCTTGCTCAGTGACAACTCACAGGGTTGTTTAAGAAATTATTAAATCTTATGCGTTGTTTGTTGGGGTTCGCTAACCCTAGGGTTCAACAATTCCTATTCTAATATTCTACGTTCCCAATTTACCCTTCTACCCCTATCATGTATTCACCAAAAATAGATAGAAGTACTTACCTGGGCGGATTGGTGCCAGAGACTCGGTGCCATGCTGTTCAAGCCAAAATCAGTTTCAAAACATTCCAATAAGGCCTACTAATATAAACAAAACATTTTGGGCCTTGGGCCCCCCACAGCCGAGTTTTGAATCGGGCTCTAATACCAAAAATGTAACACCCCAAACCCGGCCCATGAGTCCTGACCAGATCTGGTATGTCACGGGGTAAAATAATTTGAATCATTTTGAGTGTCTGGTGAAAATTTGTTAAAATGTGGCTCGGTATTAAAGCGGTGTTTGAAAACTCGATTGGGCTTTTTATAAACATGGTTGTGTTGATAAACCCTTTTGAAAACATTTGATCATGTAACATTTAATAAATCAGGGTTATAATTGACTTGGTGTAGTTTGTTACCCGATGGTAACATCTTTAAAAACTCGTAGTAGTTACTTAGTTGGAAAAGTTATTTTTAACCGGTTCACTTAACATTTATAAATTCTTTTTGTAATATATAGTATAAGTAAATTAAACAACTAATTAAAACATCCAAATAATAAAGAGCGGCCTTATTACATCCCAAATTAAAAACTTAGAAAAGAAATAACTAAACTTAACGGTAATAAATTTAATTCAAATCCAACGATAAGCATGGCCACCTCGAGTCCTCTCCGGCTCCATCTCCGCGTTCTACTCATCTACAAAATAGTAAGGGAAGGGGTGAGTCACCAAGACTCAGTGTGTAAATCCCCACCAAAATATAACTCATACACAAGATATTAATAAACATGCAATTATGCAACCCAACTAACCATCCGTACTCCTTTACTACCCCGTGTGGTCAAAACCACCGTGGTCAAAACCACCGGTGACTAGTGTCACAAATTTAATGATGGGGCCAACCCATCGTGTGGTCAAAACCATCGATGACCATAGGTCACAAAATATCATAATGTGGTCAAAACCATCGGTGGTACCAAACCACCGGACTTAGTCACAATTATCATCGGTGTGGTTAAAACGATCACGATCAAGTCACAATAAATCGATGGGGCCAACCCATCTTGTGGTCAAAACCACTGGTGACAGTCCATAAGATCATCCCCCTCCTCTCATCAATCCCACCATCATCATGCATTATGTACAACATATCATTTAATAGCATATGATGGCAAACTCAATCATATATCATAGACAAAGTAATAGGGGACTTACCCGGCAACCATGATTATGCCACAAGAAAATCACTAGCAAAAAGATTAAAAGGCAAACAATATAGTCATGTTACTAATAAAGTGTGTAGTGAGTTTTACACACCTGTTACCACCGAAATTCCTAGATCCCGAAGATCCGATCTACGATGCTAGATCTTGACCCTATATTCGACCAATTACCAAGGTTAGTGACTTTGGCCTATTCGGCCAAACCAAATAATACCAAAGGCTCTGCGGCACTTATCTTAAACGGATTTGATTTCCAAACAAATCCCGAAGCCTCAATTAGCCCCCCACTTACCGAAATCCCAAAATTTGTCACTTGAGTCTCCTTATCTTGGGGAATCAATTCCCGAAAGATCTCCTTACTCCTTTAATCGGCTATGGCCTCCCTACAATCGGTTTAATCACATTAATAAGAATCATAGGCTATTCGCCATAACTATAGATCCAAAAATATCATTCGCCATGCCCACATACCTCTTACTAAGCGGTTGAAAAGAATCACGAAAAGAAACTTGTGTTCCTTGCTATTCGCCAAAGTAACTCTAATGGAGGAGGAAGGATTTGGCAAAAAGGGATGGAGTGGTTTCGCTAATAGAGAAAGAGAAGAAGAGAATTTTTGAAGAATTTAGCAATTGTGTTTATGAAGAATCGGCGGACACAAGAAGAGAAAAGAAAATAATTTTTTATCAATTTCACCCTCTCTTTAGGTGATAAAACCGAATGTGGACAGCCCCAAGGAGTCCTATAATCGCCAACACCCCTTTTTGTGATAATTTTGGCTATTAATTATCACCTGAAAATAACATTTATCTTAAGTCTTTATCTCCTAGCCACTCTTCCTACAATTTAAAAGCAATTAAACTACTAACAACTACCCTTCCAAATAAAATGTGCAAAAATTTAAGCCTATGTTTATCCCATTAAGAGTCCAAAATTAAGCCATCACCTCCCCTCTTCACGCCACTTCCAAAAAATAAAACCCCATCGCTTTGCTTCTTTGGTTCGAACCTGTGGCCTCACCGTCATGACCCTCTCTTCCAACGCCTGTGCCATTTCTCCCAATTTGACTTTCATGTCATAGAACCCTATCATTTAATTTTAAAGCCTTCATACTTAAGCCCATCACTGCATATATAAAAATAAAATGCAAAACGCTGCTCCAGCCATTCGAACCTGCGCCCATCTTCACCTCCAACTCCTAAGTGGCGCACGGTAGCCACTTAGCCAACCCAACTTTCATGTCTAAACCTTACCCACAAAATTCTTTAAAGCCTTCTTACTTGGCCCCCTTTCCTTTAACGCTAAAAAGCCCAAAAATAAAACTCATCCCCCCCTTGTATCTCCCAAGAATCGAACCCAAGACCTACCTATTCGTTCCCCCTAAGCCTTTAAGTGGCGCATGGAAGCCACTTTTCCAATTAATTCTTTGTATCATGCTTCTCCCTAAATTTTACTTAACCCCTAACTCACCTAGCTCTCTTCTTTAAAACACTTAGAAAGAAATTTTTAGTTCTAAGTCAGGCCTAGCTCGGGGTTATTTCTAGACCCTAAAACATGTCAATAATCATAGTATTCATTCTTCCAAGCACACACATGGAAAATAATCAAATTTTCAAAAAACCCCTAATTTAGGGTGTTACATAGGGGGTTTGAGAGCTCAAAAAATTCAGCAAGCTTTTCTCCTTGCAAGTAAGTGCTTTAATGGCCATTCTTTGTTAATTTTTGTACTTTTGGAACCTCTAAAGCTTAAGCAAGCTAAAGAGAAGACTATTTTGCAAAAATATTGAAAGTTTAGGGTCTTTACATGTGAGAATTTATGTTGTTTACTGCATTTTTATGGAAGAAAATGAGTCTTAGTCGTTAGACAAACAACTCTTGTGAAAGGTGTTTCCATGAAAACACCTAAGAGGAACTTTTTGTAAAGGTTGTAAAATAGGTGTTAAATGTGTGAAATACTAGGTTTTGAGGGTTTCCATAAGAGTAATAAATGTTCATCCAGGCTTGTAAAAGGAGAAAATTTGATTAGAATCAATTTACGAGCCTAGGGGTAAAATCGTCATTTTGTGAAAGCCTAACGACAAAATGGTAATTTTTCCAAAATATGATTATTGAAATGTAATGGTTAATTTGGTAATTAAATGAGATAATTTGCTATTATAGATCAAGAAGAACGAGGAATTAACCTTGACCGAGGAAAAGGCAAGGTTCGACTAGATCGGTAAATTGGCATATTTTAGTACTGAGGTAAGTTTGTGTATAATAAATTCAACATCATATTAATAAATTTTTAAATGCTTGATATTAGTGATGTTGTATATTATTTCTGTGAGATTGAGGAATGATGTTGAATGAGAAAATGATGAAACTTTATGATGTTGAAGTCCCGGTTGGACTTTAAGAAGTGAGAGGTTATCATCATCGAGACATGAGATTGGTAAGGTCCCGTATAAGACCATGCCTAGGACATGGCCTTGGCACCAAATTAAGATCTCGTGTAAGACCATATCTGGGATATGACATCGACATCGACATCGAATATAAAAATCGTATAAGACCATATCTGAGATATGACATCGACATTGATATGAGATCTCGTATAAGACCATATCCGAGATATGGCATCGGCATCGAGATGTGACTCTATGTAAGACCATATCTGGGATGTGGCAATGATGTCGTGTTTATGTGTATGATGATGATTGTGTATCCTCAGGAAATTCAAGTGAGTCATTAAGAAAAATAGTCAGGTTTGTAATAGAGATGAAATTAGTGCTAAAGCTATGTGATGAAGTGATACAGGGACATGTGAGTAATTCACAAGAAATGTTTACGATATGTGACATGACAGGTAATTGGTAAGAGTAAGCATGAGTAAGTTATAGCAATATGCTTGAGACTTTGTGTTCTTATTCAATGCAATGGATGTAGGGCATTATGAGCTTTTATGTTGCTATTTATTTCATGCAAACTTACTAAGCTTTATGCTTACCCCTCTCATTTCCCTTTTCCTTGTAGTATCGCCAAGCTAACTCGAGGATCGTACGACGTCGGAGTCCAGAATCACACTATCTATTTCTCTACGGTATAGAAAAGTTAGATTTATTTTGAGTATGGCATGTATAGGACTTGGTCATTTTGTTATGTCATATTTGTTATCCAAAGTGTTGGCTATTAGTGTTGTACAATTCTTTTTGTAAATGGTCATTGGGAATTGGCCAACACTTGACAAGTTCATATATTCAATGATGATGAAATTCATGAAGTGCATGCTTGTGTGGATGTCTTGATTTTGAGTTCTTGGAAATACCTTATGGTCATGATGTATGTTGAATTGATTTGGTATAAGTGTTGTTGCTTTGTAGGGTGGCAAATGGCTTGGTAGACAGCCTTATAATTGTCCACACGGGTAGACACATGGGCGTATGTCTAGGCCGTGTGTGACACATGGTCAGCCTCATAAGCGTGTTGAGAGGCCGTGTGTCCCTATGCATACTAGGTTGACAAGTCAGAATACCTATTAGTAAACACACGGGCTGAGACACTGCCATGTGTCTTGACCGTGTGAGAGACACGGCCTAAGACACGGGCATGTGTCCAAGCCGTGTGAAGTTTGCATCTGAAATTAGAAATTTAATTCGACACATGGTCTAAGGACAAGGGCGTGTGCCTTGGCCGTGTGACCTTATTGAGATGATGATGTCATAAACAGAATGTCAAGGTTTTCACACACTAACGAAGACACAGGCGTATCATGGCCGTGTGAGGGACACGAGCTCTGGACATGGGCATGTGCTAGGCCGTGTGAAAACCCCTGTAGGTTCAAAGTGAAAAATAAATCCACACGGGTGTGAAACACGGGCATCTGTTATGTCACACGGGCATGTCTCATCCTTCATACGGGCGTGTGGCCCTGTTTTGAGTCAAATTTTTCTAACAACCCGACTTAGGGCCTAGTCAGAATAGTGGTGCGAGACCACAAATCTAAAGTAGAAATATGTGTTTAAATGATTTTACAAGGCTTATGAGGTGTTTGCATAATTGTATGAAAGTTTCATGAAGGAATTTTATTAGTTAGTGAATAAATTGTCTATTAGGACTAAATTGCAAGAATTAGGAAATATGAGATTCTAGAAGATTTAAGTATGAAATAGTATCATAAAAATTACTAGAGGTCCTTATTTAGCAATTAGACCATTATTTATGATGGACAAAAATGGACAAGGGAAGGAAAAATCTCAAGAAAGGGCATTAAGGGCAATTTGGTCATTTGGTAAATTAATGAATTAAAAAGGGAAAAAGAAGTAAAAAATGGTGTCCATCTTCTTCCCCTTGGCCGAAAATCACAAGGAAGATATAGCTAGGGTTTCTTCAACTTTCAAGCTTGATAGTAAGTGCATCTAGCCCTATTTTTAATGTTCTTCGTATTTTTAATACCCTCATAGCTCGGTTTAGCTATTTCTAGCTATATTTTGAGATAGGGTTTATGTTTAAAAATTTACCCATGTGTGACATGCATGTATTTTGATTTTATGGAAGATTATGAAAGTTTGATGTTGGGTAAACATTTTTTTCTAAGTTATTTTCATGAAAAATGAATGTAAGGACTAAATTGTGAAAGTTATGAAAATGGTCATATATGAGTGAAATAGTAGAAATTGAAGGTTGCTATAGTTAAGAAAATGATTTTGCTAGACTTAAAATACAAGAAAGTTGAATGAAAATTATTTGACAAGCCTAGGGGCAAAAGTGTAATTATGAGAAAGTTTAGGGGCAAAATTGTAATTTTTTAAAAGTATGAATTTTGAGTCGATTTATTCAATGTGAATATTAAACAAGTTAAATTGTCATTATAGATCAAGAAACGCAAAGCCCGGATCGTAATCGAGGTAAAACAAGGTTGAGGACTAAATTGCACAATTCTACACATTTTGAGTACCGAGGTAAGTTTGTATGAAATTAATGTTACAATTGTTGTTATGTTTAAAATTAATTATTATTTTTGTGAAATGTATGTTCTTTACATGAAATGATCATTAACACTATGATGATAAAGTGAAGGAGAATAAGTAAGTAAGTAAAAGTCTCGATTGAAGTCTCTGAATAGCGAGGATACCTATGTCATAACATGAACGAAGGAAAGCCCGTATAAGACAATGTCTGAGACAAGGAAACGGTATCAAGGAATGTAGGTCCCGTGTAAGACCATGTCTGGGATATGGCATCGGAACCGAACGTAGATCTTGTGTAAGACCATGTTTGGGACATGGCATCAGCATCGAATAAGGAAGGTCTCATGTAAGACCATGTCTGGGACATGGCATTGACACCATATGAGGAAGGTCTCGTGTAAGACCATGTCTGGGATATGGCATCGACACTATATGAGGCAGGTCAGTGTAAGACCATGTCTGGGACATGGCTTCGGCACCAAAGAAAGATTTCGTGTAAGACCATGTCTGGGGCATGGCATCAATATTAAGCTAAGGAATCCCGTGTAAGACCATATCTAGGATATGACTTTGGAATATGAGGTGACCCCATGTAAGGCCATATCTGGGATATGGCATTGGCATCAAGACTTATGTTTGACAACGTTGAGTATCCTCCGTTATTTCGGGAAATTTAATGGGCAAAAGAATTAAGTATGAGAAAGGTAATAGATGAGATGAGTAAGTAAAATTGATGATGAGATAAGTTGTATGAGAATGATTAAAAGTCCATGTAAGTTAAAAAGGATCAAGATTCAAATTTTGACCATGATAGTTTAAATACTAAACCATGTACTGAGTGATACAGGTACTATGAGTAAAAACAAGATAAGGTAACACTTAAGTGATGGGTAAGTATGAGCAAGAGTAAGTATGAGTAAGTAAGCCTTGTACATGAGTTTTATGTGTTCTTGTTCCATGATGAATGGGTTAAATTTTCAAGCAATTGTGTTACTTCTTAAGATTTCATACAAGCTTACTAAGCTATAAGCTTACCTTTCTCTTTTCCCTCTTTTCTTGTAGTTTAGCCAAACTAGTTCGAGAATCGAAGAACGTTAGAGCTCGGATTACACTATCAACCCTCATTTTGGTATAGCAAAGTTGATTATTTTGAGTATGGCATGTATAGGAGGTCGATCATTTTGAATTATGTTATATTGGGGAAAAATAGTTAGTTGTTAAAAGTATACATATCTTTTGTATATGGCCATTAGAAATTGGTTGATATGTGATAAGTTTTATACCTTTAATGATGATGAGGTTATGCATTTAAGTTTATGAAATGAATGGAAAAATTGAGTTGCTTGAGAATGTATAAGTGTGTTTATGTTTCAGGGTGGCAATTGGCTTGGAAAATAGCCTATAATTGTCCACACGGGTAGACACATGGGCGTGTGTCTAGGCCGTGTGTGACACACAGTCAGCCCCATGGGTGTGTCGATAGGCCGTGTGTCCCCTGCATCAAACCTCAAAGAATATGATTCGTCACACGGGCCATTACACGGGCGTGTGCCCTGATTGTGTGCCATTAAGGGTTTGATGACGTCATAAACAGAGAGCTCCACGGGCGGAGGACACGTGCATGTCTAGGCTGTGTGAAGGACACGGGTTATAGGCACGGGCGTGTGCTCAACCGTGTGAAATAATTTAGTGTTAACCACAGGTGTCAAACACGTGCATGTCTTAAGGGCACACGGGCGTGTCCCTTTAACCACACAGGCGTGTGGCCCCTGCTTAGGCAAAAAGTTTTTAAGAGTGATAGAGTATCAGGATGTACTTTGAAACTCTCCAGACTTATGATTAAGGCCTCGTAGGCCCATTATATATATGATATGATTAAAGAAGGAAAGGTTTTAAAATGGAACGAAATTTTATGTCTCATAAATGTATGATTAAGTAAGGATAAGTACGATAATGCCTCGTATCCAGTTTCGGCGTCAGACTCGGGTAAGAGGTGTTACATTCTAAGTGTTCAAAAGTTTTTAGCTTGGTCCCGAATCATTTTGAGTGTAAGTTTAGGGTATCGTAGGCCTATAATAAGGACATTATGGTCTCGAATGAAAATTTTTAATTTGAAATGAAGTTTTTATGGATCGAAATTGTATGATTGAGCTAGTTAAGTACGATAATGTCTCGTACCCGGTTTAAATGTTGAATATGGATAAAGGTGTTACATTTAGTAGTATCAGAGCTGTGATTTAGTCGATTTTTGGACTAACGTAGCGTAAGTTTGAGTCTAGGTATACATGCCATACATATGAGTATTTACAAAATGATAGTGTGACGACTCCTGACGATTTGAATTGTGGTTTTTATATAGTAAATGGATCCCGATCGAGCTGCAGTCGATGATGCTGCAAGTAATACATCAGCTCCCACGAGACTTTGAGTCAGGGAGAAGAGGCGCAAGAAGCCTTTCTCCATATGATGAGCAACTGGTACACTGAGTATATACGAGCAAATCTTAATGCTCAACCCTCTCTACCCCTACCTATTCCTCATCCCACTCCTATAGCTCCCCAAGTGGTAGAGGTAGTAAGAAGAGAAAGGTCCCCGATTGACAAAATCCAGAAATAAGGAGCTTAGGAATTTCGGGCTAGTAAAGATGATGATCCGGAAAGGGCATTCTGGCTTGAGAATACCATCAAGGTATTCGATGAGTTGTCATGCACCCCTAAAGAGTGCATGAAGTGTATGGTATCTCTCTTGAGAGATTTGGCCTATCAGTGGTGGAACACCCTTGTGTCGGTGGTACCAAGGGAGAGAGTTAACTGGGAATTCTTCCAAGAGGAGTTCTAGAAGAAGTACATTGGTCAAAGATTCATCACCCAAAAAATAAAGGAATTCTTGGAGCTAAAACAAGGTCGAATGAAGGTGATTGAATATGAGCGTGAGTTCAGAAGGCTCAGTAAATATGCTCGAGAGTGCGTATCGACAGAAGCCATTATGTTTAAAGGGTTCGAGGAAGGGTTAAATGAGGATATCCGTTTATTTGTTAGTGTCCTAGAACTAAAAGAATTTGTGGTGCTAGTAGATTGAGCCTGTAAGGCCGAGGAACTGGTCAAAGAGAAAAGGAAGGCTGAAATTGAGTCTCGCAATTCGAAGAAGAGACAATTAGGCAAGTTATCCCAATCCTCATCCAAGAAGTCAAGAGATTTCACTATTTGATTAGCCACCTTAGTTGGATTTTCAAGTAGAAGTAAGGGTAGACAGTACTCGGGGTCTAAAGCTCAGACTACTTCGATTGCTAGTCGATCGAGTAGACTGAAATGCTTGCAGTGTGCAAACGTCATCCCGGGGAGTGTTGAGCAAACGAGAAAGCTTGTTTTAAGTGTGGATCCCTAGACCACTTTATCAGGGATTGCCCTGGGGTGGGTGAGAAAGAGAAACCTCAGAGTACAAGACTTGGAAGTACTACTAGAGGGAGGCCACAGAGAAACCCGAGAAATGAAATGAGTGGTAAGAATACATCTAGAGAGTAGACTGCAAGAGCTGAGGGTAGAGCACCGGTAAGAACATATGCTGTTTGCGCTCACGAAGAGGCATCCTCCCCTAACGTGATCACGGGTATATTTGCATGAAAGGAGTCTCTAGCATGAACATGCCTGTAGAGTCCACTGAATTTGTAATAAGAGTGTCAAATCCCTTAGGCAATGTGTGTTAGTGGATAGAGTATGCAAAGATTGTCCTTTGATGATTAGAGGTCATTACTTTCCGGCTAATCTCATGTTATTTCTGTTTGATGAATTCGATGTCATCCTTGGGATGGATTGGTTAACTACTCATGATGTGATAGTGAATTATGGAAAGAAGTTCATTGAGTTGAAATGTGAAAGTGGGGATCTTATTCGTGTTGAATTAGATGAGCAAGACAGATTGCCAGTAGTGATATCTTCCTTGTTGACTCAGAAATATCTAAGAAAAGGGTACAAAGATTACCTTGCCTTTGTGATGAATGCTAGAGAGACTGAGTTAAGAATTGAATCAGTTCCCATAGTATGTGAATATCTAGATGTTTTCCCAGAGGAATTTCCAGGCCTACCTCCAGTTAGAGAGATTGATTTTGAGATTGAGTTAGCTCCTGGTACTACCCTCATTTCTATTGCTCCATATAGAATGGCTCCAACTGAGTTAAAAAAACTGAAGGCACAGTTACAAGAGTTAACGGATAAAGGCTTTGCAAGATCAAGTTATTTTCCATAGGGTGCTCTTGTACTATTTGTGAAGAAGAAAGATGGTTCTATGAGGTTATGCATAGATTATTGGCAGCTTAATAAGGTAACTGTGAAGAACAAGTACCCATTGCCAAGAATCGATAATTTATTTGATCAATTGAAGGGAGCCACGGTGTTTTCCAAGATAGACTTGAGGCCTGGATATTATCAGTTGAGAGTCAAGGACTCGGATGTGTCGAAAATCGCATTTCGGATAAGGTATGGTCACTATGAATTTTTGGTCATGCCTTTCGGTTTAACAAATGCCCCTGCAGTTTTCATGGATTTGATGAATCATATCTTTTGGCCATATTTGGATAAATTTGTTGTAGTATTTATAGATGATATATTGATCTAATCTTGGGATGAGAATGAGCATGCTGAGCATTTGAGAACGGTTCTGCAAATTTTGAGAGGTAAACAATTATATGCCAAGTTTAGTAAAAGTGAATTTTGGCTTAAAGAAGTAGGATTTTTAGGGCACATTGTCTCGGGAGATGGAATTAGAGTCGACCCGAGTAAGATTTCAGTGATTGTTGAATAGAAACTGCCAAGGAACTTAACCAAGGTTAGGAGTTTTCTAGGCCTCACTGGCTATTATAGATGATTTATCAAGGGATTTTCCATGATAGCTACTCCGATGATGAGGTTGCTACAAAAAGATGTAAAGTTTGAATGGACAGAAAAGTGCCAACAGAGTTTTGAGAAATTAAAGGTGTTGTTGACTGAGGCTCCTATTTTAGTGCAACCTGAGCTGAGAAAAGAATTTGTGGTTTAAAGTGATGCATCCCTGAATGGATTAGGTTGTGTACTCATGCAAAAAGGCAAGGTGATAGCATATGCCTCTAGACAATTAAAGCCGCACGAGAAAAATTACCCGACCCACGATTTGGAGTTAGCCACAATTGTATTTACACTAAAGATTTAGAGACACCATTTATATGGTGAGAAATGTCGGGTGTTTACTGATCATAAGAGCCTAAAGTACTTGATGACTTAAAAGGAGTTGAATCTAAGGCAGAGAGGATGGTTAGATCTAATAAAGGATTATGAGTTAGTGATTGACTACCATCCTGGAAAGACGAATGTGGTCACCGGTGCCTTAAGTAGGAAATCCTTGTTTGCGCTGAGGACATTAAAACACGGATAGCTTTGTCAGATAATGGTTCTATTCTAGCTGAGTTGAGGACTAGACCAATATTTCTCCAAGAGATTTGTGAAGCTCAGAAAAGGCGAAAATGATTTACAGGCTAAAAGAGTTCAATGTGAGTCAAATGTTGAGCCAGACTTTTAGATAAGTCCTGATGGATGTTTGATATTCTGAGATAGGGTCTGTGTACCCAGATATGATAATCTTATTCGGAAGATTCTGTATGAAGCACATAGTTGATGTTTGTCTGTACATCTAGGTAGCACGAAGATATATAATGACTTGAGGAAATGGTATTGGTGGCCGAGTATGAAGAAAGGCATTTCCGAGTTTGTATCAAGATGCCTAATTTGTCAACAAGTGAAGGCTAAACACCTAGTACCTTCTGGTCTACTTCAGCCTATTATGGTTCCCAAGTGGAAATGGGACTGTATTACTATAGACTTCATGACGGGCTTGCCGTTGACGTCGAAAAAGAAAGATGTCTTATGGGTCATGGTCGATAGACTCATGAAGTTAGCCTATTTCATACGTGTATGGGTTGACTACTCGCTTGATAAGTTGGTAGATTTTTATGTGACAGAAATAGTAAGACTTCACGGAGTACCGTTGTCTATTATTTTGAATAGAGATTTGAGATTTATGTCACGATTTTGGAAAAAGTTGCAAGAGGCTTTAGGCACAAAATTGAGCTTTAGTACAGCTTTTCATCCACAAACTAACGGGCAGTCGAAGAGAGTGATACAGATACTTGAGGACATGCTTCGATGTTGTGTTTTGGAATTCCAAGGTAATTGGGAAAAATACTTACAATTGGTGGAATTTGCCTACAATAACAGCTTTCAGTCGAGTTTGAAGATGGAGCCTTATGAGGCATTGTATGGGCGTCAGTCTCAAACGCCATTGTATTGGACCGAACTCAGAGAGAATCAGATTCACGGGGTCGACTTAGTCAGAGAAACTAAAGAGAAAGTAAAAGTGATACGTGAATGTCTAAAAGCTGCCTCAGATAGACAAAAGTCCTATGCGGACTTGAAACGGAAAGAGATTGAGTTTCAAGTCTATAACACCCCAGACCCGGCCTAGACGTTACGATGAATTTGGTGTGTCACATCGGAGTGCTTTTCGAAAATAGGACTTGCTGTTAAGAATTCGATTTGAAAAACCCTTTTAGTTTTTTTTCTTTTATTGCTTGCAAAAGTTTGGCAAGTTAAGTTGTTACTAATTGAAATCAATTTGTCAAAACGATTGCCATACTTATCACAGTTGATTCTTTAAACTGAATAAAACCGCAAAAGCTTTTAAAAACCTTGAAGTTTAAGGCGTGTGTTTTCCTTGAAAATAGTTATTATTTTGGAAACTCATCTTTTCCTAGTCTAGCAGTTTATGGTAAAAAAAATCAAAGCCTAAATAAAAGTTAAACCACAAATGGCCTTATTACAAACCAAAACCCAATATGAAATTTAACGTAAATAAAGTCAAATGCAAAACAACTGCGTTCGTGTGGCCACCTCTGAAAGGCTAGGGATTACCTGTACAGTTAAAAAGAAAGGGTGAGTTTATGAAAACTTAGTGTGTAATCTCCTAACAGTCAATCAGTAAATAGTACATGCAATAATAGTCTAGGCCTTAGCCCTATGCAGTAACAATACAATCTAGGCCTTAGCCTATACAGAACAGTGTGGGTCTAAGCCCAATACAATATCTGTACAGTGTAGAGCAACCATGTAACCCACCCAAGTCCATCCATTACACCACCCGTACCAACCAACACACCATGTGGGGATATAAATCAACCCACCCAACCAGCATACCAATATTGCAGTAAAGCTACCAGTAATAAGAATGCGGCGTGAGTCACCGATGAATGATAAGTGTGGCGAGCCACCATGTCGATGAATGTGACATAGTCACCAAGATCTGATTTCCTCTATAATAGAATCCCAACCCCATGTAGGATTTCATGGCATAAATATTACATATATGCAATGTGTCATGCCCAGAACAGTCATACAAACATTGATCAACCTACCACTAATGGTATAATGGTCATTTCCAAAGATTAGGGGTAAAACAGTAATTTTACCCCTGGGGGTATTTTGGTTATTTTACCAATTTTGGGGTCATGGTACAGATAACGACCCTTCATAAGGTCTACAGTCATCTCGAACGACTCATATAACCCATATGGCCAGAATAGTGTAAATGGGCTCACAAGCTCGTGTGGCCCATTTAGCCCAAATTCAGTCGTGACTATGCGATCACCATAGCTCAATCCATAATTTAGCACTTACTGTAAGTTTTACCCCTGTGGGGCCCACGAACCTGTTGGGCCCATATGGCCCATTTTGGCCCATCGTGGCGTAAGACGGCCCAAGTCTGCGAGAATTGTTATGGCAGCCACTACAGCCTGTCGCCCATGATCTATGGGCTCGGTTTAACCACACAAGCGATTGTACGCTCGTGAGGCCCAAAATACTAAAATTTTAGCTTTTCGGCTTTTGTCGATTCATAATAAAAATGGGGTGTGATTACACGCCTCTTTCAATTTTCTAACAGTAACGATTTATGGTGTACAGTCACACACACACACACACACACACCCCTATTATGGGTTGTAGTTGAAGCGCTTCCAAGACTAAACACCTATGATAACAAAAACCCTAACAATTAGTCTCAAACCCTCGTTAATCCATCACCATAATATTGAAAATGCTTTAATCAAACTAACGCTACTTACCAATCAACAACTGCAATCTTCTCTAGTCCCAAAACCATGTATTCTTTTCAATGCTATACCTTCATAAGAACCATTAACCGATTCATAAGAATATATAATCCCATAAGAATATGTATATACTATGCTTAAAGCACTTACCAAGAATCAAAAGATACCTTACAGGGAAAAAGTAATCGGCCTACCCCTTGGTTAAGGAAAACGAGTCCCTAACAACATTCGAATGAAAAAAAAGGTGTTAGATAAACTTATCTCCACAGCAAACAAGAAGAAAATAGCCTTTCGGTTTAAGAGATACAAAATCGAGCATGGAGGAAGAAGCCAACCAAGATTCAGTTAGAGTAACCACTTACCATTAAATTGAAGAGATTAAGAAATGGTTAGGAATGAAGGAAAGAAGGTGTTTAGGCCTTAACAGATTCGGTCAACACAAGAAGAACAAAAGTTTTCAGAGAGAAGTATTCGGCTATGTTGAAAAGAAAAGAAACAATGAGAGGGAAAAGAAGAAGTTGAGTTCGGCTAGAAGAAATGAAAAGGCAACATATATTCGGCTATGAGTGATTCGACAGCTTTTGAAACAAGGAAGAGAGAAAAAGTTTGAGAAGAAATGACATAGGACTTTCGGTATTTTGACACTTACAGTTCAGCATAAAAGACTTGCTCTAAACAAATCCCGAAGAAACACAAGTGATTACCAAAGAAATTGGCACTAGAGAGAAAATGAGCCAAAAATACAGAAACCCCAAATTGACTAAGAGGAAATTCGTCACCTACTCAAAACACCATTTGCCGAAAATGCACATTTTTCACCAAAAAGCCACCCATTTCAGCTACAACTCTTCCTCCAATCTCTAACTCCTAGAAAATCTCCCTGATACTCTCCCCTTATCCCTCTTTGATATCTTCTACAAACATATCACAAGACCAATTCAAATTCTCCAATGCTAGAGTTCAAATCCAACACAAACTCTTGCTGCCCCAGTTAATAAAATAAACATTCCCTGCTTGACATGGGATTCGAACCTTTGCCCTCTCTTATGCTCCATACGCTACATGCCACCACAACACAAGCTCCTTTTGTGACTTAAAACAAGCACCATACTTAAAAAGACCCATGTGTCAACATCTATATACCTTTAAGGGCAAAAACTAAAATTTTTCCAAGGCCATAACTCGGACCCAGGCTTCTTAAAAACCCCCAAACACACCCCATATCATCTAGCTAACACACCATACATGCAATTTAACAAATCATACAAAATAATTATAAACCTTATATTTTTGGGGCGTTACAACTCTACCGCCTTAAAAAAATTTCGGCCTTAATATTTACCTGGTCAGAATAGGTGAGGATATTGTTGTTTCATTGCCTCCTCAGGCTCCCACGCGTCTTCCTCGGTACCGTGATTACGCCAAAGCATCTTGACCAAAGGAATAGATTTCCTCCTTAATACCTTAACATCACGATCCAGTATCTACACCGGTTCTTCCTCAAAAGTCAGATCAGGTCTAACCTTAATCTCCTCAATCGGTACTATATGTGAGGGATCAGAGTGGTATTGCCTCAGCATGGAGACGTGGAACACATCATGTATCTGATTTAACTCAGAAGGTAACTTGAGTTGATAGGCGACCGGTCCCATACGCTTTAATATACGGTAGAGTCTGATGAATCTAGGGCTCAGTTTGCCCTTCTGTCCAAATCTCAGAATCTTCTTCCATGATGAGACCGTGAAAAAGACATAATCTCCCACAGAGTACTCAATCTCTTTACGCTTTAAATCTGCATACAACTTCTGCCTATTAGATGCTTCCTTTAACTGATCTCGAATCAACTTTACTTTTTCTTCGATTTTAGAAACTAACTCTGGACCCAAAACTCACCGCTCACCAAGTTCTGTCCAACAGGTAGGGGTGCAACACCTACGATCATATAACGCCTCATACGGTGCCATATGAATACTAGCTTGGTAGCTATTGTTATATGCGGACTTTGCTAATGGCAAGTAGTCTTCCCAACTACCTTTGAAATCAATTACACAGCTTCTTAGCATGTCCTCCAATATCTGAATCACCCTCTCCGACTGACCTTCAGTCTGAGGGTGAAATGCAGTGCTGAAGTCCAACCTTGTACCCAAAACCTCGTTTAACTTTTTCCAGAATCGAGATGTGAATCTAGGATCTCTGTCTGAAATGAAAGAAACTGTACCCCAAGCAGTCTCACAATCTCAGCCACATATAAATTATCCAACTTTTGCAGCGAATAATTAGTACGGACCGGTATAAAGTGGGCAAATTTAGTCAGTCGGTCAACAATAACCCATACCGAGTCTTTCTTAGTTGGCGTTAAGGGTAACCCACTTACAAAATTCATGGTTACCCTCTCCCATTTCCAAAGTGGAATCTTTACTTGCTGCAGTAACATAGAAGGTAATTGGTGCTCAGCCTTAACTTGCTGGCATGTCAAACACTTACCCACGAAATCAGTAACCTCGCGCTTAAGCCCTAGCCACCAGTACAGTGCACGTAGATCTCGATACAACTTGTTTCCACCAGGATGCATAGCATAAGGACTGCTATGTGCCTTCCGTAGGATAGACTACCTCAGATCAGAATATCTCGGTATACAAACTCTCCCACAGAAACATAGTACTCTATCACTATTCAACCCAGAATCCGTGGTCTCCCCCTTCTTAACCAATCGGAAACGAGGAACCAACTTTTCATCCAACAACTATTTCTCTTTAATTTGATTAGTCCAGGTCGGTCTCAGTTGGAGTTCAGCAAACAAACTGCCATCCTCAAATAGGCTGAGACGAGCAAACATTGCTTTCAAATCAGATAAAACCTTACTACTCAATGCATCAGCTACTACGTTAGCTTTACTAGGATGGTACTCAATCGAGCAATCATAATCCTTAAGCAACTCTATCCATCTTCGTTGCCTAAGATTTAACTCTTTCTAAGTAAGGAGGTACTTGAGGCTTTTATGGTCTGTGTAAATAATAGACTTTTCATCGTCTAAATAATGCCTCCAAATCTTCAGTGCGAATACCACCGCAGCTAACTCCAAGTCGTGTGTGGGGTAATTCGCCTCGTGAGGCTTAAGCTGACAGGACACGTAAGCAACCACCTTACCCTCTTACATCAACACACAACCCAATCTAGTGTGCGATGCATCACAGTAGACAATGAACTCCTTCCCTGACTCTAGCTGTATTAACACAGGGGCTTCAGTCAGAACTTTCTTCAGTTTCTCAAAACTCTCTTGTTGCTTATCAATCCAATTAAATGGTACCCTTTGCACAGTAACTTAGTTAGAGGTGCAGCAATCAGTGAAAACCCCTCAACAAAATGCCTATAATACCCAGTCAGACCCAAAAAACTTCGAATCTCAGATACAGTCTTTGGTGGTTTCCAATCCAATACGGCTTTAATTTTTCGAGGATCAACCCTAATCCCCTCGGCAGACACCACGTGACCTAGAAATGTCACTTCTCAACCAGAACTCACACTTGCTTAACTTTGCGTATAGCTGCTTTTCCCTCAGAATCTGCAAAACAATTCGAAGATGTGCATCATGATCCTCCTCGATTCTTGAATACACTAGGATGTTGTCTATAAACACAACTACGAACTGATCCAAATTGGGCTGGAATACCTGGTTCATCATATCCATGAAAGCAGCTGGTGCTTTCGTCAACCCAAACGACATTACTAGAAACTCGTAATGACCATAACGAGTCCTAAACGCAGTCTTATACACATCTGCCTCCTTAACCCTTAGCTGATGGTACCTAGATCGAAGATCTATCTTGGAGAAAACTGAGGCTCCTCGCAGCTGGTCAAACAGATCATCTATCCTCGGTAAAGGGTACTTGTTCTTATTCATCAGTTTGTTCAGTTGACGATAATCGATACACATGTGCATAGATCCATCCTTCTTCTTCACGAATAACACTGGTGTTCCCCATGGAGACACACTTGGTCGACTAAATCCTCTATCCTGTAGTTATTAAATTTAAGCCTTTAACTCCACCAATTATTTTGGTGCCATCCTATAAGGGGCGATAGACACCGGAGCTGTACCCGGTAGGAGCTTAATACTGAATTCAACCTCACGATTCAGAGGCAACCCAGGAGCTCTTCAGAAAATACATCTGAAAACTCCTTAACAGTTCTGACATCTCCAACTGAAGGATCTTTAGAATCAGAACTGCTAACATAAGCTAAAAATGTCTTGCACCGCTTGCGAGCCAATTTCTCAGCCTTTAATGCTGAGATTACATTGGATATATAATCTCTTCGCTCCCCTAACACAACCACCTCCTCATCCTCAGAAGACTTTAACACCATATGCTTAGCAGCGTAGTCCAAAATAGCTCGGTGTTTTACCTGCCAATCTATACCCAAGATTAGGTTGAATTCCCGAAATGACAGTTCCATCAAATCCTCCAGAAAGATAACCCCTTAAACTTCTAGGGGCACATCCTTGAATAACTTGTTCACCTAACCGACTATCTCCGTGGACTTAACACAGTCATCTCATTAACAGTATTTTCAAACTAAAAACCCAGCGTCCTAGACACAGTGCATGCAACATACGAGTGATAGACCCAATGTCAATTAAAGTAGTGTATGGTACATTATAAATTAAGAAGGTACTGGTTATGACGTTAGGGGCGTAACTATCCTCTCGGTGACGAGCAGCATAGACCAAGGCTGGCTGTCTCGCCACAGTGTTACCAGCACCTCTGCCTAGTGCTCCTCGACCTCGCCCTATACCGTTTCCACCTTTGGCCTGTCCATGACCTCTTGGTGGTTGTCCACCTCTCACTGGTTGAACATGACCCTGTCCTGCAGCTTGTATCTGAGTAGCCTCTGAGGACAATTCCTAACCTGATGATCTATGGACCCACATCTGAAGCACGCCCCAATCTTTCTTCAGCACTCATCCAGATGAGATCTCCCACAATCAGCGCAAGGCTGCGGTCTAGCAGTAGCAATAGGAACTCCAGCTCAAACTAGCCCATCAAATCTAGGATTCTTCTTAGGCCCACCAATAGAACTTGAGGGCCCAAAATCCCTCTTATTTCTGCCCCTATCTTTTTCACGATTCTGGTGCTCTGAGCGCTTTACATCCTCAATAATTTTTACCTTCTCAACAAGGACAACAAAGTCTCATTCCCTCTACGGAGCTATCAGCACTCGCAACTCATCTCGGAGGTCATCCTCGAAATGCACACATCGTTCATACTCAGTTGTGACCATACCACGAGCATACCGACTCAGCCGTAGAAACTCTGCCTTATACTTTGTCACAGACCTATTCCTCTAGACCAGGCTCAGAAATTCCTTCCTCCAGGTATCCACATAACTCGCCTCAATATATTTTCCTTGAAAGGTCGCCTTAAAAAAGTCCCATGTTAAACGATCAGCCTGCATACCCTCTCTCACGGTGAGCTACCATTGGTATGCCTCGTCTCGCAGTAAGGACATTGCTCCTTTTAACTTTTGTTCCACTGTACAGTCGAGATCATCTATTATTCTTTCAGTGGCGTCCAACCAGTATTCCGCCACATTTGGGGCTACTCCAGAAATACCCCTAAAAATTTCTGCTCCATTAGACCGAAGTCGCTCAGAAATTGACCCTCGGCCCACTGATCTAGTACTCGCTCCAACAACCCTCTCTAAAACATGGAGCATCGCTTAAGATAAAGCATCATCCCTTGCAGCTCGATCATGAGACCCTATCTCAGTTACTGGTGAGGCTGGTGCCTCCCTAGCAAGATATGGCCCGACGCTGAAGACCCAGACCTAGCACCTCCTCAGCCTCTACCGCGGCCACGTGTACCCTTCCGTGCATACTTCTTGAGCTCACATCGCTATAGCATATTATCTGTTTTAAGAGTTTTATGTATCAGCTTATAATTTCAATAATTATTAACGGATATTTTATGATAAATGGTAATTAGAGTTGTTTTCGCAGATCGAGACCTCACTATAGTTTTCAGTCTTCTAACTAAGAGTTTCAGTGCAATACTACTATCTATAGTAGTTTCTCAGTATAACATTTCAGTTTATAATAAAAAATAGTGTCAGAGAACTTATAGATTTGGCGCCGGAGACTCGGTGTGCCACACTTTCAGTAGGAACCTTTCAATTTTCTTTCCAAAACCAAAGTTTAGAAAATTTTAAAAATTTTTTTAAAAACCCATTCCACAGCTGAGTTTTGCAACTTGACTCTGATACCACTAAATGTAACATCTGAAACTCGGCCTAGATGTTACAATGAATCTGGCGTGTCACATCGGAGTGCTTTTTGAAAATAGGACTTGTTGTTAAGAATTCGATTTGAAAAACCCTTTTAGTTTTTTTTCTTTTATTAATTGCAAAAGTTTGGCTAGTTAAGTTGTTACTAATTGAAATCAGTTTGTCAAAATGATTGCCATATCTATCACAGTTGATTCCTTAAACTGAATAAAACCGTGAAATCTTTTAAAAACCTTGAAGTTTAAGGTACGTTTTTTCCTTGAAAATAATTATTATTTTGAAAACTCATCTTTTCCTAGTCTAGCAGTTTACGGTAAAAAAAAAAAATCAAAGCCCAAATAAAAATTAAATCGCAAATGGCCTTATTGCAAACCAAAACCAAATATGAAATTTAAGGTAAATAAAGTCAAATGCAAAACAACTGTGTTCGTGTGGCCACCTCCAAGTCCATCGCGACTCCAAATCGTCTAAGGCTAGGGAATACTTGTACAGTTAAAAAGAAAGGGTGAGTTTACGAAAACTCAGTGTGTAATCTCCTAATAGTCAATCAGTAAACACTGCATGCAATAATAGTCTAGGCCTTAGCCCTATGCAGTAACAATACAGTTTGGGCCTTAGCCCTGTATAGAACAGTGTGGGTCTAAGCCCAATACAGTATCTGTATAGTGTAGTGCAACCATGTAACCCACCCAAGTCCATCCAGCACGCCACCCGCACCAACCAACACACCATGTGGGGATATAAATCGACCCACCCAACCAATACACCAATATCACAAAGAAAGTCGCTAGTAATAAGAATGCAACAGAGTCGCCAAGAATGATAAGTTTGGCGAGCCACCAAGTCGATGAATGTGACATAGACACCAGTACAGTACTTCCTCCATAACAGAATCCCAGCCCCATGCAGGATGTCATGTCATAAATATTACATATATGCAATGTGTCATGCCCAGGACAGTCATACAAACATCGATCAACCTACCACTAAGGGTATAATGGTCATTTCCAAAGATTAGGGATAAAACAGTAATTTTACCCTTAGGGGTATTTTAGTCATTTTACCCATTTTGGGGTCATGGTACAGATAACGACCCTTCAGAAGGTCTACACTCATCTCGAACGACTCAAATAACCCATATGGCCAGAACAGTATAAATGGTCCCAAGTGGGCCCAAATGCTCGTTTGGCCCATTTAGCCCAAATTTAGTCATGACTATGTGATCACCATAGCTCAACCCCTAATTTATCACTTACTATAAATTTTACCCGTGTGGGGCCCACGAACCCGTTGGGCCCATACGACCCATTTGGGCCTATCATGGCCCAAGACGACCCAAGCCCGTGAAAAAGCTTGTGGCGGCCACTACAGTCTGTCGCCCATGATCTATGGGCTCGGTTTAACTACACAAGCAATTGCACGCTCGTGAGGCCGCAAATGCCAAAATTTTAGCTTTTCGGCTTTTGTCGATTCATAATAAAATAGGGGTGTGAATACACACCTCTTCCGATTTTCTGACAGTAACGATTTACGGTGTACAGTCACACACACACACCTTTTATAGGTTGTAGTTGAAGCGCTTCCAATATTAAACACCTATGATAACAACAACCCCAACAATTAGTCTCAAACCCTCGTTAATCCATCACCATAATATTGAAAATGCTTTAATCAAACTAACGCTACTTACCAATCAACAACCGCAATCTTCTCTAGTCCCAAAACCACGTATTCTTTTCAATGCTATGCCTTCACAAGAACTGTTAACCGATTCATAAGAATCTACAATCCCATAAGAATATGTATATACTATGCTTAAAGCACTTACCAAGAATCAAAAGATCCCTTGCAAGGGAAAAGTAATCGGCCTACCTCTTGGTTAAGGAAAATGAGTCCCTAGCAACATTCAAACGAAAAAGAAGGTGTTAGATAAACTTATCTCTATGAAAAACAAGGAGAAAATAGCCTTTTAGCCCAAGAGATACAAAACTGAGCATGGAGGAAGAAGCCAACCAAGATTCGACTAGAGTAACCACTTAACAATAAATCGAAGAGATTAAAAAATGGTTAGGAACGAAGGAAAGAAGGTGTTTAGGCCTTAACAGATTCGGTCAACACAAGAAGAACAAAGGTTTTGAGAGAGAAGTATTCGGCTATGTTGAAAAGAAAATAAACAATGAGAGGGAAAAGAAGAAGTTGAGTTTGGCTAGAAGAAAGGAGAAGGCAACAGATATTCAGCTATGAGTGATTCGGCAGCTTTTGAAACAAGGAAGAGAGAAAAAGTTTGAGAAGAAACGACACAAGACTTTTGGTATTTTGGCACTTACGATTCGGAACAAAAGACTTGTGCTAAACAAATCCCGAAGAAACACAAGTGATTATAAAAGAAATGGCATTAAAGAGAAAAGGAGCCAAAAACGCAAAAACCCCAAAATGACTAAGAGGATAATTGAAACTTACTCAAAACACCTTTGCCAAAAATTCCCAAACCTCTTAGCCGAATTTTGTACCAACAAGCTACCCATTTCGGCTACAACTCTCCCTCCAATCTCTAACTCCTAGAAAATCTCCCTAATACTCTCCCCTTATCCCTCCTTGATATCCTCCACAACCATCTTACAAGACCAATTCAAACTCTCCAATGTTATAGTTCAAATCCAACACAAACTCTTGCCGCCCCCAGTTAACAAAATAAACTCTCCTTGCTTGACATGGGATTTGAACCCTTGCCCTCTCCTATGCTCTACACGCTACATGCCACCACAACACAAGCTCACAGATATTTCATAAAACTATTCATCAATCGCAATCAAAGTATCCCTTTTAATGATCAATGAGACCTTAATCATGCTTTAGAATATGGTCGGGACTAAACTGAACACATATGGAATTTCTTGTAAATTTAAAAACTTTTCTAAGTTACATAAGTCACATGCCCTTGTGGGCAGGCCGCATGCTTCTTACGGCTAGTAGACACACCGATGTGTCATGGCCGTGCCAAAACAGAGCATGTATACTGACTTATTCACACGGCCTCTAAACACGCTCGTGTGTCATGGCCGTGTAAAATTAGGCTAGCTACTGACTTGTTCACATGGCCACCAGGCACGCACGTGTGCCACAGCCGTGTATGCAAAACAGGCTATTTGCAAGGCCAAAATGCCACCCATACTAGGGTCAACCCTACAAGAAATATATCAATTTGCCCAACTACAACAGTTATACATTCAAACATGATTCTTCCAAATTAACCTTTCATATAATCATTTCTTTGATCAAACATGCATAATCAAACTTCATCCATATGCTTACCATAAACTTGACCATTTCATAGTCATGGGATCATACCAAAACAAACGTCATATACCATATTCACAAATGCATAATACCAACATATAACTAGCCACATCACATAGCTAATTTCATTTCTCCAACTTATATCAAAATGACTAGCCTATACATGCCATATTTAGCTAAATACATATTTTCAAAGTACCAAAACAAGTTTGAGTAGTGTGATGACAATCCTCAACGGTCCTCGAGCCTCTCGTAGCTTTAATGATCTATAAAATAGAGCAAACACACACAGAGTAAGCTTTCAAAAGCTTAGTAAGCCATATACAAATAAACTTAGCATAAAAATGCACATAAGCATATTGATACAATGAAATTTATAGTTCTCATAGCAAGTTCATCACATATTCTTTCGCTCATATGCTTAGCCATATCTTACCACATTCTTCAACTCAAATATCACATAGATACATAACTCATTCAAGCATATCTTCACATATTATCTCATCATTTCAATACACATATTCATCTTAGTAAGTTCATATAGACACTTACCTTTCATACACACATAGTGTACTTTTCAAACGTACCTGAAACAGGTATACAACTCACATAATCGTTCATTTCTCAAATTTGCCCGCTGAACCATTCGAAACTAAATAGGATACTCAGAGTGCTTAAAATAATCGTACAAAGCCAACGTCCCAGACGTGGTCTTACAAGTATGCAAATATCGATGCCACTATCCCAGACAGGGTCTTACACGAATCAATATGATGCCAATGTCGCAAACGTGGTCTTACACGTAAATCTTACATCGATGCCACATCCCAGACGTGGTCTTATATGATATCACATATCGGACGTCTATGTCATGACATTTACTATCCTATCTATTCCTAGGTTCAAACGGGACTTCTCAGACATTATTAACTTGTCGATTTATTCGTAACTCGTATTTCACATACATGCCATCACAATGGATGTTCATAGCAATTCAATTTCCATATATATAGCAAATAGTTCAATGCAAATACATTTATTTGTATAAAGATGTACCTCAGATTTAGATATTCAATCGGTTCGATTATTCGACTACTTTCGTTTTCCCGCGATCTAAATTTGTTTTCTTCGGTTCTTGATCTATACATATTCAAATTTAATCCTTTTATTACCAACACATTCAATTCAAACCAAAAACACACAAATTTAGGGCTATTTGGAACTTAACCCTTAGATTTGCACATTTTATCAATTTAGTCCATTTTCTCAAAACATCAAATATACAAAATTTGTTCACACACATGCATAGCCGAAACTCCCTAAGGACCATACAAGTCCATATTTTTCATCAAATTCACAGTTTAGCCCCCAAAATATTATTTTTTCAATTGAGTCTAAAATACTCAAATTCATCAAAAACTCAAAGACAACCTATGTTAATCAAACACATAACTTTCATTTAACACCAATACTCATCACAAAGCTCACCATGTCCTCAATGGAACATCTCATAAACATCATCAATTCTTCAAATTACAACATGGGCTTGATAGAATATGAAGCAACGATTGCAAAAACGTAGAAATTATCAAAAACTGATAAAAACATACCTTGACTTTAACCATAAGCTAGCCGAATATTTGAAGAGTTCAAATTGTTTCTCCCTTTTTGATTTTCGGTGGTGAAACATAAAAGATGATAACATTTTATCCTTGGTTTTTGTTTAGTGATCTTTTATTTATCAAATTACTAATTTATCCCTTTTAATAAACATAATATAACATATAATTCAAGGCCATTATTGACTATTAACCAACCACTATTGTAACAGCCCAATTTTGGGGCTAGTCAGAACAGTGGTCTCGGAACCACTAATCCGAGGCTGAAGAAAATTATTTTAGTATTATTTATGTGTGTGGTATTAATATATGACTATATAGAAATTTTGGTGCTTTAATTTTAGCAATAGCATGTTTAATTGAGAAAAAGGACTAAATCACATGAGATGCAAAAGTTCTATTTTATAAGGTAAGGCTACCTAATAGCTATAGATTATCAATTGAAGGATTTTAAAATGCAATTAGACCATTAGTAGGGTATGCCCGGCCATGTAGACAAAGGGGGGACAAGAGCATTAAATTTTAGTCAAATTTGGTGGAAATTAGGTGATGAAATGAATAAAATAAGAGGAGAAAAAGATATTATCATCTTTCACTATTCACTCATCTCTTTCCACTGAAAATTGAAGAGGAAATAGAGCTCTTGGAGGCTCAAACTTTCAGCCACTCAATTCTCATTCAAGTAAGTGATTTAGGTGGTTTTAATCGATGATTTTTGTGTTTTTAGAGTCCCCAAAGCTTAAGCTAGCTAATGAGGGGACTAATTTGTGATAAGGTTGGAAGTATAGGGACTTTCCATGGGAGCGTTTAAGTGGTTAGCTGAGTTTTTATGGAAGAAATTGAATATTGGGGAGTGGTGAAGCAACTTTTGTGAAATGTGTTTTCATAACAACACCTAGGTAGGACTTAGATGCAAAGATTTAGTTTGTATCATAAATGCATGAAATAGTTGAAATGGTGAGTAGTTGTAAGAGAAATAAATGTTCATCTATGCTTGTTTATCGAGTAAATGTGATGAAAAATAAATTACAAGCCTAGGGGCAAAATCGTAATTTTGCCAATGTACAAGGGCAAAATGGTCATTTTTGCCCAAGTGTAGAACTTAACGTATTATGATCATAGAATGATCTAAAAAATGAATTACATTGTTATAGATCAAGAAGAGTGCAGAATCGACCTTAACCGAGGGAAAGGCAAGGTGATTGAGTAAATCGCTAGTTAGCACGTTTTGCATCGAGGTAAGTTTATGTGTAAGCAATATATATATTTTCATAAAAATTATGTTGCTAACTAGTGTATGGCATGATTGAGAACATATGTGGTTCTAGTGGACTGAATGTGATAGTCTTTGAATAATTATTGTATGAATGACGAAATAATCGTATGAATGTGTATTGACAATATTTGATGGTGGGCTGTGTGCGATACCACCTTGTTGCTTAATTACGATGGGCTATGTGCAATACCATCATCTATATATCTTTTTGGTGGGCTATGTACGATACCACCGTAATCAATCTTTTTGGTAGGCTATATGCGATACCACCCTAATAAAGGCTGATGGTGGGCTACGTGCGAAACCACCGAGTAATTTGAATAGGAGTAATGAAATTAGAGATAGTGATGTGCTGTACTATGTGACTTTGTGATGTTAAGTGCAGGGGAACTTGATAATGAATACATGCATTAAGCTTGTGATATGACTGCAATGTAGGAATGGAAAAAATGAGTAAGTATGATCATGAATGTAGATTGTTTCTCGCTTAGTATGTAATGCTATGTAATTGTTTAATACATGTTATAATGTTATATTGTTTACATGTAAACTTACTAAGCTTAAAGCGTACTCCCCCTTCTCTTTTTCCCTTGTTTTATTGAGTTTAAGAGCCGAGCCGAGATATGTCGATAACAAGGAGGCCGCCCATACTATCTGCTCACCTCGAAATATTTAGACTTAGTGATTTTGTGTATGGCATGTATAGGGGCTAGACTAGATAGATTATTTTGTTATTTTGGCCAAAGGTGAATTTGCTCTTGCTAAGACATTTATTTTGTAAATTGCCAAGAATAATGGCACATTTTATCATTTATGAAATTTCAAAGTTATCAATGTGGGTGCATGTTGAATTATGAGATGTTTATTAGTTTGTTGAATGAACTCATGTAGTGTAAGATATAGGGGTGAAGAAGCTTGGCAAACAGCCTTGTTCGGTTCATATGGGTAGGCACACGGGCGTGTGTCTAGACCATGTGTGACACACGGTCAGCCCACGGGCGTATGACTTGGCCATGTGTCCCCTGCATGTTAACATTTTAAGTTAGAATAGACCACGGACTGCCCACACGGGCGTGTCTAAGCCGTGTTAAATTAGTCAGTAAGTCCCCACGGTTTAAAGCCAAGGGTATGTTATAAGGGTACACGGGCATGTTCCATTTCACATGGGCATATGCCCTAGCCGTGGGAGTTTTGGCAGAATGTTGGGGTTTTTGGGCACGGTATGAGCATATGGGCGTGTGTGACTACACACGGGCTTGTGTGTCATCTAACACAGGCGCGTACTCCCTGTTTAGATGGAAAGAAATTTTATGGATCGTAAAGTTTTCGATATAGTCTCAAGAGCCCTTGTATGTACGAGTGAGGTCTCGTAAGTCGAAAATAAAGTTGTTGCAGTGACTCAAGTAAAGTAGTCACGTGAGCCTAAGTGGCGATCAAGTAGTTTTGTACAGTAACGCTTGGTGCCCAATTTCGGTGGGGATTGTGGGTAAGGGGTGTTACATTTAGTGGTATCAGAGCTATGGTTTAGTCGGTTCTAGGACTACTGTAGCGTGTGTAGGAGTCCAGCTATACATGCCATAAGTGTATAATGATAGTGTGGTGGCTTCTGATGATTTTAAATATGTTTTATGTAGTAGATGGATCCCGATCAATCGACTGCTGATGACACAGCTAGTAATGTGTCAGCTCCTACGCAAGGGACCGCGCCTGTACAGAGTAAACCCGAGACTAGGGGTTAAGGAAAAGAGGCTCGGGAAGTCTTTCTCTAAATGATGAGCAATTAGTACACTGAGTATGTACGAGCTAACCCCAATGCTCAACCTCCTCCACCTATACCTCAGCCAGTTCCTGTGGCTTTCCAAGGTATAGAAATGGTGAGGACAACTAAGCCCCCGGTAGACAAAATTCAGAAGCAAGGTACCGAAAATTTTTGAGCTAATAAAAATGATGACCCTGAGCGGGCGGAGTTCTGGCTTGAGAACTCAATGAGGGTATTTGAGGAACTCTCCTGTACACTCGAGGAGAGCTTGAAATGCGTTGTATCTTTGTTGAGGGATTCAGCATACCATTGGTGTAAAACGTTGACATCAGTGGTTCCTAAAGAGAGGGTAACGTGGGACTTTTTCTTGGAACGAAAGAAATATATAAGTCAACGGTTTGTAGACCAGAAACGGAAGGAATTCCTTGAGCTGAAGTAAGGAAAAATGACTGTGGCAGAATATGAGCGTGAATTTGTTCGGCTCAGTAAGTACGTACAAGAATATGTATCCATGGAAGCTACCTTATGCAAGAGATTTGAAGATGGTTGAATGAAGATATCAGACTTCTAATTGGGATTTTAGAGCTAAAAGAATTTGTGGTATTGGTGGACAGGGCTAGTAAGGCCGAAGAATTGAGTAAGGAAAAGAGGAAAGCCCTGAGTAAGGCTCGGGATGCGAAGAAGAGGCCGATGAGCAAATCATACCAAGCTCAATCAAAGAGGTCTAGGGAAGTGAACCATTGGATGACTACGTCAGACGGGCATTCGCAGAGAGAGCGAGGTAACATGTATTTGGGTTCAAGAGTTCAGGCCACCTCAATGGCGAGTGTGGGCAATCTAAAGTCCAAACCGGAGTGCCCAAGTTGTGGCAGACATCACACTGGGGAGTGTTAGGGAAAGAATAGAAATTGCTATAAGTGTGGATCCCCCGACCATTTCATCCGAAATTGTCCTGAAAGGGATGACAAGGAGAAGAAGCAAGAGGTAAGATCAAGCAGTGCATCCTTTAGAGGTAGGCCACAAAAGAACTCGAGAGATGGGACTAGTGGTAGAGGTGTATCATGAGACACTACTGTGAGGTCAGAGGGTCGAGCGCCAGTAAGAACCTATGCTATTCACGCTAGAGAAAAGGCTTCATCACCGGATGTAATAATGGGTACATTTTCTCTCTATGACACCTCTGTTATTGCTTTGATTGACCCAGGGTTGACCCATTCTTATATTTGTATGAGATTGGCATTTCGTTTGAATATGACCATTGAGTCTACTGAATTTGTGATAAAAGTATCAAACCCACTAGGTAAACAGGTGTTAGTTGACAAGGAGTGTAGGAACTGTCCCTTGACAATTAGTGGTCATTATTTTTCGGGAAACCTTATGTTGCTTCCATTTGATAAGTTTGATTTGATTCTTGGTATGGATTGGTTGAATGCCCATAGCATTTTAGTGAATTGTGGTAGTAAATTTATTAAATTGAAGTGTGAAATGGAGATGTTATTTGGGTTGAATCAGGTGTGTCAGATAGTCTACCGGTGATGATTTCGTCCATGGTAGCTGAGAAATATTTGAGAAAAGGATGTGAGTCATATCTTGCCTTTGTACTGAACACTCAAGAGTCTGAAGCAAAGATTGAAACCGTGTCGATTGTATGTGAGTATTTGGTTGTATTCCTAGAAGTTACCTGGACTACCTCCAATCAGAGAGGTTGAGTTTGGAATTGAGTTAGTTCCGGTAACGGCATCTATTTCCATTGCTCCGTATAGGATAGTGCCGTTGGAGTTGAAAGAACTGAAGGTCCAATTACAAGAGTTGACAGATAAGGGTTTTGCAAGACCAAGCTATTCACCGTGGGGTGCTCCAGTATTATTTGTGAAAAAGAAAGATGGATCAATGAGATTGTGTATAGACTACAGACAGCTCAACAAGGTGACGGTGAAAAATAAGTATCCTTCACCGAGGATAGATGATCTATTTGATCAACTGAAGGGAGCTATGGTGTTCTCCAAGCTTGATCTAAGATCCAATTTTTACCAGTTGAGGGTTAAGGAACAAGACGTGCTGAAAACAACATTCAGGACGAGGTATGGCCATTATAAGTTTTTGGTCATGCCGTTTGGTTTAACAAATGCTCCTACAATTTTTATGGACTTAATGAACCTTGTCTTCCGATCGTATTTGGATAAGTTCGTGGTTATTTTTATTGATGACATATTGGTTTACTCTCGAGATAAGAGTGACCATGCAAAGCATTTGAGAATTATCTTGTAGACTTTGAGAGACAAGCAATTATATGCCAAGTTTAGCAAGAGCAAGTTTTGGCTCTGAGAGGTCAGATTTCTAGTACACGTTATGTCGGGTGAGGGTATTAGAGTTGATTCGGGAAAGATCTCAGCTATTGTGGAGTGGAAACTACCGAGGAATGTGTCGAAAGTTAGAAGCTTTTTGGGTTTGGCGGGGTACTATAGACAGTTCGTGAAGGGATTTTCTATGATTGCTACTCCGATGACAAAATTATTGCACAAGGATGTTAAGTTTGAATGGACTGAAAAATGCCAATAGAGTTTCGAGAGATTGAAAATGTTATTGACAGAAGCACCGGTTTTGGTACAAACTGAGTCAGGAAAGAAGTTTGTGGTCTATAGCGATGCGTCGTTAAATGGTCTTGATTGTGTATTGATGCAAGAGGGTAAGGTAGTCACTTACGCCTCGAGACAGCTAAAACCACATGAGAAGAATTATCTGACTCATGACCTAGAGTTGGCCGCAATTGTTTTCACGTTAAAGATTTGGCTACATTACTTGTATGGTGAGAAGTACAGAATCTTTACAGATCATAAGAGTTTGAGGTACTTGATGAATCAAAAAGAGTTAAATTTACAGCAACGACAATTGCTTGAATTATTGAAGGACTACGAGCTAGTGATCGATTACCACCTGGGGAAAGCGAATGTAGTTGCAGATGCTTTAAGTAGAAAATCCTTATATGCTTCGAGAGCTATGAGCACGAGTTTGTCATTGTCTGATGATGGCACTATACTAGCTGAGTTGAGAGCTAGGCCACTATTTTTTCAACAAATATGTGAATCTCAAAGGAATGATAATGAGATACTAGCTAAAAGAGCTAAGTGTGAATCAGAAATTGATTCTGAATTTTGGGTAAGTTTGAATGTTTGCTTAATGTTCCATGATAGAATTTGTGTACCTAAAGATGACGAGTTGATCCGAGAAATTTTATAAGAAGCACATAGTAGTTATTTGTCGGTACACCGGGGCAGTACGAAAATGTACAATGATCTGAAGAAATTTTATTGGTGGCCAGGAATGAAAAGAGACATCTCGGAGTATGTAACAAAATGTCTAATTTGTCAACAAGTGAAAGCTGAGCATCAAGTGCCTTCAGGATTACTTCAACCAATGATGGTTCTCGAGTGGAAGTAGGATCGGATTACCATGGACTTCATGACGGGGTTGCCTTTGACTTCTAAAAAGAAAGATGCTGTGTGGGTTTTTGTTGATAGAATAACGAAGTCAGCTCACTTTATACCTGTGCTATTGATTATTCACTAGAGAAGTTAGCCGAGTTGTATATTGTAGAGGTAGTAAGATTACATGGAGTGCCTATATCCATTATCTCGGATAGAGACCCGAGATTTACTTCAAGGTTTTGGAAGAAGTTACAAGAGGCCTTAGGTATAAGGTTGAATTTTAGTACTACTTTTCATCCTCAAACTGATGGTCAATCTGAGAGAGTAATTCAGGTTCTTGAAGATATGCTTTGATGCTGTGTGCTAGAATTTGAAGGTAGTTGGGAAAGATACCTACCCTTGGTCGAATTCGCTTACAACAATAGTTATCAGTCGACTATATGGATGGCACCGTATGAAGCCTTATATGGTCGTAAGTGTCGGACTCCTTTGTATTGGGCCGAGTTGAATGAGAAGCAAATCCATGGGATTGATTTAGTTAATGAGACTAAGGAAAAGGTGAAAGTGATCTGGGATAGTCTGAAGGCTGCTTCGGACTAGAAAAAATCATACGCGGATTTGAAAAGAAAAGAAATTGAGTTCCAAGTAGGCGACAAGGTATTTCTGAAAGTGTCGCCGTGGAAGAAAATCGCGAGATTTGGTCAAAAGGGTAAATTGAGTCTGAGATTCATAGGGCCGTATGAGATTATCGAAAGGATTTGGCCAGGGGCATATTGGTTGGCTTTACCGGTAGAGTTAGAGAAAATTCACAATGTGTTCCATGTATCAATGCTAAGGCGTTATCGTTCCGATCCTTCGCATGTGATTCCTCCGATGAAAACTGAGATATGACCGGATATGACATATGAAGAAGAGCCGTTTAAAATTTTAGCTCGAGAAGTAAAATAGTTGAGGAATAAAGACATAGCCTTAGTAAAAGTGTTGTGGCAAAAACATGGTGTAGAGGAGGCTACGTGGGAACTTGAAGAAACCATGAGAGAGCAATATCCAAACCTCTTTACCGGTAAGGTTTTCGAGGGCAAAAATCCCTAAAGGGGGAGAGAGTTGTAACAACCCGATTTTGGGGCTAGTTAGAACAGTGGTCTTGGGACCACTAATCCGAGGCTGAGAAAAATTATTTTAGTATAATTTTATGTGTTGTGGTATTAATATATGGCTATATGGAAATTTTGGTGCTTTAATTTTAGCAATAGCATGTTTAATTGAGAAAAAGGACTAAATCGCATGAGATGCAAAAGTTCTATTTTATAAGGTAGGGCTACCTAATAGCTATAGATTATCAATTGGAGGATTTTAAAATGCAATTAGGCCATTAGTAGGGTATGCTCGGCCATGTAGGAAAAGGGGGGGACAAGAGCATTAAATTTTAGTCAAATTTAGTGGAAATTAGGTGATGAAATGAATAAAATAAGAGAAGAAAAAGATGTTATCATCTTTCACTATTCACTCATCTCTTTCCACCGAAAATTGAAGAGCAAATAGAGCTCTTAGAGGCTCAAACTTTCAGCCACTCAATTCTCATTCAAGTAAGTGATTTAGGTGGTTTCAATCGATGATTTTTGTGTTTTTGGAGTCTCCAAAGCTTAAGCTAGCTAATGAGGGGACTAATTTGTGATATGGTTGGAAGTCTAAGGACTTCATGGGAGTGTTTAAGTGGTTAGCTGAGTTTTTATGGAAGAAATTGAATGTTGGGGAGTGGTGAAGCAACTTTTGTGAAAGGTGTTTTCATAACAACACATAGGTAGGACTTAAATACAAAGGTTTAGTTTGTGTCATAAATGCATGAAATAGTTGAAATGGTGAGTAGTTGTAAGAGAAATAAATGTTCACCTATGCTTGTTTATCGAGTAAATGTGATGAAATGGTTTAGTTAGCACGTTTTGCATCGAGGTAAGTTAATGAGTAAGCAATATATATATTTTCGTAAAAATTATGTTGCTAACTAGTGTATGGCATGATTGAGAACATATGTGGTTCTAGTGGACTGAATGTGATAGTCTTTGGATAATTATTGTATGAATGATGAAATAATCGTATGAATGTGTAGTGGCAATATTTGATGGTGGGCTATGTGCGATACCACCTTGTTGCTTAATTACGATGGGCTATGTGCGATACCATCGTCTATATATCTTTTTGGTGGGCTATGTGCGATACCACCGTTACTAATCTTTTGGTGGGCTATGTGCGATACCACCCTAATAAAGGCTGATGGTGGGCTAAGTACAAAACCACCGAGTAATTTGACTAGGACTAATGAGATTAGAGATAGTGATGTGTTGTACTATGTGACTTTGTGATGCTAAGTGCAGGGGAACTTGTTAATGAATGCATGCATTAAGCTTGTGATATGGTTGTAATGTGGGAATAGAGAAAATGAGTAAGCATGATCATGAATGTAGATTGTTTCTCGCTTAGTATATAATGCTATGTAATTGTTTAATACATGTTATAATGTTATATTGTTTACATGTAAACTTACTAAGCTTAAAGCGTACTCCCCCTTCTCTTTTTCCCTTGTTTTATGGAGTTTAAGAGCCGAGCGGGGATACGTCGATAACAAGGTGGCCGCCCACACTATTTGCTCACCTCGGTATATTAAGACACAGTGATTTTGTGTATGGCATGTATAGGGGCTAGACTAGATAGATTATTTTGTTATTTTGGCCAAAGGTGTATTGGCTCTTGCTAAGACATTTATTTTGTAAACTGCTAAGAATGATTGAAACACCCCAAACCCGGCCCAAAAAGCCTAACCGGATTTGGTATGTTCCTCGAGTAAAACTTTAGCGGAATCACATTGTAAAGAAATTTTGTCTTTTGAAACATTATTTTTAGGAGGAATTAATAAAATCAAAAAGGAAACCAAACTTAAGAAAAACTTCTTTGAAAACATTTATATATTAGTGACAAAAACCTTTTTAATTAATTATCGAAAAACCAATTTAGTTATTTAATAGATATTTGTTCATGGCAAAATAAAAGTAAATCCAAACATGAAATTAAAGATAGTTTATAGTGGCCTTATTACATAATATTGGCAATCCAAAATAAAGTCTAAGTAATAAAATTTAAAGTAATAAGTTTAAGTTGGAAAATCTCCACAATACTTAATACGAGAACTGGCCACCTCGAAATCCTTGTTGCCCCGATCCATCGCACTACGAGTCATCTGAAAAGTTATCCCATAAAAATGGGTGAGTTATAAACTCAATGTATAACACATACATTAAAAAGCCCATTTTATCAAATGCTTTCAAGCCCAAAATTTCACATATGGCCATAGGCCCATTTAACTCTTATTTAGCCCAGGCCCATTAGCTCATATTTAGCCCAAAGGCCCATTTCATAATGTATCAAGTAATAAACATACAATATTACATAATTATATACATAAAATGAAATGCAAGCCCGCCCAACCTAAATATCCATCCGCTACACACCCCGCACCAACTAGCACACCGTGGGATTACTAAATCGACCTCCATTCGCTACACACCATCGAAGGCGATTCTTTGCAGTCAACATGCACATCGCCTTATTGTGGCAAAGCCACCAAAACAGATGTGACCAAGTCACCGACCAAGTCCAAATTTCATATACGTGACCAAGTCACCAGATTCACATACGTGACCAAGTCACCGAGTCAAATATGTGACCAAGTCACCGGAGCCAAATATATGTGACCGAAGTCACCGGAGTCAAATATATGTGACCGAAGTCACCGGAGTCAAATATGTGACCGAAGTCACCGAAAATGTGGTAAAACCACCAGAATACTTCCTATATTATCAATATACCCATATGCCCATGCACATACACATCAAATCAGATTTTCATGCTATTTACCCACAATCATAATATAGTCATGCTTATTTCATATTGATGCATATAGCAAAAATAAATGGAATATTGGGGTAACATACCTGAATTTTTGTATACCAATGATTGGTATCCACAAACAAACATATTATCATATAATCACTTTTTAACCATATAGATCTATGGAAATTTTTAATGTAAGGTTACACACCTAGTAACAAAGTGAGAACAATACCCTCTTGCTCGTCAACACCTAATTGATTAACACACTTGGTTAGTATAAACTATTGTTAACAAAACCATACTTATTGACGATGGATCTAAATTCTTACCCTGATTCACGAATGACAGTTATTTGTGGTTTTCTCCACTAGATGGATCAAAACCCATATATTCCACCAACGTAAAGTGGTTCGGTTATGCGCACTACTTGAATAATCGATCCTCGTTAGCGAGGGTCCACATCCGGTGGAAAGTCTCTAACCCCGATCTCGCTCTTCGTTTGAAGTTCGATGGTAAAGGAATACCTCCTTTTTCCAAACACTCAGACAAACCCTTTTCTTACCTATCTTGTTGATCTTAAATCGTCCCTAAAAGTAACATAGATTAGTGATCCATCTAAGGAAATTGATGTGATCTTAAATTAATAACCTTACCTTAATGATTTGAATGGTCACTTAAAGGTTGTCCTCAACAAGATCTTTGAAAAATTCTTTTCAAATGAATCGGCCTAGAAGAGAAAATAAAGATCACGATTCTAAGTTTGCTAAAGTGAAAAGAAAAGATAAAAATAATTGATAAAATCTTACTTGGGTCCTTCAAGATTCGGCTTTAACAAAAAGAGAAGAGAAATGGTGGTTTCAATATGATGGTTTCGGTTTTGAGGAATAGAAGAAAGAGAATGAAAGGAGAAGGAAAGAGAGAAGGAAGAAAAGTGAAAGAGGAGAAGGATATGATGATGGTGATTTCTCAAAAGAAAAGAAATGTTTAGGAACTTTTGCTCATTCGGCCAAGGGGGTATCAAATGGTTATTGATCCTATAAGGTTTCGGCAATAAGAGAAAGAGAAGAGAGAAATAAAATGAAAAGAAAAAGAAAAGGAGAATGGATCAAAGAGAAAAGAGATTGATTTTGGGGCTTAGATGCATTCGGTTAAGGGAGAGAAAAATGAAGAAGAAAATGGTGTTTAGTCTTTTATGGTTTCGGCTATGAGAGGGGAAAAGAGAAGAGAAATAAAATGAAAAAGAGAGAAAAAGAAAATGAAAGAGAAGGCTTATGGTGATAGCTAAATTCGGCACTAAAGAGAAAGAAAAAGAGTGACTTCAAAAGTGACAATATTTTGTCAACAAAAGAGAGAGAATTTTGAGAATAAAAGATGGAATAAGGGTACCTCTTTGGTCAAAAATACCAATACCAAAATAAAGTAATCCTTGCACCAATGCCAATGATAGTTTCGGTTTAGGGAAAAGTTTTGGAGAAGGGAGGAAAGATGGACAAAAGAATATGCAAGACTTTTGGCCAACTCCCCTAATGGCAAAGCACAAATTCGCCAAATCAATGCCAACATTATCCCTTTTCCCTCCTTGTTTCTTCCCCATCAACTCTTGATTTGCTATCAAAATTAAACCACTCCCTTTAGCCTCCATGCCGTCTAGGTTCATGGTCAAATGACCATGAACACATCCCCAAAACATAGCCCAATATCATGCCTTTGTCCCCCTCATCTTATCATGAACTTATGATTCCATGCCTTAAGTTCTTTGCTTCCTTTTTCACATGGTCAACTAGCCAAAAATGAATGAAAGCTCATCCACTCTAGAACTTTCTTGGCCGACACTTATAGGGAAGAAAACAAAAAAAATTTAAAATCCTCCCTAATGCTAGCTAGGAGATTCGAACTTCACACCTCAAGCACACATCCATGCATCTTAACCATCTTGCCAATTACTTAATTCATGCTAAAACTTCTTATCATTAATTCTTAAGGTCTAACTTGCTTAGCTCTCTCTTAATTAATAGAAATTAAAAGTTTAACTAAGCATTCACTTAATTAATGAAACTCAAATAACTTCCAAAAAAAATATACTCATTAATAAATAAGTATGCAACATCATTCAATTAAGTAAAATGCATAACCCCTAATTATCGTGGATGTTACGCTTCTACCCCTTAAAATAATTTCGTCCTCGAAATTACCCGGCCGAATAAGTGAGGGTATTGTCGTCGATCGCTTCCTCCGTTCCCACGAAGCTTCTTCTGATCCATGATTACGCCATAATACCTTGACGAGAGGAACTGATTTTCTCCGTAAAACCCTTACATCTCGCTCCAGAATTTGAATTGGATCCTCATCATATGACAAGTCTGATCTTAATTCCACCTCCTCAACTGGCACTACATGAGATGGATCTGACCGGTAACGGCGTAACATTGAAACATGGAACACATCATGCATTTGTTTCAGTTCCAAAGGCAAATTTAACTGATATGCCACAGATCCGACCCGCTTCACAATCCGATAAGGTCCTATGAATCTGGGACTTAGTTTCCCTTTGCGTCCAAATCTCATCACCTTTTTCCAAGGTGAAACCTTTAGGAAAACTTGGTCTCCCACTGCATACACTATTTCTTTCCGCTTTAGATCTGCGTACGATTTTTGTCTATCAGATGCTTCCTTTAAATGAGCCCGGATTACCTTAACCTTTTCTTCAGATTTAGCCACTATCTCTGGACCCAAAATCTGACGTTCTCCTAATTCTGTCCAACACGTAGGAGTGCGACACTTCCGTCCATATAGTGCTTCATATGGTGCCATCCGAATACTGGATTGAAAACTGTTGTTGTACGCAAATTCTGCCAACGGTAAGAATTCCTCCCAACTTCCCTTGAAATCTATCACACATCCCCTTAACATATCTTCTAAGATCTGGATTACTCTTTCGGACTGACCGTCCGACTGAGGATGAAATGCCGTACTGAAGTCCAATCTGGTGCCCAAAGCCTGATGCAATGCTTTCCAAAATCACGACGTAAATCTTGGATCTCTGTCTGAAATTATCGACAACGGCACTCCATGCAATCTTACAATCTCAGCCACGTATAACTTCGCCAATTTCTGTAAAGAGTAATCAATCCGAATGGCATTACCAAAAATTCATAATGCCCATATCTAGTTCGAAAAGCCATCTTATGGATATCCACTTCTTTCACTTTAAGCTGATGATACCCCGACCTTAGATCAATCTTTGAGAATACCGCAGCTCCCTTAAGCTGATCAAACAAGTCGTCGATCCCTGGCAAAGGATACTTGTTCTTGATGGTCAGCTTATTTAACTGCCGGTAGTCTATACACATCCTCATCGATCCGTCCTTCTTTTTCACGAATAGGACCGGTGTTCCCCATGGAGACACACTAGGTCGGATGAATCCGTGATCAAGCAACTCCTGAATCTGAGCCTTAAGCTCAACCAATTCCTTCGGTGCCATTCTATATGGAGCAATAGAAACTGGCGCCGTTCTAGGCAATAAGTCTATCCCGAATTCTACCTCACGATCTGGAGGCAAACCTGGAAGTTCTTCCGAAAAAACATCTACAAATTCCTTCACCGCTCGACTTCATTAGCGCTTGCTTCCTTAGCCTCCAAAGCACTCACCAACATCAGGAAGGCTTCACATCCCTTTCTAACCATCTTTTCCGCCTTAAGAGCGGATACTACATTAGATAAGTAGTTCCGTCTCTCGTCCATCACTACAACTTCCTTGTCATCAAAAGTTCTTAATGACATTCTCTTAGCAAAGACAATCCACATTTGCACGGTACTTCACAAGCCACCCATGCCTAAGATAAGGTCGAATTCTCCGAACAGTAACTCCATTAAATCACCGAAATCTGTATCCCTTGAACTTCTAGAGGCACTTCCTTAAAAGTTTGTCTACAACTCTGCTGCATCCTAAAGGACTAAGTACGATCATCTTCCTAGGTACAGCCGAAGTCACATGCAAAGTCCCGAGATACTTCACTAGCGATATAGGAATGAGTTGACCTATATCTATCAAAGCAATAAAGGGCAACCCGTAAATCGAAACGTACCCATGATAACATCAAAAGGCCATCGCTTCTTCTCTGCGATGAATCGCATACACCAAACTGGTTGTCTCACCTCGAGCTTCCACTGCCTCTGCCTCAAGTTTCGCGACCTCTACTAGAACCATTGCCCCTTCTATTTGGACCACGACCTCTTATCTGCTGCTGTCCACCTCTGTCAGCATGATTAGCACCCTGACTTGCTGGACGGTTCTTCTTCGAGTTCATCGGACAATCCTTGATCATGTGATCCTTTGAACCGCACTTGAAACATCCACCGGTTTTCTTCCAGCATTCTCCCGAGTGCATTTTCCCACATTGAGAACAAGTACGACTTTGTACACCCGTAGCAGTCTGTCTCGTGGTCCATCATTCCTTGATTTCTTCGAAAGTTTCCGACGACCAAGACCCAAAGCTTCTCTTATTCTTACTCGGCCTCTGTCCGGTTACATCTCTCATCAGTTTAGCCTCTTCGCAATTCTTGCCCTTTCCACTAAGATTGCAAAATCTCTTTCACGGTGTGGAGCAATCATCACTCTTAGCTCATTTCTAAGTCCATCTTCAAATCTGATACACCGTTCATATTCCGTAGCCACTATCCTCCGCATAACGGCTAAGTCGCAAAAATTCCGCTTCATATTCAGCTATCGACTTGTTCCCTTGGACCAAATTCAGAAATGTCTTCCTCTGGGAGTCGATGTAGCTAGCTCCAACATATTTTCCTTCGAATTTAATCTTAAAATACCCCCAATCCAGACGATCCACAAGGGTACTTTCTTTTATAGTGAGCCACCACTGGTAGGCTTCATCACGAAGAAGTGAAATAGCACCTTTCAATTTCTCTTCATCAGTGCAGTCTATATTGTCCATGATTCTCTCGACTGCCTCCAACCAATATTCAGCTACATTTGGAGCTACTCCAGATACTCCTCTGAAAACCTCAGCTCCATTCAATCTTAGTCTCTCGGCTATCGACTTTCGAGACCCATTACCAGAACTAGCTTCCGCTACTCGTTCTAAAACTCGCAGCACAGCTTGTGATACTGCGTCACCACCTTCATTTTGTTCTTGAAAGTCCGCCCCAACAGCCGGTGGTGGAGCTTCATTCTCGGAACCTTGACCAGATCGAACTGGTTCTAAAACAGTCATCCTTCCTCTTCCATGTCCACGACGACCTCATCCCCTAGAGCTCATGTCTACTACGTATCTTATCTGTTTTTACGAAAAGTCTTATGTATTAGAATCTTTTCACTTCTTATTAGAAGAAAGTCTTATAAACAGATATTCGATGGTTTCAGTAGTAGCACACATACACCTAGGGTCCATGTCTCTAAAGTTTCCTTAGGCTTATCAAACATTCATATCACTTTTCAAATAAAGGTACATACCTGATGGATCTGGGCCGAGAACTCGAGTGCCATGCTCTTACAAAATCATTTAACTTAAGAAATCTTTCAAAAAATCATTTGGGCCAACTTTTGAAAACGCTTGTGGGCTTCAAAACCCAAGGCCAAGAGTTTAAATCTGGCTCGATACCAAGTGAAACACCCTAAACCCTACCAAAAAGCCTAACCGGATTTGGTATGTTCCTCGAGTAAAACTTTAGCGTAATCACATTGTAAAGAAATTTTGTCTTTTGAAACATTATTTTTAGGAGGAATTAATAAAATCAAAAGGAAACCAAACTTAAGAAAAACTTCTTTGAAAACATTTATATATTAGTGACAAAAACCTTTTTAATTAATTATCGAAAACCAATTTAGTTATTTAATAGATATTTGTTCATGGCAAAATAAAAGTAAATCCAAACATGAAATTAAAGATAGTTTATAGTGGCCTTATTACATAATATTGGCAATCCAAAATAAAGTCTAAGTAATAAAATTTAAAGTAATAAGTTTAAGTTGGAAAATCTCCACAATACTTAATACGAGCACTGGCCACCTCGAAATCCTTGCTGCCCCGATCCATCGCACTACGAGTCATCTGAAAAGTTATCCCATAAAAATGGGTGAGTTATAAACTCAATGTATAACACATACATTAAAAAGCCCATTTTATCAAATGCTTTCAAGCCCAAAAATTTCACATATGGCCATAGGCCCATTTAACTCTTATTTAGCCCGAAGGCCCATTAGCTCATATTTAGCCCAAAGGCCCATTTCATAACAGATCAAGTAATAAACATACAATATTACATAATTATATACATAAAATGAAATGCAAGCCCGACCCAACCTAAATATCCATCCGCTACACACCCCCGTACCAACTAGCACACCGTGGGGATTACTAAATCGACCCTCCATCCGCTACACACCATCGAAGGCAGTTGCTGCAGTCAACATGCACATCGCCCTTATTGTGGCAAAGCCACCAAAACAGATGTGACCGAAGTCACTTGACCGAAGTCCAAATTTCATATACGTGACCGAAGTCACCTGAGTCAAATATGTGACCGAAGTCACCGGAGCCAAATATATGTGACCGAAGTCACCGGAGTCAAATATATGTGACCGAAGTCACCGGAGTCAAATATGTGACCGAAGTCACCGAAAATGTGGTAAAACCACCAGAATACTTCCTCCATTATCAATATACCCATATGCCCATGCACATACACATCAAATCAGATTTTCATGCTATTTACCCACAATCATAATATAGTCATGCTTATTTCATATTGATGCATATAGCAAAAATAAATGAATATTGGGGTAACATACACGAATTTTTGTATACCAATGATTGGTATCCACAAACAAACATATTATCATATAATCACTTTTTAACCATATAGATCTATGGAAATTTTTAATGTAAGGTTACACACCTAGTAACAGTGAGAACAATACCCTCTTGCTCGTCAACACCTAATTGATTAACACACTTGGTTAGTATAAACTATTGTTAGCAAAACCATACTTATTGATGATGGATCTAAATTCTTACCCTCGAATTCACGAACGACAGTTATTTGTGGTTTTTCTCCACTATATGGATCAAAACCCGCTGATATTCCACCAACGTAAAGTGGTTCGGTTGTACGCACTAATTCAAATAATCGATCCTCGTTAGCAGAGGGTCCACAACCCAGTGAAAAGTCTCTAACCCCCGATACTGCTCTTCATTTGAAGTTCGATGGTAAAGGAATACCTCCTTTTCCAAACACTCAAATGCACCATTTTTTCTTACCTATCTTGTTGATCTTAAATCGTCCCTAAAAGTAACATAAATTAGTGATCCATCTAAGGAAATTGATGTGATCTTAAATTAATAACCTTACCTTGATGATTTCGAATGGTCACTTAAAGGTTGTCCTCAACAAGATCTTTGAAAAATTCTTTTCAAATGAATCGGCCTAGAAGAGAAAATAAAGATCACGATTCTAAGTTTGCTAAAGTGAAAAGAAAAGATAAAAATAATTGATAAAATCTTACTTGGGTCCTTTAAGATTCGGCTTTAACAAAAAGAGAAGAGAAATGGTGGTTTCAATATGATGGTTTCGGTTTTGAGGAATAGAAGAAAGAGAATGAAAGGAGAAGGAAAGAGAGAAGGAAGAAAAGTGAAAGAGGAGAAGGATATGATGATGGTGATTTCTCAAAAGAAAAGAAATGTTTAGGAACTTTTGCTCATTCGGCCAAGGGGGTATCAAATGGTTCTTGATCCTATGACGTTTTGGCAATGAGAGAAAGAGAAGAGAGAAATAAAATGAAAAGAAAAAGAAAAGGAGAATTGATCAAAGAGAAAGGAGATTGATTTTGGGGCTTAGATGCATTCGGTTAAGGGAGAAAAAAATAAAGAAGAAAATGGTGTTTAGTCTTTTATGGTTTTGGCTATGAGAGGGGAAAAGAGAAGAGAAATAAAATGAAAAAGAGAGAAAAAGAAAATGAAAGAGAAGGCTTATGGTGATAGCTAAATTCGGTACTAAAGAGAAAGAAAAAGAGTGACTTCAAAAGTGACAATATTTTGTCAACAAAAGAGAGAGAATTTTGAGAATAAAAGATGGAATAAGGGTACCTCTTTGGTCAAAAATACCAATACCAAAACAAAGTAATCCTTGCACCAATGCCAATGATAGTTTCGGTTTAGGGAAAAGTTTTGGAGAAGGGAGGAAAGATGGACAAAAGAATATGCAAGACTTTTGGCCAACTCCCCTAATGGCAAAGCACAAATTCGCCAAATCAATGCCAACATTATCCCTTTTCCCTCCTTGTTTCTTCCCCATCAACTCTTGATTTGCTATCAAAATTAAACCACTCCCTTTAGCCTCCATGTTGTCTAGGTTCATGGTCAAATGACCATGAACACATCCCCAAAACATAGCCCAATATCATGCCTTTGTCCCCTCATCTTATCATGAACTTATGATTCCATGCCTTAAGTTCTTTGCTTCCTTTTCACATGGTCAACTAGCCAAAATGAATGAAAGCTCATCCACTCTAGAACTTTCTTGGCCGACACTTATAGGGAAGAAAACAAAAAAAATTTAAAATCCTCCCTAATGCTAGCTAGGAGATTCGAACTTCACACCTCAAGCACACATCCATACATCTTAACCACCTTGCCAATTACTTAATTCATGCTAAAACTTCTTATCATTAATTCTTAAGGTCTAACTTGCTTAGCTCTCTCTTAATTAATAGAAATTAAAAGTTTAACTAAGCATTCACTTAATTAATGAAACTCAAATAACTTCCAAAAAAAATATACTCATTAATAAATAAGTATGCAACATCATTCAATTAAGTAAAATGCATAACCCCTAATTATCAGGATGTTACAATGATGGCACATTTTATCATTTATGAAATTTCAAAGTTATCAATGTGGGTGCATGTTGAATTATGAGATGTTTATTAGTTTGTTGAATGAACTCATGTAGTGTAAGATATAGGGGTGCTAGAAGCTTGGCAAACAGCCTTGTTTTGTCCACATGGGTAGGCACATGGGCATGTGTCTAGACCATGTGTGACACACAGTAAGCCCACGGGCGTGTGACTTGGCCGTGTGTCCCCTGCATGTTAACATTTTAAGTTAGAATAGACCACGGACTGCCCACACGGGCGTGTCCAGGCCGTGTTAAATTAGTCAGTAACTCCTCACGATTTAAAGCCACGGGCATGTTATGAGGGTACACGGGCGTGCGCCCTAGCCGTGGGAGTTTTGGCAGAATGCTGGGGTTTTTGGGCACGGTATGAGCACATGGGCGTGTGTGACTACACACGGGCGTGTGTGTCATCTAACACGGTCGTGTACTCCCTGTTTAGATGGAAAGAAATTTTATGGATCGTAAGGTTTTCGATATAGTTTCGAGAGCCCTCGTATGTACGAGTGAGGTCTCGTTAGTCGAAAATAAAGTTGTTGTAGTGACTCAAGTAGAGTAGTCACGTGAGCCTAAGTGGCGGTCAAGTAGTTTTGTACAGTAACGCTTCGTGACCGATTTCGGTGGGGATTGTGGGTAAGGGGTGTTACAACTATCTTATAAATGGTTTAATTGCCTCTTAAGGCCACATCATTTAAAAGCCACAACACATAGGTACTTTTACAAATATCATGCTAGTTTTGCATTTAATGCAATTTACTCTTTTTCTCAAATTAAGCATGCAAACAATCAAATTAATTCACATAAATTTCTCACATGCTAAATCCTATACTGAAGAAATACAAAATAATATTAAAATATTTTTTAGACTCAAATTTGTGGTTCCAAAACCACTATTTCGACTAGGGTCTAAACTGGACTGTTACACTAAAAACCCTCAAACACACCCCAAATCATCTAGCCAACACACCATACATGCAATTTATCAAATCATACAAAAAAATTATAGACCCTATATTTTTGGGGTGTTACAAAGTCGGTGATAAAGTGTTTCTAAAAGTATAACCGTGGAAGAAGGTTCTCAGATTTGGCCGGAAAGGCAAATTGAGTCCGCGCTTTCGGACCACATTACCGAGAGGATAGGAACGATAGCTTATCATTTGGATTTGCCACCTAAGTTGGAAAAGATTAATGATGTCTTCCATGTGTCTATGTTACGTCGATACAGTTTAGACCCTTCGCATGTGATCGTAGCATCAGAGGTAGAAATTCGACTGGACATGACTTATGGAGAAGAGCGGGTTAAGATTTTAGCACGAGAAGTCAAACAGTTGAGAAACAAAAGCATAGCCCTTGTGAAAGTTTTATGGCAAAGACATGGGTAGAAGAGGCTACATGGGAGCCCGAGGAGACTATGAGAAACCAATAACCCAACCTTTTTACCGGTAAGATTTTCGGGGATGAAAATCCTTAAGGGGGAGAATTGTAACAACCCGATTTAGGGGCTAGTCAGAACAGTGGTTTTGAAACCACTAATATGAGGTTGGATAAAATTATTTTAATGTTATTTTATGAGTTATAGTATGATTACAACAGTGCATGAAAACTTTGGTGCTTTAATTTTAGCGATTGCATGCTTAATTGCGAAAAAGGACTAAATCGCATAAAGTGCGAAAGTTCTATTTTATAAGCTAAAGGTGTCTAAAAGCCATAGAATATTAATTGGAGGCCTTTATTGTGCAATTAGACCCTTAGATATAGGGTGGCCAGCCATAGGGGACAAACCATGTCAAAATTGGTTAAAGTTGCTGAAATTAGGTGGACTAAATTGATTTTTTATAATAAAATAAAGAAAGGAATGATATCATCTTTTCTTCTATTCTTCTCCACTGAAAATAGCAGCAAAATAGGGGGTTTGAGAGCTCAAAAAATTCAGCAAGCTTTACTCCTTGCAAGTAAGTGCTTTAATGGCCATTCTTTGTTAATTTTTGTACTTTTGGAACCCTTAAAGCTTAAGCAAGCTAAAGAGGGGACTATTTTGAAAAAAGGTTGAACGTTTAGGGTCTTGCCATGTGAGCATTTATGTTGTTTGATGCATTTTTATGGAAGAAAATGAGTCTTAGTTGTTAGACAAACAAATTTTGTGAAAGGTGTTTCCATGAAAACACCTAAGAGGACCTTTTTGTAAAGGTTCAGAAATAGGTGTTAAATGTGTGAAATAATGGGTATTGAGGGTTTCCATAAGAGTAATAAATGTTCATCTAGGCTTTTAAAAGGAGGAAATTTAATTATAATCGATTTAAGAGCCTAGGGGTAAAATCGTCATTTTGTGAAAGCCTAAGGGCAAAATGGTAAATTTACCAAAATATGATTATTGAAATGTAATGGTTAATGTGGTAATTAAATGATCTAATTTGCTATTATAGATCAAGAAGAACGAGGAATTAACCTTGACTGAGGAAAAGGCAAGGTTTCGGACTAGATCGATAAATTGGCATATTTTGGTATCGAGGTAAGTTTGTGTATAATAAATTCAACATCATGTTAATAAATTTTTAAATGCTTGATATTAGTGATGTATATTATTTCTGTGAGATTGAGGAATGATGTTGAATGAGAAAATGATGAAACTTTATGATGTTGAAGTCCCGGTTGGACTTTAAGAAGTGAGAGGTTATCATCATCGAGACATGAGATTGGTAAGGTCCCGTATAAGACCATGCCTGGGACATGGCCTCGACACTGAATTGAGATCCTGTGTAAGACCATATCTGGGATATGGCATCGGCATCAAATATGAAAATCGTATAAGACCATATCTGGGATATGACATCGACATCGATATGAGATCCCGTATCAGACCATATCCGGGATATGGCATCGACATCGAGATGTGACCCCACTTAAGACCATATCTGGGATATGGCAATGGCTTCATGTTTATGTGTATGATAATGATTGTGTATCCTCAGGAAATTCAAGTGAGTCATCAAGAAAAATAGTCAGGTTTGTAATAGAGATGAAATTAGTGCTAAAGCTATGTGATGAAGTGATACAGGTACATGTGAGTAATTCACGAGAAATGTTTATGATATGTGACATGACATGTAATTGGTAAGAGTAAGCATGAGTAAGTTATAGCAATGTGCTTGAGACATTGTATTCTTATTCAATACAATGGATGGAGGGCATTATGAGCCTTTATGTTTCCATTTATTTCATGCAAACCTACTAAGCTTTATGCTTACCCCTCTCATTTCCCTTTTCCTTGTAGTATCACCAAGCTAACTCGGGGATCGTATGACATCGGAGTTCAGAATCACACTATCAACTTCTTTATGGTATAGCAAAGTTAGATTTATTTTGAGTATGGCATGTATAGGACTTGGTCATTTTGTTATGTCATATTTGTTAGCCAAAGTGTTGGCTATTAATGTTGTACAATTCATTTTGTAAATGGTCATTGGAAATTGGCCAATACTTGACAAGTTCAATATTCAATGATGATGAAATTCATGAAGTGCATGCTTGTGTGGATGTCTTGATTTTGAGTTCTTGGAAATACCTTATGGTCATGACGTATGTTGAATTGATTCGGTATAAGTGTGGTTGTTTTGTAGGGTGACAAATGGCTTGGTAGATAGCCTTATAATTATCCACACGGGTAGACACACGGGCGTGTGTCTAGGCCGTATGTGACACACGGTCAACCCCATAGGCGTGTTGAGAGGCTGTGTGTCCCTACGCATGCTAGGTTGTCAAGTCAGAATACCCAGTAGTAAACACACTGGCTGAGACAAGGCCGTGTATGTCGACCGTGTGGGGGACACGGCCTAAGACACAGGCATGTGCCCGGGCCGTGTGAAGTCCACACCTGAAATTAGGAATTTAATTCGACACATGGTATAAGGACACGGGCTTGTGCCTTGGCCATGTGACCTTATTGAGATGATGACATCATAAACAAAATGTCAAGGTTTTCACACACGGGGGAAGACACGGGCATATCATGGCCGTGTGAGGGACACAGGCTCTAGACACGGGCATGTGCCAGGCCGTGTGAAAACTCCTGTAGGTTCGAAGTGAAAAATAAATCCACACGGGTGTGGAACACGGGTATGTGTTATGTCACACGGGCGTGTGGCCCTATTTTGAGTCAAACTTTTCTAAGTGTTTAAAAGTTTTCAGTTTGGTCTCGAATCATTCTGAGTGCAAGTTTAGAGTCTCGTAGGCCTATAATAAGAAATTATGGTCTCAAATTAAAAGTTTTAATTTGAAATGAAGTTTTTATGGATCGAAGTTGTATGATTAAGCTAGTTAAGTACGGTGATGCCTCATACTCGATTCAAGTTTCAAATACGGGTAAGGGGTGTTACAATCAATACAGCTCTTAACAATCAAAAGTATTGTCATAGAACTCGGGTTTTGTCTTCTAAGTCTGTGGAAACCTCGCGGGTTCATGGAGTGGGAATTCCTCGGTTAGTGGAGAAGATATGTACCTGAAGGATATGTAGGTAATTAATCATGGAAGATGTGCGTGGGGGTTTGAACCACCGACCAAAATCAATTGTGCTTTTAATTAAAATAAAAATATTATTTACCATAAATCAAATATTTTGTGACAAAAATTTTAGGTGTTAGATTTTTAGGTTTGATGGCCTTCTAATATTTAACATTTTTATTTTTTTGACTTAAACTCAGGCTGGATATTTATTAACAAACAACCAAAAACAAAAACAAAAGAACTGGACCATATTGTCAGCTCGACCCACACTGAAAAATAAACAAAAGATAAACTGAAAAATAGAAAAAAAACTATGAAAACAACGAAAATAAAATGATATCCAATCTAACATTGAAAACTTGTCAAAACTCCTTCCATCTAGAAAGCTCAATTTCCTCTTTGACGGTTCCTATTCTAGCAGAGTATAGTTCCCTTCCCCTTGATTCTTGCATCTGCACTCTCTCCGATTAAAAAGCCCTCACCCCAACTCAATCTAGCTCCTTTTCCTGTGGAATCCCTCATCCGTTCGACATTTTAGCGAAGTTTAAAATCGCCCTTTCTAGGTACATTTCCATTCCTTTTTAAACTTTCCTTTGCAATACTGTGTGTTGGTTGCTCTAGATAGATATTTAAATCGCACTTCGCTAAATCCTGCCTTGTTTTGTTGAATATCTTTGATTATGTTCCCTATTCCTAATCTGTCAATCTCCGTTGAGTTGCATTTATTAATGATTGCTAATGAGTCACCTTCAATCTCCACCATATTTACCCCCAATCTCCTTCCTAAAGCCACTACTTGGAGCACACAAGGGCTTTCGCCACAAACGGTGACGCTACATTCCCATGTAGTATTGTTCTAGAGGCCAAAATATCCCCTTTGGCGTTCCTGCCCACCAAGCATGTCCCCAATCTGTACTCCTTGGAGTTAAAAGCAACATCAAAATTAATGTGTACAAAAGGATCAATCAGAGGTATCCATTCTAGAATCATGCAGTTCTTGGTAAGTACTCGAGTGATGTGATCTGGCTAGGTTTAGTTGAGTCATTTCACGTAGTTTCTTGATCATCGAAGAGGAGAGTATTCGATTCTTTGAAAAAGATAATTTCGGTTAAGGTAGCGAAAGTCTAGCAAAGGGTTAAAGATAGATTTGGATGATGTAGACAAAGAAAATAAAGTTTGATTGGTTTTGAAAATTGGTGGAAATGGAAATTGAACTTAACTCGAAAAACGATTCAATACTATAAAAAAGTGTCACTGTAACGCTCCAAATTTGGGCCTAGAAGTATTGGGCCTATTGGAATTTGGGCTTTGGATCTCTGAAAATTTTTAAGTGAGAGAGAAAATGACAATTGACATGTGGGCTTTGAGGGTTAATGAATTTGGAATGTCTAAGGGTGTTGGAGATGTCTTGGGATTAAGTAAGGGTATAGGAAAAAATTTGGTTTTAGCCCTAGGGAATAGTGACTTCAGTTAATAGGCCTTTTAAATAAGGTGGTGTCACTTGGGGAGCTATAAGGTGGCGTGTTGTCAGCTGAGGAGGTCCAAGGTTCGAGCATTAGGAGTGGTATTTTTGGAGTGTTTTATTTTGCATAGGTGGACGGCTAGAGTTGTGTTGAATATGAACTCTTGCATTGGAGTGTTTGAGTGGTAAGGGGAGCTGGTAATGGAGGGAAATTCAGATAAGGCTAAGGTGTTATCAGGGAGGAAAGTTAGGAGATGACGAGTGTTAAGTGTTGGTGCCGAATGGGACCGTGGGGGAAAGGTAGGATTCGGCTTTAGCTATAGAAAGGGGATGCCGAATTCATTGAAAAGTTTCTTGGGTTCTATTATTTCTTCCTTTTCTTCCCCTCATTCTCTTCTCCCATTGCCAAATTCCCTTGATAGGTTCTTGAGTCTCTGTTTTTTCTTTTTCTTCTATTCTCCTCTCAATCAGGTTTTTCCATTTGCCAAATCACCATCCTCCCTTTTTGCCAAATTCTCCCATAGCCAAATTCTCTTCTTTGTCGAATTACATCATTCTTCTTTGCCAAATTCCTATTAGTGCCGAATCTTTGTTATTGTTCCTCCATCACAAATCGATTGTTACCTACTCTTAGTCAAGGTTAAAAGCTGAATCTCGTTCAGTAGTTACTTAGGTCGTAGGATCAAAGGTGGATTCGGTAAGTATTCGATTAACCTCTTTAGTGTGTTTTTAAAAGCCGAAAGGCTATCTAACTATCCTGTCGTTAACTCTGTGATAACAAGGATAAGGTTCAAATATCACAAGTGTGGAAGAATCATTAGCAAGGGTAAGTGTAGCCGAAAGGCTATCTAACTGTCCTGTCGTTAACTCTGTGATAACAAGGATAAGGTTCAAATATCGCAAGCGTGGTAGAATCATTAGCAAGGGTAAGTGTACTCAACTCGATTGTGGTTTAAGTGAATGGCCGAATGTGTATATGATCTATAGGGGTGACTTGTGTGGATTATGAGTCACTCAGATTTTGATGGTGTATGTGTGAGTGTAGATCTAGGGGATACTCCTAATTAGTAGCTAAGCTATTAGAACCCGGTGGCACACGGTAAGGTTACGGTAAGGTTTCAGCTTTTGGTAAATGTTTTAGTTTAGTGATTGATTGAAGGTTAGTTGGTTGTAGGTTCAAGACCAAGGATAGTATAGCACGTCGCAGTAACCAGATGTGTACAAACACTACACATACATGATATCGACAATGCCGAAAAGCCGAAAGTGGCTAAATGGGCCAGTGGGCCCTGAGGCTAAGTTTGATGAAATTGTTTGGTTGGTTATACGAATTGAGTTAGTCATGCATGTTACATGATTTGGAATTGTTTTGGGCCTAATAGGCCATATGGATGAGATTTGGGCCTAATCGGCCGTAAGGATGTGATTTGGGCTTGATGGGCTTTATAGGGACGTAGGAAAGTTTGCTAGGGTTTAATGGACTTTAGGTCTAGTTCTGAACAAACTCTTAAATTGCATAAGACTTACTTTAATAATTAAACATGTCTGTGGACAAGTCGCTGGGTTAGACTGTGGCAACGGACATATGCATGTCTAGGATTGGATCTAGGGAGAGCTTGGTACTTAATCGGTCTTAGTGGCTCACCTCCTATTTTCTGGAATCCTACCTAGTGCATAGTGTCTGTTCACTTCAACCGCAAGGACTTGTTAATGGGCCAAGTTCATAACTAAAACCCGAGAGGGACTGAATACCCCTAATTTGAAAAATTACCAAAATATCTTTAGATTTGTAAAATTACTAAAATACCCCTAATTTGTAAAATTACTAGAATACCCTTGATTTGAAAAATTACCAAAATATCCTTAGATTTGTAAAATTACTAAAATACCCTTAATTTGTAAAATTACCAGAATACCCTTGATTTACGGAATTACCAAAATACTCCTGATTTACAAAATTTCCAAAATACCCCTATTTTGCAAAATTAACTAAATACCCCTGTAGGGTAGAATTACGATAATACCCCTGTAGGGCAGAATTACGAATATACCCTTGATTGTGAAATGACTAAAATACCCCTATGTGATGAGTATGAGTTTTATGGATGTTACTCATGTGCATGCTGCATTCATATGATATTTTGTTTAGGATGTATATGGGTGGGAATTATAGTACGGAGGAAGAATTTGAGGATCGCATAGTCGCTTGACGACCGTGGATCCACCGGTGGCTTTAAGCCCATTATATACTTAGCAACTTTGCTACAACATTGAGTAGTGCCGCTGTTGGTGCTACCTTTGGAGTGTAGCGGATGGGTGGGTCGATTTAGAAATCCCCACAAGAGTGTAGGGTTAGAAAGGAAATGGAGTTTAGCGGATGGACTTTTGGGGAGGGTTTTGCATAACCTTGTTTTCATGCGATATGATGTGATATGATATGAGGTCATTGTGGGCTAAGGCCCAAGACCACTGATTTTGATAGGGCTTAGGCCTAATGTGATAATTGCATATTGAATTGTTTGCCAACGGTCGTACACACTGAGTTTCGAAACTCACACCCTTTTTATTAAACGTTTCATGTGATCCTCAGAAAACGGCTCGATGTGGGAGAGGACTCAGAGATGGCCACATTACAAGATATTTATAAGTTTTAATTGTTTGTTTCAAAAGACATGATTTTAATTGCTTTATTTTCATTGTATGTAATAATGCCTTGTACTCCGAATTGACTTTGGATTTTGAGTTTTGTTGTTTCAACTGCTTACTTAATTATTAAACCTGAGTAAATTTCTTATGTTTAAACATGGTTTTCGGAATACTTAAAATAATAAAATGGGCTTTTATCATTACTTAACGAGACACAAGGATTTTAGGCTTTTGGGTCTTAAATTTTAACTTAGCAAAATCAATTTGGAATTGTCCTTAATGTGACATCACCAAATTCGATCATAACGTCTAGGCCAGGTTTGGGGGTGTTACAGTCAACCCAATTTTTATGTGGTTAAGGTGGTTGGATGAAAAGTTATAAAGGTGAACGCCACACTGGCTAAGGTGATAAGTTCAAAAATAAGTCGAAGACACCACTAGCAAAGCCATATAAGTCAACAAAACTTGTACGAAATATGAGAGGAGGTAAACTCACTCGAGAACACAAAGTTCATATAAAAAGTTGGAAAAAGTCCTTTACAAATGAAATTAACAAACTATTTATACTACTAGCTAAGATAGCCGAATGGTCTATTATTCAAACTTAATATCTAAGTAAATTTCGACTAGAATATGCTAGAATTATCTAGAATTAATCCATTAAACTCTAAGGATAAATTCAGCTGAATGGGAGCACCAATAGACAACTTTTAGAATAGGCTAATCATCTTGCATGAATCTTGGATGCTTGAGAAGTGCAAAGCACTAGCCTAGGGTCGGCCATGGGGCTTTATAAGCTTATTTAATTGTAACTCCTTGCTAAAAAGTATGAGTATTAATGGGGGTCTTCAAAAGCCACTTGAGGTGTGAACAAAGAGCTTGAGAAGTCTTTTAGGTGTGAATATGACCAGTCGATTGGTCATTTGGTGTGAACACCAAATGTGAACGGAATGATGCTTCTTTGGGGGAGATAATCGGCCAAGCTTGTGGGCTTTAATTGCTAGTGACTCTTGGCCAAACAGGTGCTTTGGGAAGCGAACAATCAGCTCTTATGTTCATTGAAGAGAGCCATGCATGAATCGTCCCATACATTGAATCTACCATGCATGCACCTTGCTTTAATGCTCTCCAAATTTGGCTGAACCTACAAACATAATGAAACCATTTAAATCAAGCCAAATTCGGCTGAACCATGCATTAATATAATTTAGACGAACTAATTAACACAATAATTAAACTAATACAAATTTAACATAGACTTATTATGACACATTAATATTCAGCTATGACATGAAAACATACTAAAGACATGTAATAATTTGAAACAAATTTATGAGCTATAATAATATGAACTAATTTAATCAAAAACTTTAATTTATTCAAACACTAAATTAAATGAGATGAAAAGAAATTAAAAATGAGCTCAACGAGCTGAATTAAGCTCATGTGAGCTGACTCGAGCTGGACGGAGCTTGGGGAGTTGAACGTGAGCTAGATTCGACTGGCCAATGATGCATGGGGCATTTGAGGAGTTGATCTGAGCTGGTTTCATGAGCGAAGGCCTTGTACCAAGCCTCAATTTAGTGTAAGAAGCTAGGACAGCTTCCATGAGGTGTTTAGCTTGAGTTCGGCTCATTAGATCCTCGGGCAGCTTGATGAGCTTGCTGATAGAGCTTGGTGAGCTCCCAATTGTGCTTACATCATTTCCTCCTACTTCAAAATGACTTGTCTCGAAGTCGAGTCATTTGTTTACTTCAAAACTCATATCCTTACTTGGCTTACTACGGACAAATGGGGTGAATGGCCTTTCAAAAACCTGTTTAGATAGATTCTCCTTAATTTTCAATAAATTAGGCATAGAATTCAATTCAGAAAATATGAAAAAACTATCATCAAACTGATCCAAAAACGTATAACGCACACATCCATCATCAAGGAAAGTCTTACCAAACCAAAATTTCAAAAGAAATGTAGACACAATTAACTTAATTCGTTCATTGTCCAAGCAAACAAATTTCTCACCGCAATTCAATGAACACATATTTTCATCACGAATAGTTAAATGGGAAAATCCTTTTGATTCATGATCTTGCACAATGAAACCTTGCAATGGACGTTGGACGATTGGCTCACCAACAATTGTATCAACAACTTCATTAACCGAAACAGATAAACTATTATCAATCAAAGAATTGTAGATATCTTCAACAAAGTGCAAGACCTTTTCAAAATTCAATTCGTGATCAAAGCCATCAACTAGAGTTGAACGGAGCTATCTAGGGGTTAGAGAAATTTTACCTTGCTCACCATTAGAAAAGAAAAGATAAGGATCGGCTTTACCCTTTTCAAGTTGCACAAATTTTCTCTCTTTGGCAAGGTAGTGAAGTTAAGGATCATCACTCAGATTAACCTGAAATGAAGGAAAAACACAAAGACATCGAGCACGTTGATTATTCAAAATTCCTTTCTTTTTCACTCGTCTCCCTTTGATCTTCTTTTTCTTTTTCTCCACTTATGTTTTTTTCACAATTTTTGTAACACCCCTTACTCGTATTCAACGTCGGAACAGGGTACGAGGCATTACTAGGCTTATATGCAAAAAATTAGAAAATTTTCATTAAACAGTCCACAAGCCCATGTGGAAGAAGGGACACGCCCGTGCGACATATCACATGCCTGTGTTCCACACCCGTGTGGAATTATTTCTCAATTCGAACCTACAGGGGTTTTCACACGGCTAGACACACGCCCGTGTCCCTGCCCGTGTCCCTCACACGGCTTCGATACGCCCATGTCTTAGCCCGTGTGCAAAAACCTTGGCATTCTGTTTTTGACGTCATCACCCCATAAATGTCACACGGCTAGGACACACGCCCGTGTCCTTTGGCCGTGTAGTGAATTAAATTCTAATTTCAGGTGCAGACTTCACACGGCCTAGGCACAGGCCCATGTTAATAGCCGTGCCTTCTACACGGCTGAGACACATGGCCGTGTCTCTGCCCTTTTGTTTACTACTGAGATACTGACTTGCAAACCTAGCATGCAAGGGGATACATGGCCTAACCACACGCCCATGAGCTGACTGTGTGTCACACACAGCCTAGACACACACCCGTCTATCTACTTGTGTGGACAAGAACAAGGCTATTTGCCAAGCTTTTTCTATCACCCCAACTCATACAAACATAGATCATATCAAACCTTCAACCCATTCATGTATAAATAAACTAAGTAAACCAATCATGCAACTTGCACATTCATGAATAACATTATCTTCTCATAGATTTATAAGAAAGTGCCATTAACTATGGCCTTGTACAAAAGAGTTCATTTTTGAATGAGCCAACACATTTGGCCAAAACAATATGACATTCAACTAAGTCTAGTTCTTATACATGTCGTACTCAAAATGCTAAGTCTAACTATACCAAGATGTGTTGATAGTGTGGGTGATCTTTTGCTTATCTCCGTATCCCGAGTTGGCTCTTCGACACTATAAATCAAGGGAAAAGAGAAAGAAGTAAGCTTTAAGCTTAGTAAGTCTATATGTAAACAATAAGCATCATACCATATGCTAATCAATTAAAAAATATTACATACTATGTAAGAACAATTCATATTCTCATAATCATGCTTACTCATCTCAACTCTTACTACAACCCAACCACATATCATATACATTGCTCATATTTACTTGTACTTATGCCCTGCACTGATCACCACAAACCACATGTAATTCCACTTATACAAATCTCTCGATGAACCCTTCGAAATGATACAAGATACTCGGTGGTTTCACACACAGCCCACCATTACTCACTAATAGGGTGGTATCACACACATCCCACCAATAATAATAGTTACGGTGGTATCGCACACAACCCACCAAAATGATAATAATTACGATGGTATCGCACATAGCCCATCGTTAATAAATAACAAGGTGGTATCGCACACCGTCCACCAAAATTTACATATTTACGGATATTCATCTGTACCCATATTTCTCTTCCGAAGGTTCACCCGAGAGTTTTCACATTTACTACTATTTCATTAATTCTCACCAATAATCAATTACATCCACACAATGCATTAATATTTAAAACATACGTAATAGGGATGTATCATTTACACATAAACTTACCTCGGTGCAAAATATGTTAATTTGCGACTTAGTCCAAAACTTGCCTTTTCCCCGGTCAAGGTTGTTTCCACGTTCTTCTTGATCTATAATAATAAAATTTACTCCTTTAATCACTACATAGATCAAAACACTTCCAAATTTCTACTTTGGAAATAATGACCATTTTGCCCTTATACTTTGGCCAAATTACGATTTTTCCCCTAGGCTAGTAAATAATTTTTCATCAAATTTCCTCATTCAACAAGCCTAGTTGAACATTTATTACTCTTATCAAAACTCACAATACCAATCATTTCATGCATTTGCTACTAAATTTACAACCTTTACAAATAGGTCCTTTTAGGTGGTTTCATGAAAACACCTTTCACAAAAGTTGTTTATTTAACAACCATAATTCATTTTCTTCCCTAAAAATCAGAAACAACATAAGCACTCACATGTAAAATCCCTAAACTTTCAATCATTTTGCAAAATAGTCCCCTCTTTAGCTAGCGTAAGCTTTAGGGGTTCCAAAAGTACAAATATTATCAAGAAAGACCTCAAAAATCACTTACTTTCTAGAGGATAGCTTAGCTAAAAGTTTAACCTTCAAGTCCCATATTTCTTGCTTGAATTTTTGATGGGAAGAAGAAATGAAAATAGTAAAAGATGATAACTTTTTTATTTCCTATTATTTTATTCATTAATCACCTAACACTACCAAATTTGACTAAGTTAAGTTTCTTGTTCCCCCTATGGCCAGATATTACCTTTAAAAAGGCCAAATTGCCCATTTAAAACCTCCCATTAAGATTCTATAGCTATATGACACCTATAGCTTGTAAAATAAAACTTTTGCACTTTATGCGATTTAGTCTTTTTTCGCAATTAAACATGAAATCACCAAAATTAATGCACCAAAATTTTCATGCACCCATATAATCATGATATAACACATATAAAATTATTAAAAATAATTTCTCTGGTCTCAGATTAGTAGTTTCAAAACTACTATTTCGACTAGCCCCAAAATCGGGCTGTTACAAGTTTTGTTTTTTTTTCTCTCGATTTTTCTTCTTTCTTTTCTTTTGAATCTTTATTATTTTCTTTCTCTCACTATTGTTCCATAGAACGTTTCAATGTTTTTTGATCTTCCAACACTTGTTGTAGCGATAAAAGGCCCAAAGTGACGTTTTTACCATTGTTCTTGAAGGTGTATTGGGTGGCGAATCCATCGTGTTTGACTCTCTGGTCAAACTGCCATGGTCTTCCGAGCAGTAAGTGGCCTGCATGCATAGGCACTATGTCACATAGTACCTCGTCATGGTACTTTTCGATTGAAAACAAAATTAAGGCTTGCTTGGTCACCTTTAATTTGACTCCTTCATTGAGCCATTGTAGCTTGTTTGGACTCGGGTGTTTGATAGTCGACAAAGCAAGTTTTTCCACCATGAGTGTACTTGTAACATTTGTGTAACTTCCGCCATAGATAACAAGGCTACAAACCTTTCCTTGGACATGACAACGGGTATGGAACAAGTTTTCTTATTGTGGTTCACTTACGGAGCTTTGTGTACCAAGGGTTCTTTTTACGATGAGCATCTCGCCTTCAACTGCATATTCTAACTCGTCTTCGGCATCAGAGGGATTTTCGTCTCTTCTTCGTTCTTTTCTACTTCCTCCTCTAATTCGATTTCACCGTTAGGAAGAATCACCATTGTATTGCGATTTGGGAATTGACTCGCAATGTGCCCTCTCCATTGACACTTAAAACACTTAATATCATAGGACGAGTTTGAACATTTTCAATGGACTTACCTTTGCAAGATTCAGCCAAAGGCTTGGTGGACTTCACCGGCACAGCTTGTTCTTTTTCTTGACTTGCCGAAGGAGTCTTATTCGCACCTTGACTCCATTTGGACATGTTTGAAGTGGAGTAACCCCGGGCAGAACCTTTTTTCTTGTTTTGCTTCTCGACTTTAATAGCCATATACACCATGTCAACGATCTCTACATAGTGTTGCAACTCGACAATGTTGGATATCGCGCGGTTTAATTAGACTAAAAATCGATCCATAGTCACCTCTCGGTCTTCTTGCACGTCTGCTCGAATCATGGCGACTTCCATTTCCTTGTAATAATCCTCCACGTTTTTGAATCCTTGGGAGAGGTTTTGGAGTTTTTGATACAACTCTCGATAATAGTAGGAGGGAATAAATCTTTTTCGCATCACAGCTTTCATCTCAGCCCAAGTGCTAATAGGACGCTCGCCATTGAGTCTCCAGTTCCTTGTGAGTTAGTCCCATGAAATCATAGCATAGTCGAAAAATTCTATGGTAGCCAACTTAACTTCCTTGGCCTTGGAATAATTGTAACACTCGAATACGAGTTTAATTTTCTTCTCCCATTCGAGATAAACTTCCGGGTCTGAACGACCTTGGAATGGAGGGATGGATAACTTGATACTTTTAAGGTCGTCATTGAACCTCTTTCCATCTCATTGGTCTCGGTTAGTTTGGCCTATCCTCCGATCGCTTACGTTGGATCCTTGATCACTTTTGAGATCACTTGGCTCGGATAATTGATCGTCTTGAACTCGCCATCGTCTGCGTTCCTCGGGGGGCTTAATGGAGTCCTTTCTCGTTGGGCTCTTCCTTCCACATGATCCAGTCTTTCTTGAATTGGTTCCAATTTCTGGTCAAATAGACATTCAACCTCGCGTAGTAAGGCTTGTAGATTCAAGTCCAGGATGTTCCGAACAGGTTACCTTTTGTTTCGCTCCGCCATATTCCTTTCAAGACTTCGGGACATAAGAATATTAAGACCTCACCACAAAAATCTCACAAGTATCTTGGAAAGAAATTAAGAATTTTGCACTCACGCTCGTGTTTTCACTCGTTTTAGGCTTTTACTACACTCAAATAGACTCACCACTCTTGTCTTTTTCCACTCGACCTCTTCTCACAATTTCGTACTTCATCTCAAATAGACTTAATTGGTTGCTTCAGGGTCAGTTTCAAAGGGTTACAAGGGATAATTGAGTTTGGCGTAGGGTAGGCTGAACAAAAATAAAATCGAGTTTGAGTGTGGCGTTGGGATGGGAAAAGTGATGGTAGAATGATAATTGGATGATTGGGAATAGAAGAGGATTACAAAACTTTCAAAAATTTCACACACTTTTTTTATCTCGAATATTTTCTTTTAATTTCGTTTTTTTGTTCAATTGCAACGAAATAAATACAAACGAGAAATTTTGAATACAACTTGATTTTTTTAATTTACGAACCTAGTCTGGGATTGCTTCGTACGTCAGTGGTCCTCTTTTGCAAGCTCTGATACCAAATGATGTGATTCAGCTCAGTTTAGTTGAGTTGTTTCACGTAGTTGCCCGATCGTCGACGAGGAGAGTATTCGATTCGTTGAAAAAGATAATTTCGGTTAAGGTAGCGAAAGTCTAGCAAAGGGTTAAGGATAGCTTTGGATGATGTAGGCTTGATTTAACAAAGAAAATAAAGTTTGATAGGTTTTGAAAATTGGTGGAAATGGAAATCAAACTTAACTCGAAGAATGATTCAACACTATAAAAGAGTGTCACCTCGATTCTTATGCGGTTAAGGTGGTTGGATGAAAAGATATAAAGGTGAACGCCACACCGGCTAAGGTGATAATTTCAAAAACAAGTCAAAGACACCGCTAACAAAGCCAGATAAGTCAATCAAAACTTGTACGAAATAAAAGAGGAGGTAAACTCACTCGAGAACACAAAGTTCATATAAAAAGTTGGCAAAGGTCCTTTACAAATGAAATTAAATAACTATTTATACTACTAGCTAAGATAACCGAATGGAAAATTGTTTAAACTTAATAGCTAAGGAAATTTTGGCTAGAATATGCTAGAATTATCTAGAATTAATCCATTAAACTCTAACGCTAAATTTGGCTGAATGGGAGCTCCAATGGACAACTTCTAGAATAGGCTAATCATCTTGCATGAATCTTGGAAGCTTGAGAAGTGCAAAGCACTAGTCTAGGTTTGGCCATGGGGCTTTATGAGCTCATTTAATTGCAGCTCTTGGTTGAAAAGTATGAGTATTAATGAGGGTCTTCAACAGCCACTTGAGGTGTGAACAAAGAGCTTGAGAAGTCTTTTAGGTGTGAACATGACCAACCGATTGGTCATTTGGTGTGAACACCAAATGTGAACGGAATGATGCTTCCTTGGGGGAGAGAATCGGCCAAGCTTGTGCGCTTTAATTTGTTGGTGACTCTTGGCTGAATAGGTGCTTTGGGAAGCCAATAGTCAACTCTTATGTTCATTGAAGATAGCCATGCATGAATCATCCCGTACATTGAATCTACCATGCATGCACCATGCTTTAATGCTCTCCAAATTCGGCTGAACGTACAAACATAATAAAACCATTTAAATCAAGCTAAATTTGGCTGAACCATGCATTAATATAATTTAGACAAACTAATTAACACAATAATTAAATTAAGACAAATTTAACATAGACTTATTATGACACATTAATATTCAGCTAGGTCATGAAAACATATTAAAGACATGTAATAATCTGAAAAAAATTTATGAGCTATAATAATATGAACTAATTTAATTAAACACTTTAATTTATTCAAACACTAAATTAAATGAGCTGAAAAGAAATTAAAAATTAGCTCAATGAGCTGAATTAAGCTCATGTGAGCTGACTCGAGTTGGACGGAGCTCGGGGAGCTGAATGTGAGCTAGATTCGGCTGGCCAATGATGCATGGGGAATTTGAGAGTTGATCCGAGCTGGTTTCATGAGCGAAGGCCTTTGTACCGAGCCTCAATTTAGTGTAAGAAGCTAGGACAGCTTTTATGAGGTGTTTAGCTCGAGTTTGGCTCATTAGATCTTCGAGCAGCTTGATGAGCTCCCAACTGTGCTTACATCACCGAGCCCATAACTCTTACAGTTCCATTAGATATTTACCAATTGCTGCTGCTGCCCATTGACCAGAATTTTTAGTACCCTCATGAAGTGCTTTATTCCTCTCATTCCAGGTAACCCACATCACGCAAGAAATTTTCCTACACACTTCATCTGACCCATTCTGGAAAATCTAGGAAAGCCAATCCTTGATATTTAACTGTGATTATGATAACACCCATAAAAGATTGAGCCTTGTCCACATTTCTTTTGAAACAGAGCAGTCCCAAAACACTTGATCAGTCGTTTCTAGACCTCTCCACATTTGGGACCAGTAGTATTTACTCCAATTCTTTTGTTGTACAAATTAATTAGTGTAGGCAAATAGTTCTAGGAAATTCTCCATAGTGTAAATTTCTACTTTGTATTTAGAGTCAAATTCCATAATTTCATGTAAAAAGCCTTTGTGGCATTTTGAAGATTTGTACTTTGTAAATCCTGATAACTATCAAGGAGAAACTTGTAAGCACTTCTTATCGAGAAGACTCCTAAAGGCTTACCTCTCCACACTACCATGTCTTTATGCTCCAATTCTGCCAATTGAATCCGCAAGATTTTACCCACAATGCTTCCTTCAAAGGTATGGTGTACTAAATCCACCTTCTAACTTCTACTTGAGTGATTGATTAATTTTGATTCCTTTGTTAAATTGCTGTTCCTAATCGTCCCATAAACCTTGTAATTTTTAGCCCCAACCAACTAAGCATCCACGCAGATAGAAATCTAGTCTCTTTTTCCAATTTTCCAGCCAAGATCATCTTTCAACAAACCTCTCGTTGCCTAAATGCTGAGCCAGGTATAGGAAGGTAGATTGCCTAACCTTGCCTCCATAAAATTTCACTATGAGTAATATTTAGCTTTTAATACTTGACTTAATAATGAATTTGAGTTACTAATAAGATGCCAACCCTGCTTGGCTAATAAAGTAATGTTAAACAAATTTAAGCAATGAAAACCCAAACCACCATTCTCTTTCAGCTCACACAATCTAACCTATTGAAACCAATGAATACCTTTCCTACCATGGCTTTTCTGCCACCAAAATTGAGTAATTATACCTTCCAGTTCGCTAAAAAATGATTTAGACAGCAAGAAATATGACATAGTATAAGTTGGAACTACTTGCAAAACTGTTTCAATGAAAATTTCCTTACCACCTTGCGATAAGAGTCGAGTACTCCAACTATCAACTCTTTATTTGACCTGATCCTTGAAAGTTTGAAAAGCAACATTCTTTTGTCATCCCACCATATTTGGAAGTCCCAAGTACCTTTCTATTTCATTAGACGAATAGACTCCCAACAAGGTTGAAACCTGAATCCTATCCCCCACAAAAGCGCTCAAACTAAAAAAATATCGTAGTTTTATCATAGTTGATACATAGGCCAGAACAAAATTCATACTCCTCCAGTATCTATTTCAACACAATAGTGCCTCTCTCATAGCCTCACCAAAAAGTACGCAATCATTTGCAAATAAAATATGCGTAATCTGTGGACCTTTTCCACTTGCCCTAGCACCATTTACTAGTCATTCATCTAAAGCTAATCTCATAAGAGTAGATAAACCCTGGCTACAAATCAAAAAGAGAAACGGGCTAAGAGGATCACCTTGTCGAAGTCCCCTACTTGGTGCAAACCTTTCTCCCACTTTCCTATTTAGAACAACCGAGTATGAAACCGAAGAAATACACCTCATAACGGTTTCCACCCATCCATTAGCAAAACTTATTCATTCCATCATTAGCTTCAAAAAATCCCATTCCACAAGATCATAGGCTTTACTTATATCAAGTTTAAGTGCCATCCAGCCCTTCTTCCTTACCCTTTTTTGTCGAAATGAGTGTAAAATCTCATAGGCTAATAAGCATTATAAAAAATCAACCTCCCAGTAAAAAAACACTTTGGGCTCCATTAATGCAATCCTCTAAAACTCTTTGGAATCGATTTGCTATCATTTTAGCAATCACTTTATAAAGAACCGTGCACAAACTAATTGGCCTAAAATTCATTATGTTCGTTGGATTAAAGATTTTTGGGATAAGCATAATATTTGGTAACATTTTATAGAACTAAAGTTTTACCTTTATTTAACACTGCCAAGCAATGAGAAATTATGTCCCTCCAACAATGTGCTAACATTTTTTATAAAAAAGAGTCGAGAAACCATCATCACCTTAGGCATTTATTGGCCCCATACTATTTAGAGCCTCTACAACCTCTTGATTTGTGCACTTCTCCATCAACCAAGCATTATCGTCATTAGAGATGCACTTTTTAACCCAGACAAAATATGGGTACTATCTCCTATTCCTTTTGATTCAAAAAGACCTTCAAAATAATTTCTAGCAAATTTCAAACTCACCTTGCATTACCTATCCATCTCCCCTATGACGGCCTCCTATCCGATTCATTTTTCGTCTTCGGGAGGAAAAATTGTGAAAGAAAGCTGTGTTCTTATCAGCTAGCCTCAGCCAATTTTCTCTCGCTTTCTACTCCCAAAAGAGCTCATCCTTATCAATCTCCAAGTTTAACTGAATTTTAGCATCAATCAAATTTACGAGGTTATCATCATCTCTGCCCCCTTTTAACAGGAGTTCAAGTTTTCTTGTCAACTTCTTATTAACCCTAACCTTCTTTCGTTTAATGTCTTTCCACCATTTGCCCAATCCAGTCTTTACCTTCTCGAGTTTAATGAGAATATCATCATTGCCCTCCTTCCAAAGATCCTTCACCTCTTGTTCAAAAGTCTCCTCCAACACCCACCATGCCTTAAACCAAAAACATCTTAAGCGAATATCATATCCTTCCTGTTCCAATTGAATAAGAAGAGGGCAGTAGTCAGAAAAAGAGTGAGGAAGATCATGAACCATTGTATTCAGAAACATCATAATCCAACCTACATTTGCTACCATTTATCAAGTCATTCCCTAATATTGGTTTATAGGAGATTGTCCCTCTCCCACATAAACTATGGACCAGAAAACCCTACGTCTGTGAGTTGGTTATCACAAAAAAATTGTTTAAAAGGCCTTCATTTTTCTTTCCTCTCTAGAAAAACCCCATTTCTTCTCGGAAGAGTATAAAATTTCATTAAAGTCACCTCTCACTAACTAAGGAAAATACTATGATAACTAGACTCCTTAACAATTTCATGTATCCTCTCTTCTACGCTCATCTGGGCCCCCATAAAACTCTGTAAATCTCCACTTGTTCCTTTCCAAACCCTCTACAACCTCGATATCGATATGATTTTTTGAGAAACTCTTCAAAGTGATCGTGGAATCCCTTTTCCAAGCAAGACTCAACCCACCTCTAGACCCTTCAGCATCAACATCAATCCCATTCAAAAATCTGCACCTCCTACTTACTCGCTCCATTCTTCTCAAATTTAATTTTGTCTCCATCAATAAGAAAATCTGAGGATTATACATCTTCAACTTATGCCGAAGTCTCCTAATTTCTCGTGGCGTCCTCAAACCACAAACATTCAAACAAAATATTTTTATTGTGATCAATCGGTAAGCCCTTTAGCAGTCGCCGATATAAAAAGAGTCCTACCCACTGAACGATCCTCCCTACCCTTTACTGAATCAATCACTTGAGACAACTTTTGTTTCTCAATCTCTTGCCTTTTCCTCTTCTTCCCCCTTCCACCATTATGGTTCCTTCCCCATCATGATCTATGTCAGCTTGACCCCCCACTTTCACCAAATTACCACTGGAACCAAAATTCCCACTATCATACCCATCCGAGTTTATCTCTAATATAGGATCTATTTTCAATCCTGATCCCTGTCCCCTTCTACTCACAGATACCCTTCCCACACTAACCTTATTTGACTCCATTTCAACTTACTCTTTTAACCAAACACTATTTATAGCTACCGCTCTCCTTGACTGTGCTCGTAAAGACAAATCCCACCCTATTTCTACCACCTTTTCTTTTCTTGAAATTCTAATTTGGCAAAAGGAGTTGCTATGTCCTAATTATCCACAAAGGAAGCAGAAAAGAGTCAAACACTCATACTTAAATATCACATAGGTGCAAATACCCTCCACACTCATAATTCATTTTCTTCATTTTAATGGCCTTCTTACATCCAACAGTACATGAATTCGCATGAAATTATATAAGCCCTTACTTAGGCTTTTTGCGTCATACTCTAAAAATTCTCTTATAAAATCTCCTAGTTGTTTTGCCATATCCTCAGAAAACAAACCTAATGGCAAATCATGCACTTGAATCCAAAAAGTAAAAAATTGTATTAGCACCTTGATCGGATCTTTCCCTACCTCCAACCTATCAAACACTGATAAATGATTATTGAAAGCCCAAGGTGCCCCATTAACCACCTAATCCAGATCCATCTTATGAAAAAACTTAAATAAAAACCTTTTCTCCCCTAGATCTGAGATCTGAACACCTTTCACTGGATGCCATGAATTTGCTAAAGTGCTTTTCATAGAAGGAAAATGAACGATACTTGTTGTAAGGTAACATGCCACCAAACACAAATTGTGCATTACTTGTTGAGGACTATCATCATTGCAAACCACTAAAATTTTGTCCTATTCATCTTCTAATGAAAAATCAGTTAGTTCGTTCTCTATCCCCTTTGCTAAACCTGATTCTAAAAGAAAAACCCCTTGGCACTTCCCAAGCCACCGCCTTTAGAAAAACCATACATAAAAGAAAAAAGGAAAAAACAAAAAACCCAATAAAATAAAGAGACTTACACGTGCTAGAATAACAGACAGAGGCATGCTACCAGAGCAGACTTAACATTTAACATTTTTTAAAAGGTGAGTTGTTTTTAAATTTGTGAGAAAAAAATTATTAGGTTTAATTGTATGCGGATTAATTTTAATAATTTGTTTAAGAGTCGAAAATTTAAGTGACAATTATACCCCTATTAGTCCCAATGGCTCTTATAGAATTTACATTTAAATTATAATAGAAATCATGAGAAATATCCATCAACAAAGTAATCAAATATATTCGTGATTAATATAATATCGACCAACACATTGAGTGGCAGTATTCTTAGTAAATATATCTCCACAAGTATAATAATCAATTTTACGGTTTAAGTATAACCTTATTGGATATGGATATATGGAGATATGTTTTACGTGGATACATTTAATTTTTAATATATATTGGTATAACCACAACTGTCATCTTCCGTTTAATTTTTAAAATTTTAATATATATATAGGTTTCATGTAACGCCCTGAATTTTTGGGCTTAGAAGTGTTGGGCCTTGTACATGGGGAGCCGCTAAGAGACTGCACTTAAAAGTTTATGTGTGCAAGAAATATCACAAATTACTTGTTTGCTTTAGTGGCTAAGTGATTTAGAAAGAGTTGGGAGTGTTGGAGGAGTCTTAGGTTCAAACCAGGGCTCTAGCAAAAATTTTAGTTTTTCCCTTTAGGTGATCTTGGTGTAAGTTTGAAGGCCTTATTAATATTTGAGGACTAAAATATGACACAAGGAGGCATGTGGTTTGGTGGCAATATGGCGATAGGAGTATGCATATGGTCTGAGGTTCAAGTCATGGGATGAGCATTCAGGAATTTATTTTGCACCTGTGCATAGTAAGTGGTTGTAATTGTTTAAAACTCTACTTGGTGGGGGTTTTAATTGGTCTTGGAATTTGAATGTGTGGTGGGAGTCGGTTAAGGAGTGATTTATGGAGTAACTTAGGGAGATAATCGTGGGATTTTGAAGGGGAGGTGTTGTAACCGAGTTGGACTTTGTGAGTGTGGCAAATTTGGCATAGGGTAGGGTGAGTGCCGTTTGTGGTCATTGTTGGGTATAGCCGAATCTTGGTAAGAAGAGTTTTTATTTTTTTCTTTTCATTCGTTTTGGTACCATTGTGTTTTTGGTTTTCAAGATCCGGGTTATACTCTTTTCTAAGTCAAAATTGCATTACCATTTAGGCAACCTATTAGCCGATTTCTCCTTTTCTAGTCCTCTTCTTTTCTTTCTAATTCTTTTATCCTTCTCCTTTCTTCATCTCAAACTCTTGTGCCGATTTCTTCAATCTAGACTCTCATTCCTTCACTTCAACAATTATCATTCGTGGTTCATTCCTCTATTGTGTCAGGCCGAATCTTTGTGTTTCTCTGCCAAACCGTTGTTGTTTCTTTACAGAACTACTCTCCTTGCTTTTAGTTTTCGATGTGGTAAGGGTTCCTGATCAACCAATGTCTACAAGAAGTTGATCGTTGCTAATGATTAGTAAGGATTTAGGGAAGCTCGATCGAGTAGGGTTTGGTGCTAGGGATTCATGGCGCACTTCGTAATCAAGGTGTGTAACAGTGCTATGTTTGATAATCGACTGAAAAGACGAAAGTATGTGTTGCTTACATTGCAGTGAATGTAGATCGGCAAAATGCCTAAAAGCCGAAATATGGCGTATGATGCCACACGAGCGTGCAATCGTATGTGTGGTGAACTGAGCCCACGAGCATGGGCGTTAGTCTTTAGAGGCCACCACGAGTGCTCTCGTGGTCTTGGGCTGTTCTGGGCCTCATGGGCCAAAATGGGCCGTATGGGCCCGGTGGGCTTGAGGGCCCACCCAGATAATATGTATGTGATGTGGTTTGGACCGTGACGTTTGCATAGCTGTGGCTGTATCTGGGCCAAATAGGCCACACGGGTGTGTAGGCCCACTTGGGTCGAGTAATGGGCCTTAGGCCCATTTACACTTTTGTGACTGTTTAGGTTACTTAAGTCGCTCGAGGCGACGATGGACCTTCTGTGAGGTCGCTGAGACCCCAGTTTGTAAAATTACTGAAATATCCCCAGTTTATAAAGTTATTGAAATACCCCCAATTTGTAAAATTACCGAAATACCCCCAATTTACAAAATTACTAAAATATCCTCGATTTGTAAAATTATTGAAATACCCCCAGTTTGCAAAATTATTGAAATATCCCCAGTTTACAAAATTACTGAAATACCCCTAGTTTACAAACTTACTGAAATATTCCCAGTTTACAAAATTACTGAAATATTCGTGGTTTGCAAAATTACTGAAATACCCCTAGTTTGTAAAATTACTGAAATACCCCCAGTTTGCAAAATTATTGAAATACCCCTGATTTGCAATATTACCAAAATACCTCTGGTTTGCAAAATTATTGAAATACTCCTGAAAGGTAGGATTATCGAAATACCCTTATAGGGTAAAATGACTGTTTTGCCCTTGTGGGTAAATGGCTAACTTGTGTTATGAATTTTACTTATTTGACTGTGATCGTATGATTTTGTTTTAACTGACTTGACTGTGGTCATGTGACTGATATGCTTTTAATATATGTTTAAATGACTATTACTGAGCATGGCCATTTTGTATACACGTGTAATGATTGAGCATGACATACACGACACATTGCATGGGGTTGGGACATTGATACGGAGAAAGTTTTGATAGGGTTACATGGGTCGAATGAGACGACTGTGGATCCGTTATTGATCTGTTAAGGTCGTACGAGTCGCATGAGACGACTGTGGACTGACGGATGGCTTAAAGTCGCGTAAACTGATTATGGCTCTGTGCCAACCTAAATATGGCTCTGTACCATCTTGATTATGGCTTTGTGCCAATCGTAATTACCCATGGCTATGTGCCTAACGTATATATTGATGACTCTATGGAAATCATAATTACCCGTAGCTGTGTGCTGATAATATTACCGTCACTGATGGCTATGTGCCAAACTCATTACAGTTACCGATAGCCTTGTGGCATCCTAATTTATGGCTCTGTGCCATCCTGATTATGGTTTGTAACCATTTTGTTTATGGCTCTTGGCCATTCTGTTTACTAGCAGCTTTGCTTCGATTTTGGTTAGTGCCGCAACCGGTGCTAACATTGGGAGTGTAGGAATGGTGTGGGTGATTTATTCCCCGCAGGTAGTGCAGGGTTGGACGAAGGCAAGTGCAGGGTTAGACGGAATGGGTTAGCATGCATCACACATTATGCATATGGAATTGATTCTGATATGGGCTAGGCCCAACTGTTACCGATATGGAGAATGGGCTTGGCCCAATTGATTTTAACAAGGGCTGAAGCCCAAGTGAAATTATACTGGGCTTAGACCCACACATTATTCATTCTTTGTCAGATTCGGCCCGCCTGATTCGATTACATTTCGCATTTTAGTAACTATTTTTAGTTAGGAGTGGATTACACACTGAGTTTTCACAAACTCACCCCATTTTTAACTGTGCAGGTAATCCCTAGTATTAGGAGGATCGGTGCTAGGAGGGACTCGAAGATGGCCACACAACTGCTTCTATTTGTCTGTTAAGTTATTCATAAGTACTTTATTTTGGTTTGGTTTGCAATAAGGCATCTTAAAGTTTTTGCATTTTAAATTTTAGGTTTGGTTTTATTTTAATTTTTATCTGTTAAAAGTGTATTGCGATTTTTCAAAACAATGACTATTTTCAAAACACTATGTTACGACAACTGTTTTTGGTTATCACGTTTTCGCAACGTTTAAAAAAAACTTCCGCAGTTGAAGGAGACTTTGATGGAAATCAATAACGTTTTAAAAAAAATGAACAACCTTTTCAATGTACCTCGTTTTGCAAATAAAGGAACGCAAGCTGAGGCTTTACACAAGTTTAAATGAAAGATTTTTTTTAAGAAGAGCTTTCAATGAAAACATGGTTTTCGAAAAACACTTCAATGTGACACGCCAGATTCGGTCCTAACGTCGTTCGGGGTGTTAAATTTAGTGGTATCAAAGCCAGGTTGCAAAACTCAGCTGTGGAATAGGTTTTAAAAAAAATAGATTTCTGAAAGAATTGTTTCAAAAAGGTTTGAAAATATTTGAAGTAATCAAAATGTTTTTTTGAATATTTTCCTGAAAGTGTGGTTTACCGAGTCTCCGACGCCGAATCCGTAAGTTTTCTATTAGACAGTATTTAAAGCTAGATTTGTATTTATTTAGTGTACGTTCTGGAAATTAGATTTTTTTAAGCTAGCAACAGTACTGTGATGGATTTCGAAGGCTAGCAAGGTCGCGAGGAATTGCCCATCTCTCTGAAACATAAGATGGTTTAGGATAAGGTAGTCAAGGTAAGTCTACCAACTTCGGGTAGCGATAACCCAGAGCTTGGTACGGAGGCACTGACCCAGTTGGTAAGGGAAGTGCTGGAAGAAGTGTTTGAGGCAGGATTTAAGGTGTATGATGAAACACTTCAGGCTAGGTGCTTGGAGTGCAGCAGAAAGAGGGATCACAGTCCTCTGAAGTAGGAGCCTCGTTCTGTGAAATGCGCTAAGACTCGTTCGAACTTTTCAACTTGTGAGCATTGCGAAAGGCGCCATCTGGGTGAATGCTGGAGAAAGTCAGGAGTGTGTCTTAGATGCGAGTCTAAGGAGCATCGGGTTCGGGATTGCACAGTCCCTTTTAAGTTAGGTGTGGTTTGTTTGGATGTGATGTTTGAATATTGAAATTGTATGCATATGTGATAAATATCTGTTTGCTTCTGTGGTTAGATGTTTGGTTGTGTGTAAGAGATTTCAAGATTAAGTTAAAAGTGTATTAGTGTTATTGGGATTAGAGTGCACAATGATAGCGTAGGGGTGTAGTTGTTACACAATTACCCTATTAGATGGAAATTTTAGGGACGAAATTTTTTTAAGGAGGGGTGAGTTATAATGCCCTAAATTTTTGGGCTTAGAAGTGTTGGGCCTTGTGCATGAGGAGCCGCTAAGAGACTCCACATAAAAGTTTATGTGTGCAAGAAATATCACAAATTTCTTGTTTTCTTTAGTGGCTAAGTGATTTAGAAAGAGTTGGGAGTGTTGGAGGAGTCTTGGGTTCAAACTAGGGCTTTAGCAAAAAAATTAGTTTTTCCCTTTAGGTGATCTTGGCATTAGTTTGAAGGCCTTATTAATATTTGAGGACTAAAATATGACACAAGGAGGCATGTGGTCTGGTGGTAATATGGCGCTAGGAGTATGCATGTGGTCTGAGGTTCAAGTCATGGGATGAGCATTGAGGAATTTATTTTGCACCTGTACCGTGTAAGTAGTTATAATTGTTTAAAACTCTACTTGGTAGGGGTTTTAATTGGTCTTGGAATTTGAATGTGTGGTGAGAGCCGGTTAAAGAGTGATTTATGGAGTAGCTTTATGAGATAATCGTGGGATTTTGAAGGGGATGTGTTGTAACTAAGTTGGACTTTGTGAGTGTGGCAAATTTGGCATAGGGTAGGGTGAGTGTCGTTTGTGGTCATTGTTAGGTACAGTAGAATCTTGCTAAGAAGAGTTTTGTTTTTTTCTTTTCACTCATTTTGGTACCTTTGTTTTTTTTTTTCAAGATCCTGGTTATACTTTTTTCTAAGCCGAAATTGCATTACCACTTATGCCACCTATTAGCCGATTTCTCCTCTTATAGTCCTCTTCTTTTCTTTCTAATTCTTTTATCTTTCTCTTTTATTCATCTCAAACTCTTGTGCCGATTTCTTCAATCTAGACTCTCATTCCTTCACTTCAACAATTGTCATTCGTGGTTCATTCCTCTATTGTACCGGGTCGAATCTTTGTGTTTCTCTGCCCAATCATTGTTGTTTATTTGCCGAACTACTCTCCTTGCGTTTAGTTTTCGGTGTGGTAAGGGTTCCTGATCAACCAATAGCTACAAGAAGTTGATCGTTGCTAATGATTAGTAAGGATTTAAGGAAGCTCGATCGAGTAGGGTTCGGTGCTAGGGATTCATGGCGCGCTTCGTAATCAAGGTGTGTAACAGTGCTATGTTTGATAATCGGCTGGAAAGTCGAAAGTATGTGTTGTTTATAGTACGATGACTGTAGATCGACAAAATGCCGAAAAGCCAAAATATGGCATATGATGCCACACGAGCATGCGATCGTACGTGTGGTGAACCGAGCCCACAAACATGGGCAGTAGTCTGTAGAGGCCGCCATGAGCGCTCTCGTGGTCTTGGGCTGTTCTGGGCCTCGTTAGGCCCAGTAATGGGCCTTAGGACCATTTACCCCATTGTGACTGTTTAGGCTGCTTAAGTCGCTCGAGGCGACGATGGACCTTCTGTTGGGTTGCTAAGACCCCGGTTTGCAAAATTACTAAAATACCCCAGTTTGTAAAATTATCAAAATACCCCAAATTTGTAAAATTATTGAAATACCCCTAGTTTGCAAAATTACTGAAATATCCTCGATTTGTAAAATTACTGAAATACCCCCAGTTTACAAAATTACTGAAATATCCCCAGTTTGCAAAATTATCAAAATACCTCCAGTTTGCAAAATTACTAAAATATCCCCAGTTTGTAAAATTATTGAAACATCCCTAGTTTGCAAAATTACTGAAATATCCCTAGTTTGCAAAATTACTGAAATATCCCCAGTTTGCAAAATTACTGAAATATCCCTAGTTTGCAAAATTACTGAAATATCCCCAGTTTGCAAAATTACTGAAATATCCCTAGTTTGCAAAATTATAGAAAAACCCTCGATTTGCAAAATTACTGAAATACCTCTAATTTGTAAAATTATTGAAATACCCTGAAGGGTATGATTATCGAAATACCCTTATAGGGTAAAATGACTATTTTGCCCTTGTGGGTAAATGACTGACTTGTGCTATGAATTTGACTGTGATTGTATGACTGTGTTTTAACTGACTTGACTGTGGTCGTGTGACTGATATGCTTTTAATATATGTTTAAATGACTGTTACTGAGCATGGCCCTTTTGCATACACGTGTAATGATTGAGCATGACATACACGACACATTGCATGGGGTTGGGACATTGATATGGAGAAAGTTTTGATAGGGTTGCATGGGTCGCATAAGATGACTGTGGATCCAGTATTGATTTGTTAAGGTCGTACGGGTCGCATGAGACGACTGTGGACCAACGGATGACTTAAATCGACTTAATCTGATTATGGCTCTATGCCAACCTAAATATGGCTCTGTGCCATCTTGATTATGGCTTTGTAAAATCGTATTTACCTATGGCTATTTGCCTAACATATATATTGATGACTCTGTGTAAATTATAATTACCAGTGGCTGTGTGCCGATTATATTACCGTCGCTGATGGCTATGTTCCAAACTCATTACAGTTACCTATAGCCTTATGGCATCCTGATTATGGTTTGTAACCATTCTATTTAAGGCTCTTGGCTATTCTATTTACTAGTAACTTTGCTGCGATTTTGGTCAGTGTCGCAACAGGTGCTAACATTAGGAGTGTAGGGATGGCGTGGGTGATTTATTCCCCATAGGTAATGCAGGGTTGGACAGAGCCAAGTGCAGGGTTGGATGGGATGGGTTAGCATGCATCACACATTATGCATATGGAATTGATTCTGATATGGGCTAGGCCCAACTGTTACCGATATAGAGAATGAGCTTGGCCCAATTGATTCTGATAAGGGCTGAGACCCGAGTGAAATTGTACTGGGCTTAAACCCACACACATTGTTCTGTTGCTGTATTGGGCTCTAGCCCAGACTGATTTTGAATTCTATATGTTTTACTAACTATTTTTAGTTAAGAGGGGATTACAAACTGAGTTTTTATAAACTCACCTTATTTTTAACTGTGCAGGTAATCCCTAGCATTAGGAGGATCGGTGCTGTGAGGGACTCGAAGATGGCCACACAACCGTTTCTTTTTTCTATTAAGTTATTCATAAGTACTTTATTTTGGTTTGGTTTGTAATAAGGCCTCTTAAAGTTTCCGCATTTTAAATTTTAGGTTTGGTTTTATTTTAATTTTTATCTGTTAAAAGTAGATCGCGATTTTCCAAAACAATAACTATTTTCAAAACACTAAGTTACAGCAACTGTTTTCAGTTATCACGTTTCCGCAACGTTTAAAAAAAACCTTCCATAGTTGAAGGAGACTTTGATGGAAATGAATAACGTTTAAAAAAAATGAACAACCTTTTTCAATGAACCTCGTTTTGCAAATAAACGAACACAAGCTGAGTATTTACACAAGTTTAAATGAAATAAGTTTTTCTTTTCAAGAAGGGTTTTAAATGAAAACATGGTTTTCGAAAAACGCTTCAATGTGACACACCAGATTTGGCCCTAACGTCTAGGTCGAGTTTGGGGTGTTACATTTCATCATCCATTTTACAGTCTAATTTAATCATGTTCAGGCCGGAGGTAGTATTCAGGTAAAGCCCTTTCAACAATTTTGACTCTAAGATTTGAACTTGATTCAAATGCTTGAGAAAGAAGTCCTATAATAGCCCATTTTTGGTCAAGTCAGAACAGTGGTTTTGGGACAACAAATTCAAGGTTGAAATAATTACTTTATTATTATTTTAATGTCTACAGTATGATAATATGATTGTGTAAAAATTTTGTTAAGAAATTTTATCGTTTGAATGTTTAATTTGATAAAAAGGACTTAATCGCATAAAGTGTAAAACTTGAGTTCTATTAGCTAAAGGTGTCTAATAGCTATGGAACATTAAAGTGGAGGTTCTTATGTGGTAAATAGCCCATTATTGGGATAGTGGATGATAGTGGCTTGGTATTTGGTGTAATTAATAAGTGTTTTTAAGGTTAATTTTGTAATTTAGTTATTAAAGTTAAAATTAAATAAACAAAATCAAATTCTTTTCATTCATCTTCAACATCCACCGAATTTGAAGAAGAAAAACAATCTATTTAGAGTTTTTCATTTAGCCATCTTTAATTCTTGCTATTAGGTATGATTGTTGTCCCGTTTTTAATGTTTTCTATGTTTTTGAAATCGTTGCAGCTTAATCTAGCTAGTCCAGGGACTATTTTTGATACGAACTCGGTTGTAGATGTCTCAAGTCATATTTGTTGCCCAATCGTGATTTTGAGTAAGAGTTGAATCATTTTCGAAAAGAATTAGGTGTAATCAAAATAGGGTGATGAGAAAAAAGAAATAGGCTTAAAACAAGGTTGCGAAATGGTTAAGCAAAGAAATGTAATTCGGCTAAGGCCTGAGAATGAACCAACAATAATGTGATTGTTGACTCGAAACTTAAAATAGGTCTTAGATGAATTTGGTTTAGGGAAAACAGCACAAAACCTTGACCCGCTATCAAATGTGATAGGAACCAAAGGTATATGAACACCACACCAAAGGTGATAAGTTCAGTTTAACAAAGAACAAATTGACGCCACAAGAATACTTGATAAGTCAATTCAGTCTTAAAAGAACAAGGAGAACTGGAAATCTCACAAGTTTCAAATTTAGCATAAATTCAGCAAAAGGTCCCCTAAACAAGCTGATTACAAAATATTTATAGCGCTACAAGAGACTTAGCTGAAAAGTCACTTGAATTCAACTTTAATGAGCGGTTATGAGCTGAAATGAAACTTAATCACTAAGCAAAAAATCTTGAAATCTCGAGGCCTAAGTAACAACAACTATCAACATGATTTTAATGTTCCAATTCAGCTGATTTAATTGAACTTGAAGGCTTGGACAGCCGAATAGACACCAGTAATATAGGTAACATTTTCTCAAACAGACCATGGTGTGATCATTAAGAGACAATCGGTTATGGAATGTGTAATCACTTCTTTTTCCATTGCTATTCTTGAAAAGCTCCTTGGAGAAGAGGAATAAGTTGCCGAATTTAAATGGTGAGTAGTGCTCTTCCTTAAATGTTGAAACAGCCCTTGTATATAATCGATTCCAACTAAATAGGCTCATTTAACACTTTGTAATCGCCCCTTTTTTGTAACCGATTCCAGTTAAATAGTCACCTACAAGCATTCATTTAACAAACACATTAAACACATTAAATACATTAAACAAACACATTAAAACACATTAAACACACTTTAAACACATTAAATACATGTAACACATGTAACAATAAATTATTCCAGCAACTAAATTAACTAAGATAAGCATTTATTCTAGCAACTCAATTAATAACTAAGATGAGTTCAATTAAAAATAAAATTCAGCTTGTAATAAATTGCAGGGGACGCCTATTGAGCTAATCCAAGCATGATCAATGGATTTGACTACTTGCTCTTCCCAAGCTCGATCAACATAGCTTGCTAACGCATCTTGAAACCTTTTTGCTCGAGATCGAGTTGTAGGTTCTTATGGCAGTTCAACGGGTTCGACCACCATAGCTTAAGAAGTTACCACCGAACCTGTTGAGCTGCCACAAGGACCTATAACTTGGTCTCGAGCTAAGAGGTTTCAAGATGCGTTAGCAAGCTATGTTGATCGAGCTTGGGGAGAGCAAGTAGTTGAATCCATTGATCATTCTTGGATAATCTCAATAGGTGTCTTTTACAATTTATTACAAGCTGAATTTTATTTTTAATTGAACCTATCTTAGTTATTAATTGAGTTACTAGAATAAATGATTATCTTAGTTAATTTAGTTTCTAGAATAATTTATTGTTACATGTGTTTAATGTGTTTAATGGTTTTTAATGTGTTTGTTAAATGAATGCTTGTAGGTGAGTATTCAGCTAGAATCGGTTAAAAATAAGGGGCGGTTACAAAGTGTTAAATGAGCCTATTTAGTTGGAATCGGTTATATACAAGGGGCTATTACAACATTTACAGAAGAGCATTATTCACCATTTAAATTCGGTTGCCTATTCCTTTTCTCCAATGAGATGTTCAAGAATAGCAATGGACAAAGGAGTGATTACACATTCCATAACCGATTGCCTCTTAATGATCACACCATGGTCTGTTTGAGTGCCCAAAATGTTATCCATATTGATGGTGTCTATTCGGCTATCCAAGCCTTCAAGTTCAATTAAATTAGCTGAATTAGAACATTAAAATCATGTTGATAGTTGTTACTTAGGCCTAGAGATTTCAAGAGTTTGTGCTTAGTGATTAAGTTTTATTTCAGCTCATAACCGCTCATTAAAGCTAAATTCAAGTGACTTTTCGGCTAGGTCTCTTATAGCACTATAAATATTTTGCAATCAGCTTGTTTAGGGGACCTTTTGCTGAACTTATGATAAATTTAAAACTTGTGAGATTTCCAGTTCTTCTTGTTCTTTCGGGACTGAATTGAGTTATCAAGTATTCTTCTGGCGTCAATCTTTCTTTGTTAAACCGAACTTATCACCTTTGGTGTATGCTCATATACCTTTTGGTTCCTATCACATTTGATAGCGGTCAAGGTTTTGTGTCAAGTTTTCCTAAATCAATTCACCTAAGACCTATTTTGAGTTTCGTCAACAATCACATTATTGTTGGTTCATTCTTAGCCTTTAGTCAATTACATTTCTTTGCTTAACCATTTCGCAACCTTGTTTTAAGCCTATTTCTTTTTTCTCATCAGCCTATTTTGATTACACCTAATTCTTTTCGAAAACGATTCCACACTTAAATCACGATTGGGCAACAAATACGACTTGAGACATCTACAACCGAGTTCGTATAAAAAATAGTCCCTGGACTAGCTAGATTAAGCTGCAACAATTTCAAAAACATAGAAAACATTAAAAACGAGACAAAAATCATACATAATAGCAAGAATTAAAGATGGCCGAATGAAAAACTCTAAATAGATTGTTTTTCTTCTTCAAATTTGGTGGATGTTGAAGATGGCCGAATTACATTTCTTTGCTTAACCATTTCGCAACCTTATTTTATGCCTATTTCTTTCTTCTCATTAGCCTATGTTGATTAAACCTAATTATTTTTAAAAACAATTCAACTCTTGCTCAAATTCACGATTGGGCAACAAATATGACTCGAGACATCTACAACCGAGTTCGTATCAATTGGTATTAGAGCTAGTAAAATTGGAGTAAGAATCGGCGTTCTCGGTACAACGGTTTTTTAGATTCGTTAAAAAAATTCATGAATTTAAAATTACTTATTATAATTAGCATATTGTAAGTGAAAAAAAATTGAAAATTAAAAAAAAAAAGTGTACAAGTTCTTCATTGTCGATTTTTTTTTTTTGAAAATTTTGATTGTTGCTCGGAAACATCCATTCAACATCCTACCATTCGGCCACACCCAACCATTTCCATTCCTTTGTTTCAAGCCTACCTTATTTGTCCTACAACATTCCTACCAAAACCATACATCAATTTTTCCAACCAACCCACAATGGCTGCTTCTAAGTCTAACTAGTCCCTTTAAGAACTTAGAGAGGCGGAGTAAGCAGAAAAAGGAAGGAGGGTTGTGAGCTCATCCGAGTGAAGAAAAAGCCAAGTGAGTTTGATTTCTTTGTGAGAGGATTTGTGAGGTTTTGTTGTGAGAACCTAAAATGTCCCAAAGTCCAGAAAGAAATCCAAATGAGGGAGTTGGGATATGAACTGTAAGAAACGTTCGAGGAGGCGTGCTAGATCTCACCCTTCAAGCACTCATGCGAGAAATGGAGCGGTTATTTGATTGTAAACTCGAACTAATAAAAGATCGATTATTTCGAGCCGAAACACTAGAACAGCGCGAGGCAAGTCTAGAAGTTGCAAGACGAGGGCGCGGACATCCAATCCAAGATCCTTATGAAGCGAGTGATCAAGAAAGTGATCATTCATCTGTCCAAAGTGTACGTCAACGAGGCCGCCAATGAAATTGGGGCCCTAGAGATCGAGACCGTCCTAATGACAACCTTAAGAATATTAAGATGTTGATTCCACCATTCCAAGGTAAGAACGACCCCGAAGCTTATTTAGAGTGGAAAAAAAGGATTGAGATTATTTTCGGATGCCACAATTATTCGGAGAGCAAAATGGTGAAGCTCACGGCAATCGAGTTTTCAGATTATGCCATTGTGTGGTGGGACCAGCTTGTAACGAGTCGATGACGAAATGGTGAAAGGCCCATCTCTACTTGGGCTAAAATGAAGTCGATCATGCTGAAATGATTTATTCCTTCATACTACCATTGGGATCTTTATCAACGACTTGAAAACCTTATTCAATGCAATAGAAGCATTGAAGACAATTATAAAGAGATAGAGATAGTAATGATCCGAGCTGATATTGAGGAGGATCGGGAGGCTACAATGGCCAGATTCCTTGCGGGCTTAAACCGTGACATCGATAACATAGTTGAATTACAACACTATGTTGAAGTGATGGACATGGTCCACATGGCGATAAAATTTGAAAAATAGCTCAAATGAAAAGGAGTTAGTCAATCCTATACCAATCCTTCCACTAACAAATGGAGCCAAGGAGGCAATAAACCCCCTATTTGAATAAAGGAGCCGGTTGTAGCAGCTAAATCCAATAAGCCTGTTGGCGAGTCAAGTCAGAATAAAAATAATCAAGTGCCAAATCGCACAAGAGACATAAAATGTTTCAAGTGTCAAGGCCGGGGGCACATAGCTAGCCAATGTCCCAATCGAAAAGTTATGGTGGTAAGGGCTGATAGCGAAATCGAATCTGAGGAAGAGGATGAAAATGAGCCTGAAAAGCCATCCGATGATGAAGAAGAAGATTTGGAGCTTCTGGTTCAAGGTGAGATCCTTGTGGTGAAAATGAGCCTCAATATTCAAATTGTTGAAACCGAACAACAACGAGAAAATAATTTCCACACCCAGTGCCACATCCAAGGCAAGGTATGTAGCATGATTATTGATGGAGGAAGTTGTACTAATGTAGCAAGTACCATGCTTGCAGGCTTGGTGTAACACCCTAAACCCGGTCAATACGCCACGACCGAATCTGGTATGTCACTGAGGAAAACATTTTGAAAAGAATCGAATAACAATTAAATTTTTGTGAAAAACTCTTTGAAAATTCTATATTTGTAAAAATCAGGTGTATAATAAGTTTAAACTGATAATTTACTTTGTAATTTCATAAATAAAATTTTAAAACTTAGTTGATAAATCATAGGTTAGAAAACTCGAATTATTACTTTGAAAACCATTTGAATTTTGAATGTAGAAACTTAATATTTGGAAATCATTAAAATTGTAGAAAACACTTAATCTATATTTTAATATCAAACGATTTATATTTCCGATGGTAAGATTTTAAAACCATTGCGTTTTTATTTCTTTAGAAAACTTTGGGCTCAATTATTAAATTAACCAAATAATTTATAAGCCATATTAAAAACATATCCAAAGCATATAAATAATCCAAAAACATAATTAAAGAGGCCTTATTACAAACCCAAAATAAAACAAAAACCAAATTAAAATAAATTAAAGTACCCCAAATCGAAGTTCATGAAAAATCAAATTTTATTGCATGGCCTCCTCAAGTTCATCCGGCTCCTCATCCGCGATCTCACGAATCACCTGAAATGATAAGGGAGAAGGTGAGTCACCAAGACTCAGTGCATAAATCCTTCCCTCGATTAATGCAACATTCTTACACAAATTATAATCAAGCAACATATATAATTATATAATGCACCCAACCTAGCCATCCTTAACTCCTTTTCTACCCCGTGTGGTACCAAACCACTGGTGGTGCCAAACCACTGGTGACCCAAAGTCACGATATCCAAAAATGTGATACCAAATCACTGGTGACTTAAAGTCACGAATAATCCATCTGTGGGGCCAACCCACGTGTGATACCAAATCACTGGCGATGATCCCATATCTCAAAAGTAGGGCCAACCCACGATGGTGCTAGACCACAGGGACTAGTCGCTATGAGGTGCCAAACCTCTGGTGTCCCAAAGACACAAATGTGATACCAAATCACTGGAGGTGCCAAACCTCCGTGTCCAAAGACACGGATATCAAATCTTCCCCTCCTCTCATATCACCCATACCAATGCAATAGATAAACAAATCATGTTATTATACTTTATTAGGAAATCACATAGAAATTCCATATCAGAAATCGTATCATCATGCATCATATTGCAAAAGTCATATCGAAACGGACTTACCCGATTCCTTATTTATACCCATCATGGTATCATATCAAGATCTCATAGTTTTCGGCTTTAACAACATGAATAGTTATTTAACACACATATATACATATTACCGAGTTATAAAGTGTGTAAGGTTCACACCTTTCACCAACGCAAATACTACCTTCCAAAGATCCGATCTACCGCACTAGATCACCTTGTCCTACATTCGGCCAAACCACAATACTTTAATCAAGACCATTCGGCCAACATCATATCTTAATCCCAATAGCCTTAGGCTTTCTCAACCAACTTAAAAAAATATTGAATCCTTACCACTTGACTTACCAACTTCGATTGCTAAAGGAATGGGGCTTAAATCGATTGCTTCTGAAGTCCCAAAGAGCCTAAAAGAATGAACGATTCCTAAAATTGGTTAGAACTTTGCAAACAATTGCCAAAAGATTCGGCCTTTGTCCACAAGAAAATGACTTAGAAAAGAGAAAGAAATAACAGAAATACAGCCATGAACACATACCTATCTTCCAAAACCGATTGAAGGAAACCCAAAGATTATCTACCCTTATTGATATTCGGCCAAAACAACACCAAAAGAGAGTGGAAAGTTTCGACAAAATGGTTAAAAGGTGAAGGGATTTTCGGCTATGGTTTTGAAAAGAAGAAATCAATTGATTTGAGATTAAAAAGAAATGAAATTCGAGAGTAGAGGAGAGAATAAAAATAAGAGAGGGAGGATTCGGTTTAATCAACAATGGAAGAAAAGAAAAGAGAGTTTGGAAAAGAGAAAGGTTCGGACAAAAGAAAGAAAAAGGAAATGTGATTTTGAGCAAATACCAAAAGAAAGAAAAGAGAGAGAGATGGGAGAAAGAGTGCACTAAAATGCAAAATGTGTTTTCGGTTTCAAAGGAGAAATGAGAGAAAGAGTTAGAATTTGGTTCAACACAAAAATGAGAGCTAAAATCCAAAGCAAATTTGCACAAAAATGCCTAGGTACATTCGGCCAAAGAGGGAGTTTTTGGAGAGAAAGAGAAACAAATGCCAAAAGGTGCACAAATGCTCAAGTTGGCCAACTTTCCCCCCCAAACTTCCTATCAACAATCGGCCACACCCTAGCCACACATGCCATCGACATTCAAGCACTAAAGGCCTTGGAATAGTTTCCAAAACATCTTCCTTAAGCCAAGCCTTATGTCCCCCCATCCTTCCATAACCTTAAGATTCCTTTCCCAAAGTACAAACTTTCCTAAACCAATATTCAACTTACCAAAAATTGAAAGTCCAACCTATCATAATTAGAATTTGACCGTCCATTAATGCTAGGATACAAAAATAAAGTCTTCAAAATGCTAATCATGCTACTCGAACCTCTAACCTCAAGCAACTCTTCCTGCATCCTAACCATCTTGCCACTAACTCCTCTTGTGCTTAATTTAACACTTAAATTAACTTAAGTGTCAAGTTCACTTAATCCACTTCATTAAATATACTATACTAAGAATTATTCTAGCTTCCTAAATAAAATCAAGCCTTTACAAGACTATGCTAAACACACAAAATTCATACCCAAGCCAACACAAATAATAAGAAAATACTGTAACTTTTAGGATGTTACAATTCTACGCCCTTAAGAAAATTTCGTCCTCAAAATTACCTGATCAAAAGAGTTGAGGGTACTGCTGCCTCATCGCATCCTCTGGTTCCCACGTAGCTTCTTCTACACCATGGTTCTGCCATAAGACCTTCACTAAAGGAACTGACTTCTTACACAAAACTTTCACGTCTCGATCTAGAATCAGACCGGTTCTTCTTCCATCACAACTGGACTCACCTCTAATTCCTCCATTGACACAACATGCGATGGATCAGAACGATAGCGTCTAAGCATGGAGACATGGAACACATCATGAATTTGACTCAGCTCTGCTGGCAATTCGAGCTGATAGGCTACAGGTCCCACTCGTCTCAACACCTTATATGGTCCAACGAACCTTGGATTCAACTTGCCTTTTCTCCCAAATCTTAACACTTTCTTCCATGGCGAGACCTTCAAAAAGACCTGGTCACCCACGGCAAACTCTATATCCCTCCGCTTGAGATCAGCATATGACTTCTGCCTATCCGAAGCTTACTTCAGACGAGCCTGAATCATCTTAACCTTATCCTCAGTCTCTGCAACCAACTCTGGTCCTAACATTTGACGCTCACCCAACTTTGTCCAGCATATAGGTGTATGACACCTCCTACCATACAACGCTTCATATGGTGCCATCTTATTGCTTGCCTGATAACTATTGTTGTATGCGAACTCACTAATGGTAAAACTCTTCCCACCGCCTCAAGTCCAAAACACATCCTCTCAACATATCCTCTAAGATCTGAATAACTCTTTCCGACTGCCCGTCAGACTGTGGATGAAATGCGGTACTGAAATCCAATCGCATACCCAAAGCTTGATGTAACACTCTCCAAAACCTCGACGTAAATCTAGGATCTCTGTTTGAGATGATCGACACTGGTACACCGTGCAACCTTACTATCTCTGCCACATACAACTTAGCTAACTTATGAAGCGAGTAATCCACCCTTACCGGAATGAAACGAGCTGACTTAGTCAGACGATCCACAATCACCCAAACTGAATCTTTCTTACTAGGTGTAAGAGGTAATCTGCTGAAAAAGTCCATAGTGATCCTCTCCCACTTCCACTGTGGAATCTTCACCGGCTAAAGTAATCCAGACGGCAACTGATGTTCAGCCTTGACCTGCTGACATGTCAGACATTTACCCACAAACTTAGTTATCTCCCGCTTCAGACCTGGCCACCAAAACTGCTCTCTTAAATCCCGATACATCTTGCTACCTCCAGGATGGATAGCGTATGGGCTGTTATGTGCGTCTCGAAGAATCCTTTGCCTCAACTCAACATCTTTCGGCATACAAGCTCTCCCTTGAAAACACAACGCTCCATCACTGGACAAACTATAATTCTCTAAACCACTATTCTGAACCTGCAACCTCCGATCATTCAAACCATCATCCTCTAACTGTTTCTCCTTGATCTGCTCTAACCAGGTCGGCCTGATTTGCAATTCTACCAAAAGACTCCCATCATCATATAAACTAAGACGAGCAAACATCGATCTTAAGCCTGATACAACCTTTCGGCTCAACGCGTCTGCCACCACGTTAGCCTTGCCCGGATGATACTCAATCGAATAGTCGTAGTCCTTCCACAATTCAATCCATCTGCGCTACCTCAAATTCAAATCCTTCTGAGTCAAAAGATACTTTAGACTCTTGTGATTCGTGTAGACTATTGACTTCTCTCCGTACAAATAGTGTCTCCAAATCTTCAAGGCGAAAACCACTGCTGCTAATTCCAAGTCATGCATCGGATAATTAACTTCATGTGGTCTCAAGCATCGAGATGTATAAGCCACTACCTTCCTTCCTACATCAAAGACACATCCCAAACCAAGATGTCGATGCATCACAATGAAACCGTGAATTCCTTGCACGCCTCGGGTTGAATTAAAACCGAGCTTTAGTCGAAATCTTCTTCAACTTGTCGAAACTTTCTTGTTGCTTCTCACCACCACAAATGGAACTCCTTTCCTCAATAACTTGGTCATAGGTGCTGCTATCAAAGAAAATCCTTCCACAAATCTTTGGTAATACCCCGCCAGACCTAGAAAACTCCTAATCTCAGCCACTGACTTAGGTGGCTTCTAATCCAACACTGCCTCAATCTTCCGAGGATCCACTCTAATCCCTTCGACTGCTACAACGTGACCCAAGAAAGTCACCTCCCTAAGCCAGAACTCGCACTTACTAAATTTAGCAAAAAGCTTCTTTTCCCTTAGAATCTGCAACACTACTCGCAAATGCGCATCATGCTCCTCCTCTGTCTTATAGTATACCAAAATATCATCTATAAATACTACAACAAACTGATCCAAAAACTGCTGGAATACCCAATTCATCATGTCCATAAATGCTACCGGCGCGTTAGTCAACCCAAACGGCATTACCAGAAACTCGCAGTGCCCATACCGAGTGCGAAATGCCGTCTTATGGATATCAGCCTCTTTCACCTTTAACTGATGATACCCAGACCTCAAATTAATCTTAGAGAAAATCGCTGCTCCTTTAAGTTGATCAAATAAGTCATATATCCTCGACAATGGATACTTGTTTTTGATCGTCAGCTTATTCAGCTGGCGGTAGTCTATACACATCCGCATCGTACCATCCTTCTTCTTGACAAAAAGAACCGGTGCTCCCCAAGGCAAAACACTTAGTCGAATGAAACCTCGATCCAACAACTCTTAAATCTGAGCCTTTAATTCCACCAATTCCTTCGGTGCCATCCTATACGGAGCTATAGACACTGGCGCCGCTCCGGGTAACAGATCTATACTAAATTCGACTTCACGATCCGGAGGCAGTCCCGGAAGTTCTTCTGGAAATACATCAGCATATTCCTTTACAGTTTGAACATTCCCCACAATAGATTCTTTAGCCTCCAACGCACACACATGGACCACAAATGCCTCACAGCCCTTCCTGACCATCTTCACAGCTTTCAACGTAGATACCATGTTAGATAGATAATCTCTTCTATTACCTATCATGACCACCTCTTTACCCTCAGCTGTCTTCAAAACCATGCGCTTAGCAGCGCAATTCAAACTTGCCTGGTACTTAACCAACCAACAGTATCCCAAGAATCGATCGAACTCCCCAAGCGGCGGCTCCATCGGATCGACCACAAACACTACCCCTTGAGTTCTAGGGTACATCCCTATCTGACTTATCTACTTCTACAGAGTGACCTAGAGGACTAAATCTTGCCATCCTCCTAAAGCGATCTCAAAATCTAAGCTCAAGGTCTCTACTATGCTATTAGCAACATACGAATGCGTCGAACCCACATCTATCAGTATATGGTACACCAAAGATTAAGAACGTACCGGTTATGACGTCCGGTGCGTCATCCTCCTCTCGACGTCTTGCAGCATACACCAAACCAGGCTGTCTCGCCTTAGTGCTGCCTGCACCTCTGCCCAATGATCCGTGGCCTCAACCAGAACCATTACCTCCTCTACCATTACCACGACCTTTCTGCGGTGACGATCCCTCTTTTCTGAACTGAGCACGACCTTGACCCTCAGACTGATTCCTGGCTTGCTTACGTGGACAGTCTCTCACACGATGATCTAGCGAGCCACACTCAAAACATCCTTTCCCTCCGGTCCAACATTCGCCCCAATGAAATTTCCCACATCGGTTACACTGTGCTGGTCTCTGATTAGCAGTAACAAGCCTTCTAGATTGATTCGGCCCACTCTACCTAACCCTCTTCTGAGAATTACCGGCTGACCCAGATGATCCAAAACCTCTTTTATGCTTATTCCTGTCGTAACTCTGCCTTGCAGATTCCTTTATTCCTTCAGCAATCTTAGTCTTTTCAACCAACGCAGCAAACTCTCGCTCCTGATGTGGAGCAATCAGCAACCTCAGCTCATCTCTTAAACCATCCTCAACCCGGACACATCGCTCGTACTCCGAAGCCACAATACCTCTAGCATACCGGCTCAATCTTAAGAACTCTGCCTCATATTCTGATACGGACTTACTCCCCTAGACTAAACTCAGAAATGCCTTACGCTGTGCATCAACGTAACCAGACCCAATATATTTCTTCTGATACGCTGCCTTAAAATAATCCCAAGTGAGATCCTCCGCCGCAGCATTGTTCCGCACTATGAGCCACCACTGATATGACTCATCACGAAGAAGTGACACTATCCCTTTTAGCTTTTCCTCAACATTCAGATCCAAATCATCCATGATTCGCTCCGTCGCCTCTAACCAATATTCAGCCGAACTGGGAGCTACACCTGAAACACCTTGAAATACCTCAGCTCCATTGGCTCGGAGTCACTCAGTGCATGATTTACGAGCTCCGCGCCCACCTATTCTAGCTACTCTCTCAAGAACTCGCAGCATTGCTTGAGACATCTGCGTAAATCCCGCTTGATCCTGAAACTCAACTCCAACTGCGGGTGGTGGGGGTGGTGGTACCTCATTCTCGGATCCTTGACCCAACCTCACGGGCTCAGACACAGCCATCCTACCCCTACCGCGTCCACGCATAACACGACCCCGACCTCGAGTGCTCATGTCTAAAGTCTTGACTTAGCTGATTTAAAAATTTTATGTATTAGTCATTATTCCACTATTTTTAAAACACAATTTTATGAATAGTTTTAATAAGAGGTTGTTTCGCGAGTACATCCAACCTATAGGTTTGAGTCTCTAGAGTAGTTCCTACGACTATACAGTCATACCATCATCATCATATCATCAAAATCAATAGTTTGAAGTACTTACCCGGGCGGATCGGTGCTGGAGACTCGGTGCCATGCCTTTCAAATCATATAATTTTCAAAAACATTGTAAGACCATACTTTAAAACATTTTAGGCCTTGGGCCCACAGCTGAGCTTTTAAACTTGGCTCTGATACCAATTTGTAACACCCCAAACTCGATCAATACGCCACTAATCAACTGGTATGTCACTGAGGAAAACATTTTGAAAAGAATCGAATAACAATTAAATTTTTGTGAAAAACTCTTTGAAAATTCTATATTTGTAAAAATCGTGTATAATAAGTTTAAACGATAATTTACTTTGTAATTTCATAAATAAAATTTTAAAACTTAGTTGATAAATCATAGGTTAGAAAACTCAATTATTACTTTGAAAACCATTTGAATTTTGAATGTAGAAACTTAATATTTGGAAATCATTAAAATTGTAGAAAACACTTAATCTATATTTTAATATCAAACGATTTATATTTCCCGATGGTAAGATTTTAAAACCATTGCGTTTTTATTTCTTTAGAAAACTTTGGGCTCAATTATTAAATTAACCAAATAATTTATAAGCCATATTTAAAACATATCCAAAGCATATAAATAATCCAAAAACATAATTAAAGAGGCCTTATTACAAACCCAAAATAAAACAAAAACCAAATTAAAATAAATTAAAGTACCCCAAATCGAAGTTCATGAAAAATCAAATTTTATTGCATGGCCTCCTCGAGTTCATCCGGCTCCTCATCCGCGATATCACGAATCACCTGAAATGATAAGGGAGAAGGTGAGTCACCAAGACTCAGTGCATAAATCCTTCCTTCGATTAATGCAACATTCTTACACAATTTATAATCAAGTAACATATATAATTATATAATGCACCCAACCTAGCCATCCTTAGCTCCTTTTCTACCCCGTGTGGTACCAAACCACTGGTGGTGCCAAACCACTGGTGACCCAAAGTCACGATATCCAAAAATGTGATACCAAATCACTGGTGACTCAAAGTCACGAATAATCCATCTGTGGGGCCAACTCACGTGTGATACCAAATCACTGGCGACGATCCCATATCTCAAAAGTGGGGCCAACCTATGATGGTGCTAGACCATAGGGACGAGTCGCTATGAGGTGCCAAACCTCTGGTGTCCCAAAGACACAAATGTGATACCAAATCACTGGAGGTGCCAAACCTCTGGTGTCCAAAGACACGGATATCAAATCTTCCCCCTCCTCTCATATCACCCATACCAATGCAATAGATAAACAAATCATGTCATTATACTTTATTAGGAAATCACATAGAAATTCCATATCATAAATCGTATCATCATGCATCATATTGCAAAAGTCATATCGAAACGGACTTAGCCGATTCCTCGTTTATACCCATCATGGTATCATATCAAGATCTCATAGTTTTCGGCTTTAACAACATGAATAGTTATTTAACACATATATGCATATTACCGAGTTATAAAATGTGTAAGGTACACACCTTTCACCAACGCAAATACTAACTTCCAAAGATCCGATCTACCGTACTAGATCACCTTGTCCTACATTCGGCCAAACCACAATACTTTAATCAAGACCATTCGGCCAACATCATATCTTAATCCCAATAGCCTTAGGCTTTCTCAACCAACTTAAAAAAATATTGAATCCTTACCACTTGACTTACCAACTTCGATTGCTAAAGGAATGGGGCTTAGATCAATTGCTTCCGAAGTCCCAAAGAGCCTAAAAGAATGAACGATTCCTAAAATTGGTTAGAACTTTGAAAACAATTGCCAAAAGATTTGGCCTTTGTCCACAAGAAAATGACTTAGAAAAGAGAAAGAAATAACAGAAATACAGCCATGAACACATACCTATCTTCCAAAACCGATTGAAGGAAACCCAAAGATTATCTACCCTTATTGATATTCGGCCAAAACAACACCAAAAGAGAGTGGAAAGTTTCGGCAAAATGGTTAAAAGGTGAAGGGATTTTCGGCTATGGTTTTGAAAAGACGAAATCAATTGATTTGAGACTAAAAAGAAATGAAATTCGAGAGTAGATGAGAGAATAAAAATAAGAGAGGGAGGATTCGATTTAATCAACAATGGAAGAAAAGAAAAGAGAGTTTGGAGAAGAGAGAGGTTCAGCCAAAAGAAAGAAAAAGAAATGTGATTTTGAGCAAATACCAAAAGAAAGAAAAGAGAGAGAGATGGGAGAAAGAGTGCACCAAAATGCAAAATGTGTTTTCGGTTTCAAAGGAGAAATGAGAGAAAGAATTAGAATTTGGTTCAACATAAAAATGAGAGCTAAAATCCAAAGCAAATTTGCACAAAAATGCCTAGGTACATTCGGCCAAAGAGGGAGTTTTTGGAGAGAAAGAGAAACAAATGCCAAAAGGTGCACAAATGCTCAAGTTGGCCAACTTTTCCCCCCCAAACTTCCTATCAACAATCGGCCACCCCCTTAGCCACACATGCCGTCCACATTCAAGCACTAAAGACCTTGGAATAGATTCCAAAACATCTTCCTTAAGCCAAGCCTTATGTCCCCCCATCCTTCCATAACCTTAAGATTCCTTTCCCAAAGTACAAACTTTCCTAAACCAATATTCAACTTACCAAAAATTGAAAGTCCAACCTATCATAATTAGAATTTGACCGTCCATTAATGCTAGGATACAAAAATAAAGTCTTCAAAATGCTAATCATGCTACTCGAACCTCTAACCTCAAGCAACTCTTCCTGCATCCTAACCATCTTGCCACTAACTCCTCTTGTGCTTAATTTAACACTTAAATTAACTTAAGTGTCAAGTTCACTTAATCCACTTCATTAAATATACTATACTAAGAATTATTCTAGCTTCCTAAATAAAATCAAGCCTTTACAAGACTATGCTAAACACACAAAATTCATACCCAAGCCAACACAATTAATAAGAAAATACTCTAACTTTTAGGATGTTACACTTGGGTTAGCCACGACCAAACACCTAAATCTGTACAAGCTACAATAGTTGAATGATAGAGAACTTAAAGTGACAAAGCAAGTTGTTGTAGCCTTTTCCATTGGAAAATATCAAGATGAAGTGGTATGTGACGTGGTTCCAATGCATGGTGGACACTTTCTTTTGGGGCGTCCATTGTAGTTTGATCGACGTACAATTCATGACGGATACACCAATCGTTACACATTTAAGTATCTAGGCAAAAATGTAACACTAGCCCCACTTACCCCGAAATAATTGTATCGAGATCAAATCAAATTAAAAGAGTCTATCAAAAAATCAAAATAAAAAGAAAAGAAAAATGAGAAAAAAGAAAGAAACAAGTGAGAGAGTGAAGGTAAAAGCATGAGAGGAAAAAGGAAGTCAAAAAGAAAAAGAGAGTGATAAAATAAGCGTATTTGTGAGGGAAAGAGAAATAAGAAAATCTTTGTTGGTGCACCAATCTGTGCTTGTAGTTATGTACAAGAAGTGTTTATTCGATGCTAATGAACTTGATAACTCTTTGCCTTTGTTTGTTGTTTCATTATTTTAGAAATTTGAAAACATTTTTTTCGGAAGAAGTGCCTAGTGGGTTGCCTCCTCTCTAAGGAATCGAACACTAAATAGACTTTGTTCCCAGAACTATAATTCCAAATTGACTAGCTTACTTAAGCAACCCCGAGGAAACCAAGGAGTTGCAACGAGAAGTAGCAGAATTAATGGAGAAAGGTGTAACACCCCTAACCCGTAGTCGTCATCAGTTTAGGGTTAAGAGGCATTACTAGACAATTAAAAACTTTTACAGACATTTCAAAATACAATTCATCAAGATCTAATCAAAGTGCCCCTTTAATAGGTCAACAAGACCTTAAACATGCTTTAGAATAGAGCCAAGACTAAACCGAACACATATGGAAATTCTCAAAAATTTAAAATTTCCCTAAGTTATAGAGGTCACACACCCGTGTGGGTAGGCCGTGTGCCTCCCACGGACTCAGACACGCCCGTGTGTCTAAGTCGTGCCAAAACAAAGCATACATATTGACTTGTACCCACGGCCTGAGACACGCCTGTGTGCCCCACCCGTGGTTGATCCTGACTTGCACCATACGACCAGTCACACGCCCGTGTGTCCAGCCCATGGTCAAGCCTGACTTATTTCAAAATTCAACCAGGAAGAACAAGGTCGAGCTACACGCCCGTGTGCTCAACCGTATGAGCAAATATAGGCCATTTGCAAGGCCAAAATGCCACCACACACAGAGGTCATCCCTACAAGTTCAATCAAGCATTATCCCATACACAATTTGCAACCAAAATCATGTCAAATGTTCAACTTGTCATCCCATTCAATTTCATTTCTAAACATGCCAACTTATATACCAATTAGCACTACTAAATCACATGTAAAACCAAGCATGATTCATCCAAAATTTCACCAAATCACTAAGGCATCAATGCATCAATAAGCTCACCATACATAAGATCATTTCATTGCCATCAAGCCATACCAAAACATGCTTCATGTACCATATCACTCATGCATAACATAGTTTTACCTAGCCATAACACATGGCTATTTAAATATTTCAAACATATCCCAAAACAATTAGCCTATACATGCCATATTTAGCTATATACACATTCAAAAGTACCAAAATTTAGTTCGATAGTGTGATGACGATCCTCGATGATTCTTGAGCCTTCAGTAGCTTTGACAATGTATAAAAAAAAGGAAACACACACAAAGTGAGCTTTCAAAAGCTTAGTAAGCCATATATAAATAAATTGAGCATAAAATGCACATAATCATATCAATACAAAATTATTAATAGCTCATTTGCACATTCATAATTCTTTTTGGCTTATTGAATTAGGCATTTACTTATTAGCATGCATATCACCAAATACATCAATAGATCATAGCATATTCATTCATATACCATGCCTCACTTCATCAATTCCATACACATAATCCATTTAGGTAAGTTTATAGTATACTTACCTTCCATACACATACATGGTGTACTTCAAACATACCTGAATCATTATACATTAATCGTAATCATTCGCATCTCAGACTTGCCTGTTGAACCGTTCGTAATCTAATAGGATACTCAGAATGCTCAGAATAGTCATACAATGCCAATGTCCTAGATGAGGTCTTACATGTACTCAGATATCGATGCCACTGTCCCAAGTAGGGTCTTACACGAAATAAATACGATGCCAATGTCCCAGACATGGTCTTACACGTAAATCTCATATCGATGCCAACGTCCCATACATGGTCTTACACAAAATCTCAAATCAATGACAACATCCCAGATGTGGTCTTACATGATATCACATATCGGACACCTATGGCATGACATACGTTATCTTATCTATTCCTAGGTTCATACGGGACTTCTCAGATAATTATAACTTGTTGATATATCCTCGAATTTCACATATATTGTATCTTGAGCATTTTTCATAGCCATCTAAATTTCATAAATGCATAAATAGCTCAATTCAAATACATTTATTTGTATATCGACTTACCTCAGAATCGGTTATATGGAAACGAACTCGACTATTCAATTACTTTCGATTTCCCGCGATCTAAGTCTGTTTTCTTCAGTTCTTGATCTATTCATATGCAAATTTAATCTATTTATTCATCAATTCAATCCAAGAACACACATTTAGCACAATTTACAAATTAACCCACACATTTTTACATTTTGACATTTTAGTCCCTATTTCTCAAAATTATAAAATACACAAAATCACTATATGCCCATGCTTAGCTAAATATTCATTTAGCTCATACAAGTCCATACATTTCATTTAATTCACAATTTAGTCCTTCAAAATACTATTTCCTTAATTAAGTCAAAATTACTCAAAACCACAAAAACTCCAAAGACAACTTGTTAATCTAACATATATCTTTCATTTTTCACCATCAAACATCACAAAATTCATGTTTTCATTAATGGCACATTATAAAATATTCATCAATTTACAACATTGAAGCATGGGTCTTGAAGTATATAAAACAACGATTACGAAAACGAAGAAATTATCAAAAATCGAAGCAAAACATACCTTGAATTAATCCAAAAGAGTGCCGAAACCTAGCTTTCTTTCTTTCTTTTCTTTTCTTATGTTATTCAACCAAGATGATAAGAATATGGCCATTTTTCATGTTTTGTTTTATTATAATAATAATTCTTTTACAAAAATAACCTTTAATACCAAATATAAATAACATATAGTATAAGGTCATTAGTGACCATTACCGTCCACTTACTAAGATAGTGGCATAATTGCCTATTAAGGACCTCACATTATAAAGACAATAGCAAATTAACACATATACATTAAATAGACACTTTTTCATTTTACGCGATTTAGTACTTTTCTCAAATTAAACACACAAACAACAAAATTAATTCACAGAAATTTCACACATGCTATATCATATACTGCAGACACAAAAAATAATATTAAAATATTTTTATGACTCAAATTGTGGTCTCAAAATCACTATTTTGACTAGGGTCTAAATCGGACTGTTACAATTCCCCCTTCGGGATATTCGTCCCTGAAAATCTTATCGTTAAATTGGTTCGGATATTGCTGTCTCATTGAATCTTCTGGCTCCCACATAGCCTCTTCCACTCCGTGTCCATGCCACAACACTTTCACTAATAAAATTTTCTTGTTTCTCAACTCTTTCACTTCATGAGCTAATATACGAATTGGTTCTTTCTCTAAGTCATATTGGATCGGATTTCAATCTTAGATGGACGAATCACATGTGATGGATCAGATTTGTATTGACGAAGCATTGACACGTGAAATACGTTATGAATCTTTGCTAGCTCAGGTGGCAACAAGAATTTATACGCAACAGGCCCAACACGCTCGATAATTTCATACTATTTGATGAACCTCGTACTCAATTTGCCTTCACATTCGAATCTGAGTACTTTCTTCCACGGAGACACTTTTAAGAATACTTTGTCGCTGATTCCAAACTCAATATATTTTTGTTTCAAGTCTACATAGGACTTTTGACGATCAGGTACTACTTTCAGACTGTCGCGAATTACTTTCACTTTTTGTTCAGTGCCTTTTATCAAATCGACCCTGTGTATCTTACTTTTACTGAGCTCAGTCCAATACAGAGGTGTTCTAAATTTGCGTCTGTACAAAGCCTCATATGGTGTCATTTTAATGCTCGACAGAAAACTATTATTGTATGCAAATTGAATCAATGGTAAGTATTGTTCCCATGTACCGTTAAACTCAAGTATGCAACATCTCAGCATATCCTCAAGAATCTGAATGATCCGCTCAGAATGGCCATCTGTTTGCGGGTGAAAGGCTGTACTGAAGTGTAATTTAGTACCTAAAGCCTCTTGCAATATCTTCCAAAATCGTGAAGTAAACCTCGAATCTCTGTCAGAAACAATAGACAAAGGTACTCCGTACATTCTCACAATATCAGAAATGTAAAGCTCAGCTTACTTATCAAGTGAGTAATCTGATCGTACTAGAATAAAATGGGCAGATTTCGTCAATCGATCAACCACGATCCAAATTGCATCTTTCTTTCTCGGAGTCAAAGGTAATCCAAATACAAAATCCATCGTCACTCTATCCCATTTCCATTCAGGAATCAGAATCGGTTGTAACAAACCAGATGGAACCTGATGTTCGGCTTTAACTTGCTGACAGACTAAACATTTTGAAACAAAGTCAGAAATGTCTCGTTTCATACCAGACCACCAATAATGTTGCTTTAGATCATGGTACATCTTTGTACTTCCCGAATGGATAGATAGGCGACTGTTATGTGCTTCTTTTAAAATCAATTGAATCAACTCTGGATTCCTTGGTACACAAATTCGATCTTGAAATCTCAAACAATTATTATCATCAACTAGAATTTTAAAATCACACCGGGCTTGTTTCACCAACATTGCATTATCAAATATCTGAGCATCACATATTTGCTATAAAGACAATGATTTCGCTTTCAATTCAGCTAAAACTGAACCATCATCAGACAAGTCTAAATGAACATTCATTGCACATAATGTAAACAGTGATTTCTGACTCAATGCAACAACAACAACATTTGCTTTACCCAGATGATAATCTATCACAAGCTCGTAGTCTTTCAAAAGCTCTAACCACCTTCTTTGTTGCAAGTTTAAATCTTTCTGAGTCATCAAATTTTTCAGACTTTTATGATCTGAAAACACGTGACATTTCTCACCGAACAGATAATGATGCCAAATTTTTAATTCGAACACAATCGCAGCTAATTCAAGATCATGTGTCGGATAATTCTTTTCATGCGAATTCAATTGTCTCAAGGAATAGGATATAACTTTAACTTCCTACATTAAAACACATCCCAAACCATTTAACGAAGCATCACTCTAAATCACAAATTCTTTACCCGATTCTGGTTGTATCAAAACTGGAGCTTTAGTCAACAGAGTTTTCAACTGATCAAAGCTTTTTTGACATTTATCGGACCATTCGAATCTCACATCTTTCTAAAGCAATTTAGTCAGCAGAGTAGCTATCATCGAGAATCCTTTTACAAACTGACGATAATAACTGGCTAGTCCCAGAAAACTATGAACTTCAGACACATTCTTTGGAGGCTTCTATTCCAAAATAGCAGAAATCTTACTCGAATCAACTCAGATTCTAGAGGTTGATACAATATGTCCTAGAAAACCGACTTCACGCAACCAGAATTCACATTTGCTGAATTTCGCATGCAATTTCTTTTCCCTCAGAGTTTGCAACACAATTCTCAGATGTTCAGCATGTTCAATTTCATTTCGTGAATAAATCAAAATGTCGTCAATGAAAACAACAACAAATCGATCTAGGTACGGTCTGAAAATTTTGTTCATCAGATCTATAAAAATAGCAGAGCATTCGTTAGTCTGAAAGGCATAACTAAAAACTCATAATACCCGTACCTCGTTCTGAAAGCAGTTTTCAGAATATCTGAATCTTTTACTCACAAACTGGTAGTATCCCGATCTCAAATCTATCCTTGAAAATATGGTGGCTCCTTTAAGCTGATCAAACAAATCATCAATTCTGTGCAATGAATATTTGTTCTTTATAGTCACTTTATTCAACTGACGATAATCAATGTACATTCTTATCGTGCCATCTTTCTTTTTCACAAATAGAATAGGAGCACCCCAAGGTGAGAAACTCGGTCCTACAAACCCGCTGTCAGTCAATTCTTGCAACTGTGACTTTAACTCTTTCAACTTTGTTGGTGTCATTCTATACGGAGTTATCAAAATAGGAGTCGTTCCAGGTAATAAATCAATACCAAATTCAAATTCACGTATCGGAGGTAATCCCGGTAATTCTTCAGGAAACACATCAGAGAATTGACAAACAACTGGCACTGATTCAACTTTATTTTCAGTCACTTTTGAGTCAATCACATAAGCAAAATAAGATTCAAAACCATTTCTTAAATAATTCTGAGCTTTAAATACATATATCACAGCAGGTAACCCATTCAAATCATTAGATTCAATCCAAACTATTTCATCATTTTGACATCTCAAATCAATAGTCTTTCTTTTGCAATTCACAACTGTATCATGTAACGTCAACCATTCCATACCCAAAATTATATCAAACTCATCAAAAGGTAATAACATCAGATCAGCCAAAAAATAGATATCTCGAAACATTAACGGACAGTTCTTGTATACTTTTTCAACCAGGACACTTTTATCTAAGGGGTTTGATACTTTTATAACAAACTTAGTAAACTCTACAGGCAAAGTCTTACTGGATACTAAGTTCATGTATATATACGAGTGAGTAGAACCAGGGTCTATCAATGCAATAATAGAAGTATAATAGAGAGTAAATGTACCCGTAATAACATCTGGAGATGAAGCTTCCACACGAGCTCAGATGGCATATGCTCTGGTAGGCACTCTAGCTTTAGATCTCGTAATAGTGTCTCTCGTAGTTTCTGACCACCACTGGCATTTCTTGTATTTGAGAAGATTTACCTCTCACTGAAATATTATCAAACCTCAAATTTTGAACGATCTCTTGCTCAATAGATTTTGGGCAGTCACGAATGAAATGATCTATTGATCCACATCTAAAACAAGCTCGATCATTCAATCTACAACTTCTTGGATGTCTCTTACCATAATGCTTACATTCAGGTCGATCGGATCAGACATTTCCAACACTTGCCATTGAAGTTGCTGGAGCTTTGGAGCTTAACTGTGACCTAGCTCGATCTCTACTCGAATATCCCATATTAGTCTTTGAACGGTTGTGCTCATTTTTGAATTTCCTCGAAGCAGATTGAAATGATTTTCTCAAAAATCTCTTTCTCACATCCCTGGCTTTAGACTCAGCTTTTCTTTTGTCTTTCCCGAGTGCCTCAGCTTTACATGCTCGGTCAACAAGCACAACAAACTCTTTTATCTCTAGAATACCAACTAACAGGTGAATGTCTTCATTTAGGCCATCTTCAAATCTTTTGCACATTATTTCCTCAGTTGATACACATTCTTGAGCATTCTGACTTAGTCTCACGAACTCTCATTCGTATTTAGTGACAAACATGCGACCTTGTTTCAAATCAAGAAGTTTCTTTCATTTCTGATCAATGAATCTCTGACTGATATATTTCTTTCAGAACTCAGATTGAAAGAAATCCAAAGTAACCTGTTCCTTTGGAACCATAGAAGTCAACGTCTTTCACCACTAATAGGCCGCATCTCGTAACAAAGAAACAACACACTTTATACATTCTTCGAGACTCATTAACATTTCACTAAATACTCAGATTGTGTTTTCTAACCAAAAATCAGCTTTCTCAGCATCGTCATCACTAGTAGCCCTGAACTCTTCAGCCCATATTTACGGATTTTGTCGATCGGAGGCTTTTTTAACATATTCATATTCATAACTGGAGGTATAGCAGAAGTTTGAGGGGGATTAGGCAGGGGCAGAGGTTGTGAAACAGTCAGATTATTTCCCACAAATTAAGTGAACCACTCACTTATCATTTGGAAGAAAGCTTGCTTAGCTTCTTCCTCTTGATCACTAGTAGCCGATCCCAAATCAGATGGCGCTGTCCCTTGGGTAGGAGCAGGCGCGTTACTTTCAACATCGTCAGCTATGGCTCTTTCAGGATCCATTACTATACGATAAACACATTTTATACATCAGGATTCATCACACTATCACAGTTTAAATATATGGCATGTATAGCTAGACTCTCACACACTACGTTAGTCCGAGAATCGACTAAATCGTAGCTCTAATACCAACCAAATGCAACACCTCTAACCCGTAACATTCACTGGTTTAGGGTTAAGAGGCATTACTGGACAAACGAAAACTTTTACGGACATTTCAAAATACAATTCATCAAATCTAATCAAAGTGTCCATTTAATACGTCAACGAGAGCTTAAACATGCTTTAGAATAGAGACGGAACTAAACTGAACACATACAAAAATTCTCAAAAATTTAAAAATTTTCCTAAGTTATAGAGGTCACACACTCGTGTGGCTCCCATGGACTCAGACACGCCTGTGTGTCTAAGCCATGCCAAAACAGGGCATACATACTGAATTGTCCCCATGGCCTGAGACACGCCTGTGTGCCCCACCCGTGGTTGATCCTGACTTGCACCACACGGCAAGTCACACGTCCGTGTGTCCAGCCCGTGGTCGACCCTGACTTGTTTCGAAATGTAACCACGAAGAATAAATTCAAGCCACACACCCGTGTACTCAACCGTGTGGACAAATATAGGCCATTTGCAAGGCTAAAATGACACTAAACACATAGGTCATCCCTACAATTTCAATCAAGCATTATCCCATACATAATTGGAAACCAAAATCATGTCAAATGTTCAACTTGTCATCCCATTCGATTACATTTCTAAACATGCCAACTTGTATACCAATTATCATAACTAAATCACATGTAAAACCAAGCATGATTCATCCACAATTTCACCAAATCACTAAGGCATCAATTCATCAATAAGCTCACCATACATAAGACCATTTCATTGCCATCAAGCCATACCAAAACATGCTTCATGTACCATATCACTCATGCATAACATAAGTTTTACCTAGACATATCACATGGCTATTTACATATTTCAAACATATCCCAAAACAATTAGCCTATACATGCCATATTTAGCTATATACACATTCAAAATTACCAAAATTTAGTTTGATGGTGTGATGACAATCCTTGACGATTCCTGAGCCTTTAGTAGCTTTGACGATCTATAAAACAGAGCAAACACACAAAAATGAAGCTTTCAAAAGCTTAATAAGCCATATACAAATAAACTTAGCATAAAATGCACATAATCATATCAATACAAAATTATTAATAGCTCATTTGCACGTTCATAATTCTTTTTGGCTCATTGAATTAGCCATTTACTTACTAGCATGCATATCACCAAATACATCAATAGATCATAGCATATTTATTCATATACCATGCCTCACTTCATCAATTACATTCACATAATCCATCTAGGTAAGTTCATAGTATACTTACCGTCCATACACATACATGGTGTACTTTTCGAACATACCTAAATCATTATACATTTATCGTAGTCATTTGCATCTCAAACTTGCCCGTCGAACGGTTCGAAATCTAATAGGATACTTAGAATGCTCGAAATAGTCATACAACACCAACGTCCTAGACGAGGTCTTACATGTACTCAGATATCGATGCCACTGTCGCAGACAGGGTCTTACACGAAACAAATACGATGTCAATGTCCAAGACATGGTCTTACACGTAAATCTCATATCAATGCCAACGTTCCAGACGTGGTCTTACACAAAATCTCGAATTAATGAAAACGTCCTAGACGTGGTCTGACATGATATCACATATTGGACACCTATGTCATGACATACGTTATCCTATCAATTCCTAGGTTCGTACGTGACTTCTCGGATAATTATAACTTGTCGATATATCCTCGGATTTCATATCTATTCCATCTTGATCATATTTCATAGCCATCTTAATTTCATAAATGTATAAATAAATCAATTCAAATACATTTATTTGTATATCGACTTACCTCGGATTAGGTTATACGGAAATAAATTCGGCTATTCAATTTCTTTTGATTTCCCGAGATCTAAGTCCATTTTCTTCATTTCTTGATCTACACATATGCAAATGTAATCCATTTTTTCAACAATTCATTCAATTCAATCCAAGAACACACATTTAGGGTAATTTACAAATTAGCCCTCACATTTTTATATTTTAACATTTTAGTCTCTATTTCTCAAAATCATAAAATACACAAAATCACTATATGCCCATGCTTAGCCAAATATTCATGTAGCTCATACAAGTCCATACATTTCATTTAATTCATAATTTTGTCCTTCAAAAAACTATTTCCTCAATTAAGTCAAAATTACACAAAATCACAAAAACTCCAAAGACAAAACTTGTTAATCTAACACATATCTTTCATTTTCACCATTAAACATCACAACATTCATGTTTTCATCAATGGCACATTACAAAATATTCATCAATTTACAACATTGAAGCATGGGTGTTGAAGTATACAAAGCAACAATTACGAAAACATAGAAATTATCAAAAACTGAAGCAAAACATACCTTGAATTAAGCCAAAAGAGTGCCGAAACCTAGCTTTCTTTCTTTCTTTTCTTTTCTTATGTTATTCAGCCAAGATGATAAGAATATGGCCATCTTTCATGTTTTGTTTTATTATAAAATCATTAATAATTCTTTTACAAAAATAACCTTTAATACCAAATATAAATAACATATAATATAAGGTCATTAGTGACCATTACCGTCCACTTACTAAGATAGTGGCATAATTTCCTATTAAGGACCTCACGTTATAAAGACATTAGAAAATTAACACCTATACATTAAATAACCACTTTTTCATTTTACGCGATTTAATACTTTTCTCAAATTAAACACACAAACAAAAAATATAAGACACAGAAATTTCACACATGCTTTATCATATACTGCAGACACAAAAAGTAATATTAAATATTTTTATGACTTGGATTTGTGGTCCCGAAACCACTATTCTGACTAGGGTCTAAACCGGACTGTTAGAAAAGGTTATATAAGGGAGTCTAAGTCCGTGTGCGGTACCCATTTTGTTGGTGCCTAAAAAGGATGGATCATGGAGGATGTGCGTAGATTGCTGAGCCATCAAGAAGATTACCGTCAAATACTGTCATCCCATCCCTAGACTTGATGATATGTTAAACAAGCTTAGCGGTGCTAAATTGTTCTCTAAGACTGATCTGAAAAGTGGCTATCATAAAATTTGCATGCGGGAGGGGGACGAGTGGAAGACTGCGTTCAAGACCAAATATGGTTTGTATGAGTGGCTAGTGATGCCATTCGGCCTCACTAATGCCTTGAGTACTTTCATGAGGTTGATGAACCACGTTTTGAGGCCTTTTATTGGTCGTTTTTGCGTAACGATATATTAATTTATAGTAAATCCTTATCTGATCATCTTGAACATTTGCGTGCTATTTTGGAGGTTTTGCGAAAGGAAGTCTTGCATGTAAACCTTAAGAAATGTAACTTTTGTACTGAAAAAATTGTTTTTCTAGGTTTTTTTGTAAGTGCGAGTGGCCTCGAGGTGGATCAAGACAAGATTAAAGCGATACAAGAATGGCCACGTCTGAAAAATATCAACAAAGTTAGAAGCTTTCATGGTCTTGCAAGCTTCTATAGGAGGTTTGTGCCGAACTTTAGCACCCTTGCTGCCCCATTAACTAGTATTATCAAAAAGAATTCTCCTTTTATTTGGTTTGATGAACAAGAATCTGCTTTTGTTAAAATCAAAGATTTTTTAACTAATGTTCCACTTTTGTGTTTACCAGATTTTAACAAAATTTTTGAGGTGGAATATAATGCCTCTGGTATAGGTATAGATGCAGTTTTAACATAAGATGGGCGTTCAGTGGCTTATTTTAGTGAGAAACTTAATGGGGCTACGCTCAACTACCCCACCTATGACAAGGAAATGTATGCGTTGATACGTGTATTTGAGACATGGCAACATTACCTTTGGCCGAATGAGTTCGTTATACACACGGACTATGAGGCATTGAAACACTTGAGAGGGCAAACCAAGTTCAACAAATGTCATGCAAAATGGGTCGAGTTCTTAGAATCCTTTCCATATGTGATTAAATATAAGAAAGGTAAAGAAAATATCATTATGGATGCTCTGTCGCGAAGGTATGCTCGTTTAAACCATTTGGAAGTTAAATTGCTTGGTTTCACTTATTTGAAGGATTCATATGCTAATGACTTTGATTTTGGAGAAATTTACAAGTTATGTGTGCAAGGTGCATATGATAGGTACTATAGGCAAGACAGATTCCTTTTTTGATAAAGCAAATTGTGCATACCCTAAGGATCAACTAGAGATGTGTTGGTTCATGAAGCGTACAACGAGGGTTTAATGGGTCATTTTAGTATTGCCAAAACTTTGGCTGTTCTCCAAGAACACTTTTATTGGCCAAAAATGAAATGAGATGTAGCTAAAGTATGTGAGTGCTGTATTGCTTGCAAGAAGGTGAAATCAAGGATCCAACTTCAAGGACTTTATACTCTGTTTTCGATCCCGAAAGCACCACTAATGGATATTTATATGGATTTCATTTTAGGTCTTCCTAGAACAAAGAACGACAAAGACTCTATGTTTGTTGTATTTGATAGGTTTTCAAAAATGGCTCATTTCGTTGCGTGTAACAAAACTGACGATGCTCTAAATGTTGCCAATCTATTTTTTAGGGAGATCATATGATTACATGGTGTTCCAAGGACCATTCTTTCAGACCGAGACACTAAGTTCCTTAGCCATTTTTGGAGAACCTTATGGGGCAAGCTTGGCACCAAGCTGTTATTTTCAACAACAAGCCATCCCCAAACCGACGGCCAAACGGAGGTCGTTAATAGTGTTTTGTCAACACTACTGCAGGTAATTATTTGAAAGAATTTAAAAACTTGAGAGGAGTGTTTACCCCACATCGAATCCACGTACAATCGATTGGTACACTTGGCTACCAAGTATTCACTATTTGAGGTAGTGTATGGTTTTAATCCATTAACTCTGTTGGATTTGTTGCCCTTACCCTCTGATCAGTTGATGCATGTAGATGGAAAGAAAAAGGCAGAATTTGTGAAACAATTGCATCAACGAGTTAGGTAAAATATTAAACGAAAAATCGAGCAATATGCTCATAAAGTCAATAAGGGACGTAAACTAGTGACGTTTGAACCCGGTGACTGGGTTTGGATTCACATATGTAAGGAGAGATTCCCAGCTCAAAGACAATCCAAAATTTTATCGAGGGGAGACAGTCCTTTTCAAATCTTGGAAAGGATTAACGATAATGCTTATAAGTTAGACTCACACAGTGAGTATGGAGTTAGTGCTACTTTTAATGTTGTTGATTTATCCCCTTTTGATGTAGGTGATAATTTGGAGACAAATTGCCTCAAAGAGGGGGGGATGATGCGACCATAGCTCGGGACGTTACCACTGAACCCGTTCAGCTACCACAAGAACCTATAACTCATCTTGAGCTAAGAGGTTTCAAGATGCGTTAGCAAGCTATGTTGATCGAGCTTGAGGAGAGCAAGTAGCCAAATCCATTGATCATGCTTGGATCAGCTCAATAGGCGTCCCTTGTAATTTATTACAATCTGGATTTTATTTTTAATTGAACTCATCTTAGTTATTAATTAAGTTGCTAGAATAAATTCTTATCTTAGTTCAGTTAGTTGCTGGAATAATTTATTGTTACATGTGTTTAATGTGTTTAATGTGTGTTTAATGTGTTTAATATATTTAGTGTGTGTTTAATGTGTTTAATGTGTTTAATGTGTTTTAATGTGTTTGTTTAATGTGTTTAATGTGTTTAATATGTGTTTAATGTGTTTAATGTGTTTGTTAAATGAATGCTTGTAGGTGACTATTTAACTAGAATCGGTTACAAACAAGGGGCGGTTACAAAGTGTTAAATGAGACTATTTAGTTGGAATCGGTTATATACAAGTGGTTGTTACAAAATTTAAAGAAGAGCATTATTCACCATTTAAATTTTGCAGCCTATTCCTCTTCTCTAAGGAGCTGTTCAAGAATAGCAATGGACAAAGGAGTGATTACACATTCCATAATAGATTGCCTCTTAATGATCACACCATGGTCTGTTTGAGTGCCCAAAATGTTATCCATATTGCTGGTGTCTACTCGACTGTCCAAGCTTTCAAGTTCAATTAAATCAGCTGAATTGGAACATTAAAATCATGTTGATAGTTATTGTTACTTAGACCCAGAGATTTCAAAAGTTTGTGCTTAGTGATTAAGTTTCATTTCAGCTTATAACCACTAATTAAATCTGAATTCAAGTGACTTTTCGGCTAGGTCTCTTGTAGCACTATAAATATTTTGTAATCAGCTTGTTTAGGGGACCTTTTGCTGAATTTATGCTTAATTTAAAACTTCTAAGATTTCTAGTTCTCCTTGTTCTTTCAGTACTGAATTGACTTATCAAGTATTCTTATGGCGTCAATTTGTTCTTTTTCAAATCGAACTTATCACCTTTGGTGTAGTGTTCATATACCTTTGGTTCCTATCACATTTGATAGTGGGTCAATGTTTTTTAATATTTTCCCTAAACCAAATTCACCTAAGGCCTATGATCGTGTCAAACAGTCGAGTTTTAATATTTATAAAGAGTGATCGAATCAGTAGACTAACTATGACAACGATAGAGGCAAGCGCGCCTATCAAATAGTAGTATAGTTTAGGCAAGAATATCTTATCGAACCTAAAAGAAAATAAAGTACTACTACTCACTTTCTTTCTATTATTTAGCCTGAAATATGGAGTGATTGGTTTATGAAACTAATGAAAAACTAAACTTAGATGCAAAGACAAAAGAATGAATTGGAGAGAGACTTTAGGAAAACTCAGTTGATGAAGATGATACCCTCGGGAAGAATCCACCAATGACTTCACTTATTATTTAACCTTAAACCATATGATTTCTTTACTTAGCTTGATCCGTGAGACTCCCTAACCTATATTAAACCCTTTCTCGAGGCGAATAACGTCTAACCTTAGGTTAATTAGTGGAACACTCGTTCTCTTAAAATAACCCCTTAAGGAAACAGTAAATCGATCAATGAATTCCTATATTAGGTTTCACCCTAATTTGAAAAAATCTCGTAACCCTATCTCTAGGCGCCCGATCAACTCCACTTAATTATGCTAGATCTACTCTTAGGTAGGGTCTATTCCTCCTCCACCTAAGCAAAATCAGATTAAATTAAACGACATGATGAAGAACAAACTAAGTACTTATCATATAATTTATAAATCAAATAACAAAATCCATCATAGGTTTCATCCCCTTCAGGTATCTGAAGGGTTTAGTTCATAACTAAATACGAAAACATCTCAAGAGAAAAGAATAAACAAAACATAAGAAATCCCTAAAACCCCCTGCAGGAATTAATGGAGAGATCCTCCGTCTTGAATGGAGTTCTGGCTTCTTGAGATGGATCAACTGGCTATCTTCAAGTGACTCCCTAAAAGATGAAAGCTTTGGCAAAAACCTCTACAAAAAGTTCCCCTGTTTCGGCTTCTGCCAAACTCCCTTTTATGTTGCTACCTTGGGTGTTTATATAGGCTTTGAGATGTTTGACTTGACTCATAAGTATCCTAATTCAAGTAGAATTCCTCCTAGGATGTTTAATTAGACTTAGGAATGTGTTTCTTTTCCTTCATGCATCCAAATCCGAGTGAAATTGCTCTTTTTCGTGGCAGGGGCACGGCCAAGGTACACGCCCGTGTAAATCGTCTTGGTAGTGTCTCAATTACATCGATTAGAGGCACAAATTGTAAATCGTGGCATGGCCGTGTGAAGTAATTTGACGAGGCACGGGCATGTGGCTTGAAGTCCAGGCCGTGTCGATTTCTTGGGTTGGCCCAATTTGGTCCTTTTTAAGCCCGTTTTACGTTCTTTTTATCCTTAGGTGCTTTCTTTAGTATAAGACATGAAAAGAAAGGATTAAAAGCACCTTTTTACATAAATCAAGGGCTAAATCATCCAAAAGCATACTAAATATGGGGTTAAAATATGTTACTTTTATGGTTTATCAAATACCCTCACACTTAAGCTTTTGCTTGTCCTCAAGCAAAATTCTCAACTTACAATTGAAAGGAATTTCCCATAATTCATAATTCCTATCGACAATGTCTCATCATAATTCATAGATAATTTATACATGGATAATTCTATTCAAAGAACCCTAAAGATTCAATTACGATAATTATAGCATGAAAAAATAGGTGTCTTCCCTTATCTAAGTGATTACCTTTAATTCAAAATCGACAAGGACTGACATCCTCACTAAAGATTTACTCAAATCACTCGAAGTGTTTAAGGTTCAAGAATAAGCACTCTAAGTCGAACCTGAAATGTTAATCCCATAGGCTTGCCTGAAATTCAAGTCTCCACCACTGTATATGAGATGATACACAAATCAAAAGGTCATTAATTAGGGTTGTAACAGGGCATGGGTTAAAAGATGTGGATACAGGTTGAATTAGAGGTTATAATCGATATTGAATTGACTAATTACCTAATCTAAAAATAACGAACTAAATATGAATATTTACATCGAATGAAAACTAACAATATCTACTATTGATAATTACTCTATAACAAGAGTATTTTTATCACTTAAAATTTGATAATACATTAATACGAGCTTTTTCTTCAACAATTGGAGTTTAAATGCTCTAAGCTCTTTTATATACTACTAATATTGAATATACTTGGATTTTCTTTTAAGAACAAACTAAAATAAACATAATAGAAGGAACTTTGATGATTGAAATAACCTAATTCGGTAATTGATCAAATCAATTCTCGATAGAGGGGTAGTCAAAGGAATGTTGATAACAAATACAAAGGGATTTTGGGTTAATATTCGTGGGTGAGTCAATAAAAAGGTTGCTAGGATTCAACGGGATTCACTAGGAGTTAATTTGTATGGGTACGCTTTTTAGCGGAGTGAGCGAGTTAAAACCTAGGTGCCTTTATCATCTCAGTATATCAAATCATTAATGTGGTCGTGACATGTATAAACGAGGCAAGTTCTAGAATAACAGTTCAAAGTTGACACACTCATAATCAATTAAAGTGAGCACGAAAAAGGGTATATGCTCTATAAGGCTCAAAATCTCACAAAAATTATGGGTGTTTTGACATCAATCCTTATAAATTTTAAACTTCAAGGTGATACTCAAATTCAGTTTAACGACCCATCAATTTTTTAATTTTTAGAAAGTAGACTTATCATGCTCAATTCTCTAGTATTCTTCAAATTTAATCATCAATGCACAATTAACTATGACTTACTCTAAAACATATCAATAAAATCATAAATCATTAGAAATTTCACCTAATTAATAATATGAGAAAAATACTTAAGATCAAGACTAAATTCGTGGTTTTAAGAATTATGCAAAAGTTAGGCACTATTACCCCCACACTTAAGATGTACATTGCCTCAATGTACAAAGATAGATAATGATAATTAGATGCCAAATCAAAAAGATAAGTGGGGAAAGTAATACTCCCTGAAATCTGGATGATCCCTAGCGTCTTTGGTGGCAGTGATGGTGTTTTCTATGGGCTGGTGGAGTGGCTACCAAAAAGCAATTTGCTAGATGAAGAAATTGGGTAGCCTGTGAAGATATAGCCAAGAGATCTAGAGAAATAATAATACTAGACTAATATTATAATTAAAGACTAAGAAAATAAAGAAAAGGAGACTAAGAAGAAAACTAAAATTTAAAGAAAAAGTCTAATGGACTAAGAAGTCCTTATTAGCAGATGGTTCATGAGGTGTGTATGATTTCTAAGGCTGCAGAGTGTTGGTGATGGTGGAAGTCGTGTGATTCCCTAGTACCCTTTAGAACTTAAAACCAAGAATCTAATATGAAATAAATTAAATTAAGCAGAAAATAAGTATAGATAGGGAAAATAAAGGAGAGGAGAAAAGAAAAATAGAACTGAAAAGGTTTCCGAGACCCTTGCCGTGTCAATTAAGTGAAGCTGCCGGCATGAACTCATGTTGAGGTCTCCTCCGAGGAGACGATGTTTACCTTTTTATGTTTCTTCGGCATGATTTTTGTGTTGCTCGAGAGTCTTGAACCTTTTCTATGGACAGAGAAGAATTTGAAAGAAAGAGAAGAAAGATGGAAGATGGAAGAGAGGGGAAGGTTGTGGGGATTTAAATAAGATTTCAAATCTGGCACTTTCCCACGCCCATGTGCTAAGGGTGTGTTGATTCACACGACCACCTCGCACGGCTGTTTTTTGGAGTGTGTTGTTCTTCCACGCCCGTTTGTCAATTGGCACGCCCGTTTCTAGAAAGCCAATATGTGAGCAAGGTTGGAATGCATGGGCATGGTCTGCCCATGCTCAATAAGTTAGTATCTTAGCACGTTCGTGAGGCATGGCCGTGTTTATCGGTGCCCGTGCTATAGGTGGTTGGATCCATGACGTTGGGGGTGGTTGGACTGACTTGCACGGCTCTGCTCTGTCATTTTGATGGTTCTGGTGGTCCACACGGCCACATGCACGGTCGTGTGTAAGGCCGTGTGGTTTGGAAACCTGCATCTTTGTTTTAAATGTGGAGAGAGAATAGAGAGGGAAAGAAAAGAAAAAAATAATTTTGAAAAATAAAAAGTGTTAGTGCTCGGGTTGCCTCCCGAGAAGTGCTCGTTTATAGGCTTAAGCTAGACTATCCTAGACTATGAAAATTTTAGGGAGGTTTAAAGGTTTGAATATTTTCCCTCCTACTGACAGTTTTATTTTCTTGACAAAGTTTAGGTCGAGAAGCGTTTACCTTGAAATTACCGAATATTGGATTGCTTACCTCGACTATTTTGTGTGGGAAAATATCGTGTACCTGAAGGAGTATTTCTTCCTTTTTCTTCAGGTCTGTTGAAGTGATGTGAGGATCGGCTTTGTCTAACAGCGCATGGTCTCCTATTTTAAAGTGATTTGATGTCCCTATGAGCTCTTTTGGTGGTTCATTTGGTTTTACTTCGTGTGGGTCCGACTTTTCTTTAATATGTATCTTCTACTCTTCTTAATTGTCGATCTTACGGTTTTGTTTCTGGTGTGATTCTTCTGCGACGACTTGGGGGCTATGAGTTTGCTCTGGTTTGATGCATTGTGATGTTTCCTGCGATGAAGGTTGAACAATTTGGTTGTCTATTGAAATGACATTCTTACCTTCATCTTCTGTTGTTTTGGCTGAGTCGAGAGCTTGAAGATTGACCGATTCCTCTCCTACGCGAAGTATGAGTTCACCTGTGGCAACATCAATTTTAGTTCTAATAGTTGCAAGAAAAGGTCTTCCTAAAATTAAAGGGATTGAATTTTCCTCATCCATGTCTAAAACAACAAAATCTACTGGGAAAACAAATTTATTGATTTTTACTAAAACGTCTTCAATAATGCCCCTAGGAATTCTAATAGTTTTATTAGCTAGTTGAATACTCATCCTAGCTTGTTTGGGCTTCCCTAGACCTAGTCGTTTAAACAATGTATAAGGCATGACATTTATACTTGCCTCTAGATCGGCTAACGCATTATCAATAGTTTAACTACCAATTAAGCTGGAATCGTATAACTCCCTGGATCTTTTAGTTTCTGTGGTAGTCTGTTTTGTAGCATTGCTGAGCAGTTTCTTGAAAACTTGCTTCAGATATAAAACTTTGAGTGTTCAGAGATGCTCTCGTTATTCCCAATAAAACAACTCGATAACAAATCGCTTCTTCTAAAGCACGCCCCGTTTCTTGGTTTCTTGTGCTGATGTGGGCTTGTCTACCTTTGTACCCTCTTGAGATGTGATGGCTTGGATTTGTTATTTTGGGTTTATTTCTGTGTTGCTTGGTAGACGTCCTTGTTGACATTCAGAAATCAGCTTTGTAAGATGTTCCACTGACCGAGTAAGTTCTCCAACTTGATTCTCGATCCCTTTGATCGATTTTTATTATTCATCACGTGTTGCTTCAACCTTTTGGAGACGAGAATCTATAGCTGCCATAAATTTTGTCAGCATCTCTTCAAGGTTTGATTTCTTTTCTTGTGGATTGGGCTGATTTTGGTTATTTGGATTAGGTTGCTACCTTTGATTTCCTCGATTTCCTTGTCCCCCTACAAAAAATTTGGGTGGTTCCTCTAACCTGCATTATAAGTGTTACTATAAGGATTATTATTAGATCGAAAAATTGTTACCTATATAGTTTGTCTGATTGGTTTCTGTTCCTAGTTGGTAGGGTGGGTACTCAGAATTCACCACATTCCCGCTTGTTTCGCATTGCATGACTAGATGTACCTATGAAGAACATAAATTATCAAGCTTTTTATTCATTAACTCCACCTGTGTTGACAGCATTGTCACTGCGTCTATGTTAAAAACTCCGACTGATTTTGTCGGTTTAGCTATTGTAATCTTCCATTGATAGGTGTTCAATGACATCTCCTCAATAAAATCGTAAGTCACTTCAGGAGTTTTGTTATTCAAAGTTCCACCAGCTGATGAATTAATTATTTGCCTAGTTGGAAAAATCACACCATTGTAGAAAGCTTGTACTCGAAGCCACAAAGGTAATCCGTGGTGTGGGCATCTCCTTAGGAGATCCTTGTATCTTTCCCATGCATCATATAATGTTTCTGCATCATTCTGCACAAAAGAAGATATGTCATTCCTAAATTTAGCCGTTTTGGCTGGTGGAAAATATTTTAAAATAAATTTTTTGGTCATTTGATCCCATGTGGTGATTGACCCTCGTGGTAACGAGTTCAACCACTGCATTGCTTTGTTCCTTCATGAAAAAAGAAATAACCGAAGACGTAAGGCATCATCAGAAACACCATTTATTTTGAAAGTATCATAGAATTCTAAAAAATTAGATATATGAGTGTTTGGATCTTCATCCTGCAAACCATCAAATTGAACAAACTGTTGAATCATTTGTATTGTGTTAGGCTTCAATTCAAAATTATTAGCATTATAGCGGCCTAACAATACTAGATTACGCTCTGTCAAATTAGGTTTAGCATAATCATACATAGTACGCAGAGTATTCATTCTTGTACATTTGGCGGTGGATTGTTTTCGTCCATCCCTTCAGTAGGATTGGATCTTTACTGTTCTTCTCTTTGATAGTCTAGGGCTCGTCTAATTTCTCTGCGATTTCTGCGAGCGGTAGCTTCAATGTCACTTTCATATTCTAATGGTCCTCTCGAATTTCTTCTAGTCATAAACTAGAGGTACCTGCTATGAAAAGAAAGAAAGAAATTTAGAAAAAAAATATATGTATAAGAATAAGAGAAATTTAAAAATAAAAATAATGGCTAAAGTAATAGAAATAGAGCTTTCTTAATATTTTAGTGTTCCCCGGCAACGGCGCCAAAAATTTGATCTTGTCAAACAGTCAAGTTTTAATATTTATAAAAGAATGATCGAACCTGTAGACTATCTATGACAACGATAGAGGTAAGTGCACCTATCGAACAGTAGTATAGTTTAGGCAAGAATATCTTATCGAACCCAAAGGAACCTAAAAGTACTACTGCTCACTTTCTTTCTATTATTTAGCCTGAAATATGGAGTGATTGGTTTATGAAAACTAATGAAAAACTAAATTTAGATGCAAAGACAAAAGAATGAATTGGAGAAAGACTTTAGGAAAACTCAATTGATGAAGACGATACCCTCGGGAAGAATCCACCTATGACTTCACTTATTATTTAACCCTAAACCATATGATTTCTTTACTTAGCTTGATCTGAGACTCCTAAACTATATTAAACCCTCTCGAGGCTTAATAATGTCTAACCTTAGGTTAATTAGTGGAACACTCATTCTCTTATAATAACCCCTAAGGAAGCGATAAATCGATCAATAGATTCTCATATTAGCTTTCACCCTAATCCGGTAAAATCTCGTAACCCTATCTCTAGGCACCCGATCAACTCCGCTTAATTATGCTAGATCTACTCTTAGGTAGGGTCTATTCCTCCTCCACCTAAGCACATCAGATTAAATTAAGTAACATAATTAAGAACAAACTAAGTACTTATTATATAATTTAGAAATCAAATAACAAAATCCATCATAGGTTTCATCCCTTGGTGTATCTCAAGGGTTTAGTTCATAACTAAATACGAAAACATCTCAAGAGAAAAGAATAAATAAAACATAAGAAATCCCTAAAACCCCCTGAAGGAATTAAAGGAGAGATCCTCCATCTTGAATGGAGTTCTGGCTTCTTGAGATGGATTAACTGGCTATCTTCAAGTGACTCCCTAAAAGATGAAAGCTTCGACAAAAGCCTCTGCAAAAAGCTCCCCTTTTTCGGCTTCTGTCGAACTCCTTTTAGTTGCTACCTTGGGTGTTTATATAGGCTTTGAAATACTTTTATTTGCCTCCTAATTATCCTAATTCAAGTAGAATTCCTCCTAGTATGTTTAAGTAGACTTAGGAATGTGTTTCTTTGCCTTCAAGCATCCAAATCTGAGTGAACTTACTCTTTCCTGTGGCAGGGGCACAGCCAAGGTACACGCCCGTGTAAATCGTCTTCAGGCCGTGTCTCGATTCTGTCAATTGGGGCATGGCTGTGTAAATCGTGGCATGGCCGTGTGAAGTAATTTGACGAGGAACGACCGTATGGCTTGAAGTCCAGGCCGTGTCGATTTCTTGGTTTGGCCTAATTTGGTCTGTTTTAAGCCCGTTTTATGTTCTTTTTATCCTTAGGTGCTTTCCTGAGTATAAGACATGAAAAGAAAGGATTAAAAGCACCTTTTTACATAAATCAAGGGCTAAATCATCCAAAAGCATACTAAATATGGGGTTAAAATATGTTACTTTTACGGTTTATCAAATACCCCCACACTTAAGCTTTTGCTTGTCCTCAAGCAAAATTCCCAACTTACAATTAAAACGAATTTCCCATAGTTTATAATTCCTATCGACAATGTCTCATCATAATTCATAGATAATTTATACATGGATAATTCTATTCAAAAAACCCTAAAGATTCAATTACGATAAGTCATACCTTTATAGCACGAAAACATAGGTGTCTTCCGTTATCTAAGTGATTACCTTTAATTCAAAATCGACAAGGACTGACATCCTCACTAAAGATTTACTCAAATCACTCGAAGTATTTTAGGTTCAAGAATAAGCACTCTAGGTCAAACCTAAAAAGTTAATCCCATAGGCTTGCCTAAAAATCAAGTCTCCACCACTGTATATGAGATGATACACAAATCAAAAGGTCTTTAATTAGGGTTGTAACAAGGCTTGGGTTAAAAGGTGTGGATACAGGTTGAATTAGAGGTTGTAATTGAGATTGAATTGACTAATTACCTAATCTAAAAATAATGAATTAAATATGAATATTTACATCGAATGAAAACTAACAATATCTACTATTGATAATTACTCTATAACAAGAGTATTTTTATCACTTAAAATTTGATAATACATTAATCGAGTTTTTCTTCAACAATTGGAGTTTAAATGCTCTAAGCTCTTTTATATACTACTAATATTGAATATACTTGGATTTTTTTAAGAACAAACTAAAATAAACATAATAGAAGGAACTTTGATGATTGAAATAACCTAATTCGGTAATTGATCAAATCAATTCTCGATAGAGGGGTAGTCAAAGGAATGTTGATAACAAATACAAAGGGATTTTGGGTTAATATTCGTGGGTGAGTCAATAAAAAGGTTGCTAGGATTCAACGGGGTTCACTAGGGGTTAATTTGTATGGGTAGACTTTTTAGCGGAGTGAGCGGGTTAAAACCTAGATGCCTTTATCATCCCAGTATATCAAATCATTAATGTGGTCTTGACATGTATAAACGAGGCAAGTTTTAGAATAACAGCTCAAAGTTGACACACTCATAATCAATTAAAGTGAGCACGAAAAAGGGTATATGCTCTATAAAGCTCAAAATCTCACAAAAATTATGGGTGTTTTGACATCAATCCTTATAAATTTTGAACTGCAAGGTGATACTCGAATTCAGTTTAACGACCCATCAATTTTTTAATTTTTAGAAAGTAAACTTATCATGCTCGATTCTCTAGTATTCTTTAAATTTAATCATCAATGCACAATTAACTATGACTTACTCTAAAACATATCAATAAAAATCATAAATCATTAGAAATTTTGCCCTAATTAATAATATGAGAAAAATACTTAAGATCAAGACTAAATTCAGGGTTTTGAGAATTATGCAAAAAGTTAGGCACTATTACCACCACACTTAAGATGTACATTGCCCTCAATGTACAAAGATAGATAATGATAATTAGATGCCAAATCAAAGAGATAAGTGGGGAAAGTAATACTCCCTGAAATCTAGATGATCCTGGAGTTGGTATCCTTGGTGATGATGACTCATTGGATGTTTCTTAATTGTGTGTTTGTGGGAATGAAATGTGTAATTTATTTTGCAAAGTCGCTAGGTTAATACTTTTATAAAAGAGATGCGGGTATGGAATCATGAATAGCCAATATTAACAGTTTTGAACAAGTTCGAATAACATAAGATAAAGTAAGACTGAAAATAACAGAGAATAGGATAAAAATAATTGTCTTAAGAGGATTCAGAGGTCCTCATCATTGGTCAGTGCCGATGGTGGTGCTTGGGATGAGATATGAGGATGTTAGTATATTTGCTGAAGAGTCTCATCCATTCTATCTAGGCGCCGAGCATTCTCAGTGAATATAACTCGAACTGATCGAGTCTTACAGGGATGTCTGCTAATGATGGTGACGCTCTGTAATGATGCTGGCTCAGATTTGGTGCCTCATCTGATGGTGGTGGGATAATATCAGTAATATCCTCAGGCTCCCCCTCGTCTATGGTGTCGCTAGTTGATATTGAGGCGGGTCGATTCCTCGACGGTGTTTAATCATTTGCATATGTAGCATCATCTGGATGCCTTGAGGTGCCATGTTCCCCATTAGTGTTAGGGAGGTGATTTGATCGTCGGAGTTTAGGAGGTGAAAGTGCCTAGCCAACCTTGTAATGTAGGGTCCCATCGACAAAATCCCCTTCTTATGATGCTCTGTCTGATGTTGAATCACGCAGGCGATGAAATATGGTAAGTCAAAAACATGTCCTTCAGACATGCATGATAGGAAGTAAACGTCCTGCTTGTTTACGACGCCTGCGCGTTCTTTTCACCCTGTAATGGTGTGCACGAGGATGGCATGAAGATACCTTAGGGATGGGGGAAGTGCCGATGCCTTAGAGCGGCTGGGGTTGTAGGTGCTCGTCGTGGGGCTTAGGCTGCGCCAGCATTAGCGCGGAGTGCAGTGTGGCTCACGATTTAATCCAGCAAGTGGGTTTTCTTCTATGAATACAGGCCGAGTGCTGTTCCAAATTGTGGTATACTTAATCGATGCACTGAGCCCCCTAGCCAAAATTGGATAGCACCTGGTTCGTCGAACTGACTTGTCACCGCTTGTAAAGTGAAAGTGGTGCAAAATTATAATGTAAGCTCCAAATAAGTGGATTCGTTGATGTTGAAGAAGTTCTCCCACGGCTCGATTGAGAGGAGTGCTTGAATATCAGACATGAGCCCAACTTGGCGAATTGCTTCCCAGTCGATGCATCTACCAGTGCCTATTGGTCTACCCCGGATTGCTTGGTACTTTTCATCTTGAGTAGCTTAGGGAAAATGAAGGAATGGGTGTCGAAGTTCGGTGGAAGCACTAGCAGAAGAGGAACCTGGCGCCTTTCTCATCTTACTCGGGGCTAAGTGTTTTACTCTAAATGTAGACATATTTCATGCAAATTAGAATTGAATCTAAAGTAATTTATCTAATTCAACCAATATCTTGAAAATTTGGGAATCATTATTCATAATCAAAATTTTGACAATAGCATAGCAAGCAATTCTCAAAGAAATAATTACTAATATCTAATATGTAGTAATAATCAAAGAATAAAAAATCATGTTTGTTTAAAAACTAAAGAAATAAATAAAGCACACAAGGAATCTAAAGAAAGTGAACTAAAAATTATGGTTAACATAAAATAATCAATACATAGACTAAATGAAACAAATTGAATCAGATTTTTAAGTCTAAAATTAAACAAAATCTTAAATAAGGAGGAAGTATGCAAAAAGTGTGAAGAAAAAGGAGCCAGGCATGGTGGTGCTTGACGAGCACGGGTGGAGCGCACGGCGGTGGTGCTAGTTTCTTCAATGTGGCCACGGCTTGGTAAGGGCATGTGCTGCGGGCGTGTGGTTGGTTTTGGTTGGTATTTTGAGAAGAACGGTTGGAAGGAGGTGGGTTAGAGGGAGGGGCATGATTTGGTGGCCGAATTGAAGAAGGGGGGTTGGAATCTGAGTTTAGGGTTTGGGTTTGGGGAAGAAGATGATTATTTTAATATATAGGGTCTAAGGCACGGTATTTCTCCACGCCCGTGTCGTTTTTAAATTTGCCCGTGCTTTTTGTGATTTTGGGTTTTAGGCGCGTTTAGATGGGTTTGCCACGGCCATGTTGACGTTGCCACGCCCGTGTGTTGATTCACACGGTTGGGTCGAACGGGCGTATGTAGGCCGTGCTTGATAAGTCAGTATGTTCGCACGGTCGTGGGCACGGTCGTGTTTTAACCGTGCTCAATAAGTTAGTAGCTTCACACGGTCGGGGGACACGGCCGTGCGAAGCCCGTGCTGAATAAGTCAGTAGCTTCACACGGTTGGAGGCCACGGCCTCGCGACGCCCGTGTCATAAAATTTTTTCTTTCTTTCTTCATTCTGTTTATGCACGGATCCAGCCACGCCCGTGGCGGTTCCCCTATTTTATACACGATCGTTTGCACGTCCGTGTTCATGGCCGTGTTTACAATCTTGTATATAGATATTTTTAACAGAAATAAAGTTAATGATAGGGAGTTAGCACTTGGGTTGCCTCCCAAGAAGCGCTTGTTTATAGTCTTAAGCTAGACTTTCCCTATTTTCGATTCTAAAGGAGGGTTCGTGGAGCAGAAGCTCCTCTCTCATATCTCCAGAATCTGCACCATTATAAATTTTATGTCGGTGACCATTTGCCTTGAATGTGCCTTTTGTGGGATGAGTTACCTCAATGGTGCCGTATGGAAAGATTTTTTTGATCATGAATGGGCCTAACCATCTTGACTTCAGTTTTCCCGGGAATAGTTTAAGCCTTGAATTGTATAGTAGGACCAGGTCTCCTACTTCGAATCATTTTGATCGCTTGAGACGAGCATCGTGGTGTCGCTTTGTTGCTTCCTTGTACAGTTTTGAGTTTTCATAGGCTCTGTTCTCCATTCATCCAACTCATTCATCTGCATCATTCTTCTCTTTCCTGCAATTGTGAGGTCAGTATTCAAAAATTTTGTTGCCCAAAAAGCTTTGTGTTCTAGCTCAAATGGTAGATGATAGCTTTTCCCGTATACAAGTTTGTATGGGGATGTTCCTAGTGGTGTTTTGAATGTTGTTCTGTAGGCCCATAAAGCATCATCTACTTTAATTGCCCAATATTTTCTATTTGATTCAACCATTTTTTCTAGGATGCACTTAAGCTAATGAGTACCCCTATCACTAATGATGGCTCAAGGTGTCCCAAATTGGGAGAATAGTTTCTTGAGAAATTTAACTAATACCCTACCATCATTGGTAGGTAAGGCTTCAACTTCTACCCATTTTGACATGTAATCAACTGCTACTAGGATGTATTTATTTCCAAATGAGCTAGGGAATGGTCCCATAAAATCAATACCTGATTCGAGTGTTTTGTGTGCTGTCTTAATACCACTGTAGTGTCCTCCTGATGGCCTTGAATGACAATATTCCAGGATTTTGCTTGCTTTTCTCTTTGTAATGCATCTTCGAATTATCTGATCTGCATATATGCGGAAAAGAAAGGGATCTTCCCAAAAATAATTTTTCACATCAGAAAAGAATCGCTTCTTTTCGTGATGTGTTAATTTTCTTGGCAAGACGTTAGCTGCTATATAATTCGCAATATTTGCAAACCATGGTACTTCAGAATGTGTTAAAGAAAAGAGTTGTTCTTCGGGAAATGAATCATTTATTTCTTGTTCATCAAGCTTTTTGGTGTGTGGATTTTTGAGTCTTGAGAGGTGATCTGCCGCAAGATTCTCAGCACCCTTCCTATCCTGTATTTCCAAGTCAAATTCCTATAAGAGTAAAATCCATCGCATGAGTCTAGGTTTTGCATCAGGTTTGGTTAAAAGATAACGAAGAGCTAAATGGTCAGTGTAAATGAAAACTTTCGATAATATTATATATTGTTTAAATATGTCAAAAGCAAAAACTACAGCTAGCAGTTCTTTCTCAGTCGTGGTGTAATTTTCTTGTGCGGGTGTTAATGTTCGGCTAGCGTAGTAAATTGGCTGAAAATGCTTGTCTCTTCGTTGTCCCAAAATTGCACCTACTGCAAAGTCACTTACATCACACATTAGTTTAAAGGGTAAATTCCAATCAGGTGCGATTATAATTGGTGCATTTATTAATTTATCTTTAAGGATATTAAATGCATCTAAACATTTCTGATTGAAATTAAAAGGAACATCTTTTTCTAGTAATTTTGTTAAAGGCTTAGCTATTTTAGAAAAGTCTTTAATGAATCTTCTATAAAAACCTATATGTCCTAAAAAGCTTCTAATAGTCTTCATTGAACTAGGAGGAGGTAATTTCTCTATGGTTTCAACTTTTGCTTTATCTACCTCAATACCTTTGCTAGAAATCTTATGTCCTAAAACAATCCCTTCTCTAACCATAAAGGGGCATTTTCCCAATTCAAAACAAGGTTTGTTTCTTCACATCTAATTAGAACTCATTTTAGATTTTTAAGGCAAAGCTGGAAAGAATTACCGAATATCGAGAAATCATCCATGAATACCTCTATGATGTCCTCTACAAGTTCGTCAAAAATTGCCAACATACAACGCTGAAAAGTGGAAGGAGCATTACATAATCCAAAAGGCATTCTACGATAAGAAAATGTACTGTATGGGCATGTAAATGTCATCTTCTCTTGGTCTTCAGGAGCTATGGGGATTTGGAAGTAGTCGGAGAGTCCATCCAGGAAGCAGTAGTACATATGCCTGGATAGTCTATCTAACATTTGATCAATGAAGGGTAGAGGAATGTGATCTTTTCTGGTGGCATCATTCAGCTTTCTATAATCTATACAAACTCTCCAACCTGTAACTGTTCTTGTGGGAATTAACTCATTCTTTTCGTTGGGCACTACCATCATTCCTCCTTTCTTTGGAGCTACCTGCACAGGACTTACCCAAGTGCTGTCAGAAATAGGATAAATTATTTCTACATCTAGAAGTTTAATAACCTCGGCTTTGATTAAAATTTTGTGGGTGCAAAACGCAGGGCTTATTCCCTTGATGTCAGAAATTTTCCAAGCTATGGCTTTCTTGTGTTCTCTTAGTACCTTTATCAGCTCCTCCTTTTCCTTGGGTTCTAGTTTTGAAGAGATGATTACTAGTAACGTAGAATCAATCACATTATTGTTGGTCCATTCTCAAGCCTTAGCTGAACTACATTTCTTTGCTTAACCATTTCACAACCTTGTTTTAAGCCTATTTCTTTTTTCTCATCAGCCTATTTTGATTAGACCTAATTCTTTTTGAAAACGATTCAACTCATAATCAAATTCACGATTGGGCAACAAATACGACTCGAGACATCTAGAACTGAGTTCGTATCAATTTTGCAAAACTGTTAAAGGTTTACGATTTTTCCATTAATTAATATAGGTTTATTTTGATGTTTGATGATAGAAAATGTATGCTTGTTGGATAAACAACATTTGTTAAGAGGTTTTTGATAAATTTGTCAATTAGGGATCAAATTGAGTAATGTGATAAATTGTGTGGTAAATGTGTGAAATAATGAAAAATATGGGCTGCTATGGGTCTATATGAATTTCAGCTAGCATGGGTAGGCACTTAATTGCATGAATTTGTATTTTTATTAGTTTAGGACTAAATTGTAAAAATGTTGAAATATTAGGGGCAAAAGTGAATAGTTGTTATAATATGCATTTTGGGCTAAATTGAATAGAATGAAAAATAAATAAGTTAATTTTGATATTATATAGATCAAGAAAAATGAAGTTCAGATTTAGATTGGGGGAAAAACTCATTTCATCGTTTTTGCATTTGAGGTAAGTTCGTATGTTAATAAGCATTATTATAATTGTGTATTAAATGCTTTATTATTGAATTTAATTGTGAATACGACCTTACGGATATGTTCGACGAAGTTTTGAAAAATGTGAAATCCCGGTTGAACCTTAGGAATAGATTAGGATACAAATAACATGTCATTAAGGGTTATCTGATTTGGGTGCTGGTCCGTACATCCTACCGGTGGCTGAGTTATACGATATGTGTTACGGATTCTCGTCAGCTTGTGTAAGCAGAACTGTATAGTTTCGTCATGACCGTAAGCTTGTGTGAGCAGACCCGTTGATAGCTCGAGAGTGAGCATTATATGGGATATGAGATTGAGATAGCTTCGGCTATTTATTGGCACTTAGGGTGCGAGATTCCTGAGTATCAGATAGTATTCAAAATGGTTCAACGGGTATGAAAAAGATATGGATGAGTATGAGGTTTGTAACACCCCTTACCCGTATCCGACGCTGGGATAAGGTATGAGGCATTACTGGACTTATTCACAAGCAAACATTCAAAATCGAGACAGGAATTTCCACTCAAATTTAAAGCTTTTCAAAAACATTCATATCATCCCTAAAACGAGCCTACGAGGCCTAAAACATGCATCAAAAATGGTTCGAGACTAAACCGAAAACTTTGGAAACTTTTGGAAAACTTAGAAAATTTATCATGAAAAAGGGGTCACACGCCCGTGCTTCAGGCCATGTTCAAATTAGGAAGCTTTCTGTTTATGACGTCGTCATCAAATTGAGGTCACATGGCCAAGGCACACGCCCATTGCTTAGGCTGCGTGTTCTGTTAAATTTTCATAAAATAGGTGCAAACTTCACACGACCAGGGCACACGCCCGTGTTCGAGGTCGTTTCGTCCACACGGTTGAGACACACGCTCGTGTCTCTACTCGTGTGCTCATTACTGGGCTTTCTATTTTGCAACAATTAAGGTGTAGGGGACACACGGCAGAAACACATGCACGTCGGGCAGACCGTGTGTAGCACACGGACTAGACACACGCTCGTGTACCTACCCGTGTGGAAAAATATAAGGCTATTTACCAATCCTTTTTTCCACCCTTCCATGCACTAACCTACACAAAAAAACATAGCACCAATCCAAGCTTATACTTTCAACCCAATTAGCTATACACAAGGCATCCACATATCTTTTATATGCTATCATTTATCACATTCAAACATCACATACTTAGCATTTCAAACCATGCAATTTCCCACATTCATGAAAACATCATTATATATATATACTTAACCAATATTAGCTAATATCAAATGGCCATTTACAAAATGAATTATCAACTATTGAAGCCATCATTTATGGCCAAATCAATTATGACACATAACAAAAAGACCAAGTCCCTATACATGCTATAACTCGAAATATTGAAATCATAAGTACCCAAAATGATAATTTGATAGTGTGAATGAATCTCCGATCGTCTTTGATCCCCGAGCTGGCTTGGTGACACTATAAGACAAGAGAAAGAGAGAGAGTAAGCTTTAAATCTTAGTAAGTTCCTATACAAATAATAAGCATCATACACACTTTAACATATATTTAACATAAATTAAATTAACATCAATGTCATTGTGAATTCATAATCAAGCTTAGCAAAAATGTTATTAAAACCTTAACATCAAAACTTACTCAATCGAACCAATCTAAGGTTTCATCACATATCGAGCTCATTAAGTAGGAGTTTTATGTACATACCTGTACCAACTTGCAACTTACCATAATCTTTCACATCATACCATAGCCTTTCACAACTTAAGCTTTGCCGTTAAGTTTCCCGTTGAACCACTTGGAACACTAAAAGATACTCGAGAAATCTCACACACATAGTACTATGCCAATACGCCATATCCCAGATATGGTCTTACATGGGATCTCATATCGATGCCAACTGTAACACCCCAAACCCGGTCAACACACCACAATCGAGTCTAGCGTATTACAGAGTAAAACGGTCTGAAGTAAATGAGTCACCGGTTTTACCTTCAGTGAAAACCCTAGTGTTGCTTAGCATTTTGGAAAACATTTATGTCCATTAAAAACCCGAGTAATTCTTTTAACTTGTCTAATTGGAAAACGTTTAAAATAAGTATGGAAAACGTAAGTTTGAAAATAATTTGAGTTGTTGTTATTGTCAATCGAATTGTACTACCCGATGGTAAAGTTCTAAAAACCGTTGCGTGTTATAGTTTAGAAATGCTTGTGTTCAAATGGTTTAATCAAGTCAAATAATTTACTTTGACAATTTGAAATCAAATCAAAAGCATGCAAAATAATCCAAAACATAATTTAAAGGCCTTATTACAAACCCAAATAAAAACTGAAATTTAAAAATAAATACCCAAATTAAAGTCCATGTATAACCGAATGTATTTAATGCATGGCCACCTCGAGTCCATCCGGCTCCTCATCCGCGATCTACGAATCACCTGAAAAGATAAGGGAGAAGGTGAGTCAACAAGACTCAGTGCATAATCCCCCTCCCAGCTAATGCAACAAGCTTACACAAATCATAACCAAACAATATATCATGCACCCAAAACCTAGCCATCCATAACTCCGTTTCTACCCCGTGTGGTACCAAACCACTGGTGGTGCCAAACCACTGGTGACCCAAAGTCACGATATCCAATAATAATGTGGTGCCAAACCACTGGTGACCCAAAGTCACGAATAATCCATCTGTGGGGCAAACCCACGTTGTAATACCAAATCACTAGCGACAATCCCGTAATATCAAATGGGGCCAACCCACTGTGGTGCTAAGCCACTGGGATAAGTCGCTATGAGGTGCCAAACCTCTGGTGACCCAAAGTCACAAAATCAACTATGGTACCAAACCACTGGTGTCCCAAAGACACGGATATCAAATCTTCCCCCTCCTCTCATATCACCCATGACAATGCAATACATGTGTAAATCATGCCAACATGCCTTTAAATTAAATATACATATATCGTAGATCATAGTATCAAGCATCATATAGCAATATCTCATCAAAACAGACTTACCCGTAATCCTTGCTCATACCCCATAAGGTATCATTTCAAGATCTACACAGTTTTTAGCTTTTAACAAATTTAGGTTATTAATATATTTGCCAAGTTATAAAGTGTGTAAGCTACACACCTGTTACTAACGCAACCACTGAATCCCGAAGACCCGATCTACTGCACTAGATCCCCTTGATCCTACACTCGGCCAACCTAAAGCCATTAACAAGGCCATTCGGCCATACCAATAAATCCTGAAGGGTTAACGTATGGAACCCCAAACCTTACCTTAATGCCCCTCGAATACTAGCCACAACATAAGATATGCGAGACTGATCTTCCCCCTACAATCGGCCAACATCAAAACTTAATCTCAATAGCCTTCGGCTTTTCAAACAACAAAATGAATGATTGAACCAACATGGATCCTTACCACAGATTTGATGAAATCGATTGTTAGAGAATAACAACCTCGATCTACTGCCTCCAAAATCCCGAAGAACCTAGGAGATGATTAGAAATCTTGTTAACAAATGCCAAAATTTGGCTTTCACCTCCCTGAGAGTCGACAAAGAAGAGAAAAGAAGCAATCGAAATTTGGCCAAGATCACTTACCCTTCTCAACACTGATTAAAGAAGAACCCAAAGAAGATCTATGCTAGACTGATATTCGGCCAAAATAAATAAGAAGAAAACAGGGGAATTTCGGCAATGGTGAAGAGCAACAAAAGAGATTCGGCTAGAATGGATGTAGAGAATAGAAAAAAAGTGAAACGGGAGAGAAAAGATTTGGCAAAGGGAAAAAGGAAGGGAAAAAGGAGAGGGTTTCGGCACAAGGGTTTAAGGAGAGAAAAACAAATGAAGGGGAAGGGGAATGTTTTTGGTTTTGAGCAAGCATGGAAGAAAGAAAAACAAAGAGATGGGGGAGTAGGAGATTCGGCTTTTACTTCACTATGGTGCACTAGGGAGAAATCGATGAGCAAAAAAAAGAGTTTCGGTTTACCTCTCAACCGAAAGCACTATAGCCTAGACTAGCCGAAAGTGACCACCTAACTACCCAAGGAATTTCGGCACCCCCCTTACTCAGTTTTCCAAACCGAACACTCCACCTAACAAGAGTTCAAATTTTGACAACTTCCTCAAATTCCTCCTGGCCAACCATTCAAATGAGTTTGAATCAGTCAAGCTCCTAAATTCTCTCCTTGCCACTAATTCAAATTAATTTGACTTGTTCAATGCTTATCTGACAGAGTTTGTGCTGAGCACAACTCCTCCCCCTTGGCGTCAAAATGCAAAGCAGAAAATGAGATTTCTACTGCTCGAACCTGAGCTCTTCCTTCCCTGCATGTGGCGTCACCCTCAAGGCTCTAAGTGGTGCCTCCTTGCCACTTTACCAAGCCCATTCTTATGCTTAAATTCCCCATGAATTACACTTAACCCCTAGCTCCTTCAGCTCCCTTAATCAAAGCTTGAAAACAAAAAGTTTCCTATAGGTCGGGCATACCCTTGGCTTATACCTAGACCCTATAACACCGAAATTAATAACACCATCCAGCCATACATATGCAAAATAGTTCAAACACAATAGCCCCTATTTAAGGATGTTACAATTCTATCCCCCTTAAAATAATTTCGGCCTCAAAATTACCTGGTCAAAAGAGTTGAGGGTATTGCTGTCTCATCACGTCTTCTGGTTCCCATGTAGCTTCTTCCTTGCCATGATTCCGCCACAGCACCTTCACTAATGGAACTGACTTCTTGCGCAAAACCTTCACATCTCGATCTAGGATCTGCACTGGTTCTTCTTCCATAGTCAAATCTGGACTCACCTCTATTTCCTCCACTGCAACGACATACGATGGATCTGAACGATAACGTCTAAGCATAGAGACATGGAACACATCGTGTATCTGACTCAGCTCTGCTGGCAACTCGAGCTGATAGGGTACTGGTCCCACTCGTCTCAACACCTTATATGGGCCAATAAACCTTGGACTTAACTTGCCTTTCCTTTTAAACCTCAACACTTTCTTCCATGGCGAGACCTTCAAAAAGACCTTGTCACCCACGGCAAACTCTATATTCCCCCGCTTGAGATCTCTATAAATACTATGACAAACTGAGTACAAATCGCCATCTTGTGGATATCAGCCTCCTTCACCTTAAGCTGATGATACCCAGACCTTAAATCAATCTTTGAGAAAATTGATGCCCCCTTAAGTTGATCGAACAAATCATCTATTCTCGGCAACGGATACTTATGTTTGATCGTCAGCTTGTTCAACTGGCGGTAGTCTATACACATCCGTATTGTACCATCTTTCTTTTTGACAAAGAGTACCGGCGCTCCCCGAGGCAAAACACTTGGCCGGATAAAACCTCGGTCCAACAACTCCTGAATCTGAGCCTTCAGCTCTACCAATTCCTTCGGCGCCATTCTATACGGGGCAATAGACACTGGCGCAGTTCTGGGCAATAAATCTATAACGAATTTAACTTCTCGGTGCAAAGACAGACCCAGAAATTCTTTAGGGAATACATCAACAAATTTCTTCACTGTTCGGACATTCTCTACTGCTGACTCCTTGGCCTCCAGGGCACACACCCGAACCAGAAATGCCTCACAACCCTTCCTGACCATTTTCTCCGCCTTCAGTGCAGAGACCATATTGGATAAGTAATCTCTACTATTACCTATCATCACTACCTCCTCACCTTCCATTGTCCTCAACTCTATGCGCTTAGCCGCGCAATCCAAACTGGCCTGATACTTAACCAACCAGTCCATCCCAAGAATCAGATCGAACTCCCCAAACGGAAGTTCCATCAGGTCAGCTACAAACACTACCCTTGGAGTTCTAGGGGTACATCCCTATACAGCTTATTTACTTCTACAGAATGACCTAGAGGGCTAATTACTGTCATCTCTCTAGAAGTAGTTTCAAAGTCTAGGTTCATGGTCTCTACTATGCTACTAGCAACATACGAATGTGTCGAACCCACATCAATCAAAGTAGTATACGGTAATCCAAAGATTAAGAACGTATCGGTTATGACATCTGGTGCGTCGCCCTCCTCTCGACATCTCGCTGCATATACCAACCCAGGCTGTCTTGCTTCAGTGTTGCCTGCACCTCTACCCGGTGCTCATGGCCCGACGAGAACCATTGCCTCTCTACCAAGACCACGACCCCTCTGCGGTGGTGGTCCTCATTCTGAATCGAGCACGACCACGACCCTCGGTGAATCTCGCTAACTTACGTGGACAGTCTCACACGATGATCCAATAAACCACACTCAAAACATCCCTTTCCACTAGTCCAACTTCCTCCCCAATGAGATTTCTCACATCGATTACACTGCGCTGGTCCCTGATTAGTAGCAATAGGCCTTCTAGATTGATTCGGCCTATTCTGTCTAGCCCTTTTATGCGGATATCGGCCGACCCCGATGATCCAAAACCTCTCTTGTGTCTATTCCTATCCAGATTCTATCTCACAGACTCCTTTACCCCTTCAGCTACCTTAGCTTTTTCCACCAGCACAGCAAACTCTCGCTCTTGCTATGGAGCGATCAGCAATATCAGCTCATCTCTCAATCCATCCTCAAACCTGACACATTGCTCATGTTCTATAGCCACGATGCCCCTAGCATATCGGCTCAACCTTAAAAATTTTTCCTCGTACTCTGATACAGACTTACTCCCCTAAATTAGCCTCAGAAATGCCTTCCGCTGCACATCAATATAGCTAGACCCAACATATTTCTTTTGATAAGCCACCTTAAAATAGTCCCAAGTGAGATCATCCGCTGCTGGACTATCCCGAACCGTGAGCCACCACTGGTATGACTCATCCCGGAGAAACGACACTATCCCCTTCAGTTTTTCCTCAGCGGTCAGATCCAAGTCATCCATGATTCGCTCCTTCGCCTCTAACCAATACTCAGCCGTATTGGGAGCCACACAAGAAACACCTCAAAATACCTCGGCTCCATTGGCTCGGAGTCGCTCAGATATGGATTTTCGAGCTCCCACGCCTCCACCTGCTCCAGCCACTCTCTCAAGCACTCGCAGCATCGCCTGCGACACTGCATCATCCCCCGTCTGATCCTGATACTCTACACCAGCAACTGGTGGTGGTGGTATCTCATTCTCGGACCCTTGACCAGACCTGACCGGTTTCGATACGGTTATTCTACCTTTACCGCGTCCTCGCATATTACGCCCACGTGTCTATAATCGCGATTTATCTGCATAAGAAATTTTATGAATTAGCTTCTGTTTCACTGATTACCCACGAATAAGTTTTATGTAGAGAAATTTGGTAGTGGTTCTTTCGATCATCACAAAGTTTCCATTTCAATTTCCTACCCTCATTCCACGTGTAGGGGTATTCTTGTCATTTCACTACCTAGGGATATTTTCGTAATTTAACCTATCGGGGTATTTTAGTAATAAAATAGGGTTAATTCGAAAAACCTTTACAAATCATAGATATTTTAGAAATTCCAAAAATCGGGGGTGTTTTGGTAATTTCATAAACCAGAGGTATTTTCGTAATTTTACAAGATAGGGTTCTAGGTGATTTTATGAAGTAAGGGTGTTTTGGGAATTTTCAATTCGGGGGTACTTAGGTAATTTTTCATACCGAGGGTATTTCGATAATTTTACAAGTTAGGGGTAATTTGGTCAATTTACAAATTAGGGGTATTTTGGTCATTTTGAAACCTTGGTTTAATTTTAGGGTTGTACAAAACAAGGTGGCTGGTCCCATTCGGGTTTTAATTATTAAATTTAGCCTGTGATTAAGTCCTCTTTGTTAGGGTGAACCGTCACTACGCACCAGGTAGGATTTGAGTGAGGAGGAGGTGAGTCACTAGGACTGTTTAAATACCAAGCTCCCCCTGAATCCAATCTTAGACATGCGCACAACGGTTGCCACACCCTTAACTTAGTGACGTACTCACAGGTTTGTTTAGTGAATCTTTAAGTCTTATGTAATTTGTGTTGGAGGGAGCTATTCCTAGGGTTTAATAACTCCTAATCTACTAATCTACGATCCCGAAATACCCATTTCCCCCACATATAATTCACACAAGGGTTAGGGATACTTACCTGGGCGGATTGGTTCCAGAGACTCGGTGCCATGCTGTTCCACCCGTGTACCTTTTCCAAAAACTTTTCAAAGCTTTCCTTAAAACACTTTGGGCCTCGGGCCCACAGCCGAGCTTTTGAACTTGGCTCTGATTCCAAAATTGTAACACCCCAAACCCGGTCAACACACCACGACCGAGTCCGGTGTATTACAGAGTAAAACGTTCTGAAGTAAATGAGTCACCGTTTTTACCTTCAGTGAAAACCCTAGTGTTGCGTAGCATTTTGGAAAACATTTATGTCCATTAAAAACCCGAGTAATTCTTTTAACTTGTCTAATTGGAAAATGTTTGAATTAAGTATGGAAAACATAAGTTTGAAAATAATCTGAGTTGTTGTTATTGTCAAGCGAATTGTATTACCCGATGGTAAAGTTCTAAAAACCATTGCGTGTTATAGTTCAGAAATCCTTGTGTTCAAATGGTTTAATCAGGTCAAATAATTTACTTTGACAGTTTGAAATCAAATCTAAAGCATGCAAAATAATCCAAAACATAATTTAAAGGCCTTATTACAAACCCAAATAAAAACCAAAATTTAAAAATAAATACCCAGATCAAAATCCATGTATAACCGAATGTATTTAATGCATGGCCACCTCGAGTCCATCCGGCTCCTCATCCGCGATCTACGAATCACCTGAAAAGATAAGGGAGAAGGTGAGTCACCAAGACTCAGTGCATAATCCCCCTCCCGGCTAATGCAACAAGCTTACACAAATCATAACCAAACAATATATCATGCACCCAAAACCTAGCCATCCATAACTCCGTTTCTACCCCGTGTGGTACCAAATCACTGGTGGTGCCAAACCACTAGTGACCCAAAGTCACGATATCCAATAATAAGGTGGTACCAAACCACTGGTGACCCAAAGTCACGAATAATCCATCTGTGGGGCCAACCCACGTTGTGATACCAAATCACTGGCGACAATCCCGTAATATCAAATATGGGGCCAACCCACTGTGGTGCTAAGCCACTAGGACGAGCCGCTATGAGGTGCCAAACCTCTGGTGAGCCAAAGTCACAAAATCAACCATGGTACCAAACCACTGGTGTCCCAAAGACATAGATATCAAATCTTCCCCCTCATCTCATATCACCCATGACAATGCAATACGTGTTTAAATCATGCCAACATGCCTTTAAAATAAATATATATATATATCGTAGATCATAGTATCAAGCATCATATGGCAATATCTCATCAAAACGGACTTACCTGTAATCCTTGCTCATCCCCATAAGGTATCATTTCAAGATCTACATAGTTTTTAGCTTTTAACAAATTTAGGTTATTAATATATTTGCCAAGTTATAAAGTGTGTAAGCTACACACCTGTTACTAACACAACCACTGAATCTCGAAGACCCGATCTACTGCACTAGATCCCCTTGATCCTACACTCGGCCAACCCAAAACCATTAACAAGGCCATTCGACCATACCAATAAATCCCGAAAGGTTAACGCATGGAACCCCAAACCTTACCTTAATGCCCCTCGAATACTAGCCACAACACAAGATATGCGAGACTGATCTTCCCCCTACAATCTGCCAACATCAAAACTTAATCTCAATAGCCTTCAGCTTTTCAAACAACAAATAGAATGATTGAACCAACATGGATCCTTACCACAGATTTGATGAAACCGATTGTCAGAGAATAACAACCCCGATCTACTGCTTCCAAAATCCTGAAGAACCTAGGAGATGATTAGAAATCTTGTTAACAAATACTGAAATTCGGCTTTCGCTTCCATGATAGTCGACAAAGAGAAGATAAAAGAAGCAATCGAAATTTGGCCAAGATCACTTACCCTTCTCAACACCGATTGAAGAAGAACCCAAAGAAGATCTATGCTAGACTGATATTTGGCCAAAATAAACAAGAAGAAAACAGGGGAATTTCGGCAATGGTGGAGAGCAACAAAAGAGATTCGACTAGAATGGATGTAGAGAATAGAAAAAAAAGTGTAATGGGAGAGAAAAGATTCGGCAAGGGAAAAAGGAAGGGAAAAAGGAGAGGGTTTCGGCACAAGGGTTTGAGAAGAGAAAAACAAATGAAGGGGAAGGGGAATGTTTTTGGTTTTGAGCAAGCATGGAAGAAAGAAAAACAAAGAGATGGGGGAGTAGGAGATTCAACTTTTACTTCACTATGATGCACTAGGGAGAAATCGATGAGCAAAAGAATGAGTTTTGGTTTACCTCTCAACCGAAAGCACTATAGCCTAGACTAGCCGAAAGTGACCACCTAACTACCCAAGGAATTTCGACACCCCCTTACTCAGTTTTCCAAACCGAACACTCCACCTAACAAGAGTTCAAATTTCGGTAACTTCCTCAAATTCCTCTTGGCCAACCATTCAAATGAGTTTGAATCAGTCAAGCTCCTAAATTCTCTCCTTGCCACCAATTCAAATTAATTTGACTTGTTCAATGCTTATCTGACAGAGTTTGTGCTGAGCACAACCCCTCCCCCTTGGCGTCAAAATACAAAGCAGAAAATGAGATTTTTGCTGCTCGAACCTGAGCTCTCCCTTCCCTGCATGTGGCGTCACCCTCAAGCCTCTAAGTGGCGCCTCCTTGCCACTTTACCAAGCCCATTCTTATGCTTATATTCCCCACGAATTACATTTAACCCCTAGCTCCTTCAGCTCCCTTAACCAAAGCTTGAAAACAAAAATTTTCCTATAGCTCGGGCCTACCCTTGGCTTATACCTAGGCCCTATAACACCGAAATTAATAACACCATCCAGCCATACATATGCAAAATAGTTCAAACACAATAGCCCCTATTTAAGGATGTTACAGTTCTACCCCTTTAAAATAATTTCGGCCTCGAAATTACCTGGTCAAAAGAGTTGAGGGTATTGCTGTCTCATCACATCCTCTGGTTCCCATGTAGCTTCTTCCTTGCCGTGATTCCACCACAGCACCTTCACTAATGGAACCACTTCTTGCGCAAAACCTTCACATCTCGATCCAGGATCTGCACTAGTTCTTCTTCTATAGTCAAATCTGGACTCACCTCTATTTTCTTTACTGCTACGACATGCGATGGATCCGAACGATAATGTCTAAGCATGGAGACATGGAACACATTGTGTATCTGACTCAGCTCTGCTGGCAACTCGAGCTGATAGGGTACTGGTCCCACTCGTCTCAACACCTTATATGGGCCAATAAACCTTGGACTTAATTTGCCTTTCCTTCTAAACCTCAACACTTTCTTCCATGGTGAGACCTTTAAACGAGCCTGAATCAACTTAATCTTAGCCTCAGTCTCTGCAACCAACTCTGGTCCCAACATCTGACGCTCACCCAAATCCATCCAGCATGTAGGTGTGCGACACTTCCTACCGTACAACGTCTCATATGGTGCCATCTTAATGCTTGCCTGATAACTATTGTTGTATGCGAACTCAGCTAATGGTAGAAATTCTTCCCAGCTGCCTCTGAAGTCCAAAACACAACCCCTCAGCATATCCTCTAAGATTTGTATAACCCTTTTCATTTGCTGTCGATTGCGGTGAAAAGTCGTCTTTGAAATCAACCTCATTCCCAAAGCCTGATGCAATGCTCTCTAGAACCTCGACGTGAACCTCGAATCCCTATCTGAGATAATTGATACTGGCACACCATACAACCTTACTATCTCGGCCACATACAACTTAGCTAACTTCTGAAGCGGATAATCAACCCTCATTGGTATGAAATGAGCTGATTTGGTCAAACGATCCATAATCACCCAGACTGAGTCTTTCTTGCTAGGCGTGAGGGGTAGCCCGCTGAAAAAGTCATGGTAATCCTTTCCCACTTCCATTGAGGAATCTTTACCGACTAAAGTAAACCTGACGGCAGCTGATGCTCAGCTTTGACCTGCTGACACGTCAGACACTTACCCACAAACTCATTCACTTCCTCTTGATACAGCCACGTAACTACTTAGTAAATCTGGTACATCTTGCTACCTCCAGGATGCATAGCGTATGGGCTGCTATGTGCGTCCTGAAGAATCCTTTGCCTTAACTCGACATCCTTCGACATACATGCTCTCCCTTGGAAACACAATACTCTATCACTGGACACACTATAACCCTATACACCACCATTCTGAACTTGCAACCTCCGAGCATTCAAACCCTCATCCACTAACTGTTTCTCCTTAATCTGCTCTACCCAAGTCGACTTAACCTGTAATTCTGCCAAAAGACTCCTATCGTTATACAAGCTAAGACGAGCAAACATCGCTCTTAAGTTCGCTACTACCTTACGGCTCAACGCGTCTGCCACCACGTTAGCCTTGCCTGGATGATACTCAATCGAACAATCGTAGTCCTTTAATAGTTCAATCCATCTCGTTGTCTCAAGTTCAAATCCTTCTGAGTCAGAAGATACTTCAGACTCTTGTGATCTGTATAGACTATCAACTTCTCTCCGTACAAATAGTGTCTCCAAATTTTTAGGGCGAAAACCACTGCAACTAATTCCAAGTCATGCGTCGGATAGTTAACCTCATGCGGTCTCAGCTGTCAAGATGCATATGCCACTACTTTCCCTTCCTGCATTAGCACAAATCCCAAGCTAGTATGTGACGCATCGCAATAGACCGTAAACACCTTTCCTGCCTCAAGCTGAACCAGAACCGGAGCTTCCGTCAAAATCTTCCTCAACTTGTCAAAACTTTCCTGTTGTTTCTCCGACCACACAAATGGAACTCCCTTCCTCAATAGCTTGGTCAACGGTGCCGCGATCAGAGAAAATCCTTCCAAAAATCTCCAGTAATACCCCGCCAGACCTAGAAAACTCTGAATTTCAACTACCAACCTAGGCGGTTTCCAATCCAACACTGCCTCAATCTTGCGAGGGTCCACTCTAATCCCTTCAGCGGACATTACGTGACCTAAGAAAGTCACCTCCCTAAGCCAGAACTCGTACTTCGAACTTGGAAAATAAGCGCTTCTCCTCGAATTTGCAACACCACCCGCAGGTGCGTATCATGGTCCTTCTTAGTCCTTGGGTACCCCAATATGTCGTCTATAAATACTATGACAAACTGGTCCAAGTACTGCTGAAACACCCGATTCATCAAGTCCATGAATGCTACCGGTAGCGTTCACAACAACAAACGGCATTACCATAAACTCGTAGTGCCCATCTTGAGTCTGGCGCCGTCTTGTGGATATCGACCTCCTTCACCTCAAGTGATGATACCGGACCTTAAATCAATCTTTGAGAAAATTGATGCCCCTTGTCGATCGAACAAATCATCTATTCTCGGCAACGGATACTTGTGTTTGATCGTCAGCTTGTTCAACTGGCGATAGTCTATACACATCCGCATTGTACCATCTTTCTTTTTGACAAAGAATACTGGCGCTCCCCAAGGCAAAACACTTGGCCAAATAAAACGTCGGTCCAACAACTCCTGAATCTGAGCCTTCAGCTCTACCAATTCCTTCAGCACCATTCTACACGGGGTAATAGACACTGGCGCAGTTCTGGGTAACAAATCTATACCGAATTTAACTTCTCGGTCCGAAGGCAGACCCAGAAATTCTTCAGGGAATATGTCAGCAAATTCCTTAACTGTTCGGACATTCTCCACTGCTGACTCCTCAGCCTCCAAGGCACACACCCGAACCAGAAATGCCTCACAGCCCTTCCTGACCATTTTCTCCGCCTTCAGTGCAGAGACCACATTGGATAAGTAATCTCTCCTATTACCTATCATCACCACCTCCTCACCTTCCATTGTCCTCAACTCTATGCGCTTAGCCGCGCAATCCAAACTGGCCTGATACTTAACCAACCAGTCCATCCCAAGAATCAGATCGAACTCCCCAAACGGAAGTTCCATCAGGTCAGCTACAAACACTACCCCTTGGAGTTCTAGGGGTACATCCCTATCTGACTTATTTACTTCTCTGAGAATGACCTGAGGGCTAATTCATCATCTCTCTAGAAGTAGTTTCAAAGTCTAGGTTCATGGTCTCTACTATGCTACTAGAAACATACGAATGCGTCAAACCCACATCAATCAAAGTAGTATACGGTAATCCAAAGATTAAGAACATACCAGTTATGACGTCCAGTGCGTCACCCTCCTCTCGACGTCTCACTGTATATACCAACCCAGGCTGTCTTGCTTCAATGTTGCCTACACCTCTGCCTGGTGCTCCGCGGCCCTGACCAGAACTATTGCCTCCTCTACCAGTACCACGAGCACTCTGCGGTGGTGGTCCCTCATTTTTGAACTGAGCAAGACCCTGACCCTCAGACTGAATCCTGGCTAACTTACGTGGACAGTCTCTCACACGATGATCCAATGAACCACACTCAAAACATCCCTTTCCACTAGTCCAACATCCTCCCTAATGAGATTTCCCACATCGATTACACTGTGCTGGTCCCTGATTAGTAGCAATAGGCCTTCTAGATTGATTCGGCCTATTTTGTCTAGCCCTTTTATGTGGATTACCGGTCGACCCCAATGATCCAAAACCTCTCTTGTGTCTATACGTATCCAGATTCTATCTCACAGACTCCTTTACCCCTTCAGTTACCTTAGCCTTTTCCACCAGCACAGTAAACTCTCGCTCTTACTATAGAGTGATCAGCAATCTCAGCTCATCTCTCAATCCATCCTCAAACCTGACACATCGCTCATGTTCTGTAGCCACGATGCCCCTAGCATATCGGCTCAACCTTAAAATTTTGCCTCGTACTCGATCTGGACTTACTCCCTTAAACCCGACCTCGAAGCGCCTTTCACAAGATCAATATAGCTAGACCCAACATATTTCTTCTGATAAGCCACCTTAAAATAGTCCCAAGTGAGATCATCCGCTGATGCACTATCCCGAACTGTGAGCCACCACTAGTATGACTCATCCCGGAGAAGCGACACTATCCCCTTCAGTTTTTCCTCAGCGGTCAGATCCAAGTCATCCATGATTCGCTCCGTCGCCTCTAACCAATACTCAGCTGTATTGGGGGCCACACCAGAAATACCTCGAAATACCTCGACTCCATTGGCTCGGAGTCACTCAGATACAGATTTTCGAGCTCCCGCGCCTCCACCTGCTCCAGCCACTCTCTCAAGCACTCGCAGCATCGCCTGCGACACTGCATCATCCCCCGTCTGATCCTGATACTCTACACTAGCAGCTAGTGGTGGTGGTATCTCATTCTCGGACCGTTGACCAGACCTGACCGGTTCTGATACGGCCATTTTACCTCTACCGCGTCCTCGCACATTACGCCCACGTCCCCTAGTACTCATGTCTATAATCGCGATTTATCTGCTTAAGAAATTTTATGAATTAGCTTCTGTTTCACTGATTACCCACGAATAAGTTTTATGTAGAGAAATTTGGTAGTGGTTCTTTCGATCATCACAAAGTTTCCATTTCAATATCCTACCCTCATTCCACGTGTAGGGGTATTCTCGTCATTTCACTACCTAGAGGTATTTTCGTAATTTAACCTATCGGGGTATTTTCGTAATAAAATGGGGTTAATTCAAAAAACCTTTACAAATCGTAGATATTTTAGAAATTCTAAAAATCGGGGGTGTTTTAGTAATTTCATAAACTAGGGGTATTTTCGTAATTTTACAAGATAGGGTTCTAGGTGATTTTATGAAGTAAGAGTGTTTTGGGAATTTTCATTTCAGGGGTACTTAGGCAATTTTTCATACCGAAGGTATTTTGATAATTTTACAAGTCAGGGGTAATTTGGTCAATTTACAAATTAGGGGTATTTTGGTCATTTTGAAACCTTGGTTTAATTTTAGGGTTGTACAAAACAAGGTGGCTGGTCCCTTTCGGGTTTTAATTATTAAATTTAGCCTGTGATTAAGTCCTCTTTGTTAGGGTGAACCGTCACTACGCACTAGGTAGGATTCGAGTGAGGAGGAGGTGAGTCACTAGATCGCTTTAATACCAAGCTCCCCAGAATCCAATCCTGACATCGCTGTGGTTGCCACACCCTTAACTTAGCGACGTACTCATAGGTTTGTTTAGTGGATCTTTAAGTCTTATGTAATTTGTGTTGGAGTAAGCTATTCCTAGGGTTCAATAACTCCTATTCTACTAATCTACGATCCCGAAATACCTATTTCCCCCAAATATAATTCACGCAACAGTTAGGGATACTTACCTGGGCGGATTGGTACCGGAGACTCGGTGCCATGCTGTTCAACCTATGTACCTTTTCCACAAAACTTTTCAAAACCCTACTTTAAAACATTTTGGGCCTCAGGCCCACGGCCGAGCTTTTGAACTTGGCTCTGATAACAAAATTGTAACACCCCAAACCTGGTCAACACACCACGATCGAATCTGGCATGCTACGGAGTGAAAACCTTTTTAAACCAAAAGATGGTCGGATAATTTTCTTTAAAAAAAAACTCTTTTATAGTATGAAAAGTTTAGAAATCCTTGTTTAAAATGATTTTGAAATTGTGTGATGGCTACTTTAAAACTCATGCTTGAAAATCTACTTATTGTTGCAAGTTTTAGAAAACATACGATACTTGTTGAAAGCCGAGTACGATGAGTATAATCTAGTTAAAACCGTTTGCTTTTGAAGTTGTTTGGAAATTTAAGCTTGAAAACATTCAAGTTACCTTTTTTATCATCTTATAAGTGGTGTTACCTGATGGCAACGTTTAAAAACCCGAAGGAGTTATAGTTTTGAAAACATTGCTTTTTACCGGTTAATTTAACAAGTTCATATATCCAACATATGTATAATATAATCAAAATAAAAGCAAATAATAAAAACCCAAAATAATACTTAGCGGCCTTATTACAAAACCCAAAACCAAATTTAAAGAAAATTAATAAAATCGAGATAGCAGTTTAAAGTCAAAACCAAACTAAGATGCATGGCCACCTCGAGTCCTCCTCGGCTCCATATCCGCGATCTTTGCCTCATCTGCAAAATATAAGGGAAGGGGTGAGTCACCGAGACTCAGTGTATAAATCCCCAACCCGATAGTTCAAGCACTTACACAAATCAACAGTAAACATGCAAATCATGCAACCCATAACCTAACCATCCAGTCTCCTTTATGTACCCCGTGTGGTCAAAACCACTGGTGGTCAAAACCACTGGTGACCATAGTCACAAATATATCGGTGTGGTCAAAACCACTGGTGACCGTAGTCACAAATCAAGTGATGGAGCCAACCCATCGTGTGGTTAAAACTACTAATGACAATCTCGTAATAATCATGTGGGGCCAACCTACTGTGGTACCAAATCACTGGGACGAGTCACAATATCCATTTGTGGTCAAAACCACTGATGATCGTAGTCACAAATATCATAAGTGTGGTCAAAACCACTAGTGGTCAAAACCACTAGGACTAGTCACAAATAATAATAGTGTGGTTAAAACCACTGGTGACAGTCCAAATAAATCATCCCCCTCCTCTCATCAATCCCATCATCATGTCCATATCATACATGTCATAATATCATGTATCATGCAATAACGCATAGCATAGCATATAACAATATCATGATGATGTATATCAAAAATCACATAACAGAGGACTTACCCAGAATCCAAGCTCATACCCACAAGGCATAATCACTGATTTCATTGGCTATAACAGTAACATAATAGGCATATTATTCTAATAAAGTGTGTAAGCGTTACACACCTGGCTATTCGTAAATCTAAGCGAATCCTGAAACTAAGCAAACTAACGAGATCCTGAACGTTGCTCCCTCCTACAATCGGCCAACATTAGTTAGTAACCCAAAAGCCCATTCGGCTCTATTAGAAATCCCGAAGGATGCGTCGCCCAAATAAAGCACTCACCTTAAAGCCGATTTGGTTTCCAGCCAAATCCCGAAACTACACAATGAGCCCCCTTGCAATCGGCCATACACTGATGCACATAAACGATTAGCCTTCGACTTTTGAACGATTAAGAGACGGATCTTGAAATGTTAAAACCTTACCTAGATCGACCACCAAATCCCGGAGATTCACTATATTCGGCTATGCTCCTCCCTACAATCGATTTTAACACAACACTTAGAATCCATAGGCCATTCGGCCATAACATAAATCCCGAAACCACATGAGTTAGTCGCCCCTTACCTTAATGACTGATTCGGCTTCTATACACCAAAGGTCGGCACCCTTTATTGGTGTTAGGGGTTTCGGCTACCACATAGAACAAGAATAAATTAAGATTTTGATTACTAGCGATTGAAGGAGTATCAAAAGGAAGGCAAAAGAGATTCGGCATTACCCAAATCGATCAAGAAGAAAAGATGAAGAAATCACTCCCCAAGAGATTCGGCAAAGAGAGCCAAAGAAGAGATGAATGTCGGCACTTGAGATGATGAAAAGAAAATGCAAGAAGAGAGAGGTTTATGAGCAAAGTATTCGGTCAAGAGGAGAACAACAAGGTTTCAGCTTAAGTGATGGTTTGATTCGGGAAAGATGGTGAAGAGAAGAAAAGTGGAAGGAGATAGATTCGGCAATGGGTTTGAGAGAAGAGAAAGAATGGAATAGAAAGAAAAATGAAGGAGAAGATGTGAGGGTAGGTTTCGGCTTTGAACAAAATAGGAAAAGAGAAGACCCTCTCCTCACTAGCCGAAATACCCCCTTAACCCACCATAGATATTCGGCCACCACCTAAAGGCTCTCCAAACCGACTACACTTCCTCCCCCCTAGAGTTCAAATTCGGCCAACCTCTCCAAAGCTCTCCCATCCACTCATTCAAATAAATTTGAATGAGTCAACCACCAAATTTTTCTCCCTTCCATCCATTTCAAATTGGTTGACTCAATCCTCATCTATCCATGAGAGTCCCACCTGAGCACACCTCTGCTTGCCTGTGGCATCAATAATTAATGAGCAGAAAGGGATTTTTGCAGCTCGGACCAGGGTCCTCCCTGCTCCTTGTGGCGTCACCTCCCTTGTGACTTAAGTGGCGCCTCCTTGCCACTTTACCAAGGCACTTCTTGTGTCTAAAACCTCAAATTAATTCTTTTAACCCCTATTTCCCCTAGCTCCTTTCTCTTAAGTGCTAAACAAAAATTTTGGCCATGACCCAAGACTAACCCAAGGTCATGCCTGGACCCCAAAACATGCAAAACTAGCGCAGCAGACATACCGTCACATGCAAACACATGCAAAATGCAGAGACCCCGTTTTAAGGATGTTACAAAAATGGTAGAAATGGACGTAATCATCAATAACCTTATTTTTCCCCCGATCAAGGTCTAAACCTAGTCTTTCTTGATCTATAATAGAAAATTTAACTTATTTATTATCCACATTACTCAATTCAATCCAAAATCCTATTATGGTAAAATTACACTTTTTCCCATAAACTTTGACATATTTATATTTTTGTCCCTAGGCTCATAAAATGAAATGTATCCATTTTCCTTGAATCCCAAGCCTAGCCAAACCTAAATCATGCTCATAACAGCCCATATTTTTCATCAAATCAGATTTTTACTACCTATTTTTCAACTTTTTACAAATAAGTCCTTTTTATACATTTTCACTAAAAATCACTTAGTAAAAGTTGTTTATCACATCTTAAACAATCAATATCTTCCATAAAACATCAAAATACATGCATGTCACACATGGGTAAATTTTTAAACATGAACCTTACTTCAAAATAATGGTAGAAGTAGGTAAACCAGGTTACGAGGACTTAAAAATGGTAAAGAGCATTAAAAACGGGGCTAGAATGCACTTACTATCAAGCTTGAAAAGTAGCAAAAACCTAGCTATGGAGACCTTATGAAATTCGGCCAAGGTAGAAGAAAGATGAGCAAATTTTAGCTTTATTTTCCCTTTTTATTATTTTATTAACCAAATGACCAAAATGCCCTTTTTGCCAAACTTTAAAATTTTATCTCACCATGTCTATTTTTGTCCACTATCTTAAGAGATGGTCTAATTATCAAATAAGGACCTCTAATTTAAAATCCCATAGCAATTAGACACCTCTAACATGTAGAACACAACTTTTGTACTTTTTACAATTTAGTCATTTTGACTAAATTAAGTTACCAAACATCAAAATTTTCGAACGAAATTTTCACGAAATCATTTTGTGAAATTGTAGACCATAAAAATATTATAAAAATGAACTTTGCTGTGTCAAATTTGTGGTTCCAAAACCACTGTTCCGACTAGGCCCAAAATCGGGCTGTTACAAGGTTAGTACGAGATGGTACAGGTATGTACATGAACCGCATAAGCTTTGAATCGAAAAAGTTTGTGAATTTCACATCTAACCTTGAATAGGATCTTGTGATAGGTTTGAGGATTAATATGAGTTGTATATTGTTATATTCAATTTTGTGAATTGTATATTTATGGAAAGTTGAGTTTATTACTATACGAACTTACTAAGCTTTATAGCTTACTCTGTTTACTTTTCTGTGTTTTATAGTGATTACCGAAGCTAGCTCGAATTGGGAGTTTTCAGAGACTGCATCACATTATCAAGCTATCATTTTGGTACTTTTGAACTTATGTTTTTGGTTATATGGCATGTATAGGAATTATGGCCATCTTAGTATATATTAGTAATGGATTTAGCCATTTGAGTTGGCTTGTAAATGATGAATGGTTTGGTATGTATTTTGGCTTATTTTGGTTGATTTGGTTGTGTGTATATATATATATATATATATATATATATATATGAGCAAATGGTTTTGTTATACATTTGGTTATTTTGTATGTAAATGCTCGTGGTGAATGGTTGTTTGAGAATTGGTAATTTGAGTATCATATAGTTGATAATTGAGAATTAGTATGCTTGCGATTTAGGTAAGGTGATGCATAAATGAAAGTTACCATTTAAGTGATTTGAGAATGTGAAATTGACATGATTGGAATAGCATATATTGTGGTATATGTGTGCCTTGTTTTTGTTGGTATTGAAATGGTATGAATTATGCTTGGTTGAGATTGGTTGAATGTAACACCCTTAACCCATATCCATCGCCAGACTAGGATTAAGAGGTATTACCAGACTTATCGGAATATTTCACAAATTTACATTCCACATAAATAGAACATCATCATTCATAATCACTATGTCCCTTTAAAACATCTACGAGACCTTAAACATGCTTTAAAGAGGGTTCGGAACTAAACCAAGTACAATAGAAACTTTGCAAAACTCATAAAATTTTTTCTTTAAAAGCAGGTCACATGCCCGTGTGGTTAGGCCGTGTGCCTCACACGGTCGTGCCTTGGCCAATGTCTCAGCTCGTGCACAAAACTAACTAATGCCACACGGGTTGTCACACGCCCGTGTGTCTGGCTCGTGTGCAATACTGAATTGAATCACATGGCCTGTCATACACCGATGTGTCTAGCCTGTGTGCAACACTGATTTAATTCGAAATAGGTTAGTGAAGGACACGATTAGGACACATGCGTGTGTGCTCAACCGTTAAGGGTCAAACCTACAATCACCAAATAAGTATCATTTCATGCTCCAAGAGCAACCAAAACATACTAAATTATACACAAATTGTCTCATAACTATATCATAGACCAAATTAACCCATATTCACATTCATTATCAAGCCATATCACATGGCTATATACACATGTTCCAAAACATATCTTAACATTTCTAGCCTATACATGCCATACTTCAATATATATATCTTCAAAAGGTACCAAAGTATAGTGTGATAGTGTGGTGATGATCCTCGCCGATCCCTGAGCTTCCAATAGCTACAATAATCTATAAAACAATGCAATCACACATAAAGTAAGCTTTCAAAAGCTTAGTAAGCCATATACAAATAAACTTATCACATAGAACAATTATAAGTCATTTCATCCATATTAACTATGGCATAACACAATAGAAATTTCCATACTTCTTATTTGGCTCAACTATTCTTTACCATTTGCTTACAATATATCACATTCCATGTATACATACTTACTCTTCATACTCAAACTTTGTTTGCATTTCAAATGTACCTGCATCGGATACGCATTTCACATAGTAATTCATTTCTCGAAGTGCCTGTTGGACCATTCAAAATTCATAAGGACACTCAGATATCTCTGAAATCTCGTACAATGCCAACGTCCCAGACGTGGTCTTACATGTAATCAAATATCGATGCCACTATCCCAATCAAATATCGATGCCACTGTCCCAGACAGGGTCTTATACGAAATCATATACAATGCCAATGTCCTAGACATGGTCTTACACGTATAACTCAATTCGATGCCAACGTCCCATACATGGTCTTACATGATAACACATATCAGAACCCTATGTCATGACATATGTATCCTAACTATTCCTAAGGTTCGTACAGGGCTTTTCGGACATTGACACATCGTCACTTTTTTGGATTTCACATATACATCTTCCATAGTTATTCATCACAATTCAATTTCATATTAGCATGAATAAATCAACTCTAACATATTTATTTGTATATAGACTTACCTAGTACGAATATGAACGGATGGTAACGACTACTCGACCAGTTTCGACTTTCCCAATCTAATTCTATTTTTTTTTTTGGTTCTGGATCTATTCACATTCAAATTTAACTTATTCATTCACCAAATCATTCAATTCAATCCAAATACACATATTTAGGGTATTTTACAAATTTTCCCTCACATTTTTACATTTTGACATTTAGGTCCCTATTTCATAAAATCACCAAATACATAAAATTTCATTTAACCTATGCTAGGCTGAATATCACTATACTTCATATAAGCCCACATATTTCATTTATTTTACATTTTGGTCCTTCAATTTCTCATTTTCACAAATTAGCCCAAAGTACTCAAATTCATCAAAAAATCACTTTATAAAACATGTATATCAAACACCAAGCTTCCCTAATTCATTATCAAACATCACAAAACTCATGAATTCATCAATAACATCTTCTAAAATCATTATCAATTTCATTGATTAAGGCATGGGCTTAAGAGAACATGAAGCAACGATCACAAAAACATAGAAATTATGTAACACCCCAAACCCGGTCAACACACTACGAACGAATCCGGCATGTCACAGAGAAAGCTTGTCTTTGATAAAACCGGTTGTCGCCTTAAGTTAGAAAAAAACATCTTGTTTGATCAAAAATCAAAATTGGTTTCAATCAAAAGCTTAAACCGTTTCAAATTTTCTTTTTAAAGAGAATCGAGTTAACTTGTTGATATCATAAGTTCGTCATTTACTCGATGGTAAAGTTTTAGAAAAATTTTGAAAATTCATTAAGGTTTTTGGAAAATATTAATTTTATTTATTCTTTCCCATTTTAAACGTGCTTTAGTGGTTAACTCAAATGCAAAGATATTTTACGAAGTAAATAATCCCGAAATAATAGTTAAATGGCCTTATTACAACCAAAACCCAAATTTAATGAAAATTAAGTCTGAAATAATAATTTAAAACAAAACCCGAAATATCGTGCATGGCCACCTTGAGTCCGTCCTGGCTCCCCATCCGCGATCTAAGAATCATCTGCAAAATAGAAAGGAAGGGGTGAGTCACCGAGACTAAGTGTATAAGTCCCCATCCCAAAGATATAAGCCCTTAGACAGTTTCATAAGTGCATATGCATATCATGCATCCCAAAACATAACCATCCGAAACTCCTGTGTCTACCCCGTGTGGTCAAAACCACTGGTGATCGAGGTCACAAATAACATATATGTGGTCAAAACCACTGGTGACCGAGGTCACAATTAATACATGTGTGGTCAAAACCATTGGTGGTCAAAACCACTGAGACTTAGTCACTATTTTATAATAAGCGGGGCCAACCCACTCTGTGGTCAAAACCACTGGTGACAGTCTGAAAACATACTTTTCCCCTCCTCTCATCACCCATCTTTATGAACATGCTTTTCATGGCAAAATAATCATGCTTAATATTCAAGAATAACATAACGTGGCATACACAACCTTAACCGAGGTAATCAATGTTAGCCAAGTCAGAATGGACTTACCAGGAGTCCTCACATGTATCACATGTACCCACAAGGGTAACACATCATAACACATTACTTTCTGCCATTATTCTAGCTTTGGAAAAATCACAAGATAATAACATAGTAACCTACGAAGTGTGTAAGTGTTACACACCTGATTACTCGCAACGCAACGGTCCCTACGTCGACACTGTTGTTAGCCGACACTACCGCGATCTACCTACTCTCCTGTTTCGATGCTGGTCCACACCTCGGTGGCCAATCGCGAATCGCAGATACAGCTCTCTTCTTGAACTTAGGGGCTGGGGTCTCAGATACAACCCTTCCTAATATTCGGCTGCCATTAGGGTCCATAATACCTTTGGTCACTAAATTGGATTAATACAGAGAATAATGATGAATAGAGATTTAACCCGAATGAATAGATCCCTTACCTAGGTTAACAAATCCCGAAGATTTGGTATCTTAGACCAAAGTACCACTTGAATACTCCGTCGGCTACGCCAAGCCTTCATTAACACCCCCCAATCGGCCAAGGTCTACAAGATTAGCTACTACCTTTGGCATTTAACACAATAGGAATAATTGACTAGCAGGACACTTAGCACAGTACTAGCAAAATCGATTGGAAGTGGATGGACAATGATGATCCACTATTACAAAACCAAAGAAACGATTAAGATAGCCAAGGAAATTCGGCTAAAGAACTACCCACCACAGATGCCAAACCCCAGATTTTCTCTCTATAGAAAACGATAGAGGGGAGAGAATAAAGGTAAAAAAGATTCGATCAAAGTGCTAAGACTTACCCCAAATGCCGAAAGTGCTTCACTAACGCAAGGAGAAGGATGTGATTGAAGAGAGATTCTTTAACATATGGTATTCGGCCAGAGATTAAAGGAGAAGAGAGAAGAGTTCCAGAGGTTTCGACAATGAAAAGATGAAGGGAAAGATTGGGAATGTGGTTTCGGCTAACAATGAGTGAACAAAAAGAAGAGGAGGAAGGAATATGGAGTTTCAGCTCTTGCTAAACTAAATGAAAAGAAGAGAAAGGGAATGAAGTTGTGATAGGGTATAGGTTCAGAGGGTTTTGGCTCTTCAAGAGAATGACAAGAAAATAAATCGCATAAGATGAATGGGAAACAAGGTTGGTTGAGCCAAACAACAAAGAAAAAATATCGAAAAAGGGAAAAGAGAATGAGAAGAGATGTAGGAAAAGAAATGTTTCGGGTTTGGTACCTGGGAAGCCAGAAAACTTAACCAAAAAAATGCTATGGGTCTTTCAGTTTTGACCAAAGAAGGAGAAAAGAGAGAAATGAAAAAAACCAAAAGAATGTCTTTTTCTTTTTTTCTTAGCCAACCGAAAATGCTCCCTTAAGCCTACTATAGAAATTCGACAACCCCTAGGCACCCAAAATCGATTCCTCCTACTCCCCTTAGAGTTTACCTTTCGGCCAACTCTAAACTCTCACATTCATCTCCACAAATTTCTCCTGGCCACCCATTCAAATCCGTTTGAATGAATCAAACCCCACAAATTTCTCTCTATCACACAATTCAAATGCGTTGACTCCTTTCACTCCTTATCCATCGGAGTCCCACCTGAACACAACTCCCCCTAGCCTTGGCGTCAAAATAATAAGCAGAAAAGGGAATTTCTGCTGCTCGAACCTAGGCTCTCCCACCTGCATGAGGCGTCACTCCCTTTGTGCTTAAGTGGGTCCTCCCTTGCCACTTTACCACTGGAATACTTGTGTTTAAATGCTCCAATACTTTCCCTTAACACCTAGCCCAATTAGCTCCCCTCTACTAGAAGCCCAAAAATGAAATTTTCCACAAGGCTCCAGCCTATCTCTGGCCTAAGCCTAGACCCTAAGACACCCTAAACAAGCACAACAGCCCTACTATCTACATGCGATAAGTAAAATGCAAAGACCCCGATTTAAGGGTGTTACAGTTCTACCCCCTTAAAAATAATTTCGGCCTCAAAATTACCTGGTCAAAAGAGTTGAGGGTATTGCTGCCGCATCACATCCTCTGGTTCCCACGTAGCCTCTTCAGTTCTGTGATTCCTCTATAACACTTTCATTAAAGGATCTGACTTTCTACGCAAGACCTTGACATCCCGATCCAGGATCTGCACCGGCTCCTCCTTAAAAGACAAATCTGGGTTTACTTCTATCTCTTCCACTGGCACAACATGCGAAGGATCTGAGCGATAACGTCTAAGCATTGAAACATGAAACATGTCATGGATCTGACTCAATTCTACTAGCAACTCAAGCTGATAAGCTACTGGCCCCACACGCTTCAACACCTTATACGGCCCGATGAACCTAGGGCTCAGCTTGCCCTTCCAGCCAAATCTCAACACCTTTCACGGGGACACTTTCAGAAAGACTTTGTCACCCACCGCAAACTCTATATCCCTCCATTTGAGATCGGCATAAGATTTCTGTCTGTTCGAAGCTTCCTTCAGACGAGCTCGAATTAGCTTAACCTTATCTTCCGTTTCAGTAACCAACTCTAGACCCAACAATTGACGCTCACCTAATTCTGTCCAACACATAGGAGTTCGACACTTTCGCCCATACAACACTTCATACGGTGCCATCTTAATACTTGCTAGGTAACTCTTGTTGTACGCGAACTCTGCCAATGGTAGAAATTCTTCCCAACTACCTTTGAAATCCAAAATAAAACCTCTCAGCATATCTTCTAAGATCTGGATTACCCTCTCCGACTGCCTATCTGATTACGGATGAAACGCCGTACTAAAATCCAGCTTAGTACCCAGTGCCTGATGCAACGCTTTCCAAAGCCTTGACGTGAACCTAGGGTCCCTATCGGAGATAATCGACACTGGCACCCCATGTAATCTCACGATCTCGGCCATATACAACTTAGCCAGCTTTTGAAGTGAGTAATCAACCCGAACTGGTAAGAAATGAGCTGAGTTTGTCAAACGATCAACAATTACCCAGACCGAATCCTTCTTCAAAGGTGTAAGGGATAGCCCACTGATGAAATCCATCGTGATTCTTTCCCACTTCCACTGCGAAATCTTTATCGGCTGTATCAGACCCGAAGGTACCTGATGTTCAACTTTGACCTGTTGACATGTCAGAGACTTACTCACAAATTCTGTTACCTCACACTTCAGCCCCAGCCACCAAAACTATTCCCTCAAATCCTGGTACATTTTACTACCTTCAGGGTGCATAGCATATGGGCTGCTATGAGCTTCCTGGAAAATCTTCTGTCTTAGCTCCACATCTCTTGGCATACACACCTTCCCTTGGAAACACAGCACCCTATCACTACTCAAGCCATAACCCTCTAACCCACCATTCTGTACTTGGCAAAATCGAGTACTTAAGTCTTCATCCACTAGCTATTTCTCTTTTACCTGGTTTACCCATGTCGGCTTTACTTACAGCTCCGCTAGCAAACTTTCGTCATCATACAGACTAAGATGAGCGAACATTGCTCTCAAGTCTGCTACCACCTTGCGACTCAATGCGTCGGCCACTACGTTAGCCTTACCCAGATGATATTTAATCGAATAATCGTAGCCCTTTAATAACTCAATCCACCTTTGCTGCCTCAGATTCAATTCCTTCTGAGTCAAGAGGTACTTCAAACTCTTGTGGTCCGTGTAGACGATCGACTTCTCCCCATACAAGTAATGCCTCCAAATTTTCAGAGCAAAAACTACCGTAGCCAACTCTAGATCATGCGTTGGGTAATTCACTTCGTGGGGTCTCAACTGTCGAGATGCGTACGCCACTACTTTTCTCTCTTGCATCAGCACACATCCCAAACCAGTATGCAACGCATCATAGTAGACTGTAAACTCTTTCCCTGCCTCCGACTAAATCAAAATCAGAACTTCTATTAATATCTTCTTTAACTTTTCGAAACTCTCTTGTTGCTTGTCTGACCACACAAACGAAACCCCTTTCCTTAGCAACTTGGTTAATGGTGCTACAATCAAAGAAAAACCTTCTACAAATCTTTTGTAATACCCTGCTAAACCCAGAAAACTCTGAATCTCCACTATAGACTTCGGTGGTTTCCAATCCAATACCACTTCAATCTTAGAGATCCACCTAATCCCTCGGTGACACCATATGCCCCAAGAAAGTTACCTCCTTTAACCAGAACTCGCATTTACTAAACTTTGCGAACAACTGCTTTTCCCTCAAAATCTGTAAAACCACACGGAGATGCTCATCATGCTCCTCTTTCGATTTCAAGTACACCAAGATGTCGTCTATAAACACCACGATGAATCGATCCAAATACGACTAAAAAACCCGATTCATCATGTCTATGAATGCTGTCGATGCTTTAGTCAACCCAAACGGCATTACTAAAAACTCGTAGTGACCATAACGAGTGCGAAACGCTGTCATATGAATATCAGCCTCCTTTACCTTAAGCTGATGGTACCCCGACCTCAAATCAATCTTAGAAAGCGATGCCCCTTTAGGCGATCGAGCGGATCATCTATCCTCGACAGCGGATACTTATTCTTAATCGTCAACTTATTCAGCTGACGATAATCTATACACATCCGCATTGTTCCGTCTTTCTTCTTAACAAAAAGCACTGGCGCTCCCCAAGGCGATACACTCGGCCGGATAAAACCTCGATCCAGCAATTCCTGAATCTGCGTTTTCAGCTCCACCAACTCTTTTAGCGCCATCCTATATGGGGCAATAGACACTGGTGCAATTCCTGATAGCAGATCTATCCTGAACTCAACTTCGCGATCGGGAGGCAGACCCGAAAGCTCTTCCAAAAATACATCAGTGAAATCCTTTACTGTTTGAACACTCCCCACAGTTGACTCTTTGGCCTCCAATGCACAAACATGAACTATGAATGCCTCACATCCCTTTCTCACCATTTTCCCGGCCTTCAGAGCAGGTACCACATTGGATAGGAAATTTCTTCTATCACCTATCATCACCATCTCTTCACCTTCAACAGACCTCAACACCATACGCTTAGCCGCACAGTCCAAGCCTACCTGATACTTTACTTGCCAGTACATCCCTAGGATCAAATCGAACTCTCCGAATGGTAGTTCCATCAAATCAGCAAGAAACACTAGCCCTTGGAGTTCTAAGGGTACATCCCTATACAGTTTGTTTACTTCTACAGAGTGACCTAGAGGGCTAATTACAGTCATAGAAGAAACCTCATGGACTAAGTTTAGAGTTCCCACTATACTACTAGCAACATACGAGTGTGTCGATACAACATCTATCAAAGTAGTATAAAGTAATCCAAAAATTAAGAACATACCGGCTATGACGTCTGATGTATCGCCCTCCTCTCGTTGCCTCGCAGCATAGACTAACCCAGGCTATCTTGCATCAGTATTCTCGGTACCTCTGCCCGGTGCTCCACGACCTCGACCAAAACCATTACCTCCCCTGGTCAGACCACGACCCCTCTGTGGTTGCTGGCCATCCCTCTTGAATTGTGTACGTCACTGACCCTCAAACTGGATCCTAGCTAGCCTCTGTGGACAATCCCTTACTCGGTGCCCTATTGACCCACACTCGAAGCACCCTCTGTTTTCTGTCCAACACTCTCCTGAATAAGACTTCCCACACCGAGCACACTGTGGTGGCCAATAGGTAGTAGTAGCTGGCTTTGCAGCTTGTCTCGACCTACTATATCTAGCCCTTTTTTTTGCGAATTCTCGACAGACCCTGATGACCCAGAACTCCTCTTGATCCAACTCTGATCCTGATTTCGTCTCACCGACTATTTCACCTCCTCTGCAATCTTGGCCTTCTCTACCAAGATCATAAATTCTCTCTCTTACTGTGGAGCAACTAACATTCGCAGCTCATCTCTCAGCCCGTCCTCAAACCTGACACAGTGCTCGTGTTCCGTAGCCACGATACCCCTAGCATAATGACTCAGTCGGAGGAATTCTACCTCATATTCTGATACTGACTTATTCCCTTGAACCAGATTCAAGAATGCCTTCCGCTGCACATCTATATAATCGGACCCAACATACTTCCTCTGATAAGATGCCATAAAGAAATCCCAAGTGATATCATCAGTTGTCGCACCATCTCGGACCGTGAGCCACCACTGATAAGATTCATCATGGAGAAGAGACACTATCCCTTTCAACTTTTCTTCTGCCGTAAGGTCCAAATCATCCATTATACGTTCAGTCGCCTCAAGCCAGTACTCAGCTATATTGGGAGCCACACCAAAAACACCCCAGAACACATCTGCTCCATTGGCTCGGAGTTGTTCAAACATAGATTTTTGAGCCCTCGTACCTCCACCAGGTCCAGCTACTCTCTCCAAAACTCGCAGCATCACCTGCGGCATCGCATCATCACCACCCGTCTGATCCTGAAACTCAGCGCCCACGGCTGGCGGTAGTGGTACCTAATTCTCTAACCCATGACCCAACCCTGCCGGTTCCGATATAGTCATCCTACCCCTACCACGTCCACACGTGTTACGACCTCATCCTCGAGTGCTCTCGTCTACCGTTCCCGTATTAATTTTATTTAAGAATTTTATGCATTAGCTTTCTTTCACTGTCGTTACAGCACAATTTTATGAATAACTTAGAGTTGTTCTCGTAAGGTCATACAATCCTATAGGCTTCAGTCTCTATAGTGGATTCTTATTACTAGCATCCATAACACCACTTTTTAAACCATGCAATCAATAGTTAGGGGACCTACCATTGCAGATAGGTGCTGGAGACTCAGGTGACATGCTTCCCAAAACATGCATTTTCCTTCAAAGTTATTTCGAAACCCTTTATTGAAAATGTTTTGGGCCTCGAGCCCACAGTCGAGCTATTAAACCAGGCTCTGATACCATAATTATAACACCCCAAACCCGGTCAATACACTACGATCGAATTCGGCATGTCACAGAGAAAGCTTGTCTTTGATAAAATCGGTTGTCACCTTAAGTTGGAAAAAAATGTCTTGTTTGATTAGAAACCGAAATTGGTTTGAATCAAAAGCTTAAACTGTTTCAAAATTTCTTTTTAAAGAGAATCGAGTTAACTTGTTGATATCATAAGTTCGTCATTTACCTGATGGTAAAGTTTTAGAAAAATTCTGAAATTCATTAAGGTTTTTGGAAAATATTTGTTTTATTGATTCTTTCCTATTTTAAACGTGCTTTAGTGGTTAACTCAAATGCAAAGATATTTTACGAAGTAAATAATCCCAAAATAATAGTTAAAATGGCCTTATTACAACCAAAACCCAAATTTAATGAAAATGAAGTCCGAAGTAAAAATTTAAAACAAAACCTGAAATATCATGCATGGCCACCTTGAGTCCGTCTCGGCTCCCCATTCGCGATCTAAGAATCATCTGCAAAATAGAAAGGAAGGGGTGAGTCACCAAGACTCAGTGTATAAGTCCCCATCCCAAAGATATAAGCCCTTACACTGTTTCATAAGAGCATATACATATGATGCACCCCAAAACATAACCATTTGAAACTCCTGTGTCCACTCCGTGTGGTCAAAACCACTGGTGACCGAGGTCACAAATAATATATATGTGGTCAAAACCACTGGTGACCGAGGTCACAATTAATACATGTGTGGTCAAAACCACTGGTGGTCAAAACCACTGAGACTTAGTCACTATTTTATAATAAGCGGGGCCAACCCACTGTGTGGTCAAAACCACTGGTGACAGTCTGAAATCATACTTTTCCCCTCCTCTCATCACCCATCTTCATGAACATGCTTTTCAGGGCAAAATATTCATGCTTAATATTCAGAAATAACATAACATGGCATATGTAGCCTTAACCGAGGCAATCAATGTTAGCCAAGTCAGAATGGACTCCCCCGAAGTCCTCACATGTACCCACAAGGGTAACACATCATAACACATTGCTTTCTACCATTATTTCAGCTTTGGACAAATCACAAGATAATAACATATTAACCTACGAAGTGTGTAAGTGTTACACACCTGATTACTCGCAATACAATACTCTCTACGTCGACACTGTTGTTAGCCGACACTACCGCAATCTACTTACTCTCCTGTTCCGATGCTGGTCCACACCCTGGTGGCCAATCGCAAATCGCAGATACAGCCCTATTCTTGAACTTAGGGGCTGGGGTCTCAGATACAACCCCTCCTAATATTCGGCTATCATTAGGGTCCATAATACCTTTGGTCACTAAATTGGATTAATACAGAGAATAACGATGAATAGAGATTTAACCCGAATGAATAGATCCCTTACCTAGGTTAACAAATCCCGAAGATTTGGTATCTTAGACCAAAGCACCACTTGAATACTCTGTCGGCTACGCCAAGCCTTCATTAACACCTCCCCAATCGACCATGATCTACAAGATTGGCTACTACCTTCGGCATTTAACACAATAAGAATAATTGACTAGCAGAGACGCTTACCACAGTACTAGCAAAATTGATTGGAAATAGATGGACAACGATGATCCGCTGTTACAAAACTGAAGAAACGATTAAGATAGCTAAGGAAATTCTACTAAAGAACTGCCCACCGAAGATGCCAAACCCCGGCTTTTCTCCCTATAAAAATCGATAGAGGGGAGAGAATAAAGATAGAAAAGATTCGATCAAAGTGCCAAGACTTACCCCAAATGCCGAAAGTGCTTCACTAACGCAAGGAGAAGGATGTGATTGAAGAGAGATTTCTTAACATATGGTTTTCGGCCAGAGATTAAAGGAGAAGAGAGAAGAGTTCCAGAGGTTTCAGCAATGAAAAGATGAAGGGAAAGATTGAGAATGTGGTTTCGGCTACTAATGAGTGAACAAAAAGAAGAAGAGGAAGGAATATGGAGTTTCGGCTCTTGCTAAACTAAATGAAAAGAAGAGAAAGGGAATGAAGTTGTGATAGGGTATAGGTTCAGAGGGTTTCAGCTCTTCAAGAGAATGACAAGAAAATAAATCACATAAGATGAATGGGAAACAAGGTTGGTTCAGCCAAACAACGAAGAAAAAATACCGAAAAAGGGAAAAGAGAATGAGAAGAGATGTAGGAAAAGAAATGTTTCAGTTTTGGTACCTAGAAAGCCAGAAAACTCAACCAAAAAAAATGTTATGGGTCTTTCGATTTTGACCAAAGAAGGAGAAAAGAGAGAAATGAAAAAAAACCAAAAGAATGTCTTTTTCTTTTTTTCTTAGCCAACCGAAAATGCTCCCTTAAGCCTACTATAGAAATTCGGCACCCCCCTAAGCACCCAAAATCGATTCCTCCTACTCCCGTTAGAGTTTGCCATTCGGCCAACTCTAAACTCCCACATTCATCTCCACGAATTTCTCCAGGCCACCTATTCAAATTCGTTTGAATGAGTCAAACCCCACAGATTTCTCTCTATCACACAATTCAAATGCGTTGACTCCTTCCACTCCTCATCCATCAAAGTCCCACCTGAACACAACTCCCCCTAGCCTTGGCATTAAAATAATAAGCAGAAAAGGGAATTTCTGCTGCTCGAACCTAGGCTCTCCCACCTGCATGAGGCGTCACTCCCTTTATGCTTAAGTGGTGCCTGCCTTGCCACTTTACCACTGGAATACTTGTGTCTAAACGCTCCAATACTTTCCCTTAACACCTAGCCCAATCAGCTCCCCTCTACTAGAAGCCTAAAAATAAAAATTTTCACAAGGCTCCAGCCTATATTTTTCACAAGGCTCCAGCCTATCTCTGGCCTAAGCCTAGACATTAAGACACCCTAAACAAGCACAACAGCCCTACTATCTACATGCGATAAGTAAAATGCAAAGACCCCGATTTAAGGATGTTACAAATTATCAAAAATCGAACAACTATCATAGCTTAATCAAGACTTGGAAGTGCCGAATGAAACAAAGCTTTAAACTCTTTCTTTTTCTTTTAAAGTCAGTGAGAAGATGATGATAATGGCCTTGAATTTGTTTTTATTTTAATAGATTAACACTAATTATCAAATACCAATTTTAACCTTAATGAAAAATTAGTTTAAAACACTTGAATTATGGACATAAATGTCCACTAACCTTATAATGGCATAATAACCATTTAAGGACCTCTCATCTAACAAACCATATCAATTCGACACATATATTAAATAACACAAAACTTTTTCATCTTCTACAATTTAATCCTTTTTACAAATTAAACACACAAATAATCAAATTAAATCACGAAACTTTCACACATATCAATTCACATATTATCAACACAAAAATTAATATTAAAATATTTTCTAACTCAAATTTGTGGTCCCAAAACCACTATTCCTATTAGGGTCTAAACCGGATTGTTACATTGAATGCCTATTTATGCCATGTTATGTGCCAATTGTTTTAGTGTAGGTGTATGAGATTTGGGTGAGAAAGATGGCTTGGAAAATAGCCTATTTTTGTCCACATGAACAGACACACGGGCGTGTGTCTCAGCCGTGTGTGACACATGATCGAGTGACATGGTCGTGTGTCCCTTGGTGTTTAATTTGAAATCAAGTCAGCATGCTCTACACGGCCTAGCACACGGGCGTGTGACTTGGCCGTGCGGCATAAGTCAGTATACCCTATAGGTTTGGCACGGCCTAGCACATGGCCTGGCACACGAACTTGTGTGGCCATTTCTTAAGGCACACGGGTGTGTGTGTTGGCCGTGTGACCCAAGTTAGAGAGTTTCACGGGGTCGAACATGGGCTAGGACACGACCATGTAATCCCATTTCGAATGTCCACACGGCCTATGAACGGGTGTGTCTTTGGCTGTGTGAGACATACAATTGGGCCACACGAGCGTGTGTCCCCTATATTTTGAAAAATTTTCTAAGTTTTCTAAAAGTTTCCCAAGTTATCGGTTTAGTCTCGAACCACTCCTAATGCATATTTTGGGCCTCGTAGGCTTGTATTAGGGACAATGTGATTGATTATGAATGATATTTGTTTGGGAATGGAAAATACATGTGAAGTATATGACTATTTATGAAATAAGTTTGGTAATGCTCCGTAACCCTATTTCATTGTGGAATACGGGTGAGGGGTGTTAAAAGTCCGCTTTTACTTCTTCCAACTACTTATTTTAAATTTTTTAACATGTAACATCCCAAAAATTAGGGGTTATAAATTCTTGCATAATTGCATGTGTTGGGCTTGCTTAGTTAGTTATTTGAGGGTGTTTGGGGGTTCTAGGGAGGCCTGGGTTCGAGTCTGAGCCCTGGAAAAATTTTGGTTTTTGGCCTTTAGTGGAGAGGGTAGTTGGAAGCAGGAATTAAGTAAATTTGGGTGTGTTTAGGAGACACAAGTTGGCCATGTGGTAGGGAGGTTGTTGCGTAAATGCAAGACCAAGGGGGAAGGGGTTCAAATCCCCTGAGTAGCAAAAGGGGTGACTTTTATTTTATGTCTTGAAGGAGCAAGAAGTGGAGTTTGAATCAAATTCTACCAAAGGAGTTGGGGACTTGGTCAAAATTTTTAAACAGGTGAAGGAGAGGAATTGTAGGAGGAAAGTAGGGAGGAAATCAAGGAGCCAGTGGGTGTGGGAAGGGTTTTCCAAAAAGGGAAGTCTAGCTAAGGGGGGAATTTCGGCTGAAGAGGGGTCTTGGGTAGCATATTCGGCTTTGAATGGGAAGGGTGCCGAATTTCTCTAGTTCTCTTTGGTGTTTTTGCATTTTGGCACTCTTTCCTTGAACATTTCAGGTCATCTCGTTTGTATTTTCTTTATTGCCAAATTTTTTATCCCTCTCTCTTTTCTTATTTGTTTTCTCTTCTACTCCTTCCTCTCTATAAGCCGAATCTCCTCTCTTTTATCTAATTCGTAATTGTTTCTTCTTTCTCCTTTCAACACTATTCAATTTTTCTTTGTAGTTTAATTCTCATAGCCGAATATCATCTGTCGCTTGTTGTGTTGGGCATACTCACGATATCTTGTGAGTTAATCCTTGGCCGAATCATAGTCCTATTCTCTTCTAGAGTGGCGCTATAAGGAGTTGGGAAATCAGTAAGTAAGGGAATTCTCTCTTTGTCTATAACTTTGTTTCATTCAGTTTTTGTTATGTTGGGTTCTTCTTTCTCTCTCGTTGGGTCTAATATACGTTTTTGTGTTATGCCCATCGTTACGCTTAGGATTTTTCTACAAGGTGAAGAGGCACAAGGGATTTGAATTAATCCAATCTTTATTGTAACTCATCAAGCAAGTGAGGTAAAAATGTTGCCATAATTTCCTTGGTTTGGCTGAAAGTGGGATGATTGCTAATAACTCTATTGTTCACCGATTATTGTTAGGGACTGGATAGCTAGAGATAAGGCCAATTTTTGGTGCACTGAAGGAGATTGTGTTCGTGGTAAGTAAAGTTAGTCTAGTAAGGCACTTCAAGCTAAGGTTTTTAAGGTTGAGACTAACCGTTTGATTAACTATCACTATAGGTGTTTCAGAAGCGTTGGAAAACACAACACGTAATTAGGTGTGTAATCTCACACCATTGTTTGTGATAGTATGTGATGTTCTGTTATTTGGCCATAAGTCGTAATGCCGAAAAGCTGCAGTATCGGCAATCGAGGCACTCGAACGTACGAGTGCTCGTAGTGATAAATTGAGCCACTAGTGATGGCAGTAGATCATTGAGAGTGTCACGAACATTCTCATGAATCTGAGGCCGTAATGGGCCTAATCGAGCCGAAATAGGCTAAATGAGCCCAATAGGCTAACGGGCCCACATGAGCAAAATTGATGGAAAATTGTCGAATGACTGATGCAACTGCGAAGTCCGCAGAACTGAGACTGAAAATGAGCTAAATGGGCCACACGAGCGTGTGGGCCTATTTGGGTCAAAATGGGATCTTAAGCCCAATTACACCGTATAGACCGAAAAGGGGTCTCATGCCGCTTGAGGCGATAGTAGGCCTTCGAAAAGGCTGTCAGATGTCTGAAATTACCGAAATACCCTTAGTGGGTGAATTATCGAAATACCCTTAGTGGGTAAACTACTGAAATACCCTTAGTGGGTGAATTATCGAAATACCCTTAGTGGGTAAATTACCGAAATACCCTTAGTAGGTAATTGCCGAAATACCCCTAAAGGGGTAAAATTACCGTTAAACCCTTAGGTGATAAAATGACAACTATGTCTTTGATGGTAGTTAAATATTGTGTATGTGATTTTATTTATACTGCTCATACTTGTAAAACACTGCATTCATATCATGTTGCATGGGTTGGGTTTAATGATTGGAGAAAGTACTGTTTTAGTGGCTCTGGCACATACCATTTTAGTGGCTCTGCCACATATCGTTCGAGTGGCATCGCCACCTACCGTTTTAGTGGCTCAGCCACATATACCGTAATTAGCAACTTGACTGTAAAATTGGTAAGGATTGGCTAGGTGGGTTGACATGGTCCCCACATGGTGTGATTGGTTGGTATGGGTGAAGAGTAGTCGGCTGGTAGGATTGGGTGGGCATATATTCACATTCATTGAGATGATTTTGGGGCTTTGGCCCAGACCGATACCGTATGGGCTCAGGCCCAGATAGGGATCGTTATAGGGGATTACACATTAAGTTCTCATAACTCACCCCTCACTTTTAACCGTGCAGGTAATCCCCAACGTTAGAGGATTTGGAGCTGTAGAGGGTTCTAAGGTGACCATATGTTGGATTTGCTTCTTAACTAAACTTAGTAACTTTGGTTTTATTTACTTTATATTATTATTTTTTGGGGTAATATTTTGTGTAATAAAACCATTGGATTTTTTTTCTTTTTAAACTTTAATTTGGTAAATCTGCTAATTATGAATTGTTAAATGATTAGACACTGGTTTTTAAAACAATAATAAATGTTTTCAAAATATCATGTTTTCGCAATTCTTTTAGTCAGTCTTCTGCAACAAATAAAGTTTTCAAAAATAATAACATCTTTACAAAAATACACTTTAAGTAAATCTTGTTTTATTTTCAAACAACGAAATTTGGAGTTTCAAAAAGGATATAAAGTTTTTAATGAACGCATAGTTTTTAAACAACCTTTTAATGTGACATGCTAGATTCGGCCATAACGTTTAGGTCGGGTTTGGAGTGTTACATTTAATGGTATCAGAGCCAAGTTACAAAACTCAACTGTGGAATGGGTTTGAAAAATTTTTCCAAATCTGTTTAAACTGCAGTTTAGAAAAAAATGATAGTGTTATTGGAAGTATGGCACATTGACTCTTCAGCACAAAATCCATAAGTTTCCTAATCTTATACTTTGTTATATGCTATAGCAAAAAACTACTAAGGATAGTAGTAGTATACTGAACTCTTATTTAGGGAAACTGAGACTATAGATATTGAAACTTTAATAAAATCGATCTGCGAAAACTACTCTTATTATGTTTTCTTTTCATAAAATATTTGTTAATAATTACATGAACGATAAGCTGATGCATAAAACTTGTAAACAGATTAACACGTTACACCGATATGAGTACAAGAGGACGCGGACGGGGTACACATAGATGTAGTAGACGCCGAGGTGATAGGGCTGGATCCTCAGCTTCAAGACATGTGCCTGAAAGGGAGGTGCCGGTATCTTCGGTGCCTGAAACAAGGTCTCATGACCCAGTCGGAGGGGATGATGCTTTGTCTCAAGCGATGTTACAGGTTTTGGAAAGAGTGGCTGGAGCGAGTACTGGGTCAGTGGCCCGAGGGTCAATTTCTGAGCGACTCTGATCAAACGGGGTAGAAGTCTTCAGGGGCATCTCTGGTATAGCCCCGAATATAGCAAAATATTGGTTAGAGGTAGTAAAGCAAATCATGGATGATCTGGACTACACAGTAGAATAGAAACTGAAAGGAGTAGTGTCCTTACTGCGAGATGAGGCATACCAATGGTGGCTTATAGTAAGGGAGGGTACGCAAGCTGACCGTGTGACTTGGGATTTCTTTAAAGCGGCCTTCAAAGGAAAGTATGTCAGGGCAAGTTATGTGGATGCCTAAAGAAAGAAATTTTTGAATCTGGTTTAGGGGAATAAGTCTGTTGTGGAATATGAGGCAGAGTTTTTACGGTTGAGCCGGTACGCTCGGGGCATAGTTGCGACTGAATACGAGTACTGTGTGTGGTTTGAGGATAGTCTTCAGGATGAGTTATAGGTATTGATAGCCCTGAATAGGGAAAGAGACTTCGCTGCTCTGGTAGAAAAGGATAAGATTGCTGAGGAGGTGAAACGCTCTGAGCGTCAAAACTGTGAGAAGGAAAGGGGCAGGAATAAGAGAGATATTGGGTCTTCAGATTCTTCAAGGGGATTTCATAAGAGGCCTAGGTTTGATCGGCCAGCTCGAGTTGGGATTCCAGTTGCTGTTGGTCGACCAAAACCACTCGTTGAGTGCGGGAGACCACATTCGGGAGAGTGTTAGAGAAAAACTAGCGGGTGTTCCAGATGTGGGTCTAAGGATCATCGGAAAGAAACTGTCATTGGGAGCTTGTTCAGATGTAAGTAGTAGGTCAGGGCTATGTACAGCTAGGGAAAGGTGGTCACCAGCCACCGAGAGGTTGTGGTACAGTCAGAGGGGGAAATGGGTTATGACGAGGTTGTAGAGCACCAGGCAGAGGTGCTGGTAATACAGAGGCGATACAACTAGGGTCGATTTATACTGCTCGGCATCGAGAGGAAGGCAATGCACCTGATGTCAAAACTTGTACATTCCTCATTCATAATGTACCATGTGTTGCTTTAATTGATATCGGGTCGACGCACTCGTATGTTGCATGTATTGTGTCTGGAACTTTGGGCATACAATTTGAACTTGCTAATAAAGAGATATCAGTGATTAGTTCTTTAGGATAGTCTGTTGTAGTGAAAAAGTTGTTTAGAAATGTGCCTCTTGAGGTTCAAGGGGTTGTTTTTCTGGCGGATATGATGGAACTGCCGTTTGGCGAGTTTGATCTCATTTTGGGCTTGGATTGGTTAGTGAAACACCGTGCAAATTTGGATTGCACTACTAAGCGTATGGTATCAAAGACTTTAGAGGATGAAGAGGTGATCATGATAGGGGAGCGGATGAACTATTTGTCCAATGTAATCTCAGCGTTAAGGGTCGAGAAGCTTGTTCACAAAGGGTGCGAGGCGTTCATTGCTTATGCCAACACATCTGTTGTTAAAGAATCGTCTGTTGTGGATGTCAGGACTGTAAAGGAGTTCCCAGATGTATTCCTTGAAGAGCTTCTGGGGTTTCCTCCAAACCACGAGGTTGAATTCGGTATTGAGCTTTTACCGAGTACGGCTCCGGTGTCCATCACCCCTTATAAGATGGAACCGAAGGAGCTGGTGGAATTAATGGCTTAGATCAAAGAGCCTTTGGATCAAGGATTTATCAGACCGAGTGTGTTTCAGTGGGGAGCACCGGTATTGTTCGTGAAGAAGAAGGATGGGTCAATGCGCATGTGTATTGTCTACCATCAGTTAAACAAGCTAACAATTAAGAATAGGTATCCACTACCAAGGATAGATGATCTATTTGATCAACTGTGAGGAGCTTCTGTTTTCTCTAAAATAGATCTAAGATCGAGGTACCATCAGTTAAAGGTTAAAGAGGCAGATGTGTTCAAGACAGCATTCAGGACTCGCTATGGACACTACGAGTTTTTGGTCATGCCATTTGGGTTAACGAATGCACCAGCTACTTTCATGGATATGATGAATCGGGTCTTCCAACCCTATGTAACACCCCAAACCCGGCCTAGACGTTGTGACTGGATCTGGCATGTCACATGAAAGGGTTGTTTATAAACTGCACGCTCGTTAAAAACTTCGTATTCTTTTTGAAACTCTGTACTTTGTTGTTTGTGAAATTCAGATTTGTTTTTATGGTTTTCTTGTAAAAGAGTTGTTATTGCTATTACTGAAAACTTTGTTTATAGCAGAAATTAGATCCAGTAATTTACGAAAACGTGATATCTTGAAAACAGTTATTAACTTTTTAAGAAAACCCAGTTTTTAATCATTTATAGTTTGAATATAACAGAAATGAAAGTTAAAAAGTAAAATAAAATCCAAAGGCCTTATTATATAAAATTAAACCCAAATCAAAATAAAACTCAAAATAAGGTAAAACGGAATGTACTAAGGTTATGATGTATGGCCACCACAGAGTCCTCCGCAGTTCCAAATCCTCAAATGCTGGGGATCATCTGCAAGGTTAAAGCAAATGGGTGATTACGATAACTCAATGTGTAATCCCATAATCGATCATTAGCTGGGCCCGAACCCATACGAAGCAGACTGGGCCGAAGCCCATACAGAAGCAGACTGGGCTGAAGCCCTATTCGATAACAATCTAGGCCTTAGCCCTATAATCATGATAATGCAAAAAATGTAGTGTAATATAATGTAATGTAACCCAACCTAATAGTCCATCCGCTACACTCCACCGTACCAGCCCTCCACTCCATGTGGGGACCAAGTTAACCCACCCAACCCTACACTCCAAGAATGCAGTCGAGCTGCCAGTATAAACATATGCGGCTCTTAAGCCTGTTAATAGTGGTATTATAATTGGCACAGAGCCATCAGTAACTGTATTATGTTTGGCACATAGCCATCAGTGACGGTAATATAATCGGCACATAGCCTTGGGTAAATATGATAGACACAGAGTCATCGATATCTGTTAGGCACATAGCCCTCAACGACAATAATATAATCGGCACATAGCCTTAATCAAGATGGCATAGAGCCAAGGTCTCCAATAATACAGCCAAGCTACTAATAACGGTATATGTGGCTGAGCCACTAAATCAGTATATGTGGCAAAGCCACTAAATCAGTAAAACATGGCATAGCCACCAGTACAATACTTCATCCATAACCATAACCCAACCCAATGTAGTATGTCGTGTATGTCATGCTCAATCATTACATGTGTTTGCAAAATGGCCATGCTTAGTAACCATCATTTCAGCACACATTAACAGCAAATCAGACACACGCCTACAATCAAGTCGGTTAAACCAAAATCATACAATCACAGTCAAATCATGGCACCAAAATCAGTCTTTTACCCTTAGGGGCAAAATAGTTAATTTACCCTATAAGGGTATTCCAGTAATCCTACCCTACAGGGGTAATTCGATAATTCTACTTATAGCAAATCAATGTATGCAGTGAATCTCAAACATAATCAATCATACAATTAACACATGCAACACTAGTACTACCACGAAGGTACAACTGTCATTTATCGGTTAGGGAAAAACAGTCATTTCACCACTTAAGGGCATCACGATAATTTTACCTATCGAGGGTATTTTGGTAACTTTACCCACAGAGGGTATTTCAGTAATTTTGAAACTAGGGGTATTTTAGTAATTTCACAAACCAGAGGTATTTCAGTAATTTTGCCAACCAGGAGTATTTCGGTAATTTCGCAAACTAGAGGTATTTCGATAATTTTGCAAACTAGGGGTATTTCGATAATTTCACAAACCAAGGGTATTTCAATAATTTTGCAAACCAAGGGTATTTTGATAATTTTGCAAACTAGGGGTATTTCGATAATTTTGCAAACTAGGGGTATTTTGGTAATTTCACAAACCTAGATATTCTAAACAGAGATAACGATGCAAATGGGCCTTGAGCCCATTCTCGGCCCAAATGCACCCACACATTCGTGTGGCCCATTTAGCCCAAATCTAGCCACAGATATGAGATTCACATAGACCAGTTCACTATATACCACACAATCATACAATTTATTCATATGGGCCTATGGACCCATTAGGCCCACTTGGCTCCCCTCGGCCTATCGTGGCCCAAGCAATGCCAACCCACAAGAATACTCATGGTGGCCTCGACTATCGCGTCGAAGCTCCTACACGTGCACCTACGTGTTCGTGTGTCTACTATCGCCCTATGACTGGTATTTCAGCTTTTGCCGTTCTATAGCTAGAGTAGTACGAGATACACACCCGATAGGAGTCTAAAGCTAATCCGCGCTCTGAATTCTCCTATGCCCAAACGCCCACCAAGGTATGCTTCATCTCCTTATAGATAGCTCCATATATAGCCTGCTTCTCACATTCCCTCTTGCTAGCTTTCCGATGTAGGATCCCCTCTTCAGTAGAGTTTAAATCCAACACAAACTCGTAGTCAATCATAAAAATAAATACTCCCACCTTGTCATGAGATTCGAACCGTGCTCCTTTGCACCCTTAATGAAGCCTTGCCACTAGACCACTCACTTCCTTGTTTCTAACATTATGCGCAACTAAATATAAATCTATGGGCCCAAAGTCCAAGTTCACTTAAAAATAAATCAAAATGAAATGCCAGCGCCAAGGCTTGAACCTTTGACCCCTTGCTTCCTTGTGGCGTCACCTCTTTGTCTCTTATGTGGCGTCACTTTGCCACTACACCACAAGCTCTTTTTGTGTCATTTTTTCCATATTTTATTCTTAAAACCTACTTACTAACTCTCAGGGTTTTACTCACCTAAAACCAAAGTTTTCCTAATGCCCAAGTTTGATCCCGGGACTTCATAGAGCCCCTTAACCTTCCAAAATCACTCACCTAATAGGTCTAACTTGCAGTAATGCTATTCTTTCATTCTAAAAAAAATTTAAACGCTCCTATAAGCAAGGCCCAATGGGCCCAATTCTACTAGGCCCAAATTTGGGTCGTTACACCCTACTTAGACCGGTTCGTGGTGGTGTTCATAGATGATATTCTAGTGTATTCAAGAACTAAGGAGGAGCATGATTCACATCTCTGAGTTGTTCTGTAAATATTGAGAGAAAAATAACTCTATGCCAAATTCAGCAAGTCCGAGTTTAGGCTGCGAGAGGTGACATTTTTGGGTCATGTTGTGTCTGCCGAGGGAATTAGGGTTGATCCTTAGAAGGTTGAGGCCATATTGTATTGGAGGTCACCAAAGTCAGTATCTATAATTCAAAATTTTTTGGGTTTGGCCGGGTACTACAGGCAGTTTGGTGAGGGGTTTTCACTAATTACTGTACCCTAACTAAGTTACTGAGGAAGGGGGTACCATTTGTTTGGACGGATAAACAGCAGGAGAGTTTTGAGAAGTTGAAAAAGATTCTAACTGAAGCCCTGGTATTGATACAGCCTGAGGCTAGAAGAGAATTCGTTGTCTATTATGATGCGTTGCACACGGGGTTGGGTTGTGTGCTGATGCAAGAAGGGAAGGTGGTGGCTTATGCGTCTCGTCAGCTTAGGCCGCACGAGGTGAACTACCCCACTCATGACTTGGAGTTACCTGTAGCAGTGTTCGCACTTAAGATATAGAGACATTATTTGTATGGGGAAAAGTTGATCATCTACACCGACCAGAAGAGTCTTAAGTATCTCCTTACCCAAAAGGAGTTGAATCTTAGGCAACGAAGATGGATAGAGTTGCTGAAGGATTATGATTGCTCGATCGAGTACCATCCAGGAAAAGCCAACGTGGTAGCAGATGCACTGAGTCGTAAGGTGGTATTTGATCTAAGAGCAATGTTTGCTTATCTTAGTCTATTTGAGGATGGTAGTTTGGTGGTTGAACTGCAAGTAAAACTGACTTGGGTTGATCAAATTAAAGAGAAGCAATTATTGGATGAGTCGTTGGGCTCTCGTTTTTAGTAGGTGAAAAACAGAGGGACTGAGTATTTTGGGCTGAATAATAAATGGGTATTATGTTTTCATGGAAGATTTTGTGTACCGAAGGACTCTAAGTTAAGACAGTTGATTCTGCGGAAGGCGTATAATAGCCTATATGCTATGCATCCCAGTGGAAACAAGTTATATCGAGATCTAGGTGAACTATATTGGTGGCCGGGACTTCAGCGTGAAGTGACTGATTTTGTAAGTAAGTGTTTGACATGCCATCAAGTGAAGGCTGAGCATCAACTGCCTTCGGGACTACTGCAACTTGTAAAGATTCTACTTTGGAAGTGGGAAAGGATAACAATAGATTTTGTTAGTGGGCTACCCTTGACGCCTACTAAGTGTAACATCCCAATTTAGGGCCTAGTTAGAATAGTGGTGTGAGACCATAAATTTGAGATATATTTATGAGTTTTTGATGTCTATGCCATGTTTGCATGTTAGTGTGAAAGTTTCATGGATCAATTTTGTTAAATTGTGGTTAAATTGTCCAAAAGGACTAAATTACAAAAGTTGCAAAATGTGAAATTCTAGAAGCTATTTGTGTTGAATAGCTTTGGATTATCAATCAGAGGTCCTTAAATAGTAATTTTCCAAAATTCTAATTTTTGGACAAAATTGGGCATGAATGGGTTAATATTTGAAAGTTTGACAAAAGGACATTTTGGTCATTTGTCAATTAAATGATTAAAATGAGAAAAAGATGATAGGATTTTCATTCATCTTCTTCCCCAAGGCTGCCAAAAATTGAGAGAAGCCATTGTTAGGGCTTTTTAACTTTTCAAGCTAGCTAGTAAGTGTATTCTAGCTCTGTTTTTTATATTCTTCATATTTTTGAAGTCCTAGTAGCACGAGTAAGCTATTTTGAACCATATGTTGAGTTAAGATGAATGTTCAAAAATGTACCCATGTATGACATGCATGTATTTTGATGTTTTATGGAAGAATATGAAAGCTTGATGTAGTAGAAGCATCTTTTGCTAAGAGAATTCCATTAAAAAAGCATGTAGAGACTTGTTTGTGAAAGTCTTGAGATTGGTCATACATGTGGGATTTTATGAGAATTGATGATTTCTTTAGTTGAGTAAATGGTTCGACTATGCATGAAAGACTAGAAAGTTGAATGAAAATCATTTTACGAGCCTTGGGCCAAAAGTATAAATATGAGAAAGTTTAGAGGCAAAATGGTAATTTTGTTAAAGTATGAGATAATGGTCAATTTAGTCAATGTGTGTGTTGAATGAGTTTAGGGGAAAAATGGTCAAGAAAGACGAAGCCCGGATCGAAATCGAGGCAAGAGCAACGTGGTGGACTAAATTGCACATCTTTATACTTTTTGAGTACCGAGGTAAGTTTATGTGTAATCAATGCGTTATACTTATACGTTCTTAATGCTAGCTAGTGTGTAGCATGAATGAGAATAAATGAGAATGATTGAGAACCTATGTGGTTTAACTGGAATGAATGTGGTAGATATCATGAATGAATGAATGAATAAGTAGATATATGGATGTGTAGTGATAATAATTGATGGTGGACTAAGTGCGATACCACCTTAATACTTAACAACTATGGGCTGTGTGCGATACCATAGTTAAGTATATTATTTAGTGGGCTATATGCGAAACCACTATGATTACCTCCTGGCAGGCTATGTGCGATACTACCTTATTACCTGATTGTGGTGGACTGAATGCGAAACCACCGAGTAATTTAGCTATGTGGATGTATTAGTGTGATAAAATGATGTGTTGTATTTTTGAGTAAATGTGGTATTAAGTGGAGGGGTGCATGTCAATGGTTATGAGTATGTGACTCATGATGTTTTGGAAATGTGATAAGGGATAGAAGGAGTAAGCATAATTGTGGATGTGAATTTATTTGGTAGTATAATGCTAATTGTTGTTTAGTTTATACTAGAATGCTTAAATTGTTTATGTGTAAACTTACTAAGCTCAAGGCTTACTCCTTTTTTTTTTCCCTTGTCTTGTAGAGAAAGAGGGTTGAATCGAGATACGTGGATTAATCAGAAGATCGCCCACACTATCAACTCACTCCGGTACATTAGACTAAATGTTTGTATATGGAATGTATAGGGGCTAGACAAGTTAGTGAATTTTGTTGTAGATGGCTAAGATGGGTTAGCCTATAGATGGATAACCTATTTTGTATAAGGCCATAGTTGTTGGCTGCTCTATTATATGAAAAGATGTAGTTATCCATGTGAGATTGTGTTTGAATTTGAATTGATTATTAATGTGTTGTCTGAATATATGTTATAAGAACTTGAGGGGTGAGAAGAACTGAGCACATAGCTTTGTTCTTTTCCATGTGGACGAACACACAGGCATGTGTTTAGGCCATGTGTGACACACGGCCAGCCCATGGACGTATGCCTTGGCCATGTTTCTTTGACAGATTTCAGCAATATAGGCCACAAGCTAGCCACACGAGTGTGTGCCTAGACTTTAGGCCGTGTGGTGTAGTCAGTGTTCACCACGGGTGGTGAGCACAGGCGTGTGACCTAGCCATGAGGCCTTGGCAGAATGCTTGGGTTTTCATGCACGGGTTGAGGGCATGGGCATGTGTGACCTTACACGGACGTGTCTCACCTTACACGGGCGTGTAGTCCCTGTTTAGGAGTAAAATTTTTAAAATCGCAGAAGTTTTCGATAGGGTCTCGAGAGCCCTCGTAAGTTGGAGTGAGGCCTCGTATATAGAGATTGAGGTTGTAGAGGTGAATTAAGAGATTAATCGATGAGCTTAAATGGCGATCATGTGGTTTTAATTCGAAAAACGTCTCGAGCTCGATTCCAGTATAGATTACGGGTAAGGGGTGTTACACTAAGAAATATTTGGTGTGGGTAATTGTTGACCAACTGACTAAATCTGCCCACTTCATACCGATTCATACAGAGTACTCATTGCAGAAGTTAGCCAAATTATATGTCGCGGAGATTATAAGGTTGCATGGGGTACCAGTGTCTATCATCTCGGACATGGATCCTAGATTCACATCTCGATTTTGGAGAGTGTTGCATGAGGCTCTGGGTACAAGGTTGGATTTCAGCACAGCTTTTCATCCACAGACTGATTGCCAGTTAGTGAGGGTAATTTAGATTTTGGAAGACATGTTAAGAGGTTGTGTGATTGATTTTAAAGGCAGTTGGGAAGACTATCTACCATTAGCGAAATTTGCTTACAATAATAGCTACCAATCTAGTATTCAAATTGCACCATACGAGGCATTATATGGCCGTAGGTGTCGCACTCCTACGTGTTGGACAGAATTGGGTGAGCGACGATTATTGGGTCCAGCCCTAATTTCAGAAACTGAGGAGAAAGTGAAGTTGATTTGGGGTAGATTAAAAGAAGTGTTTGATAGGCAGAAGTTGTATGCTGACTTAAAGCGTAAAGAGATAGAGTTCTCGGTGGGGGATTATGTCTTCTTGAAGGTCTCATCGTGGAAAAAAATTCTGAGATTTGCACGGAAGGGCAAGTTAAGCCCCAGATTCATCGGACCCTACCGGGTATCAAAATGTGTTGGACCGATTGCCTATAAGCTTGAACTGCCTTCTGAATTAAACCGAATGCAAAACGTATTCCACGTTTCTATGCTTAGATGCTATCGTTCAGATCCTTCTCATATAGAGTCGGTGTAAAAGATCAAGGTAAAGCATGATCTGACATTTGAAGAAGAACTGGTGCAGATTTTGGATCGGGATGTTAAGGTACTAAGGAGGAAATCTGTTCCGTTAGTCAAGGTACTGTGGAGTAATCATGGTTCGTAGGAAGCCACGTGGGAACCTGAAGAGGCGATACGTCAGCAGTACCTTCACCTCCTCTAATCAGGTAAATTCAAGGCCGAAATTTCTTTAAAGGGGTAGAGTTGTAACATCCCAAAAATTAGGGGTTATAAATTCTTACATAGTTGCATGTGTTGGGCTTGCTTAGTTAGTTATTTGAGGGTGTTTGGGGGTTCTAGGGAGGCCTGGGTTCAAGTTTGAACCCTAGAAAAATTTTGGTTTTTGGCCTTTAGTGGAGAGGGCAGTTGGAAGCAGGACTTAACTAAATTTTTATGTGTTTATGAGACACAAGTTGGCCATGTGGTAGGGTGGTTGTGGCATCAATGGGAGAGCAAGGGGGAAGGTGTTCGAATCCACTGAGTAGCAAAAAGGGGTGACTTTTATTTTATGTCTTGAAAGAGCAAGAAGTGGAGTTTGAATCAAATTATACTAAGGGAGTTGGGGACTTGGTCAAACTTTTCAAACGGGTGAAAGAGAGGAATTGTAGGAGGAAATTAGGGAGGAAATCAAGGAGTTGGTGGTTGTGGGAAGAGTTGGCCGAAAAGGGGAGTCTAGCTAAGCGGGAATTTCGGCTGAAGAGGGGTTTGGGTAGCATATTCGGCCTTGAATGGGAAGGGTACCGAATTTCTATAGTTCTCTTTGGTGTTTTTTCAATTTTGGCACTTTTTCCTTGAACATTTTGGGTCATCTCTTTTGCATGTTCTTCCTTGCCGAATTCTTTATCCCTCTCTCTCTTCTTCTTCATTTTTTCTTCTACTCATTCCTCTCCATAAGCTGAATCTCCTCTCTTTTCTCTAATCTGTAATTGTTTCTTCTTTCTCCTTTCAACACTATTCAATTTTTCTTTGCAGTTTAATTCTCTTAGCTGAATATCCTCTATCGCTTGTTGTGTTGGGCATACTTACGGCATCTTGTGAGTTAATCGTCAGCCGAATCATAGTCCTATTCTCTCCTAGAGTGGCGCTACAAGGAATTGGGAAATCGGTAAGTGGGGGAATTCTCTCTTTGTCTATAACTTGGTTTCATTTAGTTTTTGTTATGCTGTGTTCTTCTTTCTCTCTCGTTGGGTCTAAGATACGTTTTTTTGTTATGCTTATCATTGGGCTTAGGATTTTTCTACAAGGTGAAGAGACACAAGGGATTTGAATTAATCAAATCTTTATCTGTAACTCATCAAGCAAGTGAGGTAAGAATTTGCCATAATTTCCTTGGTTTGGCTGAAGGTGGGATGATTGCTAATAAATCTCTTGTTCACCGATTATTGTTAGGGACTAGATAGCTAGGATATAAGGCCGATTTTTGGTGCACTGAAGGAGACGGTGTTCGTGGTAAGTAAAGTTAGTCTAGTAAGGTGCTTCAAGCTAAGGTTTTTAAGGTTGAGACTAACCACTTAATTAACTATCACTATAGGTGTTTTGGAATCGTTGGAAAACACAACTCGTAATCAGGTGTGTAATCTCACACCATTGTTTGTGATAGTATGTGATGTTTTGTGATTTGGCCATAAGCCGTAATGCCGAAAAGCCATAGTATCGGCAATTGAGGTACTCGAGCGTGTGAGCACTCGTAGTGATAAACCGAGCCACTAGTGATGGCGGTAGATCATTGAGAGTGTAACGAACACTCTCGTGAATCTGAAGCCGTAATGGGCTTGATCGAGCCGAAACAGGCTAAGTGGGCCCAATGGGCTAACGAGCCCACATGAGCAAAACTAATGGAAAATTTTTGAATGACTGATGCGACTGCGAAGTCCGTAGAACCGAGACTGAAAACTAGCTAAATAGGCCACATGAGTGTGTGGGCCCATTTGGGTCGAAATAGGATCTTAAGCCCAATAACACTGTAGAGATCGAAAAGGGGTCCCGTGCCACTTGAGGCAACAGTAGGCCTCTGGAAAGGCCGCCAGATGACTGAAATTATCGAAATACCCTTAGTGGGTGAATTACCGAAATACCCTTAGTGGGTAAACTACTAAAATACCCTTAGTAGGTGAATTACTGAAATACCCTTAGTGGGTAAATTACCGAAATACCCTTAGCAAATAAATTACTGAAATACCCCTAAAGGGGTGAAAATTACCGTTACACCCTTAGGTGAAAAAATGACCATTATGTCCTTGATGGTAGTTAAATATCATGTATGTGATTTTATTTATACTGCTCATACTTGTAATACACTGCATTCATATCATGTTGCATGGGTTGGGTTTAATTATTGGAGGAAGTGACGTTTTAGTGGCTCTGGCACATACCATTTTAGTGGCTCTGCCACATATCGTTCGAGTGGCATCGCCACCTACCATTTTAGTGGCTCAGCCACATATACTATTATTAGCAGCTTGACTGCAATATTGGTGAGGATTAGCTGGGTAGGTTGACATGGTCCCCACATGGTGTGATTGGTTGGTACAGGTGGAGAATTAGTCGGCTGGTAGGATTGGGGTGGGCACATATTCAAATACATTGAGATGATTTTGGGGCTTAGGCCCAGACCAATACCGTATGGGCTCAGGCACAGATAGTGACCGTTATAGGGGATTACACACTGAGTTCTCGTAACTCACCCCTCTCTTTTAACCGTGCAGGTAATCCCCAACGTTAGAGGATTTGGAGTTGCAGAGGATTCGGAGGTGGCCATACGTCGGATTTACTTCTTAACTAAACTTAGTAACTTTTGTTTTATTTATTTTATATTATTATTTTTGGGGTTAATATTTTGTGTAATAAGGCCATTGGTTTTTTTTTCTTTCTAAACTTTAATTTGGTAATTCTTCTAATTATGAATTGTTAAACGATTAGACAATGGTTTTTAAAACAATAACAACAGTTTTCAAAATATCAAGTTTCCGCAATTCTTTTAGTCAAACTTCTGCAACAAACAAAGTTTTCAAAAATAATAACATCTTTACAAAAATACACTTTAAGCAAATCTTGTTTTTTTTTTCAAACAACGAAATTCAGAGTTTCAAAAAGGATACAAAGTTTTTAATGAATGCATAGCTTTTAAAGAACCTTTTGATGTGACATGCTAGACCTGACCATAACGTCTAGGCCAGGTTTGGAGTGTTACATAACATATTTAAAAAGTAATAACATATTTTATATTTAAATATTTAAATATATATAGTACATGAATATTAAAAAAATTCTATTATATAATTTGAAAGAATATATCTTCTAGTGGCATTTGGATTGTATTTGGGATATACAAGTCAATAAAACAAAATCGCATGCTCACAGGTAGTAATGCAAAGGTTTTCTTCCATATTAGTACAAATAATCTACAAAATGTTCTAAGTACTAACAAAATGAAGCCCAAGGAGCAAATAAGACCTAGAAAAGGAATTGCAAAAAAAGTTGCAATTATAGGATTTTTATGCATTAAATATAACAGCCTGTTATTGGGGCTAGTCAGAATAGTAGTTTTGGAACCACTAATCTGAGGTCGGAGAAATTATTTTTAATATTATTTTATGTGTTATAGCATGACTATATGAGTGCATGAAAATTTTAGTGAATTAATTTTAGTGATTACTCCCTTAATTTCGAAAAAGGACTAAATCACATAAAGTACGAAAGTTTTGTTTTACAAGCTAAGGGTGTTAATTAGCTATGGAACATTAAATTAGAAGTCCTTATTGAATAAATAGACCCCAAAGTGATTAATGGCTGAACATGGAGACAAAGAAATTGAAAAGTCAAAGGTTTGGTGGCATTAAGTGACTTAATTGATAAAATAAAAGAAAGTTTTCATCTTTTTCATTCTCTCTTTCTTCTCCACCGATTTTCACTCAAGAAAAGGGCCATGGAAGCTTGAAAATTTCAGCAACCTTTAATCCTTGCAAGTAAGTCATCTTGATGGTCATTTTTGATGATTTTTGTGTTTTTGAAACCGTTATAGCTTAATCTAGCTACTGAGGGGACTATGTTGCAAAATAGCTGAAAATATAGGGTTTTGCCATGTGAGTCTTCATGTTGTTTGCTGAAATTTTATGGAAGAAAATGAATCTTGGTTGTTAAATAAACAACTTTTGTGAAAGGATTTTTCATGAAAACACCTAAAAGGACCATTTTTTAAAAGTTATAAAATGGGTAGTAAATGTGTGAAATGATTGGAATTGTGAGTTGCTATAAGCTTAAAATAGATTCGACTAGGCTTGGTTAATGAGGAAATTTGATTAAAATCATTTTACGATCCTAGGGGCAAAATCATAATTATGTGAAAATCTAGGGGCAAAATGGTAAATTTTGCTCAGGTATGAATTATAGATTGTCTTGGTTAATGTAGTGATTAAATAAGTGAATTTGTCATTATAGATCAAGAAAAATGGAGTCCGAATCTAGACCGGGAGAAAACCAAGCTATAAAACTAAATCGGACTAGTCGCCCATATTTTCTATACCAAGGTAAGTTGTACATAAATAATACAACTCTATTATTATGCATTAAACAATTGATATTGCATAAAATGTTTGATTATTGTTATGAATATGGATGGCAAAATTTGATGTGGTATACTCCCGGTTCAACCTTAGGAATAGATTGGATATCCAAGCCATGACATTTGGATGATATGTGCGCTAGTGTAAGACCATGTCTGGGACATGGCATTGACGATGATATGTGAGCTAGTGTAATACCATGTCTGGGACATGGCATCGGCCACATTATGAAAGCCAGTGTAAGACCATGTCTAGGACATGGCATTGGTGATGATATGTGTGCTAGTGTAAGACCATGTTTGGGACATGGCGTCGTCCACAATACGAGAGCCAGTGTAAGACCATGTCTAAACCATGGCATCGACATTGAGACGAGAGCTAGTGTAAGATCATTTCTAGGACATGGCATCGGCCTCGACATGTGAGCTAGTGTAAAACCATGTCTGGGACATGGCATCGACATTTTACCCTCTTGTGTAAGGCTTATTGGATGTCCTTTGGTATTTCAATGGGTTCAACGGGTAAATTAAAGCTTGTGTCAAAAGTGAGAAAAGTTACGACTATGTTGTAAGTGATACATGTACCTACATGAGAAATGAGCTCAAATTATGTTGTATGATTAGTAAGGGTGAAAATGATTAAGTTATGCCTTTAATCATTCGAGATCATGTGCAAGTTTATAATATGTTATGAGTATGATAATGCATGGTAATTGTTGTTAATTATTTACATGAGACTTACTAAGCTTTATGCTTACTCCATTTTCTTTCCATTTTCTTATACTGTTGCCAAGCTAGCTCCGAGATCAAGGGACGTCGAAAACTCGATCACACTATCAATCTGAACATTTGGTTTAGTTAGATTTATCATTTTTAGTATGGCATGTTTAGGGACTTGGTCTTTTGTCAAGTGTCATATTGTTTTGGCAAAATGTGTTGGCTTGTCTTGAAGTTTGATTCATTTTGTATAAGGCCATGGATGTTGGCTAATGCTTGTTATTGATATATGAAAATGATGATGTTTTTCATGAATGTGCAAATTGCATGGTTGAGTATTTGGTATATTAATGCATGAATGAGTAGACTATTTGATGTGGCTTATGTTGGTGCAAGTAAGGGTGGCAGAAAAGGCTTGGTAAATAGCCTTGTTTTTGTCCACACGGGTGTGTGTCTAGGCCGTGTGGGTATACCTGATGGGTATGTAGATTGGACTTGTGTTCCCCTGCACCCTAAGTTGGCAAAACAGAATGCCCAGTAGTAATCACACGGGCTGATGCACGGCCATGTGTCCCAACCGTGTGGAAGACACGGCCATAGGACATGGGCATGTGCCCAGGCCGTGTGAAGTCCACACCTTAAATGTGAAATTAAATTCGCCACGCGACCTAGTACACGGGGGTGTGCCTTGGCCGTGTAACCCTAATTGAATGATGACGTCAGAAATAGAATGTCAAGATTTTTGCAAATGGGCTGAGACACAAGCATGTCATGGCCGTGTGAGGGACACGGCCACGGACACGGACGTGTGCTAGGCCGTGTGAAAACCCTTGTAGGTTCGAATTGAGAAATAAATCCACACAGGTATGTGGCGCAAGTGTGTCCTTTTATGCTTAGGCCGTGTAAGTTACACGGTCCTTCAACATGGCCATGTTATTAGGTCACACGGGCATGTGCTCCTGTTTTTTTTTTAGTGACATTTTCCAAAGTTTTATAAAGAACTTGGTTTGGTCCCAAACCGTTTCCAAAGTGTGTTTTGGGCCCCGTAGGCTCATATTAAGGCCTTTAAGATGAAGTTTGAAAAGTTTTAAATTTGAACAAAAATTATAACCCGATAATGTATGTTAGTATGTGTTTAAGTTAGGTAACGCTTTGTACCCTGTTCCGGTGTCAAATATGGGTAAGGGGTGTTACATTAAAGTCATGTTCCTAGTCAATGCATTGCTAACATACAACATTGGTAATGTTATGGAAACTAGTTCATTGAACATGATCCGCCATGAGAATTCTACTCGATAGATATACTTAAGTATATTTGAACAAGTTCTCACGTGAACATGAAGAAGGTTATGCTTTGACTCATGATTATAAAATGGGTCCACTATTGACAGATGCTTAAGGTAGGGTTTATCGAAAATAACATCGTATAAAGATGGATGAATAGTTAAAAGAGGGCCTATTACTGGAATGCTAATACATCTCATGGTGCAACGAAAAAATAATTTTAGCGACCTTAATCAATAGATCCATGTACGAGGAATGAATTTGGGATAAATGAAGGGTTCAAAAATATACCTTCTTGATCTAAGTAGAGAGAAAAAAAATATTATTTTGGTTGTAGGCTTTTATTGTTGAAATGAACCAGAGTTATAAACACCTTTCACCCATTTCGGTGTTCAATATGAGTGGGATATGTTTACAAACCATGCACGATAAACATCTTTGAAAATATTTATGAATTAACATTTAAAACATTTATATATATTCACTAAGTCAAGCTTGGATAAATTGGAGATTATAAAAACAATTTTATGTCATATCCTGGCTCGACTTGTGCCCACGAAAGGGTGACCTATCATCAAATGTAGTAGTCAATTCCGTATTTAAGGAGCTTGTTTTCTAGGAAATTTAGGATTTTATATTTCATTTTCGGTATTTAGGCTTAAGATTTAAAGATTAATAAAATAAGTGTTTTTTAACACATTTTATAAGTGTTCTGACCCAATAGGTTGACACAGGTCTTAAGTAGTACTAATAAGTTCAATTGAGTTGGTAGGATGAAGATATAAAGGCCCAATTGAGGTGGAAGTAAGGGATGTGTGATGCATAAGCTTCTTGGGGCGTAAAAGCACAAAACGAATGACAAAAGCAGAAATTGTGTATTGTGTTGTGCCATAGATATGGTGTGGCGCGACATAGGTTGATGTGCTTCCCAAGTATATTGAGCCTATTTTCCTCCACACAATCAACTTTAAACGAAGACCTAGGACACTCCGAAGACCTAATTTGGGTTGCCAACTGTAACACCCCTAACCTATCTTCGTCGTCGAATTTGGGTTACGAAGCATTGCCATATAATTAGAAACATTTAAACATCATATCATTCAACATGTTAATAATATCATAAACCATTCATTTACATGCATACTTCCCTAAATCGAGCCTTCAAGGCCCTAAAAATATCTTAGGAGTGATTCATGACTAATTTGAAACAAAACAGAAAGTTTATAAGAAAAGTAGCAAAAATTGGAAACAGAGGTCACACGGCCATGTGGAAACATCCTAGGCCGTGTATCTTTCGAACAAGGGATACACGGCTATGTTCCATGTAATATCCCGGGTTAAGGGGTTAATTTATTTCTGGCAATTGTTGCATGTTTATTGCTGCTATGATGTTGTTTTGGTGTTTTCGGGATTTAGTGGTAGGCTAGGTGTGAGCCTGGGTAGGTGGTGAAATTCTTATTCTTGGGCTTTAGGGGATAGAAGCAGAAGGTGTTGGGGTTTATATTTAAATTAAGTGAAATTATAACACAAATGAGGAGCTAGCTAAGTGGCAAGGCATGCGCCACTTAGACCTTGGGTGTGGCGTCATCTACAGGTGAGGGAGGTCCAGAGTTCAAGTCGTAGAGCTCCCATTTTGTCACCCATTTTGACGGCATGGGGAAGAGGTAGAAGGCAAGTGGAATTCTACCTTGGACTAAGTCAAACCGTTCAAAGGGAAGGTGGAGAGTGATTGTAGGAGTAAGACTTGGTAAACACATTTGAAATGTGTGGAGTGGAGTGTATGGGGAGTTGGCGGTTTGGGTGAGAGTTTGGGGGAGAGGGAGTGTGTGGGCGGCTTGGTGTGGTGTTGGGGGTGCCAAATGCATTTTCCCAAGTTGGGTGCATATTCGGTCTTTGTTGGTAAAACAAAAGTCTCATTTTATGTTTTGTTAGCGAATTTTCTTCCAAGGTTTCTCTCATCTTTTGCACTTCTTGAAGTGAAAACACCAAACCCCTATAGTAGCTTAACCTTCTCATTTGCTGGTCGTTTCCTCCTCATTTTCTTTCCTTGTGCTTTCACAACCTTGTGCCGATTTCCTTTGTTCCATACCGTCTCTTTTAAACAAAACCAGCCTTTGTTCTTCATCATTTTTGAGTAGAATCCAAAGATCTTCTTTCCTCTTTTCTTGAAGCGAATGCTCTCTCCTCTTTCACCTCTCTTTCTTCTTGAAGCTTTGTGTCGAAACCTCTAGCACCTTATTGCCGAAAGTATACCTTGTTCCTTCCTTCTTTTCTTCATTCATGCTAAACCAAACTTGTTTCCCTAGACACCTTCTTCATTCTTTCCTTTCAAAATCGAAAGTAAATTCCCCTCTGTTCATCTTGATTTCTTTTCTAGAACTCTTTAGTCGAACTATCATCCCTTCATCAAATCTCTTTTACAATTTTCTTCCATTTTGGCCGATTGTGAGGTGGGGTGTGGATCGGTTTTGGGTTTCGTTTTCAAATATTGGAAAAAGTAGCAGGTGAGGCCGAATACTTGTGTTCTATTTCCTATACTCTATCGGCATCTTCAAGGTAAGAGTTGGTTTTGGCGATCGATTGGAAGTATAGTAACCATTTATTTGGAAATCGTTTTATCGTAGGCATTCGAGATTTCAAAGCGATCAAGCATAGCCTCGGTTCCTTGATCGGTGGTAAGTGGCGGTGAGGATTGTTTTAACAAGTCTAATTGTTTGGTATTTGTTTAAGCGAGAGCTATTATCTTTGGTTGGTTGCCGATTGTAGGAAGTGGAGCAGGAGCCTTGATATCTGATAAGCAAACGGGTGAGGCCGATTGTTGGTTGAACCATTGATTGGGTTCGGGGTTGGTAGGAAACCAAAGAAGTGTAAGGTAAGGGTGACTGATATACCCTTTGATTTATTTGGTTATAGCCGAATGATATGTGTGCTAACCCTTTGGTTGGTCGATTTTAGGATCAAGTTGTCAAGGTGGTCGAGGGTCTTAGATCGGTTCATAGTATTAGAATCTCCCTTAATTCAGGTGTGTAAACTAACACACTTCTGTTTAGTAATATAATTGATAACCTGTGTGATGATTAATGAAACAGTGATGATTGATGTGATACCCTAATGGGTATGATTCTGGACTCGGGTAAGTCAGTATTATTATTATGTGTTACTGATGATCTATATGACACCATGGTTGTGGATACATGTGACATGGGGTATGAGACTAGACATATTAGCATGATATGCATGATTATATGATATGCATGATTACATGAGTGTGGCATGTTGATGGGTGATACGAGTGGAGGGAGCAGTGATATTTTGTGCTGACGAGCACCAGTGCTTTGGTAGCACACTTTGTGACTTTGGGTCACGGAGGTTTGGCACCTCATTGCGACTTGTCCTCGTGGTTTAACCACCGTGGGTTGGCCCCACATGAGATATGGGATCGTCTCGCTAGTGATTGGGTATCACACGATGGGTTGGCCCCATCAATGATTTGTGACTTCGGTCACGGTGCTTTGGCAAACACAATTGTGTCTTTGGGACACCAGTGTTTTGGTAACACATTGTGACTATATGTCACCGGTGGTTTGGCACCACCGGTGGTTTGGTACCACACGGGTAGAAAAGGCGATATGGATGGTTAGGATCGGGTTGCATTAATTATGTTGCTTTGTATGATGTGTGTTAGCATGTTGTTCTTCGGGAGCGGGATTTACACACTGAGTCACTCGACTCACCCTCTCATTTGACATTTCAGGTGACTCGTAGACGCGGACATGGAGCCGGGATGGACTCGGGATGCACATGCCATGCTTTAATAATGGACTATTGAATTTGGGTACTTTAGCTTATTTACTTTATTTGGGTTTTATATTGGATTTGTAAAAGGCCTTTAATTTATGTTTTGGTGATGTTTATGTTTTAATTAGATTTTTAATATGCCTTAACAAAACAAGTTGGTATGAATTTTACTAAAACTTGGAAAGATAATGATTTCAAAATTATAACATAATGTGATTTTAAACCATACCATCGGGTATCACACTATGTCTTTATAGTAAGCAAATTCAAATGATTTTCAAATCAAACTTGTATTACTCCTAAGTCTAAAAAGGGTTTTAAGTAACACTAAGAAACTACTAAGGTCTAAATGGTTTAAACTCGTTTAACCACACATTCTGGTTAGGATTTCAAAATCTCCGGGTTTCAAATACTTCATCTGATTTCAAACAAGTCTACTCAAATTGTCTCCCAAAATACACTGTGTTTCCACTCGGCTTTTAGCGAAAAATTTAACCTCTCACAAACATGTTTTCCCGTAACATACCAGATTCGGACGTGGTGTCTTGTCCGGGTTTGGGGTGTTACATTTGTGGTATCAGAGCCAAGGTTCAAAAACTCGGCTGTGGGTTTGGGTTCAAAAATATTTTCAAAGGATGGTTTAGAAAATATATATCTTTCTTAGAAGTATGGCACCCGAGTCTCCGGCACCAATCCGCACCGTAAGTTTCCTGATACTTTTCTTTGTTATATCTTTGTATTTGGTATCTATTCGTGTGTTTGGTTTGGATGTGATGTTCGGACATAGAGTTGGGTGCCTATGAAATATTAAATGCTTTTTAATGGCTAGGTGTTTTTGAGTATGTATAGGAGTTTTAAATTCTAGTTAAAAGATATTAGTTTTATTAAGATCGAGTCTTGCAACAAGAGCGTAGTGTGGTAGGTTAGGATGTGTGACTGTTAGTCAGTTGGAAATTTCGAGGTCGAAATTATTTTAAGGGGGGTAGAACTGTAATATCCCGGGTTAAGGGGTTAATTTATTTCTGGCAATTGTTGCATGTTTATTGCTGCTATGATGTTGTTTTGGTGTTTTCGGGATTTAGTGGTAGGCTAGGTGTGAGCCTGGGTAGGTGGTGAAATTCTTATTCTTGGGCTTTAGGGGATAGAAGCAGAAGGTGTTGGGGTTTATATTTAAATTAAGTGAAATTATAACACAAATGAGGAGCTAGCTAAGTGGCAAGGCATGCGCCACTTAGACCTTGGGTGTGGCGTCATCTACAGTGAGGGAGGTCCGAGTTCAAGTCGTAGAGCTCCTATTTTGTCACCCATTTTGACGGCATGGGGAAGAGGTAGAAGGCAAGTGGAATTCTACCTTGGACTAAGTCAAACCGTTCAAAGGGAAGGTGGAGAGTGATTGTAGGAGTAAGACTTGGTAAACACATTTGAAATGTGTGGAGTGGAGTGTATGGGGGGAGTTGGCCGGTTTTGGGTGAGAGTTTGGGGGGAGAGGAGTGTGTGGGCGGCTTGTGTGGTGTTGGGGGTGCCGAAATGCATTTTCCCAAGTTGGGTGCATATTCGGTCTTTGTTGGTAAAACAAAAGTCTCATTTTATGTTTTGTTAGCCGAATTTTCTTCCAAGGTTTCTCTCATCTTTTTGCACTTCTTGAAGCTGAAAACACCAAACCCCTATAGTAGCCGAACCTTCTCATTTGCTGGTCGTTTCCTCCTCATTTTCTTTCCTTGTGCTTTCACAACCTTGTGCCGATTTCCCTTTGTTCCATACCGTCTCTTTTAAACAAAAACCAGCCTTTGTTCTTCATCATTTTTGAGCCGAATCCAGCATCTTCTTTCCTCTTTTCTTGAAGCCGAATGCTCTCTCCTCTTTCACCTCTCTTTCTTCTTGAAGCTTTGTAAGCCGAAACCTCTAGCACCTTATTGCCGAAAGTATACCTTGTTCCTTCCTTCTTTTCTTCATTCATGCTAAACCGAAACTTGTTTCCCTAGACACCTTCTTCATTCTTTCCTTTCAAAACCGAAAGTAAATTCCCCCTCTGTTCATCTTGATTTCTTTTCTAGAACTCTTTAGCCGAACTATCATCCCTTCATCAAATCTCTTTTACAATTTTCTTCCATTTTGGCCGATTGTGAGGTGGGGTGTGGATCGGTTTTGGGTTTCCGTTTTCAAATATTGGAAAAAGTAGCAGGTGAGGCCGAATACTTGTGTTCTATTTCCTATACTCTATCGGCATCTTCAAGGTAAGAGTTGGTTTTGGCGATCGATTGGAAGTATAGTAACCATTTATTTGGAAATCGTTTTATCGTAGGCATTCAGGATTTCAAAGCAGTCAAGCATAGCCTCAGTTCCTTGATCAGGTGGTAAGTGGCGGTAAGGGATTGTTTTAACAAGTCTAATTGTTTGGTATTTGTTTAAGCCGAGAGCTATTATCTTTGGTTGGTTGCCGATTGTAGGAAGTGGAGCAGGAGCCTTGATATCTGATAAGCAAACGGGTGAGGCCGATTGTTGGTTGAACCATTGATTGGGTTCGGGGTTGGTAGGAAACCAAAGAAGTGTAAGGTAAGGGTGACTGATATACCCTTTGATTTATTTGGTTATAGCCGAATGATATGTATGCTAACCCTTTGGTTGGTCGATTTTAGGATCAAGTTGTCAAGGTGGTCGAGGGTCTTAGATCGGTTCATAGTATTAGAATCTCCCTTAATTCAGGTGTGTAAACTAACACACTTCTGTTTAGTAATATAATTGATAACCTGTGTGATGATTAATGAAACAGTGATGATTGATGTGATACCCTAATGGGTATGATTCTGGACTCGGGTAAGTCAGTATTATTATTATGTGTTACTGATGATCTATATGACACCATGGTTGTGGATACATGTGACATGGGGTATGAGACTAGACATATTAGCATGATATGCATGATTATATGATATGCATGATTACATGAGTGTGGCATGTTGATGGGTGATATGAGTGGAGGGAGCAGTGATATTTTGTGCTGACGAGCACCAGTGCTTTGGTAGCACACTTTGTGACTTTGGGTCACCAGAGGTTTGGCACCTCATTGCGACTTGTCCCTGTGGTTTAACCACCGTGGGTTGGCCCCACATGAGATATGGGATCGTCTGCTAGTGATTGGGTATCACACGATGGGTTGGCCCCATCAACAGATTTGTGACTTGGTCACGGTGCTTTAAAGACAATTGTGTCTTTGGGACACCGGTGTTTTGGTAACACATTGTGACTATATGTCACCAGTGGTTTGGCACCACCAAAGGTTTGGTACCACACGGGGTAGAAAAGCGATATGGATGGTTAGGATCGGGTTGCATTAATTATGTTGCTTTGTATGATGTGTGTTAGCATGTTGTTCTTCGGGAGCGGGATTTACACACTGAGTCACTCGACTCACCCTCTCATTTGACATTTCAGGTGACTCGTAGACGCGGACATGGAGCCGGGATGGACTCGGGATGCACATGCCATGCTTTAATAATGGACTATTGAATTTGGGTACTTTAGCTTATTTACTTTATTTGGGTTTTATATTGGATTTGTAAAAGGCCTTTAATTTATGTTTTGGTGATGTTTATGTTTTAATTAGATTTTTAATATGCCTTAACAAAACAAGTTGGTATGAATTTTACTAAAACTTGGAAAGATAATGATTTCAAAATTATAACGCAATGTGATTTTAAACCATACCATCGGGTATCACACTATGTCTTTATAGTAAGCAAATTCAAATGATTTTCAAATCAAACTTGTATTACTCCTAAGTCTAAAAAGGGTTTTAAGTAACACTAAGAAACTACTAAGGTCTAAATGGTTTAAACTCGTTTAACCACACATTCTGGTTAGGATTTCAAAATCTCCGGGTTTCAAATACTTCATCTGATTTCAAACAAGTCTACTCAAATTGTCTCCCAAAATACACTGTGTTTCCACTCGGCTTTTAGCGAAAAATTTAACCTCTCACAAACATGTTTTCCCGTAACATACCAGATTCGGACGTGGTGTCTTGTCCGGGTTTGGGGTGTTACATTCCAGCCCGTGTAACTCACTAAGTAGGGTTACATGGCTGTGTCACACACCCGTGTGCCAGGCCATGTAACTCTCTGAGTTGCCTTACACACTCGTGTGTCAAGCCGTGTGCTAGGCAGTGTAACTCACTAACTTGAATCCTAAGAAACCCTTAGATAACACACAGCTGTGTGCCTGACATGCTTGTGTCTCAGGTTGTGTAAACCCAAAATTTACCTAAAATTATGCCATTTTAAACCATTTCGTACATAACTTTTAAACCCATTTAAGCACCTTTTAAAGGGACCTAAACATCACCCAAACACACATCAAAATGCCATTTCCAGATCCTAATTCAACTAATCAATATGCCATTCAAAGGCACCACAATTAGCATCCAAACAACACTTACCTGAACATGTTCACATGCCTCCTTTCATGCATACAAACCTGGTCCATTTAGGTACTAAAACATACCACATTTAACCATTTCCAAGCCATTCAAAACATACCATAATAGCCATATTTACAGGCCTTAACAAGTACTTGGTAAACATAAAAGTGAACCAACCAAACATATCAAAACATCATTATACAACATCCTATACATGCCATTATAACCTTGGCCAAAATGTTCAAAAACTACCGAATTGTATGCTGGATAGTGTGATAGGTCTCCGATGAGCTTCCAACCAAATCGAGCTTCCGATAATCAATAAAACAAAGGAAAACAACTACGTAAGCAACGAGTGCTTACTAAGCTCGTATAAACCTTAAACATAACTTACCATTTAAATATTACAATACATAGAATAAATACAATTCAACATCAATGCCATAAGCTTAGCAAAGCTTAATCAACATCACCAACTCACAAGTTCGTATGTGTATCCATAACATAAAACAAATCATCCATAATATATGTAAATTTCCATATGTACAACATCATTTAATTCATCAATCCTTTCATTAAATCATAATTCAATACTTTTGTATTCTTATCATTTCGTTCCTTTTTCTTGCCTGTTGAACCATCTAGAATTATATTGGATACTTGGAAAAGCTCACATGAAGTGTTCCTTTACATATAACCATAATCTTTCCTTTACATCATTGCTCACACGAGCTGTGGGTCAGAATGTAAACTATACGATGCTGCTCACATGAGCTGTGGAGAATCTAAAAAAAATGTAGGACCTCAGCCATCGGTAGGAAATTTAGGATCAGCACCCGGAACATGAAATCCCTAATGACATGTCATTTGTATCCTACGAATTCTTAAGGTTCATGTAACACCCCTTACTCGTGTCTAACACCGAGATCAGAATACGAGGCATTACCATGCTTAATCTTACTTAATACTTCGAAACAAGCTATAAAATTTCATTTAAACGTATCTCTTACTCAAACTTGGCCTACGAGGCCTTAAACATACTTTCGAGAAGTATATAAATCTTTTCGAGAACTTTCACTCATTCGAGAAACTTCTTAACAAAACAGGGGCTACATGGCCGTGTACCTCTAAGCCATGCCCGTGTCTTGTGTCCATGGTCGACACTGACTAATATCACACGGCCATGGCATGCCCGTTGCTCTAGCCCGTGTGTAAAACCTTAGCATTCTGACTTAACCACACGGCCTATGCATACACCCGTATATCCTGGCCGAGGGAAATTTATGATTTTATGAGCAAGGTGTAGACTGCACACGGCCTGGGTACACGTCCATGTTCTAGTCGTGCCTCCCACACGGTTTAGACACATGCTCGTGTGTCTACCCATGTAGACAATTATCAGGTTATCTACCAAGCCTTTTGCCACCCACATTTGCATACATTCATACCTTATCACATATCTATACATAACATTAATATAACTCTTAAATTAAAGACATTTGATTATAAAAGAAATAAGTTTTTCATCCCATACACTAGGGAGGACTATTTCCCATATAAATACAAACAACTTAGGCCATCATCTATGGCTAGACACAAACAAAACATAAATTCTCTTAGGCCAACACAATTTGGCTACATCAACAATAACTTAATCAACCTTAAGTACTAGCCCTATACATGCCATAACTCATGGGGACTTGATACCTCATACCAAGTGTATGTTCGATAGTGTGAAAACATCTCCATCAATCTCCAACCCGAGCTAGCTAAAATAACATATAAGAGATGAGAAAAGAAGAGGAGTAAACAATAATGCTTAGTAAGTCCACCTGCATAATCTGACCATTATTGATATTCACTGAATATAGATAACCACAAAGTATTATACCAAGTTTTTACCTTTATCTTATGGCTACTTACTCAACCACTCTTAAAGCCTACTCATTCTATCTCTTACCACATTTTTACCATGCCATAAGCCAATTGCTCATTTAATTAGTACACAATCTTGCACTTATCACCACAAGATCATATAAAACAACACATCAAGCATTTACAATAAGTCTCTCAAACTACTAATCTCTTGGTGGTTACGCACTTAGCCCACCATTGAATCTCTTACAGGGTGGTATCACACACAGCCCACCAATCATTTATAACTATGGTGATTTCGTACTTAGCTCACCAATCAGTTATAAGCGATGGTATCGCACACAGCCCATCGATTACTAACTAATCAGGTGGTAACACACACAACCCACCGATAGTAATATAGTTGATGGTATCGCACACAGCCCATCAATTAATAATATATCAGGTGGTAACGCATACAGCCCACCGATATTAATGTTGTTGATGGTATCGCACACAGCCCATCAATTAATAATATATCAGGTGGTAACGCACACAGCCCACCGATATTAATGCATTCACAAATATCTATCCTCATACATTTCTCTAATTCAAATGTTTATCCGTAAACATCATCACTCACTATCATTCTTACTTAACTTTCTACAATTCTCATTCTCACTCACACAGTGTATTAACAAATCTCTCTCATACACTAAGGTGTATGGATTACACTTATCCCCTTAGAGGTCCATCATGCACTGAATTCATCTCCAACTGTTAAATAACACTATTAAGTCTCATACACTTATTGTCACTTTGACATCATACCCCAGATATGTTCATACATGAATTAATATATCGATGCCATGTCCCTGAAAAGGTCTTATATGAAGTATCACATCATTGCCATGTCATTGACATGGTCTTATTTAATATCTCTCACTAAAGCCATATTCCAATATGGTCTTACACGGAACCTTAACTATCATCATTTCATACTATTTACGTTTCTTACCATTCTTAGGTTCAATTTTCTTAACAACTCATCAAAATACATTTCAAACATTCATTGAGTAATTATACATTCCATACAACATTAGAATATTAAAATAACTCATACGTAATTGCAATATTTGCACATGAACTTACCTCGAAGTCGAAAGGGCTGAAAGGGACCTTTTTTCTCACATTTCTCTTTTCACCTGTTCTAAGTCCAAAATTTGTTTTCTTTGATCTAGAAAAATGTAATATACTTATTTAATCACTTATAAATCATAATATATCATAATCTACACTTTAGGCAAAAATGACTATTTTGCCCCTACACTTTGGCAAAATTATGATTTTGCCCCTAGGCTCGTAAATAAATTTTCATCACATTTTCTCGTTAAACAAGCCTAGCTGAACATTTAATCCTCTTACAACTATTCACAATTCCATGAATTTCATGCCTTAATGAACAAATCCCAACTTTTGCATTTTAGTCCAATTAGGTGTTTTCATGACAACACCTTTCACAAAAGTTATTTCTTATCATCCTATCATTCATTTTCTTCCATAAAATTCAGCAACCAGCATAAAATCTCTCATGGCATGTAACACCCCAGACCCGGCCTAAAAGTTAGGCCCTAATCTAGCGTGTCACATTGGGGCACTTTTCGAGAAACCATGGTTCCATTTGAAAACCTTTCTTGATATTAAAAACTAAAGTCCCAGTTTGTGTTTGTTTATTATTAACCGACATTTATTAAAAATTTATTACCAAAAAAACTTTGTTGGTTACGGAAACTTAATTAAAATGACTGACTTATGAAATTGTGATGTTTACGACCTATTCGCGAAAGCGTAGTATTTTGAAAGTAGATATTGTTTTGGAAAACCGTGATACAAAGTTTAGCAGATTTAAAACATAATAAACTAAAAATGCAAAACTAAAACCAGAATTTAAGAGAGGCCTTATTACAAAATATTAACCCAAGTTAAAAATAAGTAAAATACTAAAGTCCAAAATTGCTCGTAGTGTGGCCACCTCCGAGTCCTCTAGCACGTCGAACTGCTTACTGAGGATTACCTGAGAAAAAATATTAAAAAGTGGGTGTGAGTTTACGAAAACTCAGTGTGCATAACCCTCATCAATAAGAACATGAATCACAACAGTTCGGGCCGAAGCCCATTTCAGTAACGGTGGCAATTGGGCCTTAGCCCATAAAAGCCTCAATTGGGCCTTAACCCATAAATGTCACAAATCATATTTATATGGGCCTGAGCCCATCTCAAATAAAACCACATATGTCATGCATTAATGCCCATACCAACCCTGCACTCCGTCTCCTGTCCAACCCTGCACTCCTGTGGGGATTTAATCGACCCACCCATCCCTACACTCCTTATGTAGCACCGGTTGCGGCACTCACTTATCGGTGCAGCATAGCTGCTCGGTGGCTAAAAGCCTTCGGTGGATCCACATTCGTCAAGCGACCATACGATCCTATCTGCACTTCCCCTTTCGAATAATCTCATCCCCAAGCAACATAATAACACATGAATGCAACATACAATAATAATCATACGATAACAATCATAAATCACATACAAGAATAATCATATAACATGTAGGGGCATTTTTGTCATTTTTGCCCCTAGGGGCATATCGGTCATTTTATCCATCGAGGGTAGTTCCGTAATTTACCTATCAAGGGTATTTTCGTAATTTACCTACCAAGGGTATTTTCGTAATTTACCCACCAAGGATATTTTCGTAATTTACCTACCAAGGGTATTTTCGTAATTTACCTACCAAGGGTATTTTCGTAATTCTACCCTACAGGGGTATTTTGGTAATTTTGAAAATCAGGAGCATTTCAGTAATTTCACAAATCGAGGGTATTTTGGTAATTTCACAAATCGAGGGTATTTTGGTAATTTACAAATTAGGGGTACTTCGGTAATTTTACAAACTGGGGGTATTTTGGTAATTTCGTAAATCGAGGGTATTTTGGTAATTTCATAAATCGGGGTTATTTTGGTAATTTTACAAACTGGGGGTATTTTGGTAATTTCAAAATCGGGGGTATTTTGGTAATATGACAAATCAGGGTAATTTCGATAATTTTACAAACCAGGGGTATTTCGATAATTTTACAAATTTGGGGTATTTTGGTAATTTTGCAAAACTGGGGTATTATGGTACTTTACCAATATAAGGGTATTTTAGTAATTTAACAAATATAAGGGTATTTGGTACCTCTCGGATTATAGTTATGAACTTTGGCCCATCAACAAGTCCTCATGCTAAAGTGAGCAGACACTCACGCACTGTAGGATTCGAGAAAAGTGGAGGTGGGCCACTAGGGCGCTTAAGTACCAAGCTCTCCCTAGATCCAATCTTAGACATGCGTATGCCCGTTGCCACACCCTAACCCAGCGACTTGTTCACAGACATGTTTAATTAGAAAAATTAAGTCTTATGGAATTTAAGAGTTGTTCAAACTAGACCTAAGGTCCATAAACCCTAACATACATGTCTACGTCCCCATAAGACCATCAAGCCCAAATCACTCCCTTACGGCCCATTAGGCCCAAATCTTATCATATGGCCTATTAGGCCCAAAACAAATCCAATTCATGTATCATGCATGACTAATTCAATTCGTATGACCAACCAAACCATTTCATCAAACTTAGCCTCAGGGCCCACCTGGCCTATTTAGCCTCTTTCGGCTTTTCGACATTGCTGATATCGTGTGTGTAGTGTTTGTACACACCTAGTAACCTAGCGTGCTGTAAACCCCTTAGTCACGAACCTATAATCGACATCACCTAACGATTAATCATAACTTAATATACACTTATCAGAAACTGAAACCTCACCGTAACCTTACCGTGTACCTCACGTTCTAGTAGCCCTTCCTTCGCTACTATTGGCGATTATCCTCTAGGCCTGCACCCAAACGCCCACCAAGGTATATTAACTCTCCTCATAGAATGCTCTATATATAGCTAGCTTCTCACCCTCCTTCTTTGTATCTTACAGATGTGGGATCCCTCCGTTAGCAGAGTTTAAATCAAACTCAAACTATTCTCGTCCAATCCGCAAAATAAATACTCCCTTACTTGTCATGAGATTCGAACCCAAGCTCCCTTGCACCCTTAATGACGCCTTGCCACTAGACCATTCACTTTCTTGGGTCTAAAATCATGCGCAACTAAATATAACCCCATGGCAAAATTCTAGAGTCCATTTAAAAAGAAATCCAAAATGCAAGAGCCAAGACTTGAACCTTGGACCTCCTTCCTTCCTTGTGGCGTCACCCCCTTGTCTCTTATGTGGCATCACTTTGCCACTACACCACACACTCCACTTGTGTCATTTTTCTCCACATTTTATTCTTAAAGCCTACTACTAACTCTCAGGGTTTTATTCACCTAAAACCAAAATTTTCCTAAAGCCAAAGTTTGAACCCGGGACTTCATAGAAACCCTCTAACGTTCCAAAATCACTCACCTAATTGGTCCAGCTAGCATTAAAGCCATTCTCTTATTCTCAAAAATTTTAAACGCTCCTACGCCTAAAGCCCAATGGGCCCAATCCTACTAGGCCCAACTTTGGGATGTTACAAATCTACCCTTCTTAAAGAAATTTCATCCTCAAAATTTCCAACTATCTCATAGCCGCACAATACCGGATATACCACTACGCTTCTGCTGCGCACTCTAGTCCTAATTATCTGAATTACAAATTTTATGAATTTAGCTTATAGTTCTAATAATTAAACAAATGTTTTATGGAAGTAGTAGTTAAGAGTTGTTTTCGAAATTGCCAGCTCACTATAGTTCTTAGTCTCCTACGGGCCTCAGTATAGTCTATCATTTAAAGTAAGCCCAGTATCTACCTAGAGCAATAACAGTTTAAAACAGATAAGAGAACTTACTTGGTCCGATGCTGGAGACTCAGTGTGCCACACAAAAACCCTTCAAAACTACTTCAAAATCATTTGTAAACATCTTTAAAATAAACACTAAAGCACATCTCACAACCGAGTTTTGCAACCTAGGCTCTGATACCACTAAATGTAACACCCCAAACTCGGCCTAGAAGTTAGGCCCGAATCTGGCGTGTCACACTGGGGTGCTTTTCGAGAAACCATGGTTCCATTTGAAAACCTTTCTTGATATTAAAAACTAAAGTCCCAGTTTGCGTTTGTTTATTATTAATCGACATTTATTAAAAAGTTATTACCAAAAAAACTTTGTTGGTTACAGAAACTTAATTAAAATGACTGACTTATGAAAACGCGATGTTTACGACCTATTCGTGAAAGCGTGGTATTTTGAAAGTAGATATTATTTTAGAAAACCGTGATACAAAGTTTAGCAGATTTAAAACATAATAAACTAAAAATCCAAAACTAAAACCAGAATTTAAGAGAGGCCTTATTACAAAATATTAACCCAAGTTAAAAATAAGTAAAATACTAGAGTCCAAAATTGCCCGTAGTGTGGCCACCTCCGAGTCCTCTAGCACATCGAAACGCTTATTGAGGATTACCTGAGAAAAAATATTAAAAAGAGGGTGTGAGTTTACGAAAACTCAGTGTGCATAACCTTCATCAATAAGAACATGAATCACAATAGTTCGGGCTGAAGCCCATTTCAGTAATGGTGGTAATTGGGCCTTAGCCCATAAAAGCCTCAGTTGGGCCTTAACCCATAAATGTCACAAATCATATTTAACTGGGCCTGAGCCCATCTCAAATAAAACCACATATGCCATGCATTAATGCCCATACCAACCACACTCTCGTCTCCGTCCAACCTCGCACTCACTCAGGGATTTAATCGACCCACCCATCCCTACACTCCTTATGTTGCCTTCGATTGCGGTACTAACTTATCGGTGCAAAGATAGCTACTCGATGGCTAAAAGCCTTGGTGGATCCACAATGTCCGAGACCATGCGATCCTATCTCGCACTTCCCCTTTCGAATAATCCCATCCCCATGCAACATAATAACACATGAATGCAACATACAATAATAATCATACGATAATAATCATAAATCACATACAAGAATAATCATATAACATGTAGGGGCATTTTCGTCATTTTTTTACCTTCTAAGGGCATATTGGTCATTTTACCAATCGAGGGTATTTTCGTAATTTACCTATCAAGGGTATTTTTGTAATTTACCTACCAAGGGTATTTTCGTAATTTACCCACTAAGGGTATTTTCGTAATTTACCTACCAAGGGTATTTTCATAATTTACCCACCAAGGGTATTTTTGTAATTCACCTACCAAAGGTATTTTCGTAATTCTACCTTATAGGGGTATTTTGGTAATTTTGCAAACCGGGGGTATTTCAGTAATTTTACAAACTGGGGGTATTTTGGTAATTTCACAAATTAGGGGTATTTCGGTAATTTCACAAATTAGGGGTATTTCGGTAATTTTGTAAACTGGGGGTATTTTGGTAATTTTACAAATCGGGGGTATTTTGGTAATATCACAAACCAGGGTTATTTCGATAATTTTGCAAATCGAGGGTATTTTTGTAATTTCACAAATTGGGGGTATTTTGGTAATTTTGCAAAACAGGGGTATTTTGGTACTTTACCAATATAAGGGTATTTTTGTAATTTAACAAATATAAGGGTATTTGGTCCTCTCGGATTTTATTTATGAACTTTGGCCCATCAACAAGTCCTCGCGGCTAAAGTGAACAGACACTACGCACCAGAGGATTCTAGAAAAGAGGAGGTGGGCCACTAGGGCCGTTTAAGTACCAAGCTCTCCCTAGATCCAATCCTAGACATGCGTATGCCCGTTGCCACACCCTAACCCAGCGACTTGTTCACAGACATGTTTAATTAGAAAAATTAAGTCTTATGGAATTTAAGAGTTGTTCAAACTAGACCTAAGGTCCATAAACCCTAACATACATGTGTACGTCCCCATAAGCCCATCAAGCCCAAATCACTCCCTTACAGCCCATTAGGCCCAAATCTCATCATATGGCCTATTAGGCCCAAAACAAATCCAATTCATGTATCATGCATGACTAATTCAATTTGTATGACCAACCAAACCATTTCATCAAACTTAGCCTCAAGGCCCACCAGGCCCATTTAGCCACTTTCGGCTTTTCGACTTTTCGGCATTGTCGATATCGTGTGTGTAGTGTTTGTACACACCTGGTAACCTTGCATGCTGTAAACCCCTTAGTCACGAACCTACAATCAACATCACCTAACGATTAATCATAACTTAATATACACTTATCGGAAACCAAAACCTCACCGTAACCTTACCGTGTACCTCACGTTCTAATAGCCCTTCCTTCGCTACTATTGGCGATTATCCTCTAGGTCTGCACCCAAACGCCCACCAAGGTATATTAACTCTCCTCATAGAATGCTCTATATATAGCTAGCTTCTCACCTTCCTTCTTTGTATCTTACGATGTGGGATCCTTTGTTAGCGAGTTTAAATCCAACTCAAACTCTTCTCGTCCAATCATAAAATAAATACTCCCTTGTGTCATGAGATTCAACCCAAGCTCCCTTGCACCCTTAATGACGCCTTACCACTAGACCACTCACTTTCTTGTGTCTAAAATCATGCGCAACTAAATATAACCCTATGGCAAAATTCTAGAGTCCATTTAAAAAGAAATAAAAAATGCAAGAGCCAAGACTTGAACCTTGGACCTCCTTCCTTCCTTGTGGCGTCACCCCCTTGTCTCTTATGTGGCATCACTTTTCCACTACACCACACACTCCACTTGTGTCATTTTTCTCCACATTTTATTCTTAAAGCCTACTACTAACTCTCAGGGTTTTATTCACATAAAACCAAAATTTTCCTAAAGCCAAAGTTTGAACCCGGGACTTTATAGAAACCCTCTAACCTTCCAAAATCACTCACCTAATAGGTCCAACTAGCATTAAAGCCATTCTCTTGTTCTCAAAAATTTTAAATGCTCCTACGCCTAAAGCCTAATGGGCCCAATCCTACTAGGCCCAACTTTGGGATGTTAAATGGCAAGTCCCTAGACTCTCAACCATGTTACAAATTAGTCCCCTCATTAGCTAGCTTAAGCTTTGGGGACTCCAAAAGTACAAAAATTATCAAGAAAAGTCATCAAAATCACTTACTTGTGAGGAGGAAGGATTCCTGAAATTTTTAGCTTCAAAAACCCCATTCTTGCTGCTCATTTTCGGTGGATGAAGAGAGGAAATAAAAAAGATGATAGCTTTTTGCTTATTTCATCTTATTTTATTCTTTTTAATCACCTAACATGACCAACATTTAATGCCCTTGTCCCCTAACTTTCCTTGACAGGCCAACTCAGTTAACAAGGCCAAATTGCACATTTGGGACCTCTAATTTATATTCATAGCTATTTGGCACCTCTAGCAAATAAAATAAAACTCTTGCACTTTATGCGATTTAGTCCTTTTTCACAATTTAGCTAGAAATTGCTAAAATTAAGGCACCAAAATTTTCATGCACGCTTATAAACATGTTATAACACATAAAATAACATGAAAATAATTTTCTCTATCCTCGGTTTAGTGATTTCAAGATCACTATTCTGACTAGCCCCTAAATCAAACTGCTACAATTCTCCCCCCTTAGGGATTTTCGTCCCTGAAAATCTTTTCAGGTGAAGCTGCTATTATCATTCTTAAAACGTTTCCATAAACTATTCCAAATTACAAATCAACTTGTCCTCAAGTTTCTCTCACCAACAACCTTTAAGCTATAGTACACAAGGTTGAAGCACAACTTGAGACCTAAATTACTCTCCCTCCCTGGCATATATTCAACAATCTACTAATTGGGTACTCTGTACATGTCCAGAATGATCATTCAAATCTGTATCGCATAATTCACTACAATTCAGATGACATCCCCTCTTTGGGAATCAGGTTAATCCAAATTCGAATCTATTGTGTGTTTTGGAAACTCAGCTCTTAGTGGTCGACTACTTCTGGCCATAAACTCAATCATATCGTAAAATGTACTCTATTGTTAAAACATTTATGCACCTAACTGTACTTCCTTATTCTTGCATAAGTAGATATGCTACTACTAAATCACATACCAAAATTTATGTATAAGTTCTGGATTCATCATCATTCCAAATTCTGTCTTAATTAAGAAATATCAATAACAGAAATCTTATCCAACCTGAATTTTCACTACTTTAAATAAACTCATTCAGAGCTTATTTAAAAATACAATTTACTAACTCACTTCTAAACCCTTTGGTTCTAAAAAGAAGACTCACTCTAGTCATTAACCTCGCTAAAACCAGGATATTACCAATAAGATCAACTGAGTAACTAACTTGCATTGCTTAACATGGATATTTTATTTAAACACCTATACTATGTCTACTGTCTGAGAAGTATTACGATAACTATACCCACCATGGTAATAGCACATGTCGTTTCCACTATCACATTTTCATAAGATGCTTTCACTCATTAAAAAAAATTCAGAAAATACACATCAATTTTTTTCCATAGATCATTACAACACATCTAACTCTCAACACAGACACAAAAGTGATCATCTCTAGATCACTAATCTAACAACTCCTTTTTCTCAATTCAGACTGAACTCAGTACTAGAACTTTCAATTAATAGTTCCTTCTATAGCTTTCAACCCAATCATCATGGTTGAATATTTTGAAGAGTATATTTTTGTATCATGCTCCTTGTTCACGTTCACACAAAATTTTATTCTCTTCACTGATTCATGTGAAAATATACACAGAACTTGGATCATATCTCAATACATTAATCTACTCTCTTCTCCATACCGAGAACATATTTCAAGCACACTCTCATCTGAGTTTCTCTTGCTATGCTAATCTAAAACCTTTATTATCATCATATCTCACGATAGCAGGGACATCTCGATCAAATTCATTAACTCTATTCGGCTTGTCCGAAAACTCATCACACAACGTGAAACTCATGATTCCACTCCTTATACTAGAATCATCACCAACCTCCTCCTCAAACTATCCGAATAAGGTTACGAGGAGATAAAGGGATATCAATTCCAAATACTAAATCTACAACCGTTTATTCTGATTTCAAATCAGCTAACATTCTTGCACGATCTCGATTAATGAGATAAACAACTACATCACCCCTAAAAGGTAAAAGTTATTAACACGTAATACTTAAAGAGATCATTATGATCCATATAGCTATGGTTATCATAATTGAACACTCTCACAGTTCAAACATTGTTTCTTTAACCATTTCATCCTCAAACTCCGTAACAATTTCTTTCATTAATGAACATCAATTTAAGAAGATCTCGATAAACATACATCTCAGGATTCCTACTCACTTGAGTCAAATAGCCTAGGCTAACTTTCTCTTTATTTTTAACATTGTATAATCAATACAGTCGTTAAAGCATCCAGACATACTTACTTACAATCAACTTTCTTAAGCACATATCGTGCCACACTCTATACTCATTTGCTTGTGACTCGTTCACGAGTGCCTGTTTTCACTCATTCACATGACTTTAGTACAATTCTTATTTCTACCTCTAAACTCATCTATCTGTCCCATTGATCACTAGGGAGAGTTAAAGATGCATATTCATCATCATTCATGTAGGTATGAAACCAATGCCACATCCCTGAGGTGGTCCTATATAGACTTCCACATCAAGCATCGATGCCATATTTTGAACCTGGTCTTACACGATTCTCTTATTCCTTACCGAGGCCATATCCTGGATATGGTCTTACAAGGGACCTTATCTATTTCATATCTCACTGATAACCTTTTCATTTTAGTCCTCTAGTACTTCAACCTCATGTTCAACAACAATTACTCTATCTGGTAGAGTATTATGTATCAATGTGATACAAGGCATTCTGAATTGTGCTATCATAAATATTGTATTATTCACACATATCAGCATACTTTGATATGGTAAACATAATCTCAACTTCATCATTCATAACATGCGTAATACTTTTAGTCAGCTCTAACTAGCATAGTTACTCACTTGACTGCTCTGCTTTCTCATTCAATCTTCACTCTTTTGCCCGATGAATTACTATGTATGATCGAGGATACTGAATCTCATCTCACATATATTTCAGTGCCAATGTTATATCCTAGGTATAGTCTTATATGGGATATCTTAACTCGCCCTCGACGCCATGTCTTGACATGGACTTACTTGGTATATTTGCTTATTTGCCGATGCCATGCCTTAGCTTGGTCTTATACAGAGACTCTCGTCTCATATGAATGATTGAGAATCCTAAGTAATTCAACTTCAATCGAGACTTTCTCATACTCATGTTCTACATTAACATCTACTCAAGTACTCAACATTTCACTCTAATTCCTCTTACTATTACAAATCAATTAAAGAATGTCTTACGGGTTTGAGTATGTCGTTTACTTGATTGCCATAGTCTAACTATGGTCTTACTCGTATCACAACATCATAGCCCAGCTATTACTTTACATGTCATCACAATGCCATAGCCTTTCCATGGTCTTACACGAAATCTCATATCAATACCAATGCCATATCCCAGATACGGTCTTACATGGGAATTCATGTTGATGCCGATGCCATATCCCAGATATGGTCTTACATGGGAATTCATGTTGATGCCAATGCCATATCAAAGATATGGTCTTACACGGGATCACGTATCATCACCAATGCCATGTCTTATATGGGATCACATGTATCGCCATGGTCCAACCATGGTCTTATTCATCATCTTATCATTGAACGATCATACTCTTCCCCTACATTCTACTTAGTCAAACTTCCCAATTTAACTCTCACACCATAATACTCGTAATTTCATACAGAGTCATAAAATAAAACATTATACATCATGTGGACATATTGATCATACATCATTCCAACAATCGTACATACACATATACCCCATTCTCTGGGTAAATTTACTCACTATATGCATGTAACCCAATAAGTTGAGTATATAACACCTTATGCATGTCCAGCCCATACAGATAAGCTTATCACTTTATAACTCTCATTTCATGCATTATCACACACATGCCAAATACTTCTATTCATACCTCTTCGAATCTCATCAATGCATAAGAGCATTTCAATTACCGCATTATCACTTACAACATTATTGGATTTAGCTCGGTTGGGAACCATCCTATCTTAACAAAACAATTTCGTTAGAGCTGGGAGATACACATATCACAGTTCACCTATGGCATGTATAGCTAGACTTTTACTTATACTAGGTTAGTCCGAGAACCGACTAAACCATGCTCTAGTACCACTAAATGTAACACCCCTTTACCCGTGTCTAACACCAATACTAGAATACGAGGCATTACCATGCTTAATCTTACTTAATACTTCAAAACGGGTTATAAAATTTTATTTAAACGTATCTCTTACTCAAACTTGGCCTACGAGACATTAAACATACTTCTGAGAAGTATATAAATCTTTCCGGGAACTTTCACTCATTCGAGAAACTTTTTAACAAAACAGGGGCCACACGGCCATGTACCTCTAAGCCATGCCCGTGTCTTGTCTCCGTGGTCGAAACTGACTAATATCACACAGCCATGGCATGCTCGTGGCCCTAGCCCGTGTGTAAAACCTTAGCATTCTGACTTAACCACATGGCCTATGCACACGCCCATGTATACTGGCCGTGGGAAATTTACCATTTTATGAGCAAGGTGCGACTTCACACGGCCTGGGTACACGCCCATGTTCTAGCCGTGCCTCCCGCACGGTTTATGTAACAGCCCGATTTAGGGCCTAGACAGAATAGTGGTGTGAGACCATGAAACCGAGATGAAATTATGAGTTTTAAGGTTTATGTAATGTGTGCATGTTAGCATGAAGGTTTCATGAAGCAATTTCGCTAAATTGTGATTTAATGGTCCAAAAGGACTAAATTGCAAAAGTTGCAAAATATGAATTTCTAGAAGCTTTTTGTATGAAATAGCTTTAGAATAATAATTATGAACCCCTAGATAGCAATTTTCCCAAAATTTAATTTTTGGACAAAATTGGTCATGAGATAGTTTTATGGAAATTTTTAAAAGGAGGGGCATTTTGGTCATTTGCCTAATAAATGATGAAAATGGGGAAAAAGATGACAAAAGTCCATTCATCTTTTTCCCCAAGATGCTGAAAATTCCAATAGCCATTGTTAGGGCTCTTTCAATTTTCCAAGCTTGCTAGTAAGTGCTCCTAAGCACGGTTTTTGATATTTTTCGTATTTTTGAAGTCCTGGTAGCATGAGTAAGCTATTTTTAGCTATTTGATGAGCTATAATGGATGTTCAAAAATGTGGTCATGTATAACATGCATGTATTTTGATGTTCTATGGAAGATTATGAAAGCATGATGTAGTAGAAACATCTTTTGTTAAGTGATATTCCATTAAAATGCATGTAGGGACTTGATTGTGAAAATCTTAAGTTTGGTCTTACATGTGTGAATTTGTGAGAATTGATGATTGCTATAGTTGAGACTATTAATTAGCTAATCATGTAGTTTAAGAAAGTTGTATAAAAATCATTTTACGAGCCTAGGGGTAAAAGTGCAAATATGAGAAAGTATAGGGGTAAAATAGTAATTTTGCCAAAGAATGAGTTATGAAAAAATTTATTCAATATGCTTATTAAATGATCTATTTATGATTATAGGTAAAGAAAAATGAAGCCCGGATCGATGCCGAGGCAAGAACAAAGTCGAGGAATAAATTGCATATCTACATACATTTTGTATATTGAGGTAAGTTTGCATCATTTCTAAGCTTTATGATTTCTATCATTGAATTGCTTAGTATAATGTACATTGTTATCATGGAATGCTTAATGTTTGTTAAATAAAGAAATTAATGTGATTAAGTATGAACAAGTTATCATGTAAGTCCAAGGACCCAAGCTGGTATTGAATAAGTTATCATGTAAGTCCAAGGACCCAAGCTTGGCATTGAACAAGTTATCATGTAAGTCCAAGGACCCAAGCTTGGCATTGAATAAGTTATCATATAAGTCCAAGGTAAGCTTGGCATTGATTCAAGAAGAGATTTATCATGTAAGACCGTATCTAGGATATGGCTTTGGCATTAAGTTACGTGGGATGAGATTTAGTATCCTCGATTATTCGCAGAAATTCATCGAGCAAATGAGTAAATTTAAAATGAGATAACAAGAAAGCTAAGTAAGCAAAGATATTACCAAGTTGAAATTGAGCATTATTTATGTTATGAATGATGAATTAGAGATCATATTATTAAATTAAAGTATGTTGATCAATGTGATCAAGTGATACAAACACCATGTTTACCTTACAAGTATGAGGATAGTAAGTATCATGAGACATGTGAGAATTAGTATGAGTAAGTAAGTTTTAAAGCTAAAATTATGATACCATTGTTATGTCAAATGGTTTATATTAAGCAAGTTTATTAATTTGTGTTTTACATGCAAACTTACAAAGTTAAATGCTTACGTCTTTAATCCTTTCTTTCTATATAGTTCCGCCAAGCTAACTTGTGGATCGTTGGAGTCGGAGCTCGTAGCACACTATCAATCCTTATTTTGGTATAGCCAAGTTATTTTACTAAGTATGACCTGTATAGGAAGCATTCATTTTGATAACATGTTTTAAGAAGGGCCATTGTATAGGTTATCAAACCATTATTCTTTTATATATGGCTAAGTGGTTAGCCAAAATTGGTTATATGTATGTTGCTGTATTCAATGAAGCATGTTGTATAGTTTTTTTTTTGAAATGTATTGGTTTGATTTTGATTTTCGGGTGGTAAATGGCTTGGTAAATAGCCTCTAAGTGCTCACACAGTTAGACACACGGGCGTGTGTCTAGACCGTGTGAACCCTGCACCTGATTATTATTAATCATGATAGGCCAAGGTACAACCCCATAGCCGTGTGTATGAGCCGTGTAGAATACACTGTTTGAACATGGGCATGTGCCCATACCGTGTGGATCAAGTCAGTATATCAAGGTTTATCACATGGTTTAAGCCACGGGCGTGTTCAGGCCGTGTGAAAATAGTCAGTAACTCCCCAAAGTTGATAACATGGGCGTGTCAAGCGGTACACGGGCGTGTCTCAAGCCACATGGGCGTGTGACCCCTACTTTAAAGAAATGTTTCAATTAAGTTCTAAAAGTTTTTATATATGTGCTTAAGGCCTCGTAGGCCCATGTAATGTATGATTAGACTAATATAAAGAAGTTTTTAAGTCGGAACGAAATTTCACAACCCATAAGTGTATGTTTTAATGAGTTCAAGCATGGTAATATCTCTTACCCAGTCCTAGCCTCGGGCTTGTGTATGGAGTGTTACATTTAGTGGTATTAAAGCCACGGTTTAGTCGGTTCTAGGACTAACGTAGCACGAGCATGAGTTTAGCTATACATGCCATACATAAAAATGTTTTAATAATGATAATGTGACGACTCCTGACTATTTAAATTATGTTTATACATATAGTAAATGGATCCCGAAGAAGTTGTGGTGGATGATGTAGAAAGTAACGCGTCGACTCCTGCAGAAAGGATGGTGCCAAACGAGAATGAGAATAGACCCACTACGGTGAGTCAAGAAGGAGGATAAGAGGCTAGAGAAGCTTTCCTCCATATGATGAATGCCTGGTATGCGAAATTCGTTCGTGCGAACCCGAATGCACAACCCCTCCCCCTTGCCTGCTCCACAACCTTCTCCAATAGCCCCTCAAGTAGTCGAGGTGATAAGAGGAGATAAACCTCAAATTGATAGGACAAGGAAACATGGGGCAGAAGAATTCTGGGCTAGTGATAAACCATAAAAGTAACATATTTTAATCCAACATTTAGTATGCTTTTTGATGATTTAGCCCTTGATTTATATAAAAAGGTGCTTGTAATCCTTTCTTTTCATGTCATATACTCAGGAAAGCCCCTGAGGATAAAAAGAACACAAAAAAGGCTTAAAATGGAGTAATTGGGCCTTAGCAAGAAATCAACACGGCCTGGCACAAAGCCTGCACGACCGTGTCTCGCCGATTACCTAGAGAACGGCCTAACTCACGAGTTGCACGGCTGCGCATCATCTTATTACCACACACGGGCGTGTCAAGTGATCTACATGGCCGTGTCCCAATCGAGCACTGAAGCACGACACGAATCACGCCTTACACTACCGTGCCCAAACGATAGAATCAAGGCACTACCAACCACAATTACAGGCGTGTGTCATGGGCGTGCCCCTGCCTCGGGAATGAGCAATTTCACTCGAAATTGGATGTTTGAAGCCAAAGAAACATACTCCTAAGTCTACTTAAACATCCTAGGAGGAATTCTACTCGAATTAGGATACTTAGGAGCCAAGTAAATCATCTCAAAGCCTATATAAACACCCAAGGTAGCAACTAAAAGGGGAGTTCGGTAGAAGCCGAAATAGAACACTTTTGGCAGAGGCTTTTACCGAAACTTTCATCTTTTAGGGAAATACTCAAAGATAGCCAGTTGATCCATCTCAAGAAGTCGGAATTCTACTCAAGATAGAGGATCTCCTCTTCAATTCCTTCAAGGGGTTTTAGGGATTTCTTATGTTTTCTTTTATCTTTTCTCTTGAGATGTTTTCTTATTTAGTTATGAACTAAACCCTTCAGATACCTGAAGGGGATGAAACCTATGATGGATTTTGTTTTTCGATTTCTAAATTATATAGGAAGTGCTTAGTTTTTTCTTAATTATGTTGCTTAATTTAATCTGATGTGCTTAGGTGGAGGAGGAATAGACCCTATCTAAGAGTAGATCTAGCATAATTGAGCGGAGTTGATCGGGTGCCTAGAGATAGGGTTACGAGATTTTACCGGATTAGGGTGAAACCTAATATGGGAATCCATTGATCGATTTACTGCTTCCTTAGGGGGTTATTATAAGAAAACGAGAGTTCCACTAATTAACCTAAGGTTAGACATTATTCACCTCGAGAGAGGGTTTAATATAGGTTACGGAGTCTCACGGATCAGGCTAAGTAAAGAAATTATATGGTTTAGGGATAAATAATAAGTGAAGTCATAGGTGGATTCTTCCTGAGGTATCGTCTTCATCAACTGAGTTCTCCTAAAGCCTTTCTCCAATTCATTCTTTTGTCTTTGCATTTAGTTTAAGTATTTCATTTAGTATTAGATAAATCAACCAATCACTACATATTTCAGGCTAAATAATAGAAAGAAAGTGAATAGTAGTACTTTTAGGTTCCCTTGGGTTCGATAAGATATTTTTGCCTAAACTATGCTACTGTTCGATAGGTGCACTTACCTCTATCGTTGTCATAGTTAGTCTACAGGTTCGATCATTCTTTTTATAAATTTTAAAGCTCGACTGTTTGACACGATCAAGTTTTTGGCGCCGTTGTCGGGGATCAGTAAAATATAAAGAAAACTCTATTTCTATTACTTTAGCCAAAAAAAATTTTTATTTGCAATTTATTATTATATTATTCTTTATTATTTTGTATTTTTACTTTGCTAATTTTTTCCTCTATTTTGCTTTTGACAGAAAATTTTAGTCTATGGAAAAGATGGCACTGAATAATTATCAGTGGCTAGGCATGGGGGTAATTCCTACTAAAGCAACCAGTGTTTTCAACCTTGACGTGGTCACCAGGTTATCTAATCAGTTAGAGATGATGAATAAAAAAATTGATGATTGGTATAGTCCCTCGCAGGTACATCAATAAATACAATATGATTTAAATCTAGGACGCGTGGCGAATCCTGAGTACCCACCCTACAGATATGGCATGGAAAATGAGCAAGCTCACTATACAGGTAACTATTCTAGATATCAAAATAATTTTTATAGTGACACTTATAATGCAGGTTGGAAGTACCATCCCAATTTCTCGTGGGATTATGAAAATAGCCAAAGATCGGAACTTCCTCCAGATTTTCAACAACCACCTCACCAACAAGAAGAGGAGCCGAATCTTGAAGAGATACTGACGAATTTCATGGCAGCCACAGATTCTCATTTCCAAAAGACTGAAGCAGCACTTGATGAACAACAAAAATCAATCAAAGGGATCGAGAATCAAGTGGGAGAACTTACTAGGTCAGTGGGACATCTCGCAAAGCTAATACGACTGCTAGGACGTCTACCATGTAGCATAGAGATTAAACCGAAGGAGCAAATTCATGCCATCTCAGCCCATGCCAGCAAGGGGTTAGATGAACCAAACTCAATACAAGAAAACAAGGTAGACAAAGGTAAGATAGAGGTAACAGAAGAAAAGTAAAAACCGATAATCAAGGAGTACCAACCTCGCATACCTTATCCCGAAGCAATGAAAAGAGACGATTCAAAGGAACAGTTCAGTAAGTTTCTTAAACTGTTAAAGAAATTACATATTAACTTACCTCTTTTTGAAGCTCTTTTTCAGACGCCAGACTCGAGGAAATTTTTAAGATAGCTCTTAACAAACAAACGTAAATTAGACGAAGAGCACCACGTAGAATTAAACGCAGCATGCTCAGCAATGTTACAGAACAGACTACCACAGAAGCAAAAAGACACAGGGAGTTTTACAATTCCATGTTTAATTGGTAGTTTATTTATTGATAATGCTTTAGCTGATTTAGGGTCAAGCATCAATTTTATGCCTTATAAAATGTTTAAACAACTAGGTCTAGGGAAACCCAGACAAACTAGGATAAGCATTCAGTTAACTGATAAAACTATCAGAATTCCTAGGAGTATAATAGAAAATGTTCTAATCAAAATTGATAAATTCATATTCCCAGTAGATTTTGTTGTCTTAGACATGAATTAGGACAATTCGATTCCTTTAATTCTAGGAAAACCCTTTCTAGCAACTGCCAGTACTAAAATTAATGTTGGTGCAGAAGAACTCATTCTTTGTGTAGGTGATGAATCAATTAGTCTACAAGCTTTTGACTCGACCAGGACATCAAGTGATGAAGGTGAGAAAGTAAATTTAGTTGATAATCAAATTGTTCAACTTGCACCACAGGAAACACCACAAGGTTACAAACTTGAGCTGAATCATGGGCCCCAAGCCGTACAAGCTCATAACAGTGAATTGTTAGTGGATCCAAACCCAAGGGAAGAACCTGTGGCAAGAAAAGGTAAGGTTGAGGTGTACCATGATTTACCAAAATCGGCAATTATAGAGTACCAACCTCGTGTGCCATATCCTGATGCAATAAAGAAAGACCACATAGAGGAAGAATTTGGTGAACTCAAACTTCGTGTAGACAACAAAACAATCACTCTTCAAGCTCTTAACTCAGCTAGGACATCGAGTAATAAAGGTACGAATGTTAATTCTATTGATAATCATTTGGTTCAACCTTCTTTACAGGAAGCATCACGAAACCACTTAGCTGATCTAGATCCTAGACCTCATGCCAACAAAGAAGAAATACATACGGAACAAAGCCTTCGGGTTGACAAACTAAAAGAGCAGGAGACACAAAACAAAGAGGAACAGGAATCGCACGAAGTGAAACCGAAGGAGCCCCCAGACGAGCTGGTAGGAACAACGAATCACTTCAAATTAGGAGATCAGGTATTGTTGAATAAGGAAGACCCTCGAATCACCAATTCAAACCTCAAGACAAACGAAGAAATCACTTTTGATGTACTAAATGTCTTCCTATACGGCACAGTCGAGGTCAGCAATTCTAAATTCGACACTTTTGAGGTAAACATTACTCGACTTAAACTATATATCCATAACTGAAGTGATCGCATGAGAAAGGATTTTCACCTCCTCAAACCACGATGACCATACGAATGAGAGGTAAAGTCTAGTTAAGACTATAAACGAGCACTTCTCGGGAGGCAACCCAAGCACTAACCCCATTTTTACATTTTTTTTATTTTTTATATTTTCTTTTCTTTTTCTTTTTAGCACCTAACCATAAACTAACCAAAGAGCAGATTTCTAGGCCACATGGCCCTACACGCTGGCGTGCCCGTGGCCGTGTGGAAGCCAGGGGATGAACCATGGGCATGCCATAGCGTGCACGACATAGAAAAAATTTCTTTTCCCAAAACGGGTGGCGATAATAGTCCACGCCTGTGCCGAAGCCCCGTGCGAGGTTATTGACTCATTAAGCACGGGCTAAACACGGCCGTGCCTCCCAACCGTACCAACATTCTGACTTATCGAACACCGGAGGAGCACGCCCGTATTGAATGACTGTGTGAAGAAAGACACGGGCATGCCACGACACCCACGGCCATGCCCGAACACCCTGAATGCGTTTAAAATTCAAAATCCCAAAACACGGGCTACATCTCTATTTAAACTTCATTCCCCATTTTTCTAGTTGTCTTTCATTTTCCATTATTTATTTTTGTTTCTATTTTATTTCATCATTATTTTTTACTTTATTTTATTTTATTTTCTTCTTCTTATTCTTTATGATATTTAGATTTAGCTTAGGATACAATAAAACCAAGCCGGCTACTTTGAGGATTCAATTTCAAACGGTTCGAGATGCTTCCCCACGTTCACCTCCAATCTTATCCAGTTTCTTTTCACAGACTTCATCCAAAAATTCAGGAAGTGTTACTTCTCCCATTCTTTTTTGATTTTATTATTACATAATTGTTTATCTATCTTTGTACATTAAGGGCAATGTACATTTTAAGTGTGGGGGGGTAAAAGTACTTGACTTTTTGCATTATTCTCAAAATCTTGAATTTAGTCTTGTTCGAAAGTATTTTTTTCATATTACTAATTAGGATGAAATTTCTAATGATGTATGATTTTTATTGATATGTTTTAGAGTAAGTCATAGTTAATTGTGCATTAATGATTAAATCTGAAGGATACTAAAGAATCGAGCATGATAAGTTTACTTTCTAAAAAATTAAAAATTAATAGGTCGTTGAACTAAATTTGAGTATTACTTTGAAGTTTGAAATTTACAGGGACTGAGGTCAAAAACAGCCATAATTTTTGTGAGATTTTGAGCCTTATGGAGCATATATTCTTTTTCATGCTCACTTTATTGATTATGAGTGTGTCAACTTTGAACTGTTATTCTAGAACTTGCCTCGTTTATACATGTCGAGACCACACTTTTGATTTGATATACAGAGATGATAAAGGCACATAGGATTTAACCCACTTACTCCATAAAAAGCCTACCTCCACAAATTAACCCCTAGTGAACCCCGTTGAATCCTAACAACCTTTTTATTGACTCACCCACTGATATTAACCCAAAACCCCTTTGTATTTGTTATCACCCTTTCTTTTGACTACCGTTTAATCGAGGTTTGATTTGATTAAGTTACCAAATTATATTAGTTCACTAGTTACATTTATCATTTATGATGTAATATCTTAGTTTTTTCTTAAAAAAATAAAAAAACAAAAAGCTTAGAGCATTTAAACTCCAATTGTTGAAGAAAAAGCTCGTATTAAAGTATTATCAAATTTCAAGTGATGAAAATACTCTTTATTATAGAGTAATTATCAATAGTAAGCATTATTAGTTTTCATTCGATGTAAATATTCATATTTAGTTCATTGTTTCTAGTTAGGTAATTTTTCAAGTCAGTCTCAATTCTAACCTTCTAATTCAGCCTTTATACACACCTTTTAACCCAAGCCCCGTTACAACCCTGATTAAAGACCTGTTGATTTGTGTATCATCTCATATACAGTGGTGGAGATTTGATTTTCAGGCAAGCCTATGGGATTAACTTTTCAGGTTCGACTTAAAGTGCTTATGCTTGAACCTTAAACACTTTGAGTGATTTGAGTAAATCTTTTGTGAGGATGTCAATCCTTGCTGGTTTTGAATTAAAGGTAATTACTTAGATAAGGGGATACACCTATGTTTTCATACTACTACAAAGGTATGACTTATCCTTATTGAATCTTTAGGACTCTTTGAGTTAAATTATCCATGTATAAATTATCTATGAATTATGATGAGGCGTTATTGATAGGAATTATGGATTGTGGAAAGTTCATTTTAATTGTAAGTTGAGAAATTTGCTTGAGGACAAGCAAAAGCTTAAGTGTGGGGGTATTTGATAAACCATAAAAGTAACATATTTTAATCCAACATTTAATATGCTTTTTGATAATTTAGCCCTTGATTTATATAAAAGGTGCTTGTAATCCTTTCTTTTCATGTCATATACTCAGGAAAGCACTCGAGGATAAAAAGAACACAAAACGGGCTTAAAATGGAGAATTGGGCTTTAGCAAGAAATCAACACGGTCTGCCACAGAGCCTACACGACCGTGTCTAGCCGATTACCTAGAGCATGGCCTAACTCACGAGTTGCACGGCCGCACATCATCTCATTACCACACACGGGCGTGTCAAGCGATCTACATGGTCGTGTCCCAATCAACAGACCTGAAGCACGGCTTAAATCTTGACTTACACGGTCATGCCCAAAACGACAGAATCAAGGCACGGCCCAACCCTGAATTACACGGGTGTGTGCCATGGGCGTGCCCCTGCTGCAGGAATGAGCAATTTCACTCGAAATTGGATGCTTGAAGCCAAAAAAACATACTCCTAAGTCCACTTAAACATCCTAGGAGGAATTCTACTTGAATTAGGATACTTAGGAGCCAAGTAAAGCATCTCAAAGCCTATATAAACACCCAAGGTAGCAACTAAAAGGGGAGTTCGGCAGAAGCCGAAACAGAACACTTTTGGCAGAGGCTTTTGTCGAAGCTTCTATCTTTTAGGGAAATACTCAATGATAGCCAGTTGATCCATCTCAAGAAGCTGGAGTTCTACTCAAGACTGAGGATCTCCTCTTCAATTCCTTCAGGGGGTTTTAGGGATTTCTTATGTTTTGTTTTATCTTTTCTCTTGAGATGTTTTCTTATTTAGTTATGAACTAAACCCTTCAGATACCTGAAGGGGATGAAACCTATGATGGATTTTGTTATTTGATTTTTAAATTATGTGAGAAGTACTTAGTTTGTTCTTAATTATGTTGCTTAATTTAATCTGATGTGCTTAGGTGGAGGAGGAATAGACCCTACCTAAGAGTAGATCTAGCATAATTGAGCAGAGTTAATCAGGTGTCTAGAGATAGGGTTACGAGATTTTTCCAAATTAGGGTGAAACCTAATATGGGAATCCATTGATCAATTTACTACTTCCTTTGGGGGTTATTATAAGAGAATGAGAGTTCCACTAATTAACCTAAGGTTAGACGTTATTCACCTGGAGAAAGGCTTTAATATAGGTTAGGGAGTCTCACGGATCACGCTAAGTAAAGAAATCATATGGTTTAGGGATAAATAATAAGTGAAGTCATAGGTGGATTCTTCCTAAGGGTATCGTCTTCATCAATTGAGTCTCCTAAAGTCTTTCTCCAATTCATTCTTTTGTCTTTGCATTTAGTTTAAGTATTTCATTTAGTATTAGATAAATCAACCAATCACTCTATATTTTAGGCTAAATAATAGAAAGAAAGTGAGTAGTAGTACTTTTAGGTTCCCTTGGGTTCGATAGGATATTCTTGCCTAAACTATACTATTGTTCGATAGGTGCACTTGCCTCTATCGTTGTCATAGTTAGTCTACAGGTTCGATCATTCTTTTTATAAATTTTAAAACTTGACTGTTTGACACGATCAGCTAGAAATGATGATGATCTTGAAAGAGCTGAATTCTGGTTAGAAAATACCGTCAGGGTATTTAATGAGCTGTCATGCACCCTTGAAGAATGCATGAAGTGTGTAATCTCTCTCTTAAGAGACTCTGCTTACCAATGGTGGAACACCCTTGTGTCGATAGTACTGAGGGAAAGAGTCACATGGGAATTCTTCCAATAAGAGTTCAAGAAAAAAGTATATCAGCCAAAGATTTGTAGACCAGAAGAGGAAGGAATTTCTAGAGCTGAAGTAAGGCAAGATGTCAGTAACTGATTATGAGCGAGAGTTTGTATGACTCAGCAAATACGCTCGTGAATGTGTATCCACTAAGGCCATTATGAGTAAAAGATTTGAAGATGGATTAAATAAGGACATCAAGTTGTTTGTTGCTATCCTAGAATTAAAGGAATTTGTTGCGCTAGTAGAAAGGACTTGTAAAGCTGAAGAACTAGTAAAAGAGAAGAAGAAGTCTAAAATGGAGTCTCGTGACTCTAGAAAGAGACAGTAGAATAAGTCATTCCAATCTTCATCCAAAAAGTCAACAGATTTCCCTACCCAATCGGCTACTTCCACTGGGCTTTCAAGGAAAGACAAGAGTAAATAGTATTCAGGGAATAAAGCACAGACTACTTCAGTTGAAAGTGTTGGGAATATTATATCTGACAGACCTGAATGCCTATAGTGTGGCAGACATCACCCCGAAGAATGCCAAGCACATGAAAATGCATGCTTTAGATGTGGTTCTAAAGACCACTATATAAAAGATTGTCCAGAGATGATGAAAGTAAAAAAAAGCTCAGAACCTGAGATCCGGGAGTATGGTCAGAGGCAGACCGCAGAGGAACCCGGGAAGTGAGGCAAGTGGAAGAGGTAACCCTAGAGAATAGACTGTGAGACCTAAGGGTAGAGCGCCTACAAGGACTTATGCCATTGGCACTCGCGAAGAGGCATCTTCCCATGATGTTATTACGGGTACCTTTTCTCTTCATGATGTTAAAGTTATTGCTTTAATAGATCCTGGATCTACACGCTCTTACAGTTGCATGAAATTAGTATTAGGTTTGAGTATGTCTATAGATTATACAGAATTTATGATTAAAGTGTCTAATCCTTTAGACAAGTGTGTGTTAGTTGATAATGTTTGTAAAGATTGTCCATTAATGATTAGAGGTCATTGATTTAAAGCAAATCTTATGTTGCTACCATTTGATGAGTTCGACCTCATTCTTGGCATGGACTGGTTGACTACCAATGATGTAATAGTTAATTGTGAGAAGAAATATATTGAAATGAGATGTGAGGATGGGGATACTCTTCATGTAGAATCAGATAAACAAGGTAGATCACCGGCAATGATTTCTCTTATGACAACACAGAAATATATAAGAAAAGGGTATGAAGCATATCTAGCCTATGTGATGAATAATAGAGGAACAGAACTGAAGATTGAGTCAGTACCAATAGTACGTGAGTACATGGATGTTTTTCCTAAGGAATTACCAGGACTACCACTAGTTAGAGAGGTTGAGTTCAATATTGAGCTAACTCTCGATACTGTACCGATATCCATTACTCCTTACAGAATGGCTCCAATAGAGTTGAAAGAGCTAAAGTCACAGTTACAAGAGTTAACAGACAAAGGCTTTGCAAGATCACGTTGTTCACCATGGGGTGCTCCGATTTTATTTGTGAAAAAGAAAGATGGCACCATGAGATTGTGCATAGATTACCGTCAACTTAATAAAGTGACAGTAAAGAACAAGTACCCATTGCCTAGGATCGATGATTTGTTCGATCAATTAAAAGGAGCCACTGTGTTCTCCAAAATAGACTTGACATCAGGGTACTATCAGTTTAGAGTGAAGGATTCAGATGTATCCAAGACTGCCTTTCGAACGAGGTGTGGGCATTATGAAATTTTAGTCATGCCCTTTGGGTTGACCAATGCTCCTGCAGCATTCATAGATTTAATGAACCGCATATTTAGACCATACCTCGACAAGTTTGTAGTCATTTTTATTGACGACATACTGATTTATTCCTGAGATGAGAATGATCATGCTGAACACCTACGGACAGTTCTACAGATTCTTCAAGAAAATCAGTTATATGCCAAATTCAGTAAAAGTAAATTTTGGCTCAAGGAAATAGGATTTCTTGGACATATTTTCTCAAAAGATGGAGTCCGAGTAGATCGAAATAAGATCTCAGCCATAATGGATTGGAAGCCACCGAAGAACATCTCTGATATTAGAAGTTTTCTAGGCCTAGCCAACTATTATAGACGATTTTTCAAAGGGTTTTCCATGATTGCAACCCCGATGACTAAACTATTACAGAAGAATGTGAAGTTTGAATGGTCAGAACGATGCCAACAAAGTTTTGAGAAGTTGAAAGCAATGTTGACAAAAGCTCCAGTTTTAGTACAACCTGAGTTAGGGAAAGAATTTGTGATTTACAGCGATGCATCCTTAAACGGATTAGGCTGTGTACTCATGCAAGAAGGCAAGGTGATTGCTTATGCCTCAAGATAGTTGAAACCTCATGAGAATAATTATCCAACGTATGATTTAGAATTAGCTGCCATAGTCTTCACTTTGAAGATTTGGAGACACCATTTATATGGTGAGAGATGTCAGGTTTTTACTGATCATAAAAGTTTGAAGCACTTGATGATGCAGAAAGAGTTGAACTTAAGGCAACGGAGATGGTTAGAGTTGATAAAAGACTATGAGTTGGGCATTGACTACCACCCAGGAAAGGCGAATGTAGTCGCCGATGCTTTGAGCAGGAAGTCCCTTTTTATGTTAAGGGCATTGAATTCCAGGATATCTTTATCCAACGATGTTTCTATTATAGCCAAGTTGAGAGCTAGACCAATGTTTTTTTCATGAGATCCTAGAAGCTTAGAAAGAAGATAGTGAATTGCAAGTCAAGAGAGCTCAGTGTGAGCCAATGTTGAATCTGACTTTTGGATTAATTCTGATGGATACTTGATGTTTAGAGATAGAGTTTGTATACTGAGAAAAGAGGAGTTGATTCAGAGAATTTTGTATGAAGCACATAACGGATGTTTGTCTGTACATCCAGGAAGTACCGAGATGTATAATGATTTAAAGCAACAGTATTGATGGCCGAAAATGAAGAAAGATATTTCAGAATTTGTTTCCAAGTGCATGATCTGCCAGCAAGTAAAGGATAAACGCCAAGTACCTTCGGGTTTACTTCAGCCCATATTAATTCCCGAGTGGAAATGGGACCGTTTTACCATGGATTTTGTAACGGGGTTACCGTTGTCACCAAGCAAGAAAGATGCTATATGGGTTGTAGTTGATAGACTCATGAAGTCAGCCCATTTCATACCCGTAGGAGTGGATTACTCCCTCGACAAATTGGCAAACTTGTATGTTTCAAAAATAGTAAGGTTTCACGAAGTTCTCTTATCGATTATATCAGATAGAGATCCAAGATTCACATTCAGATTTTGGAAGAGGCTGCAAGAAGCCTTAGGTACAAGATTGAATTTTAGCACAGATTTTCATCCTCAAACGGATGGTCAGTCAGAGAGGTTAATTCAAGTACTCGAGGATATGCTCAGATGTTGTATTTTAGAATTTCAAGGTAGTTGGGAAAAATTTCTCCCATTGATAGAATTTGCCTATAATAATAGTTTTCAGTCGAGCTTAAAGATGGCGCCTTATGAGGCTCTATATGGTCGTAAATTTAGAACACTTTTGTTTTGGACTGAACTCAAGGAAAACCAAATTCGCAGGGTCGATCTGGTTAAAAAAGTTGAAGAGAAAGTGAAAGTGATACAAGAATGTTTAAAAGCTACCTCAGACAGACAGAAATCCTATTCGAATTTAAAGAGAAAAGAGATAGAGTACCAAGTCGGGGATAAAGTGTTCTTGAAAGTGTCACCATGGAAAAAAGTTCTCAAATTTGGCCGGAAAGGCAAATTGAGTCCATGTTTCATTGGACCTTACGAGATTACTGAGAGAGTAGGACCGATAGCTTACCATTTGGCTTTGCCATCAGAATTGGAGAAGATACATGAAGTGTTTCATGTGTCAATGTTGAGACGCTACAGATCAGATCCTTCACATGTATTTATCCCGTCAGAGATAGAGATTTGTCCCGACATGACTTATGGTGAAGAACCAATCAAGATTTTAGCTCGGAAAGTCAAACAACTGAGAAATAAAAGTATTGCCCTAGTGAAAGTATTGTGGCAAAGACATGGAATAGAAGAAGCTACGTGTGAAACAAAAGAGAATATAAGAAACCAGTATCAAAACATTTTTGCTGGTAAGATTTTCGAGGACGAAAATCCCTAAGGGGGAGAATTATAATAGCTCGACTTAGGGCCTAGTCGAAATAGTGGTGCGAGACCACGAAATCGAGATGAAATTTTGAGTTTTAAGGTTTATGTCATGTGTGTATGTTGGTATAAAGGTTTCATGAAGCAATTTCGCTAAATTGTGATTGAATGGTCCAAAAGGACTAAATTGCAAAAGTTACAAATATGAATTTCTAGAAGCTTTTTGTATGAAATAGATTTAGAATAATAATTATGAACCCCTACATAGCAATTTTCCCAAAATTTAATTTTTGGACAAAATTGGTCATGAGATAGTTTTATGGAAATTTTTAAAAAGAGAGGCATTTTGGTCATTTGCCTAATAAATGATTAAAATGGGAAAAAGATGACAAAAATCCATTCATCTTCTTCCCCAAGCTGCTGAAAATTCCAATAGCCACTGTTAGGGCTCTTTCAATTTTCCAAGATTGCTAGTAAGTGCTCCTAAGCCCGATTTTTGATATTTTTCATATTTTTGAAGTCCTGGTAGCATGAGTAAGCTATTTTTAGCTATTTGATGAGCTATAATGGATGTTCAAAAATGTGTTCATGTATGACATGCATGTATGTTGATGTTCTATGGAAGATTTTGAAAGCTTGATGTAGTAGAAACATCTTTTGTTAAGTGATTTTCCATGAAAATGCATGTAGGGACTTGATTGTAAAAATCTTAAGTTTGGTCATACATATGTGATTTTGTGAGAATTGATGATTGCTATAGTTGAGGCTATTAATTAGCTAAGAATGTAGTTTAAGAAAGTTGTATAAAAATCATTTTACGAGCCTAGGGGTAAAAGTTCAAATATGAGAAAGTATAGGGGTAAAATAGTAATTTTACCAAAGAATGAGTTATGAGTCAATTTAGTCAATATGCTTATTAAATGGTCTATTTATGATTATAGATCAAGAAAAAGAAAGCCCAGATCGAAGCCGAGGCAAGAACAAAGTCGAGGACTAAATTGCATATCTACATACATTTTGTATATTGAGGTAAGTGTGTATGATTTCTAAGCTTTATGATTTCTATCATTGAATTGCTTAGTATAATGTACATTGTTATCATGTAATGCTTAATGTTTGTTAAATAAAGAAATCAATATGATTAAGTATGAACAAGTTATCATGTAAGTCTAAGGACCCAAGCTTGGCATTGAAAAAGTTATCATGTAAGTCCAAGGACCCAAGCTTGGCATTGAACAAGTTATCATGTAAGTCCAAGGACCCAATCTTGGCATTGAACAAGTTATCATGTAAGTCCAAGGAACCAAGCTTGGCATTGAATAAGTTATCATATAAGTCCAAGGTAAGCTTGGCATTGATTCAAGAAGAGATATATCATGTAATACCGTATCTAGGATATGGCTTTGGCATTAAGTTACGTGGGATGAGATTTAGTATCCTCGATTATTCGCAGAAATTCATCGAGCAAATGAGTAAAGTTAAAATGAGATAACAAGAAAGCTAGGTAAGCAAAGATATTACCAAGTTGAAATTGAGTATTTTTTATGTTATGAATGATGAATTAGAGATTATGATTATTAAATTAAAGTATGTTGATCAATGTGATCAAGTGATACAGACACCATGTTTACCTTACAATTATAAGGATAGTAAGTATCATAAGACATGTGAGAATCAGTATGAGTAAGTAAGCTTTAAAGCTGAAATTATGATACCATTGTTAAGTCAAATGGTTTATATTAAGCAAGTTTATTAATCTGTGTTTTACATGCAAACTTACTAAGCTAAATGCTTACGTCTTTAATCCTTTCTTTCTATGTAGTCCCACCAAGCTAACTTGTGGATCGTTGAAGTCGGAGCTCGTAGCACACTATCAATCCTTATTTTGGTATAACCAAGTTATTTTACTAAGTATGGCATGTATAGGAAGTATTCATTTTGAGAACATGTCTTAAGAAAGGCCATTGCATAGGTTATCAAACCATTACTCTTTTGTATATGGCTAAGTGGTTAGCCAAAATTGGTTTTATGTATGTTGCTGTATTCAATAAAGCATGTTGTATAGTTTTTTTAAAATGTATTGGTTTGATTTTGATTTTCGGGTGGTAAATGGCTTGGTAAATAGCCTCTAAGTGCTCACACGGTTAGACACACAGGCGTGTGTCTAGGCCGTGTGAACCCTGCACCTTATTATTTTTAATCATGATAGGCCATGGTACAACCCCACTGCCGTGTGTATGAGCCATGTAGAATACACAGTTTGAACATAGGCGTGTGCCCATACCGTGTGGATCAAGTCAGTATATCAAGGTTTATTACACGGTTTAAGCCTACGAGCGGGTTTAGGCCATGTGAAAATAGTTAGTAACTCCCCACGGTTGATAACATGGGTGTGTCAAGGGGTACACAAGCATGTCTCAAGCCACATGGGCGTGTGACCCCTGCCTTAAAGAAATGTTTTGATTAAGTTTCAAAAGTTTTTAGATATGTGCTTAAGGCATCGTAGGCCCATGTAATGTATGATTAGACTAATATAGAGAAGTTTTTAAGTCAGAACGAAATTTCACAGCCCATAAGTGTATGTTTTAATGAGTTCAAGCATGGTAATATCTCTTATCCTGTCCTAGCCTCGGGCTTGGGTATGGAGTGTTACAGTTTAGACACACACCTGTGTGTCTACCCATGTAGACAATTATCAGGTTATCTACCAAGCCTTTTGCCACCCACATTTTCATACATTCATACCTTATCACATAGCTATACATAACATTAATATAACTCTTAAATTAAAGACATTTGATTATAAAAGAAATAAGTTTTCATCCCATACACTAGGGAGGACTATTTCCCATATAAATACAAACAACTTAGGCCATCATCTATGGCTATACACAAACAAAACATAAATTCTCTTAGGCCAACACAATTTGGCTACATCAACAATAACTTAATCAACCTTAAGTACTAGCCCTATACATGCCATAACTCATAGGGACATGATACCTCATACCAAGTGTCTGTTCGATAGTGTGAAAACATCTAAATTTATCTCCAACCCGAGCTAGCTAAAATAACCTATAGGAGATAAGAAAAGAAGAGGAGTAAGCAATAATGCTTAGTAAGTTCATCCGCATAATCTGACCATTATTGATATTCACTTAATATAGATAACCACAAAGTATTATACTGAGTTTTTCCATTTAACTTATGGCTACTTACTCAACCACTCTTAAAGCCTACTCATTCTATCTCTTACCACATTCTTACCATGCCACAAGCCAATTGCTCATTTAATTAGTACACAATCCTGCACTATTCGCCACAAGATCATATAAAACAACACATCAAGAATTTACAATAAGTCTCTCAAACTACTAATCTCTCGGTGGTTACACACTTAGCCCACCATTGAATCTCTTATAGGGTGGTATTGCACACAGCCCACCAATCATTTATAACTATGGTGATTTCGCACTTAGCTCACCAATCATTTATAAGCAATGGTATCACACACAGCCCATTGATTACTAACGAATCAGATGGTAACGAACACAGCCCATCGATAGTAATATAGTTGATGGTATCGCACACAGCCCATCAATTAATAATATATCAGGTGGTAATGCACACAGCCCACCGATATTAATGTTGTTGATGGTATCATACACAGCCCATCAATTAATAATATATCAGGTGGTGACGCACACAACCCACTGCATTCACAAATATCTATCCTCATACATTTCTCTAATTTAAATGTTTATCCGTAAACATCATCACTCACTATCATTCTTACTTAACTTTCTACGATTCTCATTCTCACTCACACAGTGTATTAACAAATCTCTCTCATACACTAAGGTGTATTGATTACACTTATCCCCTTAGAGGTCCATCATACACTGAATTCATCTCCAACTGTTAAATAACACTATTAAGTATCATACACTTATTGTCACATTGACATCATACCCCTAATAGGGTTATACATGAATTAACATATCGATGCCATGTCCCCGACAAGGTCTTATACTAAGTATCACATCATTTCCATGTCCTTGACATGGTCTTATTTAATATCTCTCACTAAAGCCATATTCCAATATGGTCTTACACGGAACCTTAACTATCATCATTTCATACTATTTACGTTTCTTACCATTCTTAGGTTCAATTCTCTTAACAAATCATCAAAAGACATTTCAAACATTCATTGAGTAATTATACATTCCATACAACATTGGAATATAAAAATAACTCATACGTAATTGCAACATTTGCACATGAACTTACCTCGAGGTCGAAAGGGCCGAAAGGGACCTTTTTGCTCACATTTATCTTTTCACCCGTTCTAGGTCCAAAACTCATTTTCTTTAATCTAGAACAATGTAATATACTGATTTAATCACTTATAAATCATAATATATCATAATCTACACTTTAGACAAAAATGACTATTTTGCCCCTACACTTTGGCAAAATTACGATTTTGTCCCTAGGCTCGTAAATAAATTTTCATCACATTTTCTCGTTAAACAAGCCTAGCTAAACATTTAATCCTCTTACAACTATTCATAATTCCATCAAATTCATTCCTTGCATTTTATTTTGTTGTTTCCCATCATCCTATCATTCATTTTATTCCATAAAAATTCGACAACAAGCATAAACTCTCTCATGGCAAGTCTCTAGACTCTCAACCATGCTACAAATTAGTCCCCTCATTAGCTAGCTTAAGCTTTGGGGACTCTAAAAGTACAAAAATTATCAGGAAAAGTCATCAAAATCACTTACTTGTGAGGAGAAAGGCTTGCTGAAAATTTTGAGCTTCAAAAACCCCATTCTTGCTGCTCATTTTCTATGGATGAAGAGAAGAAATAGAAAAGATGATAGCTTTTTGCTTATTTCAACCTATTTTATTCTTTTTAATCACCTAACATGACCAACATTTAATGCCCTTGTCCCTTAACTTTCCTTGACCACTTAACAAGGCCAAATTGCACATTTGGGACCTCCAATTTATAATTCATAACTATTTGGCACCTCTAGCAAATAAAATAAAACTTTCGCACTTTATGCGACTTAGTCCTTTTTCACAATTTACTTGAAATTGCTAAAATTAAGGCACCAAAATTTTCATGCACCCTTATAAATATGTTATAACACATAAAATAACATGAAAATAATTTTCTCTAGCCTCGGTTTAGTGATTCCGAGATCATTGTTCCGACTAGCCCGTAAATCAGACTGTTACAATTCAACCAAGAGTCGATATCTGTCAATTCATCATAGATTGATACATTTTTATATTAATTCATTTATGTCAAAAAAATATAATAATCATTCAATTTAAACAATGTTTAAGCAATTACAGTTCATATGAACTTGCCTCAATGACTAGGGGTTAGAAGTTAGATCATACTGATTCGAAGCTTTAGCTTTTCCTCGATATAAGTCTGAACGTTGTTTATCTTGATCTAAATAGGTAATTTCAATAAATTAAATACTTCTAGTACTCAATTTAATCCATATTTTATATTTATGCAAAATTACCAATTTGCCCTAATATTTTAACTTTTCACAATTTAGTCCTTAAGCTCGTAAATTGAAATCTAACCATTTTAATCCTCTATTAAAGCTATCCAAACTTCTTAGGGACTTATACTAGCCCAATTAAACCATCATTTCATAAATTTAACATGAAATTTTACTATTTTCATAAATAAATCTCTAAATGCAATTTCATAAAAAAAATCACTTAACAAAACTTGTTTATTTTTCAACAAAGATTCATAATCTATAAATTAACATAAAAAATCATTCATGGATATTCATGGCATAACCCTCAACCTTTAAAAATTTTACAAATTAACCACCGAGCTAGCTAGATTAAGTAAAACAAGCTCAAAAACATAAAAATAATTAAAAATGAGACTCAAAATCATACCATGCAAGGTAGAAAAAGAAATTGAATGCTCTCCCCTTCAAAAATGGTTATTTATGTCCAAGAAAAGAGAAATGGGGAAGATGATAACATTTTCATAGTTTATTTTAGTTTTATTTATCAATTTACCTTTTTACCCTTTAAAAACTATAAAAATTTCATTAAAATCATGTCCATAAACATCCACTATCTCATTAATTGGTATAATTACCATTCAAGTCCTTTAGTTTAAGATTTCATGGCCATTAGACTCCTTTAGCTATTAGAACTCAACTTTTTCACCTTTTACGATTTAGTCCTTTTTACCTAAATAACCATTTAAACATCAAAATTTCTTAACAAAATTTTAATACGACCTTAGCATAATCCTGTAGACCTCATAATAAGAATAAAATAATAACTTGCTCGTCAAAATTGTGGTCCTGAAATCACTATTTTTGACATCACTGAAATCAGCCTGTTACACCAATATTTTTTATAAATAAAACATTAGGGGTTTGATGTAACTAAGTCATCCTAGATGCCTTCCAAAAATCTAGTAGTTTAGGAGTAGAAGTAAAATAATTTTCTTTCGGCTTTTCAATAACTTAGTTGTTTTTCCTCTTGGAATCGATTTTGATCCAAGAGTTTATTTATATAATTGAAGTATTTCATTTTACTTGTTCTTGCATTCAATTTATTTCTTTATTCCAATCAATCAATTTGCTACTCCATTCCCAATTCGATATTCAATCCAGGACTATTCAAATATCTTTTCTCTTCTGAATCAATTGTGTTATTTACATGATTAATTTAACTGGAGTTAAGATTATGAATAACATGAGTGGCTAAATCCCATAGGGGAGATTAACGAATGGATAGAGATGTGAGTAATGAAAGATTTATGGTTTTTTTGGAGAGGGTTGATTGGTATGAATTACGCGTGCTTAAACCACATGAATTGGCAACCCTAGGAAGTTATCATAGGCTAGACAAGGTCGGGAGATAAGATGAACAAAGTAAATCGTAATTTAGCCTAGTTGAGGAAGTGAGGCCAAGGGATAAGCGAGTATCAACCAATCAATTAGTTAATTAGAGGCCAGGAGGTAATAATTGGTTAATTTATAACTAATCCACCCTAAACCCTAATCTAAAGTTAATTACAAACCCTAAAGCGAGTTAATCTTCCTAGTTAGTTTATTGATTTTTATCGTTTGTTTATTTTTCTTATTTATTTGTTTTTGTTATTTGATTTATATTATCAATTTATTTTATGTTTTATCATAATATAAGAATTACTTAGTACTATTTAGACTTATTTTTGTAAAAGGTTTTCATAATTTATTCCATCCTCCTTGGGTACAATCCCTAAAATACTTCCAATTATTTCGTTCTACTAAACTATATTACAATTTGACCCGTGTACGTGCAGGCACTATTGTTCTAATTTCTTATATATTTTTGGTGTTATATTTTACTATAAACAATAACTCGTTTGTAAGCAGCCAAGTTGTTGGCGCCGTTGTTGGGGAGGTTTCAACAATAAATTATGGAAATATTTTGTTTACAATCAATACGATAAGCAGGAACGTGGAGACCTATAGTTACGATTTTAAATTTTTTATTTTTATTTCAATTTTTATTTTATTTTTAGATTGTTTATGACCCAAAGCTCCAGCAATCCAATCGAACCATATCCAGATCTAAATCAAATATTGTGATGCAACTGTCTAAGAATGAACACCGACCCATCCACGGTAATTAATTTGTCTTAGGGCAATCCATTATTTTAGGAGCCACGGGAGTGATAAGGACACATTTGGGAAGAAGTCCCAACGGTTCAGCGGACGTTGTGCAAGTACACCCTACCTACACTAGACGTGGTGCAAGGAAGCATAGAACGACCGATGATTAATGTTAATAATTTTGAAATAAAGGCGGCCACTATTTGAATGATCCAAAACACACTGTAGTTAAAAGGAAACATGGTGGAAGACCCGAATTAGAATTTGAAGCATTTCCTAAAATTATGTGACACCTTAAAGTATAACGGGGTTTTTGACCATCCTGTGCATTTTCGGTTATTCCCATTATCATTATGCGATAATGTGCATGACTGGTAGGACTCATTAGAACCGGGTTCCATTACTACATGGAATGATTTAGTGGAAAAATTTCTATAAATTTTTCTTGATTAGTCGAACCATTTAGCTCTAATGAGAAATTACAAACTTTAAACAATACGAAGGTGAGACTCTGTACGAGGCGTAGGAGTGTTTCAAAACAATGCTAAGGAAGGGTCCACATCATGAGCTGTAAACATGGCTCCAAATACAAATTTGTTATAATGGTGTTGACGGACATATTAGATATGACCTAGATGGAGCATTTGGAGGATCTCTCATGTTTCATACATACGAACAGGCCTACAAAATCATTGAGGATATGACCATGAATTCGTACATATGTCCCAATGAGAGATTCATGTACCAATTTGAGCCTCCAATGACGAAATTTGTGAAGGAAGGGAACGATGACGATCAGATCCAATGAATCCTAAAGAAGTTAAACCATTTGGAAATGCCTGTCAAGTTGATGAGAGAAGAGTCACATTATAAGAACCAACTGACGGGAGGTGAGCTATGCAAATAATAGGGGTCGAGATCCCTATTCAAGTACTTATAATCTTGGTTAGAGAGATCATCTAAACATCAATTCAGGAGGTAACCAAGAAGGTGCGAATCAAGCCCAAACTTGGCAAAATCCTCCTTATCAATCCCCACCAATGCAACAACGAACTGTGGGTAATGACCATTCTGCATGTTGTCAAAGATTCGACCGATTGGAGGGGGAGATGTAAACAATGAAGACGAACATTCCACAAGTCCAAACGGCATGTGGACAACTTGAATCCTGAATGGATAGCCTCTGTGACCAATTGATGATAATGTTCCAAAAACAAAATGGCCAAAGTCTCTCGAACAATACGGGTAATAATCTTCAAGAAGATGGAAAGAAGCACGTAAAGGTGATCGCATTTTGATTAGGCAAAGCATTAAAGTCAATAAGCAATCCCATCCATGAAGAGGAGGAGGTTCCCAAAAAGGTCGACGAACCTATGGAGAAAGAGGAGGAATCTGAGCACCACAAGCCAATTGAGGATGTAGTGAAATCGGTGCCTAATCTAGAAATTTCAACTCAAAGCATAACAAAGATACCCCTGAAATTAAAAGATCCGAGTAGCTTTATGGTTCTAATAGAGATAGGGGATCAATATTGAAGCAAAGCCCTTTTTATTTAGAGGCTAGTATAAATTTAATACCCCTATCAATTTATTGGAAACTCAAACTCTAGGGGTTAAAAAACATACCGATAATGGTACAATTAGCCGATGGATCCTTGGTGCACCCAAAAGGTGTACTTAAGGATACATTGGTCAAGGTACAGAGATATATAATCCCCATCAATTTTTTAGTCCTCGACTGTGAGGAAGATCGAGAAATCCCCACTTTGTTGGGTAGGCCATTTCTGGCAACTTCTAAATCGACAATTGATCTCAGACGAAATGAACTAATTATAAAAATCAATGACGAGGTACAAGTGTTCAAATGTGTTTGTAATTCCCAAAGTGGGGGATTATTTAAGGAGGAATGATATGTTTTATTTAATTTAATCCCTATCGGCCTTTATCGAAAGCATTTCTCGAGTTGTGCATTGTAGGTACTCATAATAGAAGAGAACGAGATAAATGATGAGACTCCAATGGAAGAAGGAGTAATTGAAATGCATGTGGTGGGCGTGAAGAAAGATTGAATTCATGATTAAGGATATCTTCTAGTTTACTTGAAACTCTATTTATATGTACGATCCTGAGCTTAGTGAATAACCTAAAAATTTGAAGGTCTTTAAAATTTTGAAGTGTCGAATTAAGGTTTTTTTTTTTTTGCATAAGATATTAATGCTTACTAGAATCTCCTTAGATTCTTGCCCTCTTTTAAAGCATTCCCTGTTGGTTCCATAGACGTTGACAAATTACAAGCTAATTGAGATATGCTAGAACAACTTACCTCATCTTTTATGACTTGACGATGATCATATTCTTGTTGTGGTGGACTCGACATTTGTAAAAATGAGAATTTAGTGCTTGACTTATTGTGTTCAATTACCAATTCTATTGTTGGCTTTATTTTAAATTGGGTGCTTTCCTGTAACATTATTTCTCCTCCGTACTTATTAGATTTTGGTTGATCATATTCCTAACTTAGGGTTTCTTGGCTATTCAAGATTTCACCTTCCTCCAGGTCTATCGCTATTGGGTTCTCCTTTTCATTAATGTTGACTTTGATTGAACCTGCTACAAATTTTCGTTATATTGATACCATTGTTGTTGTCCTGTGGAACTATTAAGACTTCACCCTTAAGTTGGCTCAGTTCTAGCATTAGTAGTCTTTGATTTTCTTAAATTTCCCATTCTTTTTAGAGTCCGTCTACATAAATTTAATCATCATAGTCTATTTCATCATTTGACCACATGTAATCAAAATTGTCCATGATACTGCTTAATTGATTTTAGTAGTTATTACTACAGGTTTCCTCCTTTTCGAAAGTGTGTGTTGGGATTTCGTGAAGGAAAGAGAAGTGTTAGTAATGAAATATAAATAATTAATGAAAATGAAGTAATAATTTTATCTATAATTTAGATATTTTTTAATTATTCTATTATGTGCAAAAATGTAACATCCAGAATTTGGGGCTATGCATTTTTAATTTAATTGTATGTTGTTGCATGCCTATGTGTAGTTGAGTGTACTTTGGAAGTTTTAGGAACTTCAGTATGTAAGTGAATGCCTTAGAGAAATATTAAATTTTTAAGACTTATGATAGAGCTAAGCAAGATAGGCTTTAAGAAATATTGGCAAGAGGTTTTAAGCATAATAAGTCAATTGGCAAGGTGGTAATGGCGCATGGGTGAATGCATGAGGGGAGAGGTTCAAACCCCCTACCTAGTAAGTGGAAGAATTTTAATTTTTTGATTTCTTTCCTATAGTGTTGGCCAAGCCTTATCTAGAATGGATGGACATTCTTTTAATTTTGGATAGTAGACCATAAGAAAAAGGCAAGTTAGAAGTTATGGTATGGAATCATGAGGTTATGAAAGGATAAGGGGACAAAGGGCTTGAAGAGGGGATGATGTTTTGGAAGCTTTTTCATGGTCATTTGACCATGAACCTAGACGGCATAAGGGGCTAAGGGGGATTGGTTTATTTGTGATAGAAATTAAGGGATTGATGGGGAAGAAATGAGGAGGAAAAAGGGGATCATGTTGGCAAGTGTTGGCCGAATTTTTGCATAAGCATTAGGGGTGAAAGTTGGCCAAAACTTTAACCAATTTGTGCATCTTTTCTTTTCTCCAAACTTTGTTTCTTAGCCAAATACATAATATACAAAAAAATAAACCTTTCTCTTCTCTTTTAGTCATTTGAAATTTTACCATTTCGGTTTTGAGTAGTCTTTTTAGTTTCTTTTCTCCAAAACATATCATCTTTCTCTCCTCTTTGTAACCGAAAATGCCAAATATCAAAGACCATTTTTCTTCTCTTTTTCCCTCATGGCCAAATGCACATAAGCTTCTAAACCCACCTCTTTTCTTTTGAAAATCATCATCATCATCTTCTTCTTTCAATCTTTTATTTTCTCTCTTTCTCTTTCTTCTTCTTTCTCTCAACCGAAACCATCATCTACCATAACCAAAATCACCATTCTTTTCTTCTCTTTTGTCAAACAGAACCATTTCCATTTTTATTTTTTCTTTTCTTTTCTTTTATTGAAAACCAAAACCACCATAGCCAAAAATACTATCTTTTCTCTTCTCTTTTTGTCCAAGCCAAAATCATCATTTATTTTCTTCTATATTGACAAGGCCGAATCTCCTAATAATTCAAGTAAGGATTTTTATCAATTGTTCTCATTATCTTCTTTTAGAATAGCCGATTTAGAAACCTAATTCTCACATTTTCTCCTAGGCCGAATCTTTGAAGGGGATTTTAAGGATTCTTTTTGGTAGCCAACGTTTTAGGAGAGATCATTCGGGATCATCCAAGGTAAATATTATCAATATTTGATTATATCGTTTTTAGATAGATTACTAATCGATTTCATTTTAGGGGACTCAATCGATCGGATATTTTTCGTAAACGTAAGATTTCGGGACTAACAAGATAGGTTCGAAAAGAGCGGTAAGGAGTGTTTGGAAGAGGGGAGGCTCTGTTATACCCTCAAACTTCAAACGAAGGACTGTATCGGGGATCAGAGATTTTCCATCGGGTTGTGCACCCTCTGCTAACGAAGATCGTTTATTTGAAGTCGTGCGTACAACCAAACCACTTTTCATTTGTGGGTTGTCAACGAGTTTTGATCCATCTATCGGAGAGAAACCACGTATAATGGTTGTCTGAGATTTCGAGGGTAAGGAATTAGATCTTTCATCAATAGTGTAGATTATAAGTATTTGCGTATTCTAATCAAGTGTGATAATTAATTAGGTGTCGGCGAGCGGGAAGGTATCGTTCTCACTGTCATAAGGTGTGTAACATTATACTAAATTCTCATAGATCTAAAATAAATGTGATTTGTATGAAAATATGTTTGATAATGGTTGCGGGTACCATCCAGTGGTATACGATATTCAGGTATGTTTACCCCAATATTTTGTTATTATTGCTATATGCATAAATATGAAATAAGTATGACTCTGTTATGATTTTGGGGTATATTGCATAAAATCTGAATAATATGTATGTGCATGGGCATATGGGTGATGTTGATAAAGGGGAAGTGTTCCGGTGGTTTTTACCACATTATCCGGTGACTTCGGTCACATATGTGAATTTGGTGACTTTGGTCACATATATTTTGAATCCGGTGACTTCGGTCACATATTTTGAATCCGGTGACTTCGGTCACAATTGTCTGGTGGCCATGCCACAAAATTATAAGGGCGATGTGCATGTTGACTGCAGCAACTGCCTTCGATGGTGTGTAGCGGATGGAGGGTCGATTTAGTAATCCCCACGGTGTGATTGGTAGGTACGGGTGGTGTGTAGCGGATGGACATTTACGTGGGCCTAGGTTTGCTTTTCATTATATATATGCATACGATTTCTAAATGATTTTATTTGATTTGCTATAAAAATGGGCTTATGGCTAAATATGACTTAAATGGGCTTATGGCTATATGTGTTATTAAATGGGCTTAAAGGCCATGATCAATTGGGCTTTTAGTGTTTTTGTTACACATTGAGTCTATGACTCACCCTTTTATGGGATATCTTTCAGGTGACTCTTAGCACGATGGATCGGGTTAGCGAGGACTACGTGGTGGCCAAAGCTCAACAAAGTATTTTGGAGTTTCTTGTAATAATACCTATTAAGTTTATTTTTATTACCTAGGATTTATTATGGGTTTGGTTATTTTGTAATAAGGCCGCTATGAACTGTTTTAATTTTGTGTTTTGAATTTTTAATCTGCCACGAACAATATTTACTAAATAACTCAACCTCTTTTTTTTTTTTGAAAAATAACTTAAACTGTTTTTGACATCTAAACTTCTATGGTTTTTACAATACTAATAAGTTTTTCATTAAATTTGGTTTTCTTTTAATTTATGATTTTCTCTTAAAAATAACGTTTTAAGAAGATACAAATTTATTTATCAATACGGTTTCAATGCGATCATTAAATTAATCTGTTTTATACAAAACCATCATATTTTCTTAATAAACAATGCGAGATTTAATCAAAGTTTTACTCGGGGAACATATCAAATCCGGTTAGGCTTTTGGGCTGGGTTTGGGGTGTTTCAACTTGGTATCAGAGCCCAGTTTTAAACTCTTGGCCTTGGGTTTTGAAGCCCACAATGTTTTCAAAATTTGGCCCAAATGATTTTTTTTAAATTTTTCTTAAGTTAAAATGGATTTTATAGAAGCATGGCACCCGAGTTCTCGGCCCAGGTCCATCAGGTAAGTACTTTTATTTATAAGGTGATGTGAATGTAAGATACTTTAAGTGATAAGCCTAAGGAAACTATACTTTAGAGACATGGACCCTAGGTGTATGTGTACTACTACAGAAAAACCACTGAATAAATATCTGTTGCATAAAACTTTCTTTTAATAAAAAGTGAAAAGACTCTAATGCATAAGACTTTTTCGTAAAAACAGATAAGACACGTAGTAGACATGAGTTCTAGGGGACGTGGTCGCCGTAGACGTGGTAGAGGAAGAATGGCTGTGTCGGAACCAGTTAGATCTGGTCAAGGTTTCAAAAATGAAGCTCCGCCATTGGCTGTTGGGGTGAAATTTCAAGAGCAAAATGGAGGAGGTGACACAAGATCACAAGTCAGGTCATGCGAGTTTTGGAACAGTAGCGAAGCTAATCTGAAATGGGTCTCGAAAGTCAAGCTAAGAGACTTAGATCAAATGGAGCTGAGATTTTTAGGGGAGTATCTGGAGTAGCTCCGAATGTAGCGGAGTACTGGTTGGAGGCAGTCGAGAGGATCATGAATGATTTGGACTACACTGCTGAAGAAAAGTTGAAAGGTGCTGTTTCACTGATGAGGCCTACCAGTGGTGGCTCACTATCAAGGAGAGTTACCCTGAAGATCGAGTGGATTGGGGATAATTTAAGATTAAATTTGAAGGGAAATACATTGGAGCTAACTACATCGACTATCAGAGAAAGGCATTTTTGAATTTAGTACAAGGAAATAAGTCGATAGCTGAGTATGAAGCAGAGTTCTCACGACTTAGCCGATATGCCAGAGGGATAGTAGCTACTGATTATGAGCGGTGTGTCAGATTCAAGGATGGACTGAGAGATGAGCTGCGAGTGTTGATTACTCCGCACCGAGAAAGAGACTTTGCAGTTTTAGTGGATAGGGCAAGGATAGCTGAAGAAGTTAAGCGGATAGAGAGACAGAACTGAGACAGAGGCCAGAATAAGAATAAGAGGAGCTTTGGGTCTTTAGGGTCATCTAGGAATTTTTAAAAGAAACCAAGAGTTGATAGGCCGCGAGGTCAGCAGATTGCTACGGGAGGACAACATCGTACTTGTGCTTAATGTGGGAAGATGCACCCGGGAGAATGTTGGAAAAAGACCGAGGGATGTTTCAAGTGCAGGTCTAAAGATCATATGATCAAGGATTGCCCGATGAATTCAGATAATAATCGCCTAGCGTGTCGAGGTGTTAATCAGTGGCGAGAGGTGGACAAAATTGATAAGGGTCGTGGTCCAAATGGAAGAAGTAATGGTTCTAGTAGAGGTCACGGGACTTCGAGCAGAGGCGTGTTAGCTCGAGGTAAGACGACCAGTCCGGTATATGCGATTCAATGCAAAGAGGATAGTGACCTTTTGATGTTATCACGGCACGTTTCGATTTACAGGTTGCCCTTTATTGCTTTGATAGATATAGGGTCAACTCATTCATACATCGCTAGTGAAGTATCCGGAACTTTGCATGTGACTTCGACATCGTACCTAGGAAAATGATCGTATTTAGTCCTTTAGGATGATGAGTAATAGACAAACTTTTTAAGGAAGTGCCTTTAGAAGTTCAAGGATGCAATTTTGGTGATTTAATGGAGTTGCCATTCGGGAATTGACCGATCTTAGGCATGGACCGCTAGTGAAGTATCGTGCAAATGTGGATTGTGCTGCTAAGCGGATGTCATTAAGAACTATTGATGACAAAGAAGTTGTGGTGATAGGCGAGAGACGAAATTACTTATCAAATGTAGTATCTGCCTTTAAGGCAGAAAAGATGGTTAGAAAGGGATGTGTGGCTTTTCTGATGTTGGTGAGTGCCTTGGAGGCTAAGGAGGCAACTGTTGAAGAGGTCAGGACTGTGAGTGAATTTGTAGATGTTTTTTCGGAAGAAATTCCAGGATTGCCTTCGGATCGATAGGTAGAATTTGGGATTGATTTATTGCCTAGAACGGCACCAGTTTCTATTGCTTCTTATAGAATGGCACCGAAGGAGTTAGTTGAGCTCAAGGCTCAGATATAGGAGTTACTTGATCATGGATTTATCCAACCTAGTGTGTCTCCATAGGGAGCACCGGTCCTATTCGTGAAGAAGAAGGACGGAACGATGAGGATGTGTATAGACTACCGACAGTTGAATAAGGTGACTATCAAGAACAAGTATCCTTTGCCGAGGATCGACAACTTGTTCGATCATCTTAAGGGAGCTGCGGTATTCTCAAAGATAGATCTAAGGTCGGGGTATCATCAGCATAAGGTGAAAGAAGCGGATATCCATAAGACAGCTTTCCGAACAAGATATGGGCATTATGAATTTCTGGTAATACCGTTCAGATTGACGAACGCCCCAGCTGCGTTCATGGATATGATGAATCGGGTTTTCCAACCCTACTTGGATCAGTTCGTCGTGGTATTCATAGACGACATCCTAGTGTATACTAAGTCTGAGATGGAACATGATAAGCATCTCTGATTAGTGTTGCAAGTTTTAAGGGAGAAGAAACTTTATGCCAAATTCAGCAAGTGTGAATTTTGGCTGAAGGAAGTTGTGTTCTTAGGCCATGTGGTGTCGACAGAAAGAATAAGGGTGGATCCTCGGAAGATTGAGGCAGTACTAGATTGGAAACCACCTAAGTCCGTATCTAAGGTTCGCAGTTTCTTGGGATTAGCAGGCTATTACCGAAGATTCGTCGAAGGATTCTCATCGATAGCTGCACCTTTGATGAAATTGTTACGAAATGAGGTACCTTTCGTATGGGCAGATAAGCAGTAAGAGAGCTTTGAGAAGCTTAAGAGGGTTTTGACCAAAGCTCCGGTTTTGATTCAGCCTGAGGCAGGGAAGGATTTCGTGGTGTACTGTGACACTTCTCACACAGGATTAGGATGTGTTCTGATGCAAGATGGGAAGGTAGTTGCATATGCATCTTGGCAGTTAAGGCCACATGAGGTAAATTACCCGACGCATGACTTGGAGTTGGCAGCGGTGGTCTTTGCTCTTAAGGTATGGAGACATTATTTATATGGGGAAAAGTCAGTGATATACACGGATCACAAGAGTCTGGAATATATACTGACTCAGAAAGAACTAAATTTGAGGCAACGAAGGTGGATAGAGTTGTTTAAAGACTACGACTGTTCTATTGAGTATCACCTGGGCAAGGCGAATGTGGTGGTAGACGCTCTAAGTCGGAAAGTGGTGTTAGATCTAAGGGTGATGTTTGCACATCTTAGTCTTTATGATGACGGAAGCTTGCTGGCAGAATTACAAGTAAAGCCGACGTGGTTGAGTCAAGTGAAAGAGAGACAGTTGGTAGACGATGATCTGAGTGCAAAGCTACGACAGATACAGAATGGGGAATTAGAAGATTTTGGTATTAACAACAATGGGGTATTGTGTTTCAAAGGTAAAATCTGTATGCCGAGGGATCAGGAGTTAAGGCAAAAGATTCTTCAGGAGTCGCATGGTAGCCCCTATGCTATGCATCCTGGAGAAAGTAAGTTATACCGAGATTTACGAGAAAAATTTTGGTGGCCTGGTCTTAAGCGGGAAGTTACGGAGTTTGTAGGAAAGTGCTTAACGTGTCAACAAGTCAAGACTGAACATCAAGTACCTTTGGGATTGATACAGCTGATAAAGATTTCGCAGTGGAAGTGGGAGAGAATCACCATGGACTTTGTTAGTAGGCTTCCTCTTACGCCTACTAAGAAAGACTCGGTATGGGTGATAGTGGACTGATTGACGAAATCTGCACATTTTATCCCAATTTGGGTTGATTACTCTTTGCAGAAATTGGCAAAGTTATATGTGGCTGAGATTGTGAGATTGCATGGAGTGCCAGTGTCAATTATTTCGGATAGGGATCCGAGGTTTACGTCTCGGTTTTGGAAAGCATTGCATCAAGCTTTGGGCACCAGATTGGACTTCAGTATGGCATTTCATCCACAGTCTGACGGCCAGTCTGAGCGAGTAATTCAAGTCTTAGAGGATATGTTAAGGGATGTGTGATAGATTTAAGAGGAAGTCGGGAGGAGTTCTTAACTTTAGCGAATTTATGTACACAACAATGCTTATGAAGCCAGATTCGGATGGCACCGTATGAAGCACTATATGGACGGAAGTGTCGCACTCCTACGTATTGGATGTAACTAGGGAACGCCATATTTTGGGTCCGAAATGGTGGTGAATCCAAGAAAAGGTTAAGGTAATTCAGGCTCGGTTAAAAGAAGCATCTGACAGAAAAAAGTCGTACGCAGATCTTAAGTGAAAAGAAATAGAGTTTGCTGTAGGGGATCAAGTTTTCCTAAAGGTTTCACCTTGGAAAAAGGTGATGAGATTTGGTCACAAAGGAAAGTTAAGTCCCAGGTTCATCGGACCTTATCGGGTTTTGAAGCGGGTCGGACTTGTGGCATATCAGTTAGAATTGACTTTGGAGTTGAAGAAAATGCACGATGTGTTCCATATTTCAATGTTACGCCATTATCGGTCGGATCCATCTCATATAGTGCCAGTTGAGGAGGTGAAATTAAGACCAGATTTGTCATATGATGAGGAGCCAATTCAAATCCTGGAGCGGGATGTAAAGGTGTTACGGAGAAAATCGGTTCCTCTCGTCAAAGTATTATGGCGTAATCATGGATCGGAAGAAGCTTCGTGGGAGCCAGAAGAAGCAATGCGATAGCAATACCCTCACTTGTTCTAGCCAGATAATTTTGGGGTCGAAATTATTTTAATGGGGTAGAACTGTAACATCCAGAATTTGGGGGCTATGCATTTTTAATTTAATTGTATGTTGTTGCATGCCTATGTGTAGTTGAGTGTACTTTGGAAGTTTTAGGAACTTCAGTATGTAAGTGAATGCCTTAGAGAAATATTAAATTTTTAAGACTTAAGATAGAGCTTAGCAAGATAGGATTTAAGAAATATTGGCAAGAGGTTTTAAGCATAATAAGTCAATTGGCAAGGTGGTAATGGCGCATGGGTGAATGCATAAGGGGAGAGGTTTGAATCCCCTAGCTAGTAAGTGGAATAATTTTAATTTTTTGCTTTCTTTCCTATAGTGTCGGCCAAGCCTTATCTAGAATGGATGGACATTCTTTTAATTTTGGATAGTAGACCATACTAAAAAGGCATGTTAGAAGTTATGGTATGGAATCATGAGGTTATGGAAGGATAAGGGGACAAAGGGCTTGAAGAGGGGATGATGTTTTGGAAGCTTTTTCATGGTCATTTGACCATGAACCTAGACGGCATAAGGGGCTAAGGGGGATTGGTTTATTTGTGATAGAAATTAAGGGATTGATGGGGAAGAAATGAGGAGGAAAAAGGAGATCATGTTGGCAAGGTGTTGGCCGAATTTTTGCATAAGCATTAGGGGTGAAAGTTGGCCAAAACTTTAACCAATTTGTGCATCTTTTCTTTTCTCCAAACTTTGTTTCTTAGCCAAATACATAATACACATAAAAAAAATAAACCTTTCTCTTCTCTTTTAGTCATTTGAAATTTTACCATTTCGGTTTTGAGTAGTCTTTTTAGTTTCTTTTCTCCAAAACATATCATCTTTCTCTCCTCTTTGTAACCGAAAATACCAAATATCAAAGACCATTTTTCTTCTATTTTTCCCTCATGGCCGAATGCACATAAGCTTCTAAACCCACCTCTTTTCTTTTGAAAATCATCATCATCATCTTCTTCTTTCAATCTTTTATTTTCTCTCTTTCTCTTTCTTCTTCTTTCTCTCAACCGAAACCATCATCTACCATAACCAAAACCAACATTCTTTTCTTCTATTTTGTCAAACCGAACCATCTTCCATTTTTATTTTCTTCTTTCTTTTCTTTTATTGAAAACCGAAACCACCATAGCCAAAAATACTATCTTTTCTCTTCTCTTTTTGTCCAAGCCGAAATCATCATTTATTTTCTTCTATATTGACAAGGCCGAATCTCCTAATAATTCAAGTAAGGATTTTTATCAATTGTTCTCTTTATCTTCTTTTAGAATAGCCGATTTAGAAACCTAATTCTCACATTTTCTCCTAGGCCGAATCTTTGAAGGGGATTTTAAGGATTCTTTTTGGTAGCCAACGTTTTAGGAGGGATCATTCGGGATCATCCAAGGTAAGGATTATCAATATTTGATTATATCGTTTTTAGATAGATTACTAATCGATTTCATTTTAGGGGACTCAATCGATCGTATATTTTTCGTAAATGTAAGATTTCGGGACTAACAAGATAGGTTCGAAAAGAGCGGTAAGGAGTGTTTGGAAGAGGGGAGGCTCTGTTATACCCTCAAACTTCAAACGAAGGGTTGTATCGGGGATTAGAGATTTTCCACCGGGTTGTGGACCCTCTGCTAACGAAGATCGTTTATTTGAAGTCGTGCGTACAACCAAACCACTTTTCGTTCGTGGGTTGTCAATGGGTTTTGATCCATCTATCGGAGAGAAACCACATATAACGGTTGTCCGAGATTCCGAGGGTAAGGAATTAGATCTTTCATTAATAGTGTAGATTATAAGTATTAGCATATTCTAATCAAGTGTGATAATTAATTAGGTGCCGGCGAGCGGGAAGGTATCGTTCTCACTGTCATAAGGTGTGTAACATTATACTAAATTCTCATAGATCTAAAATAAATGTGATTTGTATGAAAATATGTTTGATAATGGTTGCGGGTACCATCCAGTGGTATACGATATTCAGGTATGTTTACCCCAATATTTCGTTATTATTGCTATATGCATAAATATGAAATAAGTATGACTCTGTTATGATTTTGGGGTATATTGCATAAAATCTGAATAATATGCATGTGCATGGGCATATGGGTGATGTTGATAAAGGGGAAGTGTTCCGGTGGTTTTTACCACATTATCCGGTGACTTCGGTCACATATGTGAATTTGGTGACTTTGGTCACATATATTTTGAATCCGGTGACTTCGGTCACATATTTTGAATCCGATGACTTCGGTCACAATTGTCTGGTGTCCATGCCACAAAATTATAAGGGCGATGTGCATGTTGACTGTAACAACTGCCTTCGATTGTGTGTAGCGGATGGAGGGTCGATTTAGTAATTCCCACGGTGTGATTGGTAGGTACGGGTGGTGTGTAGCGGATGGACATTTAGGTGGGCCCGGGTTTGCATTTCATTATATATATCCATGTGATTTCTAAATGATTTTATTTGATTTGCTATAAAAATGGGCTTATGTCTAAATATGACTTAAATGGGCTTATGGCTATATGTGTTATTAAATGGGCTTAAAGGCCATGATCAATTGGGCTTTTAGTGTTTTTGTTACACATTGAGTCTATGACTCACCCTTTTATGGGATATCTTTCAGGTGACTCTTAGCACGATAGATCGGGTTAGCGAGGACTACGTGGTGGCCAAAGCTCAACAAAGTATTTTGGAGTTTCTTGCAATAATACCTATTAAGTTTATTTTTATTACTTAGGATTTATTATGGGTTTGGTTATTTTGTAATAAGGCCGCTATGAACTGTTTTAATTTTGCGTTTTGAAATTTTAATCTGCCACGAACAATATTTACTAAATAACTCAACCTCTTTTTTTTTTTTTTTGAAAAATAACTTAAACTGTTTTTGACATCTAAACTTCTATGGTATTTACAATACTAATAAGTCTTTCATTAAATTTGGTTTTCTTTTAATTTATAATTTTCTCTTAAAAATAACGTTTTAAGAAGATACAAATTTATTTAACAATACGATTTCAACGCGATCTTTAAATTAATCTGTTTTATACAAAACCATCATATTTTCTTAATAAAAAATACGAGATTTAATCAAAGTTTTACTCGAGGAACATATCAAATCCGGTTAGGCTTTTGGGCCGGGTTTGGGGTGTTTCAAAAAATTAAAATTAATATAGTCATGTTGTCTCCTCGACAACAGTGCCAACAACTTGACCGCCTTTGGACGTACCAGCATCTAGAGTAAGAAACTAGCATAAAAGATATGAAATAAGTGGTATCCGCAAGTATACGGGCCAGGTTGTAATATAGTTACAATAAAGAAAATGAGTATTCCGAGGATCGTACCCAAGGGAGGCGAGTACTAAATTAATCCTAATCTAAACAAAAATATACCTAATTAGTACTTTAAATAAATTATATTACAAATAAACATAGAGAGATATTTTTGGGGTTTTACTAATAATAAAAAACAACATATATAAGGAGACTTTGGGAAACGAAAGATGTAAACTGAATCAGATCTAGGCATGGGTGTTTAGCTTGCTTTAGTAATCATAACCAACTACCTCTTCGGGTTTCTATTCAATCAATTAGTTGTCACCTTAGTAGGTTCTCTTGATCTTCAACTAAACTAATGAGTCGGTAAAGGCTACTTATCTCTTGACTTCACAGTCCAGACCGGTTTAGGGCTAAGGTATTCATGGATAGACCATACCAATTTTGTGTTAATTTCCACCTAAATGACTTTCTAGGGTCATCAAGCCTAGGGTTTAAGTCCTTCCTCTCTCAAACAGCTGATCCGCCAATAAATCCCTACACAACAATTAATTAGTCATACCTCCACTCTCTACTCCCCTGTAAGAGGGTTAGTTCCTTGTGGATATCATAAACACAATAAACTTGATGTGAAAGATAAACATGAATAATAAATCAAGAGAAAAGATTTAAGAGAATCCTAAATTGTATTGAATGAAGTACAAAATCCACAAAGAGTTGATCGAGCCTATGATAAACCATAATATGAACATATTTTAATTCTACATTTAGTATGTTTTTGAATGATTTATCCCTTTAATTATGGAAATAGGTTCTCATAATCCCTTGTTTTCATGTTTTATACTCAGGAGAGCACCAGAGGATGAAAAGAACGAGAAATGGGCCAAAAACGGAGAAAATGGGACAAGTACAAAATACACACGGCCTGTCTCTCGAAATACACGGTTGCACCTCTTTCATAGGTTCGACCACGGCCTGGCCTCGACTTACATGGGCATGTGCCATTGACGTGTCCCTGCCACAGCAAAGAAGAGTTTCATTCGGAATAGGGTACTTAGAGGCAAAGAAAACCATTCCAAAAGCCTATATAAACACCCTAGAGGCCAATCTTAAAGGCAGCGTTTAGCAGGGCAGTTCAGCTAGGCCAAGGAGCCAAGCCAGAGGGGGCCGAATTGTGGGATTAACTCGAAGAAAACCAGTTGATTCATCTCAAGAGGCCAGAATCATACTCAAGACTGATGATCTATCTTTCAATTCCTTCAGGGGATTTTAGGGTTTTCTTATGTTTTGTTTTATATTTTCTTATGAGATGTTTTCTTTTATAATTATGAAATAAACCTCTCAGATACCTGAGGGGGATGAAACCTAAGACGAATCTTGTTATTGTTATCTGAGTTGCATGATAAATACTTGATTTGTTCTTAACTGTGTGTTCTTAATTCTTGTTTTGGTATTTTTGAGATATTGATTCAAGTACTGATGTACTTAGGTGGTGGAGCAAAAGTCCCTACCTAAGAGTATATCTAGCATAGTTAAGCGGAGTTGAACGCAACCTTAGAAATAGGATGACATAAATCTGCCAGATTAGGGTCAAACCTAATATGGGAGTCCATAGATTGAGTTAATGTAATTGTAGGGGTTTAATTAGAAAGAAATTTCAATTAATCAACCTAGGGTTAGATGTTAGTAGCCTCGAAAGAGGTATTAATATAAATTAGGGAATCCTACGGATCAAGTCAAGTGAATAAATCGTCTGGTTCAGAGTTAGATAACAAGTGAAGTTTAGGTGGATTCTTCCTCAGGTATTGTCTTAATCAATTGGCTTTTCCCACAAGTATTTCCCCAATTCAATCTCTTTATCTTCACATCTTTAGCTTAGTAGTTAAGTTAATTCTAGATTAGATAACAATTCCCTTAATTATTAGGCTAAATAATAGAAAGAAAGTTAGTATTAGTAATTTTAGTTCCCTTGGGTTAAACAATCCGATCTTGCCACTAAACTATACTACTGTTCGATAGGTGTGCTTGCCTCAATCGTTTTCTTAGTTAGTTTTCAGGTTCTATCATTCTTTTTTTTATAAATTTTTAAGACTCTGAAACACGATCAAGTTTTTGGCGCCATTGCCGGGGAACTAAAATATTAAGAAAGCTCAATTTTTATTACTTTAGCCATATTTTATTTTATTTTATTTTATTTTGCAATTAAATTTTATTTTTACTTTTCTAAATTTTCTTTTTCTTTTTCTTTTCCTGGTAGGTACCTCTAGTTTATGACTAGAAGGAACTCGACAGGACCATTACTTTACGACAATGAAATCAAAAGCACAGTTCACAAAAACTGAAGAGAAATAAGGAGAAGCCTACAATACATACAAGAAGAGCAAGAAGACGAAATTAATATGAACGAGAGATGGCTGAGAATAATCTGCTACCTCAGGAAGTGGCCGAACACCATGCTTCTTGAACTATGTATGATTATGCTGAACCTAATTTAACAGGAATTGAGTCAAGTATTGTTAGACCTACTATAGCTGCTCATAATTTTGAACTGAAACCTAACATTATACAAATGATACAGCAATTTGTTCAATTTGGTGGTTTGCAGGATGAAGATCCAAATAATCACTTAGAAAATTTCCTAGAATTTTGTGATACTTTCAAAATTAATGGTGTTTCTGATGATGCCATCCGTCTTCGGTTATTTCCCTTCTCTTTAAGGAATAAAACTAAACAGTGGTTGAGGATCAATCACTACATGGGATCAAATGACCGAAAAGTTTTTATTAAAATATTTTCCGCCGGCCAAAATGGCCAAATTAAGGAATGATGTCTCTTCTTTTGTGCAAATGGTAGAAACATTATACGATGCATGAGAGAGATACAAAGATCTATTGAGAAGGTGTCCACACCATGGATTACCCTTGTGGCTACAAGTCCAAACTTTTTACAACGGTGTGAACCCTTCAATAAGACAATTAATTGATTCAGCAGCTGGCAGAACCCTGAATAACAAAACTCTTAAGGCAGCCTATGAGTTTATAGAGGAGATGTCACTGAACAACTATCAGTGGCAAGTTACAAGGACAAGGCCAACAAAAAATAGCCAGAATATTTATCCTCGACGCAGTCACCATGCTATCAAATCAGGTAAAGATGTTAAATAAAAAGGTTGATGGTTTATGTGGTTCTCTGTAGGTACATCCAGTTATGCAATGTGTCTCAAATATAGGAGGTGTGGCGAATCCTGAGTACCCACCCTACAATAATAACATGGAAAGTGAACAGATAAACTATACGGGTAACAATTTCAGATCTCAAAATAATCATTATAGTAATACCTATAATCCAAGTTGGATGAACCATCCCAATTTCTCATGAGGAGGTCAAGAAAATCAAAGACAACACCCCCCTCAAAACTTCCAACAACAGCCCTACATACAGGAAAAGAAGCTGAACCTTGAGTAGTTGCTGACAAAATTCATCGCGGTGTCGAAAACATGGTTCCAAAACACCAAAATAACACTTAAAAATCAACAAGCATCGATTAAAAGAATCGAGAACCAGTTAGGGCAACTCGTTAAGCTGATCTCCAAAAAACCACAAGGTAGCTTGCCAAGTAACACTGAGACTAACCCAAAGGAGCAACTTCAAGCAATAACAGCTCAAAGTAGTGAAGGGTTAGTAGAACCCGAATCCAAGCCAAGGCAAGAATCGGTAATTAAAAAATACCAACCTCGAATCCTATATCCCGATGCAATGAAGAAGGAAAATTTTGATGAACAGTTTAGTAAGTTTCTTAAACTCTTAAAAAAAATTACATATTAACTTACCGTTTCTTAAAGCTTTTTCGCAGATGCCAGATTCAAGGAAATTTTTAAAAGAGCTTTTAACAAACAAGAGAAAGTTAAACGAGAAACCGTATGTAGAACTGAACGCAGTGTGCTCAACAATGTTACAAAACAAACTACCACAAAAATTAAAAGATCCAGGGAGTTTTACAATTCCCTGTTTAATTGGTAGTTTATCTGTTGATAATGATTTAGCTGATTTAGGGGCAAGCATCAATGTTATGCCATCTAAAATGTTTAAACTGCTAGGTCTAGAGAAACCCAAGCAAACTAGGATGAGTATTCAACTAGCGGATAAGACTATTCAAATTCCTAGGGGTATAATTGAAGATGTACTAGTTAAAGTTGACAAATTCATATTCCCCATAGACTTCGTTGTTTTAGATATGGATGAAGACAATAGTATCCCCCTAATTCTAGGCAGACCCTTTCTAGCAACTGCCAGATCTAAAATTGATGTTTGTACAAGTGAACTCATACTTCGTGTAGGTGACAAATTAATCAGTCTTCAAGCTCTCGACTCAGCTAGGATATCAAATGATAAAGGTGAGGACGTAAATTCTATTGATAATCACTCGGTTAAACTTCCTTTTCAGGAAGTACCACGAAACTACACCACTGAGCCAGATCCTACACCTCATACCAACAAGGAAATATCTCATGATGAACGACGGCTTTAGATCGATGAACTAGACGAGTAAAAAGCACACTTCAAGGAGAAATCAAAACCACACGAAGTGAAACTGAAGGAAACCCCAGAAGAACTTAAAGGAACATCAAATCACTTCAAAATAGGAGATCAGGTACTGTTAGAGAAAACAGACCCACAAATCACCACTTCAGACCACAATACAAACAAAGAGATCCCTTTTAAAGTAATTAATATCTTCCCATACGGCACAGTCGAGGTAAGCAATCCTACATTCAGCACTTTCAAGGTAAATGCTACTCGACTCAAACCATATAATGATAGGATGAGAAAGGATTTCTTGCTTCTTAAACCACCATGAATGTGCGAATGAGAGGTAAGTTTAGCTTAAGACTTTAAACAAGCACTTCTCAGGAGGCAACTCGTGCACTATCCCTAATTATTTTTATTTCTTTTTCTTTTAGCACCTAACTACAAACTAATCAAGTTAATGAAGCACAGATTTCCACATCACACAGCCTTACACACGGTAGTGGTCGTAGCTGTTTGGATACTACGGACATTAGTACTGGCATGGCAGAGATAGTACGAGACAGGACAAGAAAAATATCTTCGAGTCACGGGCTCCAACTACCACCACGGCCGTGCGACACAGCCGTGGCCGACACTATTGAACCAACACGGGCATGACAATCTAAAAACCAAGCGTGGAAGAAACGATTGAACCACCGCACGGCTGCACGATACGGCCGTGTGACACTACACGCCCATAGAACACGGGCGTGGGGATGTACTAGAGCTAAAAATTTTTATTTAAAGCACCCCTCTCCCCTTCCCACCCATTCCCCATTCACTCTTTCATAACACCTACACTCCCCTCCACTTTTCACTTTCCTCTTTATTCATTCTCTAAGTCCTTAATCTTTACCTCATCCATGTCGAAGAAACGGAAGGATACTATCCTAGTTTCCCTGTGTGAGACTAATCTTCATAAGTTCATGCTGGTCGCTTCATTAACTCGATAGGAAAAGGACCTTTGAGTCCATATATTTTCTTTTTTTCTTTTCTCGTCTCTTTTAATTTCCTTATCTTTATTTTTCTTTTATTAAATTTAGTTTATTCGATTCTAGTTTCTTGGTTTTAGGTTCTTCAGGCTGCTTGGGAATCACACACCACGGCCTTAGAATTCACACCCACCTCGCTTACCATCTAACTATAAGGACCTTTCGATCCATTAATCGAGATTATCGACGACCACCACACCACGACCATTGCCAACTTAAGGAATCCATCCAAAAATCAGGAAGCTTTACTTCTCCCTATATCTTATGATTCCATATATATCTTTGTACATTGAGGGCAATGTACATCTTAAGTGTGGGGGGTGAAAGTTTACTTAAAAAAGTGCCTAACTTTTTCCATTATTCTCAAATCCCTAAATGATATCTTGTCTTAAGTAATTTTCTCATATCACTAATTAGAATGAAATTCCTATTGAATTATGATTTTTATTGATATGTTTTAGAATAAATCATAGTTAATTGTGTATGGATGATTTAAACTATTAAGATAGTAGAGAATCAAGCATGATAAGTCTATTTTCAAAAAATTAAAATTCTGTTAGGTTGTCTACCTAAATTTAATTATTACCCTGAAGTTTGAAATTGATAAGGTTTTCATCAAAAACCCATAATTTTTGTGAGATTTTGAACCTTTTAGAGCATACATTCTTTTCGTGCTCACTTTATTGATTATGTGTGTGTCAACATTAATTTTTTATTTCAATTATACATGTCGAGACCACATCATTGATTTTATATACTGAGATGATAAAGGCACTTAAGATTTAACCCAATAACTCCACTAAAAGCCTACCTTCATAATTAACCCCTAGTAAACCCCATTGATCCTAACAACCCTTTTTATTGATTCACCCACTAATATTAACACAAAACACATCGTGTATTTGTTATCACCATTCCTTTTGACTACCCTTCTATCGAGACTTGATTTGAGCAGTTGCCTAATTATTTTAATTTCAGTTGTTGAAGTTTTCTCATATTATGTATTTATTTGATTTGATTTAAAAAAAAAATGAAGTATATTCATTATTGGTTCTATAATTAAGTGAGCTTATACATTTAAATTCAACATCTTGAAGAAAAAGCTCGTATTATTAGTTTCAAATTTTCAATTTATGTAATTATTTAGCATTAGTTCAATTTTTTTAATTAGGTAAATTGTCAATTCAATCTTGATATTAACCTTTTAATTCAGCGTTTGTCCACACCTTTAACCTAAGCCCCGTTACAACCCTTTAAAGACCTTTTGATTTGTGTATCATCTCATTTTACAGTGGTGGAGATTTGATTTTCAAGCAAGCCTATGGGATAAACTTTTCATGTTCAACTTTTGAGAGCTTAATTTCGAACCTTAAACACTTTGGGTGATTTGATTAAATCTTTAGTGAGGATGTCAACCCTTGTCGATTTTGAATCAAAGGTAATTATTCAGATAAGGGGAAACACCTATATTTTTTCGTGCTACAAACTATGATTTTGATTGTTTGAATCTTTAGGACTCTTTGAGTTGAATTATCCATGTATGAATTATCTATGAATTATTATAAGGCATTATCGATGAATATTATGAATTGAGGAAGTTCGTTTTAATTGTGGGTTGAAAATTTTGCTTTAGGTAAAGCAAAAGCTTAAGTGTGGTGGTATTTGATAAACCATAATATGAACATATTTTAATCCCATATTTAGTATGTTTTTGGATGATTTATCCCTTCAATTATGGAAATAGGTCCTCCTAATCCCTTATTTTCATGTTTTATACTCAAGAGAGCACCGGAGGATGAAAAGAATGAGAAACTGGCCAAAAATAGAGAAAATAGGCCAAGTACAAATTAAACACGGCTTGTCCCTCGAAATACACGGCCGTGCCTCTTTTATAAGTTCGACCACGGCCTGGCATCGACTTACACGAGCGTGTGCCATGGGTGTGTCCCTATCGCAGCAAAGAAGAGTTTCATTCAGAATAGGGTACTTAGAGGTAAATAAATCCATTCCAAAAGCCTATATAAACACCATAGAGGCCAATATTAAAGGCAGCTAGGCCAAAGAGCTAAGCTAGAGGGGCCAAATTGTGGGATTAAATCGAAGAAAGCTAGTTGATTCATCTCAAGAAGCCAGAATCATACTCAATACTGAGGATCTCTCCTTCAATTCCTTCAGGGGGTTTTAGGGTTTTCTTATTTTTTGTTTTATATTTTCTTCAGAGATATTTTCTTTTATAATTATTAACTAAACCTCTTAGATACCTGAGGGGGATGAAACCTAAGACGAATCTTTTTATTATTATCCGAGCAGTATGATAAATACTTGATTTGTTCTTAACAATGTGTTCTTAATTCTTGTTTTGGTATTTCTGGGATATTGATTCAAGTACTGATGTGCTTAGGTGGTGGACCAAAAGTCCCTGCCTAAGAGTAGATCTAGCATAGTTAAGCAGAGTTGAACGCAACCCTAGAAATAGGATGACGTAAATCTACCGATTAGGGTCAAACCTAATATGGGAGTCCATAGATCGAGTTACTGCAATACTAGGGGTTTTAATTAGAAAGAAATTTCAATTAATAAACCTAGGGCTAGATGTTAGTAGCCTCAAAAAAGGTATTAATATAAATTAGGGAATCCTACAGATCAAGTCAAGTGAATAAATTGCCTGGTTTAGAGTTAGATAACAAGTGAAGTTTAGGTGGATTATTACTCGGGTATTGTCTTAATCAATTGGTTTTTCCATAAGTATTTCCCCAATTCAATCTCTTTGTCTTCACATCTTTAGCTTAGTAGTTAAGTTAATTCTAGATTAGACAACAATTCCCTTAATTATTAGGCTAAATAATAGAAAGAAAGTTAGTATTAGTACTTTTAGTTCCCTTGGGTTTGACAATCTGGTCTTGCCACTAAACTATACTACTGTTCGACAGGTGCGCTTGCCTCTATCGTTGTCTTAGTTAGTTTCCAGGTTCGATCATTATTTTTTATAAATTTTTAAGACTCTGACACACGATCAGTCTATAAATCAGATCTCCCAACAAACACAAAGATAAAAGCTAGAAATAACCTAAAACCTAAGAAAAGGGAAAAACTGAAAATTGAAATTACAAAGAAAATTTTAAAGTATCAAAAGCCAATTCTATCGAGTGTTAAATGAGCCTATTTATAGATTTAGGGTTCTTGTCATCCTCAACCCTAGGTTAGCCGATGCTCTCGTATTTTACATTTGATTGGGCAGACCAAAATGCCCTTGGCTCTTAAATGTTTCTCGTACAAGACCAATGTCACAACACCCTAGTGCCCGTGTCGTGACATCAAAGGTAGTATGGTCAGCCTCAGGTTGGTTTTAAGGGTCTATTGTGACATCCATTGCTATGTCGTGACATCAAAGGTAGTCTTGGAATTCTTATACTTTGCTCCCTATGTTGCGACATCAAACTCCCCATGTTGCAACATAGTGACCAGTATTGAGTTTGTACGCCCTCTGATGGTCTCCTGCACACTCACTAAGTATTTTAGCTCACCCTCAGGTCTTATTTTGCCCCTAAAGTCGATAAAAGACTCTGATTATAGTTTTTATTGAATGTAAACAAACTATGAAAACTTAATTAAAACATAATAAAAGTGCTTGTATTCAAGCTTTTGAAGTGCGAAAACTAGTTTAATCTATTACACCGAATTATGGTAGATCAAAATTGATGATGATGATGAGGATGAAGAGGAGGAAACCCTAATCGTGCCACCGGAATATGAGCGAGTATTTTGACCTGATCGCTCATCGAAGAAGGGCGTGGTTGTAACAACCATTTTTTAGTGAAATCAAAATAGTGGTTTCAGGACCACGAATATGACATCAAAAAAATTATTTTAATATTATTTTAATGTTTACAACATGTTAGTAGTGTCATATAAAAATGTCGTGAAGAAATATTATCGTTTGCATTCTTAATTTGATAAAAAAGGGCCAAATCGCGTCAAGTGTAAAACTTGGGATATATTAGTAAGAGGTGTCAATTTGCTATGAAAGTGAAACATGAGTAGCTTTAAGTGGTAATTAGACCATTAATATTATTAGTGGAAAAAGTTGGACATTATTTTAGTATGTTAATTTTGTAATTAATAAAATAAACTGACATTAAAATAAGAAAAATAAAGGTACCATCTTTCTTCTTCATTCTTCAACTGAAAATTAAACTAGAAAGCCATTAAAGACCATCCAAGCATTCAGTCAACATTTATTCTTATGCATGTAAGTATTTTTCATCCCGTTTTTAATGATTTCTATGTTTTTGGAGTCGTTGTAACTTAATTTAGCTAGCATGGGGACTAATTTGTAAAACTATTAAATGTCTAGGGCTTCACCATGAATGTATATTAGTTGTTTTGATGTTTGATGGAAGAAAATGAATGTTTGATGATAGTTGAGCACCTTTTGTAAAGAAATTTTTGATGAATTTGTCAATTAGGGATTTAATTGAAAAATAGAAAATGTTCATGGTAAAAATGTGAAGAAAATGGAATATAGGACTTCCTAGGGACTTAATGGATATTTTGCTAGCATGGGTTGGTAATAAATTCCATGAATTTCCATTTTATGAGCTAGGGATTAAATTGTAAAGAATTAAAAATTATAGGGGAAAAAGTGTAATTTTACCAAAATATGATTTTTTTGATTAAATTGAATAGAGCGAAGTTTGAATTAGTTAAATTTTATTATATAGATCAAGAAAAGTAATGTACAGATTTAGATCGAGGAAAAGAAAAAGTATTGGATTAATCGATCGTATTTCTCCGTTCGTGTTTAAGGTAAGTTTATTAATTTAAATAACATTGAATTATGTTTGATTTAAATTTTTTTTATGTTATAAATATTGGTATTACAACTCTACGAAAATATCCAACAAAGTTTCGGCGACTTTCGGATCCCGTTTGAACATTAGGAATATATAGGATTCAAATGACATGTCATTAGGGGTTTCCGTGTTTCGGGTGCTGGTCTTGTACGTCCTACTGGTGGCTGAGTTTCTAGCATACGTTGCAGTTACTTGATAGCTTGTGTGAGCAACACCGTGTAGTTATGTCCTGACTGACAGCTTGTGTGAGCAAACCCACTTATGGCTCGAGAGAGAGAACATATATATGAGATATGAGATAGTAGTGGTTTCGACCACGTGTTAGCACATAGTGTGCGAGATTCCCGAGCATCCGATATTATTCTAGTGGTTCAACGGGTATAAAAAGGGAAGGTTCGATGAATGCCTCAATATGTGATGCTATGAAAGTATGAAAAGGTACGAGTTGATGATGTTTGAAATATACTTAAACATATGCTTGAAAGTATGAATGCTTGTAAGTAGTGTGCATAAAAGCTATGATGTTTTGAGATGATTTGTTAAGTTATGTGTTTATCTAGCTTGAAAGGTTGTTGTTTTTAGGCTAATGCAAAGTCATGTTGGATTATCTTAAATTGTTTTTATGCTTATAAATTGAAATGGCAAGCTTTGTTTATGAGTTACGAACTTACTAAGCATTACATGCTTACTCCGTGTTATTTCCTTTGTCTTTCTAGATAATCAGAAGCTCGTTCGAGTCAGAAGGTTGTCAGAGATCCATCACACTATCCATCTGCTAAATCAGTAGATTTTGATGATTTTGGGTCATGGTTATAATGGCATATATAGGTGTCTTGTTTGATGAAATTTAGCCTTTATATGTGGTTTGTATATATGACATTATGGTTGATGATCTAGTTGATATGATATTGTAATTATGAGGTATTTTGGTGTGGCTATTATTTTAATGTTGTGTTCGTTAAAATGATGGTAGGGAAATTAAATGGTAATGGTATTTTATGAAATGGTGAATGGTGTGAATAGAGTCAGTCCATGAATGTTGCTAATCGGTTGATATGGTAGTTTGAAAGTGATCATCTTTTTGTCAAATTGGTATAGTACATGTTAGTTGAGAAAATGGTCATTTGGTATTGGTTGTGCATGAATTTTGGGTATATGAACATATGGATAAATGTGGCTTTGAAATTGTTCAATTGGTAGTTTATTTAGTGAATGAAATGGTTAGGTGTTTAGATAAGTTTGATTATTGATATTGAAGTGTCATTTTGGCATATTGGTTGAATGGATAGTTTCTATGTTATGTAAGCTTGAATATGCATATGTAAAGTGTGTTTTGAATGCTTGATTATAGGTACAATTCACTTGTGCATAAGGTGTGAGATTGGGTGAGAAAAATGGCTTGGAAATGACCTATTTTTCATCCACATGGGCGTGTATCTTATCTATGTGTGACACACGGCCGAGCAACACAATCATGTGTCCCCTATAGCTTTCAAAGGGTTGCAAGTCAGGCTGTTTGCACGACTTAGCACATGGCTGTGTGACCCCTGTAGTTTGAAAAAAAAAATTAACTTTTTACGAAAAAATTTATATGTTTTTGATTTAGTCCCGATTCGTTTCTAATGTCTTTTTAGGGCCTCAAGGGCTTGTAATAGGGACCGAATGTATGATTTTGGTGGATGTTGCTATGATTTATGATGTGATTTGTTTATGATAATAAAATTTTCTTTATGTGATGTTATGCTCGGGTAATACTCCGTAGCACAGATCCGACGAAGAATACGGGCTAGGGTTGTTACAGTAGTGATCCGCGACTTGAGCCAGTACAAGTGGACCCAGACTTCGTGAAGACAAGCTATGAAAGTGTCCGTGGGGCGTGATAGGGGCAAGGCCTAGATGATGGAGGAGTCAAAATATGAGTTCTACTCATTTTGATCATATATATATTTTTCTTATATTTGGGATTTTGTATTCTAGTTTTAATCTGGGATGATTTTTAATTTTTAGTTAGTTAGCATTTAGTAGTTTATATATATTTTTGTTTTGTTTTTTTTCTTTGTAGGAAACCCATAATATTTTAAGGCATTATCATTGCAAGCCAAAACCAAAAGGAAGAGTAGTCTAGCCAATCGAGTTGCACCATCACGCCAATCGGGTAATCTCTTTCCTTTTCATTTTTAATTGCACATTAGGGACAATGTGCCAGATAAAGTGTGGGGGTGACTTAGGAAAAATTTAAATAATTTTCTGTTATATTACCTAATTTTATTTCTTTTATTTTTAGTTTTTAATTTGTAATTGCATGTTTTCTACGTGCTTATGCTTGTAGAAATACAAGTGACTGGTTAGGAGCATATATCTAGGTTGTTTGTTTAAATTGTAAATTTAGCCTGACATTGAATAATTTAGGATGTTTATATTTAGATTAATTAGTTCAGTTTACTAAACTGTAAATAGGAAGAAGAGATTAAATATACCAAGTGATAAAGGTAGATACGAATAGGTAATTATATTTGTAGAAGTATAATATGTTTGAATTCAAAAAAACATACTCTGTACAATCCATTGTTATTGAAACAATGTAGTACAACTAGAATAAGCCTTACGAAAAGTGTCTGAGAAAAATCTCAATCGTATTGGTACAAATAAGAAAAATCATAAGGGATTATACGGGGAAATATTACTGCATTAGAGAAAAATCTCAGTCGTATTGGTACAAATAAATAACTTTGAATTGTTTAAGTTTCTTGCTAGAGTTATATATTTAGGCAAATCTTCCTAGTGTCAATGCTCTAATCCAATCTCGTATATCAAGCTAGCTCAAGTACATTTTATTTTCTTTTCATGTTTTCAATTTTAATTTATTTTTGGTTTTTATTTTGTTTTTTTTTAAGTTTGCTTAAGTACAAACAGAGACTTAAGTGTGGGGTATTTGACCTGCCATCAAATGTAGCAGTCAATTCAAGTCAATTCAGCATTTAAGGAGCTTGTTTTCTAGGAAATTTAGGATTTTATATTTCATTTTTGGTATTTAGGCTTTAGAATTAAATATTAATAAAATAAATGTTTTCTAACACATTTTATAAGTGTTGTGACCCAATAGGCCAACACAGGCCTTAGGTAGTACTAGTATGTTCAATTGAGTGTGTAGGATGAATATATAAAGACCTAATTGATGTGGAACCAAGAGACAAGTGATGCACAAGCTTCCCAAGACATCAAAGCACAAAACAAACAACACAAGGCATAAACTATGTTTCGTGTCCCGTGATGGAGATGGTGTTGTGTGACACAAGTCGACGTGCTACCCAAGTATATCGAGGCTATTTTTGTCTATGCAATCAACTTTATATGAAGACCTAGGATGTGTCAAAGACCTAATTTAGGCTGCCAACATTTCTATAAATAAGACATTAGGGATTTGATGTAACTAAGTCATCCTAGGCACCTTAAAAAACCTTAGTAGATTAGGAGTAGGAGTAGATTAATTATCTTTCAACTTTTCAATAACTTAGTAGTTTTTTCTCTTGGAATCAGTTTTGATCCAAGAGTTTATTTATATAATTGAAGTATTTCAATTTACTTGTTCTTGCATTCTATTTATTTCTTTATTCCAATCAATCGATTTGCTACTCCGTTCCCTATTCGATATTCAATCCACGTCTATTCAAATATCTTTTCTCTCCAAAATCAATTGTGTTCTTTACATGATTAAATCAATTAGAGTTGAAGTTATGAATAACATGAGTGGCTAAATCCCTTAGGGGAGATTAACGAGTGGACGAGGATGTGATTAACGAAGGATTTAGGGTTTTCCTGATAGGGTTAGTTTGTATGAATTACATGGGCTTAAACCATTAGGATTGACAACCCTAGGAAGTTTTCATAGGCTAGATGAGGTTGGGAGATATGTTTAACCGAGTAAATCATGATTTATCCTGGTTGAGAAAGTGGGGTCGGGAGATAAGGGAGTATCAACCAATCGATTAGTTAATTAGAGATCGGGAGGTAATAATTGCTTAATCAATAGCTGATCCTCCCTAAACCCTAATCTGAAGTTAATTACAAACCTTGAAGCAAGTTAATCTTCCTAATTAGTTTATTGATTTTTTCTTTTTTTTTTCTTTTTCTTATTTGTTTGTTTTTGTTATTTAATTTATATCATCAATTTATTTTATGGTTTATTGTAATATAGGAATTAATTATACTTAATATTGTAAAAAGGCTTTCATAATTTATTCCATCCTCGAAATACTTCTAAATACTTCATTGTATTAAACTATAATACAATTTGACACGTGCACTAGCAAACATTGCCGTTCTAATTTCTTATATATTTTTGGTGTTATATGTTACTATAAATGATAGCTCATTTATAGGCAGTTAAAGGGACCACAAACCCTCGGATTAGTTTTAGAACTTATGTTGAAACATGGTGTGAGGTTGTGATGTCAAAGCAGGGACACCAAGGCGTCACTAATTTTCTGGCGAAGTTGCAATGTGATAGTTACAAAGTTGTGACATTGAAAGCGAAGGTACATGTTGTAACACCCCTAACCCTTATCCGTCGCACGACCCTGTGGCCAGGTTGAGTGACACACACTACTGAGACACATGCCCATGTCTTAGGCCATGTAACATTCAAAATAGGGACACTATAACATCCCAAAATTGGGCCTAGTAAGATTGGGCCCAATGGGCCTTGGGCGTAGGAATATTTAAAATTTTGAGAACAAAAGAATGGCATTATTGCAAATTGGACTTATTAGTTAAGTGAATTTGGAAGGTTACAAGGTTTCTATGAAGTCTCGGGTTTAATTGGGCCTTAGGAAAAATTGGGTATTTTATCACTTTAAGGAGAGATGGTAAGTAGCTTCAAAGCTTATAGAAATAAATAAGTAATATGCTTACATAAATGAGATATTGGTAAAGAGGTTATGGCATCAAGTGAAGTACCTTGAGGGAAGAGGTTCAAATCCCTTTGTGTGCAATTTTTGACTAATATTTTTGCACTCTTTCCTTAAGTGTCGGCCAAGTGGTATTTATGGCAAGTTTGACTTCTTTATTTTTGGTATGGTGGCTAAAGAATTAAAGAAAGGTTGAGGTTGGGGAAAGGAATCAAAAGGAAAAGGCAAGTAAGGGGAACAAGTGTAACACCCCAAACCCGGCTCATACGTCATTACCGGATCTGGTATGCTACGGGTTTAATTCTTGAAAACTTTGCTTCGATGGGTTTTGAAAATTTCAGTTTATTTAGTCATTATTTGAAAAAAAAATAAAATAAAAGAAACTTAAACTTTTATGTTGAGTGGATTTGAAAAGCCCATTTATCACTCCATTTTATTATTAAGACTTTGGCACACAGGTTTATAAACATGTGACATATTAAAGTAAAATAAAGTATAACAAGTAACAAATAAATTGGAAACCTAAGTTATGGGGATTTATTACAAAAATATTCCAAAAAAAACAATAATAATAATTCATAATGATAATGAAAGTCTTGATGGCCCCTCGAGTCCGCCTCGGCTCTCGTGTCCATGGTCTACTGCTCATCTATAGAGTGGGAAAAATAAAAGGGTGAGTCACCAAGACTCAGTGTGCAAAACTTGAAAACACATAAAAGCCTAGGGCCCACAAACACATTATGGGACTTGGCCCGCATGCAATGGTAACAAAATATGTCATGCATCATGGCCCATCCCAAAACCTGAGAGTCCATCCTCTACACACCCCGTACCAACCGTTACACCATGGGGATTTCTACAATCAACCCTCCATCCGCTACACACTACATCGACAGCTGTGTTGCCTGTCATATAGACCGATCACTTATGCGAACCTCAGAAATACATTATAGTATTCGACTATCTATGTCATCATATATAGGCCGATCGCTACGCGAACCTCGTAAATACATTATAGTATTCGATGACTATGTCGTCAGGGCAAAGCCACGATCGCCTCGCGACCCTGCTCCACTACCATAAATCCATCAATCAATCCCATCCCATGCATGCATGCATACAATAAACAAGTTATCAAGCCATCTAATAGATCTCATACTTTCATATGCTACGATTCACATAGAAAAGTTTCTATGGTTACGTACCTGGCATCCCATGCCTACCCCTTCTGGGTAATATGACTTTTCATACAGCCTTTCTTTCTAGCTTTTAGCCCTTAGCATACATATAATATATCAATGCTTATGTGTTAAGAATCTACACACCTTATTATGGTTACGACGACACCCTCTATGTCGACACTGTCAGAAGCCAATACGGTTGCTATCTGCCTAAGATGCTATTCAGAAGTCGGTCCACAACCTGGCGGCCAATCTCGAATAGCAGACACTGCTCGTTTCTTAAACTTAGGGATTGGGTTTACGGACCCAACCCTCTCCTTTGCCTGATCCATATTTGATTCCATCCAAAAAGTCCTTGTCGGAACTACTATAACGAAATAGGTTTAAACCATATCATATGAGTTAATATCTTAATTATGATAGCGAATCTTAATAGGAATCTAAAGAAATCCCTTACCTTGAGACCCGAAATCGATAGGATACTAGAGATTAATGGTTTCCAGCTTTTTGAGATCTGGATGATTCGATCTACAATGATTTCCCGGAGTGCCGCCCAAAAGAACATGCGATTAATGAATGGGTCAAACTAAAGATAGCCTATAAATCTACTAGCCATTCGGCTATAGTCTCAAAACCGAAAGAGAAAAGAATTCAGTTCTTACCCTTACAGAGAAATCGACACTTCAAGAAAATCTTGGTTTATGGAGAAATCGGCACGAAAGGAAAAGAATGGAAAAAGAAAGTGAATTTAGAGGTTTCGACTTTTAGTAGAGAAATCGACAGAGAGAAAAAGGAATAGACAAAGGTATTCAGTTATAGAGATGAGAAGAAAGTTGAGAGGTTTCGGCTTTTGGAAAAGAAAAGAGAATAGAGAGTGTAGAGAAGGACTGAGAATTTCGGCACAAAGAATAGGGTTCAGATGCCGGAATTTGAAGAAATACACTCCTATTCATAGGGAATTTCGGCACTTACCGAGACTAATTGAAAAACATGGGGAATTTTGGCACCCCTTATGCCACATCACAATTGATTCTTCCTCCGCTCAGAGTTGGAATTTCGGCCAACTCTGCTTACAGTAGATAACTCCCATCTTTTCTCCTTAATCTACTCATAACTAATATCAGCACAATTATCTATATTATTCAATAGATAAATCTCCCTATTTTTAAGCCTTGTTGCCGTCCAACCTTACCTACCTATATGTCGAAATTTAGCTAATTAAAATTAAAGGAATTGGGCTTCATGCGTCTTGAGTTTGGGCCTCCTCAGTTGACGCCACCTCCTTGCTCTCTAAGTGGTGCCATTTTGCCACTTAGCCACAAGCCCACTTGTGTTTGAAACACAGATAACATCTTTTAAACCCTCTAGTGTCCAAACAAAAAATTTAACCAAGGCCTCGGCCCAATCTGAGCCCCTTAAATACTCTAATTAACACATTGAATGTAATGCACATCAAATACAAAGGCCCATTAATTCAGGATGTTACAGTCCTACCCCCTTAAAGAAATTTCGTCCTCGAAATTACCTGATCCGAATAGATGCGGGTATTGCTGTCGCATCGTTTCCTCCAGTTCCCACGTAGCCTCCTCAAACCCGTGATTCCACCGTAGAACCTTAACCAACGAAACCTTCTTCTTTCGTAATACTTTGACATCACGATCCAAGATTTCCACTGGCTCCTCTTCAAAGGATAGGTCAGGTCTTACCTCGATTTCCTCCACAGGTACTACATGAGATGGATCCGAATGATATCATCTTAACATAGAGACGTGAAATACATCGCGAATCTGTCTTAGCTCAGAAGGTAGCTCTAGCTGATACGCTACTGATCCAACTCATTTCAGCACCTGATAAGGTCCGATGAATCTGGGACTTAACTTACCCTTCCATCCAAATCTTAATACTTTCTTTCTTGCCGACACTTTCAAGAACACCTTGTCACCCACTGCAAACTCTATGTCCCTACGATTCAGATGAGCATAGGACTTCTGTCTGTCCGACGCTTCCTTTAGTCGAGCCCGAATTAACTCAACCTTCTCCTCCGTCTCGGTAACCAACTTTGGACCCAAAATCTGACGTTCCCCTAATTTCATCCAACAGGTAGGAGTACAAAACTTCTGCCCGTACAATGCTTCATAGGGCGCCATCTGAATACTAGACTGGCAGCTGTTGTTGTAAGCAAACTCCGCCAATGGCAGAAACTCCTCCTAACTACCTCTGAAATCAATGACACAACCCCTTAACATGTCCTCCAAGATCTGAATTACCCACTCAAACTGTCCATCGGTCTGAGGATGAAATGCTGTACTGAAATCCAACTTCATACCCAACGCTTGATGCAACGCCTTCCAAAACCTTGACGTAAACCTAGGATCTCGGTCTGAGATAATTGACACGGGTACTCCATGCAACCTTACAATCACCGCTATATACAGCTTAGCTAACTTTTGTAAGGAATAATCGACCCAAACTGATACAAAATGAGCGGACTTCGTCAACCGATCAACGATCACCCAAACTAAATCTTTCCTAGTAGGCATGAGAGGTAGCCCACTAACAAAGTCCATTGTGATCCCTTCCCACTTACACTGAGGAATCTTCACCGGTTGCAACAACCTTGATGGTAATTGATGCTCTGCCTTTACCTGCTGATAGGTTAAACACTTCCCCACTAATTCAGTCACCTCTCATTTTAAGCCTGGCCACCAAAACTACTCCCGTAAATCTCGATTCATCTTACTCCCTCTAGGATGCATAGCGTATGGACTACCGTGCGCTTCTTCCTCAACTTAGGGTCTTTTGGCATGCACACTCTCCCTTGAAAACATAATAATCCTTCCTCATTCACACTGAATTCTATTGGCTCATCACTTGAAATCAACTGCAACTTCCCCCTAAGCAGTCCATCGATCTACTGTTTCTTCTTAACTTGACTAACCCATGAGGGTTTCAGTTGAAGTTCAGCTAGTAGACTTCCATCATCATATAAGCTAAGGTGAGCAAACATTACTCTCAAATCAGAGATCACCTTACGGCTTAGAGCATCTTCCACCACGTTAGCCTTACTTGGATGATACTCGATCGAACAGTTATAATCCTTTAACAACTCGATCCACCTCCTTTGCCTTAGGTTTAACTCCTTCTGTGTCAAAAGATACTTCAAACTCTTATGATCCATGTAAATGATAGATTTCTCCCTGTACAAATAATGTCTCCAAATCTTCAAGGCAAACACCACCGCCGCCAACTCCAAATCATGGGTGAGATAGTTTGCTTCGTGCGGTCTTAACTGCCATGATGCATACGCAACCACCTTTCCATCTTGCATCAACATGCATCCTAGTCCTGTGTGTAACGCATCACAATAAATCACGAATTCCTTCCTAATCTTCGGTTGAATCAACACCGGAGCCTCCGTCAATATCCTTTTCAACTTTTCAAAACTCTCCCACTGCTTATCAGACCAAACAAACAAAACTCCTTTCTGTAGCAACTTAGTCAACGGGGCCGCAATCAGAGAAAATCCTTCCACAAATCTTCTATAGTACTCGGCTAAACCAAGGAAACTCTGAATCTCTGCCACCGACATAGGCGGCTTCCAATCCAACACCGCTTCAATTTTTCAAGGGTCAACCCTAATCCCCTCTGCTGACACCACGTGACCTAGAAAAGTAACTTCCTTTAGCCAAAATTCGCACTTGTTGAATTTGGCATAAAGCTGCTTCTCCCTCGGAATCTGTAGAACCACTTGCAGATGTGAATCATGCTCCTGCTCCGATCTTGAATAGACCAAGATGTCATCAATAAAAACCACGACAAATCGATCCAGGTAGGGTTGGAACACTCGATTCATCATATCCATAAACGCTGCTGGTGCGTTAGTCAACCCAAATGGCATCACCATAACTCGCAGTGACAATAGCGAGTCCTAAAAGCCATCTTATGAATATCCACCTCCTTGGCCTTAAGCTGATGATACCCAGGCCTCAGACCTATCTTTGAAAAGACTGAGGCCCCCTTCAATTGATCGAACAAGTCATCGATCCTCGGCAACGGGTATTTGTTCTTGATGGTTAACTTATTCAATTGACGATAGTCAATGCACATACGCATTAAACCATCCTTCTTCTTAACAAATAACACTGGCGCTCCCCAAGGTGACACACTTGGTCGAATAAACCCTCTATCGATCAATTCCTGGATTTGCGCTTTCAATTCCACCAACTCCTTCGGCGCCATTCTATATGGAGCAATAGATACCAGCACTGTTCCCAGAAGAAGATCAATTCCAAACTCCACTTCTCGATCCGGAGGTAATCCCGAAAGCTCTTCGGGGAAGACATCAAGAAACTCCTTCACCGTCCTAACGTCCTCAACAGTTAGGTCATTGGCTTCCAAAGCCCATACAAACATTAGAACTACCTTGCACCCTTTTCTCACCATTCTTTCCACTTTTAGGGCAGTTACCACATTTGACAGACAATTCCCCCTTCCTCCTATCACCAACACTTTACCTCCCTCGGGAGTTGTTAACACCATACGCTTGGCTGGACAATCTAAATTGGCTTGATACTTCACTAGCCAGTCCATGCCTAAAATTAAGTCAAACTCCCCGAACGGTAATTCCATCAAATCCATCAAGAAAACTATTCCCTGAACTTCTAAGGGTACCTCCCGATAAAGTTTATCTACTACCATAGATTGTCCTAATGGGCTAATTACTGTCATCGCCCTAGGGGTAGCTTTCGGAATCTAAACTTAAAGTTTCAGACACACTACTAGCAACATATGAATGTGTCGACCCAATGTCAATCAATGCAACATAAGGCAATCCAAAAATTAAAAATGTACCGGTTATAACATCCGGTGCATCAGCCTCGTCTCAGTGTTTCCTACCCCTCGGCCTGGTGCCCCACGACCTCGATCAAAACCATTACCGCCTCTGGCCGGACCACGACCTCTTTGTGGCTGCTAACCTCCTCTACCCAGCTGAGCATTTCCTTGCCCTGCGGGTCTTTCCTCATTTCGTGGCCGAGGACAATCTCTTATCTGATGGTCCAAAGAACCACACCTAAAGCTCTTCCCACTGTCTGCCCTACACTCACCTGCATGAAATTTATCACATCGGGCACACCTTTGTGTTTGGTTAGCAGTAGGTCTTTCAGCCCGTCTCGGTCCATCTGACCTAGGTCTTTTCTGGTTACTTCTAGTTGTTCTTGATGATCCAAAGTTTCTCTTACCTCCACCCTTATCTCTATCCCGGTTCAGTTTTTCTGTCTGTCTCACCTCCTCAACTATCTTAGCTTTCTCTACAAGCATAGTAAATTCCCGCTCTCGTTGTGGAGCTATCAACACACGTAGATTGTCCTTCAGGCCATCCTCAAAATGAACACATCTCTCATGCTCTATGGCTACTATCCCTCGATCATAACGACTAAGGCGTAGGAATTCTGCTTCATATGCCGCCACCGACCTACTTCCCTGAACCAGATTCAGGAACACTCTATGCTGTGCATCCACATAGCTCGTTCCAATATACTTACTCTGGAACATCGCCTTGAAGTAATCCCAAGTGATATGGTCAGCTACGGTACCTTCCTTAATCGTAAGCCACCATTGATAAGCTTCGTCCCGAAGAAGGGACACCACTCCCTTCAGCTTCTCTTCCTCCGTGAAGTCGAGATCATCCATGATCTGCTCCATTGCTTCTAACCAGTACTCAGCTGTATTAGGAGCTACACCAGAAATTCCCTTAAACATTTCTGCCCCATTGGCTCTAAGTCACTCCAGCACAGACTTCCGAGCTCCTGTGCCCATGCCTACTCCAGCAACTCTCTCTAAAACCCTTAACATTTCACGATACAAGATCATCTCCGTGTCGATCCTCGAAATTACGCCTCACAAATTAGTAGCGCTGGTACCTCATTCCCTGACTCGTGTCCAGACCCTACGGGTTCTGACACAGTAATCCTGCCTCTACCTCGACCACGCACACCACGTCCTCTAGTCCTCATTTTACCATTCGTGATTTATCTGATTAAAAAATTTTATGAATTAATACTTCTTTCTTCCACTGATTAATAACGGACAGTCTTATGGGAAGTAGTTTTAACAGTAGTTCTTTCGAATTCGAACTCTATCTACAAAGTTCAGTTCTCAAGTCTATATTTCCTAGATCTAGAATACACATTCAATCAACATTCATCGCATATCAACATACAAGTAGCATCCATGAACTTACATTCATCACATAAGGGTATTTTTGTCATTTCACTACCCAGGGGTATTTTCATAATTTTAACCTATAGGGATATTTTCATAATTTTCCAAAATATGGTATATTGGTGATTTTACAAAATAGGGGTATTTCGGTAATTTTGTAAACTAAGGGTATTTCGGTAAATTTTTCAAACGAGGGTATTTTGGTCATTTTACAGAATCAAGGGTGTCTCAGCAAATTCGCTCAACCTAGGGCATTTGGGATAATTTACAAAATCAAGGGTATATAAGTAATTTTATAAAAACAGGGTGATAGTCCCTTTCGGGTTTTAGTTATAAATTTTTGACCCGTCAGCAAGCCTCTCGGTTAGAGTGAACAACCACTACGCACCAGGTAGGATTCCAAAGAAGAGGAGGTGAGTCACTAGGACCACTTAAATACCAAGCTCTTCTTGGATCTAATCCTAGACATGCGTATACCTGTTTCCACACCCTAACCCTGTGACTTGTTCACAGACCTGCTTAATTAAGAAAAATTAAGTCTTATGAGATTTGAGGAATTGTTTAATCTAGGCCTAAGGTCCATTAGCACTATCATACTAATCTACGTCCATAAGGCCCATCAAACCCATCATACATATCACATCAAAGGTTAGAATACTTATCTGGGTGGATCGGGTGCCAGTAGACTCGAAGGCCATATCTCAACCAAAACATTTCTCAACTTACATCACTTTTACAAATCATTACTGGACCCATGTCACAGCCCGAGTTTTGAACTGGGCTCTAATACCAAAAATGTAACACCCCAAACCCGGCCCATACGTCATTACCGGATCTGGTATGCTACGGGTTTAATTCTTGAAAATTTTGCTTCGATGGGTTTTGAAAATTTCAGTTTATTTAGTCATTATTTGAAAAAAAAAGAAACTTAAACTTTTATGTTGAGTGGATTTAAAAAGCCCATTTATCACTCCATTTTATTATTCAGACTTTGGGCACACATAGGTTTATAAACATGTGACATATTAAAGTAAAATAAAGTAAAACAAGTAACAAATAAATTGGAAACCTAAGTTATGAGGCCTTATTTGTAACACCCCAAACCAGGCCCAAACACCATGACCGGATCTGGCATGCCACCAAGAAGAACTAGTAAAAACATGTCGCGTTTTTGGAAAACATTTGTCGAGTTTAAACATATATTCCGAGAAGACTTAATGATTTGATAATTTATAAAAGATATAATTTTATAAGATTCCTTTTTTAAAAAAACCCCCAAAGTTTAGTTCCTGTCTTAGTTTAATTTAAACATAAAATTTTACATGTCCTTTAGTGATGAAAGCCCAAAATAGAACCGACACAAAATATAAAGCTAGTGGCCCAAGGCCTTATTATAGCAAAATATAAAACCCATTAATTAAAAATATTAAAAATAAATAAACTAAATGAAGCCTTCTTGCTGTAACATAGAGTCTCTCGCATGGCCACCTTGTGCCCCTCTCTAGCTCGGTCCGTTGCACTAGGTGCTATCTGAAAGATGTTAAATAATAGGGTGAGTCGCGAGACTCAGTGTGCAACCCTCATGCACCACCAGATTGGGCCTTAGCCCACAGAACAGATAACAGAGCATAATATATTAGAAAATATGCAAAGCCCAACCCAATCCTAGGTTTCCATCCGCTACACACCACCCTTACCTGCCATTCACACCATTGGGGATTTCTACAATCAACCCACACCGCTACACACCATCAAATCAAGGCAAAAAGCCACTACAATAGATCATGGCATAAGCCACTACAACAGATCATGGCATAAGCCACTACAACAGATCATGGCATAAGCCACTAAAACAGATCATGGCATAAGCCACTACAACAGATCACTTCCCCTTTCATTAATCACCCAACCCCATGCAATCACAGTAACTGGAATACATGTTTATCACATCAAATCAATAGAACCATTCACTTTAGAATGACAGAGATCACTAACTTGGTGATTCGCCTTTACCCTCCTCGGGTTTCAACCATTATGCTGGGATTTCGGCTTTTAACAGAATATAGTAGATTTATATACATGTATTAATAAGCAATCTAGATAGTGTGGAAAGTTGCACACTTGATATCGCATAATACTATACTCTTAGTCCATATCATTGCTATCTGGATCTACTATCCTCAGTTGGTTTCAAGAAAAACCAGAAAAACACGAAGATTTGGCCTCCCCTACATTCGGCCAAGGGTTAATAAATACCCGAATTTACACGTTAAAACTAATAGATCTCCTTAGCTTGAAATCCCGAAAGTAACATGATTCGTGTGTTACTAAACCCCGACTTAGAGATCTAAGCGATTGACTCCTCTTCAAATCCCAGAAGGCCGCAAATAAGAGAGAAACAAGAGATTAGTTTTAAATAGCCATTCGGCAGAGACTTTGAAAAGTCAGAAAAGATTTGGGATCTCTCGAATCAATACTTACCTAAAATTTACTTCAGATTTTGGCACAAGCAGACACCTTAGAGAGAATTCGACAAATGCAGGAGATGAGATCTAGGGATTTTGGCTTTTATGAAAATCTCAGAAAAGATGAACTGATGTGGTTTCGGCTTCTAGAAGTTCTGAGTGGTGTGTTTCGGCTTAAGAGAAAAGTGAAAAGAAAGCAAGGAGAGGCTTGAAGATTCAGCTAAAGTGTCTGAAAGAGATGAGAAAGGAATCTGTCTGAGGATTTGGCCAGCTGAAGAAAAAGAAAAGAGAGCGAGAATGGAGTAGGAATTTTGGCAGAGAAAAGAGAAAAAAGATGAGAACTTTGACAGTAAATTTTGGCACATACTCAGCCTATACTAAATCGATTCCCCCCTTTACAGAGTTTGATTTTTGGCCAACCCTTGCCTTCCTGATACATTCTCATCCTATCCCTTATCCCTATCAAACACCCATCCAAAAGAGATCACACCACTTCCTCCCTCCTTTATCAGCTTATATCACATATACTTTAATCATTAAAACTCCTAAATTTTAGCCTTGTTCCATCCCCTCCTAGCTTCCTCTTTAGGTGCCAAATTTGGCCCAGAAACATGGGCCCCAACTGGCCAAAACTTGGGCCTCCTCCTTTGCCATTAACGCCAACTCCCTTTCCTCTTAGTGGCACATTTTGCCACTGGCCACAAGCCCATAATGTTAATTAACCTACCAAAACTTTATTTTAAGCCCTTGAGTGCCTAACAGAATATTTTTTCAAGGCCTCAACCCATCTCTGATCCCAATCTGGACCCCATTTGTGTCCTCTCTTCTCTTAATCAACTTATGAGGCCTCACGCCTGAGGCTAGGGTCCACTAAGTAGGAAAATAAATTTTTCCTATGGTCTCCACTAACTCTAAGGCTTCAAATAATCCCGATAATACCTTAATGTTATTATTCTAAATGGTACACATACATATTAACTCCCATGCACAGAAATTAAAAGTTTCGGGATTTTTGGGGCGTTACAACCCAATAGGCCCAAATCTACTAGGCCCAAATTCGGGATGTTACAATTCTACCCTCCTTAAAGAAATTTCATCCTCGAAATTTTCAACTAAATATCAATTGTACTACCCAAATCTCACCATTACGCTTTCGCTGCGTACTCCAATTAAAAAAATAACACTCAATATACTATAGTAGGGGACGCACCATTATTCGCATCTGGAGCGTCTTCGTCTCCTTGGCGATGAGCTGCATAGACCAAAGCTGGCTGCCTCACCTCAGCATAACCTGCACCTCTACCTGGTGCTCCTCAACCGCGTTCATTACGAACATCGCCCCTGGCTTGTCCCCGGCCCCTTGGTGGTTGCGACCTCCTCTCCTAACCTAATCAGAACCTCGTCCCGCGGGCTGTGCCTGCTCTACCTGTGGACAGTCCTTAATCATATGTTTCGTGGATCCACACCTAAAGCATTCACTGGTTCTCCATCTACCCTCCCCATAATGCACCTTCCCACACGAAGGGCATGGTCAATTCTGACCCGTCGAAGCACGAGCTGGCCCATCAGACCTAGGCCTTTTTTGAACATTTCTGGATGATCCCGACGACCCAAAATTCCTCTTATTCCTATTCCTATCCTTATCCTTATTCTGTTTCTCAGTCCGCTTAACCTCCTCAGATATCTTAGCTTTCTCAACCAAAACCGCAAAGTCCCTTTCCTGTTGCAGTGCTACTACTACCCTCAGCTCATCCTTTAGTCCATCCTCGAACCGTACACAATCGCTTATAGTCAGTCTCGAGCATAACAGCTCAACCGCAAAAACTCCACCTCGTATTCAAATACAGACTTACTTCCCTGTACCAAGTTCAGGAATGCCTTCCTCTGCGCATCCACATAGCTGGCCCCGATGTACTTTCCTTGAAACAACTCTTTAAAGAAGTCCCAATCAATGCGGTCTATGAAAGTACCCTCATTCATCGTGAGCCACCACTGGTAGGCCTCGTCTCGAAGAAGAGACATGACCCCCTTCAACTTTTCCTCCACAGTGAAATCAAGGTCATCCATAATCCGCTCCACTGCTTCTAACCAGTACTTAGCGGCATTAGGAGTTATTCCAGAAACTCCCCTAAACATCTCTGCTCCATTGGCTCGGAGTCACTCAGGTACAGATTTTCGGGCTTCTGTGCCCATGCCTGCTCTGGCAACTCTCTCCAAAACCCTTAACATAGCCTGAGATACAACATCATATCCGGCCGTTTGATCTTAAAATTCTGCTCCACCACTGGCGGCACTAGTACCTCATTCTCGGACTCATGACTCGACCCTACGGGTTCTGACACAGCAATCCGGCCTCTACCTCTGCCACGCACACCACGTCCTCTAGTGCTTATTCTACCGTTCACGATTTATCTGATTATAAATTTTATGAATTAATAATTCTTTCCACTGATTATCCACGAACAATTTTATGAAATAGTAATTGATAGTGGTTCTTTCGATTTCAGATTCTATCTACTAATTCAGTTCTCAAATCAGTCTTTCCTAGTTCTAGAGTTCACTTTCAGTCATACAAACAACATCCACGAACTTACATTCATCACCTAGGGGTATTTGCGTCATTTCACTACCCAGGGGTATTTTTGTAATTTTACCTATAGGGGGTATTTTTGTAATTTTCAAAATAAGGTGTCTTGGTAATTTTTCAAGATAGGGGTATTTCGTTAATTTTAAAAATTGATGGTATTTTGGTAATTTTGTAATTCGGGGGTATTTTGATAATTTTGCAATTTGGGGGTATTTTGGTAATTTTACAATCTGAGGGTATTTTGGTAATTTTGCAAACCAGAGGTATTTTGGTAATTTTGCAAAATCAAGGGTATCTCAGTAAATTTCCTCAACCTAGGGTTTTTGGGATAATTTTAAAAAAATTTAGGGTTATATAAGCAATTTTACAAAAATAGGGTACTAGTCCCTTTCGGGTTTTAGTTATAAATTTTAGCCTGTCAACAAGTCCCTATGGCTAAGGTGAACAGTCACTACGCACCAGGTAGGATTCTAAAAAAGAGGAGGTGAGTCACTAAGACTACTTAAATACCAAGCTCTTCCTGGATCCAATCCTAGACATGCGTATGCTTGTTTCCACACCTTAACCCTGTGACTTACTCACAGACATGTTTAATTAGGGAAATTGAGTTTTATGAAGGGTAAGGATTTGTTTAAGCTAAGCCTAAAGTCCATCAGATTCTAATTAAACTAGTCTACGTCCCATAAAGCCCATCGAGTCCACAGATACTTAACACACAATGGTTCAGAATACTTACCTGGCGGACTTGGGCCGAAGACGCAGGTGCGATGCCGAGCTAACAGACCTGTATCATTTATAAAAATGCATGTTTCAAAAACCCATCATTAGAAAACATTTTGAGCCCAAAAACCTCAAAGTCGAGTTTTGAACCGGCTCTGATACCAATCTGTAACACCCCAAACCCGGCCTAAACACCATGACCGGATCTGGCATGCCACCAACAAGAATTAGTAAAAATATGTCGCATTTTTGGAAAACATTTGTTGAGTTTAAACATATATTCCTGGAATACTTAATAATTTGATAATTTATAAAAGATATATGTAACACCCCAAACCCGGTCTATGCGTTAAGACTAGATTTGGATAGTTACATAAATCGAACTATCTTAATAATGACAAGTAACCAAATCTACAAAATTATTTTTTAATTACAAGGTTTAATAAAACCAAAAGAATATTTTAAAATTGTCAGATATTAGAAAACATTAGTTGAAAACATCATTTGTATTGTGTTATAAATTTTATAAGTATTTAAAATATATATTAAATGATAAGAAATTTCATGTAATAGAAAACCCAATTTATTTTAAGAAAACATCATATAATCATAAACCCATATTTAAATGTCCAAAATATAGTTTAAAACCAACCACCCATAATAATCCATAAAATATTAATAGAGGCCCTTATTACATTAAATCCAAATAGTAAATTATAGAAAGTACTTATTTAAAAGTTCAAGTTTAATAAACCCATGTTTTGCAAGATGGCCTCCACGAAGTCATCCTCTACCAAGTCCACGCCAATTTCCATTACCGAGATGAAAAATTTGAGGAGTGAGTTACTTAGAACTCAAGTGTATAACTCACTTACTTTATCCATCGGGCCGATTATCAAATTATGGATTTGGGCTTAAGCCCATTAGCGTAATTAACAACATGAATAATGATATGCATGCAAAATGAATTTTCCTCCCAAACCTAATTTCCATCCGCTACACACCCCTGCACCAACCATCACACCTGGGGATCAAGTCAACCCACCCCGCCATCACACCAATCGTAGGCATTAAGCTTATTTTATATTTGTGGCAGAGCCATCGAACTAGATTGTGACAAAGTCACCGAACTAGAGGCATTGAGCCAATTATTATTTATGGCAGAGCCACCGAACTAGAGGCAAATAGCCATTTAATAATTTTGTGGTAGAGCCACCGAACTAGAGGCAATAGCCATAATTTTGTGGCACAACCAATTTAACTAGATTTTGGCAACAGCCTTTCTTCTCTTCATCATTTTCCCAACCCATACAATTTGTATGCAAAGTAGTCTATGATCATACAATGATTTTATTAAAAGGCCCATTAACAAGAGTCAATATTTCCAATTTTTATTAAGGCCCAAAATTACAAAACAACATTTGGCCCATTTAGCAATTTAACATCTTAGGCCCAAATTTACGATCTAGCAAGAGTTCGCCCATTTATCGATCTAGCGAGGATTTCACCGCTTAACAATTTAATGTAGATTACGGCCCATTTACGATCTAGCGTAGATTTCGCCCAATTATCGATCTAATGAGATTTCGGCCCAATTATCGATCTAGCAGAGATTTCGGCCCAATTATTATTTATCAAGGATTTCGGCCCATTTTACTAACAAGCAATATTTTTCGGCCCATCTACTATTTATCAAACTCATCGGCCCATTTCACGAAGACATGAAATTTATATTTTACCATCTAACTTATCGAGGGCTTTTTCGTAATTTTCACCATATTAACCGTTTTCATGTAATTTCACCAAATACCAATTATTGTGTTTTATACCGATCTAGTCGTTTTTACGATTTTACTCAATACCATGAATGACGTCTAAACCCGAGAAAAGTGTGAAGTTACACACCTTGATATCGTGAGTACTAACCCTTCCCGCTCTTCAACACCTAAACATAATACGATCTTATTAGGACACTATCATGTATAAAAATATGTTATTGATATTCGATCCAAATCCTTACCCTCTTGATTTTGAATCACTTCAATTTTGGTTTCTCCTCGCTTATCGATTCGCTTGATCGCGAGAATCCACTAACGCATAAAGGCTCTGGAGTACGAACTACTTCAAATAATTGATTTCCTTCAGAGATGGTCCGCAACCCTATGGAAAATCTCGACATCAAATCGCCTTCGCTTATACTTAGGGAAATAGTGGATCCGCCTTCTTACGAAGACTAAACACCGCCTTTTCTTCCCTATTTTGAATGTCTTTAACATCAAAAGATCGTTAATCCTAATAATAATATATTGAAAAATACTAAAGATTTTAAAGGCGAGATTTCCTTACCACAAAGATTCTTGCTCCTCAAAAGAGAGTCGACCAAAACGCTTCCTCAACACCTTAAATCGATTCCAAAGTTCTAAGATACACACGAACACTTGAGTTCCTGTCTTCCTCTATTGCACTACAGTATAATGAAAGAAAACATTAATAGATTGAACGATAATTTCGATCTAAAAGATCCTTCTTATCATCCTCAAGATTCGGCCAAAACCATCATCAACTAAAATAAACTAAAAATAATTCTTACTTAATGTCCACGGTTGAGAAGAACGATTGAGAAGGATGTTTATGAATAGAGAGAGATCCGCTATGAGAAACCAAAGAGAAGAGAAATGGTTCGCAAAGGCACATTAACAATCGGCCAAGAGAGAATATAATGGAGAAGGTACGATTGAAAAGAAAATAAAGGATGAGAGGAAAAGATGATGATGATGGTGATTCGGTTTCAAAGAGAAGAAAAGAGAAAGTAAGAGATGTGTTTAGGGGCAAGGTACATTCGGCAATGGAGGAAGGAAGAAAAAGAATGACCTTTGGTATTGGTAATTTCGGCACAATGAAAAGGCACACAAAAGAATGCTAATGTGATAAACAAGAATGACCAAATGGTCAAAAGAATTTAGGCATACCAAAAGCTCAAATTCGCCAAAGAGAAGGTTGAGAGAAACAAAGAAAAAAAAACAAAACTTGCACAAGATGATAGGAATGACCAAAACAAAATCCCTACCCTAGCCAAGCTACTAGCAAAATCGCCAACCTCCCCTAGCCATTATTGTCGTCCAAATTCATTGGTCAAATGACCATGAATTTGTTTCCAAACCTTTTCCTTGATACTTGCCTCATGTCCCCATATCTTTCCAAAGTTCCTTGATTCCATACCATAAGTTAAAATTACCTTTTTCCTTTAGTCTACTTACCAAAAATAAAACAATACAACTCATCCATCCTTATCCCTTGCCGATTACATGCATAGATTAAAGCCAAAAATAAAATTTTCTAGATGCTAACCAAGGGATTCAACCACTCCCCTCATGCCACAACTCATGCGCCAACACCACCTTACCATTTACTCATCTTATGCTACACTTTGACACTTATTTTACTTAAGTATCAATGTCACTTAATTCACTTCATTAATTCTTCAAAATTTAAAATTTAATCCATTCCCTAATAATTCTAAATTCTTTTTGAACTATAATAAATACGAAAAGAAGTAAGAAAAATTTTCCTTCAAAATCTAAGCACCAAAAACATGCATTAAAATTGATACTCAATTTTAGGGTGTTACAACTCTACCTCCTTAAAGAAAATTTCATCCTCGAAATTTACCCGATTAGAAGAGGTGAGGATATTGTTGCTTAATAGTTTCTCAGCTCCCACGTAGCTTCCTCCGCCTATGATTACGCCATAAAACTTTGACCAACAGCACGGTTTTCTTTCTTAGCACCCTAACATCTCGGCCTAAGATTTCCACCGGTTCTTCTTCAAAAGACAAGTCTGAATTCAACTCCAATTCTTCTACCGGTACTATGTGCGAAGGATTCAATATATAACGCCTCAGCATGGAAACATGAAAAACGTTATGAATTTGACCCAACTCCGGAGGTAACTCAAGTCGATAAGCCATCGGACCAACATGCTTCAAAGACACTGCGGATGGTCCAATGAACCTAGGACTTAACTTGCCCTTCTTTCCAAACCCGAAAATCTTTTTCCAAGGTGAGACCTTCAAGAAAACTTGCTCCCCACAACATACTCGATATCCTTACACTTGTGTCCGTGATACGACTTACATCTATCCGAGGCTTCTTTAACCGTGCTCGAATAACTTTTACCTTTTCCTCTGCTTTATATATCATCTCAGACCTAACATCCGCTGCTCGCCCATTTCACCAAAAAATAGGAGAACGACACCTACGACCATACAATGCCTCGTAAGGTGCCATCTGAATGCTAGTGTAACACCCTAAACCCGGACAAGACACCACGACCGAATCTGGTATGTTACGGGAAAACATGTTTGTGAGAGGTTAAATTTTTCGTTAGAAGCCGAGTGGAAACACAGTGTATTTTAGGAGACAATTTGAGTAGACTTGTTGAAATCAGATGAAGTATTTGAAACCCGAAGATTTTGAAATCCTAACCAGTACGTGTGGTTAAACGAGTTTAAAACCATTTAAACCTTAGTAGTTTTTTTTTTTTAGTGTTACTTAAAACCCTTTCTTTTTAGACTTAGGAGTAATACAAGTTTGATTTGAAAATCATTTGAATTTTCTTACTGTAAAGACATAGTGTAATACCCGATGGTATGGTTTTAAAAACACATTGCGTTAAAATTTTGAAATCATTATCTTTCCAAGTTTTAGTAAAATTCATACCAACTTGTTTTGTTAAGGCATATTAAAATCTAATTAAAACATAAACATCATCAAAACATAAATTAAAGGCCTTTACAAATCCAAAATAAAAAACCCAAATAAAGTAAATAAGCCAAAGTACCCAAATTCAATAATCCTTTATTAAAGCATGGCATGTGCACCCGAGTCCATCCCGGCTCCATGTCCGCTTCACGAGTCACCCAAATGTCAAAGGAGAGGGTGAGTCGAATGACTCAAAGTGTAAATCCCGCCCCAAGAACAACATACTAACACACATCATACAAAGCAACATAATTAATGCAACCCGATCCTAACCATCCATATCGCTTTTCTACCCCGTGTGGTACCAAACCACCGGTGGTGCTAAACCACCGTGACATATAGTCACAATGTGTTACTAAAACACCGTGTCCCAAAGACACAATATCCATCAATGTGGTGCCAAACCACCGGTGTCCCAAAGACACAATTGTGCTACTAAAGCACCGGTGACCAAGTCACAATCTGCTGATGGGGCCAACCCATCGTGTGATACCAAATCACTAGCAGACGATCCCATATCTCAAGTGGGGCCAACCCACGGTGGTTAAACCACAGGACAAGTCGCAATGAGGTGCCAAACCTCCGTGACCCAAAGTCACAAAGTGTGCTACTAAAGCACCGGTGCTCACAAGACAAAATATCACCGCCCTCCACTCAGATCACCCATCAACATACCATATCGACTCATGTACAATATGCAATCATGTAACTCATGCAACCATGTCCAACATTGCATCTCATAGCATATATACAAGATAGATCATCATACTCAAAGTATCCATAATAGAACTTGTAAAAAATAGACTTACTCGGATCCGCATACATACCCCATTTGGGTATCCAATTATCCATCATACTCGTATCATTTTTAACAGCAAAACAGTTTATTAATAACATTACTAGGTATCGCAGTGTTAGTTTACACACCTGGTAAATACGAGTCTAGAAATCCTGATAAAAGCGATCTAAGTCCCTCGAGTACTAGCTTCTACAATCGGCCAAAACATAGGGGTTAGACATCTACACATTCGGCCAACACCAAGTAAAATCAAAGGGTATATCACCACCCTTACCTTAAACTTCTTTGGTTCCCTACCACCTCAACCCAATCAATGGTTCAACCAACAATCGGTCTCACCCGCTTGCTTATCGTAACAAGGCTCTGCCCACTTCCTACAATCGGCAACCAACCAAAGATAATAGCTCTCGCTTAAACAAATACCAAACAATTAGACTTGATAAAACAATCCCTCACCATCACTTACCACGATCAAGGAACCGAGGCTATGCTTGATCGCTTTTGAAATCTCAATGCCTACGATAAAACGATTTCCAAATAAATGATTACTATACTTCCAATCGATCGCCAAAACCAACTCTTACTTTGAAGATGCCGATAGAGAATAGGAAATAGAACACAAGTATTCGGCCTCACTTACATTTTTCCAATATTTGAAAACTGAAACCCTAAAACCAATCCACACCCCACCTCACAATCGGCCAAAATGGAAGAAATTGAACAAAGGAGATTTCAAAGAGGGGATGATAGTTCGCTAAAGAGTTATAGAAAAGAAATCAAGATGAACAGAGGGGATTTACTTTCGGTTTTGAAAGGAAAGAATGAAGAAGGTGTCTAGGGAAACAAGTTTCGATTTGGCATGAATGAAGAAAAGAAGGAAGAAACAAAGTATACTTTCGGCAATAAGGTGCTAGAGGTTTCGCCACAAAGCTTCAAGAAGAAAGAGAGGTGAAAGAGGAGAGAGCATTCTGCTTCAAGAAAAGAGGAAAGAAGATGCTTGGATTCTACTCAAAATGATGAAGAACAAAGGTGGTTTTTGTTAAAAAGAGACGGATGGAACAAAGGAAATCGACAAGGTTGTGAAAGCACAAAGAAAGAAAATGAGAAGGAAACGACCAACAAATGAGAAGGTTCTGCTACTATAGGGTTTGGTGTTTTCACCTCAAGAAGTGCAAAAGATGAGAGAAACCTTGAAAGAAAATTCGACTAACCAAAACATAAATGAGACTTTTTGTTTTACCAACAAAGACCGAATATGCACCCAACTTGGGAAAATGCATTTCGCACCCCCAACACCACACCAAGCCGCCCACACACTCCTCTCCCCAAACTCTCACCCAAACCGCCAAATCCCCATACACTCCACTCCACACATTTCAAATGTGTTTACCAAGTCTTACTCCTACAATCACTCCCCACCTTACTTTTGAACGGATTGATTTGGTCCAAGGTAGAATTCCACTTGCCTTCTACCTCTTCCTCCATGCCGTCCAAAATGGGTGACAAATGGGATCTCTACGACTTGAACTCTGGACCTCCTCACCAGATGACGCCACACACACACCTTCCTGGCGCATGCTTGCCACTTTGCTAGCTCCTTATTTTGTTATCATTCCACTTAATTTAAATATAAACCCCAACACCTTCTCGCTTCTATCCCCTAAAGCCCATAAACAAGAATTTCACCACCTACCCAAAGCTCACACCTAGCCTACAACTAAATCCCAAAACACCAAAACAACATCATAGCAAGCAATAAACATGCAACAATTGCGAAATAAATTAACCCCTTAACCCGGATATTACGCTTCTACCCCTTAAAATAATTTTGACCTCGAAATTACCTCGTCAAGAGTTATGGTATTGTTGTCTCATCATATCCTCTGTTCCCACGTAGCTTCTTCTACGCCATGATTCCGCCAAAGAACCTTTACCAGAGGCACAGACTTTCTGCGAGAACCTTCACATCCCGATCTAAAATCAGCATGTGCTCTTCCTCTATGGACATATCTCGATTTACCTTGATCTCCTCTACTGCTACCACATGTGATGGATCGAACGATATCGACGAAGCATCGAAACGTGGAACACGCCATGAATCGACTTAGCTCACCGGCAACTCGAAATGATATGCAATCGGTCCCACTCGTCTTAGTACCTTATACTACCCAATAAACCTCTGACTAAGCTTGCCTTTCTTCCCAACCTTAACACTTTCTTCCACGGTGAGACCTTCAGAAAACCCGGTCTCCCACAAAGAAACTCAATGTCCCTCCGTTTGGATCAAGATAGACTTCACGGCCGAAGCTTCCTTCAATCGAGCTCTAATCAACTTAACCTTGTCTTCGGTCTCAAAGAACCAACTCGTCCCAATAATCGACGCTCACTTAACTCGCCCAACAAGTCGGTGAACGACACTTCCTACCGCATAACGCCTCATAAGGTGCCATCTTAATGCTTGCTTGGTAGTCGTTGTTGTAGGCGAACTCACCAACAGTAGATACTCCTCCCAACTACCCTCAAGTCCAATACACAACCTCAAGCATATCCTCCAATATCTCAGATAACCCTTTCGATTGCCCGTCACCATGGATGAAATGTCAGGTTTGAAATCTAACCGTACCCAGAGCTCGATGCAACGCCTTCCGAACCTTGACGTGAATCTGGGTCCCTATCCGAGATGATCGACATCGCACCCCTGCATAGCCTCACAATCTCGACACATACAGCCGCCAACCTCTCAGAGTGAGTAATCCACCTCACCGAATAAAGTGAGCTGATTTAGTCACCGATCCACAATTACCCAGATCAATCCTTCTTGCTCTGTGTAGCAGTAATCCACCGACGAAATCCATAGTTATTCTTTCCCACTTCCACTGTGGAATTTTCACTGGCTGAAGCAACCCAGACGGCAACTGATGCTCAGCCTTGACTTGTTGACATGTCAGACACTTTCCTACAAACTCTGTCACCTCCTTTTTCAAACCCGACCACCAGAACTGTTCTCTGAGATCCCTATACATTTTGCTACCTCTAGGATGCATAGCGTAGGGTCGCTATGAGCATCCTCAAGAATCTTTTGCCTCAATTCAAAGATCTCTAAGATACAAGCCTTCCCCGAAACACGTAACCCCATCACTAGACAAGCTATACCCTTCAAACCATCATTCTCGCACCGAGTCCTCTCGCGACTCAAAACTTCATCCAACAACCGCTTTCTCGATCTCGCTCAACCCAAGTAGGCTTAACTCGCGCTTCGCTGTAATACTCCGCCATTGTACAAACTTAAGTGGGCAAACAATGCTCTTAGATCCGAATAACCTTACGGCTCAACGCGTCGCCACGACGTTAGCCTTGCCCGATGATACTCAATTGAGCAATCGTAGTCTTTCAAAGACTTTCAATCCATCTACATCCTCGATTCAAGTCTTTCTGAGTCAGAAGATATTTCAGACTCTTATGGTCCGTATAGACTATTGATCTTTCTCCATACAAGTAATGCCTCCATATCTTTAGGGCAAAAACTACAGCTGCTAACTCCAGATCGTGCGTAGGATAATTAACCTCATGTGGCCTCAGCTGTCGGGATGCGTAAGCCACAACCTTCCCTTCCCGCATCAAGACACAACCCAAGCTCAGATGTCATGCATCGCAAGACATCGTGAATTCCTTACCGACCTCAGTGAATCGTAACCGAGCTTCACCAAAATCTTCTTTAACTTATCGAAGCTCTCCTGCCGCTTCTCGGTCCAAACAAACGGAACTCCTTCCTCAATAATTTGGTCATCGGTCGCAATTAACGAGAAACCTCTACAAATCTTCTAGAGTATCCCGCCAACCCCGTAAAACTCCGAATCTCCGCCATCGACTTAGGCGGCTTCCAATCCGAACGGCCTCTATCTTACGGGGTCCACTTAATCCCTCACCGATACCACATGACCCAAGAATGTCACCTCCACGAGCCGTAACTCGATTCTTCAACTTCGATAGAGTGCTTTCTCCTTAAAATCTGCAATACTACCCGTAAATGAGCGTCATGCTCTTCCTCAATCCTTGAGTATACCAAGATGTCGTCGATAAAAACTACCACGAACTGATCTAGGTACTGTTGGAATACCCTATTCATCGATCCATGAAAGTCACGGCGTTAGTCAACCCGAACGGCATAACCAAGAACTCAAAGTGCCCATACCGAGTACGGAATGCCGTCTTACAAATATCCGCCTCTTTCACCTTCAACTGGTGATATCCAGACCTTAGGTCAATCTTCGAGAAAACAGACGCCCCCTTCAGCTGATCAAACAAGTCATCTATCCGAGGCAAAGGATACTTGTTTTTGATCGTCACTTATTCGGTTAGCCATGTAGTCTATGCACATACGCATAGTACCGTCCTTCTTCTTTACAAAGAGTATCGGCGCTCCCCATGGCGAAATACTTGGCCTGATGAAACCTCGGTCCAATAACTCCTGGATTTGAGCCTTAAGCTCCACTAATTCTTTAGGTGCCATCCTGTACGGAGCAATGGATACCGCGCAGCTCCGCAATGATCAATCCGAACTCTACCTCCCGATCCGTGGCAAACCCGGAGCTCCTCAGAAAGACATCCACAAATTCCCCGATCGTCCAATCAGTCTCCACGAAGACTCCTTAGCCTCCAAGGCATACACATGCACCATATATGCTTCAAACCTTTCCCGACCATTTTCTCGGCTTTGAGGCGTATACCAAGTTGGATGATAGTTTCTCCTATTACCGATCGAACTACTTCATCACCCTTAGTCGTGTTTCGAACCATGCGCTTAGTCACAGCGATTCAACTTCGCTGATACTTACCCACCACCATTCCGAGAATTAGATCGAACTCCCGAATGGCGCTCCATCGATCGCCTCAAATACTACCCTTGAGTTCTAGAGGTACGCCTCTATACAGCTTTATCTACCACTACAGAGTGACCTAGAGGGCTTATTACTACATCCGCCTAGAAGATATCTCGTAGTCTAAATCCATTGTCTCTACTATACCATCGGCAACATAAGAGTGTGTAGACCCCACATCAATTAAAGCAAGATAAGGAGAACCAAAAATCAAGAACGCATCTATTATGACGTCCCAAGGCCGCCTCTCTCGGTGCCTCACAAAGATATACCAACCACGGCCGTTCGCCTAGGAACTACTCACACCTCCGCCTGGTGCTCCACGGCCCCGACCGTAATCATACCTCCTCGCCATTACCTCGGCCCTCTGCGGTGGTCCATTATTTCAGATCGACACGGCCGATTCTCCGATTGAATTCTAGCTAACTTACGCAGACAATCCCTCACGCGATGGTCCAACGAGCCACACTCAAAACAACCTCTACCATCACCCAACATCCTCCCCAAAGAGCCTTCCCACAACGGTTACAATGCGGCGGTCCTCGTCTAGCAAAGAATAACCCTACCCGATCGATTCGCCCACTCGGTCTAGCCCTCTTCTGCGATTGACACCGACGACCCGTAAGATCCAAAACTCCTTTTATGACGGTTTCTATCCATACTCGCCTCACGACTCTTTAATGCCCTCGGCAACCTTCGCTTTTCAACTAGAATCGCAAATTCACGCCTCGCTGGGCGCAATCAACAATCTTAACTCGTCTCGCAGCCATCCTCAAACGAACGCACCTTTCCTCTTCTAGCCACCATGCCCCGGCATACCGACTCAACCTCGTAAACTCTACCATACTCCGATACAGATTTTCTCCCTGACTAACCTCGAAATGCTTTCTCTGCTTCATTTATGTAATTAGTCTGACGCATTTCTTCCGATAAGCGGCGGAAATAATCCCATGTCGATCTTCACCGCATATATCACGGACCGTGAGCCACCACCGGTATGACTCATCTCGAGAAGTGATACGATCCCTTTAATTTTTCTTTGGTAGTTAGGTCTAGATCGTCCATAATCCGCTCGTCACTTTTAGCCAAGATTCGGAAGGTGCTAGGAGCAACACCGAGATACCCTAAGAATTCAAATTTCATTTGCCCAAAGTCGCCAGCACGATTTCCTAGCTCCCACGCCCCCACCCGCCCCAACTACCTCTCTAAAACCCGCAACGATCGCTCAGGATATCGCATCATCGCCGCCTGTTCTCGAAACTCACCACCTCCAAATGGTGGCGAATCCCAGATCTCATTCTCAACCCCGCCTGTAACCTACGGGCTCGAAATATATCCTACCACGACCACGCCCACCCACGCCCACCTCGGTACTCATGACTAAATCTCGTCGATTAAAGAATTTTTATGAATCACCATTATTCCACCGTGTTTAAAGCAAAGTTTTATGAATTTTAAAGAAGCTTTGTTTTTATGAGTCCACGAGTCCTATTAGTCTCATCTCTAAAGTAGTCTTACTAACCATCCAATCATATCAATCAATCAATATCACCACAAATAGTACGGTACTTACCGGGCGAATCCGGTGCTTGACTCGGTGCCATGCCCTTCAAATCATACTTTTAAAATGTAATTTTGAAAATTATAGTTTTAAAACATTTTGGGCCTCGGCCCACAAATGAGCTTTTGAACTTGGCTCGATACCACAAATGTAACACCCCAAACCCGGACAAGACACCACGAATCGAATCTGTATGTTACGGAAAACATGTTTGTGAGAGGTTAAATTTTTCGTTAGAAGTCGAAAGTGGAAACACGAAGTATTTTAGGAGACAATTTGAGTAGACTTGTTGAAATCGATGAAGTATTTGAAACCCAAGATTTTGAAATCCTAACCAAGACGTGTGGTTAAACGAGTTTAAAACCATTTAAACCTTAGTAGTTTTTTTTTTAGTGTTACTTAAAACCCTTTCTTTTTAGACTTAGGAGTAATACAAGTTTGATTTGAAAATCATTTGAATTTTCTTCTTCGTAAGGACATAGTGTAATACCCGATGGTATGGTTTTAAAAACACATTATGCTTAAAATTTTGAAATCATTATCTTTCCAAGTTTTAGTAAAATTCATACCAACTTGTTTTGTTAAGGCATATTAAAATCTAATTAAAACATAAACATCATCAAAACATAAATTAAAGGCCTTTTACAAATCCAAAATAAAAAACCCAAATAAAGTAAATAAGCCAAAGTACCCAAATTCAATAATCCTTTATTAAAGCATGGCATGTGCACCCCGAGTCCATCCCGCCCATGTCCGCTTCACGAGTCACCGAAATGTCAAAGGAGAGGGTGAGTCGAATGACTCAATGTGTAAATCCCGCCCCAAGAACAACATACTAACACACATCATACAAAGCAACATAATTAATGCAACCCGATCCTAACCATCCATATCGCTTTTCTACCCCGTGTGGTACCAAACCACCGGTGGTGCTAAACCACCGTGACATATAGTCACAATGTGTTACCAAAACACCGTGTCCCAAAGACACAATATCCGTCAATGTGGTGCCAAACCACCGGTGTCCCAAAGACACAATTGTGCTACTAAAGCATCCGTGACCAAGTCACAATCATTGATGGGGCCAACCCATCGTGTGATACCAAATCACTAGCAGACGATCCCATATCTCAAGTGGGCCAACCCACGGTGGTTAAACCACAGGGACAAGTCGCAATGAGGTGCCAAACCTCCGTGACCCAAAGTCACAAAGTGTGCTACTAAAGCACCGGTGCTCACAAGACAAAATATCACCGCTCCCTCCACTCAGATCACCCATCAACATACCATATCGACTCATGTACAATATGCAATCATGTAACTCATGCAACCATGTCCAACATTGCATCTCATAGCATATATACAAGATAGATCATCATACTCAAAGTATCCATAATAGAACTTGTAAAAAAATAGACTTACCCGGATCCATACACATACCCCATTTGGGTATCCAATTATCCATCATATCGGTATCATTTTTAACAGCAAAACAGTTTATTAATAACATTACTAGGTATCGCAGTGTTAGTTTACACACCGTAAATACGAGTCTAGAAATCCTGATAAAAGCGATCTAAGTCCCTCGAGTACTAGCTTCTACAATCGGCCAAAACATAGGGGTTAGACATCTACACATTCGCCAACACCAAGTAAAATCAAAGGTATATCACCACCCTTACCTTAAACTTCTTTGGTTCCCTACCACCTCAAACCCAATCAATGGTTCAACCAACAATCGGTCTCACCCGCTTGCTTATCGTAACAAGGCTCCTGCCCACTTCCTACAATCGGCAACCAACCAAAGATAATAGCTCTCGCTTAAACAAATACCAAACAATTAGACTTGATAAAACAATCCTCACCATCACTTACCACCGATCAAGGAACCGAGGCTATGCTTGACTGCTTTTGAAATCCTGAATGCCTACGATAAAACGATTTCCAAATAAATGATTACTATACTTCCAATCGATCGCCAAAACCAACTCTTACTTTGAAGATGCCGATAGAGAATAGGAAATAGAACACAAGTATTCGCCTCACCACACTTTTTCCAATATTTGAAAACGGAAACCCCAAAACCAATCCACACCCCACCTCACAATCGGCCAAAATGGAAGAAATTGAACAAAGGAGATTTCAGTGAGGGGGATGATAGTTCGGCTAAAGAGTTATAGAAAAGAAATCAAGATGAACAGAGGGGGATTTACTTTCGGTTTTGAAAGGAAAGAATGAAGAAGGTGTCTAGGGAAACAAGTTTCGGTTTGGCATGAATGAAGAAAAGAAGGAAGAAACAAAGTATACTTTCGGCAATAAGGTGCTAGAGGTTTCGGCTTACAAAGCTTCAAGAAGAAAGAGAGGTGAAAGAGGAGAGAGCATTCGGCTTCAAGAAAAGAGGAAAGAAGATGCTGGATTCGGCTCAAAAATGATGAAGAACAAAGGCTGGTTTTTGTTAAAAAGAGACGGTATGGAACAAAGGGAAATCGGCACAAGGTTGTGAAAGCACAAAGAAAGAAAATGAGAAGGAAACGACCAAAAAATGAGAAGGTTCGCTACTATAGGGTTTGGTGTTTTCACTCAAGAAGTGCAAAAGATGAGAGAAACCTTGAAAGAAAATTCGCTAACCAAAACATAAAATGAGACTTTTTTGTTTTACCAACAAAGACCGAATATGCACCCAACTTGGGAAAATGCATTTCGCACCCCCAACACCAAACCAAGCCGCCCACACACTCCTCTCCCCCAAACTCTCACCCAAAACCGCCAAATCCCCATACACTCCACTCCACACATTTCAAATGTGTTTACCAAGTCTTACTCCTACAATCACTCCCCACCTTACTTTTGAACGGTTTGATTTGGTCCAAGGTAGAATTCCACTTGCCTTCTACCTCTTCCTCCATGCCGCCCAAAATGGGTGACAAATGGGATCTCTACGACTTGAACTCTGACCTCCTCACCAGTAGATGACGCCACACACACACCTTCCTTGTGGCGCATGCTTGCCACTTTGCTAGCTCCTTATTTTTGTTATCATTCCACTTAATTTAAATATAAACCCCAACACCTTCTCGCTTCTATCCCCAAAGCCCATAAACAAGAATTTCACCACCTACCAGTGCTCACACCTAGCCTACAACTAAATCCCAAAACACCAAAACAACATCATAGCAAGCAATAAACATGCAACAATTGCCAGAAATAAATTAACCCCTTAACCCGGGATATTACAACTAGACTGATAGCTATTGTTATACGCAAATTCTGCCACTGGTAAAAAATCCTCCCAACTACCCCTAAAGTCGATTACACATCCCCTTAACATATCTTCCAATACCTGAATTACTCTCTCGACTGACCATCAGACTGAGGATGAAAAGCCGTACTAAAATTCAACTTTGTCCCCAAGGCTTCATGCGAGCTTTCCAAAATCGTGATGTAAATCTGGGATCCTCGTCGATATAATAGATACGGGTACCCCATGCAACCTCACAATTTTAGATACGCATGACTTTGCCAACTTCGCAATGAATAATCCGTCTTTAACCGGGAGAAAATGAGCGCCTTCACAAACAATTAACAATTACCCAAATGTAATTTTTCTTAGTAGGTGTTAAAGGTAACCCACTAACAAAATCCATAGTTATCCGCTCCCATTTCCAAAGAGGAATCTTTACCATTGTAATAATCCAGATCAGAATTGATGTTCGCTTTCACTTGTCGACAAGTCAAACATTTTCCCATAAACTCAAATCTCACGCTCAACCCCGCCACCAATACTGTTCACGGAGATCTCGATACATCTTAGTTCCTCCGGGGTGTATAGCATAAGGGCTACTATGCGCCTCCCGAAGAATCATTTTCCTCAAATCTAAGTCCTTAGGCATACAAACTCTTCCTCAAAAGCACAACACACCTTCCATGTTTATTCCAAAATCCTCGATTTCTCCGTTTTCAACTTGCTGAAGTAAAGATCCCAACTTTTCATCTGATGTCTGTTTTTCCTTGATTTGTTCTAGCCACAGCGGCTTCACCAAGTTCGCTAACAAACTCCCATCCTCATACAAACTCAAATGAGTAAACAATGCTCTCAAATCGACATCGCTTTATGACTTAATGCGTCACCTACCACGTTAGCCTTTCCAGATGATATTCGATTGAGAAATCATAATCCTTTAATAATTCTACCCATCTTCTTTGTCTCAAATTCAACTCCTTTTGGGTAAGGAGGTATTTAAGACTCTTGTGATCCGTAGATGATAGATTTCTCACCGTAGAGATAGGCCTCCAAATCTTTAAAGCAAAGACCACCGCAGCCTAACTCTAAATCATGAGTAGGGTAGTTTAATTCGTGCGGTCTCAATTGATGAGAAGCATAGGCCACCACCTTTCCATTTTGCATCAACACACAACCTGCACTGCGTGTGAGATGCATCACAATAAACAAGAATTCATTTTCACCTCATCAATCAAACCTGAGCTCCACGATCTTCTTCAATTTCTCAAACTCTCTTGTTATTTTTCACCCAATTATACTGAACTCCCTTCCGCAACAATTTAGTTAGGGGTGCAGCAATCAATGAAAACCTCTCTACAAAACATCTATAGTAACCAGCCAAACCCAAGAAACTCTAAATTTTAGCTATCGACGTTGGTGGTTTCCAATCCAGAATAGCTTCAATTTTTCTAGGATCTACCCTTATTCCATCAGCTGATACCACATGACCTAAGAAAGTCACTTCCTTTAGCCAAAATTCGCATTTACTGAATTTAGCATAAAGTTGCTTATCACGAAGTAACTGCAATACTATACGCAAATGTGTGTCATGCTTCACTTCATTTCTTGAATAAACCAATATGTCATCTATGAACACTACCACAAACCGGTCTAAATACGGTTGAAAGACTCGATTCACCATGTCCATAAACGCCGCTGGTGTATTGGTTAATCCAAACGGCATCACTACAAACTCATAATGTCCGTAACGAGTCCGAAATGCCGTCTTATAAATATTCGCTTCCTTTACCTTAAGCTGGTGATAACCCGATCTCAAATCAATTTTGGAGAAAACTGAAGCTCCTTTTAATTGATCAAACAAGTCGTCAATTCTCGATAGAGGATACCGATTCTTGATCGTCAATTTGTTCAATTGTCTGTAATCAATGCACATACGCATCGATCCATCCTTCTTCTTGACAAACAAAACTGGTGCTCCCCACAGAGACACACTTGGTCGAATAAATCCCTGATCCAGCAATTCTTGAATTTGAGCTTTAAGCTCTACCAACTGCTTTGGTGCCATCCTATAAGGAGTAATGGACACCGAGTCGCTCTGCAAAAGCTCAATGCCAAATTCTACTTCCGATCCGAGGTATACCAGGAAGTTCTTCGAGAAATACATCAAGAAATTCCTTCACCGTTCTCACATCATTCACAGATAACTCTTCGGCATCCAAAGCACAGATAAAGGCTAGGAATGCTCCATATCCTTTTTGAACCAACTTCTCTGCCTTCAATGTAGATACCACATTTTCCAAGTAGTTCCTTCGTTCACCAATCATGATGACTTTCTTATCATCCGAGGTCCTTATTGACATCTATTTTTCGCACAATCCAATTGCGCCTTGTTTAACCAACCAATCCATGCCTGCATAAGATCGACCACAAAAGGCAATTCTATCGATTCGCCAAGAATACCTCCTCTTGAATTTCCAAGGCACGCCTCTAAACATTTTATTAACAATTCCGATCGTTCTAAAGGACTAATTATCGCCATCCCACTATCGATAATTTTAGATTCTAGATTCGTGTTTCCAGATATGGCGCTAGCAACATATGAGTGGGTAGAACCAATATCTATTAAAGCAATAACAGTACATCAAGATGAAGAACGTATCGCTTATCACATCCGGTGCATTGCCGCCCTCGCGGCGTCTAATCGCATAGACCACCGGCATCGTCTTACATCCGCTCCTCTAGGACCATTGCCTCGATTCGGTGCACCTTGACCACGACCAGCCCCATTACCACCACGACCGGTCCACGACCTCTCGGTGGCTACCGAGTACCTCCGGCCTACTGTGGATTATTATTACGAACTTCTTGAGTCGATCCGACGCCGAGGACAATTTCAGATCGATGATCCATTGAACCGCATTTATAACAAGCGCCTGCTTTCCTCCAACACTCTCCAAAATGTCTTTTTCCACATTCAAAGCAATCTCGACTTCGATTATTTGTTACCGTGTTCTACCTTGAACTGGTTCATCATTCCGAGGTCTCTTCTAAAATCTCTTTGAAGAACCGCATCATTGTGGTCTCTCTTGTTTCTAAATCTTTCTCGCTTACGTAGTTCGAGTTCTTAGCCTCCTCGGCTATCTTGGCTTTCTCCACAAGCGTGGAAAAGTTCTAACTTGCTTTGGGGGCAATCGTAACCCTCACTCATCATTAAGCCCATCCTCAAACACACACAATGTTCATGATCCGTTGATACTATTGTCCGAAAGATAGCGGCTCAAACGTAAAAACTCGACTTCATATGTCGCTCTCGCTTTACTTCCTTGTACAAGATTCGAAATTCCTTCCTTCTAAGTCCTACATAACTCGCTCCTCACGATTTTCCTTGAAGGCGCTTTAAAGAATTCCCAAGTAATTAGTGTAGCTTCGGTGCCTTCTAACAAAGTGAGCCACCACCGATACGCCTCGCCTCTTAACAAGGACACAGCTCCTTTCGCTTTTTGCTCAACAAAGGCATTCCATATCATCCATAATCCGCTCCACGCCTTCGAGCCAATATTCACCATATTCGAGCTACACCAAAACTCCTCTAAAACTTCGCATTATTTGACTTGAGTCATTCAAATTGACCCACGAGTTGTTGGCCCAATTCTAGTTCCATGACCTTTTCTAGACTCGCAGATTGCTTGTGTCAAAGCATTATCTTCTTCCATGTGATCACGTGATCCCGCCTCACTCTCAAATGACGAGGTGCATCCATTTCGCATATGATTTGGTGCTTCATCGTAGCACCTCACCTCTACCACGCCACGTTCACGTCGTCCACGACCACGTCCTTTAGTGCTCATGATGGCTTATTCGTTTTTATCTGATTACAAGTTTTATGAATCAGAAAATTATTTCAGTGTTTATTAACGATGTTTTATGAGATTTGAGAGATAAAATTGTTTTTCGCAACATATCCTATAGTCTCAATCTCTCGATTTTTCACATCTAAAACTAGAAGTTCTAGAGTGTTCCTATGATCATCATAGTAATCATTAAGTAATAAATACTTACTTGACTTGTTGATTTGGATGCTTGTGGTGCCATAATGATCTTTAAAACATTATTGAATGAATTCATACAGAATTATTTAGAACCCAAACCACAATAGAGTTGTTGAAACTGCTCGATACCATTAAAATGTAACACCCCAAACCCTATCTATGCGTTAAGACTAGATTTGGATTGTTACATAAATCGAACTATCTTAATAATGACAAGTAACCAAATCTACAAAATTATTTTTTAATTACAAGGTTTAATAAAACCAAAAGAATATTTTAAAATTGACGATATTAGAAAACATTAGTTGAAAACATCATTTGTATTGTGTTATAAATTTTATAAGTATTTAAAATATATATTAAATGATAAGAAATTTCAAGTAATAGAAAACCCAATTTATTTTAAGAAAACATCATATAATCATAAACCCATATTTAAATGTCCAAAATATAGTTTAAAACCAACCACCCATAATAATCCATAAAATATTAATAGAGGCCCTTATTACATTAAATCCAAATAGTAAATTATAGAAAGTACTTATTTAAAAGTTCAAGTTTAATAAACCCATGTTTTGCAAAGATGGCCTCCACGAAGTCATCCTCGCCCAAGTCCACGCTAATTTCCATTACCCGAGATGAAAAATTTGAGGAGTGAGTTACTTAGAACTCAAAGTATAACTCACTTACTTTATCCATCGGGCCGATTATCAAATTATGGATTTGGGCTTAAGCCCATTAGCGTAATTAACAACATGAATAATGATATGCATGCAAAATGAATTTTCCTCCCAAACCTAATTTCCATCCGCTACACACCCCGCATCAACCATCACACCTGTGGGGATCAAGTCAACCCACCCCGCCATCACACCAATCGTAGGCATTAAGCCATTTTATATTTGTGGCGAGCCATCGAACTAGACTGTGACAAAGTCACCGAACTAGAGGCATTGAGCCAATTATTATTTATGGCGAGAGCCAATTAACTAGAGGCAAATAGCCATTTAATAATTTTGTGGCGAGCCATTTAACTAGAGGCAATAGCCATAATTTTGTGGCGAGCCACCGAACTAGATTTTGGCAGGCCTTTCTTCTCTTCATCATTTTCCCAACCCATGCAATTTGTATGCAAAGTAGTCTATGATCATACAATGATTTTATTAAAAGGCCCATTAACAAGAGTCAATATTTCCAATTTTTTATTAAGGCCCAAAAATTACAAAACAACATTTGGCCCATTTAGCAATTTAACATCTTAGGCCCAAATTTATGATCTAGCAAGAGTTCGCCCATTTATCGATCTAGCGAGGATTTCACCCGCTTAACAATTTAATGTAGATTACGCCCATTTACGATCTAGTAGAGATTTTGGCCCAATTATCGATCTAACAGAGATTTCGACCCAATTATCGATCTAGCAGAGATTTCGCCCAATTATTATTTATCGTGATTTCTACCCATTTTACTAACAAGCAATATTTTTCTACCATCTACTATTTATCAAACTCATCGCCCATTTTACGAAGACATGAAATTTATATTTTACCATCTAACTTATCGAGGGCTTTTTCGTAATTTTCACCATATTAACCGTTTTCATGTAATTTCACCAAATACCAATTATTGTGTTTTATATCGATCTAGTCGTTTTTACGATTTTACTCAATACCACGAATGACGTCTAAACCCGAGAAAAGTGTGAAGTTACACACCTTGATATCGTGAGTACTAACCCTTCCCGCTCTTCAACACCTAAACATAATACGATCTTATTAGGACACTATCATGTATAAAAATATGTTATTGATATTCGATCCAAATCCTTACCTCTTGATTTTGAATCACTTCAATTTTGGTTTCTCCTCGCTTATCGATTCGCTGATCATCGAGAATCCACTAACGCACAAAGGCTCGGAGTACGAACTACTTCAAATAATTGATTTCCTTGGTAGATGGTCCGCAACCCGGTGGAAAATCTCGGACTCATCAAATCGCCTTCGCTTATACTTAGGGAAATAGTGGATCCGCCTTCTTACGAAGACTAAACACCGCCTTTTTCTTCCTATTTTGAATGTCTTTAATATCAAAAGATCGTTAATCCTAATAATAATATATTGAAAAATACTAAAGATTTTAAAGGCGAGATTTCCTTACCACAAAGATTCTTGCTCCTCAAAAAGAGAGCCGACCAAAACGCTTCCCTCAACACCTTAAATTGATTCCAAAGTTCTAAGATACACACTAACACTTGAGTTCCGGTCTTCCTCTATTGCACTACAAGATAACGAAAAGAAAACATTAATAGATTGAACGATAATTTCGATCTAAAAGATCCTTTTATCATCCTCAAGATTCGCCAAAACCATCATCAACTAAAATAAACTAAAAATAATTCTTACCTAATGTCCACGGTTGAGAAGACCGATTGAGAAGGATGTTTATGAATAGAGAGAGATTCGGCTATGAGAAACCAAAGAGAAGAGAAAATGGTTCGGCAAAGGCACATTAACAATCGGCCAAGAGAGAATATAATGGAGAAGGTACGATTGAAAAGAAAATAAAGGATGAGATGAAAAGATGATGATGATGGTGATTCGTTTCAAAGAGAAGAAAAGAGAAAGTAAGAGATGTGTTTAGGGGCAAGGTACATTCCAAGAATGGAGGAAGGAAGAAAAGAATGACCTTTGGTATTGGTAATTTCGGCACAATGAAAAGGCACACAAAAGAATGCTAATGTGATAAACAAGAATGACCAAATGGTCAAAAGAATTTAGGCATACCAAATGTAACACCCCAAACCCGGTCAATACACCACGACCGAATCTGGTATGTTACAGGGAAAAAGGTATTTGAGAGGTTTAGGTTTCCGTTTAAAAGTTTGATGAAAACTCTTTCGTATGTTTTGTTCTCGTAGAAAACTTGAGCATGATTGTTTAAAAAAATGATAGTGTATTTGAAAACCCAGAAATTTTAAAAACTTAATCAGATATGTAAGTAAAACAAGCTTATCTCATTTAGAAATTTAAGTAATCCTTGTTGTTGCTTAAACACATTTTGGGCTTAGTTTAAGTTTGTAAAAACATTTAAGTTGCCTTTGTTTTAAGTTACAGCGTGATACCCGATGGTAAAGTTTAAAAACATTTCGCTTTGTAGTTTAAAAAAAAAACGTTATCTTTCCAAGTTTTAGCATAATTTAACCCAATTTGTTTTTTGTTAAGGCATATTTAATATCAAATTTAAACTTATGAACATCCAAAGGAAAATTTAAAAAGGCCTTTTACAACCCAACAAATCCAAATGAAAATAATAAAGTAAAGTACCAAGTTTAAAACCAAGCAAAACCAACTTTTATTCATGGCATGAGCACCTCGAGTCCACCCGGCTCCCATGTCCGCGATCTAAGTGTCACCGAAATGATAAGGAGAAGGTGAGTCGCAAGACTCAAGGCATAAATCCTCCCCGGATATGCAACATACTAACACACATCATAACAAAGCAATACAATTAATGCACCTGATCCTAACCATCCGTAACACCTTTTCTACCCCGTGTGGTACCAAACCACTGGTGACCCAAAGTCACGATATCCATCAATGTGGTGCCAAACCACTGGTGACCCAAAGTCACGAATAATCAATCTGTGGGGCCAACCCACGTGTGATACCAAATCACCGGCGATAATCCCAGATCTCAACAAGGGGCCAACCCACGGTGGTGTTAAACCACGTGGACGAGTCGCTATGAGGTGCCAAACCTCCGTGTCCCAAAGACACAAGTGTGATACCAAATCACCGTGACCGTAGTCATGAATCATATGATGGGGCCAAGCCATCGTGTGATACCAAATCACTAGCGCCAATCCCAGAAATCAACCGTGGGGCCAACCCAATGTGGTGCTAAGCTCATCGGGACGAGACGCGGAGGTGCTAAACCTCCGTGACCCAAGGTCACAAAGTATCATCTGTGGTACCAAACCACCGGAGGTGCTAAACCTCCGTGTCTCAAAGACACGATATCATATTCCCTCCACTCATATCACCCCATAACACATCATACTAATGCAAATCGTGCAAATCATGCAATCATGCTCACATGCTCAATATGGCATCTCATAATACATACACCATAAATCATGATATCATATATCACTACATATCTCGTAATGAAACAGACTTACCTGAATCCATATCCATACCTCATTAGATATTACATCAGTCAACCTTACTATTTCAATTTACACAATCAGGTTATTAACATATTACTCAGTAAAAAGGTGTGTTAGTTTACACACCTGATAAAATGCACGCTTAAATCCCAAAGAACCGGTTTAAATCCCTCTATTATCTTGCTCCTAAAATCGACCAAACACGAGATTAGTCACTTATACCTTTTAGCCAAAACCAATAAATCAAGAGGGTTAACATAAACCTTTACCTTGCAAATGGTTTGGTTTCCTACCAAACCCGAACCAACAATGGTTCTTCCTTAAGCAAACGGCACACCCTAAAATGTGAGCAGTTAGTCCTTTGGATACTTTGATTAAATGAAACTAACGATTAGTCTATGAACCAAGATCTCACCATCACTTACCAATCAATCAACTTAAGATAAACGCCTCGTTTGACTGCTTCAAAATCCCGGATACCCTATGAAGAAATCGGTTACCAAAACAAAAGGTTAACTCCCTTCAACAAATGCCGAAATCGGCCCCTAATCAAACCCAAAATCAATAAAGAATAAGAGAGGGAAGAAATAGCCCTTCGGCTACATGACATACCTTCTTCTAAACCCGATTTGAACCCACTAGGAGAGATCCACACCACAACTTAGATTCGGCCAAAGTGCAACACTAGAAGGAAAAGGATTCGGCCAAGGTGTTTAACACACCTATGTACGTCTTTGAGTGGGAAGAAAAGGGAGAGTAGAATGAGAAGAAAAAGAAGTTACAGCAATGGGGTTTGAGAGAAGAAAAAGGAGGTTTGAAGAAACAAGTTGAGAGGGTTTTGGCTTGAGAGAAATGGGAAGAACAAATGGTGACAATCGGCTAAAGAGTTTTGGAAAAGAAAGAAAATAAAAGGTGAAGAGAGAGAAGGTGCTTTCGGTTTGAAAGAAGAAGAAATGGAGGAAGGTATTTTTGGAGAGTGGGGTTTCAGCTAACAAGGTTCCAAGAGAAGAAAAAGTATGAGAAGAAGGGGGATACTAGTTTCGGTTTTCATAAAATGAAAATAAGAAGAGAATATGGCAAAGAGCATTCGGCCACAAACTCCAAAACAAGAGAAACAAAGCAATTTCAGCAAGCTCAAGGGGTTTTGGTCTTTCGGTTTCAAGAAGAAAAATGAAGGAAATCACCCGAGTTTCTACTAAGCTATTGACAAAAAGAAAAGAACTTTGCTTACTAAGCTTGATCGAAATGTACCAAAATGCAAAGTGCATTTCAAGACACTCCTACTACACCAAACCGCCACTCACCCCCAAAATCTCTCCAAAATCCGCCACAACTCCCCCAAACACTCCAAGCCAACCATTCAAACTAGTTTGAACTAGTCTCCCTCCTAATTTCACTCTCCACCCACCATTTGAACATTTGACTTGGTCCAAGGCAGAGTTTGAACTGCCTACAACTTCTCCCCTCCATGCCATCAAAATGGAAGCCAAAATAGGAGCACTCCGCAGCTTGAACACAGGACCTCCTCCCTGCAAGTGGCGTCACACACACAAGCCTCAAGTGGCGCCTATCCTGCCACTCCACTAGCTTCTTTCTTGTGCAAAAATTCACCTAAAAATATTTATAAACCCCAGCTCCTTTAGCTCCTCTCACCTAAGCCTAAAGACTGAAATTTTTCCTACCACCCTGGCATACACCCATCTTACAACTAAGCTCCAAAAACATCAAAACAACAACATAATCAGACCAAACACATGCAAACCATGCCATAACAAAATAACCCCTAACCCGGGATATTACAGTTCTACCCCCTTAAAATAATTTCGACCTCAAAATTACCTGATCAGAAGAGTTGCAGGTATTGCTGTGTCATCATATCCTCGGGTTCCCACGTAGCTTCTTCCACGCCATGGTTCCGCCATAGTGCCTTAACCAAAGGCACAGACTTCCTACGCAGAACCTTCACATCTCGATCTAGAATCAGATGTGTTCTTCCTCCATGGTCAAACTGGATTTACCTCGATCTCTTCCATCGCCACCACGCATGATGGATCCGAATGATACCGCCTAAGCATCAAACGTGGAATACGTCGTGAATCGACTTAGCTCACGGCAACTCAAGTCGATATGCTACGGGTCCCACTCGCCTCAAGACTTTATACGCCCAATAAACCTCGGACTTAGCTTGCCTTTCCTTCCGAACCTTAACACTTTCTTCCATGGTGAGACCTTCAGGAAAACTTGATCTCCCACCATAAATTCAATATCTCTCCGCTTAAGATCAGCATAAGACTTCTGTCGGTCCGAAGCTTTCTTCAATCGAGCCTGAATCAACTTAACCTTGTCTTCGGTCTCCGCAACCAACTCTGGTCCCAACAACTGACGTTCACCCAACTCCATCCAACAAGTAGGTGAGCGACACTTCCTACCGTACAACGCCTCATATGGTGCCATCTTGATGCTTGCTTGGTAACTGTTATTGTAGGCGAACTCAGCTAATGGTAGAAACTCTTCCCGACTACCCTCAAGTCCAAGACACACCTCGTAACATATCCTCTAAGATCTCAGATAACCTTTCCGATCGCCCATCGATCATGGATGAAACGCTGTCTTGAAATCCAACTGTGTACCCAGAGCTCGATGCAACGCTTTCAAGAACCTTGACGAATTGATCCCTATCCGAGATGATCGACATCGCACACCGTGCAGCCTCACTATCTCGACACATACACAGCCAACCTCTGAAGTAAGTAATCCACCCTCATCGAGATAAAGTGAGTTGATTTAGTCAGACGATCCACAATTACCCAAACTGAATCCTTCTTGCTAGGTGTAAGAGGTAATCCACCGATTTAAATCCATAGTTATCCTTTCCCACTTCCATTGTGGAATCTTCATCGGTCAAGCAACCTCGACGGCATCCGATGTTCGGCCTTGACTCACCGACATGTCGACACTTCCCTACAAACTCGCACTTCCCTCTTTAGACCCGCCACCGTAATCGCTCTCGAGATCCCTATACATTTTGCTACCTCTAGGATGCATAGCGTAGGGGCTGCTATGTGCGTCCTGAAGAATCTTCTATCTTAACTCAATATCCCTCGGCATACAAGCTTTCCCCTGAAAATACAACACTCCATCACTAGACAAACTGTAACCCTCCAAACCACCATTCTGCACTTGTGACCTCTGCACACTCAAAACCTCATCCATTAGCTATTTTTCCTTGATCTGCTCAACCCAAGTAGGCTTAACCTGCAGCTCTGCCAGAATACTTCCGTCGTCATACAAACTCAAATGGGCAAACATCGCCTTAAGTCCAAACAACCTTACGGCTCAACGCTGTCGCCACTACGTTAGCCTTGCCTTGATGATACTCAATCGAATAAATAGTCTTTTAGCAACTCAATCCATCTGCGTTGCCTCATATTCAAATCTTTCGAGTCAAAAGGTACTTCGACTCTTGTGATCTGTAGACTATCGATCTCTCTCCGCATAAGTAATGCCTCCAAATCTTCAAGGCGAAGACTACAAACCGCTAACGCAGATCGTAGGCGGATAATTGACCTCATGTAGCCTCACCGCCGAGATGCGTAAGCCACAACCTTCCCTTCCTCGATCAAGACACAACCTGACTGTATGTGAGGCATCGCAATAAACGTGAATTCTTTCCCCGCCTCAAAGTTGAATTAGAACCGAGCTTCACCAAAATCTTCTTCAACTTGTCGAAGCTCTCCTCCCGCTTCTCGCCTAAATGAACGGAACCCTTTTCTTAACAGCTTTGGTCATCGGTCACATCAACGAAAATCCTCTATAAATCTTTGGTAGTATCCTACCAAACCCGTAAAACTCCGAATCTCGACCATCGACTTAGGCGGCTTCCAATCCAAAATCGCCTCAATCTTTCGAGGATCCACTCTAATCCCTCAAATTACACTACATGACCAAAGAACATCACCTCTCTAAGCCAGAACTCGCATTTACTAAACTTAGCGTAGAGTTGTTTCTCCCTCAAAATCTGTAACACAATTCGCAAATGTGCATCATGCTCCTCCTCAGTCCTTGAATACACCAAGATGTCGTCAATAAAAACCACGACGAACTAATCCAAATACTGCTGGAACACTCTATTCATCATATCCATGAATGCTGCCGGCGTGTTAGTCAATCCAAACGGCATTACCAGAAATTCATATTGCCCATACCGAGTACGAAATGCCGTCTTGCAGATATCTACCTCTTTCACCTTTAATGATGATACCTGCACCTCAAATCAATCTTCGAGAATATCGCCGCATTCTTCAAATTGATCAAACAAGTCATCTATCCGTGGCAACGGTACTTGTTTTGATCGTCACTTATTCAATTGGCGGTAGTCTATACACATCCGCATAGTATCGTCTTTCTTCTTAACAAAGAGTACCGCGCCCCAAGGTGAAACACTTGGCTCGATAAAACCCCGATCCAACAACTCCGGATCTCGAGCCTTAAGCTCCACTAACTCCTTTGGCGCCATCCTATACGGAGTAATAGACACCGCGCAATTTCGTAACAAATCTATTCCAACTCTACCTCACGATCCGGCAAACCCGAAAGCTCCTCAGAAACACATCAAGAAATTCCCTAACTCGTCCAACCTTCTCTACAAGAGACTCTTTAGCCTCCAAGGCATACACATGAACCACATATGCTTCACAGCCCTTTCTGACCATCTTCTCAATTTTCAGAGCAAATACCACATTGGATAGGTAGTCCCTCCTAATACCTATCATAACCACCTCATCACCCTCCGATGTCTTTAGAACCATGCGCTTAGTCGCGCAATCCAACTTCGCCTGGTACTTAACCAACCAATCCATCCCCAGAATATGATCGAACTCTCCAAACGGCAGCTCCATCAGATCAGCCACAAACACTGCCCCTTGGAGTTCTAGAGGTACATCTCTATACAGCTTATCTACAACTACAGAGTGACCTAGAGGGCTTATTACGGTCATCTACCTAGAAGATATCTTAGAGTCTAAATCCATGGTCTTCACTATACTACTTGCAACATATGAATGCGTTGAACCCACATCAATCAAAGCAGTAAATGGAGAACCAAAGATTAAGAACGTACCGGTTATGACGTCTGGTGCGTCGCCCTCCTCTCGGCGCCTCGCTGTATACACTAGCCCAGGCTGTTTGGCCTCAAACTACCTGCACCTCTGCTCGGTGCTCCACGGCCCCGACCAGAACCATTACCTCCTCTGCCATTACTACGGCCCCTCTACGGTGGTGGTCCATTATTCCTGAACTGAGTACGGCCTTGGCTCTTGACCGAATCCTAGCCAACTTACGCGACAATCCCTCACACGGTGGTCCAAATGAGCCACACTCAAAACATCCTCTTCCACCACCCAACATCCTCCCCAATGAGCTTTCCCACAATGGTTACATCAAGCGGTCCCCGACTAGCAAAGAACAAACCTACCAGACCGATTCGCCCACTTTCGGTCTAGCCCTTTTCTCGAGGATTACCCGACGACCCGAAGACCCAAAATTCCTCTTATGTCGGTTCCTATCCATGCCTTGCCTCACAGACTCCTTAATACCCTCGGCTACCTTAGCCTTTTCAACCAGACAAGAAATTCACGCCCCACTGGGAGCAATCAAGAACCTTAATTCATCTCGCAGCCATCCTCAAACGAACACACCTCTCGTGTTCAAGAGCCACCATGCCCCTAGCATATCGACTCACCGAGGAACTCGCCTCGTACTCGACGATTTACTCCCTAAACTAACCTCGTAAATGCTTTCCGCTGCTCATTAATGTAGTTAGCTCCAACGCATTTTTTTGATAAGCGTACTCAAATAGTCCCAAGTCGATCTTCCGCGCGGTTATCCCGAACCGTGAGCCACCACTGGTATGACTCATCTCAAGAAGTGATACTATCCCCTTTAATTTCTCTTCAGCAGATCAGGTCCAGATCGTCCATGATCCGCTCTGTCACTTCCAGCTAATATTCAGCCGTGCTGGGAGCAACGCCAGAGACACTTCGAAAAACTTCAAATTTCGCTTGCTCGAAGTTGTTCAAGCACAGATTTTCTAGCTCCTGCGCCCATCTACTCCAATCGCCCTTTCCGTAACTCCGCAAGATCGCTTATGACATCTGCGTCGCCCCTAATCTGTTCTCAAACTCACCACCTCCACTGGTGGCGATGCAGATCTCATTCTCTCAACCCCACTGCATTCTACGGGTTCAAAACTGCCATCCTACCTCGAACACGTCCACGACCACGTCCACCTCGTGTACTCATTACTAAAATCTTGTCTGATTTAAAGAATTTTATGCATCAGTAATTATTCCACTGTTTAAAAGCAAAGTCTTATGAATATTAAAGAAGCTTTGTTTTCGCAAGTCCACGAGTCCTATCGGTTTGGCTTTCTAAAGTAATCCACTATTGCTAGTCATCCACTCACATCAACATCAAAATCACAAGCAATAGTAAGGGGTACTTACCTAGGAAGATTGGGGCCGAAGTCTCGGTGCCATGCCTCTCAAACCATGCTTTTTAAAACAAAACACTTAAAACCAGTATTTAAAACATTTTGGGCCTCGGGCCCACAGCTGAGCCTTTGAACTTGGCTTTGATACCACAATTGTAACACCCCCAACCCGGTCAATACACCACGACTGACTCTGGTATGTTACAGGGAAAAAGGTATTTGAGAGGTTTAGGTTTCCGTTTAAAAGTTTGATGAAAACTCTTTCGTATGCTTTGTTCTCGTAGAAAACTTGAGCATGATTGTTTAAAAAAACGATAGTGTATTTGAAAACCCGGAAATTTTGAAAACTTAATCAGATATGTAAGTAAAACAAGCTTATCTCATTTAGAAATTTAAGTAATCCTTGCTGATGCTTAAACACATTTTGGGCTTAGTTTAAGTTTGTAAAAATATTTAAGTTGCCTTCGTTTTAAGTTACAGCGTGATACCCGATGGTAAAGTTTAAAAACATATCGCTTTGTAGTTTAAAAAAAAAAAGTTATCTTTCCAAGTTTTAGCATAATTTAACCCAATTATTTTTTTGTTAAGGCATATTTAATATCAAATTTAAACTTATGAACATCCAAAGGAAAATTTAAAAGGCCTTTACAACCCAACAAATCCAAATGGAAATAATAAAGTAAAGTACCAAGTTTAAAACCAAGTAAAACCAACTTTTATTCATGGCATGAGCACCTCGAGTCCACCCCTACTCCATGTCCGCGATCTAAGTGTCACCAAATGATAAGGAGAAGGTGAGTCGCAAGACTCAAGGCATAAATCCCCTCCCTAATATGCAACATACTAACACACATCATAACAAAGCAATACAATTAATGCACCCAATCCTAACCATCCGTAACACCTTTTCTACCCCGTGTAGTACCAAACCACTGGTGGTGCCAAACCACTGGTGACCCAAAGTCACGAATAATCAATCTATGGGGCCAACCCACGTGTGATACCAAATCACCGGCGACAATCCCAGTATCTCAACAAGGGGCCAACCCACGGTGGTGTTAAACCACGTGGACGAGTCGCTATGAGGTGCCAAACCTCCGTGTCCCAAAGACACAAGTGTGATACTAAATCACCGTGACCGTAGTCACGAATCATATGATGGGGCCAACCCATCGTGTGATACCAAATCACTAGCGCCAATCCCGTAAAATCAATGGGGCCAACCCACCGTGGTGCTAAGCCACCGGGATGAGACGCGAGGTGCTAAACCTCCGTGACCCAAAGTCACAAAGTATCATCTGTGGTACCAAACCACCGGAGGTGCTAAACCTCCGTGTCCCAAAGACACGGATATCATATTCCCCCTCCACTCATATCACCCCATAACACATTATACTAATGCAAATCGTGCAAATCATGCAATCATGCTCACATGCTCAATATGGCATCTCATAATACATACACCATAAATCATGATATCATATATCACTACAGATCTCGTAATGAAACAGACTTACCCAAATCCGTATCCATACCTTATTAGATATTCCATCAGTCAACCATACTGTTTCACTTTACACAATCAGGTTATTAACATATTACTCAGTAAAAAGGTGTGTTAGTTTACACACCTGATAAAACGCACGCTTAAATCCCAAAGAACTGGTTTAAATCCCTCTATTATCTTGCTCCTAAAATCGACCAAACACGAGATTAGTCACTTATACCTTTCGGCCAAAACCAATAAATCAAGAGGGTTAACATAAACCTTTATTTGCAAATGGTTTGGTTTCCTACCAAACCCAAACCAACAATGGTTCTTCCTTAAGCAAACGACACCCTAAAATGTGAACAGCTAGTCCTTTGGATACTTTGATTAAATGAAACTAACGATTAGTCTATGAACCAAGATCTCACCATCACTTACCAATCAATCAACTTAAGATAAACGCCTCGTTTGACTGCTTCAGAATCCCGGATACCCTATGAAGAAATCGGTTACCAAAACAAAAGGTTAACTCCCTTCAACAAATGCCGAAATTGGCCCCTAACCAAACCCAAAATCAATAAAGAATAAGAGAGGGAAGAAATAGCCCTTCGGCTACACCACATACCTTCTTCTAAACCTGATTTGAACCCACTAGGAGAGATCCACACCACACTTAGATTCGGCCAAAGTGCAACACTAGAAGGAAAAGGATTCGGCCAAGGTGTTTAACACACCTATGTACGTCTTTGAGTGGGAAGAAAAGGGAGAGTAGAATGAGAAGAAAAAGAAGTTGCGGCAATGGGGTTTGAGAGAAGAAAAAGGAGGTTTGAAGAAACAAGTTGAGAGGGTTTCGGCATGAGAGAAATGGGAAGAACAAATGGTGACAATCGGCTAAAGAGTTTTGGAAAAGAAAGAAAATAAAAGGTGAAGAGAGAGAAGGTGCTTTCGATTTGAAAGAAGAAGAAATGGAGGAAGGTATTTTTGGAGAGTGGGGTTTCGGCTAACAAGGTTCCAAGAGAAGAAAAAGTATGAGAAGAAGGGGGATACTAGTTTCGGTTTTCATAAAATGAAAATAAGAAGAGAATATGAAAAAGAGCATTCGACCACAAACACCAAAACAAGAGAAGCAAAGCAATTTCGGCAAGCTCAAGGGGTTTTTATCTTTCGGTTTCAAGAAGAAAAATGAAGGAAATCACCGAGTTTGACTAAGCTATTGACAAAAAGAAAAGAACTTTGCTTACTAAGCTTGATCAAAATGTACCAAAATGCAAAGTGCATTTCGCACACTCCTACTACACCAAAATCGGCCACTCACCCCCCCAAAATCTCTCCAAAATCTGGCCACAACTCCCCCAAACACTCCAAGCCAACCATTCAAACTAGTTTGAACTAGTCTCCCTCCTAACTTCACTCTCCACCCACCATTTGAACATTTGACTTGGTCCAAGGCGTAGTTTGAACCGCCACAACTTCTCCCTCCATGCCGTCAAAATGGAAGCCAAAATAGGAGCACTCCGCAGCTTAAACACAGGACCGCCTCCCTGCAAGTGGCGTTACACACACAAGCCTCAAGTGGCGCCTATCCTGCCACTCCACCAGCTTCTTTCTTGTGCAAAAATTCACCTAAAAATTTTTATAAACCCCACTCCTTCACTCCCTCACCGGGCCTAAAGACCAAATTTTTCCTACCACCCTGGCTTACACCCACCTTACAACTAAGCCCCAAAAACATCAAAACAACAACATAATCAGACCAAACACATGCAAACTATACCATAACAAAATAACCGCTAACCCGAGATATTACACCAAAAGCTGAAATTCGGCCAAAGAGAAGGTTGAGAGAAACAAAGAAAAAAAACAAAACTTGCACAAAATGATAGGAATGACCAAAACAAAATCCCTACCCTAGCCAAGCTACTAGCAAAATCGCCAACCTCCCCTAGCCATATTGTTGCCCAAATTCATTGGTCAAATGACCATGAATTTGTTTCTAAAACCTTTCCTTGATACTTGCCTCATGTCCCCATATCTTTCCAAAGTTCCTTGATTCCATACCATAAGTTAAAATTACCTTTTCCTTTAGTCTACTTACCAAAAATAAAATAATACAACTCATCCATCCTTATCCCTTTGCCGACACATGCATAGATTAAAGCCAAAAAATAAAATTTTCTAGATGCTAACCAAGGGATTCGAACCACCCCCCTCATGCCACAACTCATGCGCCAACACCACCTTACCATTTACTCATCTTATGCTACACTTTGACACTTATTTTTACTTAAGTATCAATGTCACTTAATTCACTTCATTACTTCTTCAAAATTTAAAAATTTAATCCATTCCCGAATAATTCTAAATTATTCTTCAGAACTATAATAAATACGAAAAGAAGTAAGAAAAATTTTCCTTCAAAATCTAAGCACCAAAAACATGCATTAAAATTGATACTCGAATTTTAGGGTGCTACAATATAATTTTATAAGATGCCTTTTTAAAAAAAAAAAACCCTAAAGTTTAGTACCTGTCTTAGTTTAATTTAAATGTAAAATTTTACATGTCCATTAGCGATGAAAGCCCAAAATAAAATCGAGACAAAATATAAAGCTAGTGGCCCATGGCCTTATTACAACAAAATATAAAATCCATTAATTAAAAATATTAAAAATAAATAAACTAAATGAAGTCTTCTTGCTGTAACATAGAGTCTCTCACATGGCCACCTTGCGCCCCTCTCTAGCTCGGTCCGCTGCACTAGGTGCTATCTGAAAGATGTTAAATGATAGGGTGAGTCGCGAGACTCAGTATACAACCCTCATGAACCACCAGATTGGGCCTTAGCCCACAGAACAGATAACAGAGCATAATATATCAGAAAATATGCAAAGCCCAACCCAATCTTAGGTTTCCATCCGCTACACACCACCCTTACTTGCAATTCACACCATTAGGGATTTCTACAATCAACCCACACCGTTACACACCATCAGATCATGGCAAAAATCCACTACAACAGATCATGGCATAAGCCACTACAACAGATCATGGCATAAGCCACTACAATAGATCATGGCATAAGCCACTACAATAGATCACTTCCCCTTTCATTAATCACCCAACCCCGTGCAATCACAGAAACTAGCATACATGTTTATCACATCAAATCAACAGAACCATTCATTTTAGAATGAAAAAGATCACTAACCTGGTGATTCGCCTTTACCCTCCTCGGGTTTCAATCATTATGCCGGGATTTTGACTTTTAACAGAATATAGCAGATTTATATACATGTATTAACAAATAATCTAAACGGTGTTGAAAGTTACACACTTGATATCGCGTAGTACTATACTCTTAATCGATATCCTTGCTATTCGGATCTACTATCCTCAGTTGGTTTCAAGAAAAACCAAAAAAACACGAAGATTTGGCCTTCCCTACATTTGGCCAATGGTTAATAAATACCCGAATTTACACGTTAAAACTAATAGATCTCCTTACCTTGAAATCTCGAAAGTAACACGATTCGTGTGTTACTGAACCCCAACTTAGAGATCTAAGAAATTGACTCCTCTTCAAATCTCGAAACGTTGCAAATAAGAGAGAAATAATAGATTAGTTTCTAAATATCCATTCGACTAGAGACTTTGAAAAGCTAAAAAAGATTTGGGATCTCTCGAATCAATACTTACCTAAAATTTACTTCAGATTTTGGCACAAGCAGACACCTTAGAGAGAATTCGGCAAACACAGGAGATGAGATCTAGGGATTTTGGCTTTTATGAAAATCTCGGAAAAGATGAACTGATGCGATTTCGGCTTCTAGAAGTTCTGAGTAGTGTGTTTTGGCTTAAGAGAAAAGTGAAAAGAAAGCAAAGAGAGGCTTAAAGATTCAGCTAAAGTGTCTGAAAGAGATGAGAAAGGAATCTATCAGAGGATTCGGCCAGCTGAAGAAAAAGAAAAGAGAGGGAGAATGGAGTAGGAATTTTGGCAGAGAAAAGAGAAAAAAGATGAGAACTTTGACAGCAAATTTTGGCATATACTCAGCCTATACTAATCCGATTCCCCCCTTTATAGAGTTTGATTTTTGGCCAACCCTTGCCTTCCTAATAGATCCTCATCCTATCCCTTATCCCTATGAAACACCCATCCAAAAGAGACCTACATCACACCACTTCCTCCATCCTTTATCAGCTTATATCATATATATTTTAAACACTAAAACTCCTAAATTTTAGCCTTGTGCCGTCCCCTTCTAGCTTCCTCTTTAGGTGCCGAATTTGGCCCAGAGACATGGGCTCCAAGTGGCCAAAACTTGGGCCTCCTCCTTTGCCATTAACGCCAACTCCCTTTCCTCTTAGTGGCATCATTTTGCCACTGGCCACAAGCCCATAATGTTAATTAACCTACCAAAACTTTATTTTAAGCCCTTGAGTGCCTAACAGAACATTTCGTCAAGGCCTTAACCCATTTCTGAGCCCAATCTGGACCCCATTTGTGTCCTCTCTTCTCTTAATCAACTTGTGAGGCCTTATGCCTGAGACTAGGGTCCACTAAGTAAGAAAATAAATTTTCCCTATGGTCTCCCTAACTCTAAGGCTTCAAATAATCCTGATAATACTTAATATTATTACTCTAAGTGCTATACATGCATATTAACTCCTATGCGCATAAATTAAAAGTTCTAGGATTTTTGGGGCATTACAACCCAATAGGCCCAAATTCGGGATGTTACATTATTACAAAAATATTCCAAAAAAAAATAATAATCCATAATGATAATGAAAGTCTTGATGGCCCCTCGAGTCTGCCTCAGCTCCCGTGTCCACGGTCTACTGCTCATCTATAGAGTGGGAAAAATGAAAGGGTGGGTCACCAAGACTCAGTGTGCAAAACTTGAAAGCATATAAAAGCCTAGGGCCCACAAACACATTATGGGCCTTGGCCCACATGCAATGGTAACAAAATATGTCATGCATCATGGCCCATCCCAAAACCTAAGAGTCCATCCTCTACACACCCCCGTACCAACCGTTACATCGTGGAAATTTCTACAATCAACCCTTCATCCGCTACACACCACATCGGTAGCTGTGCTGCCTGTCATATAGATTGATCGCTTACGCGAACCTCAAAAATACATTATAGTATTCGACAGCTATGGTGCCTGTGGCAAAGCCACAATCGCCTCATGACCCTGCTCCCCTACCATAAATCCATCAATTAATCCCATCCCATGCATGCATACATACAAGAAACAAGCCATCAAGCCATCTAACAGATCTCATACTTTCACATGCTACGATTCACAAAGAAAAGTTTTTATGGTTCCGTATCTAGCATCCCATGCCTACCCCTTCTGGGTAATACGACTGTTCATACAGCCTTTCTTTTGGCTTTTATCCCTTAGCATATATATAATATATCAATGCTTATGTGTTAAGAATCTACACACCTTATTATGGTTACGACGACACCGTCTATGTTGACACTATCAGAAGCTGATACGGCTGTTATCTACCTAAGATGCTGTTCAAAAGTCGATCCACAACCCGACGACCAATCTCGAATAGTGGACACTGCTCATTTCTTAAACTTAGGGATTGGGTTTACGGACCCAACCCTCTCCTTTGCCTGATCCATATTTGATTCCATCCAAAAAGTCCTTGTCAGAACTACTATAGCGAAATAGGGTTAAACCATATCATATGATTTAATATCTCAATTATGATAGCAAATCTTAATAGGAATCTAAAGAAATCCCTTACCTTGAGATCCCGAAATCGATAGGATACTAGAGATTAATGGTTTTCGGCTTTTTGAGATCTGGATGATTCGATCTACTACGATTTCCCAGAGTGCCCCCAAAAGAACATGCGATTAACAAAAGAGTTAAATTAAAGATATCCTATCAATCTACTAACCATTCGGCTATAGTCTCAAAATCGAAAGAGAAAGAAATTCGATTCTTACCTTTACAGAGAAATCAGCACTTCATGAAAATCCCGGTTTATGGAGAAATTGGCACGAGAGGAAAATAATGGAAAAAGAAAGTGAATTAAGAGGTTTCAGCTTTTAGTAGAGAAATCGAAAGAGAGAAAAAGGAATAGACAAAGGTATTGGTTATGGAGATGAGAAGAAAGTTGAGAGGTTTTGGCTTTTGGAAAAGAAAAGAGAATAGAGAGTGTAGAGAATGACTAAGAATTTCAGCACAAATAATAGGGTTCAGATGCCGAAATTTGAAGAAATACAGTCCTATTCATAGGGAATTTCGGCACTTACCTATCAAATGCCAGAATTGTCCTCTTCTAAAAACTGAGACTAATTGACAAACATGGGGAATTTTGGCACCCCTTATGCCATATCAAAACCTATTATTCCTCCCCTCAGAGTTTAAATTTCGGCCAACTTTGCTTACAGTAGATAATTCCCATCTTTTCTCTTTAATCTACTCATAAATAATATTAGCACAATTATCTATATTATTCAACAGATAAATCTCCTATTTTTAAGCCTTGTTGCCATTCAACCTTACCCACCTATATGCCAAATTTAGCTAATTAAAATTAAAGGAATTGGGCTTCATGCCCTTGATTTTGGGCCTCCTCGATTGACGCCACCTCCTTGCTCTCTAAGTGGCGCCATTTTGCCATCACCACAAGCCCACTTGTGTTTGAAACACAAATAACATCTTTTAAACCCTCTAGTGTCCAAACAGAAAATTTAACCAAGGCCTCGACCCAATCTGATTCCTTTAAATACTCTAATTAACACATTGAGCGTAATACATATCAAATGCAAAGGCCCATTAATTTAGGATGTTACAACAAGTGGCTTATTTCATGGAGAATGCTAGGGAAAGTATGGTTGGCAAAATTTTTGCCCTTATGACTATGCATGTGGACGATTTTGGGGGTAGATAGGTAGCTAAAATTTTACTTTGGCATTTGGTAGGGTCTTGGTATTGTTTTGGCCAAAAATCACATTTGCAACTTCAGTGTCATCTTCTCCCAATTTACTATTCTCTTTGCCGAAATCTTCTAGCACAAAAGTGCATTTTTCTTCTCTTTGGATTGGTTTCATATTCACCTTTTGTCCATCTTCCTTGATAGCTGAATATCAACATACAATTTCCTCCATAACCGAACTTTCATCTTTTCTCTATTTCTTCTTCTCATCCATATTAACATCCGTTTCTTGATCAATTGGTAAGTATTCTTCTTAATATTTTATTTTCTTTGGTTTTGGATGGTCATTTTGACCTAGACCATCACCTTACTTTCCCTCATTCGAAATCATTTTTCTTCCTTGTAGAGATATAGTGGAAGGCCAAAACTTGGATTTTTCTGAAGTCGTTGTATAATAGCCAGAAATTAGATCCAATATTAATAAGGTAAGGAGTTCTTATGGATTATTGATATTATTCATTATTCGATTGGTTGCTAACGGAGTAATAATGTTAAATAATCGACTACATGTTTTAGGGAGAAATCACTCTATATATTCTACCTTCAGACATAGTGGTAGGTGATTCAAGTGTAAATGATACGATATCTTTTGGAAATTCGAGGCTAACTTTTGGTTGGTATTGTTCCGACAAGTGTTTCGTTAGGAAATTGAAATCAGATGTGTAATCTCGTACCTTTCGTATACATATCTGAAATGGTGTGTAATCTCACACTTCTCAGAAAGTTTGTATGAAATATTCTATGAATCAGTCAAAATACCAAAGAAAACTAGAAATCGGCATCCGTGATCGCTCGAGCGTGCTTATGATCATAGTGGTAAACGTATTTTGTAATAAAACAGTTTCGATTAGAAGCAGTGGCATGTTTTTTAAAAATCATGAAAAACAGAAGAAAGGAATTAGAAAGTGAATGAGATGACAAATAAAATCTTACTGTGTCTATTTTGATAAGGATGAAACGGACAAGGAAAAGGAATTTTATATTCTGAGATATGTTAATTTTAGTGAGAATAGTTCTGAATGATTTTGTGGTTCCCTGATCTGTCTTGGAAAAATTGTATAAAATTGTACAAAGTGAATTAAGAGTTATATTTTATATGTAAAGATTCCTTAGTGAGTGTATTTTCAATAGAAAGAAGTGGGAACAACATATGAAAATTGTACAGTGAGATATTTGAATTTTGGGTAAGAGAGGTCAGAATTGTAGGACAGTGAAACAAGGGAAACTTTAAGGAATAAACTGTACTAAATGGTTAAGATAAAAAATTCTAGAAAAATTTTAGTAAGAAGATATATGAGTTTAGTTTCAAGGAAAATTTACGGATTTAGATTTTGAGATTCGTAACCCAAGTTATAGTCAATTTAGTTAGTACGACACATATGGACAGTTTAAATTGTTATGCCCAAATTAGTAGTTAAGTCTGGATTGCGAAATTACCAAATTACCCTTAGTGGGTAAATTGCTGAATTATGAAAATGCCTCTAAAGGGCCGAAATATGGAAATGCCCCTAATGGGCCGAATTGCAAAAGTGTTAATGGGCCAATCTGTTATTTTGATAAATGGGCCAATCTAATATTTTGATAAATGGGCCAATCTATTATTTTGATAAATGGGCCAATCTGTTATTTTGATAAATGGGCCAATCTGATATTTTGATAAATGGGCCAATTTGATATTTTGTTAAATGGGCCAATCTGATATTTTGCTAAATGGGCTAATCTTATATTTTGCTATATGGGCCTAATTGTTAATTTATTAAAATGAGCCGTACTTTTGTAATAAATATTCGAATAAATTATTGTGATTTGTTATGCATTATATACATGATTTGCATGGGATGGGATAATGATGAAGAGAAGTTCTGGTAGCTATGCTACATAAATCTGGTGGCTCTACCACAAATCTTAAAAATGGCAATGCCATGTAAATTCTGTTAATCTGGTGGCTTGTCCACAAATTTGATATAAATGGCTTCATGCCTACGTTTGGTGTGTTGGCAGGGTGGGTTGACTAAAGATCACCCACAGGTGTGTTGGTTGGTATGGGTGGTCTGTAGCGGATGGAAAACTAGGATTTGGTTTGAGAATTGCATATCATATGCATATTATATATGATACATTTATATCATTGTAAGCGGGCTTTGGCCCAATTAATTGCTTAATGGGATTTTGGCCCAGTGAACAATGGTAAGTGGATTATACACCGAGTTCTTGTAACTCACCCCTTCTCTTAACCCTTGTAGGTAATGCTCAATGTTTAGGACCTGGAGCCATGGATGACTCGGTGGAGGCCATGCTTCAAAAATAACATTTTCGAATATTAGTAAACTACCTTTCCGTTTTATTTGATTACTTTTATTGTTTCGGGTTTTAAAGTTGTAATAAGGCCTCTAGACTATTTCTATTTTGCTTTATGTTTGGGATGTTTTTATTATTCTTCTTAAATTGTTTAAAAAGGAATTTTCTAAAAATATAAATAATGGTTTTCAAATTTGATTAATAAATGGATTTTATAGCAAACTTTTACAAATAATTTAACTCGAATTCTCTTTCAAAATTTCAATGTCATTTTCAAAAGTCCTCATTTTAAAGTCCACTACTTCGATTTTTGACTCATCAACCAACCTCTTAAAAATACTTGTATTATATCTACATTTCCACAATGTTTTCAAAATGCTTCTGCAACTCTATTTCCAAACGTCATATTTTCATAAATTGTTATTTCAAATATGTTTTCGCAACCAAAAAGGTTTTTAAAGATAATTATGTTTTCAATTAGATAACAATTGCTTAAGTGTTTTGGGTTTTAACAAAGAGGTTGTAATTCTCAAACAAGTTTTAACAATCGCAAATATGGTTTTGAAAAGAAAAAAAAACACACTTCCATGTGACACGCCAGATTCAGGCCTAACTTCTAGGTCGGGTTTGGGGTGTTACAGACACATGACCATGTCCCAGTCGGTGTTCTCACCTGTGTAACTCTCAAAAAAGCCTCATATGCCCGTGTGTGGAATGGTTGTGTGTCCCTATTTTGAATGTTACATGACCTGAGACACAGGCGTGTGTCTCAGTCGTGTGAGTCATTTAGCTTGGCCACACGGCGTTGTGACCCCTTTAGTCAAAATTTTGCAACTTTTTTCTTAAACTCATACAAATGTTTTATTTTCAGATGTGGTTCTTATCATGTACGAAAGGTTGCTAATCATAATGTTAGGTAAAAGTATTATGAGTTTGCCTGATTAATGATCAGCATTAGTCTATTATTGGGATTCTATTCAATTATGTTTTGATAGAGGACTCGATGGAAAAAAAATCATGTGTTGTTATTTTCTGTTTCTACTGGTTGGTGCTCTGCTTTATGTGTAGGGAATTTATGTTACTTATGCTACAGCTGCTTCCAGTATGTCTGAAAGATATTCTCCTTCTGGACATTGGGTATATCATCAATCTCTTTAATAATCAATATGTTCTTATTATACCGTATAGTCTTCAATAAAAATAGCTTGATGTGGACGAGTAAGTTCGAAAGGCTCATAAATTGCATATTCTGATAGTATAGAAAGGGGTTATATTCTTGGAAATTTAGTAGAGCTTTACATCTTGGACTTCTTTATCTCAGTCTTCTTATTGTTCTTATGGTCTATTTTATCATATATGGTCCCTCTATAAAGGATATACATTGTTTTGAGATTATTACATCTGTTATGGTTATAACTCTTAGCTGGATCATGGGAGCATGTTGATATAGATCTCAGCTTTTTAGATGTCGTATTACTACACTTGTTGTTGCTGAAATTATATTTGGCTTTTTTAATTTGCTTCGGGTTTCGTTATTAATATTTGAGGCATTGTTTTAACTATACAGTTGTAGCTTCTATCTTATTAGAGCACCATGGTTCGTCGAGGGAAGATTCGCGTAGAAAGAAGCAAAGTAGTACTTTTAATTCATCTGATGGTTGTGTCTCCAGTATGGTTCTATGCTTTGATGTTAATTATTTAAAGAGTTTCATTATCTATCCTATTTCTAGCTTTCATGAAGGGGATAGATAACGACAAAAGTATTGATAGTGGAAGATCGAGCTTAGCCTCGCATATTAGTTCTCTTTACTCAGTTAATCTTGAATCATGTCAATAAGTAAAAATTGGATGTTATATTTTGAATGAGTTAATACTGTTGGTGATGACGTTGATTGCTATTCTGAGGGAGTTATGGTAGACTATATGACTGGATTATTTTGACGACAAGAAGAAAGAATTATTTTGAATTGTTACTATCAGGTTGACAAGAATGACTTATTTTTTTTATTTAGAACGGACAATTCACTTGAGGAGTAAGTTGAGTTGCATGTATTTGACCTCATCTTTAGAAATAATGGGCAAGAAAACAGACAGTCATAATAATGGATTCATATTCTAGAAGGCATGATACAGGAATATATCAATCAAATCAGTGATAATCGACAAATATTATTATTATGGATTAAAATTGTCTCGATTGTAGTAGCTATCACACTTGTATTTAAATGATACTATTTGAAGCTTTTCACGAAATGGAATATTTATCAATTGTAAGTTACAAAAGCAGATGTGTCAGAAACATCAGTTAGAGTCTGTTTTGGAAACTTATTTCTAAGTTTTTCAGTTATGTTTTGATAGATGATTACGAGGAAGTTCTCGATAGTTGTACTACTAATGTTAAAGTTATGGCAGGAAAGCATCAAAGATGTTCAATTAAGTCAGGTATCTAACTCAGTCTCAACTATAGAAGAATTTGTTGTTTATAATAATGTTTCATTCAGATGATCTTGAATTAAGGTGTGTTGAATATCATGAAGAACCGTTAATTCTTTAGAGAATTTTGAGATGCAGGGAAAAAATTTGAATTTATGCACCGAATAATTCAAGAATATATGGTACATCTTATATGAGGTAGTTCATAGTCTATTTGATTTACACCAGGCAGTGACAAAAGTGTATAACGTTTTGAGACAGGGCTACTGGTACACAAGATTATAACAGGAAATTATAGTCAATTTTGAGATATCTATTATGTCTTTAGTTAAGGTATATTTAAGTGTTTCGTTTGTTTGGTAATACTTTATAACCATAATTTGGCGACGGATACGGGTTAGGGATGTTATATATGGCATCTCCGAAGTCTCAACATCACATATTGAATAACCTAAGAACACTTCAAAATCTTCCCCAAATTCCCTCTATCCAAGTCATACATATAACATGCTTAATAATCACTAAAATACATATGAAAACTATTTAAAATGAGCTATGTGCATGCGTACCACTTTTGCGAAGCTATATACACCTAGGGCTCAAAGTCAACCAAAATATGTTCTATGTAGGACTAATCATCACATCCAATACAAGTTTAAAGTAGTATGAAACTAATATATATATATATATATATATGTATGCATATCTCAGGGACTCTCCAGCACATGCTATGTAATAGCCTATTTTTAGTCAAATCGGAACAGTGATTTTTGGACCACAAAACCAAAGTCAAAATAATTATTTTATTATTAATTTAGTGTCTAAAACATGATAATATGTTTATGTGAAAATTTTGTTAGGAAATTTTATCGTTTGATTACTCAATTTGATAAAAAGGACTAAATCGCATAAAGTGTAAAAGTGGAGTTCTATTAGCTAAGGCATCTAATGGCTACAGAATTTTAAATTAGAGGTCCTTATGTTGTCATTAGACCATTTGAAACATAAGTGGACATATTATTAAGTGTTTTAATGGTTAATTAACAAGGTTAAATTAGTAAATTAATAAATAAGTTAAAATAAAATAACATAAACAAAGGTATCATCTTTCTTCCTCCTTTTTTTGACCAAAAATAAGAAGAAGAAACTCCATTGTTGCACTTTGAAGCATTCGACCATAGTACCTAGTGCATATAAGCCAATTTTTACCCAGTTTTTAATGATTTCTATGTTTTTTAGATCGTTGCAGCTTAGTCTAGCTAGCCCAGGGACTATTTTGCAAAATTTTTAAAGATTTTAGATGTTTCCATTGATGAATACTTGATTATTTTTATGTTTAATGATAGATTACGAATGTTTGATAATAGTTATACAAGTTTTATTAAGTGATTTTTAGTGAAAATGTAAAATAGGGATTAAATTATGAAATATGGAAATTTTGTGGTTAAAATATGAAATAAATGAAAAATATGGGCTGCTAATACCTAATTGTAATTCTGCTAGCATGGGTTGTGGTTGAATTGCATTAATTTGTGTTTTTATGAAATAAGGACTAAATTGTAAATTTATGAAACATTAGGGGCAAATATGTAAAAGTTCCTTAATGTGTATTTTGGACTAAATTGAATAGAGAGGGTTAAATAAGTTAATTTTGATTATATATAGATCAAGAAAGGCAAAATACAGACTTAGATCAAGGAAAGAACAAGGTTTCAGAATAGTTAACTCGTGTCGTCATTTTTACATCAGAGGTAAGTTTGTATGCAATAAGCATTGTTATAATTATGTTTTTAATGCTTTGATATGGTATTAATTGTGAATATGAATTTACAGACGCGTTCGATGAGGATTCGGCAAGTGTGAAATCCGGTTGAACCTTAGGAATAAATTAGGATACGAATGACATGTCATTAGGGCTTATTGTGATTAAGTGATCCAGGTACTGGACCTGTATGTCCTACCGGTGGCTGAGTATACTAGCATCTGTTGCGGTTAATTGAAAGCTTGTGTAAGAAGCACCGTGTAGCTACATTTTGACCTACAGAGCAGGCTCGTTGATAGCTCGAGAGTGAGCATATATGTGATATGAGATTGAGATAGCTTTGGCTATGTATGTGGCACTTCGGTGTGAGTTTCCCAAGTATCCAGTAGTATTCCGAATGGTTCAACAGGTAAATGAAAGATGTGGTTGAAGTATGAGATGGATACGAGATGGTACAGGTATGTACATGAACCGTATAAGCTTTGAAATGAAGAAATTGAGAAGTTTTCATATAATAATCTTATGATTTAAAGATGTGAAAGGTTTGTTAGATAATATGAGTTAAATATTGATATATTTGAATGGTTGAATTGTGTATTTATGATTTCATTGAATTTATTTCATATGAGCTTACTAAGCTATAAAGCTTACTTTGTTTATTTTTCCATGTTTTATAGTGATTCCAAAGCTAGCTCAGATTAGGGGATCGTCAGAGACTTCATCACATTATCCAACTATCAATTTGGTACTTTTAAGTTTATGTTTTGGTTATATGGCATGTATAGGATATTAGTCATTTTGATATAAATTTTAGTAATGAGTTTTGCCATTTGAATTGGCTTGTAAATGTCTATGTTTTGGTTTGTATATATAGCCATGAAAGATGGCTTATTTTGGTTCATTTTGGCAAGTACGATGATGTGTATATATGTGCTAATGATCCTTGATGATGTGGTTTATAATTTCTTGTGAATGACTTGTTGAAGTTTAGAGTTTAAGGTAGCTAATGGTGGATAGTTTGTATTAATGTGTTTATGGTTTTAACCATGGAAATGCTTATATGAAATTATGCACATAAATGCCTTGTGAATGTGAAATTGGTATGATTTGAATGAGCAAAACATGTATTTTAAGCATGTTAGTTGTTGGTATTAAAATGGCATGTTTTTGTCTTGGTTGTGGTTTTATTAGATGCTTATTTATGCTATGATTTGTGCCATTTGGGTTGTGTAGGTGTGAACAAGTTTGGGGTGGCAAGATGGCTTGGTAAATAGCCTATTTTTTTTCCACGCGGACAGAGACACGGGGGTGTGTCTCAGCCGTGTGTAATGCACGGTCAGGTTGCACGGCCGTGTGTCCCCTGGTGTTGAAATAGAAACCAAGTTAGTATGCTCCACACGGCATGAGGCATAAATAATATAACATGGAAAGAACCATTTACATGAATACACCTATCTATTAACAAGTTATCATTATCTGTAACAGCTCGTTTCTAGTGAAATCAGAACAGTGGTTTTGGGACCACAAACCTGACGAGTAAATATTTATTTTATTATTATTTTAATGTCTATGGAATATTAGTAAAGTCGTATAAAAATTTCGTTAAAAAATTTTAACGTTTGCATGCTTAAATTAGTAAAAAGGACTAAATCGTAAAAGGTGCAAAAGTAGAGTTCTAGTAGTTAAAGGTATCAAATGGCTATGAAACTTTAATGTGAAAAGAGTTAGATGGTAATTAGACCATTAGTGAATTTAGTGGATATATATGGCTTGGTATTAATGAAAATTTGATGTTAAATGAAGGTTAAGTTAGTAAATTAATAAATTAGTTAAATTTAAAATAAAATAAACAAAAGAATTATCTTCCTAAGTGTTCATCCACCAAAATTTTGAAGGGATAAAAGCAATAGCTAGGGTTTCATGGTTCAGTCACTTTGCTAGCTTGCATGTAAGTGAAATTTATCTCGTTTTTAATGATTTTTATGTTTTTGGAATCGTTGTAGCTCAATCTAGCTAGCCTAGGAACTAATTTGAAAAAAATTTAAAGGATTAGGGTTTTTCCATGAACATTTTTACATGATTATTGAAGTTTAATGAAGGATTATAAGTCTTTGTGGACAAATAAACAAGTTTTATAAAGTGACTTTTGATGAAAATGTCATTTAGGGATTTAATTGTAAAAGTAGTAAAATATCATGGTTAAATTGTGAAATGATGATTTGTATGGATTGATATGGGTTCATAATAAATTCGGCTAGCATGAGTTTGGGATGAAAATACTTAGATTTCAATTTACGAGTTTAAGGACTAAATTGTAAAAAGGTTAAAATGCTAGGGGTAAAATTATAATTATGTATAAATATGGATTATGGATTGAATTGAATGTTTGAGATTGATTGAAACACTTAATTGAATATAATTATTTATTTATAACAAGATAAATCTCAACCGAATCTAAACTGAGGAAAGGCGAAAATCACATATTAGCTCGATTGTACTTTTACGCTCTAGTTGTAAAGGTATGTTCATAGTATTTCTGTACATAATTGAATTTCTACTTGTCTGTTTACATTATAGTTATGTAATTAATTGCTTATACTTAATTATTCATTGAATTGCACATACGTGCCCCTGTTTGTACTTTGGCACCCCTAAATTACACATACATGCCCCTATTTGTACTTCAGTACCCCTAAATTGACATACATGCCCCTGTTTGTACTTTGATGCCCCTAAATTGCACATATGTTCCCTTGTTTGTACTTCGGTACCCTGAATTGCACATACGTGCCCCTATTTGTACTTCGGTACCTTTGAATTGCACCTATGTGCCTCTGTTTACACTCCAGTAACTTCGAATCGAGTATAATAAGAGTTGTATTTCAATTGTTGATGAGTTGAATGATATGCTATGTTCTTACTAAGCTCTATAAGCTTGTTCATTTTTTTGTGGATTGTTTTGTAGATCGTTGTTGCTGACTTTTAGACGGATTGAGCCTTCGACTCACACTATTCATCGATGTTGGTAGTTCTTGTGTCCTTTAGGGTAGTGGCATGTATATGTGGGTATATAGGTTGTTTTGGTACAATTAGAATGATATGAAATTGAACACTTGTGATTTGTTTTGGTTTGTGAATGAATTAAGTGCTATGCTAGAAATGGATCAATGTTTACATGATTTAGTTATTGATGATGGATATAATTGCGGTGTCTATGAAGGGCACATTAGTTTGTTGTTTTTAGGACATAAAAATGGTATGTTATGTTGAGTTGCTTGCGGTCTCAATTTTGGTATGCTTTAAGATGATATTGAATTAGTTATGTGAGTTTTAAATGTAGTAATGCATATGTTTAGATAAGTTTGTTTGATTGTGATTGAGGTGCCTTATATGGCATGTTGGTTGAATGGATTTGGTCATTTGAATTGGTAAATTTAAGCATGTTTTGGTATGTTTTTGATGCCTTGGTCATAGGGGTAAATTTCTTGTAAGTATGCATTTTGCTTGGTGATGGAAATGGCTTGATTTTGGCAAATTTCTTTTCCACACGGCCTAACAAACGGGGGTCTGTCAGCCGTGTGTGACACATGTCCATGTAACACAGCCTGTATCCCCTATAGGTTTTAAAGACATTCAAGTCAGGCAGTTACATGACCTAGCACATGGCTTGACACACTGGCGTGTGAGGCCACCTCAAGAGTTACACGGGCACAGACACGGGCTGGGACACGGCCATGTGTCTCTATTTTGATTGTTACATAGCCTGAGATGTAACACCCTAAACCTAGCCTAGACGTTATGGCCGTGTAACACCCCTTACCCGAAACCTTTGCCGGAGTCGAGTATGTGGCATTACTAGACTTGACTACTAATTTGGGGCATAAAAATTTAAAGCTGTCCAACTGCGTCATGCTGACTAAATTGACCATAACTCGAGTTAAAAAACTCAAAATTTAGATCCGTAAATTTTCCTTGAAACTAGACTCATATAACTTTTTTTCCATAATTTTTCCAGAATTTTTCATGTGGCCAATTAGTACAGTTTATTCATCAAAATTATCCCTATTTCACTGTTTGATAATTCTAACCTATCTTTACAAAAACTCAGTTATCTCATTGTACAAAATTTCAATAATGTCCTTGTTTATTCCAATAAAAAATAGACTCATTAAGGATTCTAAACATATAAACTATGCTCCATAATTATGCTTGTACAATTTTTAACAATTTTTCCAAAACAGAACAGGGACTCACGAATTCATTCAGAACAAGTCTCACTAAAACTTAAATATCTCATAATATATAATTCCTTTGCCTACTCTGTTTCTTTCATGTAAAAATAGACACAATAAGATTTAATTCTATATCTAATTCACTTTCTAATTCAATTTATCCTATTTTTGGTGATTTTTCAAAATCACATCACTGCTGCTAACTAAAAACTATTTCATTTCAAAATATGATTAACTAGTTTATGACCGAACATACCCACATACAACTCATACTGCCCATGCATTTTAATCATTTATACAAATTAACCTGTACCTAAAACTTTTATAATATCCTAACATCATCGATTTATTAACAAAACACAACTACGGTTCCATATAATCGAGTGTACCATAAGTACTCTTATCAAATATAAAAGTTTTACTCTAATACTTACCACAAAGCCATACATCTTTAAGCATTATCAATTGACATTTTAATGCAAGCAACCATATCATATATGAAACCTAAACTTAACCAAAAACTCAAAAGCAACAGCCTTATTCGCAAGGCCATATTTATATTTACAAACCGACATCATTCTTATTTATCAAAATAAAGCCTATACATGCCTTTGATTCAAAAGTTTACAAAACTATACCAAAGAGAGTGATAGTGTGGTCGACTGTCTTGGTGATCCCCGAGCCCGTAGTTGAAATATTGATCTATAAAATAGAACACAACATAAACAGAGTAAGCTCACTGGCTTAGTAAGTCCTAAGCACATATACTTACAATGAACATACAATTAAACACTTAACTTTTCAAACTAATAATATTGCACATAAATTTCTCTATATGTATATATATATATCAAATACACTAGCCGAATACTAAGGTCACATTTGTATCTATTTTCATCACTATGTCACTCGATCATAAGCTTTATCAACTTCACATATATGCTATGTATATTCACATCAAATTGATTCATAACAAAAAGAACTTAACTCACTTTCTTCCTTACTAATATAGTAGGCAAATTCTTACCCGAACATTTAGTACATAACCACATATATATCTCACCTTGTTTGATCCTCAAAATCTCCACTTATGGCATATCACCGGCACGAAGCCTGCTAGGCGTTTAAGCCCGAATTAAATCACCGGCACAAAACCTGCTAGGCATTTAAGCCCGAAATGAATCACCGGCACGAAGCCTGCTAGGCATTATAGCCCAAAATGAATCACCGGCACGAAGCCTGCTAGGCATTATAGCCGAAATAAATCACCAACACGAAGCACCGCTAGGCATTATAGCCCGAATAAATCAAACACGAAGCCCGCTAGGTTCAAAGCCCAAACAATATTATTATCATCTCATAAACATTACAGTAATGCTGCCCAAAATAACATAAATCACACATCATTCAAATCACTTTAACATACCAACTCGTTTAGAGGTATAACAACATTTCATTTCAAATTCACTATTACTTATAATTCACGTATTATATCGAATAACAAACCAAAACACTTATTCACATCACTTTAAATAAAATTCCAACCAATCCATACCAATACTTTCACATTCGGCTAACACATGGTTTTATACAAAATTCTATTGAATAGCATCATTTAACACATTAATAAATAATTCGATAACCTATACTTGCTTAAGGACTTACCTCGATTGTCGATAGTCCGTGCGAATCGGCTATTCGAGAACCTTCGTCTTTCCCCGGTTTAATTCCGTTTTTCTTTGCTCTTGATCTTAATCAAGCTCTCTAAGTTGCCGAAACTCAAAGCTCTACAATGGTGTTTTATTTTCTTACATTCGGCTATGAGAGGAGGAAGGTGATGATGGCTTTATTTTATCTTTTGTTTAATATATACACTAACATTATTTCTTTATAAAATATTATCATAACCTTATATAAAAAAAATAATTAAACTAACATATATGTAAGGCTAACTTGGCCCATTGCCGTCCTTACTATAGATTATGGGCTAATTGCCCTTTTAGGACCTCCACTTAAAAAGCCACAATCGAATTAGTACCTTTCACTTTAGCATGAAACTTTTACGTTTTTCTCGATTAAGTCCTTTTTATCAAATTAAGCACTTAAACGACTAAATTTTTCTACGAAACTTTCACACTCGTTAAATCACATATAATAAACACAAAATATAATATTAAAATATTTCTCGGGCTCAGATTCGTGGTCCCGAAACCACCGTTCCGATTAGGGTTAAAATTGGTCTGTTACAGGCCGAATCTGGCGTGTCAAATTGAAGTGTTTTTCGACAACCATGTTTTCATTGAAAACCCTTCTTAATATTTAAAAACTAAGGTCTCTGTTTGTGTTTGTTCAATTTCAAAACGTTGTTCATTGTAAAGTTAATCAGTTTTTAAAAAGGTTATTAACTTCGTTAAAAATCTCTTTTAGTTGCAGAAGCTAATTTAAGGTAAAGAAGTTTAAAACGTATGTCTTTAAAAATAGTTATTGGAATGAAAACTCGTCTGTGTCTAACAGATATAAAACTTAACAAAATCCCAAATTAAAAATTAAATCCAGAGAGGCCTTATTACAGAAATTAAAACCCAACATGGAATTTAAAACATATATAAAGTCCAAAGCATACAATCGCAGTGGTGTGGTCACCTCCAAGTCCCTCGCAGCACTGATCGTACTAAAGCTGGGGATTACCTGCACAATTAAAAATGGGGTGAGTTTACGAAAACTCAATGCGTAATCCCCTTACTAGTGTAACAGTCAGTATACAGAAACAGAAATCAAAACAGCCTAGGCCAAAGCCCTTTAACAGTAGCAATATAGTCTAGTTCAGAGCATACATGGGCCAAAGCCTACTACATTATCATTTGGGTCACAACCTATAACGAAATCAATTGGGCCCAGTCTAAACCAATACTGAACAAGTGGCCCTAGGCCTAATACAATGAAAGATCTCATAAACAGATATGCAACAATATGAGGATGCATCCCACCCCAATCCAGCCAACACACCACCCGTACCAACCCTACACTCCTGTGGGGAATAAATCAACCCACCCAGCCAACACACCAAGCTTAGCACTGGTTGCGGCACTAAATCAACAGAACGGCTTGGTGCCCTGAACAGAACGGCTAAAAGCCATCAATATCACAGCAACGCTGCCAGTTAACAGAATAAATAATATAATTTTGAATAAGTAAGCTAATTTTGATATTAATTAGATTGGAAAAGCAAAATTTGGATCTAGATCAAGGAAAAATCAAAGTATCGGATTAGTCGACTTAATTTGTAGTTACTGCGAATGAGGTAAGTTCGTATTTTAATAGACATTATAGAATTATGATATAAATGCATATTATTTGTATGATTTAATTCAATGCCGAATGGTAATGCAAATATATATATATGTCATTATGATATTGAATTATTCGAGAAGCAAAATATATGAATACGAGAAAGTTTCGATAACGTAACGATGTTCAAAAAGCCTTGTACAAACCCTAGGAATAATATAGGATACATATGTCATGACATAGGATTCCGATATGTGATTTCGTGTAAGACCGTGTCTAGGACATTGACATCGTATTTGATTTCATGTAAGACCCTATCTAGGACAGTGGCATCGATATGTGATTACACGTAAGACCACGTCTGGGACGTTGGCATTGTACGAGATTTTTGACTATTCGAGTATCCTTATTGATTCCAAACGGTTCAACGGGCATTCTGAGAAATAAGTGATGAGGTGAATGACATTCCAATTCAGGTACGTTGAAAGGTATACAATATTTGATAATGAAAGGTAAGTATAAATGTGCAAAGAATGTTATGTGATGTATTTGTAAATGAAATATGAATATGTTCAAATGAAACAAGAACAAATGAATAAAATGTGATTTATAAAGTAGTATAAGTGAAATTGTCAAACACTATATGAATGAAAAGTGAAATTGGATATAAGTGATGATATGTGATTTGTATGAGAAATATATGTGATTAGATATGTTATTTACGAGAATGTGCTCATTTGGATATATGAAAGTGAGAATGGAATGTTATATGAGAATCAAATTGAATAAGCTGGTGAAAGCTAAATTTAGTTAATAAGTAAGTATATTATTGAATGGTGATGACTTGATATGAAATCATGTTATAAACTTGAGATAAGTTGTGTTTTGGCATATGAGATAGCATATCATGCTTATGGAAATGTAATGAAATTATTTGTTATGTTAAGTTTATTAAGATACGAGCTTACTAAGCTTTCAAAGCTTACTCTGTTTGTTTTCCTATGTTTATAGATATTCGGAGATGTGCTCAGATTGGAAGTCGGTGGAGATCACATCACACTATCTGGCTAATGATTTTGTTATTTATATACTTTTTATGACTTGGTTATATGGCATGTATAGGCTTTATGATTGTTTGATGAGTATTTGTAATTTGGGTAATTGATGCCTATGTGTTTGATGTAATTTGCCATGAAATGTGACTTGGAAATCGATGATAATTTTGAGGTGTATATATTGCCTTATGTAATGGCATAGTTAAGTATGGTTGATTAAGGTTCAAGTTGTTTTACTTGATTATTTGTTAGGTGTTGAATAATTACATAGAATGCATGAGCTTAATCTTGAACAATGAATAGTTAGTAGATGATTTATGATTCAGGCTTGGTGTGTGATTGATGATAAAACACATAATTGAGATAGGTTGAATTAATGAATCTAATATGTGATTTGTAAAGGACGGAATAAATATGAGATGAGAAATGAATCATCTTGGCTTCGGTATGTGTTTTGTATAGGAAATGGTTATGATTTGAGTTAATGAAATGTAGAGAATTGGTATGGCAAGTTTGGTGTATAAAATAACATGTTTTGGCTGCCTATTAATTGTATTAAAAGGTACAAAATGATGTGGATTCGATGAGCATGAGGAGGGTGAGAAATATGGCTTAAACCAAGCCTAATTTCATTCCACATAGCCTGAGCACACGAGCATGCGACTCAACCGTGTGACCCCTGCTACTTTAATAAAACAAGTTAGTGTGTTCCAGGGCCTAGACACATGGCGTGTCTGGTGGCTGTGTGGATAAGTCAGTATGTATGCCCTGTTTTTCCAAGGCCTAAACATACAGGGGTGTGACAGGCTGTGTGATTCAAGTCAGTTTTGTACACGGGCTGGGACATGGTCTAGGGCACGGCCGTGTGAGGCGCACGGCCAAGCCACACTAGCGTGTGCCCTGTTTTGAATGAAAAATTTTTTAAGTTCCACAAAGTTTCCGTATGAGATCGGTTTAGTCTCGAACATTCTCTAAATCATGTTTAAGGTCTCATAGACCTATTTAAGGGACATTGTGTATGTTAGTGAATGTTATTCGATAATGAATATTTATTGAGTTGTGGAATGTTAGTTAAATGTTGTGTTTGATCAATAATACCTCTTAACCTTAAGCCGACGATGGACACAGGTGGAGGGTATTGCATTTTATTGGTATTAGAGCTATGGTTTAGTCGTTCTAGGAATACCACAGCGTATGTGAGTCTAGCTAGTCTAGCTATACATACCATATTTAGCTTGCCATAGTGTGATATCTCTCGACTCTGATGAAAATTGTTTGATGAGACAGATGAGTTTTCCAACCGAGCTAATTCTGATAGTACAGAAGTAAATACTCAATTATTTGAGTGAAAATGTGTTGATGATGAGTTGAGACTCATAAAGGTATGAATAAGAATACAAGATATTCTATTGTTGATAAATGCTGTAATGATATGAGTATATGAGTTGTGATATGTGATATGTGGCCTATGACTACTATATGAAATGCTTTGATTATGAATTGTGATTTGATTTGACATATGAACTATGTGTTAAAAACAAAAGTGTTGATAAATCAATGATTATTAAATGTTTTGAGAATGTGAAATTAGAAATGAACTGGCTATTTGTGATAGTATATGTTATGTGCATGTATGTGAGAGTTAAATTTGAGGTTTTACTACCCTCACCCCCTTATCAGTGAAATGTTACAATTTAGTTGTTGAATAAGCTCATGAGTGTGGAGTTACAGAAGTCCGTGTTTGAAAGTTTATTAATGTGGTCAGAAAAGAGAATGAATCAACAAAGGAAGACAATACTAAAAGAGATATTGGATAGTTCTGAAGACTATTCATGTAACACCCCGCACCCAAGACCGATACTAGGTCTGGATACGAGACATTACTATGTTTGAACTCACTGAAACATGTACTTATGGGCTATAAAATTTCATTCCGACTTAAAAACTTCACTTTCTTAGTCAACACATATAACAAGGGCCTACGAGGCCTTTAACTCATGTCAGAAAACTTTCAGAATTAAATCAAATAACTCATTTTTTTTGAAGCAGGGTTCACACGCCCATGTGACTTGGAACATGCCCGTGTACCCTTAAGCACGCCCATGCCCTCAAACCGTGGAGAGCTACTGACTATTTCCACACAGCTTAGAGACACCCATGTCTTCCAACCGTGGAAGGTTACTGACTAATTTCACACGGCCATGACACACCCGTGGGCTTACACCGTGTGCTAATCCTTGATATACTGACTAAATTAACACGGTCTGGGCACACGCCCATGTCCAAACCGTGTATCTTACACGGCATACACACACGGCTGTGGCATTTGCCTGTGGTCTATTCTGATTAATAATACTAAGGTGCAGGGTTAACACAACCTTGACACACGCCCGTGTGTCCAACCGTGCCGGCACTTAAAGGCTATTTACCAAGCCATTTGCCACCCTGAAAGGAAGATCATACTTAAACTCAAATCAACAACATAATAACAAGCCATCTTTCATGAATAATACTACATGCTTAATTGATCTCAATAAACATACATACTTAGTCAAATACAAAAGAATAATGAACTTGATGGCCTATACAATGGCCTTTCTTAAAGCATATACACAAAATGAATGCTTCCTATACATGCCATACTTAGTAAAGTAACTTGGCTATACCAAAATAAGAGTTGATAGTATGCTGCGAGCTCCGACTTTAATGATCCACTAGTTAGCTTGGCAGGACTGCATAGTAAGAAAGAATCATAACGTAAGCATATAGCTTAGTAAGTTTGTATGTAAAACACATATCAATATACTTGCTTAACATAAACCATTAGCTTAGTATGGTATCATAGTTTAAGCTATAAAGCTTACTTACTCATACGTGATTCTTACGTGTCTTATGATACTTAACATTCTCATACTTGTAAGGTAAACATGATACATGTATCACTTGATCACATTGATCAGGATACTTTAATAATAATAATAATCATAATCTTTACTTACTCATTCATAACATGAATAATACTCAATTTCATCTTGATACTAACTTTGCTTTCTTAGCTTTCTTGATATCTTCTTTTTGACATACTCATTTGCCCGATGAATTTCTACGAATAACTGAGGATACTAAATCTTGACCCACATAACTTGATACCAAAGCCATATCTTCGGTATGGTCTTACATGGAATATCTCATCTTAGTTTTAAGGCCATGTCTTGACATGGACTTATTTGAAGTCTTGCTCTTGATAACATACTCGATGCCAAGCTTGCCTTGGACTTACATAATAACTTGCTTGCTAACTTGATCAATGCCAAGCTTGCCTTGGGCTTACATGATATCTTGATCAATGCCAAGCTTGCCTTGGACTTACATGATAACTTGCTTGCTAACTTGATCAATGCCAAGCTTGCCTTGGACTTACATGATATCTTGATCAATGCCAAGCTTGCCTTGGACTTACATGATAACTTGATCAATGCCAAGCTTGCCTTGGACTTACATGATATCTTGATCAATGCCAAGCTTGCCTTGGACTTACATGATATCTTGTATGGTAGATCAAATATCTTGGGGAATTCATCTTCAATCGGGACTTGCTCATACTTATTATCGTGATTTCTTGCTTGAACATAATATGATCATTTCATACAATTATTGTACATTATAATAAGCAAATTAATGATAGAAATCATAAAGCTTAGAAATCATACAAACTTACCTCAATATACAAAATGTTTGTAGGTATGCAATTTAGTTCACAACTTTGTTCTTGCCTCGGTTTCGATCCAGGCTTCGTTTTTCTTGATCTATAATCATAAATAGATCATTTAATAATCATATTTATTAAAATAACACATAACTCATTTTTTGGCAAAATTACTATTTTGCCCTTATACTATCTAATATTTGCACTTTTGCCCCAATTCTAAATGGCCCCATTTTCATGCAACTTTCTTAAACTTCATGCTTAGCTGAATCATTTTCTCTTCTATAACAATCATAAATTCTCACTATTTCTAGTAGGTATGACCAATTTTATAACTATTACAAAATGGTCCCTACTACCATTTTTCATGAAACTCATTAAGGAAAAGATGTTTATCTAACATCAAACTCTCCTAAACTTCCATAAAACATCATTTAACAAGCATATCATTCAAGGGTAAATTTTTGAACATGCATCTTAGCTCATTTTATAACTAAAATTAGCTAATTCATAATACGAGAACTTAAAAAATACGAATAATATTAAAAACGGGGCTAAGATAAACTTACTATGAGCTTGAAAAAAAAATGAAGAACCCTAGCTATGGTGTCTTCAAATTTTTGGTAGCACAAGGAAGAAGATGAGTGAATTTTTCTCATCCTTTTCCCATTTAAAACACTTAATAGGCAAATGACCAAAATGCCCTTCCTCATAAAAATTCTATTTAACACCATCTCAAGGTCAATTTTGTTCAAAATTTTATTTTTGGGCAAATTGCTATTTAAGGGCTCATAATTATTATTCTAAAGTTATTTCATGCAAAAAGCTTCTATAAACTCATATATTGCAACTTTTGCAATTTAGTCCTTTTTGGACCAATTGACCTCAACTTAATAAAATTGCTTTACAAAACTTTCATACTAACGTGAAAACATGGCATAAACTTGAAAAACTCATAAATTCACCTCGGGTTCGTGGCCTCACACCACTATCCCTACTAGGCATAAGCAATTACCTTGCCTTCTTGCATGAGTACACAGCCTAATTCATTTAAGGATGCATCATCAGAATTATGAATTCTTTCCACCTTCGGGTTGTACTAAAACTGGAGCTTCTGTCAGCATTGCTTTCAACTTCTCAAAACTTTGTTGGCATTTTTCCGACCACTCAAACTTCATATTCTTCTATAACAATTTAGTCATCGGGGTTGCAATCATAGAAAACCCCTTGACAAATAGTATGTAGTAGCCGGCTAGGCCCAGAAAACTTCTAATCTCCGTGATGTTCTTCGGTGGTTTCCAGTCTATTATAGCTGAGATCTTACTTGGATCTACTCGGACTCCATCTCTCGAGACAATATGTCCCAGGAATCCCACTTCCTTGAGCCAAAACTCACTTTTGCTGAATTTGGCATACAACTGATTTTCTCAAAGAGTCTGTAGAACTATCCATAGATGATCAGCATGTTCATTCTCATCTCGAGAATAAATTAGTATGTCGTCAATAAAAATGACTACAAACTTGTCAAGATATGGTCTTAAAATACAGTTCATTAAGTCCATGAATACCGCAGGAGCATTGGTTAACCCAAAGGGCATGACTAAAAATTCATAATGCCCATACCTCATTCGAAAGGCAGTCTTGGATACATCTGAATCTTTCACTCTCAGCTGGTAGTACCCTGATCTCAAGTCTATTTTGGAGAACAGAGTCACTCCTTTGAATTGATCAAACAAATCGTCGATCTTAGGCAATGGGTGCTTGCTCTTTACTGTCACTTTATTAAGATGACGGTAATCAATGCACAATCTCTTGGTGCTATCTTTCTTTTTCACAAACAAAACCGGAGCGCCCCATGGTGAACAACTTGATCTTGCAATGCCTTTGTCTGTCAACTCTTGCAACTGTAACTTCAACTCTTTCAACTCTATTGGAGCCATTCTATAAGGAGTAATGGATATTGGTACAGTACTAGGAGTTAGCTCAATGCTGAACTCAACTTCTCTAACTGGTGGTAATCTTCGTAATTCCTCAGAAAAAACATCCACATGCTTACATACTATGGGCACTGATTCAATCTTTAACTCTATCTCTTTATCATTCATTACAAAGGCCAAAAATGCCTCATGCCCTTTCTTTAGATATCTCTGCGCCATCATATGAGAAATTATTACCGACGATCTACCTTGCTCATATGATTCTACATGAAGAGTATCCCCATTCTCACATCTCATCTCAATGTATTTCTTCCCACAATTTACAATTACATTATGAGTATTCAACCAGTCCATACCAAGAATGAGGTCGAATTCATCAAATGGTAACAACATAAGATTTTCTTTAAAGCAATGACCACTAATCATTAATGGACAATCTTTACAAACTTTATCAACTAACATACTCTTGCCTAAAGGATTAGACACCTTAATCACAAATTCTGTGGTATCTATGGGCACACCCAAACCGAGTAATAATTTCATGCAAATGTAAGAGTGTGTGGATTTGGGATCTATTAAAGCAATAACATTGGTATTGTAAAGAGAAAAGGTACCCGTAATAACATCAGGGGAAGATGCCTCTTCACGAGTGCGTGTAACACCCCAAACCCAGCCCATACGCCATGATCGGATCTGGTATGCTACGGGTTGAATCTTGAAAACTTTTGCTCTGAAGGGTTTTGAAGATCTTAATTTATTATAGATGATTAATCAATTAAATGTGAAATTTTTTCAAACAACTTTAAGCATTTGCATTGATTGTGTTTAAAAAGCCTATTTATCATTTCATTTTATAATTAAGACCTTGGAAAAAACCATAGGTGTATAAAAACTTAACATAATGGAAAAAAAATCGAAATCCTAAGTTATGAAGGCCTTATTACAAAAAATATTCCCAAAAATTAAACTCAAATGAAAAACCGAAAATAGTCTATGTAGATAACAGTTTTGATGGTCCCTTAAGTCTGCCTCTGCTCCCATGTCCACGATCTACTGCTCATCTATAAAGTGAGGAAAAATGAAAGGCTGAGTCACCAAGACTCAGTGTGCAAATCCCGAAAACACATAAAAGCCTTGGGCCCACAAACACATTATGGGCCTTGGGCCATAACAATGGCAACAGAATATATTTTCATGCAACATGGCCCATCCCAAACCTAAGAGTCCATTCTCTACACACCCCCGTACCAACCATTACACCATGGGGATTTCTACAATCAACCCTCCATCTGCTACACACCATATCGATCACTATATGACCTATGTGACAAAGCCATTGATCGCTATACGGCCTTAATAATATATCGACAGCTTCGCTGCCTATCATAAAGACCGATCACTATGTGACCTATGTGGCAAAGCCACCGATCGCCTCGCAACCTGCTTCCCTTCATGATTTCAATCCCATCCCATGCATACTTACATGCAAGAATCAGAACATTAAACTATCTAAACAGATCACATACTTTCACATACTTTGATACACATAGAGAAGTTTCTATGATTACGTACCTGGCATCCCTTGCCTACCCTTTTTGGGTATTACAACTGTTCATACAACCTCTTTATCCAGCTTTTAGCCCATAACATACATATAATACAGATTAACTAGTGTGATAGAGATCTACACACCTGATTACCGACAGGACAGTACTTTCTATGTTGACACTATCAGACGTCGATACGACTGCTAATTGCCTAAGGTTTTGCTTCGAAGTCGGTCCACAACCCTACGGCCAATCCTGAACTACTGACACTGCGCGTTTCTTCAACTTTGGGGCTGAAACTACAGATCCAACCCCTTCCATTGATTTGCTGACATTTGAGTCCATGGGTGATCTTTGGTCAGAAGATACTATGATGATTGCTTAATGCAATATTAGGTTAAGGCACGAATAATGAAAAAGAACCCGATTAAACAACATAAGAAGAATTGAACCCTTACCTTGAAATCCCGAAAAGAGATTGAGACTCTAAGACTAGCGTTTCTGGCTTTTAAATCTAGGCAATCTATCTAAATTCCCGAATGTTGCCTAACAAGAAAATATATAAAACCATTAAAACATTAGCATTTTGACTTTGTCTTCCAAAAACCGAAAGAGAAAGTGAAGAGATAGGAAAATCGGCACTCACCTTAACACAAAGAATTCGACTACCCCTTAGAGATTTCAGCTTTGAGAAGATCAAAAGAAAAGATGATAGGAAGATGTCTATGTAGATTCAACTTTAGTGAAAAAATTGGCAAAAAGGGAATAGGAAGTATTCGGCTATGGAGATGAGAAGAGAGTTCAGAGTTTCGACTTTTGAAAGAAAAGATGTTGTGAACAATTGGGAGGTTTCGGCTTGTTGGAAAGAAAAGAGAATAGAATAATAGACTTTCGACTTTTGAATAAAAGTGAGGATGAGAGAATGAGAAAAGAAAATAGGGACCAAATACCGGAATTGAAGAGATATCCCCTCTATTTAAAGAGAATTTCGGCACCCACTCTAACCAAATGCCGGGATTGCCCTCTTTTGAAAACTAAAACAAATTAATAAACAAGGGGAATTTTGGCACCCCTTAGTCCTAGCTAGTCGTCCCCCCTTTACACACAGTGTCCCAAATTCAGCCACCACTTGCTTCCTAGATAGCTCCTAAACTTCCTCCCTTATCTTTATCCAAGCACACCTCCAAAAGAGGCCTAGATAACACGATCTCTTCCTCCCTTTATCAGGACATTATCAAACTTATTATCCATATAAAATCCCCCTATTTTTAAGCCTTGTTGCCGTCCAACCTTACCCACCTAAATGCTGAAATTTAGCTAACTTTAGTTAAAAGAATTGGGCTGCATGCTACTTGAGTTTGGGCCTCCTCAGTTGACGCCACCTTCTTGCTCTCTAAGTGGCGCCATTTTGCCACTGGGCCACAAGCCCACTTTGTATTTCAAAACACAAATAACATCTTTTAAGCCCCATCTTATCAAGCTTCCCTCTAGAGTGTTCAAATAAAAAATTTGATTAAGGCCTCAACCCAATTCCTGAGCCCATTCTGGACCCCTAACACTCTAATTAACACATGAAACACAATCACACATTAAATACACAAGCCCAACAACTCAGAATGTTACAGTTCTACCCCCTTAAAGAAATTTCGTCCTCAAAATTACCTGATCAGAATAGATGCGGGTACTGCTGTCGCATCGTCTCCTCCGGTTCTCAAGTAGCCTCCTCAGAACTGTGATTCCGCCATAGAACCTTAACCAACGGAATCGTCTTCCTTCGCAACACTTTGACATCACGATCCAGGATTTCCACTGGTTCCTCTTCAAAGGATAGGTCAGATCTCACCTCGATTTCTTCCACAGGCACCACATGAGACGGATCCGAATGGTAGCATCTTAACATAGAGACATGAAACACATTGTGAATCTGGCTTAGCTCAAAAGGTAGCTCTAGCTGATAGGCTACTGGCCCTACTCACTTCAACACCTGATAAGGTCTGATAAACCTACGACTTAATTTACCTTTTCGTCCAAACCTCAACACTTTCTTCCACGGTGACACCTTCAAGAACACCTTATCACCCACCGTTAACTCTATGTCCTTACGCTTTAAGTCTGAATAGGACTTCTATCGGTCCGACGCTTCCTTTAGTCGAGCTCGAATTAGCTCAACCTTCTCCTCTGTCTCGGTAACCAACTTTGGACCCAAAATTTGATGTTCCCCTAATTTCATCCAACAGGTAGGAGTACGATACTTTCGCCCGTACAATGCTTCATAGGGCACCATCTGAATACTAGACTGGTAGCTGTTGTTGTAAGCAAATTCTGCTAATGGTAAAAACTCCTCCCAACTACCTCTGAAATCAATGACACAACCCCTCAACATATCCTCCAAGTTTTGAATCACCCGCTCAGACTGTCCATCGGTCTGAGGATGAAACGCTATACTGAAATCCAACTTTGTGCCCAATGCTTGATGCAAAGCCTTCCAGAACCGCGACGTGAACCTCGGGTCCCTGTCCGATATGATTGATACTGGTACCCCATGCAATCTCACTACCTCCGCTACATATAGCTTAGCCAATTTCTGCAAAGAGTAATCGACCCGTACTGGTATGAAATGAGCAGACTTCGTCAAGCGATCAACAATTACCCAGACTGAGTCTTTCTTAGTAGGCGTGAGGGGTAGCCCACTAACAAAGTCCATTGTGATCCTTTCCCACTTCCATTATGGAATCTTCACTGGCTGCAGCAACCCTGATGGTAACTGATGCTCTGCCTTTACCTTCTGGTAGGTCAAACACTTACTCACCAATTCAGTTACCTCACGCTTCAAGCCCGGCCACTAGAACTGATCCCACAAATCCCGATACATCTTACTCCCTCCAGGGTGCATAGCGTATGGACTACCATGCGCTTCTTGCAAAATCCTATGCCTCAATTCCAGATCTTTTAGCATGCAAACTCTCCATTGAAAACATAACAGTCCTTCCTCATTCATACTGAAGTCCGTCGATCCATCACTTGATCCTACATAAAACTTCTCCTTTAGCAACTCATCGGTCTGATGCTTCTCCTTAACCTAACTGACCCAAGAGGGTTTCACTTGAAGTTCAGCCAATAAACTCCCATCATCGTACAAACTAAGGTGAGCAAACATTGCTCTCAAGTCAGTGATTACCTTATGACTTAAGGCATCCACCACCACATTAGCTTTACCCGGATGGTACTCGATCGAGCATTCATAATCCTTTAACAACTCGATCCACCTCCTCTGCCTTAAATTCAACTCCTTCTGGGTCAAAAGGTATTTTAGGCTTTTATGATCTATATAAATAACAGATTTCTCCCTGTATAGATAATGTCTCCAAATCTTCAAAGCAAAAACCACCGCTGCCAACTCCAAATCATGGGTAGGATAATTTGCTTCATGCGGTGTTAACTACCGAGATGCATACGCAACAACCTTTCCATCTTGCATCATCACGCATCTTAGTCCCGTGTGTGACGTATCACAGTAAATTACAAATTCCTTTCCAGCCTCTGGTTGAATCATTATCAGAGCCTCCATCAAAATCCTTTTTAACTTCTCGAAACTCTCTTGTTGCTTACTAGACCAAATAAATGGAACTCCTTTCCGTAATAACTTAGTCAATGTTGCCGCGATCAAAGAAAATCCTTCAATAAACCTTCGATAGTACCCGGCCAGACCAAGAAAACTCTGAATTTTTTCCACAGACCTGGACGGCTTCCAATCCAACACCGTTTCAATTTTTTTGAGAGTCAACCCTAATCCCCTTTGCCGACACAACGTGGTCTAAAAACGTAACTTCACTTAGCCTAAATTTGCACTTACTGAATTTGGCATACAACTGCTTCTCCCTCAGAATCTGCGAAACCACTCACAGATGTGAATCATACTCCTCTTTCGATCTTTAGTAAACCAGGATATCATCTATAAATACCACGACAAACCGATCCAAGTAGGGTTGGAACACTCGGTTCATCATATCCATAAATACTGCTGGCACATTGGTCAATCCAAATGGCATCACCATGAATTCGTAGTGACCGTAGCGAGTCCTGAATGCCGTCTTATGAATATCTGCCTCCTTGACCTTAAGCTGATGGTATCCTGACCTTAGATCTATCTTTGAGAACACTGACTCCCCTTTCAATTGATCGAACAAGTCATCAATCCTTGGCAACGGATACTTGTCTTGATAGTCAACTTGTTCAACTCCCCAAGGTGACACACTTGGTCGAATAAATCCTTTATCTAGCAACTCTTGAATCTGCGCTATGCATGTTTAGGTAATTCTTGATGTTTACATTTGAGGTGCCTTGAATGGCATATTGGTTACTTGATGGTAGGGCTCTTGATTTGATCATTTTGTATATGTTTTGAAAGGGTTTTGATGCCTTGATTTTGTACAGAAAAAGCCCTAAGTTTTATGCTTAAGTTGGTGTTGGAAATGGTTTGATTTTGGGCAAATTTATGTCCACATGGCCTAAGACACTAGCGTGTGCCTCAACCATGTGTGACACACGGCCTGGCGACACGACCATGTGTCTCCTGTAGGTTCTTTTGTATGCAAGTCAGTTAGTTACATGGTCTCACACACGGCTTGGCACACGGGCGTGTGGGGATACTTCAAGAGTTACACTACCATGCGACACAGCCGTCTGACCGTACTCAGAGAGTTACATTATGGAAATGAAACCAAATGGACTTAAATCATAATTAGACCATTTGAATAGTTAGTAGACATATATGGATATAGTTTAAGTAATTTTTAAAGTTATAAACTAAGGTTAAACTAGTAAATTGATTAATAATTCTAAATTAAACTAAATGAAAATGGTATCATCTTTCTAAATGAAACACACTATCGAAATATTGAAAGAAGGTAGCTTAAGAAGGGGATTAAAATGCTAAGAGTTTAATTTATTTTTATCTAAATGTTTTTTTTCAAGCCATCTTTTGAAAATATCTTAAACCTTGTACCTACAGCTGAAACTGGCTCTGATACCAACATTGTAACACCCCAAACCCGGTCAATATGTTACGACCAAATCTGGTATGTTACAAGGAAAGGAAATTTTGAAAAAATTAACCAAATACCGTAAAATGAAAAAAAAACTTGACATTTCGCTGTTTTATTAAGAAAAAAGAACTTAAAGTAGTTGTTTAATTTGAACTGATTTATAAAGTCAGGTTTATTTGTCGAAAGTCGAACTTAAGGAATTTCATAAAATTTGTCAGTTGAAATTGTTGGTGCAGTTTTAAGCAAAATTTCTAGATCAATTTGTTACTTGTTATCCATCTTTCGTTAACCATTTGAAAATCAATTATTCAAAGTTTTTAATATTAGAAAACTCCCATTTTGATAGTTTATTAGGCATGTTGTATCAACTTCATAATAAAACCCAAATTCAAGTTAAAGTGCACTTGTTACAACACCAAAAATCCAAACTCAATAGTGAAATTTATAATATAGAAAACGAAATTACTTAGAATACTCTGCATGGCCACCTCGAGTCTGCCTCGGCTCCAAATCTACGATCTATTGATTACCTTCAAAATTAAGCAGAGGGGTGAGTCACCGAGACTCAGTGTGCAAATCCCCATTAAACGATATATGGGCTTTTCTCCCATAGAGGCCCATTGGGTCTTAGCCCACACAAGTCGACTTATTAAGTATGTATGCAATGTAGCGCAGCCCAACCTACTTTTCCAACCTCTATATCACCGAATTAGCCGAACGCCTGTGGCACCAAGCCACTGTGGTTTTAGACCACCGTGATACCAGATCACTATGACGGAGTCACTAATATTATCTGTGGGGCCAACCCACCGTGGTACCAACCACTGTGACAATCCCGATTCATATATGTGGGGCCAACCCACTGTGGTACTAAACCATTGGGACGAGTCACTGAATCATATATACGTGGTGTTAAACTACCGTGGCACCAAGCCATTAAGACTTAGTCACTGAATCAGTCATGTAGGGCCAACCCACTGTGGTACCAAACCACTGTGACAGTCCCTAAAGAGCACTTCCCTTTCACATCATATCCCAAGTGCACATGTTAACATACCGAAATGAATGATCATGCTTTGTATGCATACAGTCAATTAATTCATACATACACATATTTCAAACATGTAATCATAGTGGAACTTACCCAGTGTTTCCAACCTTACCCCCCAAGGGTACCTCGATTGTCAATTCAATCGTTTCAGCTTTCAGCCAACATAGTTAATAACATAATTAATATATAGGGTGTGTGAGAATTACACACCTGATAATGCGTAAGACTAGACCCTCTACGTCGACGCCTTCACTAGCAGGGACGATGGCTATCTGTCTATCCCAAACATATGTAGGCTCTCTACCACAATCCGGTGGATAGTCCCAAACCGCCGACACAGCACGCCTTTTGAACTTCAAAACGGAGACTATGGGTACACTCCCTTCCTTGGATTGGCTAGCACTCACATCCATGGAGAATCTTTGGTCAGTACAAAATTATATTGGAAACAATGGTTATCTAACTCCGATATCCGACTAAGACGGCGAATAAATAATTGATTACCAAATGAATAGATTTAGAGGTAACTTCTTACCTTTGTTACTAACGCAAACGAGTAGAACTACTTGGAACAAAACTTTTGGCAACTAGAGAAGCCTCAGCACTTCTCTTCCTGATATTCGACTTCAAGCCATGAAGAATGGAAGAACGAGTTTTAGAAGATTGAATGATCGGTTGTTGAATAAAAATAAAGGAGATGAAAAGAAACTAACAAGGGAGTCTCCTACCTTGATCAACCAAAACTGATTGTATAGACTCTCAGCAACCTAGGATTTCTAGCACCCTGCTTCTTGGTATGCAGCTAAGAGACTCAAAATAGAAGAAATGGGTTTAGTTGCCTTACAAAAGTGGGTTTGGCTTCACCATGAAAAAAAAGAATGGAGGGATTGATAATAAGAAGATAAAAGAGAACCTTACCCAGAGCAGAGATGTTGATTACACCCCAGAAGATTCAGGTATAGTGATAAGTAAAAACGAAACACAAAAAGAAGGGGATGGGGAATAGGTTTCGACTTTAGAAAAAGAAATAGAGAAGAAAGATGTGAGGTGAAGGGTTCGGTTGTGAGGTTTAAAAGAAATAAAAGAAAAGAAAAGATTCGGCAGAGGGGGTGGCTTCAAGAAGTTTCTGCTAGCAAGGAAGATGGTAGGGGAGAAAGATGATTTCGACTTTCATAGAGAAGTGTGACAAAGAGAAGTAAAAGAAAATGAAATGAAAAGGGAAGATGATGAGAAGAGTTTCGGCCAAGAGTGCCTTTAGTGACTCTAACAAATAACGATGCACTAAAGAAAAGTCTAACACAACCCGAAAAGAATGAGAAGAAGTAGGTAAGAACCCAAAAAGAATTCCACAAGAAAAGACCCTGGATGAACTAGGGAAATTCGGCACACATCACTACTAAGTAACCTGAATGGCAAACCCCCAAAAGCTCTCTCTCTTCCCAAATTCGGTACACCTCAAAGCTATATCGAAACCAAAAAGAAATATGCTTCCCAAACCCCCTAGCCGAATTCCTCCTTCCTACAAACCCCACATTCGGCCAACCATCTACTCGCACCCTCAAATCCCACGATTTCCTACTTGACTCACTCCCCTTCACTCCTTTGAACTAATTTGAATAATTCAAACTCCATTACTTCCTCATGGCTACACATTCAAAATATTTGACTCATTCTACCAACTACCTTGGAGAGCCCTTGCCGAAACCACCACCTTAGCTTCCCAAGCTCAAAAATAAAGCTTCAGAATGCTGTCGATGCAACTCGAACCCCTTCCCCCTGTTGTTCCCTTGTGACGCCACTTCCCTGCAACCTAAGTGGCGTCTCGTTGCCACTTTACCACACCACTTCTTGTGTCAACAAATACAAGTAATTATCCTTGAGGCCTGCCTCAGCTAGCTCTCCCCTAAAGTGCCTAAAAATAAAATTTTCATCAAGGCTCAAGCTTAACCCCGAGCCTTCCCGGGGCTCCCAAACATACCAAATTAACAGACAAAGTATACCATACACACAGAAACATAACAAATGCAGAGCCCCTAATTTTTGAATGTTACAGATTGCTCTATTTAAAGCCAGCTTCTCACCTTCCCTCATGGTAGCTTCCTGATGTGGGATCCCTTCTTCAGCAGAGTTTAATTCCATCACAAACACTTGCCACCCCAACTTAGCAAAATAAATATCCCTTTTTGCTTGCAATGGGATTTGAACCCTAGCCCTCTCCTATGCTCCAGACACTACATGCCACCACAACACAAGCTCCTTTTGTGACTTAAAACATGCGCAACTAAATATAAGCCTATGGGCCAAAGTCTAAGTTCATTTAAAAAGAAATCAAAATGAACTGCAAGCGCCAAGACTTGAACCTTGGACCCCTTGCTTCCTCTATGGCATTACTTCCTTGTATCCCATGTGGCGTCATTTGCCACTAGACCATAACTCCTTTTGTGTCATATTTCTCCACATTTTATTCTTAAAGCATACTTACTGACTCCCAGGGTTTTGTTCACCTAAAACCAAAATTTTCCTAAAGCCCAAGTTTGATCCCAAGACTTCATGGAAGCCTCCTAACCTTCCAAAATCACTCACCTAATAGATCCAACTTGCATTAGTGTCATTCTCTTATTCTCAAAAATTTTAAACGCTCCTACGCCTAAGGTCCAATAGGCCCAATTCTACTAGGCCCAAATTCGGGGCATTACAAAACTACCCCCTTTAAAGAAATTTTGTCCTCGAAATTTCCATTTATCTAACAGTCGTTTTACACAGACTACTCTACCACGCTTCCGCTGTGCACTCTCATTCCAATAACACTAATACACTTTTAACTTAATCTTGAAACCTCTTCACACAACCAAACATCTAACCACAGAAGCAAATAGATATTTATCACACATGCATACAATTTCTATATTCAAACATCACATCCAAACAAAACACACATAGAATAAATACCAAAAATACAGTCCAGTATCTAAAGAACCACAGTATTTTTAACTACTACTTTTCAACAACAACAGTTTCAAAAACTTACGGATTCGGCGCCGAAGACTCGAAGCCACACTTTCAGGAATATATTCAGAAAAATATTTCGATTACTTCAAATCTTTTCAAACCTTTTTGAAACAATTATTTCAAAATTTCAATTTTGAAGACCCAATCCACAGTCAAATTTTGCAACCGGGCTCTGATACTACTAAATGTAACACCCCAAACCCGGCCTAGAAGTTAGGCCCGAATCTGGTGTGCCACATTAAAGTGTTTTTTGAAAACTACATTTATAGAAAAACCCTTTCACGAATCACAGCTATCTTTTAGAAATCTCGATTTTCGTTGCTTATTAACAAAACAAAATTTGCTCAAAGTCACTCTCTTACAAAAACATTATTACTTTCAAAACCTTGTTTGTTGCGGAAGTTTGATTCAAACATTTACGAATACGTGATATTTTGAAAACAGTGGTTATAGCTTTAAAACCCGTGTTTAAAAGACTAGCAATTTGTAATTTAAAGAAATACCAAGTAAAACTTAAAAAGAAAACCCAATGGCCTTATTACAAAAATTATTAACCCAATAATTTTAAAATAACTAAATTAAACTAAAATTGCTAAGTTTAGTCTTTAAACCATATCCGACGTATGGCCACCTTCGAGTCCTCCGTAGCTCCAAATCCTCTAAGGTTGAAGGTTACCTGCACTGTTAAAAGAAAGGGGTGAGTTACGATATCTTAATGTGTAATCCCCTATTACGGTCATAGTCTGGGCCTAAGCCCTATTCGGTAACAATCTGAGCCTAAGCCCTATTCGGTAATAATCTGGGCCTAAGCCCTATTCGGTAACAATCTGGGCCTAAGCCCTATTCGGTAATAATCTGGGCCTAAGCCCTAAAATCATATCAATGCAATGAACATGTACCCACCCCAATTCTATCCAGCCAACTAACTCTCCACCCGTACCAACCAACACACCATGTAGGGACCATGTCAACCCACCCAACCAAAACTCTCCAATAATGCAGTCAAGCTGCTAATAATGTTATATGTGGCTGAGCCACTAAATTAAGAACATGTGGTGATGCCACTAGAACTGTATGTGGAAGAGCCACTAGAACGGTACTTCCTCCAATCAGCAAACCCAACCCAATACAATATGTTATGTATGCAGTGTATGTCATGCTCAATCATTACACATGTATGCAAAATGGCTATGCTCAGTAATATACATTTTAGCTGTAACATCCTAGATTAGGGGTTATGCGTTTGTGCATAATTCATGTGTAGTAGGTTTTGGCAGTGGTTGGAAGTGAATTAAGGGTTTTTAAAATCCTAGGATGGAAGAGAAAGCTTTGGACAATTATTGGTTTTTAAGTTAAAAACAAGAAGTGATGTGGAAAAGTGGCAAGGGACGCCACCTAAGGGGCAAGGGTTATGGCATCAAGTGAAGTACTTTGAGGGAAGAGGTTCGGATCCCATTGTGTGCATTTTTTAATGAAATAGCATGTTTACTGTGATATGGATGTGTGGTGTGCATCTTTAGAACCTTGGAAATGTAAGGAAATGTAAGGAATTATAAGGAAATGTAAGGAAATAAAAGGAAATGTAAGGAAATGTAAGGAAATGTAAAGAAATGAAAAGAAATGAAAGGAAATGTATAGAAATGTATGGAAATGTATGGAAATGTATGGAAATGTATGGAAATGTAAGGAAATGTAAGGAAATGTATGGAAAGGTATGGAAATGTATGGAAATGTAAGGAAATGTATGGAAATGTATGGAAATGTATGGAAATGTATGGAAATGTATGGAGATGTAAGGAAATGAATGGAAATGTATGGAAATGTATGGAAATGTATGGAAATGTATGGAAATGTATGGAACGATTAGTTAAAAGAGGAAAGTGAACATTTTGGAAACCCAAGCTAAAAGAGGAAAGTAAACATTTTGGAAACTAAGCCAAAATAGGAAAGTAAACATTTTGGAAACCTAGGAAATGTCAAGTTTACAGAGCCGCGCGAAAATTTTTGGAAACTTAAAAATGACCCTTAATGTCGAATTTTAGAGCCCAAAGGGAACTTAGGGCCAAGTGACCCTAAAGATATAAAGTACATGAAATTTGACCCAATAACGGGCTTGGAAATGTGGCTCAAGATGCCACATAAGGCCTTAGGAAATGGCCCACGTGCAAAAGGTTTTGGGCACGAGTTCGAGTCATCTAGGAAGCAAATAAAAGAAGTTTTATTTTGCTTCCATAAGAAGAAAGTTGGACGGCACCTAGCTAAAGCTTTAAGTGATTTTTATTTAATTACTTAGAGAGGAAGCAATGGACGACAATAGGGACTCTTAGGAGAAGAGTTTTATTCCTTTAGAATTTCGGCTAAATAGGTGGATAAATGAAGAATTATTCTTTAATTAGGAGAATGAGGGAAGAGTGGTGGCCAAGCAAAGGATTCTTGGCCTAGTAAATTCGGCTATAAAAGGAGGGGACTAGGGCCATTCATTATGCATTCTCCCTCTCTTTTCCTCTACCGAATATTCTTCTTGAGCATCCATTCTTTTCTTCTTTTTCTTTTAAGCCTCCTAGCCGATTTCCTTCTAAGCCTATTATTCCTCTCTTCTTTCATCTTTGAAGTCAATACATAAGGGAATCATAGCCGATTGTTCATCAAGTCTCTAAGCCAAATCTCGAAGGTTGAAGTGAAGGTGCAACCGATTCCTTTAAATAAGGGTAAGATCCAAGTTTAGTTTCCATTCTTTTATATTTTAGACTTATCGAAATTTAGGGACTAATTTCGATTATTAATCTTAGCCGAATCATGGAAGGAGAAGTTCTTTTCCAAAGGTACACCATAGGCCACGTGTTCCTAGTTATTCGGTGAATTTTGGATTTAAAATCCACAAGGTAAGCACCTAAAAGTATTCGCCAAGGCTTGTATGATTATCTAGATCAGTTCTTTAATTATTAAAAGTCAAAACTAACCCATATTGAGATTCAAGGTTAGCGAATAACAAGTGAAGGAAAACCAAGTTTTCGGATTTGAATAAACACCAAATCGGCATCAAAGGTAAGTCTTTTACAAATCCTACTAGGATTTGGATATCATAGCCAAATAGAATTTATGCTAAGTAATAAATGATGAATCAAATGTAGGGACTAAGGATCTAAAACTTTAGATCTAGCTTTTCGGAATCTCAAGGAATCGTTAAACAAATCAGGTGTGTACCCTACACTAAATCTTGATAGATTTACGGCTTTAATTCATTATATGTGTTAATATGAAAGTGTAAGAATATGGCTAAGGTACCGTGTGTACCCCACACTAATCTTAATAGATTTATGGCTTAAATATGATATATATGATTAATGTGAAAGTGAAAGAATATGGCTAAAGTACCATATTATGGTACAAAGTACTCAGGTACGTTTTTCCTACTCCTACTAGGATTTCGAAATATGTTATATTTAACATGTGAAAAGTGATGTGAAAGTGAAATAAAATATGATATGCATGATATGTATAATTTGGGGCATTCGGGTCAATTGAAGAAGGGGAAGTGAATGTGATGACTTGGTCTCACTAAGTGAATGCGATGACTTGGTCTCACTAAGTGAAAGTGATGACTTGGTCTCACTAAGTGAATGTGATGACTTGGTCTCACTAAGTGAAAGTGGTGACTTCGGTCACATCAAGTGGTAACCGGTTACATTAAAGTGGTGGCTATGCCACAATATTATCGATGGGCGATGAGCACGTCATTGCGCAATGACGCCTTCGATGGAGTGTAGCGGATGGAGGGTTGACTTAGTAGTCCCCACGGTGTACAGGTTGGTACGGGTGGAGTGTAGCGGATGGCATATAGGTTTGGGTTCGGGTTTGCATCATTACCTTGAAATTTTTATATATGATATGTATGATGTGCCTATTTCTATTACGTTTAGTGTTGGTTACACATTAAGTCTATCGACTCACCCGTTGTGGGAATATGTTTGGTGATGAGCGGTAATGGACCGACTGGCGAGAACTTGTGGTGGCCATGTTTGACTTGAAGTTCAATTTAATTTGAATATTTATTTTATTTTAAGTACTGTACAATTTATTATTTTGGGTTTCGTTTTATGTAATAAGGCCACCGTGACGAATTTTTATTTCTGCTATAATTACTATGTTATGAATTTAGGGCTTTATAAAGAGTAAGCCCATTTAATTTAAAATAAGTTTAAATATTTTGTCACTTAAAACAAATGGGTTTTTGTTATATAAATAAATTTGTTTTCAACTCAAGCCCAACCCACAACAAACTATCTTCCAAAACTCATAGTTTTGAAAACATTCGAATGAATTTGAACCGGGATACTTCGAACCAGATCCAGTCCATTCTCATGGGCCGGGTTTGGGGTGTTTCAGTTTGGTATCAGAGCCAGTTCAAACTCTCGGCCTGTGGCCTGAGGCCCAAAATGTTTTTAAAATAAGGCCAAATGAGTTTTTTTTAAAGTATTTTTACAAATGGACAGGTATCAAGACATGGCCCCTAAGTCTCCGACCCGCAGTCCACCAGGTAAGTACCCCTAACTCTATGTGTGATTCTGTGATTTATATAAGGGTAGAAAAGGCATGGAACGTAGAATAGCATGATAGGAACTTGAACCCTAGGGTTAGACTACTCAAACACAAACACATAAGATTTAAGGCACTAAACCAACCTATGACTAAGTCAATTAAGCTAGGGTGTGGCAACCATGGTACGCATGTCTAGGAGTGGATCCTGAAGAGCTTGGTATTTAAGCAGTCCTAGTGACTCACCTCCTCTTCTTGAATCCTACCTGGTGCGTAGCTTCGGTTCACCCTAACCTAGAGGACTTAACGGGTGTGGCAACCCCTGTACGCATGTCTAGGAATGGTTTCAGTGGGAGCTTGGTATTTAAGCAGTCCGCGTGACTCACCTCCTCTCCACTCGAATCCTGCCTGGTGCGTAGCTTTGGTTCACCCCGACCAAGAAGGCTCACCATAGGCTAAACTCAGTAACTAAAACCCGAAAGGGAATTAGCCATTTTTTTTAACACTTGATATTAAAATTCTTAAATCACTCTCTTTCTCTTATCCTTAATTCACGAAAAACTATTACAGTACACATTTATTTTCGAAAAAAATTTTGATCCATACAAATTACAAAAATGCCCTTAGTGGTAAAATTACCAAAATGCCCTTAGTTTATAAAATGATTCAACTACTCAACAGTTTTATCAAAATTTTATTATTTTATAAACATTCCAAAAGCCCTAACTTGCAAAATATCAATATACCTTGATTTATGGAAAATTATAAAATTGCCCCTAACTCACTAAAATTACCAACATGACCCTGAATTTCAAAATTTTTGCAACATTCCCATTTTGAAGGAACAATTTTTGAAAAGAACCCTCAGAGTTTTACAACTTTTGAAATACCACTGATTTATTAAATTTTACAAATTTACCCTGATATATGAAAAATTACCAAAATACACGAGATTAAAACTACCAAATAACCCCAGATTTAAAACTTTTTCCAAATTACCCTAGACTTCAAAATTTTCAAAATAATTTTGACAAAAACCAAGGAACGTGTTTCTTCCGAAAAATTACGAAAATGCCTCAGAGGACAAAATTACGAAAATACCCCTGTAGAGGAAAATAACAACAACAACAAAAACTACAACATTTCTCCGAATGAGCGAAAGTTCATACTTGTTTGATGGATGAATGAATGAATGGAAAAGACGTGTGTTTGGATGAATACGAAAGAACCACTCCTAAAATCCTTTTCATAAAATTTCTTCATGGTTAATCGGTGAAACAAAATTTTTTATACATAAAACTTCTTAATCGATTAAATCACGACGTTAGAAATGAGTTCTAAGGGACTTGAATTTAGAGATTGTGCTGGAAAGTATGATGGTAAGATCGAGTCTTGCAGACGTAAGCATAGTCTGGTGAGAAGGATTGTACTGATTGTCGATAAGTAATTTCGAGGACGAAATTATTTTTAAGGAGGGTAGAACTGTAACATCCTAGATTAGGGGTTATGCGTTTGTGCATAATTCATGTGTAGTAGGTTTTGGCAGTGGTTGGAAGTGAATTAAGGGTTTTTAAAATCCTAGGATGGAAGAGAAAGCTTTGGACAATTATTGGTTTTTAAGTTAAAAACAAGAAGTGATGTGGAAGTGAAATAAAATATGATATGCATGATATGTATAATTTGGGGCATTCGGGTCAATTGAAGAAGGGGAAGTGAATGTGATGACTTCGGTCTCACTAAGTGAATGTGATGACTTCGGTCTCACTAAGTGAAAGTGATGACTTCGGTCTCACTAAGTGAAAGTGATGACTTCGGTCTCACTAAGTGAAAGTGGTGACTTCGGTCACATCAAGTGGTAACTTCGGTTACATTAAAGTGGTGGCTATGCCACAATATTATCAGTGGGTGATGAGCACGTCGACTGCAGTGACTGCCTTCGATGGAGTGTAGCGGATGGAGGGTTGACTTAGTAGTCCCCACGGTGTGCAGGTTGGTACGGGTGGAGTGTAGCGGATGGCATATAGGTTTGGGTTCGGGTTTGCATCATGATCTTGAATTTTATATGCATATGATTTTTTTTATGGTGTGCCTATCTCTATTATGTTTAGTGTTGGTTACACACTGAGTCTATCGACTCACCCCGTTGTGGGAATATGTTTGGTGATGAGCGATAATGGACCGACGGCGAGAACTTGTGGTGGCCATGATTGACTTGAAGTTCAGTTTAATTTGAATATTTATTTTAAGTCTTGTACAATTTATTATTTTGGGTTTCATTTTATGTAATAAGGCCACCGTGATTTAATTTTTATTTCTACTATAATTACTATGTTATGAATTTAGGGCTTTATAAACAGTAAGCCCACTTAGTATGAAATAAGTTTAAATAATTTGTCACCAAGCAAATGGGTTTTGTTATAAAATAAATTTGTTTTCAACTCAAGCCCAACCCACAACGAACTATCTTCCAAAACTCACGAGTTTTCAAAGTAATCAAATGAATTTGAACCGGGTTACTTCGAGGAACATACCAGATCCAGTCCATTCTCATGGGCCGGGTGTGGGGTGTTTCATTAGCACATATTAACAGCATATCAGACACACACCCATAGCCATGTTAGTTAAAACACAGTCATACGATCACAGTCAAATTGGTCAGATCATAACACAAATCAGTCATTTACCCACAAGGGCAAATCAGTCATTTTACCCTATAAGGGTATGTCGATAATCCTACTCCTCAGGGGTAATTCGATAATTCTACCCTATAGGGTAATTTTGTGATTTTACCCTGCAAGGGTAATTCAGTAATTTTACCCTATAGGGGTAATCTGGTAATCTACCCTATAGGGGTATTTCAATAATTTGTAAACCAAGGGTATTTCAGTAATTTCATAATTCACAGGCCTTTTGGTAATTTTACCCTACAAGGGTATTTTAGTAACTTTACCCATAGAGGGTATTTGGTAATCTTAGTCATCGAACGACCATTTTGGAGGTCTACTATCGCGTCAATCGACACAGGTTCCCTTTCTGGTCAAAATGGTGCAATTGGGCCTAAAGCCCAATTTCAGCCTGAGCGGGGGTCACACGTTCGTGTGGCCCATTCAGCCCAAATCTAGCCACAGATATGAGATTCACATAGACCAGTCCAATATCTACTACACAATCTGTAACACCCCAAACCCGGTCAACACACCAAAACCGAATTTAGTATGTTATAGAGTGAAAATATATCGAAGATGCAAGTTATTGGTTTAAATTTTGAAAAAATGTTGTATAGAGCACTTCATCATTTTAAGTTTGAAAGAAAACTCCCTTGAAAAGATTATTTGGTTTTATAAAACCCAAGTGAGTATAAAAATAATTAAGTTAAAAACCATTTTGTAGCTGAACATAAAGAAAAACTTAGTTTGGAGAAAGTCTGAGCTAGTTTGTTGATTTCATTTGTTTAATATTACCCGATGGTAAAGTTCAAAAAATTCGATAAGTTGTACAATTTTGAAAATGTTGATTTTACAGGTTATTAGAACATGCTAAATTAATTAACTTAAGCACAGCACGATAAAACTTAAAGCAAATAATTAAAAACCCGGAATGATAAAATTTAGCGGCCTTATTACAAATCCAAAACTAAATTTAAACGTAAATTAACCCATAGTAGTAATTGAAATAAAACCCAAAAACCTAGTGTATGGCCACCTCGAGTCCACCCCGGCTCCACATCCGCGATCTAAGCCTCATCTGTAAAATGTAAGGGAAGGAGTGAGTCAACGAGACTCACTGTATAAATCCCCATCCCGATAATAACAAGGCACTTACACATCTCATAAGTCAATATGCAAATCATGCAAACCCAACCTAACCAACCGAACTCCTGTGTCTACCCCATGTGGTCAAAACCACTGGTGGTCAAAACCACTGGTGACCGTAGTCACAAATTGTATAAGTGTGGTCAAAACCACTGGTGACCGTAGTCGCAAATCGTATGGTAGGGCCAACCCACCGTATGGTCAAAACCACTGATGACAATCCCATAATCAACATGTGGGGCCAACCCACTGTGGTACCAAACCATTGGGACAAGTCACAATAATCCATGTGTGGTCAAAACCATTGGTGACCGTAGTCACAAATCATATACGTGTGGTCAAAACCACTGGTGGTCAAAACCACTGAGACTAGTCAGAAATAATAAGAAAAGTGGGGCCAACCCGTTGTGTGGTCAAAACCACGGTGTCGATCTAAATCATCCTTCCCTCCACTCAAAGATACCCATCATCATGAACACATTTACCGTGGCATAATAACATGTCATGCAGTATCACATAGCATAGCATAATCAAATAGTGTAACATCATATATCCATAGTCAATCCACAGGGGACTTACCCGGAGTCCATGCTCATACCCGCAAGGGTAACACACCGATTTCAATAGCGATTTCGGCTTTTAACAATAAACATAATTAGCAAATTAACTAATGGAGTGTGTAAGAGTTACAGACCTGATAACGCGCAAAACTACACTTTCTACATCGGTACAGTCATTAATCGACACAACCGCAATTTGTCTACTCTCCTGCTCAGATGTTGGTCCACACCCCGGTGGCCAATCATGAACCGACATTGCCCTCTTCTTAAACTTAGGGGCTGGGGTTCCAGATCCAACCCCACCAAGTGATTGGTTAGCCTTCGAGTCCATAACACACCTTAGTCACTAACCGAATCAAAGCAGTGAAACAATTGTAAGGAATCAAGACCTGAAATTAAATCCCTTACCTAGATTGATCAATTCCCGAAGACCAATGACTTAGATCAAAGCACCACTTGAATACTCAGTCGCCTAACGCCAAGCCTCCTTAGCACCCTCCATTCGGCTAAGATCTACAGGATTAGTTACTACCTTTGGCACTTAAACACAAGGAAATATTGAATAGCACAGATGCTAACCACTGCCTTAACAAATCCGATTGGAAAAATGGTAATCCCACACTAACGATCCACTAGAACAACAGTCCAATCAAGAAAGTTTGAGTGCCAGAGATTTGACATTACCCTACCCCAGCAGTCGAAATTGAGGAAAGAAATAGGGATGTAAGAGTACTAAGAAGATTCGGCCAAAAGAGCAAAGAAAAGAACAAAGAAAGCAACAGAATCTTACCGGACTATGGGTTGTACTTTGTCCTCGAGAACCAAAGAAGAAATGAATTTCGGCACCAGAGAAGGTTAAGGGAAAAACGCCTAAAGATAAAGGAGAATATGGACAGAAGATATTCAGCTCTTTGCAAAAGTTGAAGATGATAAGGGGTTAGGGGATTTTCGATTTTGAGATAAAGAAAAGAAGAAGAAGAGATGAGAGGTGCTCACGGCTTGGGTTCAAAACGAAAGAGAAAGGAACACATGAAAGTTGAGTAACCTTGCATACGATTTGCTGAGAGAAGAAGAAAAGAAGAAGAGCAACCAATCAATAGGGGTTTCAGCAATTGAACAAAAAGTGAGAAAAAGAGAAGAGAAGTTGCCTATGGGAGATTTCGGTTTGTATATGAGAGAAAAGAGGAACAATGCCAAAAGTGGTATGAGTGATTTGCCAAAGAGAAAAAACCACAAAAATGCTCATGGACCTCACCTAGCCACTCTCCACAATCGAAAGCACACACCCACACACTAAGCACATTCGGCCACCCCACTCAAGCACCCTCAATCGATTGCTCCAAGCTCTCCTAGCCACTACCAAAATCGGCCACACTCCCACTCCCTTCAATCTCTCAACTGTCCCCCTTCTTCCTCCTTGAATCCCTCTCTTCCACCCATTCAAACAATTTGAATGTGTCAACCTCCACCATTTCCTCCCTTCCACCCATTTTGAATCTGTTGACTTGTTCAACAACTACCCACCAGAGTTCCACCTGAGCACAACTCCTCTTAGCTCTGACGTCAAAAAGAAATATCGAAAGATGGATTCCTGCAGCTCGAACCTAGGCTCCTTCCTCCTGCTTGTAGCGTCACCTCCCTGAGCTCTAAGTGGCGCCTTCTTGCCACTTCACCAAGGCACTTCTTGTGCCAAAATTTGCTACACAATACTCTTAACACCTAACTCTCTTGGCTCCCCCCTTCTAAGTACCCCAAAACAAAAAATTTTACCATGACTCAGGCCTATCCCGAGCTTATGCCTGGACCCCAAAACACCTTAAACTAGCACCACAGACATATTATCACATGTGACACACAAAATGCAGAGACCCTGATTCACGGATGTTACTGTTTTACCCCCCATAAGAATAATTTTGGCCTTGAAATTACCTGGTCAGAAGAGTTGAGGGTTTGCTGCCGCATCACATCCTCTGGTTCCCACGTGGCCTCCTCCGTACCATGGTTCCGCCATAATACTTTCACCAAAGGAACTGACTTCTTGCACAGAACTTTGACATCCCGATCCAAAATTCGCACTGGTTCCTCTTTGAAAGACAAATCCGAACTCACCTCAATCTCCTCCACTGGCACAACATGCGACGATCTGATCGATAGCGCCAAAGCATTAAAACATGAAATACATCATGAATCTGACTCAACTCCGACGGCAACTCGAGCTGGTAAGCTACAGGTCCCACTCGCTTCAACACCGTATATAGCCCAATAAACCTAGGGCTTAGCTTGCCTTTCTGACCAAATCTCAGCACTTTCTTCCATGGCGATACCTTTAGGAAGACCTTGTCACCCACTGCATACTCCATATCCCTACGTTTGAGATCGGCATAAGACTTTTGCCTGTCTGAAGCCTCCTTCAAATGAGCCCGAATCAGCCTAACCTTATCCTTTTCAGCCACTAGCTCCGGACCCAACAACTGCCGTTCACCCAGTTCTGTCCAACATGTAGGGGTATGACATTTTCGTCCATACAGTGCTTTATACCGTGCCATCTGGATTCTTGCCTGGTAACTGTTGTTGTACGCAAACTCTGCCAATGGTAGATATTCCTCCCAACTACCGCGAAAATCCAGAACACAACCCCTTAACATATCCTCTAAGATTTGAATTATCCTCTCTGACTGTCCGTCTGACTGTGGATGAAAAGCCGTGCTGAAATCCAACCTCGTACCCAATGCTTGATGCAAAGCTTTCCAGAACCTTGACATGAATCTGGGATCCCTATCTGAAATAATTGACACCGGTACCCCATGCAACCGCACTATCTCCGCTACATATAACCTAGCCAACCTTTGGAGTGAATAATCAATTCGACCTGGTATGAAATGGGCTGACTTTGTCAAACGATCCACGATCACCCAGACTGAATCCTTCTTGCTAGGCATAAGGGGTAGCCCAGTGACGAAATCCATCGTAATCCTTTCCCACTTCTACTGCGGAATCTTTACCGGCTACAATAGACCTGACGGTAATTGATGCTCCGCTTTGACCTATTGGCATGTCAGACACTTACTCACAAATTCAGTTACTTCTCGCTTAAGACCCGGCCACCAGAACTGCTCCCGCAAATCTTGATACATCTTGCTACCTCTAGGATGCATAGTGTATGGACTGCTATGAGCTTCCTGAATAATTCGATGTCTCAACTCAACATCCCTCGGCATACACACTTTCCTTTGAAAACATAGCACTCCATCACTGCCTAAGCTATAACCCTTCAAACCACCATTCTGCACTTGCAACCTCCGAGCACTCAAAACCTCATCCACCAGCTGCCTCTCCTTAACCTGATCCATCCACGTCGGCTTTACTTGCAATTCTTCCAATAGACTCTCGTCTTCATACAGACTGAGACGAGCAAACATTGCTCTCAGGTTCCTTACCACCTTATGGCTCAACGCGTCAGCCACTACATTAGCCTTACCCGGATGGTATTCAATCGAGCAGTTGTAGTCTTTTAATAATTCGATCCACCTTCGCTTCCTCAAATTCAGCTCTTTCTGTGACAACAGATACTTCAGACTCTTGTGATCCGTGTAGACGATAGACTTCTCCTCATACAAATAATGCCTCCAAATCTTTAGGGCAAAGACCACTACAGCCAATTCCAAATCATACGTCGGGTAATTACCTTCATGAGGTCTCAACTGCCGAGACGTATATGCCACTACTTTCCCCTCTTGCATCAGTACACACCCCAAACCAGTATGCAATGCATCACAATAAACCGTGAATTCCTTCCCAGCTTTAGGCTAAATCAAAACCGGAGCTTCTGTCAGAATCTTCTTTAACTTGTCGAAACTTTCCTGCTACTTATCGGACCACACAAATGGAACCCCTTTCTACAATAACTTAGTTAATGGTGCCGCAATTAAAGAGAATCCTTCCACGAATCTTCTGCAGTACCCTACCAAACCCAGAAAACTCCGAATCTCTACTACCGTCTTAGGTGGCTTCCAATCCAACACTGCCTCAATCTTTTGAGGATCCACTCTTATTCCTTCAACTGACACCACATGACCCAAGACAGTTACCTCCTTCAACCAGAATTCGCATTTGCTAAACTTCGCGAATAATTGCTTCTCCCTCAGAATCTGTAAAACCACACGTAGATGTTTATCATGTTCTTTCTCTGATCTCGAGTACACCAATATATCATCTATAAACACCACGACAAATCGATCCAAGTACGGCTGAAACACCCAATTCATCATATCCATGAATGCTGCCGGCACATTAGTCAACCCAAATGGCATTACCAAGAACTCGTAGTGCCCATATCGAGTACGAAACATCGTTTTGTGGATATCAGCCTCTTTTACTTTGAGTTGATGATACCCTGACCTAAGGTCTATCTTAGAGAAAATCGATGCACCCTTAAGCTGATCAAACAAGTCGTCTATCCTAGGCAACGGGTACTTGTTCTTGATCGTCAACTTATTCAACTGGCAGCAGTCTATACACATCTGCATTGTACCGTCTTTCTTCTTAACAAAGAGCACAGGTGCTCCCTAAGGTGATACACTCGGCCGAATAAAACCACGGTCCAACAATTCCTGAATCTGTGCTTTCAGTTCCACCAATTCCTTCGGCGCCATCCTATAGGGGGCAATAAACACTGGCGCGATTCTGGGTAATAAATCTATACCAAACTCAACTTCACGATCTGGATGTAGACCCGGAAGTTCCTCTGGAAATACATCGGCAAATTCCTTCACCGTTCGAACTTTCCCCACAACTAATTCCTTACCCTCCAAGGCATAGACATGCACCAAAAATGCCTCACAACCCTTCCTCACCATCCTCTCGGCCTTCAGAGCCGACACAACATGAGATAGATAATCTCTTCTATTGCCTATCATTACCACCTCCTCACCTTCTACTGTCCTCAAAATCATGCGCTTAGCTGCACAATCCAAACTAGCCTGGAACTTCACTAGCCAATCTATCCCAAGTATCAGATCGAACTCCCCGAATGGTAGTTCTATCAGATTAGCCAAAAACACTACCCCTTGAAGTTCTAGGGGTACATCTCTATACAGTTTATTTACTTCTACATAGTGAACTAGAGGGCTTATTACTATCATCTCCCTAGAAGTAATCTTAAAGTCTAAGTTCATAGTTTCCACTATACTAGTGGCCACATACGAGTGCGTCAAACCGACATCTACCAAAGCAGTATAAGCCTGTCTGAAAATTAAGAACGTATCGGTTATGATGTCCAGGGCACCGCCCTCCTCTCGATGCCTCACTGCGTAGACCAGCCCAGGCTGTCTTGCATCTGTGCTCTCAGCACCTCTACCCAATGCTTCGCAGCCTCGTCTAGAACCGTTACCTCTCCTGGTCGAGCCGCGACCCCTCTATGGTTACTAACCATCCCTCCTAAACTGTATACGACCTTGATTCCCAAACTGAAGCCTAGCTGACCTCTGGGGACAATCCCTCACTCGGGGTCCTAATAACCCACACTCAAAACACCCTCTGTTTCCAGTCCAACATTCCCCCGTGTGAGACTTCTCACACCGTGCACACTGTGGCAGCCACTGAGTAGTAGCAGTAGCAAGCCTCGCAGCTTGATTCAGCCCACCATATTTCTGCTGATTCCCAGTAACTCGGAAGACCCAGAATTCCTCTTATTCCAACCCTTATCTTGGTTCCGCCTCACTGACAGTTTCACTTCCTCAGCAACCTTGGCCTTCTCTACTAGGACTGTAAATTCTCTTTCCTGCTGTGGAACAATCAACATCCGCAGCTCATCTCTCAGCCCATCCTCAAATCTGACACAATGCTCATGTTCCATGCCCACAATACCCCGTGCATACCGACTTAACCAAAGAAATTTTGTCTCATACTCTGATACTGACTTATTTCCCTGAACCAAACTCAGGAACGCCTTACACTGCGCATCGATGTAACTAGCCCCAACGTATTTCCTCTGATAGGCTGCCCTAAAGAGATCCCAAGTGACGTCGTCGGCCATTGCTCCATCCCTAACCGTGAGCCACCACTGATATGACTCATCCCGGAGAAGAGATACTATACCCTTCAGCTTCTCCTCAATCGTAAAATCTAGGTCGTCCATGATACGTTCTGTCGCCTCCAGCCAATATTCTGCTATACTAGGAGCCACACAGATACACCTCTGAATACCTCTGCCCTATTAGCCCGAGTCATTCGGACACAGATTTTTGAGCTCCCATTCAGATGCTTGCACCCGCTACTCTTTTTAAAACCCGCATCATTGCCTGTGACACTGCATCATCACTAACCGTCTGATCTTGAAATTCTGCACCCACAACTGTCGGCGGTGGTACCTCATTCTCTGACCCATGACCAGACCTTACCGGTTCAGAGACTGTCGTCCTACCCCTACCTCGTCCACGTATATTATGCCCACGTCTTCGGGCACTCATGACTGCCGATACGAATTGATCGATTTAATAGCTTTTATGCGTTAGACTTATTCCACTATTTATTAAGCACGCCTTATGAATAATTTAATACGGGATTGTTTCGTAAGTTCACACAATCCTATGGTTGAAGGCTCTAAAGTATTTCCCTATTACTACTATGCATAACATCAACATTACAAACATATTAGCAACAAATAGGGGTACTTACCTTGGCGGATCAGTGCCGGAGACTCGGTGCCATGCTTTTCTAACCGTACTTTTCCCACAAAAACCTTTTCATAACCTATTTAAAATATTTTTAGGCCTCAGGCCCATAGCCGAGCTTTTGAACTTGGCTTTAATACCAAAACTGTAACACCCCAAACCCGGTCAACACACTAAGACCAAATTCAGTATGTTACAGAGTGAAAATATTTCGAAGATGCAAGTTGTTGGTTTAAATTTTGAAAAAATGTTGTATGGAGCACTTCATCATTTTAAGTTTGAAAGAAAACTCCCTTGAAAAGATCGTTTGGTTTTATAAAACCCGAGTGAGTATAAAAATAATTAAGTTAAAAACCATTTTGTAGCTGAACATAAAGAAAAACTTAGTTTGGAGAAAGTCTGAGCTAGTTTGTTGATTTCATTTGTTTAATATTACCCGATGGTAAAGTTCAAAAAATCCAATAAGTTGTACAATTTTAAAAACGTTGATTTTAAAGGTTATTAGAACATGCTAAATTAATAAACTTAAGCACAACACGATAAAACTTAAAGCAAATAATTAAAAACCCAAAATAATAAAAATTAGCGGCCTTATTACAAATCCAAAACCAAATTTAAACATAAATTAACCCAGAATAGTAATTGAAATAAAACCCGAAAACCTAGTGCATGGCCACCTCGAGTCCACCCCTGCTCCATATCCGCGATTTAAGCCTCATCTGTAAAATGTAAGGGAAGGAGTGAGTCACTGAGAGTCAGTGTATAAATCCCCATCCCGATAATAACAAGGCACTTACACATCTCATAAGTCAATATGCAAATCATCAAACCCAACCAAACCAATCGAACTCCTATGTCTACCCCGTGTGGTCAAAACCACTGGTGACCGTAGTCACAAATTGTATAAGTGTGGTCAAAACCACTGGTGACCGTAGTCACAAATCGTATGGTGGGGTCAACCCACCGTGTGGTCAAAACCACTAATGACAATCCCGTAATCAACATGTGGGGCCAACCCACTGTGGTACCAAACCACTGGGACGAGTCATAATAATCCATGTATGGTCAAAACCACTAGTGACCGTAGTCACAAATCATATCCGTGTGGTCAAAACCATTGGCGGTCAAAACCACTAAGACTAGTCAGAAATAATAAGAAAAGTGGGGCCAACCCACTGTGTGGTCAAAACCACTGGTGACGGTCTAAATCATCCTTCCCCCTCCACTCAGCATACCCATCATCATGAACACATTTACCGTGGCATAATAACATGTCATGCAGTATCACATAGCATAGCATAATCGAATAGTGTAACATCATATATCGATAGTCAATCCATAGGGGACTTACTTGGAGTCCATGCTCATACCCGCAAGGGTAACACACCGATTTTAATAGTGATTTCGACTTTTAACAATAAACATAATTAGCAAATTAACTAATGGAGTGTGTAAGAGTTACACACCTGATAACGCGCAAAACTACACTTTCTACGTCAGTACTGTAGTTAATTGACACAATCATGATTTGTCTACTCTCCTGCTCAGATGCTGGTCCACACCCTAGTGGCCAATCACGAACCGTCGACACTGCCCTCTTCTTGAACTTAGGGGCTGGGGTTCCAGATCCAACCCCACCAAGCGATTGATTAGCCTTCGAGTCCATAACACACCTTAGTCACTAACCGAATCAAAGCAGTGAAACAATTGTAAGGAATCAAGACCCAAAATTAAATCCCTTACCTAGATTGATCAATTCCCGAAGACCAATGACTTAGATCAAAGCACCACTTGAATACTCAGTCGCCTAACGCCAAGCCTCCTTAGCACCCTCCATTTGGCCAAGATCTACAGGATTAGTTACTGCCTTCGGCACTTAAACACAATAGGAAATATTGAATAGCAGAGACACTTACCACTGCCCTAACAAATCCGATTGGAAAAATGGTAATCCCACACTAATGATCCACTACAACAACAGTCCAATCAAGAAAGTTTGAGTGCCAGAGATTCAGCATTACCCTACCCCAACAATCAAAATTGAGGAAAGAAATAGGGATGTAAGAGTACTAAGAAGATTCGGCCATAAGAGAAAAGAAAAGAAAAAAAAGCAACAGAATCTTACTAGACTATGGGTTATAATTCGTCCTTGTGAACCAAAAAAGAAATGGATTTCAGCACCAGAGAAGGTTAAGGGAAAAATGCCTAAAGAGAAAAGAGAATATAGACAGAAGATATTCGGCTCTTTGCAAAAGTTGAAGATGATAAGGGGTTAGGGGATTTTTGGTTTTGAGATAAAGAAAAGAAGAAGAAGAGATGAGAGGTGCTCACGGCTTGGGTTCAAAATGAAAGAGAAAGGAACACAAGAAAGTTGAGTAACCTTGCCTACAGTTTACTGAGAGAAGAAGAAAAGAAGAAGAGCAACCAATCAATGGGGTTTTAGCAATTGAACAAAAAGTGAGAAAAAGAGAAGAGAGGTTGCCTAGGGGAGATTTTGATTTGTATATGAGAGAAAAGAGGAACAATGCTAAAAGTGGTATGAGTGATTTTCCAAAGAGAAAAAAATCACAGAAATGCTCCTAAATCTACTAAGCAAATTCGGCACATGCACCTCACCTAGCCACTCTCCACAATCGAAAGCACACACCCACACACTAAGCACATTCGGCCACCCCACTCAAGCACCCTCAACCGATTGCTCCAAGCTCTTCTAGCCACTACCAAAATCGGCCACACTCCCACTCCCTTTAATCTCTCAGCCGTCCCCCTTCTTCCTCCTTGAATCCCTCTCTTCCACCCATTCAAACAATTTTAATGAGTCAACCTCCACCATTTCCTCCCTTCCACCCATTTTGAATCTGTTGACTTGTTCAAAAACTACCCACCAGAGTTCCACCTGAGCACAACTCCTCTTAGCTCTGACGTCAAAAAGAAATACCCAAAGAGGGATTCTTGCAGCTAGAACCTAGGCTCCTTCCCCCTTCTTGTAGCGTCACCTCCCTAAGCTCTAAGTGGCACCTTCTTGCCACTTCACCGAGGTACTTCTTGTACCAAAACTTGCTACACAATACTCTTAACACCTAACTCTCTTGGCTCCCCCTTTCAAGTACCCAAAAATAAAAAATTTTACCATGACTCAGGCCTATCCCGAGCTCATGTCTGGACCCCAAAACACCCTAAACTAGCACCATAGGCATATTATCACATGCAACACACAAAATGTAGAGACCCCGATTTAAAGATGTTACACAATCATACAAGTTATTCATATGGGCCTACTGGCCCATTGTGCTTACTTGGCCCCTTTCGGCCCATCGTGGCCCAAATAGCATCAACCCACAGGAATACTCATGGTGGCCTCAACTATCTTGTCAAAGCTCCAAAATGTGCACTCGCACGCTCGTGTGGCTACCATCATCGTGTGACTGGCATTTTGGCATTCGCCACTCTACAGCTAGAGTAGTGTGAAATACACACCTGATAGGAATCTAAAGCTAATCCACGCTCCGAACACTCCTATGCCCAAACGCCAACCAAGGTGTGCCTACTCTCCTCATAGATTGCTCTATTTAAAGCCAGCTTCTCACTTTCCCTAATGCTAGCTTCTTGATGTGGGATCCCTCCTTCAGCAGAGTTTAATTCCATCACAAACACTTGCTGCCCCAACTTAGCAAAATAAATATCCCCTTTTGCTCACAATAGGATTCGAACCCTTGCCCTCTCTTATGCTTCAAACGCTACATGCCACCACAACACAAGCTCCTTTTGTGACTTAAAACATGCGCAACTAAATATAAGCCTATGGGCCAAAGTCTAAGTTCATTTAAAAAGAAATCAAAATGAACTGCAAGCGCCATGACTTGAACCTTGGACCCCTTGCTTCCTTTATGGCATCACTTCCTTGTATCCTATGTGGCGTCATTTGCCACTAGACCACAACTCCTTTTGTGTCTTATTTTTCCACATTTTATTCTTAAAGCCTACTTACTAACTCCCAGGGTTTTATTCACCTAAAACCAAAATTTTCCTAAAGCCCAAGTTTGATCCCGGGTCTTCATGGAAGCCCCCTAACCTTCCAAAATCACTCACTTAATAAACCCAATTTGCATTAGTGTCGTTCTCTTATTCTCAAAAATTTTAAACGCTCCTACGGCCAAGGCCCAATTGTTAAAATTCGGGGCGTTGCATCGTTTTTAGTAAGGCCCAATGATTTATATTTGGTTAAGATGATTTTAGTAATTCAGAGTTTTGATGATTAATATATGATACAGTTTCATTATAAACTCTTTGGTAATTCTCGTGAAGGTTTTACGTTGATAAAAGTGAAAATGATAGAAGATCAAGATCAATCTGTATAATGATATGTTTGAGGTTATCCTTCTAATAAGAAGAAAGATTTCTTTGAAAAGACTGACTCAGTAGTTAATATGATCTAAATTATTTGATTGAGAATTTAATTGGGTTATATGTGTTTTGATCCTATCTATGAACTGGAAATAAACTTTGAACGTACATGTATGAATTGAAGGATAGTCTGGAAGAAGAATTTGTATTCTTGAAGACTTGATATAGAATTATTTCTATTGGAACGAATCTATCTAAAAAATGTTCTGGTAGATTAAAGTCAGATCGATTGTTGAAGCTTTCTTTTGCACGAAGGAATTTTCAAACGAAACATCAGTTCTGGTTCAATCTGAGTTAAATAAAGATGTAACATTCTGATTTAGACCCTAGTCAGAATAGTGGTTTTGGGATAAAAAATCAGAGTCAGAATAATATTTTAATATTATTTTTTGTGCCTACGATTTGTGATTTAGCATGTGCAAAAGTTCGTGAATTAATTTGTCTATTTGTGTGCCTAATTTGAGCAAAAGACTAAATCGCGTAAATCGTAAAAGTAGCTTTCTATTTGATTAATGTATTAATTGATGTGGCTTTTAAATTTGGAGGCCTTATGGGGCAATTAAAACATTTTAAAAGATAGTGGATAGTAATGGACAAAAATGGCCATACATTATATGAATTTAAAATGTTTTCATTAATGGAAATTTGGTAAAATGTATATTAATGTTATTATAATAAAATAAAAACAAAATGGTGGCCATTTCAATGGTGTTCACCCACTAAATATAGAAAACAAAAGAAGGGTTTAAGCTTCCATGACATTCGGCTACTTTAAATTTTAATTAAGGTATGATTTTGACTCGATTTTTGATACTTTCTACATTTTTGTAATCATTACTTCGTAAACTTCAAAACCCATGCTTCAATTTTGTGAATTGATGAATTGTTTGAAACATGCCATTGATGAACACATGAGTTTTGTGATGTTTGATGGTGAAATATGAAAGATATGTGTTTGATTAACATAGTTTGTCTTTGGAGTTTTGATGAATTTGAGCAATTTGGTTGTAATTGAGAAAATGATTATTTGAGGGACTAAATTGTGAAATGAATGAAATGTGAGGACTTGTATGAGCTACATGAACATTCAGCTAAGCATGGGTATGTAGTGATTTTGTGTATTTTGTGATTTTGTGAAATAGGGACTAAAATGTCCAAATGTGAAAGTGTGAGGGCTAATTTGCAAATTGCCCAAAATATGTGTTTTTGGATTGAAATGAATGATTTGGTGAATAAATGGATTAAATTTGATTATGTATAGATTAAGAACTGAAGAAAACGGACTTAGATCGTGGGAAATAAAAAATAGTTGAATAGCCGTTCATTTCCGTTCCTCCTATACGAGGTAAGTCGATATACAAATAAATGTATTTGATTTGAGCTATTTATGCATTTATGAAATTTAGATGGTTATTAATAATGCTCAAGATGGAATGTATGTGAAATCTGAGGAATATATCGACAAGTTATAAATGTTCAAGAAGTCCCGTATGAACCCAGGAATAGATAGGATAACGTATGTCATGACATAGGTGTCCGATATGTGATATTATGTAAGACCACATCTGGGACATTGGCATTAAGTCGGGATTCATGTAAGACCACATCTAGGACATTGGCATCGATATGAGATTTACGTGTAAGACAATGTTTGGGACATTGGCATCGTATTTGATTCATGTAAGACCCTGTCTGGGACAGTGGCATCGATATCTAAGTACATGTAAGACCTCGTCTGGGACGTTGGCATTGTATGACTATTCTGAGCATTCTGAGTATCCTATTAGATTCCAAATGGCTCAACGGGTAAGTACGAGAAATGAATGACTACGTGATTTGTATATCAGCTTTAGGTACGTTTGATGTTTATGCTTTGTATAAGCATGAAAGGTGAGTAAGTATGTGCATTGTTGCAAAGGAAATTGAGATATATGTGTGTTTGAGATATGAGAAAATGAGATGCTTGAGATATGATGTGTTGGTAAGTAGTGGCTAAATATTGAGCCAAGGATGATATTATGAATTTGTAAATGAAAAAAATAAATGTCATTGCATCTATGTGGCTATATGCATTTTATACTAAGTTTATTTGTATATGGCTTCCTAAGCTTTTGGAAAGCTTACTCGGTATGTGTGTTTACTCTATTTTATAGGTCATCAAAGCTACTAAAGGCTCAGGGACCTTCGAGGATCATCATCACACATCAAACTCAATTTTTGGTACTTTTGAATGTGTATATAGCTAAATATGGCATGTATAGGCTAGTCATTTTGGAATATGTTTGGGATGTAAATAGCCTTGTGATGTGGCTAGATAAATGTTGGTAATTTGTATGAGTGATTATGCTATATGATGCATGTTTTGGTATGACATGAAATGATCTTATGAATGGCAAGCTTAATGATGGATTAATGCCATAGTGAATAGGTAAAATTGTGGATGAATCATGCTTGGTTTTACATGTGATTTAGTTGTGCTAATTGCTATATAAGTTGGCATGTTTAGAAATGTAATTGAATGGGATGATAAGTTGAACATTTGACATGATTTTGGTTGCCAATTGTGTATGGGATAATGCTTGATTGAGCTTGTAGGGGTGACCATGTGTGGGTGGCATTTTGGCCTTGCAAATGGCCTATATTTGCCCACACGGTTGAACATAAGGGCGTGTGGCTCGACCGTGCCCTTCAAGGTTACAATTCAAAACAAGTTAGACTCAACCACGGGATGGACACATGGACGTGTGACTGGCCATGTGGTGCAAGTCAGGATCGACCACGGGTGGGGCACACAGACGTATCTCAGGCCGTGGGGACAAGTCAGTATGTATGCCCTGTTTTGGCAAGGCTTAGACATACAGGCGTGCCTGAGGCCGTGGGAGGCACACGACCTGCCCACAGGGCGTGTGACCTCTGTGAGTTAGAAAAAATTTTAAATTTTTGAGAAGTTTCGTATGCGTTCAGTTTAGTCCCGGCCCTATTCTAAAGTATGATTAAGGTCTCATTGACCTAGTTAAGAGACTTTTTGACTTTAATGGTTGAATAAAATTATGAAATGTCCGTAAAAGTTTTTGATTATCTGGTAATGCCTTTTAACCCTAAACCGATGACGGTTAAGGGTTAGGGGTGTTACAAAAGAGATTACAATTTTCGGCCATACGTTATTTAATGATTCGAAATGTGTTCTAATACAAGAATGTGCAGAGATATCTTGTGATTCTATACAGTCAAAGCTGCATAAAAAGAGTAGTGTGGCATATTTGATGACTATAAAAGTTTAAAATGTTTAATGTCAGAAAAAGATTTGAACTTGGCACAACAAGGTTAGCTCAAATTGTCGAAAAAATTTTGAGTCTATGAGTGATTCTTATCCAAGGAAAATGATTATAGTTTTGGATGTTCCAAATGGGAAACTCTTGTGTGCTTTATGAGAAATGAATACGTGATTGATCTTATTAGGTAATGAACAGTTCTTAGTTGAATTGGAGGCTAAATAAATATTTATTTAGTGAAGTTGTGAATTTCAGAAGTGTGTCAGCAAATTATAAGTTAAAAAGGGGTTTAGCATAAATTGATTTCTGATTCAAAACCTCAGGTATGGTATCGATGATTATTTTTTATTTTGAGATAGAGTGTGTATACTGAAAAGCTCTATAAATGTACAATAACTGCTACAAGAAACTCTCAGTGGTAATTTATTTGTTCATATGGGAATAACAAGATGCACAACAGTCTGAGATACGATATAGATGATGAGTGTGAAATGTGATATTTTTGACTTTGTTGATTATAGAAATAAAGGGTTGATAAAGTTTGTATCGGGATTATCTTTATCATTGAAAAAGATAGAGTTATCTGAAATATGATTAACTGTCTGAAGAAATCTCTTTGTACGTATAGATTTTCTCTTTTGATAAAATAGTTGAGTTATCCGTTTCTGTGTTGGTAAGTCTGTTTATGGTGTCAGTTATCATTGTTTTGGATTAATATCTGAAACTCATATGGTAATTCTGAGAGAAATTACAGTAATATGTGAGTATGAAATTGCAATGAAATCGGGAAACGCAAACCAAATTCTCGAAATATTATTTATCAATTTGAGTATAAATGTGACATTTTATGAGGTATTGTATATGACATTTACGTAACTCTGTTATTTCAAGATCGAGCTTTGTGAGAAAATGATCCACGTGATTAATATTGTCAGAGAAATTGAGCAGAAAATAAAAACAATTTAATGCAGTTATAAGCAGTCTTAACTAGAGATAATGTATAGCAAAAGACAAATCAGAATCTTGGTTGGTATGATTAAAGAGTTGTGAAATTCGAAGTTATGTGTAATTTTGATAATACTATGTGAAAGCAAATCATTAATTTATTCTCTGGTAAGATTTTTAGGGACGAAAATCCCTAAGGGGGAGAGAGTTGTAACAGCCCAATTTATACTTTAGTCAGAATAGTGGTTTCAGGACCACAAATCTTAGTCAAAAAATATTTTAATATTATCTTCCATGTTAATAGAATTTTAATTTATATGTGTGAAAATTTTGTATGAAAATTTGATCGTTTGAGTGCTCAATTTGATAAAAAGGACTTAATCGCGTAAAATGAAAAAGTGACTTGCTATTTGTTAAAGTGATATATTGTTATGTTCTTTTAATGTGGAGGCCTTAAAATGAAATTAGGCCATTAAATGATAGAATGCACAGTAGTGGAAAACCATTTTTAAGTTTTTATATTATTTCAGTAAGGTTAAAAAGGTAAAATGGCATATTATCATCCTTGTATGCTCGTTTAATCCATTGTAAAACATTTCCATCTATGTCCAGTGTTGGAAACAATGCATCGGACATTTCCTAAGTCTAGAATTACTCCCAAGCTTCATACAACATCTCATCCTCTGATTTCCAAAAAGATGTGATATCATTCCTTAACTTGGCATTCATATTTGGAGGATCATACCGTAGTAAAAACCTTTGACATGCTAATATCATAGACCGTGTGAACATTTGAAATGGAAACACATGGCCGTGTCCCAGCCCGTATCCAACCCCATGTCCAAACAAGTGAGCTTACTGACTTGGGTCACACAGCCAACCACACGCTCGTGTGTCTAGCCCGTGTGCCCTTCGAAGTGGCCACACATGCCGGTGTGCCAGGTCATGTGCTAGGCTGTGCCAAACCTGTAGGGTATATTGACTTATGCAACACAGCCAAGTCACACGATCGTGTGCCAATTGGGGGGTATACTAACTTATGCCACACGGTCGATCACACGCCCCTGTGTAAGACCATGTGGAACATACTAACTTCATTTCAATTTTAACACCAGGGGACACACGACTGTAACATGACCGTGCGTCACACACAGCTGAGACACATGCCCATGTCTCTGCCCGTGTCTCTGCCCGTGTGGACAAAAATAGGCTATTTACCAAGCCAAATTTGTCACCCAAATTGCATGTATCTACATAACTCAAATGGTACCATTTCAAGACACAAATATGAGGCCAAAATCATCAACCAATACACAACTCATACAATACCTATTTCAATCATTTCAATACTCAATTCAATGCCATTTACCAACTCAAAAACCTATCAACTCAACTTACTTTACAAGTTATAACTCACATATATGTAACATGTACCATAATTCATATAATTTATCCTCCAACACCAATCCACAACAAACTTATCTCAAACAACTAAATACTTCATATCATAACAAACACTTGGATATCACCAGACAACATCAACCATATTACATTTATAAACTACTTCTAATGGTCAAAATACATTTCCATTAAACATACCAAAATGACCAGAGCCTATACATGCTATATACCATATATACATAACTTCAAGAGTACCAAAAGAGATGTTCAATAGTGTGATGAAGTCCTTGACGATCCCCGAATTCGAGTTAGCTTCGTAGAACTATAAAACATCGAAAAGTAAACAAAGTAAGCAATAAAGCTTAGTAAGCTCGTAAGTACAAGTGAAATAATCTTATCCTTCAATTAGCATTTCAAAATAGATAACATAAATTACATTTAAAGCATCAAAAATGTTTTACCATAAAGTTTAATCACATATTAACTCATTAGTTCTCAACTTCTTCAACTTGTTACTTGAACAGTTTTCCGTACGTACCTGTACTGATAGGGATCTATTTCTCATCAATTCTCTTACTAAACCACTCTGACTTATAAACACTTACTGTATGAGTTCATCGATTTTTCGATGCCGTAGTCCAACTATGGTCTTACACATATATTTCCATGGCCCTGCCGTGGTCTTACATTCACATGCCATAACTCGGTTATAGTCTTATTTTCTGATTGCCATAACCCTACTATGGTCTTATTTAACAACTTATCTTATTTAAACCATACATTAAATTTAATATCTCCAAATTTAACTAATGGAATACATACAATCTCAATTCTATCCATCAATTAAACAAATGCACAATTAAGTTCAATTATACAAACTTACTTCGTGTACGGAATAACGAAACAGATCGACTATTCAATCACTTTGCTTTTTTTCCCGATCTAAGTCTGAATTCCTCTTTTCTAGATCTATAAGTAATCAAAATTAACTTATTTATTCCACTATTTATTCAATTTAATCCAAAATATGCATTTAAGCTAATTTACACATTAGCCCCTAAACTTTCACATTTTTATAACTTAGTCCTTATTACACAAAATCACAAATTCATGAAATTCAAGACTAACCCATGCTAGCCAAATTACCATAATGCCCCTAGCAGCCCATATTTTTCATTTATTCACACATTTAACCCCACATTTTCACATTTTCACAAATAAATCCCTATCTTACATTTTTACTCAAAATCACTTTACAAAACTTGTTTAACTATCAACCAACATTTAAAATCTATCATCAATCATTAAAAATCATAAATATTCATCAATGGAAACATTCAAAATCTTTAATATTTTTGCAAATTAGTCCCTAGGCTAGCTAGTACTAGCTGCAACGATCTCAAAAACATAGAAATCATTAAAAACGAGACAAAAACGGACTTACAATTGAGATAGGAAGCTTGGACAAATATGAAACCTAGCTTATGGCTTTTATTTCCTCTCAAATTCGGTTGATGAAGATGATGAATGCCTAAATTTTATGTTTTGCTTTATTTAATATACTTAAATAACCAATTTACAATATTAACCTTTAATAATAAACCATTAGAACACCTAAAATGTGTCCATATATGTCCACTATCTAATTAATGGTCTAATTTTCACATTATAACCTTTACTTTAAGGTTCTATAGCTATCAGACACCTTTAGCTAATAGAACACAACTTTTGCACTTTATGCATTTAGTCTTTTTTCTCAAATTGACCATTTAAACGATAAAATTTCTTCATGAAATTTTCACACATACATGCTATCATGCTGTAAACATTAAAATAATAAAATAAATATTTCAACTTTGGATTTTTGGTTATAAAAATACTGTTCTGATTTGACTAAAAACGGGCTGTTACAAGTTTAGTCGTGGATCTTCACTAGGCAATCCACTAAACTGTCCTATCGTTTGAAGCATCTAAAACATTACCGGTTTAAACTCAAAATGTTGAGCTTGAATGTGTTGCCTAACTATTCTTGGATTCAAATCATCCAAAATTTGCACAACATGCTCTTGAATAGGTCTGTCTTTATCATCTATCACACGGGGGATAGGCAACTCAACATCCCGACCATTCAGATGTAATGGATCTTCTGTATCTGGATCATTTCCAATCCTAGCCATATCTTGCAATTCTTTTCTCCTTCCTCTCAAAGTTTTCTCGATCTTTAGGTCAAAAAGATACTCTTCGTTAGTAGGAATGTATCTACTCAAGCACTAACAGCAAACCTGTAGAAATTAAAAACAACAAAGTTAAATAAAAATAATGGAATTATATAAGAAAATAAAAAAAACCATATTTCACCAAATTGTCGATCCCTAGCAACGACGCCAAAAACTTGTGGCATGTGAATATAATACACAAATGTGCAAGTTTACACGTCGAATCAAGTACTAAGGTAGTAAGTAAAATCTGTCTCCTCAGGTATCATATAGGATTAATTTGGTTAAGCTATTAATATAAACCATATGAATCAGGCTATGGCAAAATAGAATAATAATTTATAGAGGAATAATCACTTATGTAATATTAAAATCAAATAACTAACTTCAAATGTTGTGGCAAAGATACGGAGACAAAGTTGAGAGGATCTACGTTGTTGAATGGGAAGGTTGGGATTACTAATATTCTTTCCTCATAACAAAATAATGTCATGGAAAAATCTTAACCAATCTATTATTCAGATTAAATCTAAGGTAGTCTGTTTCATTCGAGAGTCAGACTTCAAGCTACCCTACCTAAGGCTTTGCATGTCTACAAGCATTAAGAAGGATACCTAGCACTATTTCTTCCTTTCTCTGTACAAAGAGTAGCTCTATGTCTGGAGTGCTACGAGTATTCTGTCAAATACTCACTTATATCATTCAATCACAATCCAACTCATCTAACCTTTTAAGAATTAAATCAAGTTTATGAACATACTATACATTCATTTATGTCTATAGACCGCATGCATACATTTTAAAATGGCACAAATCGAATGAAATAGTAAATCTAATCAAGATAATGCCTTAGTCATTAAAGGAACTAAAGATTAATCTAGTAATCCCAACCCAATGAGATTAGCTCATGAGTTGGAAATTAGAATCCAAAATAAAAGTATCATTCAACAACATATTTCCACAATTAAAATTCACAGAAATCAATTAAGTTAATAAAAAAAGAACTTAAGGAAGCTTTCACCAATCCAACCCTCAACTATAGTTCTGCAATATCTTTCAAAGCCCAGGGTTGAATGTTTCTCCTTCTTCCTTGTGTTGTTGCTCCATTCCTTAGCTATTACCCTTTTGTCTTACATCTGTGGATCTCCCACGAGAAATTGTGTGAGAGGAAAAACTATCTCATTCCTCTCTTTCTCTTTCTTCTTTTTATAAGGTAGGTCTCCCTCTTAGCACACACTCTTTTCTCCCTCTTTTTTAGGTGGATATTTCTGGTACAAGTACAGCTAGCTGAAAGTGGCATGGATTGAAAATTGAGTCAGTATCTCATTGGAATTACCATGGCATTTTTGCTGGCAATCTATCCAACCTTTTTTTCATCATAAAACTTCACTCATTCACTTCTTTTCCTCCATTTCTACACCAATTATAAACAACACGGAATTTGTAACATCCTAGATTGGGGGCTCTACAATTGTGATGCATTGTGTGTGCATGCCATGATGTGTGTCTGTGTTTGGTGTGTTTAGAGCTTTCGGGAAGGCTTGAGGTAAAGCCTGAGCCTTGGTAGAAATTTTTCTTTCAAACACTGTAAGGGAGAACTAGGTGAAGTGGGCCGTAAGGGTACTTGAGTGGGAAAATTAACATAAAAAACTAACTGGTAAAGTGGCAAGGAGGCGCCACTAAGGGAATAGGTAAGTGACGCCATAAAGAGGTGGTGAGGGAGCAGGTTCGAATCCCATGTCAAGCAAAAAGGAGTGTTTTTTTTATTATATGCGCCTGAGGAGTTGAGAGGTGGTTTCGGCTGGGACTCTAAAGGAGTGAGTGTAGATTGAGTCAGAAGATAGGAAGATAAGGATAAGAGGAAAATGTGCGATAGGATTTGAGTGTAGGTGGTGGCCGAATGTGGGACACTGAGTGCAAGAAGGGAAATCGGCTAGATGTGGCTAAGGGTGTGCCAAATTTCCATTATTTTTCTAAGAGCATAGTTTTTTTCTCTCCTCCTATTTTCGGCAATTGAGGGTTTCTTCTTCTCTTTTTCTATCAGAACTAAAAACTCCTAACTCTATTCCCATCTCCACTTTCATGCTATGGCCGAATGATCTTATTCTCAAATATCTTCTTTTTCTCTTCTAAAGCTGAAATGTCTAAGCCTCTATTTGAAGTATCTTTATTTTTCTTTGCAGCTCTCTCTTCTAGTTCTTTTCTACTTTAATCATTGTCAAATCCTGTTTACTATTGGGCTAGTGCCGAATTCCCCTAAGTGTTATTCGAATCTGCTATGATAAGGTAAGAAGCATTCTCTTATTCCTTTGTTTGTCTTTCGGTTTCTGATAGCCAAAGCTGAATGGCTAATTGACTCAGTGAATGACTTGTGTGTTTACACTTTCTTCAGGGCGCCTACTTCTGAAAATCCTGATTAGTTGAAGCAATCGAACTCCAAGTCAAGGAATCAAGTGAATCTTATCACTTCATTTGAGATCTCAAGGTAGGGTTTCAATTCTCTCTAAGTTGTTCAATCAGTTTTACTTTCGTTATTCGTATCTTAACCCAATGTTTCGTTAAACGATCATTGTTTCAATATAGTACCTTCTGACCGAGATCATTCATGGACTCGAATGTCAGTGAATCGAAGGAAGGGGTTGGATCCATAGTCCCAGGCCCAAAGTTCAAGAAGCGTGCAGCGTCTGCTGTTCGAGATTGGCCACCGGGTTGTGGGTCAACTTCTGAGCAGAATAGTAGGCAGATAGCAGTTGTGACGATTTGTGATAGTGTCGACATAGAGAGTGTTGTTTTACGTGTTACCAGGTGTGTAAACCTTCACACACTATATATGTACTAACATTTGTGTGGACTGAAAAGCTAGAAAAAGGATTGTGTAGACAGTCGTGATACCCATAGGGGTAAGGCTAGGATTGTCAGGTATGTGACCGTATCATTTCTTTACATGGCCAAATGTATGTATGGCAAAATGATGTGTTATGAATAGCATGTTGCACTTGTTAGGATTTGTATGTAGATCATGGGGTATGGATTTGATATGAAGGGGAAGTGCATGATTAATTGGTCACACTATGATCAGTGGCTTTGCCACGATATATATTTTATTTGGTCACGTAGTGATCGGTGGCTGTGCCACGATGTATTATTGGTCACCTAGTGATCATGTATAATTGGCAGTCTGGCTGTAGAAATGAAGTGTAGCGGATGGAGGGTTGATTGTAGAAATTCCCACAGTGTGATGGGTTGGTACGGGTTGGTATGTAAAGGATGGAAAAACTAGGTTTGGGTTGGGCTTATTATATTCATATGTTGTATGTTGATATGTTATTGTGGGCTACAAGTTGTATGTATAATGCGAGAGAATTTACACACTGAGTCATGGTGACTCACCCATTTCCTTAACTTTTCAGGTGAGCAGTAGCTCGTGATGCTGGAGCCGAGGCAGACTTGTGGAGGCCATAATTCTGTTTTTCTTTCTTTTATAGTCTCAATATTACTATAAGTTTATTTTGATTTGGGACCTTTGCTATGTAATAAGGCGTTTCAAAGTTGTACTTTGGTTTTTATTAGTTACTGTTTATATCAACTTCGACACCACGGCAGTTTAAATATTAAAGTAAAAGTGGAGTTTCATTAATCTACACATCAATGTTTCCAAAACACCGCAGTAATAAGAAAAAAAGTTTTCTTTCAAATCTCCAATTTTTCTGAAGTATAAGTAAGACTTAATTTTACTTCACCCTGTGACATACCAGATTCGACCGTAACGTATAGGCTGAGTTTGTGGTGTTACATTTTTGGTATCAGAGCCCAGTTGAAAAATCGGACTGTGAAATGGGTCCAGTAGTATTTTGTAGATTGATGTGAATTGAAGAAAAATGCTTTGGGTTGATTGAATTATGGCATCCGAGTCTACCGACAATCGATCCACGCAGGTAAGTATTTTAACTCTTGATAAGGTATGCATGTTGGGTTTGATGGGCTTTGTGGGGACATAAACAAGTATGCTAGGGTTTATGGACCTTAGGCCTAGTTAAACAACTCCTAAAATCCATAAGACTTAATTTCTCTAATTAAACATGTCCGTGAACAAGTCGATGGGTTGGAGTGCGACAACCAGGCGTCGATGTCTAGGATTGGATCTAGGAGAGCTTGGTATTTAAGCGGTCCTAGTGGCCCACCTCTCTTCACTAGAATCCTACCAGTGCGTAGTGCTCGCTCACTTTAGTCATGAGGACTTGTTAACGGCCAAAGTTCATAACTAAAACCCGAAAGGGACCAATGCCCTATTTTTGGTAAAATTACTAATATACCCCTAGGTTTTTGAAAATTACCAGAATACCCTTAGTTTGTGAAAAATCACCGAAATACCCCTGGTTTGCAAGACTACCAAAATACCCTTACTTTATGAAAAGACCAAAATACCCCTATTTTGTAAAATCACTAAGATACCCTATTTTGTAAAATTACAAAAATACCCCTGTAGGGTAGAATTACGAAAATACCCCTAGGTAGTGAAATGACGAAAATACCCTTGTGTGACGAAGGTGAGTTTATGGATGTTACTTTCGTGTTTGATACATTTATGTGATAATCTAGTTGGGAATGCATATGGTTGCTGAATATATGTGGTTTCTAGAACTAGGAGATACAGACTTAAGACTAAACCTTGTAGATATCATTTTGAATTCGAAAGAACTACTATTGAAACTACCTTTCATAAGATTATTCGTTATTATTCAGTGGAAGAAATTATTAATCCATAAAATTTTTAATCAGATAAATCGTGAACATTAAAAATGAGGACTAGGGGGCGTGGTGTACGTGGCCGAGATAGAGACAAGATTGCTGTGGTAGGGTCTGGTCATGAGTCAGGAAATGAGATACCAGTGCCACCAGCTGTGGAGGCAGAGTATCAGGACCAAATGGGCGAAGGCGATGTGGTGTCTTAGACGATGCTCTGAGTGTTGGAGAGAGTTGAGGGAGCAGGCATAGGTTCGGGAGCTTGAAAATCTGTGCTGGAGTGACTTAGAGCCAATGGGGCAGAAGTGTTTAGGGGAATTTCCCGTGTAGCTCCTAGTATAGCTGAGTATTGGATGGAAGCAGTGGAGCGTATAATGGATGACCTCGACTTCACAGAGGAAGAGAAGCTGAAGGGAGTGGTGTCTCTTCTCCAGGATGAGGCGTACCAATGATGGCTTATGGTCAGGGATGGTGTGGTGGCTGACCGCAATACTTGGGATTTCTTCAAGTCGGCATTCCAGAGTAATTACATCAGATCGAGTTATGTGGATGCGTAGTATAGGGCATTTCTGAATCTGATCCAAGGAAATAGATCGGTAGTTGTATATGAAGCAAAATTCCTGCGTTTGAGTCGTTACACACGAGGGATAATGGCCACGGAACATGAGCGTTGTGTTCGATTTGAGGATGGCCTGAGAGATGATCTGCGTGTGTTGATAGCACCACAACGAGAGCGAAAATTTACGATTTTAGTGGAAAAGGCTAAGATAGCCGAGGAAGTTAAGCGATCCAAGAAGCTGAATAATGATAGAGATAGGGATAGGAATAAGAGGGGTGTTGGGACGTCGGGGTCAACGGGGCTTTTCCAGAAAAGACCTAAAATGGATGGGCCGAGTAGGGGTGTGAGATCTGGAGGTAATGGTCAACCTCATAGGTATGGTCGGTGTAATAAATTTCATTCGGGCGAATGTTGGATAGGTGACAGGAAATGTTTTAGGTGTGGATCCTCGAATCATCAGGTGAAGGATTGTCCACAGGATCGGGGTGGCGCAGGGCCGGTAGGACAGACTAACACTCAGCCTAGTAGAGGAGGTCCACAACCGTAGAGAGGTCGCGATCTAGCCAGAGGGGGTGATAGTTATGGTCGGGGTCGTGGAACACAAAGTAGAGGTGCAGGGAACACCAATGCAAGACAGCCGGGGTTGGTCTACGCAGTAAGACGTCGAGAGGAGGGGGATGCACCGGATGCCATAACCAGTATGTTCTTGATTTTTGGTTTTCCTTTTTCTGCATTAATTGATATCGGATCGACAAATTCTTATGTTGCTAGTATAGTATCTAGAACCTTAAGTATAGGCTCTGAGATTATTCCTAAGAAGATGATTGTAATTAGCCCGCTAGGTCAGTCGGTAGTGGTGAACAGACTGTATAGGGATGTATCTCTAGAAGTGCAGGGGGTAGTTTTTCCAGCAGATTTAATGGAACTGCCTTTTGGGGAGTTCGATTTAATCTTAGGTATGGACTGGTTAGTGAAATATTGAGCGAATCTAGATTGTGCAGCCAAGCGTATGGTACTAAAGACTAGTCAGAAGGATGAGGTGGTGGTAATAGGTGAAAGGAGGGACTACCTGTCTAACGTAGTATCCGCTCTAAAGGCTGAAAGAATGATGAGAAAATGGTGTAGGGCATTCGTAGCCTTTGTTTGTGCTTTGGAGGTCCAAGATTCAACTGTGTAGAATGTTAGAACGGTGAGGGAGTTTTCTGATGTCTTCCCAGAAGAACTTCCCGGACTACCTCCGAATCATGAGGTGGAATTTGGAATTGATCTTCTTCCGGGAATAGTACCAGTATCCATTGCACCATATAGAATGGCGCCAAAGGAGTTAGTGGAACTGAAAGCCCAGATTCAAGAATTGTTGGATCGGGATTTTATCCGACCAAGTGTATCGCCTTGGGGAGCGCCAGTGCTATTTGTCAAGAAGAAGGATGGATTATTGTGTGTGTGCATTGACTACCGTCAACTAAACAAGTTGACTATCAAGAACAAGTATCCGTTGCCAAGGATTGGTGACTTGTTCGATCAACTGAAAGGGGCTTCAGTGTTCTCAAAGATAGATTTGAGATCAGGATACCATCAGCTTAAGATTAAAGAATAGGATATTCATAAGACAGCTTTCAGGACCCGTTATGGTCATTACGAATTCTTGGTAATGCCGTTTGGGTTGACCAATGCGCTAGCGGCATTTATGGAAATGATGAACCAGGTGTTCCAACCCTATTTGGACCAATTTATGGTAGTATTTATAGATGATATCGTGGTATATTCAGGGTCGGAGGAGGAGCATGATTCGCATCTGCGAGTGGTACTACAAATCCTGAGGGAGAAACAATTGTATGAAAAATTCAGTAAGTGCGAATTTTGGTTAAGTGAAGTTACTTTTCTAAGACACGTTGTGTCAACAGAAAGGGTCAGAGTTGAGCCCCGAAAAGTTGAAGCTATCATGGATTGGAAATCACCCATTTCTGTGTCAGAAATTCAAAGTTTCCTCGGTCTTGCTGGTTATTACAGGAGGTTCGTTGAGGGGTTCTCCTTGATCGCGGCACCTTTAACCAAGTTATTGTGGAAGGGAGTACTTTTTATGTGAGGTGACAAGCAACAGGAAAGCTTTGAAAAACCGAGGAAGGTGTTGACGGAAGCTTCGATATTGATTCAATCGGAGGCTGGAAAGGAGTTCGTGGTTTATTGTGACGCTTCACACACCAGGTTAGGATGTGTGTTGATGCAAGGTGGAAGAGTGGTTTCTTATGCCTCTCGACAATTAAGACCTCATGAGCTAAATTATCCCACCCACGATTTGGAGTTGGCGGGGTGGTTTTTGCTTTAAAGATCTGGAGACACTATCTGTATGGGGAGAAGTCCGTCATTTATACAGATCATAAGAGTTTGAAATATCTCCTCACCTAAAAGGAGTTGAACTTGAGGCAGAGGAGGTAGATTGAACTACTAAAGGATTACGATTGTTCGATTGAATACCATCTGGGTAAAGCTAACGTGGTGGCGGATGCGCTAAGTCAGAAGGTAATCTCGGATCTGAGGGCGATGTTTGCTCGTCTGAGCCTGTATAAAGATGGAGTTTATTAGCTGAGCTTCAGGTAAAACTGACATGGATAGATCAAATTAAAGAGAAGCAGTTGCAGGATGATGACTTGAGCGCCCGACTATCTCAAGTGCAGCATGGTGAAGTAGGGGACTATAATCTGAATGATGATGAGGTTCTGTGTTTCCAAAAAAGGTTTGTATGCCGAGGGACGTGGAATTGAGGTGGATGATTCTTCAAGAAGCGCATAGTAGCCCATATGCTATGCATCCGGGAGGAAGTAAAATGTATCGAGATTTATGAGAATAATTTTGGTGGCCAGGTCTGAAGCGGGAGGTAACCAAATTTGTGGGTAAATGTTTGACATGTCAGCAGGTAAAGGCAAAGCATCAGTTGCCTTCGGGGTTATTGCAGTCGGTGAAGATTTCGCAATGGAAATGGGAGAGAATCACTATAGATTTTGTTAGTGGGCTACCCCTTACGCCTATTAAGAAGGATTCGATATGGGTAGTCATTTATCGATTGACGAAGTCCACTCATTTTATACCGGTTCGGGTTGATTACTCTCTACAAAAGTTGGCTAAGTTGTATATAACGGAGATTGTGAGGTTGCATGGAGTACCTTTGTCCATCATTTCAGACAGAGATCTTAGGTTTACATCAAGATTCTGGAGGGCATTGCATCAAGCATTGGGTACAAAGTTAGATTTTAGTACAGTGTTTCATCCACAGACGGACGGACAGTCAGAAAGAGTGATTCAGATTTTGGAAGACATGTTGAGAGGCTGCATTATCGATTTCAAAGGTAGTGGAAGAATTCCTACCATTGGCAGAATTCGTATATAATAATAGCTACCAGTCCAGTATTCGGATGACACCATATGAAGCATTGTACGGGCGAAAGTATCGTACTCCTACATGTTGGACGGAATTGGGTGAACGACAGTTGTTGGTTCCAGAACTCGTATTGGAAATGAAAAATAAAGTTCAGTTGGTTCGGGCTAGGTTGAAAGAAGCGTCGGATAGGCAGAAGTCCTATGCTGACCTGAAGTGAAGGGACATAGAATTTGCAGTGGGTGATCGGGTTTTCTTGAAGGTATCACCGTGGAAGAAAATTCTAAGGTTTGGACGGAAGGGTAAGCTAAGCCCTAGGTTCATCGGGCCTTATCGGGTGTTGAAGCGTCTAGGACCAGTTGCTTATCAGCTTGAGCTACCTTCGGAGCTAAGTAAGATTCATGATGTGTTCCATATTTCAATGTTGCGACATTACTGTTCAGACCCATCTCATGTGATACCGTTGGAGGAACTCGAAGTAAAGCCTGATTTAACTTTTGAAGAGGAACCAGTTCAGATCTTGGAGTGGGATGTTAAAGTTTTGCGAAGAAAATTGGCTCCTTTGGTTAAGGTTCTGTGGCGGAATCATGGATCGGAGGAAGCTACATGGGAGCCAGAGGATGTTATACGACAGTAATACCCTCACCTCTTTTGATTAGGTAATTTCGGGGACGAAATTCTTTTAAGGGGGCAGAACTGTAACATCCTAGATTGGGGGCTCTGCAATTGTGATGCATTGTGTGTGCAAGCCATGATGTGTGTGTGTGTGTTTGGTGTGTTTAGAGCTTTCAGGAAGGCTTGAGGTGAAGCCTGAGCCTTGGTAGAAATTTTGCTTTCAGACACTGCAAGGGAGAACTAGGTGAAGTGGGCCTTAAGGGTACTTGAGTGGGAAAATTAACACAAAAAACTAACTGGTAAAGTGGCAAGGAGGCGCCACTAAGGGAATAGGTAAGTGACGCCATAAGGAGGTGGTGAGGGAGCAGGTTCGAATCCCATGTCAAGCAGAAATGAGTTTTTTTTATTATATGCGCCTGAGGAGTTGAGAGGTGGTTTCGGCTGGGACTCTAAAGGAGTGAGTATGGATTGAGTCAGAAGATAGGAAGATAAGGATAAGAGGAAAATGTGGGATAGGATTTGAGTATAGGTAGCGGCCGAATGTGGGACACTGAGTGCAAGAAGGGAAATAGGATAGATGTGGCTAAGGGTGTGCCGAATTTCCATTGTTTTTCTAAGAGCATAGTTTTTTTCTCTCCTCCTATTTTCGGCAATTGAGGGTTTCTTCTTCTCTTTTTCTGCCAGAATCGAAAACTCCTAACTCTATTCCCATCTCCACTTTCATGCTATGGCCGAATGATCTTGTTCTCAAATCTCTTCTCTGTTTCTTCTAAAACCGAAACGCCAAGCCTCTATTTGAAGTATCTTTATTTTTCTTTGCGGCTCTCTCTTCTAGTTCTTTTCTATTTTAATCAATGCCGAATCTTGTTCACTGTTGGGCTAGCGTCGAATTCCCCTAAGTGTTATTCGAATCTACTGTGATAAGGTAAGAAGCGTTCTCTTATTCCTTTGTTTGTCTTTCGATTTCTGATAGCCAAAGCCGAATGGCTAATTGACTCAGTGAATGACTTGTATGTTTACACTTTCTTCGGGGCGCCTACTCCAGGAAATCCTGATTAGTTGAAGTAATCGAACTTCAATTCAAGGAATCAAGTGAATCCTATCACTTCATTTGAGATCTCAAGGTAGGGTTTCAATTCTCTCTAGGTTGATCGATCGGTTTTCCTTTTGTTATTCGTATCTTAACCCAATGTTTCGTTAAGCGATCTTTGTTTCAATATAGTACCTTCTGACCAAGATCATTCATGGACTCGAATGTCAGTGAATCGAAGGAAGGGTTTGGATCCATAGTCTCAGCCCCAAAGTTCAAGAAGCGTGCGGTGTCTGCTATTCGGGATTAGCCACAGGGTTGTGGGCCAGATTTTGAGCAGAATAGTAGGCAGATAGCAGTTGTGACGACTAGTGATAGTGTTGACATAGAGAGCGTCATTTTGCATGTTACCAGGTGTGTAAACCTTCACACACTATACTATATCTGTACTAACATTTGTGTGGCCTGAAAAGCCAGAAAAAGGGCTTTGTAGACAATCGTGATGCCCTTAGGGGTAAGGCTAGGATTGCCAGGTACGTGACCGTATCATTTCTTTGCATGGCCGAATGTATGTATGGCAAAATGATGTATTATGAATAGCATGTTGCACTTGTTAGTATTTGTATGTAGATCATGGGGTATGGGTTTGATATGAGGGGGAAGTGCATGATTAATTGGTCACATTATGATCGGTGGCTTTGCCACGATATATATATATGTTCATACACTACTTTTAGTCACACTATGATCGGTGCTTTGCCACAATATATATATTATTTGGTCACATAGTGATCGATGGCTGTGCCACGATGTTTTATTCGTCACATAGTGGTCATGTATAATTGGCAGCCTGACTGTCGAAATGGAGTGTAGCGGATGGAGGGTTGATTGTAGAAATCCCCACAGTGTGATGGGCTAGTTCGGGTTGGTGTGTAGAGGATGGAAAAACTAGGTTTGGGTTGGGCTTATTACATTCATATATTGTATGTTGATATGTGACTGTGGGCTACAAGCCGTATGTATAATGTGGGAGAATTTACACATTAAGTCATGGTGACTCACCCCTTTCCTTAACTTTTTAGGTGAGCAGTAGCTCGTGGATGCGGGAGCCGAGGCAGACTCGTGGAGGCCATAATTCCATTTTTCTTTCTTTTATAGTCTCAATATTACTATAAGTTTATTTTGATTTGGGACTTTTGCTATGTAATAAGGCCTTTCAAAGTTTTACTTTGGTTTTTATTAGTTACTGTTTATATCAACTTCGACACCATTGCAGTTTAAATATTAAAGTAAAAGTGGAGTTTCATTAATCTACACATCGATGTTTCCAAAACACCGCAGTAATAAGAAAAAAAAAAGTTTTCTTTCAAATCTCCAGTTTTTCTTAAGTATAACTAAGACTTGATTTTACTTCACCCTGTGACATACCTGATTCAGCGTAACGTATAGGTCGGGTTTGGGGTGTTACAGAATTCCTTTCCTCCCACAAGTAAAAGTAATATATAGGGACATTGAAAGGACAATCCAAGCTTCATGATGTAATGTTATAAAAATAATAATATAATTTTCTAAAATGCAACTAAATTTACTCTAGTACGAATAATTAACTAACTCTAAGGCTTGAAATATAACTCTTTTCAAGAGTTATCAGATGTACTGAAAGGATGGGTTAACCGAGAATTCTTTAAAAGTGAGTTCGAAAGAAATATGTCGGCAAACGATATATTGAAAAGAATAAAATTTTTTAGATTGAAACAGGGAAATAGATCAGTTGTGAAGTTTGATTGTGAGTTTGTTCAGTGCAGTAGAGATGTCCGAGAAATTGTTTTGATCGTGGAAGTAATGTTTACTTGTTTTGAATATGGTTTAAGCGATGAGGTCAAGTTGTTGGTTGGTGTGATGGAAATTCGAGAGGTTGTAATTTTATCTAGTCAAGTTTAGAATATGGAATAAGTATGCCATCATAAAAAATAGTATGTAACAAAAGTTTGTGAGTTCAATAAATGTAGCACACCCAGAACATTTTCTACACTTCTAGAAAAGAAAATGAAAGAATCGAGTAGCCATTTTTCAACACCATCAAGCTTATTTGACAGAGATCGAATGAGATTGAATAGTTTGACATCACTGATGCCTTTTAGTTGCTAGTGCTATCATATTAAAAATGTAAATAGACTGAACACGGCTATTGTGGTTGGAATCACTCTAGAATGTGTCGTTTAAAAGATAGATTCTATTTTATTTGTGGATTTCCCTATTATTTTAAGAAAGATTGCGCAAATCAAACTGAGTTAAATAGAGACCAAAATGTAAGACCTATTGTTATTTCTATAGCAGATGGTCAGGAAATTGAAGCACAACTAGAGTCAGTAGAAGTGGAATAAAAGATATAGTTGTTTGATTCGAAACACAAACTTTTTCCAAAGGTTATCAATACATAATGAAGCTTCAATTCTTAATGATATTGCTGGTACCTTTTCTATCTCTGATGTTAATGTGTATGCATTAATTGACACTGGAACCACACATTCATACATATATGCACAACGTTAGTAAGAGGAAAATTTTATTAGTTGAGTCGACTGAATATGTTGTGGCTAATAATAAATCTTCCATATCACAGAGTCATAGTTGAATCGGTTTGAAAACAGTGTTCATTGAAAAATTAAGGCTATAATTTTGTTATTGAATTGATACTACTGCCATTTATCAAATTTGATGTTATACGGAGAATAAATTGATTGATTGGTCATGACATATTGGTGAATTGCTGACAAAAAAAAATTTTGAGATGTCAGAGTCATTAACTAATTTACATTAAATTAGATAAGTCTGATTGTGATTTAAATGTGATTTTAGCGGTATCTGCAAAAAAAAATTTATACAAAAAGGTTGTGATATGTTTTAATTTATATTCTAGATTTTAGAGTATCTAAAATGGAAGCTAATCAATTATCGACAATTTGCAAGTTTATATATGTTCTTCTTACAGAATTGTTGGGTTTACTGCCAGAGCGAGACATCGAGTTTATCATAAATTGATACCAGGAATTCCTTTAATCTCAATTGTTTTGTACAGAATGTCTTCAACCGAATTAAAAATCCAGTTGCAAGAATTAATCTACAGAAGTTTTACTCAACTGAGTGTATCACTTTGTGATACGATTGTACTGTATTGAGGAAAAGAAAGATGAGTCGATAAGCCTGTATATAGATTGCTAGTCACGATAGAGAATAAACATTTGTTAGTTCGTACTCTATTTGATTAGTTGGAAAGTGCTACAATGTTCTCGAAGATAGATTACCGATCTAGTTTCTTTTTAGCCACATTTTGACAAACTCATTATTATTCTATATTGGTGGTATACTGATCTATTATAAAACTACTTCAGTGCATGTTTAGCATTTGAAAATCTATATTATAGATGATTTATCAAGAATTTCTCGGTAATTACATTGTCGATGATAAAGCTATTACAGGGACACATTGCACTTATTTGGTCAGTTAAGTGCCAATAAAGTTTTGATCAATTGAAAATTTTATCGACAAAAGCTTTGGTACTGCTCAGCCAAAGTCAAGGAAAGAATTTATGATCTACAATAATGTTTCACTCATATGATATTGAGTATTGATGGTTTGAATATTACAGAGCTAAGAGTTAAACCATTATTTCTTCAGTGAATTTGTGAATTGTAAAGAAAAGATTCAAATTTGTTAGCTAAACAGGGACAGGTTTAAAATGATCAAATTATCAATTTCAGAATTTATTATGATGGTAGTCTATATATCTGAAAGTGAATTTAATTCTGAAAAACCATATATAACATATATAAGGTTCCTAGCAGTGTTTATTTGTTTTAAACCAGGTAGTGACAAAATGTATAATGTCTTGAGTTACAGTAACTAATGACCGGGAAGAAAACGTGACAACTTTAGAACTTGTACTTAGATATCCAATATGTCAACAAGTCAAAGTTGGGTTCAGGTTTTGTATGGATTATTACGGTCTGTTATGATTTTTTCTAGTGGGATTAAGAGCAAGTTATGATAAATTCTATATCTGGATTATTTTTCACGATGAGAAGAAAGACTTGATCTAAATTGTTACTATCAGATTGATGAAGTCGGTTCAATTTGTTCTAGTCGAAATGAATTAACCACTCAAAAAGGTAGTTGAGTCGCATGCATCTGAGTTTATCTTTAGATTTCGAAATAAAGTTCATAAGGTTATGGCACAAACAGACGGACAGTCGGAACGAGAAACTCATATTCTGGAATATATAATACAGGGATATATCAACCAAATCAGGAACAATTAGGAAAATGTTTATTATAGGTTAAATTCATTTTTAATAATAATAGCTATCCGTCTTGTATTAAAATGATATTATTGAAGCTTTTCCCTGATGAAAGTGTAGAACCCTTTTATTGTAGTCATTCCTTTAGAATCCTATATAATTGTGAATAAAATTTATAAAAGATGTCCTTTAGAGGTTCAAGGAGAGGTATTTCCTACTGACTTGATATAACTTTCTTTTAATGACTTTGATCTAATTCTAGGGATGGATTGGTTGGGTGAGCATCAAGTCTATTTGGATTGCGCACTGAAGAGGGTAATTTTAGTGACAGAGATTGGAAAAGAAATCATTATGGTTGGGCAACGTCAAAATTATTTGTCCAATATGATCTCTACCATGGTAGCAGAAAAGATGGTTTGAAAGGGGTGCAAAACGTTTCTAGCTTATGCCCAAGATACGAGCATTGTTGATTCTTTAGCATTCGTACAGTAAGGTAATTTCCCAATTTGTTTCCCAAGGACTGCCATGGTTACGGGTGTCCATCACTCCATATGGCATGGCATCGAAAGAGCTTAAGGAGTTGAAGGTGCAATTATAGAAACTGTTGGATAGGGGCTTCATTAGACCTAGTGTTTTGCCATGAGGCACACCGACTTTATTTGTAACACCCCTTACCCGTATCTGATGCCGGTATAGGGTATGAGGCTTTACCTTACTTAAACGCATACAAACATATATAATTCTGAGTCATAAAAGTTCATTCAAATTTAAAACTTTTCAAACTTCCTCTCAACATCCTTAATAAGGGCCTACGAGTTCCAAAACACACTTTAGAAACGGTTCGGGACCAAACCAAGTTTTTTAGAAAAACTTTGGAAAATGTCACTAAAAATACGGGCACGCGCCCGTGTGACCTAATAACATAGCCATGTTGAAGGACCGTGTAACTCACACGGCCTCAATATATACGGACACGCCTGTGTCCACGACCTGTGTCCCCCACATAGCGATGACACGCCCATGTCTTAGCCCGTGACCAAAAACCGTAACATTTTGTTTCTGACGTCAACAATCATTTAGGGTCACACGGCCAAGGCACACGCCCGTGTGCAAGGCCGTGTAGAAATTCTAAATTTTCACGTTCAAGGTATAGGCTTAACACGGCCTGGGCACATGCCCATTTCCTATGGCCGTGTCTTCTACATGGTAGAGACACACGGCCGTGTCTCAGCCCGTGTGGTTACTATTGGGTATTTTTGTAACAGCTCGATTTAGACCCTAGTCAGAATAGTGGTTTTGAGACCACAAATTTGAGTCAGTAAAATATTTTAATATTATTTTATGTGCCTTTGATATGTGACTAAGCATGTGTGAAAGCCTCGTATTAAAATTTGATCATTTGTGTGTTTAATTTGACAAAAGGATTAAATTGCATAAAGTGTAAAAAGTGGCCTTCTAATTAATTAAGTGCCTAATTGATGTGGCTTTTAAGTGTAAAGGCCTTATGAGGCAATTATGCCATTAATAAGGATAGTGGAGGACTATGGACAATTATGCCATTAATTTTATAAGTTATATATGTTGTATATTAAGGTTAATTTTGTAAATGGAATAATAACATGATATTAATAAAACAAAAACCTTAATAAAACATTTGTTCATCTTTTTGACTCATCCACCATCAAAAATTTGAAAGAAAAAGAGGGTTTGAGCTTTGTGAAATTCGACACCTATTTGGCTTGATTAAGGTATGTTTTGACTTTAGTTTTTGATGATTTTTATGTTTTTGAGATTGTTGCTTAGTCTACTATCAAGCCCATGTTGTAATTTAAAGAATTGATGATGTTCATGAGATGTGCCATTGATGAAATGGTGAGCTTGGTGATGAGTATTGGTGTTAAATGAAGGATATGTGTTTAATGAACATATGTTGTTCTTGAATTTTTGATGAATTTAGCTAATTAGGGCTAAATTGTGAAAATAATTATTTGAGGGACTAAATTGTGAATTTAATGAAAAATATGAAGTTGTATGGTCCCTAGGGAGTTTTGGCTATGTATGTGTGTTATTGGATTGAATTGGATGAATTAGTGAATAAAAGATATAAATTTGAATATGTATAGATCAAGAACCGAAGAAAACAGACTTAGATCGCAGGAAAGTGAAAGTAATCGAGTAGCCGTATCCGTTTTCGTTAAACCGAACTTGAGGTAAGTCGATATACAAATAAATCTATTTGTATTGAATTATGTATATTCATATGACTATTGATAATGATGAATACAAATGAGATGTTGTATATATCAATTCCGAGTTTGCGGATAAGTCGACAAGTTGTATAAGTCCGAGAAGTCCCGTATGAGCCCAGGAATAGATAGGAATACATATGTCATGACATAGGTGTCTATTACGTGATATCATGTAAGACCACGTCTGGGACGTTGGCATTGATTCGAGATTTTGTGTAAGACCACATCTGGGATGTTGGCATCGATATGAAATTTATGTGTAAGACCATGTCTGGGACATTGGCATCATATTTGATTTGTGTAATACCCTGTCTGGGACAGTGGCATCGATATCTGGATACATGTAAGACCACGTCTGGATGTTTTCATTGTAGGACTATTCCAAGCATTCTGAGTATCCTATTAGATTCCTATCGGTTCAACGAGCAAGTCCGAGAAACGAACGGCTATGTGATTTGAATATCTATCTCAGGTACGTTTGAAAAGTACACTATGTGTGTATAAAAAGGTAAGTGTCTATATATGAACTTACTAAGATAAATATGTGTATTTAAATGATGAGATTTGAAGACATGCTTAAATGAGCCATGTGTATATGTGATATTTGAATTGAAGAATATGATAAGTTATGGCTAAGAAAATGAACCAAAGAAGATATGTGATGAATTTTCTATGAAAAATCATTATTGTTATTGTATCAATATGGTTATGTGCATTTTTATGCGAAGTTTATTTGTATATGTCTTACTAAGCTTTTGAAAGCTTACTTTGTGTGTGTTTGCTCTGTTTTATAGATCGTCAAAGCTGCTGAAGGCTCGAGGCCGTCGAGGATCCTCATCACACTACTCAAACTTATTTTGGTACTTTGAAAATGTGTATATAGCTAAATATGGCATGTATAGGCTAGTAATTTTGGTATAAGTTTGAAATGTGTGTAAATAGCCATGAGATGTGGCTAGATAAATGCTGATAATGTGCATAAGTGAATTTGATATATGATGCATGATTTGGTATGGTTTGATAGCTAATGAAATGCCCAAGGCTATGGTAAGCATATGAATGCATTATGAGTAAGTATGTTTTAGCCAAGGAATGATCATTTGAAAGGTAAATGTAGATGAATTATGCTTGAATGTAAATGTGATTTAGTTGTGCAAATTGGCATGTTTGAAAACGAGATTGGATGCAAATCTTTGTTGATTGGTTTGATATGTTTTTGGATATCAATTGTGCATGAAATGAATTGGTGTGTAGCTAGTAGAGATGATCTTAGTGTGGGTGGCATTTTGGCATTGCAAGTGGTCTGTTTTGCCTACACGGCCGTGGCACATGGGCGTGCCTGGTAGCTGTGTGAATAAGTCAGTAGATAGCATAATTTTACACAGTCGTGGCACATGGGCGTGCCTGGTAGCCGTGTGAATAAGTTAGTAGATAGCCAAAGTGTACACGGCCATGACACACGGGCGTGTCTGATGGTCGTGTGGATAAGTCAGTATACAAGCTCTGTTTTGGCACGGCCAAGATACATAGGTGTGTCTGGTAGCCGTGGAAGGCACACGGCCTGCCCACACAGGCATGTGTCCTCTCTGAAAAAGTTTTTGATTTGTCTGGTAATGCCTTTAACCCTAATCCGACGACGATTACGGGTTAGGAGTGTTATAATTCTATTTTATCAAATTAAGGTCCAAGGACACACGGCTGGACTACAAGCCCATGGGGCAGACTGTGTATCACACACGGCCTAGACAAACGTCCGTATGGACAAAAACAAGGCTATTTACCAAGCCCTTTTGCCACCCTTACTTGCACCAACATAAGCCACAACCAAGACATACACACATCAAGGCCACTACACTCCATTCACATGCAAAACTTATCGCATGCTTTATCAATCCAGTCATGAAAAACATCATCATTTGCATAAATCAACAACAAAAATTAGCCATTATCCATGGCCTTAGACAAAATAGATCAACTTTATGATAAGCCAACACATATGGCCAAAACAATATGACACTTAACAAAAAGACCCAGTCCCTATACATGCCATACTCAAAATGATAAATCTAACTATACCAAATGTTCAGATTGATAGTGTGATCGAGCCTTCAATGTCCTTTGATCCCCGAGCTAGCTTGGTGATACTGTAAGAAAATGGAAAAGAGAGGGAGTAAGCATAAAGCTTATTAAGTGGCATGTAAATAAGTAACAACATCAACCAGCATCTTTAAACACATAACACATGATAAACTAGCACAACATTCTTGATTTAACAATGGTAGATTTATTACACTTTTACACATCACAAGTATAAGCCAAATATTACAAGATCTTCACGAATTCATTCTCGTAGATAGAACTTACTCAATTTCATCCTTACCATTAAGACATCATAACTAAGCTCATATCTCATGAGTTTTGAGTAAGAACCTGTACCACTCACAACATGATTATGTCATTTCATATCTTTATCATAAACTTTAAATAACCCATGGAACCATTTGGAATACTAAAGGATATCTGATAAGCCTCACAAAAGAGGGTAAAATGTTGATGCCATGTCCTAGACATGGTCTTACACTGGCTTACATGTCGAGGCCGATGCCATGCCCCAAACATGGTCTTACACTAGCTCTCGTCTCAATGTCGATGCCATGTCCCAGACATGGTCTTACACTGGCTCTCATAATGTGACCGATGCCATGTCCCAGACATGGTCTTACATTGGCTCTCATAATGTGGCCGATGCATGTCCCAGACATTGTAACAGCTTGATTTAGGGCCTAGTCAGGATAGTGATGTGAGGCCACGAACCCGAGGTGAAATTATGAGTTTTTCAAGTTTATGCCATGTTTGCACGTTAGTATGAAAGTTTTGTAAAGTAATTTTATTAAGTTGAGGTCAATTGGTCCAAAAAGGACTAAATTGCAAAAGTTGCAATATATGAGTTTCTAGAAGCTTTTTGCATGAAATAGCTTTAGAATAATAATTATGAGCCCTTAAATAGCAATTTGCCCAAAATTTAATTTTTGGACAAAATTGGCCTTAAGAGACTATTATGGAAATTTTTAATAGGAAGGGCATTTTGGTCATTAGCCAATTTAGTGATTAAAATAGGATAAAGATGAGAAAAATTCACTCATCTTCTTCCTTGTTGCTGTCGAAAATTGGAGACACCATAGCTAGGGTTCTTCATTTTTTTTTTTCAAGCTCATAGTAAGTTCATTTTAGCCCCGTTTTTAATATTCTTCGTATTTTTGAAGTTCCCATATTATGAATTAGCTAGTTTTAGCTATAAAATGAGCTAAGATGCATGTTCAAAAATCTACCCTTGAACGAAATGCTTGTTAAATGTTGTTTTATGGAAGTTTAAGAGAGTTTGATGTTAGATAAACATCTTTTCCTTAATGAATTTCATGAAAAATGTTAGTAGGGACCATTTTGTAGCAGTTATAAAATTGGTCATACCTACTAGAAATAGTGAGAATTGATGATTGTTATAGAAGAGAAAATGATTCAGTTAAGCATGAAGTTTAAGAAAGTTGCATGAAAATCATTTTACGAGAATTGGGGCAAAAGTGCAAATATTAGAAAGTATAGGGGCAAAATGGTAATTTTGCCAAAGTATGAGTTATGAGTCAATTTAGTCAATATGGTTTTTAAATGATCTATTTATGATTATAGATCAAGAAAAAATGAAGCCCAGATCAAAACTGAGGCAAGAACAAAGTCGAGGACTAAATTGCACATCTACATACATTTTGTATACTGAGGTAAGTTTGTATGATTTCTAAGTTTTATGATTTTTATCATTTATTTGCTTAGTATAATGTACAATAATTGTATGAAATGATGATGTTATGTTCAAGCAAGAAATCACGATAATATGTACAAGCAAGTCCCGATTGAAGATGAATTTCCCTGGGATACTCAATCTACCACACAAGATATCATGTAAGTCCAAGGCAAGCTTGGCATTGATCAAGATATCATGTAAGTCCAAGGCAAGCTTGGCATTGATCAAGTTAGCAAGCAAGTTATCATGTAAATCCAAGGCAAGCTTGGCATTGATCAAGATATCATGTAAGTCCAAGGACTCAAGCTTGGCATTGAGTATGTTATCAAGAGTAAGACTTCACATAAGTCCATGTCAAGACATGGCCGTGAAACCAAGATGAGATAACCCATGTAAGACCATGTCTAGGATATGGCTTTGGCATCATATTATGTGGGAATAGATTTAGTATCCTCGGTTATTCACAGAAATTCATCGGGCAAATGAGTAAGTTAAAAGAAGATAGCAAGAAAGCTAAGAAAGTAAAGTTAGTATCAAGATGAAGTTAGATGAAGTTGAGTATTATTCATGTTGTGAATGAGAAAGTAGATATCATGATTATTGTTATTATAGTATACTGATCAATGTGATCAAGTGATACAGGTATCATGGTTACTTTACAAATATGATAATAGTAAGTGTCATGAGACATGTAAGAATTTATATAAGTAAGCTCTTTAGCTGAAATTCATGATACCATTGTTTATGTGAAATGGTTTATATTAAGCAGTGATGATGCTATGAGTTGTTACATGCAAACTTACTAAGCTATATGCTAGGATTCTTTCTTTCTATGCACTCCCACCAAGCTAACTCGTGGCTCATTAAAGTCGGAGCTCGCGACACACTATCAACTCTTATTTTGGTATAGCCAAGTTACTTTACCAAGTATGGCATGTATAGGAAACATTCATTTTGTGGACATGTTTTGAGAAGGGCTTTTGTAAAGGTTATCAAGCTTATTATTCTTTTGTATATGGCTAAGTGTTGGCTAAATTTGACTAAGCATGTATGTTTATTGAGATCAATGAAGCATGCAGTATTATTCATAAATTGCATCGTTGAATTGTGTATGGATATGATCTTCATTTCAGGGTGGCTAACGGCTTGGTAAATAGCCTGTAAGTGCCCACACGGTTGGACACACGGGCATGTGTCAAGACCGTGTTAACACTGCACCTTAGTATTATTAATCATAATAGGCCACGGGGAAATCCCACGGCCGTGTGTGTATGCCGTGTAAGACACACGGTTTGGATAGGGGCGTGTTTCCAGACTGTACTGATTTAGTCAGTATATCAAGAATTAGCACACGGTCTAAGCCCACGGGCATGTCATGGCCGTGTGAAATTAGTCAGTAACCTCCCACGGTTGGTAGACACGATTGTGTCTAAGCCATGTGGAAATAGTCAATAGCCCTACACGGTTTGAGGGCATAGGCGTGCTAAGAGTACACGGGCGTGTTCCAAGTCACACGAGCGTGTGAACCCTGCTTCAAAAATGAGTTATTTGATTTTAATTTCGAAAGTTTTCTGACATGAGTTAAAGGCCTCGTAGGCCCCTGTTATATGTCTTGACTAAAAAAGTGAAGTTTTTAAGTTGGATCAAAATTTTATAGCCCGTAAGTACATGTTTCAGTGAGTTCAAGCATAGTAATGTCTCGTATCTAGACCCAGTATCGGTCTTGGGTGCGGGGTGTTACAAACATAGTCTTACACTAGCACACATATCACTCAAATGTCATAGTGTGGATATCCAATCTATTCCTAAAGTTCAACCGGAAGTATACCACATCAAATTTTGTCATGCATATTCATAACAATAATCAAACATTTTATGCAATATCAATTGTTTAAAGCATAATAACTATAGAGTTGTATTATTTACGTACAACTTACCTCGGTATACAAAGAATGCGCGACTAATTTGATTTAGTCCAATAGCTTGGTTTTCCCCCAGTTTGGGTCCAAACTCCGTTTTTCTTGATCTATAATGACAAATGCACTTATTTAATCACTACATTAATCTAAACAATTTATAATTCATACATGGGCAAAATTACCATTTTGCCCCTAAACTTTCACATAATTATGATTTTTCCCCTAGGCTCATAAAACGATTTTAATCAAATTTCCTCCTTTAACAAGCCTAGCCGAATCTAATTTATACTTGTAGCAGCTCACAATTTCTATTATTTCACACATTTACGATAACAGTCTGGTTTATACCCTAGTCGAAACAGTGGTTTCGGGACCAAAAACCCAAGTCCATATAATATTTTAATATTATTTTCCATTCCTTTGATATGTGATTAAGCATGTGCTAAATTTCTGTAAGTTAATTTGTCCATCTGTGTGTTTAATTTGGCATAAGGATTGAATTGCATTAAATGTGAAAGTTGTATGCTATTTGTTAAAGTATCAATATGTTGTGGCTTTGTAAATATGAAGGATTTATATGGCAAATTAGCCATTACTATAGGTAGTGACGGCTATGGTCCATATTAACCTTCGAAAATATGTTTTATAAGTTTATATTATAAGGGTAATTATGTCATTCATGTATTAAGTAATTATGGTTTAATAAAAGCATGAAATTAGACATTTATTTCATCATTTGGCTGAATGTCTTAAAGAAAAAGAAAGAACAAAAGCTTAAGGGTTTCGGTTGGCTTTCATCTTGATTAAGGAATGATTTTGAGTTGGTTTTCGATAATTTTTACGTTTTTGCAATCGTTGCTTAGTCTGCTATCAAGCCCATGTCTTAATTTGATGAATTGATGTTGTTCATGAGATATGCCATTGATGTTATGTTGAGCTTTGTGATGATTTGTGGTGTTAAATGAAAGATTTGAGCTAGATGAACATACTTTGTTCTTGAATTTTTGATGAATTTAGCTAAATAGGGCTAAATTGAGAAAATAGTAATTTGAGGGACTAAATTGCAATTTGATGAAAAATATGGGCTTGTGTGATGTTCATAAGCATTCGGCTAAGCATGGATGGGTGATGATTTTTGTGAATTTGATGTTTTGAGAAAAATGGACTAAATTGATAAATTATGCAAATGTGAGGGCTAATTTGCAAATAGCCCTAAATGTGTGTCCTTGGATTGAATTAATGAGTTAGTGAATAAAAGAGTTAATTCTAAATATGTATAGATCAAGAAACGAGGAAAACGGACTTAGAACGCGGGAAAGCGAAAATAACAGAGTAGTTGTTTTCATTCAGTTAAACCGAATCCGATGTAAGTCACTATGCATATAAACGTACTTGTATGAAATTGTAATTGTTCATATGACTAATGTTGATAACGAATGCTTATGGGAGGTTATGCATATGAATTCTGAGATAAGTTCGATATAGTGACAATGTCTGAGAAGTCTCGTACGAACCTAGGAATAGATAGGATTAGCTATGTCATGACATAGGTATCTGTTCTGTTTTATCATGTAAGACCACATCAGGGACGTTGGCATTGATTTGAGATTTCGTGTAAGACCACGTCTGGGACGTTGGCATCGATATGAGCTTTACGTGTAAGACCACGTCTGGGACATCGGCATCGTATTGATTTGTGTAAGACCCTGTCTGGGACAGTGGCATCAATATCTGAGTGCATGTAAGACCTCGTTTGGGACGTTAGCTTTGTACAACTATTTCGAGTTTTCTGAGCATCCTACTAGAGTCCTATTGGTTTAACGTGCAAGTCTGTGATACGAATTGGAAATCTGAGCTATGATCAATTAAGTGAACGAATGTCTGTTTCAGGTATGTTTGGTATATACACAAAGTGTGCATAAAAAGGCAAGTATTTATGTGATTTTGATTTGAAGAAATGTATGCTTAAATGTGAGAATGTGAATCTTGAAATGATGATTGTGGCAAATGTGGCCACAAGTATGAATCAAAGCATATATGTGATAGTTTGTTAAGTGAATGAGATGTGTTAATGTATCTAATTGCATATATGCCTTCCATGCTAAGTTTGTTTGTATATTGACTTACTAAGCTTTTGGAAAGCTTACTCTCTGTGTGTTTTCTGTATTTTATAGGTTGTTAAAGCTACTAAAGGCTCGGGACCATCAAGGATCGTCATCACACTACTAAACTCTTTTTGGTACACTTTGGAAATGTATAAAGCTGGTTATGGCATGTATAGGCTAGTATTTGCTATAAGTTTGTCTTATACTCTTAGCCATGTGATTTGGCTAATTATGAGTTGAGAAATTGTTTGAATGTATGTGATATGTGAAGTATGTTTTGGCATGGTTAGATGACACATGAATTGGTCAAGTTTTGAGTAGGAAAATGAATGAATTATGCTTGTGATGGGATGAGTTTTAGTCTTGAAATTTGTCATAGTTGGAATTGGTATTGAATGCATGGTGCGAATGATTATTTTGTTATTTTTTTGGTGGTAATATGTGCATGAGATGTCTTGATGATGTTGATTGTAGGTATGACCCATGTGGGTGGCATTTTGGTCTTGCAAATGACCTATAATGTCACACGGCCATGGTACGTGGGCGTGCCTAGTGACCGTGGGATAAAGTCAGTAGCTAGCTTAAGAGTACACGGCCATGGTACATGGGCGTGCCTAGAAGCTGTGTGAGAAAGTTAGTATATGGCCTATTAGTACACGGCCTTAGCACACGGGGGTGCTTGGTAGCCGAGTTGTTTTGGCAGGATCGACCACGGCCAGGGTACACGGCCGTGCTTGGTGGCTGTGGTGCTAAGTCAGTTTCGACCATGGGGAGGACACACGGGTGTGTCAAGTAACCGTGGGTGGAACACGGCCCACTCCCACGGACGTGTATCCCCTGTATTTGAGAAAAGTTTTTAAGTTTTCGAGAACTTCTGTATATGTTTCGTTTTAGTCCCGACCCAGTTATATGCATGTTTAAGGTCTCGTTGACCTATTTAAGGGATAGTGTGTATATGATTGATGAATGAAATGTATGAAATGTTAGGAAAGTTTCTGATCTATCTGGTAACGCCTTTAACCCTAATTCGGCGACGGTTACAGGTTAGGGGTGTTACATTTACCACCTATTTTACAAACTTCACAAAATGGTCATTTTAGATGTTCTCATGAAAACCCCTTTCACAAAAGTTGTTTATTTAACAACCAAGATTCATTTTCTTCCATAAAATTTCAGCAAACAACATGAATACTCACATGGTAAAACCTTAGACTCTCAACCATTTTGCAAAATAGTTCCCTCATTAGCTAGATTAAGCTATAGGGGCTCCAAAAGCACAAAAATTATCAAAAACAACCACCAAAATCACTTATATGCAAAAGAAAAGCTTGGCTGAAATTTGAGCTCTCAAAACCCCCTTTTTTGTTGAAAAGTTCAGTGGTGAAGAGAAGATGATAGCCTCCTCTATTTTTGTTTTATTTTTTATTAAACAAGTCACCTAATGTCACCTAATTTTGACCATTTTATGACTTTGTCTCCAATTAAAAATTCCATGTCCAGCCATCATAATTTTATTGGTCTATTTACTCAATAAGGACCTCTAATTTAGTGTTCCGTAGCTATTTAACACCTTTAGCTTGTAGAACAAAACTTTTGCACTTATGCGATTTAGTCTTTTTTCAAAATTAAGCATGAAATCGATAAAATTAATTTACCAGAATTTTCAAACACTAATATTGTAACACCCTTAACCCGTATCTGTCGTCGGATTAGTGTCACAGGGTACTACCAGACGCAAGTATAAATACCAAATATACACACAAGTCATATTTGTGTATAAATACAAAGCATATAGCAAATTACATATTAAACACACATTCTTGCACATATTATGCATAAAGATCACACCTACAAATTTATTCGAATCTATATTATGTATATACCATCATATTTCCCAACAAATAAACATGTCACAAAGTTATACAATATATATATATATATATATATACATGCTTTATTAAACACATAACTCAAACATAAGCATATCATCTTAAAATGATGTCCAAATACTAACTTAGATTAAACACTTTGCTTTACCATTCTATGTATGCATGTACTCAACTTAATGTCCACAAGTAAGTTCGGCATTCATAACTCCCTATTATAATCACACATATATCATTAAATTTGACTACATCGGAATAAACCATTTAAGCATGATTACGAATTCACTTAGTCATTCATCTCATATTCTATTCGACTAACAATTGCCATATAAGTTTTTACCCATTTCATGCACTACTTGAATACTTATTATATCCATATATAAACATCCTTATAATGTACTCATATGGTCAAACCAAATTACTCTAATTTATAACCTAATGCATACCAAAACATATCAATTTATCACTAAAAGAATAACTGAATTATAACCAACAAGAACACCTTCATGCCTTGTCCGAATATGCCATTCAAACAAATTCAACATGCACTCATTCCAACTTCCAAAACCCAATTTGATACCTTTGAGATTACCTCATAACAATCATATTTATATATATGTATTTATGCTTATAAAGAGCTCACAAGGCAATCACACCTAAAATCCATATATAAAGTATTGAAACCATTGACATTAAGAGTAAGCCATTTTCGCATGGCTAATATATACAAGAACAATTTCATAGCTCAAAACATAGTCTAGCCTGTACATGCCTTTAGTTCAAAATCCAAACTTAAAAGTACCAAAATAGGTTGATAGTGTGGATGACTTTGTTGACGATCACGGAGCTCGTAGCTTGATCTAAATCTATAAAACAGAATGATGAACACACGGAGTAAGCTAATTTAGCTTAGTAAGTCTTAAGCAATCATGATATATCAATTGAACATTCTAGCATTTTAAAACAATCAAGTAATAACATTCAATAAAATAGCTTAACTCGAAAGTCCTTCAAAACCGAATGCCTTTACCTCACTTAACTTACCATTTATCATTTCCTTACCATTAGCATACAACTTACCAACTCAGCATCAAATTCAAAATATAAAACGTCCTCTCTTTATGATCTATTCATAATACGCATATATGTAACTCGATAAGTTCACATAAATATTTGAACAAGTAAAAGCCGTGTCCATCCGAATTTCACCTCCATAATTACATAAACACATGTCCATTTAACCTCTCATATATCCGAGCATCTAATATCGATATTTCAAAGCTTAGTTCTTAAATGATCTAATGATGCCAAATGCTAATGCTCATTTAGCTCAACCATCATCACTATTTTACCTTTAAACTTCAATTTATAAGCGCATCATATAGTTCACATACAAATTAATAACTCTTTTCCAACTACTCATATTTTCGATACACATAATTTAGGATCACATATATATGTATATACATTAAGTATATACTTTAACTTAGTAATTTCACATAAAAGAAATTATATTCACATATATATATCCATTTGACATTTCATACATTCGTATACATGGCATCAAAGTAATCCCAATATGTCACATAAACATTAGCATAAGGCGGAATATACAGGATCAATTAGTATCATTCGCGTCCGACAACTTAGCACAAATATATATATTTACCTTATTGATCAAATATAGAAGATCAATTTAATAGCTCATAGACACTTACTTGTATGGCTGATCATACATATATAACTTGTAATATCAACTTACTTCCTCGATGATTACATAGCCAGAAAAGTTTATGTCTTGAAACTTGAAATTTCATCACCGGTTTAAAAACCTACTAGGCGTAAGCCTGAATTACTCACCGGCATTTATCCTGCTAGATCGAAGTCTGAAATTGAATCACCGGCATTTAGCCTGCTAGGCAATAAGCCTGATGAACTTTCACCGGCACAAGGCCTTCTAGGCAATAAGCGTGATAAACTTTCACCGGCACAAGGCCTGCTAGGCAATAAGCCTGATAAACTTTCACTGGCACAAGGCCTGCTAGGCTCGAAGCCCGAACATTCATATTATTGAGTCATCTCATTCACATCTCATACTATAATTCAATATCACTTTCATACCTTACCAATATCACATATATCACACATAATTCAATATCACTTTCACATACTACCAATATCACATATATCACATATGATCCAATATCACTTTCACATATTACCAATATCACATATATCACATATAATTCAATATCACTTTCACATATTACCAATATCACATATATCACATATAATTCAATATCACTTTCACATATTACCAATATCACATATATCACATATAATTCAATATCACTTTTACATATTACATTCACATATCAAACCAAGACATTTATTCACATCACATTAAATAAAATTACCATCAATCTAATATAGTACCCGTGCATTCGGCTAATCGATGGATTTATATTAAAAATATTCAAATTTCATCATTCATTAGATTCATAAATAATTCTTTAACATATATTCGCTAAGGACTTACCTCGATCAGTCGATTTTAATCGTAAACCGACAATTCGATAACCTTCGTCTTTCCCCGATCCAAATCCGTTTTTCTTTGTTCTTAATCTAGACACATTAAAATTCAGCTCATTCAAGTACATTTCATCTCAATTTAGTATCTAAGCACATAAATAGGCAATTTACCATTTTACCCCTACTATTTCACATTTTTACAATTTAGTCCTATTTGCATAAAACACAAAACACACATAATTTCTCAACACCACTCAAGGGTTGAATACTCCTAGGGACTATACAAGTCCATTTCTTTCATTTATTTTGCAAATAAGCCCCTCTAAAATTTTATTTTTACAAATTAGCCCTAATTGTTCAATTTCACCAAAACTTCCAATACAAAACATACTAATCTTTAACATAACTTTCATTTAAAACCATCAAACATCACAACTACATGAAGACATCAATGGCTAAATCTCACATGCACACTAATCTCAAAAATTTTAGCATGGGTCGGATACTATACTAAGCAACGATCTCAGAAACGTAAAAATTATCAAAAATCGAAAACCAACCATACCTTAATCAAGCTTCAAAATGCCGAAATGTTGAAGAAACTTTAAGTTCTTCCTCCCTTTCACATTCGGTCATAGCATAATAAGATGATAGTGGTCTTTGGTTTTGTTTTAATATTAATTATTTATCATTTTACTTAATTAACCTTTATAATAAAATAAAACTAACATATATATCATGTCTAAAATCATCCATCAACACTCCACTATCACTTTTATGGCATAATTCTACTTTAAGGACTTCATATTAAGAAACCACTAACTAATAAGCACTTTTTACTATAGTTTGTAATTTTTACGCTATACGCGATTAAGTCCTTTTTTGTCAAATTAAACACTTAAAAGATAAAATTTCCCTACGAAACTTTCACACACATTAATTCACATATAATAAACACAAAATATAATATTTAAAAATATTTTAGACTCAGATTCATGGTCTCAAAACCACCGTTCTGATTAAGGTCAAATTCAGACTGTTACAACTCTCCCCCTTAGGGATTTTCGTCCTCGAAAATCTTTCTGCTGAACAATTTCAGATATTGTTGTCTTCTTGAATCTTCAGGCTTCCATTTCTTATTTCTCAATTCCTTTACTTCACGACTAAGACACAGATCGGCTTTTCTTCATATGTCATATTGGATCGGATTTCTATTTCGGATGGGGCTATCACATGTGACGGGTCGGATCGATATCTACGAAACATTGAAACATGAAATACTCTATCGTCGATCTCCAATTCTATATCTTTTCATTTCAAGTCTGTATAGGACTACTGAGGATCAAATTCTGCTTTCAAACAATCTCAGATCAATTTCACTTCCTATTTTGTATCATTTATCAAATTAACCCCGTGTAATCTCACAATCTCAGTAATATAAAACTTTGCCAATCTCTCAAGTGAGAAATCAGACCTAACCGAAATAAAACTGGAAGATTTAGTTAATCGGTTAATTATGACCCATATCGCATCTTTCTTTATCGGAGTCAAGGTCAATCAGAAACAAAGTCCATTGTTACTCTATTTCATTTCCACTCAAAAACCAAGATCGGATGTAGCAATCTATACGAAACTTGATGTTCAGTTTTCATTTACTGACAACTAAACATTTCAAACCAAAGTCAGAAATGTCTTGTTTTATACCAGACCACCAGTAATGTTGCTTCAAATCATAGTACATTTTAGTACTTCCCAGATGAACAGACAAACCTCTATTATGTGTTTCATTCAAAATCAATTGAATCAATCCTGGATTTTCTCGGAATACAGATACGATCCTGATATTTTAAATAATCATCCACAATTTGAAATTCAGGTTCAAAATTCATTTCACACTGAGCTCATTTCGCTAGTAATTCATTAGCAGACTTCTGAGCTTCACATATTTATTGTAAAAAAAATATCGATTTTGCTCTCAATTCCTCTATTAGAAAACTATCAGCGGACAAGTCTAACTGAGCATTCAAAGCATGTAATGCAACAGTGACTTTCTACTCATCCAAATTAGCCACAACGTTTGTTTTACCCGAATAATAATCTAACAGTAGCTCATAATCTTTCAATATCTCAAGCCATCTTCTCTGATGCAGGTTCAAATCTTTTTGAGTCATCAAATATTTTAAACTTTTGTGATCTGAATAGACATGACATTTCTCTTCGAACAAGTAATGACGCCAAATCTTCATCGCTAATATAATAGCTGCTAGCTCCAAATCATGTGTCGGGTAATTTCTTTCATGCGGCTTCAATTGTCTTGAAGCGTAGGCTACGACTTTGCCTTCCTGCATCAAAACTCAACCCACAAGAAGCATCACTAAAAACAACAAATTCATTACTCGATTTAGGTTGAACTAACACTAGAGCTTCAGTTAAAAGGGCTTTCAATTGATCGGAACTTTTCTGACACTTTTCTAACCATTCAAATCTGACATCTTTCTAAAGTAGTCTAGTCAATGGAGTAACTATCACTGAAAAACCTTTTATAATCCTACGGTAATAACCAACTAAGCCCAGAAAACTATGAACTATAGACATATTTTTTTCGGAGGTTTCCAACTCAAAATAGCAGAAATCTTACTCGGATCTACTCAGATTCCAAAGGCTGACACAATATGTCTCAGAAAACTAACTTCATACAATCAAAATTCTCATTTGTTGAATTTCACATATAATTGTTTTTCTCTCAAAGTTTGCAACAAAATTCTAAAAGGTTCAGTATGCTCTTTTTCGTCACGTGAATAAATCAAAATGTCATCTACAACCACTACAACAAATCAATAACAAATTTAGCTTCATGAATCAGAGGCAAACCAGGTAACTCTTCAGGAAACACATTAGAAAACTCATAAACAATAGGCACTGATTCAATTTTCTTCTTAGATACTTTCGAATCAATCACGTAGGCAAAATACACCTCGTAACCCTTTTTCAATTAACTCTGAGCTTTCAAAATAGATATTACAGTAGGCAATCCACTCAAATCATCAGACTCTATCCGTATTTTCTTATCCTTTGGACATCTCAAATTTATAGTCTTCCTTTTGCAATTCAGAACATCATCAGGCATAAACAACCAATCCCTTCCCAAAATAATATCGAATTCATCAAACAGTAAAAGCATCAACTCAGCGGGAAACAGATATCTCGAAACATTAACGGACAATTCTTGCATCCTTTATCAACCAGAACATTTTTACCAAGGAGTTCGTTACTTTTATAGCAAATTCAGAAGATTCTACAGTCAAAGTCTTGTGAATACTAAATTCATACATACATATGAATGCGTAGAACCAAGGTCTATCAAAACAATCACAGAAGTATCATAAAGAATAAATGTGCCAGTTATGACATCAGGTGATGAGGCATCCTCCAGAGCTCGAATAACATACGCTCAGACTGGCGCTCTGGCTTCAGATATGACAAGATTGTCTCCTAATAAAGATATGGCACATTTTAAACATTCATTCGGAGTACAAGGTAGCTCGTCGAACACACAGATAGTATTATCAAACCACAACTCAGCTCGTTCAGTATCATTATCATCATTAGGTTTAAACTCTTCGACCCCATGTTTCCTAATTTTATCTACAAGAGGCCTGCCAAATCTCATCGGATCTACTATCGGAGGTACCATAGGTATCAGAGATGGATTATTCGGGGGTGGAAGTTGTTGCACAGTCGGGTTAGTCTAGATATATTGAGTAAACCATTCGTTCATCATCTGCTAGAAGGCTTGCTTAGCCTTTCCCCTCATGACTACTCAAGATAGGTCGAGAGTCTACCGGCGTTGACCCATGTGAGGGATTAGGCGCTACGCTCTCAACATCATCAGCTACAGCTCTATCAGGATCCATTTACAAAATAAAATCATAATTTAGATGTCAGAAGTCACCACACTATCAAATGTACAATTAAGGCATGTATAGCTAGACTCTCACGCGTTACGGTAGTCCTAGAATCGACTAAACTGTAAGCTCTGATACCAATCAAATGTAACACCCTTAACCCGTATCCGTCTTCGGATTAGGGTCATAGGGTATTACCAGGCGCAAGTATAAAAACCAATTATACACACGAGTCATATTTGTGTATAAATACAAAGCATATAGCAAATTACATATTAAATACACATTCTTGCACATATTATGCATAAAGATCACACCTATAAATTTATTCGAATATATATTATGTATATACCATCATATTTCCCAACAAATAAACATGTCACAAAGTTATTCAATATATATATACATGCTTTATTAAACACATAACTCGAAACATAAGCATATCATCTTAAAATGATGTCCAAATACTAACTTAGATTAAACACTTTGCTTTACCATTCTGTGTATGCATGTACTCAACTTAATGTCCACAAGTAAGTTCGGCATTCATAACTCCCTATTATAATCACACATATATCATTAAATTTGACTAAATCGGAATGAACCATTCAAGCATGATTACGAATTCACTTAGTCATTCATCTTATATTCTAGTCGACTAACAATTGCCATATAAGTTTTTACCCATTTCATGCACTACTTGAATACTTATTATATCCATATATAAACATGCTTATAATGTACTCATATGGTCAAACCAAATTACTCTAATTTATAACCTAATGCATACCAAAACATATCAATTTATCACTAAAAGAATTACCGAATTATAACCAACAAGAACACATTCATGCCTTGTCCGAATATGCCATTCAAACAAATTCAACATGCACTCATTCCAACTTCCAAAACCCAATTTGATACCTTTGAGATTACCTCATAACAATCATATTTATATATATGTATTTATGCTTATAAAGAGCTCACAAGGCAATCGCACCTAAAATCCAAATATAAAGCATCGAAACCATTGACATTAAGAGTAAGCCATTTTCGCATGGCTAATATATACAAGAACAATTTCATAGCTCAAAACATAGTCTAGCCTGTACATGCCTTTAGTTCAAAATCCAAACTTAAAAGTACCAAAATAGGTTGATAGTGTGGATGACTTTGTTGACGATCTTCATCTAAATCTATAAAATAGAACGATGAACACATGGAGTAAGCTAATTTAGCTTAGTAAGTCTTAAGCAATCATGATATATCAATTGAACATTCAAGCATTTTAAAACAATCAAGTAATAAAATTGAATAAAATAGCTTAACTCGAATGTCCTTCAAAACTGATTGCCTTTACCTCACTTAACATACCATTTATCATTTCCTTACCATTAGCATACAACTTACCAACTCAGCATCAAATTCAAAATATAAAACGTCCTCTCTTTATGATCTATTCATAATATGCATACATGTAACTCGATAAGTTCACATAAATATTTGAACAAGTAAAAGCCATGTCCATCCGAATTTCACCTCCATAATTACATAAACACATGTCCATTTAACCTCTTATATATCCGAGCATCTAATATCAATATTTCAAAGCTTAGTTCTTAAATGATCTAATGATGCCAAATGGTAATGCTCATTTAGCTCAACCATCATCACTATTTTACCTTTAAACTTCAATTTATAATCTCATCATATAGTTCACATACAAATTAATAACTGTTTTCCAACTGCTCATATTTTCGATACACATAACTTAGGATCACATATATATGCATATACATTAAGTATATACTTTACACTTAGTAATTTCACATAAAAGAAATTATATTCACATTTATATCCATTTGACATTTCATACATTCGTGTACATGGCATCAAAGTAATCCCAATATGTCACATAAACATAAGCATAAGGCTAAATATACAGGATTAATTAGTATCATTTGTGTCCAACAACTTAGCACAAATATATATTTACCTTAGTGATCAAATATAGAAGATCAATTTAATAACTCATAGACACTTACCTGTATGGCCGATCATACATATATAACTTGTGATATCAACTTACTTCCTCGATGATTACATAGCCAGAAAATTTTATGTCTTGAAACTTGAAATTTCATCACCAGTTTAAAAACCTGCTAGGCGTAAGCCTGAATTACTCACCGGCATTTAGCCTGCTAGACCGAAGTCTGAAATTGAATCACTGGCATTTAGCCTGCTAGGCAATAAGCCTGATGAACTTTCATCGACACAAGGCCTGCTAGGTAATAAGCCTAATAAACTTTCACCGGCACAAGGCCTGCTAGGCAATAAGCCTTATAAACTTTCACTGGCACAAGGCCTGCAAGGCTCGAAGCCCGAACATTCATATTATTGAGTCATCTCATTCACATCTCATACTATAATTCAATATCACTTTCATACCTTACCAATATCACATATATCACACATAATTCAATATCACTTTCACATATTACCAATATCACATATATCACATATGATTCAATATCACTTTCACATATTACCAATATCACATATATCACATATAATTCAATATCACTTTCACATATTACCAATATCACATATATCACATATAATTCAATATCACTTTCACATATTACCAATATCACATATATCACATATAATTCAATATCACTTTTACATATTACATTCACATATCAAACCAATACATTTATTCACATCACATTAAATAAAATTACCATCAATCCAATATAGTACCCGTGCATTCGGCTAATCCATGGATTTATATTAAAAATATTCAAATTCCATCATTCATTAGATTCATAAATAATTCTTTAACATATATTCGCTTAAAGACTTACCTCGACCATCGACGGACCGTGTAAACCGACTATTCGATAACCTTCGTCTTTCCCCGATCCAAATCCGTTTTTCTTTGTTCTTAATCTAGACACATTAAAATTCAGCTCATTCAAGTACATTTCATCTCAATTTAGTATCTAAGCACATAAATAGGTAATTTACCATTTTACCCCTACTATTTCATATTTTTACAATTTAGTCCTATTTGCATAAAACACAAAATACACATAATTTCTCAACACCACTCAAGGGCCGAATACTCCTAGGGACTATACAAGTCCATTTCTTTCATTTATTTTGAAAATAAGCCCCTCTAAAATTTTATTTTTACAAATTAGCCTTAATTGCTCAATTTCACCAAAACTTCCAATACAAAACATACTAATCTTTAACATAACTTTCATTTAAAATCATCAAACATCACAACTACATGAACACATCAATGGTTGAATCTCACATGCACACTAATCTCAAAAATTTTAGCATGGGTCGGATAATATACTAAGCAACGATCTCAAAAACGTAAAAATTATCAAAAACTGAAAACCAACCAATACCTTAATCAAGCTTCAAAATGTCGAAATGTTGAAGAAACTTTAAGTTCTTCCTCCCTTTCACATTCGGTCATAGCAAAATAAGATGATAGTGGTCTTTGGTTTTGTTTTAATATTAATTATTTATCATTTTACTTAATTAACCTTTATAATAAAATAAAACTAACATATATATCATGTCTAAAACCGTCCATCAACACTCCAATATCACTTTTATGGCATAATTCTACTTTAAGGACTTCATATTAAGAAACCACTAACTAATAAGCACTTTTTACTATAGTTTGTAACTTTTACGCTTTACGCGATTAAGTCTTTTTTGTCAAATTAAACACTTAAAAGATAAAATTTCCCGATGAAACTTTCACACACATTAATTCACATATAATAAACACAAAATATAATATTTAAAAATATTTCATACTTGGATTCGTGGTCCCAAAACCACCATTTCGATTAAGGTCAAATTCGGACTGTTACAAATATAATCATGCCATGACACTTGAAATAATATTAAAATAATTTCTTTGACCTCAGATTTGTGGTTTCAAAACTACTATTCCCACTAGGCCCAAAATTGGGCTGTTACAATTCTCCCCCCTTAGGGATTTTCATCCCCAAAAATCTTACTATTAAAAATGTTTGGGTATTGGTCTCTTATAGTCTCCTCGAGTTCGCATGTGGCTTCCTCGACCCCAAGTCTATGCCATAATACCTTTACAAGTGCTATACTCTTTTTCCTCAATTTCTTGACCTCCCGATCTAAAATCTTAACCAGCTCTTCACCATAGGTCATATTCGGTCGAATTTCAACCTCTGCTGGTGAAATAACGTCTGAAGGGTCAGAACGATAAAGGCGTAACATAGACAAATGGAAAACATCATGGATCTTCTCTAACTCGAACGGTAAAGCTAATCGGTATGCTACAGATCCAATTCTTCTAATCACCTTATATGGCCCAATCAAACGTGGACTTAATTTGCCTTTCTTACCGAAACTGAAGACTTTCCTCCACGGGGATACTTTCAAAAACACCTTATCACTAGCTTGAAATTCAATTTCTTTCTGTTTCAAATTCGCATAGGATTTTTGTCTATCCGTAGCGACCTTCAAACAACCACGAATCACTTTTACTTTCTCTTCAATTTCTCTGACTAAGTCAACCTCGTGTATCTAATTTTCTCTGAGTTCGGTCCAATACAAGGGTGTTTGACACTTATGCCCATACAAAGCTTTATAAGGCGCCATTTTCAAACTCGACTGATAACTATTATTGTAGGTAGACTTTACCAATGGTAAGTACCTTCCCAACTGCCTTGAAACTCAAGAACACAGCACTGCAACATATCTTCAAGAATCTGAATTACTCTTTTCGAATGATCGTTGGTTTGTGGGTGAAAAGCAATACTAAAATTTAGTTCCACCCCCAACGCTTCTTGCAACTTTTTCCAAAATCATGGTGTGAACCTAGGATCTCTGTCTGAAATGATCGATAAAGGTACCCCATGAAGTCTCACAATTTCAGAAACATACAAATTGGCCAATTTCTCAAGTGGATAATCGGTACACACTGGTATAAAATGAGCCGACTTAGTTAGCCTATCAACCACAACCCATACAGCATCTTTCTTCTTTGGCATCTACGGTAATCCAGACACAAAATTCATGGTAATACGGTCCAATTTCCACTTGGGAACCATCACGGGCTGAAGTAAACCCGAAGGTACTTAGTGTTCGGCTTTCACTTGCTGACAAATTAAACACTTAGAGACAAACTCTGAGATGTCTCTTTTCATTCCCAACCACCAATACATTTTCTTCAAATCATTATACATTTTCACACTACCCAGGTGGATAGACAAACAACCACTATGTGCCTCTTGCAAAATCTTCTGAATAAGCTCTTTATCCTTAGGTACACAGATTCTCTCTCGGAACATCAAATAACCATCGGTACCAATCCACAAATCTGATTCAATACCCATCGTACACTGAGTTATCTTGGCTTATAACTCTTTATCACTTTTTTGAGTTTTACAAATCTCTTACAGAAACATTGTCTAGCTCTTAACTGTGCTATGACTGAACCATCATTAGCCACAGACAACTGGGTATTCATAGCCCTCAAGGCAAACAATGACTACCTACTCAAAGCATCGACGACCACGTTCGCCTTCCCCGGGTGATAGTCGATCACCAACTCATAATCCTTTATCAACTCTAACCATCTCCACTACCAAAGGTTTAACTCCTTTTAAGTCATCAAATACTTTAAAATTTTATGGTGAGTGAATACCTGACATTTCTCGCCATACAAATAATGTCTCCATATCTTCAATGCGAACACGATGGCGGCCAGCTCTAAATCGTGTGTCGGATAGTTTTTCTCATGTGACTTTTGTTGTCTCGAGGCATAAACTATTACCTTGCCTTCTTGTATAAGCACACACCCCAATCCATTTAAGGATGCATCGTTATACACAACAAATTCCTTTTCCAGTTTTGATTGCACTAAAACTGGGGCTTCAGTCAACATTGCTTTTAGTTTCACAAAACTCTGTTGGCACTTCTCTGTCCATTCGAACTTGACATCTTTCTGTAGCAATCTCATCATCGGAGTAGAAATCATGGAGAATCCTTTAACGAATCATCTGTAGTATTCGGCTAAGCCCAAAAAGATCCTAATCTCTAACATTCCTCAACGGTTTTCAATCAACGATAGCCAATATCTTACTCGGGTCAACTCTAATTCCATCATCTAACATGATGTGGCCCAAGAATCTAACTTCTCGAAGCCAAAATTCACTTTTACTAAACTTAGCATACAACTGCTTATCTCTTAAAGTTTGTAAGACAGTTCTCAAATGCTCCGCACATGCTCACTTTTATTACGAGAATAAATTAATATATCATCGATAAAAATAATAGTGAACTTATCCAAGTACGGTCAGAAAATACGATTCATTAAATCCATAAACATGGTGAGAGCATTTGTTAAGCCAAAGGCATGACAAGAAACTCATAGTGACCATACCTCATCTGAAATGTAGTTTTCGGTACATCTTGTTCCTTAACTCTCAGCTGGTAATAATCGAATCTCAGGTCTATCTTAGAAAACACTATAGCTCCTTTCAATTGGTTAAACAGATCATCGATCCTTGGAAAAGGATACTTGTTCTTCACAGTCACCTTGTTGAGCTATCTGTAGCCTGTACATAACCTCATCGACCCATCTTTCTTTTTCACAAAAAGTACTGGAGCACCCCACGAAGAATAGCTCGGTCTTGAAAAACCATTATCCATTAACTCTTGTAGCTGAACCTTCAACTATTTTAACTCTAATGGTTCTATCCTATACGGGGCAACAGAAATAGCATACCAGGGACCAACTCAATACCAAACTCGACTTCCCTAGTTAGAGGCAATCTGTGTAACTCCTCTAAAAACACATCTGGATACTCACATACCACTGGTACTAACTCAATCTTTACTTTCGACACTTGATTATTCAACACAAATACGAGATAAGACTCATACCCTTTTCTTATACATTTCTCAGTCGCCAAAGAAGAAATCACAACAGGCAAGCTATTTGATTCACCTGATTCAACCCAAAGGATATCCCCATTTTCACATTTCAGTTCAATAAATTTTCTCTCACAATTTTCTATCACATTATGAGCTACTAACCAGTCCATACCAACAATCACGTCAAATTCATCAAACGGTAGCAGCATAAGATTAGCCGAAAAATAATGACCTCTAATTGTCAAGGGACAATTTCTACACACTTGGTCAACTAGCACATGCTTGCCAAAAGGGTTTGACACTTTAACCACAAATTTGGTAGACTTAACACGTATATTAATACCAAAGACCAATTTGATACAAACATACGAATGGGTAGACCCTGAATCAATCAAAGCAACAACAGAGATATCATGAAGAGAAAAAAGTACTCGTAATCACATCTGAGGATGAAGCCTCTTCATGAGCACGAATGGCATAAGTCCTTATAGGAGCCTTACCCTCTGATTTCACAGTGGAATCTCTAGGTGCACGTCTACTGCTAACCCTACTTCCCATGTTCTTATGTGGTCTACCTCTAGAAGGAGCATTACTCGCTCGCACATCTTACTTTTTGTCTTTCTCATCCATATCAAGACAGTTTCGAATGAAGTGGTCTAGTGAACCGCACTTGAAACAGCCTCTATCATTTCCTTGACACTCACTGAAATATTGTCTACCACACTGCGAATACTCCTATTTATTTTGTCGAGCACTACCAACACTCAAAATAGAAGTGGTTTGAGCTTCAGACGTCGCGTACTACTTATTCTTATTTCTACTCAAGAATCCCGCTAAAGCATTTGATTGGAAAGTGAATTCTCCCGATTTCTTGGATAAGAACTGAAATAATTTTCCCAACTGTCTTTTCTTTGAGTCACGAGACTCAATATCAGCCTTCCTTTTCTCTTTGGCCAATTCCTCGGCCTTGCAAGCTCTCTCAACGAGCACCACAAACACTTTTAATTCTAGGATGGCAACTAATAGTCGAATGTCTTCATTTAATCAGCCATCAAACCTCTTACACATGATGGCATCGATGGATACGTACTCCCAAGCATAGTTATTGAGCCTTACAAACTCACGCTTATACTCGGTTACCGTCATTCGGCCTTGTTATAGCTCAAGGAATTCCTTTTTTTTTTGTCTATAAACCTCTAACTAATATACTTTTTTCAGAATTCCTCTTGGAAAAACTCTTATGTAATCCTTTCCCTTGGTACAACCGACACAAGGGTGTTCCACCATTGGTAAGCCAAGCCTCGCAAGAGTGACACAACACACTTCATGCACTTCTCAGGTGTGCAAGACAATTCATCGAATACCCTAATGGTATTTTCTAGCCAGAACTCTACCCTCTCTAGGTCATCATCTATATTCGCTCTAAATTCCTCAGCCCCTTGCTTCCAAATTCTGTCAACAGGAGGCTTTTCCCTTCTTAACATCTCCACCACTTAGGGAGCTATAGGGGCAGGCTAAGGTATTGGAAGGGGTGGAGGAGGCAAAATGTTCGGGTGTGTACGAACAAAATCTGAATACCAAGCATTCATCATGTTGAAAAAGGATTCTCTAGCCCCTCCGCCCTAACTCAGTGTCACGGGCCCAATTTCGACTAACGCGGTCCCTTCTACGGGAGCCGGCACATTACTTTTGACATCATCTGCCACTACTTCGTTGAGAACTATTTACTATATAAAAACACATTTTAAATTGTCAAGAGTCATCACACTATCATAATTCATATATGGCATGTATAGCTAGACTCGTACACACGCTAGGTTAGTCCGAGAATTGACTGAACCATAGCTCTAATACAACTAAATGTAACACCCCTTACCCGTATCCGATGTCGGTACAGGGTATGAGGTGTTACCTTACTTAAACACATACAAACATATAATTATGAGTAGTAAAAGTTTATTCAAATTCAAAACTTTTCAAACTTTCTCTCAACGTCCTTAATAAGGGCCTACAAGGCCCAAAGCACACTTTAGAAATAGTTCGGGCACACGCCCATGTGACCTAATAACATGGCCATGCTGAAGGACCGTGTAACTCACACGGCCTCAGCAAAGAGGGACACGCCCGTGCCCCTTGCCCGTGTGGATTTATTTTTCAATTTTCACCTACAGGGGTTTTCACACAGCTTGGCACACACCCGTGTCAATGGCCCGTGTCCCCCACACAGTCATGACACACCCATGTCTCAGCCCGTGAGCAAAACCTTAACATTATGTTTCTGACGTCATCAATCATTTAGGGTCACACGGCCAAGGCACACGCCTGTGTTCAAGGCCATCTGGAAATTCTAAATTTTCACATTCAAGGTGCAGCCTTAACACGGCCTGGGCACATGCCCATGTCCTATGGTCGTGTCTTCCACACGATTGAGACACACGACCGTGTCCTTGTAACATCCAAAAATCTAGGGGTCTGTAATATTTGTGTAAATGCATGTTATGTTGCTATTGTGTGTTGTTTAAGAGTGTTTAGGGGCCCTAAGGAGGCCTGGGGTCGAATTTGAACCTTGGTAAAAATTTGGGTGTTGGGCACTTCAGTGGGGTAAACTAGTATGAGCAGGACTTAAACTTGATTGGTTTCATTTTTTAACACAAGGATGCTTGTGGCACTGTGGTGTGGCATCACAAGGGGAGCTTGGAGGAAGGGAGTTCGAGTCCCTTTGGCTACAAAGTGTGGCTTTTATTTTTTGCCCAAGGTGGAGAAGAGGTGGAGTTGGCGTGAGACTCTACCAGGGAAGATTTGAATTGGTCAAATCTGTTTGAATGAGTGATGGAGAGGGTTTGGTGAAGGAAATCGGGGAGTGAATCGTATGATTTTGTGAATGTGGGGTTTGTGTAGGAGGAATTTTGGCCAAAGTTTGGGTCTTCTTGGATATACACATTCGGTCAAGGGAGGTGGTGCCGAATTTCACTAGAGTTTCCTCAGCCTTCTTGCATTTTGTGCATTTTTTTCTCCCCAAAGACATTTCGGGTCTGTTACTCTTTTCTTTGTTTTTCTCTGCTGATCGAATTTATCTACTCCCTCTATTCTCCAAATTTGAAGTTATTTTCTTCTACTCCTTGCTAATTAGTCGAACTCTCCCCTACTTATCTTTTTCTTTCTTTTTGTTCATTCCTATCACTCTCTGGCTAGTCTCTTCTTGGCCGAAACCTTAACCTCTCAGGTGACTCCTTCTCATTTCTCTTTCGAATACCATCTTTGCACTTGTGTTGCTATCCACTTCTTGGCCGAAACCCCTATTTCTTTTCCTTCTAATCGTCAAGAGGTGGACTCATTCTTTCTTGCCTTTCGATTTTCATTGCGGGTTGCCTCAAAGCTGAATAGTGGTCTTGTGTTTGGCTGTTGTACCGAATCTCATCTTCTCATTCGGCTCAAATCTGATCTAAGGTTAGTAGTGCTCTCCTGCTGGATCTGTGTATTGTTCATTTTTTTTCGCATTACTGAAAGCCAAAAATCTCACCTTGTTCTTTTGTCTAAGGCCGAATCAGAAGAGCATTGGCATACACTCTCATCTTTCTTCTAGCCTCTAGTTTTCGAAAGTGGTTTGGTAAGTAAAGTCTACGGCCAAATATGGTTGATGGTGTTGTACTGTTTGGTTGGCTATTGTTCAAGCCAGAAAGGTGTTGTTAATATCTGTTATTGTGTCAACCACTGCTAGGGTCTCGAAGTGCTTTATCAGAGGAATAATCAAACCCCTATCCTTTTTAGTAGAAGTCTCGGATTGTTGGTAAGTGATATAGATTATTCGTCAATCACAGTACTTGGTTGAAGTTGTTAAATGTATTTTAGACTAACTATTAACCGAATGTATCATTTGGTGCCTCGGGGAGAACCGTGTTTCGTACTCCAAATCAAATGTGTAATCTCACACCGTCACCATGTAGTTTCGTAAAACTCTACAATGTTGGTAAAACTGAAACACTGTTACCTGCATGATTAATAATTCAAAATACTGCATGGGACCGAATAACTCGCTTTAATAACCTCAGTGTTAAATTTACTAAAATCATTGTTAACCGGTTAGGCAACCAAAATGCCCTTGGCGGGCCGATTTACCAAAATGCCCTTGATGGGCCGATTTACCAAAATGTCTTAGTGGGCCAAATTACCGAAATAACCCTAGAGTGTAAATTACCGAAATACCTTGGATGCGAAATTACTAAAATACTGTCGCTGGGTTGAATGACTATTTTACCTTCAGTGTTCTCTAATAATAATTGTATGTTTACATTACCCTATTATATGTTGCATTGTATCATGATTGCATGGAGGCGGGTTAATGAATGAAGAGCAGTGTAGCATGGTGGCATTTCCACAATATAAATATATGTTTACATAATTATGATTCCGGTGGCTCAGCCATAAATATTCCGTGATTAGCAGCTTGGCTGCGATATTGGCATGATCGACGGGGTGGGTTAACTTGATCCCCACAGGTGTGATTGACTGGTCGGGGTGTGTTGGTTGGATTGGGTTGGGTTGCACTACTTCACTTGCAGTTTCATGATTATAGGGCTTAGGCCCAAACTGATGTCTTATAGGCTCGGGCCCAATGAATGCAATATAGGAGATTACACACTTAGTTCTCGTAACTCACCCCTTTTCTTTAATCTCGCAGGTAATCCCCAACGATAGAGGACTTGGAGCCGCGGAGGACTAAGTGGTGGCCATACGTCTTGAACTCTAGTAAACATCCGATTTGATTTAAATTAAGATTTTATTTAATTTTGGGTTATTATTGTAATAAGGCCTTTGGACTTAAATTTTCTTTTAAACTTTCATTTACGTTATTATTATTATCATTAGATGTTTAATATGGGAGTTTTTTTTCTAAAACTTTAATAACTGTTTTCCAAAATATCACGTTTCTACAAATATTTCAAGTTTGATTTTCATAACAAAGGCAATTGTCAAGTTAATTACAACTTTTGTAAAATGAACACCGAGTAAATTGGATTTTTTATAAACAAACAACATAACTCGGAGTTTTCAAAAGAGATGCAACCATTTTCAACGAACGCATAGTTTTAAACAACCTTTCTATGTGAGACGCTAGATCTGGTCATAACGTCTAGGCTGGGTTTGGGGTGTTATAGTCTGAACCCGTGTGGTTACTACTGGGCATTCTATTTTATCAAATTAAGGTGCAGGGGACACACGGCCGGACTACTCACCCATAGGGCAGACCGTGTGTGATAGACACACGCCTGTGTGTCTGCCCGTGTGGAAAAAACAAGGCTATTTACCAAGCCCTTTTGCCACCCTTACTTGCACCAACATAAGCCACAACCAAGACATACACACATCAAGGCCACTACACTCCATTCACATGCAAAACTTATTGCATACTTTATCAATCCAATTATGAAAAACACCATCATTTGCATAAATCAACAACAAATATTAGCCATTATCCATGGCATCAGAAAAAATAGATCAACTTCATAATAAGCCAACACATATAGCCAAAACAATATGACACTTAACAAAAAGACCCAGTCCCTATACATGCCATACTCAAAATGATAAATCTAACTATAACAAATGTTCAGATTGATAATGTGATCGAGCCTCCGACACCCTTTGATCCCCGAGCTAGCTTGGCGATACTATAAGAAAATGGAAAAGAGAGGGAGTAAGCATAAAGCTTAGTAAGTGGCATGTAAATAAGTAACAACATTAACCATGCATCTTTAAACACATAGCATATTATAAACTAGCACAACATTCTTGATTTAACAATGGTAGATTTATTACATTTTTACACATCATAAGTATAAGCCAAAGATTACAAGATCATCTCGAATTCATTCTCGTAGATAGAACTTTCTCAATTTCATCCTTACCATTAAGACATCATAACTAAGCTCATATCTCATGAGTTTTGAGTAAGAACCTGTACCACTCACAACATGATTATACCCTTTCATATCATTATCATAAACTTTAAATAACTCGCGGAACCATTTGGAATACTAAAGGATATCCGATAAGCCTCACACAAGAGAGTAAAATGTCGATGCCTTGTCCCAAACATGGTCTTACACTGGCTTACATGTCGAGGCCGATGCCATGCCCCAGACATGGTCTTACACTAGCTCTCGTCTCAATGCTGATGCCATGTCCTAGACATGGTCTTACACTGGCACTCATAATGTGACTGATGCCATGTCCCAGACATGGTCTTACACTATCACACATATCAATGCAGATTCCATGTCCCAGACATGGTCTTAAACTGGCTCTCATAATGTGGCCGATGCCATGTCCCAGACATGGTCTTACACTAGCACACATATCACCCAAATGTCATAGCGTGGATATCCAATCTATTCCTAATGTTCAACAGGGAGTATACCACATCAAATTTCATCATGCATATTCATAACAGTAATCAAACACTTTATGCAATATCAATTGTTTAATGCATAATAATAATAGAGTTGTATTATTTACGTACAAATTACCTCGGTATACAAAATATGGGCGACTAATTCGATTTAGTCCAATAGCTTAGTTTTCCCACGGTCTGGGTCTTGACTCTGTTTTTATTGATCTATAATGAAAAATTCACTTATTTAATCACTACATTAATCTAGACAATTTATAATTCATACCTGGGCAAAATTACCATTTTGCCCCTTAACTTTTACATAATTATGATTTTGCCCCTAGGCTCGTAAAACTATTTTAATCAAATTTCCTCCTTTAAGAAGCCTAGCCTTGTATCAGCTCACAATTTCTATTATTTCACACATTTACCACCTATTTTACAAACTTCACAAAATGGTCCTTTTAGGTGTTTTCATGAAAACCCCTTTCACAAAAGTTGTTTATTTAACAACCAAGATTCATTTTCTTCCATAAAATTTTAGCAAAAAAAATGAATACTCACATGGTAAAACCCTAGACTCTCAACCATTTTGCAAAATAGTCCCCTCATTAGCTAGATTAAGCTATAGGGGTTCCAAAAACACAAAAATTAACAAAAACAACCCCCAAAATCAGTTACTTGCAAGAGAAAAGCTTGGCTGACATTTTAGCTCTCAAAACCCCACATTTTTACTAAAAATTTCGGTGGTGAAGAGAAGATGATAGCCTCCTCTCTTTTCGTTTTATTTTTTTATTAAACAAGTCACCTAGTGTCACCTGATTTTGACCATTTTATGACGTTGTCTCCAATTAAAAATTCCATGTCCAGCCATCATAATTTTATTGGTCTATTTACTCAATAAGGACCTCTACGTTAGTGTTCCATAGCTATTTAACACCTTTAGCTTGTAGAACAAAACTTTCGCACTTTATGCGATTTAGTGCTTTTCCAAAATTAAGCATGAAATTACTAAAATTAATTTTCCAAAATTTTCAAACACTAATATAATCATGCCATGACACTTGAAATAATATTAAAATAATTTCTCTGACCTCAGATTTATGGTCTCGAAACCACTATTTTGACTAGGCCCAAAACCGAGTTGTTACATTATTTGTGAAAAAGAAATATGGTATATTACGATTATGTATTAACTATCGACAACTGAACAAGTTAACTATCTAGAATACGTATCCTCTACCAAGGATTGACGACCTATTTGATCAGTTCAAAGGTACAACTTTCTTTTCTCAAATTGAATTGAGATCTAGGTATTATCAACTCAAAGTAAAAGAATCTAATGTTCCCAAGACTGCTTTTAGGACTCATTATGGACATTATGAGTTTCTTGTCATGCCTTTTGGGTTAACAAATGCATCGACAGCCTTCATGGATCTTATGAATTGTGTCTTCCAGCCTTTCCTTGATTAGTTCATCGTTGTATTAGTCGATGACATCCTAGCATATTCCAAGACAGAAATTGAACATGATGGACATTTGAAGGTGGTCCTACAGATACTTCATTAGAAGTGACTTTTTGCTAAACTTAGTAAGTGTGAATTCTGGTTGAAGGAAGTTATGTTTTTGGGTCTCATGGTATCAGTTAAAGGTATTCACATATATCTCAAAAATGATGAAGCCATCTTAGATTGGAAGAAACCAAAGAATGTCTTAGAGATTTGGAGTTTTCTAGGTCTTTTCGGGTATTATCGAATGTTTGTTGAGGGGTTTTCCTTAATAGCGGCCTCATTGACTAAGCTGTTGAGGAAGAACACTCCATTTAAATGGGGAGTAAAGCAACAAACTAGTTTTGAAAAGTTAAAATCCATGTTGACAGAAGCTCTCGTCCTAATTCAATCAGAATTTAGAAAGGAGTATGTGGTGTATAGTGATGCTTCGCATGTTGGGCTTGGATGTGTCCTAATGCAATATGGTCAGATTGTAGCCTATGCCTCGAGAGAACTTAGGCCACATAAATGTAACTACCCCACTCATGATTTGGAGTTGGCAGCTGTTATCTTTGCTCTTAAAGTATGGAGACATTATTTGTATGGTTAGAAGTGTATTATCTATACTGATCACGAAAGTCTCAAATATCTTCTTACCCAAAAGGAACTTAACTTGAGGCAATGTAGATGGATTGAGTTGTTGAAAGACTATGAATGTATGATCGAGTTTCACCCTGATAAGGATAATGTAGTGGCCGATGCCCTAAGTAGAAAGGCAATGTCTGACTTAAGGGCTATGTTTGCTTACTTTAGTCTGTATGATTATAGGGGTATCTTAGTTGAATTGGAAGTAAAGCCTGTTTGGGTTCAAGAAATCAAAGATAAGTAGAGTTTGGATGAAACTCTAACACCTCAATTTAAATTATGTTGGAGATGGGTTGACTGAGGACTTTGGGATTAGTTATGATGGAATTTTGTGTTTCAGAGGAAGGTACTGTACGTCCAACAATCAGAATTTCAGACATTCTATACTTCAGGAAGCACATAGCAGCCCTTATGCTATGCATCCTGAAAGTACTAAAATGTATCGTGACTTGAGAGAAGTGTATTGGTGGCCGAGTCTTAAACGTGAAGTAACAAAATTTGTATCAAAGTGTTTGACTTGCCAACAAGTTAAGGCTGAGCATCAGTTTCCATCAGGGTTCGTCCAACCAATTCGAATTCCAAAGTGGAAGTGAAGAGAGTGACAATGGACTTTGTTAGTGGGTTGCCTTTGACACCTACAAATAAAGATTTGGTTTGGGTCGTAGTGGATAGATTGACGAAGTTCACCCATTTCATTCATGTTCGCACTGATGAAGACCTAGATTTCATGGTGTGCCTATAACAGCCTATTTTTTAGTGGGGTCAGAAATAATGGTTTCGGAGCCACAAATCCGATGAGTAAGTTCATAAATATTATTATTTAATATTTACAAGTCAAATATGGTATTAAAATAAATTTACAATTTACAATTTATGCTATTCGAATGAATAATTAAGTTCAAGTGGTAAGACCCTAAAGTCAAGTGGTTTTAGAAAATGAGGTATCGGGATCTCATTTCTATAAACCGAGTCATAAATATTTTTTTAAATATTTATGGAATGTTATTAAGGTTGTATTAAATTTTCGTTAATAAATTTTAATGTTTGGATAGTTAATTAAGTAAAAAGGACTAAATCGTAAAAGTTGAAAAAGTCAATCGCTATTAGTTTAAAGGTGTTAATTGATTAAAGAATTATAATTGGATGGCCTTAATGGATAAATTAACCATCCTTAAAATAATGGGATGGTTTGATGCTTTAATTTCTTTTAATTTTAATGTTTTATATGTTATTGTTATTAATAAAATAAAGTAAAAAGGTTAATATATAAATAAAACAAAAGTGGCCATCTTCAACCTTTAATTTTCTTTTTTTTATCCGAAAGCCATAGCCAAAGGAGAAGTTAAGTTCGGCCATGCTTCAATTTATGCATGATAAGCCATTTTTCACCCGTTTCTAATAATTTTTATGTTTTTGAGATCGTTACAACTAGGTCCAGCTAGCTCATACCTTCGCTTTTTAAACTATTAAAGATTTTGAATGTTGCCTGTAACAGCTCGTTTTTAGTCAAAACAGAATAGTGGTTTTGGGACCAAAAATTCAAAGTTGAAATATTTATTTTATTATTATTTTAATGTCTACAGCATGAAAATATGATTGTGTGAAATTTTCGTTAAGAATTTTATCATTTGAATGCTTAATTCGGTAAGAATGACTAAATCGCATAAAATGCAAAAGTGATGTTCTATTAGCTAAAGCTGTCTAATAGCTATAGAACTTTAAAGTAGAGGTCCTTATGTGGTAAATAAATCATTTTTAGTGTTAGTGGACTGTAACACCCCAAACCCGGCCTATGCACTAAGCCCGGATTTTGGCATGCCACACAAATTGAACGTGCATTCAAATCATCAACGATGTAGGAAATCAAATCTTCAAAATGATTAAGAGAATGAATTTATCAAAAATCGAGGTTTATTTGAAATCCATGATTAAAAACACAAGAGTTTATCATTTGATTTACTGAGTAGTAGTTGATTAAAATTTTAAATTTATTTAGTCGAAATATTTCACCAAGAGTTTTAAAAGAATTTCCTAAGTTTCATGATATTTAAGAAAAACCTTTATTTTATGCGAGAGTTTTAGAAAACATTTATGAAAACTAAATCACCTAATTTAGGAAAACTAAAACATAATAAAATCCATCCGCATAATAAAAACCATGAAAATAATTAAAGAGGCCTTATTACATCGCAATTAAAATAGTACTTAAATGAAAATAATTAATGAAGTTTTAAAGTTATATAAACCATCATTTGTAGTATGGCCTCCACACGAAGTCATCTCTGACCCAAGTCTCCATCAATTATTATTACCTGAGAAGGGTAAGAAAAATGGGGTGAGTTACTTAGAACTCAATGTGTAACCCACTTACCGTATTCACTGGGCCAAAACCATATAAACATATAATTGGGCTTGAGCCCATTTTGTAAATGTTCAATATATATAAATCAAGTATAAAAAAATAATAATGCATGTGATATGCAATTCCCAACCAAGCCTAATTTCCATCCGCAACACACCACCAGTACCAACCATCACACCTGTGGGGATCAAGTCAACCCACCCCGCCAACACACTAGGTGCTTTAAGCCAATTATAATATTTGTGGCAACAGGCCATTTGTAATATTTGTGGCAACAGGCCATTTATAAGATTTGTGGTAACAGGCCATTTATAATATTTGTGGCAACAGGCCATTTATAATATTTGTGGTAGAACCACCAATCTAGATTTTGGGCAACAGGCCATTGTGGCAGAGTCACCGATCAAGATTTTTGGCAATAGGCCTTTCTTCTCTTCATCAATTATCTCAACCCATGCAGTCATGTATATATATATATATATATATATAATGCATAACAAAATATTCATAAGGTAATTTTAACAAAAACCCATATTACAATTTATCAATTTGGCCCATTTCATTTCATATCACATTTAGCTCATATATTAATATCACTTTTGGCCCATAAAACAATGTATTTCAATTTGGCCCATAAAGCAACATATTTCAATTTGGCCCATAAAACAACATATTTCAATTTGGCCCATAAAACAACATATTTCAATTTGGCCTATAAAAGGGTATTTTCGTAATTTGGTCCATAGGGACATTTCATAATTCGGCCCATTTAACACATGAGGCCTTTTCACAATTTCCACACTTGGCCAACTTGTCAAAATAATAACATAGCCCAAAATATCACTTTCTTTAACAAAATAGCCCATTAAGGGCAAATCCGTAATTTTTTCCACAACCTCAATTTCAGTTTCATGCATTCACATAAAAAGTGTTAATATAACGTATTTTCTAATTTTATCAGATTTACGATTATTATTTTAACGCTTACGGTATAGTATAACCCATGAGATAAGTGTGAAGTTACACACCTGATTACGGTGAGAACTATACTTTCTCGCTCGTCGATATCTAAACACGCATCACGATGGATTAGAAGACTAATATTTAATATAAAACTATTCTAATGATTTACGATCTAGATCCTTACCCTCGGAATCTCGAATGACAACTATTTGCTATTTCTCTCCGATCAATGGTTCAGAACCACGAACAAACAATGGTTCGAGGGTACGTACGACTTCAAATATTTGATTTTCGTCGGATAAGGGTCCACAATCCGGTGGAAAATCTCGTATTGCCGAAACAGCCCTTTGTTTGAATCTAGAGGGAATAGCGAATCCACCCCTCTTCCAAACACTATTCACAACCCTTTTTGAACCTATCTTGTTTGCCTTCATTGACAAATAAATGTTAGTCAAACTAATATTCCCTTATCACCACCAATTGATTTTAAGAGCGAAATCGGCTTACCACAGGATTCTTTCGTTCAAAAGGTGAAGGTCGATTGATAGAGTCCCTATGATAGAATCGATTAATCAATACAATCTTATCAAAATAGAAAGATAAAAATCCCTTTTCGAAATGATCCCTTACCTTGACTGATGAAATCTCCTTTTTCCACTCGATCTATAATAGCTATGATCAACTAAAGTTGTAGAAAAGAAATCGGCACTCCACTATATCACTACAAATAAAGAATGATTTGATTGGAGGAGAAAAGATTAAAAATAAAAAGAAAGATTCAGCTATGATAAAACAAAGGAGAGAAAAGAATGATTCGGCTATGGAGGTAGTCTAACATTCGGCCAAAGGAGAAGAAAATGTTGAAAGTATGGTTGAAAAGAAAATTGAATGATGAAAGAAAGAGAATAAGGATGAGAGGTTTATGATTTAATTTTCAAAGTAAAAGAATAGCAAAGGGAGAGAGTTTGAAACAATGGTGCATTCGGCCAAGGGAGAGGAGAAAGAGATGATGTTTGTGTTCTATGTTTTAGGCACTAGATGAGAACACAAAATGGGATACTTGAGTGATTAGCAAAAATGACCAAATGGTAAAAAAGAAATGACTAAATGAAACCCAACAAACTTGTTTCCTCCAAGCTCAAGACACATTCGGCTATGGGAGAAAGAAAAAGAGAGGAAAGATGTTTTGGAAGAGCAAAAATAAAAATAAAAATTTTGACCAAAAGAAATCCTAACAAGCTACCATCCTAACCCCATACTAACCACCAAAATTTAGCTCCCCCCATAGTCCATGAAACCGTCCAAATACATAGACACTAAACCAAAGTTTTGCCATCAAAAACTTTCCAAGACAATCACCATACATTAAGCCTTGTGTTTCCCCATTACCTTAAATCATGAGATTCTTTTCCGTAAATTTTACTTACCTTTTCCATTCGTCTTCTTGCCATAAAATGATATCCAACTCATCCTAATCCTTATCCATGACCGACACATTGGAAGAGGAAACAAAATAAAAATAAAACTCAAATGCACACCAAGGATTCGAACCTCTTCTGTAACATCCGAGATTAGGGGTTATGCGTTTGTGCATAATTCATGAGTAGTAGGTTTTGGCAGTGTTTGGAAGTGAATTAAGGGTTTTTAAAATCCTAGGATGGAAGAGAAAGCTTTGGACAATTATTGGTTTTTAAGTTAAAAACAAGAAGTGATGTGGAAAAGTGGCAAGGGATGCCACCTAAGGTGCAAGGGTTATGGCAACAAGTGAAGTACTTTGAGGGAAGAGGTTCGAATCCCATTGTGTGCATTTTTGCTTAATAGCATATTTACTGTGATATGTGGTGTGCATTTTTAGAACCTTGGAAATGTAAGGAAATGTATGGAAATGTATGGAAATGTAAGGAAATGTATGGAAATGTATGGAAATGTATGGAAATGTATGGAAATATAAGGAAATGTATGGAAATGTATGGAAATGTAAGGAAATGTATGGAAATGTAAGGAAATGTAGAGAAATGTAAGGAAATGTAGGGAAATGTCCTGGAAATGTAAGAAATGATTTAGAAATGTTAAGTTTCAAAAAAAGGAAAGTGAACATTTTGGAAACTTAGAAATGTTAAGTTAAAAGAGGAAAGTGAACATTTTGGAAATGCTAAGTTAAAAAGAGGAAAGTGAACATTTATGGAAACTAGGAAAATGATTTAGAAATGATTCAAAAGAGGAAAGTGAACATTTATGGAAACTAGGAAAATGATTTAGAAATGATTCAAAGAGGAAAGTGAACATTTCGAAACTAGGAAATGTAAGGAAATGTCAAGTTTAAAAGCCAAATGAAAATTTTGGAAACTTAGAAATGACTTAGAAATGTCGAGTTTTAAAGTTTAAAGAGGAAATTAAGGCAAGGTGGCCTTAAGAGAAAAGTATGTGAAATTTGACACACAAACAGGCTTGGAAAAGTGGCTCAAGATGCCACTTAGGGCCTCTGGAAATGGCGCCACATGCAAGTGTATTTGGGCGAGGGATCGAGTCACTTAAGAAGCAAATAAAAGAAGTTTTATTTTGCTACAAAGAGCGAGAGGTGGACGGCATGAGGGCTCTTAAAAGAGGAGTTTTATTTCCTTTAGAATTTCAAGCTAAATAGGAGATAAATAATAGATTTAATTATCATTATTTTAGGAGATAATTGTTGGATTAATTCTTTTAATAAAGTGATAATTCAAAGGATAAAGTTATCAAAATAGAAGAGTGGTGGCCAAGTAAGGGATTCGAGTAGTAAATTCACTATAAAAGGAAAAGAGAGGCCATTCAAAGATTATTTTCTCTTCCTTGATAACCTCTCGCGAATTCTCTTAGGCAACTATTCTTTTCTTCTTCATTCTTCTCCTCTCAATATTCCAAAAGCCGAAACTTGTGTGACTACTCTCTAGGTCTTAAGCCGAATCTTTGAGGACTCAAGAAAAGGGGGCTGTCGATTACAAAAATTAAGGGTAAGGTCAGTAGTTATCGATTTTCATTCTTTTCCTTTTAAGATTAAAGCCGAAACTAGGAAATCTAACCCCATTATTGTGTTAGTCAAAACTTGGAAAGAAGGCTCTTCGGGATTTACTAAGTGTCGACTACAAGGAAGGAGAAGTTCTTTTCCCGAAGGTACACCATAGGCCGCGTGTTCCCTAGTTATTTGGTGAATTTCAGGATTTAAAATCCACAAGGTAAGACATGCGAATATTCAGACAAGGCCTATTTTTGGTGTTTTAGATCTAGTTCATATTTATTCAAAAGCAGAAACTAATTTGTTAAAGTGATTTAAAGCTTTGCCAAATACAAGAAAGAGTATAGTGAAGATTTCGGGATTTGGCACCAAGGTAAGTTTTAGTGTACTAATCCTACTAGGATTTGGATTTATGGCCGAATGGCTTACTAAGTATTAAATGATTGATTAAATGTAGAGATTTAAGATCTAAGGCATTAGATCGAGCTTTCCTGGATTTGAATTGGAAACCTTGCTTAATCGGTGTGTACCCACACTAAATCTCAATAGATTTACTGGTTTTAATTCATTATATGTGTTAATATGAAAGTGTAAGAATATGGCTAAGGTACTGTGTGTACCCTACTCTAAGTTTTAATATGTTCATGGCTATGTTTTAAATTAAATGTGCATGTTTATAAGAATGTGAATATGGCTAAGGTACCATACTATGGTACAAAGTACTATGGTACTGTAACACCCCAAACCCGGTCAATACACCACGACTCGAATCTGGTATGCTACGGGGAAAAAGGTTTTGGGTGGTTTAGGTTGAAGTCTAAAAGTCTGATGAAACATTTTGCAAAACTCAGATTTGAGGAAACTTGAGTAGGTTTTGACTAAAATTTATGTTGTATTTGAAAACCCGAGAGCTTTGAAAATTTATCCAAGTGTAGGTAAAACTAATTTATGTCGGTTTGATTTTTAAGTTATTTCATATTATTACTAAAGTATTTTGTCTTAGTAGAAAATCATATTTAAGTTAGAAAAACAATTGAGTTCATTTTGTTCTAAGTTATAGTATGATACCCGATGGTATAGTTTAAAACATCGTTTTGAAGTTTTGAAAACGTTGTCTTTCCAAGTTTTAGCACATTTTAACTCAAGTAGTTTGTTAAAGCATATTATAAATCCAACTTAATCGTAAACAAAACATAATTTAAAAAGGCCATTTACAACCCAAATAAAACCAAATAGTAATAATAAAACTTAAGTACCAAATTTCTTAAAAGTCCGAGCAAAGCTTTATTTCAGTATGGCATGAGCACCTCGAGTCCATCCCGGCTCCATGTCCGCGTCTATGTGTCACCCGAAAAGTCAAAGGAGAGGGTGAGTCGAGTGACTCGATGTGTAAATCCGCTCTAGAAAACAACATGCTAACACACGTCATACAAAGCAACATAATTAATGCAACCCGATCCTAACCATCCATATCGCCTTTTCTACCCCTGTGGTACCAAACCACCGGTGGTGCCAAACCACCGGTGACATACAATCACAATGTGTTACCAAAACACCGTGTTCCAAAGACACAATATCCGTCAATGTGGTGCCAAACCACCGGTGTCCCAAAGACACAATTGTGCTACCAAAGCACCGGTGACCGATCCAAATCCAATGATGGGGCCAACCCATCGTGTGATACCAAATCACTAGCGAGACGATCCCAGTATCTCAAAAGTGGGGCCAACCCACGGTGGTGTTAAACCACGTGGACAAGTCGCAATGAGGTGCCAAACCTCCGTGACCCAAAGTCACAAAGTGTGTTACCAAAACACCGGTGCTCACAAGGCACAAAATATCACCGCTCCCTCCACTCGTATCACCCATCAACATACCACACTCATGTAATCATGCATATCATATAATCATGCATATCATGCTAATATGTCTAATCTCATACCCCATGTCACATATATCCACAACCATGGTATCATATAGATCATCGAGAAACTCATAATAATAATCTTGACTTACCCGAGTCGAAATCATACCCATTAGGGTATCACATCAATCATCAACTGCTTTCATTAATCATCACACGGGTTATCAATTATATTACTAAATGTATGTGTTAGTTTACACACCAATTAGCGAAGGTATTAATCCCTAAAATCGATTTACGTCCCTTGACCACTTCTACAACTCGAATCCTACAATCGGCCAACAAATGGATTAACCATCATACCATTCGGCCACAAGCATTAAACCAAAAAGGGTTTATCAAATAGTCCTTACCTTTCAAACGTTTGGCTTCCTACCAAACTTGAACCACAAAGGTTTCTCCTTTACACACGGCCTCCACCTAAAAAGAAAATCCATTAATCCATTGTGACTTGCTTTAACGAGGCTAAAAGAACGGACTAACAAAATACTCCTCTTACCACCACTTAACAATCGGCTAAAAGAGTTGGAAGACTCCCTTTGATTATTTCCAAAGTCCAAAGATCCTATACGAAAAGATTAAACAAGAAGTTAAACCCTTTTTAACCAATATCGATATCGGCCCTTAACATACCAAGAATTGGTAAAATACCAGAGAGAGAGAAATGGCCATTCGGCCAACACTTACCCACTATCAATCGATTGGAAACCAGCACCTAACAACCACCAATAATCGGCCTACCAACTACTAAGAGAGGACAAGGATTCGCCAATGTGTTTTGGGAAAACGAAAGTAAAGAAAGATGAATGGAGGGTCACCTTCTGTTTTGAAAGGAAAGAAATGAATAAGGTGTGCATAGAAGAAGAAAAGTTTGGCTACTATCCTTCAAGAAAAGAGAAAGAAACATGCTAGGTTCTACTCAAAGATGATGAAAAACAAAGGCTGGTTTGGTTTAAAAGAAATGGTATAGAACAAAGGGAAATCGGCACAAGGTTTATGAAACAAAAGAAGAAGTGAGAAGGAAAGGGTCTCTAGTTTTGGCTTTGCACAATGAAGAGAAGAAGGAAGAAACAAGGTATACTTTCGGCAATAAGGTGCTAGAGGTTTGACAACTAAATTGAAAAAGAAAAGGAGGTAGGAGGGCATTAACTAACAAGGTTTTCAAAAGGAGAAAAATGATAATGGAGTGCTTGGTTGGCTAAAACAAAGAGAAGAAGCAAAACAAAACAACAAGCAATTTCGGCAACACACAGGGTTTCGGTTTCAAAAAATGCACAACAAAATGGGTGAGATTCTACTTAGGCTATTTGCAAGTGAAGAGAATTTTCTTTGCAAGCTTTTGACTAACTAAGAATCACTTGTTGACACAAAGAGAAAAAAGAAAAACTTAATTGTCCCTCCCTAAGACCGAAAATACACCCAAAGGACCAAGGAGTTTGGCACTTCCCAAGCTCCCCCAAACACTCCTCAAAATCGGCCAACCTCCCCCCATTTGCTCTCACACCACCAATTCAAATCCCATGACCAAGTCTCCCTCCTACTTTCACTCTCCACCCCTCTTTTGAATGTGAAGACTAAGTCCAAGCTAGAGTTCAAGTTGCCTTCTACCTCTTCCTCCATGTCGTCCAAAATGAGAGCCAAAAGGGGTGGGATTCTCGCGACTTGAACACAAGACCTCCCCCTTGTAGATGACGCCACACACACACACTCTCCATGTGGCGCATGCTTGCCACCTTGCTAGCTCCTTATTTGTGTTATAAATTCACTTAATTTAATTAAAAACCCCATCTCCTTCCGCTCCTATCCCCCTAAGGCCCAAAAACAAAAATTTTCCACCTACTCAGGTACATTCCTAGCCTTCATCTAAGTCCCGAAACCATACAAACAACATAATAGCTCACCAATAATTATGCAACAATGCCAAAATAAATTAACCCCTTAACCCGTGATATTACAGTTCTACCCCTTAAAAATAATTTCGACCCGAAATTACAGTCGAGAAAGAGTTGCGGTATTGCTTGTCTCATCATATCCTCGGGTTCCCACGCCGCTTCTTCCACGCCATGATTCCGCCAAAGAACCTTAACCAAAGGCATGACTTCCTCGTAGAACCTTCACATCCCGATCTAAAATCATGCAGGCTCTTCCTCCATGGACATATCTGGATTTACCTCGATCTCCTCTCTTTGTTACCACATATGATGGATCGGACGATATCGCCAAGCATCGAAGCGTGGAACACGTCGTGAATCGACTTAGCTCACCGGTAACTCGGTGATATGCAATCGGTCCCACTCGTCTTAATACCTTATACTACCCAATGAACCTCGGACTTAGCTTACCTTTCTTCCGAACCTTAATACTTTCTTCCACGGTGAGACCTTGGAAAACCCGATCTCCCACAAAGAAACTCAATATCTCTCGTTTAAGATCGGCATAGGACTTCTGGGTCAAAGCTTCCTTCAATCGAGCTGAATCAACTTAACCTTGTCTTGGTCTCGAAGAACCAACTCTGGTCCCAATAATCGGCGTTCACTTAGCTCGTCCAACAAGTAGGTGGCGACACTTCCTACCATACAACGCCTCATATGGTGCCATCTTGATGCTCGCTTGGTAGGCATTTGTTGTTGTAGGCGAACTCGATAGCGGTAGATACTCCTCCCAACTACCCTCAAGTCCAATACATAACCTCAAGCATATCCTCCAATATCTCAGATAACTCCTTCCGACGCCTGTCGATCTGCGGATGAAATCTTTGTCTTTGAAATCTAACAGTGTACCCGAGCTCGATGTAACGCCTTCCGAACCTTGACGTGAATCTCGATCCCTATCCGAGATGATCGATCATCGCACCCCGTGCGATCTCACTATCTCTCGATACATACGACTTTGCCAACCTCTGCGGTGAGTAATCCACCCTCACCGGAATAAAGTGAGTGATTTAGTCGGTAGATCCACAATTACCTGATCAATCCTTCTTGCTCGGTGTAAGCGGTAATCCACCGACGAAATCCATAGTTATTCTTTCCCACTTCCACTGTGGAATCTTCACCGGTCAAGCAACCCAGACGGACATCGATGCTCGGCCTTGACTGTGACAAGTCGACACTTACCCACAAACTTCGGTCACCTCCTTTTCGGACCTTACCACAGTAATCGCTCCACGAGATCCTTATACATTTTGCTACCTCCGGGATGCATAGCGTGAGGGCTGCTATGGGCATCTGAAGAATCTTTTGCCTCAATTCAAAGATCTCTCGGCATACAAGCCTTCCCACAAACACAGAACCCCATCACTAGACAAGCTATACCCCTTCAACCCATCATTCTGCACTTGTGTCCTCTGTGCGCTCAAAACCTCATCCAACAACTACTTTTCTCTGATCTGCTCAACCCAAGTAGGCTTAACCTGTAGCTCTGCTAGAATACTCCCGTCGTCATACAAACTCAAGTGGGTAAACAACGGTCTCAAATCCGAAACAACCTTACGGCTCAATGCGTCTGCCACAACATTAGCCTTGCCCGGATGATACTCAATTGAGCAATCGTAGTCTTTTAGTAGCTCAATCCATCTGCGCTGTCTCAGATTCAAGTCTTTCTGAGTCAGAAGGTACTTCAGACTCTTATGGTCCGTATAGACTATCGATCTCTCTCCGTACAAGTAATGCCTCCATATCTTTAAGGCAAATACTACAGCTGCTAACTCCAGATCGTGCGTTGGATAATTTACCTCATGTGGCCTCAGCTGTCGGGATGCGTAAGCCACAACCTTCCCTTCTTGCATCAGCACACAACCCAAACCCGTATGTGATGCATCGCAGTACACTGTAAATTCCTTACCAGCCTCAGGTTGAATCAGAACCGGAGCTTCAGTCAAAATCTTCTTCAACTTGTCGAAGCTCTCCTGTTGCTTCTCAGTCCAAATAAACGGAACTCCCTTTCTCAATAATTTAGTCATCGGTGCTGCAATCAACGAGAAACCCTCTACAAATCTTCGGTAGTATCCTGCCAAGCCCAAAAACTCCGGATCTCCGCTACTGACTTAGGCGGCTTCCAATCCAAAACCGCTTCTATCTTACGGGGGTCCACTCTAATCCCTCAAATTGATACTACATGACCCAAAACGTCACCTCCACGAGCGAACTCGCATTCTTGAACTTCGCATAGAGCTATTTCTCCTTAGAATCGCAATACCACCCGTAAGTGAGCATCATGCTCCTCTTGATCCTTGAGTATACCAAGATGTCGCCGATAAAACCACCACGAATCGATCCGAATCTTCGTTGGAACACCCTATTCATCGAGATCCATGAAAGTCTGCCGATGCGTTAGTCAACCCGAACGGCATAACTAGGAACTCAAAATGCCCATACCGAGTACGCAAATGCCGTCTTACGATATCCACCTCTTTTACCTTCAATGGTGATACCTGACCTTAGGTCGATCTTGAGAAAATCGGCGCCCTTCAAATTGATCAAACAAGTCATCTATCCGAGGCGGTGGATACTTGTTTTGATCGTCACTTATTCGATTAGCGGTAATCTATGCACATCCGCATAGTACCGTCTTTCTTCTTTACAAAAGTACCAAGGCTCCCCATGGTGAAATACTTGGCACGATAAAGCCTCGGTCCAACAATTCACATGTCGAGCCTTAAGCTCCACTAACTCCTTAGGTGCCATCACATGCGGAGCAATGGATCTTGGCGCGAGCTTCACATAATGATCTATCCCGAACTCTACCTCCGATCCGGTGGCAAACCCTAAGCTCCTCAGAAACACATCCACAAATTCCCTAATCGTCTAGAACCGTCTCCACGGTAGACTCCTTAGTTTCAAGGCATACACATGAACCACATACGCTTCACGACCCTTCCCGACCATTTTCTGGCTTTGAGCGAGATACCAAATTGGATGAGATAGTTTCTCCTATTACCGATCGAACTACTTCATCACCTCACCGTGTTTCGAGAACCATGTGCTTAGCAGCATGATCCAACTTCGCTTTGGTGCTTACTCACCACCCATCCCCAAAATCGATCGAACTCCCCAAACGGCGGTTCCATCGGATCGACCTCGAAAGATACCCTTGGAGTTCTAGAGGTGCGTCTCTATACGATTTATCTACCACTACAGAGTGACCTAGAGGGCTTATTACAGTCATCTGCCTAGAAGATATCTCAGAGTCTAAATCCATTGTCTCTACTATACTACTGGCAACATAAGAGTGCGTAGAACCCACATCAATTAAAGCAGTATAAGGAGAACCAAAAATTAAGAACGTACCGGTTATGACGTCCGGTGTGTCGCCCTCCTCTCGGCGCCTCACAGCATATACCAATCCAGGCTGTCTGGCCTCAGAACTACCTGCACCTCTGCCCGGTGCTCCACGGCCCCGACCAGAACTATTACCTCCTCTGCCATTACCTCGGCCCCTCTGCGGTGGTCCATTATTTCTGTATTGATTACGGCCCTGATTCTCTGACTGAATTCTAGCTAACTTGCACGGACAATCCCTCACTCGGTGATCCAATGAGCCACACTCAAAACAACCTCTACCATCGGTCCAACATCCTCCCGGTGAGCCTTTCCATAATCTTACCGCTGCGGCGGTCCCCGCCTAGTAGCAACAAACCTACCCGATTGATTCGCCCACTCGGTCTAGCCTCTTCTGCTGATTACCGATGACCCGTAAGATCCAAAACTCCTTTGTGACGGTTTCTATCCATACCACGTCAGACGGACTCTTTAATGCCCTCGGCAACCTTCGCCTTTTCAACTAGAACTGCAAATTCACGCTCCTGTTGGGGCGCGATTATCAGCCTTAGTTCGTCTCGCAGGCCATCCTCAAAACGAACGCACCTCTCATGCTCAGTAGCCACCATACCCCTGGCATACCGACTCAGTCTCAGAAACTCGGCCTCGTACTCCGACACAGATTTGCTCCCCTGAACTAACCTCAGAAATGCTTTTCTCTGCTCATTTATGTAGTTAGCTCGATGTACTTTTTCGATAAGCGGCCGAAAATAATCCCATGTCGATCTTCATTTGCAATATTATCACGGACCGTGAGCCACCACCGGTATGACTCATCTCGAGAAGTGATCGATCCCTTTAATTTTCTTGGCCGTTAGGTCCAGATCGTCCATGATCCGCTCGTCGCTTCGGCCAAGATTTCTTTCGAAGGCTTTGAGCAACACCCGAGACACCCGAAAGAATTCAAATTTATTTGCCCAAGTCGCTCAGCATGATTTCCTAGCTCCTACGCCTCCACCTCCCCACTACCCTTTCTAAAACCCGCAAGATCGCTCAGTGACACCTGCGTCATCGCCGGCTGCTCTTGGAACTCACCACCTCCAACCGGTGGCGGGCAGGTACCTCATTCTCTCGAACCCCGCCTGAACCTACGGGCTCGAAGCAGATCATCCTCTGCGGCCACGTCCACGACCACGCCCCGGGTACTCATGACTAAATCTCGTCGATTAAAGAATTTTATGTATCACTCATTATTCCACTATTTTTAAAGCAAAGTTTTATGAATATTAAAGAGACTTTGTTTTCATGAGTCTCTGAGAATCCTATCGGCCATTGGTCTCTAAAGTAATCTTACTATCACTAGCCATTCAATCATATCAATTAATATCACAACCAATAGTACGGGGTACTTACCTGGGCGAACTGGTGTCGGTGACTCGGTGCCATGCCTTTCAAACCATACTTTTAAAACAGAATACTTGAAAATTATAGTTTTAAAACATTTTGGGCCTCGGCCCACAGCCGAGCTTTTGAACTTGGCTCTGATACCACAAATGTAACACCCCAAACCCGGTCAATACACCACGACCGAATCTGGTATGCTACGGGGAAAAAGGTTTTGGGTGGTTTAGGTTGAAGTCTAAAAGTCTGATGAAACATTTTTGCAAAACTCTGTATTTGAGGAAACTTGAGTAGGTTTTGACTAAAAATTTATGTTGTATTTGAAAACCCAGAGAGCTTTGAAAATTTATCTGAAGTGTAGGTAAAACTAATTTATGTCGGTTTGATTTTTAAGTTATTTCATATTATTACTAAAGTATTTTGTCTTAGTAGAAAATCATATTTAAGTTAGAAAAACAATTCGAGTTCATTTTGTTCTAAGTTATAGTATGATACCCGATGGTATAGTTTAAAACATCGTTTTTGAAGTTTTGAAAATGTTGTCTTTCAAGTTTTAGCACATTTTAACTCAAGTAGTTTGTTAAAGCATATTATAAATCCAACAATAAATAAACAAAACATAATTTAAAAGGCCATTTACAACCCAAATAAAACCAAATAGTAATAATAAAACTTAAGTACCAAATTTCTTAAAAGTCCGAGCAAAGCTTTATTTCATATGGCATGAGCACCTCGAGTCCATCCGGCTCCATGTCCGCGTCTATGTGTCACTGAAAAAGTCAAAGGAGAGGGTGAGTCGAGTGACTCGATGTGTAAATCCGCTCCCGAAAACAACATGCTAACACACGTCATACAAAGCAACATAATTAATGCAACCCGATCCTAACCATCCATATCGCTTTTCTACCCCTGTGGTACCAAACCACTTTGGTGGTGCCAAACCACTTGGTGACATACAAATCACAATGTGTTACCAAAACACCGGTGTCCCAAAGACACAATATCCGTCAATGTGGTGCCAAACCACCGGTGTCCCAAAGACACAATTGTGCTACCAAAGCACCGGTGACCGCAAATCACAAATCCAATGATGGGGCCAACCCATCGTGTGATACCAAATCACTAGCGAGGCGATCCCAGTATCTCAAAAGTGGGGCCAACCCACGGTGGTGTTAAACCACGGGGACAAGTCGCAATGAGGTGCCAAACCTCCGGTGACCCAAAGTCACAAAGTGTGTTACCAAAACACCGGTGCTCGTCAAGACAAAATATCACCGCTCCCTCCACTCAGATCACCCATCAACATACCACACTCATGTAATCATGCATATCATATAATCATGCATATCATGCTAATATGTCTAATCTCATACCCCATGTCACATATATCCACAACCATGGTATCATATACCCGAGCAAGCAATTTCGGCAACACCTGGGGTTTCGGTTTAAAAAAAAATGCACAACAAAATGGGTGAGATTCGGCTTAGGCTATTTGCAAGTGAAGAGAATTTTCTTTGCAAGCTTTTGACTAACTAAGAATCAGCTTGTTGACACAAAGAGAAAAAAAGAAAAAACTTAATTGTCCCCTCCCCTAAGACCGAAAATACACCCAAAGGACCAAGGGAGTTTCGGCACTTCCCAAGCTCCCCCAAACACTCCTCAAAACCGGCCAACCTCCCCCCATTTGCTCTCACACCACCAATTCAAATCCCATGACCAAGTCTCCCTCCTACTTTCACTCTCCACCCCTCTTTTGAATGTGAAGACTAAGTCCAAGCTAGAGTTCAAGTTGCCTTCTACCTCTTCCTCCATGCCGTCCAAAATGAGAGCCAAAAGGGGTGGGATTCTCGCGACTTGAACACAAGACCTCCCCCTTGTAGATGACGCCACACACACACTCTCCATGTGGCGCATGCTTGCCACCTTGCTAGCTCCTTATTTGTGTTATAAATTCACTTAATTTAATTAAAAACCCCATCTCCTTCCGCTCCTATCCCCCTAAGGCCCAAAAACAAAAATTTTCCACCTACTCAGGTACACTCCTAGCCTTCATCTAAGTCCCGAAACCATACAAACAACATAATAGCTCACCAATAAATATGCAACAATGCCAAAAATAAATTAACCCCTTAACCCGGGATATTACAGGTACGTTTCCTACTCCTACTAGGATTATGAAATATGTTAATTGTAACATGAGAATAAGAATACGAATGTGAACTCTGGCATATTTATGCATATTACTATTACATGGGGCATATGGGTTTATTATTTTTGGGGAAGTGAATGTGGTGACCTAAGACCACAAACACGGTGACCTAAGACCGTGATATCTGAATGTGGTGACCTAAGACCACAGTAATCTGAATGTGGTGACCTAAGACCACAGAAATCTGAACGTGGTGACCTAAGACCACGAATGCGGTGACCTAAGACCGCGATAAGGAGTGTAGCGGAAGGAGGGTTGACTTAGTAGTCCCCACGGTGTGCAGGATGGTACGGGTGGTGTGTAGCGGATGGCATATAGGTTTGGGTTCGGGTTGCATCATATTGTTTAAATGCTTTATGAACATGAATGATATTGTATGCCTGAAATATTAAATTTTAGTGTTGGTTACACATTGAGTCTGTTGACTCACCCCGTTGTGGGATTACTTTTCAGGTGACGACTAGTGATGGATCGGGCCGGCAGATGATTAGTGGAGGCCATGTGAAGTTCAAATTTCTTTTATTTGGACTATTTTATTTTAAGTATTTTGAATTTAAATTTGGGAATTATTTGATGTAATAAGGCCTTAGTAGAATTATTTTATTCTGTTTTTTATTTATTAAGCTTACAAACTTTTATTTATTAAAAGATTAAGTAAATCTATTTTTAAAACAAAGCCCAAACGTTTTGTCACCTAAAGTAAAGGATTTTTTATAATGAAATAAACTTGTTTTCATCTCAAACCCAACCCAAAACGATCTTTCTTCCAAATCACACAAAGTTTTTCCTAAGTAACAAAAGAATTTGAAACGGTTTACACCGGGGAACATACCAGATCCGGTCAAGGCTCGTGGGCCGAGTTTGGGGTGTTTCAGTTTGGTATCAGAGCCCAGTTTTAAACTCTTGGCCTTGGGTTTAAGGCCCAAAGCATTTTCCAAAGTAAGCCCAAAAGGAATTTTCTAAAAAATTTTCAGGTTTTTCTGGCATGGCCCACTAAGTCTCAACCCCATGATCCACCAGGTAAGTACTTCTGACTTCTAAAGTGATTTGAATATGTGAAATGTATGGGCTTTTATGGCAACGTAGATTAGTGAACTAGGATCTGTTGAACCCTAGGACTAGTCTACTCAAAAACACAAGTACATAAGACTTAAGGACCATTAAACAAACACAGGTCTAAGTCACCGAGCTAGGTGTGGCAACCACAGTGCGCATGTCTAGGATTGGTTTCAGTGGGAGCTTGGTATTTAAGCAGATCCTAGTGACTCACCTCCTACCCACTTGAATCCTACCGGTGCATAGTGATGGTTCACCCTAACTAAGAGGACTCACCACAGGCTAAACCCAAGAACTAAAACCCTAAAGGGACTAGCCACATTTTTATGGAAACCCTAGTTTTAAAAGTCAACAAACTACCCTTTTGGAAATTTTGAAAATTATTATTTTTGAAAAACTTTCTAAGAATTTTTAATTTTTAAATTACCTAAATACCCTTAGTGGTAAAATTACCGAAATGCCCTTGATTTTCCAAAATTACCATACTATCCCCGATTCCAATAACAATTTTTGATTTTGCATGTATTCAAAACTTTACAAAATATCAAAGATACCTCGATTTGGAAAATTTACTGAAAACATCCCCGATTTGCAAAATGACCAAATTACCCCTAGTGGTGAAATTACAAAATGCCCTTGGATTATGAAAATTGTAAATACCACAACTCTTATCAAAATTTCATTACTTTATAAAATATTCAAAACCCTAAATTTGCTAAGTATCAAAATACCTCAAGAAGGAAAATCAACAAAGTGCCCTCAAATTAGAAATCTTTAAAAATACCTTTGTTTTGAAAGTCACCAGAACCATATTTTGCGAAAAATTACTGAAATGACCCTGGCTTGTAAAATTACAAAATTACCCCTAACCTGCAAATTACCAAAATACCCCCAAGTCACAAAATTATCAAAACAATCCTGAATCCCAAAATTTTTACAACATCACCAATTTGGAAAGCAAAATTTTCAAAAACAACCCCCAAGTTTTATAAATTCCAAAATGTCCCTGATTTATTAAAATTTACAAATTTACCCAGGTTAATTACCAAAATACCCTCAGATTTTAAAATTTTCCAAAATACCCTCAGGAATGAAAAATTACCAGAATACCCTTATTGACAAAATTACCAAGGAACCATATTTGACAAATTACAAAAATACCCCTATAGGACAAATTACAAAAATACCCCTAGGTAGTGGAAAAACAACAACAATGAAAACTACAACATTTCTCTGAATGAACGAAAGTTCATAATTGATTGATGGATGTATGAATGTAAAGACTGTGTGCATGTATGAATACGAAAGAACCACTTCTAAAAATTCTTTCCATAAAACTTCCTCGCAGTTAATCAGTGAAACAAAATTTTTTAATGCATAAAACTTCTTAATCAGATTAAATTGTGACGATGGAAATGAGTTCTAAGGGACGTGAACTTAGAGATTGTGCCTGGAAAGTATGATGGTTCTATTAAGATTAGAATGCGCAGCGTAAGCATAAGTACGGTGAGAAGGATTGTACGACTGTTAGTAAGTAATTTCGAGGACGAAATTATTTTTAAGGAGGGTAGAACTGTAACATCCTAGATTAGGGGTTATGCGTTTGTGCATAATTCGTGAGTAGTAGGTTTTGGCAGTGTTTGGAAGTGAATTAAGGGTTTTTAAAATCCTAGGATGGAAGAGAAAGCTTTGGACAATTATTGGTTTTTAAGTTAAACACAAGAAGTGATATGGAAAAGTGGCAAGGGACGCCACCTAAGGTGCAAGGGTTATGGCAACAAGTGAAGTACTTTGAGGGAAGAGGTTCGAATCCCATCGTGTGCATTTTTGCTTAATAGCATGTTTACTGTGATATGTGGTGTGCATTTTAGAACCTTGAAATGTAAGGAAATGTATGGAAATGTATGGAAATGTAAGAAATGTATGGAAATGTAAGGAAATGTATGGAAATGTATGGAAATGTATGGAAATATAAGGAAATGTATGGAAATGTATGGAAATGTAAGGAAATGTATGGAAATGTAAGGAAATGTAGGAAATGTAAGGAAATGTAGGAAATGTCCTGAAATGTAAGAAATGATTTAGAAATGTTAAGTTTCAAAAGAGGAAAGTGAACATTTTGGAAACTTGGAAATGTTAAGTTAAAAGAGGAAAGTGAACATTTTGGAAATGCTAAGTTAAAAAGAGGAAAGCGAACATTTATGGAAACTAGGAAAATGATTTAGAAATGATTCAAAAGAGGAAAGTGAACATTTATGGAAACTAGGAAAATGATTTAGAAATGATTCAAAAGAGGAAAGTGAACATTTCTGGAAACTAGGAAATGTAAGGAAATGTCAAGTTTAAAAAGCCAAACGAAAATTCTTGGAAACTTAGAAATAACTTAGAAATGTCGAGTTTTAAAGTTTAAAAGAGGAAATTAAGGCAAGGTGGCCTTAAGAGAAAAAGTATGTGAAATTTGACACACAAACAGGCTTGGAAAAGTGGCCTGAAGATGCCACTTAGGGCCTCTGGAAATGACGCCACATGCAAGTGTATTTGGGCCAGGGATCGAGTCACTTAGGAAGCAAATAAAAGAAGTTTTATTTTGCTACAAAGAGCAGAGAGGTGGATTTGGCATGAGGGCTCTTAAAAGAGGAGTTTTATTTCCTTTAGAATTTCAAATAAATAGGAGATAAATAATAGATTTAATTATCATTATTTTAGGAGATAATTGTTGGATTAATTCTTTTAATAAAGTGATAATTCAAAGGATAAAGTTATCAAAATAGAAGAGTGGTGGCCAAGTAAGGGATTCGAGTAGTAAATTCGGCTATAAAAGGAAAAGAGAGGCCATTCAAGATTATTTTCTCTTCCTTGATAACCTCTCGCCAAATTCTCTTAAGCAACTATTCTTTTCTTCTTCATTCTTCTCCTCTCAATATTCCAAAAGCTGAAACTTGTGTGACTACTCTCTAGGTCTTAAGTCAATCTTTGAGGACTCAAGAAAAGGGGTCATCGATTACAAAGATTAAGGGTAAGGTCGGTAGTTATCGATTTCCATTCTTTTCTTTTAAGATTAAAGCGAAACTAGGAAATCTAACCCCATTATTGTGTCACCAAAACTTGGAAAGAAGGCTCTTGGGATTTACTAAGTGTCCACTACAAGGAAGGAGAAGTTCTTTTCCGAAGGTACACCATAGGTCGCGTGTTCTCTAGTTATTCGGTGAATTTCGGGATTTAAAATCCACAAGGTAAGACATGCGAATATTCAGACAAGGCCTATTTTTGGTGTTTTAGATCTAGTTCATATTTATTCAAAAGTGAAGCTAATTTGTTAAAGTGATTTAAAGCTTTGCGAATACAAGAAAGAGTATAGTGAAGATTTTGATTTGGCACCAAGGTAAGTTTTAGTGTACTAATCCTACTAGGATTGGGATTTATGGCCGAATGGCTTACTAAGTATTAAATGATTGATTAAATGTAGAGATTTAAGATCTAAGGCATTAGATCGAGCTTTTCAGATTTGAATTGGAAACCTTAAGCTTAATCGGTGTGTACCCCACACTAAATCTCAATAGATTTACGGTTTTAATTCATTATATGTGTTAATATGAAAGTGTAAGTGTAACAGACCGAATCTAACCCTAATCGGAACGGTGGTTTTGGGACCACGAATCCGAGCCCGAGAAATATTTAAATATCATATTTAGTGTTTATTATATATGAATTTATATGTGTGAAAATTTCGTAGAAAAATTTTATCGTTTGAGTATTGAATTTGATAAAAAGGACCTAATCGCGTAAAAAGTAAAAGTTGCAAACTAAAGTGTAATGTGTTAAATTGAGCATGGCTTTTTAATAGGAAGTATTGAAAGGGTAAATAACTCATTTTAAGGGTTAGTGGCCGGCCATGGACAAGTTTGTCCTTAAGTTAAAATGTTTAATTATTTTTTTATATAAGGTTAGTTTAGTAATTTGGTAAATATTTATTATATGTTAAAATAACCAAGAAAAAGAAAGCCATCATCTTTTGACTCATCCATGGCCGAATGTGGAGGAAGAAAATAAGCTTTAAACTCTTTGAAATTTCGGCACTTTGAAGCCAAAAATCTAAGGTGAGTTTTAGTTAGTTTTCGATAAATTTTACGTTTTTGATATCGTTGCTTCGAACCGTAACCGACCCATGTTGTAATTTTTGAATCTAAGCATGTTTGATGTTCGGTTATTGATAGATTTATATAGTTTTTGATGTTTGATGATGTTAGATAAAAGATAAGCTAAAGATTAGTATATTATGTATTGGATTACAAAGTTGTGAAATATTAGGGGTAAAACAGTAATTTACCCATTTATGTGATTAGGGACTAAATTGAGATGAATTGTGCTTGAATGAGCTAAATTTTAATGTGTTTTAGATCAAGAGCAAAGAAAAATGGATTTAGATCGGGGAAAGACGAAGGTTCTCGAATAGTCGATTTGCACGGTCTATCGACAACCGAGGTAAGTCCTTAAGCAAGTATAGGTTATCGAATTATTTATGAATGCATTAAATGATAATATTCGATAAAATTTAGTATAAAATCTTGTGTTAGCCGAATGTGAAAGTTTTATAATGGATTGGTTGAAATTTTATTCAATGTGATGTGAATAGGTGTTTTTGGTTCTATATGATAAAATATGTGAATTATAAGTGGTGGTGATTTATTTCGGGCTTCAATGCCTAGCAGGCTTCGTGCTGGTGATTTATTTCAGGCTTTAATGCCTAGCGTGCTTCGTCTTGGGTGATTTATTTTGGGCTTTAAGCCTAGCGTGCCTAGTGCTTGATTTATTTATTTCGAACTCGAGCCTAGCGTGCCTTGTGCTTGTTACTTATCGGGCTTTATCGCCTAGCGTGCTTGATGCCTTGATGTGTTTTATAAAGGATAAAAGAATATTATTTAAGGCTTAATCATAACTAAGGTATCTAGCTAATCGCTCGAGTAAGCATGTAAGGTATGTTATGTTTTATGTTACTTGAGTTAAGTTAATATTATGAGAATTGTGTTATATATGTTTGAGGCTAAGATTGATGTGTATGAGTATTATATGATTGAATTCGAGTTTGAACGTACTATTATGGAAATTCGGTCTTCAAGTATAAATGCTAAGAATAAAGGAGATTTTAGTGCGATAATATGGTTGGTATGAATGCGATACCTATACGAAATGGAGCATGTGATTTTTGGTAATATACTTATCTGAGCTTCAAGGAGATGTAGGTTGAAGGAAATGAAGTACAATTACTTATGTTAATGAACTAATAGCATTCGGCCTTGTATAAATAAATATACTTAAATGTTTATGTGAAATGTTATAAGTTGAATGTTTTTAATTGTTTAAATGTTTAAATGTTATATTATCGTGAGCTTAGGACTTACTAAGCTAGTAAGCTTATTTGTGTGAAATGTTCTCCTCTGCTTTATAGATTTTGGTTACGCTTACGGCCTCGAGAGGGATCGTCAAGAAAGTCGCCCACACTATCAACTATTTTGGTACTCTTTTAGTTGTGTTAATTTAGATAAAGGCATGTATAGGAGGATTTGAAAATGATTGTGTTTGAATGAAACCTTAATATTATATGTATCATAGCCATACGAATATGGCTTAAGTTTTATGCTTATTTGTGTGAAGATGCATGGTTTGATAATTTAGTAATGCTTATGAGTATATTATTATGATGCAAAGGTATTAGAAATTTTGTTTGGGCATATTCAGCTTTTAATCTAGGTGTATATCGCTTTATGTATATATATATATATATATATATAGGTTGGTCATAGCACCTATGTGTAATATGTTTAGTGGAGTAATATTTATCATATTAAATATGCATATTTTGCTTGAATGAGTAATATAAAGTTTATAATAATAAGAAATGAATATGTTTCTTGATGGGTTAGTTACAAATCCAAACGAATGGTGCCATAGTATATTCGCCAAGGTGTAATATTATATATGTTGATTAGTAATTGATTATTGGTTGGTAAAATGGTTCACTTGATTTAATACATATAGGTGTTATAGTATTACAAATGAAACTTAGCTTCTGGTATTTGAATTTTGGTTGATACCCGATATATATATATATATATATATATATCGTGAATGTTTAAGTTATGTGATTCAAACATTTGTGTGTATTAAGTACGGGTAGTAAAACTCGTCATACTTTTAATCTTTATTTATTTTTTAATTGGTAGTAATGTTATACAATATGATAATGATTGCATTGCTTGTTCTTGAATTCAATTGAAGTCCACTTCGAAATTGAGTCTAATGTAGTAATGCATTTCAACCCCAATCCGGCGACGGATATGGGTTAGGAGTGTTACAGTAAGAATATGGCTAATGTACTGTGTGTACCCTACTCTAAGTTTTAATATGTTCATGGCTATGTTTTAAATTAAATGTGCATGTTTATAAGAATGTGAATATGGCTAAGGTACCATACTATGGTTCAAAGTACTAAGGTACGTTTCCTACTCCTACTAGGATTATGAAATATGTTAATTGTAACATGAGAATAAGAATACGAATGTGAACTCTGGCGTATTTATGCATAGTACTATTACATGGGGCATATGGGTTTATTATTTTTGGGGAAGTGAATGTGGTGACCTAAGACCACAAACACGGTGACCTAAGACCGTGATATCTGAATGTGGTGACCTAAGACCACAGAAATCTGAATGTGGTGACCTAAGACCACGAATGCGGTGACCTAAGACCGCGATATGGAGTGTAGCGGAAGGAGGGTTGACTTAGTAGTCCCCACGGTGTGCAGGATGGTACGGGTGGTGTGTAGCGGATGGCATATAAGTTTGGGTTCGGGTTGCATCATATTGTTTAAATGCTTTATGAACATGAATGATATTGTATGCCTGAAATATTAAATTTTAGTGTTGGTTACACATTGAGTCTGTTGACTCACCCCGTTGTGGGATTACTTTTCAGGTGACGACCAATGATGGACCGGGCCGGCAGATGATTAGTGGAGGCCATGTGAAGTTCAGATTTCTTTTATTTGGACTATTTTATTTTAAGTATTTTGAATTTAAATTTGGGAATTATTTGATGTAATAAGGCCTTAGTAGAATTATTTTATTCTGTTTTTTATTTATTAAGCTTACAAACTTTTATTTATTAAAAGATTAAGTAAATCTATTTTTAAAACAAAGCCCAAACGTTTTGTCACCTAAAGTAAAGGATTTTTTATAATGAAATAAACTTGTTTTCATCTCAAGCCCAACCCAAAATGATCTTTCTTCCAAATCACACAAAGTTTTTCCTAAGTAACAAAAGAATTTGAAACGGTTTACACCGGGGAACATACTAGATCCGGTCAAGGCTCGTGGGCTAGGTTTGGGGTGTTTCATCTTCCCTCAAGCAAACATACATGGCGCCATATCCCCTTTACCACTTGCTCATCTTATGCTAGTTTTGACACTTAAATTTACTTAAACCTCAAGGTCACTTAATCCACTTCAATAAAGTATTCATTACTAAAATTTATTCTAATTCCGAATAAATCCCAAGTTTTCTCAAGACTATATTAAACATGCAAAATTTTAATTATACCCAAGCTAAGCACCAAAAACATGCATCATATCGATACTCAAAATTTTAGAATGTTACAACTCTACCCTCCTTAAAGAAAATTTTGTCCTCGAAATTTACCTGTTAAAAGAGGTAAGGATATTGTTGTCGAATTGCGTCCTCAAGCTCCCACGTAGCTTCCTCCGCTCCGTGATTATGCCAAAGAACCTTAACCAACGGCACAGTGTTCTTTCTTAACATCTTAACATCGCGATCTAAGATTTTCACTGGTTCCTCCTCGAAAGATAAGTCTGGCCTTAATTCCACTTCTTCTACTGGTACTATGTGCGGCGGATCCGATCTATAGCGCCTCAGCATAGAAACATGGAAGACACTATGAATCTGACTCAACTCCGAAGGTAAATCAAGTTGATAGGCCACTGGTCCTACACGCTTCAACACACGGTATGGTCCAATGAACCTAGGGCTTAACTTGCCCTTGAAAATCTTCTTCCAAGGTGAAACTTTCAAAAAGACTTAATCTTCCACCAGAAACTCAATATCTTTACGCTTCAGATCTGCATACGACTTTTGTCTATCCGAAGCTTTCTTTAATCGCGCTTGAATCACCTTTACCTTTTTTCCATCTCGGATATCGTTCAGACCCAACAACCGCCGTTCCCCAATTCACCAACAAGTAGGGTACGACACCTCACGCATCAGATAACGCTTCATAGGGCACCATTTGGATACTGGATTGGTAACTGTTATTATACGCGAACTCTGCCAATGGTAGAAAATCCACCCAACTTCCTCTGAAGCCGATCACACCTCCTCGTAACATGTCTTCCAAAATCTGAATCACTCTTTCTGACTGACCATCTGACTGAGGATGAAAAGTCGTACTGAAATTTAACTTTGTTCCCAAAGCCTCATGTAAAGCTTTCCAAAACCGTGATGTAAATCTAGGATCCCTGTCCAATATGATAGACACTGGTACCCCATGCAACCTTACGATTTCAGATACATACAGTTTAGCCAACTTCTGCAACGAGTAATCCGTACGAACTGGTAGAAAATGAGTAGTCTTCGTTAATCAATCTACTACCGCCCAGACAGAATCTTTCTTAGTAGGTGTTAAGGGTAACCCACTAACAAAATCTATCGTTATCCGCTCCCATTTCCATAGAGGAATCTTTACCGGTTGCAATAAACCCGATGGTAATTTATGTTTCACCTTCACTTGTTGACAAGTCAAATACTTTCCCACTAAATCAGTAACCTCCCGCTTTAACTTTGGCCACCAATACTATTCACAGAGATCCCGATACATCTTATTTCCTCCGGGGTGCATAGCATAAGGGCTACTATGCGCCTCTAGAAGAATCATTTGTCTCAAATCTGAATCCTTGGGCATACAAACCCTTCCACGAAAACACAGTACACCATCCTTGTTCAAACCAAAATCCCCTATTATACCACTTTCAGCTTGTCATGTTAAAGGACCCAATTTTTCATCGGATAATTGATTTTCCTTGATTTGCTCCAACCACAGAGGCTTCACCTGAAGTTTCGCTAACAGACTGCCATCCTCATACAAACTGAGATGAGCAAACATTGCTCTTAACTCCGATACAACCTTACAGACTCAACGCGTCTGCCACAACGTTAGCCTTTCCAAGATGGTACTCGATTGAGAAATCATAATCCTTTAACAGCTCTACCCATCTCTGTTGTCTTAAATTCAACTCTTTTTGGGTAAGGAGATACTTAAGACTCTTATGGTCCGTATAAATGATTGACTTCTCACCGTAGAGATAGTGCCTCCAAATCTTTAATGTAAACACCACCGCAGCCAACTCCAAATCATGAGTAGGATAGTTGACTTCATGAGGCCTCAACAATGAGAAGCATAAGCTACCACTTTTCCACTTTGCATCAAGACACATCCTAAACCCGTGTGTGACGATCACAATAAATGGTAAACTCTTTTTCTACCTCGGTTGAATCAAGATCTTGGCGCTTAGTTAGAATCTTCTTTAGTTTCTCGATACTTTCTTGTTGTTTATCAGTCCACACATACGGTACTTCCTTTCGCAACAGCTTAGTTAGGGGTGCAACAATCAACGAAAACCCCTCAACAAAGCGTCTATAATAACCAGCCAAACCCAAGAAACTCTGAATCTCAGCCACTGACTTTGGCGGTTTTCAATCCAACATAGCCTCTACCTTTCGAGGATCAACTCTTATTCCTTCGGCTGACATTACATGACCTAAATAAGTCACTTCCTTCAACCAAAATTCACATTTACTAAATTTGGCATAAAGTTGCTTATCTCACAAAATTTGCAACACAGTGCGCAAATGTGAGTCATGCTCTTCTTCATTCCTCGAATATACCAAGATGTCATCTATAAACACTACTACGAACCGGTCTAAATAGGGTTGAAAGACATGGTTCATTATGTCTATAAATGCAGCTGGTGCATTGGTTAAACCAAACGGCATCACTAAAAACCCATAATGTCCATAGCAAGTTCGGAATGTCGTCTTATGAATATCTGCCTATTTCACCTTGAGTTGATGATAACCCGATCTAAAATCAATCTTGGAGAAGACTGAAGCTCCTCTCAATTAATCAAACAGATCATCGATTCTCAGCAATGGATACCTATTCTTGATCGTCAACTTATTCAACTTCCTATAATCAATGCACATACGCATCGACCCATCCTTCTTCTTGACGAACAAAACTGGTGTCCCTACGGAGACACACTTGGTCGAATAAATCCCCGATCTAGCAGTTCATGAATTTGAGCTTTAAGCTATGCTAACTCCTTCGGCGCCATTCTATAAGGAGCAATGGACACCGGAGCCGTTCCGGGCAAAAGCTCAATGCCAAATTCTACTTCCCGATCTGGAGGTAAACCCGAAAGTTCTTCCAAAAAGACATCTGGAAATTCTTTCACCGTTCTCACACCTTCTACCGATAAATCCTTGGCATCCAAAGCACTGATGAAAGCTAGGAATGCTCCATACCCTTTCCGTACCAACTTTTCTGCCTTCAAAGCAGATACCACATTTGCTAAAAAGTTTCTTCACTCGCCTATCATTATTACCTCCTCATCATCCACAGTCCTTATTGACATCTGCTTTTCGGCACAATCCAATTGCGCTCGATGCTTCACCAACCAATCCATGCCTAAAATAAGATCAAACTCGCTGTAACACCCCAAACCCGTTCAACACACCACGACCGAATCTGGCATGTCATAGAGTGAAAACATGTAACACCCCAAACCCGGACAAGACACCACGTCCAAATCTGGTATGTTACGGGGAAACATGTTTGTGAGAGGTTAAATTTTTCGTTAAAAAGCCGAGTGAAAACACAGTGTATTTTGAAGACAATTCGAGTAGACTTGTTTGAAATCAGATGGTGTATTTGAAACCCGGAGAATTTGAAATCTTAACCAGAATGTGTGGTTAAACGAGTTTAAACCATTTAAACCTTAATAGTTTCTTAGTGTTACTTAAAACCTTTTTAGACTTAGGAGTAATACAAGTTTGATTTGAAAATCATTTGAGTTTGCTTACCATATAGACATAGTGGGATACCCGATGGTATGGTTTAAAACACATTTCGTTATAATTTTGAAATCATTATCTTTCCAAGTTTTAGAAAAATTCATACCAACTTATTTTGTTAAGGCATATTAAAAATCTAATTAAAACATAAACATCACAAAACATAAATTAAGGGCCTTTTACAAATCCAATATAAAACCCAAGTAAAGTAAATAGCTAAAGTACCCAAATTCAATAGTCTGAGCAACACTTTTATTAAAGCATGGCATGTGCACACCGAGTCCATCCCGGCTCCGTGTTCGCGTCTACGAGTCACCTGAAATGTCAAAGGAGAGGGTGAGTCGAGTGACTCAGTGTGTAAATCCCGCTCCCGAAAAACAACATGCTAACACACATCATACAAAGCAACATAATCAATGCAACCCGATCCTAACCATCCATATCGCCTTTTCTACCCCGTGGTGGTACCAAACCACCGGTGGTGCCAAACCACCGGTGACGATAGTCACAATGTGTTACCAAAACACCGGTGTCCCAAAGACACAATATCCGTCAATGTGGTACCAAACCACCGGTGTCCCAAAGACACAATTGTGCTACCAAAGCACTCGGTGACCGCAATACAAATCCAATGATGGGGCCAACCCATCGTGTGATACCAAATCACTAGCGAGGCGATCCCAGATCTCAAAAGTGGGGCCAACCCACGGTGGTGTTAAACCACGTGGACAAGTCGCAATGAGGTGCTAAACCTCCGTGACCCAAAGTCACAAAGTGTGTTACCAAAACACCGGTGCTCACAAGACAAAATATCACTACTCCCTCCACTCAGATCACCCATCAATATACCACACTCATGTAATCATGCATATCATATAATCATGCATATCATGCTAATATGTCTAATCTCATACCCCATGTCACATATATCCACAACCATGGTATCATATAGATCATCAAGAAACTCATAATAATAATCTTGACTTACCCGAGTCCGAATCATACCCATTAGGGTATCACATCAATCATCACTGCTTTCATTAATCATCACACGGGTTATCAATTATATTACTAAATGTATGTGTTAGTTTACACACCGAATTAGCGAAGGTATTAATCCCTAAAATCGATTTACGTCCCTTGACCACTTCTACAACTCGAATCCTACAATCGGCCAACAAATGGATTAACCATCATACCATTCGGCCACAAGCATTAAACCAAAAAGGGTTTATCAAACAGTCCTTACCTTGCAAACGTTTGGCTTCCTACCAAACTTGAACCACAAAGGTTTCTCCTTTACACGGCCTCCACCTAAAAAGAAAATCCATTAATCCATTGTGACTTGCTTTAACGAGGCTAAAAGAACGGACTAACAAAATACTCCTCTTACCACCACTTAACAATCGGCTAAAAGAGTTGGAAGACTCCCTTTGATTATTTCCAAAGTCCAAAGATCCTATACGAAAAGATTAAACAAGAAGTTAACACCTTTTTAACCAATACCGATATCAGCCCTTACATACCAAGAATTGGTAAAATACCAGAGAAAGAGAAATGGCCATTCGCCAACACTTACCCACTATCAATCGATTGAAACCAGCACCTAACAACCACCAATAATCGGCCTACCAACTACTAAGAGAGGACAAGGATTCGCCAATGTGTTTTAGGAAAAAAAGCGAAAGTAAAGAAAGATGAATGGAGGGTCACCTTCGGTTTTGAAAGGAAAGAAATGAATAAGGTGTGCTTAGAAGAAGAACAAGTTTCGCTACTATCCTTCAAGAAAAAGAGAAAGAAACATGCTAGGTTCGGCTCAAAGATGATGAAAAACAAAGGCTGGTTTCGGTTTAAAAGAAATGGTATGGAACAAAGGGAAATCGGCACAAGGTTTATGAAACAAAAAGAAGTGAGAAGGAAAGGGTCTCTAGTTTTGGCTTTGCACAATGAAGAGAAGAAGGAAGAAACAAGGTATACTTTCGACAATAAGGTGCTAGAGGTTTCGTCTTAACTAAATTGAAAAAAGAAAAGGAGGTAGGAGGGGCATTCTGCTAACAAGGTTTTCAAAAGGAGAAAATGATAATGGAGTGCTTGGTTGGCTAAAACAAAGAGAAGAAGCAAAACAAAACAACAAGCAATTTCGGCAACACAGGGTTTCCGCTCAAAAAATGCACAACAAAATGGGTGAGATTAGCTTAGGCTATTTGCAAGTGAAGAGAATTTTCTTTGCAAGCTTTTGACTAACTAAGAATCACTTGTTGACACAAAGAGAAAAAAGAAAAAACTTAATTGTCCCTCCCTAAGACCGAAAATACACCCAAAGGACCAAGGGAGTTTCGGCACTTCCCAAGCTCCCCCAAACACTCCTCAAAACCGGCCAACCTCCCCCCATTTGCTCTCACACCACCAATTCAAATCCCATGACCAAGTCTCCCTCCTACTTTCACTCTCCACCCCTCTTTGAATGTGAAGACTAAGTCCAAGCTAGAGTTCAAGTTGCCTTCTACCTCTTTCTCCATGCCGTCCAAAATGGGAGCCAAAAGGAGTGGGATTCTCGCGACTTGAACACAAGACCTCCCCCTTGTAGATGACGCCACACACACACTCTCCATGTGGCGCATGCTTGCCACTTTGCTAGCTCCTTATTTGTGTTATAAATTCACTTAATTTAATTAAAACCCCATCTCCTTCACTCCTATCCCCAAGGCCCAAAACAAAAATTTTCCACCTACTCAGTACACTCCTAGCCTTCATCTAAGTCCCGAAACCATACAAACAACATAATAGCTCACCAATAATTATGCAACAATGCCAAAAATAAATTAACCCCTTAACCCAGGATATTACAAAACATTTCGAAGGAAACAAGTCACCGATTTATTTTTAAACAGAAACCCGGTGCATGTATAGTTGAAATCGTTAAGTTGCTTTAAAATTTTGAAAGGCTTTTTAAAACTCGTTTATCATTCGTTACTTAAGAAAAACGTTAAAATCTATTGAAACCCGAGTGAATTCTTACTTAGTTAATTTACAACTGTTTGATTTTGAGCATGGAAAACTTAGATTTTGAAAATCATTTGAGTTAACCTTGTTATACTCTTGAGAATATTGTTTCCTAATGGTAAGATTTAAAAAAGACCCGTTGTGTAGTATACTTTTTGAAAACTTTGGTTATTAGGTTATTTAAAACATGTTAAACCGTTTACTTAACAACTTTTAGAACATTAAAGCAGATATAATAAAACCCTAAATAAAAAAAATACTAATGGCCTTATTACAAACCCAAATAGAATCAGAATCTAAAATGAAGGTACCTAAAACAAAAATCCAAGTAAAACCGAAAATAAATGTCGCATGGCCACCTCGAGTCCACCCGGCTCCTCATCCGCGGTCTACGAGCCACCTAAAAAGATAAGGGAGAAGGTGGTTCACCAAGACTCAGTGCATAATCCCCCTCCTGATTATAGCAACATACTTACACAAGTCATAATCAAGCAAACATATCATGCACCCAAACCTAGCCATCCACTACTCATTTTCCTACCCTGTGTGGTACCAAACCACTGGTGGTGCCAAACCACTGGTGACCTAAAGTCACTGATATCAATAATAATGTGGTATCAAACCACTGGTGACCCAAAGTCACGAATAATCCATATGTGGGGCCAACCCACGTTGTGATACCAAATCACTGGCGACAATCCCGTTTTATCAAATGTGGGGCCAACCCACTTTGGTGCTAAGCCACTGGGACAAGTCGCTATGAGGTGCCAAACCTCTGGTGACCCAAAGTCACAAATATCAACTGTGGTACCAAACCACTGGTGGTGCCAAACCACTGGTGACCCAAAGTCACAGATATCATTCTTCCCCCTCCTTTCATGTCACCCACATAATGCTCATGCACATACAAATCATGCCATCATGTTCCATCGTTAAACATATATCAACATAACATAGATAACATCATCAAAAATCATGTGTCATAATCACCACCAAAACGGACTTACCCGAAATCCTTGCTCATACCCATAAGGGTACCATATCGAAATCTACACAATTTTTGACTTTTAACATGTTTAGGTTATTAGCAAGTTTACAACGATTATGAAGTGTGTAAGTTACACACCTGGTTACTAACGTGACTATCGAATCATGAAGATCAAGATCTAACGCACTAGATTCCCCCTCCTACATTCGGCCAATGACAATTGTTAGGAAAAGCCATTCGGCTACACTTGTAAATCCTGAAAAGTTAACGCACCTAATAACAATCCTTACCTTAACGCTTTTTGATCACCAATCTCAACCCGAGATTTATGAGATAGAGCCTTCCCTACAATCGGCCAAGATCTTAAACCACATAACTAATAGCCTTCAGCTTCTCAAAACATTAAAAAAAGATTGAGTCTGCATGAAACCTTACCACTGACTTACTAGGACCGATTGGCAGAGAATAGGTGATCACGATCTACCGCTTCAAGATCCCGGAGACCCTAGATGAAACCGATTCCACAAACGAATGAGAACCATAACAAATGCCGAAATTCGGCTTTCGTTCTATGTATGTCAACAGAAAGAAAAGAAAAAGATAATAGAGATTCGGCCAAGAGCACTTACCCTCTCCAAAATCGATTAGAGAAAAAGACCAAAGAGATCCACCCTTGGTTGATATTCGGCCAAAGTGTAGAAAAAGAAGAGGAGAGTACAGAAGAGATCTTCAATGGTTGAGAGGGGTTTCGACAATGGTGGTGGAACAATCAAAAGGGGTTTTGGCTATGGCCTTTGAATGAAGGGCAAAAGAGATTCAGATTTGAAAAGAATCAAGAAAAGAGTGATGAACTTTAGGCACAAAAGATGATGAGGAGAAGAAGAGATGTTGATGGGGTTTTGAAACAAATATGAGAGAAAGGAAAAGAAAAGAATGGGGGAGGAGGAGATTCGGCTAGATGTTTTAGAGGGAATTCGGCAATAGCCTAGAAAAACCTTAGGCTTTTGATTCTAGTGGTGCACTAAGGGAAGAAATCGGCAAGGCTAAAGGGGGTTTTGGCTTAGGTCTCAATTGAATGTACCAAGGCACTAACTAGCCGAAAATGTCATTAGGAATTTTGGCACTCCCCCTAGTCTTCCAACCGATTACTCTTCCTCACACTAGAGTTTAAATTTTGGTAAACTCCCCGAATCACTCCTGGCCAACCATTCAAATGAGTTTGAATTGATCAAACTCCTAAATTCTCTCTTCTTCACCCATTTAAATCTGTTGACTAGCTCAACAGTTATCCATCAGAGTTCGAGCTGAGCACAACTCTTCCCCTCTCTTGCGTAAAAAATAATTACCCAAGGGGAGATTTCTGCAGCTCGAACCAAGGCTCCCCTTCCCTGTATGTGGCGTCACCTCCCTTGTACCTTAGTGGCGCCTCCCTTGCCACTTTACCACTAGGTTATTTGCATCAAGACACTCCAACAACTCCTTTTAACCCCTAACTTCCCTAACTCCCCCTTTCAAACACCTAAAACAGAAAATTTAGCCATGACCCAGGCCTAACCCGAGGTCATGCCTGGACCCCAAGACCCCTTGATTGCCAATTATATCGATCTATTCACATGCAATTAATGCAAACATAATAGCCCCTAATTAAGGATGTTACAGTTCTACCCCCCTTAAAAATAATTTTGACCTCGAAATTACCTGGTCAAAAGAGTCGAGGGAATTGCTACCTCATCACATCCTCTGGTTCCCACGTAGCTTCTTCCACACCATGATTTCGCCATAATACCTTCACCAATGGAACCGATTTCTTGCTCAAAATCGTCACATCCCGATCTAAAATCTGTACTGGTCCCTCTTCCGTGGTCAAATCTGGGCTCACCTCAATTTCCTCCACCGATACAACATGCAATGGATCTGAACGGTAGCGCCTCAGCATGGAGACGTGGAATACATCATGTATTTGACTCAATTCTGCTGGCAACTCGAGCTGATAAGCTACTGGTCCCACTCGTCTCAACACCTTATATGGGCCAATAAACCTCGAGCTTAGCTTGCCTTTTCTTCCAAATCTCAGTACTTTCTTCCATGGCGAGACCTTCAGAAAAACCCTGTCACCCACTGCAAACTCAATATCTCTCCGCTTAAGATTGGCATATGACTTTTGCCTGTCCGAAGCTTCCTTTAGACGAGCCTGAATCAATTTGACCTTATCCTCAGTTTCAGCAACTAACTCTGGTCCCAACATCTGACGCTCACCCAACTCTGTCCAGCATGTAGGTGTACGACACTTCCTACCATACAATGCCTCATATGGTGCCATCTTAATGCTTTCCTGATAACTATTGTTGTATGCAAATTCAGCTAACGGTAAAAATTCTTCCCAGCTGCCTCTGAAGTCCAAAACATAGCCCCTCAGCATATCCTCTAAGATTTGTATAACCGTTTCTGACTGTCCATCTGACTGCGGATGAAATGCCGTACTAAAATCCAACCGCGTACCCAACACTTGATGCAATGCTTTCCAGAACCTCGACGTGAATCTGGGATCCCTATCCAAGATGATTGATACTGGCACACCGTGCAACCTCACTATCTCTGCCACATACAGCTTAGCTAACTTTTGAAGCGAGTAATCAACCCTTACCGGTATGAAATGAGCTGATTTAGTCAAACGGTCCACAATCACCCAGACTGAGTCCTTCTTACTAGGCGTGAGGGGTAGCCCACTGACAAAGTCCATAGTGATCCTTTCCCACTTCCATTGAGGAATCTTTATTGGCTAAAGTAAACCCGACGACAACTGATGTTTAGCCTTGACCTGCTGACACGTCAGACACTTACTCACAAACTCAGTCACTTCCTGCTTCAGACCCGGCCACCAAAATTGCTCTCGCAAATTCTGGTACATCTTGCTACCTCCAAGATGCATAGCATATGGGTTACTATGTGCATCCTGAAGAATCCTCTACCTTAACTCGACGTCCTTCGGCATACAAGCTCTCCCTTGAAAACACAATACTCCATCGCTGGTCAAGCTGTAACCTTCTAAACCACCACTCTGTACTTGCAACCTCCGAGCATTCAAACCCTCATCCACTAACTGTTTCTCTTTAATCTGCTCTACCCAAGTTGGCTTAACCTGCAATTCTGCCAAAAGACTCCCGTCGTCATACAAGCTAAGATTAGCAAACACTGCTCTCAGGTCCAATACTACCTTACGGCTCAACGCGTCTGTAACCACGTTAGCCTTGCCCGGATGATACTCAATTGAACAGTCGTAGTCCTTCAACAGCTCAATCCATCTGCGCTGTCTCAAATTTAAGTCCTTTTGAGTCAAAAGATACTTCAGACTCTTGTGGTCTATGTAGACTATCGACTTCTTCCCGTACAAATAGTGTCTCCATATCTTTAGGGCGAAAACCACTGTAGCCAGCTCCAAGTCATGTGTCGGGTAGTTACCCTCATGCGGTCTCAGCTGTCGAGACGTATAAGCCACTACTTTCCTTTCCCGCATCAGCACACATCCCAAGCCAGTATGTGATGCATCACAGTTGACCGTGAATACCTTTCCTGCCTCAGGCTAAACCAAAACTGGAGCTTCCGTCAGAATCTTCCTCAATTGGTCAAAACTTTCCTGTTGTTTCTCTGACCACACAAATGGAACTCCTTTCCTCAATAACTTGGTCAACGGCACCGCGATCAGAGAAAATCCTTCCACAAATCTCCGGTAATACCCTGCCAGACCTAGAAAACTCTGAATCTCCGCAACCGACTTAGGCGATTTCTAGTCCAACACCGCCTCAATCTTGCGAGGGTCCACTCTAATCCCTTCAGCTGACACTACGTGACCTAAGAAAGTCACCTCCCTAAGCCAAAACTCGCACTTACTAAACTTGGCAAATAACTGCTTTTCCCTCAGAATTTGCAAAACTACCCGCAAATGCGTATCATGATCCTCCTCAGACCTTGAGTACACCAATATGTCATCTATAAATACCACGACAAACTGGTCCAAGTACTGCTGGAACACTCAATTCATCATGTCCATGAATGCTATCGGCGCGTTAGTCAATCTAAACGGCATTACCAGAAACTCGTAGTGTCCATAACGAGTGCGAAACACCGTCTTATGGATATCAGCCTCTTTCACCTTAAGCTGATGATACCTTGACCTTAGATCGATCTTCGAGAAAACTGATGCCCCTTTAAGCTGATCAAACAAGTTGTCTATCCTCAGCAATGGATACTTGTTTTTGATCATCAGCTTATTCAACTGGCGATAGTCTATGCACATCCGCATTGAACCATCCTTCTTCTTAACAAAGAGCACTGGCACTCCCCAAAGCGAAACACTTGGCCGGATAAAACCTCGGTCCAACAACTCCTAAATTTGAGCCTTCAGCTCCACCAATTCTTTTGGCGCCATTCTATACGGGTAATAGACATTGGCGCAGTTTCGGGTAATAGATCTATATCAAATTTAACTTCCCAAACCAGAGGCAGACCCTGAAGTTCTTCTAGAAATACGTCAATAAATTCCTTCACTGTTTGGACACTCTCTACGACTAACTCTTTGGCCTCCAAGGCACACACACGAACCATAAATGCCTCACAGCCCTTCCTGACCATCTTTTCAGCTTTCAAAGCAGACACCACGTTGGATAGGTAATCTCTTCTATTACCTATCATCACTACTTCTTCACCCTCAACCATTTTCAAAACCATGCGCTTAGTCGCGAAATCCAAACTTGCTTGGTACTTCACCAGCCAGTCCATCCCAAGGATCAGATTGAACTCCCCAAACGGCAGTTCCATCAGATCAGCCATAAATATTACCCCTTGGAGTTCTAGGGGTACATCCCTATACCGCTTATTTACTTCTACAGAGTGACCTAGAGGGTTAATTACTGTCATCTCCCTAGAAGTAGTCTCAAAGTCTAGGTTCATGGTCTCTACTATGCTACTGGCAACATACAAATGCGTCGAACCAACATCTATCAAAGCAGTATATGGTAAACTAAAGATTAAGAATGTACCGATTATGATGTTCGGTGCGTCGCCTTCCTCTCGACGCCTCACTGCATATACTAATCCAGGTTGTCTTACTTTAGTGTTGCCTGCACCTCGACCCGGTGCTTCGCGCCCCGACCAGAGCCATTACCTCCTCTACCAGAACCACAACCCCTCTGCGGTTGCGGTCCTTCATTCCTGAACTGAGCACGGCCTTGACCCTCAGACTGAATCCTGGCTAACTTCTGTGGACATCTCTCACACGATGATCCAGCGATCCACACTCAAAACATCCTTTGCCACTGGTCCAACATTCTCCCCAATGAGATTTTTCACACCGATTACACCGCGCCGATCCCTAATTAGCAGCAATAGGCCTCCCAGACTGATTCAGCCCACCATGCCTAGCCCTTTTTTGAGAATTTTCAGCTGATCCAGATGATCCAAAACCTCTCCTTTGTCTATTCCTATCCAAATTCTGTCTCACAGATTCCTTGACCCCTTCGGCTACCTTAGCCTTCTCCACCAACACGGTGAACTCCCGCTCCTGCTGTGGAGCAATCAGCAACCTCAGATCATCCCTCAGTCCGTCCTCGAACCTGACACATCGTTCATGCTCCATAGCCACAATACCTCGAGCGTACCGGCTCAACCTTAAGAATTCTTCCTCGTACTCCGATACGGACTTACTCCTCTGAACTGGCCTCAGAAACGCCTTCCTCTACGCATCAATATAACTAGACCCAATATACTCCTTCTGATAAGCCGCCTTGAAATAATCCCAAGTGAGATCATCCGTTGCAGCACTATCCCGAACCGTGAGCCACCACTGGTATGACTCATCCCAGAGAAGTGACACTACCCCTTTCAATTTCTCCTCAGCCGTCAGATCCAAATTGTCCATGATTCGCTCTGTCGCCTCCAACCAATACTCAACTGTATTGGGCGCCACACCAGAAACACCTCGAAATACCTCAGCTCCATTGGCTCGGAGTCGCTCAGATACTGATTTTCGAGCTCTCGTACCTCCACCTACTCCAGCCACTCTCTCAAGAACTCGCAGCATCGCCTGTGACACTGCATCATTCCCCGTCTGATCCTGGTACTCAACACCAACAATTGGTGGTGGTGGCATCTCATTCTCTGACCCTTGACCAGACCTAACTGGTTCTGATACGGTCATTCTGCCTCTACCACGCCCTCGCACATTACGACCACGTCCCCTAGAACTCATGTCTATGATCGCGATTTAATCTGCTTTAAGAAATTTTATGCATTAGCTTCTATTCCACTGTTTACCCACAAACAAGTTTTATGTAAAAAATTTCAGTAGTAGTTCTTTCGATCATTACAAAGTTTTCATTTCAAGTCTTGTACCCTAATTCAGATAATCACATTCATTCCCCAACAACATCCACCACGCACACTCACCACTAGTAGGGGTACTCTTGTCATTTCACTATCCGGGGGTATTTTCGTAATTTGTCCTATAAGAGTATTTTGGTAATTTTTCCAAATCAGTGGTATCTTGTAATTTTGCAAAATAAGGGTATTTTGGTCTTTTTGTAAGATGGGGATACTTTGGTAAAAATTGAGGGTAGTGTGGTAATATCACAAACTGGGGGTATTTTAATAATAAATCGGGGAAATCTTTACAAATCATAGGTATTTCATAAATTTCAAAAATTAGGGTATTTTGGTAATTTCTCAGATCTAAGGTAGTTTTTACAAATCAAGGGGGTAATTTGGTGATTTCAAAACTATGGTTTTTATAAAACGATGTAGCTAGTCCCTTTCGGGTTTTAATTATTGAATTTAGCCTGTGAATAAGTCCTCTTGGTTAGGGTGAACCGTCACTACGCACCAGGTAGGATTCGAGCGAAGAGGAGGTGAGTCACTAGGACTGCTTAAGTACCAAGCTCCCCTGAATCCAATCCTAGACATGCGCACAACTGTTGCCACACCCTTAACTCGGTGACTTACTCACAGGTTTGTTTCATTGATCTTTAAGTCTTATGCAACTTTGTGTTGGAGTAAGCTAACCCAAGGGTTCAATAGCTTCTAATCTACTAATCTACGATCTTCCACATACAAATCACACAATGGTTAGGGGTACTTACCTGGGCGGATTGGTGCCGGAGACTCAGTGCCATGCTTCTCAAACCATATATTTCCCAAAAACCTTTTTTTTCTAAAAAACCCTACTTTTAAATATTTTGGGCCTCCGGCCCACAGTCGAGCCTTTGAACTTGGCTCTGATACCAAAATGTAACACTCTAAACCCGGTTAACACACCACGACCGAATCTGGCATGTCACAGAGTGAAAACATTTTGAAGGAAACAAGTCACCGGTTTATTTTTAACGAAAAGCTCTTTGTTTTTGTGTTTGCAAAAACCCGGTGCATGTATAGTTGAAACCGTTAAGTTGCTTTGAAATCTTGAAAGGCTTTTTAAAACTCATTTATCATTTGTTTCTTAAGAAAAACGTTAAAATCTATTGAAACCCAAGAGAATTCTTACTTAGTTAATTTACAACCGTTTGATTTTGAGCATGGAAAACTTAGATTTTGAAAATCATTTGAGTTAACCTTGTTATCCTCTTGAAAATATTGTTACCCGATGGAAAGATTTAAAAAAGACTCGTTGTGTAGTATACTTTTTGAAAACTTTGGTTATTAGGTTATTTAAAACATGTTAAACCGTTTACTTAGCAACTTTTAGAACATTAAAGCAGATATAATAAAACCCTAAATAAAAAAAAATACCAATGGCCTGATTACAAACCCAAATAGAATCAGAATCTAAAATGAAGGTACCCAAAACGAAAATCCAAGTAAAACCAAAAATAAATGTCGCATGGCCACCTCGAGTCCACCCGGCTCCTCATCCGCGATCTACGAGCCACCTGAAAAGATAAGGGAGAAGGTGAGTCACCAAGACTCAGTGCATAATCCCCCTCCGATTATAGCAACATACTTACACAAGTCATAATCAAGCAAACATATCATGCAACCAAACCTAGCCATCCACAACTCCTTTTCCTACCCCGTGTGGTACCAAACCACTGGTGGTGCCAAACCACTGGTGACCCAAAGTCACGAATAATCCATATGTAGGGCCAACCCACGTTGTGATACCAAATCACTGGCGACAATCCCGTTTTATCAAATGTGGGGCCAACCCACTGTGGTGCTAAGCCACTGGGACGAGTCGCTATGAGGTGCCAAACCTCTGGTGACCCAAATTCACAAATACCAACTGTGGTACCAAACTACTGGTGGTGCCAAACCACTGGTGACCCAAAGTCATAGATATCATTCTTCCCCCTCCTCTCATGTCACCCACATTAATGCTCATGCACATACAAATCATGCCATCATGTTTCATCGTTAAACATATATCAACATAACATAGATAACATCATCAAAAATCATGTGCCATAATCACCACCAAAATGGACTTACCCGAAACCCTTGCTCATACCCATAAGGGTACCATATCGAAATCTACACAGTTTTCAGCTTTTAACATGTATAGGTTATTAGCAAGTTTACAATGATTATGAAGTGTGTAAGTTACACACCTGGTTACTAACACGACTATCGAATCCCAAAGATCAAGATATAACGCACTCGATTCCCCCTCCTACATTCGGCCAATGACAATTGTTAGGAAAAAGCCATTCGGCTACACTTGTAAATCCCAAAAAGTTAATGCACCTAATAACAATCCTTACCTTAACGCTTTTTGATCACCAATCTCAACCCGATATCTACGAGATAGAGCCTTCCCTATAATCGGCCAAGATCTTAAACCACATAACTAATAGCCTTCGGCTTCTCAAATAATTAAAAGAAAGATTGAGTCTGCACGAAACCTTACCACTGACTTACTAGGACTGATTGGCAGAGAATAGGTGATCACGATCTACTGCTTCAAGATCCCGGAGACCTTAGATGAAACCGATTCCACAAACAAATGAGAACCAAAACAAATGCCAAAATTCAGCTTTCGTTCGATGTATGTCGACAGAAAGAAAAGAAAAAGATAATAGAGATTCGGCCAAGAGCACTTACCCCCTCCAAAATTGATTAGAGAAAAAGACCAAAGAGATCCACCCTTGGTTGATATTCGGCCAATGTATAGAAAAAGAAGAGGAGAGTAAAGAAGAGATCTTCAATGGTTGAGAGGGGTTTCGGCAATGGTGGTGGAATAATCAAAAGGGGTTTTGGCTATGGCCTTTGAAAGAAGAGCAAAAGAGATTCGGCTTTGAAAAGAATCAAGAAAAGAGTGATGAAACTTTCGGCACAAAAGATGATGAGGAGAAGAAGAGATGTTGATGGGGTTTTGAAACAAATATGAGAGAAAGGAAAAGAAAAGAATGGGGGAGGAGGAGATTCGGCTAGATGCTTTAGAGGGAATTCGACAATAGCCTAGAAAAACCTTAGGCTTTTGATTCTAGTGGTGCACTAAGGGAAGAAATTGGCAAGGCTAAAGGGGGTTTCGGCTTAGCTCTCAACCGAATGTACCAAGGCACTAACTAGCCGAAAATGTCATTAGGAATTTCGGCACTCCCCCTAGTCTTCCAATCGATTACTATTCCTCACACTAGAGTTCAAATTTTGGCAAACTCCCCGAATCACTCCTGGCCAACCATTCAAATGAGTTTGAATTGATCAAACTCCTAAATTCTCTCTTCTCCACCCATTTAAATTTGTTGACTTGCTCAACAGTTATCCATTAAAGTTTGAGCTGAGTACAACTCTTCCCCTCTCTTGCGTCAAAAATAATTACCCAAGGGGAGATTTCTACAGCTCGAACCAAGGATCCCCTTCCCTGCATGTGGCGTCACCTCTCTTGTACCTTAGTGGCACCTCCCTTGCCACTTTACCACTAGGTTATTTGCATCAAGACACTCCAACAACTTCTTTTAACCCCTAACTTCCCTAACTCCCCCTTCCAAACACCTAAAACAAAAAATTTAGCCATGACTCAGGCCTAACCCGAGGTAATGCCTGGACCCTAAGACAACTTGATTACGAATTATATCGAGCCATTCACATGCAATTAATGCAAACATAATAGCCCCTAATTAAGGATGTTACACTCGCTGAAAGGTAATTCCATCAAGTCTGCTAGAAATATCTCTCTTTGAATCTCCAAGGGCACATCTCTAAACAATTTATTCACTATTACCGACTGTCCTATAGGACTAATTAACGTCATCTCTCTATCAATAATCTCAAATCTAATATTCTAGTTTCCAGATATGGCACTAGCAACATACGAGTGGGTAGACCCGATATCTATCAAAGCAGTAACAGGTACATCAAAGATGAAAAACGTGCCAGTTATCACATCAGATGCATCGCCGTCTTCACGACACCTGACCGCATAGACCAATCCCAGCTGTCTTGCCTCCGTGTTACCTCTAAAGCCATTACCTTGACCCGGTGCACCTTGACCACGTTCGTTACCATTACCACTACGACCTGGTCCACGGCCTCTCAGTGGCTGCTGAGTACCTCTATCTGGCTGAGCATCAAGGTTACGAGTTTCTGAGTCGTATCAGTCCGTCGAGGGCAATTTTTATACTGATGATCCTTGGAACCACATTTATAGCAGGCACCAGTTTTCCTCCAACATTCTCCGGGGTGTCATCTTCCATAGTCGGCACATTCTCGACTCTGATTGGTAGTCATAGGTGCTCTAGCTTGAGCTGGCTCATCATTTCGTGGCCTCTTTTGAAACCTTTAAGAAGAACCTGAGTACTTAAAATCCCTCTTTCCTCTGACTTTTTCCCGGTTCTGGCATTCTGAATTCTTAGTCTCTTCGGCTATCTTAGCTTTCTCTACAAGCGAGGTAAAAGTCCGTACTTGTTGTGGGGCTATCAGTACCCAAAACTCATCATTCAGTCCATCCTCAAAGCGTACACAGTGCTCATGATCAGTCGGCACTATTGTGAGCATAATGGCTCAAGCAAAGAAATTATGCCTCGGTAAGCTGCCACCGTCTTACTTCCTTGAACCAAATTCAGGAATTCCTTCCTCCGGGCATCTACATAACTTGTCCCAACGTACTTCCCTTGGAAAGCAGCTTTAAAGAAATCCCAAGTAACCAATACAGCCTCGGTGCCTTCTCGAACAGTAAGCCACCATTGATATGCCTTGTCTCTTAGCAAGGACACGGCTCCTCTCAATTTCTGCTCGACGGTGCACTCCAGATCATCCATAATTTGTTCTACATTCTCAAGCTAATATTCTGCCACATTCGGAGCTACACCGGAGACACCTCTAAAAACTTCTACACCACGAGATTTGAGTCATTCCTATATGGATCCACGAGCTACTGGCCCAGTTCTAGCCCCAACTACTCTTTCTAAGACTCGTAACATTGCTTGAGTCAAAGCATTATCCTCATTCGCATGATCATGAGATCTAGTCTCACTCCCGAATGACGCAGGTGCATCCATTTCCAGCATATGACCCGGCACTTCAGACGCAGCACCTCGTCCTCTACCACGGCCAAGGCCACGTCTATCGCGTCCACGACCACGTCCTCTAGTGCTCATAATGACTAATTCAATTTTAATCTGATTACAAGTTTTATGAATCAGAATACTATTTCAGTGTTTATTAACGATATTTTATGAGATATAAGAGATAGGGTTGTTTTCGCAATCACATCCTATAGTCTTGATCTCTATCGTTTTCAACACCTAAAACTAGAAGTTCTAGAGTGTTCCTAAGATCTTATCACAATAATAAACATTTAATAAACAAATACTTACTTGACTTGGTGTCGGATACTTGTGGTGCCATACTACTTTTAAAACCTAAAATCTAGAAATTTAAGTAGTTTTTAACCAAAAATCATTGTTGAACCCAAACCACAGCCGAGTTTTAAAATTGAGCTCTGATACCATAAAATGTAACACCCCAAACTCGGCCTATGCATTAAGCCTAGATTTTGGCATGCCACACAAATTGAATGTGCATTCAAATCATCAACGACGTAGGAAATCAAATCTTCAAAATGATTGAGAGAATGACTTTATCGAAAATCGAGGTTTATTTGAAATCCATGATTAAAAACACAAGAGTTTATCATTTGATTTACGAGTAGTAGTTGATTAAAATTTTAAATTTATTTAGTCGAAATATTTCATCGAATGCTTTTAAAAGAATTTCCTAAGTTTCAAAGATATTTAAGAAAAACCTTTATTTTATGCGAGAGTTTTAGAAAACATTTATGAAAAGGAAATCACCCAATTTAGGAAAACTAAAACATAATAAAATCCATCTGCATAATAAAAACCATGAAAATAATTAAAGAGGCCTTATTACATCGCAATTAAAATAGTACTTAAATGAAAATATTTAATGAAGTTTTAAAGTTATATAAACCATCATTTGTAGTATGGCCTCCACACGAAGTCATCTCTGACCCAAGTCTCCATTTACCTGAGAAGGGTAAGAAAAATGGGGTGAGTTACTTAGAACTCAATGTGTAACCCACTTACCGTATTCACTGGGCCAAAACCATATAAACATATAATTGGGCTTGAGCCCATTTTGCAAATGTTTAATATATATAAATCAAGTATAAAAAAAATAATAATGCATGTGATATGCAATTCCCAACCAAGCCTAATTTCCATCCGCTACACACTACCCGTACCAACCATCACACCTGTGGGGATCAAGTCAACCCACCCCGCCAACACATCAATAGCAGGGTTTAAGCCAATTATAATATTTGTGGCAACATGCCATTTATAATATTTGTGGCAACAGACCATTTATAAGATTTGTGGCAATAGGCCATTTATAAGATTTGTGGCAACAGGCCATTTATAATATTTGTGGTAGAACCACCGATCTAGATTTTGGGCAATAGGCCATTGTGACAGAGTCATCGATCTAGATTTTTGGCAACAGGCCTTTCTTCTCTTCATCAATTATCCCAACCCATGCAGTCATGTATATATATATATATAATGCATAACAAAATATTCATAACGTAATTTTAACAAAAACCCATATTACAATTTATCAATTTGGCCCATTTCATCTCATATCACATTTAGCTCATATATTAATATCACTTTTGGCCCATAAAACAACGTATTTCAATTTGGCCCATAAAGAAACATATTTCAATTTGGCCCATAAAACAACATATTTCAATTTGACCCATAAAACAACATATTTCAAATTGGCCCATAAAACAACATATTTCAATTTGGCCCATAAAAGGGCATTTTTGTAATTCGGTCCATAGGGACATTTCGTAATTCGGCCCATTTAACACATGAGGCCTTTTCACAATTTCCACACTTGGCCAACTTGTCAAAATAATAACATAGCCCAAAATATCACTTTCTTTAACAAAATAGCCCATTAAGGGCAAATCCGTAATTTTTTCCACAACCTCAATTTCGATTTCATGCATTCACATAAAAAGTGTTAATATAACGTATTTTCCAATTTTATCGAATTTATGAATATTATTTTAACGCTTACGGTATAGTATAACCATGAGATAAGTGTGAAGTTACACACCTGATTACGGTGAGAACTATACTTTCCCGCTCGTCGATATCTAAACACGCATCACGATGGATTAGAACACTAATATTTAATATAAAACTATTCTAATGATTTACGATCTAGATCCTTACCCTCGGAATCTCGAATGACAAGTATTTGCGATTTCTCTCCGATCAATGGCTCAGAACCACGAACAAACAATGGTTCAGGGGTACGTACGACTTGAAATAATTGATTTTCGCCAGATGAGGGTCCACAACTCGGTGGAAAATCTCGTATTGCCAAAATAGCCCTTAGTTTGACTCTAGAGGGATAGCTAATCTACCCCTCTTCTGAACACTATTCACAACCCTTTTTGAACCTATCTTGTTTGCCTCTATTGACAAATAAATGTTAGTCAAACTAATATTCCCTTATCACCACCAATTGATTTTAAGAGCGAAATCGGCTTACCACAGGATTCTTTTGTTCAAAAGGTGAAGGTCGATTGATAGAGTCCCTATGATAAAATCGATTAATCAATACAATCTTATCAAAATAGAAAGATAAAAATCCTTTTCAAATGATCCTTACCTTGATGATGAAATCTCCTTTTCCACCCGATCTATAATAGCTATGATCAACTAAAGATGTAGAAAAGAAATCGGCACTCCACTATATCACTACAAAGAAAGAAGGATTTGATTGGAGGAGAAAAGATTAAAAATAAAAAGAAAGATTCGGCTATGATAAAATAAATGAGAGAAAAGAATGATTCGGCTATGAAGGTAGTCTAACATTCGGCCAAGGGAGAAGAAAATGTTAAAAGTATGGTTGAAAAGAAAATTAAATGATGAAAGAAAGAGAATGAGGATGAGAGGTTTATGATTTAATTTTCAAAGTAAAATAAAAGAAAAGAGAGAGAGTTTAAAACAATGTTGCATTTGGCTAAGGGAGAGGAGAAAGAGATGATGTTTGTGTTCTATGTTTTAGGCACTAGATGAGAACACAAAATGGGATACTTGAGTGATTAGCAAAAATAACCAAATGGTCAAAAATAATGACTAAATGAAACCCAACAAAGTTGTTTCCTCCAAGCTCAAGACACATTCGGCTATGGGAGAAAGAAAAAGAGAGGAAAGATGTTTTGGAAGAGCAAAAAAAATAAAAATTTTGACCAAAAGAAATCCTAACAAGCTACCATCCTAACCCCATACTAACCACAAGAATTTGGCTCCCCCCCCATATTCCATGAAACCGTCCAAATGCATAGACACTAAACCAAAGTTTTCCATCAAAAACTTTCTAAGACAATCACCATACATTAAGCCTTGTGTTTCCCCATTACTTTAAATCATGAGATTCTTTTCCTTAATTTTTACTTACCTTTTCCTTTGGTCTTCTTGCCATAAAATGATATCCAACTCATCCTAATCCGTACCCATGACCGACACATTGGAAGAGGAAACAAAATAAAAACAAAACTCAAATGCACAACCAAGGATTCGAACCTCTTCCCTCAAGCAAACATACATGGCGCCATATCCCCTTTACCACTTGCTCATCTTATGCTAGTTTTTGACACTTAAATTTACTTAAACCTCAAGGTCACTTGATCCACTTCAATAAAGTATTCATTACTAAAATTTATTCTAATTCCGAATAAATCCCAAGTCTTCTCAAGACTATATTAAACATGCAAAATTTTAATTATACCCAAGCTAAGCACCAAAAACATGCATCATACCGATACTCAGATTTTTAGGATGTTACATAGACAAATATGGACATGCATAAATAAATTTTAATAGTTTATATTAAAGGTTAATATTGTAATTTGGTTATTTAAGTATAATAAATAAAACAAAATCAAAAATTTTAAAGGCTATCATCTTCCTAGCCGATCTTTAGCAGAGAAGAAAATAATTTTTAGCGCTTGAAGCATTCGGTCATCTCCTAGCTCAATTATTAGTCAATTTTTGTCTTGTTTTTAATGATTTCTACGTTTTTGAGATCGTTACAACTAGGTCTAGCTTGTAACACCCCATACCCGAGTCCGAGGCCTAGACCGGATACGAGACATTACTATACTAGAACTTGCTTAATCAAGAAATTGCGGGCCATAAAATTTTGTTCCCAATTAAGAACCTTTCTCTCTCAAACAATTCATACATCTCATGGGCCTACGAGGCCTTAAACTCATGTTCGGAAACTTTCAGAACTTAATCGAAAAACCTTTCTTGGAAGTAGGGGTCACATACCCATGTGTATTGCGGCACGCCTGTGTACCCCTAGACACGCCCATGTCCTCCAACCGTGGGGAGTTACTGACTATACTCACCTCCACACCGTCTTTTACCCGTGAGTTATCGACTATACTCACACGGCTTGACACGTCAGTGCTATCCGTCGAACTACACACGCCCAAACGAACGTGGGATTCACCCATGGTCTATTCTGACTTAAAATACAAAGGTACAGGGTGCACACGGCCTAAATAGACGCCTGTGTGTCCATCCGTGTGGGCACTTAGAGGCTATTTACCAAGCCAAATGCCACCCTGAAATCAAGACCAAATTCATGCTCGATTCAATACATTTCATCCCTCATCACATAACTACACATAACATTGATATTACTCTTGAATTAAAGATGTTTAATCATAAAAGAAATAAAGTCTTCATCCCATATACTAGGGAGAACTATTTCCCATGTAATTACAAACAACTTAGGCCCTCATATACAGCTATATACTAACAAAACATAAATTCTCTTAGGCAACCACAATTTGGCTACATCAACAATGACTTAATCAACCTTAAGTACTAGCCCTATACATGCCATGACTCATAAGGACTTGAAACCTCATACCAAGTGTTTGATCGATAGTGTGAAAACATCTCCAGCGGTCTCCAACCCGAGCTAGCTAAATTAACCTATAAGAGATGAAAAAGGGAAAGGAGTAATCAATAATGCTTAGTAAGTTCATCTGCATATAACTGATAAGCACTGATATTCATTAAATATACACAATTACAAGGCATTTCAATAAGTTTTTCTCATTAACACATGGCTGCTTACTCAACCATTCTTGAGGCTTACTCACTCCATCTCTTACCGCGTTCTAACCGAGCCACAAGCTAAATGCCCATTTAATTAACATACATTCCTGCACTAATCACCACATGATCATATAAAAACAACACATCAAGCATTTTCAATAAGTCACTCATACTACTAATCTATCGGTGGTTACGCACTTAGCCCACCATTAAATCTCTTATAGGTGGTATCGCACATAACCCACCATTCATTTATACCTATGGTGATTTCGGACTTAGCTCACCAATCATTCATAAGCGATGGTATCGCACACAGCCCATCGATTACTAATTAATCAGGTGGTATCGCACACAGCCCATCGATTACTAATTAATCAGGTGGTATCGCACACAGCCCACCTATAGTAATATGGTTGATGGTATCGCATACAACCCATCAACTAATAATAATATATCAGGTGGTATCGCACACAGCCCACCGATATTATACATTCACAAATATCTATCCTCATACATTTCTCTAATTCAAATGTTCATCCGTAAACATCCTCATTCACTATCATTCTTGCTTAACTTTCTACGATTCTCATTCACATTCACACAATGCATTAACAAATCTATCTCATGCAACTAAGGTGCATTAAGTATACATATCCCACTAGGGTTCATCATATATTGAATTCATATCAATTCAGTTCTAACACATACTTGTGCTTCTCGTGGTACAATCGCATACATTTAGCATATCCGTTGAATCATTCAAATTATTAAATAATTATCTTGATTCTCATACACATAGTTCTAATTGACATCATACCCCAATAGGGTCTTACATACATTAACATGTCAATGCCATGTCCCATACATGGTCTTATATGAATTCTTACACCGAGGCCATATTCCAATAGGGTCTTACACGAAAATATAACTATCATCATATAATGCTATATCCATTTCCCATTACTCCCAAATTCAATTCTCTTGACATCTCATTGAAAGATATTTCATACAATCATCGAGTAGGTATACATTCCATACAACATTGGAATACTAAATTAACTTATACATAATTGCCATATTCACACATGAACTTACCTCGATGTCGAAATGGCCGAAATGGACTTTTTGCCCACATTTCTCTTTTCACCCGTTCTAGGTCCGAATCTCATTTTATTTGATCTAGAACAATAAAATTTACTAATTTAATCACTTATAATCCATAATTCACCATAAACTACACTTTAGGCAAAATGACTATTTTGCCCCTGTAATTTGGCAAAATTATGATTTTGTCCCTAGGCTCATAAATAAATTTTCGTCACATTTTCTTATTAAACAAACTTAGCTGAACATTTAATTCTCTTACAACTACTCACAATTCCAACTACTTCATGCCTTAATGAACAAATTACAACTTTTGCATTTTAGTCCCAATTAGGTACTTTAATGACAACACCTTTCACAAAAGTTGTTTCTCATCTTCCTAACATTCATTTTCTTCCATAAAAACTCAACAACCAGTATAAAATCTCTCATGGCAAGTCCCTAGACTCTCAACCATGTTGCAAATTAGTCCCCCCATTAGCTAGCTTAAGTTTTGGGGACTCTAAAAGTACAAAAATTATCATGAAAGATCATCAAAATCACTTACTTGAATGGAGTAAAGCTTGTTAAAAATTTCAAGCTTTCAAACCCCTCTCATGGCTAATATTTTCGGTGGAAAGAGAGAGGAAATAAAAAGATGATAGCTCCTTATTTATTTCATCTTATTTTATTTCTCTCTTTTTTTTTCAACTAATATCACCCACTTTAATCATAATTAATGCTCTTGTCCCCCTTTTGCATATTATGGCCACCAACACACTTAACAAGGCCAAATTGTACATTTGGGGCCTCCAATCTACAACCCATTGCTCTTTGGTGCTTCTAGCAAATAAAATAGAACTTTTACACTTTATGCGATTTAGTCCTTTTTCCCGATTTAGCTAGAAATTGCTAAAATTAAGACATCAAAATTTTCATGCACCCTTATAAACATGTTATAACACATAAAAAACATGAAAAAAATTTTCTCTAACCTCGAATTAGTGATTCCAAGATTACTATTTTGACTAACCCCTAAATCAAGCTGTTACAATTCTCCCTCCCTTAGGGATTTTCGTCCCCGAAAATCTTATCAGGAGGAGTTGCTACTCACCCCCTTAAAACGTTTCCATAAACTCTTCAAAATCACAAATCCACTTATGCTCAAGTTCTCTTGTCAACAACCTTTAAGCTATCATTCACAGGGTCGAAGCACCACTTGCGACCTAGATATTTCTTTCTTCAAGGCGTATACTCAGTAATCCACTAATTTAGAACTTTGTACACGTCCAAATGATCATTTGGATCCTTACCAGTCGATTTACGATAATTCGAATGACAATCCCCTTCTTGGGAATTTTGTCAAGCCAAATTTCAAATCAATAAGGTTTTATCTCACTTCCTCGTTAAAGTATTCACCAACTTTAATACTCTTGACTTGTACGCTTTAAAAAAAAACTCAGCTTTTAGTGGTCAATTACTTCTGACCATAAACTCAATCATTTCGTAAAATGTATTCTAGTGTCAAAACATTTACGTACATAACTGTACTTCCTTATTCTTACATCAGTAGATATGCTACTACTAAACCTCATACCAAAACTTCTGCATAAGTTTTGGATTTATCATCATTCAACTTCTATCTCAAGGAAACATCAACAATGGAAATCTTATCCAACCTAGATTTTATCATCTTAAATAAACTCATTCAGAGCTTATTTAAAATACCATTTACTACCTCATTTTTTTCCTTTTTTTTTTTGAACTCCTTTACTCTGAAAGGAAGACTCGTTCTAGTCGTTAACCATGCTGAAACTAGGATATTACCAACTAAGATCCACCGAGTAACTAACTCACTTTACTTAACATGGATCTTTCATTCAACACCTGTACTTTTTCTACTATCTGAGAAGTATTACAATAACTGTACTCTTCATTGTAATAGCTCAAGCCCTTTCCACTATTTCATTTTCAAGATCTTCTGTAGCATAGGATACCCCCCACTCATTAAAATTCAAAAAGTACACATCAAGTTTCCCATGAATCATTTCATAACACCTAACTCACAACACAGACACAAAAGTTGTAACACCCCAAACCTGGTCAATACACCACGACCGAATCTGGTATGTTACGGGGAAAACATATTTGAAAGGTTAGATTTCCCGATAAAGGTTTGATGAAAACTCTTTACTGTATTTTGTACTTGGTAAAAATCTTGGGCATGATTGTTTAGAAACCGATAGTGCACTTTGCTAACCCAAAAGTTTTGAAAACTTAGTGGAATCCAATTGCAAAACTAATTTATATCATTTGGAAATTCGAGTTATTCCTTTTTAGTTGCTTAAAAAAAAGCATTTTGATTCAGCTTGGATTTGAAAAAAACATTTGAGTTGCATTCATTTTAAATTACAGTGTGATACCCAATGGTAAAGTTTAAAACATATCGCTTTGGAGTTTTGAAAGCCTTATCGTTCCAAGTTTTATCGAATATTACCCAATAATTTGTTAAGGCATAATTGAAATCAAATTTAAGCATAAAAATAACCAAAGTAAAATTTTAAAAAGGCCTTTTACAAACCCAACAAACCAAATGGAAATGAATAGTGTAAAGTACCAAGTTTTTTTTTAAACAGTGCAAGTCCCAGTTATTCATGGCATGGTTACCTCGAGTCCACCCGGCTCCGTGCCCGCGATCTAAGTGTCACCTGAAATGATAAGGGAGAAGGTGAGTCGCAAGACTGTGCATAAATCCCCCTCTCGATGAATGCAACATACTAACACACGACATAACAAAGCAATACAATTAATGCACCCGATCCTAACCATCCATAACACCTTTTCTACCCTGTGTGGTACCAAACCACTGGTGGTGCCAAACCACTTTGGTGACCCAAAGTCACGATATCCATCAATGTGGTGCCAAACCACCGGTGACCCAAAGTCACAAATAATCCATATGTGGGGCCAACCCACGTGATACCAAATCATGGCGGCGATCCCAGATCTCAATAGTGGGGCCAACCCACGGTGGTACTAAGCCACGTGGACGAGTCGCTATGAGGTGCTAAACCTCTGGTGTCCCAAAGACACAATTGTGATACCAAATCACTAGTGACCGAAGTCATGATTAGTCAAGTCGTAGGGCCAACCCACGTGTGATACCAAATCACTGGCGACGATCCCGTAATATCAACTGTGGGGCCAACCCACTGTGGAACTAAGCCACCGGGACAAGTCGCTATGAGGTACCAAACCTCTGGTGACCCAAAGTCACAATAATCGATCTGTGGTACCAAACCACTGGAGGTGCCAAACCTCTGGTGTCCCAAAGACACGGATATCATATTCCCCCTCCTCTCATATCACCCATAAACATACCATACTGATGCAAATCATGCAAATCATGCAAATCATGCTAATATGTTTAGTGTAGCATCTCATAACAGATACATCATAGATCATGATATCATATCAATAACAGAACTCGTAATGAAACGGGCTTACCCGAATCCGTGCACATACCCCATAAGGTATCATATCAATCCACCATACTGTTTCGACTTTATTAAGAAATCAGATTATTAAGCATATTACTAAGTAAAGAGTGTGTTAGTTTACACACCTGTTAATACGCAAGCCCTAATCCAAAAGAACCGATCTAAGACCCTCGATTAGCTTGCCCCTATAATCGGCCAAAAAGAACATTAGGACCAAGGCCATTCGGCTACCCCAAATAAACTAAAGGGTTAACACTCAAACCCTTACCTTACGAATGATATGGTTTCCTACCAAATCCCGAACCAACTGATAGTTCCTTTGAAAATTGACCACACCCTGTTAAGAAGAACAATTAATCCTTGAAGTCTTTGGCTTAACGAGACTAAGAGAATAAACCAATGAAACCAACCCTTACCACCACTTACCAATCGATCACTCTCAAGCGGAGGCTTCGCTTGACTGCTCCGAAATCCCGGAGATCCTATAACAAAATGATTCCAAAACAATCGATTAACACATTTCCAAACAAATGCCGAATCAACCCTTACCTTGCAAAAATCGACAGAGAACAGGGAGGGAAAGAAATAGGCATTCAGCCTAGCACTAACCTTCCTCTAAGTACCCGATTGGAGAGAAAAGAGAAGAGACCACCCCTCTTGCTTGTGATTCGGCCAAGACTTAAACAAAAAGAGAAGGAGATTCAGCTGTGTTTGCTTAAAACTACTAAGCACGGTTCGATTATAGGTGCTTAACACCACTTATGGTACGGCTTGAGTGGTAAGAGAGAAAGAGAAGGGGTGAAATGGAGATAAGGTTTCGGCAAGGGTTTTGAGAAAAGAGAAAGAAAGTTTGAGGGGACAAGGTGAGATGGTTTCGGCTCAAGTGAAATGAAAGTATGAGAAGAGAGAATGCTGGTTCGGCTTATCACCAAAAAGAACAAAAGAAAAGGAAGGGAGCATTCGGCCACACACACAATTTAGGAGGTAAATTTCGGCAAAGGCATGGGTTACTTGGGGTTTTCAGTTTTCAATGGAAAACAAAGGAGAGACTTCTTTGAAAAATTTGGCTAGGCACTAGACTAAAGCTGGCCGAAAGTCACACAAATTGCCAAAAAAAATTTTGGCACTCCCACTTACACACCTACCAAACCGGCCACTCCCCCCCATGAACACTCCAACATACGGCCACCTCCTAAGCTCACTCATGGCCACTAATTCAAACCAATTTCAATTAGTCAATCCTTAATTCACTCCTTAATTCACTCCTTGCCCACCATTTGAATTATTTGACTTGGTCTATGGCGAGTTTGAACTGCACACAACTTCTCCCCTCTATGTCACAAAATGGAAGCCAAATGTGTGGCTTCGCAACTCGAACACATGACCTCCTCCCTTGCAAGCGTCACACACAAGCTCTAAGTGGCGCCTCTAGCCACTCCACCAAGGCTCCTCTTGTGCTAAAATCCACCAAAAAATACCTACAACCCCTAGCTCCTTGACTCCATTCACTTAAAGTTTAAAAACTAAAATTTTCTCTACCACTCCAGCTTACACTAGGATTTCAACTAAGCCCCAAAACATCAAAAACAACCATACTGCAGATCAAACACATGCAAACAATGCAATAACAAAAATAGCCCCTATTCCAGGATATTACAGTTCTACCCCCTAAAAATAATTTTGACCTCGAAATTACCTGATCAAAAGAGTTGAAGGTATTGCTGTCTCATCATATCCTCTGGTCCCACGTAGCTTCCTCCACGCCATGATTCCGCCTTAGCACTTTTACCAGAGGAACTGACTTTCTACGCAGAACCTTCACATCCCGATCTAGAATCTGCACTTGTTCTTCATCCATGGTCAAATCCGGATTCACCTCGATATCTTCCACTGCTACGACATGCGATGGATCTGAACGATATCGCCTAAGCATCGAAACATGGAATACGTCGTGAATCTGACTTAGCTCTGCTGGCAACTCAAGCTGATACTCTACCGGTCCCACACATCTCAGTACCTTATACGGCCCAATAAACCTCGGACTTAACTTGCCTTTTCTCCCGAACCTCAACACTTTCTTCCATGACGAGACCTTCAGAAAGACCCTATCACCCACGAAAAACTCTATATCTCTACGGTTGAGATCAGCGTCAGACTTCTGTCTGTCCGAAGCTTCCTTCAATCGAGCCTAAATTAACTTAACCTTGTCTTCGCCTCTCAGAACCAACTCGGTCCCAATATCGGCGCTCACCCAACTCCGTCCAACAAGTAGGTGAGCGACACTTCCTACCATACAATGCCTCATACAATTGCCATCTTGATGCTAGTTTGGTAATGTTGTTGTAGGCGAACTCACTAATGGTAGAAACTCTTCCCAACTACCTCTCAAGTCCGACACAACCTCGAAGCATATCCTCTAAGATCTGATAACCCTTTTCGATCGCTGTCGATCGATGCAATTTGAAATGCCGTCTTGAAATCAACAGTGTACCCGAGCTCGATGCAACTCTTTCCGTAACCTTGACGTAAATATGGGATCCCTATCCGAGATAATCGATCATCGCACACCGTGCGACCTCACTATCTCGACACATACATACTTCGCTAACCTCTGAAGTGAGTAATCCACCCTCACCGGGATAAAGTGAGCTGATTTAGTCAGACGATCCACAATTACCCAAACTAAGTCCTTCTTGCTAGGTGTAAGAGGTAATCCACGGACGAAATCCATAGTTATCCTTTTCCACTTCCATTGTGGAATCTTTCTTGGTCAAGCAACCTCGACGGCAATCGATGTTCACCTTGACCACGACATGTCAAACACTTCCCTACAAGCTCTGTCACTTCCCTTTTCAAACCCGGCCACCAAAACTGCTCTTTTAGATCCCGATACATCTTACTACCTCCAGGATGTATAGCGTAGGGGCTGCTATGTGCGTCCTGAAGAATCTTCTGCCTTAACTCAACATCCCTCGGCATACAAGCTCTCCCCTGAAAACACAGCACTCCATCACTAGACAAACTGTAACCCTCCAAACCACTATTCTGCACTTGCGACCTCTGCGCATTCAGAACCTCATCCTCTAACTATTTTTCCTTAATCTGCTCAACCCACGTAGGCTTAACCTGTAATTCTGTCAGAATACTTCCGTCATCATACAAACTCAAATGGGCAAACATCGCTCTTAAGTGCATTACAACCTTTCGGCTCAACGATACGCCACCACGTTAGCCTTGCGGATGGTACTCAATCGAACGATCGTAATCCTTTAGCAACTCAATCCATCATCTTGCCTCAAATTCAAATCCTTCGAGTCAAAAGGTACTTGAGACTCTTGTGATCTGTGTAGACTATCGATCTCTCTCCGCATAAGTAGTGCCTCCAAATTTTCAAGGCGAAGACTATCGCCGCTAACTCTAAGTCGTGTGTCGGATAATTGACTTCATGTGGCCTCACCGCCGAGATGCGTAGCTACAACCTTCCTTCCCGCATCAACACACAACCCAAACTCAGATATGATGCATCACAATATCTTGTGAATTCCTTTCACCTCGAAAGTCAATTAGAACCGAGCTTCAACAAAATCTTCTTTAACTTGTCGAAACTCTCCTGCTGCTTTTCAGTCCAAACGAACGGAACTTCTTTTCTTAACAACTTGGTCATCGGCGCTGCGATCAACGAAAATCCCTCTACAAATCTTCGATAGTATCCTGCCAAACCCAGAAAACTCCGAATCTCAGCTACTAACTTAGGCAGCTTTCAATCCAAAACTGCCTCAATCTTTCGAGGATCCACTCTAATCCCCTCAGCCGACACTACATGACCCAAGAAAGTCACCTCTCTAAGCCAGAACTCGCATTTACTAAACTTTGCATAAAGCTGTTTCTCCCTCAGAATCTGCAACACAACTCGCAAATGCGCATCATGTTTCTCCTCAGTCCTTGAATACACCAAGATGTCATCAATAAAAACCACGACGAATTGATCCAAATACTGCTGGAACACCCTATTCATCATATCCATGAATGTTGTCGGCGCGTTAGTCAACCCAAACGGCATTACCAGAAATTCATAGTGCCCATACCGAGTACAAAACGCCGTCTTGCAGATATCCGCCTCTTTCACCTTTAACTGGTGATACCCACACCTTAAATCGATCTTCGAGAATATCGATGCACCCTTCAGCTGATCAAACAAGTCATCTATCCGTGGCAACGGATACTTGTTTTTGATCGTCAGCTTATTCAACTGGCGGTAGTCTATACACATCCGCATCGTTCCGTCTTTCTTCTTAACAAAGAGTACCGGCGCTCCCCAAGGTGAAACACTTGGCCTGATAAAGCGTCGGTCCAACAACTCCTGGATCTGAGCCTTAAGCTCTACTAACTCTTTTGGCGCCATCCTATACGGAGCAATAGACACTGACCCAGTTTCAGGTAACAGATCTATCCCGAACTCCACCTCTCGATCCGGTGGCAAACCCGGAAGCTCCTTTGGAAACACATCAGCAAATTCCTTAATTGTTCGGACCTCCCCTATGGTAGACTCCTCAGCCTCCAAGGCATACACATGAACCATATATGCTTCACAGCCCTTCCTGACCATCTTCTCAGCTTTCAAAGCAGACACCATGTTGGACAAGTAATCCCTTCTATTACCGATCAGGACCACCTTATCACCCTTAGCTGTCCTTAGAACCATGCGCTTAGCCGCACAATCCAACCTCACCTGGTACTTGACCAACCAGTCCATCCCAAGAATCAGATCGAACTCTCCAAACGGCAATTCCATCGATCGACCTCAAACACTACCCCTTGAGTTCTAGGGTACATCTCTATACAACTTATCTACAATTACAGAGTGACCTAGAGGGCTAATTACGGTCATCCGCCTAAAAGATATCTCGAGTCTAAATCCATGGTCTTCACTATGCTACTCGCAAGCGTATGAATGCGTTGAACCCACATCAATCAAAGCAAGAAATAGAGAACCAAAGATCAAGAACGTCATGGGTTATGACGACCGGTCGTCGCTCTCCTCTCGGTGCCTCACGCATACACTAACCCCGGGCCGTCTTGCCTCAAAATACCCACACCTCCGCCTGGTGCTCCGCGGCCCGACCGTAACCATTACCCTCTCGCCATTACCACGACCCTCCGTGGTGGCGGTCCATTATTCAAACTAAGCACGACCACGACCCTCGATCAATCCCACCAACTTACGGACAGCCCTCACACGGTGGTCCATGAACCACACTCAAAACATCCTCTTCCACCAGTCCAACATCCTCCCCAATGAGCTTTCCCACAACGGTTACACTGTGGCAGTCCCTGATTAGCAGCAATGGACCTACCAGACTGATTCGGCCCACTCGATCTAGCCCTTTTCTGAAGATTTCCTGACGACCCAGAAGATCCAAAACTCCGCTTTTGCCTGTTCCTATCCATATTCTGCCTCACAGACTATTTAACCCCTTCAGCTACCTTAGCCTTTTCTACCAGGACAGCAAACTCACGCTCCTGCTGTGGAGCAATCAGCAACCTTAATTCATCTCTTAGACCATTCTCGAAACGAACACACCTCTCGTGTTCAGTAGCCACCATGCCCCTAGCATACCGACTCAGCCTCAAAAACTCTGCCTCGTACTCCGACACAGACTTACTCCCTTGTACCAGCCTCAGAAATGCCTTCCATTGATCATTAATGTAGCTAGCTCCGATGTACTTTTTTTGATATACAGCCTTAAAATAATCCCAAGTAAGATCTTCTGCTGCAGCACCGTCCTGAACCGTGAGCCACCACTGGTATGACTCATCTCGAAGAAGTGATACTATCCCCTTTAGTTTCTCTTCAGCGATCGGTCTAAATCATCCATGATCGCTCCATCGCCTCCACCAATACTTAGCCGTCTTTGAGAGCCACACAGACACACCTCGGAATACCTCAAATTTCGTTTGCTCGGAGTCATTCAGTACCTGATTTACGAGCTCTTGTGCCTCGCCTACTCCAACTACCCTTTTCGAACTTCATGACATCGCTCAGTGACACTGCGTCGTCCCGATCATTCACGAAACTCACCACCTCCACCGGTGGCGATGCAGATCTCATTCTCGACCCTCGACCGGATCCTACGGGTTCAAAAGCGTCATCCTACCCGACCACGTCCACGACCACGTCTACCTCGAGCGCTCATGACTAAAATCTCGTCTTGTCTGATTTAGAAATTTATGCACTAGTAAATGTTCCACTGTCTTAAAAGGCAAGAGTCTTATGGATATCGCTTGTTAAAGAAGTTTTGTTTTCGCGAGTCCGCAGAGTTCTATTGATTTCAGTTTCTAAAGTAGTTTACTACAGCTAGTCATTCAGTCACATCACATCAAAAATCTCAAGCATTAGTAAGGGGTACTTACCTGGGCGGATTGGTGCATAAATTATTCATGGCATGGTCACCTCGAGTCCACCCGGCTCCGTGATTCTCGATCTAAGTGTCACCTGAAATGATAAGAGAGAAGGTGAGTCGCAAGACTGTGCATAAATCCCCCTCCCGATGAATGCAACATACTAACACACGACATAACAAAGCAATACAATTAATGCACCCGATCCTAACCATCCATAACACTTTTTCTACCCCGTGTGGTACCAAACCACTGGTGGTGCCAAACAACTGGTGACCCAAAGTCACGATATCCATCAATGTGGTGCCAAACCACCGGTGACCCAAAGTCACAAATAATCCATATATGGGGCCAACCCACGTGTGATACCAAATCACTGGCGACGATCCCCTATCTCAATAGTGGGGCCAACCCACGGTGGTACTAAGCCACAGGGACGAGTCGCTATGAGGTGCCAAACCTCTGGTGTCCCAAAGACATAATTGTGATACCAAATCACTGGTGACCGAAGTCACGATTAGTCAAGTCGTAGGGCCAACCCGTGTGATACCAAATCATGGCGGCGATCCGTAATATCAACGTGGGGCCAACCCATTGTGGAACTAAGCCACTGGGGCAAGTCGCTATGAGGTGCCAAACCTCTGGTGACCCAAAGTCACAATAATCGATCTGTGGTACCAAACCACTGGAGGTGCCAAACCTCTGGTGTCCCAAAGACACGGATATCATATTCCCCCTCCTCTCATATCACCCATAAACATACCATACTGATGCAAATCATGCAAATCATGCAAATCATGCTAATATGTTTAGTGTTGCATCTCATACCACATACATCATAGATCATGATATCATATCAATAACAGAACTCATAATGAAACGGACTTACCCGAATCCGTGCACATACCCCATAAGGTATCATATCAATCCACCATCTTGTTTGACTTTATTAAGAAATCAAAGTATTAAGCATATTACTAAGTAAAGAGTGTGTTAGTTTATACACCTATTAATATGCAAGCCCTAATCCAAAAGAACCGATCTAAGACCCTCGATTAGCTTGCCCCTATAATCGGCCAAAAAGAACATTAGGACCAAGGCCATTCAGCTACCCCAAATAAACTAAAGGGTTAACACTCAAACCCTTACCTTACGAATGATTTGGTCTCCTACCAAATCCCGAACCAACTGATGGTTCCTTTGACAATCGGCCACACCCTGTTAAGAAGAACAATTAATCCCTGAAGTGTTTGGCTTAACGAGACTAAGAGAATAAACCAAAGAAACCAACCCTTACCACCACTTACCAATCGATCACTCTTAAGCGGAGGCTTCGCTTGACTGCTCCGAAATCCCGGAGATCCTATAACAAAATGATTCCAAAACAATTGATTAACACATTTCCAAACAAATGCCGAATCAACCCTTACCTTGCAAAAATCGACAGAGAACAGGGAGGGAAAGAAATAGGCATTCGGCCTAGCACTAACCTTCCTCTAAAACCCAATTGGAGAGAAAAGAGAAGAGACCACCCCCTTGCTTGTGATTCGGCCAAGACTTAAACAAAAAGAGAAGGAGATTCGGCTGTGTTTGCTTAAAACTACTAAACAAGGTTCGATTATAGGTGCTTAACACCACTTATGGTACGGCCTGAGTGGTAAGAGAGGAAGAGAAGGGGTGAAATGGAGATAAAGTTTCGGCAAGGGTTTTGAGAAAAGAGAAAGAAAGTTTGAGGGGACAAGGTGAGATGGTTTCGGCTCAAGTGAAATGAAAGTATGAGAAGAGAGAATGCTGGTTCGACTTATCAACAAAAAAGAACAAAAGAAAAGGAAGGGAGCATTCGGCCACGCACACAATTTAGGAGGCAAATTTTGGCAAAGGTATGGGTTACTTGGGGTTTTTGGTTTTCAATGGAAAACAAAGGAGAGACTTCTTTGAAAAATTTGGCTAGGCACTAGACTAAAGCGGTAGAAAGTCACACAAATTGCCAAAAGAATTTTGGCACTCCCACTTACACACCTACCAAACCGCCACTCCCCATGAAGACTCCAACATACTACCACCTCCTAAGCTCACTCATGGCCACTAATTCAAACCAATTTCAATTAGTCAATCCTTAATTCACTCCTTAATTCACTCCTTGCCCACCATTTGAATTATTTGACTTGGTCTATGGCAGAGTTTGAACTGCACACAACTTCTCCCCCTCCATGCCGTCAAAATGGAAGCCAAAATGTGTGGCTTCTGCAGCTCGAACACATGACCTCCTCCCCTTGCAAGGCGTCACACACACAAGCTCTAAGTGGTGCCTCTAGCCACTCCACCAAGGCTCCTCTTGTGCTAAAATCCACCGAAAAAATACCTATAACCCCTAGCTCCTTCAGCTCCATTCACTTAAAGCTTAAAAACTAAAATTTTCTCTACCACGCCAGCTTACACTAGGATTTCAACTAAGCCCCAAAACATCAAAAACAACCATACTGCAGATCAAACACATGCAAACAATGCAATAACAAAAATAGCCCCTATTCCAGGATATTACAGTTTTACCCCCTAAAAATAATTTTGACCTCAAAATTACCTGATCAAAAGAGTTGAGGGTATTGCTGGCTCATCATATTCTCTGGTTCCCACGTAGCTTCCTCTACGCCATGATTCCGCCATAGCACTTTTACTAGAGGAACTGACTTTCTACGTAGAACCTTCACATCCCAATCTAGAATCTGCATTTGTTCTTCCTCCATGGTCAAATCCGAATTCACCTCGATATCTTCCACTGCTACGACATGCGATGGATCTTAACGATATCGCCTAAGCATTGAAACGTGGAATACGTCGTGAATCTGACTTAGCTCTACTGGCAACTCAAGCTGATACGCTACCGGTCCCACATGTCTCAGTACCTTATACGGCTCAATAAACCTCAGACTTAACTTGCCTTTTCTCCCGAACCTCAACACTTCTTCCATGGCGAGACCTTCAGAAAGACCCTATCACCCACGGAAAACTCTATATCTCTACGCTTGAGATCGGTAAAGACTTTTATGCATCTAAGCTTCCTTCAATCGAGCTGAATCAACTTAACCTTGTCTTCAGTCTCTATAACCAACTCTGGTCCCAATACCTGACGTTCACCCAACTCCGTCCAACATGTAGTTGAGCGACACTTCCTACCATACAATGCCTCATACGGTGCCATCTTGATGCTAGTTTGGTAACTGTTGTTGTAGGCAAGCTCATTAATGGTAGAAACTCTTCCCAACTACCTCTCAAGTCCGTGACACAACCTCGAAGCATATCCTCTAAGATCAGATAACCTTTCCTACCGCCCGTCGATCAGAGGGTGAAATGCCGTCTTTGAAATCCAACTGTGTACCCAGAGCCTGATGCAACGCTTTCCAGAACCTTGACGTAAATCCGGGATCCCTATCCGAGATAATCAATACTGGCACACTGTGCAGCCTCACTATCTCTGACACATATAGGTTCGCTAACCTCTGAAGTGAGTAATCCACCCTCACCGGGATAAAGTGAGCTGATTTAGTCAGACGATCCACCATTACCCAAACTGAGTCCTTCTTGCTAGGCGTAAGAGGTAATCCACAGACGAAATCCATAGTTATCCTTTCCCACTACCACTGTGGAATCTTAACTGGCTGAAGCAACCCTGACAGCAACTGATGTTCAGCCTTGACCTGCTGACATGTCAAACACTTCCCTACAAGCTCTGTCACTTCCCTTTTCAAACCCGGCCACCAAAACTACTCTTTTAGATCCCGATACATCTTACTACCTCCAGGATACATAGCGTAGGGGCTGCTATGTGCGTCCTGAAGAATCTTCTGCCTTAACTCAACATCCCTCGGCATACAAGTTCTCCCCTAAAAATACAGCACTCTATCACTAGACAAACTGTAACCCTCCGAACCACCATTCTGCACTTTCGACCTCTGCGCATTCAGAACCTCATCCTCTAACTGTTTTTCCTTAATCTGCTCAACCCACGTAGGCTTAACCTGTAATTCTGCCAGAATACTTCCGTCATCATACAAACTCAAATGGGCAAACATCGCTCTTAAGTCCGTTACAACCTTTCGGCTCAACTCGTCTGCCACCACATTAGCCTTGCCCGGATGGTACTCAATCGAACAGTCGTAATCCTTTAGCAACTCAATCCATCTGCGCTGCCTCAAATTTAAATCCTTCTGAGTCAAAAGGTACTTGAGACTCTTGTGATCTGTGTAGACTATCGATCTCTCTCCGTACAAGTAGTGCCTCTAAATTTTCAAGGCGAAGACTACTGCCGCTAACTCCAAGTCGTGCGTCGGATAATAAATTTCGTGTGGCCTCAACTATCGAGATGCGTAAGCCACAACCTTCCCTTCCTACATCAACACACAACCCAAACCTGTATGTGATGCATCGCAATATACTGTGAATTCCTTTCCTGCCTCAGGCTGAATTAGAACCAGAGCTTCAGTCAAAATCTTCTTTAACTTGTCGAAACTCTCCTGCTGCTTTTCAGTCCAAACGAACGGAACTCTTTTTCTTAACAACTTGGTCATCGGCGCTGCGATCAACAAAAATCCCTCTTCAAATCTTCGATAGTATCCTGCCAAGCCCAGAAAACTTTGAATCTCAGCTACTGACTTAGGCGACTTTCAATCCAAAACTGCCTCAATCTTTCGAGGATCCACTCTAATCCCCTCAGCCGACACTACATGGCCCAAGAAAGTCACCTCTCTAAGCCAGAACTCGCATTTACTAAACTTTGCATAAAGCTGTTTCTTCCTTAGAATCTGTAACACAACTCACAAATGTGCATCATGTTCCTCCTCAGTCCTTGAATACACCAAGATGTCATCAATAAAAACCATGACGAATTGATCCAAATACTGCTGGAACACCCTATTCATCATATCCATGAATGCTGCTGGCGCGTTAGTCAACCCAAACGGCATTACCAGAAATTTATAGTGCCCATACCGAGTACGAAACGCCGTCTTGCAGATATCTGCCTCCTTCACCTTTAACTGGTGATACCCACACCTTAAATCGATCTTCGAGAATACCGATGCACCATTCAGCTGATCAAACAAGTCATCTATCCGTGGCAACGGATACTTGTTTTTGATCGTCAGCTTATTCAACTGGCGATAGTCTATACATATCCGCATCGTTCCGTCTTTCTTCTTAACAAAGAGTACCGGCGCCCCCCAAGGTGAAACACTTGGCCTGATAAAGCCTCGGTCCAACAACTCCTGGATCTGAGCCTTAAGCTCTACTAACTCTTTTGGCGCCATCCTATACGGAGTAATAGACACTGGCGTAATTTCGGGTAATAGATCTATCCCGAACTCTGCCTCTCGATCCGGTGGTAAACTCGGAAGCTCCTCTGGAAACACATCAGCAAATTCCTTAATTGTTCGGACCTCCCCTACGGTAGACTCCTCAGCCTCCAAGGCATACACATGAACCACATATGCTTCACAGCCCTTCCTGACCATCTTCTCAGCTTTCAATGCAGACACCACGTTGGACAAGTAATCCCTTCTATTACCGATCAGGACCTCCTCATCACCCTTAGCTGTCCTTAGAACCATGCGCTTAGCCGCGCAATCCAACCTCGCCTGGTACTTGACCAACCAGTCCATCCCAAGAATTAGATCGAACTCTCCAAACGGCAGTTCCATCAGATCAGCCTCAAACACTACCCCTTGAAGTTCTAGGGTACATCTCTATACTGACTTATCTACAATTACAGAGTGACCTAGAGGGCTAATTATCACATCCGCCTAGAAGATATCTCGAGTCTAAATCCATGGTCTTCACTATGATACTCTAGCGTATGAATCGTTGAACCCACATCAATCAAAGCAATAAATAGAGAACCAAAGATCAAGAACGTCTCGATTATGGCGTGCAGTGCGTCGCCTCCTCTCGGCGCCTCATTGCATACACTAACTCCGGTGTCTTGCCTCGAAATACCGCACCTCTCTCGGTGCTCGCGGTCCCGACCAGAACCATTACCCCCTCTGCCATTACCACGACCCCTCTGTGGTGGCGGTCCATTATTTCAAACCGAGCACGACCCTAACTCTCGGGCAATCCTAGCCAACTTACGGGACGGTCCCTCACACGGTGGTCCAAATAACCACACTCAAAACATCCTCTTCCACCAGGTCAAACATCCTCCCCAATGAGCTTTCCCAACGGTTACATTGTGGCGGTCCCTGATTAGCAGCAATGGACCTACCAGACTGATTCGGCCCACTCGGTCTAGCCTTTTTCTGAAGATTTCCTGATGACCTAGAAGATCCAAAACTCCGCTTTTGCCTGTTCCTATCCACATTCTGCCTCACAGACTCTTTAACCCCTTCGGCTACCTTAGCCTTTTCTACCAGGACAGCAAACTTACGCTCCTGCTGTAGAGCAATCAGCAACCTTAATTCATCTCTCAGACCATCCTCAAAACGAACACACCTCTCGTGTTCAGTAGCCACCATGCCCCTAGCATACCGACTCGACCTCAAAACTCGCCTCAGACTCATTACGGACTTACTCCCTTGTACCAGCCTCAGAAATGCCTTCTGTTGATCATTAATGTAGCTAGCTCCGATGTACTTTTTCTGATATGCAGCCTTAAAATAATCCCAAGTAAGATCTTCTGCTGCAAAGACTGTCTCCAACCGTGAGCCACCATCGGTATGACTCATCTCAAGAAGTGATACTATCTCCTTTAGTTTCTCTTGATGATCAGTCTAAATCGTCCATGATCCGCTCCGTCGCCTCTAGCCAATACTCGGTAGTGCTAGAGCCACACCAGACACACCTCGGAATACCTCGGCCAGCTTTGGTGAGTCATTCAGCCTGATTTTTCGAGCTCTGCGCCTCGCCTACTCCAACTACCCTTTCCGAACTTCGAAGATCGCTCAGTGACATCGTCGTCCCGATCATTCACGAAACTCACCACCTCCACTGGTGGCGATGCAGATCTCATTCTCGACCCTGACCAGATCCTACGGGTTCAAAAACTGTCATCCTACCCCGACCACGTCCACAACCACGTCCACCTCGAGCGCTCATGACTAAAATCTCGTCTTGTCTGATTTAGAAATTTATGCATTAGTAAATGTTCCACTGTCTTAAAAGGCAAGAGTCTTATGAATATCGCTTATTAAAGAAGTTTTGTTTTCGCGAGTCCACAGTGTCCTATTGATTTCAGTTTCTAAAGTAGTTTACTACAGCTAGTCATTCAGTCACATCACATCAAAAATCTCAAGCATTAGTAAGGGGTACTTACCTGGGCGGATTGGTGCCGGAGACTCGGTGCCATGCCTCTCAAACCATATACTTCAAAACTAAAATACTTAAACTAGTATTTAAAACATTTTGGGCCTCGGGCCCACAGTGCCACAATTGTAACACCCCAAACCCGGTCAATACACCGCGACCGAATCTGGTATGTTACGGGGAAAACGTATTTGAAAGGTTAGATTTACGGATAAAGGTTTGATGAAAACTCTTTCTTTGTATTTTGTCTTGGGTAAAAATCTTGGGCATGATTGTTTAGAAACTGATAGTGCACTTTGCTAACCCGAAAGTTTTGAAAACTTAGTGGAATCCAATTGCAAAACTAATTTATATCATTTGGAAATTCGAGTTATTCCTTTTTAGTTGCTTAAAAAAGAGCATTTTGATTCAGCTTGGATTTGAAAAAAAACATTTAGGTTGCATTCATTTTAAATTACAGTGTGATACCCGATGGTAAAGTTTAAAACATATCGCTTTGTAGTTTTGAAAGCCTTATCGTTCCAAGTTTTATCGAATATTACCCAATAATTTGTTAAGGCATAACTGAAATCAAATTTAAGCATAAAAATAACCAAAGTAAAATTTTAAAAAGGCCTTTTACAAACCCAACAAACCAAATGGAAATGAATAGTGTAAAGTACCAAGTTTTTTTTAAATAGTACAAGTCCCAATTATTCATGGCATGGTCACCTCGAGTCCACCCGGCTCCGTGCCCGCGATCTAAGTGTCACCTGAAATGATAAGGGAGAAGGTGAGTCGCAAGACTCAGTGCATAAATCCCCCTCCCGGTGAATGCAACATACTAACACACGACATAACAAAGCAATACAATTAATGCACCCGATCCTAACCATCCATAACACCTTTTCTACCCCGTGTGGTACCAAACCACGGTGGTGCCAAACCACCGTGACCCAAAGTCACGATATCCATCAATGTGGTGCCAAACCACCGGTGACCCAAAGTCACAAATAATCCATATGTGGGGCCAACCCGTGTGATACCAAATCACAGCAGCGATCCGTATCTCAATAGTGGGGCCAACCCACGGTGGTACTAAGCCACAGGGACGAGTCGCTATGAGGTGCCAAACCTCTGGTGTCCCAAAGACACAATTGTGATACCAAATCACTGGTGACCGAAGTCACGATTAGTCAAGTCGTAGGGCCAACCCACGTGTGATACCAAATCACTGGCGACGATCCCGTAATATCAACTGTGGGGCCAACCCACTTGGAACTAAGCCACTGGGACAAGTCGGTATGAGGTGCCAAACCTCTGGTGACCCAAATTCATAATAATCGATCTGTGGTACCAAACCACTGGAGGTGCCAAACCTCTGGCGTCCCAAAGACACGGATATCATATTCCCCCTCCTCTCATATCACCTATAAACATACCATACTGATGCAAATCGTGCAAATCATGCAAATCATGCTAATATGTTTAGTGTAGCATCTCATAACACATACATCATAGATCATGATATCATATCAATAACAGAACTCGTAATGAAACGGACTTACCCGAATCCGTGCACATACCCCATAAGGTATCATATCAATCCACCATACTATTTCGGCTTTATTAAGAAATCAGGTTATTAAGCATATTACTAAGTAAAGAGTGTGTTAATTTACACACCTGTTAATATGCAAGCCCTAATCCAAAAGAACTGATCTAAGACCCTCGATTAGCTTGCCCCTATAATCGGCCAAAAAGAACATTAGGACCAAGGCCATTCGGCTACCCCAAATAAACTAAAGGGTTAACACTCAAGCCCTTACCTTACGAATGATTTAGTTTCCTACCAAATCCCGAACCAACTGATGGTTCCTTTGACAATCGGTCACACCCTGTTAAGAAGAGCAATTAATCCTTGAAGTCTTTGGCTTAACGAGACTAAGAGAATAAACCAATGAAACCAACCCTTACCACCACTTACCAATCGATCACTCTCAAGCGGAGGCTTCGCTGATCTCAAAAAATCCAGGAGATCCTATAACAAAATGATTCCAAAACAATCGATTAACACATTTCCAAACAAATCTTTGAATCAACCCTTACCTTGCAAAATCGACGGAAGAACAGGAGGGAAAGAAATAGGCATTCGGCCTAGCACTAACCTTCCTCTAAGAACTCGATTGGAGAGAAAAGAGAAGAGACCACCCCCTTGCTTGTGATTCGGCCAAGACTTAAACAAAAAGAGAAGGAGATTTGGCTGTGTTTGCTTAAAACTACTAAACAAGGTTCGGTTATAGGTGCTTAACACCACTTATGGTACGGCTTGAGTGGTAAGAGAGGAAGAGAAGGGGTGAAATGGAGATAAGGTTTCGGCAAGGGTTTTGAGAAAAGAGAAAGAAAGTTTGAGGGGACAAGGTGAGATGGTTTCGGCTCAAGTGAAATGAAAGTATGAGAAGAGAGAATGCTGGTTCGGCTTATTACCAAAAAAGAACAAAAGAAAAGGAAGGGAGCATTCGGCCACACACAGAATTTAGAAGGCAAATTTCGGCAAGGGTATGGGTTACTTGGGGTTTTCGGTTTTCAATGGAAAACAAAGGAGAGACTTCTTTGAAAATTTTGGCTAGGCACTAGACTTAAGCTGGCCGAAAGTCACACAAATTTCCAAAAAAAATTTTGGCACTCCCACTTACACACCTACCAAACCGGCCACTCCCCCCATGAAGACTCCAACATACGGCAACCTCCTAAGCTCACTCATGGCCACTAATTCAAACCAATTTGAATTAGTCAATCCTTAATTCACTCCTTAATTCACTCATTGCCCACCATTTGAATTATTTGACTTGGTCTATGGCAGAGTTTGAACTGCACACAACTTCCCCCCCTCCATGCCGTCAAAATGGAAGCCAAAATGTGTGGCTTCTGCAGCTCGAACACATGATCTCCTCCCCTTGCAAGGCGTCACACACACAAGCTCTAAGTGGCGCCTCTAGCCACTCTACCAAGGCTCCTCTTGTGCTAAAATCCACCAAAAAAACACCTATAACCCCTAGCTCCTTCAGCTCCATTCACTTAAAGCTTAAAAACTAAAATTTTCTCTACCACTCCAGCTTACACTAGGCTTTCAACTAAGCCCCAAAACATCAAAAACAACCATACTGCAGATCAAGCACATGCAAACAATGCAATAACAAAAATAGCCCCTATTACAGGATATTACAAAAGTGATCGTCTCTGGATCACTAACCGGTCAACTCTTTTTCTTGATTCAGACTGAACTCAGTATTAGAACTTTCAATTAATAGTTCCTTCTATAGCTTTCAACTCAACCAGCACGGTTTGAACATTTCGATGAGCACATCCTTATATCATGCTCTCTACTCTCGCGCACACAAAATTTTATTCTCTTCACTGATTCACGCGCAAATATACACAGAACTTGAATCATATCTCAATACATTAATCTATATTTTTTTCTCTATACTAATAACATACCTTAAGCACATTCTCATCTGAGTTTCTTTTGCTGTACTAATCTAAAACCTTTACTATTGTCATATCTCACGATAGCAGGGACATTTCTATCGAATTCGTTAACTCTGTTCAGCTTGCCCGAAAACTCATCATACAACGTGAAACTCATGATTTCACTTCTTATACTAGAATCATTCCCAACTTTTCCCTCCAAGCACTCGAATAAGGTTATGAGGAGATAAAGAAATATTGATTTCAATTAACTAAATCAACAACTGCTTAGTCTGATTTCTCGATCAGCTAACATTCTCACACAATCACAATTTCCTGAAAAGAACATCCACATCACCTTGGAAGGGAAACAAGTATTACTACATAATATCCAAGGGAATCATTATAATTCATTCATGGTATTAATTAACCATGCATAGGTCACAGGCTTCAAGCCAATTTACTCATACCTGCCCTTTAGTAAGCACATACTATGCCACACATCGTACTCATTTCTTTGTGATTCGGTCACGAGTGCCTGTACTCACTCATTCACATGACTTTAGTACAATTCTCCTTTCTACCTCTAGACTCATCTATCTATCCCACTGATTTCTGGAGATAATCAAAGATGCATACTCACCATCATTCATGTAGGCCCGAAACCAATGCCACACTCCCGAGGTGGTCTTATATGGAGTCACCTCTAAATGCCAATGCTATAACCCGGTTAACGTCTTATATGGGTTTTCGCATCAGGTATCGATGCCATATTCCAAATATGGTCTCATGCGATTCTCATATCCATTATCGAAGCCACATTCTGGATGTGATCTTATACAGAATCATAACTTGGCGCCGAGGCCATGCCTCGAACATGGCCTTATACGGGACCTTATCTATTTCATATATTAATGATAGCCTTTTCATTATAGTCCCCCAGGACTTCAACCCCATGTTCAACAACAATTACTCTATCTAGCAGAGTGTCATGTATCAATGTTATACAAAGCATTCCCAAAATGCTAACATAAATACTGGATTAATTACATACAAACTTACTCAATTTGACTCTCATAACATCTTATCATAATTCGACAGTGGTAAGGAGGGTGGGGTTACAGAGCCCCTTGACTTGACTCTCGTGACTACATACATATGATTTAAAATTTCATCATCAATGAAATATCATCATAGTCACACAACTCGTCCCAAGTGAGTTTTCACATTCATCATGCTACATTTGTTTCTATCCCCCATACTTTTGAATAGTGATTTCAATTACTCCAGTTCCATGTTACTATCTGCTTGAGTACTCAACATTTAACTCCATTTTCTCTTACCGTCACTTATCCATTAAAGAATATCTTACAAGTTTGAGTACGCCGTTTACTTGATTACCATAGTCCAACTATGGTCTTTCTCATATCACAATATTATAGCCCAGCTATTACTTTACATGTCGTCACAATGCCATAGCCTCGCTATGGTCTTACACGAAATCTCATATCAACACCAATGCCATATCCCAGATATGGTCTTACATGGAAACTCATATTGATGCTGATGCCATATCCTAGATATAGTCTTATACGGGATCATGCATCGATGCCAATGCCATGTCCCAGACATGGTCTTATATGGGATCACATATACTGCCATAGTCCAACCATGGTCTTATTCACCATTTTATCATCGAACGACCGTACTCATCCCTGAATTCTACTTAGTCAAACTTCCCAATTTAACTCTCACAACATAACACTCGTGGTCTCACACAGAGTCATGAAATAAAACATCATACATCTTCTACTTTAACAGTCACACATGAGATTCAACTATGTGGTCATATTGCTCATACATCATTCAAACAATCGTACATACACATATACCCCATTCTCTGGGAAGTTTAGTCACTATATACACCTGACCCAATAGGTTGAATACACAACACCTTATGCACATCAAGCCAATACAGAGAAGCTTATCATTTTATAATTCTCATTTCGTGTATTATCACACACATGTCATGTACGTCTATTCATACTTTTTTTGAATCTCATCAATGCACAAGAGCATTTCAATTACCTCATTATCACTTACAACATTATTGGATTTAGCTCGGTTGGGAACCATCCATGTCTTAACGAAATAATTACACTAGAGCCGGGAGATATCACTCTATCACGGTCCACCTATAGCATGTATAGCTAAACTCTTACTCACGTTAGGTTAGTCCGAGAACCAATTAAACCATGCTTTGATGCCACTAAATGTAACACCCTATACCCGAGTTCGAGGCCTAGACCGGATACGAGACATTACTATACTAGAACTTGCTTAATCATGAAATTGCGGGCCATAAAATTTTATTCCCAATTAAGAACCTTTCTCTCTCAAACAATCCATACATCTTATGGGCCTACGAGGCCTTAAACTCATGTTCAGAAACTTTTGGAACTTAATCGAAAAACCTTTCTTGGAAGTAGGGGTCAGACGCCCATGTGTATTGGGGCACGCTCGTGTACCCCTAGACACGCCCATGTCCTCCAACCGTGGGGAGTTACTGACTATACTCACACGGCCTTGACACGTCCATGTCTTCTACCCGTGTAGAGTTATTGACTATACTCACACGGCCTTGACAAGTCTGTGTTATCCGTCCGTGTACTACACACGTCCCAAACAAACGGTCGTGGAATTCACCCATGGTCTATTCTGACTTAAAATACAAAGGTACAGGGTGCACATGGCCTAGACACACGCCCGTGTGTCCATTCGTGTGGGCACTTAGAGGCTATTTACCAAGCCAAATGCCACCTTGAAATCAAGACCAAATTTATGATCGATTCAATACATTTCATACCTCATCACATAACTACACATAACATCGATATTACTCTTCAATTAAAGACGTTTAATCATAAAAGAAATAAAGTCTTCATCCCATATACTAGGGAGAACTATTTCCTATGTAATTACAAACAATTTAGGCCCTCATCTATGGCTATATACTAACAAAACATAAATTCTCTTAGGCCAACATAATTTGGCTACATCAACAATTACTTAATCAACCTTAAGTGCTAGCCCTATACATGCCATGACTCATAAGGACTTGAAACCTCGTACCAAGTGTTTGATCGATAGTGTGAAAACATCTCCAGCGGTCTTCAACCTGAGCTAGATAAATTAACCTACAAGAGATGAAAAAGGGAAAGGAGTAAGCAATAATGCTTAGTAAGTTCATTTGCATAAAACTGATAAGCACTAATATTCATTAAATATAAACAATTACAAGGCATTTCAATAAGTTTTTCTTATTAACACATGGCTGCTTACTCAACCATTCTTAAGGCTTACTCACTCCATCTCTTACCGCATTCTAACCTTGCCACAAGCTAAATGCCTATTTAATTAACATACATTCCTGCACTGATCACCACATGATCATATAAAAACAACACATCAAGCATTTTCAATAAGTCACTCATACTACTAATCTATCGGTGGTTACGCACTTAGCCCACCATTGAATCTCTTATAGGGTGGTATCGCACACAACCCACCATTCATTTATACCTATGGTGATTTCGCACTTAGCTTACCAATCATTCATAAGCGATGGTATCGCACACAGCCCACTGATTACAAATTAATCAGGTGGTATCACATACAGCCCATCAACTAATAATAATATATCAGGTGGCATCGCACACAGCCCACCGATATTATACATTCACAAATATCTATCCTCATACATTTCTCTAATTCAAATGCTCATCCGTAAGCATCCTCACTCACTATCATTCTTTCTTAACTTTCTACGATTCTCATTCACATTCACACAATGCATTAACAAATCTATCTCATGCAACTAAGGTGCATTAAGTATACATATCCCACTAGGGTTCATCATATATTGAATTCATATCAATTCAGTTCTAACACATACTTGTGCTTCTCATGGTTCAATCGCATACATTCAGCATATCCGTTGAATCATTCAAATTATTAAATAATTATCTTGAGTCTCATACACATAGTTCTCATTGACATCATATCCCAATAGGGTTTTACATACATTAACATGTCGATACCATGTCCCATACATGGTCTTATATGAATTCTTACACTGAGGCCATATTCCAATAGGGTCTTACACGAAAATATAACTATCATCATATAATGCTATATCCATTTCCCATTACTCCCAAATTCAATTCTCCTGACATCTCATTGAAAGATATTTCGTACAATCATTGAGTAGGTATACATTCCATACAACATTGGAATACTAAATTAACTTATACATGATTGCCACTATCACACATGAACTTACCTCAATGTCGAAATGGCCGAAAGGGACTTTTTGCCCACCTTTCTCTTTTCATCCGTTCTAGGTCTGAATCTCGTTTTATTTGATCTAGAACAATAAAATTTACTGATTTAATCACTTATAATTCATAATTCACCATAAACTACACTTTAGAAAAAATGACTATTTTGCCCCTACAATTTGGCAAAATTATGATTTTGCCCCTAGGCTCGTAAATGAATTTTCGTCACATTTTCTTAGTAAAAAAACTTAGCTGAACATTTAATCCTCTTACAACTACTCACAATTCCAACTATTTCATGCCTTAATGAACAAATTACAACTTTTGCATTTTAGTCCCAATTAGGTGCTTTCATGACAACACCTTTCACAAAAGTTGTTTCTCATCTTCCTAACATTCATTTTCTTCCATAAAAACTCAATAACCAGTATAAAATATCTCATGGCAAGTCCTTATACTCTCAACCATGTTGCAAATTAGTCCCCCCCATTAGCTAGCTTAAGCTTTGGGGACTCCAAAAGTACAAAAATTATCAAGAAAGATCATCAAAATCACTTACTTGAATGGAGTAAAGCTTGCTGAAAATTTGAAGCTTTCAAACCTCTCTCATGGCTGATATTTTTAGTGGAAAGAGAGAGGAAATAAAAAGATGATAGCTCCTTGTTTATTTTATCTTATTTTATTTCTCTCTCTTTCTTTTCAACTAATATCACCCACTTCAATCATAATTAATGCTCTTGTCCCCCTTTTGCATATTATGGCCGGCCAACACCTTAACAAGGCCAAATTGCACATTTGGGGCATCCAATCTACAACCCATGGCTCTTTGGTGCTTCTAGCAAATAAAATAGAACTTTTGCACTTTATGCGATTTAGTCCTTTTCCCTAATTTAGCTAGAAACTGCTAAAATTAAGACATCAAAATTTTCATTTATAAACATGTTATAACACATAAAATAACTTGAAAAAAATTTTCTCTAACCTCAAATTAGTGATTTCGAGATCACTATTTTGACTAACCCCTAAATCGGGCTGTTACATAGCTAGCCCAGGGACTAATTTGTAAAAATGTTAAAGATGTTGAATGATGCCATTGATAAATAAGCATGAGTTTTGAAGTTTCTTAATAGATTATGAATGCCTGTTGATATATATATAAGTTTTGTTAAGGGATTTTTAGTGAAAATGCAAATTAGGGATTAATTTGTAAAATGGGAAACTTTATGGTTTAAATATGAAACAAATGAAAAATAAGGGCTACTAGGAGCGTAATAATAATTCAGCTAGCATGGGTTGTTGTTAAATTGCATGAATTTGTGTTTTTGAGAAATAAGGACTAAATTGTAAAAGATGTGAAATATTAAGGGCAATTGCGTAAAAATTCCTTAAAGTGAATTTTGGACTAAATTGAATAAAGAGGTGATTAAATAAGTTAATTTTGATTATATTTAGATCAAGAAAGGTAAAATACGGACTTAGATCGGGGAAGAATAAAGTTATGAAATAGTTGACCCCGTGTCATCGTTTCTACGTATAAGGTATGTTTATATGTAATAAGCTTTGTTATAGTTATGTTTTTAATGCTTTGATATTGCATAAACTATGAATACGAGATTTCAGACATATTCGACAATGATTCAACGACGATTCGACATTGAAATTCTCGATTGAACCTTAGGAATAGATTTAGATACTAGTGACATGTCATTAAGGGTATTTTTGATTTGTGATTATGTGATCCGGGTGCTGGTCCTATACGTCCTACCGGTGGCTGAGTATACTGGCATGTGTTGCGGATACTTGACAACTTGTGTGAGCAGCACCGTGTAGCTACATCTTGACCTACAGCTTGTGTGAGCAGGCCCGCTGATAGCTCTAGTATGATCAGTATATGTGATATGAGATGGAGTTGGCTTCGGGCAATGATATTGGCACTTAATGTGCAAGTTTCCTGAGTATTCGATAGTATTCCGAATGGTTCAATGGGTAAATGAAAGATGTGGTTGTGTATGAGATTGATAAGAGACGGTACAGGTATGTACATGAACTGTATAAGCTTAAATCGAGGAAATTGTGAAGTTCATATATACAATTATGATTGAAAATGTGAAAGGTTTGTTAATTAAATGAATTACATGTTAATATGTTTAAATTGATGATTTGTATATTCATGTGAGATTGAGTTTATTTCATACGAGCTTACTAAGCTATTTAGCTTACTTTGTTTATTTTCCATGTTTTATAGTGACTTCAAACCTAGCTCGGACTCAGGGATCGTCAAAGAAATCGTCACACTATCCAACTATCAAATTGGTACTTTTGAGATTGTGTTTTGGTCATATGGCGTGTATAGGGACTTTGGTTATTTTGGTTATGAGTTGGTAGTGAATTTAGCCATTTAAGTTGGCTTGTGAATTGTTATGTTTTGGTTTGTATATATAGCCATGAGATTTGGCTTAATTTGGTTGTTTTGGATATATATGTATATATGTGAGAGTGGCAAATGATGTGGTTCATAATTATTTGCAAATGGTTTTTGGTAGTTTAGCATTTAAGGTAGCTAATGGTTGGAAATGGCTATTGTATATTTGAGATTTTAGGTAAGGTAAAATGTTTAGTTGAAATAATGCACATAAGTGTTTTTGAGATAAATGTGTATAGATAATGGGAGTATTGAATGTGCATGAATTATGTTTGAATTGGTTGAATTGAAATGCCCATTGATGCTATGTATTGGTGCCTTTGAGTTGATGTAGGTGAGCATAAGTTTGGGTGGTAAAAATGACTTGGTAAATAGCCTATTTTTTTCCATACGGGCAGAGACACAGGCGTATGTCTCAACCGTGTGTGGCACATGGTTATGTTACACAGCCGTGTGTCTCCTGGTGTTGAAATTAAAATCAAGTCAGTATGCTCCACATGACCTCACACACAGGCGTGTGACCTGGCCGTGTGGCATAATTCGGTATACCCTACAGGTTTGGCATGGCCTAGCACACGGCTTAGCACACGGGCATGTATGGCCATTTTTAGGACACACGAGCTAGCCACACGGGCGTGTGTGTTGGCCGTGTGTGTAACAGCCCGATTTAGACCCTAATCGAAATAGTAGTTTTGGGACCACAAATTCGAGTTTGAAAAATATTTTAAAATTATTTTTTGTGTTAATTATGTGTGAATTTACATGTGTGAAAGTTTCATGAATTAATTTTATTGTTTGTGTGCTTAATTTGAGAAAATGGATTAATCGCGTAAAATGAAAATTTGATGGATAAATAGGAAAGTGCCTAATTGTTATTGTCTTTATAATTTGGAGGTTTTATGATGCAATTAGCCCATTATATAAATCAGTGGATGGCTTAGGACTAATATAACCTTATTATATATATATATATGTTTTATATATTAATTAGTAAAGGTTAATTAAGTAAAATAATAATAACTTAATATATAACATAAAGCATAATAAAATAAAAGCCATGCTCATCTTTTTCTTCCCAAGACCAAAACTAAAGAAAAGAAAAAGAAAGAAACCTAAGCTAGGTTCAACCATTGTTGAAGCTTGATTCAAGATCAAGAACGGAAGAAAACAGAATTAGATCGGGGGAAGTCGAAAGTAGTCGAATAGTCGATTATACAGTCCGTTGATGTCCGAGGTAAGTTTATAAGCATTTAAATGTTGTTAAACTTGAGAATATATATAAATGTTATGTTATGAAAAGAATTATTCGATTATATATGTGTTTGGCCGAATGTGATTTGAGATAGGGAACTATGTTTCGAGCTCATTTCGATAGAGATTCAATGTCCGAAAGTCCCGTACGAACCCTAGGAATAGATAGGATACATATGTCATGACATAGGATTTTTGATATGTGTTTTCGTGTAAGACTACGTCTGGGACGTTGGCATCGATTTGTGTTTACGTGTAAGACCATGTCTGGGACATTGGCATTGTATTTGATTCGTGTAAGACCCTGTCTGGGACAGTGGCATCGATATGTGATTACATGTAAGACCACATCTGAAATGTTGGCATTATACGAGCCTTCTGACTATCCGCGTATCCTTTTAAATTTCGAAAGGTTCAATGGGCAATATGAAGTGAAGATCGATATGAAATTGAATTACAGGTTCAAGTATGTGTTAGTTATTTGTTTGTATGAAAACAAGGTAAGTTAGTTAATTGAAATGATAAAAGGTTATGTGAATATGAATTATGTGTTATCATATTTGAGCATAATAGTGATTTGACCTATTGATGTGTTTGTAATAATAAAAATGAAAATTTATATATGTATATGATTGATTATATTCGGCTAAATGATATATGTATGTGAGGTTTAAATGCGATCTAGTATTAAATGATAACTTGTATTTGATACTATGCAAATTTGGCCTTGTTAACAAATTGTTAATATGTAATTGTTGTTATATATATATTTTTGCTTAAGACTTACTAAGCTTAAATAGCTTACTTTGTGTGTGTTTTTGTTTATCTCTGTTTTATAGATTTTGGAGTCACATTACGAGCTCGGGGATCGTCAGTAAAGCCTATTACACTATCAACTGTTTCTTTTGGTATTTTACTAAATTGGATTTGGGTATATGGCATGTATAGCATAGTTGAAATGTTTGATTTTTAGGCATGTATATATATATATATAGCCATGCGAAAATGGCTTGATTATTGTGTTTAAGTTCGGTTTTATGTGTACTTGGTTATGTGCTTGATATGTTTGGTTTTAGCGATTTGGTCTTGGCTTATTATACGCAAAACATGGTTGCTATGTTTATGTTTGTGTGTATGATTTCAGTTAAGGTGAGTTTAGATGTATCTTGTTTAATATGCTTTGCTAATGATAGTTGAGTTAGTCATGTGTTTTGGCATTTAGGTAAATGAGGATTGCTTGATGAAATATGATAAGAGTCTTATAATTGGTATGTTTGTGATGAATTATACTTAGAAATGGTTGTGAATAGATTAAGCTAATTGTGTATAAGATGGTGTGCTTGATATACTTTTGAATGCTTGAATAAGTTGGTTATTTTGGCATAAATTGAATTGGAATGATGATGGAATGTGCTTGTACGGATAGCCCAAAGTGTGGGTGGCATTTTGAGCTTGAAAATAGCCTATAATTGCCCACACGGTTGAGCACACAGGCGTGTGGCTTGACCGTGTCCTTCGTGGTTAAAAAATTTCAAAACAAGTCAGTCTCGACCACGGGCTGGGCACACGGGCGTGTGACTGGTTGTGTGGTGCAAGTCAGTGTCGACCACGGGTAAGGCACACGGGTGTGTCTCAGGCCGTGTCGACGAGTCAGTATGTATGCCCCGTTTGGACACGGCTTAGACACACGGGCATGTCTAAGGCCGTGGGAGGCATACGGCCTGCCCACACGGGCGTGTGACCTCTGTAACTTTGAAAAAATTTTAAATTTTCGAGAATTTTCGTATGTGTTTGGTTTAGTCCCAGCCCCTTTCTTAAGCATGTTTAAGGTCTCGTAGACCTTTTTAAGGGACACTTTGATGTGTTTTCTTAAATTATGTTATGAACTAGTTGTAAAAGTTTTCGATCGTCTGGTAACGTCTTTAACCCTAGACCAGCGATGGTTACGGGTTAGGGGTTTTACAGTGTGACCCAAGTTAGAGAGTTACACGGGGTCAGACACGAGCGGAGACATGGCCATGTGCTCCCATTTTGAATGTCCATATGGCCTATGACACTCACACGGCCAGGCCACACGGGTGTATGTCCCTTATTTTTGGGAAATTTTTCTAAGAGTTCAAAAAGTTTCCAAAGTTATCAGTTTAGTCCTGAACCACTCTCAATGCATGTTTAGAGCCTCGTAGGCTCATATTAGGAATGAAATGTTTGATTGTGAATTGAATGTATATGATTTTGATTAATTGTATGTGAAATGTATATTTAAAATGTGGTATGAGTTCGATAATGCTCCGTAACTCTATTCTGGCGTTGAATACGAGTGAGGGGTGTTACATTTCCATTGATGATCTTTGTGATTTTAGATGTTAAATGATGAATTTGAGGTATTAGTCATTATTTATAAGTATTTTGTTAAGTGATTTTGATTAATTTAATGATTAGGGATTAAATTGTTAAAATAGTAAAAATATAAGGACTTGATGTGAAATTTTACAAGTATGGGCTGTAATGGAAGTTATGAACATTTAGTTGTCATGGGTTTTCAATAAAAATGGTTAATTTGCATGTTTTAAGCTCAGGGACTACATTGAATAAAAGTAAAATGTAAGGGGTAATTTTGTGCAAATGTCAAAAATGAATAAATTGCATAAAATTAATTAGTTTCACTATCTAAATTAATGAATTGAATGAAATTATTAATTTAGATCAAGAACGAGTGAAAAATCAAGGAGAAGGGAAAATTACCAAATAGCCCCTGTACTTAGGCCTTTTCTGCAATTTAGTCAGGTAAGTTTGTAACTTGATTAAATCAATTAGTTGTGGTTTTGATTGTTTAATATCTAATTGTTTATATACAAATTGAGTTTATTGGCTTGAAGGAAATTATTAAGACCATAGTTGAAAGACACTATAACACTAGACAGGAAAATAAATAAGACCATAGTTGAAAGACGCAATGGCACCATACCAGAAACGAGTAAGACCATGACTGAAAGACATTATGGCGTCATGATTCTATCGAGTAAGTCCATAGCTGAAAAATGTTATGGCATCATGAATCAAAGAAATAAGACCATAGTTGAAAGACACTATGGCAACATGACAGAAAAATGAATAAGACCATGGTTGAAAGACACTATGGCATCAAGATGAGAATAAATAAGACCATGGTTGAAAGACACCTTGGCACACTTCAATCATATGCTATTCAGGTAACACATTTCAAGTGAGGTATGTATCGTAAGTATGAATACGAGTTAAATGTTTGACTAGTATAGTTTGATAATGAATGTTAATGCCTTAGTGTAATTATATATTCTTGTTATGTCTATAAATACATTAAACCGTAATGTTGTAGTGTGTTTAGAGAATTAAATGGTTACATGAGTATTTGCCTAATATTCAATGTTATTTCATTTTATTCAACGGGTATGATAAGGAAGGGATCGATAAGTATTCAAATGACTTATGTCATGAATCTATGAAAAGGAATGAAAAGGTAATGTTCAATGAAAGTATGTTTATGTTCATGAAAATGATGATTTCAAATGATGTTGCTTATGTATATGACTTAACTTATGTTATTTCAAGTAATTTATGAGTTGATGCACTAACATGTGTTGTGGATAATGCTTAGGCTTGTGCCAAGTTTATGATTGGATTATATCATGCTTAATCTTAATGATATACATTAAAATGGTAAGTGTCCAAATGGAAATATGCTTATGTCCATGAAAAGGTAGTATAAATCAAAAGATGTAATTTCTTAAGAAATGGTTTATCATGTAGTTGATCCCAAAAGAGTTATGTATAAATGTACTAACTTGTGTATTGATGATGATGATTAGGCTTGTATCAAGCTTGTGGTTATGGTTGATGTTTATGTTTATGTCTTGTGTTATGCAAATGAAACAAGTGAGAAAAGGTAATGAAATGGTAAATTCACAATTGAGATGTAATGTGATAATGTAAAAGGATTGATGAGTTAAAGGACTTACCTATAAGTGAGAAATTTACTTATGCTATTGGTGAATTTACCTATGTCATGAATAAACACACTAATTCGTGAACCGATAATGTAATTAAACTTATGCTAAGTAAATGGAATGGAAAGTAAGTAAATGAAATGGTTCATTATTTAAAAAAAGATTGATGATTATGTAATACAACTTATAAGATCTTCTTATGTTATGAATAGAAAGTATATGTGATGTTAATGGACCTACTCATTTATGAGTTGATGGTTATATAGTTTGATAAATCTTGTGGCATTGCTATAGCTTTACATTTGTCATATAAAGTTCATATTTGAGATGGAATGTTGTGTTTAAAGTTTCTACGAGCTTACTAAGCATTCATTGCTTAAGTAGTTATCTTTCGCTTACTTTATAGATTATCAAAAGCTCGATTAGTTTGGAAGCTCCTTAGAGATCTATCACACTATCCAGCAATTATATCGGTAGATTTTGATGTTTTGGTCAAGGTTATAATGGCAAGTATAGGTGGACTTGTGTATAAATGATCTAGTTGTTGTTTTGGTATGTATAAGTGTCATTATGGTTGATGTACTTATGGTATTTAATGCCTTGATGGTTGGTGTTAATTTGGTCAAGTCGATGCATGGTTTTATAACCAAAGTGGTAAGTTTGGCATGTTTGCAATATGGTTAATTATGGTATGCTTGAATATGGAATTTAGTTAAATGTGTTTGTATGAAATATGACGAATTAGACATATGTTTAGATATGTTTGATGCTTTGTGATTGATGTGCCTTAATGGCGTATTGGTTGGATGGATGATGGCTTATTGAATTAGTTTTATTATGTATGTTTTGGGTAGGTTTTTATGCCTTGATCATATGTGCAATTTGTGTTTAGGTGCATGGTTGAAATGGGTGATGGAAATGGCTTGTTTTTGGCCAATTTCTTGTCCACATGGTCGTGTGTCCCCTGTAGGTTTCAAAGGTTATAAGTAAGGCAGTTACACGGCCTGGCACACAGGCATGTGGCTTGGCCGTGTGACCCAAGTTAGAGAGTTACACGGGCACGAACACGAGCTGGGACACGGCCATGTGTCCTTATTTCGAACGTTGCACGGCTTGAGACACTGGCGTGTGTCTCAGCCGTGTGAGTCACACGGCCTGGCCACGCGGTCGTGTGACCCCAACAGTTTGAATTTTTCTAACTTTTTCCTCAATGTTTCAAATGTTTCCAATTTAGTTCTGAATCATTTCTAAAGTGATTCTAAGGCCTCGAGGGCTCAAATAAGGGACGACATGCATGAATATGAATTGATTATGCTATGTTTAATGAAATGTATGGAAATGTATGTTTTTATGTTACAGTTTTTTGGTAATGCTCTGTAACCCTATTCTAGCAATGAATACAGGTTAGGGGTGTTACAATGCTAGTGTCATTTATTTCCTATCAGGATCCTAGATTTATGTCTCAGTTCTGGAAGAAATTGCACGAGGCTTTGGGTACTCGGTTGGATTTTAGAACGGCTTTACATCCACAATCCGATAGTAAGTCGGAAAGGTTCATTCAGATATTGGAAGATATGTTGAGGAGTTATGTAATCAACTTTCAAGGTAGTTGGGAAGAACATCTACTAATGGCAGAGTTCGCCTACTATAACAGTTATCAGTCAAGTATACAGATGGCACCTTACAAAGCTCTTTATGTTGTAAGTGTCGCTCGCATTTATGTTGGATTGAAGTGGGTGAAAGAAAGTTGATTGGTCCAAAATTAGTTATAGAGGCAGAGGATAAAATTTGGTTGATTTGATATAGATTGAAGGCAGCTTCTGATAGATAGAAGTCGTATGATGATTTAAAGCACAAGGACATCGAATTCAATGTGGGGGATTTGGTTTTCCTTAAAGTCTCCCCATAGAAGAAAGTTCTAAGGTTCGGTCGGAATGGCAAGTTAAGCCCTAGGCTCATTGGTCCTCATCGAGTGCTTAAAAGAGTTGGTCCTATGGCTTACAAACTAGAATTGCCTCCTGAATTGGATTGTATTCGCAATGTGTTCCATGTCTCGATGTTGAGATGGTATTGATTTGATCCCTTGCATGTTGTCCCAGTTGAGGAGATTGAGGTTAGATCGGATTTCACATTTGAGAAGGAACCAGTTTAGATATTAGATCGTGGAATCAAAAAGCTAAGGCAAAAGCAAATTCTGATAGTTAAAGTACTTTGGAGGAATCATGGCGAAGAGGGTACTTGGGAGCTTCAAGACTCGGTTCGGTTTCAGTATCCTCGTCTTTTTGAATCAGGTAATTTTGAGGATGAAATTTCTTTAAGGCCCAAATTTTAGCTTAATAAGAATGTAGAATTATATCAAAAATAATAAGTTAGCTCATTGGTTAGTTGTTAAATGTGAAAGCATAAAATTAAAAATGAGGTTTCAAGTTTGAATCCTTTTCCTCGCAAAATTATTAAATTTTGTAAAATACCTTGTTTTTTAATGAGTGTATTGTCCATACCCTTATAAACCTAGGCCTAAATATTATTTTTACATAAAATGATCAGCCTTTAATTTTATTTTTTCCACCCTAGTCATCCCTCTCATCCTCTCCTCCTTGTTTCAATTTTATTTTTCTTCCTTCCTCCATTGTTGTTACCGCCAATAGCTTTGATTTATCATCTTTTTCTTTTCTTTTTTCCACAAGATTTTTCATCAACTCCTACACCACCTTGCTGCCATTCTTCCCTAATATATTCAGCCCCAAATTTGAAATCTTGAACCTTCAAGATCGATTCCTATCGTTGCCAAGAAGTGTCATTGCCGCCCCTATCATCTAGCTTGTGTAAGATCTCCTTTTCTCTCAATTTTGATAAATATTTTCAAATAAAAACCTAAATTTCTAGATCTGAAATTGGGGGATTTTTCAATATTTAATGGGTATTTTTCTAGCTTTTTAATTGGTCTCAAAAGTGGTTTCAAATCAACCTCAATTTGGTCACCATTGGTGGAGGTGCGCGCGCCTATGAGCAAGAAAAGAGGTTTATTTTTCTTTATTTCTTTCCCATATTTTTCAAGAATTATATTTAGTTCTTGAAACCCTCATAATCAGCCTTTAAACATGTGTTAATTAGGGAAAATCGATCTTGATCAATCAGTAATTCAGATCTGACAATTCAGGAAAGGTAAGTGTGGTTAATTGTAAACTAGTGAATAGTTTCGGTTTAGATATTGGAAAAAGTTGTTAATTGATCAAATAAGGAATTTTTAATCATAGATTAGCTACTGATTTTTCATTAATTAAATGTGTTAGGTGCCAAATTAAATGCCCCAAATCAGAAGTAAAGCCGAAAGACGTTCGCGCGTACAATTCGTCTCAAATCAGTGTAAGAAATCTAACTAGTTTGGATTTGAAAATTAGTTGTAATTGTGACGATTGGATTGAACCCATAAGTGGGTGTTTAAGGGGTGCTTAAGAGGTTTATTGATTGAGTTTTATACTGATTTTTAATTTAGGTTCGTTTTAAAGTTTATTAGAGAAACCGCAAGATTTGCTAGTATGCTGCAAAAAAGTAATAATAATTATTATGATTTAATTGATGATTTAGCTTGTTGATCGGGCCTTGCTTAATAGCTAAGTAATTAAATTTGTGAGTGGCCGAATCAGGTACGTTTCGAGCCCTAACAACTTGACATGTTAGCAAAGTTGCTAGTTTGACAGTATGATTACATGACTGATATTCTTATGAATGATTGATCTATTTGATATATGATTGGTGGTATGTATAGCATGATTTGTTTGAAAATTAGAGTTTATGCATGATATATTTGTATGAAAGAATTGCTATGAAATATTGGAAATACTACTATACATGCACAATGAAAAGTTCGTAAAAGTATATGAAATTGTGGTTTGTTGAATTATATCATCTTAATGGTAAATTGAAAGTTGGATTATAGATTCCATTCAACAAAAGTATTTGGTAATTGAAGGCGTGTTGAACATGTCAATTAAATGTGAAAGTATTGAATTATGCTTATGTATCAGATTGTGTGACATATTGCATGTGCATTGGGGTGGGTAATTATTGTGGTTGATGGAGGAGTTCCATGGAGTACTGGTGGCATATTAAGTCTGCATTTATTCGTAGTCAGTGCATTGCACCTGGAGTACCAAGGGGAATGGTGATTTTATCGCACTATTTGTTATTCGGTAGATTTTCTACATTAATTTTATTCAGAGGTTTTTACCACATTGAGCTTTGCTAGTATTCATTGGAATTTGGCAGATGAGTTCTGGGGAATACATGGTGTGTAGCGGATGGTATGGGTAGGAACTCACATGTGCATTATGTCATGATCATGTTACATAAAAATGTTACTATTGATGTTTGATTGTGTTATTTGGCTTGAATGTATATAATATAATATGCTTGATTATTTAGACTCACACTGAGCTTATTAAGTTCACCCCATTACTTCAACTTCTCAGGTAATGAACAAAATTAGGATCGGATTTGGTATGCAGACGTACGGCGGATTTCATATTTATTTTATTGAATTATTATTTAAAGTTTCCCTAAGTTTATTTGGATTTTTGGACTGTAAAGCGATTTGAACTGTGGTTTGGGACTGTTTTTGTTTTGGGGATTTTTCATGCATGCATAACTTCACACATGAGAATGATTTATTATATACTGAAATTGGATTAATCATGTTACTTGGCTTAATTAATAGTTGGGATTTTTATTTGGTTTTTTCGTTGCAACAAAGATAATCAAAGTTATTTTTCAAAAGCAACAATGGCAAAGAGTTTTCCAAAAACCACGTCAGTGCTTCAAACCTAACTTAATAAATATTGGATCTTAATAATAGACGTTTTCTCAAAATAACTAAGGTAACTGCAGTTTTACTAAAAAGAGAGCACATTTAAGGTTTTCAACCATTGATAGGATAAAATCGTAGTTTAGGTGTCCCATGTGACTTTCATGATTCGGCCATAACATTTAGGCTGGGTTTGGGAGGTTACAAAGAGTGTGAGCTTTTTCAAGCTCAGTTAATGTTCGGAATTACTGCAAAACATACACAACAATATAAGTTAAGCAAGAGCATACTAAGGCACATTCACAATCATATATTCATTAAGTCAAAATAATGTATCTGTGCTTCATTATCTCACAAGTTTAGCATATACTCTCATATGCATTTATACACATCATAACTCATATATATAATTCAAATAATGATAATTTGGCAGCTTGAGATTATGAAACATAAAAGTGGACTATATCACCACACATTGGATAAACGAATCTCCAACACACCAATGACTCAAAGAGTCTAACATATCTCAAAAGTGTAGCATTAAGCTAAACACTTTCCATCACACCAGCATGTCTCAATGAATGGGGCTTAGCTCGACATTCCCTTATCTCTCCAACCTGTCCCAAAGTCTCAACGCCCAAATTACAAAACAAAAAGGTGAGTACTCACAATCCTATGGCATGCCAACTATATCCAACAGTTTCAAGAGATCACAATGCTAAAATATCCACAATAACACATATTCAATTACTGTTTTAATGCACATAACCTCTGTTCATATTCATCAATTCACACCACAATCTCATACACAATTCATGCTTATATGACTCACTTTTAATTGCACTTTAAGTTCCACAGTCATGCTCACTGAGCTATCATATATCAGATCTCATATGTGTGTGTTAAAAACAGTATATCACATATCACATTCACATATTTTCACATATTACCTTTTATAATAGCATCACACAATACAACATAACCCAACTTACTTAGGCATGAGTTTTCAACAAAAGCAACAAGTATGGGAAAAACTTACTCTCCAAACTTAGGATATTGGTTTAGGCTAATCCTAAGCTCTCAATTAACACTACAAATTACGCATACCAGCAATGACACTGGATACTCACCAATCATACTTCCGCTTACTAGCCGAAAGCTCAAACAAGCTTTTCATTGCCTTTTGACTTGCTTGTAGTGGATCTCGATTGGTTCGACACTTTGCACACACAACAAACACATTCCAAACCCATTAAAAAAAGCCTTGAATACAACCAAACAATAAGGAAAACATAAATCAAGCCTTTTCTTTCTTACTATTGAAAACTAACTAGTTTTTCCAAAATTGAAGTTTCGACATTCTAATCTCATTTCTAATCCTCAATTTCAATTTTAAACATCTCAAATATTATTTAATTTTAGTTCTAACCCATTAATTTTAACTAAATCCATGGTTTTGAAATTTTTGAAATTTCACGCTCTTAAGAACATGTAAAAGAGGAAAATGCTTGATTCTTAAAAATTCGGTAAGGACCTATTAAATTGAAGTGGAATACCTTCTAATTAAGTCAGAATGAATCAAAAATTACTTCGAAAACACGGGTTTACTCATGATTTCGAGATTTTCCATTTTTTAATCCAAGCTTGATTTAAAATTATTAAATCTAAATAAATCTTCATACAATCGTTTAAAACTCAATTTGAATTAACAACACTCTTTATTTAATCCTAAAAAGTCAAAATATTACCTTAATTTGTTGAAAACGACAGTCTATAACTCTAATTCAGGATTTGAACACAAGAAGAACAATGGCAAAATTGGGGAAGAAAACATGATTTTCCTTTGAAATTAGGGGTTATTTTGGTGATTGAGAGGTTAATAAATCCAAAGAATGAGTTAATTTTTAAGGAACTCTCTAATTTTAGGTTTAGGGAAATTTTGATGGTTTAGGTTAATAGAGGGAAGAAAAAGACGATGGCAATTCCTAGTAGAAGATCTTCATCGCTCCTTATTTCTCCCCTTTTCCAATTAGGTCCTAACTCAATTAAAACACATTATTTTCAAATTAAACCTCGTAATTAAGTTTCATTTTAGATTATTTAATAAAATAAAACCTAATTCTATTATTTAATACTTTAATTAATTATTTATGACCCCAATTTTAGTATCCGACTCAAACCCTCGATTTATTAACCTGATTCTACTAACCTGATTTCCGGATGTAGCACAATCTCATGTGAAATGTTCAAAATGCCATATATGGAAAAATTACATATTTACCCCTTTTCTCTTATTAATTTCCCTTCTCGCCTTGGAAGGCACTTAACACATCAAGTTTCATAAGTCATTATTTACTCGTGCAAAAAATTGTATTAATGTCCTTCCTCGAAAAATGATAAAATTACAATTTGACCCTTGTACTTTTCACTTTTATTCAATTCAATCCCTCGTTTGGGTTTCTTTTTTCCCAATTCCATCACTCAAAACACATATACCCTGCCTTATTTATTTCATTTAGCATCTACTAATGCAGCTTTTTCCTTTGATTGATCAAATTACAATTTAATCCTTTTAACTTTCAAAGTTTACACTTTAATCCTTTTTTTACGGATTTTCATGTTCACGCTCAACCATGCTAATTCCCTTTCCAAGTATAAAATTAATTCCATAAGAACATTCATTTAATAACTTATTTCTAAGTTTTCCTCCAAAATTCACTATATATGTTCCCTGATCACTACCAATTACTATATTGGAAATTTGAGGCGTTAAAGTCCACTTAATTGAGTGCGTTGAAAAAATCATTATCACAAGCACTGTACCATCTCTCATTGATAATATTGTCTCCTCACTTGCTAAAAGGTTCTCAATTCAAGACTTTGGTTCCGTGAACTATATTATGAGAGTTGAAGTTCTATGACGGGTTGGTGGAATCATTCACTCCTAATCAAGCTATGTCAAGGACCTACTACCTGAAGAAAACATGGATAAATGCACCCAACCAAAACACCTACGAGCAACATGGAGATTTTTTGAACTGATGATGGGACACCCCCAACCGATGCAACTCGTTTTGATCTTGTAATAAGTAAACTTCAATACATATCTTTTACACGACCTTTCATTAGTTTATGAACAAGCTTTCCCAATAAATGGATGCACTCTCTGAGTAACATTGGAAAACAACAAGAAGGACACTAAGGTAACTTCGTGGTACTTCTCATTATGGCCTTCGTCTCATCAAAAGAAATTATTTTAGTCTGCATACATATTATTTTGGGGTACATTCTATTCTTTGGGCTTAACCCAATTGCTTGGTCCTTGAAGAAACAACATACTGTTGCCCAATCTTCCACTAAATCTAAATATCGTTCTGTTGCAAATGCTGCCGGTAAAACTTCCTGGGTCAAAAACCCTGCCATTAGAACTCCGCATACTACTACAAAAATCTCCCACGGTCACTTATGATAATGTTGCAGTCACTCTACTTTTGTGAGACTACAATAATTCACAGCATAATGAAACATATTGCTGTGGACTTTCACTTTGGTCGCAATCTAGTCTTATGCAAGCAACCTAATGTTGTTCACATTCATGCTGCTGACCAACTCGCAAATACATTCACCAAACCACTCAGAAAGGCAACATTTGATCGGCATCTATTCAAGTTAGGCATTTTAGCACACTGCCTACCTTGAGGGGGTGCAAATTGGCGTGGACCGAGTCTTAAGTTGTTGTCTGACAATGTTTGAATTTGATTAAGTTGTTTTTCATTTGAATAAATCATTTGGATTTCATTATCAGATTGTTATATTGATGTGTATACAAGATAAATGAATAAATCATTTGAATTTCATTATTCATCCATCAATTTATAGATGTAATTAAGCAGAATAAATTTGTTGGTTGCAAGTCAAAATCATGAGCTTAATTGGATTGAAAATCCTAAATTTTGTCAAATTTAGAGATAAACCCCCCCCCCCCAAAACCCCCCTGAAAATAGTAGTTGTATATCCTGCAGGAGTTGCACTGAACACTAGCAGAATACTAAAGCAGTGGAAGCCCCCGAGGCATTCAATACAGCAGTGGCATAGGCATCAGATTTTCATGCAGGTGTTATCCGGGCACTTGCCAGTGGTGTTGCCACCATAGAGATCATAGGTTTTTTGCCTGGATTGATAACTTCTGCGTATTAGGCATCCTACAGTTAGATTATGTTAGCTGGTGTGAAATTTTCTCTTAACTGTCTGGCTTATGATGTATCACTTCCATTTCCTAGAAACTAAATTTGCTGGAACACTAGAAACAGAATCTTGATATTTCATTATTTTACAGGAAAGAAAACTGAAGCTTTATTATGTCTAGTTTACATGAAATTATCGTTCCTAGGAGAACTACCTAGAAAGATACAAACCTTCCATTGTTATATGTCATTGACATCCAATAAAAGTGATGGCAGAAAAATAAGAAAAAAAAAAATGGGTAAAGTACTAGTCATCAACCAACTACTCAACGGAAAATAGTCATGGTACATGCGTTCTGCATACCACGCTGTCAGCAAGCCTCCTTATGCAGCAAAATCAAACTGTATCAGAAAGTATTCAAACTGCCTCGGTTTAACCTTTCTTGTCAAACATGTCACAAACTTGATAGAATAAACTTCCCCATCCTTGCACTTTCTCTAGTCGCTCTTCACTGTATAACATTACCTGTCTCTTGTAAGTCTAGTGCTTAAACCCTTGGCTTTGAACAAAACATTCAGTATCCAAAAAAAATTTTGTTTTCTTCAACTTGTAACCTCAACAACCTCAGCTTCACCGTCACTATAATCTCCCCAACACTTACTCAATTTTGCATCAACTTGTATTTCACTGCAAGCTTCTTTTGCCAGCGTAACACCACCAGTCACAAGAACCACATCTGCAGGCTTTCCTTCATTTTCAAGAAGCTTGCTTTCATTGTCTAAAGATTGATCTTCTGGTGGTTTCTGCTCACTTGATTGATTTTCACCTTCAACATATGTGGAGGAAATCTCCGGAGTCTGCTCCGCTAGTAATTCTCCACTTCTGTTTTCAGCTTCAATATCAACAGTTATAACAGCTGGTGATTCTACTGATCCTACTGGGGATGTGAGAAATCCATTTTGTGTCACAGCAATACCATTTGGTGTCATTGGAGGCATCCGGTAACCATTTGGTGAAATTGGAATACCATTCGTAGAAGCCAAAAATCCATTTGGAGAGACAGGGTAGCCATTAGGAACCACCCAAGGTTGGCCAGGTACAAACTCAGCTGCATGTGGATTCATTACTCTCAGAGGACTGTAATGGTTCCCTTCTCCAGAATGTTCACTGCTGTGGTAGCTAGACTTGTTTCGTGGAACCCGATTTCCAGATCTATTATAGCCTCCAGAGAGTCTGGGTCCATATGGAACTCTAGCTGTTGCAGATTGATGAGGTAATCTACGGGCAGAGTTGACTTGAAGCATTGGAGGTATATGCACGGGAGGGGGTAGGAGTCCTCCATGGTCCTTGAAACTCGGAACTGTGACGGAGCTAAAAACTGGAATTGGTGACGGATTAAATGGAGGTGCAGCTGCAGAAAGTTTCTTTGTAGTCTCTTTACCTATCTCTGATTCCTCCTGCTTTTCTCCATCAGTTGGCAACTGCTTAACACTAACTTCAACTGGCAGATCTTGAGGATCTTCATCAAACACTTTTCCTGAGGGAATAGAGGCCTCTTGCTCTAGTGACCGAGCTGTACTTTCAGTTACAAAATCCGAAGGTTCTGGGTTGGAACAAGTAACTTGGCATTTGTCTAAAGATCCAATTTCCGATGCTTTAGTTTTTGAACTAATAATATTTGACTCCTTGGAAGAATCATAATGTGCAGATCCATTAGCAGCTTCCTCTTTAATGGTTTCAACACCACTTTTGACTTCTACAGTCCCAGCTTCTATTTTGTCTTCAATTGCAGTGCCGCCTTTTTCCAGGGAAGCTTCAGTCATCCCTGATTCACTTATCTGCTTTTTTCTTTCTTCATTAACAGTGCTTTTCATTTCTTCCTCGGAACCTAGAAACTCTTTGTCTCCAGTTGCTTTTGGAACTTCTTCACTAGCAACCATTACTGTTGCCACATCAATAGGTGTGACATCTGGTGCTGTCTCCTGGCTTGTCTGAGCATTTTGTTCTGGAAGAGGATTTCCTTTTGGCAACTGCTCTGCAACTGCCTTTACAATTGTCCCAGGTGGTGCCAAAGCAACTTCTTTGTAGGAGAATAGTTTTCCAGCTGCCTGCACACTGATTGGACTTGCTACTTGAGTAGGCTTGGTAACTTGATCAGTTGAAGCTGGGCTACCTGGGGCTGATTTTGGGTTTACCAGTTTTTCCACTCCACTAACTGCACTCCTCAGGTTATTAAACTTTGGACTGAAGCTTGAACTTTTTACAAACTTTTTGGAAGTAGGAGGACTAGGTCCAGCAGAAGCAGTAGGCTCATTGGGGCTTGTTCTCGGAGATGTGAAATTATTAGGCTTTGCACGGTATCTTGAGGATTGGGACACATTCATAAAGTTTGTATTCAGTTTGGCTAGACTTGGCCTCCTTGAAGCAGAAGATTTACGAGCTGCAGGTGAACGACCTTTAGGAACAGCTTCTTGCCAGCCTTCATCTGAGATGTCATCCTGTTCTGGGTCAACAATTTTAACCAACAACGGCTTATCATCTTGCACTGAATCAGGTTTTTCATTACCAGATTCCACGAATTCAGCTTCAGATTTGTTTTCTTTATCACTAGAATTCTCTGTAACAGGATAAGTTGGTGATGGAATCTCATCATTCTGATATTCATCTGAGGTTGTCTCCCAATTTTGGCCTGGTTTGCCTCTAATCTGTTCGTTGAATGAAAATCTTTGTTTAGATATGTTGTCAATGAGATAACAAATAAGCAAAAGGACATTTTAGGTGACAAACCTTTGCACGGGCTTTCTTTTGGGCATCTCTCACTCTCATATCTGCGTCTGGGGTTATATAATCCAAAAGATCTGATACACTGATACAAAGTAGGAAACTAATGTAAATAATTCTTACCAACACCTAAAACAAATGAGAGGTGCAAAAACACAAGGTGACTCCGCAATTAAATCTATCTCTAGTATAAGGGGTTTCCTTTGAAGAAGTTCATTCATTCTCAAAAGGTTAACAACAAAAAACTGTCCAACAATTATAACAGCAAAATACAAGTAAAGATCAGGAAAACTTTCAAGCCCACAGTTCAAACATTTTGAATCGTCTTCTACAAAAACATGGATTCAACTGAATTTATTCTGCTAGTAGATTGTACCTTAAGTGGCCTTTGCTGGAGATTGATGCATCAGGCTTCGGAGTACCATTCCGTGCAGCTTCTTGCTGCTCTAAAGCCTTAGACTCAAAGTACTCAAGCCATGCAGCCGCATCCTCCAGAAGAAAAAAAATATCAAATTACCTTAGGACCAGTAATCACAATACAATTTGATTTAATCATAAAGCATCAAACATCAAATTACCTGTGTACGTAGGTCCTCAGACCCTAGTTTTGCCTGCAATATCTGTAGTGTAGTTTGTTCATGTTGAACACTTAAGGAGTAGGCTTCCATCAAGGAAAGGGCAATAGCAATGGCATGGTAGCTGGCTGCAGTCTGTAGAAGCCAGAAACACATTAAACATGTACCTTATTTCATGTCTACTTTCAAGTGAATTTAGATTGAGATTCTTTTGTGTTAATCCTGTAGAAAGATGCTCAACTTCAGAATAAAAGTTTCAGTTCATTCAGTAAATATAGTATTCATCTTAGAAACGAACATAATTCAGTCTAGCACATCTAATTAAATAACAGACAGACAAATTAATTCACACTCAGTTGTTAATATGATAGTTTACCTGTATATGATCAGCTCCAAGTAGTCTTTGGTTACACTTGAGAGCTTCATGGAGATATCTCAGAGCAACATGAACATTTCCTAACCCTTCTTCCATCATTGCTACATTAATATAGGTGGCTGCCGTATTTGGATGAGATGGTCCACATGTTAAATGCAAAAGATACAATGCACGATTTACATACCTAGAATGAGAAAAAGGACAAGATTAGGCCCAATTTCTAATACAGTATTCATTCAATGACATGTCTTACAATGAAAGATATATAACAAAATATTATAACATTTGCTTCTCAAAGACACAGGCTTTGCTTCTCAAGAACCATGTTTCAATTCTCATGGGCATAAGTTTGCGGCTGATCTAAGTTTTCCTAATAATTTCTACCAACACCACTCTTAGGACACAAATACCGTCACTGGAAATGCTAAGCCACATAAAATATTATTTTTATGAGGTATAAGTTCTATGATTACTATAATGATTTGACATTTATGAAGTCAGTAACCATATAAAAAATGGATGTTTATGAGCTTCACAATATTAGCACCTATATTCTTTAGGACATTCTAACTTTTTAATGCAATATAAAATTTTCAATCACCCAGTTAACGATTGAGAATGACTAGTTTGATCAGATTATAGCTGATAATGATCAACTTATGCAAAGCTGAAATTCTTGATGTTATTTAACAAGTTGTAAATTTGAACTTTTTTACCTCTATAAGAATTCCTAAGCACTAAACAGAAACAAGAAAAACATATTCGTAAACCATATAAAAAATGGATGTTTATGAGCAATATAAAATTTTCATAAACACTATCAGATTTTAACGTATTCATAAACTATCAGATTCTAACTTCTTAATGCAATATAAAATTTTCAATCACCCAGTTAACAATTGAGAATGACTAGTTTGATCAGATTATAGCTGATAATGGTCAACTTATGCAAAGCTGAAATTCTTGATGTTATTGAACAAGTTATAAATTTGAACTTTTTTACCTCTGTAAGAATTCCTAAGCACTAAACAGAAACAAGAAAAACACTATCAGATTTTAACGTATTCATAAACCTAAACACAATCTATCGCATGATTAAGTATATGACATAAATTCTGCAGCACCGGAATACCGAATAAACATGTACTTTCTATATCATATGTGCATAAGCATAACTCAATGTCTTCCCCTCTTGATCAGTAGCATGCATTCTTTTGACAGAAAAAAGAAGGTTTACTTCCTCTTTCCATTAAGGCTTAGGACTAATTTTTAATCTCAAAGTTAAAAACAATGGGAGCTAAAGCAAATAAAGTTAAAAACAGTGGGAGCTGATAGAAATAGACTTTTTCTATTATATTATTTTACAAGAAATTACTCTAACATTTATACACATGGTGAGCCTAACTTTAGGAAACTCTAAACTAGGAAACAACTGATTCTAGGGATGCTGTCCCTTAAAACACAGCCTTAAAGTTAGGGGTATAAAATATCTACAGGATTATATAAAATATCTACAGGATTCTACTGAATATTCCTAACTAGGAAACTGTAATCTGACAGGAGCTAAAGCAAATAATTCCTTTAACTAGAAAGATGTAAAAGCATACTTTAATGCTAACTCTGTATGTTGAAGGCGGTAATAGAAGACAGCTAGGTCTCCATAACTCTTCATCGTGTCAGGATGGTCAAGACCAAGCTCTCTTTCATTGATATCCAATGCTTTCTGCTGATAAATTGTTGCCTAAATAAAATGAAAACAGATCAGTATATTGCACAACAGGGAAAGAATTATTGATGCGGGATAGAGATCAAAAGGTAGTAGCATATTTCTAGCAAGCACCAATCCTTGGTTCAATATTTCAAGAATCAAATATATAATATTTAAAAAGAATATACCAAATTTGCCTAAGAGACAAAATTCCCAAAAATTAAAAGATGATTTTCACTTTATTCTGTTTTACATCTTTTGATAATCAGTGGATTTCAATAGGTTCAAAAGTTTGAGTCATTTGGTCATGTGTTGCATGGATAGAAATGTTAAAATATTTTAAAGCAAATACCTGATTAAAGTCCCCAGTATGGTAAAGCACAACAGCCAAAAGACTGTATGCTCCTGCAGTCATCCGATGGTAAGGACCACAAACCGACACAAGTTTTGAAAGTGCCTTTAAAATCAAAAGTCAAATATCGGCTTAGATGTTATTTATATATTGCTGAAGAATAAAGCATTTAAAACAACATACAGAGAGATACTTTATCATACCTTAGTGCCATAATTGACTGCATCCTCCAATTTACCTTTATCCAGAGAAGTCTTGGATGACTCCAATAGCGTACGACCATCTGCTGATGAACATGCAACATGCTGCGGGAATGAAACAATGTCAACCAAAGTCCAAAGTAGAACTGCAAGACAAATTTTCCAATTTTAAATTCCATTTAGTATTTATTTACCTTGTAAACGGGGACCATGCTTATGATATCAGATTTCCTAAAAGGAAATGGAGTATCCATATCATAGTCCCTAGGAACAACCTCAAGCCCCACCTGAGAAATTATCATTTCATTTAGAAATGGAGATGAAGCATACATCTTAAGACTCCACATACTATGCCAAGATGACTATACCTTATGGGATAATCCACGAAGAATGGCGAACTTCCGCAGATCCTGATAGCTTTCTGATTTCCACTGCCACCCAAACCTCTTTGAAAGAAAGGTATCCACCCATCTCCATTTTAGTTTTTTATCATTAGTGATATCCATTTCACCGTTTTCAGCTGATGGTGTTCCCAACAATATATTTAAACATGCCGCTATTGATGCAGCCAAATCATCAATACTTTCAACTGATGACACAACAGCCTGCAACACGTGTTTATAGGCTCGAACAACCATTTCATGTATACAGAGTGACTGAACATGAGGCAGCTTGTCTGCAAGCTCAACCTGAAATGACAGGAAAGAAGAAAAGGTGAGGATAAGAGATGGGGGAGAGGAGACATCAATTTTTCATCAGTATTATAGCTCATTAATATGTAATAATATAGAAAGCCAAGCCTCCTATCTGCTGTACAACTTAAATGAGATCAGATACTCTTGAAAAAAAGGAAAAAGAAAATTCATTACAAGATATTTTTGGACAATAACATGGAAGACCAAAATATCCAGTCAATTCTGACCACAGTTACATGAAACCATTTTTTTATGGTACAGATAGAAAAAGAACACAATGATCTTATAAATGCATTAATTAACATAACTGAGCTGGAAAAAATTACCAATAAGAGTTCAGAACAGCAATCAGTAGAAAATTTTATTAATGGCATGGTTATAAAGGGTATGTTTCATAACTATGTTGGAAACTGATAATGACATGATTGATCCCTACTTATGTTTCATATCTGGAAGCATCCACGAAGAAAGAATTATTCGAAAAGAAAAAGGGGGAAAAGTCGAATTGCATTGCCGATTTTCCTGCATTTTTTTTTTTTTTCATGATTCAGTAGGTTGAAGATGTATAGCAAATTAGTTTTGTTTATTGTAGATGTTGAAGTACAAGATTGTGTGCAAGATAGATGTTCTTAAATTTTCATGACTTTATCAGCCATGACAGATTGGAATAAATCTAACTAAAATCTTAATGTAGTTTTCAAAACTAAATAAGATATAAGACCTCTCTAGCCCCTGTCAATTTCGATATTAAGCCAATTGATCCCTCTAAAAAAATCAGAGTAATTTAATCTCTATCAATTTCAAGAGTAAGAAACTAACAACAACTAATCACAAAGTTAATGTTTTTGTCAATTGTACATATTTTTCATTGATATAATAATAAATTTAGCCCTCAAAGTTTACATATTCTGTCAATTTGGTCTTGATTTAACAAATTTAGCCAATAACATTTGCACATTTTATCAATTTGGTCCTGATTTAACAAATTTAGCTTGAAACATTTACACATTCTATCAACATTTACACAAAATATGAAAACATCGAGAATTAAATTTGTTCTTATACCAATCAAAATTATGTACAATTGACAGAAAACATTATCGTCTTGTTTAATTGTCCTTGGTTGCTCACTTCCAAATTTGATGGGAATTAAATTGCTCCAATTTTTTTGTTAGGGACCAATTTGCTCAATATAAAAAATGAGAGGTCCCGAGAGGTGTTTTTCCCAATAAATAAATAAATAAAGTAATTTTGGTCTTGGCCCTTTAATTGGGTATTGTTCAACAACTTCAAAAAGGTGAAAACAATTGAGACAACCTATATTCCTCTTTTTTTTTTTTTTTTTTTTATTATCTTTTGAGGTTGGATTGCACTATTCTAAAAACTATTCAGACTAACTATTCAAAAGAAATTACATTTTCTTCAAACATATTGTACAAATTGCATGACCTAATTATCTCCAACAATCATTTACCTTAATCATCAAAATATATTATCTTTTGACATTTGGTTGACATACTTTTTGATAGAATGGCAGAAGATAAATAATACCATTGTATTAACTTTAATTATTTGTTGGATAATTTGGAACCATTAATATTACTATTATTTTCTTTTTGTTTCTTTGTGTTTCTACTTGCTATAGGCATAAAGAATGTATTATTTGGATGGACTAGGAGTAATTGGAATTTCAGTAAGAAAGCTGACATGTGAACATATAGATATGTGAGTGACAGAAAAATACTGAGATGGCTTATTTACCACACGCCCCAGGGAACACATTTGCAAACCCCTTGTATGCATAAAATCCGTCAAAGTCCTTCCATCAACTGGTGAAAGTTCAAGGGAGCCAAAATCTGCCACCTAGAAGGTTTGTAGTCATACCAGCAAAATATGTTATGCCCTAAAACATCTCAGAGAAAAAAGGAACATTGATTGATAAGCGACTAACCAATTTTGGAAGAGCAGTATCAGCATAGTACTTATGTGCCATTTCAATCAACTCTTCAGGAGACTGGCATATGAACAGACAGAAATATTAATATATAAAAAATAAAAAAAATTACAAGCACCATGTTTTTCTTTATTTTGAGAGAGCAAGATATAGAACTGCTTAATGTGCAAGAATTTTAGTAGTCAGTGTTCTGGGAAAGTTGCAACTAACCTTAAGGTGAAAGCCGGTTTCTGATTCTTTTAGTCTCAAATATGCTGCTTCAGGAAGCAGTTTTTTCCACACCATTTCTATTTCCTCATCTTGCTTCTCAAGTCCCTTTTCATTACTGACTTCTGATTTCTTCTTCATATCAGGGCTGTTACCTGCAGAAACCTCCATATTCTGATCATTTTTACCACCTTTGGTGTCTGTTTTCCTTTTTATTTCCTTCAGCAATGCACCCTGCTTTCCAAGACCCTTCACAGCAGGCTCTGGCTTAACATCTTCATTTTTCTTGGACTCGGTTTTCCCTGAAGCTTGATTTTGAAGATGTTGTACCCAGCATGCCCCTAGCTCCCATCTGATAGGCTTGGAGTTATTAGAGGGTTCATTCTGCAACTTCTGCAAACTAGCCTCCAACACTTTCCTCACTGAAGCCCTAGCAGAATGCAAGCTCCCAAAATCTGTACTCTGTGATCGTTGAGCTGATGCAGGCGTAGATGACTTGTGCAATAGCATCCTTAAGCTGAAAAGTATTTGTAAGAAAGAGGCATTAAGATCTCACAATCCTATAGCATAAGCTTGGGGTCATAGATACCAATGCATTTGATTTTTATTTTTTCTTTCCAAAATTAAGTGTGTGCACATTTCCCTTTGTGTAAGCATTCATACTTTGATTCTTCTGTGTTATGGAGGGATAGTTGGTGCATAAATGTCTTTGTAATGAAATGGAGATGAAATAAACATTGACCTATTGACATTTAAAGCATTTGCCCCTCCTTCAGGCTGGTCCTCGATGTCAATTTCTTGAGGAATGGGATTCCCCTCCCAATTTACTTCAGCTGAAACTTTTCCTACAGCTGTATAGCCACAATGTCTTACAACCACAACACCTAAGGTAGAAGTATCCTACAAGACCAAAAAAAGTAAATTTAGCAATGCATAGCCTCTTTCTCTGGTCCGTCGTAATCATCCAGCAAAAATTGTTCACTCACATGAACAGTTGCACTCTCATCAGCAGTTATGCCTTTAAGTAAATTTCTCCGAGCCAGCTCCTCTTGTGGCATTCCTAGAACCTGACTCCCCTCATTTTTACAATCTAATTTCACACTTGCATCAGGAACATCTCTTGTCACCTTAATAATCAAATCTCCCACTTTTTCTTCATGCAAAATTGAAGCAGAAGGGCCATTTAAAGCATTTTGATTGATTTCAATGATGTTCTTGATCGCCGCAATTGCTTTAAAAACTGAAGTGTCAACAAATAAACTATGAAGTAGAAAAGCTTTCCTATCTCGTATTTGCCTCTCTTCTGCTGTTTTGCAAGGCATAGCTGCCAAAATTGCAAACTCTTTTGCCCATTGCCTATTGTCATGTTTACCATCTCTTCCTTGTCCACCTCCATTTCCTCCCCAATTTTCATCTTCCACAGGAAGTGGGGGAAAAACTGACGGATTATCCGCTACTACAGGAGGAACAACCCATGTATTTGCCCGAAAACCGTAAGGAAGGTTGCCAAACTGCAATTTTAAATACAAAAATGATAAGAAAATAAAACAAACGTGAGTTCCCAACCATATTCTTGTAATCCATATAAAAGATGTAGCAACTCAATGGAAGACTTTACATACTTTATTATGCTCAGTGAAAGCTTTCATAAGAGCCTTGTACGCCTGCAAGGTAAATCAGTGATCCTCGCCATAAATAAATCATATACACAAAAAAAATTCAAAAAAAAAATGAAACATATTCAAGGGGATGCAATGGAACTTACAGCATCAAAAACCCTGCTAATCTGCTGCAGAAGAGTGACTAGAGAGTGACAGAGAAGCGGTCGCTTTCCGGCTGGGTAAAACCCTTTCCGAGAAGCAACTATGGTCATCGGCTTCCCACTACAAACTCGAACCTACATTTTTAGTTGGATTCCATAGAATCTAATTAGCCCCAAATTTTGAAAAAAAAATAATCAAAGAAAAGGGAACAATTGATGGTATCACTTATAATCCACAGTGAACAGAACGAAAACCCAAAAAGGAAATAAGAAGATCAAGTTAAAGAATCCCACTTACATCAATTTGGAAAAAGTCATCTTCTGTTTTATCCTCCAGGAATGGACGACTCGATCTTCTAATATCTGTAAAATATAAAATGAATAAGAAAATAATTTCAACATCGAAAAAGAAGAAAAGAGGGCACACCTCTAAAAAAATATTACATTGGATAGGGGGAGTGAGGTGAGAGAAGGAGAAGAAATCGTAAAACTGGCCAAGCCGCGGCGGAGGACACATCGACACAGCCGGCGCAGTCGCCTCCGGTTTTTCTTTCGCCTTCGAGTTGTCGGGAGATTCAACCCCATTGGTTGGAGCGTCGTCGACAGCAGCCGATTCCTTAGAAGATGATTCTTTGGGAATGGTTCGAGTAGCCGATTTCGGCGAACCGAAGGAGGTTGTGCAGGCAACAATGTCGAGGAGTCGTCGGATGTGCGCGACTGCTAGGTCCTCCGTGTAGTCCTCTTTACCAAGTTAAAACTGTGTGGGTTAGAATTAGGTGAAAACATGAGTAACTAAAGAAACTATAAGGTAACTGCCGGATGGGGAAGGCACCTTGGACGATGGACAGCTGACAGGGTTTAAGAGACACGGTGTCCACGGAATCCTTGAGTTGATTTCCTCGTACCTGTCGAAACACAAGGTATCAAACCATTGATGAAGTGGTTAAAGCTGGTCTGGTTTTTATATTTTTATTTTTAAGTTTTACCTCGTGAGACAGGGAGATGTTGGTCAAATGACATGTCTCAACGTGGACCCCTAACAGTTTTCTTATATCTAAGATCTTGTCAGAAGATATTCCCTGCATTAATGTAAAAGGAACAAGTTTTATTATCTGAAAAACAAAAAACTCGACCAAACAATATATATAAGATCATTTTTTTGAATGGTATGAGAAAAGATTTTACATTCCTCCAACAGTGTGAAAAACGAGCATAAATTTTAACGTTTATTTATGAAATTTTATACATTATGTTTGCAAAATATAGTTTAACATCTATATATAGAAATAGATTAGAGAAGAAGCTAGGGAGGGATACCTTGAGAGTCACTTGGGATTCTTCAGGTGTTTCTACGGTAATTTCGATTACAGTAGGCAAAACTGTGAGCAAAATAAAATCTGGAGATGAGGTTTCCTTTTATTAAATATTAAAAATCCACGATTTTAGGAACAAAAAATTTGAACCATAAATGATGATAGGGATAGGATAAGATAATATTTATTGAACCCTACGATATACTAAGGTCATATTAAAATGTCAAAGCAACAAATACCGATCAAAATCAACGTATCCCGGCATGATTACCGAGTTTTCTTGGGTTTTCCTTCATTTTCTCAGAGAATGGATTGGAGAGTAAAAACAGTACCTCTCTCTTCTTTTTTCTTCTTGTCTCCCTTAGCTTTGTGCGCTTTCATCTTGCCTGTCTTGGGAGCCATTTGTGCACCACAATTGAGGGATTGTTTATAAAGATATGGAATTTGCTTGGCAGCTTCAATTAATTAATCTTGGACGATAATAACTATGACCCGGATTGAATTTATCGACTACTTTCTCTTTGCATGAGAAAATCTCCGTCTAAACACTCAAACCACCAAATACTGATTGCTAGAAGGAAAATAAAAAACGAACCCACAGTCTAACTCCAGAGAAGCAGAATTTTGTTTTTCTTTTTCAAAGAAAAAATGTAAACAAGAGCATTGAAAAGATAAGATAATGTTTGGGAAGAGAGAAAATGAGGGGTGGATAAGATAAGATAAGCCCCTCCTCCAAGTCCTTTTGTTGTGATACAAATAGAAGGAAGAAGTAGAAATGTAAGGGGCTGGTACTGAGAGAATATAAAAGAGTGAGAAAAGGAGAGTGTTCCGTTTTGATGCTAAGGGAAGAAGATATATAAAGAGAGAGGTGGATAGGATAAGGTGAGCCCTTTAACTCCTTTTCTTGTACACAATAAGCAATCCAAAAGCCAAATGAAAATGTAAGGCTAGCAATTTCAGGCCTCTCATTTTTATTTCTTTCTTATTTTTCAACTTCTTCCTTAACACCTCAACCTCATCATCTGTCTCTCTGTTCCTTTTGTTTTTTTCTTCTTTTTTTTTTTTTTTTTTTATTTCGTTTCCATCTTCTATGGCTAGATTTTGGAAGGCTGTGATTGGACAGTAGAAGCTGCTATATAGGTGGTGGGATTACCACCGTTACCTAAACATTAGGTGGTGGGATTACCACCGTTACCTAAACATGATAACATTTTCATACATAAAAAACAAAAAAAAAAAAAAAAAAGTTCAGCAATATATATAATCATTTGTGGGATTGAAAACCAAAATTTTCATTGTTGTTCGCTGGAATACATACAGTCTAATGCCAGAAAGCTAAACACAGAATATTGGTATAGCATTATGTTTTATAGGAAGGAAAAGTGAAGCTTTATTATTGTGTAGTTTACATGAAATTGATGGCAGAAAAATAACAAAAAGAATTGGGTAAAAAGGAGGGAGAGCTAAAGGTACTAGTCGTCAGCGAACAACTGAGTAGAAGATAGTGATGTGGAGCAAAATCAAAGTGTCTAAATAAGTATTCAAACCACCTCTTACTGTCAAACATGTCCCCAACTACCCTTGGGTTTCGACATATCATTCAGTATCCAAATTTAATCTCTTTTCTTCAACTCCTAACCTCAACACCCTTTATCAACTTGTATTTCAATATATTTGCAGGCTTAAATTGATATCAACATTGTTAGTAGTATAGAATAATCTGAATTTAAGTTAAAAATAATTTTTGACATTTTATAAAAAAGAATTTGATCTTTCAATGGTTTTACCAAGCAGCACATATAGATATACAAATAAATAATGTGAAATTCAAATTACCAAACTATTCAAGTGGTCCTTTATGTTACTAACGAACTCATTCATTACCGATCACTCTTTCCTTTTTTAGTCTTTACCCCCAATGTTTTGTCACTTATCAAACTTCACTTCTTTTTCTCATTAAATCACTTGCTACCCACATAATTCATATTCCATTCATGTAACAATTTTTTTATTCGTCAATAGTGTGTATTAATTATATATTAAATTATTTAAATTTAATGGATATAGTAAAGAAATTAAAATAAAGTAATTGAAAATAACAAATTCAAAAATATAGGATAAACTACTTAAATAGTCACTTTTGTTTATCTCATGTTATATTTTAATCACTTATGTTTGAAATTATGTTTTAATCACTTACGTTATCATGTTAGTAATATTTTAGTTACTGAGTCGTTAATTGCTGTTAGCGGTGTAATGGTAAGTTAACGTGGCACGTTAAATCATCATTTCAAACGAAAATTTTAGGTTAAATTATAAAATTGATCCTATATTTTTTCATTTTAAGAAATTTAATTTTAACAAATGGAAAACATAGAAAAACTACTTTCAAAGAATGGAGAAGGGAGGAAAACAGAGGGGGAATAGAAAAACTACTTTAAAAGAATGGAGAAGGGAGGAAAACAGAGGGGGAATCAGAAGATAATGGGAAAAAAAAAGAGGAATGTTAAAAGAATATAAAAACAAAAAATTAAATTGCTCAAATTAAAAAAATATGGCGATTGATAGTATAAATGAGTCTAAAATTTTTATTTAAAATGATGATTTAATGTGTCACGTCAACTTACCATTATACCATTAATGACAATTAATGGCTCAATGACTAAAATGTTACAATGCGATAATGTGACTAAAATGTAACATTTTAAATATAAGTGACTAAAATATAACTTGAGGCAAACAAAAGTGGCTATTTTAATGCTTTTGAAACACCCCACACCCGGCCCACGAGCCTGGACCAGATCTAGTATGTTCCCCGGTGTAAACCGTTTCAAATTCTTTTGTTACTTAGGAAAAACTTGTGTGTTTTGAAAGAAAGATTGTTTTGGGTTGGGCTTGAGTTGAAAACTGGTTTATTTCGTTATTAAAAATCCTTTTGATTTAGGTGACAAAACGTTTGGGCTTTGAATTAAATTAAATTTACTTAATCTTTTAATAAATATAAAGATTGTATGCTCAATAAATAAAAGTAAGGTAATCGCTACTACGGCCTTATTACATCAAATAATTTCCCAAAATTAAAACCAAAATAAACTTTAAATTACTTAAATAAAATAAAAGTCCAAGTCGAAAAATTTCTTCTTTGTGCATGGCCATCCCTAAGCTTCTCGCCAACCCGGTCCATCACCGATCGTCACACAAACATGTTCCCACAACGGGTGAGTCAAACAGACTCAATGTGTACACAAACACTAAGTCTTAACAAATTCAGGCATAACAAATCATATTCATACGTATCATATTTTCACATTTAATGATTCAAAATAATGATGCAATCCTGAACCCAAACCTATATGCCATCCGCTACACTCCACCCGTACCATCCTCGCACATCGTGGGGACTACTAAGTCAACCCTCCATCCGCTACACACCATCGAAGGCGATCATTGCGATCGGCGTGCTCATCGCCTATATAAAATTCGTGGCATAGCCACTAGATAATTGTGTCATGAGACACCACATTCGAATAATGTAACCGGTTACCACATTCGGATAATGTGACCGAATTCACCACATTCGGATAATGTGACCAAGTCACCATATTCGAGATAGTGAGACCAAGTCATCACATTCACTTCCCTTTCTCAAATAACCCAATGCCCCATATTATTCATATCATGCATATCATACTTAAATTCACATTCGTGTCACTTTTCACATGTTAAGTATAACATATTTCGTAATCCTAGTAGGAGTAGGAAAACGTGCACTGAGTACTTTGTACCATAACATGGTACTTTAGCCACATTCTTACACTTTCATATTAACACATATATCAAGTTTAAGCCATAAATCTATTAAGATTAGTGTGGGTACACACTGCACCTTAGCCATGCTTTTCACATTCTTAATAACACATTTAATTTAAAACATAGCCATGAACATATTAAAACTTAGGGTAGGGTACACACCGATTCGCTTAACAATTTCACTTGAAATCCAAAATCCGATCTACTACCTTAGATTTTAATGCCTACATTCTACCAACATGGTAATATTTAGCAAAGGCCTATTCACCATAAAACCAAATCCTAGTAGGATTTGTGTACTTACCTTAATGCCGATTGAATAAAAATCAAATCTCAAAACTTGTATTCTTCCCTTTGAAATCGGCTACTCACTAGATCCCTTGAATCGGTTAGTTTTCACTTAAAACACATAATAATAGATCTACTACAAAAATAGGGTCTTGGCCGAATATTCATAGTCACTTACCTTAAGGATCTTAAATCCAAAATTCACCGAATAACTAGGGAACACGCTACTACTGGTCTACCTTCGGAAAAGAACTTCTCCTTCCATGATTCGTTCAAGATTAATAATCGAAATTAGTCCCTAAATTTCGATAAGTCTAAAATATAAAAGAATGGAAACTAAACTTGGATCTTACCCTTATTTGAAGGAATCGATTGCACCTTCACTTCAACCTTCAGAGATTCGGCTATGGTTAAATGATGCTCTCACAACTTTCGACTTTTGGAGGAATTAGAAAGAAAAGAGAAGGAAGAATAAAACTGTAGGAATTTCGACAGAGAGAGGAGAATCTGCTTAAGAAATTCGGCAAAGGAAGAGTGAATGAATGAATGAATGGCCTTCTTTCCCTTTTATAGCCGAAATTACTAGGCTAGAGTCCCCTACTTGGCCACCACTCTTCCGATGTGATAATTATCACTTTATCAAAAGAATTAATCCAACAATTATCTCCTAATTAGCCGAAATTCTAGAGGAAATAAAACTCCTCTTTTAAGAGCCCACATGCTGTCCACCTCTCTGCTCTTTGTAGCAAAATAAAACTTCTTTTATTTGCTTCCTAAGTGACTCGATCCCTGGCCCAAATACACTTGCATGTGGCGCCATTTCCAGAGGCCCTAAGTGGCATCTTCAGGCCACTTTTCCAAGCCTGTTTGTGTGCCAAATTTCACATAATTTTTCTCTTAAGGACACCTTGCCTTAATTTCCTCTTTTAAACTTTAAAACTCGACATTTCTAAGTCATTTCTAAGTTTCCAAAAATTTTCGTTTGGCTCTTTAAACTTGACATTTCCTTACATTTCCTAGTTTCCAGAAATGTTCACTTTCCTCTTTTGAATCATTTCTAAATCATTTTCCTAGTTTCCATAAATGTTCACTTTCCTCTTTTGAATCATTTCTAAATCATTTTCCTAGTTTCCATAAATGTTCAATTTCCTCTTTTAACTTAGCATTTCCAAAATGTTCACTTTCCTCTTTAACTTAACATTTCCAAGTTTCCAAAATGTTCACTTTCCTCTTTTTGAAACTTAACATTTCTAAATCATTTCCCTACATTTCCTTACATTTCCCTACATTTCCTTACATTTCCATACATTTCCTTACATTTCCATACATTTCCATACATTTCCTTATATTTTCATACATTTCCATACATTTCCATACATTTCCATACATTTCCTTACATTTCCATACATTTCCATACATTTCCTTACATTTCCAAGGTTCTAAAAATGCACACCACACATCCATATCATAGTAAACATGCTATTTCATAAGATTAAGCAAAATGCACACAATGGGATTCAACCTCTTCCTCAAAGTACTTCACTTGATGCCATAACCCTTGCACCTTAGGTGGCGTCCCTTGCCACTTTTCCACATCACTTCTTGTTTTTAACTTAAAACCAATAATTGTCCAAAGCTTTCTTTCCATCCTAGGATTTTAAAACCCTTAATTCATTTCCAAACACCGCCAAAACCTACTACTCATGAATTATGCACAAACGCATAACCCCTAATCTAGGATGTTACGTTCTACCTCCTTAAAAATAATTTCGTCCTCGAAATTACTTACTAACAATCGTACAATCCTTCTCACCGCACTTATGCTTCTGCACAAGACTCGATCTTAATAGAACCATCATACTTTCCAGCACAATCTCTAAGTTCACGTCCCTTAGAACTCATTTCTAACGTCGCAATTAATTTGATTAAGAAGTTTTATGTATTAAAAAAATTTTCTTTCACTGATTAACCGCGAAGAAGTTTTATGGAAAGAATTTTTAGGAGTGGTTCTTTCGTATTCATACATGCACACAGTCTTTACATTCATACATCCATCAATCAATTATGAACTTTTGTTCATTCAGAGAAATGTTGTAGTTTTCATTGTTGTTGTTTTTCCACTACCGTGGGTATTTTCGTAATTTTCCTATAGGGTATTTTCGTAATTTGTCAAAATAAGGTTCCTTGGTGATTTTGTCAATAAGGGTATTTTGGTAATTTTTAAAATCCCGGGGGTATTTCGAAAATTTTGAAATTACAGGGGTATCTCAGTAATAAACCAGGGTAAATTTATAAATCTTAATAAATCAAGGATATTTTGGAATTTACAAAACTTGAAGGTTGTTTCTGAGAATTTGTTTTCCAAATCAGTGTTGTTGCAAAAATTTTTGAAGATCGGGGGTCGTTCTGGTAATTTTGTAGCTCAAGGGTATTTCGGTAATTTATAAGGTAGGGGTAATTTCGTAATTTTTTTTTAAAATCAGGGTATTTTGTCATTTTGCAAATTAGGGTTTTTGAACATTTTATAACGTAATGAAATTTTGATAGGAACTGTGGATATTTTGAAAATTTCATACACTAAGGGCATTTTTGTAATTTTACCATTTGGGGTATTTTAGTAAATTTGTAAATCAGAAATATTTCAGGAAAATTTATAAAAATAATCTTTTCAAATCAAGAGGGTAATTTAGAAATTTTAAAACTAGGGTTTCCATGAAAATACGGCTAGTCCCTTTCGGGTTTTAATTAGGGGTTTAGCCCGTGTATAAGTCCTCTTGGTTAAGGTGAACCGAGGCTACGCACCAGGTAGGATTCGAGTGGAGAGGAGGTGAGTCGCTAGGACTGCTTAAATACCAAGCTCCCATCGAAACCAATCCTAGACATGCGCACCATGGTTACCACACCCTAACTCAGCGACTTAACCACAGGTTTGTTTAATTAGATATTTAAGTCTTATGTATTTGTTGGGGTACACTAGTCCTAGGGTTCAAATACTTATCAGACTAATCTACGTTGCCATAAAAGCCCATACATTTCACATATTCAAATCACTTCAGAGGTTAGAAGCACTTACCGGTGGATCATGGTTTGAGACTTAGGTGCCATGCCGAAAACACGAAAATTTTGAAAAATTCCTTTTGGGCTTCTTTGGAAAACGTTTTGGGCCTTAAACCCAAGGCCGAGAGTTTATAACTGGGCTCTGATACCAAATTGAAACACCCCACACCCGGCCCATGAGCCTGGACTAGATCTAGTATGTTCCCCGGTGTAAACCGTTTCAAATTCTTTTGTTACTTAGGAAAAACTTGTGTGTTTTGAAAGAAAGATTGTTTTGGGTTGGGCTTGAGTTGAAAACTGGTTTATTTCATTATTAAAAATCCTTTTGATTTAGGTGACAAAACGTTTGGGCTTTGAATTAAATTAAATTTACTTAATCTTTTAATAAATATAAAGATTGTATGCTCAATAAATAAAAGTAAGGTAATCACTACTACGACCTTATTACATCAAATAATTTCCCAAAATTAAAACCAAAATAAACTTTAAATTACTTAAATAAAATAAAAGTCCAAGTCGTAAATTTCTTGCTGTGCATGGCCATCCCTAAGCTTCTGCCGAACCCGGTCCATCACTGATCGTCACCTGAAACATGTTCCCACAACGGGGTGAGTCAAACAGACTCAATGTGTACACAAACACTAAGTCTTAACAAATTTAGGCATAACAAATCATATTCATACGTATCATATTTTCACATTTAATGATTCAAAATAATGATGTAATCCCGAACCCAAACTTATATGCCATCCGCTACACTCCACCCGTACCATCCTGCACACCGTGGGGACTACTAAGTCAACCCTCCATTCGCTACACACCATCGAAGGCAATTGCTGCAGTCGACGTGCTCATTGCCCATATAAAATTCGTGGCATAGCCACCAGATAATTATGTCATGAGACACCACATTCAGATAATGTAACCGAAGTTACCACATTCAGATAATGTGATCGAAGTCACCACATTCAGATAATGTGACCGAAGTCACCACATTCAGATAGTGAGACCGAAGTCATCACATTCACTTCCCCTTTCTCAAATAATCCGAATGCCCCATATTATTCATATCATGCATATCATACTTAAATTCACATTCGTGTCACTTTTCACATGTTAAGTATAACATATTTCGTAATCCTAGTAGGAGTAGGAATACATACCTGAGTACTTTGTACCATAACATGGTACTTTAGCCACATTCTTACACTTTCATATTAACACATATATCAAGTTTAAGCCATAAATCTATTAAGATTAGTGTGGGTACACACTGCACTTAGCCAGCCATGCTTTTCACATTCTTAATAACACATTTAATTTAAAACATAGCCATGAACATATTAAAACTTAAGGTAGGGTACACACCTGATTCGCTTAACAATTTCACTTGAAATCCCGAAATCCGATCTACTACCTTAGATTTTTAATGCCTACATTCGGACAACATGGTAATATTTAGCAAAGGCCTATTCACCATAAAACCAAATCCTAGTAGGATTTGTGTACTTACCTTAATGCCGATTGAATAAAAAATCAAATCCTTAAACTTGTATTCTTCCCCTTTGAAATCGGCTACTCACTAGATCCCTTGAATCGCTTAGTTTTCACTTAAAACACATAATAATAGATCTACTACAAAAATAGAGTCTTGGCGAATATTCATAGTCACTTACCTTAAGGATATTAAATCCCGAAATTCACCAAATAACTAGGGAACACGCGGCCTATGGTGTACCTTCGGGAAAAGAACTTCTCCTTCCATGATTCGTTCAAGATTAATAATCGAAATTAGTACCTAAATTTCGATAAGTCTAAAATATAAAAGAATGGAAACTAAACTTGGATCTTACCCTTATTTGAAGGAATCGATTGCACCTTCACTTCAACCTTCAGAGATTCGGCTATGGCTAAATGATGCTCTCACAACTTTCGGCTTTTGGAGGAATTAGAAAGAAAAGAGAAGGAAGAATAAAACTGTAGGAATTTCGACAGAGAGAGGAGAATCTGCTTAAGAAATTTGGCAAAGGAAGAGTGAATGAATGAATGAATGGCCTTCTTTCCCTTTTATAGCCGAAATTACTACGCTAAAGTCCCCTACTTGGCCACCACTCTTCCTATGCGATAATTATCACTTTATCAAAAGATTTAATCCAACAATTATCTCCTAATTAGCCGAAATTCTAAAGGAAATAAAACTCCTCTTTTAAGAGCCCACATGCCGTCCACCTCTCTGCTCTTTGTAGCAAAATAAAACTTCTTTTATTTGATTCCTAAGTGACTCGATCCCTGGCCCAAATACACTTGCATGTGGCGCCATTTCCAGAGGCCCTAAGTGGCATCTTCAGGCCACTTTTTCAAGCCTGTTTGTGTGTCAAATTTCACATAATTTTTCTCTTAAGGACACCTTGCCTTAATTTCCTCTTTTAAACTTTAAAACTCGACATCTCTAAGTCATTTCTAAGTTTCCAAAAATTTTCGTTTGGCTCTTTAAACTTGACATTTCCTTACATTTCCTAGTTTCCAGAAATGTTCACTTTCCTCTTTTGAATCATTTCTAAATCATTTTCGTAGTTTCCATAAATGTTCACTTTCCTCTTTTGAATCATTTCTAAATCATTTTCCTAGTTACCATAAATGTTCACTTTCCTCTTTTTAACTTAGCATTTCCAAAATGTTCACTTTCCTCTTTTAACTTAACATTTCCAAGTTTCCAAAATGTTCACTTTCCTCTTTTGAAACTTAACATTTCTAAATCATTTCTTACATTTCAGGACATTTCCTACATTTCCTTAAATTTCCTACATTTCCTTACATTTCCATACATTTCCATACATTTCCATACATTTCCTTATATTTCCATACATTTCCATACATTTCCATACATTTCCTTACATTTTCATACATTTCCATACATTTCCATACATTTCCTTACATTTCCAAGGTTCTAAAAATGCACACCACACATCCATATCATAGTAAACATGCTATTTCATAAGATTAAGCAAAAATGCATACAATGGGATTCGAACCTCTTCCCTCAAAGTACTTCACTTGATGCCATAACCCTTGCACCTTAGGTGGCGTCCCTTGCCACTTTTCCACATCACTTCTTGTTTTTAACTTAAAAACCAATAATTGTCCAAAGCTTTCTCTTCCATCCTAGGATTTTAAAAACCCTTAATTCATTTCCAAACACTGCCAAAACCTACTACTCATGAATTATGCACAAACGCATAACCCCTAATCTAGGATGTTATAGCTTTACCCAAAAATATATGTGTTAAACTAAGCTTTATTTGATAAATGTTTTGATATAACAAAGATAATGTTTTTGAATAAAACTTGATGAATTTCAAGTGACAATTCATTCCAAAATATTTCTAAGAAGATAAAATTTTAAAACTACTATTCAAATTAAGTAACAAATTTTTAGTATCGATACCAATTTGAGTTGCGAAGTTCAAAAAAAGCAAGCAAAAAGCAAAAGTATTGATAGCTTGCAAAAATTATCGATACCGCTGCTTGGTATCGATTTCAATTTGAGCTTCGATGATTTGGAAAATTTAACAAAGATCAAAGTATCGATATACTTAATAAAGTATCAATACCTTCCAAAATTAATCGATAACCTGCCTGGTATTGATACTGTTTTAAGTCCGAAGTTTTGTAAAAAAAAAATGTTCAAGTATCGATACCCTCCTTTAGGTATCGATACCTCATATCAAATATCGATATTTCCTATATTGTGTAGATACTATAGGCTTTAATGGTCACTAAATTTAGGCATTAAATGCCCAAAGTATCGATACCTCTTCAAAGGTAACGATACCTGTCGTAACCATTTTTTTGTAAAACGGGTCGACTTTGGTTTTGAAAATGAAAACAAAAAATGGGAGTCGCCACCAATCCTTTTTGTTGAGGTGTGATTGGGTCACCTCGTAAAACAGTTATTTTTAATAAACAGTTTGATTTATCAAAATAACGATTTTGGTCTACGAAACTCAGAAAATGGGTGCAGGAGTCGGTTACACACGAGAAAGCATTATCACCCTCAATACGCCCAAAATTGGTACCTAGATGATTAATTAACGTCTTAATGTCAAAAATTTGAAAAGATTTAAAAATACGATCCTCTTTATTTAAAAGAAAACTTGAATAAATTAAAATGGATGCTAAGACACTTTTATTTCGAAGAAGCAAAATGTCACACCCAGTAAGTTAGGGTACGACATTTCGAATTCTCGAAACTGAGCTTGTCTTTTGACTTTTAAAACTTATGTATTTAAACTTGAGGAGGGTATTCAGTTATTTGGGTCAAATGAAAAATCGGAACCCATTAGGGCACGATTTCCAGAAGTTCCAAATATAGACTATTGCCTTTATTTTTTTGAAACCCTTATTCTGAGATAACAAAACGTCACATCCGGTGGGTTAGGACATGACAATTTTGAACTTTCTAGAATAAGTTTTTATTTAATTTTTGCTTTGATTTTATAAGGAAAATAATGGGCTCTTTAGACTCGACGAGAAAAATCGAAACCCAGTAAGTTAGGGCACAATTCCTTTCGAACCTTAGAATGCAAAATATTTGCTTATTTTGAAAAAAAAAATTGATGTATCGAGTGAAATGTATCATGATTTTGTTGTAATATGTAAAATAAATTACGGTGCTTATAATTATAACAAAAAAATGATAATGACAATAATAAATATAAATATCAAGAATCAATAGTCGAAATTTGAAACAATGTGCAACAAAATATAAATAAATAAATAAATAAATAAATAATGAAATGGCAATAATAAGCTTAAAAATTTAAAATAAAGCGGATCAAGTAAAAATAATAAGGGTAAAAGTAAAACTAAAACAAACCAAAAATAAAAGGAATAGTAAGAGCAAAAATAAAAATAAGATAAATAATAATACAAAAAATAAGACGAACTAATTATAAAAATAATGAGTAAATAAATAAATGAGAACTAAAAATAATTTAAAATTTAATAGTGAACAAATAAATAAATAAATAAATGAATATTAGATAAAATAGTTACAAATAATAATAATAATGATGATGATAATAATAATAATAATAATAATAATAATAATAATAATAATAATGACGAATAATAATGGTAAAAATAATAGTAATAATAATACTAACAACAATAATAATAATAGTTATAAAATAATAATAATAGTAATAATGGTAAACAAATAATAATAGTGAAAATAAATTAATAATGATAATAATAAATAAATAAATTTAATAACAAAAATAACAAAGGAATATAAAAACAGACTAAATTGAATTTTAAAACAAACATTCGGGGCAGATTACAAATAATCCAAAGAAGGAAGGATCAAAATAAGACGTGCTAAAAAGGATAGGGACTGAACACGATAATATCCCTTCTATCCACATGCACATCTTTGTTATATGGACCAAAATGGAACAGAAGAAAAATTAATGGACAAATTAAAAAACAAAAAAAAATGAATTAAAAAGTTTAAAAAATGCAGAAGGACCATTCGCACAAATAGCCTATTTAATAAAAACATGCGGATCCTTCGGGTATTGGGTCGAGTCGCACGCGGGTTAGGCCATATGGCGTCGTTTTGGCACATGGACTGAAGGCCTGAAACAGTGCCGTATTGCTTGCTTATAAAAGGCATATTTTTTTTAAAATTTCATTTTTGCAGTTTTTGAAAAAAAAAGAAGAGAGGGGGGACCTTTTCTCTGCTAGGGTTTCAGCCCTAGCCTACGCCATTGCCGGCCCGCCACCACCGATCCGCCACAGCTCCGTCGTGGTTGGTGGTCGGAACCGCACGAAATGGCCCTTTTCTATTCACCTTAACCCCTTTTTTTATTTTTTTTTTAAAAAACTTTCAAACCCATATTTATTTTATAAAATAACCGATGGTGTTTGTAAAATAGAAGACATTACGGCGCTATTTGAACCCTCAATCGAACCTTCGTGGTTCCGAGGTATTCCAGCATCCGTCGACGACACCCTTCTCAGGTAACCCTTTTTTATTTATATTTTCTTGCTTTATTATTTCTAAAATAATAGAAAAAGAAAATATATAAATAACGTATGCGAAAAAAAAACCTTTTTTTGTTTCTATTTTTTTTATTCAAATCTCTTTTTTATTTTCCGAAAATCCCCCTGAATACATTGGTTTTGGATGGCTTTATAGCCAAAGAATATTACAAAATATTAGTATTGCTTTTTTACTTTTGCTTTGTTTCTTGCTTTGTCGTCCTTTTGCGTGTTTGCAGGTGGCTACGGGCGGCATTGCAGCGGAAAAGGCGCTGACACGACGTGAGGAGCGACGCGGCGCAGGAAGAGCGGAGCCCTAGGGTTTCAAAAATGTTTTAGGGTATTAGGCCATTTTGTTTGGGCTGTAATTTTTTGTTTTTTGTTTTTGTTTTGGGTTTTGACTGGGCTCGGGTAAAATGGGCTTGTACAGTTGCCCCTCTTTGCTCGTTGTGTAACGAGAACAGAGCAAAGACTTTTATGAAAGACCGATTTTGCCCGGTCTTGCCGAATCTTGACTTTTTGATGCTTCTTTTCTTCAAGTAGCCTCCTTCCATTCCACCTCATCTTTAGGGGTGTAAGAATTGGTGCTTCGATACGCTCGAATGTAATTTCAGGGAGAAGAGATTTGTAGCTTCGATCTACTCCTCTGGAACTTTAATGATATAAGAATTCAGAGAGAAGAGATTTGTAACTTTGATCTTCTCTTCTGAAACTTCAAGGAAATGAGGATTTCAGGGAGAAGAGATTTGTAGCTTCGACCTACTCCGTTGGAACCTCTAAGGAATAAGAATTCAGCGAAAGGAGATTTATAGCTTCGATCTTCTCTACTAAAACTTTAAGGAAATGAAAATTTGTAATTTCAACATGCTCTGTTGTATCTTCAAGGAGACGAGGTTGGTGGCTTAAATCTAATATGTTGCTTCATGGAGATAAGATTCGTCGTTTTTTATTTGCTCCACTACTACTTAAGGAGACAAGATCTGTAATCTTCAGTCTACTCCACTGCTGCTTTAGGGAGATAAGACTGGTGGGTTAAATCTACTCCGCTGCTTCATAGAGATAAGATTCACCGTCCTCGATCTGCCCCACTGCTATCTTGAGGAGACAAAGTCTACAATTTTATTCAGTCTACTCCCTTGCTACATCAGGAAGACAAGACTAGTGGCTAAAATCTGCTCCCCTGCTACCTCGGAAAGATAAGAGTCGCCGTCTTCGATCTGCCCCACTGCTATCTTGAGGAGACAAGATCTACAACTTTATTTAGTCTACTCCCTTGCTACATTAGGAAGATAAGACTATAATCTTCAGCCTGCTTCCTTGCTACTTTAGGAAGATAAGGCTAGGTAACTTAAATCTGCTCCATTGCCAATACATGGAGATAAGATTCGCCAAATTCGATTTGCCCCACTACTATTTCGAGGAGACAAGATCTACAATTTTATTTAGTCTGCTCCCTTGCTACATCAGGAAGATAAGACTATAATCTTCAGTCTGCTCCACTACCATCTCGAGGGAACAAGATCCGAACTTTCCAATCTACTTCTTTACTATCTCAGGAAAACTTCAATCTTCAGTCTGCTCCACTACTATCTCGAGGGAACAAAATCTGAACTTTATAATTTGCTTCCTTACTATCTAGGAAGACTACAATCTTCAGCCTGCTCCACTACCATCTCAAGGGAACAAAATCTGAACTTTTCAGTTTGCTTCCTTACTATCTCAAGAAGACTTCAATATTCAGTCTGCTCCACTGCCATCTCGAGGGAACAAAATCTGAACTTTCCAGTCTGTTTCATTATTATCTTAGGAAGACTTCAATCTTCAGTCTGCTCCACTACCATCTCAAGGGAACAAAATCTGAACTTTCCAATTTGCTTCCTTACTATCTCAGGAAGACTTCAATCTTCACCGCTTCCACTACCATCTCGAGGAACAAAATCAACTTTTCAGATTGCTTCCTTACTATCTCGGAAGACTTCAATCTTCATCCGCTCCACTACCATCTCGAGGAACAAAATCAACTTTTCACCGCTTCCTTACTATCTCGTGAAGACTTCAATCTTTAGTCTGCTCCACTACCATCTTGAGGGAACAAAATCTGAACTTTTCAGTCTGCTTCCTTACTATCTCAAGAAGACTTCAATCTTTAGTCTGCTCTACTACCATCTCGATGGAACAAAATCTGAACTTTTCAATTTGCTTCCTTACCATCTCAAGAAAACTTCAATCTTTAGTCTGCTCCACTACTATCTCGAGGGAACAAAATCTGAACTTTCCAATTTGCTTCCTTACTATCTCAGGAAGACTTCAATCTTCAGTCTGCTCACTACCATCTCGAGGGAAAAAAATCTGAACTTTCCAATTTGCTTCCTTACTATCTCAGGAAAACTTCAATCTTCAGTCTACTTCACTACTATCTCGAAGGAACAAAATCTGAACTTTCCAATTTGCTTCCTTACTATCTCAAGAAGACTTCAATCTTCAGTATGCTCCACTGCTATCTCGAGGGAACAAAATCTGAACTTTTCAATTTGCTTCCTTACTATCTCAAGAAGACTTCAATCTTAGTCTGCTCCACTACCATCTCGAGGAAACAAAATTTGAACTCTCTAAATTGCTGCCTTACTATCTCAGGAAAGCTTCAATCTTCAGTCTGCTCCACTACCATATCGAGGGAGATAAGACTGATGGCTTAAATCTACTCCGCTATTTCATGGAGATAAAATTTGCCGTTCGATCTTGTTCCACTACTGCTTAGGGTGACAAGATCTATAATCTTCGACCTATTCTACTGCTGGTTAGGGAGATAGGACTGATGAATTCACCGATGTTACGACATCGTCCTCTGGGGGACCTGTCCTGTAAAACAAGTTTTATGTGTTTATGCTTATGCAAAATGGTTAGGATGCAATGATCGGAATGAATCTAATGCTCCTAACTAAATGTATTATGGACGACATTCGCATGAATGTCGAATTTCATGAGAATGATTTTTTACAATGATTAGGATGCAATGATCAGAATGAATCGAATGCTCCTAACTAAATGTGTCTTTCATGAATGCAGAATTTCATGAGAATGATCATTTGTTAAAATGTATAAGGATCAGGATCAAATGCTCCTAACTAAATGTATCTTGAATGATGGTGTATGAATGCAAAATGAAATGATCCCCTTTTTTATGCTTAGGTTTGTCACTGCTCGTTGTCTATTAGAGTTTTATTACTGATGAATTACGCTACTATCTCTCTCGGCTGGTACCTTTGCCAAAAAACTCAAAGAAACAATCACATTTTGCTCAAATAACTTGCCCTAATATAACTTAAGGGTCCATTTCATGGTACCTCTGATACCTAAGGCTTGTACCATTTTCAAACCTTCCCACTGCAACTCAGGGGTATAGGATCTGAATCCTTTCCCATCAATTTGGTCTGTTACCATTCCCCAGATGCCATAGCCAGATATATATGTTTGATGAATGCAGAATATCATTTTTCCTCTCGAGAATGATCCCTTCTTTGCTTGGGTTGGCATTTCTCGCTTTCTGTTAGGATTCTATCACCGATACGTAATATCTTGCTTTTTGTGTTCAATCATTAGTTTTGACAGAAACTCCGAGGAGATACTCTAAATTTAGACTCTTTTTTCTCAAATATCTTCACCCCTGAGCTTAGTGAGCTCTAAACAATAGACTTGTGTCAGGTTCTCGTATCATTTAGAAACTTCTAAAATAATATGCGAAACTCTTTTTATGAAAGTGTTATTAGTCCACTAATCGTTATTTCAATGCAAAATGCTTGAAAAAGATCATAATGATGGACGAAACAAAAATTTATTGAGAGCAAAGCTTGAAATGAATAAATTAATCAAGATATCAACTTTTGAAAAAGCCTAAAATAAGAATGAATTAATCAAGATAACAAATGAAATTTATTAGGAGCAAATCTTGAAAAGAATAAAGTAATCAAAGATAGCAAATTCATTTAGGTAAGATGAAAACTAGGTGCCCCAGATATCGCAGCATGAGCTTCTCTGTTCAAACTTCTTGAGGACCATTTTAAGCTCAATATGTGTTTAGGGGATCCGGAGTACTTTGTCGATGCCCCAAGATGTAGCATACGTCTTCATTGATAATTCAGGCATAGCAAGACTACTGAATGCCCCACTTTTGATCAAAATTTGAGTCGCCCTTTTCGGGTTTTCAACTCAAATCCCATTTGGTCTCACAGCGCCCTTTGCGGGTTTTCACCTTGGCCTCTCCTTTTTCTTTTTTTCTTTCTTTTCCCTCTCTTTTTTTTGGAAAACTTTTTATTAAATCTAAATTCACTGGATTGGGCAGATCATTGTCAACCGTCTCGGTCAATATCCATGCTTTCCTAGAATAGGCCTTTTTTGCTGCATAAGGTCCTTCCTAGTTTGGCATCCACTTTCTTCTGAAGTCCCTTTTGCATGGGAAAAATCTTCTTCAAAGGCCTATCATAAAATTTTCTAGGGCAAACCTTTTTGTTGTAAGCTCGCATATTTGACTGTGACAAATAGCTTTTAACATTTTTCTTCAAATTCAACTGATCATATCGGGATTAAATCCATTCTACCTCTTCCAACTTCAGTTCTGACAAGACTCGAAAAAACATATCGACTTCAATAGACAAAATGCTTTTATTCCATAAATTAAGGCATTGCCCCGGCGAAGTTCTTGGCCAATGTTTGATAAGCATAGAGGGTAAATGTAACTTCTTTATGCCAATCTTTACAAGTTTAGGTCATCTTCCTAATGATCCTTGTTTTGTTGCTCCCTTTTTTTTTTCTTTTTTTCTTTTTTTTTGGTTGCCTTTGTTGTACGGTGATGTGGCACCTGATCTTTGAATAGACTGCGAACATTTGACATTGTGTCGTTAAATGTGATCTTTTAACCTTTTTTTGTGTCGGTATTCTTTCTTTCTTTTTCTCTTTTTTGTTTTAATGACTATCGACTTTGTAATGTTGGCATACGAAGCTATTTCCACCCTCTTAGCGAAATAACTAATACTTGCTAGAAGCTTCTGATGAGATCGTCCCAATAAACTCCATGCCCCACATATATAAGGTCCACGAAGAAATGAATGAGGTACATGAATCTTGTCTTCATAAATTTAGCATTTACGACATACTGATGCAATCTCTTTCTATGATGGACCAGCAGAATCTGAATCTCATGATTTGCTTGGCTATCATAAAATCATTAGCATGTAATATTCAAATACCCTTATGGACCTCTTCTAGGATTTCCTTAGCCTTAACAGGATACCCACGTATCAGTAGCCCAGGCGTGTCTTAATATGATCGTGCGGAAACATCTTTGAAATGATGTCTCGCCTTATTTCTGTGGTGAGCTAGGCTCTCTTTCATAGGCTCGCAATGTCCACTGACCCTTTGTAAGGTAGGATCTATTTTTTATCTTGCCCTACCATTCTCAACGAATAAACTATAATCTCTGTCAACTTTAAAATATAGCTTTTGAACATAAGCCTATTTCACAAAAGGTTCTTATTGGTCCTAGGCTTAGAGCAATAAGTGTGTTTTGGACATTACTCTGAATTAGCTCTAAAAATACGGGGATCTCTTCCACCGTCCCATTGTTCAAAACACTCCCAAGTACATAAAGGCAAATGTTTAGAAAACTTTTATTCCTCAGTTTACGCTATTGGTATTTTGATTTCCCGATTTCCAGGCTTCTGATGACTTCTTCAAGAAAACACAACTCTCCTGCCCCCACTTTCAATTATCACATTTTACTGCTTCGTCAAAATGATCAGGTTCTAAAAAATTATCGAACTTCACAATTTCTATTTTAATGAAACTTTCGACCAACTTCTTAAATGCAATGCAGTTATCGATTGAGTGACCCGTTATTCCCACGTGATACTCGCATTTAGCATTCGAATCATACCATTTGGGGTACGGGGGTTGCATTGGTTTCAGGTAATGAGGAGCTACAGCATGCATATCAAATAAGCTCTGGTATAACTCCCTATAAGTCTTTGGAATAGGTGTGAATTGGGGTTTTTTTGAATTTGATTTTGGATTAGGTTTTTGCTTTGGGGGGACCTGATAGCTGGTATTTACCGTCTTTGGCTAGCTTACTATAAATAGCTTCGATTGACCCTTGTTATACCTACTTGTATTATTCAGTTCCTTTTCCTTCTTCTTTGGGGCGTTCGAAATCCACTCTAGCCTTTTCTTTATTTCTGTTGAGCCAAGAACAACCGGTTTGGCTTGATCATCCTCCGGGTTAAGATCTGAACCCATCGGGAAATTCAACAGGGTTGAAGTATCAGTCTGACATTGGGGTCTGATAATGACAGGTACCCCATACGAATGCGTGTCTGGTTGAGTCAGGATGCTTATTGGGGAATAAACGATGTCTTCGTCGTCATCCACACTGTTAACGCTAGGCCATTTCTTTTTTCAAGTCCTCCGGTTAGTAACTGAGTTAACTGACCCATCATATTCCTTTGGAATTCTAGCATTTGTTTCTGCATCTCTTGTTGAATTTTGGTCAATTGGTCCTGCATCTGTATTTGCAGTTTCTCTATTCCTTCCAACCTTTGGTCCATGGCTTTTGTTTTCGCGCGAGTACCGTAACAATGCTGGTTTCCAGATTACTAAAATAATTTTACCTAATTAGGGTCTTTTTACAAATTTTAATGCATATGATGTGATACAATGCAGATGCGTGAAATGCAATGCAAATGAATGGAATGAATGCAAAAAAGAAAGAAAGGCGTTGATTCTGAATTCAGTTCCATTAGACGAACTTTTCTAGAAAATAAATTCCTTTACATAAAACGGATTACAAATGCGGCTTCGTCCTCATAGTCCAAGTGAAGACACTGATCTTTTTCTTCGTATCTGGATGTTATGGTCGTGTCCCATAGACTTTCTCAATAGATGTCTCTTCTAGCTCCTTGTTGCTTGATCCAGGCCATGACTCTTTACTCACTTATCCCACGATGCTCGTTAGTTCCTTTAAGAAAGTCGAGACATGACGGCTCTTGCACAGTCTTTGTCAATTTGAATTCTCTGGGCAAGGTTTTGTATTCCTCCGCGGACTATCAACCTTCTTCCGTTGTGTTTGATTAGACCATGTCCGAACAACCATATTATAATCCACTTTATCAAGAAATTCATTTTCCTATGACAAACTCCTCTATTTAGCAATCAAATATCAATCAACACCTCCTTTCTATGATGATGTAATGCAATGCAATCAAAACAAAAGAAAACACGTTAGTACAAGAGAAATAAACAACACAGAACACCTGTCCGGGTGACCACTAGGGTTTGGCGTGGCTCTATCTATGGTAGGCTCCTAGGTCTCTCTATATGTAGTTTGGTTCTAAAGTTGAGGTACTCGAACCAGTAGATTCCTCGATCCTCACCCATTATAGGATCATATGGACTGAATTTAGTTTAGGGGAATACATTTTCCTATGGCTGCACGAAGATAAAAATCTCACGAAGACATAGGTACGGATGTATTCTGAAAGAGGTCCACCATCCTGCACGGAGGTGAAAACCTCCCGAAGGAGTAGATTCTCAATCCCACTTAAAAAGGGTGAGACCAAATGGTCCTTATGCAACATGATGCAAAAATATTCTACGAGACTCAAACCAATAGTAATCATATGACACAAACAAATGCAAATGAAAGGATCGTAACTTTTCAAATTAGATTTTCAATTTTCGATAATAAGACAGAAAATAATCAATTTTATGGCTTGACTCTCTTATAGTTCCCCAGCGGAGTCGCCAAGCTGTCATAACCATTTTTTGTAAAACGGGTCGACTTTGGTTTTGAAAATGAAAACAAAAAATGGGAGTCGCCACCAATCCTTTTTGTTGAGGTGTGATCGGGTCACCTCGTAAAATGATTGTTTTTAATAAACAGTTTGATTTATCAAAACAACAATTTTGGTCTACGAAACTCAGAAAATGGGTGCGGGAGTTGGTTACACACGAGGAAGGATTAGCACCCTCAATACGCCTAAAATTGGTACCTAGTTGATTAATTAGCTTCTTAATGTCGAAAATTTGAAAAGATTTAAAAATACGATCCTCTTTATTTAAAAGAAAACTTGAATAAATTAAAATAGATGCTAAGACCCTCTTATTTCGAAGAACCAAAATGTCACGCCCAGTAAGTTAGGGTACGACATTTCGAATTCTCGAAACTGAGCTTGTCTTTTGACTTTTAAAACTCATGTATTTAAACTTGAGGAGGATATTCAGTTATTTGGGTCAAAAGAAAAATCGGAACCCAGTAAGTTAGGGCACGATTTCCCGAAGTTCCAAATACAGAATGTTGCCTTTGTTTTTTAGAAACCCTTATCTCGAGATAACAAAACGCCACATCCGGTGGGTTAGGACACGACAATTTTGAACTTTTTGGAATACGTTTTTATTTAATTTTTGCTTTGATTTTAAAAGGAAAATAATGGGCTCTTTAGACTCGACGAGAAAAATCGAAACCTAGTAAGTTAAGGCACAATTCCTTTCGAACCTTAGAACGCAGAATATTTGCTTATTTTGAAACAAAAATTGATGTATCGGGTGAAATGTAGCATGATTTTGTTATAATATGTAAAATAAATTACGGAGCTTATGTATGTAACAAAATAATGATAATGACAATAATAGATATAAATATCAATAATGAATAGTCGAAATTGAAAGTATGTGCAACAAAATATAAATACATAAATAAATAAATAATGAAATGGTAATAATAAGCTTAAAAATTTAAAATAAAGTAGATCAAGTAAAAAATAATAAGGGTAAAAGTAAAAATAAAACAAACCAAAAATAAAAGGAATAGTAAGAGCAAAAATAAAAATAAGATAAATAATAATACAAAAAATAAAATAAGACTTAACTAATTATAAATATAATGAGTAAATAAATAAATGATAACTAAAAATAATTTAAAATTTAATAATGAACAAATAAATAAATAAATAAATGAATATTAGGTAAAATAGTTACAAATAATAATAATAATAATAATAATAATAATAATAATAATAATAATGGTAAAAATAATAGTAATAATAATATTACCAATAATAATAGTGATAAATTAATAATAATAGTAATAATGGTAAATAAATAATAATAGTGAAAATAAATGAATAACGATAATAAATAAATAAATTTAATAACAAAAATAACAAAGGAATATAAAAACGGACTGAATTGAATTTTAAAACAAACATTCGGGGCGAATTACAAATAATGAAAAGAAGGAAGGACCAAAATAAGGCGCGCTAAAAAGGATAGGGACTGAACGCGATAATATCCCTTCTATCCACATGCACATCTTTGTTATATGGACCAAAATGGAACAGAAGAAATATTAATGGGACAAATTAAAAAATAAAAAAACAGAATTAAAAAGTTTAAAAAATGCGGAAGGACCATTCGCGCAAATAGCCCATTTAATAAAAACACGCTGATCCTTCGGGTATTGGGTCGGGTCGCATGCGGGTGAGGCCATACGGCGTCGTTTTGGCACATGGACTGAAGGCCTGAAATGGTGCAATTTTGCTTGCTTATAAAAGGCATATTTTTTTAAAAATTTCATTTCTGCAGTTTTTGAAAAAAGAAACAGATGAGAAGGGGGACCTTTTCTCTACTAGGGTTTCAGCCCTAGCCTGCGCCGTCGCCGGCCCGCTACCACCGATCCGCCATAGCTCTGTCGTGGTTGGCGGTCAGAATCGCACGAAATGGCCCTTTCCTATTCACCTTAACTCCCTTTTTATTTTTTTTTTAAAACTTTCAAACCCATATTTATTTTATAAAATAACCGATGGTGTTTGTAAAATAGAAGACATTACGACGCTATTCGAACCCTCAATCGAACCTTTGTGGTTCCGAGGTATTTCAGCATCCGTTGACAGCACCCTTCTCATATAACCCTTTTTTATTTATTTTTCTTGCTTTATTATTTCTAAAATAATAGAAAAAGGAAATACATAAATAACGTATGCGGAAAAAACCTTGTTTTGTTTTTGTTTTTTGATTCAAATCTCTTTTTTATTTTCCAAAAATCCCCCCTAAATACATTGGTTTTGGATGGCTTTATAGCCAAAGAATATTACAAAATATTAGTATTGCTTTTTTGCTTTTGCTTTGTTTCTTGCTTTGTCGTCCTTTTGCGTGTTTGCAGGTGGCTACGGGCGGCATTGCAGCGGAGAAGGCGCTGACACCATGTGAGGGGCGACGCGGCGTAGGAAGATGGGAGCCCTAGGGTTTCGAAAATGTTTTAGGGTATTGGGCCATTTTGGTTGGGCTGTAATTTGTTGTTTTTTGTTTTTGTTTTGTGTTTTGACTGGGCCCGGGTTAATTGGGCTTGTACAATACCTATTGCTGCAGGAGACATTAATGCACTGATTTTTACATCTCCAACAACTCTATTAAATTTCCCACCAACAGTTGGGGAAAAAATCAGCTTCCAAATCTTCTAAAACAATAAGAGAGATTACTGAAGATCAAAAGTTATCAAGAAAGATCAACAATTCTTTTATCAACATTTTGTGATTCAATTCTTCATCTTTTTCTTACAAACACTTGTAAGCAGTTCTTTGTATTTTTATCAGCTCGAGTGTTTTTATTGTGTGAGTGCTTAATTGGAAAATATCCTAATCTTGCAAGGATTGTCGTTTTGTTTGTTCATTTATTTACTCTTTTGAGAGGGTTTAAGTCTTAAGATTTGGGTAGAAATCTTAAGAGAATTGTAAGGTTAAACCTTGTCTTTAAAGGTTGATCAAACTAGTGAATTTAGAAAAATCCTTGGTTGTGAAAAGTTAAGTGGTGGAATAGGCAATTGGGGCTGAACCACTCTTAATTCTTATATTCATTATCTCATATTTTCATTTTTGCTTCCATGAATTTTTTAAAAGGTCAATTCAGTCCACTTTTTGGCTATTTCGATTTATTGATCGAGCTAACAATGTGATAATAAAATAATTTGTAAAATTTTTTTTAAGCTTTTTTAATTTTAAAATTTAAATAACTTTTTCAAAATTTTACTGTTAATTCAATTTTTATCTTTGACTTTTCAATTTTCATTTTTATTTCATTATTTAATAGTAAATGTTGTTTTAACCAAAAAAAAAAGCATCGTGTTTCTTCACGTATTCCCAATATAATCAACTTAACTTAACTATCTTATAATATTGCTTTTTTTTTTTGTTAAAACAACATTTTCTTGGACTGTTTTTCCAGCGGCCTTTTTGAATCTTTTTCGCTAAAGCTGGTTGATGGGTACCTCATCGGCATTTTCAGTATCTGGCATCGTGAGTTCACGTTCTTGGTCAGTCATTGGTGCCTTGATTGTGGTGCTTTGGCAGTGGTGGTTGGTGGAAAAGTGTGCTGTCGATCATTGTCTTCCTTGTCAGAGTCAAGGTGTACAAACTTTATTGGTTCTTCATCTCTCGCGAGCTCTTTAATATGCTTTTGTGTAGTGGCAGGTTCTTCATCTTCTTCATCATCAGATAAAAGTTCTACAAGAAACAAAGGAAATATAGGCATTGCCTTAGTGAAGTTGTTTTGAAGAGCTTTCTTGAATGCAGCATCGTGTTTCTTCACGTATTCCCAATATAAAATCATTTTGGCTTTTGTTGTGAAAAATCAATGAGATTCAATTTTGCCGATTGCCACCATATCTAACTAATGTTGGAGTTTCTTGATGGCAATTATTACTTGTTCCAACATATTAGGAAAAGTGTGTGGGGCTTTGGGTGGGGGTGGTGATGTAGATGCTGGCCCAAATGGCTGTGGCATATTCGTACCCAAGAAATGCAAGACAATTGATTTCGTTATGACACATTTGTTGCTTATGGTCTCCTCATTGTTATGGACAGGAACGTTGGTGCGCTGACAAAGGGCTGTGAGAAGAGATGGGAATTTTAAACTATCAACATTATTTTCTGTGCAACGATGAACTTCCTGGAAAATTATTCTTCCAACATTGATTCTTCTACTAAACATAATCGAATGTAGTAATAACATCATTTCTTTGGAAACAATAGAATTGTGAGTAGAGGGACTCAGTCGGGATTTCTGAAAGTGATACCATACTCTGCAATGAGGCTTCAGGGCAACTCTATCAACAGTGTGACAATTTTGACGGGATATAGTCCATTTAGTTCCCCAATACAAAGATCTTGAAGAACCTGTTGTAAACCTTCTGCTGTAATCTTTGACATAAACTCAGAATGTTCATCAGGAACCTCAGGCAAATTGTAATGGGCATTAATAGAATCTTCATCAAACCGAACAAGGAAATCAAGAAAAAACTTAGACTAAAATTCTAAAATTTATATTTATAGATATTAAAAGTAAAAATGATATAAATTCTACTCTTAATGAAATTAGATTCCTAAAATAGATTAAGCTTTTTATTCTAATGGAGATCCATTTTATAATAATTAAATATTCATAACAATTTCAACAATATTGTAATTTTATTAAATCCAACTTAAGAGGTGAGATATGAAACCTAAAATTTATTAATCAAGGCAACATAATTTGAAATTTATTATTTATTATTAGAATATAAATATTAGAAGTCAAACAAATTGAAATTCAAAAGTCAACCGAGACTAAAAAATTGAATTTACCCAAAGATTTGTGGATTTTAACCTCCAATGTTATTTAAATAGTGTTAAAAGTTTTAAAAAAAAAGCTTAAAAATATATTTTGATCGTCAACTTGTTTAGTCAGTGGTAGTCTATACACATCCACATTGTATCGTCTTTTTTCTTCACAAAGAGCACAGGTGCTCCCCAAGGAGATATGCTTGGTCGAATGAAACCTTGATCCAATAACTCCTAAATTTGAGCCTTCAACTCCACCAATTCCTTTGGCGCCATTCTATACGGGGCTATAGACACTTTGGCTGCTCGGTAATGTGTCTATATCAATTCAACTTCCGATCCGGAGGCGACCACAAGTTCTTCTCGAATACATCCGCAAATTCCCTACAGCTCAACACTCTACACTGCATCCTTGGCTCCCAAAGCACAAACATGCAACATGAAGGCCTCACAACCCTTCCTTACCATTTTCTCCGCCTTCAGTGCAGAGACCACATTAGATAAGTAACCCCTTCTATTACCTATCATCGCCATCTCCCTACCTTCCATTGTTCTCAACACCATGCGCTTGGCCGCGCAATCCAAACTGGCCTGGTACTTCACCAGCCAATCCATCTCAAGAATCAGATCGAACTCCCCAAATGGCAGTTCCATCAAATCAGCCAAAAACACGACCCCTTAAAGTTCTAGGGGTACATCCATATATAGTCTACTTACTTCTACAGAGTGACCTAACGGGCTTATCACAGTCATCTTCCTAGAAGTAATCTCAGAATTCAAGTTCATAGTTTCCACTATGCTACTGGCTACATATGAGTGCGTCGAACCCACATCTATCAAAATATTATAAGGTAGTCCAAAGTTTAAGAACGTACCGGTTATGACGTCCGGTGCATCACCCTCCTCTCGACGCCCTACTGTGTAGACCAGTCCAGGCTGTCTAGCCTCTGTACTACTTGCACCTTTTCCTGGTGCTCCACGGCCTCTACCAGAGCCATTACCTCCCTAGCAAAGACCATAGCCCTCTATGGTCACGATCATCCCTCCTGCTCGAAAGTACGATTCTGATCCCCAGACTACAACCTAACTGACCTCTGTGGACAATCTCTCACTCGATGCCCCATCGATCCACACTCAAAGCATCCCCTATTTCTAGTCCAACATTCCCCCGTGTGAGACTTTCCACATCGAGCACATCGTGGCGACCATTGAGTTTCAGCAGCAGTAGGCCTGGCAGCTTGATTTGGCCCACCATATCTACCCCGTTTCTGCTGACTCCCGGTTGACCCAGATGATTCGAAATTCCTCTTATTCAACCCCTTGTCCTGATTCTGTCTAACCGACTGTTTCACTTTCTCCGCAACCTTGGCCTTTTCCACTAAGACCGTAAATTCTCTCTCCTACTGTGGAGCGATCAACAACCTCAGAATGTCCTTTAATTCGTCCTCGAATCTGATGCATCGCTCATTCTCTGTTGTTATGATGCCCCCGAGCATATCGGCTCAACCTTTAGAATTCTGCCTCGTACTTTGATACAGACTTACTCCCCTGAACCAGCCTCAGAAAAGCCTTTCTCTGCGCATCAATATAACTGGTCCCGACATACTTCTTTTGATAAGCTGCCTTGAAATAATCCCAAGTGAGATCATCTGCTGCAGCACCATCCCGAACCGTGAGCCACCACTGGTATGACTCATCTTGGAGAAGCGACACTACTCCTTTTAGTTTCTCCTCAACCGTCAGATCCAAATCATCCATGATTCGGTCTATCGCTTCCAACCAATACTCAGACGTATTGGGTGCCACACTAGATACACCTCGGAATACTTTAGCTGCATTGGTTCAGAGTCGCTCAGATACGGATTTTCGAGCTCCCGTACCCCCCACGCCCCACCACTCTCTCCAAAGACTCGCAAAGATCGCCGCTGTGACAATCGCATCTTCCCCGCTTGATCCTCGATACTCTACACCAAGAATGGTGGTGGTGGTATCTCATTCTCAGGCCCTTGACCAAACCTAATGGGTTCTGATATGGCCATTCCGCCTCTACCACATCCTCGCACATTACGACCACGTCCCCTAGTACTCATATCTAAATCGCGATGAAATTTATAAATTAGCTTCTGTTCCACTTATTACCCACGAGTAAGTTTTATGCAAAGTAGTTTGGTAGTGGTTCTTTCGATCATCACAAAGTTTTCATTTCAATTTCCTACCCTAGTTCAGTGAATCATATTTACTCATCAATAACCTCGTCCATCTACATTCCACGTGTAGGGGTATTCTCGTCATTTCACTACTCGGGGGTATTTTCGTAATTTAACCTATCGGGGTATTTTAGTAATAAAACAGGGTTAATTTGGAAACCTTTACAAATCGTAGGTATTTCAGAAATTTCAAAAATTGGGGGTATTTTGGTAATTTCATGAACTAGAGATATTTTCGTAATTTCATAAGCCAAGGGTATTTTCGTAATTTTTTCCAAAATATGGTTCCAGGTGATTTTACAAAATAAGGGTATTTTGAAAATTTTCAATTCGAGGATACTTCGACAATTTTTCATACTGAGGGTATTTTGGTAATTTTCACAACTCAGGGGTAATTTGGTCATTTTTCAAATCAGGGGTATTTTGGTCATTTCCTAAATCAAGGATACTGTGGTAATTTTGAAACCAAGGTTTAAAGTATTTCACAACAAAATGGCTGGGCCCTTTCGGGTTTTCGTTATTAAATTTAGCCTGTGAATAAGTCGTCTCAGTTAGGATGAACCGTCACTACGCACCAGGTAGGATTCGAGTGGAGAGGAGGTGAGTCACTAGGATCGCTTAAATACCAAGCTCCCCTAATCCATTCCTAGACATGCGCTGTGATTAATGCCACACCTTAACTTAGTGACGTACTCACGGGTTTGTTTAGTGGATCTTTAAGTCTTATGTAATTTGTGTTGGAGTAAGCTATTCCTAGGGTTCAATAACTCCTAACCTACTATTCTACAATCCCAAAATACCCATTTTCCCCACATATAATTCACACAATAGTTAGGGATACTTACCTGGGCGGATTGGTGCCGGAGACTCGGTGCCATGCTGTTCAAACCATGTACCTTTTCCAAAAACTTTTCAAAACCCTACTTTAAAACATTTTGGGCCTCAGGCCCACAGCCGAGCTTTTGAACTTGGCTCTGATACCAAAATTGTAACACCCTAAACCCGGTCAACACACCACGACCGAATCTGGCATGCTACGGAGTGAAAACCTTTTTAAACCAAAAGTTTGTCGGATAATTTTCTTAGAAAACCCTTTTGTAGTATGAAAAGTTTAGAAATCCTTGTTTAAGATGATTTTGAAATCGTGTGATGGTCGCTTCAAAACTCATGCTTGAAAAACCTCTTCGGTTGTTGCAAGTTTTAGAAAACATACAAGTTACCTTTGTTATCATCTTATAAGTGATGTTACCCGATGGCAACGTTTAAAAACCCGAAGGAGTTATGGTTTTGAAAACATTGCTTTTTACCGGTGAATTTAACGAGTCCTTATATCCAACTTAGGTATAATATAATCAAAATAAAAGCAAATGATAAAAACCCAAAATAATACTTAGCGGCCTTATTACAAACCAAAACAAAATTTAAGTAAATAAATAAACTGAAATAGTAACTTAAAAGAAATCAAAACCTAAACTAGCATGCATGGCCGCCTCGAGTCCTCCCCTGCTCCATATCCGCAATCTACTCCCCATCTGCAAGATATAAGGGAAGGGGTGAGTCACCAAGACTCAGTGTATAAACCCCCAACCCGATAGTGCAAGCACACACAAATCATCAGTAAAACATGCAAATCATGCAACCCATAACCTAACCAACCGAATCTCCTTTAACTACCCCGTATGGTCAAAACCACTGGTGGTCAAAACCACTGGTGGTCAAAACCACTTGTTGTCAAAACCACTGGTGACTGTAGTCACAAATATATCGGTGTGGTCAGAACCACTGATGAATGAACTCACAAATCAAGTGATGGGGCCAACCTATCGTGTGGTCAAAACCACTGATAACAATCCCATAATTAACATGTGGGGCCAACCCACTATGGTACCAAACCACTGGGATGAGTCACAATATTCATATGTGGTCAAAACCACTGGTGGTCAAAACCACTGGAACTTAGTCACAAATATAATATCAAAGACAGGGCCAACCCATCGTGTGGTCAAAACCACTGGTGGCAGTCCAAATATTCCTTCCCCCTCCTCTCATCAATCACATCATCATGTCCATAACATATGTGACATAATATCATGTATCATGCAATAACGCATAGCATAGCATATATCAATAACATGATGATGTATATCAAAAATCACATACCAGGGGACTTACCCGGAATCCAGGCACATATCCACAAGGCATAACCACTGATTTCATTGGCTAAAACAGTAACATAATAGGCATATTATACTAATAAAGTGTGTAAGCGTTACACACCTGTTTCTAACGCTATCACTAAATCCCGAAGACCCGATCTACTGCACCAGATCTTCTTGATCCTACATTCGGCCAAACCCAAAATCAGTAACAAGGCCATTCGGGCACACCAGCAAATCCCGAAGGGTTAATGCATGGAACCCAAACCTTACCTTGATGCTCTTTGAATACTAGCCACCACCCAAAGTATATGAAATTGAGCCCTCCCCTACAATCGGCAATCATTAACACTCATTTCAATAGCCTTCGACTTTTCAAATATCTAATGGAAAGACTGAACTAACATGGATCCTTACCACTGACTTACCGAATTCGATTGTCAGAGAATAGAGGGCTCAGATCTACTGCTTCAAAACCCCGGAGGTCCTAAAAGAAATCGGTCCCTATAGATGATTCGCATTACTTATCAGCAAAAGCCAAAATTTGGCTTTTGCTCTCATGAGAGTCGACAGAGAGAAGAGAGAAAAGAAGTAATAAGATTTCAGCCATGGCCACTTACCCTCTTCAAATTCGATTAGAGAAGTACCCGAAGAAGATCTACTCTTGGTTGATATTCAGCCAAAATAACACTTGAAAAAAGAAGGAAAATTCGGCAAAGAGTTGAGTGATGAAGGGAGATTCGGCTATGGTTGATAGAAGAGAAACAAATGGGGTTCGGCTAAAGTGAAAAGAAGAGAATGGAAAAGAAAATATGGAATGGGAGAGGAAGATTCGACAAGGGAAGAGGATGAAGATTTGGCACAAGGGTTTGAGAAAAGGAAAAGATGAAGTGGACTAAGATGGTTTGACTTTGAGCAAGAAGAAGAAGAAGAAAAGAGAGAGATGGGGAGAAGAAGATTCGCCAAACACTTTGAGAAGGAAAAAAGAAATAAAATAAAATTAAAGAACTTAGAGGGACATTCGGCTACACCAAAAGCTCCCCAAAACCGATAGCCCCTCTTGCCCACAGTCCACCCTTCGGTCAACTCTTCCCAAATGAGTTTGATAAGATTCAAGCTCCTAACTTTCATCACCTTTATCTATCCAATTCAAATCTAATGATCACATCCTCATCCATTCAAGAGAGTCCCTCCTGAGCACTCCTCTTCCTTGCTTGTGGCGTCAAAATAATAAGCAGAAAGTGAGATTTCTGCGGCTCGAACCTGAGTTCTCCTCCCCTACTTATGGCGTCACTCTTTAGACACCTTAGTGGCGCCTCCTTGCCACTTTTCCACTGGTATTCTTGTGTCTAAAACTCCCAATAATTTCCTTTATCCCCTAACTCTCCTAGCTCCCTTTTACTAAAACTTAAAACAAAAATTTTCCCACAGCTCGGGCCTACCCTTGGCTTATACCTAGATCTTAAAACACCTTAATTACTACCACAATCAAGCCATACCCATGCAAAAACAATTTAAAGACAACAGCCCCCATTTCAGGATGTTACATTATATCTAAGGCATCTAAATAAAATTAATTGGTTGTAATTAAGTGAATACATTTTCATTTTTAGAATATTTTTAGAACATTGCATAACAAAGCTTTGATTGTGATATAATGGTCATTATTTTTTACTTTTATCACTTAGGGAGGAAAGGTGTGGTGTTTGTGAATACAAGTGTAAGAAGAGCAGTAAGATAAAGAAGGAAAACAAGGGAAGTGAAAAATTGCCATGGTAGTTGGTGAGATTGATTGCCAACAGAACTGCTATGGCAATTCCGGGAAAATGACTCAACACTCTATCTACGTCACTCTTAGCTAGCTGGACGTGTAACAGAAAAACCAAGCTGTAAAGAGGAATGAAAAATGTGTGCTGAGGTGGGACAAATCTACCCAATAAAAGAAGGAGAGTGAAGAAGAAAAAAGATAGGAGAATTTGTGTTAGAAAGAGACCGGTGACAACAATCCTCTCTTTGCACAAAAAAAAAACTCCATTGGAGAATTTCAAAGGAGGAAAGGGTAGCAGCTTTAGAGAGCAGAATACAGACATGAAGAAGGGGAAGATACATCTACCATAGTTGAAATTATCCCTTCCTAAAGTATTTCTCAGTTGCCATAGCTGAAATTATCACAGACAAATTATCCGATCTACCAGATACAACCCGAACAACATCTCCATTTTCACATTTCAATTCAATAAACTTTCTGTAACACCCCTAACCGGAGACTGTCTCTAGAATAGGGTTTAAAGGCATTACCGAACAATAGAATCATTTCACATCACATTCACGACACGAAGTCAATCATCACTAAACACATTCATATACAATCATAGTGTCCCTTAAATGAGTTATCAAGACCCTAAGCATGATTATAAACTAAGTCGGGACTAAACCGAAACACATATAAAACTTCATGAAAAATTTGAAACTTTTCTAAAATACAGGGGAGACACGTCGGTGGGGGTAGGCCGTGCCTCTCCCACGGCTACATGACACCCCTGTGTGCCCTCTCCGTGGTTACATACTGCCAAAATCAACACGGCTAACAAGCACGCCCGTGTGATAAGGCCGTGTCCTATAAGGTCATATACTGCCATTTCTCGCACGGCCTATAGGCACGCCCGTGCCATGGCCGTGTGCAGTTTATGCCACATTCTACCAATTTATCCACGATCTGAGGCACGCCCGTATGCCCCAACTGTGTGACATTATAGGCCATTTTTGCATGGCCAACATGCCACCCACTTAAGGTCAAACCTATAAGCAAAACATACCAAGCATATCATGCATATAAGGCAACCAATAACTTACCAATATAGCTACCCAATCTATATATTCAATTCTCATTCCAACCATAAAAAATTGAATACCAAAACTTATTCTACCAAAAGCATAATTCATTCCCAATCTCACTAATTCCTACTAGCATTTTATCAACACAAAGTTACCTTTCAATAGCTAATTTATAAATCCACAAATCATGCCAAAAGATGCATTACACATTTCACATTCATTCATACCAACCTATCACATATACAGCCACATCTCATGGCTAATTACAATCGCAAACATAATTCAATTAACTAGCCTACACATTCCATATCTTAGCTATATACATTTTTCCAAAAGTACCAAAATAGAATGCCGATAGTGTGATTACGAAGCTGACGATCCCGGATCCTAGCTAGCTTTACTGACACTGCAAGACAGAGAAACAAATCACACAATAAGCTTTCCAAAGCTTAGGAAGTTCGATATACAATACTATATCTCATCAAACCAAACTAATGTAAATATTAATCATCACATAGATTAATTATCTCATTTTCATATCATCCCATTCATATCTAAAGTACTCATTCATTCCATCATAGCTTGTTTATAACTCAACAACCACAAAGGTTAATTACATATCTTAGCTAACACTTAGTTATTCTACCTCCAAGCTATTCAATGCTTGATATTACATGTCGATCATCATTTGATACTCGTTCAAAATAACCATACACTCAGTGCCACATACATATTCAAAGTATAATTGTTATCGCACACTTAGTGCCTATTCTTTTAACCGACTCGTCTCGGTATCGCACACACAGTGCCAATTCAACAAGTTGAAGCTTTTATATCATCGCACACACAGTGCTAATTCAATAAGCTGAAGCTTTTATATCATCGCACACAGAGTGCCATTCATTTCTATTTCGATTCCAATTTCACACACTTAGTGCCATCAACTAGAATCGTGAACATAGCAACTCATTTTCATACACATGAACATATTCATTTCATATTTATAAAACATAGCTCAAATACATGTATGATATCCGAACTTACCTCGGACGTCAAACTATCGATACGGTCAATTAATCAAGCACTTTATCTTTGCCTCAATCTCGATCCAAACCTCTCCTCTCTTGGTCTAAACACATTCAAATTTAACCCATTCAATCATCAATTCATTCATTTTAATCCAAACACACATATTTAGGGAATTTTCAAAATAGCCCTCACATTTTCACATTTCGACACTTTAGTCCCTATCTCATAAAATCATCAAATACTCAAAATTTCAATATACATATGCTTAGCCGAATTCTCCCCATGCTTATACAAGCCCTCACATTTCATTTATTTCACATTTTAGTACTCAAATTTCCCATTTTCATAATTTAGCTCAAATTATTCAATTTCACAAAAATTTCAAATACAAACTATGTTCATCTGACTCATAACTTTCATTTAACACCAAAAATTATCACAAAGCTCAATATAGTATCAATGGCATCTCACACAAATATCATTAATACTCAAAATTCAAGCATGGGTTTTGTAAAGCACAAAGCAACGATTACGAAAATGTAAAAATTATCAAAAATCGAGCTAAAACATACCTAAATTTTTGCTTAACAATGGTCGAATATCACCAAGATCCCAAACCCGTTCTATTTTCCTACTTTCGATTCAAATGAAACAAAGATGAACATGTTTCATCTTTTTGGTTTTGTTTAATATTAACTTAATTATCAATTTACCAATTTGCCCTTTTATTAGTCATATAAGACAAATTTACATTAAGGTTAATATGTCATTTAACCAACCACTAAATTTAATACTGGCTAATTGCCTCATAAGGCCTCCACATTATAAAGACAACAACAATTAAGTACTTAACAATTAGCACACAGCATTTTACACTTTACGCGATTAAGTCCTTTCTCTTAATCCGACACTAAAACGATCAAATCATCACACAGAACTTTCACACAGACCATGTTGCATACTATTCACACAGAAAATAATATTAAATTATTATTCTGACCTCGAACTTGTGGTCTCAAAACCACTGTTCCGACTAGGGTCTAAACTGGGCTGTTACAACTCTCCCCCTTAGGGATTTTCGTCCCCGAAAATCTTACCAGTGAATAGTTGTGGATGTTGCTCTCTCATAATATTCTCAGGCTCCCACGTAGCCTCTTCAATTCCGTGTTTATGCCATAATACTTTCGCTAGAGAAATTTTCTTATTTCTCAACTCTTTAGTCTCTCGTGCCAAAATTCAGATCGGTTCTTCACTATACGACAAATTTGACTAAATCTCAACCTCAGTAGGTGTAATTACATGAGACGGGTCTGATCGATATCATTGAAGCATTGACACATGAAACACGTTATGGATCCTTTCCAACTCTGATGGCAATCTCAATCTATAAGAAACCGGCCCAACTCGTTCAATAATCTCATACGGTCCGATGAATCTCGGACTCAGCTTGCCCTTTGGGCCAAAACGAAGTATCTTCTTCCACGGAGATACTTTCAAAAACACTTTATCGCCAACCTCAAATTCAATATCCTTTCGTTTCAAATCTGCATAAGACTTTTGACGATTTGAGGCTGATTTCAAATTGTCACAAATCACTTTCACTTTCTGCTTAGTCTCTTTTATAATATCAACCCCGTGGATCTTGTTCTCACTTAGCTCGGTCTAATACAATGGAGTTCGACACTTTCAACCGTAAAGAGCCTCATATGGTGCCATTTTGATACTAGATTGAAAATTATTGTTATACGCAAACTCAATCAATGATAAATGCTTTTCCCACGTGCTTTCAAAGTCAAGTATGCAACATATCAGCATGTCTTCAAGAATCTGAATAATTCGTTCGGATTGATCATCCGTTTGTGGATGAAAAGCAGTACTGAAATGCAATTTCATGCCCAAGGTATCTTGCAATTTCTTCCAAAATCGCGAGTAAATCTCGAATCTCTATCAGACACAATAGATAATGGTACTCCGTGTAATCTCACAATCTTATCGATATACAATTCAGCCAACTTATCTAAAGAATAATCAATTCTTACCGGAATGAAATGAGCTGATTTCGTCAATCTATCAACTATCACCCAGATTGCATCTTTCTTGTTCAGAGTAAAGGCAAACCCGACACAAAGTCTATCGTGATCCTCTCCCATTTCCACTCAGGGATCATAATCGGTTGCAATAAACCGGATGAAACTTGATGTTCAGCCTTAACTTGCAGACAAACTAAACATTTCGACACAAAGTCAGAAATATCTCTCTTCATACCATGCCACCAATAGAACTGTTTCAAATCATTATACATTTTCGTACTCCTCGGATGTACAGTCAAATGACTATTGTGAGCTTCAGTCAAAATCATTTGAATCAACTCTGAATTTCTCGGAACGCAAATCCAATCTTTGAATCTCAAACAATCATTACTATCAACTCGAAATTCTGATTTCGCATCCGAATTACATTGAACCCTTTTTGCTAACAACTCATTATCAATCTTCTGAGTCTCATGTATCCGCTATATAAACAACGGTTTCACTTTCAATTCAGCTAGAACAACATTATCATCACATAGATCTATTTGATTATGCATAGCTCGTAAGGTATATAACAATTTTTGACTCAAAGCATCGGCTACAACATTAGCTTTACCGAGGTGGTAATCTATCACAAGTTCATAATCCTTCAACAACTCTAACCATCTTCTCTGTCGCAAGTTCAAATCTTTCTGAGTCATCAAATACTTTAAACTCTTATGATTAGTATAAATATGACATTTTTCACCAAATAAATAGTGGCGCCAAATCTTCAATGCAAATACAATTGCAGCCAATTCAAGGTCATGCGTTGGATAATTCTTTTCATGCGGTTTTAACTGTCTCGAAGCATAAGCGATGACTTTTCCTTCTTGCATCAGCACGCAGTCCAAGCCATTCAACGATGCATCACTGTAAACTATGAATTCTTTGCCTGATTCGGGTTGAATCAACACTGGTGCTTCGGTTAACAACACTTTCAACTACTCAAAACTCTGTTGACACTTTTCTGACCACTCGAATCTAATATCCTTCTGTAACAACTTTGTCAAAGGAGTTGCAATCATCGAGAAGCCTTTAACAAATCGTCTATAATATCCCGCTAGTCCCAGAAAACTACGGACTTCATACACATTTCTCGGAGGCTTCCATTCCAAAATAGCAGAGATTTTATGCGGATCGACTCGTATCCCTGCAGCGGATATAATAGGCCCCAGAAAACTAACCTCAGGCAACCAAAATTCACACTTGCTAAACTTTGCGTACAACTGTTTCTCACGCAGAGTTTGTAGCACGATTCTCAAATGTTCGGCATGTTATGTCTCATCATTCGAATAAATCAAGATATCATCGATGAACACCACCATGAAACGATCCAAATACAGTCTGAATATCTGATTCATCAAGTCCATAAATACTGCAGGGGCATTTGTTAGTCCAAAAGGCATCACTAAGAATTCATAATGTCCATACCTCGTTCTGAAAGCAATTTTTGGCACATCAGACTCTTTAACTCTCAACTGATAGTAGCCCAATCTCAAATCTATCTTAGAAAATACTGTAGCTCCTCTCAACTAATCAAACAAATCATCGATCCGAGGTAACGAATATTTGTTCTTTATCGTCACTTTGTTCAATTGTCGATAATCAACACACATTCTCATAGTTCAATCTTTCTTTTTCAAAAATAATGCAGGAGCTCCCCAAGGTGAAAAACTAGGTCGTGCAAATCCTCTGTCGGTCAATTCTTGCAACTGAAATTTCAACTCTTTCAATTCTGTTGGTGCCATTCTATATAGAGCTATCAAAATAGGAGTAGTTCCCGGCACTAACTCAATACCAAATTTGACTTCTCTAATCGGAGGTAACCCCGGTAACTCTTCTGGAAACACATCTAGAAACTCACATATCACTGGCACAGATTCAATTTTCTTTTTCGACACCTTTGTATCAATCACATACGCCAAATAAGCTTCACAACCTTTTCTCACATAGTTCATAACTCTCATCACTGATACAACAGCTGGTTTCATATCACTAGACTCAATTTGAACTATCTCACCATTCTGACTCTTCAATTCAACATTCTTTCTCTTACAATTCACGATGGCATTATGCAAAGTAAGCCAGTCCATTCCTAGAATTATGTCAAATTCATCAAATGGTAGCAACATCAAATTGACCGTGAAACATAAATCACGAAACATCAACGGGCAATTCTTGCACACCTTATCCACCAAAACACACTTGCCTAAGGGGTTCGATACTCTAATCAAAATTGATGAGACTCAGCGGTAGAGTCTTATTCGATACTAAATTCATACACACATAGGAATGAGTTGATCCAGGATCTATCAATGCAATGACATCAGTATCAAATAAAGTGAAAGTACCAGTGATCACGTCTGGAGATGATGCTTCCTCTCGTGCATGTATAGCATAGGCTCGGGCAGGTGCTCTCGCTTTTGACCGCACAGCTGTATCAATTGTCCATCTCTGGCATTCACTCATAATTCTGGTGTTTCTGGGTGGTCTTCTCGTAGCTGCCACGTTACTCGGTCTTTCATTCTGAACCTTTTCTTCTTTGACCATCTTTGGGCAATCTCGGATAAAATGGTCTCGGGATCCACATTTATAGCATGTTCTATTGTTATACTTGCCCCAGCACTCTCCCACATGTCGTCTCCCACATTGTCTACATTCGGCTTGTTACTCTTAACATCGCCAACACTTGTTTCATTCGAGCTTGAATTAAGTAAACCAAGACTGCTGTCTTGAGCGATCTCTATTTGAATGTCTAAATGAGGCATTTGAATGATTGCTTGCATCTTTATATCTCTTTGCTGAAGATTGAGAGAACTTATTTATCGATCTCTTTATTTCATTACGAGCCTGAGAATCAGCTTTCTTCTTTTCTTTACCGAGCTCCTCAGCTTTGCATGCTCTTTCAACTAATACAACAAATTCATTTATATCCAGTATTTCAACCAACAACTTAATATCTTCATTCGATCCTTCTATAAAATGTTTACACATAGTAGCTTCAGTCGAAACACATTCTCTTGCATATTGACTCAATCTTACGAATTTCCGCTCGTACTCAATAACAGACAAACGGCCCTGTTTCAGCTCGAAAAACTCTTTACATTTCTGATCAATAAAGCGTTGGCTGATATACTTCTTTCTAAACTCGACTTGAAAGAAATCCCAAGTGATTCTCTCTCTCGGAACCACAGATATCAATGTTTTCCACCAATTATAAGCCGTGTCTCTCAATAAGGAAACCGTACACTTAATGCACTCATCAGGGTTTAGCGACATCTCATCAAATACTCGAAGAGTATTCTCGAGCCAATACTCAGCTCGCTCAGCATCATCATCAACTGTGGCCCCAAAACTCTTCGGCCCCATACTTGCAAATCTTGTCTACAGGTGGTTTATTCAATCTAATCGGATCCACAACTTGTGGCACAACAGGTACTTGTGGGGTGGAGGTTGTGGAGCAGTCGGATTTGTTCTAACAAATTTCGAAAACCATTCACTCATCATACGGAAGAAGGCTTGCTTAGCCTCACCTCCCTCACCACTATCATTTGGCCTAAATATGGCCGGCGCTATTCCTTGAGCGAGAGCAGGCGCATTACTCTCTACATCGTTAGCAACTGCTCGATCGGGATCCATTACGATATTAAAACACATTTCAACTATCAGATTTCATCACACTATCGCAATTTTACAATATGGCATGTATAACTAGACTCACACACGCTACGTTAGTCTGAGACTCGACTAAACCGTAGCTCTGATACCAATAAAAATGTAACACCCCTAACCCGAGACTGTCGCCAGAATAGGGTTTAGAGGCATTACCAAACAATAGAATCATTTCACATCACATTCATGACACAAAGTCAATCATCACCAAACACATTCATATACAATCATAGTGTCCCTTAAATGAGTCATCAAGACCCTAAGCATGCCTATAAACCGAGTCGGGACTAAACCGAAACACATATATAACTTCATGAAAAATTTAAAACTTTTTCATGAAGTTTTATAACTCATTCATTCCATCATAGCTTGTTTATAACTCATTCATTCCATCATAGCTTGTTTATAGCTCATCAACCACAAAGGTTAATTACATACCTTAGCTAACACTTAGTTATTCTACCTCCAAGCTATTCAATGCTCGATATTACATGTTGATCATCATTTGATACTCGTTCAAAATAACCACACACTCAGTGCCATATACATATTCAAAGTATAATTGTTATCGCACACTTAGTGCCTATTCTTTTAACCGACTCGTCTCGGTATCACTCACACAGTGCCAATTCAACAAGTTGAAGCTTTTATATCATCGCACACACAGTGCTAATTCAATAAGCTGAAGCTTTTATATCATCGCACACACAGTGCCATTCATTTCTATTTCGATTTCAATTTCGCACACTTAGTGCCATCAACTAGAATCGTGCACATAGCAACTCATTTTCATACACATGAACATATTCATTTCATATTTATAAAACATAGCTCAAATACATGTATGATATCCGAACTTACCTCAAGGCCAAACTATTGATCTGATCAATTAATCGAGCACTTTATCTTTGCCTCGATCTCGATTCGAACCTCTCCTCTCTTGGTCTAAACACATTCAAATTTAACCCATTCAATCATCAATTCATTCATTTTAATCCAAACACACATATTTAAGGAATTTTACAAAATAGCCCTCACATTTTCACATTTTGACACTTTAGTCCCTATATCATAAAATCATCAAATACTCAAAATTTCAATATACATGTGCTTAGCTGAATTCTCCTCATGCTTATACAAGCCCTCACATTTCATTTATTTCACATTTTAGTCCTCAAATTTTCCATTTTCACAATTTAGCTCAAATTACTCAATTTTACCAAAATTTCAAATACAAACTATGTTCATCTAACTCATATCTTTCATTTAACACCAAAAATTATCACAAAGCTCAATATAGTATCAATGGCATCTCACACAAATATCATTAATACTCAAAATTCAAGCATGGGTTTTGTAAAGCACAAAGCAACGATTACTAAAACGTAAAAATTATCAAAAATCGAGCTAAAACATTCCTAAATTTTTGCTTAATAATGGCCGAATATCACCAAGCTCCCAAACCCTTTCTATTTTCCTATTTTTGGTTCAAATGAAACAAAGATGAACATGTTTCATCTCTTTGGTTTTGTTTAATATTAACTTAATTATCAATTTACCAATTTGCCCTTTTATTAGTAATATAAGACAAATTTACATTAAGGTTAATATGTCATTTAACCAACCACTAAATTTAATAATGGCTAATTGCCTCATAAGGCCTCCACATTATAAAGACAACAACAATTAAGTACTTAACAATTAACACACAGCATTTTACACTTTACGCGATTAAGTCTTTTCTCTTAATTCGACACTAAAACGATCAAATCACCACACAGAACTTTCACACAGACCATGTTGCATACTATTCACACAGAAAATAATATTAAATTATTATTCTGACCTCAGATTTATGGTCTCAAAACCACTGTTCTGACTAGGGTCTAAACCGGGCTGTTACACTTTCTACCACAGTTCACTAAAACATTATGAGTAGTCAACCAATCCATACCTAGAATCAAGTCAAATTCATCAAACAACAACAACATAAGGTTTGCCGAAAAATAATGACCTCTAATTGTCAAAGGATAATTCCTACACACCTTGTCAACTAGCACATGTTTGCCTAATGGGTTTGGCATTTTTACTACAAATTCCGTAGACTCAACAATCATACTCATACTAGATGCCAATTTCACGCAAATGTAAGAATGGGTAGACCCGATCAATCAAAGCAATAACAGAGGCATCATGAAGTGAAAAAGTACCCGTTATCAAATCTGGTAATGATGCCTCTTCGCGAGCGCGAATGGTATAAGTCCTTGTAGGTGCCAGACCCTTCGGTCTCACAGGTGTTCTTTTGTGGTCTACACCTCGAAGATACATTGATGGATCTCATCTCTTGCTTCTTTTCCTTGTCATCCCTTTCAGGTCAATTTTGGATGAAATGATAGGGGTAAACCACACTTGTAACAGTTTCGGTTATTCCCCCAGCACTCCCCAGTGTGTTGCCTACCGTAATTTGGACACTCTGGTTTAGAATTTGAATTGCCCACACTTGCCATCGAAGTGGCTCGAACTCTCGAGCCTGAATATGCATTTCCTCGATCTCGATGTGAATGTTCAACTGACGCTGTCATCCGAGGGTTCATTTCCTTGGACCTCTTCGATTGAGCTTGGTATGATTTACTCATTGGCCTTTTTCTTGTATCTCGTACCTCACTCATGGCTTTCTTCTTTTCCTTATTCAATTCCTCATCCTTACATGCCTTGTCAACCAACATCACAAATTCTTTCAATTATAAAATCCCAACTAGAAGTCTGATATCCTCATTCAGCCCATCTTCAAACCTCTTGCACAAAATAGCTTCTGTAGACACGCACTCTTGTGCATACTTGCTAAGCTTAACAAACTCGCGCTCATATTCTGCCACAGTCATTTTTCCTTGCTTCAATTCAAGGAATTCTTTCTGTTTCTGGTCCACAAATCTTTGGCTTATATACTTCTTTCGAAACTCTTCCAAAAAGAAGTCTCACGTCCCTTGTGTAACACCCCAAACTCGGCCCATACGTCATGACCGGATCTGGTATGCTACGGGTTGAATGTTGAAAACTTTGCTTTGGAGGGTTTTGAAAATCTCGATTTATTTTAACCGATTAATCATTAATTGTGACATTTTGAAGAAACTTTAACATTTATGTTGAACATCTTTGGAAAAACCCATTTTCCTTTCACTTTATTATTAAGACTTTGAAAACATAAGTTTATAAGATGTAACATGAAAAAAATATAGTTTGATAACCTAAGTTATGGAGGCCTTATTACAAAAATAATCCTAAAATTAAAATGTAAAGAAAAATCGAAAATAGTCTTATGAAGATAAAATTCTTGATGGCCCCTCGTGTCTGCCTCGGCTTCCATGTCCACGATCTACTGCTCATCTAAAAAGTTGGAAAAAATAAAAGGGTGAGTCACCAAGACTCAGTGTGCAAATCCCGAAAACACATAAAAACCTTGAGGCCCACAAACACATTATGGTCCTTGGCCCATACACAATGGCAACAGAATATTTACATGCAGCATGTCCCATCCCAAACCTAAGAGTCCATCCTCTACACACCCCCGTACTAACTATCACACCGTAAGAATTTCTATAATCAACCCTCCATCCGCTACACACCATATCGACAGCTGTGCTTTCTGTCATAAAGACCGATCACTATGTGACCTATGTGGCAAAGCCACTAACCGCCATGCGACCTTAATAATACATTGCAGTATTTCGACAACTGTGCTGCCTGTCATAAAGACTGATCATTGTGTAACCTATGTGGCAAAGCCACCGATCGCCATGCGACCTTCTTCCCCTTCATCATATCAATCCCATCCCATGCATACATACATGCAAGAATCAGAATATTATACTATCTAAACAGATCCCAGACTTTCACATACTTTGATACACATAGAGAAGTTTCAATGATTACGTACCTGGCATCCCTTGTCTACCATTTCTAGGTAATATGACTGTTCATACAGCCTCATTTTTTGGCTTTTAGCCCATAATGTACATATACAGATTAACTAGTGTGATAGAGATCTACACACCTGATTACTGATAGGACAGTACTTTCTATGTCGACACTATTAGAAGTCGATACAACTGCTAACTGCCTAAGGTTTTGCTCTGAAGCCGGTCTACAACCCGACAGCCAATCCCGAACTACTGACACCGCGCATTTCTTGAACTTTGGGGCTGGAATTACAGATCCAACCCCTTCCTTCGATTTGCTGACATCCGAGTCCATGAATGACCTTAGTTAAAGGATACTATAATGATTGCTTAATGAGGCATTAGGTTAAGGCATAATTGATCGAAAAGAAATCGATTAAACAACATAGGGAGAATTGAACCCTTACCTTGAAATCCTGAAAATAATAATATGGTTCAAACGTTCACGATTTCTAGCTTAGAAACCTAGGCGATTAGATCTCCTTCAAATCCCGGAATGTCGCCCAAAAGAACACAAGATCAGTGAATACAAACATCAACTAATGATGGCCTTACAACCTACTAACCATTCGACTATGATCTCCAAAAATCGAAAAACAACAAAGGAATAAGAGAACACTCTTACCTTATCACGACAGATCCAAATGATACATAAAAGATTTCGGTATTAGCTTAATAGTGGACAGGATTCAGTAATGATTAGGAAAACTGGATGAGAAAGCCGAAAAGAAAAATAGAGAGGCTCAGACGTTTCGACTTTTCAAGTTCAATCGGCTATGATATGAAAGTGGAGAGGAAAGTAGAGTTAGGAGTTTTCGATTTAGGCAGAAAAGGAGAAAAAGAACCCTTAGTTGCCGAAATTAGGAGGAGAAAAGAAGAAGTGAAAGAAAATAAAAAAGCTATGCTTCAGGAAAATAATGAGAATTTGGCACCCCCTTAGCCCTATCTAGCCGTTTTCCCCCTTTGCACTCAGTGTTGGAATTTCGGCCACCACTGTGACCAACAGATAAATCCTAAATTTCCTCCCTTATCTTTATCTGCCACTCATCCTCAATGTCATAGATAATACTACTACTTCCTTTATCAACACATTATCATCATTAAAAAAAATTCCTAATTTCAAACATCATTGCGTCCCACTCTACCCATCTACTTGCCAAAAATTAACTAGATTCAATTAAAAAGAATTGGGCTTTATGCAACTTGAATTGGGCCTCCTCAGCTGACGCCACTTCTCTGCTCTCTCTAAGTGGCACCACTTTGCCACTGGGCCACAAGCCTATCTTGTATTCTATAGCACAGATAACCTCTTTTAAGCCCTAACTTATCAGGCTTTCCACTAGAGTGTCCAAACAGAAAATTTGACTAAGGCCTTGGCCCAACTTCGAGCCCATTCTGGACCCCTAAAACATTCTAACAAGCATAGTAAGCACAACCACGCACATAGAATGCATAGGCCCATTAATTCAGGATGTTACACCTTGGAACCACCGACGTTAACACTTTTCACCAATGGTATGCCGAGTCCCTCAGCAAGGACACAGCACATTTTAAGCTCTCCTCGGGTGTACAAGAGAGTTTATCAAATATTCGAATGGAGTTCTCAAGCCAGAACTCCGCCCTCTCGGGGTCATCATATATATTAGCCCTAAACACTTTGGCCCATTACTTCCAAATCTTGTCTACCGGGGGTTTGGTCATCCTCATTAAATCTATACCTTGAAGAGCCACAGGAACTAACTGAGGTATAGGAGGAGGTTGGGCATTAGGGTTTGCTTGTACATACTCCGTGTACTTGGTACTCATCATTTGGAGAAAGGCTTTCTGGGCCTCATCTTCTTGACCCCTAGTCTCGGGTCCACTCTCTACAGGCGTGGTCCCTTGCGCGGGAGCTGGCGCATTACTAGCTACATCATCAGCAGCCACCTGATCGGGATCCATTTACTATATAAAAACAAAGTTTAGAATTGTCAGACGCCACCACACTATCACTATACGCTTATGGCATGTATAGCTAGAGTCTTACACTCACTACGGTAGTCTGAAAACCAACTAACCATAGCTCTGATACCACTAAATGTAACACCCCTTACCCTATTCTACGCTGAAACTGGGTATGAGGCGTCACCGGACTTATCTCACTTGTACATACAACTTTTGGCTATAGAACTTTATTTTAATTTAAAACTTTTCCATTCACATATCTAACATCCTTATAATGGACCTACGAGGCCGTAAACATAGACTCGGAATGTATCAAAATCCTACTGAAAACCTCCAAGCACTTAGAAAAATTTTGACATGGAACAGGGACACACGCTCGTGTGGAGGGAAGGACACGCCCGTGTGACATATCACACGCCCGTGTTCGACACCCGTGGTCGACACTGACTTGCATCACACAGCCTATCACACGCCCGTGTGTCTGGATCATGGTCGCCTCTAACTTGCATCACACGGTCGGTTACACGCCCGTGTTCTTCGACCGTGTGGCAAATTAAATTCCAAATTCAAGTGCAGACTTCACATGGCCTGGGCACACGCCCATGTCCCTGGCCACGCCTTCCACATGGCTGAGACACACGGCCGTGTCTCTTCTTGTGTGTTTATTACAGAGCTTACTAACTTGTAAAACTAACATGCAGTGGACACACGGCCATTCAACAAGCCCATAGGACTGACCGTGTGGACAAGAGCAAGGCTATTTACCAAGCTCTTCCATTACCATAATTCACTCAAGCTTAATTCATCCTCAACCATCACTTCTTTCATAGATATTCATAACCAAACAACCTAATCATATACCCTACACATTTATAGATAACCTTTCATTTCATTGATTGATAGTAATGAGCCATTTACTATGGCAATATACAAAAGAATTCATCTATAAGAAGCCAACACATTTGGCCAAAATAACAAAACAATTCACCTAGTCTAGCCCCTATACATGCAATTGCCATACTCAAAATGCTAGTTCTAAATATACCGAGATGAGTTGATAGTGTGGGTGATCTTCCAATTATCTTCCTATCTCGACCCGACTCTTTGACACTATAAAACAAAGGGAAAAGAGAGGGAGTAAGCTTTACGCTTAGTAAGTTTACATGTAAACAATAAACATCATAATATATACAAAGTAATAAATAACATTATATTTTATGCTAGAACAATCCGCATTCCATGATCATGCTTACTCATTTCATCTCTTACCACATTCCAACCATATCACAAGTCAAATGCTCACATTATTTAGCATATAACCCTGCACTTATCACAACATGTTCTCATGAGACAACACTTAACAATTTCACAATAAGCCATACATAGTAATACTAACACTCGGTGGTTTCGCACTTAGCCCACCATTTATTTTTAACAGGGTGGTATCGCACATAGCCCACCAATAAGGATACTTACGATGGTATCACACATAGACCACCGAATGATAATATGAACAATGGTATCGCACACATCCTATCGTGAATAAGTAATAAGGTGGTATCGCACATAGCCCACCAGCAAGAATTATTAAGGTGGTATCACACACAGCCCACCATTAATTACTACGGATAATATTCCACATTTACATATCTATCTCAACATTCATGCGAAAATTATTCATTATCTACTGAACTCAATCCATTTAAATCTTATGTGTTCTCGTTCATACAATGCACCAATAAGCAACAACATGTGTATTTATAATGCATTGTTTACACATAAACTTACCTCGATGGAAAACGTGTTAATCAACGTTCTATTCCATAGCCTTGCCTTTTCCTCAGTCAAGGTTAATTCCACACTCCTCTTGGTCTATAATAACAAAATTTCACTCATTCAATCATTCTATACTCATAATACATCATAATCTCTACTTAGGAAAAAATAACCATTTTGCCCTTACACTTTGGCAAAATTACGATTTTGCCCCTAGGCTCGTAAATCATTTTTCATCACATTTTCTCATTAAACAAGCTAGCTAAAAATTTATTACTCTTACAACTACTCATAAATCTAACTATTTCATGCATTTATTACACATTTTCAACTTTTACAACTTAGTCCCATTTAGGTGTTTTCATGGTAACACCTTGCACAAAAGTTGTTTTTCAACTCATTAACATTCATTTTCTTCCATAATAACTCAAAAAACAACATAAAATCTCTCATGGCAAGTCTCTACACTTTCAATCATATTGAAATTTAGTCCCCTCATTAGCTCGCTTAAGCTTTGGAGTTTCCAAAAATACAAAAATCATCAAGAAAGACCTCTAAAATCACTTACTTGCTAGAGAATATGTTGGCTGAAAGTTTGAGCTTCAAAAATCCTATTTCTTACTGAAAATTTTGGTTGTATAGGAATATAAATGAAGAAGATGATAGCTTTCTCTTTACTTATCTTATTTTATTCATTTTAGTCACCTAACTCTACCAAATTTTGACTCATTTACTGCTCTTGTCTCTCTCTTAGTTCCCTTGGCCGGCCATCATCTTTAGGAAGGTCTAATTGAACCTTAAGGACCTCCAATTAATATTCCATATCTATTAAACACCTCTACCTTATACAATAAAACTTTTGCACTTTATGCGATTTAGTCCTTTTTCACAATTAAGTACACAATTGCTAAAATTAAAGCATCAAAATTTCCATGCAACCTTATAATCATGTTATAACACATAAAATAATATCAAAATAATTTTCCTCAACCTCGGATTAGTGGTCTCAAAACCACTATTTCGACTAGCCCCAAAATCAAGCTGTTACACACTTGGTGTCAACTTATTGCTTTGAACTATCCGATGAGGCACTGAGTGCCGTACTGGTGTGTTTTGGTAGGATCCGTGTATCCTTTCAAGTATGAGTCGGGTTAATAGGGGTAAACAAATGATTTGGCCAATTGATTGATATTGAGTGATATTGAATATGGATTGGAATGGACAACGAAATGAAATATGCAATTGAAATGCATGAAATTGCATGAATCATTGATTCATGAAATGGATATTGATATTGAAATTGAATTGTGTATCCTAATGAGAAAAGCTATTGAATAGCAATTATGATATTGAAATAGTACGATATAAGAACTAAAATGTTATGAATGATATATTTATGAAATTATATCTAAAATGCTCTGTATTGATATATAATTGATATATATTGAAAAGTGTCTTGGAAAAATGATATTTATTTGATATATATATTGAAATGTGACATGGGAATGATTTTTATTTAATATATATTGAAAAGTGACATATAAATATGTGTTTAACTTTAATATGTTGATATAAGAAGATTGTGTATATGATGATGAGTATTAAACCCAAGTGTAATATCGAGAAAATAAGTTTATCGATATTGAATTTATATGTAAGATGTAGAAGTACGCTAACTATTGTTGTTGCTTGATGATTAGGCAAGTGCCAAATTGAATAGTAGTATATTTATTTATTTGAAGCACTAAAAAGGTAATTATTTAATTGAAAGTAAGTTAATACTCATGAAAGAATGGTAAGGCTTAAATTATGAAATTTCTTATGAAATGACTTATTATGTGTCCAATATGAAAAAAGCATGGTTAAATGCACTAACTTGTAACTATGACTGAATGACATGCATATGAAATGAGTGTAGAAGAGTTACAGTTATATACAATTTTACTAAGCTTGAGGGTATATGTCTATGAGTGATACTATGGATTAGTTCACCTTGTGAATTAGTGAGAACAGTTTATAAGTATTACAGTAACAATAATGGGTTATTTTTTATATGTAAACTTTTATAATTGAAATAAATTAGTATGATTAAAGATTATATGAGCTTACTTGGCATTCATTGCTTACATGTTTGTTTTATTTATCTATCTTACAGATTATCGAAAGCTTAAACGGGTTGGAAGCTTATCGGAGCCATAGCACATGATCCATTGGTTCTATCGATAATTTTGGATGACTTGATTCTGGTTATAATGGCATGTATAGGTTATTTTGATTAAATGTTAGTCTATAGGTGTTATGTAGATATTAGTCATTTATTTGGTTTGCGTTTTGGTTTTGTGGTATTTGCATGATTTGCCTTATAATGTTGATGTGATTGAATGATGAAAGGTAAAATAGTAGTCGAATATGCATAAGAAGTGCCTAAAAGTATAATGATTATGTATGTCTAAATAAAAGTTAATACAAAGAATCATGAAAGAGTAAAATTAGTATTAAAATAGTTTCTGGACAACAGCAATGGTTCAACTTTGAAAAATCACCAAAAATTGTCTAATTAGAGGTTTAATAAAATATTAAATTAAATTTTATTGAGTCTAGTTTTTCTTAGAAGAAACATTGTAAGCAACATAATTGTAAATTATGAGATATAATAAAATTTGTGAGACAAGGTCAAAATGATTTCGGGTTCTGCTGTTTTGACTTTGGAAAATCATCAAAATTTTAAAAAATAATTAGAGGTTTAAATTTATATTTTAAATTCTTAATGAGTCTATTTTCAATATATATAAACAGAAACACCATCCAAATCTCGTACTAAGAGATAATTAATTTTTAGTGAAGAAAGGTTGAAGCTATCAAACAGCAAAACAAGGATAAATTTGAAGATTTTACTGTACTTATTGGCTAAATTATAAATTTTGAATTTTTAATGGTAGAAATATATTTAAGTCTAGTTTCAAAAAAATTAAGCAGATCTTAATTTAGAATTTTGTAGCTCTAGATATAAATAATTTAGTGACTACGACTCAAGTGAATAGCTTTGATATGAACATAAGTAAATAGTGGAATTATCTGTAATTTTTCTGTAAACTCCGGTAACATCCTGTAACCTTGTTCCGGTGACGGATGTAGGTTAGAGGTGTTACAATTGGTGGTATCAAAGCTTTGTAGGTTTAGTCAGTTCTCGGGCTGAACGAATTATATGTAAAGTTTAGAAATGCATGCCATTATATAACCAGTGATAGTGTGATATCTTTCGATTATGATGAAGTTTGTTTTATTTATAGACAGAGACGCTTTCCAATCGAGCTAATTTCGATAATGCTGAAAGTGATACTCAAGTATTTGATTAAAAAGTTACGTATGATGAGTAGAGATGAAACTCATAAAGGTATGAAATAAATGTTTTATAGTGAACATGTTGATGATAAATGTTATGTTATACGTGTGAATATAAGAGAATCAAATTTTGAGGCTTTACAACCTCTACCCCCTCACTTGTATGTCGTATACAATAGAATTCACAATATTAATATTGATTAAGCTCATAAGTGGGAAACTAAAGAATTCAGTGGCTAAGAAATTAATAATGTGGTTAGAATTGAGAATGGATTAGCAAGTAAAGATGTTTTTAAAAGAGATATCTGATTTTTCTGAAGATTATTTTGGGAGAGATAATGTTGCTATTAAGGAAGAAGTTATTCACAAGTAATCGATTTATTCAGATATGGTATTTAAAGAATGGGTTAATCAGAAATTTCTTCTAAATTGATTTCTTTAGTGATTGGGATAATGTGAGATTATTGATGACTTTAGTAATCAGTGGGATAGTATTGAAATTGCAAAAATATCTGAAACCATCTGTTATAGTCGGGTATTTTACAGTGATCACTTCTGGGTATTCTGTATGTTCTTTTATCCTTAGAGGTGTATGCAACTGTTCATTTTCAGATGTGATTCTTATCATATAGAAAGTTTGGTTAATCATAACATTAGATGGAAGTATTGTTAGTCTGGTTGATTCATGATCGACATTGCTCTATCTTTCTTTAGTTTTCTGATCCATTAAGTTTGATAGAAGACTTGATGATAAGACTCATATGATGCTATTTTTTACTTCTACTGGTTGATGTTCTGAATTACATATAAGCATTTTACATTATCTATATCACAATTGTTTCTACTGCGTATGAGCGATATTCTTCTTCTGGACTTTTTCTGGGATATCATCGATCTCTTTACCATTCACATTTGGGATTTCATTATCTCGGTTTTCTTATCATTTTTATGGTTTAATCTTATCCATCAAACATGGTTCATCTATAAAAGGTACTTATGGGCCAAAGGTAATTATATATATTACATTTATTGTTATAAAACCTGGTTCAATTATGGGAGCTTGGTGATGCAGATCTCAGATTATAGAAGTTATATTACTGCATTGATTGTTATTGGGATTACTTCCAATTTTCTTCTTCTATTACGGAGTGCACTATTGATGTTGAGGTATTGTTCTATCTATACAATTGAAACGTTTGTTCTATTATTTCACTATGGTTCTTAATCTATCGATGGTTGTAGTTTTGGTATAGTTCAAAGCTTCGATGATAATAATTGAAATAGCTTTACTATACATAATCCCTTTCTAGTTCTCGTGACAAGGGTTGACATTGGCAAAAGTGTAGATGGAGGATGATGAAGTTCAAACTTGTATATTGGTTTTCATTCCTCGGGTAATCTTGATTAGTGTTAACAAGTTAATAACAGGATGTCATAATTTGTTTAAGGCAGTTTGTGGTAATTTTTGGTTGGTATTCTAAGAGAATTATGATATATGGAATATTTAGATTGGCTTGACAACAAGAAGAATGGATTATTCTAAAAAGTTATTTTTCGATAGATAAAGTTGACTCTCAGTTATTCTAATCTGAGTGGGTTATTCATTTGAAAGATTAATTGAGTTATATGTATTTGAGTTTATCTTCAGGTCCAAGAATAAATTTTGTGTATTCACTGATAAATTGGCTAATCGTCAAAATGAGGGATTCATATTCTAGTAGACATGATATAGAAATATAACTATTAGGCCAGTTTCAATTGGGAAGTGTTATTTAGTGAAGAAAGGTCAAAGCTGTCAAACAACAAAACAGGGATAAATTTGAAGATTTTATTGTACTTATTGGCTAAATTATAAATTCTAAAATTTTTATGGTAGAAAGATATTTGAGTCTAGTTTCAAAAACATTTAGCGGATCTTAATTTAGAATTCTGTATCACTAGATATAAATAATTTTATGACTACGACTCAAGTGGATAGCTTTGATATGAACATAAGTAAATAGTGGAATTATCTATGATTTTTCTGTAAACTCCGGTAATATCCTGTAACCCTGTTCTGTCGACGGATGTAGGTTAGGCACCCCCAACCCAAATCCATCGCCAGAACAGGGTTACGGAGCGTTACCAAAAATTTTCAAAACATTTACAGACATTTCATGTTAATCACTATTCATTCATCGAGATTATACAAAAAAACCCTTAATTGGACACTCGAGGTCCAATACGAGTATTAGAATCAAATTGGGACTTAATCGAGAACTCTAAGAATTTTTCGCGACATTTCAAAATTTTTTCAAAGTATTGGGCTCACACGCCCGTGTGGTCCAAGGGACACGCTAGTGTGGCACTAGGACACGCCCGTCCTACAGGCCATTTTTGACCTCGTGTAACTCTCTGACTTGTGCCACACGACCATGCCACATGCCCGTGTGCTAGGCCATGTGGTTAATTAAATTCTTTAGAAATTAGGTGCAAGTTTCACACGAATAGGACACATGCCCGTGTTCTAGGCCATGTAGCACAAACGGCTGAGACACACGCCCTTGTCTCCACCTGTGTGCTCGATTCTGAGCATTCTGTTTCTTAAAATTTAGGTGGAGGGGACACACAGCCAAAACACATGCACATGGGATAGACCGTGTGTCACACACGCCCGTGTGTCTACCCGTGTGGACAAAATATAGGCTATTTACCAAGCTGTTTTGCCACCCTCTGCACACACCTATAACTTCCAATGATACAAATCATAGCATAATTAGGTAGCCAATACAACCACAACTAAAGCTAAAACATGTCATTTCAACAACGACACCTAACATGCTCATAACATTATATTTTGCCAAACCAAATCATACCAAATTTCACATCCGTAAGCATCAATATTATTTCTTTCAATATGTATTGCCTTGCCTAGGTTCACTAGCTTATCAATAAGCCAAATCATAACCATTTATCATCTATGCTATTAAGCCACAATAAACCATTTAGCAAACAATTACAAACCACATCACGAAAGACATTAGCACATATATATATACATATCCCAAACATAATCATCACTAGCCATTCTAATGGCTAGATTACCATAATCATTTACATTTACATGCCAATATGGCCAATATAACCTATACATGCCATTACAACCATAATTGATTTCCCATATTGTACCGACATGGGCCGATGGATAGTGTGAGTGATCTCCGCCGAGCTTCCAATCCAACGAGTTTCCTATTTACTCTAAAACAGGGAAATAAAACTAAGTAAGCATAAAATGCTTAGTAAGTTCGTATAACATGGTACTTAACTTACCATTCATCCTATTTTGAGGTAACTATGTAAGGCATATTCAATCAGTTTGACCTCAAGCCCTACACACATCCTCTTTTCCCTTATTAGTCATATAATCCATAGTAACATCAAGACATGTATGAGCTCAACAATAATTAAGTTTGCATGCACATATGCTTTCCACAACATGTATTCATTTATCATGTATAAATCATCTCTTATTATTACAAGTATAGTTTCATAGTAGTTCGTTCCAAGTTCAACTTATGTCATGTCAAGACCTTACTCATATTTTTCAAATATTAAGGTCACACAAGTAGTAGTACACACAAGGTGTACAAGTCTATAATCAAGGATGGACTTATATTCATCAACCAAATTCCAAGCACAAATATCATCGTCTCATATTTCCATGTATCAATTATCACATATCATCATTTTCTTGTATTTCAGGTAGATACATGTAATACTTACTTATTATTCATATCTTCTCATGTCAAAAGTTTTACCCATTGAATCTTTCTGGAATATCAATGGATACGCCGGTAGTACACTCGAGGTGTACAAATCAGAATCCATCAATTCTTGTCCATTAATACCCATAAGGTACAATTTCAGAGAGTACACTCTCGAGCCACACATGTATACAACAGGATTACCAGTCCAGGTTAAATCCTTTTTATGGCATATGCTCTAAAGAGCTTAATCTAGATTACCTATCCTGGCTAAATCCAATCCATAACATATGCTTGAGAGGACTTATATCAGGATTGCCCATCCGGGCTAAATCCTTTTAGCAATGAGGTTAATAGGATTACTCGAACGAGCTAAATCCCACCAGCAACAAATGCAGGGCCTCATTCATTTCAAGAAATCATATATCCATCAAATTTTCCATTTATTCAAATGGGATTTAACATTTTTCAAGCATTATCAGGCATGTGATCAATCTCATACATTTATACATTCATGCAAATTCAAATGTTCACATTCAACTCAAGCATAAAATTTACATTTTTATCATTTATCATTTATCGGGCATTATTGTTGTTCGAGAACATTTCATTTATTGGGCTTTGACGAATATGTGAGCATTTCACATAATTAAGGCATTTATACTGTTTAGATAAACACAATCAATTCAAGCATTTAAATAAACACAATTTAGTTACACAAACTTACCTCGACAATGTTCGTGTACGTAAATATAATAATCCGACATTTTCCTCTTTTTCTCGTTCTAACTCCGAATTTGGTCTATCTGGATCTATACGAGTAAATTTAACGTCAATTTATCACATTACATATTCATGTGGACTCATTTTACATCCTAGGCAAAATTACCATTTTTCCCAAAACTTTTCTATAAATTCCCATTTCATCCCTAGGCCTGAAAAATGAAACTTGTGTAATTCACTCCCTATTCCAAGCCTAACCAAAATCCCATTACAAAATTTACAACACATATTTTCTATAAATTTCAAAATTTTTCATCAACTTTCACGACTTTGCATTTTAGTCCCTAAATCATGTTTTCATCAAAAATCACTTTGTACATGTTGTTTATCTATCAACACCTTTCATTTTCTACCATAAATTTTCAATTTTCAGCATATTCATCCATGACCCAATTTTCATGCTTTGATAACTTTTCAATTTAATCCCCCAAATAGATAGATTAAGCTATCCCAGTTTTAAAAATATGAAAATTACTAAAAATGGGGCTTGAATACTTACCCAATTTGGCTAAGAAAGCTTGCTTTCTCTTTCCTAGGGTTTCCATGGAATATTTTGGGGACGAAGATGATAAAAATTATTTTTATTTCTATTTAATAATTTATCATCTTTTAATAATTTTGATTTCCAATTTAGTCCTTAGCCTTTTTCTCATTTTCCATGGAATGCTATATTGATCACCGAAGTGATCGTGAGAAAATTTCTCAAAATCGAGTAGTTCAAAATCTAATTTCTGAAAATGTTTATCCTGAAGCAAATCAAAACATTTAATCATATAAAATTCATCAGTAAGTTTAATAGTATAAAATGTACGAATGAAAAATTAAGAAAAGCTGTACCACGGTATTGTGAAACTTTACAATTCGAACTTAAACGAATAACAATTTAAACCTGAAAATAAAAGCTTATAACTTATTTCCACCAAAACTATCCGAGACCTCCGCATACTGAGTCCAGTATCCAGAATCCAGAACTGTACCTGAAAGGGAAATAGAAAAGGGGGTGAGCTACTCGAGCTCAGTGTGAGATCAAAATCAGTTAAACTACAGAAACAGAAATAGGGAACTAGAAGCAGTTCAGAAGAAGAACACACTTACAGACATATAACAGTTAAGCGAGTTCGCCCAACATCAAACACACACCATATGCACCTTACAATCATATGGAACAAACAGACACACCTAACCTCACGTGCTATTCAAATTCAATAGCGACAGTTCACAAGTCAGCCACACTATCACAATAACAGTTCAGTCAAACATTTATAGAGAAAGTCTATAGAAATCGCACAAGCACACGTGCCTTTTAGTCGATCAGTAACACATTCAGTCATATTATCACATTCAGTCATAGTATTACATTCAACCAAACTAATTAATCAGACATTTCAGTCGAATAGTACAGTCACATTCAGTCACATAGATTCATTCAGATGCATATGAGTGCAAATGAGTTATAAAATAACCCACCCATCTAGCCAACACACCATCTCCATCCAACCCTACACTTACTATGGGGATTTAATCAACCCACCTATCCCTGCACTCCGAGTAGGACCTCAAAAATTCCATCCAACCTTATACTCCATAGGATGTCATCCCAGGTTACCCGGCAATGATCAGCATTGTCCTCGACCCTCAGGGAATTGGGACTGCCCTCGACCCTCTGGGAATTGGGGCTAACAGTGTGCAGATAAACTGCCAGTCTCATATATTACGTAGCAAAGCTAGCGTATAAGCTATATTGTGCAATACGATAAACCGCAGTACAGACATGCAGTAAGAACTGACAGATCAGATAGTGGTATGTAGCGTAGCTAACGTACATACAGTATAGTGCAATGTGGTAATCCGATATACGATGAGTTGTAGTAAAGCGCGGATCGATCAATGATACGCAGCGATCTTGGCGTATATCTTTATGCGATGTAGTGCAAAATTAGCGATCTGATCAAATCATCCACGACCCTCAGGATATTGGGATGCCCTTAACCCTTTGGGTATTAGGGGCTTCAGTATGCAGTTAAACTTCCAAATCGTAAATCTTTCTTCTCTTCAAAATCCCAACCCAAAATACTTTTTATGCAGATGTATGTATGCTAATACATGTATGCATATGTATGAATGTAGATACACCAATTCAAAATACAATTTCAGGCTATCATTCAGAAGTAGTCACTTACAGTCAGTCAATTAGTTATAGAAATGTGCACACTTATGTACTCAGATTCAGTTTCTAGCATAGTACACATTCACTTACAAGTAGTACATAATTCGAAATCAGAACAGAATCGTATTCACCCTCAGTAAGCTTAGTTGAGTACCTAGAACACCTAGACTCACAATGGCATTCGATTTGCCCTAAAATCAGAAGTTGGAAAGTTATGGCCACACGCCTATGTGCTCCGACCGTGTGGAGCAATCCAGGCCGTGTGGGGATCCAAATGCCTATGTGAGGGGTGGTACGCGGCCGTGTGATAGAGGCACACGCCTGTGTGGTGCATGTAACATCCCAAAGTTGGGCCTAGTAGAATTGGGCCCATTGGGCTTTAAGCGTAGGTGCGTTTAAAATTTTTGGGAATAAGAGAACGGCTTTAATGCAAGTTGGATCTAGTAGGTGAGTGATTTTGGAAGGTTAGGGGGCTTCTATGAAGTCCCGGGTTCAAGTTAGGCCTTAGGAAAAATTTTGGTTTTGGGTGAATAAAACCTTAGGAGTTAGTAGTAGGCTTTAAGAATAAAATGTGGGGAAAATGAAACAAGTGGAGTGTGTGGTGTAGTGGCAAAGTGACGCCACATAAGAGACAAGGGGTGGCATACAAGGAAGGAAGGAGGTCCAAGGTTCAAGTCTTGGCTTTTGCATTTTGGTTTTCTTTTTAAATGGACTCTAGAATTTTGCCATAGGGTTATATTTAGTTGTGCATGGTTTTAGACACAAAAAGAGCTAGTGGCTTAGTGGCAAGTGGCGTGAATTGGCTGATGGGAGAGCTTGGGTTCGAATCTCATGACAAGCAAGGGATTATTTATTTTGAGGATTGGACAGGAAGAGTTTGAGTTGGATTTAAACTCTACTGACGGAGGGATCCCACATCGAAAAGATACAAAGAAGGAAGGTGAGAAGCTAGCTATATATAGAGTTGCCTAAGAGGAAAAGGAGCATACCTGGTTGGCATTGGACATAGGAGTGCTCGGAGCGCGATTTAGCAGCTTCAGATTCCTATCAGGTGTGTACTCTCTCTACTATAGTTGTAGAGCGGCAAATGCCGATAAGCCGGTCACACGATGATGGTAGCCACACGAGCGTACGAGCGCACATGTGGGGTTTCAACACGATAGTTGAGGCCATCAGTAGTGTTCTTGTGGGTTTAGGCTGTTGGACCACGTTGGCCCGAAAAGGGGCCAAGTGGGCCCAATGGGTCAGGGGCTTATGTGAGTAAATTGTATGATTGAGTAGTAGATAGTGAACTAGACTATGTGAATCTCATATATGTGGCTAGGTTTGGGCTGAATGGGCCACACGAGTGTGTAGGCCCACTTGGGCCGAGAATAGGCCTTAGGCCCATTCGTATCATTATCTCTGTTTAGAATACTTGAGTCGTTCGAGGCGACAGTGGACCTTCTGTTGGGTCATTAACACCCTGGTTTACAAAATTACCGAAATACCCCTAGTTTGCAAAATTACCAAAATACCTCTGGTTTGCAAAATTACCAAAATACCCCTGGTTTGCAAAATTACCAAAATACCCCTAGTTTGTAAAATTACCAAAATACCCCTGGTTTGTAAAATTACCAAAATACCCCTGGTTTGCAAAATTATTGAAATACCCCTAGTTTGTAAAATTACCGAAATACCCTTAGCTTGTGAAATTACTGAAATACCCTTAGCTTGCAAAATTACCATTTTACCCCTAAATAATAAAATGACCGTTGTACCCTCGTGGTAGTACTAATATTGTCTGTGTTAATTGTATGATTGATTATGTTCGAGATGCACTGCATACATGGATTAGTTATGAGTAGAATTACCAAATTACCCTTGGTAGGTAAATTACTGAAATACCCTCGGTAGGTAAAATTACCGTTATACCCTTTACGGTTGATTAGCATGATTGTGTGTAACTTCTCACACCATTTATAGTGTCTTGATAACATATTTATTCATGTATCTTCTGTTAAATGCTGAAAACTCGGTATGGCTATTGAAATCCTCGTGGAGGGTAAAGGCGATTCATCAGGTTAGTGACTTCTGTGATATTAATAGATGGTTCTGATGAGATGACATGTTATATGTGATGAGCATCCTATACATGCATACCAAAACTTGTTGAAACCATACATCAGTATCTTATGCTTGCATGGGGTTGGAATTGTGATATTAAAGGGGAAGTGTTGTAGTGGCTCTGCCATGATCTGTTGTACTGGCTCTGCCACGATCTATTGTAGTGGCTCTACCACGATCTGTTCTAGTGGCTCTACCACGATCTGTTCTGGTGAATATGTTAATATTCTGACGATGAGCAGCTAACTGCCATCGATGGTGTGTAGTGGTGAGGGCTGATTGTAGAATTCCCCATTGGTGTGATTGGCAGGTACAGGTGGTGTGTAGCGGATGGAAAATTAGGTTGGGCTGGGTTTGCATCGCATTGCATACATGATCTGCTGTGACATATGATATGGGTTAAGGCTCAACCAAGGCTATTTTGGGCTAAGGCCCAATTGCCACCGTTATTGTAATGGGCTTCGGCCTGGATTATTGTGATGCATGTTCTTACCGACGAGGGTTGTGCACACTGAGTTTCGAAACTCACCCTTCTTTTTATTAAATGTTTGGTGATTCCAATGATTGAGGATTGAGCCATGGAGGACTCGGGGGTGGCTATACATTGGAGATACTACTCGTGAACTTTAGTAATTTTGATTTTTGCCTTTTCTTTTATAGTCTCAGTATTACTATAAGTTTATTTTAATTTGGGACTTTTGTTATGTAATAAAGCCTTTCAAAGTTGTACTTTGGTTTTTATTAGTTACTGTTTATATCAAATTCGACACCACGGCAGTTTAAAAATTAAGGTAAAAGTGGAGTTTCTTTAATCAAAACATCAATGTTTTCAAAAGACTACGAAATACTCGGAAAAAGTTTTCTTTCAAATCTCTGATTTTTCTTAAGTATAACTAAGACTTGATTTTACTCACCCTGTGACATACCAGATTCGGTCGTAACGTATAGGCCAGGTTTGGGGTGTTACAGTGTAGGGACACAGCCGTGTGAATAGGCTGTGTAACTCACTGTTCAATTTCCCTAAAATTAGGTGTAGGGCAGACACGGCCGTGTGAAGGTGTCACACACCCGTGTGGCCATCAGACATGGCCGTGTGTCCCATAACACATGCCCATGTGGAATCCCTAGGCCCCAAATCAGTCACACAGTCGTGGTGTTCTGAAGCACACGCCCGTGTGGGAACCCTAATTTTCCCAAATCTGTCACACGGCCATGTGACTGAAAATCCCTAATTCCCCAAACTCACACGCCCGTGTGCTTAGAAGACACATTGGTGTGGATTCCGACAAAAATCCCCAAATCGGCTACAAGCTCGTGTGGCCAGGCCATGTGGCACCCAAAATCGGCTAGAAACCCTATTTCACAAATCCACACGCCTATGTGGCCATCGAGGAGGCTACAAAACCACCCCAATTTAGCCTCGAAAACACTATTTTGGCCACCGTAACAGTCCCTAACTTTTACCCTATCAACATATATTAGAAAACAATGATTTCCCTTCACTTCTATAGTCTAAAAACTCAAAAACGAAGAGGTAATGCATAACTATGAAAAGCCAAAGGAAAGGGATTCTTAAAACAAGATAGGAATTGATTTAAAAACATAAAGTAGTAACCAGATTTGAATCTCACACCTGATTTGACGATGAAGAGAACGGCGGAGGAGAGACAATCCCAAAACCACAATTAAAAACATTTGAGCAATGAGAAAAAACAAAAGAAAGAAAAACAGAAAGGAGAAGGAAGAAGAAACATCAAAATAGAAAATTAAAATAATAATAATCTTTTTTAACATAACAAAAATATCAAATAATTATTATAAATAAATAATATCTAAATGAAAAAAGTGCACAAAATATCTCCCTAGCTCACGCAGGGATTCGAACACAGGACCTCATGCATAATAACACTCCACTTAACCACTAGGCCAGCAGGCCCATTCTGTTACTAAATTGCACAACTCACTACATATGTGCGACTCCTCACTGCCCCTATGCCCAAAACCCCATACCTTTAGGCCCAAAACTCGGGGCGTTACATATTTACTAACTTTTTATTAATAGTCTAATTACCATATAAGGACCTCAAGTTTTGAATTCCATAGCTATTTAATCCTTATAGCTACTAGAATTTAACTTTTACATTTTATGCAATTTAGTCCTTTCCCTAATTGAACACCTAATCGATAAATTTTTCGTATCAAAATTTTCACATGACTTTTCTAACATAATACGAACCATATAATAAAATAAAAATAAATTTTATTTTTGCCTCAGATTTGTGGTCTCGAAACCACTATTCCGATTTCATTAAAATTGGGCTGTTACAACTCTCCCCCTTAAGATATTTTCGACCTCAAGAATTTTACCAGTAAAGAGATTTATACATTACTCTCTCTCATAGTTTCCTCTAATTCCTAGGTATCTCCCTCTATATCATGTCACTGTCAGAAAATTTTACTAAAGCTACCTTTTTATTTCTCAGCTTTTCTCTCCAAGTACCAGAATTTCAATCAATCTCTTACTGTAAATCATGTCAGGTTGAATTTAACATTTATTAAAGCAATAACAGATGATGGGTCTGATCGATACTGTCATAACACATATACTCATAAAACATTGTGAATTCTATAGAACTCTAATAATAGTATCAATCAATACGCAACAGGTCCAATTCTTTTCATAATCTTATATAACCCTGTAAGCTGCAGACTTAATTTTACCTGTACAGCCAATCTAAAGAACTTTCTTTCATGATGAGTTTTTAGAAATACTTTGTCACCATCAGAAACACCATTTCTTTTCGTCTTAGATTCACATAGGATTTCTGATGATCAAATATGACTTTAAAACTGTCACAGATCACTTTCACCTTTATTCGATTTCAAAGAATCGAACCAACTACATATATCTTTTCTCACTGAACTCAGTTAAAAACATTGGAGTTTTACACTTGCGACCATATAAAACCACTTACGGTACAATTTTATACTTGACTGTTAACTGTTATAACAAGCAATTCAACCACGGCAAATATTCCCTTTTCAATTACCTTTGAATTCAAGTACACAACAACGAAGCATATCTTCCAAAATCTGAATCATATGTTCAGATTGACCATTCGTCTGAAAATAAAATACGGTACTAAAATGTAATGTATGCTCAGAGTTTCTTGTAACTTGTTTCAGAATCAGAATATGAACTGTAGATCTCTATCAGGAATAACCGAAACTAGCACATCATATAATCTGACAATCTCAAAAATAGGTAATTCAAGCAATCTATCAAGTGAGAAATCCATTCATATTAGGATAAAATGTGCAGGTTTTTTGAACAATCGATAATTACTCAAGTAGTATCTTTCTTTTTTCATAGACAAGGATAATCCCGATATAAAGTTCATAGTAATTTGTCTCATTTCCATTTCGGTATCTTCACTAGCTATAACCATCTTGAAAGTATTATCTCTATCTTGCTGATACATCCAACATTTAAATATAGATTCAGAAATACCATACTTCGTTCCAGTTTACCAGTACATCTTTTTCAAATCGTTGTGCATTTTATCATTCCAAGATAAACGGACATAGTACCACTGTGATCATTCATGCAAAATTTTTCTGTACAAGATGCAAATTCTTCAGTACACAGACTCTGTCTCTGAATAACAGACATTTATCAGATCTATTCTGAAATTCTGAATTAGAAATTAATTTACACTGTACTAATTTAACTTACAACTCATTATCACTTTTTTGAGTTTCACTGATTTGTTTTAGAAACTTCGATTTAGCTCTATACTCAGCTAAAATTAAGTTATTATTAGACAATTACAATCAGTATTCATGGCTCGCAAAGCAAACAAAAATTTTCTACTCAGAATATCTGCAACCACATTTGTTCTTTCCTAGTGATATACAATTATCAAATCATAATCTTTCAACAATTCAAGCCATATACGCTATCTCAAAGTCAAATCTTTTAGTAACATTAGATACTTCAAATTTTTATGACCGGTGAATACATGACTTTTTCACCAAATAAGTAATGTTATCATATTTCAATACAAAACCAATAGCTATCAAATCTAGATCATATATCGGGTAATTCTTTCCATGTGGTTTTAAACTATCTAAAAGCACAGGTTATTATTTTGCCTTACTACATTAAAATACAATCTAATCCCATTCAATAGTACATCACTGTAATAACAAATTCCTTACCCGATTCAGGCTGAATCAGTATTAATACTTTGATCAACAAAGCTTTCAATTGGTCAAAACTTTACTGATATTTATCGGTCCATTCAAATCTTACCTCTTTTCTATAATAATTGGGTCATCAATGTAGCTATTTCAATTATTAACATTGAAGCTTTGAGTTTTTGCAAAGCCACAACCATCAGATAGATTAAAAATCATAGTGCTATAATATAACCGGCATTTCAACCGTATAGATAAAGCAACACTTCAATATCAATAGTGTACCTCAAATTAGAAGAGGGAGAACCGAAAGTGACCCCAATAATAACCAATGCAATAATACAGTTTCTATAATCTGTGATCTCTATCACCACACTTAATGGTCGAGTCAATATTTATAACGGTAATAAATGTAATTACCTCTGATCAAAGAATATCTTTCACAGATAACCCATGTTTACATGCTAAAAAGATTGTTGATATCTCACTACACCAAAATAGACTTTTAGCGGTGTTTTTTGTGGCGTTTTAATAAAAAAATCCGCAAATATTATACATTAGCGGCGTTTGAAATAAAACGCCGTAAAAAGTTGAGCAATAGCGGCGTTTTTGGCACAAACATCGCTAAAAAGGAGCAATAGCGACGTTTTTTGCCCAAACGCCGCTATAGGTATGAGCATTAGCGGCGCCGTAGAAACACTGCTACAGCTCTGAGCATTAGCAGCGCTTTCGTAAAAATGCCGCTATAGATCTGAGCATTAGCGGCGCTTTCATAAGAACGCCGCTATAGATCTGAGCACTAGCGGCACTTTCATAAAAACGCCGCTATAGATCTGAGAATTAGCGGCATTTTTATAAAAACGCCACAAAATTTTGAGCAAAACAACGTCGTTTATTTTTTGAGTTAGTGGCGTTTTTAGGAAAATGCCGCAAAAGGTAAGCTTCAGTGGCGTTTTTAGGAAAACGTCGCAAAAGGTAAGCTTTAGTGGCGTTTTTTAAAAAACACCGCAAAAGGTAAGCTTTGGTGGCATTTTTTAAAAAACGCCGTAAAAAAATAATTTATTGTAAGGTTCAGGGTTTAGAATTTAAGGTTTAATGTCTATGGTTTAAAGTTTTAAGAGTTTATGATATAATGTTTATTATTTTGGGTTAAGGGTTTATGTTTTATAGTTTATGGTTTATGGTTTAGGGTTTAAGGTTTTATAGTTTGGGTTTAGGGTTTAAGATTTGGGGGTTTAAGGTTTAAGGATACTGTTTGAAAACTGAAAACATTTGGAATTTACTAAGGTTCATGCCATTTTGCACTACACCCATATTTTTTAATATAATAATATAAAATATATGTTTTGTACTACACTAACATTGGCTACATGAATTCCCAAAATTTGGTTTCGGATCATGGTTTAAGGTTTGCTGTTTAGAGTTTAGGGTTCGATTTTTATGGTCTAGGATTTATGGTTTAGGGTTTTGACTTTGAGTTTGGGGTTTAGGGTTTGGTGTTTATGGTTTAGGGTATGAGATATAGGGTCTATGGTTTATGATTTAAGGATTAATCTTGGATTTTTTAAAATATAAATCAAAATAAGATAAATATAAATTATTATTTTAAAAATATATATATCAAAATGGGTTAAATCCCAAAAGCATACATGAACAATGGTTTAGTGTGCAATTGTATACATGAACTTTAATTTTATTTAGATTGTAACATCTCAAAATTGGGCTTAGTAGGATTGGGCCCAATGGGCCTTGGGTTTAGGAATGTTTAAAATTCTGAGAACAAGAGAATGGCATTATTGCAAATTGGACTATTAGTTAAGTGAATTTGGAAGGTTACGAGGTTTCTATGAACTCTCGGGCTAAAATTGGGCCTTAGGAAAAATTTGGTATTTTAGCACTTTAAGGAGATAGAGTAAGTGACCTTAAGGCTTATAGTAATGAATGAGTAAATGGTTAGCATAAGATGAGTAATTGGTAAAGAGGTTATGGCATTAAGTGATGTACCCTGAGGGAAGAGGTTCAAATCCCATTGTTTGCAAATTTGACTATTATTTTTGCTTTCCTTCTTTATGTGTCGGCCAAGAAGTATTTTTGGTAAGTGTGGACTTCATTATTTTGGTAAGGTGGCTAAAAGAATATGGCAAGGTTAAAGTTTGGGAAAAGAATCAAGAGGAATAGGAAAGAAAGGAGGACAAGAGGCTAATATCGGGGGAGGTGTTTTGGAAAGTATGGGTGGCCAAACTCTTATCCTAGGTGGGGATGCATGTGGATGGTTTTGAGGTAGATAGGTGGCTGAAAATTTTACCTTGGCATTTGGTAAGGGCTTGGTTTTGTTTTGGCCAAAAATCCTATTGCAACCTTTGTGTCATCTTCTCTCCTTTTGCTACTTTCTTTGCCGAAATTTTCTAGCACAATAGTGCAATTTTTCTCTTCTCTTGAATTGGTCACATATTCATCTTTTGTCTAATTTCCTTGATAGCTGAAATTCTCCATTGCCTTTTGATTGAATTTTTTGTGCTTGTTAGGCCAAAAACCTTTCTCTTTGCACTATTTGGTACTCCAAATTTCTTTTGCTTTGTGCCGAATTTACAAGCCATTGGTGAGCACACTTTCTTCATTTCTTCCTTGGGAGCCGAAACCTTAATCCATATTTCACCATTCTTTTTGTTGCCGAAATACTCACATTTCTTTTTGGTTCATATTTCTTTTAGTGTTGACCGAAACATTCCAAACACCTTGATACACCTTCTCCTTTCTTTTAATCATTTCTTCTCATTTGTGTTGATATTTACTCCTTTGATCAATCGAGTGATAGTGGAAAGCTGAAACTTTGACTCATCTGTAGCCATTGTACAATCATTAGAAATCGGAACTAATATCGTTAAGGTAAGGGATTCATCATGGTTCTTTTTGGATCTTTTTCATTGACCGGTTATTTTGCTTAACGAAATAGTGGTTGTGACTAATCGATTATATTTTTAGGGACTAAATCGCTCGATCTATCCCTCGTAATAGGAGACTCGGATTGTTGGTAAGTGTATAGGTTGTTAATCAATCGAAATAATTGGTTGAAGTGGTAAATTTGGTTTTGGACTAATTGTTAACCGATTGTATCTTTAGGTGCCGCGGAGAATATCGTGTTACAGATTCCGAATAAGGTAGGTAATCCCATACCCTTTCGAATATATGTTTGAAACGGTGAGTAAGTCTCACATCTCTTTGAAATTTTACATGAAATATTCTATGATTCGGTAGAAATACATAAGAAAACCGATAACCGGCATCCGTGATCACTCGGACGTGCGTATGCTCGTAGTGGTAATCATGTTTTGTAATAAAATAGTTTCGGTCAGAAACAGTGACCTATATTTGAAAAATCACGAAAAATTGGATAAAAAGAATTACAAAGTTAGTAAGATATCAAATTAAATCTTAATGTGTCTACTTTGATATGGAAGAAACAGAGAAGGAAAAGGAATATTATATTCTAAGATATGTTAATTTTAGTGAGACTGGTTCTAAATGACTTTGGGGTATTTTATTCTATCTTGGAAAAATCGTATAAAATTGTAAAAAGTGAATTATGGGACATAATTTATATGTATGGATTCCTTAGTGAGTCTATTATTAATAAAGACAAGTGGGAGCAGTATTTGAAAACTGTACAGTGAGATATTTGGATTTTGGTTAAGAGAGGTTAGAATCATTGGACAGTGAAACAAGGGAAACTTTAAGGAATAAACTATCCTAAATGGTTAAGGTAAAAATTTTGGAAAAATTTTAGTAAGAAGAAATATGAGTCTAGTTTCAAGAAAAATTTACAGATTTAGATTTCGAGATTCCTAACATGAGTTATAGTCAATATAGTCAGTATGACGCAGATGGATAGTTTCAAACTTTTATGCCCCAAATTAGTAGTTAAGCCTAGGTTACGAAATTACCATAATACCCTTAGAGGGTAAATTATCGAAATACCCCTGGGTTGTGAGATTACCGAATTACCCTCGACGGGTAAAATTACAAAAATGCCCTTATGGGCCGAATTACGAAAATGCCCTTATGGGCCGAATTACAGAATCGCCCTCAATGGACTAAATCGATAAAAGTGTTATATGGGCCAATTGTGATATTTGATATATAGGCCAAATGTGATTTTTGATATATGTGCCAAATGTGATATTTGCTATATGGGCCAAATGTGATATTTGATATATGGACCAAATGTGATATTTGCTATATGGGCCAAATGTGATATTTGCTATATGGGCTAATTGTGATATTTGATATATGGGCCAAATGTGATATTTGATATATGTGCTAAATGTGATATTTGCTATATGGGTCAAATGTGATATTTGATATATGGGCCAAATGTGATATTTGATATATGTGCCAAATGTGATATTTGCTATATGGGCCAAATGTGATATTTGATATATGGGCCAAATGTGATCTTTGATATACGGAGCAATGGACACCGAGGTGTACCCGGAAGTAGCTCTATTCCAAACTCCACTTCGTGATCCGGGGGTAATCTTGGCAATTCCTCAGGAAAAACATCTGTGAAATCCTTGACTGTTTGAACCTCATCGACAGTCACCTCCTTAACATCCAAAGCACTGATAAAGGCTAAAAATGTGTTGCGTCCTTTCCGAATCATCTTAACAGCCTTCAATGCCGATACTACGTTAGACAAATAGTTCCTTCTTTCTCCTAACACAACCACCTCCCCGCCTTCCGAGGTACTCAACACCATGCGCTTGGTCTCACAGTCCAACTTGGCACGATGCTTAGTCAACCAATCCATTCCTAAGATTAGGTCAAACTCTCCAAACGGTAATTCCATTAAGTCTACCGGAAACACTACCCCTTGAGTCTCTAAAGGTACGTTCCTAAACAGTTTGTCCACTACCCTAGATTGTCCTAAAGGACTAACCACAATCATCCTTCTAGTGGTTGTTTCAGAGTCTAGACTTAGGGTCTCAGATACTTACATGCAACATAGGAATGGGTTGACCCAATATCAATTAAGGCAAGGAAAGGGTTATCAGTAATAAGAAACGTACCGGTTATAACATCCGGTGTGTCACCATCCTCCCGTCGGTGAGCTGCATAAATTAGACTCGACTGCCTCGCGTCTACATTACCTGCACCCCTACCAGGTGCTCCACGACCCCGACCAGACCCATTTCCTCCTCTGACTGCGCCACGACCCCTTAGTCCAAGCTGATCACCTCTCCTAATCTGATCAGAACCTTAGCCCATTGGTCATGCACGATCCACCGTGACGATCCTTAATCAAATGCTCCGTGGATCCACACCTAAAGCATCCACTGGTTTTCCTTCTGTACTCTCCAAATGTGCCTTCCCACATGAAGGACATGATCGATTCTGGCCCGTCAGAGCACGAGCTGGCCCATCAGTCCTAGGCCTTTTCTGAAAACTCCCAGATGCTCCTGATGGCCCAAAACTTCTCTTATTCTTACCATATCCTTATCCCTTTCTTTTCTTTTAGTCCGTTTCGCCTCCTCAGCCATCTTAACCTTATCCACTAAAACAGCAAAATCTCTCTCTCGATGCGGTGCTATCAAAACCCTTAACTCATTTCGTAGCCCATCCTCGAACCACACGCAACACTCATAGTCAGTCGCTATAATCCCTCGAGCGTAACGGCTCAACCGCATAAATTCGGCTTTATATTCTGACACAGACTTACTTCCTTGTACCAAATTCAGGAATGCCTTTCTTTATGTATCCACATAACTGGCCCCAACGTACTTTCCCTGGAATGAATCTTTAAAGAAGTCCCAATTAATGCGGTCTGCGGAAGTACCCTCCTTCACCGTGAGCCACCACTGGTAGGCCTTGTCTCAAAGAAGAGACACGACCCCCTTCAACTTCTCCTCTACAATGAAGTCAAGGTCATCCATTATGCGCTCAGTTGCCACCAACCAATACTCAGCTGTGTTAGGGGCTACGCCAGAAACTCCCCTAAACATCTCTGCTCTGTTGGCTCGGAGTCGTTCAGAGATAAACTTTTGAGCTCCTGAACCCGTGCCTACTCCAGCCACTCTTTCAAGGACCCGCAGCATCGCTTGAGACACTGCATCATCTCTACCTGTTTGGTCCTGAAATTCTCCCTTCACAGCTAGCAGATCCGGCATCTCATTTCCTGACCTGTGGCCAGACCCTACTGGTTCAGACACGGTCATCCTACCCCTACCAAGACCACGCGGCGGACGTCCTCGACCCCTTGTACTTATTCTTTCGATCGACATTTATCTGATTAAGAATTTTATGAATAATTAATTCTTCCCACTTATTAATCGCGAACAATCTTATGTAAAATCATTTCAATAGTAGTTCTTTCGAATTCTATCTATGGGTTTAGTTCTCAAGTCGATACTTTCTAGTTCTAGAGTTCACATTCAATTATACAAATAGCATCCACGAACTTACATTCATCACATAGGGGTATTTGCGTTATTTCACTATCCAGGGGTATTTTCGTAATTTTTACCTACAGGGGTATTTTCGTAATTTTTCAAAATAAGGTGTCTTGGTGATTTTTCAAAATTGGGGTATTTCGATAATTTTGCAAACCAGGGGTATTTTGGTCATTTTGCAAATCAAGGGTAATTTGGTATTTTTTTTACAAATCAGAGGTATTTCGAAAATTTTACAAAACTAGGGGGTATTTTAGTAATTTTGTAAAATAGGGTGGCTGGTCCCTTTCGGTTTTAATTATAAATTTTGGCCCGTCAACAAGTCCTCATGGCTAAGGTGAACAGTCACTACGCACTAGGTAGGATTCCAACGAAGAGGAGGTGAGTCACTAGGACTGCTTAAATACCAAGCTCTCCCTAAATCCAATCCTAGACATGCGTATGCCTATTGCCAACCCTAACACGGCGACTGGTTCATAGGATTTGTATGGATAAATTAAGTCTTATGAAATTTAAGAAGTTGTTTAGGCTAAGCGTATAGTCTATCGAAGTCTATTTAAACTAATCTACGTCCCATACAGCCCATCAAGCCCACATATATACCACACAATGGTTCAGAATACTTACCTGGCGGACTTGGGCCGGAGACGCAGGTGCCATGCTGAGCTAACAAACCTATTATCATTTAAAAAACCAACATGCATGTTTCAAAACCCATATTTAGAAAATGTTTTGAGCCCAAAAACCCCAAAGTTGAGTTTTGAACCGAGCTCTGATACCAATCTGTAGCACCCCAAACCTGGCCCACACACTACAACCGGATCTGGTATGTCACTAAGGAGATTTTATAAAACTTGTGGCACTTTGAAAAACAATTATCGGGTTTAAACATTTATACCGAAAACTTAATAATTTATTAATTCACATAAGATATGAAGTTATAAAATGCCTTGGTGATTTTTAAATAAAACTGAAATTTAATACATGTCTCAGCTTAATTTAAACATAAAATTTAAATGCCTAATAATAAAAACCCAACATAAAACCCCAAAATAAATATAAGTCTAGTGGCCTATGGACTTATTACATTGAAACTTAAAAATCCACTAATTTAACAAATAACTAAATTAAGTAAAGTCCTTTGCTGAGTCTCAATACTCTCTCGCATGGCCACCTTGCGCTTCTCTCCAACCTGGTCTGATGCACTAGGTGCTACCTGAAAGTTTTTAAATAAAAGGTTGAGTCGCGAGACTCAGTGTTCAACCCTCAAGCACCATTAGATTTGGGCCTTAGCCCCACGTAATGTAATAACGAACATAATATATATGAAAATATGCAAAGCCCAACCCAAATCCTAGGTTTCCATCCGCTACACACCACCCTTACCTGCCAGTCACACAATTGGGGATTTCTACAATCAACCCACACCGCTATACACCACTGATGGCAGTCATGCTGCTCATCGTTAGATCATGGCCGTAGCCACTACAACAGGTCACGATAAAAGCCACTACAACAGGTCACGGTAAAAATCGCTACAATAGGTCACGGTAAAAACCACTACAACAGGTCACGGTAAAAACCGTTACAACAGGTCACGACAAAAGCCGCTACAACAGAACACTTCCCTTTTCATCAAACCCAGCCCCATGCAATCACAGAAATTGGCACACTTATCACATATGCCATCTTAACAGGAACATTCACTTAGGAATGACAGGGATCACTAACCTAGTGATTCACTTTTACCCTCCTTGGGTCTCGGCCATTATGCCTGGATTTCGACATTTATCAAAATATAATAGATCTATAAGTATATTTTAACAGGCAATCTAAATAGTGTGGAAGTGTTACACACCTGATATTGCGTAGTCCTATATTCTTAGCCGATATCCTTGCTATCTGGATCTACTACACTTTGTCCATAACCTTGCTCAAAAGCTAGAAAAACACGAAGATTTGGCCTCTCCTACAATCGGCCAAGGGTTCATAAATCCCAAATTTACATGTTAAAAATCAGTAAATCTCCTTACCTTAAGATCCCGAAAGTAACACGATTCGAGTGTTACTGAACTATGACTTAGAGATCTACGCGATTGACTCTTCTTTAGGTATCGAAATGCCACAAAAGAAAAAACACAAGATTAGTCCCTTATAGCCATTCGGCTATGGCCTCCCAAAAGTCAAAAAAGATCGAAAGATTACACAAACCAACATTTACCTCCACAGATGGTTTCGGCTATCCCTTGTAGAAGGATTCGGTAATCACAGAAGAAGATCAAAGCGTAGAAGATTAAAGATCTAGCAATTTCAGCTTTTAAAGAATCCCAAAAAAGATGATCAGGGAGGCCTTAAAGATTTCGGCTGAAGTATTTGAAAGAAAAGGGAAAACGATTAGCAGAGGTTCGGCAACTAATAAGACTTCAGAAGGTTTCGGCTAGAAGGAAAAAAAAAGAGAGTGGAGAAGGAGAATAGAGTGGTGAATTCGGCAGAGAAGAAAAATATGACAAAACTTAGTAAACAAATTTTGGCACACCCTTTATTTTGCCTATACTAAACCGATTCTCTTCCCTTGTAGTTGATTTTCGGCCAACTCTACAACCAAAAGATAGCTCATATCCCTTTCCCTTATCTTAATCTACTAACTCATTCAAAAGAGACTTAATTAACTCCAACTCCTCCCTCCTTTATCAGCATTAATTATCCATATATTAAAACAATAAAACCCCTAAATAATAGCCTTGTTGCCGTCCCCCCTTACTCCCCTTATGAGTGCCGAATTTGGCCCAACTACTTGCGCTTCAAGCGGCCAAAACTTGGCCTCCTCCCTTCGTTGCTACTGACGCTACCCTCTGCTCCATGGTAGTGCCACCTACCTTTGGGCCACAAGCCCATTTTGTCCTTTAAAACACAGATAACTACCTTTAAAATGCTAGAGTGTCTACACAGAAATTTAATCAAGGGCTCAGCCCTCTTCTGAGCCCAATTTGGACCCCTAACCCCCAATTTAATATTTTAAGCATTCAACACCTAAATTGCACAGGCCCAATAATTCGGGATGTTACACGTGCCCAGTTTGATATATGGCTTCGTGCCCAGTTTGATATATGGCCTCGTGCCCAGTTTGATATATGGCTTCGTGCCCAGTTTGATATATGGCTTCGTGTCCAATTTGATATATGGCCTCATGCCCAGTTTGATATATAGCTTAATGCCCAGTTTGGTGTGTTAGCGGGGTGGGTGACTAAAGCTCCCCACAGGTGTGTTGGTTGGTACGGGTGGTGTGTAGCGGATGGAAAACTAGGTTTGGTTGGGAAATTACATAACACATGCATGTTATATATGATATTATGTTATGATTGTAATGGGATTTGGCCCAATAAATGCTTAATTGAATTTTTGGCCCAGTGACAATGGTAAGTGGTTTACACACTTAGTTCTTGTAACTCACCCCCTTCTCTTAACCCTTGTAGGTAATACTCAGTGACGAGGACTTGGAGCCATGGATGTCTTGGTGGAGGCCGTGCTTCGAAAATAACATTTTTGAATATTAGTAAACTACCTTTCCGTTTTATTTGATTACTTTTATTGTTTTCGGGTTTTAAAGTTGTAATAAGGCCTCTAGGATATTTTTATTATTTTCTTAAATTATTTAAAAAGGGAATTTTCTAAAAATTTTAATAATGGTTTCCAAAATCGATTAACAATGGTTTTTATAGCAAACTTTTGCAAATGATTTAACTCGGAAAATTCTTTTTCAAATTATCAACGACATTTTCAAAAGTCACGATTTTAAAAGCTCACTACCTCGGTTTTTGACTCATCAATCAACCTATCAAAAATACTTGTATTTGACCTACGTTTAAGCAATGTTTTCAAATATGTTTTCGCAACCCAAAAGGTTTCTAAAGATAATTATGTTTTCAAGTAGTTAACAATTGCTTAAGTGTTTTGGTTTAAACAAAGAGACTGTAATTCTCAAATAAGTTTTTAACAATCGCAAAGATGATTTAAAAAAAAAAACTTCTTCCATGTGACATGCCAGATTCGGGCCTAACTTCTAGGTCGAGTTTGGGGTGTTATATTTTTTGGTATCAGAGGCCAGTTGCAAAACTCAGCCGTAGTTTGGGTTCAAAAGCATTTTCCAAAGCTGTTTAGAATTTTGATTTATAAATATATGTTCTAAAGGAAGTATGGCACCACAAGTATCTGGCATCAAGTCAAGTAAGTAATTGTTTTCATTTTATGATTATTGTGTTACAAAAATTCTACAAAGTAGAATGCTCTAGAACTGTTAGCTTTAGGAGTTGAAACTATAGAGACTGAGACTCTAGGATGCGGATTTGACTCTCAAAAACAACTTTCCTACTCACACTTCATAAAACATTGGTTAATAAACATTGAATAGTATAATGATTCATAAAACTCTTAACCAGATTATATCGACTTAGTGAACATGAGCGCTAGAAGACGCGGACGCGGTAGACGTGGACATGGTAGAGGCTGAGGTGCTAGGGCTAGATCTTCGGCACCAAGGCATGTGCCTGAAAGGGAGGCGTAGACATCGTTAGTGGCTGAGATAGGATCTCATGATCGAGTTGAGGTTGATGAGCTGACTCAGATAGTTAAGAAAGTATTGGAGGAGGTTAAAGGAATCAGTGAGGCACTTCGAGTTGGGTGCGTAGACTATAAGAAGAAAAGAGATCGTGGTTCTTTAGGGTCGCAGTCTTGTTCTATGAAGCATGTCAAGGCACGTCCAAAATTTCCAACTTGCAATTATTGCAGAAGGCGTCATCCGGGGGAATGCTGGAGAAGGTCAGGAGCATGCTTGAGATGCGGGTATAAGGAGCATAAAGCTCGGGATTGTTACATCACCATCAAGTCAGGTATGTTTGGTTGAACGTGAAGCTTGAATGTAGAAAATTTTAAGTATAAATGGTAGACACCTGTTTGCTTTTGTGGTTAGATGTTTGGTTGTGTGAAAGAGGATTCAAAATTTTGTTAAAAGTACATTGTGGTTTTTAAGATCAGAGTGCCCAGCGAAAGCTTAGTGATGTGATTTAAGCGATACTTTTAGTAGTTGATTGGAAATTTCGAGGATGAAATTTCTTTAAGGAGGGTAGAATTGTAACATCTCGAAATTGGGCTTAGTAAGATTGGGCCCAATGGGCCTTGGGCGTAGGAATGTTTAAAATTCTTAGAACAAGAGAATGGCATTATTGCAAATTGGACTATTAGTTAAATGAATTTGGAAGGTTACGAAGTTTCTATGAAGTCTCGGGCTTAATTGGGCCTTAGGAAAAATTTGGTATTTTAGCACTTTAAGGAGATAGAGTAAGTGACCTTAAGGCTTATAGTAATGAATGAGTAAATGGTTAGCGTAAGATGAGTAATTGGTAAACAGGTTATGGCATTAAGTGATGTACCTTGAGGGAAGAGGTTCAAATCCCATTGTTTGCAAATTTGAGTATTATTTTTTCTTTCCTTCCTTATGTGACGGCCAAGAAGTATTTTTGGTAAGTGTGGACTTCATTATTTTGGTAAGGTGGCTAAAAGAATATGGCAAGGTTAAAATTTGGGAAAAGAATCAAGAGGAATAGGAAAGAAAGGGGGATAAGAGGATAACATCGGGGGAGGTGTTTTGGAAAGTATGGGTGGCCAAACTCTTATCCTAGGGGGGATGCATGTGGATGATTTTGAGGTAGATAGGTGGCTGAAAATTTTACCTTAGCATTTGGTAAGGTCTTGGTTTTGTTTTGGCCAAAAATCCTATTGCAACCTTTGTGTCATCTTCTCTCCTTTTGCTACTTTCTTTGCTGAAATTTTCTAGCACAATAGTGCAATTTTTCTCTTCTCTTGAATTGGTCACATATTCATCTTTTTTCTAATTTCCTTGATAGCCGACATTCTCCATTGCCTTTTGATTGAATTTTTGGTGCTTGTTAGGCCAAAAACCTTTCTCTTTGCACTATTTGGTACTCTCCAAATTTCTTTTGCTTTGTGCCGAATTTACAAGCCATTGGTGAGCACACTTTCTTCATTTCTTCCTTGGGGGCCGAAACCTTAATCCATCTTTCACCATTCTTTTGTTACCGAAATACTCACATTTCTTTTTGGTTCATATTTCTTTTAGTGTTGACCGAAACATTCCAAACACCTTGATACACCTTCTCCTTTCTTTTAATCATTTCTTCTCATTTGTGTTGATATTTACTCCTTTGATCAATCGAGTGATAGTGGAAGGCTAAAACTTTGACTCATTCGTAGCCATTGTACAATTGTTAGAAATCGAAACTAATATCGTTAAGGTAAGGGATTCATCATGGTTCTTTTTGGAGCTTTTTCATTGACCGGTTATTTTGCTTAACGAAATAGTGGTTGTGACTAATCGATTATATTTTTAGGGACTAAATCGCTCGATCTATCCCTCGTAATAAGAGAATCAAATTGTTGGTAAGTGTATAGGTTGTTAATCAATCAAAATAATTGGTTAAAGTGGTAAATTCGGTTTTGGACTAATTGTTAACCGATTCTATCTTTAGGTGCCGCGGGGAATATCGTGTTACAGATTCCGAATAAGGAGTGTAATCCCATACCCTTCCAAATATATGTTTGAAATGGTGAGTAAGTCTCACATCTCTTTGAAATTTTACATGAAATATTTTGTGATTCGGTAGAAATACCAAAGAAAATCGATAACCGGCATCCGTGATCACTCGGACGTGCGTATGCTCTTGTGGTAATCATGTTTTGTAATAAAACAGTTTCGGTTAGAAATAGTAACGTGTATTTGAAAAATCACGAAAAATTAGATAAAAGGAATTACAAAGTGAGTAAGATATCAGATTAAAGCTTACTATGTCTACTTTAATATGGAAGAAATGGAGAAGGAAAAGGAATATTATATTCTGAAATATGTTAATTTTAGTGAGACTGGTTCTGTTCGGGGTATTTTGTTCTATCTTGAAAAAATCGTATAAAATTGTAAAAAGTGAATTATGGGACATAATTTATATGTATGGATTCCTTAGTGAGCCTATTATTAATAAAAACAAGTGGGAGCAGTATATGAAAACTATACAGTGAGATATTTGGATTTTGGGTAAGAGAGGTCAGAATCATTGGACAGTGAAACAAGGAAAACTTTAAGGAATAAACTGTACTAAATGGTTAACGTAAAATTTTGGAAAAATTTTAGTAAGAAGAAATATGAGTCTAGTTTCAAGAAAAATTTACGGATTTAGATTTTGAGATTCCTAACATGAGTTATAGTCAATTTAGTCAGTATGACGCAGATTGACAGTTTCAAACTTTTATGCCCCAAATTAGTAGTTAAGCCTAGATTACGAAATTACCATAATACCCTTAGAGGGTAAATTACCAAAATACCCCTGGGTTGCGAGATTACCGAATTACCCTCGACAGGTAAAATTACAAAAATGCCCTTATGGGTCGAATTACGAAAATGCCCTTATGGGCAGAATTACGGAATTGCCCTCAATGAAATAAATCGATAAAAGTGATATTTGGGCCAATTGTGATATTTGATATATGGGCCAAATGTGATATTTGATATATGTGCCAAATGTGATATTTGCTATATGGGCCAAATGTGATATTTGATATATGGGCCAAATGTGATATTTGCTATATGGGCCAAATGTGATATTTGCTATATGGGCCAATTGTGATATTTGCTATATGGGCCCAATGTGATATTTGATATATGTGCCAAATGTGATATTTGCTGTATGGGCCAAATGTGATTTTTGATATATGGGCCAAATGTGATATTTGATATATGTGCCAAATGTGATATTTGCTATATGGGCCAAATGTGATATTTGATATATGGGCCAAATGTGATATTTGCTATATGGGCCAAAATGTGATATGGGCCAGATTGTTTAAATTTTTATAATGGGCCGTATGTTTGTAATAATTATATGAACGAATTATTGTAAATGAATATGCATACATGATCTGCATGGGTTGGGATATTTAACGAAGAGAAGTTCTGGTAGCTTTGCTACAAAATTCTTATGGCCTCGTGCCCAGTTTGATATATGGCTTCGTGCCCAGTTTGATATATGGCTTCGTGCCCAGTTTGATATATGGCCTCGTGCCCAGTTTGATATATGGCCTCGTGCCCAGTTTGATATATGGCTTCGTGCCCAGTTTGATATATGGCCTCGTGCCCAATTTGATATATGGCTTCGTGCCCAGTTTGATATATGGCTTCGTGCCTAGTTTGACATATGGCCTCGTGCCCAGTTTGATATATGGCTTAATGCCTAGTTTGGTGTGTTGGCGGGGTGGGTGACTAAAGCTCCCCACAGGTGTTGTTGGTTGGTACGGGTGGTATGTAGCGGATGGAAAACTAGGTTTGGTTGGGAAATTGCATAACACATGCATGTTATATATGATATTATGTTATGATTGTAATGGGCTTTGGCCCAATAAATGCTTAATTGAATTTTTGGCCCAGTGACAATGGTAAGTGATTTACACACTGAGTTCTTGTAACTCACCCCCTTCTCTTAACCCTTGTAGCTAATATTCAATGACGAGGACTTGGAGCCATGGATGACTTGGTGGAGGCCATGCTTCGGAAATAATATTTTTGAATATTAGTAAACTACATTTTCGTTTTATTTGATTACTTTTATTATTTTCGGGTTTTAAAGTTGTAATAAGGCGTCTAGGATATTTTTATTATTTTCTTAAATTGTTTAAAAAGGGAATTTTCTAAAAATTTTAATAATGGTTTCCAAAATCGATTAACAATGGTTTTTATAGCAAACTTTTACAAATGATTTAACTCAGAAAATTCTTTTTCAAATTATCAACGATATTTTCAAAAGTCACGGTTTTAAAAGCTCACTACCTCGATTTTCGACTCATCAATCAACCTATCAAAAATACTTGTATTTTACCTACGTTTCCACAATGTTTTCAAATATGTTTTCGCAACCCAAAAGGTTTCTAAAGATAATTACGTTTTCAAGTAGTTAACAATTGCTTAAGTGTTTTGGTTTAAACAAAGAGACTGTAATTCTCAAATAAGTTTTTAACAATCGCAAAGATGATTTTAAAAAAAAAAAACTTCTTCCATGTGACATGCCAGATTCGGGCCTAACTTCTAGGCCGAGTTTAGGGTGTTACACAGATCTTGTAAAATATTAACACAATTATTGATATAATTAACACCATTAATGGTGTAGGGTGTAAGGTGTAGGAGTCACTATTTTAATGTTTAGGGATTATATGGTTGAAGGGTTGTGGTTTAATGTTTAAGGGTTAATGGTTAATGGTTAGAGGTTCAAAGGTTAAAGTTTATGGGTTTAGGGTTTAAGGACTATTGATATAGGGGTAGGCGTTATGGGTTTTAGGGTTTAAGGTTTAGAGTTTAGGGTACTTTATGGTTTAGGGTAATTAGTGTCTATTAATTTATATATTAAATAATTTATATATTTTAATATATTAAAATTATGATTATAGTTTAAATTATTTAATAGATAAACTTTATATATATTAAATGGTTTAGGATTTAAGGTTTACTTGAGATTTGTTAAATGATGAAATTATTTGAAAAATTAAAAATAAAGAAAAAGTAAAACGAATATAATAAAAGTTTATAAAAATAAAAAATGAAATACATGTAAATTGTCATATAAGTTGTTATGTTTAAAAACTTAAAAGTTTTAGTCGTCATTATTTCCATTTACAAAATAACAGTTCAACTTAGTTTTTCCTAAATTAATAATTTAAATTAAATTATTTAAAAATTGAGGTGAACATTAACTAAAATAAAATAAGTATTAAAATGAAAATATTATACAAATTTAAATACATTACCCTTACTCGCCGACTAATGTATGTATATTACAAATACAAATATTGAAGTACATAATAATATTAATAGTAATTATTTTTAAATATCATAGTTTATTCATGACTATGTTATATTTAATTTTTATTTGTTGATAGTTACAATAATAATCATATAATATTTTTTCACATACAAATAAAAATAATCCAATAACAATTAAAATAATAAAAGGCACAAAGAGAGAGCAATACGGCGCTGTTTTATGTTGAATTTTTAGTGGCGTTTTTAAAAAAACGCCGCAACAAAATATTATCTGTTTAAATGACATTGTTTTATATGTGTTATTAGTGGCGCTTTTTACAAAACGCCACAAAAAAATATATTAAGCGACTGCAAAATGGCGGCGTTTCGTCTAAATGCGGTGAATGTATCAAGTGTGCAAACGAACGACGTCATTTTGTATTATGTTTTTAGTGGCGTTTTTTATGAAAACGCCGCAAAGAAGTTGTCATTAGTGGCGTTTTATCAAAAGCGCCACAAATTTTGGCTCACATAACTTAAACGACTTCATTTTTTTAGCACCCAAATTTCCCCAAAGTCATAGTCCCCTGATTTTTTCAACCAAGTTCCTAAAATTTTCTAGCCCTAATTTCCTAATTTCCCTCAAGCTCTTCTTCCCCAATTTCATGATTGAATTTTTGAGAAATTTTTGGTGCCTACTGTTTTGCTACTTTACAAAAAGGAGAACATAGTTATATATGTTTGTTATTTTGTTCTCTCCATCTTCCCCAAAAAGTCCGAGACTCTAGAGGAGAAACCTTCATGTTCAAAATTTCTCTTCCTTGACCGTGAGAAGGCAAATCGGTGGTGAAAGGTAGGGGAAACCTTCATGTTTTTTGTTCTTATTCTTTCTGTTTTAGGGTTTAGATATTGATTTAGATTTCAAAAATTTGTTAGACCTTACAGTTTTTTGGTACAAAATGTTTTTCTCACACTTTATCATGGATAATTGCCTTCTTAATTTTCCCCAACCTGCTGCATTTTTGTAATTGTTTACTATACCATCCATGCTCTCAAATGCTAGTTAGACCGAGTGATGTTCAATGTAGTGTATGTGCGTGTTCTATCAGATACCTTATACCATCAATGTTCTCAAATGCTAGTTAGGCCAGCTAATGTGCAATGCAGTATGTATGTAACACCCCAAACCCGGCCTAAACATTACGACCGGATCTGGCATGTCACATGAAAGGAATGTCTAAAAACTGTGTGTTCGTTAAAAAGTTCGTGTTTGTTATATTTGTTGTGAAAAATCGAGTGTAAGTAATTTTGAAAAAGAAACGGTTTATTAACATTTTAGGAAAATCCCGTATTAAACATTTAATAACAAGCAGTAACCAAATTAAAAGCTAAAACCAAATAAAATACCAAGGCCTTATTACATTGCAAAATCCCAAAATTAGAAAGTAATTTTAAATAGAAACTGAAAGTTTACGAGAAAGCGATGCATGGCCACCACAGAGTCCACCTCGCTCTAAGTCCTCAAACTAGGATTACCCAAACATTTAAAAGAGGGGTGAGTTTACGAAAACTCAGTGTGTACAACCCCAATAGTAAGAACTTGTATCAACCCATACAAATACAACATATTAAGCATGTATGCAATGCAACCCACCCAACCTAAGTATCCAACCTCTACACACCACCGTATTCGCCAAATCACACCGTGGGATTACTAAATTGACCTCCATCCGCTACACACCATCGAAGGCGATCATTGCAATCAAGCGCACATCGCCCTTATAATTGTGGCATAGCCACCAGATAATGTGATAGAGTCACCAGATTCATAATATGTGACATAGATCACCAGATAATGTGGTAAAAACCACCAGAACACTTCCCCTTTATCATTATCACCCATATACCCATGCAACATACATAATATTACAATTCGTGTATGTTGTATGACATGTATACAATCATATATCAAATAACGTATGAAACGAATTACCATCATAATCAGAATAATAATATACAACATAATCAATCTAACCAACCTCTAAGGGTATAACAGTAATTTTACCTACCAAGGGTATTTTTGTAATTTACCCACCAAGGGTATTTTCATAATTTACCCACCAAGGGTATTTTCGTAATTTACCCACTAAGGGTATTTTCATAATTTACCCACCAAGGGTATTTTCGTAATTTCGCACCTACAATGGCCCTCCCGGAGGTCTAATGTTACCCTGAGCGACTCGGCTACCATTTTCGGTCGTCACCAGACTATTGGGCCTAAAACTCGATTTTGGCCCATTCGAGCCCACACGCTCGTGTGGCCCACCTAACACAAATCTAGCCACGTATATAGGTTCCACCTAGACTAGTTCACTATATGCTATATCATCATACAATTTATTTCAATTGGCCTCACAGGCCCATTGGGCCCATTTCAGCCCATCGCGGCCCAAGTAGCCACATTCCACAAGAATACTACTGATGGCCTCAACTATCGCGTCGAAGCCCCACACGTGCGCTCGCACGCTCGTGTGGCTACTAATGCCGTGACTGGCACTTCGGCATTTGCCGCTCTACAACTAGAGTAGAGAGAGTTACACACTTGATAGGACTCTGGTGCTAAACCGTGCTGCGACCACTCCTGTGCCCAACGCCCACCAAGGTATGTTAACCCTCCTCCTGGTATGCTCTTTATATAGCTAGCTCTTCACCTTCATTCCTTGTATCTTTCGATGTGGGATCCTTTCATCAGTAGAGTTTAAATTCAACTGAAACTCTTACCGTCAATCCATAAAATAAATACTCCCTTGCTCCTCATGAGATTCGAACCCAAGCTCTCCCATCAGCCAATTCATGCCACTTGCCACTTTACCAACTAGCTCCTTGTGTCTTAAACCATGCGCAACTAAATATAACCCTATGGCCAAGGTCTAAATTTATTTAATAAAAAATAATCTAAAAGGAATGCAAACGCTACAACTAGAACCTTGGACCTCCTTCCTTCCTTGTGGCGTCATTCCCTTGTCCTTAAGTGGCATCACTTGGCCACTACACCACACACTCCACTTGTGTCATTTTTCTCCATATTTTATTCTTAAGGCCTACTTTCCAACTTCCAGGGTTTTTTTCACCTAAAACCAAAATTTCCCCAAAGCCAATATTTGATCCCGAGACTTCATAGAAGCCCTTTAACCTTCAAAAATCACTCATCTAAAAGGTCCAACTTGCACTTAAGCCGATCTCCTGTTCTCCAAAAATTTTTAAATGCTACTATGCCTAAGGCCCATTGGGCTCAATCCTACTAGGCCCAATTTCAGGATGTTACAATGTACGTATGTATGTATATTTATCATACATGTTTTCTCAGAGTCTTCACATTATAATCCTGAAATTTAATAGTGATAAAAATAAATGCTTGTGAAGCAGAGATGAAAACAAGAGCAGGTTTAAGAATTATTTGGGACATTGAGACCTACTGTAAGGAGCCCAGTTGCTCAACTTGCTGCTTCTGAGTCCTGAAAAACCAAGTTTGAAAGTTAAAATTGGAGATTTTGGTAACGTAGTAATTAGATTTGCACAGAAGGGTTCAAGAATAAGTGTAGTTTTTAATGAAAAATTTAGAGTCTTACACAATAAGTTCAATAGGTTTTCTGTTCTAATCACACCGATAATACATATTGTTCTAAAAATCTATAGTAGTATAAAAATACATTATAATTATAACGTGATTTATAATTACACCAACGCATATTCAAATATGGATACCAAATATGACCATCCAATATTCCTCTGAATACATGAAAGAACTTGAAAAAAATTGTACATACACATATTGGGCATATTTGCTAATTTTAAAACAACATGTCCAATTCTTTTTTGAACTGTTCTTTATTTCTTAGGTTGGCTACACCAAAAAGCAAAAGGAAAAGCATTTTCGAGGTGTCATCGTGTTAGAGGTAAGAATACATTTCTGTACCTTTTAATTTTGAGGTCTAAAAATGTTGTTAATTGAGGTGTTTAAAATGCTGCAAATTATTTGAATTATTAACAGAGACAAAGGCGATATAATTTAAAAATTTATAGACAAAGGCCCGAAGAAACACTATCATCAAAACAAAGGAAAAGCCAAAAAGGTATGAGTTTGTCATTATTTTATTCCCTCTTAAATTTATTCTAGTTAGTTTGAATCGAGTTACTTATTAAATTGGTTATTATATTTGGTGCTTATAATAATTGTTTCTATTATAATAATTGTTTATATCTATTTACATTATACTTGCTTTGACATATATTTGTATTTACTTGTGAATGTATTCGGCTTTTTATACGAGATGAAGTAATTTGATTGCTTTTACCGTTAGATCATCATGGTTATATTAAATACATTATATCTTATTCAAGGGTAAAATAGTTGAAATGTTTTTTTTTTGTAAGTTATGCTTACTTTATTTTACATATTTGTCATCCAGGTTTTACGCCTTCATATCTCTCATTATCGCAATCCGGTTTTCTTAGCTTCAATCCATACTATCTCAGGTAAGAAAGTTGTACTTCCTTTCTTTATTTGAGTATGTGTCAATAAACCAAGCTTGTTGGTGTTTCAAAATCTTAGCCACCGAAGTTGTATAGGGATTCAGGAGAAGAGTGTTACTTACACTAAGATAATTTATGTATTTTCTATCCTCTGTGATTTATCTCTATGGGATCATTGAGTTTGACTTATTTATGTTATTCAGATTTAAGTGTGAGAGTTAGAAACTGATACATTGAATATGGATTAGAAATAGGTGTTAGTTGACTTACTAATTATGATCTAAACTTGAAAAGGAAATCTCTTTGTATTCAAACTCAATTTCATCGATTTGAATTCGAAACAATTTGAATCTGTAGTGATTTGAAATAACTTGAAATGATTTGGAGACATAATAACGTTTGATATGTCCTTCCCATGAATTTGATTGCCATCTTATGCTTCATTGTTATAAAATACTGTAAGGGATGATACCTAGGTTGGACATAAATTGCTTCAAATATGTGAGTTTATGCCCATTTATCTGCCTCATCTGTGAATTAGATTCTATTATGATAGTATATGGTCGAGGAATGTTTTATGGAAGAACTGGAATAAAGGTCCTAAACAGGCATATAATGCGTAAGGGTAGCAGCTTCTTGATTTCCTTTGCTCATCTATGATCTTATTAAGAGTTTCAAGCTGTTGATACTTAAGCTGGTATTTCTTGAGACAAATGATTTCAACTGCTATGACTAAGTTTATATCTAATTTGATGCAGGTTGCACTATTGGGTGGAGTTCTATTCAGGTAAATACTGTTAAAATTGAATATTGACAAATTCAATATTTGAAGAAGATTGTTTGCAGCTTGGGTATTACTCAAATTGATTTTTAGCCAAAATATAAATCAGGTTTCATATCTAATACTTATCCTGTTATTTTATTAAAATATATTACTTATAGAAATTTTGATTTTTTTCTCATTCTTATATTGTTTTACTTTTAAATCTTAGTGAGCTTGTACCATTTACCGGCCCTTGAAGGTTTCTTGATATCAACACATTGTTTCGTTTTCAACTTATTACCCAATTTTCTTCTTATGTTTCTCCCCGCCACTATCTCATGACTTTTAATGGCTACCCACAGGCTATGCTATACCACTTGTTGATAGAATTGTTGCTGAAAACCGATTTAGTCTTCGACTCTATAGGCCTTCTACATTAGCACATAAGTATCTTTGGCTGGTTTAATTTGTAATTAGGCATGTCCATGTTGACATTGCCAAATCGAGAAGTAGGTAAGTGTGCTTTTCAGACCTTACTTATCTTCATCGCTAGCCATTGGCATGTGCCTTTCGATCTTATTTTTTATTAAACATTTATAATAAGATTATTAAAAAAATTCACCATCAATCCAAACAAAATTAAAATTTCATGCTTGGGATAAAATTTTGTATTACATTCTGCTACTGAAATTTTTTAATATTTTATTTAATATTGGATCCATATTGAAAATGGGTACATTCTGCCACTCATTTTTCCTTAAATCTCATTGGTACATTCTGCCACTCATTTTTCTCAAAGCTTTATTACTACCTATATCGACCCTTTATTTAGTTTCAGTCATTTTTTTTTTGTTTAATAGTATGTTACTTAATCTTAAAATACGAATCATTTTTCCTGAAATCTTGTTCCGCTACTAGTTTTCATGTTTCTCTGACTCTTGAAGTACCCTTGTCTGACACATAAATACAGGGATATGACCTATAATGATCTTCTAAATACATGGAAAAACTTAGAAAATCTAACCCGAGACATTGTTCAATGCTGTTGTTTGTCCTTTTGGCATTTCTCCAATATAAGCTTTCATTCTAATTCAACTGCCTCCTTTGCAGGTTTTATATAGTAACTGAAGCTTACGTTCTAAATAATTGACAAAAAGCTGTAATTACTTGGTAAGTATCAAACACATTGAACTGTTAAAAAATGATTTTACACCATTTTACACCTTTTAATTTATCATTGTCCTATTCATGATTTATATTGTAAGTGAGTTTTATTAATGGAGTATATAAAAGCGAGTTTGTTCCCCAGTTTAAGCTTATTGTCCTCGGTCGCATATAATTTTGATATAATGTTGTTCAACTAATTCGTACCAATTTGCAGCCTCTGTTTCTTGGTGAGAGTGGAGTAGAGCAGCTTCTTGAAATTATTAAGGTACGTTTTAGTTCAAAATTCTGATTAGTAACAATTATATCATGATGAATTTGTCCAAATTGCTGTCCAAATTGATGTTTATTATCCTGCTTGGTTGGTGTATATGCTGTTTATTATTTTGCTGTCAAAAAAAAGATTCAAAGTATATAGGCTGGAAACCTAACGGGTTACCTTATATCTCATTGTAAGATATAATGGATCCTCCCCAGGTGTAACAATGCCACGTATGATGAATCTTAAAAAATTTCTATCCAAATTGTTGTTTATTATTAATAATGTTTGAACAACATCCAAAAAGGGGATGGGTAGTTGTTGGGAAACATTGGTAGAGTAAGAGACGGTTTAATCATGCCGCTTAGATTTTTGACAAGCTCCCATGTATTATTTTTTAAAATTTAAGGTACGGTACGATATAAAAATAACATGAATTAAATATAAAAGTTAATTGTTAAAATATGTTATAATTTTTTATATTTTTAAAATTTTAAATTTAATTATTGTACTTTTTTGTTAAATTTATTGTTGTTAAATTTAAAATGTAAAAATTACGTTTGTGATTAACTTTAATTTAACAAATAATAATAATAATAATTAGACCTAAATTTTAAAATTTGTAAAATAAAATGACCAAACTCATGCATATAAGATGATAGAAATGAAAATTTGTTAAAAGGTATGCATATAAAATATAGAAATAAATTATTTATTTATTTATTTTTAATTAAAAATTCTAACATATAATACAATAATTTCCATACTATTTTTCCCATAATTGTACTAAAAATGATAATACAAAGATGAATTTTGTAAGTAAAGATAAGAGATTAACATAAATTTCATATTTTAATAAATATTTTCAAATATATGCACGTGTCACTATATATATTATATATTATATTAAAGAATTCATCATTTTTTTACTTTATCTTCCCTAATAATAACCTATGGTGTAATGATTTAATTAATCTCCTCACGAGTAGTGGGCTAATAATAGAAGCGACTTTTCAATAAAATGTATTTAATTGTATTTATTTTTAATAAATGTTTTATAAATTAAAAAACAATTTATTTTTTAAAAGAATACTTACATTTATATGGCTTTTTGGTTTATTACTAATTACTAATTACTAATTTTTATATTAATAATGTTTGATTTTAATATTTAATATTTTGAATGTTTTCCAAACTTATAAATATTTTGTTATCAATATAATAATAATATTGATCATTATTTAAATATTTTTAATATAAAAATATTTTTTAAAAAAAGTAATTTAAAAACTTTTAAAATGGAAATTTATTTTTGTTACTCATTAATTACTTTGTTAAGTTATTTTTTATTTCTTTTTCATTATTTAAAAATACAATGTAATGCATGCCATATATGTTCACACATCAACTGATTCTCGATTTGAAATTTTAATTTAAATTGAATCGAGTTTAGATAAATTATTTTATTTTTAATTTATTTTTAATTTATTTTTAATTTAAGTATAAATAAATAATTTAAAAATATTTAAATTGTAATTATAAAAATTTGGCTGCGTCATTCTCGAGGGTCTCCGTCAACATTAAACGGCCGTTAATCCTCGAACCTATAAAAACATATTAAAACATAAATTCCTCATTCATTTTATTATGCTACCCATATTATGTTTTTTCACATAATATACATAACTTACATAACTCACATAACATACATAACATACATAAATTACATAACTTACATAATACATAATACATAGGTTAAAGATCAAATTTCATAGCTTTCATCAAATTATGTAACTTACATAATACATAACTTACATAATTTTAAGATCAAACTTCATAACTTACATAATTTACATAACTTACATAATACTTGTATAGATAAACAACTTACCAGTGTAATTTACTGTCAACTTTAGACTTCAACAAGTACGAAATGGATAGAACTTGGATGAATTTGTCAAGGGTAAGAAACGGCTATCGATATGGAGTAGAAACTTTTCTAAATTTTGCATTTCAAAATGCAAGCCAAGAGAATATGATTCTTTGCCCGTGTAACAAGTGTTGCAATATCAATTGGCATTATCGTGAAGTTGTCTACTAACATCTAGTTGTTGATGGCTTTGTTCGGAGGTATAAAAAATAGATTTTCCATGGAGAGTGTACATCTAGTGGAGCCTCTTCATCGATGAATCTGGGTTATCCTTATAATGCTTACAATCAGAATGTTAGAGAAGATGACATGGATGGCATGTTGCGGGATGCATTTAATATGCGGTTTGCAATCATTTCCACCTGACTTGGGTGCAACCGATGATTATAATTTTGGTGGAAATACTTTCACCGAAAGGGGAAGAAGTGTACCTGATGATCAGCCAAATGAAGAAGCGGCGAAGTTCTACACGTTACTTGGTGAAATGAATGAAGAACTGTATGAGGGATCTAAATTTTCAAAACTGTCTTTCTGTGTTCGTCTTTTTCACTTAAAATGTTTGGGAGGGTGGATCGAAAACTCTTTAACAATGTTGTTAGAGTTTTTGAGAGAAATGTTCCCGTTTGCGAAAATCTCTCAATCTTCCAAAGACATGAAGAAACTGATCAAAGATTTGGGCCTTGGCTAAAACAAAATTCATAGCTGCCCAAATGACTGCATGTTGTATTGGGGCGACCAAAAAAACCAACAGTGCTATCATGTATACGGTCAATCCCATTGGATGAATAGAAATACAGAGGATGGTAATAAGGATGAAAATGATACACAGTCAAGGAAGCAGCCAATTAAGATTTTGCGGTATTTTCCACTAATACCAAAGCTTCAAAGGCTTTTCATGTTGTCGAAGACAGCCGAGTCAATGACGTGGCACCATGATGGACGAACCGATGATGGATTGTTAAGGCATCCTGTAGATTCTTTAGCTTGGAAATCATTTGACTCCAAATTTCCAAGCTTTGCAAGCAATCTTCAGAGTGTGAGGCTAGGGCTAGCATCTGATGGATTTAACCCTTACAAAATCATAAGCACTGCGTACAGTACTTAGCCTATGGTGCTTGTTCTTTACAATTTGCCTCCATGGGTTTGCATAAAACAATTATCCTTTATCTTATCTATGATTATCCCTAGAGAGAAAGGTCCTGGAAATGATATTGACATATATTTGCAGCCATTTATTGAAGAGTTAAAACAATTATGGGCTGGTGTTGAGACATACGATGTACTGAGAAAGGAGAACTTCAATTTACGTGCCGCTTTGATATGGACTATTAATGACTTCCTGGCCTATGCCAATTTATCTGGTTGGAGTACCAAGGGACGTTATGCTTTTCCTTGTTATGCTACGCAAACATGTTCGCAATGGTTATATAATGGGAAGTTCTCTTACATGGGGCATCGTCGGTGGTTACCAAAAGATCATAGATTTAGATTTCAGAGTACTCAGTTTGACAGTACTGAAGAGTTCAAAGAAGCTCTTTCCCAAACCGGTGGATCTAAAATATTGTTCATGTTGAAATATATGAATTTCATTTATGGGAAGATGAATCAACCGCCCAACACGTAAAGAAATAGAAGATCAAGGGATGAATCTGATGATGAATCAGATGAAGAGGATGATCCTAATGAGGCAGACTTGTGGAAAAAAAAGAAGTATATTGTTGAGTTGCCTTATTAGGAGCATCAGATTTTACTACATAATCTTGATGTCATGCACCTTGAGAAAAATGTCTGCGAGAACATCATTGGGACTATTTTGAATGTCGATGGAAAATCGAAAGACAATCTTCAGAGTCAACTTGATTTAGTCCACATGGGAATTCGGTGTGAGCTTCATCCCCAAGCACTTCCGAATATGAAATATCAGTTGCTGCCTGTTATTTTCTTAATGTCAAAGACGGAGAAAGAAGTGTTCTGTATGGTGTTGAAGGATATAAAAGTCCTGGATGCGTATGCATCAAATATATCTCGATGTATGAGTCTTAAAGATTGAAGACTATATGGCTTAAAATCGCATGACTATCACATCTTGATGCAAGACTTACTGCCAGTATCTATACAGTGTTGTATGTCGAAAAAGGTGACGTCTTGTGTAATTGAACTGTCCAATATAATGAAAGGCATTTGTGGCAAAGTTTTGGATGTTCAAGAACTCAAGACACTATAAGATCGAGCCGCATTGACTTTATGCAATCTGGAGAAGATCTTCCCGCCTTCCTTCTTCACTATTATGGTGCACTTGTTAATTCATCTCCCTCGTGAAGCAATACTTGGTGGACCCATTTTCTATTGATGGATGTATCCCATAGAAAGGTCTTACTTTATTTGCAAATTATTCCTCCATTCACCTCAATGCCTTTAGTTGCAACTTTTATTAATATTGTATATCGTGTTTAGGTTTTTATCCAAATTGAAGTCTTACTACCGTAATGACGTTATCCAGAAGAATCAATTGCCGAAGTTTACTGGGCAAAGAAACGTATGACTTTCTATTCAAGGTATTTGGAAGATGTTGAAACAAGAATGAACAGACCAAGTAGAAATTCTGGGCTTATAGATCATAACTTGGCCGAAAATTATTTATTTCAAAGTTTTGGAGAACCGATCAGCAAAGTCAAAATTGCAGAATTAGACGATAGATCGTGGGTCCAAGTACATCGATACGTTCTTTTCATCATGATTCAATGGAACCATTACACAAGTAAGGTCTAGAATTTGATAAATATTCATCAATTATAATTTGTTTGTCTTCTAACAAAGTAAACCTTTTTTTAACATAGTGAGTACAAACAAATATTGAGAGCTCGTTCACGGTCTCGAAGATTACATCTATGAGAAATTAATAAGTTGTTCACAGAATCATTTCATGAATGGTTAAGCCAAACGATATGCAATTGAAGTTATCATTGACAAGTAATAATGTTTTCTCATAACATTTATAATTACTCAATTTACTTTCGATTCAATAGGTTTGGAGTCGGAATGAAGTAAATGATGAAGTTAAATGGATTTCACAAGGTCAAAATAGAATAGTGAAAAGATATACTGGTTCCTCATCAATAGATACATATTTCATACAAGGTATCGCGAGAGATTGAGGAGAACCCAAAATTGTGGAATTGTTGTTAATTCTTCACTTACAAGTTATGCTAGTGCTAGGGACTGTAATCCTGTCGAGGGGAATCTGGAGTATTACGAACTTCTTTCTGACATAATTGAGTTGAATTATTACGGCAAATGGAAAGTTGTCTTATTTCGAGGTGATTAGGCTGATGTGAATACGGCTCGCGGAATTAAAAACAATCAATATGGTTTTATAATGGTGAATTTCTCTCGATTGATTTACACTGGAGAACAACTGATAGACGAGCCGTATGTATTTTCTTCTCAAGTGAAACAAGTTTTTTTACTCGAAAGATCCAACAGATGAGGGTTGGTATGTTATACTTCGAAACACCCCTAAAGACTTGTTCGACATGGGCAATGGAAGTAGAGATGACATCGTCGAAAGATCAGAAACTTTGCCTTTTCCAGAACAAAACTTAGATGAAAATAACCCTAGTACTAGTACACAATTTCAATGGGTTCGTTAGGATGTGGACGTAGATATTTACGAATTATGATGTAGTAAGATTTTACGATTTTTTATTTATATGTGATATTATAATTTTAATCTTGATCATTTTATATAATATAACTATTTTATATGTAACATTATTGTTGTTATTTGTTACTAAAATTCTAACTATTTTATGTGTATTGCAGGAAAAATGAGTGGAAGTAGATTACGAGATTTAAATATTGTACAGAATACTGTAAATTCAGAAGAGGGAAATAGTGAATAGCAAACTGTTGCTGGATCCTCGAGTGTGCCTGACATAGATGATGAGCCTGCAGAATTACAAAGTAATGTTAAGTTTATTTTACATGCATGTTGACTTTCATTATTGATTCATTTTTCAATTTTAATATAATAATAATATATCATTGTTCAGCTGAGAATGGTGGGACGCGCAGAGGCCGCAGACGTACGCTGCTTAGAGATTTATACTAATTAAATCCTGTCGAGCGTGTGAAATAAGGAGAAACAGTCATGGCCAGCCTGTTGGCCTTGAAGCTCGACTTCTAACAGGCTATTTGGGCATTATTGCACGAAATGCAAATATGTTGCCCATCAATTACGAGTCATGGCATCACATGCCTGACGGAAACAAAAATCAAGCTCTCAAGAATATTAAGGTAGCAAAACGTGAATGTAATTTATAATACTTTGGTTGAAGTTTCATTTATATTTACTTTCTAAACTTATGTTTTTTTAGGAGAGATTTGATTTGGAGGTCTCCGGTGACTATATAAAGAAGACATTGGGAAAAATGGAGAGACCATAAAAGCACATTGAAAAAAGTATATTTTAAGAAAGACATAAGCCTCGAGGATAAATTACGAAATGTCCCGCCGGGAATGTTGAGGTATCAATGGAAAGATGTGGTTAGATTTTGGAACTCAAAGAAAGGAGAGGTATTATCTAGTTCTAAACTCTTATAAATTTTTCGGTTTATAGTATTTACCATATATGTAATAATAATTTCATTATGTAGGACCGTGAGCGTGTTGGAGCGAAGGCGGTGAAACAAAAATTCACGCATTACAGCGAGGTTAGAAGTTTTGCTTCTATAGCTAAGGCCAAGGTATTATAATTTATTAATTCTGCCAAATATTAATGACTTTATACTATTAAATTATATTTTTACTACTGCATTGTAGGAAGCCTCATCTGGTCAAAAAGTTGGACGCGTTCAGCTTTTTGACATTACGCATAAGAAGAAGGATGGGTCTCCGATGACATCCGAAGTTGGAGAGATTATGGTATATTTACTTAAAATAATTTGATTTATTATAAAAATTTATAATTTTTAATTATAATACTTTAATTCTTCATTAGTAGTTTTAAATTAATAATGTTAAGTTATGTTGCATTCTTTCTTATTGTATATTTCATTTCTAACTCTTTAATTGATTTATTAGGAGAAACCAAAAGAGAAGAAGGCAGAGTATGAAGTGGTTGCTTCGACTAATAGTTCTGTTAATCTTGAGGATATCAATAACAGAATTATTACTAATGTTTTGGGTCCTGAAAGGTATGGTCGGAATTTTTATGCTACATTTGCTTTTTTTGGCTGGAATTATATGCTACATTTGCTATTTTTTATTACTGATGTTTTGGGTCCTAAAAGGTATGGCCGGGTTTGATTTCAAGGATCTGGTGTTACCCCGACCCAATATTTTGGTTTCGACTCCCAACAATACATGCCTTCCGGAAGTCAATCTCGAGCTGAAGTTCAGAGGTTGAAAGACCAGATAGCTGAGATGCAAGCGAGCACGGTTGAGAAAATTTCTCAACTTAGAGCGGAGGTAGCAGCGAGGGAGGCAGAGGCAGCAGCGAGGGAGGCAGAGCAGAACAGAAAGGATGATGAACTCCAACTACAGCTTCAGACTATGATGAAGATGTTCCAGCAATCGTAGAGGCCGCCATCTTAGACATTTATTTTCTTATTCTAAGATCATTTTTAACATTGTTACATTTAACATTATTGTAAGAATTCATTTATTAATTTATATCATATATCTTTTATTGAATTTGAAGTGTCATTTAGAATTAATACTTTTGGTGAGATTTTTATGGTACATTTGCTATTTTTTGGCTGGAAATATATGCTACATTTGTTGTTTTTGGTTGGGTTTAATCAGGAAAGGTATGATATTGGAAAAATTGTGTATTGCAAATCTGTACAAATTAGCGGCATTTGTGGGAAAAGCGCCGCTAAAAGTCATGACCTGTAGTGACGTTTGTAGGAAAAGCGCCGCTAAAGGTCATGACCTTTAGCGACGTTTGTGGGAAAAGTGCCACTAAAGGTCATGACCTTTAGCGACGTTTGTGGGAAAAGCGCTGCTAAAGGTCATGACCTTTAGCGGTGTTAGTCGGAAAAGCGCCGCTAAAAGTTATGACCTTTAGCGGCATTTTTTTCTCATATACGCCGCTAAAGTTTACGGCGTTTGTTTTCGCGGCGTTTTCTGCGGCGCTTTTGAAAGCGCCGCAAATACTATTAGTGGCGCTTATAAACGCCGCTAAAAGCCTAAAAAACGCCGCTAAAAGTCTGTTTTGGTGTAGTATTTCAGAGAAAATTCAGAAGAATAATATCACGCATACTCAGTAGAAACAATAGTGATAAAGACAATATAATTTGCACATTCACAATTTAGGGCTTCAATCAGTAGAAGTAGAAAATAACATTACATGAACCTTATCATCAAATCTTATATCAATCATGATAAATTAGAAAGCCCAAGTATGATAGAGCAATATCACTCATGAATTAACCAAAGTTGCAATAATTTTCGTCTATTACCATGTTTAACCAACCTTTCCATATAATGATTATAGCATCCGAATATAAATAGTTACATATATCTCTAAGATTAACAGTACACATAAAATACCCATATAAAATACCCATAAGAGACTGCTATAATATACCCGACTATAAAAGCTGTATTCATTTTTTTTTTTTTTTGCAATTTCATCATTAATCCATTAACATATATAGTCATCAATAATCTCACATCATTCAGTTTACTCAAGAAGCTTATTCGGAAGAAATTTTCAGTTAACCCATTCCGTAGATACCACATTTGTAACAGTCTGGTTTAGACCCTAGTCGGAATAGTGGTTTCGGGACCACAGATCCTAGTTAGAAAAATATTTTAATATTATTTTCCGTTCTTATAATATGCGAATTGACATGTGTGAGATTTTTGTATTTTAATTAGATCGTTTGTGTGTTTAATTTACAAAAAGGACTTAATCACATTAAATGTAAAAGTTGTCTATTAATGTGTAAGTGTTGAATTGCTATTGTTTTTATAATGAGGGTCCATAAAATGAAATTTTAACATTTATAAGTGTGATGGACGGTAGTAGACATTAAGTATAAGGTTTATATATTATTTTACAATGGTTAAAATAGTAATTTATATGTTAATATAAGATTAAATATAATAAAACATAAACATTATGCATTACTTCATCTTTTATGACCGAATAAGAGAAAAAGAATAGGGTTTAGAAGCTTTGAAGCATTTGACCAACATTTAGCTTGATTAAAGGTTCGTTTTGTTTCGGTTTTTGACAATTTTTATGTTTTTGTGATCGTTGTTTCGAGTACTACAAAGCTCATGTTTTAATTTTAGAATTTGATGATGATTTTGTGTTTTTCCATTGATGATAGCTTGTGGTTTTTGTTTTTTGAAGATGGAAAATAAAAGATAAGTGATAGATTGATATGTTTTGTCTTTGGATTTTTGATGAATTTGAGTAATTTGGGCTAAATTGTGAAAATAATATTTTGAATGACTAAAATGTGAAATAAATGAAATGTGTGGACTTAGATGAACTATAGGAAGATTCAGCCAAGCATAGTGTGGTTAAATTTTGAATATTTTGTGTTTTGTGAAATAAGGATTAAAATGTAAAAGTGTGAAATTTAAGGGCTAATGTGTAAAAAGGCCTAATTATGTGTTTGTGGATTAAATTAAATGAATATGTGATCAAAATTAGTTAAATTTGAATTTATTTAGATCAAGAATGAAAGAAAACGGAATTAGATTGGGGGAAGTCGAAAGTAGTCGAGTAGTTGACTTCATCCGTTGTTATCCGAGGTAAGTTCATAAGTAAATAAATGTTGTTAAATTCAATTGCATCTATTTTATTAGTGTTGAATTGAATTGTTATTTATTTGAATGAATATGTTGAAATGAATTGAGCATGGGAGCAATATTTATGAGCCTGGAATGATCGAGTTTCGACGTCCGAAAGTCCCGTACGAACCTTAAGAATAGTTAGGATACATATGTCATGACATAGTATTCCGATATGTGATTTCGTGTAAGACCATGTCTGGGACGTTGGCATCAACTTGTGTTTATGTGTAAGACCATGTCTGGGACATTGGCATTGTATTTGATTCATGTAAGACCTTGTCTGGGACAGTGGCATCAATATGTGATTACATGTAAGACCAAGTCTGGGACGTTAGGATTGTATGAGCTTTCCGACTATCCGAGTATCCTTATTTATTCCAAATGGTTCAATGGGCATTATCGATATGAGACCAAATTTGAAAACAAATAAAAAGATTCAGGTATGAATTTGTGATATGTATATGAAAGTAAGGTAAGCATATATTAGTGATGAATACATGAATTAGACATGGTAAAAGATGAATTTATATGTGACTATGAGTATATGTGAATTCGAACATCGATGTTAAATTGCTATTGTAATTGTGCTAATATTTGAGTTTGCAAGCATAGTAAATGTATAATTGGTTAAGGTTTGTTTGATTTTGGTTACTTGATTTAATGCAAATGTTTATTTGTTCATTATTTGCTTATGACTTACTAAGCTATGAAAGCTTACTTTGTGTGTGTGAGTTTGTTTGATTGTTTTATAGATTATCAAAGCTACAATGAGCTCGGGGATCGTCGAGAATCATCACCACACTATCGAATTATATTTTGGTACCTTTTGAATATGTATATATTTAAGTATGGCATGTATAGGCTAGAAGTATTAGAGTGTGTTTCGAGATGTGTAAAAATAGCCATGTGATATGGCTTATTAATGGATGTGATTATGAATGAGTTTTGTTTATGCTTATTGATGCATAAGTTGGTATATATGATGTGCTCATAAAAGGGCAAAATGAAATGGTACATAAATAGGTGGTGTCATGGTTAATTTTGGATATTCAAATGATGAGAAATTGATATGAATTGAAATGGTTTAGATAAAGTATTAGTTATATGTTTTTTATGGAAAGTTGATACTTTGAATTGGTATATTTGAGTAGGAATTGTTTATGAAAATGAATGATGTGGTTAAAGGTCAATTTGTGTTTGATTTAGTATGTTTTTGATTGCTATTAGATCATGAATTGAGGTGTTGGGTGCTTGTAGGTTTGACCCAAAATTTGGGTGGCAAATTGGCCTTACAAATGGCCTATATTTGACCACACAGTTGAGCACACAGGCGTGTGTCTCGATCGTGTCTCTTAAGGTTGTAATTCAAAACAAGCCAGACTCACACCTGGTCCAGACACACGAGCATGTGATAGGCCGTGTAAATTAAGTCAGTTTTGCCCACGGGTCAAGCACACGGGCGCGTCTTGTGGCCGTGTAGATAAGTCAGTATGTATGTCTTGTTTTGCCACGGCCATGACAATCGGGTGTGTCTGATGTCGTGTGAGGCACGCGGCCTGCCCACACGGGCGTGTGACCTCTGTAACTTTGAAAAATGTTAAGTTTTCGAAAAAAATTTGTATGTGCTCAGTTTAGTCCCGACCCCTTTCCTATGCATGTTTAAGGTCTTGTAGACCATTTAAAAGGACTCTATGTATATGTTTTACTATGATATGATGAAGGTGTATTTTATGTTTGTGAAATGATCGTAAAAGTGTCGATATGTTTGGTAATGCCTCTTAACCCTATTCCGACGATGGTTACGAGTTAGGGGTGTTAAAATATTTGAACAAATCAATTTCTCATAAATAACTTCTTTCTTTAACAGTTATATTGCGTATCCAAAATAATTCTTAGAAAATTATGTTATCTCTTTTTAGATCCCATCTTTAGTTGTTAACCCATTCTCAGTCCTGACTATTTTATTTATCATTCAACCACTGAGCTCTTCAATTTCACACTTATGAACTTATCCAATGTAATTCTCATGAATTCCATTATATAGAACTGTACAGGTGAGGGGGTAGAGATCGTAAAGCCTCAAAATTTAAATTTCATAAATACGCACATATCACTTAACATGTACCATTAACATGTTCACAATAAAACATTTATTTAATACCTTTACAAGTCTCATTTCATCATAAGTAACATTTTTTTACTCGGGCATGTGAGTATCACTTTCAGCAATATTAGAATCAGCTCGATTGGAAAGCATCTCTATCTATTTGTAAAACAATTTTCATCAGAGTTGGGAGATATCACACTATCACAGGTTATATAATGGCATGTATTTCTAGACTCCACATATGCTACGTTCAGTCCGAGAACTGACTAAACCGTAGCTCTGATACTACTAAATGTAACACCCCTAACCCATAGCCATCACTAAAATAGGGTTACAGAGCATTACCAATGTAACACCCCAAACCTGGCCCATGCGTTTTGACCAGATCTGGCGTGTTATGGAACACATAACACTTTATCAGATTTTGAAAACACAAGTTAATTATTTAAAATTTGAATAAAGAAGTGACTTTATGGAAATAAACATCTTTGTATTATTATTACGTATAAATAAACCTTATCATGAATTCATAAGTTGCTTAACATTGAAAACTTCTTAGTTGAATAAAACTAGGGGCCTTATTACATAAATATTCCCAAATAAAATAAAATAAAATTCAATGAAATCCTAAAATTATTGACATAAAACTTGATGGCCCCTCGAGTTCGTCTCGGCTCCCATGTCCACGATCTACTGCTCATCTAGAAGAGTAGAGAAAAGGAAAGCGTGAGTCACCAAGACTCAGTGTATAAATCTCAAAACACACAACGACCCGAGCCCACAAACACATTATGGGCCCTGGCCCATACATGAAGGTAACAATCATAATCACATGGTAAACGTTAAATAATGAATAACCCAACCCATCCTAGGTTTCCATCCTCTACACACCAACCCGTACCAACCATCACACCTTAGGGATTTCTACAATCAACCCTCCATCCGCTACACACCAAAACGACAGCCGCACTACCTATTCCTACTAATTAGGAATCATTGAATGTGGCATAGCCACCGATCACTATGTGACCTAACATTTATATATGTGGGATTTCCACCACCGATCACCAAGTGACCTATCATGCACTTCCCCTTCAATATCATATTCCCACCCCATGCATACACTTAAAGAAAACATCATGCAATTATATATATTTTCTGATACACATAGGGAGTTCTATGTTTACGTACCTGGCATCCTTGCCTACCCTTTTTAGGGTTCCATTCATTGTCTATCTGACCTCATTCGCTTTTAAGCCCATAACATATATATAGTCATACATACGAGTTTATTAGTGTGTTAGAGATCTACACACCGATTCCGATAAGACGATGCTTTCTATGTCGACGCTATCCTTAGTCGACACTACTGCTATCTGCCTAAGGGGTTATTCAGAAGCCGGTCCACAACCAAGTGGCCAATCTCGAATGGCAGATACTACTCTTTTCTTAAACTTAGGGATTTTCTCCTTTGCCTTAAAAATCCCGAAAGTGGAGACTAGCTATTTTTGGCTTTTAGATCTAATTGGCCAAGCTTCCTTCAAATCCCGAATTGCCGCCCATCATAAAACCATTAAACTATTAGCTTTTGGCCTTTGCCTTTCAAAAATCGGGAATAGATCATGAGAACTAATCAAAAATCGACACTTACCTTAGCATAGGAGATTCGGCTAGCACTAGAAAGAGGATTCGGCAATGCCAATAGAAGATTTAAATGCTGGAAGTATAGAACTAATTCTCAAATAAGATGAATAAAAGAAAAGACTATGGATGCTTCGGCTTTTTAGAGAAATCGGCACAAGGAGGAAAAAGTGGAGAAGAGTTTTGGCTTTTGAAGAAATTGAAGAAAAGAAATTGAAGAGGGAGAGGCTAAGGAATTCCGGCACAATGGGAGAGGAATTTAGGGTTTTCAGTGTCAGAATCAAGGAGCTATCCCCCCTATTTATAGATATTTCGACACCTCAAGTATAAAACCAGAAACGCCCTTCCTAATTAATTAAAATTCAAGCTAAATGAGAAGGGAAATTCGACACCCTCTTTGCCATGCAGTAGTCGAATTTTACACTCCTCTAGGTAGTGAATTTTTGGCCAACACCTCCCTTGAAGATAAGCTCCTAACTTTTCTCCCTTTTATCTATGATATTATCACTTATAAAATCCACATAATTTCTCCTATTTTTGAGCCTTGTAGCCGTCCACCTCTACTAACCCTAATGCCGAAATTTAACTCACTTAAATTAAAAGATTTAGGCCACATTAAACTTAATATTTGGGCCCCTAATTCCTTGTGTGTGTGGCATCACCCTATCTTCATTTAAAGTGCCGAAATTGGCCTAAAAACATGGGCTCCTTGAGACCCAATCCTTGTTCTTTTTTAATTGTTAATGATGCCAAAAATAATTTAATCTGGGCCTTTGCCAAATTCTAAGCCCAAATTTAAACCGCTTTCACCTAAGTTAACAAATTAAACATATCCCCACACTAAATGCATAGGCCCATAAATTTAGGATGTTACAGTTCTACCCCCTTAAAGAAATTTCGTCCTCGAAATTTCCAATTAACTAGTAATCAAACTACCTAAGTCTCACTACTATGCTTTAGTTTGCACTCTTATTCTAAAGCCAAAATAAACACTTAGTATACTATGGTAGGTGCATGCACCGATATTCACATCTAGAGCGTCCTCGTCCCTTGTACTCATTCTACCGCTTCACGTTTATCGATTAGAAATTTTATGAATTAGTAGTTTTCTTCCTTTGATTAACCACGAGCAGATCTTATGAATAATAGTTTTGAGAGTAGTTCTTTCAATTGTACACAATCTGACCTCAAGTTCATATCCTCTAGGAAACACATACATTCAATCATCAACATCCATGAACTTACGTTCATCACAGAAAAGTGTTGTTGTTGTGGTTGTTATTGTTTTACTACCCAGGGGTATTTTCGTAATTTTATCCTACAGGGGTATTTTCGTAATTTTTCAAAATAAGGTTCCTTGGTGGTTTTGTAAAATAAGGGTATTTTAGTAATTTTGCAATTCAGGGGTATTTCAGTAATTTTTGAGATCTGGGGGTATTTTAGTAATTTTAACATCCAGGGGTATCTTGGTAATTTTTTAAATCAGGGATATTTTGATGTTGTTGTCATTGCGTTTTTTTATTATTTCGAAGAGGTATTTTGAAAAAAAGAATCTAGTTACTCTTGTAAACATACGGTTTTTGGGTAAATTTTCAAAACATAGGCATTTTACAAATTCACTGTTGATTGGAAATTTTCACAAATCAAGTGTATTTCTTTGGAAATTTACAAAACTTGGGGGTTTTTGTTTGCAAAATAGGGTGACTGGTCCCTTTCGGGTTTTAATTATAGGTTTGGCCCATCAACAAGTCCTCATAATTAGAGTGAATGACCACTACGCACTGTAAGATTCCAAAGAAGAGGAGGTGAGTCACTAGGACGCTTAAATACCAAGCTCTTCCTGGATCTATTCCTGAGACATGCGTATGCCGTTGCCACACCCTAGTTTTGCGACTCATTTATGGGTTTTTTAGTAAGGTTAAGTCTTATGAAATTTAAGGAGTTGTTTCATTAAGCTTCAGAGTCCATCAAGTTCTAAATCTAATTAGTCTACATCCCATAAAGCCCATCAAGCCCACATAAATATATAACACACGAGAGTTCGAATACTTACTGCGTGGATCGGTGTTGGTAGACTCAAAGCCATATCTTCAAACCGGACATTTTCTAAAAAATTTTTTCCCAAAACACCTCTAGGCCCATTTCACGGCCAGAGTTTTGAACTGGCTCGATACAAAATGTAACACCCCAAACCCCCATGCGTTTGACCAGATCGGCATGTTATGGAACACATAACACTTTATCGGATTTTAAAAACACAAGTTAATTATTTAAAATTTGAATAAAGAAGTGACTTTTGAAATAAACCTCTTTGTATTATTATTACGTATAAATAAAACTTATCATGAATTCATAAATTGCATAACATTGAAAACTTCTTAGTTGAATAAAACTAGGGGCCTTATTACATAAATATTCCCAAATAAAATAAAATAAAATTTAATGAAATCCCAAAAATAATTTGTAGACATAAAACTTGATGGCCCCTCGAGTCCGTCTCGGCTCCCATGTTCACGATCTACTGCTCATCTGGAAGAGTAGAGAAAAGGAAAGCGTGAGTCACCAAGACTCAGTGTATAAATCTCAAAACACACGATGACCCGAGCCCACAAACACATTATGGGCCCTGGCCCATATATGAAGGTAACAATCATAATCATATGGTAAACGTTAAATAATGAATAACCCAACCCATCCTAGGTTTCCATCCTCTACACACCAACCCGTACCAACCATCACACCTTGGGGATTTCTACAATCAACCCTCCATCCGCTACACACCAAAACGACAGCCGCATTGCCTATTCCTATTAATTAGGAATCATTGAATGTGGCATAGCCACCGATCACTATGTGACCTAACATTTGTATATGTGGGATTTCCACCACCGATCACCAAGTGACCTATCATGCACTTCCCCTTCAATATCATATTCCCACCCCATGCATACACATAAAGAAAACATCATGCAGTTATATATATTTTCTGATACACATAGGGAGTTCTATGTTTACGTACCTGGCATCCTTGCCTACCCCCTTTTAGGGTTCCATTTGACTGTCTATACAGCCTCATTTCGGTTTTTAAGCCCATAACATATATATAGTCATACATACAGGTTTATTAGTGTGTTAGAGATCTACACACCTGATTATCGATAAGACGATGCTTTCTATGTTGACGCTATCCTTAGTCGACACTACTGCTATCTGCCTAAGGTGTTGTTCAGAAGCCGGTCCACAACCAAGTGGCCAATCTCGAATGGCAGATACTGCTCTTTTCTTAAACTTAGGGATTTTCTCCTTTGCCTTAAAAATCCCGAAAGTGGAGACTAGCTACTTTCAGCTTTTAGATCTAATTGACCAAGCTTCCTTCAAATCCCGAATGGTCGCCCATCATAAAACCATTAAACTATTAGCTTTCGACTTTTGCCTTTCAAAAACTGGGAATAGATCATGAGAACTAATCAAAATTGGCACTTACCTTAGCACTAGAAAGAGGATTCGGCAATGCCAATGGAAGATTTAAATGCTGGAAGTATAGAACTAATTCTCAAATAAGATGAATAAAAGAAAAGACTATGGATGCTTCGGCTTTTTAGAGAAATCGGCACAAGGAGGAAAAAGTGGAGAAGAGTTTAGGCTTTTGAAGAAATTGAAGAAAAGAAATTGGAGAGGGAGAGGCTAAGGAATTTCGGTACAATGGGAGAGGAATTTAGGGTTTTCAGTGTCAGAATCAAGGAGCTATCCCCCCTATTTATAGATATTTTGACACCTCATGTATAAAACCGGAAATGCCCTTCCTAATTAATTAAAATTCAAGCTAAATGAGAGGGGAAATTCGGCACCCTCTTTGCCATGCAGTAGCCAAATTTTACACTCCTCTAGGTAGTGGATTTTCGGCCAACACCTCCCTTGAAGATAAGCTCCTAACCTTTCTCCCTTTTATCTATGATATTATCACTTATAAAATCCACATAATTTCTCCTATTTTTGAGCCTTGTAGCCGTCCACCTCTACTAACCCTAATGCTGAAATTTAACTCACTTAAATTAAAAGATTTGGGCCACATTAAACTTAATATTTGGGCCCCTAATTCCTTGTGTGTGTGGCATCACCCTATCTTCATTTAAAGTGTCGAAATTGGCCTAAAAACATGGGCTCCTTGCGACCCAATACTTGTTCTTTTTTAATTTTTAATGATGCCACCTTAAAATAACTTAATCTGGGCCTTTGCCTAATTCTAAGCCCAAATTTAAACCCCTTTCACCTAAGTTAACAAATTAAACATATCTCCACACTAAATGCATAGGCCCATAAATTTAGGATGTTACAACCAAAAATTTTTAGAATATTTACATACATTTAATTTCAATCACTATTCATTCACCGAGATTATACAAAACGTCCCTTAATTGGACCCTCGAAGTCCAATACGAGCATTAGAATCAAGTCGGGACTTAATCGGGAGCTCTAAGAATTTTTCGTGGTATTTCAAAAATTTTTCAAGGTGTTGGGCTCACACGTCAGTGTGGTCCAAGGGACACGCTCGTGTGACCCTAGGACATGCCCATGCTACAGACCGTATTGGACCCCATGTAACTCTCTGACTTGTGCCACACGACCGTGTTCTAGGCCGTGTGGTTAATTCTATTCTTTCGAAATTAGGTGTAGGTTTCACACGGTCAAGACACATGACTGTGTTCTAGGCCGTGTAGCATACACGACTGAGACACATGACCGTGCCTCTGCCCGTGTGCTCGATTCTGAGCATTCTGATTCTTAAAATTTGTGTGTAGGAGACACATGATTTAAACACATGCACATGGGGCAGACCATGTGTCACACGACCTAGACACACGCCCGTGTGTCTACCCATGTGGACAAAATATTAGCTATTTACCAAGCCATTTTCCCACCCTCCTTTGCACACACCTATATAACTTCCAATTATACAAATCATAGCATAATTAGGCAGCCAATACAACTACAAATAAGGCTAAAACATGTCATTTCAATAATGACATCTAACATACTCATAACATTATATTTTGCCAAACCAAATCATACTAAAATTCACATCCATAAGCATCAATATTATTTCTTCCAATATGTATTGCCTTGTCTAGGTTCACTAGATTATCAATAAGCCAAATCATAACCATTTATCATCTATGCTATTAAGCCACAATAAACCATTTAGCAAACAATTACAAACCACATTACGAAAGACCTTAGCACATATATATACATATCCCAAACATAATCATCACTAGCCATTCCAATGGCTAGATTACCATAATCATTTACATTTACGTGCCAATATATCCAATATAACCTATACATGCCATTACAACCATAATTGATTTACCATATTGTACCGACATGGGCCGATGGATAGTGTGAGTGATCTCCGCCGAGCTTTCAATCCAACAAGTTTTTGATTTACTCTAAAACAGGGAAATAAAACTAAGTAAGCATAAAATGCTTAGTAAGTTCGTATAACATGGTACTTAACTTACCATTCATCCTATTTTGAGGTAACTATGTAAGGAATATTCAATCAGTTTGACCTCAAGCCCTACACACATTCTCATTGCCCTGTTAGTCATATAATCCATAGTAACATCAAGACATGTATGAGCTCAACAACAATTAAGTTTTCATGCACATATGCTTCCCACAACATGTATTCATTTATCATGTATAAATCATCTCTTATTATTACAAGTATAGTTTCATAGTAGTTCGTTTCAAGTTCAGCTTATGTCATGTCAGGACCTTACTCATATTTTTCAAATATTAAGGTCACGCAAGTAGTAGTACACACAAGGTGTACAAGTTTATAATCAAGGATGAACTTATATTCATCAACCAAATTCAAAGTACAAATATTATCGTCTCATATTTCCATGTATCAATTATCACTTATCATCATTTTCGTGTATTTTTGGTTGATACATGTAATAACTTATTTATTATTCATATCTTCTCATGTCAAAAATTTTACCCGTTGAACCTTTCTGGAAAATCGATAGATACACCGGTAGTACACTCGAGGTGTACAAATCAGAATCCGTCAATTCATGTCCATTAATACCCATAAGGTACAATTTCAGAGAGTACACTCTCGAGCCACACATGTATACAACAGGATTACCAGTTCAGGCTAAATCTTTTTTATGACATATTCTCTAAAGAGCTTGATCTAGATTACCCGTCCGGGCTAAATACTCTTAGCAATGAGGTCAATAGGATTACTCGACCGAGCTAAATCCCACCAGTAACAAATATAGGGCTTCATTCATTTCGAGAAATCACATATCCATCGAATTTTTTATTTATTCAAACGTGATTTAACATTTTTCAAGCATTATCATGCATGTGATAAATCTCATACATTTATACATTCATGCAAATTTAAATGTTCACATTCAACTCAAGCATAAAATTTACATTTTTTTCATTTATCATTTATCGGGCATTATTGTTGTTTGGGCACATTTCATTTATCGGGCTTTAACGAATATGTGATTATTTCACATAATTAAGGCATTTATACAATTTACATAAACACAATCAATGCAAGCATGTAAATAAACACAATTTAGTTACACGAACTTACCTTGACAATGTTCGTGTACGTAAATCTACTAATCCGACATTTTCCTCTTTTTCTCGTTCTAACTCTGAATTTGGTCTATCTGGATCTATACGAGTAAATTTAACATCAATTTATTACATTTCATATTCATGTGGACTCATTTTACATCCTAGGAAAAATTACCATTTTGCCCCTAACTATTCTATAAATTCCCATTTCGTCCCTAGGCCCGAAAAATGAAACTTGTGTAATTCACTCCCTATTCCAAGCCTAACCAAAATGCCATTAAAAAATTTACAGCACATATTTTCTATAAATTTCAGAATTTTTCATCACCTTTCACAACTTTGCATTTTAGTCCCTAAATCATGTTTTCATCAAAAATCACTTTGTAAAAGTTGTTTATCTATCAACAACCTTTCATTTTCTACTATAAATTTTCAATTTTCAGCATATTGATCCATGACCCAATTTTCATACTTTGATAACTTTTCAATTTAATCCCCCAAATAGATAGATTAAGCTATCCCGGTTTTAAAAATATAAAAATTACTAAAAACGAAGCTTGAATACTTACCCAATTTGGCCAAGAAAGCTTGCTTTCTCTTTCCTAGGGTTTCCATGAAATATTTTGGGGAAGAAGATGATAAAAAATGATTTTTATTTCTATTTAATAATTTATTATCTTTTAATAATTTTTATTTCCAATTTAGTCCTTAGCCTTTTTCTCATTTTCCATGGATGAATCATCCAAAAATATCTACTAACTTTTTATTAATGGTCTAATTACCATATAACGACCTCAAGTTTTGAATTCCATAGCTATTTAATCTTTATAGCTACTATAATTCAACTTTTGCATTTAATGCGATTTAGTCCTTTCCCTACTTGAACACCTAATCGATAATTTTTTTGTATCAAAATTTTCACATGAATTTTCTAACATAATACGGACCATATAATAAAATAAAAATAAATTTTATTTTCAGCTCGGATTTGTGGTCCCGAAACCACTGTTCTGATTTCACTGAAATTGGCTATTACAGCAGATACTAACGAGATTATAAAAAGGAAAAAAAATAAGACAAGTCCAAAATAGATTAAAAATCCAAAGGATTAAATTGTAGTTAACTCAGTGCAAAACAATCCGAGCTCTTGCACGTCATCCGATCCTAAATCAGATGTCTTCTTGATAGATAAAAGTAAGACAAAGGGTGGGTCACCAAGCACCGCGTATAACCAAACTCAAATACAAATAAAAAGAACGTAATGTATAAATCATAGTAACGCAAGCATTTGATAACAATTGTATAACCAGTATGGAATGGATCTAGAGTATCATAGAGGTTTCAACAGGAGTAGTATAGTGGAACAAAACAAAACAGAATATAGTAGAACATCGTAATTCAAGCGAGCGAAATCGAATAAAGCAAAAGCAGCGGGATGGAGCAGGCGAGTAATAATGAATGAATAGAAACGAATGGAGCGAGCAGAATAGAATGAGCAGAGCATGTATGTTTATGCAGATGCAGTATATTTTCAGGAAAACATAATATAGATTTTCAGAAATTTCCTACCCCACTCTGCTACACACAAAATAGAGTTCCCTACTCATCCATCCAAATCACACCAACAGACAAATGTGGACAATGCCACTAAAATCGCGGATAAACTGCTATAATAGATATGTGGTCAAGCCACTATAGTACAGTCGAATTGCTGGAACAGAAGTATGGATAAACCACCAGATAATGCAGATCATTAAACTGCTAGAAACTTTCTCCTTTTACTTCAACCCAAGTCCCATACAATATGTCATGGCATGCTTATGCAGAATCAAAGTAATGAGTATGTAAGTCATGCTATCTCTTAATAACAGAATCAGTAAATATGGGAGTCCATGTTTTGTAAAACAAACTTATCAAACCTCAACGGACCATATCATATTTTCCATGAAGTCACATGCACAGTTATAAATCAGAATTAGTAACAATCAATCTAACATGTTCAAATATCGTATACTCTTCATCAACAGAGTAATGCAGAGGCATACCAACAAACTTAACAGAATACAGATTGTACCTAATAATTCGCACACATAGACAATAACATATTACATTCTAGCAGATGCTACTCACTTAGGTTCAAACATAATAGATATACATATAGATCACAAGTTGTCCATCATCAGTCTAACACATTCAGATATTGCATATATCATCCATATATCATTATTAAAGCATCAAATAGTCCTATTACGATCAAATTCATATCATAAATACATTGTGGAGGTCAGTGCTCATGTTGGGAAACACTCACGGCCTCAAAAAATAAGATTCAGATCTTATTCATATGCCACACGGCTTGGACACAAGCCCATGTCCTTACCCGTGTGGCTCACATGGCCTAGGCACACGCCAATGTTGTCTGTCCGTGTGGTTGTAAATCATAAATAGTGAGTTACACGGCCTGGACACATGCCGATGTCCTTGCTCGTATCCCTGACTGTGTGGTTCTAAAGCGTAAATTATGAGTTACACGGCCTGGACACACACCTATATCCTTACCCGTATGGCTCACATGGCCTGGGCACACGCCCATGTCCTTGCCCGTGTGGCTCACACGGCCTGGGCACATGCCCATATCCCTGGCCATGTGGTGTCGACAGTCCTATTTTTCGATGACTAAAAACGCAGAAAAAAAGGGGTTTAAGCACCCACTTGATACGGACTTGATGCAGGAGCAACAAAGATGAATTTCTGTCCCTAAACGAGAAGAAATTTCCCAACAAAATGATTAATTTGTAGTCAAATCGCTAAAAAATAACATTCCAAAATAGCAGTTATGTCGATGAACTTTCAACACCAGAACTTTAAATCGAACTTACCGACCAACGAATTAACTAGAAGGAGAAGTCAAACCCCGTACAGAATCGATGTAACGTACCATAACAAAAAGAACAGAAACTTGAAAGGAATAAACCAAAACGAAGAACTAAATATCAAGAATGACTGACAGAAGAAACATAACAGAAAAAGAAATAACAAAATGAAAAGAAAAACCCGCCGGAGGTTTTTGGAAGGTTTTAAGTAACCAACCGAAACTAACTACCATAAAACAAAATTCAAAATAAAATTTTCCTATTACTTTCGCCGAGATTGAAACACAGGACCAAAGAGTATACAAAAGCTTAGCCATTGAACTAGTATGCTTATTTTTTACATCAATTGACAAAATTAACTTATAAACCCAACATTCAAAGGTAAGGGTTTAAGCAAAATAAAAAAAATTTCCAAAAACAGGATTCGTACCCGGAGCCTCACACACATACCCAAAACACTTGACCACTGAACCAAATCAATTTACATGTCAAGAATTTCCAAAGTCTAAACTCAAATTTAGTGATGACCTCTTTTGGTTTCAAAATGCGATTTCTTCTAGGCCAGTTTTTGGGATGTTACATGTGCACACGGTCTACCACACGGCCTAGCACACGGCCATGTGGCATTGGGTAGTTTCGAAAGTAGCCCATGTTTCATAATTTTCTCGAGTTTCAAGCAAGGTTTCGGGTTAGTTTCACACACCTGATACTAATTCTTATTCACCACACAATCGAGCATTTTGAATCTTACAAATGAAACCAAAACACATCGATCACAATTTTGATCTAGAAACACTAAATCCAATTAAATCAACTCTTTTCTTAAGGGAAAACAATCCCAAATTCCATATATGCACACTACCATAAGATTAACAGCAACCCAAGCCGATAAGAGGACTTAATTCGCTGAACGTTTGTCTAACACTACACGTTCCTCTCCTAAAACGAAATGTTTCACAATCAATAGAAACCCGTCACATAGAAAATATCCAAATCAAACCCCAAAGTCTTTTATAACAACTCAATAATGAACATTTACACAAAATCGTTCGACAAACTAACAGCACTACAAAACGCAGAACAACAGAGATGAATGAATGCAAGAATCAAATTGCAAGAAGAAAAGAGGCAAGAAAAAATCAAGGAAACAAAACAAGAAGAGAAGGGAAGGGGAAAAGAAAGTAATGTGAAAAGTGTTTAGGGAAAACAGAGTAGTAATGAGCAAAATTTGGGAAAACTTTTTGGATAACTTTTAAAAACTAAATTTAAAATTAATAAAACTCCCCACTCTCCTACAAATCAGATACAATAGCAAAAATGAACTAGTTTTGCTCTTGTAAAGATTTGAACACATGACCGAAGAATAAACTAAAAGCTTATCACTAACCCAACAATCTCATTCTATCATAACTTGCACAGAAATAAAATTTAAGCCAAATGACTAGGGAAATGATTAGACCCAAAAATTAACAAAATTCCCAAGAAATGGCTCAAACCCAAAACCTCATACACACCACCACAATACTCAACCACTGATCCAAATTAAATTACTTGACATAATTTAACATTCCTTATTTAGGAAATTCAGGGCGTTACAGAGTCAAATTACTTTTCTTTAATAGAAATGTGGACTAAAACAATAATTTTTTAATGATGTTGGCATGACAATCTTGTGATAGTCCATATGCAGTTCATGCTAACTTGGTATTATTTGTTATATCACGCCAACAAATAATTTAAAATTATAAAAAATTAAAAAAATTAAAAATCAAAATTAAGAAAAAAGATTCATAAATTAAAAAAAAACATTTGGCACACGTGAATTGTTATGTGAGTTGCCATGTTTAAAATTTTAACATTTTAGTCAATATTTTCATTAAAAAAATATCAAATTGACCTTTTTTTCCAAAAAAAAAATGACTATCAAATTTAACTCTTTATAAAAGTTGAGGCCAAACTTAGCTAAAAAAAATAACAACCAAATTGACAAAAGATGTAAATGTTAAGGGTTAAATTTGATATTGTGCCACTTTTTTCAATAAAAGGTAGAAAATAATAAGTAGATAATGAGCTACTTACCACTTAGATTATTTTCAATTCTTTTAATTTTATTTCTTTTATTATTGTCCTTTAAATACTTCACCTTTAAAATTTTAAGATTTAATTTATCAAACACTATAATCATATTCCATACTTAATTTTAATAAACATATCAAACAAATTTTATAATTTAAATTCAATACTTAAAATTTCAGATTTAATTTTTTTAGTTTTCAAATAGCAACTAACTTAAAATATTTGATTGAATTTCATGTCATAAATTAACCGAACATCAATTCAATTGAAAATAACTATTTTTATTTAAAAAGTAATGATATTATTATGAGAGTATTTTTGTCTTTTATATTGTATATAATTTTTAAAAAATTAAAACTTAAAATAAATTATAAATGATAGAATATGAACTTGAGTGTCAATATTTTTTAAAATTAATTTTACTATTTTAATCAAATCCTTAATTTTTTTTGGTAAGGTAACATTTAATTTTTGGACTTGGTATTTTTCTCAACTTGATCCTTGAATTTTTTTTGTTCATGTTAGTCTTAGAACTAAGTAAAATTTCTCAATATTAGTCTTTACAATGACGTGATACTTTGAGATTGTACCACATCATCACCTAAATTTTTAATAAAAAATTATAGTTTTTTAGGTGATGCCATGGCATCACATGCACCAAAGATAAAAAAAAGTTGTCAATTCAGTTTAGTAAGATTTTTTTGAATTTTTTGAACTGTCCATCATATTTCGGTTCGATTCTTGATTTTTTTCATATTAATTTTTGGTTTTGTATTTTTAGACTTATTTTGACAAAATGAGCTTTGCTTTATTGCTTTTGAATATTATTTGACAAAATTTCAAAACCTTTTTCATAAATATTTCAAAATTCAATAAATTTTCAAGAACTTTTAAATTATTTTCACTAATTTAAATATAAAATATATATTTTATATCATAAAACAAATTAATTATATAATAAAAATAGAACTTGATTCGGTTTCAGGCATTTCATAAACCGTCCAAACACCTTGATTTGGGTCATTTTTCGGTATTTCTTTCTCTATCCTAATGTGGACAAAAAAAATTCAAGAATTGAGTTAAAAAGTTGTCAAGTTTAGAGATTATAGTAAAATTCTCACTTTAGTCATTTTTCTTTTTTTTTTTTCAATCACTTTGTCCCTCTACTTTTATTCCATCCATCACGTTAGTGCCTTGACTAGAGGTGTTCATGGGCCGGGCGGTCTGACCTGGTCCGAAGGCCCGACTGAAATTTGAGAGGGTTTGGGTAAAAATATAAGCCCGAAAAATGGGCTTGGACAAAAAATAAGACCCGTTTAAAAAATGAGTCGGGCCTCGGGTAAGGTATTTTTGGCCAGGGTCCAGCCCGACCCGGCCTGAATTCACTAAATAACAAAAAAAACTGTTAATTTTTTTTGAATGTTATTTTCTTATTGTTTTCTCCCTATTTTGCTACCATATTACTATTATGTTGCTACTATTTTGTTGTTATTGATTGAATATTGTATAAAACTTATTTTATTGTTAATTTTGTTATTATTTTAAAGGCATTTGTTAATTTTATTATTATTTTAGAGGTATTTGCTTGTTAAGTTACATCTATCTTAGTATTATTTAAGTTTACATATTTTTAAAATTTATTTTTAATTTGTTGAGAAATATTTATTTTGATTTTTAATATCTTTGATGTATTATATATATTTAAAATTTTATAAAATAATAAAAAAATTTAATATGGACGGGTTGGGCCAGGTTTGGATTTTAGTATTTTTATATGGGCCGGACTTAAAAAAAATTTAAACTTATTTTTTAGGTCTGGCCCAACTCAGACACAACCCGATGAATAGACCTAAATTTTTAATTGAGCCCGGCCCAAAGCCGATCCTACCTGACCCATGAAGCCTTGACCATTTCCATTAAAAGAAATATCACGAGCACATGTTCCCCCCTTCACTCGTAGTTATGATAGTGAACTTCTCACTATAGTTAAATTGTTACCCTCCGTATGTTTGTATTTAATTGGCTTAAACGGCCTTGCGAGATTTTATTTAGAAAAAATATCAAGGGGCTAAAGTGACGAATACAACGAAAGTAGAGAGGGCAAAGTGACTGAAAAAAATAGTAAAAGGGTCAAAATAAAAATTTCACTATATTATAAGAGCCAAAATTGGTATTAAACCTAAACTTGTAACCATTTGGAATAGACAATTACGGCCACTGACGCCAATGTTTGGCAGCTCCGTGACATCTATAGGACAGCAGCTTTCCAGTTTTCTTTGTCCATCCTAATCTACTTCCCTGTAACCTTTGGCTCTTATCCTTCTTAACAAAACAAAACATCATCAATGGGTTCTTCTCTGAATTTAACGACCATGTCTTTGAACTTATCCTTTTCCCATTCACATCCGTCGTCCTCCACTCCTCTCTTTCGTGGCTCAGTCAAACTCCTCCAATTCAACAAGTTTGGCAAGGCCTTGAAACTCAGTTCCACTCAAAGCATTTCTGGGTTCCCTTCATTTGCTTCCCATAAGCTTTGCACTTCTACCACAGCACCCCAAAGACTTCAATCTTTCAATGTGTTTGCTGCTAAAGGCCACAAAATGAAAACCCACAAGGTACTTCTACTTTCTTTGCTCTGGTTCCTTACTAAACGAAGGAAATATTCAAATTTTGAAGGCCTTAGTTTTGTGTTTTAAGAAATCTGGCAAAGTTAGAAATTTGGCAGTTGTGCTTTTCTAATGGATTTGGTGTTCTCTTATGGTGTATTAGGCTTCTGCAAAGCGGTTCAGGGTGAAAGGAAGAGGGAAAATAGTTAGGAGAAGAGCTGGGAAGCAGCATTTGTTGGCTAAGAAGAACACCAAGCGTAAATTGCGTCTCTCCAAAATGGTTGGTTTTTTTTCTCACACACCAAAACTAGTTCATTTGCTTGTTGAATATTTGAGCTTTTAGATAGACTAAAAAAGGTGGGTTCTAAGGTACTAATCGCTCCAGATTGATGCTGCATTGGGTCTCTCGTTAGGAGCCTAGGATGTTTGGTTTCAAAATTATGTCCTAACATTGGTTCACCTCCTCTGCCCCGCTGGTTCTTTTCTCCCATATTAGTGGGAACTTAGTTGATCCATTCAGTCTTTTGGCTAATGTGGTTTCCCTAGTTGAGTTGGGATTGGTAAATGAACTGTGTCTTGGCATGTCAATAATTTCTATCACACAGGTTCTAGATCACCTTCTGTTTTGTCATTTTAAGTCATCCAAAGAGAAAAGAATCCTGAAGGAGCAGCTATCAATAGCTGCATTTCTATCACTTGTCCTGCACAGCATCTGTCTTAGCTTCTTTTAGAGTGAAATAATGAAACTATGGTCTTAATGGTGGATCTTGGTTGTCTTTTCTCACCAATTTTTTGTTGAGTGCGGTGAGATTGAATGCAGATTGCACTTTTATTTCTCTCATCAGTTCAGTTTGAGAAAGTTCCATATGACCTTAAGGATTCAGCAAGGTATTCAAAAGTAACATGGTTTTGCCTAAATGCTTTGTCAGTAACATGATTTTACGTATTTTCTTAGGAACTCGTATCCAGGGTGTAGATTTTGAGTGTCCTCTTCATTATTACTGAATTTCTAGGTGAAATCCTAGTTAGTTGTTATCTGTTGTTTCATGAGTGGTGGATGGATGACAGGCAGGTTGCACTTTTTTCATTCTGATGGATTGGTATTGTGAAAAAGTTCCATGCTAAACTTAAAAGGCTATGGTATTTGAAAACTAAAATTTATTGCGAGTAACCTACATCATGTGCATAATCAATCTAACATATGCAGTAAAATACCAAGCATAGGAATAGAATCTGGTCGTGGATTGTGAGAATTTACTCATAAACTACACTTAAACCAAGAGGCTTACTTCTAATGCACAGTTTAATATCATGAACTTGCCTCCTTAGCATTTAATGTCCATGTTTCAAGATCCTTGGTACATATGAGAAATTGATCCATTACCTTAGTTGGTTTAAGCACTTATTTGGTTGACGTATAAGTTTAAAACTTTAGGTCTGTATTTCATGTAAGACTTGCTTTTATAATGTATTTGTGGCAAATTCTATCTGCAGCATGCAGTTAGCCGGAGTGACTATGACAGTGTGATTGGTGCCTTGCCATACCTCAAAGTGAATAGAAATGCCAAGTAAAAGGTGACACCAAATGCCATGTGGAGACTTATTTTGTTCTTCTATTGATTTCTCAAAACCATGTTGGAGATTTTTTTGCTTTTAATCACCATTGATCATTTCCATGTTGAGATTTATACTTTTAGCGATCATGTTTAATCACCTATTTAATTTCAGTTTATGACATTGCAAATAACATTACTTGCATTGAATGCCTATGCGTTGGGGTTGAAGTAAGAAACTTAGAACCCTAAACACGGTGAATACATAAGGTAGATAATTGACAAAACCTAGAGTGATTGTGGATGGTGGGATGTTTTTAAGGATGGACAAAACAGAACAACAACAACATTTTTTGTTTACTTCCACTTTCCCTACCAAAAAACTCATTCAGTAGAGCAATGCCATTCTTTAATAATAGCATTTAACTAGCTAACTCTTGTTGCAGATTTCCACATACTAAAAACCTTGTTATGCTAAAAACCTGAGATTTAATCTTAGTTGGTTTTTGTGTCACGGGGCTAGAATTTTAGTCTAGCAAATTGCACGACCTTAGGCGATTTCTTGGGTTCAAATTTACCTAAGCCAGCCTTACTCCCGAAAAATGAGAATTCTCGTAGAAATTTTCTAAAACACTGAAGTAAAGCTAAAGCAAACTCGAAAGATAAAAAAGGCTACGAACGAACAAAAAACTACTGAAAAATAACATACACCAAGTGTTTTAGTAAATGCTCTCAAAATATCTCTATTATTTTGAAGGTTTACAATTGAGTGAATACAAAAGAGGGGGGAGATATTTATTTATAATTAAGCTCCCCCAAAACCAATGGTACGGACTGAATTACATCTACGGTCGAAATTTGTGCCTATCTAGAAGATGAGAGTTTTAAGGGATTTAAACTCTATAAATCTTTATCCTTTAGGATTTACATTTATTACCTTGGTAGCTCTAGTTTTACTGGAGTTTTTCATTGTGCTATTAAGGCTTCAAGTAGATGGGCTTTTCCATGAGCACCATGAATCGTGTCAAATCAACCCCATTTAATAAGTTGACCTTTATGGGATGTTTTGTGCGCAATGGTTATGGGCTTTAATCTACGGCTCGTGCCATTCTCCCCCATCTATTCTCTGGATACCCTCATCGCATCCTCAGAATGGCATTAGTTTGACTCGTTTCAGAACGGTCTCAATGCCTCAAATGATTCCCAACTACTCTCTCTGTTGGGAAGTTTTGCCGCTCGAAACATTTGCCTTGGCTTATGTCTCCGCCATCACTTAACTCGCATTGTATTTTTCTTTTGTACATCTCGATCGTAAGAGGTCATCGCTCTTATTTGCCCTCATTGTGACTTGCCTTGATTGAGATCCTCTTGATCTGCACAAATAGGCTTAGGCATTCCTACATTGAACATCAGGTTGACCTTGAGTCTTACCGCAAACTTTGGTTTCTAAGCTTCTCAGCTTACCTGCTTCAAAACTCTAAAAGGGTTGTCTTTACCACCATGTCTTTGCCAAACCAATGGTAAGTCATAATGTAAAACACTAGATATGTGTTTAAGATAGATCTCACTCGTAGCATTTACTCTGTCCCATTGTCCAGTTTGCATCACCACTTTTGCCCTCAAAGTTTGATGCACTACCCACCTCTCTCATAGGTGGTAGCCCCACTGATAACTCAATAGGTTTCATATCGATATTATGTCCCTTTAGCATTTTTAAGGGGGTCTTTGTAGCACTCTGATCTACTAAATTACTATTTTCACCACACATAACATCCTTGGCTAGCTAGATTGTCGACAACACATTGGTTCCGCCCCTCATGTATCGACTCACTAGCACAACGCATTATTGTTGTCGAGTATCCAAGATACAAATGTAGTCGACAAAAGGAATCAACAAAGCATCAATCTTGTCAATGAAATTCAAGCTAAGCACGAAGTCATAATCATCTAAGTGAGTTACCTTAAAGCCTTTCTTGCCTTTCTATTGATCGATTTGCAATTTAACTCCTTGTGTTACTCCTATAGTTGGGATCTCTTTGGAATTAACAGTCCTAATCTTCTTAGTTGATTTTTTAAGAGACTAAGTTTACCCACGACTTTTTCTAATATGAACAAATTTGATGCCTCCGTATCAACAATAGCACTCTTTCTTGACCTGTGATGTTGATATCCACATATATCAACCATTTCTGCTTGCGATCCCTCTTCTTCTTTACAAAGTTGAGTATCATTGACCCAAGCTTTAAAGCATCATTCCCAATAGGCTCCGTTTCATTCTCTTTACTGATTGCGGATATCTTGCATCGCTCTGGACAATCCTACATCCTATGTACACCACAACACAAAAAGCACTTCACTTGCTTCTTCTCATTCTCTTTGATCCTCTTGGCTTCGACATAACACACAATCGAATCAACTCTCATTGATACTCTGTTTGGCTCATCATCCTCTTTGATGGTAGAAAACGTAGATTTCTTCGAATAGTCGCTCACCATATGTGGACCATCACAAAGAAAGTTTTTCATTGGCCCTTTCGGTCTATTGTTGGGCTTCCAATTCCCGTTACCACCATTCTTACTATTGTTATCGTTGTCATTTTCATCTTCCTCATGGTCTCCTCCACCATTGCTCGTCTATTTGGGCTTAGAAGACTTGAACTTGTCTTTCCTTGGACTAAGCTCAATAAAGGATTTCACTTTGGCCATGGCTATAGTATGCTCAGTCATACCTTGTTGACCAATCTCTTGCTTCGCCCAAGACTTCAACCCGTTTTCAAACTAGTAGAAACCTTATTTATCACTTAAGTCAAAGATTTGAAGCATCAACTCATTGAACTCTCGAACATACTCTTGAATAGTGCCTTGTTCTGTAAGTTGGTGCAACTTAGCCCAAGCCTCCTTCTCGACATACTACTGGTAAATCTACTTTTTCAGCTCCTTTTGGAACTCCTCCCAAGTCCCAATCGCAGTCTCACCTTGTCTCTCATCTATGGATTTACGATGCCACCATAAAATAGTTGCATTAGTAAAATAGACAACAACAATGTTTACCTTAGTGACATCATCCTCGATGCCTATCGCATAGAAGTATTGTTCCATCCCTTGAGAAAATTATCCACATCTCTTGCGGAGCTCATCCCCTCAAACTTTTTCAGCTTGGGAACATTCATTCTGTGTTGGTTTAATCTTGAAGCCAACATCCTATTACCAAGAACAACTTTACAGATAGTGAGCTCCCCTTTAAGCTTCGCCACCTATTCCTTCAAAGTCGTTACTATGGCTTTGAGGGCATCATTCTTCTCTTTCAACTTCTCGGTCTGATCATCCATGGCGGCATTGAGGGTCTCTCTTATCGCATCCCAACTAGAACTGAGAGCTTCCACCACACAGTCCTTGAGTTGCACTCTCATCAAGTCTAATTCATCGGTGCGTCCCTGAACTATCTCGAGTGTTTCCTTCACACCACCCATGGATTCCTCAAGATTGGTCACTTGACCTTCCAAACTCAACAGTATCTCCCTCGATCTCCTCCTTTCGTCATCTTAATCGGTGCCTTTGAACATTGGCTCAGATACCAACTGTCACAGGGGATAGAACTTTAGTTTGGCAAACCGCGTGATCTTAGGGGATTTCTTGGGTTCAAATCTGCCTAAGTCAACCTTACTCTCGAAGAATGAGAATTCTTGCATAAATTCTCTGAGACACCAAAGCAAATCAGAAGCAAACTCGAAAGACAAAAGAAGCTACGAACGAACAAAAAACCATTGAAAAATAGCGCACACTAAGTGTTTGAGTAAATGCTCTCAAATTATCTTTATTACTTTGAAGGTTTACAACTGAGTGAACATAAATGAGGGGAAAGATCTCTATTTATAGTTAAGCTTCCCCAAAATCAACAGTACAAATTGAGTAATATCAACGATCGAGATTTGTACCTATCTACATTATGAGAGCCTTAAAGAATTTAAACTCTATACATCTTTATCCCTTAGGATTTACATTAATTACCTTAGTAATTCTAGTTTTATTGGAGTGTTTCATTGAGTCACCAAGACTTCAAGTAGATGAGCTTCTCCTTGGGTTCTACAAATTGGACCAGTTCATGTGGGTCAAATGAACTTTATTTAATAATTTGACCTCTACGAGAGGTTCTGTGCGCAATGGTCACAGGCTTTAATCTACGGCTAGTAACACTTGCAGGTCATAACATTGATAAGTTTAGTTTTAGTAAAATTATTAGATTTTAATATAATAAAATAATTTAAAATTTACATACAAATATTAATTAAAAAGAATTTAAAGACATTTTAAAATTAAATTCAAAATATAAATAAATATAAAAACTAAAAATTTGAGGAAAAATTTGAAGTTAAATTCAAAATATATATGATAATGAAAAAGAATCAAATATGATTCAAATGTAAATACACTAATATAATAATAATAAATAGTAATAGCAAATAAAAAGCTAATCATTCTTTTCTCTTAATTTTTCTATTTTGAATTACTTTTTAAAATTGTTTCTTTATTTTTATTATAATGATGATTTGAGCTCAAACTATTTTTGAAATAGATGAACACCCAATCAATAAAACGTAATCTAGGACTCATTTTGTAAAAGTTGTTTATTGTTAAGTCATTGTTATCAAATCATTATAAAATTTATTTAATAAATTTTATAAAAATATAATTAAAACATTGTTATATTACATCAATATTAAATTTTAATTTAAAAATATAAATAATATAATAAAATTTAAAGCATAATATCAATAGAAATAAATATGTAACCATTCTTTGTTTTAAATTTTCTATATGCATTTCCACGTGAATTACTTAAAATATAATATTACAATATTTTATAATAAAATTTTATTAGTTAACTTGGTGTAATAATTTTTAAAATATATAATTGTTAATTTAGTTGTAAGTTAATTTTTAATATAAATATATATTTTCAATTAAGTATTATAAAGATTGTGATATTTATATAAATATACATTTTTATTTAATTAATAAGTTATACAATTGTAATTGTAAAATTTACGATGACATTTTTATGATCAAATTCTTTATTTTTAAGCTATATATCATTTATTGTTTTAAACAATATTTTCACTCGTACTATAAATCATTTCTACTTCTTTTATGTTTTTATTATGACTTAGTTATACATAAGTTGGAAATTAATTATGACTTAATATATTAATAAAATTTTAATCTAAAACATGTAACTTAATGAATTAACTTACTAAATTTTATATTACAAAGGTTAAAATATAATTCCTTAAATCTTATAAAAATTATTGTACATAATTAATAACTTATTCCTATACAATGAATCATGGATTATTATAGCTTTTTTTTAGCTACTATAAATATTACTATTGTCGAAACCATTTTTAAAATCGGGTTTTGAAAAAATGAGGATCGACTTTAAAAACAAAGTGGGAGTTGCCACCAATCTTTTTTGTTTAGGTGTGATTGGATCACCTTGTAAAACGTTTTATTTTAAAACATTTAATTTTGGTCCGCGAAAATAAGAAAATAGGTTCGGTAGTCGGTTACGTATGAGGAAGGGTTGGCACCCTCATAACACCCAAAAATTGGTACCTAATCGATAAAATCATGTCCGAATGTTGAAAATAAAAAAAGTTAAAAAATATGATCCTTTTATTAGAAAGAAAATCAGGACTTACTTATTACAAAGAAATAAAGTATTTTACCCAATAAGTTAAGGTATAGCACCTCATGACTTTGAAATTAAGCTCGTTTTTATTTAGAAAATTCCTACCTCGAGATGCAAGACATCGAACCCAATAAGTTAGGGCAAAACGCTTTGAATTCCCAAGAATAGGTTTTTTTTATTTGAAATTGATAAATCTCAAATTTCATAAAAAAGGGTGATATGTAATACCTAAAGTTTCACGAGAAAAATCAAACCCAATAAGTTAGGGCAAAATTCTTCTCGAAATTCCCCAAATATCATATATCACTGTATTTTTTAAAAACTGTTTGAATAAGATGTATAAAAAGGATATTTTAATAAAAATAAAAAAAAGTGGTTTAAATAAGACATTATAATATACAGTATTTTAATAAAAAAAGTGGTTTAAATAAAACATTATAATATACATATCAATTCAACCTAACTACAAATTATATTAAAATATATAATCAATCAATAATATAACATGAATAAATAAATAAAAACAAAACATGTTAAAACAATATTAAGCGAATGTAAAGATACAAATAAATATATATATATAATAATTAATAAAATCATAATATATAATAGAATAATATAAAATAACTAATAATAATATATAAGGATTAGACATGATAAAAATAATTAGTAAATAATATATATAATAATAAAATATATATGCATAATATACTAATCGTAAAAAATACATATGTAATAAATAAATAAAATAGGTTATATATTATAATAGAGTTTATATAAAACAACATTTAAAACTAATATATAATATAATATGATACTTAAAAATCTAATATAATAAATAATATATAAATAGTAAAATAAAATATAAATTATTAAAATAAATAAAATAATATATAATGATAATTAAATATAAAGATAGTATAGTATTTATAAATTTATATTATTAATAAATAAATATACAAATAATTTAAATAAAATAAAAATTTTAAAATATTTTAATATAGTAATATAATAATTTTAAAGAAAAAATAAAAAGGGTTTAAAAATAAAGAAATCAATACCAAATTATAATAAAAACAGATATAAAGGGGTCAAATTATAAATAAAAGAATATAAACGGACTTAATTACAAAACTGAAATAATGCGAAGGGACTAAACGGATAAATTTCCCATTTTTTTGAAAACACGCGGATCCTATCTTCCGGTCGAGTCAAAGCGCGGGTCTGAGGACTTAAAACGGCGTCGTTTTTAGCCTTATGGGCAACCTTCAAAACGGTGTCACTCCCGAACCATTATAAAAGTTATTTTTTTACCAAAAAAACATTTGTATCATCTGTTTTTAAAAAAAAAACTTTCAAAAAAAGAAAAAGAGCTCTCAGACTCTTCTCGTCTGGGTTTTTTGATCTCCGAAACCTTGGGGCTTTACGTCGCAAGCGCCTACACGCCGTCGTCTATAGCGGTTCCCAAGTATGAAAATCGTCTCCTTTTTACTAAAAAATGCACGGAATATAAAAATAAAAAAATAAAATATAAATCACCTTAACAAAATTTGTATTCTGTTTCAAGGTTTTCTTTTTTGTATTTCTGTCTCTGTGTTCTGTGTCCCCTCTTCGTTTTACAAATTTTGGGGTTTTATAGCCCCGAAATGAAAAAAAATAAAAAAAGAAATACATCTCCTGTTGCGATTTCTTTCTCTTTTTGCAGGTCAGAAGCAGAGATCTCGCGACGAAGATGGCGGCGTGACGACTGGGATCTCACTGGGGCGAGATTTGCGGCGCGACGATCTGTCTCATGTTGGGGTGCGCGGCGATGGTGGCGCGACCGTTGGGATCCTGTTGCTTGCAGCGCGACGATTGAGGTGGAGCTGACTGCGGTGCTAGGGTTTACAGGAAACCCTAGGTCTCTTGACTGCCGAAAGTTCTGGGCTCCCTTAGGCCACATAGGTTTTGGGTTTGGGGTTGTTTTATTGCGCTGCTGATGATTTTTGTAATTTGGGCCATCTGGACTTGTAAAAAGGACATTAAAAAAAGGACATTTATTTAATTTTTGTTTTATTATTGCATGGGCCCAGGGCAAAAAAGGTACTTACAGCTGCCCCTCTTTGCTCATTGTCGTGTAACGATAACAGAGCAAAGTCTATAAAAGGACCAATTTTTGCCCGTCTTGGCCAAGCCTCAACTTCTTGGTCCTTATTTTCTTCAAATGGCTTCCAACTCCTCTGCGACTTTAATGGTATTGGAATCTCCTCTTGATTTGAGGAAGTTTGATAGCTTCAACTTCATGAAGGCAGTATCCACTATCTTTTGATCTGATCCGCTGCAAACTCAGAGAGACCAGATCTGATATTTTCAATCTGATCCCTGCAAACTCAGGGGTTACCAGACTGATGTCTTCAATCTGTTTCCTGCAAAGCTTAGGAATGCCAGATTTGCTATTTTTAGTTTGTTCCACTGCAAACTCAGGGATGCCAGATTGGTGGTTTAAATCTGTTCCACTACTGCTTAGGGAGACAAGATTTGTCGTTCGATCTTGGTCCATTATTGCTTAGGGTTGACCTATTCCACTGCTGGTCAGGGAGATAAAGCCGGTGGCTTAAATCTGTTCCACTACTGTTTAGGGAGACAAGATTTTCCGTTCGATCTTGGTCCTCTACTGCTTAAGGCGACAAGATCTACAATTTTTGACCTATTCTATTGCTGGTCAAGGAGATAGGGCCTGTAGCTTAAATCTGTTCCACTACTGCTTAGGGAGACAAGATTTGCCGTTCGATCTTGGTCCTCTACTGCTTAGGGCGACAAGATCTACAATTTTTGACCTATTCCACTATTGGTCAGGGAGATAGGACTGATGGCTTAAATCTATTCCACTACTGCTTAGGGAGACAAGATTTGCCATTCGATCTTGGTTCCCTACTGCTTAGGGTGACAAGATCTACAATTTTTGACCTATTCCACTGCTAGTTAGGGAGATAGGACTGATGTCTTCGATCTACTTCCTGCAAACTCAGGAAGAGTTTGTTCTTCAGTTTGCTCCACCAACATCTCTAGGGAACAAAATCTGAACCTTTTGGTTTGGTTCCTTATTATCTTCAGGAAGACTTCAATCTTCAGTCTGCTCCACTGACATTTCTAGGGAACAAAATCTGAACTTTTTGGTTTGCTTCCTTATTATCCTCGAGAATACTTCAATCTTCAGTCTGCTCCACTAACATCTCTAGAGAACAAAATCTGAACCTTTTGGTTTGCTTCCTTATTATCTTCAGGAAGGCTTTAATCTTCAGTCTGCTCCACAAACATCTTTAGGGAACAAAATCTAAACCTTTTGGTTTGCTTCCTTATTATCTTCAGGAAGACTTCAATCTTCAGTCTGCTCCACTAACATCTCTAGGGAACAAAATCTGAACTTTTTAGTTTGCTTCCTTATTATCTTCAGGAAGACTTCAATCTTCAGTCTGCTCCACTAACATCTCTAGGGAACAAAATTTAAACTTTTTGGTTTGCTTCCTTACTATCTTTAGGAAGACTTCAATCTTCAGTTTACTCCACTACCATCTCTAGGGAACAAAATTTGAACCTTTTGGTTTGCTTCCTTACTATCTTCAGGAAGACTTCAATCTTCAGTCTGCTCCACTAACATTTCTAGGGAACAAAATCTGAACCTTTTGGTTTGCTTCCTTACTATCTTTAGGAAGACTTCAATCTTCAGTTTGCTCCACTACCATCTCTAGGGAACAAAATCTGAACTTTTTGGTTTGCTATATCGTCCTCTGAGGGACATATCCTGTAAACCTAAATGTATTATGGATGACTTTTGCATGAATGCATAATGTCATGAGAATGATGATTAGGATGCATGATTGGAATGAATCCGATGCTCCTAACTAAATGATATTAGGGATGACATTTGCATGAATGCAGGATGTCATGAATTTTTTTTATACAACTGTTAGGACACCATGATCGGCATGAATCAAATGCTCTTAATTTGAAATGAGAGAATGATCTCTATGGGTTGTCATTGCTCATAGTTAATCAAGGTTCTATCACTGATGCGCTACCATGCTTTCTCGTTCAGCTGGTATCTTGGACAGAAAACTCAAAGAAACCATCATTCAGCTTAGCAAGCTTGCCCTACTGTAATTCTAGAGTCAGCCATTGCAACTTTAGGGGAATGACATTTGGTTTCTTTCATATTTCTGTTACCACTCAGAGGTACAGAACTTGTATCACTTTCAATCTATTACACCATTCCTTAGGTGTAATGACCAGATGTATGTGTCTGAACGGATGTAGGGTATCCCGAAAATGATCCTCTTTTACACTTGGATTCACCTTTTTCGTCATTTGCCGATATGGTATCACCAACGAAATTATCTTATCCAATGAGAATTTGAAGAGATAATCATTTTCCAATGTTTCCAGCCCTTAGGCTTGGTGAGTTCTGAACAATAGTCATGTTTCAGATTCCTCATATTATTCAGAAGCTTCTAGAGTAATACGCAAAACTCCTTTTATGAAAGTGTTATTAGTCCATTAATCGTTATTTCAATATAAATGCTTGAAAAAGAACACAAAAATGGACAAGAAAAAAATTATTCAGGAGCATAGCTCAGAAAAATAATTTAATCAAAGATAACCCAGGCAATAAAAGAAAATTGATTTGAGTGTATCTCAAAAAGAATAAAGCAATCAAAGAATAGGAATTCAGAAATGGGTAAAATAGATGTTAGGTGCCCCAGATATCGCAGCCTGAGCTTCTTTGTTCCAACTTCTTGAGGACCATTTTAAACTCAATATGTGTTTTAGGGGATCCGAAGTACTTTGTCAATGCCCCAAGACGTAACATACTTCCTCCTTGCTAATTCAGACGTAGCAAGACTACTGTATGCCCCACTTTTATTCAAAATTTGAGCCGCCCTTTTCGGGTTTTCAACTCAAAGCCCCTTTGGTCTCAAAGTGCCCTTTGTGGGTTTTTGCCTTGGCCTCTCCTTTTCTTCTTTTCTTTTTTTCTTTTTTTTTATTTTTTTTTGTTTTTTTGGATGAATTTGAGCTCAAGGCGCCTTTTGCGGGTTTTCACCTTGACCCTTCCCTTTTCAGGTAAGATTCTTCTTGACTGAACCTGAATTTGCCAGATTGGGCAAGTCTTCGCCATTCATCTCTGTCAATATCAATGCTCCTCCAAAACAGGTCTTCTTTGGCATCTGCTTTCTTCTAAAATTGTTTTATAGAAGAAAGGTCCTTTTCAACATCTGGTTCCCTTGTAGAATTCTCTAGGATGGACCTTTTATCACAAACTTGCATCATCTGATCGTGATGGGTAATTTTTAACCTCTTCTTCAGTTAGGTTCAATTGGCAAAAATGCTTCAATTCCATAATGGGTAAGATGTTGCCCCAGTGAAGGTTCTAGCCCACGTTTGATAATCATAGAGAGTAGTGATAGCTTCTTATACTAACCTTTACAAGTCTTAGCCATTTTCCTTTTCTCTTTTTTTTTTTTTTGTTTTTGTTTTTATTTTTTTTTGGCAACTTTTGTTGCACTGTGATATGTTGCCTGATCTTTGGACAAAGTGTAAACTTTGACTTTGTATAGTTATTTAAACGCGATCCTTTATGGCATTCTGCTAGCATTTGATCTTTTCTTTCATCATTTTTTTGATGAATTTGATGACTTCTACCTTGTAACATTGGCATATGAAGCTACTTCCACTCTCTTAGTGAAGTAAACGATGACTATGTTGATGAGTTGATATTGGCTAAAAGCTTTTGACGTGATTGGCCCCATTGCATCCATGCCCCACATATGGAAAATTTGTGATGAACTGGACTAGGCATATGAATTTTTGTTTCCTTAAATTCAACATTTGCGGTATGACTAATGCAATCCCCTTCCATGGTGGATCAACAGTACCTGATCCTCTTTTTTTAGCCTGCTTCTCATTAGCCAAGGCATGTCCTGATATAATTGTGCGAAAACATCTTTGAGTTTTCGAAGATAACTCAATAATGTCTCGCCTTATTTCTGTGATGGGTTCAACTGCAATCTTCACTCCTTTCATAGGCACGCAATATCTAATGACCCTTTGTAGAGTAAAGTCTATTTTTCATCTTGTTAAACCATTCTTAACAAGTCAGAAGATGCGTCACAAACTCTGTAATCTTCAAAATCCTGAGATCCTCTAGACCCATATCTTGTTCAAAAAGGGAGTCAGTAACAATGTCGCTCATGACATTGATATCTGGGTACCTAAGCAAGAAATCCAAAGGATAAATGACTCTAAGGATGATTATTGGTAGTATGGTCATAAATAAAGAATGAAAGAATATTGGTAAAAATGTACATTATGAAATGTAAAGAATAAAAGAATATATATTCAAAAAAATACATTTCATTGAAATATAAATTTCGGACACGAGCCTATTTCACAAAAGAATTCTTATTGCCTCTAGGCTTACAAGCATATTTTGAATATTAGTCTAAGTCAACTTCTAAAAATACAATAATCTCTTCCTCAGTCCTATTATTCAAAACACTCCCAAGTACACAAGGTTTGGAACCATTATTTCCCGGTTCCTTCTCCGCTTTTAATTTCTTCAAGGAGTAGCAATTTTCTTGTCTCCATGATTGGGTAATGGGTACTCCATACTAGGTGTATCATCAATCTTGACAACTTCCATCTTAAGAAGTCTCTCAACTACCTTTTTGAAGGTAGTGCAATTTTCTATTGAATGCCCCGTTACTCCTGCGTGGTATTCACATTGAGCGTTGGAATCATACCATTTAGGATATGGGGGTTGTAACGGCTGAAGATAATATGGAGACACCACATGCACATCAAATAAAATTTGATATAGCTCCTTATACATCATTGGGATTGGTGTAAATTGGAGCTTTTCAGAGTTTTGCTTTGGAGAAACCTGACTGTTGGTAGCTATCGTCCTTGGCAGATTTACTATAATCGGCTCTGAATGATTCGTTTTCTTTTCCTTCTTTTTTAGGGCTTTTAAGGTCCCTTCTCCTCTTTCTTTCGTTTCTACCATAGTAACCAATTTGGCTTGATCCTTGCTCGAGTTAACACCCATTGGAGAGTAAATGATGTAACATCCTAAAAATCTGAGTATCGATATGATGCATGTTTTTGGTGCTTAGCTTGGGTATAATTAAAATTTTGCATGTTTAATATAGTCTTGAGAAGACTTGGGATTTATTCGAAATTAGAATAAATTTTAGTAATGAATACTTTATTAAAGTGGATCAAGTGACCTTGACGTTTAAGTAAATTTAAGTGTCAAAAACTAGCATAAGATAAGCAAGTGGTAAAGGGGATATGGCGCCATGTATGTTTGCTTGAGGGAAGAGGTTTGAATCCTTGGTTGTGCATTTGAGTTTTGTTTTTATTTTGTTTCCTCTTCCAATGTGTCGGTCATGGATAAGGATTAGGATGAGTTGGATATCATTTTATTGCAAGAAGACCAAAGGAAAAGGTAAGAAAAATTTAAGGAAAAGAATCTCATGATTTAAGGTAATGGGGAAACAGAAGGCTTAATGTATAGTGATTGTCTTGGAAAGTTTTTGATCGCAAAACTTTGGTTTAGTGTCTATGTATTTAGACAGTTTCATGGACTAGAGGGGGGAGCTAAATTTTGGTGGTTAGTATGGGGTTAGGATGGTAGCTTGTTAGGATTTCTTTTGGTCAAAAATTTTTTTTTTTTTTGCTCTTCCAAAACATCTTTCCTCTCTTTTTCTTTCTCCCATAGCCGAATGTGTCTTGAGCTTGGAGGAAACAACTTTGTTGGGTTTCATTTAGTCATTTCTTTTTGACCATTTGGTCATTTTTGCTAATCACTCAAGTATCCCATTTTGTGTTCTCATCTAGTGCCTAAAACATAGAACACAAACATCATCTCTTTCTCCTCTCCCTTGGCCGAATGCACCATTGTTTCAAACTCTCTCCCTTTGCTTTTCTTTTACTTTGAAAATTAAATCATAAACCTCTCATCCTCATTCTCTTTCTTTCATCATTTAATTTTCTTTTCAACCATACTTTCAACATTTTCTTCCCTCTTGGCCGAATGTTAGACTACCTCCATAGCTGAATCATTCTTTTCTCTCCTTTGTTTTATCATAGCCGAATCTTTCTTTTTATTTTTAATCTTTTCTCCTCCAATCAAATCTTTCTTTCTTTGTAGTGATATAGTGGAGTGCCGATTTCTTTTCTACATCTTTAGTTGATCATAGCTATTATAGATCGGGTGGAAAAAGGAGATTTCATCAGTCAAGGTAAGGGATCATTTCGAAAAGGGATTTTTATCTTTCTATTTTGATAAGATTGTATTGATTAATCGATCTATCATAGGGACTCTATCAATCGACCTTCACCTTTTGAATGAAAGAATCTTGTGGTAAGCCGATTTCGCTCTTAAAATCAATTGGTGGTGATAAGGGAATATTAGTTTGACTAACATTTATTTGTCAATGGAGGCAAACAAGATAGGTTCAAAAAGGGTTGTGAATAGTGTTCGGAAGGGGGGTGGATTCGCTATTCCCTCTAGATTCAAACGAAGGGCTGTTTCTGCAATACGAGATTTTCCACCAGGTTGTGGACCCTCATCCAGCGAAAATCAATTATTTGAAGTCGTACGTACCCCCGAACCATTGTTTGTTCGTGGTTCTGAACCATTGATCGGAGAGAAATCGCAAATAATTGTCATTCGAGATTTCGAGGGTAAGGATCTAGATCGTAAATCATTAGAATAGTTTTATATTAAATATTAGTGTTCTAATCCATCGTGATGCGTGTTTAGATATCGACGAGCGGGAAAGTATAGTTCTCACCGTAATCAGGTATGTAACTTCACACTTATCTCATGGGTTATACTATACCGTAAGTGTTAAAATAATAATCGTAAATTTGGTAAAATTAGAAAATACGTTATATTAACACTTTTTATGTGAATGCATGAAACTGAAATTGAGGTTGTGGAAAAAATTACGGATTTGCCCTTAATGGGCTATTTTGTTAAAGAAAGTGATATTTTGGGCTATGTTATTATTTTGACAAGTTGGCCAAGTGTGGAAAATGTGAAAAGGCCTCATGTGTTAAATGGGCCGAATTACGAAATGTCCCTATGGACCGAATTACGAAAATACCCTTTTATGGGCCAAATTGAAATATGTTGTTTTATGGGCCAAATTGAAATATGTTGCTTTATGGGCCAAATTGAAATACGTTGTTTTATGGGCCAAAAGTGATATTAATATATGAGCTAAATGTGATATGAGATGAAATGGGCCAAATTGATAAATTGTAATATGGGTTTTTGTTAAAATTACCTTATGAATATTTTGTTATGCATTATATATATTTATATATATATATACATGACTGCATGGGTTGGGATAATTGATGAAGAGAAGAAAGGCCTGTTGCCAAAAATCTAGATCGGTGACTGTGTCACAATGGCCTGTTGCCCAAAATCTAGATCGGTGGTTCTACCACAAATATTATAAATGGCCTGTTGCCACAAATCTTTTAAATGGCCTATTTCCACAAATATTATAAATGGCCTGTTGCCACAAATATTATAATTGGCTTAAAGCCTGCTATTGGTGTGTTGGCGGGGTGGGTTGACTTGATCCCCACAGGTGTGATGGTTGGTAGGGGTGGTGTGTAGCGGATGGAAATTAGGCTTGGTTGGGAATTGCATATCACATGCATTATTATTTTTTTTATACTTGATTTATATATATTGAACATTTGCAAAATGGGCTCAAGTCCAATTATATGTTTATATAGTTTTGGCCCAGTGAATACGGTAAGTGGGTTACATATTGAGTTCTAAGTAACTCACCCCATTTTTCTTACCCTTCTCAAGTAATAATAATTGATGGAGACTTGGGTCGGAGATGACTTCGTGTGGAGGCCATACTACAAATGATGGTTTATATAACTTTAAAACTTCATTAATTATTTTCATTTAAGTACTATTTTAATTACGATGTAATAAGGCCTCTTTAATTATTTTCATGGTTTTTATTATGCGGATGGATTTTATTATGTTTTAGTTTTCCTAAATTGGACTGATTTAGTTTTCATAAATGTTTTCTAAAACTCTCGCATAAAATAAAGGTTTTTCTTAAATATCACTGAAACTTAGGAAATTCTTTTAAAACTCTTCAATGAAATATTTCGACTAAATAAATTTAAAATTTTAATCAACTACTACTCTGTAAATCAAATGATAAACTCTTGTCTTTTTAATCATGGATTTCAAATAAACCTCGATTTTCGATAAAGTCATTCTCTTAATCATTTTGAAGATTTGATTTCTTACATCGTTGATGATTTGAATGCACGTTCAATTTGTGTGGCATGCCAAAATCTGGGCTTAATGCATAGGCCGGGTTTGGGGTGTTACAAACGATGTCTTCCTCATCATCCTCACTATTGTCCACTTAGCCACTCCTTTTTCCAAGTCCTCCAGCTAGTAACTGGGTTAGCTGGCTTATGATATTCCTTTGAAATTCTCGCATTTCTTGTTGAATTTCAGTCAATTGCCCCTGCATCTGTATTTGCATTTGCTCTATTCTTTCCAATCTTTGTTCCATGTTTTCCAAGTTAACTAAAACATTTTACCTAATTAGGGTCCTTTTGTAAAAATCTAATGCAAATGATGCAATGTAATGCAAATGCATGAATGCAAAGAAATAGAGGCGTTGACTTTGAATTTAGTTACATTAGAAAAACTTTACTAGAAAATAAATTTCTTTACACAAAACGAATCGCATACACGACCTTGTCCTCATAGTCCAAGTGAAAACATGAATCCCTTCTTCGCAAGAGTCAAGTCTTGCAAACTTCTAATAGATGCCTCCTCTAGCTCCTTTTGCTTGATCTGAACCACAACTCCTGTTCACTTGTTAGCTTCTTCAAGAATGCCGAGACGTAGTAATCTTCGAATAGTCTTGTCAACTTGAATCCTTGGGTGATAAGGTCCTGTATTCCTTCACGGACTATCAGCCTTCCCTCGTTGTATTCACTTGGACTATATTCGGACAACCGTATTATAATCCACTTTGTCAAAAAAGCCATTTTCTTATGACCAACTTTTCTATTTAGTAATCAAATTTGAAATCAACACCTCTTTTCTATGATGGGAATGCAATGCAATCAAAACAAAAGAAAACCCGTTAGTACAGGAAAAATAAAAAACATAGAACCTATCACGATGACCACTAGGGTTTGACATGGTTCTACCTAGGGTAAAAACTTAGGTTTTCTACATGTGGTTTAGTTCTAAAGCTGAGGTACCCGAACCAGTAGATTCCTCGATCCTCACCCATTATAGGCTCATATGGATCGAGTTCAGTTCAGGGGAATACATTTCCCTATGGCTGCACGGAGGTGAAAACCTCACGAAGACATAAGTACGGATGTATTCTGGAAACGTTTCACTATCCTGCACGGAGGTGAAAACCTCATGAAGGAGTAGCTTTTCGTTCCCACTTAAGGGTGTGACCACAGCGGTCATGCAAATGCAATGCAAAGATATTTTATGTAAACAGAATCGCATGCAAATAAAAAGGATCATAATTTTTAAACCAGATTTTTAAACTCAGACATAAGGACATGAAACTATCAATTTTATGGCCTGATTCTCTTATTGATCCCCAGTGGAGTCATCAAGCTGTCGAAACCATTTTTAAAATCGGGTTTTGAAAAAATGAGGATCGACTTTAAAAACAAAGTAGGAGTCGCCACCAATCTTTTTTACTTAGGTGTGATTGGATCACCTTGTAAAATGTTTTATTTTAAAACATTTGATTTTGGTCCGCGAAAATAAGAAAATAGGTTCAGGAGTCGGTTACGTATAAGGAAGGGTTAGCACCCTCATAACGCCCAAAAATTGGTACCTAATCGATAAAATCATGTCCGAATGTTGAAAATAAAAAAAAGTTAGAAAATATGATCCTTTTATTAGAAAGAAAATCAAGACTTACTTATTACAAAGAAATAAAGTACTTTACCCAATAAGTTAAGGTATAGCACCTCATGACTTTGAAATTAAGCTCGTTTTTATTTAGAAAATTCCTACCTCGAGATGCAAGACGTCGAACCCAATAAGTTAGGACAAAACGCTTTGAATTCCCAAGAATAGGTTTTTTGATTTGAAATTGATATATCTCAAATTTCATAAAAAAAGGGTGATATGTAATACCTAAAGTTTCACGAGAAAAATCAAACCCAATAAGTTAGGGCAAAATTCTTCTCGAAATTCCCCAAATATAATATATCAACGTATTTTTTAAAACTGTTTGAATAAGATGTATAAAAAGGTATTTTAATAAAAATAAAAAAAAGTAGTTTAAATAAGACATTATAATATACAGTATTTTAATAAAAATAAAAAATAGTGATTTAAATAAGACATTATAATATACATATCAATTCAACCTAACTACAAATTATATTAACAATAAATAATCAATGAATAATATAACATGAATAAATAAAAAAAAACAAAACATGTTAAAGCAATATTAAACTAATGTAAAGATACAAATAAATATATATATAATAATTAATAAAATCATAATATATAATAGAATAATATAAAATAACTAATAATAATATATAAGGATTAGACATGATAAAATAATTAGTAAATAATATATATAATAATAATAACATATATATGCATAATATACTAATCGTAAAAAAATACATATGTAATAAATAAATAAAATAGGTTATATATTATAATAGAGTTTATATAAAACAACATTTAAAACTAATATATAATATAATATGATACTTAAAAATCTAATATAATAAATAATATATAAATAGTAAAATAAAATATAAATTATTAAACTAAATAAAATAATATATAATGATAATTAAATATAAAGATAGTATAGTATTTATAAATTTATATTATTAATAAATAAATATACAAATAATTTAAATAAAATAAAAATTTTAAAATATTTTAATATAGTAATATAATAATTTTAAAGAAAAAATTAAAAAAGGGTTTAAAAAATAAAGAAATCAAGACCAAATTATAATAAAAACAGATATAAAGGGGTCAAATTATAAATAAAAGGATATAAACGGACTTAATTACAAAATTGAAATAATGTGAAGGGACTAAACGGATAAATTTCCCATTTTTTGAAAACACTCGGATCCTATCTTCGGGTCGAGTCAAAGCGCGGGTCTGAGGACTTAAAACGGCGTCGTTTTTAGCCTTATGGGTAACCTTCAAAATGGTGTCACTCCCGAACCATTATAAAAGTTATTTTTTAACCAAAAAAACATTTGTATCATCTGTTTTAAAAAAAAAAAAAAAACTTTCAAAAAAAGAAAAAGAGCTCTCAGACTCTTCTCGTCTGGGTTTTTTGATCTCCGAAACCTTGGGGCTTTCATCGCACGCGCCTACGCGCCGTCGTCTGCAGCGGTTCCCAAGTATGAAACTCGTCTCCTTTTTATTAAAAAATGCACAGAATATAAAAATAAAATAAAATAAAATATAAATCACCTTAACAAAATTTGTATTCTGTTTCAAGGTTTTCTTTTTTGTATTTCTGTCTCTGTGTTCTGTGTCCCCTCTTCGTTTTACAAATTTTGGGGTTTTATAGCCCCGAAATGAAAAAAATAAAAAAAGAAATACATCTGCTATTGCGATTTCTTTCTCTTTTTGCAAGTCAGAAGCAGAGATCTCGCGACGGAGATGGCGTCGTGACGATCGAGATCTCACTGGGGCGAGATTTGCAGCGCGACGATCTGTCTCCTGTTGGGGTGCGCGGCGATGATGGCGCGACCGTTGGGATCCTGTTGCTTGCGGCGCGACGATTGAGGTGGAGCTGACTGCGGTGCTAAGGTTTCCAGGAAACCCTAGGTCTCCTGACTGCCGAAAGTTCTGGGCTCCCTTGGGCCACATAGGTTTTGGGTCTAGGGTTGTTTTCTGGGGCTGCTGATGATTTTTGTAATTTGGGCCATCTGGACTTGTAAAAAGGACATTAAAGGACATTTATTTTATTTTTGTTTTATTATTCATGGTTCCAGGGCAAAAATGGGTACTTACAACTATTATTTGTAATTCATTCACTGTTTTGTTATTTATCATATATTATTATTATTATTTTATAACTATATTTTAGTTATACAATTTTTCAAATATTATTGATAAATTACACACGAAATCATTCAATTGCTCAAGATATTTGTGTCACGGGGCTAAACATTTTGTTTCGCAATCTGTGCGATTTTAGGCGTTTTTTTAGGCTCAAATTCGTTTAAGTTAGTTTAATTCTCGCAAAGTGAGAATTCTCGTAGAAATTTTCTAAGGCACCGAAAATATAGCGGAAGCAACTCAAAGACAAAAGAAAGTTCAAAAGCACAAAATAGCCACAGAAAAGCAAATCACGCCAAGTGTTAGAGTAAATATTCTTAATATATTCTTTAACTCAAAGAATAGGATGCAATGGATGATTACAAATGAGGGGGAGATCCTCTATTTATAGTTGAGCTACCCTTAAATCTAACGATACAGATAGCTTTACATTGACATACGAGATATCTACAATTAAGAGATTTACATAATCCCTAAGATTATAAAGTCAAATCTTACAAGATTACTTTCCCGATTTACCAAGGTAGCCCTAATTTTCCCTAAGTACTTCGTTAGGTCACTAAGGCTTTAAGTAGATAGGATTCGTCATTTATTATTCGAATCGGGTTAGTTCAAGTGGGTTAAACGAGCCCCATTTAATATATTAACCTTCATAAGACATTCTTTATACAATGATCACAAATTTTAAACCGCAACTTGTAACATTTGAACTTAGTTATCTAAATATTAAAATTACCAATTTGAACTCAAAGATAAACAACTGAATGAGTGATAGTATCATGACACAAACTAAATGATATATAGTCTTATCAATTTTTCAATGTACCACAAAGCATTGCCCATGTTTTGTAATAATTTGAAAAGAAAAGAAATTATTCTTTTGCTGAGAAGCTTTATTTAATTATCAAACTTCGAAATTTCAGGGACCAACATTTATATTTTTCAAAACTTATTTTATTAATATTTAATCTTTCACTATCAATGTTTCATTATCGATATATTTTAAAATCAATTTGATTATTAACATTTTTAGATTCATTATAATAATTTATTTTGTTATTTTTATTATGAAATTAATAAATTACACATTGAACCATTCTACCATATGAGAAGTTTGGACTCAATCGCTGAACTACTTTTATTTTTTTATTTTTTATCATTACAATATTGAAAAAGAAAAAAAGGATAACAAAATTTAAATCCGTATCATTTAGATATTAGATAAAAACTCTAACCACTACTCTAAATAACTCGGAATCAACAAACTATTAAATTTATATATTTGAGCATTAACATTAATCACATAAAAATTTTGGTAAGCTAACGATAAGAGACAAATGATTGAATGATGTGGTATGGCCATGGCATAAATTAGATGGTACATAGTATTACCACTTCCTCGAATGTATCACATTACATTTTCACGTGCCATCATAAATTTGAAATTAAAAGAAAAAAATTATGATTTTGATTATTTAAAAGTTTTTATTTAATTATTAAATTTAAAAAATTTAAAATTTGACCATCAAATTTTAGGTTTTTCAAATTTTATTTTATTAATATTTAATCTTCAGTATAAGGTGTGCACGGGTAGGGCGGCCCGCCCCGGCCCTAAGGCCCGCCCGAAATGTGGGAGGGTTTGGGCAAAAATATAGGCTCGAAAAATGGGTTTGGACAAAAAAATAAAGCCCGTTTAAAAAATAGGCCGGGCTTGGGTAAGGTATTTTTGGCCTGGGCCCGGGTCGGCCCTGCCCGAATTCATTAAATGAAAAAAAATTGTTTATAATAATATTTTCTTATTGTTTTTCTCCTTATTTTACTACCATTTTACTATTATGTTTCTATTATTTTATTGTTATTGTTTAGATATTATATAAAACTTATTTTATTGTTAATTTTGTTATTATTTTAAAGACATTTGTTAATTTTGTTATTATTTTAGAGGCATTTGCTTGTTAAATTGCATATATTTTAGTGCTATTTAAGTCTACATATTTTTTAAAATTTATTTTCAATTTGTTGAAAAATATTTATTTTGATTTTTTAGTATTTTGATGTATTATATATATTTAAAATTATATAAAATATTATAAAATTAATACGGGCCGAGCCCTGATTTTAGTATTTTTATATGGACCGGATTTGGACAAAATTTTAGGTCCATTTTTTGGGCCCGAGCCCAATGAGCGGGCCTAAATTTTTAGTTGGACTTGGCCCAAACTCTACCCGGCCCGGCCCATGCACATCTCTAAGTATAAATAGTTGATTGTGAACATTACTTTCTATCAATTTAATTGCGTATATTTGTTAAATTCGCTATAATAAATTATTTTATTTTAGTTAAAATATGTTAAGATAATATTTAAATGAGAATTAAAATTTTAAAATTAAGGAATAAAAATTACAATATTTTACTTTGCAAATTACAATGATGTTTTAGATATTATTTTAAATATACCTTTTAAATTTGAAAATTTCATGAATAAATTAAATTATTAAAACCATTGAAATTAATTACTAAACGTATTTGATATCTATTTCATCCACATAAATTTAAGTCCATATTGCAAACTACATCATGATGAAAATTTACCTAAAAATTGTAAAATTTGTAATTTCAAAACAAAAAAATTAATCATTTTACAAATACTAGTGATCAAATTGTAAAAATTTTAAAATTAAGTGTGTTAGGATTTGTGCCCTTAGGGTAGAGATTTTGTTATACTAGTATTTTTTCAAATAAATTGAATAAATAAAATTACAAACATGTTTGATTAATTAATTTGTGTATGATTGTCTTTAATGGTTTTCGCATGAAAACAAAATAAATAAGCAAATAAATGCCCTTGATTACATAAAGTTTAATTAGTAATAAGTTTCATTATAAAACGAATTATATTTCAAGAATACAACTTATATTAGTAGATAATATAAATTCTCCATAGTTTGCAAAATCATTTTGATCTAATTATTTAATCTATAAGTCCAATTAAGAAGATAACTTGTTGTGACTATTAGAGCAATTGACTCAAAATAGAAATATATATGAAATCAAAGATCAAATCAAGTTGAATTTATCCTAGATTCGTTTATAAATTTAATCACTTATATTCATGGTATGACTTACCTAAATCTTGAATGATAGATCGTGTGTGTATAACTCATGTACTTTATTGTATTGAAAACTTAAACTCTCATAATAATTATCACATCCTAAAAATCGGATTAGAAGAAATTGGAATAGTGGACCAAAAATTGCCACATTCATACTTTTAATAAGCTTGAAAAATTATTTCATGAATGAGCCATTGGCTGTTAATGCCTAAGAGAAAATAAGGAGAGAGTGAAATTAGCTTAGAGACTCGAGTTTGAATTTCTTCCCTCTCAAATTAATTAATTTTGCTTTATTTTCTCTCACTTCCCTAGGTGCGTGTCGTCCAACCTAGTTTAACCTAGGTATATATGTTATTTTTCATTAAGTTTTTCAATCTATTCATTCTATTTTTTCTCCCTTGCCGTCCAGCCCTCCTTTTCTCTGAAAAATCTCTCATTATCTTCTTCGTTTTTTTCTTCGTTGTGCCATCCAAACAAGGGTGTTTTCTACCATTGTTGTGTCATCCACTGCTCTTTTATTTCTTCTGTTTTGATACCCTTTTTTAGCCTTTAAAATATGTTATTTTGATCACCATGGCCGCCCCACCTTGCTGCCATTAAACCTCCATTGCTGCCCTCTCCTCCTTGTGTGGTGGTGTCAATTTGCTTCTCTTTTTTCTCCTCTCTTCTTTCCTTTTTTCCCCTATTTTTGATGGGTTTTTTATATCCATCTTATTGCTATTTTTAGCCTCTAAAATCAACTTTTTTTCCGCAAAAAAATTCCTTCTTGTGCCGCCCCAAATCAACCATTTCTTGTCATCGTTTGTGGTGGTGTGCCGCCCCTTTGTGCACCACTTTTGTGCTGCTGTATTTTCTGTTATTGCTGCACATTTATAGTGGTGTTTTCTTCAATTCTCCTCTATTTAAAGCAGCCCTTAACCTTTCCATTTAGGAGTGCATCCGATCTCACTCATCCGACATTTTAGATTTAGATAACGTGAAGCGTAAGTACGAATATAAGCAAGTTATTGTGTTGTAGTAATTCCATTAAAATTTCTAGTTGGGTGAATGTTCTATGACCTTTAATTAATTGTTAGTTTCTAATTTAAAGTGTTATTTTAATCATAGGTGTTGATCAAAATGTCTCGGATCACCAGTGAAGTCGGATCTCGTCCGCACTCTCGTTTCGCATCAAATTAGTATAAGTTCGCTTGTCGTTTCGAATATGAATATTCGTTAGTTTGATATTGTTTTGGCCGAACCCTTAGGGGTGTTTCAAGTTTGGTTTTAATCATATTATTAATGTATTAGGTGCTGTTTTTGGATATAGGCTCATCTAAGGCTTAAGTGCGGAAGTGCAGATTTTTTGGTTTAGTGCTACGGATTACGATTTAACGTGTGGGTCATACCTTTGTATAATTAGCTTTAAATTGATTTAGTATAATTGAAATTGGTAAAATGTGCTTGCTGGTTGTGGCATGGCTGAAGGGCCTAAAAGCGAATAAATGGAGCATCGAGCAAGGTACGTATTTATGTAGTAAGGTTGATTATTTAAGGCCCTATTTGGGTTTGAGTGATTGTAAGTGAGATGTACGTTCTGTATGATTATGTGCCACTGTTTCGGTTGATTGTATGTATACTGTGATGGATATTGATCATTGGACGCATGTGTCGCATGCTAAATATTGTGACTGTTTGGTGGGCTTATAACTTGTCAAGACTGATATTGGGCTATGTACGTATTTTACGCTATATACCATGTATGATATTGATTGTATTGAAAGCATGTACACATGTCACTGATTCTATTAATTGAAAGTAGGCAAGGCATACCCCGATACTATTTATTGATATGTGTGTTAAGCAAGTCATTGTACTAAAACTATTATTGGAAGCATGATGTGTTTACTGATTGTGTGACATATTACATTTGCATGGGGTGGGTATTTGTGGTTGACAAAGGAGCTCTGTGGAGTACCAACGACATTTAAAGTTCGCAAAATTGTTGTTAGTGCATTCCACTTGGAGTAACGAGGAGATTAGGCAATTTAATCGCATTTATTGGCCATTCATCTGCATTATTGATATTGGTGGCTAGTCCACATTATTCACAGCTTATCTTCGTTTTACCGGCAGTTTAACTGCATTATTGATTGGTGATTTATCTGTATCGAGCTTTGGCTCACATTTTTTGGAGTTTGGTACACGGGTTCTAGGGAACTCGTGGTGTGCAGCGGATGGTTGGGTAGGAACCTTTTTGCATTGCATCATGTGTATGACATGTTCATACATTGATTGGTTTGCCATGTACTATTCTGAAATGCTAATGATGATTGTTACCTATTCTGATTATCGGTATGATTGTTTATTGTTTTGACTCACACTGAGCTTTCATAAGGTCATCACATTAGTCTAAAACTTCTCAGGTAATGCACGAGAATAAGACCAGACCTGGTATAGGGAGCACCACCTCAGACATCAGACTATTTTCAAATAAAGTACTTTAAATAAGTTTTCTATTGGTTTGGTTGTGTAATTTTTAAAGTCTTTGGCTTGTGGCTTGATTATTTTTTATTTGAGGATTTTGCGCATGCATGGATCATTGAAACTTAATAATTGGTAATTGCATGTAATTTGATTTAAGTAAAATTGACATTTTTCATCAATTTCCACTACATTACAAAGATTTGGTTTTTGTGAAACAAAACATAAACTCGATTAGTTTTTCTTAAATTTCTCAAATAATAATAAAATGGCAACCATACTAATGGTTTTCTAAAATATCACTATAGACAATAAATGAATCTTAAGTATAAACAGCTTAATGGGCGATTTATTGTAATTATTGGCAATTTATATGCATTATTGATATTGGTGGCTAGTCCATATTATCGGTAGCTTGTCTTTATTTTATTGACAGTTTAACTACATTATTGATTGGTATTTATCCACATTGAGTTTTGGTTCACATTCTTTGGAGTTTAATAGACGGGTTCTGTAATACCCCTCACCCGTATTTAACGTTGGAATAAGATTACAGAGTATTATCGGACTTATAAAACATTTAAATAATAATTTCACATACATATCTCAAATTCATATAATCATCATTTGATAACATTCATATTGTTCTTAGCCTACAAGGCCCTAAACATACATTCGGGGTGGTTAGGGATTAAATTGATAACTCAAGAAACTTTTACGAGACTTAGAAATTTTTTTAAATTTTATGGGACACACGCATGCATTATAGGCCTTGTGAACATTTGAAATGGGATCACATGGTTGTGTCCTAGTCTGTGTTTGACTCCGTGTAATTCTCTGACTTGGGTCACACTGCTCGTGTGCCCTAAAAATGGCCCTACACGCTCGTATGCCAGACCGTGTACTAGGTCGTGCCAAACCTATAGGGTATACTGACTTATTCTACACGGCCAAGTCACATACTTATGTGCTGGGTCGTGTGGAGCATACTGACTTGATTTTTATTTCAACAATAGGGGATACACGGCCGTGCAACTTGACAGTGTATCACAAACGGTTGAGACACACGCCCGTGTGGACAAAAATAGGCTATTTACCAAGCTATTTTGCCACTCAAATTTGTATACACCTACACCAAATCAAATGGCACCAAATCAAGACATAAATCGGCATTCTATCAACCTCAACCAAGCATCATTTACACCATTTCAATGCTAACAAATATAAGGCATATAATCTCAAAATGTGCCATTCAATTTCATTCCAAAAATCACCTTCTCAATTGATCAATATGGTCATTTTCTAAATATGCACTAGCCTAAATTCACTAGCATACCAATATTTATAACTCAACCATTTGCAATTCATAATACCTATTATCAACAAGCATCACATGACCATCATCCAACACATCACACAAGCCATATGCATATATACATACATGATCAACTATACCAAAATAAGCCAACTCTCATGGCTATATACAAAATCAAAACTTTAACATTTACAAGCCATTACAATTTGCTAAATTCATTATCAAACCATAACTCAAAATAACTCAAGATAATTAAGTTCAAAGGTACTAAAGTGATAATAGGATACTGTGATTTCACTATAAAACACAGAAAATAAACAAAATAAACAAAATTAGCGAATCCGAGCTAGCTTTGATTTCACTATAAAACACAGAAAATAAACAAAATAAGCTATAAAGCTTAGTAAGCTCGTATGAAAATAATAAGCAAAAGTCACCATTAAATTTACCATTCAAAACATGCATATAACATACCACAAATTAATTAACCACAATGTTAACATGTATTAAATCATCTACATAACCATGAGTTCACTTCTTTCATAAGTTCGATACCTATATAGTTTCCGTACATACCTGTTTTGTTACTTATCTATTCTCACCATTTCATATCTTCGAAATACCCGTTGAACCATTTGGAATAATACAGGATACTCAGGAATCTCGCACCCTAAGTGCCAATATATATAGCCGAAGGTATCTCAATAAATCTTGCACCGAAGTGCCAATACATAGCCGAAGCTATCTCAATAATGCTCACTCTCGAGCTATCAACGGGTCTGCTCACACAAGCTGACGGTCATGACGAAGCTACATGGTGCTGCTCACACAAGCTGACGAGAATCTGCAACACATGTTGGATAACTCAGCCACTGGTAGGACAAACTAGCACCCAAACAATAATAACCCCTAATGACATGACATTCGTATCCTAATCTATTCCTAAGGTTTAATCGGGATTTCTCATCGCCAAATCGTTGTCGAATGTGTCTGCAAGATCGTATTTACAATTTATGCAATATCAAAGCATTTAAAATACAATTATAACAATGCTTATTACATGCAAACTTACCTCGGATGCAAAAATGATGAAACATGTCGATTAGTCCAAAACCTTGTTCTTTCCCCAATCTAAGTCCGTACCACTTTTCTTGATCTAAATGAGCATGAGAAGCATGGCCGAATGTCAAGCCTTAAACATGGATATTCTTCCTTCAAAGTTCGGTGGAAAAAGATGACTATGAGTGGAAATTTTGTTTTATTTGATTCTATTAACTTTATTTACTAAATACCAAAATTAACCTTATTACTAATTTAAAATTTCAATAATGCCAAGCCATTAACATCCGTTATCACATTAATGGACTATTTACCACATAAGGACCTTTACTTTAAAGTTCTATAGCTATTAGACACATTTAGCTATTAGAACACTACTTTTGCACTTTATGCTATTTAGCCCTTTTTATCAAATTAAACACTCAAACGATAAAATTTCTAAACGAAACTTTCACACAATCATATTATCATCCTGTAGACATTAAAATAATAATAAAATAATTATTTCAATCTCGGATTTGTGGTCCCAAAATTACTGTTTCGATTTTACTAAAAACGGGCTGTTACAAGTTCTGGGGAACTTGTGGCGTGTAACGGATGGTTGGGTAGGAACCTTTTTGCATTGCATCATATGCATGAAATTTTCAAACACTGATTGGTTTGCCATGTAATATTCTGAAATGCTAATGATGATTGTTACCCATTTCGATTATCTGTATGATTATTTATTGTATTGACTCACATTAAGCTTTCATAAGCTCACCCCATTAGTTTAAAACTTCTTAAGTAATGCACGAGACTAAGACCAGACCTGGTATAGGGAGCAGCACCTTAGGCATCAGACTATTTTCAAATAAAGTACTTTAGATAATTTTTCTATTAGTTCGGTTGTGTAATTTTTAATGTCTTTGGTCTGTGGCTTGATTATTTTTTATTTAGGGATTTTGTGCATGCATGAATCATTGAAACTTAATAACTGGTAATTGCATGTAATTTGGTTTAAGTAAAATTGACATTTTTCATCAATTTCCACTACACTACAAAGATTTGGTTTTTCTAAAACAAAACGTTAACTTAATTAGTTTTTCTTAAATTTCACAAATAATAATAAAATGGCGACCATACTAATGGTTTTCTAAAATATTACTATCAACAATAAATGAATCCTACATATAGATGGCTTAATGGGCAATTTAAGCGCATTTATTGGCAATTCATCTGCATTATTGATATTGGTGGCTAGTCCACATTATCGGTAGCTTGTCTTCATTTTACCAGCAGTTTAACTGTATTATTGATTGATGATTTATCCATATCGAGCTTTGGATCACACTGTTTGGAGTTTGGTCCACAGGTTCTAGGGAATCCGTGGTGTGCAGCGGATGGTTGGGTAGGAACCTTTTTGCATTGCATCATGTGCATGACATACTCATACACTGATTGGTTTGCCATGTACTATTCTGAAATGCTAATGATGATTGTTACCCATTTTGATTATTGGTATGATTGTTTATTGTTTTGACTCACACTAAGTTTTCATAAGCTCACCCTATTAGTCTAAAACTTCTCAAGTAATGCACGAGACTAAGACCAGACCTGGCACAGGGAGCACCACCTCAGACATCAGACTATTTTCGAATAAAGTACTTTAAATAAGTTTTCTATTGGTTTGGTTGTGTAGTTTTTAAAGTCTTTGGTCCGTGGCTTGATTATTTTTTATTTGGGGATTTTATGCATGCATGTATTATTGAAACTTAATAACTGGTAATTGCATGTACTTTGGTTTAAGTAAAACTGACATTTTTCATCAATTTCCACTACATTACAAAGATTTGGTTTTTGTAAAAAAAAAAAAAAAACGTTAACTTAAATAGTTTTTCTTAAATTTCACAAATATTAATAAAATGGCGACTATACTAATGGTTTTCTAAAATATCACTATCGAAAATAAATGAATCCTAAATACAGATGACTTAATGGAAGATTTAATCGCATTTACTGGCAATTCATCTGCATTATTGATAGTTGGTGGCTAGTCCACATTATCAGTAGCTTGTCTTCATTTTACTGGCAATTCAATTGCATTATTGATTTGTGATTTATCCATATTGAGCTTTGGCTCACACTGTTTGCATTTGATAGACGAGTTTTGGGGAACTCGTGGTGTGTAGAGGATGGTTGGGTAGGAACCTTTTTGCATTGCATCATATGCATGACATGCTCATACATTGATTGGTTTGCCATGTACTATTCTGAAATGCTAATGATGATTGTTACCCATTTTGATTATCTGTATGATTTTTTATTGTATTGGCTCACATTGGGCTTTTAGAAGCTCACCCCATTAGTCTAAAACTTCTCATGTAATGTACGAGACAAAGTCCAGACCCAGCATAGGGAGCACCACATCAGACAACATATTATTTTCAAATAAAGTATTCTAAATAAGTTTTCTATTGGTTTGGTTGTGTAACTTTTAATGTCTTTAGTCCGTGGCTTGATTATTTTTTATTTGGGGATTTTGTGCATAAATGGATCATTGAAACTTAATAACTAGTAATTGCATATAATTTGGTTTAAGTAAAATTGACATTTTTCATCAATTTCCACCACATTACAAAGATTTGGTTTTTGCAAAACAAAATGTTAACTCAATTAGTTTTTCTTAACTGTCGCAAATAATAATAAAATGGCGGCCATACTAATGGGTTTCTAAAATATCACTATTGACAACAAATGAATCCTAAGTACAGACGGCTTAACAAACAAATGTTTTTAATCTAACTCAAAGCAACAACAATAATAATTTTTCCTGAAATTAGTCGAAAGTAGGGTTTTAAGAGATTAGTTAGTTTACTTAGCCATTTCGTGGCTAATGTAGCCTTCTCAGTTTGGCCATAACGTCTAGGCCGGCTTAGGAGGGTTACATTTGGTGGTATCAAAGTCAAGTGCATAAATCGACCTATGGTTTTTAACGGGTTTGCATGCATATATTGGAAAATAGGGGTATTTCGGGAAAAACAAGGCATAGAGATTTTTGAAAAATATTTTTCCTTCAGGAAAGAAAAATAAGTCTGAGATTTCGATGTCGATTACTATAAAAAATCGCTACTGCTAAATTGTAGATGACCAGTAGGGGTGTACTACTGTAGACATATAACTGAAATAACTAGTGTTTGTATTTTCTCTGAAACTGTAAGATAAGAAACTGAAAATTGACTGAAAGTAGGTAGTGATTAATTTTCTGAAATTGTAGAACAAACTTAAGATGTAAAATAAACAATGAACAACCTTAGTATGAGGAACTATGGGGGTCCACGTTGAGTTGCCTAAGTTGAGTCATTTGCTTCTCAAGGAATTGTGCCTAACCTTGAGAAAAATACCACATTGATTATGCCTACTACTGAAGGCAGTGATCAAGAGACAAGGGATAATGCAATGTCACAAGCAATATTGGGACTTTTAGAAAGATTTTTCAGGACTTTGATTGAGAGAACCAATGTAGTAAAAGAGAATAAATGAATAGAGCATAAGAGGAAGAAAAAAGAATATAGTATAGAATAGAAGAGATTCTAGTTCCACTGGTCCAACTCTACGACTTTTAAAACGGGCTAGAAAGTCAAACCTCAGCAGAAGGTTGTAGTAGCTATTATTGGAGGAACTGTTAGATCAGCTAGGGTTTCAGTTTGTATATAATGCGATAAGTGCCATCCGGGCGAATGTTGAAAAAGGTTGGGTGCCTGTCTGGGTTGTGGTTCGACTAAGCATAGGGTTAAAGATTTTTCTCGTCGGGTAAATCAAATACAAGCTCCGAATCAAAATCAGGGACACATTAGGGTTCAGAACCAGTGGGTTAATCAATTTTCTCCGAGGGGTCCGATCAGGACTAAGGTTAGACAACTAGCACTAGTTTACGTAGCTAGGTGTCACGGGGATCGATACGCATTCGATGTCAATGTAGGTACATTTCCTAAATTTTACTTTACATTGATTAATTCTAGGTTCACATGTTTATTCAATGCTAATAGAGTTTCTATTAAATTGAGAATTGGGATAAAAGAATCTTTGAGTAATGTTTCTGAATATGAGATGTCTATTGGGAATTTAAGAGGAAACATTATTTGGAATTGTATTGAAAATCAGGGTCGCATAGTGAAGCGTGTGGCCCTGTTCAAAGAAAAAGGGTTATCAAATTTTCCAACTAAGAAAATTTCAAGGATAAAATTTCTTTTAAGGAGAGGAGAATTGTCACATCCCAAAAATTACGGTAGAAGAAATTGGGTTAGTGGACCAAGAGTTGTCACACTTTCACTTTTAATTATAAGATCTAAAATTATTTTAAGAATGAGCCATTAGCTTAATGGCTAAGAGAAAATAAGGAGATAAGGAAATGGGCTTAGAGACTCGAGTTCGAATCCCTTCCCTTTCAAATTAATTAATGTTGTTATTTTTTCTCCCACTCCCCTAGGTGTGTGTCATCCAACCTAGTTTAACCTAGGTATATATGTTATTTTTCATTAAGTTTTTCAATCTATTTATTCCATTTTGCCTTCCTTTCTATACATCCTTCATTCTCTCTAAAAAATCTCCCATTTTCTTCTTCATTTAGTCTTCTTTGTGTCATCCAAATAAGAGCGTTCTCCACCATTGTTGTGTTGTTCACTTGCTTTTCTATTTCTCCTGTTTTGTTATCTTTTTTTTCTAGCCTTCAATACTTGTTATTTTGATCACCATTGTCGCCCCACCTTGCTACCATTAAACCTCTATTGTCACCCTCTCCTCCTTATGTGGCGATGCCGGTTTGCTTCTCTTTTTCTCCTTTCTTTCCTTTTCATTGCTATTTTTTGTTGTTGTTTTTATAGCCATCTTACTACTATTTTTTAGCCTCGAAAATCATCCTTTTTGTTGCAAAAAAGTTCCTTCTTGTGCCGTCCCAAATCAGCCATTTCTTACCGCCGTTTGTGGTGCTGTGTCGCCCCTTTGTGAACTACTTTTGGGGTGATGTATTTTTTGTTATTATCACACATTTACAGTAGTGTTTTCCTCAATTCTCATGTTTTTAAATCAACCCTTAACCTTGATATTTAGGAATGCATCCAACCTCAATCATCCAACATCTTGGATCTAGTTAACATGAAGCGTAAGTCGGATTTAGGCGAGTTATTGTGTTGTATTAATTCCATTAAATTTTTTGGTTGGGCGAATGTTCTAAGACCTTGAATTAATCGTTGGTTACTGATCAACAGTGAAGTCAGATCTTGTCTGCACTTCTCATTTTGCATCAAATCAGTGTAAGCTCACTTGTCATTTTTAATCTCATTCTCCATTTAATATCAATCCTTGATTATTCTAGTCTCATTTCTCTTCTAATTCAATTGTGTTCTTCACATGATTTATTCAATTGGGATTGAGATTATAACGTGTGTGGCTAAATCCTTTAGGGGAGATTAACGAGCAGATATGGATGTGATTAACAAAGGATTTGGGGTTTCCCGAGAGAGTTAGTTAGTATAGATTATGCGTTCTTAAACCCTAGGTTTGACAACCCTAGGAAGTTATCATAGGCTATACGAGGTTGGGAGATAAGTCAAACTGAGTAAATTGTAATTCATCATGGTTGAGAAAGTGAGGTCGGGAGATAGCGAGTATCAACCAATTAATTAATTAGTTAGAGGTCAGGAGGTAATAAATGGTTAATCGATAGCTAATCCACCCTAAAACCCTGATTCGATGTCAATTACAAACCCTGAAGTGAGTTAATCTTCCTGATTGGTTTATTGATTTTTAGTAGATTGTTTATTTTTCTTATTTAAATTCTCTTATTAATCTATTTTATAGTTTATCATAATAATTAATACTATTATTGTAAAAAGGTTTTCGTAGATTTATTCTATCCTTTTTTAGGTACGATCCTCAAAATACTTTTAAGGGGATGTTTGGTTTAAGGTAATGGCTATGCCATTACAAGCCTATTGCAAGCCTATTCTGTAAGCCCACACAAACAGATGTTTGGTTCAATGGAATACCCTATTACAGGTGAATTCCATTCCGGGCTTAAGCAGAGATATTTGTTGATTTCTATTCCCTCCCTTCTTCACCGTTTACTAATCAGTTGCTTGAAAAACCTTATCTTACCCTCACCAAATTTTCACCTCACAAACACTCAAACGGTAGCCATTTCTTACTTCCTTCGACTCCGGCACTCCTCCCCTTCATCCAGGGTCAGGTAAACATTTTTCCTTCTGTTGTTCCTTTCATTTCCTGTTTGCCATTTTTTCTTACCCACAAATTTTTGCTACCTCTTTTTTTTTACTGCTTCCTTCACGATCATCTCTGATATTTGTTTAATAAACATAGTCTCTGAAATCTTGGATCTAAATTTTTATCCTACCAGGCTTTCGGTGAATTTTTAATAAACATAAGTATTCCATCATTCAATATATAAAGCTCCAAACCATCCAGACATTGCGTTTATTGTTCTCGGTTTAATGTTTGGGTGTGGTTTAGCTTCAACACATATCAAACTCAGTTCACTGGTTTCTTTCATGGAAAAATTTGCTCTTAGCGGATTCTTTGGGCCCTGGACTTATTTGGTAGGCTACTCATTTTCATGCGCTCAAATAACATAAATGATTACCGCATCAACTAGCAAAGAAATGTTAATGAAAATCCTCTCTTTTCTTAGAAATTGTATTTGAATGACTTGCATATTTGACTCTTTTGGGTCTGGACTTATTTAGAAGGTTGCTCATTTTCATACACTCAAATAGCAAATATTACTGCTGCATCAACTAGAAGAGAAATGTTAATGAAAATCCCCTCTTAGAAATTGTATAATTTACATATATGACTGGCTTGATAATCTGTAATCATTATATTTGGACTATATAATAGAACAAGCTTATTTCTACAAACTATTAATGTGCTCCTCGATAAAGCATATGAGCATATTGAATGTTGTACCTTATTTTGCTGGTGGATGTATATGTTCTTTGGTTTCATGCGGAAATGCAATGAGATGCTTTACTTATTTTTTTAGTTTCTGTTGACAGAGGAAAACCATACTCACTTGAATCTTCATTTTCTTTGTCATACAGGCCAGAAAGACACCATCAATGGAATCTGTTGATTCTTTTGGTGAAGAAGAGTAAGTTACTCATTACATTTATAGCTTTCTACTTTATTATTTAGATTTCTTTTAGCTAGTATCTCTGCATTTGAAAACTTACTCAGGTTTTGTGCTTTTGCAATTCTTGCTTAACACAAGCATGAATCTTAGTCCATCTTAATCATTTGATAGTTAATTGTTTGTATGATCTGACTCTGAGATTACAGCCAATGTGGGCTAGATTTTTAATCATTGATGATTTGTATTGATAAAATTTGGATCAACAAATTTCCCATCCTCACTACTTTCCATACCTAAATGATGGACCTATTTAAAAGCTAAACAATCAAACATGTAATGGTGATTCCAATGAAACAAATCAACCCCTAAAGTGGAATTTTTGGACGTCTTTCTTGAGGAGCTACCGGGGTTACCTCTAAATCGCGAGTTGGAATTTGGGATTGAGCTACTTCCAGGCACAGCTCCGGTGTCCATCGCTTCCTATCGAATGGCACCGAAGGAGCTTGTAGAGCTTAAGGCTCAGATTTAGGAGCTGTGCTATTGATTTTCGAGGCAGTTGGGAGGATTATCTACCGCTAGCGGAGTTTGCCTATAATAATAGTTTCCAGTCTAGCAACCAGATGGCACTTTACGAGGCACTGTAAGGTCGTAAGTGTCGCACTCCTTTATGTTGGATTGAGTTGGGCGAGCAATGTGTTCTAGGTCCTGAGTTGGTTTTTGAGATAGAGGATAAGGTTAGACTGATTCGGGATCGACTGAAAGCGGCTTCTGACAGACAGAAATCCTATGCGGACTTGAAGCGACGTGAGATTGAGTATTCAGTGGGGGACTTTGTATTCCTTAAGATCTCGTCCTAGAAGAGGGTACTGAGGTTTGGTCGTAAGGGCAAGTTGAGCCCTAGGTTTATTAGACCTTACCGTATTTTGAAGCGAGTGGGATCAGTTACTTATCAGTTGGAGCTATCTCCATAGTTGGATCGTATCCATGACGTGTTTCACATCTCGATGTTGAGGCGCTACTGCTTTGATCCTACTCACATCATTTCCATTGAGGAGATTGAGGTTAGGCTAGACTTGACCTTTGAGGAGGAGGCGGTTCAGATTCTAGATCGGGATGTAAAAGTACTGAGTAGGAAATCTATTCCACTGGTTAAGGTTCTTTGGCATAATCATAGCACTGAGGAGGCTACGTGGGAGCCTTAGAATACAACGCGTCAGCAATATCCTTATCTGTTCTGACCGGGTAAATTTTGAGGACGAAATTTTCTTATAGGGGGTAGAATTTAACGCCCAAAATTTTAATTTTTGATTTTGTATATGTGTGACACACAATGTCTATCTGCTTCAGTGGTTATATGTTCTGGGTGTGTGTGGGTGGTCCCAAGTTCAAGCCTTACTTGGGAAAATTTTGGTCTTTTATAAATAAAGCCTTAACCTTGAGAAAAGGCTTAAGTTTAATTGTTGGTAAGTTTATATCAGAATGGGCCTGCTAGTCTGGTGGTTAAGTGGAGTGTTGGAGTGTTGGACGTCCTGTGTTCAATTCTTTATGATGGCGTGGAGATAGCAGCAGTAGTCTAAATTTGAAAAACCATAAAAATAGTAGGAATTGAGTTAGAGGTTGAATAAAATATGAAATTAAAGTTTATTGAGTCTAGTTTTTCATGGAAGAAATAGTGTAAGCAATGGAATTATAAATCATGAGATATAATATAATAAATTTATTGAGACAAGGTCAGAATGATATCGGGTTCCCCTGTTCTGACTTAGGAAAATCATCAAAAATTGTAAAAAAAATAATTAGGGGCTTAAATTTATATGTTTAAATCCTTAATGAGCCTATTTTCAAGAGAAACAAACGAAAACATCATCTAAATTCCATACTAAGAGAAAAATAATTTTTAGTAAGGAAAGGATGAAGTTGTCAAACAACAGAATAGGGATAACTTTAAAGATTTTACTGTACTTATTTGATAAACTATAAATTCTGAAAATTTTATGGTAGAAAGGTATTTGAGTCTAGTTTCAAAAACATCAAGTGGATCTTAATTTGGAATTCTTTAGCTCAAGATATAAATAATTTAGTGATAATGACTCAAGTAGACAGCTTTGAATGAACATATACGTAAATAGTGAAAACATATATGAGTATTGAGCTAGCATGGGTTACTTTAAAAATGGATCACACAGCCAAGGCCAATTGGGGTCGAGTGGGCCACACGGGCATGTGGGCCCACACGGGCATATCACATGGGCATATGGGCCCATTTTTACTGAAATGTTTTTAAGGTTTCACGGGTTGCCCAAGTCGACTGTTAACCTACTGTAGGGTCGGTAAGCGCTACTTAGACCCCTAAATGTGTGAAATTGACTGAATGCTATCTGTACTGGCATGTTAATATCTGAACTAAATATATGTACTGAAATTGCATAATAGCATGTCATCCATTGTATGTTGCATTGCATTGGGTTGGGGGTTGTTATTCGGAGGTAGTGTACTGAAAGGCTTTAAGCCTAATTTGTAACATCCGTGGTTTAGGGGTCTTGTATTTCATTCTAAGTTACATGTATGTGGTAGTGTGCTCTATATGCTGTTTGTATGTGTTTGGGGGTCTCGGGAAATCTTGAGGCTAAGTTTGGACCTTAGGCAAATTTTTGGTTTAGAGCTTTTAAGGGAAAGCTAGGGGAGATAGGCCTTAAGAGTTCTTGTGTGGAGTCTAGGACACAAGGAATCAAGTGGTAGAGTGGCAAGGGAGGCGCCACTTAGAGCACAAGGGAGTGACGCCTCAGGGAGCTAGTGGGGGCAAGGTTCGAGCTGCAGAGGAAGCATTTTGGGGTTACTTTTTGCATCAAAGGAGTGGGAGAGTTAGACTGCAAGCAAACTCTGCATGGATGAGGTGTGGATTGAGTCAACAGCTTAAATTTGTGGCTAAGAGAGGAGGTAGGAGTTTGATTCACTCAAACTCATTTGAATGAGTGGAGGGGAGGAAAAATAGGAGGAAAAGAAAGGATTTGGGTGAGAGAAGAAGAGTTGGCCGAATATGGGGCTTTGGAGGGTGGCATTTTTGGCTGGTGGTAGTAGGATATGTGGGTGCCGAAACTCCTTAGAGTGGGTTCTTTCTTGTAGTATTGGATGTGTAGCTTGTTGATTCTCTCTTCTTCTTTTTCTAAGTTTTGCCGCAAGTGTCAACAAGGGACTTTTTCTTTCCTTAAGTCCAAAGCCGAATAAGGTAGTGACCATTCGTGCATCTTTTCTTTTCTTTACAATCCCTTCTCCTTTTCTCAATTCTCTCTCTCAAAAAACTGAAACACACATTCCATTGTCACCATAGCTGAAACACCCATAAACCCCCAACCCCATTTGCTAAGAAGCCGAATAACCCTTCTATTTCATTAAGTCTTGGCCGAATCTTCTAAGGCATCTCTTCTCTTTCTTTTTCACGTTCTTCTCCTATTTCTCAAACCTTTTACTCTAGGCCAAATCTGTCAGACTCTGCTCCATCGGATCTAATAGTTGGTAAGGGTTTCTTGATTCAATTCTCTTCTTTCACTTTTGATTGCCGAAAGTTAGATGTCTAACTTTGTATAGGTGTGGCCGAATCTATTCAGGGTGGTGACCTTGTGTCCATTTTTGGAAGCCGATGTTGGGGATATCTAGGAGCTTTCGGGTTTTGATCAAGCAAGGTAAGGGGGTGTACCTTTGGTTCAGCCAAAGGCCACATCTTTTGGCTTTATGCAGTTTAACTGATTCTAACTGGATTGATGTAGGGGGAGTTTCGACAGAGGTGGAGGAGGAGCCTTTGGAACTCGGATCTATTTTGGTAAGAGTATTCGCTTAAGATTGGTGTTGTCTCATTTAGATTGATTTAATGTTAACCGGGTCTCTTGATTAAGTGCCATTCAATGGATGCAAGTACCAGACAAGGAGAGAAAGGGGTTGTCCCTACCCCTAAGTTCAAGAAACGTTCGGTTTCTGCAGTTCAGGATTAGCCACCAGGGTGTGGGCTAGCTTTGGAAAGAGACAAGCAGATCGTTGTAGTCTCTTCGAGTGAGGATGCTAGGGAAATTGAGAGTCTAGTGCTTCAGGTTATCAGGTGTGTGGTTAATTCGCTGTTTCCTGTTAGTTAATTAATTATATATGTTATGTGTGTGATAACCAGTACAGTGGTTGTAGGGGGAAATTGTTACCCTTAATTGGACATTTCGATAACCAGGTTAGTACCCTATCTGAGGTGTGGTTGTGGTTGATTACTATGAATACTTGTGAGCATGCCGTATGCCTATCTAATATGTCCATGCATTATTCTATCATATCATTATAACATGTTGCATATGCATGGGGTCGGGATATATATATTCAATGAAGGACAGGGTGTACATTTATGTACGTGGTGATGATTGGCTATGTGCCATATCATGGCTTGATGTCGGCTATGTGCCACATCGAGAGATGATGTTAGCTTTGTGCTTCATCGTGGTTGATGATGACCATGGGTCACATCGTGGATATCGAGATTTGATCACATAGTGATCGGTGGCTAGGCCACGTTATATGTTATACTTTGGTCACATGGTGATCGGTGGCTAGGCCACGTTATATTAGCTTTGAGCAACTCGACTGCCAAAGAGGTGTGTAGCGGATGGAGGGTCGATTTAGTAATCCTCCGGTGTGTGTGGCAGGATACGGGGGTGTGTAGTGGATGGATATTAGGTTGGGATTACATCATCATGTGTGGTTTGTGGATTGTGTGGTTATGGGCCAAGCCCATTTGGGAAACATGTGGAATAATTGCACATTGAGTCTGTTCGACTCACCCTATTTTCTTATACAACGCAGGTGATACGTGAAACATGGACCGGGCTGGAGTGGATTCGAGGTGGCCATGCAGAAGTTGTTTTAATTCTTTATGCACCTGGATTTTTAATTACTTTTGGGTTAATTTCTCTTTCATGTAATAAGGCCATTTTAAATATTTGGGGATTTTTACTATATTTAGTTAGATTGACTATCGGTTAATAATTAGAAACGGTTTTGGAAACAATTTACAACTTAAAGACAACTTAAAGACTTACATTAAAGTTTAAAAACCCAGATACTTATAACAACTCGATTTCTCTTGAGTTTCTAAACATACGATGGTTTTAAACCGCACACGACCTTTAAAGTTTTTCATTATCCTCGACAATGTATTTTCAAAACAATGAACATATTATAGACCCGTTATCTTTTATAAAACTAAGGAAAATATTTTAAACTCAAAACGTGTTTTCACCCTTAAATTAAATTCTTTTCAAACATTTTTCCTAGTAGCATTCCGAATTCGGCCATGGTATTTTAAGCCGGGTTTGGGGTGTTACAGTTTGGTATCAGAGCCCAGTTTAAAACTTGGCTTTGAGGGCTTTTGGGCCCAAAAACGTCTTTCGAAGGTGGGTTTTACTAAAACTGGTATTTTTACAAGCTGATCAGGTTTTCTGGCATGGCACCTGAGTCTTCGGCTCGATGTCCACCAGGTAAGTACTTTAAACCGTTGCATGATTGTATGTAAGGTAAATGGTGATATGGGATCGTAGATTAGTAAGTTAAAAACTATTAAACCTTAGGATTAGCTTACTCCAACACTAAATTTCATAAGACTTAACTCATTTCACCAAACCCGAGAATAAGTCGCAGAGTTCAGGTGTGGTAACAAGCATGCGCATGTCTAGGCATGAATTCCAAATGAGCTTGGTATTTAAGCAGTCCTAGCGACTCATCACCTCTTTTCTGGAATCCTACCTGGTGTGCAGTGATTGTTCACCTTAACCGTGAGGACTTGTTAACAAGCCAAATCTATAACTAAAACTTGAAAGGGATCGAATACCCGATTTTGTAAAATAATCAAATTACCCCAATTTCAAAAAGAAAATTTATTAATTACCACACTACCCTAAATTTTTTATCAGAATCCCCTGATTTGTAAAATTACCAAAATACCCCTATAGGAAAAATTACAAAAATACCCCTGGGTTGGGAACGGACGAAAATGCTCAAAGTGGTGAATGTGTGTAGTGGATAGTGTTGATGAATGAATGAGATTCTCTGAGATAGGATGGAGGACTTAAGACAAAAAACTTTGAATGACCGAAAGAACTACTATTAAATGTCTTTACATAAAATTACTTGTGGGCAATCAGTGGAACAAGAAGTTAATGCATAAAATTTCTTAATCAGATTAAAACGCATCAATAGACATGAGTTCTAGGGGACGAGGTCGTAATACGCGTGGACGTGGTAAGGGCAGAATGTCAATATCGGAACCAATTGGGTCTGGTCATGGATCAGGGAACGAAACGACACCGCCCGCAGTAGAAGCTGAGTTTCAAGATCAGACGGGTGGAGATAACGTAGTATCTCAGGTGATGCTGCGAGTTTTGGAAAGGGTGCGGGGGCGAATGTGGGTACTGGGGCTCAGAAGTCTGTTTCTGAGAGACTTCGAGCGAATGGAGCTGAGATATTTAGGGGTGTCTCGGGGGTGGCTCCGAATGTGGCGGATTATTAGTTGGAGGCAATCGAGAGGATCATGGATGATTTGGACTGCACTGCTGAGGAAAAGCTGAAGGGCGCTGTATCTCTACTACGGGATGAGGCCTATCAGTGGTGGCTTACCGTCAAAGAGGGTACTCCAGCGGAACGAGTAGATTGGAGTTACTTTAAGGTAAAGTTTGAGGGGAAGTATGTCGGAGCTAGTTACGTGGATGCACAGAGGAAGGCATTTTTGAATCTGGTGCAAGGGGGTAAGTCAGTAGCGGAATATGAGGTAGAATTCCTGAGGTTAAGTCGGTATGCGGAGGGATTGTTGCTCTCGATTCGAAAGCTGTGAGGTTTGAGGATGGGCTCCGAGATGAACTGCGGGTGTTGATAGCTCCTCAGCGTGAGAGGGACTTTGTCACTTTGGTGGAGAAATCTCGGATCGCCGAGGAAGTTAAGTGAACTGAAAGGCAGAATAGAGATAAAGACAGAGGTCGGAACAAGAGGGGTTTTGGATCGTTAGGGTCTTCGAGGGGTTTCCAGAAAAAGCCTAGGGTGGACAATCCTACTCGTGCTGTTATGCCAGCTACTGGGAATCAGGTCCATCCATGTGCTCAGTATGGGAGGACTCATATAGGCGAGTGCTGGGGAAGGATTAGGGAGTGTTTCAGGTGTGGGTCCAAGGCTCACCTAGTGAAGGATTATCCTCAAAATGCGGATAGGGCTCAGTCAGTGGGTCAAGGGTATGTACAGCCAGGAAGGGGTGGTTCACAGATGTCAAGAGGTCGTGGCCTGAACCATAGAGGGAATGGTTTTGGTCGAAGTCGTGGAGCACCAGGTAGAGGTGCTGGGAGCTCAGATGCAAGGCAGCTAGGGTTAGTGTATGCATCCAGACGTCGTGGGGAGGGGGACACACCAGATGTTATCATGGGTACGTTCCTTATTTATGGGATTCCCTTTACTGCTTTAATTGATGTTGGGTCAACGCATCCGTATATTGCTAGCATGGTGTCTGGAACCTTGAATGTGAAGTCTGAGACTGTCCCTACGAAGATGACTGTACTTAGTCCTTTAGGGCAATCTATGGTAGTAGATAAACTCTTTAGAGATGTGCCTTTAGAGGTTCAGGGGGTGGTATTCCTAGCTGACTTGATGGAGCTGTCGTTCGGGAAATTTGACCTGATCCTAGAGATGGATTGGTTAGTAAGGTATCGTACGAATCTGGACTGTGCTGCTAAGCGCATGTCAGTGAGGACTCCCGAGAATTATGAAGTTGCAGTGATAGGTGAGAGGAGAGACTACCTGTCTAACGTAGTGTCTGCTCTTAAGGTAGTAAAGATGGTGAAGAAGGGGTGCTCGACTTTTCTGATGTTTGTTAGTGCCTTGGATGCTAAGGAGGTAGCTGTGGGGGAGGTCAGGACAGTAAAAGAATTTGTGGATGTTTTTTCAGAGGAACTTCCAGGTTTACCTCCGGATCGGGAGGTGGAGTTTGGAATTGACCTGTTTCCAGGAACAACGCCAGTGTCCATTGCTCCTTATAGGATGGCACTAAAGGAGTTGGTTGAGCTGAAGGCCTAAATCCAAGAGTTGCTAGATCGCGAGTTTATCCGACCCAGTATTTCTCCGTGAGGAGCACCGGTGTTGTTCGTAAAGAAGAAAGACGAGTCTATGCGTATGTGCATAGATTACCGCCAGCTGAATAAACTAACGATCAAGAACAAGTACCCGCTGCCGAGGATAGACGACTTGTTTGACCAGCTCAAAGGAGCTGCGACCTTTTCAAAAATAGATTTGAGGTCGGGGTATCACCAGCTTAGGGTGAAGGAGGCTGATATTCATAAGATGGTGTTTCAGACTTGATACAGGCACTACGAATTCCTGGTAATACCGTTCGGGTTGACTAATGCACCAGCTGCGTTTATGGATATGATGAATCTAGTTTTCCAACCTTACTTGGATCAATTTGTCGTGGTGTTCATAGACGACATCTTGGTGTATTCAAAGTCAGAGGAAGAACATGATGCACATCTACGGGTGATACTGCGAATTTTGAGGGAAAAGAAGTTGTACGCCAAGTTTAGCAAGTGCGAATTTTGGTTGAGTGAAGTTGTTTTTCTAGGTCACGTGGTATCTGCGGAGGGAATAAGGGTGGATCCCCGGAAGATTGAGGCAGTACTAGAGTGGAAACCACCTAAGTCAGTAGCTGAAATTCACAGTTTTTTGGGGCTAGCAGGGTACTATAGGAGGTTTGTCGAGGGTTTTTCTTCGATAGCGGCACCTTTGACTAAGCTGTTGAGAAAGGAGGTACCTTTTTCGTGGTCGGATAAGCAGTAGGAGAGCTTCGAGAAGCTAAAGAGAGTTTTGATAGAAGCCCCGATTTTGATCCAACTGGTGGCGGAGAAAGACTTTGTGGTGTATTGTGATGCTTTTCACACGAGATTAGGTTGTGTACTGATGCAGAAAGGGAAGGTGGTTGCTTATGCGTCTCGGCAGCTGAGACCGCATGAAGTTAACTATCCGACACACGATCTGGAATTGGCAGCAGTAGTTTTCGCTTTGAAAGTGTAGAGGCATTATCTGTATGGAGAGAAGTCGGTGATCTATACGGACCACAAGAGCTTGAAGTATCTGTTGACTCAGAAGGAGCTGAACTTGAGACAACGAAGGTGGGCAGAGCTATTAAAGGATTACGATTGTTCGATTGAGTACCACCCAGGTAAAGTAAATGTGGTGGCAGATGCATTAAGTTAGAAAGTGGTATCGGATCTGAGGGCTATGTTCGTACATCTTAGTCTCTACGACGACGAGAGTTTGTTAGCGAAACTACAGGTGAAACTGACGTGGTTAAGTCAGGTAAGAGAGAAACAGTTGGTGGATGAGGTTTTGGGTACTTGACTTCAGTAAGTTCAGAGTGGGGAGTTAGAGGATTATAGTGTGAACAGTGACGGAGTCTTGTGTTTCAGTGGTAAGGTGTGTATGCCGAAGGATGTGGAATTAAGGCAGAAGATTCTTTGGGATTCGCATAGTAGCCCTTACGCTATGCATCTTGGGGAAGTAAGTTGTATAGGGATCTACGGAAATAGTTTTGGTGGCCTGGATTGAAGCGTGAAGTTACAGAATTTGTAGGGAAGTGCTTAACGTGTCAGCAGGTTAAAGCTGAACATCAAGTACCTTCGGGGTTGCTGCAACCAGTGAAGATTCCGCAATGGAAGTGGGAGAGGATCACAATGGATTTCATAAGTGGGCTTCCTCTTACGCCTACTAAAAAGGACTCAGTATGGGTGATTGTGGATCGGTTGACAAAGTCTACGCATTTCATACCTGTTCGGGTTGATTACTCTCTGCAAAGATTAGCGAAGCTGTATGTAGCAGAAATTATGAGACTGCATGGAGTGCCAGTGTTGATCATATCGGATAGGGATCCTAGATTTACGTCGAGGTTTTGGAGGGTGTTGCATCAGGCTTTGGGTACCAGGTTGGACTTCAGTACGGCATTTCATCCACAGTCAGACGGCTAGTCTGAAAGGGTGATTCAAGTGTTGGAGGATATGTTAAGGGGTTGCGTTATCGACTTCAGGGGTAGCTAGGAACAATTCTTGCCTTTGGCGGAGTTTGCATACAACAACAGTTGCCAAGCAAGCATTCGGATGGCACCGTATGAAGCGTTGTATGGACGAAAGTGTCACACTCCTACGTGTTGGATAGAATTAGGTGAACGTCATGTTTTGGGTCCAGAGATAGTGGCAGAATCAGAGGAAAAGGTTAAGGTAATCCGAGTACAGTTAAAAGAGGCATCTGACAGACAGAAGGCGTATGCGAATCTTAAGCAGAAAGAGATAGAATTTGCCGTGGGAGACAATGTATTCCTAAAAGTTTCGCCGTGGAAGAAGGTGATGAGGTTTGGACGCAAGGGTAAACTGAGTCCCAGGTTTATAGGGCCTTATAGGGTTTTGAAGCGAGTGGGGCCAGTGGCTTACCAGTTGGAGTTGCTGTCAGAATTGAAGCAGATACATGATGTGTTCCACGTGTCAATGCTACGTCATTATCATTCGGATCCATCTCACGTAGTGCCAGTTGAGGAAGTTGAGTTGAGACCAGATTTGTCCTACGAAGAAGAACCGATTCAGATTCTGGAGCGAGATGTGAATGTACTTCAAAAGAAATCAGTTCCTCTAGTCAAAGTATTATGGCGTAACCATGGTGCAGAAGAAGCTTCGTAGGAACCGGAGGAAGCGATGCAATAGCAATACCCTCACTTATTTTGATCAGGTAATTTCGAGGCCGAAATTATTTTTAAGGGGGGTAGAACTGTAACATCCGGGGTTTAGGGGTCTTGTATTTCTTTCTAAGTTACATGTATGTGGTAGTGTGCTCTATATACTATTTGTATGTGTTTGGGGGTCTCGGAAAATCTTGAGGCTAAGTTTGGACCTTAGGTAAATTTTCGGTTTAGAGCTTTTAGGGGAAAGCTAGGGGAGATAGGTCTTAAGAGTTCTTGTGTGGAGCCTAGGACACAAGGAATCAAGTGGTAGAGTGGCAAGGGAGGTGCCACTTAGAGCACAAGGGAGTGACGCCTCAGGGAGCTAGTGGGGGCAAGGTTCGAGCTACAGAGGAAGCATTTTGGGGTTGCTTTTTGCGTCAAGGGAGTGGGAGAGTTGGACGGCAAGCAAACTCTGCATGGATGAGGTGTGGATTGAGTCAATAGCTTAAATTTGTGGCTAAGAGAGGAGGTAGGAGTTTGATTCACTCAAACTCATTTGAATGAGTGGAGGGGAGGAAAAATAGGAGGAAAAGAATGGATTTGGGTGAGAGAGGAAGAGTTGGCCGAATATAGGGCTTTGGAGGGTGGCATTTTCGGTTGGTGGTAGTAGGATATGTGGGTGCCGAAACTCCTTAGAGTGGGTTCTTTCTTTTAGTATTGGATGTGTAGCTTGTTGATTCTCTCTTCTTCTTTTTCTAAGTTTTGCCGTAAGTGTCAACAAAGGATTTTTTCTTTCCTTAAGTCCAAAGCCGAATGAGGTAGTGACCATTCGTGCATCTTTTCTTTTCTTTACAATTCTTTCTTTTCTCAATTCTCTCTCTCAAAAAGCCGAAACACACATTCCATTGTCACCATAGCTGAAACACCCATAAACCCCCAACCCTTTCTTTTCTTTTCATTTGCTAAGAAGCCGAATAACCCTTCTATTTCATTGAGTCTTGGTCGAATCTTCTAAGGCATCTCTTCTCTTTCTTTTTTGCGTTCTTCTCCTACTTCTCAAACCTTTTACTCTAGGCCGAATCTGTCAGACTCTGTTCCATCGGATCTAATAGTTGGTAAGGGTTTCTTGATTCAATTCTCTTCTTTCACTTTTGATTGCCGAAAGTTAGATGTCTAACTTTGTATAGGTGTGGCCGAATCAATTCAAGGTGGTGACCTTGTGTCCATTTTTGGAAGCCGACATTGGGGGTATCTAGGAGCTTTTGGGTTTTGATCAAGCAAGGTAAGGGGGTGTACCTTTGGTTCAGCCAAAGGCCACATCTTTTGGCTTTATACAGTTTAGCCGATTCTAACTAGATTGATGTAGGGGGAGTTTCGACAGAGGTGGAGGAGGAGCCTTTGGAACTCGATCTATTTTGGTAAGAGTATTCGATTAAGATTAGTGTTGTCTCATTTAGATTAGTTTAATGTTTAACCGGGTCTCTTGATTAAGTGCCATTCAATGGATGCAAGTACTAGACAAGGAGAGAAAGGGGTTGTCCCTACCCTTAAGTTCAAGAAACGTTCGGTTTCTGCAGTTCGGGATTGGCCACCGGGGTGTGAGCCAGCACCGAAAAGAGATAAGCAGATCACTGTAGTCTCTACGAGTGAGGACGCTAGGGAAATTAAGAGTCTAGTGCTTTGGGTTATCAGGTGTGTGATTAATTTGCTGTTTCCTATTAGTCAATTAATTATATGTGTTATGTGTGTGATAATCGGTACAATGGTTGCGGGGGGAAATTGTTACCCTTAATTGGACCTTTCGATAACCAGGTTAGTACCCTATCTGAGGTGTGGTTGTAGTTGATTCCTATGAATACTTGTGAGCATGCCGTATGCCTATCTAATATGTCCATGCATTATTCTATCATATCATTATAACATGTTGCATATGCATGGGGTCGGGATATATATATATTCAATGAAGGACAGGGTGTACATTTATGTACGTGGTGATGATTGGCTATGTGCCACATCGAGGGATGATGTTAGCTTTGTGCTTCATCATGGTTGATGATGACCATGGGTCACATCGTGGATATCGAGATTTGATCACATAGTGATCGGTGGCTAGGCCACGTTATATGTTATACTTTGGTCATATGGTGATCGGTGGCTAGGCCACGTTATATTATCTTTGAGCAACTCGACTGCCAAAGAGGTGTGTAGCAGATGGAGGGTCGATTTAGTAATCCCCTGGTGTGTGTGGCAGGATACGGGGGTGTGTAGCGGATGGATATTAGGTTGGGATGGGTAACATTTTGCATCATCATGTGTGGTTTGTGGATTGTGTGGTTATGGGCCAAGCCCATTTGGGAAACATGTGGAATAATTGCACACTGAGTCTGTTCGACTCACCCTATTTTCTTATACAACGCAGGTGATACGTGAAACATGGATCGGGCTGGAGTGGATTCGAGGTGGCCATGCAGAAGTTGTTTTAATTCTTTATGCACTTGGATTTTTAGTTACTTTTGGGTTAATTTCTCTTTCATGTAATAAGGCCATTTTAAATATTTTGGGATTTTTAATATATTTAGTTAGATTGACTATCGGTTAATAATTGGAAATGGTTTTGGGAACAATTTACAACTTAAAGACTTACATTAAAGTTTTAAAACCCGGATACTCATAACTCGATTTCTCTTGAGTTTCCAAACGTACGATGGTTTTAAACCGCACACGACCTTCAAAGTTTTTCATTATCCTCGGCAACGTATTTTCAAAACAACGAACATATTATAGACCCGTTATCTTTTATAAAACTAAGAAAAATATTTTAAACTCAAAACGAATATTTTAAACTCAAAACGGGTTTTCACCCTTAAATCAAATTCTTTTCAAACATTTTTTCTAGTAGCATTCCGAATTCGGCCGTGGTGTTTTGGGACGGGTTTGGGGTGTTACATAATTTACTGGCAGCTCAGCTGCAAACTACTGTATTGTGCCGCATTAGGTACTACTTGGAGTGTAGGAATGGGTGGGTTGATTATATTCCCACATGGAGTATAGGGTTGGACGGAGATGGTGTGTAGAGGCTGGTTGGGTAGGATTTTGCTACTGCATAACTTTTATCGCCATCGACATGTGATGGGCTAAGGCCGTCTCGCATTTTTGACATCAGATCGAGATGGGCTAAGGCCCAAACTATCACTGATACTGAAAAGGGCTTAGGCTCAAGACTGTTCAACTGTGAACTGTGAATATTGATTGTTTGTTTGTTTCTGCGGGATTACACAGTGAGTTTACATAAACCCACCATTTTTGTTTAATGTACATAGGTAATCCCCAGACTTAGACGGATTGATGCGACGGAGGATTCAGCTGTGACTACAGTAATTTTTGGACTTCATGGTTTTCAATTTACGATTTATGATTTGATTATTATTGATTATTTGGGTTGTAATTTAAGGACCGTCTGGGACTTTGGTTTTAAATTTGGGTTTTTATTTATTTATTTTACTTTATGGATTTATACATGCTGGTCGTAGGAAATTCTGTTTTCAAAAAGTTAAAGTAATTTCTAAACGCATGATCACCTAGACTATTTTATTAAAGCTTCCGCAACGAGGGATGTTTCAAAACAGATGTTTTAATGAATAAAGACGACTTCCTAAATTCTAAAAAAGGTTTACTAAAGATAATAACATGGAATGTTTTCATCGTAACAACGAGGTTTCAAAAACACTATCGTGTGACATTGCCAGAGACGACCATAATGTCTAGGCCGGGTTTGGGGTGTTACAATTTAATCATCTCTACACTCTGATCCGTTTTCATTTTTTTTAAACACACACAAAAAATATAAATTAAGATGCGGTAAAAAATAAATAGAAAATCCATCATTCGCAAGTTGTATTAACGACAAACCTAACCACTTTTAAACACTCCAAGAAAAAATAAATAAAAATTATAGAAATAAAAAAGATACAAATTATCAGTAAGGGTATTACCTCCGAAGTGCTAATTCAACAAACGTAAAAAATGATCATTCAAGAAAGTGCTCTAAAATTATATTCAACCTTATGTGAAGTAGAAGGTTTAACTGAGGATGAGCGTTATCGCGCGTTGAGCAAAATTCCAGACCATCCAATGCAAATGCTCATTTTCTTTAGTTTACCTTATTTTGTGCGATTAGAATGGGCCAGAAGATTTCTTGCTAACCATTAAAAATCATGGTTGTGTTGATGATATTTTAGTAACTTTTTGTGTTTGTAATATTTGGATCATATAATGACATGATAGAATGTCATTACAATGTTGTAACTTTTTGATGTTATAAAATTTAACATATGGATTATGACATATACGCTAATAAAATCATGTAACTTTTGTTAATATATGAATATTATGTTTGGATATGAAAATAATTCTCAAGCTATTTATTACTTCTAATATTTTTTTTATTGTAGAATAGTTAAATTATTTGTTTCACTAATGATATTTTAGCACATTAAATATGTATTGCAGCTTTAAAGATTATAATTATTTTTATAATATTATATATTATGATTTTTAATTCATATAATAATTATATTAAGAATGTTATTAAATGATATATTATTTTATTAAATTATATTTAATAATAATGTTAAAATATGATTAAATTATTTATTATTTTTAATAAAATATATTTAATAATAATTTTATTTAAATTTAATAACAATAACAATAACAATAATCATCTACCTAAAAAAATTCTGCTAAGGGTACTTTGGTCATTTAAGTCTTTTTCCTTATACTATTACAACATCTATTCCATTTAACCAAACAAAAGAATACTATTACAACTCTATTCCATTCCATTCAACCAAACAATTGAATTACTGATTACAGCTCTATTCCATTACAACTTTATTCAATTACAGCCCTATTCCATTATAGTGAACCAAACGTACCCCAAAGTGTTTTATTGTAGCTAAACTATATTACAAGTTAACCCGTGCACTTACAAACACCGCTGTTCTAAATTCTTTTTTTTTGTTATTTTTACTATAAACGATAACTCAGTTATAGGCGGTCAGCATGATAATGGATTCTAGGTTTTAAGGTTTGAATACTTTTGGTTTAATTGGTATGTAGGTTGTTGTACTTAGCTGCCAGGACAAAGGAGGCTTTGGCTATTGGAAAAGCTAAGCTGGCGAGGATAAAGGATACTAGGTGAGTTTCTGTACTTCACATTTGGGTGTTTGTTGGTTGTTGTGTTGTTTGCATGTTTTGTATTGTATTTGGTCCGAGTCTAAGAATGTGTATGAATGTTGTTGCCTGGGATTGTATGGAGATTTTATGCATGCATAGGTCTGTGAAAGTGTGAGAGTTGTAAGAATGTTACGATTAAACGAGTATAGTTTTGAATTCATTGAACTGTGGTGTACTCCATGATAGGATATGAACAACTTGTTTTGATTTTTAGTAATGTGTGTGATATGCTTGTTTATAAAATGTGGAGTACAGAGGAAAGTGATGGCGGGTGTAACATCCTGAATTAGGGGTTGTTTGCAATTTAATTATTTTTCCCATGTGTGTGCTTGAAGCAATATGTATGCTTGATTGCTTGACATATTCTAGGGTCTAGTCATAACCCCGGGCTAGGTCTGACTTAGGGCTGGAAATTTCTTTTTATTGCTTAAGAGGAGGGAGCTAGGTGAGATAGGGGTTAAGAGAAATTTTGGGAGAGTTGGACACAAGGAATTAATTGGCATAGTGGCTTGGGGTGCTAAGGTGCAAGGGAGTGCAGGGGGGAAGAGGTTCGAGTCGTGAGGGCGGCATGGGAGTGTTTTATTTTTGTGTTTTGTGTCAGGAAGGAAATTGGGCCAGGGAGGTCTTAAGAGATGTTATAGGCGCTTTTAGACAAAAAGTAGGTCTTGGTAAAGTGGCTTAAGGGCGCCACTTAAGGGCCTGGGGGCGACGCCTGGAGCAGGTTTGGAGTTCGAATCATGGTGGCCGCATGGGACGTGTTTTATTTTTGGGATTTTTGGCGATAAAGGGGAAGGGGTTAAGCTAGGAAGGCCTTAAAAATAAATGGCGAGGATTATGGACATGAAAGTCGATGTGGTAAAGTGGCTTGGGACGTTGTAAGGGGGCTGCGGCAATGGGGTCCCATGTTCGAGTAGCATGGGCAGCAATGGGTGTTCTTTTTTTTATGCATGCTGGTGTGAAGGGAGTGAGCTGGTGGCCTGCACAAGGACTCTCAAATGGATGAGGATAAGATTAATTTTTGCTTTTAATTTCGGCTGGAAGAGTAAGTGTTATTAGTTTTATTCTTTTTATTTATTTGAAGGGGTGGCTAGGAGATAAAATAGAAGATAAATCTTTTATTTTTATGGGTGATAATTGAAAGATAAAGAATTATCACCAAAGGGGTGAGTGTTGGCCGAATGTAGGACTCCTTAGGGCCATCCACAATCGGTTTTAAGTATAGCAGGGAGGTGCCAAATTTCATCTAATTGGTTTTTCTTTTTCTCCCTAATTTGTTCTTGGCCGAATTCTCTTTAGCCCCATTGCTCAAAATTCTTCAAAAGCCTTCTCTTCTTTTGTTCTACTTGGCTGAACCTATCACCCTCATTCTACTCAAAATTTCATCTTCCAATTGGTGATAGCCGAATATCTCATCCACACTTGGGAGCCATAGCCGAAATTCTGCACCTTTAGTCTCTTCAAGAAAACAATAGAGGTAAGTGTCCCTTTTAAAAAGATCGGGTTCTTTTCTCTTCCTATGGTGTGCCGAAAGCATGTGTAAAGGCTTTGGTAGGGATTGGCCGAATGTGTATAGGCCATATTAACATGTAACTTTTGTGTGTAGCCGACACTAAGGAGCATTTCGGCATTTGATTTCTTCAAGGGAGCTCGACAAGACAAGTGACAACTTCGGGATTTCGGTAAGAGTGGTAAGTGGTTAGGCATATTCAGCCAAAGGCCATTTTTCGTATCTATGTATAACCGAATGTGCACTATGGTTTTAGGGGCTAATCGGCAAAGGAAAACAGAGGCTTCCGGGATTTCAATTTGCTTTGGTAAGTGATAATAAGATTCAGCCTAGGGCCATATTTTGGTTATGAGCACGATTAGTCCTTCGGGATTATTAGTATAGCCGAATGGCTATTAGATCTAAAAGTATATGTGTTGGCTGATTGTAAGGGGAAACAACCTCTCGGGGTTTCACTATTATAGTTCGGGATTTGCTAGTCTCACGAGTAAACAGGTGTGTAAAACTCTTACACACTTTATTAGTTAGCATTGCTATTATGTTACGATTTAATCATTGTGGTAGTGATTTTCTTGTGGACATGAGCATGGATTCTGGGTAAGTCACTTGTGATTTAAAATCTGTTATGGATGACATGATGGGCAATATGCTATGCCATGACTTATATGCATGATTTACGATAATATGTTAAGCATGATATGAGCATGTTGGTAATGGGATTGATGAGAGGAGGGGGATTATTCTCTATGGACTGTCACCAGTGGTTTTGACCACAAGATGGGTTGGCCCCATTAGATTAATTGTGACTTCGGTCACCAGTGGTTTTGACCACACCGTTGATAAATTGTGACTAAGTCCCAGTGGTTTGGTACCACCAGTGGTTTTGACCACATATTGATAATTGTGACCTATGGTCATCAGTGGTTTTGACCATAAGATGGGTTGGCCCCATCACTTGATTTGTGACTCCGGTCACCAGTGGTTTTGACCACCAGTGGTTTTGACCACACGGGGTAGGTAAATGAGTATGGATGGTTAGTTGGGTTGCATGTTTGCATGTTTTACTAATATTTTGTGTATGAGTTGCACTTCCGGGTTGGGGATTTATACACTGAGTCTTGGTGACTCACCCCTTCCCATATCATTTTGCAGATGAGTAGATCGCGGAGATGGAGCCGAAGAGGACTCGAGGCGGCCATGCTTGATTCCTTGGATTTAAATTCTATTTAGCACAGTTTAAATTTACTATTTACTAAATTTTTTTGATTTGGGTTGTAATAAGGCCGCTAATAATTATTTTGGGTGTTTAAGTAGTTGTTTAATTTCATTCCTGCTATACTACTCATAAGTCAATAAATTGTTTAAATAAACCGGTTAAAAGTGATGTTTTCAAAATGGGAAATTGTTATGAGTTTTCAAGGATGTTACCATCGGGTAGCAAAATTCACCTAGTATACAATAACTCTGAAGGTTCTAAAAATTTAAATGATCAAATGTTTTCAAAGGTTTTCAACACAACCATGTTTGTAAAATCAATCCCACCTGAGTTTTATCGAACACCATTTTATAACCTTAACAATATTTTTTTTCAGATTTTCACCAGAAAATTAAAATATTTCAAAACGTTTTTACTCCGTGACATACTAGATCCGGCCAGGGCTCGTGGGCGAGTTTGGGGTGTTACATTTTGGTATCGAGCTGGTTCAAAACTCTATTGTGGGGGCCTGTGGCCTAAAATGTTTTTGTGAGCCTCTATGAAATATTGTGAAATGGTTTTAGTTTGAACAAAGATGGCATCGAGTCTCCAGCACCTATCCGCCTGTAAGTATCTCTGATCGCTCGTGAATACTTGATAAGGGTAAATGGGTAACTTGGGAACGAGAATAGAATGATAGGTACTTGAACTCTAGGACTAGTCTACCCTAACTACTACATAAGACCTAATTGCTTAATTAAACAAACCTCGCCTAAGTCGCCGAAGTTAGGGTGTGGTAAACATGGTGCGCATGTCTAGGATTGGTATTCGTGGGAGCTTGGTATTTAAGCAATCCGTGACTCACCTCCTCTCCACTCGAATCCTACCCGTGCGTAGCTTCAGCTCACCCTAACCAAGGGACTTATTCATGGCTAAACCCAACTAAAACCCGAAAGGGAACTAGCAGTATTTTCATAAAAACCCTAGTTTTAAAACTCTTAAAAATTCTTTTTAATGTATGAGAACTATTGTTTTACAACATTTTTCTGGGAAAAAATTTTTTGATTTGTAGAATTACTAAAATACCCCTAGTGGTAAAATTGCAAACAATGCCCTTGGTTCATAAAATGTTCAACTACCCAATAGTTTTTCAAAAATTTCCTTATTTTGTAAAAGTGTTTAAAAACCCTATTTTAGCAAACATCTAAAGTACCTTGATTTTGGAAAATTACAAAATTGCCCCTAACCTACAAAATTACCAAAATGACCCTGATTTTCAAAATTTTTGCAACACCATCAACTTGGAAAACAAATTCTCAAAAAGAACCCTCAAAGTTTTGCAACATTTGGAAATACCCCGAAATTATCAAACTTTACAAATTTACCCTGGTTTATTACCAAAATACCTCCGAGCTTCAAAATCACCGAAATACCCCCGAATTTCAAAATTTTTCAAAATACCCCAGGAATTTAAAAAGTTCCAAAATACTTTTTGACAAAATCATCCGAGAACCTTTATTTTTGGAAATTACAAAAAAATACCCTTGTAGGTTAAAATTACGAAAATACCCCCGGGTAGTGAAAGGACGAAAATGCCCCTACGCGTTAGATATGGTCTGTGAATGTTGTTTGTGTGATGGATGTACTTAGAACTAGGAGATAAGTCTGAGACTGGAACTATAGGTAGATTCGATTTCGAAAGAATCACTTCAAAAATTATTTCTCATAAAATTACTCGTGGGTAAACAGTGAACAGTATTAATAATGCATAAAATTCTTAATCAGATAAACACGAACGAGAAGAATGAGTACGAGAGTCGTGGACGTCCGCCGCGTGGCTGTGGTAGGGGTAGGATGACCTTGTCGGAGCCAGCAGGGTCTGGTCATGGGTCTGGAAATATGATGCCGGATCTGTCGGCGGTAGAAACTGAGTTTCAAGATCAGACCGGTGGTAACGATGTAGTATCCCAAGCTGTACTACAAGTGTTGAACGACTCCGGGCTAATGGAGCAGAAGTGTTTAGAGGAGTTTCTAGAGTGGCACCCAGTGCGGCGGAGTATTGGTTGGAATCAACTGAGAGGATCATGGATGACTTGGATTTTACAGCTGAGGAAAAGTTGAAGGGTATAATCTCTCTACTTCGGGATGAGTCATACCAGTGGTGGCTCACCGTAAGGGATGGAGCAATGGCGGAGGATCTCACATGGGAATTCTTCAAGGCTGCCTACCAAAAGAAATACATAGGAACTAGCTATGTGGATGCGCAGCGGAAGGCTTTCTTGAACCTTGTTTAGGGTAATAAGACAGTGGCGGAGTATGAGGTCAAAATTCTCCGGTTGAGCAGGTATGCTCGTGGTATTGTGGGTACCGAGCATGAACGCTGTGTCAGATTTGAGGATGGACTGAGAGATGAGCTGAGGATGATGATAGCTCCACAACAGAAACGGGAGTTCGCTGTCCTAGTGGAGAAGTCTCGAGGTTGTCAAGGGTAAGACACCATTAGGCGGAATCAGGATAGGAGTTGGAATAAGAGGAGCTCCGGATCTTCGAGGTTTTCTGGTAATCAGCAGAAGAGGATGAGGTATGGTGGGTCAAATCAAACTGCTAGGCCTGCTGCTACTACTAATCCTCAATGGCCGCCACGGTGTGCTCGGTGTGGGAAGTCTCACACGGAGAGTGTTGAAGTGGTAATCGGGGATGCTTCGAATGTGGATCCATGGAACATCGAGTTAGGGATTGTCCAAAAAAGGCAGCTAGGCTAAGGTCTGAGGGTCAGGATCGTGCACCGAATAGGAGGGATAATCAACAGCCACCGAGAGGTCGGGGTGCAGGAAGAGGAGGTAATGGTGCTGGCAGAGGTCATGGAGCACCGAGGGGAGGTACCGATGGTACTGAGGCTAGGCAACCTGGTTTGGTCTATGCCGCGAGGCGTCAGGAAGAGGGCGACGCACTGGACGTCATAACCGGTATGTTCTTAATCTTTGGAGTACCCTATAGTACCTTAATTGATATTGGCTCGACCCACTCATACATTGCTAGTAGCGTAGTGGAAACTCTGCACTTAGACTCTGAGCTTACTTCAAGGAAGATAACTGTGTTAAGCCCTCTAGGACACTCTGTAGAAGTAAGTAAACTCTATAGGAATGTACCCCTAGAACTTCAAGGGGTCGTGTTTTTGGCTGACTTGATGGAACTACCATTTCGGGAGTTCGATCTAATCCTCGGGATGGATTGGCTAGTAAAGTATTAGGCTAGCCTGGATTGCACAGCTAAGCGCATGGTATTAAAGACCATGGAAGGAGAAGAGGTGGTGATGATAGGTAAAAGGAGAGACTACCTATCTAATCTGGTGTCTGTATTAAAGGCGAAAATGATGGTTAGAAAGGGTTGTGAAGCAGATGTAGTGCATGTCTGTGCTTTGGAAGCTAAGGGTGCAGCTGTGAGGGATGTCCGGATCGTAAGGGATTATGTTGATGTGTTTCTAGAGGAACTCCCGGGTTTACCTCCGGACCGTGAGGTTAAATTTATTATAGATTTGTTACCCGAAATCGCGCTAGTATCTATAGCTCCGTATCGGATGGCGCCGAAAGAATTGGTAGAGTTGAAGGCTCAGATCTAGGAATTGATGGATAGAGGGTTCATCCGACCAAGTGTATCGCCTTGGGGAGCTCCAGTGCTTTTTGTCAAGAAGAAGGATGGAACAATGAGGATGTGCATAGACTATCGACAGCTGAACAAGCTGACAATAAAGAACAGGTATCCTTTGCTCGGGATTGATGATTTGTTCGACCAACTCAAGGGTGCATCGGTGTTCTCTAAGATTGACCTTAGGTCAGGGTACCATCAGCTTAAGGTGAAGGAGGCTGATATCCATAAGACGGCATTCCGTACTTGGTATGGGCACTACGAGTTTCTGGTAATGCCTTTTGGTTTGACGAATGCACCAGCCGCGTTTATGGACATGATGAACCGGATTTTCTAACCCTATCTGGATCGATTCGTCGTGGTGTTCATAGATGACATTTTGGTGTACTCGAAGTCAGAAGAGGAGCATGACGCACATCTTCATGTGGTTTTGCAAGTTCTAAGGGAGAAACAGTTGTACGCCAAATTCAGCAAGTGTGAGTTCTGGCTTAAGGAGGTAACTTTTCTAGGGCATGTTGTTTCAAAGAGGAATCGTGGTGGATCCCGTAAGATTGAGGCAGTATTAGAGTGGAAACCACCAAAGTTGGTTATGAAAATTTAGAGTTTTCTAGGGTTGGTAGGATATTATAGGAGATTCGTGGAAAATTTCTCCTTAATCATAGCACCGTTGACTAAGCTGCTGAGAAAAAGAGTTCTGTTTGTGTGGTCTGAGAAGCAGCAGGAGAGTTTCGATAAGCTGAAGAGGATTTTGACAGAAGCACCAGTCTTGATTCAGCCTGAGGCAGGAAAGGAATTCACTGTGTATTGTGATGCATCGCATACTGGTTTAGGGTGTGTGTTGATACAGGAAGGAAAGGTGGTTGCTTATGCATCACGGCAGTTGAGGCCTCACGAGGGTAACTATCCGACACATGATTTAGAATTGGCTGCTGTGGTTTTTGCCTTGAAGATTTAGAGGCACTATCTGTATGGGGAGAAGTCGGTAGTGTACATAGATCACAAGAGTCTGAAGTACCTCTTGACTCAAAAAGATTTAAATCTGAGGCAGCGGAGGTGGATTGAGTTGTTGAAGGACTATGACTACTCAATCGAATATCATCTGGGTAAGGCTAACGTGGTAGCTGATGTATTGAGCCGCAAGGTGGTAGCGAATTTGCGAGCAATGGTTGCTCACCTAAGTCTCTATGAGGATGGGAGCCTTCTGGCAGAGTTGCAAGTAAAGCCATCTTGGATTGATGAGGTCAAAGAAAGGCAGATGACAGACGAAGTTCTGAGTACTCGAAGGTCGCAAGTACAAAGTGGTGAGGCCGAAGGGTTCAGTGTGGGTAGCGATGGAGTATTGTATTTTCAGGGGAGAGTATGTATGCCTAAGGATGATGATTTGAGGCAGCGACTCCTTAAGGAAGCTCATAGCAGTCCGTACGCTATGCACCCGGGAAGTAGCAAGATGTATCGGGATTTAAGGGAGCGCTTTTGGTGGCTGTGTCTTAAGCGGAAGTAACCGAGTTAGTGGGCAAGTGTCCGACATGCCAACAAGTTAAGGCCGAGCATCAATTGCCATCGTACATACGGTAGGTAAAGATCCCACAGTGGAAGTGGGAGGAGATTACTATGGATTTCGTAAGTGGGCTTCCCCTTACGCCCAGTAAGAAAGATGCAGTTTGGGTAATAGTAGATCGGTTGACCAAGTCGACCCATTTCATACCGGTAAGGGTTGACTACTCGCTTCAAAGGTTAGCCAAGTCAGATATAATGTAGATAGTGCGGTTGCATGGAGTACCGGTGTCCATTATCTCAGATCGGGATCTCTGGTTCACGCCGAGATTCTCGAAGGCCTTACATCGAGTTAGGCACGGTTGAATTTCAAAGATGGCTTTTCATCCGCAAATCGATGGACAATCTGAGAGGGTAATCCAAGTGTTGGAAGATATGTTTAGGGGCTATGTTTTGGACTTCCGTGGTAGTTGGGAGGAGTACCTACCTTTGGCAGAATTTGCTTATAACAATAGTTATCAAGCAAGTATTCGATGGCAACCGTATGAGATGTCAGATGGTCGAAATGCCGTACTCCTACGTGTTGGACAGAGTTGGGAGAACGTCAGATGTTGGGTCCAGAGTTAGTGGCGGAGACAGAGGAAAAGGTTAGAGTAATTCAGGCTCGTCTTAAGGAGGCGCCGATAGGCGTAAATCTTACGCCGATCTTAAGCGCAGAGGTTGAATATGCGAGGTGATAAAGTCTTCTTGAAGGTATCACCTTGGAAGAAAGTCTTGAGGTTTGGCCGGAAGGGCAAGCTAAGCCCTAAGTTCATCGGCTGTACACGGTGTTGAAACGTGTGGGACCGGTAGCTTACCAGCTTGAGTTTTCGGCAGAATTGAGCCAAATCCATGACGTCTTCCATGTTTCGATGCTGAGACGCTATCGATCAGATCCATCACACGTAGATGGGTTGCAGAAATTGAAGTGAACTCGGACTTGTCTTTCGAGGAGGCGCCAGTACAGATCTTGGATCGGGATGTCAAAGTTCTGCGTAGGAAGTCAATGCCTTTGGTAAAGGTGTTATGGCGAAACCATGGTACGGAGGAGGCCACATGGGAACCCGAGGATGTGATGCGGCAGTAATACCCCCAACTCTTCTGATCCAGGTAATTTCGAGGCCGAAATTATTTTTAAGGGGGGTAGAACTGTAACATCCTGAGTTAGGGGTTGTTTGCAATTTAATTATTTTTCCTATGTGTGTGCTTGAAAAAATATGTATGCTTGATTGCTTGACATATTCTAGGGTCTAGTCATAACCCCGAGCTAGGTCTGACTTAGGGCTAGAAATTTCTTTTTAGTGCTTAAAAGGAGGGAGCTAGGTGAGATAGGGGTTAAGAGAAATTTTGGGAGAAGTTGGACATAAGGAATTAATTGGCATAGTGGCTTGGGGCGCTAAGGTGCAAGGGAGTGCAGGGGGAAGAGGTTCGAGTCGTGAGGGCGGCATGGGAGTGTTTTATTTTTGTGTTTTGCGTCAGGAAGGGAATTGGGCCAGAGAGGTCTTAAGAGATGTTATAGGCACTTTTAGACAAAAAGTAGGTCTTGGTAAAGTGGCTTAAGGGCGCCACTTAAGGGCCTGGGGGCGATGCCTGGAGCAGGTCTGGAGTTTGAATCATGGTGGCCGCATGGGACGTGTTTTATTTTTGGGCTTTTTAGTGATAAAGGGGAAGGGGTTAAGCTAGGAAGGCCTTAAAAATAAATGGCGAGGATTATAGATATGAAAGTCGATGTGGTAAAGTGGCTTGGGACGTTGTAAGGGGGCTGCAGTAATGGGGTCCCATGTTCGAGTAGCATGGGCAGCAATGGGTGTTCTTTTTTTTTATGCATGCTAGCGTGAAGGGAGTGAGCTGGTGGCCTGCACAAGGACTCTCAAATGGATGAGGATAAGCTTAATTTTTGCTTTTAATTTTGGCTGGAAGAGTAAGTGTTATTAGTTTTATTCTTATTTGAAGGGGTGGCTAGGAGATAAAATAGAAGATAAATCTTTTATTTTTATGGGTGATAATTGAAAGATAAAGAACTATAACCAAAGGGGTGAGTGTTGGCCGAATGTAGGACTCCTTAGGGCCATCCACAATCGATTTTGAGTATAGCAGGGAGGTGCCGAATTTCATCTAATTGGTTTTTCTTTTTCTCCCCAATTTGTTCTTGGCCGAATTCTCTCTAGCCCCATTGCTCAAAATTCTTCAAAATCCTTCTCTTCTTTTGTTCTACTTGGCCGAACCTATCACCCTCATTCTACTCAAAATTTCATCTTCCAATTGGTGATAGCCGAATATCTCATCCACACTTGGGAGCCATAGCCAGAATTCTGCACCTTTAGTCTCTTTAAGAAAACAATAGAGGTAAGTGTCCCTTTTAAAAAGATCGGGTTCTTTTCTCTTCCTATGGTGTGTCGAAAGCATGTTAAAGGCTTTGGTAGGGATTGGCCGAATGTGTATAGGCCATATTAACATGTAACTTTTGTGTGTAGCTGACACCAAGGAGCATTTCGGCATTTGATTTCTTCAAGGGAGCTCGACAAGACAAGTGACAACTTCGGGATTTCGGTAAGAGTGGTAAGTGGTTAGGCATATTCGGCCAAAGGCCATTTTTTGTATCTATGAACCGAATGTGCACTATGGTTTTAGGGGCTAATCGGCAAAGGAAAACAGAGGCTTCCGGGATTTCGATTTGCTTTGATAAGTGATAATAAGATTTGGCCTAGGGCCATATTTTGGTTATGAGCGCGATTAGTCCTTCGGGGTTATTAGTATAGCTGAATGGCTATTAGATCTAAAAGTATATGTGTTGGCCAATTGTAGGGGGAAACAACCTCTCGGGGTTTCGCTAGTATAGTTCAGGATTTGCTAGTCTCACGAGTAAACAGGTGTGTAAAACTCTTACACACTTTATTAGTTAGCATTGCTATTATGTTACGATTTAATCATTGTGGTAGTGATTTGCTTGTGGACATGAGCATGGATTCCGGGTAAGTCACTTGTGATTTAAAATCTGTTATGGATGACATGATGGGTAATATGCTATGCCATGACTTATATACATGATTTACGATAATATATTAAGCATGATATGAGCATGTTGGTAATGGGATTGATGAGAGGAGGGGGATTATTCTCTATGGACTGTCACCAGTGGTTTTGACCACAAGATGAGTTGGTCCTATCCGATTAATTGTGACTTCGGTCACCAGTGGTTTTGACCACACCGTTGATAAATTGTGACTAAGTCCCAGTGGTTTGGTACCACCAGTGGTTTTGACCACATAGTGATAATTGTGACCTATGGTCATCAGTGGTTTTGACCACAAGATGGGTTGGCCCCATCACTTGATTTGTGACTCCGGTCACCAGTGGTTTTGACCACCAATGGTTTCGACTACACGGGGTAGTTAAATGAGTATGGATGGTTAGTTGGGTTGCATGTTTGCATGTTTTACTAATATTTTGTGTATGAGTTGCACTTCCGGGTTGGGGATTTATACACTGAGTCTTGGTGACTCACCCCTTCCCTTATCATTTTGCAGATGAGTAGATCGCGGAGATGGAGCCGGAGAGGACTCGAGGCGGCCATGCTTGATTCCTTGGATTTAAATTCTTTTTAGCACAGTTTAAATTTACTATTTACTAAATTTTTTTGATTTGGGTTGTAATAAGGCCACTAATAATTATTTTGGGTGTTTAAGTAGTTGTTTAATTTCATTCCTGCTATACTACTCATGAGTCAATAAATTGTTTAAATAAACCGGTTAAAAGTGATGTTTTCAAAATGGGAAATTATTACGAGTTTTCAAGGATGTTACCATCGGGTAGCAAAATTCACCTAGTACACAATAACTCTGAAGGTTCTAAAAATTTAAATGATCAAATGTTTTCAAAGGTTTTCAACACAACCATGTTTGTAAAATCAATCCCACCTGAGTTTTATCGAACATCGTTTTATAACCTTAACAATATTTTTTTTCAGATTTTCACCAGAAAATCAAAATATTTCAAAACTTTTTGCTCCGTGACATACCAGATCCGGTCAGGGCTCGTGGGCCAGGTTTGGGGTGTTACAGCGGGTTAGTGTAAGATAGGAAAATTGGCGTAATAGAGGGATGGGCGAATTGAAAAGTGATTTAAGGAGGATTAGCTTGAAGTGATCTACTAGGTCTATGGAGCGGTATCATGGGAAATGATCTACTGGATCTTTGGAGTGGCATCATGGAAATGATCCATTGGCTCTACAGAGCGGCATCGTGAAAATGGTCTACGGGTTTTACGGAGAGATACCTAGAAAGAGGTTTACTGACTTTTCAGAGTTGAAAGGCCGTGGCAAGCCATGGCACCCAATGGAGGACAGGTACGCCTTATGGAAAAATGGATTTGTTCAAGACAATAAAAAGGGAATCCCATCGGGCCATATATGTGGAAACTATTATATGAATCTCATAACGAGAAGTCAATTAAATGTGTAACACCCCGTTTTTAGTGAAATCAGAATAGTAGTTTTGGGATCACAAATCTGACGAGTAAATTATTATTTTATCATTATTTTAATGCCTATGGAATCTTAGTAGGGTCATATTAAAATTTCGTTAAGAAATTTTGATGTTTGCATGTTTAATTGCGTAAAAAGGACTAAATTGTAAAATCTACAAAAGTGGAATTCTATTAGTAAAAAGGGTCAAATGGTTATGAAACTTAAATATGAGTGTACTTAGATGGTAATTAGACCAACTATAAAGTTAGTGGACAAAGATGGACATAAGATTTAGTAATTTTAATGTTAAAAGCTAAGGTTAGTATGGTAATTAGTAAAATTATCATAAAACAAAAAAAAAAGACGGTATCATCTTCTTCATTTAGTTAACTTAATCAAAAATAGCCATGGAAGCTTTCTAGGGTTCGACCATGACAATTCTTCATGCATGATCAAGATAGACCTCGTACGGATTTGGATTGGGGAAAAGCTAAAGCCCTGGATTGATCGACTTCATTTTTACACTCAAATCATTTAGGTAAGTTCTTATGAATAAGTATCGTCTTTAATGCTGTTTTCAATTATATGTAAATATGATAGTTGTTATGTAATTGAATGATAAATATCCAACAATACCATGATGGTTATTGAGCCCCATTTGAACCTTAGGAATTCGTAGGATACAAATGAAATGTCATTAGGGTTTTCATGTTTCGGGTGCTGGTCTTGAATGTCCTACCGATGGCTGAGGTCTTGCATTTGTTACGGATACTGTACAGCTCATGTGAGCAGTATTGTGTAACTTACATTCAAACTTAGAGCTCGTGTGAGCAGGCCCATCTCACAGCTTATGTGAGCAATTATGTAAAGGAAAGGTTACAGTTATATGTTTAAGCACACTTCGTGTGAGCTTTCCTAAGTATCCGTTGGTATTCTAAGTGATTCAAATAGTATGAAAAGGAAAGGAACGGTAAGTGTTCAAATGAACTATATCATGTAATTATGAAAAGGATTGAAATGGTAAGTTTCAATGAAAGTATACTTTTGTTTATCAAAGTGATGAAATCAAATGAATTATATTCATGTACAAATAGTTTACCCCATGTTAATTCAAGTGAATTATGTTTAAATGCACTAACATGTGTTGTTGATAGTGCTTAGGCTTGTGTCAAGCTTATGGTTGATTATGTTATGCTTAATCTTAATGTTATGTATTGAAATGGTAAGTTATGTTCATGTTTTTAAAGCTTACTAACCATTATGTGCTTATGTAGTTTTCTTTCCTATTTTTATATATAATCGAAATCTTGATTGGTTTGGAAGCTTATCGGAGATCTATCACACTATCCAGCAAATATATCGGTAGTTTTTCATGTTTTAGCTAAGGTTATAATGGCATGTATAGGTGGACTTGTGTTTGATGTTAGTTGGAAGTTGATTGATGATTTTGACATGTATAAGTTGTTTTGGTACCATTTTGATGATGGTTGAATTGTGTCAATTTAGTGCTTGTGATGCATGAATGGTATGGCTCAAATTGTAAGTTTATGTTAAAATGGTATAGGTTAAGATATGGTATGTTTTGAGATGGAAATGAACTAGATGTTTATGAATGAAATGTGGTCAAGTATATATATATGTTTAGGTAAATTCGCATGTTTACATTTGAGGTGCCTTGTATGGAATATTGGTTGAATGATCTTGGACTATTGAATTGGTCATTTCATGTTGGTTTTGGTCATGTTATGAGCCTCATCATGTGCTCAAAATGCTTTTAGGTGGTTGCTTGAGTTGGTGTTGGAAATAACTTGAATTTGGCCAATTTCATGTCCACATGGCCTGAGGCACGGGCATTTGGCTCCGCCGTGTGTGACACATAGCCTGGCGACAGGGTAGTGTATCCCCTGTAGGTTTTAATTGTAACACCCCTAACCTATATCTATCACCAGAACAGGGTTACGGAGCATTACCAAAATTTACAGAATAATTATAGATATTTCACATCATTTACTATTCATGTCTGATACTAATCATATTGTCACTTGAATGGGCCCTCGAGGCCCAATATAAACATTAGAATCAAATCGGGACTTAATCGAGATCTCAGAAAATTTTTCATGAAATTTCAAAATTTTTCCTAGATGCAGGGTTCATATGCCCGTGTGGTCAAGGGACACGCCCGTACATCAAGCCTTGTCTTGCCCCGTGTAACTCTCTAACTTGCATCACACGGCCAAGTCACACGCCCGTGTGCTAGGCCGTGTTACCCACATGGCTGAGACACACATCCGTGTGTCTCCCCATGTGCTCAATTCTGAGCATTCTGTTTCTAAAATTTAAGATGCAGGGGACACACGGCCAGACCACAGACCTATGTGCTAAGCCGTGTGTCTCACACGATCAAGACACACGGGCGTGTGTCTACCCGTGTGGACGAAATAAAGCTATTTCCTAGCTTTATTTTTCACCCCTTTTAGCCTTGCACCTACACCAACACTTATACACAATTTATCACATTCGCCAACCACATTTTCATACCAAAATTTAAGTCTTATACATGTCAATTTATACTCATATTTATCTAGATACCATGTTCACATTTGCGCATATTGTATCAAATATGCTAATTTAATTTATTCATACATATCTCATTGTGATTTCTATTAATCAATCATATTTAAACATATACCATGATATAGTCTGTTATACATAAACACCAAAATATGTTCATAACTAGCCATTCCAATAGCTAGTCATTAACAAATATTTTCATGTCATTCCTTGGCCAATTTAACCTGTACATGCCATTATAACCACAATTGTTTTACCTTATATATCAAATTGAGTCGATGGATAGTGTGAGTGATCTCTGTCGAGCTTCCAATCCAATGAGCGTCCGATTTACTATAGAACAGGGAAAAATAAAACAAAGTAAGCATATAATGCTTAGTAAGTCCGTATAACTTGGTAGTTAACTTACCAACTATTAATATTAAAGATAAACATGTAAATCACAATCAACCATTCGTTCCCAAGCCCTAACACATATTCTGATCACCCTTGTTAGTAACTTATTTCATATAAACATCAAGAAACACATATATGAGCTCAACAATATTCAGATTCTCATACACATATGTTTTCCACATCATGTATTCATATAACATATATACAAATTATTTCCATATTTTTCGGGTACATTCATAATAATTCATCTCGAGTTTTAGTATATTTCATGTCAGAACTTTGTTCATTATTCAACTGAAATATTGATAATCACACAGATAATACACTCAAGATATACAAATCTAATCTCATAGATGAATGTATTCATCAAACAAATTTTCATGTTCATATATCATAATTTCATACTTCCATATTTCATATAACATCATTTTCATGTACTTCAGGTAGATACATGTAAAAACCCATTTCTTTTCATGTCAGGATTTCACTCGTTGAATTATTGAAAATATCAATAGATACTCAGGTAGTACACACAAAGTGTACAAATCAGTAAATCCGTCAATTCATATTCAGGAGTACCCTGGCACTTAATCAGGGAACATACTCTCGAGCCACATATCATATAATAGGATTACCAGTCCAGGCTAAATCCTGTTTCCAACATATGGTCACAAGAGCTTAATTAGGATTTCCAGTCCGGGCTAAATCCTAATTGTAACTTATGCTCGAGAGGCATTATATCAGGATTACCCCTCCAGGCTAAATCCAATCAGTAATGAGGTCAATAGAATTACTTGTCCGAGCTAAATCCCGTCAGCAACAAATGCAAGACCTCATTCATTTCGAGAAATTACATATCCATCGATTTTTTATTTATTCAAACGGAATTTGACATTTATCAGGCAATTGTCGGGTATGTGATAAATATCATATATTTATGCATTTATGCAATTCAAATGTTCACCTTCAACTCAAGCATAAAAATAACATTTTTATCACTTATCAGGTATTATCATTTATTTTAGGCACTTTCATTTATCGGGCTTTAACGAATATGTGATCATTTCACATATTTATGGAATTTATACTTACATACACAATATAAACATAAAGTGTACTAATCCGACATTTTCTCCTTTCCTCGTTCTAACTCCATATTCGGTTTATCCGGATATATACTAATAAATTCAAAATAAATTTAATGAAATTCATACTCAATTTAGTCCAATTTACATTTTAGGTAAAATTACCATTTTGCCCCTAAACTTTTAATAAATGACGATTTCATCCCTAGACTCGGAAAATAAAATTCATGCAAGTTAATCCTTATTCTGAGCCTAACCGAATTTTTCATGTAATAATTACAGCCATATATTTCATAAAAATCATAATTTTTCCATGGATTTCTCATTTTTACAATTTAGTCCCTAAATCAAGTTTTATCAAAATTCACTTTGTAAAAGTTGTTTATCTATCAACAACCTTCCATTTTCTACCATAAATTTCATAATTTCAGCATATTCATCCATGGTAAAAATTCTATACTTTGATATCTTTTCAAATTGATCCCCAAAATAAATAGATTAAGTTACCCCGATCTCAAAAATATAAAAAGTTACTAAAAACGGGGCTTGAATACTTACCTAATTTGACCAAGAAAGCTTGCTTTCTCTTTCCTAGGGTTTCCATGCAAAATATTTGGGGAAGATGATGATAAATGATGATATTTTCATCTTTTATTATTTATCACCTTTATTTTTTTATTCTTCCAATTTTGTCCTTTTCTTTAAGTTTATTTTCCATGGATGAATCATCATCCTTAATAACTAAGCATTTTTAATGGTCTAATTACCATATAAAGACCTCCAATTTAAATTTATATAGCTATTTAATCTCTTTAGCTATTAAAACTCAACTTTTACACCTTGTGCAATTTAGTCCTTTATCGATTTAAGCATGTAATCAATAAAATTTCTTTACGAAATTTTCACACAACATTATTATCATATTATAGACCATAAAATAATATTAAAATAATTTTTCTTTTCGGAATCAAATTTATTGTCTCGAAACCACTTTTTCGATTTCTCAAAAAATGGGCTATTACAACTCTCCCCCTTAAAAATTTTCATCCTTGAAAATTTTATAACAGTAAAGAGATTTAGATATTACTTTCTCATGTTTTCTTCTAGTTTTCCCAGGTAGTTTTTTCTATATCATATCATTATTAGAAAATTTTTACCGAAGCTACCTTTTATTTCTCATTTTTCTCACTTCACGTGCCAGAATTCTGATCAATTCTTCACTATAAATCATGTCAAGCTGAATTTCAATATCTATCGGAGGAATAACAGATAATGTATCTGATTAATTCCATCCGATAAGCAACACTTCCAACTCTTTCAGTAAATTTCATGTAATTCAATAAATTAAGGACTTGATTTGCCTTTACAGTCAAACCGGAAAATTTCTTCCATGGAAAATTTTTTAGAAACACTTTGTCGCCAGCTTGAAACTCTATTTCTTTTCATTTAAAATTCACATAAAATCTCTAACAATCAGAAGCTGCTTTAAATCTATCTCGGATCTCTTCTACATTTTATTTTGTTTCACGAATCATATCAACTCCATGTATCTTTTCTTACCAAGCTTAGTCCAATAATATGTAGTTTTGACTAACATCAATTATTTCTTTTCCATTTTCCTTCAAATTCTAAAATACAACATCAAAACATATCTTCAAGAATCAGAATAACACACTCGGACTGACCATCAGTCTGAAAACAAAATGCAGTATCAAAATTTTGTAATTGCTTACCTAGAGCTTCTTATAATTTATTCCAAAATCAGGAAGTGAACCGTAAACTATGGATCTATATCAAACATATTGAAGACTGACACTCCATATAGCTTGACAATTTTAGAAACTTATATCTCATTTAATCTATCAAGTGAATAATCCATCCATACTAAGATAAAATGTATGAACTTTGTCAAACAATTGGTGATTACCCAAATAACATCTTTCTTTTTCTGAGACAGGGGTAATCTCGATATAAAATTCATAATAACTTTATCCCATTTCCGTTCTAGTATCATCACTAGCTGTAAGAATTCTAAAAGTATCAGTACCTGATATTCAGCTTTAATCTGCTGACATATTAAACATTTAAACATAATTTCAGAGACATCACATTTCATTCTAGTTTACCAATACATCTTTTTCAATTTATCATACTTCCCGAATGAAAGATATATTACCATTGTGAGTTCCGTATAAAATTTTTTGTACAAGCTTTAAATTCTTCAATACACATGCTCTATTTCAATACACATGCTCTATCTCGGAATAATAGACAATCATCAGATTGAAATATGATATCCTGAATCAGTAGTTATTTCATTCTGTTCCCTTTTAACTTACAACTCATTATCACTTTTTTGGGCTTCACAGATCTGTTGTAGAAACATCAGCTTAGCTTTAGGCTTAGCTAAAATTAATCTTTCATCAGACAATAGCAATCGAGTATTTTTTGCTCATAAAGCAAATAAAGATTTTCTACTCAAAATATCAGCAACTATATTTACTTTTCCTAAATGATAATCAATTACTAAATCAAGGTCTTTTAATAATTCAAACCATCTACTCTATTTTAGATTCAAATCTTTCTATACCATCGGGTGCTTTAAAGTTTTATGATTAGTACATATATGATATTTTCACCATATAGATACTGTTACCAAATTCTCAGTACAAACACAATAATTGTCAATTCAAGATCATATATCAGGTAATTCTTTTCTTGTAGCTTTATCTAGCTGGAAGTATAGACCATTACTTTGACTTTATTCATCAAAATACAGTCTCATCCATTCAATGATTTATCACTGTAATAATAAATTCCATACCCGATTCAGACTGAACCAGAACTGATGCTTCGGTCATCAGGGCTTCCAACTGATCAAAACTTTCCTAACATTTATCAGTCCATTCAAATCTTACATCTTTCTGTAATATCCATATCATTGATGTAGCTATCATAGAAAACACTTTCACAAAAATTAAAAATAATATCGAAGCTTTAAATTATTCTGAGGCCACAATCATCAGATAGGTTAAAACCATAATACTATAATAGATCTGACATTTCAACAATAAATGGAACAATACCTCAACTTCAATAATATTTTTCAAATAGAAGAGGAAAACCAAGAGAGGCTCCAATATCAACTAGTGCAATAATACAATTTCTATAATCTGTGATCCATATTACCAAATTCCCATGATCAAGTCAGAATTCATAATAGTAGTAAGTATAATTACCACTGACTAATGAATATCTTTTTCAGCCAGACCATAAAATAACAAGAAAACTGAGATAATGTCCAAATTGCAAAGCTATACTGAATTTTCAAGAAGATAATCCATGTTGAATAATAAAAAGATTGATGACATCTCAAAGAAAGTCCAGAAGAGTAATATTGCACATTCACACTATAAACAATCATAATAGAGACAGTGTAACTTGCACATTTGCCATTCAGAACTTCAACCAACAGAAGTAGAAAATAGTAACATACGAATCTTATCATCAAGTCTTCTATCACCTATAATGGCTTGGAAAACCAAAGAAAAATAAAACAATACCACTCATGAATCAATCAAACCTACAATAATTTCTGTCTATTACCATGTTTAGCCAACCTTTCCATAAAATGATTATAGCATCTGAATAAGAACAGTTACATATATCTCTGAGAATAACAGTACATATAGAATCCCCATATAAAATACCTAGAAGAGATTGCTGTAATATACCCCATTATAACAGCTGTATTCAAATATTTTTGCAATTTCATCACTAATCCACAAACATATATAGTCATCAATAGTCTCACATCATTCAGATCACTCACGAAGCTTATTCAGAAGAAATTTTCAGTTAACGCATTCTGTAGATACCATATCTGAATAAATCGATTTCTCATAAATAATATCTTTCTCCAGTAGTGGCATTGCGTATCCCAAATAGTTTTCAGAAAAATCTGATATCTCTTTTCAGAACCCATCTTTATTTACTAACCCATTCTCAGTTTTAACTACTTTATTTATCATTCAGCCACTAAACTCTTCAGTTCCACACTTCTGAACTAAATCAATATAAATCTTATGAATTTCATTACATATAACTGTACTAATAAAGGTGTAGAGATCGTAAAGCCTCACAATTTAACTTTCATGTATATACTCAGATAACATAACATTTATCATTCTCATGTACTATAAAATATTTATCCGTACCTTTTCGAATTCTGTTTCATCATAAGTAACATTTTACTTAGATACTTGAGTACCTCTTTTGGAATTATCGGAATTAGTTCGATTGGAGAGCATCTCTGTCTATTTGTGAAACAATTTTCATTAGAGTCAGGAGATATCACACTATCATAGGTTATATAATGGCATGTATTTCTAAACTTCACATATGCTATGTTTAGTCTAAGAATCGGCTAAACCGTAGCTCTGATACCAATAAATGTATCACCCCTAACTCGTATCTGGCGCCGGAACAGATATGTTTTCCATACACATGTTTTCCACATCATGTATTCATATAACATATATACAAACTATTTCCATATTTTTCGGGTACATTCTATAATAATTCATATTGAGTTTTAGTATATTTCGTGTCATAACTTTACTCATTATTCAACTGAAATATTGATAATCACACAGATAATACACTCAAGATGTACAAATTTAATCTCATAGATTTATCGGGCACTTTCATTTATCGGGCTTTAATGAATATGTGATCATTTCACATATTTATGGAATTTATACAATTTACATACATAATATTCAATTCAAGCATATAAACATATACAATTTAGTTATACGAACTTACCTCAATAAGTGTTCGTGTACATAAAGTCTACTAATCTGACATTTTCTCCTTTCCTCGTTCTAAATCCATATTCGATTTATCCGGATCTATACGAGTAAATTTAACATCAATTTAATGTAATTCATACTCAATTTAGTCCAATTTACACTTTAGGTAAAATTACCATTTTGCCCCTAAACTTTTAATAAATGACGATTCATCCCTAGACTCGGAAAATAAAATTCATGCAATTTAATCCTTTTTCCAAGTCTAACCAAATTTTTCATGTAATATTTACAGCCCATATATTTCATAAAAATTATAATTTTTCCATGGATTTCTCATTTTTGTAATTTAGTCCCTAAATCAAGTTTTCATCAAAATTCACTTTGTAAAAGTTGTTTACCTATCAACAACCTTCCATTTTCTACCATAAATTTCATACTTTCAGAAAACTCTCCATGGTAAAATTTCTAAACTTTGATATCTTTTCAAATTGATCCCCAAAATAAATAGATTAAGTTACCCCGATCTAAAAAATATAAAAATTACTAAAAACGGGGCTTGAATACTTACCTAATTTGGCCAAGAAAGCTTTCTTTCTCTTTCCTAGGGTTTCCATGCAAAATATTTGGGGAAGATGATGATAAATGATGATATTTCAATCTTTTATTATTTATCACCTTTATTTTTTTATTCTTTCAATTTTGTCCTTTTCTTTAATTTTATTTTCCATGGATGAATCATCATCCTTAATGACTAAGCATTTTTAATAGTCTAATTACCATATAAGGACCTCCAATTTAAAGTTCTATAGCTATTTAATCCCTTTAGCTATTAGAACTCAACTTTTACACCTTGTGCAATTTGGTCCTTTATCGATTTAAGAATGTAATCGATAAATTTTCTTTACGAAATTTTCACACAACATTATTATCATATTATAGACCATAAAATAATATTAAAATAAATTTTACTTTTGGAATCGGATATGTGGTCCTAAAATCACTGTTCTGATTTCTCTAAAAATAGGTTGTTACATTAATACATACAAGTCAGGTTGTTACATGGCCTAGCACACGGCCTGGCACCCGGGTGTGTGGCTTGGCTGTGTGACCCAACTCAGAGAGTTACGCGGGTGAGGACACGGGCTGAGACACGATCGTCTGCCCCTATTTCAATCATTACACTAACTGAGACATGGGCATGTGTCTCAGTCATGTGAGGCACACAGTCGTGTGACCCCTACAGTCTAAATTTTCTTAACTATTTCTTAAACTTTCCAAATGTTTCCAATTTAGTCTCAGATTGTTTCTAAAGTATTTTTAGGGCCTCCAGGGCTTGATTAAGGGACGATATGTATGTAAATGAATGGATTATATCATGTTTATGTCAATGTTTGAAATGCATGTATAATGTTTAATTTGTACGGTAATGTTTCATAACCCTATTCTAGTGACGGATATGGGTTAGGGTTTTTTACACAACAGTTATAACGAATGGGAACGCTAGCAAGCATGCTGATAAGAGGTCCAGCCAAGATGTAGAGGCAAGCGAATTATGTGAGAGTGTCTGGTATATAGACGTACGTGGAAAAAAGGGGTTTTTTTTTAGAATATTGGAAAATATGTATCCGCCATTAAGAGCCCATCCGAGTCATTGTGGAAGTAAGATAGTTCTTCGAATTCTAATTCTAAGTGTCTCTTGGCAAAGAGGTTGCCTAAAAAGGGAAGTCCGCCAAGGACTATCTGTTCTGTAAAGCCCGTCAGGGACTAATATATAAAGAGGATGTCAGTTAGGACTATCTTATTTGGAAAGTCCTCCAAGGACTATATTATATGGGGAGTCCGCCAAAAGCTATCTTATGTGGAATATGCAATGACTATCTTGAAGATGAAAATGTTCACAAGGATCGAAAAATGAAAAAGGATATCTGTTAGGACTATCTAGCATTGAGAAGTTCGCATTACATGATAAAATCTATCTTATACAGAATATCCAAGGACTATCTTAAAGACGAAAATGTTCGCAAGGATGAACGAATGAAAAAGGATATATGTTAGGACTATCTAGCATTGAGAAGTCCGCGTTACATGATCTAGCGAGGAGTTAGTCCGTTGGGGACTATCGGTGGCTGGGAAGTCCATTAGGTTAAGGAAATATCTATTCGGCTTGTCAAATAGAGGGAAAATCTAGCGTGACTATCTTATAGGTACAACTTCACAAGGAAAGAGTGGTGCTTAAATATCCACTGAATCTCATATTCGAAGGCCACATATGAGGATGGAAGTAAACATGCTTCCCTCTAAAAATGGTATACACATAAGCTAAATTACAATAAAGTAGATGACTAGATAATACAGTAAGTAGATTTCAGATTTGATGCAGCATGAAGGAATCAAAGTAAGAATCTGTCATTTTAATGTAATGTGTACCAGTCTGTCAGAGTTAATAAATGATACAAGACGAGATATCTAACAAGTTTATCAAGAGAGAAAGGCTCTAAATCTTAAACAAAGTTTAGATCTCTTGTAAGGGTCAATGGGGCATATACACTTAGAGAAATCTTGCAACAGATGTACCCACCAACAATTTGTTCAAGAAGAGCGTATAAGTGTCGACCATGCCAATGAAATTGCGAGAGCTTATATGAAACTCAGGGAGTTATTTACATGTGCTAATCATTATTGCTCATAACATCAAGACGTTATTATTTGATATTGTATGTATAGAAGCTCACTAAGTTCATTCAAACTTATGAGTGGTTTGCCCTGAACGCAGGATCATAGGTTGTTACGAAAACTGTGGAAAGGGACCAAGTCAGGCCTCGCAAAATCCATGTGGGTTTCTTTGAAGTAGTATCATACATATAGAGGAGCGCCCTTAGATGCTACACATTGGGGAGTGAATATGTAATTAAGCAAAAATTTAACTTGTTAAAATTACGTGTATAGGTATATTCAGTAATGGGTATGTTGTAAAGAACATTTTTCTACTTAGTTAGTTAATCGTATAGTAAGAGATTTAATACGATGTTCATTTATGAATAAGCTTTGGTAAATAATGTTGATTGGGTTAAATTTGTATGTGAATGTAGCATTGATTCTGGTGGGGAATTAATTTGGAAATGTGTTGTTTTATAACGATTTAATTGTGACATTTGGTAACAGGACCCGGCGAACGGGTTAGCTATATGGTGTTACAGAGCATCAATATGATGTAACCCACTCGATATATAGCTAAAGGAAACGAGCATAAATCGAAGTAACACCCAGCTTAGATCCATGTAACACCCAACTTTGGGCAAATTCTAGATTTAGTGGGTAAACCGAAATAACTTGAGGAGAGTAGTGTTATCTGTCCAATTGTTGTTCTAGCGCATAAATCGGGAGCATAGTATGCATCGGATTATTAAGCGAAGCTTGTTCTTAAAATGTATTAAGTTATAAAGAAGAAGATATTTGGTAGAAGTGTTGAGAACCTTATAAGTAAGGGATTACTGCCAAAGGTGTCGTACGCTCATTTTATTGAATTGTTGTGCTAGTTACGTTCTAAAAAGGTAGTTGGAAAGGAACAAAGGGACAAACCATGAATATAAAAATATTGAAATTTTATTTATAGTTATAAACCATTTATAAAGGTAGCTTTGAAAGTGTGTGACACATTGTAGGTTACAATAAGAGCTTGGGTTCTATATATATAAGTATTTAGGCCTAAAAAGAGAAAGTTTTCTTCTTCCTTCTTCAAGAAGTATTTCTGTTTAGATCTAAAAGAACCCAAAGTATTTCTTTTTCTCTCTTAAGCTAAAGTTGTAGATTTGGATTTTTACTAGTGAATACACCATGTCAAGGTAAGATTTAAGACTCTGCATACTATGTTGTGAAGAGTAAATCTATTAGATTTTGTAGATCAATAAGATAAAGGATAAAATGGCCCTTCTTGGGGATTTTCAGTGTTAAAATTAAGGGGAAAAGAGGTATATGAATAGATCTTGATGGGCTTCTTTATTCTATAGTAGTAGATACTGCTAATTTCACGATGGAAATCTAGATTTGGAGCTTTGAAATGCAGTAGGAAAGACTCAGGTGAGTCTATATGTTGACTCTTGTTTATATGATGATGGTACTTGTAGATCTGTAAGAGAGTGGCTAAAAAATGATGATGTGATCCTTGAGGTTACAATATGCTATGAATGTGACCCTGTGTGGCTAATGAAGTATGCTTATGATCGTGCTAATGTTTATTGAGAATGATATGCATATATGGTATAGATCTATTGAGTTCAAGTAGGTCGATATGAAGTATAGTTGCATCTAGACGTCTGGATTGTGTACATGTGTCTTAGTTGTATGCTATTCAATATGTTCTGATGAGAGTGGGTTTGAGGATGATGAGTTTGTGTCTAACTCCATAGATTCATCTAAAAAGGGTCTATCAAGACTTTAAACACGATTATGAAAGGAAAAGTCCATAACACCATATTGTGTAAGACCATAGCTGGGCTATGACATTATATGGAAAAGAACTAAAGGAAGGTGATTAGCCAAAAGGGGGTTCTCTGTGTGACCCAATATGATGAGGGGCAAATCTCACGAAATGTGATTTTAGGCGAATCCCTATCATGAACACGCCAAAAAAAATAAAGTCTTTGTGGCGATCTATCAAAAGAAAGCCTTTGTAGCTATCTATGAAAAGAAAGCCTTCGTGTCAATCTATGAAGGGAATGCATTTGTGGTGAACTCCAAAAAAATGACCCTTATGGAAACTACTTGAAGGAGACACATTTGTGGTGGGCTTTGAGAGAAAGAAATGATATTCACGATGAATTCTGAATGAACAATAGTTGTAATGAACTCAGAAGGAAAAACCCCTCTTGTGCATCATGTTACACCTTCAATAAGATATTCTAATGAGCCTTCCTTATGGCAAGCTTCATATGAAATGTTATAGCATATCATGCATAGTCTTAAGAAAAGAATAGAGAAACTAGAATTTGCTAGAGCATGTGGCGAATTCAAAGTATGAGCTAAGCAAAACTAAGGACAGACATGAGCAAAGGCTATGTCTGATCGTTTGATGAAGGGCATCTATCAGTGAATCATAACGAAAAAGGATAGTCAAAGAAAGATAAGGTAAGGAAAGCGAATTCAAATATTGGTTTGCGAAGAACATTGAGTAAGGGAATCATGATTAATATAAGTATAAAGGAAGAAGTCCCGAAAGGATGAAGCCATTGATGAAACAATGCTAAAGGAAATTGACCATGATATAGTAAATAGAAGGAAGGATTATTTTTTGTTAATGGTAAACTGTTCCTGATGAGAAATAGCTAAAGATTTAAAAAAATGAGCTGATGGTGATGGACTATCTGTCCATTTATGAAAAACAACGACTAAGGTATAAATGGATATATCTTACTAAGTTCTCATAAACTGACATAGACTGTGTTTTTTGTTTCAAGTTGAATGTGAAGTTGTGCCTAGGGGAAACGAGGCCAGAACTACACCCAAGGAGCATTATATCTAATTATTATGCATACAAAGCAAGCTTGATGGCATGATCGAATCTGTTTGGCACATAGAAACCTTTGAATTGGAACACCTACATTAGACCAGGACATCAATTTAGTAATACTTGTAATAAAATTCCTTGTGTATCATAACTATAATTTTTCAATGTTTATACTTATGGATTGTATTATGAAGTGTTGTAATTAAATAGTTCAAATCAATTGTAATTTATGTAGTTAGAGTTAAGTTTCACATGTATTAGAGTGGTAACGCCTAGGATTCGAATTTGGTTCATTAGATCAGGTTTGGGGTGTTACAATCCATATATGGACTTAAGCAAGCACCCCGCTCATGGAATTGAAGATTTGATCAAGCGATCAAAAATTTTGGATTTGCGCAAAACATAGATAAACCTTTTGTCTATAAACATATTGGGGATGGAAAGGTGTTCTTTTTCATTCTATATGTCAATAACATTCTACTCATTGGGAATTATGTAGGGACATTGTCATCGGTTAAACTGTGGTTAACTCAATAGTTTAGCATGAAGGAATTAGGAGAAGCTAATTTTATTCTGGGTATTTGAATCCTAAGGGATCGAAAGAACAAAGTGATAGCATTATCCCAAGCTTCATCATAGACAAGGTATTGGAACATTATGCATTGATCAATTTGAAGAAGGGAAGTCAACCTTCTATATCGGGATTTCATCTTTCTTTAGAGGACTATCATAAGACAATGGAAGAAAAAGAAAATATGAGAAAGGTTCCTTATACTTCAACAATAGGAAGTCTCATGTATGTTACATTATGAACACGTCCAAATATATGTTTTGTAGTAGGGTTGGTGAGTTGGTATCAAGAAAATCCAAGACCAAGACACTGGCAAGCAATTAAGCGTATACTCGAGTATTTATAGAAAACGAGGGATTATATGCTTGTGTGTTATAGAGGAGATCTTACTCCTACTAGATATACTGAAAGGCTAGAATTGGACTAAATTGAAAAGTGAAATTTATATGTGTAAAAGGTGCTTGTATGAACTTAGTAAAGTTTAGGATACGATTGACATGCAAATAGGATCTTGTGCGTACTTGTATGATATTTGTTACAGATGTTACTGAAGTTCAGCATTTGTTGTGGATTCTCAAGTGTATGTGACACAGTTTTAGCTTTAACGAGTAAGCTGATGTGTCATTATAAAGGTTTAGCCTAGACGGGTAACCTAATATGTATATATTTAGCTTAGACGAGTAATTGGTGTGGTGTAGATACCTGTGTATCCGAGTCCATTTATTAAGGTTCACCTGTAACACCTCTTACCTGTATTCGACTCCTGAACTGGGTAACGAGGCATTACTGTACTTAACTTGCTCAATCATACAATATCGATCGATAAAAACTTCATTTCAAATTAAAACTTTTCATTCGTGACCATAATGTCCTTATTATAGGCCTACAAGACCCTAAACTTGCACTTGGAATGATTCGGGACCAAACCGAAAACTTTTGAACACTTTGAAAAATTTAACTCAAAACAGGACCACACGCCCATGTGAAGATGGGACACTCCCGTGCTCCACACACGTGTCAATTTATTTTACACTTTGAACCTATAGGGGTTTTCATATGACCTGACACACGCCCGTGTCCAGAGCCCGTGTCCTTCACACGACCATGACACGCCTGTGTCTTCCCCCGTGTGAAAAACCTTGACATTCCGTTTATGATGTCATCATCTCAATAAGGTTACACGGCCAAGGCACACGCCCGTGTCCTTAGACTGTGTGTCGAATTAAATTCCTAATTTCAGGTGCAGACTTTACACGGCCTGGGCACATGCCTGTGTCTCAGGCCGTGTCTCCCACACGGTTGAGACACACAGCCGTGTCTCAGTCCGAGTGTTTACTACTGGGTCTTCTGACTTGTCAACCTAGCATGCATGGGGACACACGGCCTCTCAACACGCCCATGGGGATGACCGTGTGTCACACACGGCCTAGACACACGCCCATGTGCCTATCCATGTGGACAATTGTAAGGCTATCTACCAAGCCATGTTCCACCCAACAAAGCAACCACACTTATACCAAAACAAATAAACATACATCATGACCATAAGATACTTCCAAGAACTCAAAATCAAAACATCCACACAAGTATGCACTTCATGAATTTCATCATCATTGAATATATGAACTTGACAAGTATTGGCCAATTTCCAATGACCATTTACAAAATGAATTGAACAACATTAATAGCCAACACTTTGGATAACAAATATGACATAACAAAATGGCCAAGTCCTATACATGCCATACTCAAAATAAATCTAACTTTGCTATACCAAAGAGAAGTTGATAGTGTGAATCCGAACTCCGACGTCATACGATCCCCGAGTTAGCTTGGCGATACTACAAGGAAAAGGGAAATGAGAGGGGTAAGCATAAAGCTTAGTAAGTTTGCATGAAATAAATAGCAACATAAAAGCTCATAATGCCATCCATCCATTGCATTGTATAAGAACACAAAGTCTCAAGCACATTGCTATAACTTACTCATGCTTACTCTTACCAATTACATGTCATGTCACATATCGTAACCATTTCTCGTGAATTACTCACATGTACTTGTATCACTTTATCACATAGCTTTAGCACTAATTTCATCTCTATTACGAACTTAACTATTTATCTCGATGACTCACTTGAAATACCTGAGGATACACAATCATCATCATACACATAAACACGACACCATTGCCATATCCCAGATATGGTCTTACATGGGGTCACATCTCGATGCTGATGCCATATCCCGAATATGGTCTTATACGGGATCTCATATTGATGTCACTTCCATATCACAGATATGGTCTTATACGATTTTCATATTCGATGCCGATGCCATATCCCAGATATGGTCTTACACGGGATCTCAATTCGGTGCCGAGGCCATGTCCCAAACATGGTCTTATACGGGACCTTACCAATCTCATGTCTCGATGATAATATCCTCTCACTTCTTAAAGTCCAACCAGGACTTCAACATCATAATAAAGCTTTATCATTTACTCATTCAACATCATTACTCAATTTCATAGAAATAAAATACACTAATATCAAACATTTAATAACTTAATAATATGATGTTGAATTTATTATACACAAACTTACCTCAGTACCAAAATATATGTGGAATCTTTCAAATTAGCCCACCACCTTATTCTTCCTCGGTTTCGGTCCAGGCTTTGTATTTCTTGATCTATAATAATAAATTCACTCATTTTAATCACCACATTAATCAATACATTTCAATAACCATACTTTGGCAAAATTACCATTTTGCCCTTAAACTTTCACAAAATGACTATTTTACCCCTAGGCTCGTAAATCAATTCTAATCAAATTTATTCCTTTAACGAACCTAGTGAACATTTATTTCTCTTATGGAAACTCTCAATACTCATTATTTCACACATTTAACACCTATTTTACAACCTTTACAAAAAAAAACCTCTTAGGTGTTTTCATGGAAACACCTTTCACAAGAGTTGTTTGTCTAACAACTAAGACTCATTTTCTTCCAACAACATAAATGATCACATGTCAAGACCCTAAAATTTCAACCTTTTTGCAAAATAGTCCCCTCTTTAGCTTGCTTAAGCTTTAGGGGTTCTAAAAGTACAAAAATTAACAAAGAATGGCTATTAAAGCACTTACTTGCAAGGAGAAAAGCTTGCTGAAATTTTTGAGCTCTCAAACCCCCTATTTTGCTGCTAATTTTCAGTGGAGAAGAAGAGAATAAAATATGATATCTTTCCTTTCTTTATTTTATTATAAAACACCAATTTAGTCCACCTAATTTCAACAACTTTGACCAATTTTGACATGGTTTGTCCCCAATGGCCGGCCACCCTATATATAAGGGTGTAATTGCACAATAAAGGCCTCCAATTAATATTCTATGGCTTTTAGACATCTTTAGCTTATAAAATAGAACTTTCGCACTTTATGCGATTTAGTCATTTTTCGTAATTAAGCATGCAATCGCTAAAATTAAAGCACCAAAATTTTCATGCACTCTTGAAATCATGCTATAACTCATAAAATAAAATTAAAAATAAATTTTATTTAACCTCAGATTAGTGGTTCCGAAACCACTGTTCCGAGTAGCCCCTAAATCAGGCTGTTACATCACCAGGTGAAACAATTTATATGAAATGAGAAATTGGAATAGGATGAAATGAACTTGATGTTTAAATGGAAAGATATTGAATTGATCACGAACAATGGATTGGAATAATTTCTTTGACATGTTTTTGATTATATTATCCTTTGATTGAATGAGTTTTGAGATTAATTATTTAAAGTCGCATGAATTAGCATTATAAGTAAATGTGGCATCATTTGGTTTTGATTATAAGTTAATGCTCACCTTGTTGATGTTTTGATTTCCATGTCTAGCCAAATGTTGTGCCAATCTACGGTAACTTAAAAATGTTAGGTAAAAATAAGGTAAGTTTTGTATAATACATGTGAACTTACTGAGCATCTTATATGATTGCCTTTTTTGTTTTTCCTTCCCTTGTAGATCGTCACCTTGTGGAACTCATCAAGTCTAATCGTCTCAAAGCTTACACTATAACACCCTAAACACAACCTAGAAGTTTCGACCCAGATTTGGGGAGCTACATTAGCCACCGAAGTGACTCTCTGTTAACTCCAACCTAACCTCCAACACACCACTTAAGTCTTAGAAAAAGTTTCGCTAACTCAAAACACAACAGTGGAAACAGTAAGCAAACATGCGAGGTACTCAAACATCATGAGGAAGTTTGCATGCCTCATAACAATATACTTAAGAGTTCACAGCACAACTTAGACTTTTTTCAAACTTCATCATATTTTGCATAACATAAAACATATGAGTTCGCAACTTAGTATAACACTTAGGCTCACGTACATAAAAGACTTCACATGAAAACACATAGTGTAAGGGTTCATGTAACTCCTAAGGTATGTGTAACAGCCCTTTTTTTAGTCAAATCAGAACAGTGATTTTAGAACCACAAATCTAAAGTAAAAATATTTATTTTATTATTTTATTAAAGTTTACAGCATGATAGAATTATTGTGTGAAAGCTTCGTAATGAAATTTTACTATTTGAATGCTTAATTCGGTAAAAAGGGCTAAATCGCGTAAAGCGTAAAACTTGTGTTCTATTAGCTAAAAGTGTCAAATAGCTATAGAACATTAAAGTAAAGGTCCTTAAGTAGTAAATAGGTCATTTATGGGTTAGTGGATGATGATAGCATGGCAATTTTTGTAATTTATAATATTTTTAAAGGTTAATTTATTAATTTGGTAAATAAAGGTTAATTTAATAAAACCAAAAGTTATTTTTATTCATTGTCATCTTCCTTAGCCGAAACTAATAAGTAACAATAGCCATTTTTGTTATTTTAAGGTTAGACCACTTGAATCCTTGATTAAGGTACGGTTTTTGCTCAATTTTTAATGATTTCTATGTTTTTGAGTTAGTTGCAGCTTAATCTAGCTAGCCCGTACCTTCGATTTCGAAACTGTTAAAGATTTAACATGTTTCCATTGGTAATGTTTGAGTAAATTGATATTGATGATAGATTATGAAGGTTTATTGATAGATTTACTAGTTTTGTAAAGTGATTTTTGACAAAAATGTAACACCCTTAACCCGTAACCATCACCGATCTAGGGTTAAAGGCATTACCGGACAAATTGGATCTTATATAAACCTTTCACATTATAATTCATCAATTCAAATCAAAGAGTCCCTTAAACAGATCAAAGAGACCTTAAACATACATTATAAAGGGGTCAGGACTAAACTGAACTCATACAAAAATTTCTAAAAATTAAACATTTTTTAAAGCTACAGAGGTCACACGCCCGTGTGGGCAAGCCATGTGCCTCACAAGGCCTCAGGCACGCTCGTGTGTCTAAGCTGTGGCAAAATAAGGCATATACTAACGTGTCCACACAGCCTGAGACAGCCCGTGTTCCTCACTTGTGGTCGACACTGACTTGCACCACACAGCCAGTCACACACCCGTGTGTCCAGCCCTTGGTCAAAACTGACTTATTTTGAAATGCAACCACGAAGGACACGGTCGAGCCACACGTCCGTGTGCTCAACCATGTGGGAAAATATAGGCCATTTGCAAGGCCAATTTTCCACTCACACTTTGGGTTATACCCATAAGCACAAATAAGCATCATCCTAAGCATCAAATTCAACCAAAACATACCAAATTTACTGTCTTTTCTAACCATTAAAGAGCATATCAATCATTCCAACTTATGTACCATTTATCTCACTATCATCACAAACATTTCTAAGTATCAACCAACCAAAACTTACCAATTCAATATACTAGCCATTCATCCAAAACATACCAACCTATGCATCATATAGCATAAACTACTCATTCACATCATATTTATTATCAAGCCATATCACATGGCTATTTTTACACCTTTCAAAACATAATCAAAACTTTCTAGACTATACATGCCATACTTTAATATATACACTTTCAAAAGGTACCAAAATAGAGTTTGATAGTGTGGTGATAATCCTTGATGATCCTCAAGCCTTCCGTAGCTTTAACGATCTATAAAACAATGTAAACACATACAGAGTAAGCTTCACAATATCATTAATATGTCTCAATTGCAACTTCACAATTCTTCTTTGGCTCATATGTTTAGCCATAGCTTACCAACACATCATATCTCCAAATATCTCTTTTGTTCATAACACATTCATACATATATCACAATTAGTCTCAACAAGACTATACACATATCCCACTTGAGCAAATTCACATATACTCACCTTTCATACTCAAACATAGTACTCATTTCCAACATACCTGAATCGATTACACATTTCACATAGTCTTTCGTTTCTCGAATTTTCCCGTTGAACCTTTCGAAAACAAATAGGATACTCAGATAACTCAGAATACTCGTACAATGCCAACGTCCCATACGTGGTCTTACATGTAATCTAATATCGATGCCACTATTCCAGACAGGGTCTTATACGAATCAAATACGATGCCAATGTCCCAGACATGGTCTTACACATAAATCTCAAATCAATACCAACGTTCCAGATGTGGTCTTACATGATATCACATATTGGAATCCCTATGTCATGACATATGAATCCTATCTATTCCTAAGATTCGTACGGGACTTTTCGGACTTTGACACATTATCGATACTTTCTCTGATTTCACACATATATCATCCAAAGCCATTCTTCATAATTCAATGACATATGAACATGTACAAATCAACTTAAATACATTTATTTGTATATAGACTTACCTCGTATTCGGATTAAACGGACGTATTTGACTACTCGATCACTTTCAACTTTCCTCGGTCTAAATCCGTTTTCTTTGGTTCTTGATCTATACATATTCAAATTTAACTCTTTTATTCACCAAATCATTCAATTCAATCTAAAAACACACATTTAGGGTGATTTACAAATTAGCCCTAATATTTTCACATTTTGACATTTAAGTCCTTATTTTACAAAATCATAAAATACACAAATTTTCACTAATCCCATGCTTAGCCAAAATTTCAACATGATTATACAAGTCAATACATTTCATTTATTTCACATTTTAGTCACTCAAAATATTATTTTCACAATTTAGTCCAAATTACTCAAATCCACCAAAAATCCAATGACAAAATATATTAATCTAACACATATATTTCATATTTCATCATCAACTATCACAAAACTCAAGTATTTATCAATGGCACATTTCAAAATCTTCATCAAATTCCAAAATTAAGGCATCAGTGTTGTAGTACTCGAAGCAACGATTACAAAAATGTAGAAATTATCAAAAATCAAACAAAAACTAACCTTGAATCAAGCTAGATGAATGCCGAATGTAAAAAAGAGCTTAAACCCCTCTTTCTTTTCTTTATTTTCGGTGGATGAACACAAAAATGCATGGCTTATTTTATCCTTGTTTTAATTATAATCATATTAATTATTCATTTCCATTTTTGCCCTTAATGAAACATTACATAATCTTTAAATTAATTGTCCACTTCTGTCTATACCATAAATAAATGGCCTAGTTTCATTTTAAGGCCTTCACATTAAAAAACCAAATTCAATTTAACACATTAACATGTAGAATGTCACTTTTATCTTTTATACGATTTAGTCATTTTCTCAAATTAAGCACACAAATGGACAAATTATTCACGAAACTTTCTAACTCGGATTCGTGGTCCAGAAACCACTATTCCAACTAGGGTCTAAATCGGACTGTTACAAAAAATGTCAAAAGGAATTAATTTGTGATAATGTAAAATTATGTGGGTAAAAGTGTAAATAAATAAAAAAATATGGGTTGTTAGGGACTCCATTAAAATTCGGTTAAGCATGGGTTTGTGATTAATTGCATGAATTTTCTATTTTATATGATAGGGACTAATTTGTAAAAGATGTAAAATATTAGGGGAAATGTGTAAAAATGCCTTAAAGTAAAATTTGGACTAAATTGAATAGATCGAATACTGAATGTGCTAAGTTTGAAATATATATAGATCAAGATAAGCAAGGATTGAATCTAGATCGAGAAAAAGGAAAGGTTGACGATTAGCCGATATTTGTTATCCGAGCGATATGAGGTAAGTTCGTATAATTAGAATCAAACTTTTAAATACTTGTAATTATTTGAAATGAATGTATGTAATTGAGTAAATGATCTACTTTAAATCCGAATGCCTTAATCATATATTTTGATGGTTACCGAGCCCCGTTTGAACCGTAGGAATTCGTAGGATACGAGTGACATGTCACTAGGGTTACTGTTTAGGTTAAGATCCTGCATGTGTTGCAGACTCAACGCAGCTCAGATGAGCTTACCGATATATCAGCTCGTAAGAGCTTATTGTTCTCAGCTCGTTAGAGCTTACTGTTTCCAGCTCGATAGACCTTACTGTTTATCAGCTTATGAGGAGTTCACCGATCATAGTTTGAAAGAGTAAATACGATGATGAATTGATGGATTTCCTATTAATACACTTAGTGTGTATCACCCGTGTATCTATCGGTATTCTATTAGGTTCAACGGGCACAATTCTACTAATGGTTATACGGATGAATTATTGGTTATATAAATGGTTTTTCGATTATATGAATGAGGATTGAATTGTTACATATGTTATACGTGTTATATGAATTTGGTATGACATAATACATAGAAGTATGAAATTGAGATAAAGGTTGATTATATGTACTTATGAGACTAACATATTGATGAATGCTTGTGTATAGGCATTTGGCAAGTGAATTTGACATACTTTGTTTAATTGTTTGAATATGTATAAATGGTAACTTAAATTCTGAATTATAAGGGCTTGCTAAGCTATAAAGCTTACTCTGTTTCTTTTTCTGTGTTTTATAGAGGTTCGATAGCTCGCTAGATTCGGATAAAGTCGAAGTTACGCATCACACTATCCAGTTGCCGATTGGTACTTTTGAACTCATGGATATATGTAAATATGCCATGTATAGGCTAGTTATAAAGATGATAGTTATGGTTACTTGAACTAGTGATTTTGAGTACATTTTGTGGTATAAGATAAGACCATTTGATTTCGCTTAATTGTAACAGCCCGATTTTGGGCCTAGTCAAAACAGTGGTTTCGGGACCACAAATCTGACGAGGAAAATTTTATTTTTATTATATTTTTATGGTCTACAATTTCACGGAATGATTTTGCAAAAATTTCGTTTGCAAATTTCGATGTTTGGGCACTCAATTTAGTCAAAAGGATTAAATTGTAAAAAATACAAAAGTTGAGTTCTACATGTTAGAGGTGTCCAATTGTTATGAAATTTTAAATTGGATGTCCTTAAATGGTAATTAGACCATTGGTTAATTTTTTGGACAAAAATGGACATGAAATAGGGGAAATAGAGTATTTTTAAGTTAGGGCCATTTTGGTCATTTAGTAATTAAAATGAATTAAAAACAAAATTAAAAGCCAATTTTTGTCCATATTCAACCCCATGGCCGAATTTCACAAGAGGAAACTATGGCTAGGGTTTTTCAAGCTTCCAAGCTCGATTGTAAGTCCTTTCTAGCCCCGTTTTTAGTGATTTTTACGTTTTTGAAATCCTCGTAATAAGACCTACCTATTTCTACCACTAATTTGAAGAGATGTCAAAGTTTAAATTTTTAACCATGATGAATATTTGTGTATTTTGGTGATTAATGATAGATTATGCATGTTTATGGTTAGAGCTTTTACTAAGTCTCATTTTCGATAAAAATGCATAAAAGGACCTATTTGTAAAATAGTATAAAAAGTGTTGTAAAAATATATTTTAATGGAAAATGCGGGCTTCTGTAAGTATAAAAGAGGTTCAGCTAGGCTTGGGAATCGAAGAAATTGAACACATTTTATTTTACGAGCCTAGGGGCAAAATTGTAAATATGTGAAACTTTAGGGGTAAAAATGTAATTTTCTATAATATGATTTTTGGACTGATTTGAATAGTATAATAATTTAATAAGTCGAATGTGATATTATAGATCAAGAAAAATGAAGTTCATACTTAGAACGGGGTAAAAACGAGTATTGGACGATTTGGTATTTTTCGCCATTTTAGGTCGAGGTAAGTTCGTATGTTAATAAACGTTATTGATTTGTGTTAACTATGCAACATTATTATATATTTGATTAAATTGTGAAAATTAACGTAAACGTTCGAATTGAGTAAAAACGCAGGATCGATCACGGTCGTTGCGTAGTGAAATATGAATTGACGGTAAAAGACCATGGTTAGTCCATGGCAATGTGCTAAGTGAAATAAGTCCATGGCGATGTGCTAAGTGAAATAAGTCCATGGAATCTAAGTGAAATAAGTCCATGGCATTGTGCTAAGTGAGATAAGTGATCCGGGTGCTGGTCCGTGAGTTCTACTAGTGGCTGGGTAGTCCGGCATGTGTTGCGGATACCTGATAGCTTGTGTGAGCAGCACTGAGTAGCTACGTCTGACCGATAGCTTGTGTGAGCAAACCCGAGATTGTGACTATGTGAAACGGGTGCTGGTCTTATAAGTTCTACCAGTGGCTAGGTAATCCGGCATGTGTTGCGGATACCTGACAGCTTGTGTGAGCAGCACTGAGTAGTTACGTATGACCGACAGCTTGTGTGAGCAGACCCGTGAATGTGATTAGCTCGAGAGCGAGCCTATGTGAAAAGTGTGATCTGAAGTATCTTTAGCTACAAGTGTGGAACTCATGTGCAAATTTCCGTGTATTCGTTATTATTCTGATGCGTTCAACGGGAAATGACTAAGTATAAACGAATATGACTAAGTGATGAATAAGTGCAGGTATGTGAGTGTCAATTTATGAGCAATGTGCTCGATAGGTGATCGAACTTTGGTAAGTTTGATATGGGGTAAGTGTTACTATGAAAGTTAATACAAAGAAAATATGAAAGAGTAAAATTTGCAATAAAACAGTTTTGGAACAGCAGCAGTTATGTGTCTTTGAAAAATCACTAAAAATGGTGAAAATTGAATTAGAAGTTGAATAAGATATTAAATTAAAGCTTATTGAGTCTATTTTCACATAAAAGAAATGGTGTAAGTGAAAGAATTTCATATTCTGAGATATTTGAATTTTTGTGAGACAGGGTCAAAATGATTTTGGAATCGCCTATTCCAAATTTGGAAAATAATAAAAATTTATTAAAAAAATTATGGTTTATAATTTATATGCTTAAATTTATTAATGATCCGACCTTCAATAAAAACAAATGGGAATATCATCTAAATCCCGTAAGAAGATATAATTAATTTTTAGTGAAGAAGGGTCGAAACTGTCAGACAACAGAATAAGGGAGACTTTAAAGAATAAACTGTACTTATTGGCTAAACCAAAAATTCTGAAAATTTTATGTTAAGAATATATGTGAGTCTAGTTTCAGGGAAAATTAACGGATCTTAATTTTTAGTTTTTTAACTCAATATATAAATAATTTAGTGACTATGACTCGATGTAACACCCCTATCCCGTGTCCGTCGCCAGATTAAGGTTAGAAGCGTTACCGAACAGATCGGAAACATTTACAGAATTTATCAGATAGCCATTCATCAATATCAATCATAATGTCCCTTAAGTAGGTCATCGAGGCCTTAAACATGCTTAAAAACTGAGTCAGGACTAAATCGAAACACATACAAAATTTCATGGAAAATTAAAAATTTTTCTAAATACAGGGGATACACGCCCGTAGGGATAGGCCGTGCCTCACCCACGGTTACTTGACACACCCGTGTGTCCTCCCTGTGGTCATATACTGCCAAAACCAACACGGCTACCAAGCACACCCGTGTGCTAAGGCCCTGTCCTACAAGGTCATATACTGTCATTTCTCACACGACCTATAGGCACGCCCGTGCCATGACCTTGTACTCTTAATGCTGGCTACTGACTTTTTCCCCACGGTTACTAGGCACGCCCGTGTGCCAAGACCGTGTGACATAATAGGTCACTTGCATGACCAACATGCCACCCATATGGGTCATACCTACAAGCAACCATTCTCATCACATGTCATGCATATATGGCAACCAAATACATACCAAAATGAACATTCAATTTATACATCCAATACCAAACCAAAAATATGCATCAAATAACATATTCATTCAAGCATTTTATCAAGTCAAACTAGGCAAAACATATGGCTAAAATCACCTTATAATCATATTCACATATCTAGCCTATACATGCCATATTTAGCTATATACATTTTCAAAAGGGTACCAAAATGAGTTTCGTAGTGTGATGACGATCCTTTATGGTCCTGAGACTTCAGTAGCTTTGACGACCTATAAAACAGAGAAAACACACACATACAGAGTAAGCTTTACAAAGCTTAGTAAGTCAATATACAAACAAACTTAACATAGAAAGCATATATACAATTAGATATGTTTGCACATCTCATTCACATGACAATTTATCACGTATATTCTTTAATTCATACATATGGCCACATTTGCCACATTCATCTATTCAAAACTCATTTGGAGACATAGCTCCTTCATAATCTTTCTTACATCTCATTCATATTATCATATTCAAACATACTTTTCTTCAAATCAAAGTCATATAGGTACTTACCTTTTATGTATATTTGATGAACATTCAACGTACCTGAAACGGATATTCATTCACTTATTTGATCACAGCTCGAATATACCATTCTTAACACAGACTTGCTCGTTGAACCAATAGGAACCTAGTAGGATGCTCGAAAAGCTCGGAATAGTCGTACAATGCCAACATCCAGATGAGGTCTTATATGCACTCAGATATTGATGTCACTGTCCCAGACAGGGTCTTATACGAATCAATACGATGTCGATGTCCCAGACATGGTCTTACACGTAAAGCTCATATCGATGCCAACGTCCCAGACGTGGTCTTACACGTAAAGCTCATATCGATGCCAATGTCCCAGACGTGGTCTTACACGTAATCACAATTCAACGCCAACGTCCCGGACGTGGTCTTACATGATAAAATAGGACAGATACCTATGTTATGACATAGCTAATCCTATCTATTCCTAGGTTCATACGGGACTTCTCGGACTTTATCACTATATCGAACTTATCTCGAATTTCATGCACATAACATCTCATACACATTCATTATCATTAGTATTTATATGCATATATCCAATTCAATACAAATATGTTTACTTGTATAGTGACTTAATTCGAATTTGGTTTATCGGAATGAAAACGGCTACTCTGTTACTTTCGTTTTCCCGCGATCTAAGTCTGATTTCCTCGATTCTTGATCTATAAGTATTCAGAATTGACCCTTTTATTTACTAATTCATTCAATTCAATCCAAACACATATATTTAAGGCAATTTACAAATTAGCCCTCATACTTGCACAATTTATCAATTAGGTCCATTTTTCTCAAAACATCAAATTCACAAAATCAATACACAGCCTAGCTTAGCCGAATGTATATAAACATCATATAAGTCCATACTTTTCATCAAATTGGCAATTTAGTCCCTCAATTTACCATTTTTCACAATTTAGCCCTAATTAGCTAAATTCATCAAACCTTCAAGAATAAAATATATTCATCTAGCTCCAAACTTTCATTTATCAACTAAACTCATTTCAAAACTCAACATATCAACAATGGCATCTCACACAAACATTATCAATATTCAAAATTAGTAGATGGGTTTTGTAACTCTCAAAGCAACGATTACAAAAATGTAAAAATTATCGAAAATCGACCGAAAACATACCTTGAATTTTGGCTTGTAATCAACTGAAAATACAAGCTTCAAAACTTTCTTTTTCTTTTTCTTTCTCAAATATTCGGCCAAAAGATGAACTAAAAATGGCCATTTTTTCATGCTTTTATCAAATATAACATACATAATAATCTATTTACTAATTTAGCCTTAAAATATAAAATATTTATAACATAACTAACAAGGTCATTTTTGACCAAAACAATGCACTAACTAAAGTTTCACATTTAATACAATTTCGTCCCTTTTGTCAAATTAATCACACAAACAGACGAATTAGCTTACGAAAAATTTACCACATGCTTAATCACATATGAACGGCACAGAATATAATATTAAAATATTATACGGGCTCAGATTTGTGGTCCTGAAACCACTGTTCCAACTAGGGAATAAACCGGACTGTTACACTCGAGTAGACAGCTTGAGATGAACATGAGTAAATAGCGGAACTATGTGCAATTATGATTGTATTATCTTGAGAACATATTGTGAGAATTGGTAAAAGCATGTTAATAAATTGCTTATTATTTACATACTAACTTACTAAGCTATATAGCTTACTCCATTTATTTTCTGTGTTTATAATGTCCTCAGGTTAGCTTGGGTTGGAAGTCGCCGGAGAACTTATCACACTATCAAACTAACAAATTGGGTATTGATGATTCTTACACTTAAAGTCATGGCATGTATAGGGGACTTGGTTATTTTTGTATGCATACTTGTTTTGGCATAAAATGTTGGCCTATGCTATTTGAAAGTTCATTATTGTGTAAGGTCATTTGATGTTGGTATACTTGCTATATTATAAGTCCATGATGATGCATTTCAAGGATGTGTATGCTTATATATGTGGATGAATGGGTGGTGATAGCTATGTGTGACGTAAATTTGTTAGCAACGGAAAGTCAGATTAATGCACGGGCTAAGGACATGGCCATGCGAGCCACACGGTCGTGCTTAATACCACACGGGAGTGTGCCCCTATTTTTCATGAAATTTTTCAAAGCTTTCTAAAGTTCTTGGATTGGTCTCGAACCGTTTCCAAAGTATGATTTGGGCTTCGTAGGCCCATATTATTGACTTTAGGATGAAATGTGAAAACTTTTAAATTTGAACAAAAAATCATGACCCAGTTTTATACGATTGCATGTGTTTATGTCCGGTAATGCCTCATACCCTATTCCGGTGTCGAACATGGGTAAGGGGTGTTACATTAATTTGGTATAATACTTTGGTTGCATATAAGTATTCGAATATGTGTATGAAATGTTATGGATTGGCTGCCTATTGAGTTATAAAATGTTGCAAATTATGCTTGTGCAAGTATATGAAAATAGGGTGGCAAAATGGCTTTGCAAATAGCCTATTTTTGTCCACACGGGCGTGGGTCTCAGCCTGTGTGACACACAGTTATGTTACACGGCCGTGTGTCCCATGGTGTTGGTATTAAAATGTAGCCAGTATGCTCCACACGGTCTCACACACGAGCGTGTGATCGATCGTGTGTCACAAGTCAGTATACCCCCTACTTAGCACACGGCCTAGCGCATGGGCGTGTGACTTGGCCGTGTTGCATAAGTCAATATACCCTACAAGTTTGACACGGCCTAGCACACAGCCTGGCACATGGGCGTGTGTGGCCATTTCGAAGGGCACACAGGCAAGACACACGGGAGTATGGTTGGCCATGTGACCCAAGTCAGTATGTACCCCCTGTTTTCACATGGCTTGTGATACGAGTGTGTCTAGTGGCCGTGTTAGACACACGACCTGCCCACACGGGAGTGTGTCCTCTGTTGAAGCAAAATTTTCTAATTTCCACAAAAAAATTATCGAGTTATCGGTTTAGTCCTGAACCATTTCTAATACATGATTAAGGCATCATAGGCTTGTTTAAGGGACACTATGATTCATTTTGATATTGAATTGTATTTGAATTGATAAATTGTATATGAAATGTATGTTTAAAGGTATTGAAAGTCTGGTAATGCTCTGTAACCATATCCTGACGGCGAATACGGGTGAGCGGTGTTACAGTATGAACTTCACACAAAACTAAGGGTCATATAAAATCATTAGTTCACAGGAATAACATGCTTTTATAAATAAACAAGCTTTGGAATTAAAATTATCATGCATGCAAGGCTATTAAACTTTAGTAGGGTTCATGCAATTACGCGAGTTCACACGTTTATGGGTTCGTATGCTTACATATAAAGATTACCAAATTTTACTAGAGGTTCGCAAGTAATAAAACAAACACTACAGGGGCGCACATGCAAATATGGAAATTATTACAAGGTTTCACATGTAATTGCGACACATAACATACAAAGTTCGCAAACATTTAAGCATAAATATGTCTCACATAAAAATAAAACATAACACTCTTATGCATGGATAACATCGATTTTATTCATGAAATAATTAGTCACCTTAAAACATGGTTCACAATGAAATAAATTGGAAATCTAACAAAATAAATTATCCAATCTTGAGTTAACAATGTTAAAATCATGAAATCATAAATAAATCGGAAACCCATAATAATATTCTAATTGCCTTTAGCCCAGGTTCACCAATCGCTACTCAAGAATGTCCTTGCCCAATCATCGACCTCACCTATACCATCTACAACCTACTTACTTGAGGAGGAGCAAGGGAGGGTGGGTGAGTTCATTGAGAACTCAGAGAATAATCAGAATTCTCAGAATATGTCTTAAAATAGTATTTGAAAGCAATAATAGATTTTAGTTTGAAAACATTTTTACGTGCCAGGTTTGCGGGTGAGGTTGCGAGACCCAGTTCACCCTTTTTTGTTAGGAAATATAACTGTTAGAAATTAGTTTGAAAACTCTTTAGAATTTTTTAGAAAAGCATTTTCTCAGAAAAAGGTCTTCCTTAATTTGCAAGACTAGTTCATCTTTTTTCTCGGTGGACATGGTCCAACCTAGCTCGCATAAAGTTGGGCTCTCAGAAAAGCACTATCACTTTAGCTCGCATGAGGAGCTTTCACTAATACACAGCTTACCCGTAAGCTTATAGGGGAGCTTTGCTAATACACAGCTTATCCATAAGCTCACATGGGAGTTTCGATGATACACAACTTATCCAAAAGCTTACAGGGGAAATTCGCTAATACACAACGTATAAAATCATTCTTAAAACACTCTTTGAAAACCTTAGCTCACATAAGAGCTCGCACAGATTATGCTAAAATCATATTTTCAAATCGTAATTGAAAATAGAGTATCATAGCTTAAAACAAAACTTGTAAAAAATCTTACTTTTGGGTTTTGAAAACAAAGTTTCCTGTAACATCCCAAACTCGGCCTAGGAGTTAGGCCCGAATCTGGCGTGTCACATAGAAGTGTTTTTCAAAACCATATTTCTTGTTGTTAAACCTTGATTGAGAGTTAAAGCCTCTTTGTTAAAAATTCAAAACACTTAAGCAATTGTTATCCACTTGAAAATGTAATTACTTTTAAAACCTTATCTGTTGCGGAAGCATATTTGAAATAAACAATTTAAGAAAATGTGATGTTTAAAAATTATTTTGCAGAAGCATTTTGAAAACATTGCGAAAACGTAGTGTGTTGAAGACAGTTATCATTTTGGAAATCGTATTCCACTTTTAGCAGTTAGAAACCATCATAAATAAATATCAGAAATAATAAGTTAAAAATAGAGAGGCCTTATAACAACCCAATTAAAAATATTTAGAAGTAAATAATCAAAACAGCAAGCATATGTAGTGTGTGGTCGTCTTCGAGTCCATTGTAGATTCGAATCCTCTAAGGCCAGGGATTACCTGCACAGTTAAAAACAGGGTGAGTTTATGAAAACTCAGTGTGTAATCCTCTTACTAGAGTAACAATCAAGATATGAAATAGAAATCAAACGATGCAGGTCAAAGCCCTTTAAGAGTAACAGTACAGTCAGTTCAAAGCATACGTGAGTCAAAGCCCACCACAATATCATCTGGGTCAAAGCCCATAACAGAATCAATTAGGCCTATCCCAAACCAATATCAAAACAAGTGGCCTAAGCCTAGTACAGTGACAGATATGCAATGGTATAAGGATGCAACCCACCCCGATCCAGCCAACACACCACCCGTACCAACACTACATTTACGTGGGGATAAAATCAACCCACCCACCCAGCACACCAATGTTAGGACCGGTTGCGTACTAATCAAATCACAAAGAAAGTCGCTAGTATATATATACTCTCTAAGCCTTCATGAGATATTATAATTGGCACAAAGCCATCAGTATCGGTATTATGTTTGGCACATAGCCATCAGCGACGGTAATATAGTCGGCACACAACCTTGGGTAAATATGATCGACACAGAGTCATCGATATATATGTTAGGCACATACCCACGGGTAAATACGATTGGAAAAAAGCCATAATCAAGATGGCACAAAGCCATATTTAGGTTGGCACAGAGCCATAATCAGATTTCGCAGCTTTAAGCCATCCGTCGGTCCACAGTCGTCTCATGCGACCCGTGCGACCTTAGAAAATCAATACTAGATCCACAGTCGTCATGCGACTCGTGCGACCCCATCAGATCAATACTGGATCCACAGTCGTCAAGCGACCCGTGCGACCCTATCAGAACTTCCTCCGTATCAATGTCCCAACCCCATGCAATATGGCGTGTATGTCATGCTCAATCATTACACGTGTATGCAAAATGGTCATGCTCAGTAACAGTCATTTAAACATGTAATAAAAGCATATCAATCATACAACCACAGTCAAATTAGTCAACTCATAGTCTAAGTCAATCATTTACCCACAAGGGCAAAATAGTCATCTTACCCTATAAGTGTATTTCGGTAATCCTACCCTTCAGGGCTATTTCGGTAATTCTACCCTATAGGGGTATTTTAGTAATTTTACAAACTGAGGGTATTTCAGTAATTTTGTAAATTAGAGGTATTTAGGTAATTTTACAAATCAAGGATATTTCAATAATTTCGTAAATCGGGGGTATTTCAAAAATTTTACAAATCGGGGGTATTACGATAATTTTACAAACTAGGGGTATTTCGATAATTTTGCAAACTAAGGGTATTTTGATAATTATATAAACTGGGGGTATTTCGATAATTATTACAAATTAAGGGTATTTTGGTAATTTTGAAAATTAGGGGTATTTCGATAATTTCACAAATTAGGGGTATTTTGATAATTTTGCAAATCGAGGGTATTTCGATAATTTCATAAATTGGGAGTATTTTGGTAATTTTATAAATCGAGGGTATTTTGGTAATTTTGTAAATAGGGGGTATTTCAGTAATTTTACAAACTGAGGGTATTTCAGTAATTTTGCAAATCGAGGATATTCTAAATAGAGATAACAATGCGAATGGGCCTAAGGCCATTCTCGGCCCAAATGGGCCCACACTCTCGTGTGGCCCAGTTAGCCCAAATCTAGCCACAAATATGAGATTCACATAGTCTAGTCCAATATTTACTACACAATCATACAACTTATCCGATCGGGCCCATAGGCCCATTAGCCCTACATGGCCCCTTTCGACCTAAACAGCCTAAACCCACAAGAACACTCATGATGACCTCAACTATTGCGTCGAAGCTCCCACACGTGCGCTCGCACGTTCGTGTGGCTACCATCACCGTGTGATCAGCATTTCGGCGTTTGTCGCTCTACAGCTAGAGTAGTGCGAAATACACACCTGATAGGAATCTGGAGTTAATTCGCGCTCTGAACACTCCTATGCCCAAATGCCAACCAATGTATGCTTACTCTCCTCATAGATCGCTCTATTTAAAGCCAGCTTCTCGCCTACTCTCACGCTAGCTTCCGGATGTGGGATCCCTCCATCAGTCTTCCAAAACCGTCCCAAATTAGCAAAATAATCACCTTTCGCATCTAAGGGGTTTCGAACTTAGGCTCCCTTGTAACTTAATCCACGCCGCTAGCCACCTTACCAACTAGCTCCTTGTGTAACAAAACAAGCACAACTAAATATAAGCCTATGAGCCAAACTCTAAGTTCATTTAAAACGAAATCAAAATGAATTGCAAACTTCAAGACTTGAACCTAGGCTCCCTTGCAACCTTAATGACGCCTTGCCACTAGACTACTCACTTCCTTATGTCATTTTTTCCCCACATTTTATTCTTAAAGCCTACTTACTTACTCTCAGGGTTTTATTCACCTAAAACAAAAATTTTCCTAAAGCCTAGGTTTGAACCCAAGACTTCATGGAAGCCCCCTAACCTTCCAAAATCACTCACCTAATCTGTCCAACTTGCAATAGTGTCGTTCTCTTGTTCTCAAAATTTTTAAACGCTCCCATTGCCAAGGCATAATAGGCCCAACTCTACTAGGCCAAAAATTTTGGGCGTTACAATTCTACCCCCTTAAAGAAATTTCGGGGATGAAATTTCCAACTAACAGAGTAGTCGTGTAATAACTACCCCACTACGATACCGTTGTGCACTCTGATCCAAACGTCTTTAACACACAACCAAAACATCCACCTATCGTAGCAGATAGGTTACAATTTCTATATCCAGAACATAACATCCAACATTTCCAAACACACACAGAATAAATACCAAAAATACAGTCCAAAATCTAAAGAAACCATAGTATCTTTATCTACTACTTTTCAACGAAACCAACAACAGTTTCAGAAACTTACGGATTCAGCGCCGGAGACTCGGTGTACCACACTTTCAGAAAACGGTTAATACAATTTCAGAACTTTAAATCTTTTCAAGCCTTTTTGAAACAATACTTTCAGAAATTTAATTTTGAAGACCCAATCCACAATCGAGTTTTACAACTGGGCTGTGATATCATTAAATGTAACACCCCAAACCCGGCCTAGGAGTTAAGCACGAATCTGGCGTGTCACATGGAAGTGTTTTTCAAAACCATATTTCTTGTTGTTAAAACTTGATTGAGAGTTAAAGCCTCTTTGTTAAAAACTCAAACACTTAAGCAATTGTTATCCACTTGAAAACGTAATTTCTTTTAAAACCTCATCTGTTGCGAAAGCATATTTGAAATAAACAATTTACGAAAATGTGATGTTTAACAATTGTTTTGTAGAAGCATTTTGAAAATGTTGCAGAAACGTAGTGTTTTGAAGACAGTTATCATTTTGGAAATCGTATTCCACTTTTAGCAGTTAGAAACCATCATAAATAAATATAAAAAATAATAAGTTAAAAGTAGATAAGCCTTATAACAACCCAATTTAAAATATTTAAAAGTAAATAATCAAAATAGCAAGCATAAGTAGTGTGTGGTCTTCTCTAAGTCCCTTGCAGCTCCAAATCCTCTAAGGCCAGGAATTACCTGCACAGTTAAAAATGGGGTGAGTTTATGAAAACTCAGTGTGTAATCCCCTTACTAGAGTAACAATCAAGATATCTGAAATAGAAAGCTGAACGATGCAGGTCAAAGCTCTTTAAGAGTAACAGTACAGTCAGTTCAAAGCATACATGAGTCAAAGCCCACCACAATATCATTTGGGTCAAAGCCCATAACAGAATCAATTGGGCCTATCCTAAACCAATATCAGAACAAGTGGCCTAAGCCTAGTATAGTGACAGATATGCAATGGTATGAGGATGCAACCCACCCCGATCTAGCCAACACACCACCCGTACCAGCCCTGCACTTACGTGGGGATAAAATCAAACCCACCCAGCCAGCACACCAATGTTAGGACCGGTTGCGGCCCTAATCGAAATCACAGCAAAGCTACTAGTATATATATACGGCTCTAAGCCTTCAGGCGGATTATAATTGGCACAAAGCCATCAGTAACTGTATTATGTTTGGCACATAGCCATCAGCGACGGTAATATAGTCGGCACACAGCCTTGGGTAAATATGATCGACACAGAGTCATCAATATATATGTTAGGCACATAGCCACGGGTAAATACGATTGGCACAAAGCCATAATCAAGATGGCACAGAGCCATATTTAGGTTGGCATAGAGCCATAATTAGATTGCGCGGCTTTAAGCCGTCCATCGGTCCACAGTCGTCTCATGTGACCCGTGCGACCCTAACAGATCAATACTGGATCCACAGTCGTCATGCGACCCGTACGGCCCTATCAGATCAATACTGGACCCACAGTCGTCAGGTGACCCGTGCGACCCTATTAGAACTTCCTCCGTATCAATGTCCCAACCCCATGCAATATGTCGTGTATGTCATGCTCAATCATTATACGTGGATGCAAAATGACCATGCTCAATAACAGTCATTGAAACATGTAATAAAAGCATATCAGTTATACAACCACAGTCAAATTAGTCAACTCATAGTCTAAGTCAATCATTTACCCACAAGGGCAAAATAATCATCTTACCCTATAAGGGTATTTCGGTAATCCTACCCTTCAGGAGTATTTCAATAATTCTACCTTACAGGGGTATTTTAGTAATTTTGCAAACTGAGGGTATTTCATTAATTTTGCAAACTGGGGGTATTTCGATAATTTTGTAAACTGAGAATATTTCAGTAATTTCGCAAACTGGGGGTATTTTGGTAATTTCACAAACCATAGGTATTTCGATAATTTCACAAATTGAGGGTATTTTAGTAATTTTATAAATTGAGGGTATTTCAGTAATTTTTACAAATTGGGGGTATTTCAATAATTTCGTAAACTAGGGGTATTTTGGTAATTTTGCAAATTGAGGGTATTTCGATAATTTCATAAACTGAGGGTATTTCAGTAATTTTGCAAACAGAGGGAATTTCAGTAATTTTTGTAAATTGGGGGTATTTGGGTAATTTTGTAAACCGAAGGTATTTCGGTAATTTTGCAAACCAGAGTATTCTAAACAGAGATAACGATGCGAATGCGCCTAGGGCCCATTCTCGGCCCAAATGGGCCTACACGCTCGTGTGGCCCACTTAGCTCAAATCTAGCCATAAATATAAGATTCACATAGTCTAGTCCAATATTTACTACACAATCATACAACTTATCCGATCGAGCCCATAGACCCATTGGCCCACATGGCCCCTTCCGGCCCATCGTGGCCCAAACAGCCTAAACCCACAAGAACACTCATGATGATCTCAACTATCGCGTCGAAGCTCCCACAAGTGCACTCGCATGCTCGTGTGGCTACCATCGCCATGTGACCGGTATTTCGGCGTTTGCCGCTCTACAGCTAGAGTAGTGTGAAATACACACCTGATAGGAATCTAGAGTTAATCTGCGCTCCGAACACTCCTATGCCCAAACACCAACCAAGGTATGCTTTAATCTGCGCTCCGAACACTCCTATGCCCAAACACCAACCAAGGTATGCTTACTCTCCTCATAGATCGCTTTATTTAAAGCCAGCTTCTCGCTTACTCTCACGCTAGCTTCCCGATGTAGGATCCCTCCATCAGTCTTCCAAAACCGTCCCAATTTAGCAAAATAGTCACCTTTTGTAACACCCTTATCCCATATCTGTCGCCGAATTAGGGTTAAGAGCGTTACCTGATAGATCAAAAACTTAATCAGACAATTCATCAAGTATCTCATCAATTACAAACATAATGTCCCCTTTGTAGGTCATCGAGACTTAAAACATACTTAAAAATAGGGTCGGGACTAAACAGAAATACATACAGAAATTTTCAGAAATTTTAAAGTTTTTTAAGTTTCAGGGGTTACACGCCCATGTGGGCAGGCTGTGTACCTTCCACGGCTGCTAGACACCCCCATGTGTCTTCCCCGTGGTCGAACCTGACTTTACTCCATGGCCACCAAGTACGCCCATGTACCTTGGCCGTGGTCAATCCTGTTGAAACCACACAGCTAATAGGCACGTCTGTGTGCCAAGGCCGTGTACTTTTAGCTAGCTACTGACTTAGCCCCACGGTCACTAGGCATGCCTATGTGCCACAACCGTGTGACAAAATTGGCCATTTGCAAGGCCAAAAATGCCACCCACCAAAGGGTCAAACCTACAAGCAAATACCAATACAATCCAAGCACATTTAACAACCATGAACATGCCAAAATAACCATCCAATCTCTACATTCAAAACCAATTCCATTCATATCAAACTTACAAGACTAACTCTCATATAAACACAAGCATAAATTCATCCATACTTACCTTTCATGAGTTCATTCCCTAATCAAACATATATGTTCATAAATTCATCCATATACTTATCAAATATCAACCATTTCATATACTACCCAACCATACCAAAACATACACCACATATATCATAATCACCAAAGCATATAACTAAAACATAACTAGCCAAATATCATGGCTAAGTTCACATCTCATAATTATCCAAATAACTAGCCTATACATGTCATATCTAGCTATATACATTTCCAAAATGTACCAAAATAAGTTGAGTAGGGTGATGACAGTCCTCGATAGTCCCCGAGCCTTCAATAGCTTTGACGATTTATAAAATAGAGAAACACACACAAAGTAAGCTTTCCAAAAGCTTAGTAAGTCATATACAAATAAACTTAATATGTAAAGCATATAAGCTTATAGAAACATTAACACAATTCATATTCATAGAAAATTTTTCACATATATGCTTTGGTCCATATTCTTGGCCATATTTGCCATATTCATCAATTCAAGAATCATATATATACATAGCTCTTTCATGCATACTTTCACATATCATAGTATTGTTCCAATATATACTTAATCATAGTAAGATCATATAGATACTTACCTTATATACACACTTAGTGTATAAATCAACATACCTTAAATGGATTTACAATTCACTTAGCCATTTGAACACAGACTTGCCCGTTGAACCAATAGGAACCTAATAGGATACTCAGAAATCTTGGAATAGTCGTACAATGCCAACGTCCCAGACGAGGTCTTACATGTACTCAGATATCGATGCCACTGTCCCAGACAGGGTCTCACACAAATCAATTCGATGTCGATGTCCCAGACATGGTCTTACACGTAAAGATCATATCGAAGCCAACGTCCCAAATGTGGTCTTACATGAAAATCTCAAATCAATGCCAACATCCCAGACGTGGTCTTACATGAATAAACAAAACAAATACCTATGTCATGACATAGCTAATCCTATCTATTCCTAAGTTCGCACGAGACTTCTCGACATTATCTGTAACACCCCAGATCCGGCCCATTCGCTATGACCGAATTTGAAATGCCACTGCGATAAACGTTTGAAAAACTTTTGACTTAGAATTAAAAACATAAAATTTTGTTGTCTTTACTAAAACATTGTGTAATTAAAATTTCAAGTAAAAGTAAGTTGTTTAAAATAAAACATTTTCAAATAATAATATAATCGACAAACCAACTTAAAACATAATAAAAGTCCTTAAATACTTAAAATGGCCCTTATTACAAAAATTAAATACTTAAAATCTTGAAACATAAATTGTATAAAGAGAATCCATTTCGCATGGGCCACCTCGTATCCACTCCAACCCGGTCCAAGCTTTATGCATCACCTGAAAGGTTTGAGAAAAATTGGGTGAGTCGAACAAACTCAGTGCATAGTTATTACACATGCCTCCACGTATGGGCTTGGCCCATATCCACACATCAATCACATATCAGATGATAAGGCATTATATCCACATAATTCCACATGTTGGGTTGGCCCATATCCACATTGATCCACATAAATAGTCATGCAAAATGCATAAATATGTAACATGAAGCCCAACCCAACCTAGAGTCCATCCGTTACTCCTACCTTAGCAGACTCCCTGCCCAAGGCCGTGGCTAATCCACCGATCACATAGTGATCCACATATCTTACCTTGGCAGACTTGCTGCCCAAAGCCGTGGCTAAGCCACCGATCACATAGTGATCCACATATCTGTATCCACGAGGTGACTCGAGGTCATCTTCAATCTACGGTGATGCACACAGCTATCATCCGCCGAGATGGGCACCTAGCCAACACCTCCCTTGATGGAGCACATAGCCATCATCAAGCGCCAATGTAGCACAAGGCTAACATCAGACCACTTACATAATGTACACCCTTTCCTTCGATAGTCACATCCCAAGTCCCATGCAAATATGTATATCATGGCAACATATCACTTGAACAATAATGCATCACATGCCATCACATTTCATATATTCATCAATGATCATTTAATATCGCAAATCACTGACCTGAGTATTCGATCACCCACCACGGGTATTCACAATCTTAGCCCTTAATTCGGCTACCATTAACATCATATCACATATACATAAATATAACACATACACACAATCAAGAGACAGTGCAATAACTACGCACCTTTTTGGCACAGTCGGCTAAATCCCGAAGACCCGATCTACCACACTAGATCACCTTGTCCTACATTCGGCCAAACCACAACACTTTAATCAAGACCATTCGGCCAACATCAAATCTTAATCCCAATAGCCTTAGGCTTTCTCAACCAACTTAAAGAATATTGAATCCTTACCACTTGACTTACCAACTTCAATTGCTAATGGAATGGGCTTAGATCGATTGTTTCCGAAATCCCAATGAGCCTAAGAGAATAATCGAATCCAAAAAAATGGTTAGAACCTTGCAAAACAATGCCCAAAGGTTCGGCCTTTGTCCATAAGAAACATCATAGAAACGAGAAAGTAAAAGAAAAAAACGTCCATGAACACTTACCCCTTTTTATCCAAAATCGATAGAAGAAACCCAAGGAGAGTCTACCCTTGAATATTCGCCAAAATAATACTAAAAGGAAGTAGGAGTTTGACAATTTGGTTATGAGAGAAGAAAATATGTGAATAGAAAAGAGAATGAAAGAGAGAGAGAGAGAGAGAGAGAGAGAGAGAGAGTTCGATTTTAGCAACAATGGAGAAAAGAAAAGGGAGTTTAGAGAGGAGAGTTTCGACCAAAAAGGAAGAAAAGAATAAGAGAAAATGGGGTTAAGAGATTGACCAACTCCTTGTTTGCCAAAAGAAAAGTGCATAAAAGTACCAATGTTGTTTCGATTTCAAAAGGATAAAATGAAAGAAAGAAAAAAAGTAGGATTTGGTTCCAACAAAATAAGGCTAAAACCAAAAGGAATTTTGCACTAAAAGCATAGCACACATTCGGTCAAGGAGGGAGTTTTGGAGAGAAAGAAAACAATACAAAAGATGCACAAAAGCAAAGGTTGACCAACTATTCCCCCCAAGCCACCTAACAACATTCGGCCATCCCCCTAGACACCCATACCGTCCACATACATGCACTAAAGGCCTAGGATTACTTTCCAAAACATCCTCCATATTCCATGCCTTTGTCCCTCATCATACCATAACCTTAAGATTCTTATCCCCAATTTCAAGCTTTCCATAAACCAATATTCAACTTACCAAAGTTAAGAGTCCAACCTATCATAAATAAGGTTTGACCGATATTTAATGCAAAGCTACATAAAATAAAGTCTTCTAAATGCAATCCATGCAACTTGAACCTCTTCCCTCAAGCAACCCTTCAAGCATCATAACCACCTTGCCACTAACTCCTCATGTGCTAGAATCTAACACTTAAATTAACTTAAGTGTCAAGTTCACTTAATCCACTTCATTAAATAAACCATACTAAAAATTATTCTAGCTTCCTAAATAAAATCAAGCCTTCACAAGACTATGCTAACACACAAGATTTATACCCGAGCCAACACAAATAATACATAAATTTTCTTCTTAAAGCCCAAGGCCCAATCGGCCCAATCCTACTAGGCCCAATGTCGAGATGTTACATTATCACTATATCGATCTTATCTCAGAATTCATATACATAGCATATCGTAAGCATCTATTGTTATCAATAGTCATATAAACATACATAATTCAATACGAATAAGTTTATTTGCATAATGACTTACCTCGGATTCGATTTACTGAAACGAAAACGGCTACTCGATTACTTTCGTTTTCCCACGATCTAAATCTGTTTTCCTCGGTTCTTGATCTAAATATATTTAGAATTAACCCTTTTATTCACCAACTCATTCAATTCAATCCAAACACATATATTTAGGGTTATTTGCAAATTAACCCTCACATTTTCACAATTTATTAATTTAGTCTATTTTTCTCAAAACATCAAATTCTCAAAATCATCATTTAACCATGCTTAGCCAATTGTTCATACACCTCATACAAGCCCATGTTTTTCATCAAATTTGAAATTTAGTCCCTCAAATTGCTATTTTCTCAATTTAGCCCTAATTAGCTAAATTCATCAAAATTTCAAGAATAAAGCATGTTCATCAAACACATATCTTTCATTTAACAACTAATCTCATCACAAAGCTCAACATATCATCAATGGCATATCTCATGAACATCATCAATACACAAAATTGAGACATGGGCTTGATAGTAGACTAAGCAACAATCTCAAAAACATAAGAATCATCAAAATCTAAAGCCAAAACATACCTTAATTAGCTTAAGCAAGGGCCGAACATTCAAAGATTTTAACCTATTTTTCCTTTCTTCTTTTTTGGTGGAAGAACATATAAATGACCACTATCTTTTTAACCTTGTTTTTATTATAATATCTTATAATATATATTATAATAACTTAACTTACAAAATAAACATATAAAAGTATAATATATATACCCATGTTGCCGTCCACTAACCATGGTAGGAGCTTAATTGCCACATAAGTCCTCACACTTATAAAGACATAACAAATAGGCATCTTTTCATAAAACATGCAAATTTGCATTTCAATGCAATTCAATCCTTTTCATCAAATTAAACACACAGACGAACAAATTAACTTACGAAACTTTAGCACATGCATAATCACTTATCATAGTCACAAAAAATAATATTAAAATATTATACAAACTCGAATTTGTGGTCCCGAAACCACTGTTCTGACTAGGGTGTAAACCAGACTGTTACACCTTTCGCATGCAAGGGGTTTTGAACTTAGGCTCCCCTGTAACTTAATCCACGCCGCTAGCCACCTTACCAACTAGCTCCTTGTGTAACAAAACAAGCACAATTAAATATAAGCCTATGGGCCAAAGTCTAAGTTCATTTAAAAGGAAATCAAAATGAATTGCAAACGCCAAAACTTGAACCTAGGCTCCCTTGCAACCTTAATGACGCCTTGCCACTAGACCACTCACTTCCTTGTGTCATTTTTTCCCCACATTTTATTCTTAAAGCCTACTTACTTACTCCCAGGGTTTTATTCACCTAAAACCAAAATTTTCCTAAAGCCTAGGTTTGAACCCAGGACTTCATGGAAGCCCCCTAACCTTCCAAAATCACACACCTAATAGGTCCAACTTGTACTAGTACCGTTCTCTTATTCTCAAAAATTTTAAACGCTCCCATGGCCAAGGCCCAATTCTACTAGGCCCAAAAATTTGGGGCATTACATTTCCTTTAGGAAACTATAGCCATTAGCGATTATAATCAGAATACCTTTGAAAACTCATAAATTGATAGTTACCGATCACTCACCGAAAAAACTGAGAACTTAAACAAGTTTAGCTTTACCCTTATCCTTGCTGGTAGACAGCCCAGTTGGTTCACAACAATACACACATATATCACTTAGAAAAAACAAAACATACAGAATTCATGCAATGCGAACCTAAACTATCACACCCAACAAGACAGAGACTTACCCTGATAGCTACATACTACACTAAGAATAGAGACTTTGACTGAAGAATATTCAGTGAAGAATTCACAGAATATAAGGGTCTTATTTATAGACCTAGGAGTCTTAGAAATCTTAGGATACACTAATTGCCTGAGGAAAGTTTTTACTTGCACGCAAAGTATTCCTTAATTCACTATATCATTATTTCCTAATCTGGTTTTAATTGTATCTTTGACTAGAAAAAGCAGTTCGCAACTTACTTTGCAAACCCTAGTTCACCATCACATTGGCGAACCCACCTTGCAGAGAGATTGGCAAACCCCCTTACCAGAACTTTTGGCGATCACCCTACTCACAAAAATTTTGACGAACCCCCGATTTGTCAAAATACTGACGAACCTTTCGTTTGTATGACCAAAAGTTCCAGACCCATCTGCGAGGTGTTACACACACTATCATCAAATCGGTAGTTATGCGATCATTTTGAGTCTAAGGTTGTGGCATGTATATAGGTGACATGGTATGTATCTTAGTATGTGTATGTGTTTTTTAGTTGGCACGTTTGACTTAACCATCACATATAATATGTTGATTTGGTGTTTTGATTCACATATGGTATTGGACATATATGTATTTTTATGCTAAAAGATGGGATGATCTATAACTATATGTATGGAATGTGGAATGGCATAGATTAAGGTAGAAATGGTAGCTTGGTTAATAGGTGAATGAAATGAATATGTGTGTTTGAAAATTTGGCACCTTGAAGTATGCTTGTATAATGTAGTTTATTTTTTGTTGTTAAAGTTCATGTTTAAGACCTACAAGCTATAGTTGTGTACATGTACATAAGCGTATGTAAATGAAGTAAAATGGTATGTTTTAATGTGGTATGACATAAGTAAAGAGTGATATTTGAATGATTTGGATGTCAAATCCTAATGACATTAAATTGTTTAAGTCTAATTGATGAATAAGTATTGATTGTCTTGTTAAGAAGTTGAAATTGAATGTTTGAACTTGTTTGGCATGTGTTGGTATGATTTGAACCAAGTGAAAATGTTATTTAGTGAATATATTGGATTAGGTACCAAGTTGTGCTTTTTTCCCAAAAACAAGGGCCACGTCTGGACAACCAACCTCTATCGTCGCAACGTCGATAGATAGTGAGTGATGACACGATGTCAAATGGAATGAATTCGTGAAGTGACTTATTGTTTTAGCGACATCACTACGTGCAAGTGATGAAGTCGCAACGTCGATCTTGAATTTTTAAAACTTTACAATTTGGTCTTATTTTGTACTCGATTTGATAAAAGAGCTTTCGTAAGCTCATTTAAGACTCGAAAATGATCATTTAGCAAAAATTGAAGTGATTGATGTTTAATCACATGTGTGAATGATTAATTACAGCATAATTGACTGTAATTACTCCGGCAACGATTGTAGCATACTATAGTTTGGACCCGACGATCAGGCCGGGCCTTATGAAAAAACTATCTCATTAAAAGATACGTCCTTATGAAAGGGTATCTTGTAAAAAGATACACTTACTTGATGCCTATATAAATGACTTTTCTATTATTCATTTTTACTATTCTGCTTAGAATGTGTTGAGAGTTTTGTTGTATCTTTATGGCATATAAAAGCCTTAAAGGAAAATGTTTTACACGTCTCAAGTTGTTATATTTTAGTAACGTTATTTTATTTTTTGTATTTCAATTTTCCAAACTTTCTTATGTTTCCTATGTTCTTCTCTATTTCTCTCTCTCTCAATGAATATGTATGACTTTGGTTGTTTCCTTTATGATGCAACTGGCAAGAGCACCCCCTTTTCTTGCAGAAAACTAATCCACATACTAGTGTCACGGGTCGCAGATCAAAACCCGTGATGAATGTACAAAAAATGTCTCGTGGAGGCCAACTGATTAAATGGGGCTCATTTGACCTGCTTGAACTGCCCTAACTCGTGGAACATATGGAAAAGTCTATCTACTTAAAGCCTTGGTGGCCTAATGAAACACTCCAATAAAACTAGAGTTACCAGGGTAATTATTGTAAATCTTAAGGGACAAAGATGTATAGAGTTTAAATCCCTTAGGAATCTCATCTAACTATCGATGTAATTCAATTTGTATCATTAGATTTAGGGAAGCTCAACTATAAATAGAGGTCTTCCCCTCATTTGTAACCACTCAGTTGTAATATTTCATAATAATTTAATACTATTGAATCAAAATAATTTAATACTATTGAAAGTATTTACTCAAAAACTTAGCGTGCTTTTGCTTTCTTATGGCTTTTTTGTTCTTCCATTGCTCTTTCAATTTTGAGTTGCTTTCGCTTTATTTTTGGTACATTAAAAATTTCTATCTAAAATTTTTATTTTGCAAGAGTAAGACTAACTTAAGCGGATTTGAAATCAAGAAATCGCTTAAGGTCACACGGACTGCAAGACTAAAGTTTTAACCCCTGACACTAGAAAACACACATTATGGCGGGCAACTTCAGATTTTACTAACGGTCATGCTAGCATACATGGGTAGAAGTGATATGGATCTAGTTCTTATTTCTAGAAATACAAGAAAATATTGCAGTTCAATTGAAGATATTATGCGGCTAATATACCAATGGAAATTTTATATCTTTGGCTGTGCAGGCAACATTATTTTCAGTGTCCCCAAGGATTGTTAAACGAACATTTTGAGAAGCTTGACATGTATTTAAACTGTTTAAGCGAACAGCGAGAGATGGTTTTGGGTTCTCCATATTTTGAGTCACGGGCTTTGGTGTTTGAGGATCCCAATGAACTGAGAGGGGAAGAGACTGGTAAAGTGTCTACTAGCTCCGGTTTCTAGTATAGCATCACCATATGCAGCTCAGTCTTCGTCCTTGGAGATTGAGGAAGGGGATTCTGCTGGTATAACCTCGGAAGCTATGTAATGGGAATCTCGATCCTCCAGTTCAGGTGCAATCAGGAACTTGTGGGTAGTTTTTAATGTGCTGATGGTAAATTATGATGGATTTCCAGCTAAACAGAACAGCTAAGAGGGAGGAGAAGTCTTTAGAAGGGGATACAAAAGAAGTGTCTTGTAGCAAGCAGGGTTTGGGCATGTCAAGAAATTACTTATTTGGGGAGTTGATGCTTCATCTTCCCCGAATTGCATCACTCCCATAGTTGTTTAACATTTCGGAAGAAGATGGAGAGATAAGCTAGATAAGAGAGTTCTCTTGTTTATCGACCAGTTAAAATGATTAATATCTCCCTCATGTTAGCAGTAGTATCGATGGTATTTATCAGGATTTGGAAAATCATTTTTAATGAAGAATTCTTGTAAAACCAATATATAAAACATAGGTGTGTTTTGTGGACAAAACCAAACAGTCCAATGAATCAGAAGGGACGATTATCTTGCAAGTTCATATGAACCATGATACTAGGCCAGAGCTGGTCTGGGAGAGAATGGCTTAAAACAAGTTCATTAATCCTTGCAATGATGCAATATGTGTCCATGAAGCCTGTGAAATTAGATTTTGCATAAATTTAAGGTTGAGGAAGCTGAAATACTATCCATTTATGTCTTGATTTTCTCCTTTCCTACTACTAGTAAAACAACAAAAGAATGCCAGACTATCAAGAAAAAAAAAATTGTACATCCTATGAGAGTGAAATAATACGCAGGGATTTAAGATAAACTACTGGCACATATTATGCAAGGCGGATCTCTACACTTCTCTTCAGCTATTGTCTCCCGTAAGCACATGCTATGAAAGACATGACCACATGAAAGAACAGCATTCTCTGCAGGATTGAGACTCGCCATATCTAAATAATATTCAGGTTCATTTGCAAGGTCACCGTCACATAATAGACAGCTCTTCTCAAGCGGCACGATGTCATCATCAAAACCTGCAAAATTGGAAAGAAATATGATGTAATTAGCTCCCATGACCTTTACTTTTGGTGTGAATGTGAAAAGATATTATCCATATATACAAGTCTAGGATGAATGTGAAAAGATATCAGTATCAGATTAAGAGTAGAATAAACCAGATGGAACCTATGGACATACCTTCCCACACTATATGATCAATGCTAATATGTTGCTTTTGTCTTTGACTGTCCAAGGTTGTTACTTTTTTATGTGTAGCCAGCCTACTTCCGCTCACTGAGCCAGCAGAGTTTTCGGAAGGTTGCTTCTTTTCCTTTTTCTGAATGAGCTGCGGACTTCTAGCGCTAGTTTCAATCTTCGTAACCGGTGATGCGGAGTCTTCTGGCCAATGGATTGCTTTCTTGTTCTGCATACTATGCGTTGATGCTAGAATTACACTAGTTCCAATGTTCTTGACCAATCCTAGAGGATTTTTGGGATGTTGGGATTTTTCCCGTTTCTGCATAACATGCTTTGATGCCATAACTCTACTGGTTCCACCATTCTTGAAAAAGCCTGCAGGATCTTTGGGAGGTTGGACTGTTTCTTTGTTCTGCATGACATTGTTTGATGCCAGCGTTCCGCTGTTTCGACCATTCTCGACCGTTTTCGGTTTTCGCGGAGATTGGGTTGTTTCCGATCCACTAATTTCACTCTCTTTGGCCAATCCTGATGGATCTTTGAGAGGTTGGGCAGTTGACTTCAGTGTAAGCTGCTTTGATTCCATAATTGTACTAGTTCCTCTACTTTTGAACAAACTTGTAGTAGCATCCTTGGGAGGTTGGGTTGTGTTTTCTTTCTCGTTGGACAGCCTAGAAATCGAAGTTGCATTGGTTCCACTCTTTTTAACCAATGGGGTTGAATCTTTGTTCGTCTTTACCTCATCTGATTGATGCTGTTGAGTCGACACTGGTTTATAAGAACTATTAGTTTTGAATTTCAACCAGAGAAAAGGGCCAAACACGGCTTTTGTATGCATCTGACATAACATGTAAGAAATCAACAATTCCACAAGCAGAATAATGGTAAGGAAATTGTTAAAACAAAGCATGATCTTACGTTTGGGAGCCAAAATAGTAGGTACTCTACTTCGACTGGAGCCTGAAGCCCCGCCTAGCAGGTGGTTGCCAGGACGGTGAGGATGGTGTGTGCTGAGGCGTTGAGAATTCCTCCTGGAGCCATGAAAATTATGTTAGGAAAGCTATTTCCAGAATGCATATGTATAAAGCTTTTTACATGTACTGATGTAGAACATTAAAACCGGCCCCAGTCGAACGGATGGTATGATAATCAATTACACTCGTAATTATAAAATAAATAGAATGCAGCCATTATTTAAGTCCCTCTAAGGGAAAACCAAGCAAAGATTCTTGCCTGTTTGTGTTGTCCAAGAAAGAGCATCTTGGATCTTTACTTGGCTGATCATCTCTTGACGCCATTGAAATTTAAGAAATCCTGAAAACTGAAATTGCAAAGATATGTTGTTGAAAAACCCCAAACCTCAATCCCACAAACTGAACTGAAAGATTAATAAGATGAAAACAAAATCGTACGTTTGAGAAAGAAAATCTGTCTAAGGCAAGAATTTGATATTCAAGAGAAGAAGCTACTTGTTTTATAAAGATTATGAATGTAGGGTTCATCGTTGAGAGTTTGATCATGTATATATAAACCCTTTGGCTTACGAAGCCAAGCCCACTGCTGCTCTTATTATATCTTTTTTTAATCCAATTGTTAATTTTCTGCTAAAAAATTTATTGGCCAATGGTCAATTTATTAGAATATATCATTTTTGAAAAAAATTTATAGAAAAGTGCCTAAAAAATAATTATTTACCAGAAATGGTCATTTTTCCCGAAAACACGTCCACGCCAGCGTATTTTCAGGGGATGAATCAGAAAAGCGCGTCCACGAGGGAGCACTTCGTGCCACATCAGCCAAAAACGTGCCTTGAGAGCGCGCTTTGCTGATGTGGCAAAAGCGGTCCCTCGTGGACGCTGCTTTTGCTACTTGCAATGATCAATTTTTTTTATCGTTGTGCATCCAACGGTAAAAAAAAACTATAAAAACTCTCCACCCTTTTATTTTTTTCACACAAAAGTCCTTACTCATTTTTCTCTCAACTTTCTCTCAAATTCTTCTCAAATTTCTCTTAAATTCCTTTAAACTTTCTCTCAAATTTCACAATAGTCCTTTAATATTTACAAAAAAAACCCTTTTTAAAATTTTTTGAAATATATTTTTTGATAAATTTTAAAATATTCCATCATATTAGCAATGGCAGGAGAATTAATTCGTCTCGACAATAAATACATCTCCGTCGATCAAATGACAATGGTAAGTTTTAATTTTAATTTTTCAATACTATTTAATATTTTTTAGGTTTATGCAATTTTAATTAAATTTTATTTTATAATTTTTTAAACAGTCTATAGATCGGGTGTTACAATGCTATATTCGCAATATGTCTGGTCCGCCATCGCCGTTGATCGAAAATTACTTGCGGGAAGCGGGTTTTTGGTACGTGGCCACGATAGGCCGGGGGTGCAAGTTAGACCCGAAGTTAATCAGTGCGTTGATAGAGAGGTGGAGACCCGAGACGCACACTTTCCATCTTCCATGCAGAGAGTGTACTATCACTTTGGAAGACGTGCATTTGCAATTAAGATTGCCGGTGGATGGGTACGTACTCACCGGGTCCGCAACTTCTCGTGATTGAGCAACCGTATGCTACGAGCTTTTGGGTGCTATTCCAGATAACATTTACGGAGGTCTAATCGAGATGGGCTGGTTATGAGACACATTCCCGGAGCCGAATAATGATTCGACCGAAATAGAAAGAATACGGTATGCTCGGGCATATATTCTTGAGATGATTGAAGGCTATCTGATGCCGGACTTGTCACGAAACCTCGCACATCTGAGGTGGCTGCTGAAACTCGTTGATTTTAGAGCAGCCGGTGAATTGAGTTGGAGGTCTGTCGTGCTAGAAAAATTGTACCGGGAGATGTGCGGAGCGATGCAGCCGAATAAAGCAAAAATCGGAGGTTGCCTATCACTACTGCAATCATGGGCACAGTTTTGATTTCCATTTTTATGTCATCGAGTCGACCACCCATATACATTCCCACTCATAACGAGGTAAATTTAATATTAGATTTTACAATTATTACATAGATTTAAAATATAATTGTATGCTAAAAATTTATTTAATTAGGTGGAACCATTTGGCGAGTTATGTTGGAATACCTACCTCGCTTGAAGATATACGGCTTCTATTAGAGTAACGGTTGGAATCACAAGTAAGTATTAAATAAAATATATTTTCTTAATAAAATAATTGTTTCGTATTTCATATTTAGAATTTAGTATTTCATATTTAGTATTTAGTATTTAGTATATAACTAATATTTTTATCATGTTAATATAGTTTGAATGGACACCATACGAGGATCCGTCAATTCGGGCAGTAATTCCGGAGGAGTTCTTTCAAAATCCGAACATTTGGCATGTGAAGGTCCCATTGATCAACTATGCCACCATGGAGATGCACCAGTCAGATCAGGTTCTGCGTCAATTTGGATTCCAACAATCGATTCCTATGGCACCTGAGGTGCTCGATGATGAGCACAAAGTCGACTTACAACAGTTGCATACGGATTGGCCAAGATTTTGGTCCGCATATATCGAATTATGGGAGAACCGGTATGATTATATACCTACTCAGGAACCAATCATCGTTCCTGAGTTAGCGTGCGTGCCAAAATACATGCCATGGTTTAGGATCCATGGCAAGCCGTATTTATTGTCGGAAGAGGAGAGGCAACGGTAACTTCGTGAACAAAGGGAATGACGGGGCCCTTTAAATCCAAGGAGAAGGGGTGATAAGACGGGACCATCAACAGCACCGACAGAACCACCGAGCCCATCAACAGCACCCACACAGTCACCGGGCCCAATACTTCAGCCGACGACACCCACATCACAATATTTTCAAATTATGCCAGGTGCGTACCCTAGCCCTTATATGTATCCTAACCCTTATATGTTTCCTTTTCCCAGTCCCACGGTAGGTTGGAATGCATGACCCGATTCGAGTCCGTTCCTGACTACTCCGACTGGCCAGCCGATCTTAAGGCCGCCGTCGCATGAGGGATCGCGCGAGATGCCGTTGGGAAGCTCTTCTTTTTACTAGTCTCTTTCGCCTTATGAGATCCAAACACCTCTGCCATGGTTTATGCAAACACCTCCCCAGTCATTATTTTATCAAGGTGGGACATCCTCCTAACACCCACAACTGCACCCCTGCAGGAAAGAACTGAATCCACGCCAAAGTTAGAAGAATAAGGAATCCAATAGCAGTGGCACGATCACCCCTATGTGACACTGATTCCGACTGGCACCAACATTGATTCCAACCGCCATTTTTTTTATTGTAATTTATTTTTATATATTTAATAAAATAAAATTATTTTTATTTTTATTGTAATTTATTTTTATATCTTTAATAAAATAAAAGTAATTTTTATTTTTATTGTAATTTATTTTATTTTTATATCTTTAATAAAATAAAAATTGTTTTTATTGTAATTTACTTTTTATATCTTTAATAAAATAAAAGTTGTTGTTTATTTTTTGTAATTTATTTTATTTTTATATCTTTAATAAAATAAAAGTTATTTTTATTGTAATTTATTTTTATATCTTTAATAAAATAAAAGTTATTTTTATTGTAATTTTTATATCTTTAATAAAATAAAAGTTATTTTTTATTTTTTGTAATTTAATTTTATATCTTTAATAAAATAAAAGTTGTTTTTTGTAATTTATTTTTATATCTTTAATAAAATAAAAGTTATTTTTATTGTAATTTATTTTTATATCTTTAATAAAATAAAAGTTATTTTTATTGTAATTTTTTATATCTTTAATAAAATAAAAGTTATTTTTTATTTTTTGTAATTTAATTTTATATCTTTAATAAAATAAAAGTTGTTTTTTGTAATTTATTTTTATATCTTTAATAAAATAAAAGTTATTTTTATTGTAATTTATTTTTATATCTTTAATAAAATAAAAGTTGTTTTATTTTTTTGTAATTTAATTTTAATATCTTTAATAAAATAAAAGTTGTTTTTTTTGTAATTTAATTTTAATATCTTTAATAAAATAAAAGTTACTGTTTATTTTTTTGTAATTTAATTTTAATATCTTTAATAAAATAAAAGTTTTTTATTTTTTTGTAATTTAATTTTATATCTTTAATAAAATAAAAGTTATTTTTTATTTTTTGTAATTTAATTTTATACCTTTAATAAAATAAAAGTTATTTTTTATTGTAATTTATTTTGTATATCTTTAATAAAATATAAGTTATTTTTTATTGTAATTTATTTTATATCTTTAATAAAATAAAAGTTATTTTTATTTTTTGTAATTTAATTTTTATATCTTTAATAAAATAAAAGTTGTTGTTTATTTTTTTGTAATTTAATTTTAATATCTTTAATAAAATAAAAGTAGTTTTTTATTATTTTTTGTAATTTAATTTTTATATCTTTAATAAAATAAAAGTTGTTGTTTATTTTTTTGTAATTTAATTTTTATATCTTTAATAAAATAAAAGTTGTAGTACCCAAATTATATCTTTAATGCATCTTTTCCTCCTCCTAATATATCTTAAATATCATTGTAGTACCCAAATTAATGTATCTTTTCCTCCTACTTGTAAATAAAATAAGCATTTAGCAAAAAGATAATTCTAAAGAATAATGATGATAGTGATATTTTAGATTAATTGAATAATTTTTTTTTGTTTTGCAACTTAGTCCTTCTACAAAAGTTCACCATTTTTATCAAGAAATTAAAAGAATTTTCATAGCCACCAAGAGACAAATATGATAAGAAGACTATCAACTATTCCGATTTGGACACGAGCGAGATGTATGGCCTGGTTCCTACACCATCCGCATAACTTCCGTTGGTTTGCCGTTTCTCGGATATCCATATTGTTGCATATTCTAGTCGAGCAAGGTCGACCTTTTGGTTTGCAACGCAGTTCTCTATCCGGTAACAGCTTATACGGAGCAAGCGATATAGATGGCCACTTACGTTTATCTGAAACTGGTGGGAATACGTGTCTCCACACATTGTACATGTTTTCTATTTTATACACTTCGTCGACATAGCTCATGGGATCCAGACGGAGATTCTGACAAGGCGTAAGTACATGAGTGCATGAGTAACGAAGTGCATCAAATATCCCACAGTCGCAGGTCCTATTTCTCAAGCGTACACGATATTGCCCACCAACAATACCTTGGTTCAGTCTGTCAAACTCTATCACACGAAACCATAGGTTGTCACGATCGTGACACACTGTGTGTATGGTGTTGGCTCGTGCTTTCCCCTTGTTAATTTCTCGTAATACCTTCGTGCACCATACATGGCCTCCTTGCATTTGGCCTTTATAACTTTCTGCTCGCTTCGGAAATAGTGCCGCTAAACGAAAATATGTCTCTCGCACAACTGATGTTATCGACAAATGACGTGTTCCTTTTAGAATAGAATTTATTAGGTTTAAGGTCATATGACCATATCGTAGGCCGCTGTCGTATGCTTGTGTTCACTGTTCAAAAGTTATGTTGCATAGGTAGTTTACGCCTTCTTCGTTAACTGAGCGCAAACTCGCCAACATCTCGTGAAAAAGGTCCTTTTTGATCTCGTATCCTGTCAATATAAGTTGATAGCGAATATTACATACCACTCTTCAATTAAGAATAAATTGAATATTACAAACGAAATTATATTAATAGATATTACATACCCATATTGGTCACTTGCCGTCGTTCACTTGTAAATCGATGTTGCCCGTGGTAGTTGGACGCAACATGCCTTAGGCAATATCGATGGTGTGTGCGATGCCACAGGCTTCCCTGTCGCTCTATTGCGGCTAGTATTCTAGGGCGCCGATCCTATATAACGCATATATCAGGTTGGGGGCAGACATGCCTCCTTAACCTAGATAGAAAGAAATCCCAGTCATCGGCTGACTTCCCCAGTGTTATTGCAAATGCAATTGGAAGGATTCTCCCACTGCCATCCTGTGCCACAGCTAGCAATAGCCGATGCGTATATCTACCATACATAAATGTACCATCAATTTGTACCAATGGCTTGCAGTATAGAAATATGTCTCGGCATTGCTTAAATGTCCAGAACAGACGCTTGAACACTTGGCATCCACGGAGCAATCGATCGTTGTAGTATGCCGGTTCCGTTTCAAGGTCTGTTATGCTGCCTGAGACATATCTCTCCAGCACCTGACACCACTGCCACACTTCATTATATGAAGTGTCCTACCGACCATGCAACTTTTCCAATGCATTCTGCTTAGCTATCCAAGTCTTCTGGTAAGAGGGCGTGTACCCCAATTGGCTACGAATATTTTCAATTAAGGTTGGCACTGTAGTCTTGGGATCCGCCTTCACCGTCGGTATTATTAAGTCAGCCAAGATCTCTGAATCCATCTTCGGATGATCTTGTGAAACACCTATCAACGAAGTACGTTAAATAATGTAACATTACGTAATATCAGTATTATTCAAAAACCTTGAACACCTAGTGATACTGTACCGGCAATACATGTATGTTGACCTTTGTACTTTTTAATCTCCCACAAGCCTGTCATTTTCCTCAACGAGGCCATGACTTTCCATGAACATGCACCGTCTTGCACTGCACACTTAGCATCATACTTATCGAATTTGGATTTAACCACGTTGTAGTTAACCCCATTCTTGATGCTATATTGTTTCAATGCACTAAGAAAACTATCCTTGTTGGAAAACTCTTTACCAACTTCTAATTCACCCGAATCCAACGACAAACTTGTACGGTCACGCCTTCTTTGTGGTAGTTCAAGAAACTCCAATACATCGTCTTAAGATAGATCGACATTATGCATGTGGAGTACGCCTTGAATCGCGGATCTTCTTCTTGTTCATCTGAGTCGCCTTCAACATCTTCATGTACAGTTGGAACAGGCTCCAGTTCAGAAAATAATGCAACTTCTGCACCATCGGGGCTGGGCTCTCGAGGTGGATCCACATCGAACTCATCACCTGAACCACCATCATCTGCAATGAACGAGGGCCCCTCGCCGGTGGTTGTCATAGGGAGTACATTATCCCTTCTTAAACAACTTTCGTAACGTTCCCAATCATATGTGGATTGCCAACCACTAGAAGTTGATGACGTTCCTCAATACGTATTTCTAGCATCGAATGTCGAAGGAAGGATATGCATGTCCTATCTACCAACCGAGTGTCGTGTAGGGGTTGTGACTTCCACACTACCACCAAACACGGGCGCTTCCATATTCTACCTCCCACTAACAAAGTGTTGGCTTGAGGTCATGTATTCCCCTCGAACAGCAGTAGATGTTGAAGTCGAAGGAAGATCACTTGGCGATGAAAATTATACATATACCTCAAGATAGGGTGATTCATTGGCAAGATGAGTCTCCACCATTGCCTCCAAGCTCCGAGGACCTTTGATGTCGAATGAGTCATGTCTCACCGGATCAACTGAAGCACAAAATCTATACTTAATAGACTGAACTTTCATTGGCGTTGTTCCGAAGATTTTACGCCTAATTTTTTTACGAAATTCTGTCAAATCTATGCTCTGGTTAAAATCCAGTCGCGTTGTGTTCTCCGATAAAAAAACAACACCATTTTCGGTGTCACAAACCTCACCATCGTAGTAAATAACATTATTAATACGTTCACTCATCTTCAATTTTTGTTATGCAACCAGAGAATGAAATTTGGCTGATTTATAGTCTAAGGATTGCCAGAGACTACTGTAGCAAAAGAGCATCCACGTGGGAGCTTTTTTCAGTACTCTTGCTGACAATGCATCCTGCTTAAAGCGCTTTGGTCACTATTTGTTCAGAAACGTCTTCTCAAAATTATTTTGTCAAAGACTACTGTAGCAAAAGAGCGTCCACGTGGGAGCTTTTTTCAGTACTCTTGCTGATAGTGCATTATGCTTGAAGCGTTTTGGTCACTATTTGTTCAAAAACGCCTTCTCAAAATTATCTTTTCAGGAACTACTGTAGCAAAAGAGTGTCCACGTGGGAGTTTTTTTCAGTACTCTTGCTGACAGTGCATCCTACTTGAAGCGTTTTGATCACTATTTGTTCAGAAACGTCTTCTCAAAATTATTTTGTCAGAGACTACTGTAGTAAAAGAGCGTCCACGTGGGAGCTTTTTTCAGTACTCTTGCTGACAATGCATCTTGCTTAAAGCGTTTTGGTCACTATTTGTTCAGAAATGTCTTCTCAAAATTATCTTGCCAGATAATACTGTAAAAAAATTCAAATAATTTTTATTTTGCTAATATATTTTTCCTAAAACACTAAAATTAAAATTATTCTAATTAATTAACCCTAAAGTCTAGTCCATTAATTTTCTCTTAAAAACCTTAAACTTTAAGACCCTAAAAATCACTAAACCGTAGCCCTAAAACCCTAAAAACTCATACCCTAATACTAAAAACAATGAAAAGCCCATCGAGAGGTGAAGAGGCAAAAGCGTCCCAAAAGGAGCTTTTTGCCACATCGACAAGCAGCCCTCAAGGATGCGTTTTTGGCGATATGGCACAAAGTGCTCCTCGTGACGCTTTTCGATTCATCCCCGAAACGTCTTTGGCGTGGACTCGTTTTTGGGGGATATGACCCTTTTCGATAAATAATTATTTTTTTGGCAAATAATTATTTTTTTGACCCTTTTCCGTAAATTTTTTTAAAATTTGATATATTCTAATCATTTACCCAATGATAATTGTCACATATGAAATTTTTAATTAAATAAAAATAATATTTAATATTAAATTAAATTCCTCTCTCTCTCTCTCTCTCTCTCTCTCTCTCTCTCTCTCTCTCTCTCTCTCTCTCTCTCTCTGCCTCTCCCTCCCTTCGTGCTTATCTTCTCTCAAAGTTGCTAAGGTTATAGGCCGAAGATCTTCCCATGTATTTACCAAAATACCATCAGCGTTTAGGATCTCTATGGCTATAGATTGGAACACCAAAAAAGAAAACTAACGAATAGGAAAATGATTAGAAAAGCAAAGGTCATAAAAGAGCAAACACAAAGATAAGAAATAAAGGAGATAGGAACAGAGGCCAAATGAAATCAACACACAAATGATTGTTTTTTTTTCTATTTTATTGTTGAAAACTCATAGGGATGAAAAACTAGCTTGACAATTTTTCCTGGAAATAAACTTTACTGTTTACACTAAAACAGTTGAATTAGATTGGAAGTGAGAGGTGATGAAATTGGGAAATTTCTTGGATTGTTTGAAATTGTGTGATGAAACTAGAAAATTGTCTGTTTTGAAGAGAGATTGAGGAAGAAGGTAGTTAAGGTTGTGAGGAAGAAGAATAGTGTGATGAAAGAAAAAAATGTGGAAGAAAAGCAGGTGAATAGAATAAAAAATAATTAAAAATGCCACATGATCGGTCAAGAACTTTTTTTTAGCTGATGATTGGGGTACTATTTTCTATCAAAAAACACTTTAAATACTTAAACGGAAAAACACTATACTTTGAGGGCCAAAATTTGGTTTAAGCCATATTATTAGTATATAAAGTAGTAGCCTACCATAGGATTCCCATTATTTTATCTTGGTTAAACTACACTAGTGATCTAATTATTTACACATTTTTTTTTTATTTTGGAAACTCAAATTTAAATTTGTTTTTTAGCCATTAATATTATTGTTGTCGAAACTATTTTTATATTAAAAAAAATGGAGATCAACTTTAAATAAACAGAAATGAAGTTCCCACCAATCCATTTTTACTTAGGTGTGATTGGATCACCTTGTAAAACGTTTTATTTTAAAACATTTAATTTTAGTTTACGAAATACATGAAAACGGGTTCGGGAGTCGGTTATGTATGAGAAAGTATTAGTACTCTCATAATGCCCAAAAATTGGTACCGAATCGATAAAATCATGTACTAATGCTGAAAATTTAAAAGAATTTTAAATATGATTTTTTAAAAAAAAAAACTTTAACAATTTGAGTTAAAATTTGAGATTTCTTTGTTCGAAAGAATACAAACATCACATCCAGCACGTTAGGACATGATATTTTAAAATCCTCGTAACTAAAATTATCTCATGATTTACAAAATTTTATTAAAAAAGATATTTAGTTATTTAGTCAAACGGAAAATCGAAACACAGCACGTTAGGGCACTATTTCCCGAATTTTTAAATACCAAACATTGCCTTATTTTAAAAAATAAAGTTTTGGATAAAAAGTACAATTGAAATAAATTTAAAATAATTAAAATAAATGAATAAATAATGATTAAGTAATTAAATGGATAAATAAAAAAATTAAAAACGCATAAGTCAACCTAACTCCCGCAATATGAGGATATGACGAAATTCCTCCACAAAAAATTAACTCGAACGGAAGTAACTCAAAAAGAAACGAAGATAAGCGAAGAACAAAATAAGAACAAGCCACGGAAAATAAGAACGCAAAAGAGAGAGAAATTTGAGTGAATGCTCTCAAGAATTTTTATTACTCCAAAACTCCAGTCTGTTTTTGAATGAAGGGAGAGGTCACTATTTATAGTTGAGCCTCCCCAAATCCAACAGTATAGATCAATTACATCAACTGCTAAGATTAAAAGGTATCTACAAATTAAATCTCTAAGATTACAAAATCATATATTCTAATATTACATATCATATCTTCTAATATTGCATATCATATCTAAGACTTGCATATCAAATCTAAGATTGCATACCATATCTTCTAGGATTGCATATCATATCTAAGATTTGCATATCATATCTAAGATTGCATATCAGATCTTCTAGGAATATCATATCTAAGATTTGCATATCATATTTAAGATTGCATATCCTTAAAGATTGTGTTCCCATATACGTCAAGCTTGTAGATGAACCTTCAATCTTTTCAAGTAACGGGCCCTTCCGATCGGGCCAAATGATATATTTTGGACTGAATTTAGGCTTTGTTTTATTATTTTGGATTTACTATTTTTTGTATGGGCCTGGGCTAAATTGGCCTATTACAATTGTAATTAAATATTTTGATCATTCTTTTGTTAAATCATTAATGAAATGTTGACGTTAACAAATTTATCTTAGATTTGTTATGGGCTCAAATTTTTTCGAGCTCGGATCGAGCCGAGCGGACTCTAACGGGTTCAAGTAATTTTGAATTTTATAAGTTATAAATAATTTAATTTCGAATATAATAATTCATTTTATTTTTTTATGATGACAACACAATTTAAATTTTCCTTATAAAAGCATAAATTATATATATATATATATATATTATATAAAGCTATTTTATATAAAATAATTAAAGTCTTTATCGTATGTAAAATTTATTATTCTATCATATTATATGAATTAACGAAAACATCTTTATTGTTCATTATTATATTGACAAAGCTTCATTATAAATTTGGCCACTAATGTTTACATGTTTTGTCAAAAGATCCTAATTGTATTTTTGAGTCTTTTTGGCCATCAACATTTGATTTTTTTCAAACTGCTTTTTTAATAGATTTAATGAATAAATTCAAAGTTTCAATTTTCTTTTCAAAAGTTTTCAATCTTTCATATGTTTATTTACTAAGAAGTTTTTCTCTTGAGTTAAATTTTTAGATAATTGCATTTATTTTCTTTAAATTAAGAGTTATTTTAATTTCATGTATTATTTATTTATTTTATTGTTTTCCACATGTAATTATCTTATAAGGTTATTTAAGTAATAAATTACATCGATTAAAAGAATTCCACATCATCCCTTTAACTTTTTAATGGTACTTTAATTAAATCTGTTTGAAAAAATAGTTTGAAAAAAAAAGAATAAAAGTTGATGGCCAAAAAAGGCTCAAAAATACAATTAGGACCATTTTGACAAAACATGCAAACGTTAGTGGCTAAATTTGTCATTAAGCCTATGGACAATTGCATAACTTTCTATATTTTTTATTAAATTTACAAACCTGATACTTATATTCTAAAATATTTATTTCAAAAAACTTAAATATATCATACTAATGCTCCATTTGTTTCATTGAAAATAGTTTTTAGAAAATGTTTTCTGCGTTTTCCCGTGTTTGTTTCATGTAAAACAGTTTGTTCAACTGGAAATGACTTACAATATGGAAAATAAATATTTTTTCTTGTAAAATGATTTACCCTCTTGAAAAAACATAAGTCATTTTCTGGAAAATAACTCATTTATAGGTGATTTTATTTTTATATGAAAATTAACTTAAACTCAAAATAAACTAATAATATACTCATTATAGCCTAAACTCAAAATAAACTAATTACAGCCCAAATCTCAAATCCAAAATTAAAAAAAATTAAACCCAATATCCAAATACAATTTGTACAAGCTAAACCCAATTCAAAATCTAATTTAATAAAAATAATATTTTATTAAGATATTAAAATTTTAATTATATTTTATGTATTATTAATTATAATTATAAATATGTATTTTAATATACTATATTACACATAACCATTTATGCTATATAATTTGTTATAATCTTTAATATAATAATAGTTATATATATTAATACTTACAAAATATATTTAATTCATTATATATTACTACATCACACACTATAAAAATAGAGTATATAATATTTTAATTTATTATATTTTATTGTTTATTATGATATTAGTTGAAATATGTTTTAAGTCCTTATACTTTTCCTACATTTGAAAGTTAACCCTCCTATTAAATTATATAATACTATATTATATCACATAGTATATAATATATTAATAGTTTATATATGAATTAATGATTAAACATTATAATATCATGTAATATTATATCTTTTATTATAATCTATAATAGAATAATATTTATTTATGATAGTAGTACATTATATACTAGTTATTATTATCTTGATTAAAATATGCTTTAAGTCCCTATACTTTTCGTACATTTAAAAGTTAGCCCTCTGTTTTTATATAATGCTATATCATATCATATCATTTAATACATTAATAGTTTATATATATGCATCAATGATTAAACATTATAAAATCATGTAATAATATATCTTTTAGAGTAAACTACATCAATTATCCTTAACCTTTGATTAAATTACATTTCAATCACTCAACTTTCAAAAGTTACATAATTGTCACTAAAGTTATCAAAATGTTACATTTTTGTCACTCATCTGTTAATTTCCGTTGAGAGGGTGATGTGGCACATTAATTTAAAGTGTTAATGACCAATTTAGCCCCTGAACTATAACTAAAAATATCAATTTCATACTTTTAAATTTTTTCTTAATAATAATTCTAAAAAATTTAAAGAGTAAACTACTCAAATAGAAAGTTCTAATGCATTCTTATTTTGGTCACTGAATATTATTTTGTTAATTTAGTTACTTCCATTAGATTAATTGTCTTTTTTAGTCACTCTATCGTATGTCTTGCCACTGAACCAAATGATAGTGTGACGGTATTTTGATGGGTATAATAACAAATTTAACCCTTAACACTTTACACATTTTGTCAAGTTGGTCATAATTCTAGAAAAATTAAATAAATTTAACCCTCAATAGTTGCACATTTTGTCAACTTAGTCCAAATTCAAAAATTCAAAAATTTTATAATTTAAAGGACTTGAATATATATATATATATATATATATATATATATATTATAAAAGGAAATAAAAATAAAAATATTTTAAAAATATAAAATTACAAAAGGCTTAATTGCTATTTGGTTTAATTCTAAAAACTCAATAAATTTAACCCTTGATATTTGCACATTTTTCTCAATTTAGTCCAAATTCTAAAAAAAATTATAAATAAAATATTCAAAATATAAAACATTAAAAAATAATCAATCAAAATTGAAAATCAAAATAAGTAAACTTTTCTTAGTTATAATTCAAAATCATGAACAACCCACAAAATGCTTCTACTTTTGATATATGAAATCGTACAACATTGTGAATAAAAAATTACAAGAAAAAAGTTAAAATTTTTCTTTACTGTTACTAGATTTTTTAGTCATCCAAACAAAAGAGAAAAACTTTGTAAAACAACATTCATCCATTCATCTCATTCCTTGTTCATTTTCAAGCTTCCCATTGTTCTCATACTTTCGTTCAAACCCCACAATCTCAAATATCATACCAATTCCATACCTAACTTTACTAGACTCAAACCACATAATCACTTCGTCATCTAGCACTCACCATTAAACCCACACTCAAAGTCAATTTTTTTTTTCTACAAACACACCCAAACTTAATTTCGTGTTTTCTTTTAACGAAGAAAAATTGATCAATGAAGCATTGCTTAGCCTAAAGCATGAAATGGAGCCAAAGATGTTTCTATTAGTAAATGCTTTCTAATTTGAATCCCTCAACTAATTGTTTGATTATGGTGTTAGTTGAATTTGGTAGTGATTGATTCAAAAAATCAATTCAAATGATTCATTTAGCTCAATGGGGTTTAAAGAAAAAAATATCAATTCAAAAAATTCAACAGAAATTGAGGGCTAAATTTTGTTGAATCCTTAAAATTTTGTTAAAAGTCAATAAATATTTATTTGAATTCCTCAACCAAGTTCATATTTAAGCCTTTATGTAATTATATATATTTAAAGAATTTATATTTTTATGTCATGTTATAATACATTTTACATATTTTCAAGTTTTTAAATTATAAATTTTGAGTTTGGACTAAATCAACCAAAAAAAATTTAGTGACCAAAATTAGAACTCGTTAAAACTTGGGTGATTATCATGATGGTTTACCCTTTAAAAAATTCAGAATTATTATTAAGAAAAATTTTAAAAGTATTAAATTGATATTTTAGTTATAGTTTTGGGGGTAAATTGGTTATCAACCCTTTAAATTAACGTGTCACTTCACCCTCTTAATGGAAGTTAACGGATGAGTGACAAAAATGTAACATTTCGATAACTTTAGTGGCAATTATGTAAATTTTGAAAGTTGAGTGACATAAATGTTATTTTAATAAAAGGTTAGGGACAATTGGTGTAGTTTATCCTATCTTTTATCACATAATCTATAATATAATAATATTTATATACAATAGTAGTACATTATATATTACACATTATTGTTTATTATTATACTAGTTGAAATATACTCTTAAGTCTTTATATTTTCATAGATTTGAAAGTCAGTCATCCTACCATATTATATAATGCTATATCATATTATATAATTTGTTAATAGTTTATAAATATGCATCAATGATTAAGCATTATAATATCATGTAAAACTATATCTTTTATTATGATCTATATTATAATAATAGTGTAATATTATAGTAGTACATTATATAATGCATATTAGGCTTAAATATAAAATTGGTACCCGAACTTGTCCACTTCTCCTAGATTAGTACGTAAGGTTTTTTTATCCTAAATTGATACTCGAACTTTTTTCCGTCAACTAAATCAGTACTTTTTTTGTAACATTGTTAAGTTTAGAACGAGTGGCAGAATAGGATTGTGACATTGACATTAATGAAATCATGATAATGTCATAATCTAAAAAATATATTAAAAATTAATAAAAATATTTTTTAAAATAAAATAATTATAAATAAAAATATATTAGTTTTTTTAACTGAAAAATGTTCGAATACCAATCTGGGACAAAAAAACTCTTGAGTACCAATCTGGGAGAAGTGGACAAGTCCAGGTATCAATTTTATATTAAGCCTACATATTATTATATATTATTATTTATTATTATATTAGTTGAAATGTGCTCTAAGTCCTTATACTTTTCGTACAATTGAAAGTTAGTCCTCCTATTATATTATATAATGCTATATCATATCATATAATATATTTATAGTTTATATATATGCATCTAAGATTAAACATTATAATATCATATAATATTATGTATTTTATTATAATCTATATTGTAACACCCCAAACCCGACCCAAACACCATGATCGGATCTGGCATGCCACTAAGAAGAATTAGTAAAAACATGTCGCATTTTTAGAAAATATTTTCCTAAAGTTTAACCTTTTATTCCGGAAAAATTTAATAGGTTGATAATTTAGATAAGCTACAAATTCTATGAGATGTTTCTATGAATTAAAAACCGAAACTTAAATACATGCCTTAGAAAAAAAAAGTGTAAACTTAAAATGTCTGATAATAATAATAAAAGCCCAAAATAAAAACTGAACCGAAATATAAAGCTAACGGCCCGTGGCTTTATTACAACAAAATATAAAACCCATTAATTAAAAATATTAAAAATAAATAAACTAAATGAAGTCTTCTTGCTGTAACATAGAATCTCTCGCATGGCCACCTTGCGCCCCTCTCCAGCCCGGTCCGATGCACTAGGTGCTACACGAAAGTTGTTAAATAATAGGGTGAGTCGCGAGACTCGGTGTGCAACCCTCACGACTATCAGATTGGGCCTTAGCCCCACAGACCAGAATAACAGATATCATGTAATAAAATTTATGCAAAGCCCAACCCAATCCTAAGTTTCCATCCGCTACACACCACCCTTACCTGCCAATCACACCATTGGGGATTTCTACAATCAACCCACACCGCTACACACCATCGATGACAGTCATGCTGCTCATCGTCAGATCATGGCAATAGTCACTACAACAGATCATAGCAAAAAGCCACTACAACAGATCATGGCATAAGCCACTACAACAGATCATGGCATAAGCCACTACAACAGAACAATTCCCCTTTCATCAATCCCAACCCCATGCAATCACAGAAATCGGCATACTTATCACATATGACATCTTAACAGGAACATTCACTTTAGGAATGACTGAGATCACTAACTTGGTGATTCGCTTTTACCCTCCTCGGGTTTCAACCATAATGTCGGGATTTTGGCTTTTAACAGAACATAGCAGATTTATATACATGTATTAACAAACAATCTAAATGGTGTGGAAAGTTACACACCTGATATCGCGTAGTACTATACTCTTAGTCGATATCCCTGCTATCCGGATCTACTATACTCAGTCTATAACTTGGTTCAAGAAAAACCGAAAAAACATGAAGATTTGGCCTCCCCTACATTCGGCCAAGGGTTAATAAATACCCGAATTTACACGTTAAAACTAATAGATCTCCTTACCTTGAAATCCCAAAAGTAACACGATTCGAGTGTTACTGAACCCCGACTTAGAGATCTAAGCGATTGACTCCTCCTGAGTTTCCTTCAAGATTCGACACAAGCAGACACCTCAGAGAGAATTTGGCAAACACAGGAGATGAGATCTAGGGATTTCGGCTTTTATGAAAATCCTGAAAAAGATGAAATGATGCTCTTTCGGCTTTTAGAAGGTCTGAGTAAAGTGTTTGACTTTGGCTTAGAACGAAAGTAAAAAGAAATCAAGGAAAGGCTTAGAGATTTAGGCTACAAGAACAAACAAGAACGTAGTTTCGGCTTTTAGTGAATGGGAGAAGAATAACAATAGGGATCAAAAGATTCGACTAGAAGGAGGTTTCAAAGAAAAAGAAAAGGGTGAGGGATGTGGTGATTTTTGGCTTTTGGAAGAGAAAAGATGAGAAAAGAAAAACAACTAAGATGGCCTTCAGATTTTCGACACAAAGAAGGAAGAAAAGAGTAGGTTTCAAATCCAGAATTGATGAGCTATCCCCCCTTATTCATAGAAATTTTGGCACCCCCTATGGCAATTAGAAACTGATTTCTTTACTCCTCTAGGTGATGGAATTTCGCCAACTCGCTCTCGTGAGATAGCTCCTAACTTTTCTCCTTTATCTAAATCTCTTCACACCTTCAAAAGACTTCTAGATAACACCACCTCTTTCTTCTATTATCAGCACAATATTATCATTAAATCCCTCCTAAAAATAAGCCTTAATGCCGTCCATTCCTCCTTGCTCTTTTAAGTGCCGAAATTGGCCCAAAGACATGGGCTCCTTGCGGCCATACTTGGGCCTCTTTCAACTGCTAGTGACGCCACCCTCTAGCTCCCTTGCAGCGTTACTTAATATTGGGCCACCAGCTCACTTTGGTGTTTTAAACACAGATGCTACCCTTTTAACCCTATAGTGCCCAAACAGAAAACTTAATTAGGGCCTCAACCCAAACCTGAGCCCATTTTTGTGTCCTCTCTTTTCTTAATCTGCTTCTGAGGCCTCATGCCTGAGACTAGGGTCCACTAAGTAAGAACATAAATTCTTCCTATGGTCTCCCCTAACTCTAAGGCTTCAAATAATCCCGATAATACCTTAATATTATTATTCTAAGTGCTACACATACATATTAACTCCCACGCACAAAAATTAAAAGTTTCAGGATTTTTGGGGCGTTACAACCCAATAAGCCCAAATCTATTAGGCCCAAATTTGGGATGTTACAGTTCTACCCCCTTAAAGAAATTTTGTCCTCGAAATTTTCAACTAACTATCAATTGTACTACCCAAGTCTCATCACTACGCTTCCGCTGCGCACTCTAATTTAAAAAAATAAACACTCAATATACTACAGTAGGGTACGCACCATTATTCGCATCTGGAGCGTCTTCGTCCCCTTGTGTTCATTCTTTCGATCGACATTTATCTGATTAAGAATTTTATGAATAATTAATTCTTCCCACTTATTAACCGCGAACAATCTTATGTAAAATCATTTCGATAGTAGTTCTTTCGAATTCAAATTCTATCTACGAGTTTAGTTCTCAAGTCGATGCTTCCTAGTCCTAGAGTTCACCTTCAGTCAACATTCAGCACACATCAATCATAAAAACAACCTTATAAACTTACATTCACCACCTAGGGGTATTTTCGTCGTTTCACTACCCAGGGGTATTTTCATAATTTTACCTACAGGGGTATTTTCATATTTTTTTCAAAATAGTGTATCTTGGTGATATTTCAAAATAAGGGTATTTTGGTATTTTTGCAATCTGGGGATATTTCGATAATTTTGCAAACTGGGGGTATTTCAGTAATTTTGTAAATCGAGGGTATTTTGGTAATTTCTTTTCAAATCAGGGGTATTTTGGTCATTTTAAAAATCAGGGGAAATTTGGAAATTTTTGAAACTAGAGGTTATTTAAGTAATTTTACAAAATAGGGTGGCTGGTCCCTTTCGGGTTTTAATTATAAATTTTGGCCCGTCAACAAGTCCTCATAGCTAGGGTGAACAGTCACCACGCACTAGGTAGGATTCCAGCGAAAAGGAGGTGAGTCACTAGGACTGTTTAAATACCAAGCTCTTCTTGAATCCAATCCTAGACATGCGTATGCCTGTTGCCACACCTTAGCTCAGCGACTTATTCCGGGGTTTGTTTAATTAGTTTTTATGGAAGTTGAAAAGTATGATGTAAACTAGGCCTAAAGTTCATCAAGTTTTAGCTAAGATAGTCTACGTCCCTTAAAGCCCATCAAGCCCACATACAGATATATATATCACACAGTGAGTTCAGAATACTTACAGCGGACTTGGTAGGAGGCGCAGGTGCCATGCCGAGAAAACAACCCTGTACTATTTATAAACATGCATGTTTCTAAAACCCATCTTTAGAAAATGTTTTGAGCCTCAAAACCCCAAATCTGAGTTTTGAACCGGGCTCTGATACCAATTTGTAACACCCCAAACTCGGCCCAAACACCATGACCGAATCTGGCATGCCACTAAGAAGAATTAGTAAAAACATGTCGCATTTTTAGAAAATATTTTCCTAAAGTTTAACCTTTTATTTGGGAAAAATTTAATAGGTTGATAATTTAGATAAGCTATAAATTCTATGAGATGTTTCTATGAATTAAAAATCGAAACTTAAATACATGCCTTAGAAAAAAAAGTGTAAACTTAAAATGTCTGATAATAATAATAAAAGCCCAAAATAAAAATTGAACCGAAATATAAAGCTAACGACCCGTGGCCTTATTACAATAAAATATAAAACCCATTAATTAAAAATATTAAAAATAAATAAACTAAATGAAGTCTTCTTGCTGTAACATAGAATCTCTCGCATGGCCACCTTGCGCCCCTCTCCAGCCCGGTCCGATGCACTAGGTGCTACCTGAAAGTTGTTAAATAATAGGGTGAGTCGCGAGACTCAGTGTGCAACCCTCACGCACTATCAGATCGGGACTTAGCCCTACAGATCAGAATAATAGATATCATGTAATAAAATTTATGCAAAGCCCAACCCAATCCTAGGTTTCCATCCGCTACACACCACCCTTACCTGCCAATCACACCATTGGGGATTTCTACAATCAACCCACACCGCTACACACCATCGATGGCAGTCATGCTTCTCATCGTCAGATCATGGCAATAGCCACTACAACAGATCATGGCAAAAAGCCACTACAATGATCATGGCATAAGCCGCCATAAGATCATGGCATAAGCCACTACAATGATCATGGCATAAGCCACTACAACGTAACACTTCCCTTTCATCAATCCCAACCCCATGCAATCACAGAAATCGGCATACTTATCACATATGACATCTTAACAGGAACATTCACTTTAGGAATGACTGAGATCACTAACCTGGTGATTCGCTTTTACCCTTCTCGGGTTTCAACCATAATGTCGGGATTTCGGCTTTTAACAGAACATAGCAGATTTATATACATGTATTAACAAACAATCTAAATGGTGTGGAAAGTTACACACCTGATATCGCGTAGTACTATACTCTTAGTCGATATCCTCGCTATCCGGATCTACTATCCTCGATCTATAACTTGGTTCAAGAAAAACCGAAAAAACAAAGATTTGGCCTCCCTACATTCGGCCAAGGGTTAATAAATACCCGAATTTACACGTTAAAACTAATAAATCTCCTTACCTTGAAATCCCAAAAGTAACACGATTCGAGTGTTACTGAACCCCGACTTAGAGATTTAAGCGATTGACTCCTCCTGAGTTTCCTTCAAGATTCGGCACAAGCAGACACCTTAGAGAGAATTCAGCAAACACAGGAGATGAGATCTAGGGATTTCAGCTTTTATGAAATCCCGAAAAAGATGAACTGATGCTCTTTCGGCTTTTAGAAGCTCTGAGTAAAGTGTTTCGGCTTTAGTTTAGAAAGAAAGTAAAAAGAAATCAAGGAAAGGCTTAGAGATTTCGGCTACAAGAACAAACAAGAACGTAGTTTCGGCTTTTAGTGAATGGGAGAAGAATAACAATGGGGATCAAAAGATTCAGCTAGAAGGAGGTTTCAAAGAAAAAGAAAAGGGTGAGGGAGGTGGTGATTTTCGGCCTTTGGAAGAGAAAAGATGAGAAAAGAAAAACAACTAAGATGGCCTTCAGATTTTTGGCACAAAGAAGGAAGAAAATAGTAGGGTTCAAATGCCAGAATTGATGAGCTATCCCCCCTTATTCATAGAAATTTTGGCACCCCCTATGGCAATTAGAAACTGATTTCTTTACTCCTCTAGGTGATGGAATTTCGGCCAACTCTGCTCTCAGGAGATAGCTCCTAACTTTTCTCCTTTATCTAAATCTCTTCACACCTTCAAAAGACTCCTAGATAACACCACCTCTTTCTTCTATTATCGAGACAATATTATCATTAAATCCTCCTAAAAATAAGCCTTAATGCCGTCCATTCCTCATTGCTCTTTTAAGTCAAATTGGCCCAAAGACATGGGCTCCTTGCGCCAAACTTGGGCCTCTTTCAAGCTGCTAGTGACGCCACCCTCTAGCTCCTTTGCGGTGTCACTTAATATTGGGCCACCACCACTTTGGTGTTTTAAACACGATGCTACCCTTTTAACCCTATAGTGCCCAAACAGAAAACTTAATTAGGGCCTCAACCCAAACTGAGCCCATTTTTGTGTCCTTTCTTTTCTTAATCAGCTTATGAGGCCTAATGCCTGAAATTAGGGTCCACTAAGTAAGAACATAAATTCTTCCTATGGTCTCCCCTAACTCTAAGGCTTCAAATAATCCCGATAATACCTTAATATTATTATTCTAAGTGCTACACATACATATTAACTCCCATGCATAGAAATTAAAAGTTTCGGGATTTTTGGGGCGTTACAACTCAATAGGCCCAAATCTACTAGGCCCAAATTCGAGATGTTACATATATTATAATAATATTTATATATGTATTGAAATTTTTAGTAATAATTATATATCATATTATTATTTTATGTACTAGTGATACTAATACATTATAATATATCAATATATTATGTATTCATAATAGTTATATATTATATTATATTACTTAATAGTATATATTATATTATTATATTGTGTATTAGTAATATATGAATTTAGTATATCAATTTTTAAAGTTAGGTAAGGTAATCAATTTCGATAATAGTTATATAATATATTATAATAATATTATTAAAGGTTAATTTTATAGATTTTAATAATTATTAGTTGTATATTTCTAAAATTTATTTTACTTTATAATTTGACATAAAAATTATTATTAATTATTTTTCTTATTAATAAAATTTTAATACAAATATCCAATGCATATGAATACATTTTCAAAAATAAAGAATTATCATTTATTTATATTAATAACATAAAATTATATTAATTATTAAAGTTTATTATTGTTGTTCAGTTACAAATTCGAGTTTTTCTAGGCTTTGGGTTAGATTTATCTCGGGCTTGAGCCAAATCAATCTCAGGCTCATCTGTTATGGGCTCGGGCTTTATTGGGTTGGAATATTTTTGGGCTGCAATTTTGTTGGATTCGGATCTGTTATGAGCTTGAGCTTTCTTGGACACAGTACATTACGGACTCAAATTGGCATGGGTGGGCTTTTCGGCTTAGGCCTCTTTTGCCTGCTCTACCTTCATTGCACCTAATACACCCCTTTCATCTATACTAGAGGTGTTCATGAGCTGGACAAACCTAAGCCCAATCCTAAAATATTTTTCAAGCCCAAGCTCAACCCTTCCAAATTGTTGGTTTCATTGTTTAAAAAATAACAAAGTTTTTATTTAAATTTAATTATTTTTATATTTTTATATATTTTAATAGTTTTAATTTATGTTTGTCCCATGCCATTCTAGGAGGCTGTTATGTGGCATCATCGGATTGGCTAGCAATACTATATCAACATAAACTAGTGGTGTTAGTATAAAGTTACCAAACTGGTTAACAAAATACAAGTTTAAGGACCAATTAAGTAAAAAAAAAAAAGGACTAATTAGGTATAAATAGACAAGTTAAGGGCCAAAATATATATTAACCCTTATTTTTTAAAAATAAAAAAACATGATATGGGGGACCTAAAATGGGTTTGAATAAGTTATCTATAAATATGAATGAGTTTGGACAAAATTTTAGATGGTAAAAGTACTACCAAACCCCTTATACTATACAATGGATTGCATTTTAGCCCTTCAAATGAAAAATATAGACAAATCAACCATTTTATGTTAGATGAGTGAGCAAAATTACTCATTCGTTAAAAATTGGTGTTTATTTATAAGGTATAGTAACAAATTTAACCTTCAACCTTAACACATTTATTCAAATTAACCATACTTTTTATTGGATGTAAATTAAAATTATTTGAAACTAATAATGCTACAAGGTCAAAAGGCTTTAATAACAAATAAAAAAAAGATTAAGCCCTTTTAAATTTTAAAATTATTAAAAATCATAAAAATATAAAAAATTATAATAAAAAGCTATAAAATTTTAATATTATAAACTTTTTAATAAAAATTAACAATACAACCCACTAAAATATAATGTTTATAAGATTTAAAAAAAAAATTGACCCATACCCTTTTATTGGACTGGTATTATTAATTTATAATAAATTATAAAATTTTAAGCAATTTGAATAAACATTAATTATGTTAATAGTATACTGGGATAATGCAAAATTTTTGACCCATTTTTTAGGTTTAAGTTCAGCCCGTCCCAAAAAATAAACACAAAAATTTGCCCAACTTTAATTAAGATTAAAAATGTTAAACTCGAACCCGACTCAGACCTGCCCATATTAATTTTTTTTAGATTATTTTTATATAAAAATAAATTTTAAAAAATATAATACCCTAACAACAAAATAATAATATAATAATAAAATAATAACAAAATAACAATGAAATGACAATAAAACAATAATAAACAGCTGATTCGAATTAAATTCGGGTCAAAAAATTTATTTAAAATCAAGTCTATTTAGAAAATCGACTTTGTTTTTTATTCAAATGCAATTTTTAGGTTCATATTTTTATCAAAACCATTTAACTTTTTGAGTATACCTTGGTATCTGAACGGATAGCACCGGCCACTAACCCCCGTATGCAGAAAAAGCGATTTTCAGTTTTTACCTTTTTAATCTTTTCTGCAACAATTATTCCTATCGCACAAACAGCATGACAGAAACTAACAAAGCAAGCAAACAGCATGACAGAAACCAACAAAGCAAGCAAGCAGGCAACTGCAGAATGGGACATATAATTGACCCAAGTTTTGCTTGCTTGCGTCACTCTTTCAACTGTCTCTTTCTATATAAAACCAATGAAAACCAATAAAACAATCTTACGTTTAACTACCCTAAAACAAATACATGGCAGATCCAAGATGGGATTTTGGTCTTATGACCTTCTTTACCTTTATCAGCTTCTATCTCCCCCTGGGTAGTTGTTTAATTGCAGCTTCCTTGGAAGACTCAATTGCCCAGCAAAAACTTGATAAAGTTCATAACCTTCCGGGGCAGAGTTTCACTGTGGACTTTGCACACTATGCTGGTTATGTTACTGTCAATAAACACTCAGGGAGAGCTCTCTTTTATTGGTTCTTCGAAGCTGCTAAGGATCCTGATTCCAAGCCACTTTTACTTTGGCTCAATGGAGGTCATAGTTTGAAATTTTTTTAAGATTCTTGTCTTGTGACTTTTTCCCCCCTTTTGTAGCACTATTTGATTAATTCAGTTTTGCTTTTTTAAGAAGTGATTATATTGTAACCACGGCTTTTTACTGATTGTTGACTATGTTTTTGAATCACTAATCGCTGCTTCTATGATTTCATTGTGTTCATTTTCTGGGTATAGACTTTTTTCTACTCTAAATCTCACCGGTGATTATGTCATCTGCTTAGCCTTGTTTCTCTTTGTTCATGTTAAAATCTGCAGAACTTTGCCTATTTTGTGTTGGCTCTTGTATTTCTCATTATCTTGTTTTTTTTTAGAAATATATTTTTGTGTGGGTTCTTAACAGTACTTCTCAGTAGGGGAAAAATATAGTACTTATTTAGAGTTTTATGTCCTCAGGACCCGGATGTTCATCAGTTGCTTATGGTGAAGCAGAGGAAATAGGTCCATTTCATATTAGGCCAGATGGAAAGACCCTTTACTTGAACCCGTACTCTTGGAATCAAGGTAATCAATACCTTAAAAGTTAACTGTGAAAGTTGAGCCATTTAAAACAGTATTTGCAAGACTAAAGTTTCTCTTCACTGTTGCTAATAGCTGGTGTAAGAAATGGAATTGTTTCACTTCATTTGTTAAACCTCTAGAAATGATATTATAGTTGGTTTCTTACATAGAAGAAAATGATCTGTTATGGCTGATAATATGCTTGCATTGCGAACTAATTCAATTGCAATATTGCTCATAGCATTTATTTTTGTTTGCAATCTATTGCTTCCTTTTGGTGCATCTTTTCATCTGGTCACTCGAGCTCTCCCCTTAGTTATACTCAAATCTAAAGTTGTTGACTGCACTCTTGCTACCTGATCTTCCATCTCTACTCAGGGATTTAAATTGCGGTTGCGGTCATGTTTCCGGTCGCATTGTGTTTATCATGATCGCGGAAATAGTGAATGCTATCACAGTCATTGCAGGCATAGCAGTCGTGAATTTTTTTCAAATTTGCACATATTTTCAATTCCTTGTCCTTCTCCTGCTTCAAATCTTTGAATTTCATAAAATATCATTAAAAACGGAAATCGCGGTCCGTTATTGCCGCTATTCTCTGTTACGACGCTTTTTGCGGCCATTATTCACTGCTATTGGTGTGAACTTTACTAAGACGTTGATATGCCTGTGTGGACACCCAAAAAGACAAACTCAAATGGCTAAAAACAGTGTTCCGGTTTTATGATTATCATTTCCATTTGAGATCTATGGAATCCTGATTAATTCCTTGCATTACAGAGGAAACTACATGTCATGCTTGAATAACTGTTAGAAGTTCTTTACCTCTTTTGACGAAAAATGGCTGTTTCCTTAGATCTATGTTAAGGGTATTACTTACTGCTGTTACGATTTCAGCTTGAGAAATGTGAATGTTAGAAATATTCCAATATTAGTAACATTTGTTTCATATTCTTCTAATGCTTTGCAGTTGCCAACATTTTATTTCTTGAGTCTCCTGTTGGAGTTGGTTTTTCATATTCAAATACTTCCTCTGATTTGCTTAACAATGGTGATAAAAGAACTGGTGAGGCTGAATACATTTCTACTTCATACTTTATTTGAATTTTTGTTTTGGCTAGCTTGTGCAAGTATAGCTTCTTATTCATTGATGTACAGCCAAGGATTCACTGACGTTTTTGCTAAAGTGGCTTGAGCGCTTTCCTCAGTATAAAGAAAGGGATTTCTACATTGCCGGAGAGAGTTATGGAGGTAAACAGTATTTCTCACTTGTATTTCTTTAAATATGGTAAAATACAATTTCTTGTCTTTTGGAATTCAAAAGCACAGCAGTGAAACTGATGGGAATAATGAGGTTTCTTTGAACAAGGAAACTAAAGAAACTAGCCCGTAAGTGTAGGGATTAACTTGGGAACTTTGCAATTATCATATTTAATTTCTCTTGAACAATAAAATCATTATGCTGTTTGTAGTTTCATTTTACATTAAAAATGCTGTTGCAGGGCATTATGTTCCACAGCTAAGCCAAGCCATTGTAAGATACAACAAGGCACCCAATGGAAAAGCAATTAACCTAAAGGGATATATGGTATGTATTCTATTCTTGAAAGAAAGCAGCTTTATATTGAGCAAACTGAAACATAGATGTGTACATAATATGCAGGTTGGAAATGCTCTAACTGATGATTATCATGACCATTTGGGGCAATTTCAATTTATGTGGTCAGTTGGTTTGATTTCTGATGAAACATACAAGCTATTGAATATACTTTGTGATTTTGAGTCATTTGTTCACTCCTCAAGTGCTTGTAATGAGATGATGGACGTTGCAAGTGAAGAAATGGGAAATATTTACCCATACAGCATCTTCACTCCCTCCTGCTCTGCTAATGCTAGTCAGACGAAGTGGCTGCTGAAAAGAAGGCTTGTGAGTACACAGATTACATACTTCTAAATCTTTAAATTTTAAGCATCTTTTCCCTTATTCTAATTAATTTAACTTTAGGTATAATAAGTTTTGACAGCATTCCAGTTAAACTATGCCATATATATTCAATCATCATACCTATATTTTTGGTAACAGTTGATCGAGACCTCATAACTCTCTTCTATATTTGTGATTTTTATCTCCGAACGGAAGCTCCTTTAAGCTGTCATAGGGTTCATGGTCTGGAAAACTCATTGGCCACAACAATCACAAGAATTGACCAGATATCAAAATTTATAAAAGGCCTGGTTGTTTAATTTCCACTTAATTCAAGGGTATTTGATATTTTATATGTAGAAAACAGAGTAATTCTCTGTATTTTTACGTATTTTATTAACTAAAGAACTGAATTTAAATAGAGAAAGAGTCATAACCTAAGTAGGAAAATAATTCCTTATTCTAATAAACTACTAAAAGATAAGATAAAATAATCCTAGAATATCTCAAATGATTTATTCTAAGATTTATCTACCTAAATCGAGTTTATCTATCTGTGAAAACATTTAATATATTTCTATATTTCTTACATTCCCCTCAAGTGGAGATTATACATTGTATAATCCCAACTTGAATAAATTTATTGAAAATGTGCTTTGGCGAGCCTTAGTGAGAATGTCTGCAATTTGTCCTTTTGAAGGAATGTAGGAAAGAGTGGTCATCCTTTTGTTGACTTGGTCAACAATAAAATGCCTGTCAATCTCGACATGCTTTGTTCGGTCATGTTGGATCGGATTCTTGGCAATCTGAATAGCAGATTGATTATCACACAAGACTTCAAAGTGATCCTCCTGATTAGTTCCAAGTTCTTTTAGTAATTTAAGTAGCCAAATTCCTTCGCATATTCCCAAAGCTAGTGCTTTAAATTCAACTTGATTACTTCTTGAAACAACAGATTGTTTTTACTTCTCCAAGTTGTAAGGTTACCCCAAACAAAAGTGCAGAGCCACTAGTGGATCTTCTTTCGGTGAGGTCTCCGCCCAACTAGAGTCTGTAAAAATCTTAATGATTCATCTTGTGTTTTCTTGAACATTAAGTCGTGTCTGGAGTTTTCTTCAAGTACTTGAGAATTACATTTCCTCATTATATGCTCTTCATTAGGATTAGTCATGTGTTGACTTATCACATTTACAGGAAAGGCTATATCTGGCCTCGTCAGGGATAAGTACCCAACTAATCTCTAAAATTTCTCTCTGTCTACTAAAGACCCATCTTCTTTGTTGAATCTCAAATTTGCCTCCATTGGTGTATCACCGGCTTACAATCAAGAAAACCGGTTTCTTTGAGTAAATCAAGTACATACTTTCTTTGATTGATCACAAGTCCTTTTTGATCTTGCCACCTCCACTCTAGGAAATATCTTAACTTTCTCAAGTCCTTGATTTGAATTCCTGTTTAATGACTTCTTCAAATTGCTAATTTCTTCCTCATCATCTCCAAGAAAATTATGTCATCAACATACACAATTAGGATAGCTTTCTTATTTGTAGAAGTTACCTTGATGAAAAGTGTATGATTGGCAAGGACCGCTTGTAGCCGTTTTTAATGACTTTAGTGAACCTCTCGAACCAAGCTCGGGTGATTGTTTTAGCCAGTATAGAGACACGTTGAGCTTGCACACCTTGTTGCTTCCTTCAATAGTCTTTAAACCGGTGGCAATTTCATGTAAACTTCTTCCTCTAGCATGCCATTAAGAAATCGTTTTTACATCAAGTTGATGTAATTGCCAATCGCAATTTACTGACCAAACTTAGGAGTACTCGAACGTTGTTAAGCTTTGCCACGGGTGCAAACGTTTCGTGAAATCTATCCCATACGTTTGCGTAAAGCCTTTAGCCACCGGTCTAGGTTTGTATCATTGGATGCTTCCATTGGAGTTGTATTTTACAAAGAAGGATCCATTTACGACCAATGACCCTTTTTCCTTGAGGAAGGTCTCAGAATCGCCCAAGTAGCATTTTCTCTAGTGCACCAATTTCCTCTTCAATGACCCTTCTCCATTTAGAATCCTTTAGAGCTTGATTATGCTTGTGGGAATCTATTCTTTATCCAAGGTTCTTGTAAATGCTTGAAAAGAAGGCATCAAAGAATTATAGCCAAAGAAATTTTTCAATAGGATGCTTTGTGCATTGTCTAACCCTTTTCTAATAGCAATAGGAAAGTCATCTAGAGTAGAGGACTTACTAATTTCTTCTTTCATTCGGCAATTTGGACCCAAATCTAATTCTTGGCAAGAATCAAATTGCAAAACAATGATCGTGGATATTTTTCTTTTTTTGTGTAGACACGAAGTTTGTTTGGGTGGTGGTGTTTCTTGAAGATTTTCGAGAGTAGGTGTATTTTCGGGAGGGTGTTTAAAGTAGGTGTGGATGAGGTAGTGAGAGGTATAACAGGAGAATTAATCGGAGTAGTCATAGGTGACAAATCTGTAGGTAAGGTAAAATTGGTGGAAATTTTGAAAGCTGAGAATGGAAATTAGGAGAAGATACCTGATTTGGCTGAAAATCACTCCATGTCTCCCCCTGAATTTCAACCTGTTTGAAATAGGGATCCTGTTCATAAAACGTGATATCCATAGTGGAAAAAAATCGTTTAGAAGGAGGATGAAAGCATTAGTATCCCTTCTTAAGTGAAGAATATCCAACCAGTACACATTTTAAGGACTTAGGGTCCAACTTGGACTTATGAGGAGCAATATTTTGGATAAAAACTGTGCAGCCAAAGATTTTAAGAGGCAAAATTGAGGAGATAGGCTTAAAATGAGGAAAGTGCTTCAAAAATATAGATTGAGGTGTTTGAAATTTTAAAACCTTACTAGGCATTCGGTTGATTAAATAGGTAGCCGTTAATAAGGCTTCCTCCCACAGATATTTAAGAACATTGGTAGTAAATAGAAGGGAACGAGTAACTTCTAGGAGATGCCTATTTTCCTTTCGGCAATGCCGTTCTGTTGTGGGGTTCCAACACAAGAACTAAGATGAACTATGCCCTTGTCCCTGAAAAAATTACCTAAAGACCTAGCAAAAAATTCACTGCCATTATCAGATTTAAAAAGTGGATTTTAGCCCCAAACCGAATGAGAACCATGTTATAAAATTGGGCAAAAATATTAGCGCTTTGATTTGTCTTTGAGCAAATAAGTCCAAGTTATCCATTGTGATTATCAATGAAAGTGATAAACCACTTACTATGATCAGCATTCTTCACCCGAGAAGGGCCCCAAATATCACTATGGATCAAAGAAAAAGGGTGAGAAGGCTTGTATAGAGAAGGAAACTACGAAGATCTTGTATGTTTAGCAAGAGAATAAACTTTGCAAGAAAAAGAGTTTGGCCTTTTATTAATAAATAGATCAGGAAACAATTTAGCAAGACATTGGAAACTAGGATGTCCTAAACGATAATGCCATAACATAACGGTATCAACTATATTTAAAGCTGTAAAAGATTTAGAGATCTCGGGTTTAGTTGAGGAAGGGAGGATATAGAGACCATTCTGCAAGCTGGCCTTACCAATCATCTTCTTCGAGTTTAGTGTCTGCAAAGTACAATCAAAACTGTTAAAGGTTGCAAAGCAGTTCAAATTTGAGGAAATTTTACTTACGGAAATGAGATTGCAAGCCAGAGTTGGTACAAAGAGAACATTATGAAGTGCAATCTGATAATTGAGAATAATAGTTCCATGACCTTCTATTTCGCATAAGGAACCATCAGCTGTTTTGACAGCTTTACCAAAGGTTTGAAAAAAATTGTGAAATAAGGTATTATTACCAGTCATATGATCCGTAGCACCAAAATCAAGGATCCAATTAGGAGTGAACTGAGAGGAAAACAATGCTGTGGAAGAAGGGTTACCTTTTGGTTCTTTTATGACCAGATTACACGACTAAACCCCGAAACTTTCCAAACAATTTTGAAGTTCAAGAATCGCTCTTTGGAGAAGCTTGTGATGATGATGTGTCGTGACAATCTTGGATTTATTATCTCTGGAGTTCTTTGACTTCCACTCGAGGCTTACCATGAAGCTTCCAACACCTTTCCTTGAGTGGCGGGCTTTTGCAATGATCACACCAAGGTCGCCCGTTGAAAGAAGGAGATGATTGGTGTGTCACTAAGCGCGATCCTTCAGAGTTGAATCCGTTCATCAAGCATCACACTTTGACGGCTTTCTTCCTTTTGACCATAGAAGGCCTCTCGAAGGGAAGGAAGGGAGAAATAGCCAAGACCTGCCATGAACCTCATTCACTCTTTGTTTAGGCCTTGTAGAAATTGAAATAGCCTTCTTTGAGTGACAATTTGTTGATAAAGGCGAGATCATTGGGAATTGCCCAATCATGTCGTGCATACAAATCTAATTGCCGCCAAAGAGTGGTAAGGAATTGTAGTAGAGTGACGGGCATGGTGCCTTGCTTTAGCGTGGTCGCTTGGTTTTCAACATGATATAATTTGGAAATATTATCATTGCTAGAGTAGGTTTCATGACAAGACTCAGATTTCAAAGAGAGTGTTGTAAATGAGAAAATTTTGGCTTATACTTGGGGTCATGAAATTAAGGAGCCAAGTTATAACTCGACCATTATCACGCATCCACTTAGTAAAACCATTGTCGGACACGAAGTCGCTTGATTTCTCCAAGAATATAGCCCAATCTATCTCTTCCCAAGAGAAAAATCTTAACCGATTGGGACCACTCTAGAAAATTGTTGCCATTTAATCTATGGCGGTAATATTCAGACTAGACGAGTCGATTGAGCATCAAAACCGTAAAAATTTTCTAGATTTGAGGTAATCTCGAGTAGGAGAAGGAGATGTAGGAGAATAAGTTCTGACATAGTCTAGGGTGGAAAAGAACCGAACCTAAATCGATACCATGTAGAAAAGAGTAATTCTCTGTATTTTTCGTATTTTATTAACTAAAGAACGAGTTTAAATAGAGAAAGAGTCATAACCTAAGTAGGAAAATAATTCCCTTATTCTAACAAACTACTAAAAGATAAGATAAAATAATCCTAGAATATCTCAAATAATTTATTCTAAGATTTATCTACCTAAATCAGTTATCAATCAGAAAACATTTAATATATTTCTATAATTCCTACATTATATGTAATCATACTAAGGAAAATTGAAATTATCCAACAGATGGTTAGCCAGCTCAGTGAGAAATATGATCCTTGCACTGAGAAGCACTCAGAAGTATACTTCAATCTACCTGAGGTTCAAAAGTCACTTCATGTTTTTCCCAAAGCTGCACCATCTAAATGGGAGACTTGCAGGTATGTACGCTATTTCTGTATACTCAAATTCTATCATTTACCAACTGTAACCAGACCACCTAACCATTTAGCTTTATCCCTATATGAAACTTATTCTATTCTTTTCAAAGGATGCATCAAATATTTTGATGCAGCATCAATTGCTCTTATAAAATGAAATTGTGACTGCCAAAATTTACATCCCTGTGTAAACTCAAATCATCTTTTACTTGCCAACATTTCTGTTTATCCACTTTCTGGCCTCAGAAGTCACATGCAGACGTATGCCTTAAACGATTTTCTTTCCTTTCTTTCTTTTTCATTATTGCAGTGATATCGTAAATACCAACTGGAAGGATTCTCCAATAACTATGCTGGATGTTTACCGTGAGCTTATACATGAAGGTCTTCACATATGGATATTCAGGTTTATCGCTAAATTTGTAACAATGTTTTTCTATATAGCTAGCATGTTTTTGAATTGGGTAACAAGAGGTCAACCATCTTTGCTTTACCATTTGAAACTAGAAAATATAGGATTAGAGAATGAAAAATAGAACACTATGGACAAACTTGATGGTCAAACTTTCCTTAATACAGTAATATTTTGCGATATCCTGATTTGAACAGAGTGTTGGACACAAATAAGTTCTCGAGACAGATATGTTCAATATTTTTCTAGGTTTTTGTATATTTAGGGACCATATCCCATACCCACATTCGAGAATGTGTCTGGCACAAATACCTTAAGGAAAATGAAGAGGCCGAGTAACAGGGGTAATAATGTCAATTTGGAATTAATGAGATAGGCTCTAAAGAAAAGTTTGTTTGAGATTGGATAGAGGGAATAATAGGACATATCCAACTATTACCAGATGAAAGGCTGATGGCAAGTGTCTCCACCAAGAGACCATGGTTTTTAGGGCTTATGTGACCACCCTTAAGTGGTGGCATTCAATAGTGTCAGATTACAGTTTTCTAATAAGGATTCTGTAAATATTTTATTAATTGCTATCCCTAACTTTAAGGCTATTTTTAAGGGACATCATCCCTAGAATTAGTCTATTTCCTAGTATAGAGTTTTCTAAGTTAGGCTCACTATGTATATAAATATTAGTGTAATTCCTTGTGAGAAAATATAATAGAAAAAACCTATTTCTAGCATGGTATCAGATTAGCCTGATTTTTGGGAATTTTTCTTTTATCTGGCATTTTTTTTACTTCCGCTCAACCTTCAAGCTTGTATATTTTGTTCAAAAGAAATATGGCTGAAATTGTCCAAACCAATACCAATGGCGATATTTCAGAAGTCTTTATGAACAACTCCAACCAAACAAGTGAGTAGCAGAACATCCAAGTAGCCTACAGGTTAAATGAGAAGAATTACTTGGAGTGGTCTTAGCTGGTTCGCACGTTCTTGAAGGGAAGAGAAAAGCTGAGTCACTTATTCGGAATGGGACCTAAAGAAGGAGATCCTAAGTTTGATGCTTGGAAATGAGCAAGATTCTATGGTAATGTCTTAGTTATGGAATTCTATGATGCCAGAAATCAGTGATATATGCATGTTTCTTAACACATCCAAAGATATATGGGAGGCTGTGAAGCAGGCTTATTCTAAAGTTCGAAATGCTGCTCAAATCTATGAAATCAAGACTAAGATTTCATCTACCAAGCAAGGAAGTCGATCAATCACGAGCATTTCAATCTGTTGCAAAGCTTATGACAAGAGATGGATCATTACCAGTGCATTCAGATGAAGTGCAGTGTAGATGCAGCACTCTTGAAAATGTTAGTTGAAAAGGATCGAATTTATGATTTTCTTGCTGGACTAAATGTCGAGTTTGATGCAGTAAGAGTCCAAATACTTGGAAAAGATGAGCTACCATTACTAAATGAGACAATCGCGATTGTTCGTGCTGAAGAAGGAAGAATAGGAGTTATGATTGAGAATAATCAAGTGGATAGTTCCGCCTTAGCTACAAAAGCTGTACCTGATAGGAGATTTGGCCTGAAGCAGCCAACTAGCGAAGATAGTAGGCAGACAGAACTTACAAGGCCTATTAAAAGGGAGTTTGCATGGTGCACCTACTGTAAAAAATCCCGTCACACTAAAGAAAAATGCTGGAAGCTCCATGGGAAGCCACAGACAATTAAATTTTTTTTCAAAAACCGGTGGACAACCAAAGGAACAAGGGCAAACACATATAGCAAGACAATTGTATGGAGAAAAGAATTCTCAAGAATCACTTGTTGCATTTAATAAAGACGAAATTGAGAAGTTGAAGAATTTGTTGGGATCATTATTGAGAAGTTGATGAATTTGCTGGGATCATTGGAAAAATTTTCTTCAACAGGTACTTGTAGTTAGGCTTTTTCAGGTATATCCTCTTCTCAAGATTCTAAAGTCTCGGATACAATCACCAACAAGTCTTGGGTCATTAACTCAGGAGCTATAGACCACATGACCCACTCCTCACAAAAATTTATTTTATATACACCTTGTCCTAGTAATGAAAGATAACAGTAGCCGATGGTTCTGTGATCACAGTGGCTGGTCAGGGTAATATTGTTATAAACAAGACTCTCACTCTTACAAATGTCCTTCACGTTCCAACTGTTTACCAATCTTCTCTCCATCCAAAAAATTACCAAAGGCTCTAACTGTAGTGTGGTTTTTTTTATCTCAATCGATGTTTTTTTCAAGAACAGAATACGAGGATGATGATTGGACATGCTAAGAAAGTTAATGGCCTATACTATCTTGAAGAATCTAGTGGAGAAGTTAGTGCTCTAAATTCCTCACCATTATTTTTCATATCCAAATCTGTTCAAACCAATAAAGACCAAATTTGGCTCCATCACCTCCGCCTTTGTCATTCATCATTTAGAGTCCTTAAAACAATGTTTCCTTCATTGTTCAAAGGGATAACTATTGAAAAATTCCATTGTGATGTCTATGAACTTGCCAAACATAAACGTATTTCTTTTCTGGTAAGCAATAAAAGAACATCTGCTCGTTTTACTCTTATTCATAGTGATATTTGGGGACCATCCACTATTTCAAACATCTTTGGGGCTCAGTGGTTTGTATCTTTTATTGATGATTGTACCCGTGTGTCTTGGATATTTTTTTTAAAATAGAAATCTGATGTAAGATCTGTCTTTTCAACCTTTTACAACATGATCAAAACACAATTTGGAGCTGAAATAAAAAGGTTTAGGTCAAACAATGCCAATGACTATTTCAATCAATTTCTCTCCCTATATTTTCAAGAAAAAGGCATTATACATGAGTCATTTTGTGTTAGCACACCCCAACAAAATGGTGTTGTCGAAAGAAAGAATGGTCACATATTAGCTATTACTAGAGCTCTCTTGTTTCATAAAAATGTCCCTAAACAATACTGGGGGAGGCTGTTTTAACTGCTACTCATATGATAAATAGATTGCTTACAAAAGTTCTTGAATCTCAAAGTCTTATGCAATTTTTAGCAAAATTCTTTCCTGATTTTAATACCTCAAATCTTACTCCCAAAATATTTGGATGTGTTGCCTTTATACATGTACATTCTCAAATTAGGGGAAAACTCAATCCACGATCTGTCAAATGTGTCTTTCTCGGTTATTCTTTCACACAAAAAGGGTACAAATGCTATCATCCAGCCATTAAAAAAATTTATAATTCAGCGGATGTTACTTTTGCAGAAGAAGAGAATTTTTTTACTCGTCCTTATCTTCAGGGGGGATCTTATTCACAGAAGATAAGGACAAAGAATTTTTTCTTCTTGATTTTCCAGCTCCTGTCCAGCAGCCAAACACTCAGTCCTTGCCTACCAACCAGCCTGCCTAACTTGATTTTCCAGCTCCTGTCCAACAGCCAAACATTCTTGATTTTCTAACTCCTGTCTAGCAGCCAAACACTCAGTCCTTGCCTACCAACCAGCCTACCCAACTTGAACCTATGCAACTTGAAATTGAGCCTAATACACCCAAATCACAAGAAGGGATTCAGGACACTACTCATCTTTTACTGGTTTACTCAAGGAAGAAGGCACCAGTGCAAGTTCAATCATCTTCTTCGAATATACAACTTGCTACTCTACAACCCAAGGTAATTGTTGAACCTACCTTGAATACTACTGAAAATTCAGATTAGAGAGATTATGATTTTACCATTGCTATTAGAAAAGGAATCTAGAGCCTGTACAAAACATCCTTTGTACTTATTCATGTCTTTCAAAAATTTGTCCCATAACCACAAAGCCTTTCTTACTAGCCTAAATTCTATCTTCATTCTCAAAACTTTATCCGAGGTATCAGATGATGAGAATTGAAAAAATGCAATGAAGATTGAAACGGAAGCCCTTGAAAAAAATAAGACATGGGATTTGGTAAAATTACCTAGAGGAAAGAAACCAGTTGAATGTCGTTAGGTGTACACAGTGAAATATAAGTTAGATGGTTCTTTAGAGAGGTACAAAGCAAGATTAGTTGCTAAAGGGTACACTCAAATGTATGAAATAGACTACCTTGAGACATTTACCCCTGTTGCAAAGATGAATACTGTGAGAGTGTTGTTGTCACTCGCTGCCAACCGAGGCTAGAAATTACAGCAATTTGACATCAAAAATACCTTTTTACATGGTGATCTTGAGGAGGAAGTCTATATGGATGTTCCACCAGGATTCGGTCCAAATACAGGATAGGTAGTTTGTAAACTAAAAAAGGCTTTGTACGGACTAAAACAGTCCCTGAGAGCTTGGTTTGGAAGATTTACCAAAGTAATGCTCAAGTTGAGGTATAAACAGAGTCAAGGAGATCACACTCTGTTTGTAAAGCACTCATCTTCAAGGGGAATGACCGCTTTATTAGTCTATGTAGATAACATTATAGTGACCGATGATGATCTGGAACGAATGGAAAATTTAAAGAAATGCCTAGTAAAAGAATTTGAAGTCAAAGAGCTTGGTCAGTTAAAATATTTCCTTGGTATTGAAGTAACACACTCTCGGGAAAGAATCTTCATATCTCAGCAAAAATACATAATTGATTTGTTGACAGAGACGGGCAAGTTAGGGTGTAAATCAGCAGAGACACCTATAGAGGTGAACCACAGACTTGGAGATGCACTAGAAGATGCAATAGTTGATAAAGGTTCATAACAAAAACCTGTGGGGAAGCTTATTTACTTGTCACGTACTAGACCAGATATTGCCTATGCAGTTGGTGTTGTAAGTCAGTTCATGCACAACCCTAAAGAATCACATGTTGAGCTGTGTATCAAATTCTAGAGTACTTAAAAGGCACTTTAGGGAAAGGAATCCTAATTAAGAAAGGGGAGAATTTAACCCTTGAAGCCTATACTGATGTAGATTATGCAGGGTCAATGGTTGATAGAAGATCAACCTCGGGCTATTGCATTTTTCTAGGAGGCAACCTTGTGACTTGGAGGAGTAAAAAACAGAATGTTGTGGGTAGATCTAGTGTAAAAGCTGAATTTAGGGTGATGGCTCTTGGAATTTGTGAATTATTATGGCTAAAAATTATTTTGGAAGATTTGAAGATCAAGTGGGAATGTCCAATGAAGTTGTATTATGATAATAAGTCTGTATAATCCAGTTCAACATGATCGTACGAAGCACGTTGAGGTTGACAGATATTTTATAAAGGAGAAACTTGACAGTGGCTTAATTTGCACTCCATTTGTGTCCACTGATGGTCAACTGGCAGACATACTTACCAAAGGATTATCCGGGAAGATCTTTCAGAAACTAGTAAGCAAGTTGAGAATGGATGATATCAGGGGAGTGTCAGATTACAGTTTCCTAATAAGGAATCTTGATTGTATCAGATAGGATTCTGTAAATATTTTATTAATTGCTATCCCTAACTTTAAGGCTGTTTTTAAGGGACAGCATCCCTAGAATTAGTCTATTTCCTAGTATAGAGTTTCCTAAGTTAGGCTCACTATGTATATAAATATTAGTGCAATTCCTTGTGAGAAAATATAATAGAAAAAGCCTATTTCTAACAAATAGGTTTGGAGTTCGAATACCAGCCCTTCCCATATTTCCAAGCTATGGTTCTTTTGTAGAAGAAAAAGTTTTCCTGCTAATACACTTAGCTATATAAGCTGTGGGGGTTAACTTATCAATATAAGTAAATTTTCATTTATTAGAGGAGTTCAACGTTGCATACTTTTCTATCTAGAAGACTGCCAATGATAAAATTTATTTAATTTCAGGCTGCTAATCACAATGTCATTATTTGTTTCATTTTGAATGATAGATTTATGTTTAGGTTTTATTATAGTGATAATTTGCAGTTTTAGTCTTAAAATGTTAACAAATTTGCTATTTCAGTATTTCGCATTATTATATGATTATAGTGCGAGTTCTAGGGGTGAGCGTTCGATCGAATCGAATGAAAAAATTTCGAGTTAATCGAGTTGACTAATCATAGTTTATCATCCTAATTTGATTTGAAATTTTCTCGAATCGAGTCGAGTGAGATAGAATTCGAATCGAATTGGTTCGAGTTAAGTTTTAAAAAATAATTTTGGGTCCTTGTAACCACTGTCACCTATTGTAATAAAATTTGTCCACCTTAATTAAATTTTTTATTAACTTTCATCACCTCATAATTTATTTATTAATCTTTTATATACTGGGTTAGCTTCTTTGCTTGCTTAGTTGTTTCAATTATCTTGATTCTTGTCATTATGTATTTTGAAATTGATACCAATATAAAATTTTAATACTAATATTTTATGGCATAATTAATTCAATTTTAATATAAATATTCAATATGACTAAACAATTCAATAATATAAAATGTGAAATTTAATTTAATAATATAAATAGTAGATATAAATAAAATTATTATTATTTATGTTTAGTGATTTTTTGGGATAATTTTGATTTTTATTTGAGATTAAAGGCGAGAAGTAAAAGTTGAGGAGAAAAATAAAAGCTTTGGGGAATAAAAGGATGAGGGAAAGTAAATAGAGGAGTAAAATTTTGGAGAGAAAATATAAAAAAAATTGGGGGGAGGTGTGGAGTAGATGGGAGGTGGGATGGGAAGGGAGTAAAAGTTTTAGGGGAAAAGTGGGAGGGAGTAAAAATTTGGGGGGAGAATAAAAAGTTTTGAGGGTTTTTGGAAGTAAAATTTTGAAAAAAAATAAATGGGAGAGTAAAATTTTGATAGGAAATGGATTTTGGGTAGATTGAAGGGTTGGGATGGGTGGTGAGTAAAAATTTTGGGGGGAAAGTAGGAAGGAGTAAAAATTTTGAGGGAAAAGTAAAAAGGTTTGGGAGTTTAAGGTAAAAATATAAAATATTATATTTTGATATTCGAATTATTCGAGTTATTCGAATTCGAAAACTTAACTCGACTCGAACTCGAAATTCGAAAAAAAATTGGAGTTGACTCGAATAACTCGATTAACTCGAATAATTCGATTCATTTAACTCGAAATTTAATTTTTTTTTTGATTTTTTCAGTCGAATCGAGTTTTGCTCACCCCTAGCGAGTTCTAATCTTTATCATTAAATAAATTTGCTAATGGAATGTTACATCTTAAAAGTATTTGCTTGAATCAGCTAAGCTAAACTCTAGATTCCCAAAAGATTAGCATCAATATTAATCCATTTGTGTTTTTTCATGTAAAAACGGTAAAAGTACTATGGAGGCCCCTATACTAGAAGTTAGATTGCATTTTATTCCCTCTACTCAAAAAGTTGATAAATTAATCTTTATACGCTAGATCAAAGAGCAAACTGGTCTTTCTATTAAAAAAATTTATTCATTTTTACTATTAAAAATGGTCCCTTTACATTACTATGAGGTACACGTGACACGCCACATGTCATTGTATGGTTATTCCGTCAGCTACAACAACTTTTAACAAGACAAATGGATCAAAATTTTAACAGAAATGACCAATTTACTTTTTGATCTAATGTACAAGGAATTTGTCTTTTTTTAGTAAAGGGGGCCAAATGCAATTTGACTCTCAGTACAGGGGCCTCCATGGTACTTTTACTTGTAAAAAAAACTATTTTATCTTTTAATAATTTACATTATAGGATGTATATTTTCTTTTAATTGATTGGAGCCATTTTTTCCTTATTTCTTTGTTTCATTCCCCCTCCATGACAGTGGTGACACAGATGCTGTAATCCCAATTACATCCAGCCGCTACAGTATAGATGCTCTCAAACTTGCAACTGTGAAACCATGGCGTGCGTGGTTTGATGATGGCCAGGTAACTTACCTTGCAATACTTGGATTTGATTCATTACCAGAATAACAGTTGAAAATAAAGAAACTTAAATCCAACCACAAAAGTTAAATAGTAAGTTGGAGAGTCTATATACATGTCTATGTACAAGTCATACTCAGGTACAAGAGGTAGGGAATATAAGACATTTACACACTCTTCTAATAGACATCGAATGAAACAGATGTAGAATAGATACTTCAAGAGGTGTTGTTTGATAAATTGAAAAATTAAGTAGCAATATTAGATAAGGCAGTAATAAAGTGGGAAATGAAATGAACAGGTAGGAGGATGGACCCAAGAGTATGAAGGACTGAGGTTTGTATCAGTGAGGGGAGCTGGACATGAAGTCCCTTTGCATAGACCCAAACAAGCTCTCACCCTCTTCAAAGCTTTCTTATCAGGAACCTCCATGCCTGCCTCTGCCTCTGCCCCTGCCCATGCCCATGCTTCTCAGCTACTCATCTCCGACTCCTGAACTTTTGGGTTGATTTCATTTTATGCATTCTCAATGTAATATCTACTTGTGGGGATTCTAATGTTCCTCCTTCCCCAAAACATTCATCAAATTTTTCAATATAGAACAATCATCAAAACCGTTTCCATTGAAATCTGAACTTTCCTGAAATTGTTATAAATGGTCTGTGCATTCTTGTCCATTTTAGAGTATGTTGGAAAGAGCATATCTTTATATTTAGATAGAATATAAGTGCTTTTTTTTAATTAAAAAAATCCAAATGACACAGTTTACAGGAGCACTTCAAATTTCTCCCTTTCTGCAAAGAAAGTAGGTCAATTGTGGCGCATCCCTTGGTTTGCCCAAACTATAGGTTAAATCAGTTAATGGGATGGGAACCTTTTCATTTTACTTGTCGTCAAAATCCATATGAATCAAAAAGTTTGTATTATTTTTTATATTTATCGAACGAATATGAGGTTAAAGCATAAGAGAATTAACTCATGACAACAAGGAATCAAAGAAACTCAAATGAAGAATAAGAAAACGATGTGGACAGAAAATATCAAGAAAATGGTTTTCTTCTACGAAAGACTTTTTTCGATAGCTGTGACTTCAGCTATTTGTAGAGCTCTTTGTACAACAGAATACCAATGATACCAACTTCCTTAAATGCATTCACACTTGAAGCAACACCACACGTGTTACGGGATTAAAATTTTAGTATGACAAATCGTGGCCTTAAGTAGTTTTTTGAGTTCAAATCCGTTTAAATAAGTTTTACTCTTGAAAAATGAGAATTCTCGCAAAATTCTCTAATGCATCGAAGCACAATGGAAGCAAACTCGGAAGGCTAAGGAACTTGTCACAGAAAATAATAGTACACCAAGTATTTGTGTAAATGCTCTCAATAATAATCTTTTACTCAAGAATGGAATACAAGGGATGATATACAAATGAGGGGAAGGCCATATATAGTTGAGCTCCCCTAGAACCAATGGTACAACTTGAATTACATCAACGACTGAGATCTACAAGATGAGAGTCTTAAGGAATTTAAATTCTATACATCTCTAACCGTTAGGATTTACAGTAACTACCCTGGTAACTCTAGTTTTACTGGAGTATTTCATTAGGCCACTAAGGCTTCAAGTAAATAGGTTTCTCTATAGGTTCCATGAATCAGACCAGTTCAAGTGGGTCAAATGAACCCCATTTGATCAGTTGACCTCCATGGGACACTTTGTGTGCACTCGTCACGGGCTTTGATTTGCAGCCTATGACATTCTCCCCCACCCATTCTCTTAACACCCTCATCACATCCTCAGAATGAGACTGATTTGACTCATCTCGAAATTATCTCAATGCCTCAGTTGATTCCCAACTAGTTGTTGGAAAAAGTCCAATTTAAAAATGGTTTAAGGTCACAATGGAAAATTAAAAATTTGAAAACCAAACCGGTTTGTAATATTTATAGTAATAAACTTTTCTAGAAAAGCAATTGTGCTTCGTGCAAGACGGATCCTTGACGTTCCTGACTTTCACCCGAACGACCTTCTCCTCTATTCTCGTACTACGAATCACTTCGAGTATGTGCTTGAACAATCATGAATCAAACACAGAACCGTAAACAATTTTCAAACACAGAACCGTAAACAATTTTCTTACTTTCAGTAGGAAAGTAAATCTCTCTTATAAAAAACGATAGAATTATTATTCTCGAAAAATAGAATTTATACCTAGAAATAAATTTGGATTTTTTTTGGGCAGAATAACAATATCTCAAATTTGTGCATAACTTTTTCTTATTTAGCGCTACCAGTGTCATCTATTTATAGGAAAAGATAGAGAATCCCTAGTTTAATTAGTATAACACAAATAATACTTATTTAATAGAAATAACAATCCCGTAGTTGAGGGATTTTGGGCCTCTTCTATATTGGGTCCAATTATATGTGCTTCTTAGACTTTTAATTTAGCACTTTATAATTTAATCCAACCCAATACATATTTTTCTATTTCCAAAAATAAATATTATTTATTAAATTAATTTAAATAAATTAATTTTCCAATTAAATAAATTTCTCAACTCAATTCTAATTTCGTTAAAGTCATGGCAACTTAACCGTAAAAGAATCTATGATAAAATATATTTAATTTCTACATCCAATGGATTCTCAATGACCAATTAATTTAATTTAATTTTGAATTTCAATTATTTACTTAAATAATAATTCAAATAACTTAAATTCTCAAGCCATTTCCTTACTTCGTGAGAAACCATATTTATTTCAGAATGTAACTCTTTTCTCTAACATTATTATTTATATCCATTTTTGTTCATTTGATTCAACATGCAATTCATTTCTGGTTTCAACGAGTTAGCGGAGGGATCGATTGGACATATGTAATTGAGGCTCAACTGATCTATAAATAAGTTTCAACTTTTCGCATATTAATTATAAACTCATTTAGTCACGAAGTCATTCCACTATAGTATTGTAATTGAGCTCTCCTTAATTACATACCATTAGAAAAGCTACTCGATCAGTGCTCATCCAATGACCTTGTCATAAGTGTGCTACCCTTATAAGATATCCTTAATCTCTTTGGGATAAATCCGTCCTCCTATGATCCTATTCTGTCTCATGGTAACCATTACATCTTCTTTCATGAAAAGTCAATTACTATCAAATAGTAATTAAGTCATTCATTACAAAGACAAACGACTCGTGTCCACATTTACTTTTCATCTATCATGTAATGCCAATGAGAAGATATAATTTAATCATTTCTTGGACGATGAATTCCACTATTGTGAATGATGCTATTGTTGGAAAATGTGCCCGTATTATAGTAAACATGTAATTGTTTTCTATGAGTTTGAACAATTTTAACACCCCAAAACCTGGCCTAGAAGTTTTGATCAGATTCTGGAGGTACCGAGATGGCTCCAAAACAAAATGTCATTCAGTTATCCTAAAACTAGTTAAAATACGTATGTAGCTACTTTAAACCCAAAAAAATAGATTTGGTAATTGTAATGTTGAGGTAATAAGACGTAATAGTACAAGAACAATTAAGTTACCTTAAACCAAAAATCCCATACCCCAGTTTACTTGAAGCTATTTACAAAATGAACTGAATTAAAACAAGTACTATAGAAACTTATTTGATTTCAAACCAAAACATAACATGCTGAGATTCTCCGATACACCAAGTTCGAGGCTTAATTGCACGGTTTACCTAAAAAGAGGGAATAGAGAGAGTGAGCTACAAAAGCTCAGTGTGATTCCAGAACAAATGCAAATAAGTAGCGATAACGAATAAGCAAACACATAGAAATCTCAACAGTTCAATATATATACACATTGTATTATTCGAATCAGTACTAGTCGGATTAGTACACAACTGTTATTATCAAATGTATTCACAATACACAATCAGACGCAAAATAAATGCAATTAAATTCTACCTATCCTACTACAACACACCATCTCTATCCCCCCATTCACACCAAAAAGGGTGTACTAGACCCTTTCCAACCTCTACACACCAATATTTGGGTTATGGTGGACCCATCCAACTGAACACACCCCAGTGTGGTCAAATGCCACTTTTATTATTGCGGTTAAACCACTAAAACATAGTAATGCATTGAAACTTCCAATTCAAACTTCCTTCACTTCATGTCCTGATCCTAATCATAAATGAAAATGCAGATAATAGCTTCAATACAGATACTCAATTATTGATTGCAATTATTTTCAGATAACAGATTCAATACAGAGATACAGAATCAGACGTATCCATTCCAAATAATAGAATCAATACAGATATACAAAATTAAACATACTTGTATTTGGATTTAAAATAAAAGAATGAAAACATAAACAATTTCTAATTTTCTCATCCAGAACTTTACATACTTCAAATTCAGTAACACAACAACTTGCACTTATCAGAACAATAACTGAAATTATATAAATACATATACTTACTCACATACGAGGGGTAACGCGCCCCTAAATTAACCTTTTACTAATAGGATTAGTGTCCTAACTACTTTTACAAAGGCTTAAACGAGTTAGAAATCACTTGAGGACCAAAACGGAACAATTTGAGAAAAAGTGCACAAACTGCAAAATAGGGCACACGCCTGTGTGACTGCGGGACACGCCCTCGTGAGCAGGTTGTGTAACTCACTGTCAATTTTCTTAACAGGGGTTAGACGGTCATGTGGTTAGCCTATGTGACCCACCCCAGACTGTGTAACACCAAAATCTCCTAATTTCCAAGCAACAAACGGCCATGTGGACTGCCCGTGTGCGGCACACACCCGTGTGGTTCGCAAACTGCCCCAAAACTATTGCAAAACCTCAAAAATTCATCCACAAAATCATCCCCAATTTGAATAGTTCAAGAATACACACCTAATAACGCGATTCCAACACCAAAGATCGCTCGATTCCTCTACGCTACAAATCTGAAAACTCAGTTACAAAACCCACAACACTCATAAGAAAAATTGATCAAGACAAAATAACATCACTGAGACAAAAATCAATCAATACCTCAGTACAACACGCTTACGTTTTCCCTACTTGAACTCAATTTGAACAAAAATGCAGAAGAGTGGATGAACCCTCAATTAACCGAAAATGGAAAATGGTGTTCAGAAAATGAAAGAATCGAAGAAAAATAATGGTGCAAAAAGGGAACACAATTGTCAAAACAAAGAGTGTCAATCCAAAGTTTAGGAAGAAACAAAAGGAAACTAACTTGAATAGAGGGGGAAGAAACATGACATTATTTGGAAAATCCTTTTTAAAATAAATTTAGAAACAAATAAAAATAAAATAAAGAGGGATAAAACCTAAGATAACTTTATTATCCCAAATAAGTTTTGCATTGCCTACGCAAATATTCGAACACAAGACCAAAGGGAATACAGAAGCTTAACCATTGAACCACTAGGTTCATTCTTGTCTCTAAAACACAAAGAAAAACTTAAAAGTTTATCCAAAAACACTAACTCATCCCAAAAACCTTAATTCTTCTAACCTCAATTTCGGGGTGTTACAAAAATGAATAAATAAATAAAGTTAATTTCACATTTCACTATTATGTCTTTTGTGTTTCAGTCTTTCATGTTTTGCATACATAGCAAAATTATGACAAGAAAATATTAACTCATTGATTGTCTAAGTTCAAACTGATGGTAAGTGGCACTATAAGAACGTTTATATTGCGAGAAAGACAACTTAATTCAGAAGATAATCTAAACAAGTCTATAATCTCGTAAAAGAATCAAAGTGAACATTTGATTCAAATGCTTAGAAGGATTATTATATCGCCTACGATTCCAATTGGGGAGATGACTAGTCTTAACTATTGGAGTAGTTGACTCCATGGGTAGAGACATAGATGTATTCATTGGAAGAATAATACATTGGAATACACCCAAGATGAATTAATTCTGAATCAGTTTGTGAATTAATTCACTTGTGATGTTTGTGGTGTGATTTAACTAAATCCTGAGTTAGTAATTAACTATGTGTATGCAACTTATGTGCTTTGATATAAGTGGAGGCTTATGTTCTAAAGATGATCGAGCCGATAGTCAGTATGTTGGGTACATGACTTGTGTATGATATGACTTTACTAGAAACAATGGAATTTATAACTTAATTAAAGTGTTAATGATATCTTCTCAGTGGCATTGTGTGGATTAATAAATATGGAATATGGCCACGAGTTGCTTGTTATCGAACAAATAATTTATCACAGTTGTTTGTTGACAGTGATCATATTAATCATTAAGAAGACACAATGGTGATAATAAGATAAAATAGGATTGTATTGAGTGAGCAAATTTAACCCAAAGGAATCAATGATATCAAATGTGGGTAACGCACACATGATGAGGTCATTGGGCAAAACAGTTGGATGAATTACTTTCGTAAAAAAGTATATAGAATAAGGAGTTTTCAATCATGGTATATCTTGTGGACTAACTCCATGATTAATTAATTTACGAATTATTAGAATGATATTTCAGGACTAATTACAATTAATCGAGTCTAATTGTATATGTTCGATTGGTCTCTTTACTAACTCAACAAAAGCTCAATCAGACTGCATTTGAATCAAGAGAAAATTCTATGACTTTGGAAATAATTTAATTGAGTCGATTTATTTGATGTGAAATTAAATTAGGTAGTCATGAGAATTGTTCAACTAGAAAATTTGATTAAAGAATTTTCTTGAAAAATAAAATTTGAAAATCTTAGTGATTTTTGGGAAAATTAATTTTGATCAAGTAAAATTAAATTAATCAAATTAATTAAAATAAATATGATATTTTTGGAAATTAATTTTTAAGTCTGGTGATTGACTCGATGAGTAATTGAACTTGAAAATTGGACTTAAGATCCAAAATTGGACCCGAGAACCCAAAACCAAGATCGAGACCCAAAAATTGGTCAAATCGGGCCTGGTTTGTTAAATCGGGTTGACAGTGCAACCAGTGGCTGGACTGGACTAGATCGGTCGGGATGTCACTAGGATCGAATCGAATTGGCAATAGTCGAACCGGCTCGGGGTGTTGTGAGGGTGTCGCACTTGCAATGGTACCACTGGACAAGATGGTGTCGATGATGGTGATGACGGCATTCCGATGGCCGACGAGTGGTCTTTTGGCGGTTGAGTAGTGGAAGAATTACACTCCTATTGAGACTCTACTGAATAATTTGATTTCAGATTAATTATTCCAAAAATAATATTATTTTAATAGTTTTAATATTAAATTAAATTTAATATTTATCTTGTAAATAAGTATTCTATTAATTTAATAGATTTAATATAAAATTTAATCTAATATTTATCTTGATAAATATTATATTAATTTAATATTAAAGTGATTAAGTTTAATTATAGTTGAACTCTCTAAACTCTCCCTATATAGAGAAAGCCTTGGGCCATTATTTCTCACATTGTAACACCCCAAAACCAGGCCTAGACGTTATGACCGGATCTAGCATGTCACATAGAAGGGTTGTTTGAAAAGTTGCGCGTTCATTAAAAAGTTCGCATTCTTTTTGAAACTTCAAGCTTTATTGTTTGTGAAAAACCAGATTCGCTTTTATGGTTTTCTTGTAAAAACGTTGTTATCATTATCATCTCCGAAATTTTGTTTATAGCAGGAATTAGGTTCAGTGAATTGTAAAGATGTGATATTTTGCAAACAGTTATTGTTGTTTTAAGAAAACTCAATATTCAAACATCTAACAAATTAAAAGCGACCGAATTGAAACTTTTAAAGGAAAATTAAAAACCAATGGCCTTATTACATAAAATTAAACCCAAATAAAAATAAAACTCAAAATAAGGTAAAACGAAAATTTACTAAGGTTACGATGTATGGCCACCACAGAGTCCTCCTCATCTCCAAATCCTCAATGCTGTGGATCACCTGCAAGATTAAAGCAGAGGGGTGAGTTACAAGAACTCAGTGTGTAATCCCTAACGGTCCTCACAGGCGTGAGCCCATCTGAGAAACTGGCAAGGTGAAGCCTATCTGAAATAGACTGGGCCTTAGCCCTATTAGCATGGTAAAGCAGATAATGTATGCAGCCCAACCTAATAATCCATCCGCTACACACCACATTGCATTACCTAGCACACTGTGGGATTTCTAAATCGACCCGTCCATCCGCTACACACCTCGATGGCGGTCAAGCCGCTCATCACGAATTTGTATGAAGCCACCAGAATAACAAAATATACGTGGCATGGCCACTATACAGATTGTGGTAGAGCCACCAGATTACACTTTCTCCGATCATCAATAATCCAATCCCATGCAGAATGTCATGTATGCAAGCATATATCAATAATGATGTATGAAATAAATTACCGTCATAACCAGATAAACAGAATACACACAACATGCTAATCAACCCATAAGGGTATTTTGGTATTTTACCCTCTAGGGATATTTTGGTAATTTTCTCATCTAACAACCTTTTTGAAGGCCTACTGTCGCCTCGAGTGACACAGGACCCTTTTTAGGTCACTACAGAATTATTGGGCCTAAAATCCATCTTAGGCCCAGTTGGGCCCACACGCTCGTGTGGCCCATTTCGCATGATTTCGACCTCAAATTTGCATATTTCACATTCAGACTTATCATTTGCTAGCTCTTCAACAGTTTTGCCCAAGGGGGCCGGATAGCCTGTTGGGCCACTTGGCCCGTTTCGGCTCGATTAGGCCCGTTATAGCCTTAGTATCGCGAGAGTGTTCGTGGCACTCTCAACGACTTAACGTCACGACTCGTATCTCGATTTACCACTTCGAGCACCCGCATGCTCGAGTGGTCCCAGTTACCGACTTTTCGGCTTTTCGCTGTATCACAGAACATCACAAACAACCATCGAAATGGGTGTGAGATTACACACCTGTTTGCGATTAGCGGTACTCGGTACTTTTTCCACACACTTAAGATCAACGCTGACTAACGGTTATTCTTAATACAATATCTTCCAAACATTGGGATTGATAAACACTCTACACCACTTACCCCAAAAACTCGAGACTTCCACTGCAAGGGAGGATTGTATAAACGCTCATTTGGTTTACACTCGTTGAGTCCCTTGCAACGTTGAAACCAAGAAGAAGTGTTAGCCGTTAGAACTCACATCCAGCTTAAAAACATGGGAGCCCTCCAGCTTGAATAAGAATCAACCACAGAGTATAATTTTACCACCAATATTCGGCCTTAAACCCACTTACCAATCAACTTCTAAAATCCAAGGCTAAGAGAATGATAAGTGGTAGAAAAAGATGACTTGATTCAACCCTTACCAAAAAAGAACAAAAGGAGTTTAAAATAAAAACGAGTGGTTAAGTTCGGCTTAGCCAAGAGGTGAGAGTTTCAGCTTAGCCAAGTCAAGAGAAGAAAGAACAAAAAACATGAAAGAAGGAGAAAGAACCATTACCTTAATATCAAGGATGAGCCGAATAGAATGACAAGATTTGGCACTAGCAGCAAGACAAACGAACTCTAGGTTCGGCTATGGAGGCTACATCGAAATGAAAACCAATCAAAGAACAAAAATCGAAAGGGTAGGTGAAGGAGATTCGGCTATAGGAAGAAGTTAGAGGAAGAAGTCGGCCAATATTGTTGAGGCAATCTACGAGTAACAAAAGTACTTTGAAGTGAAAAAGAGAAGAAAGAATAAGTGAGTGTTGGTATAGTTTAGGGAAAGAAGAGAAGTGTAGGAGAAGCAGAAGGAATGGAAGTATAGAAAATTGTAAATGACCGAGAAGCAAAGAAACCCAAAATGATGAAGAGCTCACAAAAATGCAACACTCACAAGAACACCAAAAAGGATTCGGCACCCTCCAAAAACTAAGACAACTTTCGATTTCCACACCTACACCAAAAGACCAAAGATGTTCTCTTAGAACCCTATTCGGCTGAATTTCTCCCTCTCACAATCCCACTCACGGCCAACTCTCCCACTCCCTCACATCCCATGATTCTCTCCTCACCTTGCTCCACCAATCACTCCCCACCTCTCATTCAAAACGTTTGACCACTTCAAACCTTCACCAAGTAGAGTTCCACTCCAACTCCACCTCTTCTCCTCCTTAAGCACAAAATAAAACTACCATATGTTACAAGTGGGATTCGAACCCCATCCCACCTAGCTTCCACATTGACGCGACAACTACCACACCGCACACCTCACTTGTGTTAGCAAAACACCAACCAATTACCTTAAGCCTTACTTCCAACAGTCCTCCCTCCTAAAGTGCCCCCAAAACCAAAATTTCACTAGGGCTTGGGCTCGAACCCGAGCCTCCCCAGGATCCTCAAACACACCCAAACAACCCGCAGAGCAACCATAGCATGCGTTTACACAAATATCACAGACCCCTAAATTTAGGATGTTACACACATACTTGAATTTAAGAGAAAGTTATAGAGAGAAAATTCTCTGAAGAAATTATTTCAGAAGATTACTAGAGATATTTTTCATATTTACAACTTGACCCAAAAGTTTAGAGAAATTATAAAATTGCCCTACTGGTAATTTATGTGAAAATTTTTCTAATTCAAAGTGAGCCCACACTTAGCAGAGGTGAGTCTGAGGATAAAAAAGAAGACTACTTAATCGAAGCATTCATCCTAGACGAACGAAAATGTACAATTTTGATTAAGTGTTATTACTTTAGATATCACAATCAAGTTCTTGTTTTTGGAAAAAAATTTAACTTTGGTTTTTTTAAACTTATTTTTCGTTGTGTTTTCTAAACTCAATTTACCAACAGCTACATACTGCAAAATTCGTATACCCAAAGCACCAACTTTCAATTCCTTATATATTTGAACTCAGGCATTTACTTACATCAAAGTATGCGAGTCACACATACATAGTCCATTATCTACTCAAGATTAAGGTATGTCACACTATGAACGGCACAAGTGAATAAATCCATAAACAGATTCAAGATCTATTCTACTTGGGTCATGTTCGATGTACTGTTAATCCAGTCAGTAATATGTATGTCTCTATCTTTTGGGAGTCATCCACTCTAATGTTCAAGATGAAGCATCTCTCCAATTGGACTTGATAGATGACAAATTAGTCTTTCAATCAGTTTGCCCATTTTTAATTTGACTAAAGACATATTTAAGTTCATCTACTAATAAAAGTTGTATTTCCATATTATGATCCAACTATGTAATTCCATTTAGTATTTGTTAAACATTAGATAACCAGTGAGCTAATATTTTCTTCTATTTTACTTTGCATTCAAAAACCACTGAAAACAATATACAAAGGGTATTAATATAATTCACGAATAGTTTTATTAAACCAATCTATTCGAAAGAAAAACAAGTATACAAACCAATATACTACACTTAGGGCACTTGATCCAACACTAGTCACTTTGTCGAGTAGTTCTGTCCCTTGGAATATTTGCCTTGAATTATGTTTCCTTTGTCGCCTAACTCAAATTATATTTCTTTCTTGTACATCTCAGTTGTAAGAGCCCACCACTCTTACTTGCACCCATTGTGACTTACCTCAAGTGGGATCCCTTTAATTCACACAAATAGGCCTCAGTATCCCCACATTGAACGCTGAGTTAACCTTGAGTATTCTCACCAACTCTACTTTATAAACTTCTTGGCTTACTAGATTCAAAACTCTGAAAGGGCCTTTGTGTCTTTGCCAAGCCAACTGTAAGTCATAATGTAAAACACCAGGTAAGTGTTTAAGATGTACCTCACTCGTAGCATTTACCCGATTCAATTGCCTAGTTTGCATCACCACTTTTTCCCCAAAGTCTGATACACAACCCACTTCTCTCATAGGTGGTAACCTCACTGATAACTCAACAGACTTCACATCGATTTGTCACGCCTCTAGGATTTTCAAGGGGGTCTTCGTAGCACTCTGATATACCAATTCAGTATTCCCACCATACGAAACATCCTTGGCTAGCTGGATTACAGACAAGGCCTTAGTTCCACCCATTATCTGTAACAACCTATTTTCAGTGAAATCAAAATAGTGGTTTTAGGACCACAAATCTGAGCTAGAAAGAAAATTAATTCTAATATTATTGCATGGTCTGTATCATGATTGGGATGTTATATAAAAGCTCTGATAAGAAAATTTTACCGATTATGTGCTTAATTACGAAAGGGACCAAATCGCATAAAATGAAAAAGTTGAATTCTGGTAGCTATAAGGATCGAATAGCTATGAAATTCAAAAAATGAAGTCCTTATATGGTAATTAGACCATAAAGAAAATTTAGTAGATATTTTTGGTGAATCATCCATGGAAAAATTAGAAAAGGTTAAGGCCTAAATTAGAAACAAAATAATTAAAAGATGATAAATAATTAAATAGAAAATATCATCATATTATTATTATCTTCATCCCCAAATTCCATGGAAACCCTAGGAGAGAGGGAGAAAACTAATCAAGCTTAATTAGGTATGAATTCTTGTCCCATTTTTAGTAATTTTTATATTTTTGAGATTGGTATAGTTTAATCTATCTATTTTGGGGATTAATTTGAAAAGATATCAAAGTATAAAACTTTTTTCCTTGGATGGATATGCTGGAATTTTGAAATTTATGGTAGAAAATGAAAGGTTGTTGATAGATAAATAACTTTTACAAAGTAAAGTTTGATAGAAACATGATTTAGGGATTAAATTGAAAAGTTGTAAAATTCATGGAATAATTTTGAATTTTGTGAAATATATGTGCTGTAAATGCTATATGAAAATTTCAGTTAGGCTTGGAATAGGGATTAAATTGCATGAATTTCATTTTTCAAGCCTAGGGACGAAATTGGAATTTATGAAAAGTTTAGGGGCAAAATGGTAATTTTGGCTAGGATGTAAATTGAATCCAATTGAATATGAAATGTGATAAATTGATTATTAAATTCATTTATATAAATCCAGAAAGACCAAATACGGAATTGGATTGAGGGAAACAAAAAGTTTCAGATTAGTAGATTTATATTCACGAACAAGTGTCGAGGTAAGTTCGTGTAATTTAATTATGCATGTTAATAAGTTCCAATTGAATGTTGTATTGGTTTGAGTGTGGTATATGTTTATGAGATTTATATGAATGTTATAAATACATGAAATGATTACATGATTGGAAATATTACTAAAATGTTAAGCTCCATTTGAATAATAAAAATTGATGGATACGTATGATTTCTCATATGTGATTGTGATTCTGCATATGTTGCAGACAAGATTTAGCTTGGACGAGTAATCTTGATATAGCCCTATCGAGCATTTCGATATATAGTTCTTGTGAGCATTCTGATCGATAGTGATTTAGCATGTATTGCGCACTACCATAGCTCCTTGTGAGCGTCTTGTTACCTATTTCGATCGGTTGTGATCCAGCATATAATGCAGACACAAATGCAGCTCTACTTGAGTGTCCTGATATAAACTCTTAAGAGTTTCCTAACAAGGCTCGCTTGAACTCTCTGTTACCTTATCCGGTGCTCTCTGATATTATCTCTTCAGAGATATTTGATAAGCTCTATGAGCTTCCTGAGTAAAACTCTTATGAGTTTCCTGTTTAGCCCGGATAACTGTCGTATTACATGGTTACATGGCTCATTTGAGTATCTTGATATGTGGCTCAAAAGTATGCTTCCAGATTATGTGCCCTGTTGGGTACCCCTAACGTGAATTAATAGATTATTGAATTGTATACCTTGCGTGTACTACCTGAGTATCCATCGATATTTTAATAATTTAATGAATACAACTCGTGACATGAGAAATTATGATATTAAAAGAATTATTCCGAGTACTTCTTAATTACTTGAAAAAGTGTTGCATGATGAGCTCATCATTGTTTATTTGATGAATATGTAAATTATGTGACTAACTTGCTTGATTGAGTGTATGTGTTTAGGCAATTTGTCAAATTGATGGAACGCATGTTATTGTATGCTAAATATTAATGAATGTGATTGGTAAGCCTGTTATACGTACTTACTAAGCATTAAATGCTTACTAGGTTTTATTTTCTTTGTTTTATAGTGCTCGAAAGCTTGCGAAAGTTGGAGATCGGTTAGAGCAACATCACACTATCCACTAACTTGTTTTGGTATAAATAGTAAACTTGTTTTGGTATAATGGCATGTATAGGTTAACTTGGTCAATTGATGGCTTGTAAATAGATGTTTGTAATCTAGCCATTGGAATGGCTAGTGATGGTTATGTTTTGATATATATATATATCTATTAAGGTTATCTCAAGGTAATAAAATAAGTATTTATTATGGTTTGTTTAAGTATGTCTACAAAAGGTAAGATTATAAACAAGAATGCATGTAATGATATACCATGTTAGATGTTAGAATTGACTTGATTTTTAATGCTTGAATTGGTTGGAATATACTTGTAAGTTTTTGGTGTAGGTTGATGTCAAGTTTGGGTGAGAAATAAAGCTAAGAAATGACTTTATTTTATCCACGCGGGTGGACATACTGGCGTGTGTCTTGACCGTGTGTGACACACAGCCTGGCATATGAGCATGTGATCTAGCTTTGTGTTCCCTGTATTTTAAAAATTGAGAAACAGAATGCTCAGAATTTGACACATGAGCAGAGACACGAGTGTGTGTCTCAGCCGTGTACGGCCTAGACACGGGCATGTGTCCTAGCCGTGTGAACCCTACACCTAATTTTTGAAAATTAAATTAACCACACGGCCTAGCACACAGGCGTGTCACCAGCCGTGTGAGCTAATTCAGAGAGTTACATGGGGTCGGACATGGCCTGAGACACGGGCGTGTGACCTCTATATATGAGAAAAATTTTGAAATTTTGTGAAAAATACTTTGAGTTCCCAATTTAGTCCCGACTTGTTTCAAATGCTTATACTAGGCCTCAAGGGTTCATTTAAGGGACGATATGATTAGTTTCAATTATGAATAATATATGACATGAATTATGTGTAATTGTTCTATTACACTTTGTCAACCAGAACACAGTTGCCTAAGGGGTTCGATACTCTAATTACAATTTCAGTAGAATCTACAGGCATAGTCTTACTAGATACTAAGTTCACAAACACATATGAATGGTTTGATCCTGGGTCTATCAATGCAATCACATCAATATCATAAAGAGTGAAAGTACCAGTAATGACGTTGGGAGATGACGTTTCTTTGCGAGCACGAATAGCATAGGCTTTGGCAGGTGCTCTCACCTCGGATTTCACAACTGTATCCGTTGTTCCTCTCTGACTACTACTTACAATTCCTATGTTTCTGGGTGGTCTATCCCTAGCTGCCATGTTACTTGGCCTCGCACTCTGAGCATTATCTTTTTCAGTCAACTCTGGGCAATCTCGAATGAAGTGATCTCGTGATCCACATTTATAACAAACTCTATTATTATACTTGCCCTAGCATTCACCAATATGACGTCTCTCACACTGTCTATACTCAGGCTTATTGTTTCTAACACTGCCAACACTTGATTCCATTGGAATTTGAGCTTTAGGACTCGTATATTGTTTCACACGATCTCTACTTGAATGTCCAATCGGAGCATTTGAGTGGTTGGTTGCATCCTTAAATCTCTTTGACGAAGAGTGATACGGCTTACTCATTGACCTTTTTCTCTCGTCTCTAGCTTCTGAGTCTACTTTCTTCTTTTCTTTACTAAGCTCCTCGGCTTTACAAGCTCTTTCAACCAATACCACAAATTCAGTCAAGTCAAGAATTTCGACCAGAAGTTTAATATCTTTATTCAACCCTTCAATGAATCATTTACACATAGTAGTTTCTATCGAAACACATTCTCGTGCATACTGACTCAATCTCACAAATTCTCTCTCGTATTCCTTAACAGACATATGGCCCTATTCAGCTCAAGGAGCTCTTTGTGTTTCTGATCTATAAATCGTTGACTGATATATTTCTTTTGGAATTTAGTTTGGAAGAAAGCCCAAGTGATTCGTTCTCTTGGAACCATAGATATCAATGTTTTCATCTCTCAATAGTGAAACAACACACTTAAGACATTCATCAGGAGTACATGATAATTCATCAAACACTCTAATGGTATTCTCAAGCCAGAATTCAGCTTGCTCGGCATCATCATCAACCGTGGCCCTAAACTCTTCAGTTCCATACTTACAAATCTTATCAACTGGAATGTTACTCAATCGAATTGGGTTTATAACTTGTGTCGCTACGGGAACTTGCGGGGGTAGAGGTTGTTGAGTAGCCGGATTCGTTCGAACTAACTTTGTGAACCACTCATTCATCATTTGGAAAAATGCTTGCTTAGCCTCTCCCTTGTGGCTACTTGTAATAGGTCTAGAATTAGACGGGGTTGTCCCTTGAGCGGGAGCAGGCGCATTACTCTCAACATCATCAGCTACAGCTCGATCGGGATCCATTTGCTATACGAAAACACATTTTTAACTGTCAGGAATCATCACACTATTACAGATATATATGGCATATATAGCTGGGCCCTCACACGCTACGTTAGTCCTAGAATCGACTAAATTGTAGCTCTGATACCAATAATATGCAACACCTCTAACCCATATTCATCGCTGAACTAGGGTTACGAGGCATTACCGGTCGAATCATAACATTTTAAAAATCATTTCTCACACATCAGCATATTGTAGTTAATCAATAACACAAAGTCCCTTTAGAAGATCTACGAGACCTTAAACATGCCTTAAAGAAGGTTCGGGACTATACTGATCTCATATGGAAACTTTTTGGAACATAAAATTTTTTTCTTTTAAAACAGGGCACACGCCCGTGTGGTAGGCTGTGTGCCTCACACGACCATGCCTTAGACCATGTCTTACCTCATGTGCAACACTGACTTGGATCACACGGCCTGTCACACGCTCGATTGTATGGCCTGTGTGCAACACTGACTTAAATCACACGGTCTGTCACACGCCCGTGTGTATGGCCCGTGTACAAGTCTGACTTGCCTCAAATTGGGACATTGAAGGACACGATTGAGACACACGCCTGTGTGCTCAACTGTGTGGGCAATTATAGGCCATTTACAAAGCCAACTTGCCACCCGTTTTGGATCACTCCTACAAGCATCAATTCCAACATCAAATAACATAAAATTTTATTTATCATCTCAACTACCAAATCAAGTATGAAACATACCATTTCTATTTCACTAAAACATACCATAATGGCCATTCACACAAGAACATATATACACATCACATACACCATTTTCACATATCAAAACATATACCAAAAATCAATCCAAAGTCTCATCCATTATCAAGCCATATCACATGGAAAGATTTATACATCTCAAAACATTCCACAACCTCACTAACCTATACATGCCATATATAGTAGATACAACTTTCAAAAGGTACCCAAAATAGATGTCAGATAGTGTGATTGAGTCACTGACGATCTCTGGATCTGAGCTAGCTTTAATGACACTGTAAAATAGAAAAGACTTCACACAGTAAGCTTTAGAGCTTAGTAAGTTCGTAATAAAACATAGTTAACTCAATAATTCGTATGCAATATGCCAAATTAACTAGCATATAGTTCAAATCATATCACTACTCAATCTCATTCATACTATTTCTTACTTCCATATCATTCATTTAGGCTTATAAACAAGCATTCATAATGCTACTCATTCCAACTCTTTTCATTATTCATTCTCATAACCTTTCATCTCATTCGTACTTAATATCATCAACCACATAGGTTCCGCACATACCTGTACATCACATATTTATCTATCACGTTTACCACCACAACACTCGATACATTAATCCATTCGATCATCTTTAAACGTTTAATATACTCGCACACTTAGTGCCAATAAATTAGCCAAAGCTATAATAATATCACACACTTAGTGCCATCACATTAAACCAAAAAATGGTCTCGGTATCGCACACTTAGTGTCATTTTTGTAGCCATAGCTATCTCATTTTTTGCACACTTAGTGCCTCATATCCTCGAATCCACGTTTAATATAATCAAGATTCACAATCATTTTTCCATTCATTTCATTACATATAAACATTGTTTAAACAATATATATTATACACGAACTTACCTCGGATGTTGTAACAGTCTGAATTTGACCCTAATCGGAACAGTGATTTTGAAACCACGAATTCGAGTCCAAAAAATATTTAAATATTATTTTATATGTTATTTATATGTGAATTAGTATGTGTGAAAGTTTCAGTATAAAGATATAATTGTTTGTATGCTTAATTAAATACAATGACTTAATCGCGTAATATGTAAAAGTTACAAAATATAGTGAAAAGTGCTTAGTTGATAGTGTCTTTTTAATATGAAGTCCTTAAAGGAAAAATAGCCCATTTTTAATGTAGTGGATGGCTAATGTCACCAATACCCTTATTATATATGTTAAACATTATTTTAGGAAAATGTTAAAATAGTAAAATAAATATACCTTATAATATTGATAAAATAACAAAAAAAAATAAAGCCATTTGTTCATCCTTTCTTCACCGAATATCAAAGAAAAGAAAAAAATGAAAACCTAAGCTACATTCGGCACTTTGAAGCTTTGATTTAGGTATGTGTTTTGTTCGGTTTTTGATAATTTCTACGTTTTTGAGATCGTTGCTTAGAAATATTTAAGACCCGTGCTTTAATTTTTGAGTTTGATGAATATTTTGAGTTTGTTGATATTTGGTTGTTTATGTTTTTTAAGGATGAATTTTGAAATATATGTGTTAGATTGATATGTTTTGTTTTTGGATTTTTGATGAATTTGAGTATTTTGGGCTAAATTGCAAAAATAAATTTTTGAGGGACTAAAATGTGAAATAAATGAAATTGATGGACTTGTATGAGTACTATGGATATTCGGCCCTTAAGGTATTTGTTCAAATTGTGTGTATTTTGTGTTTTGTGCAAATAGGACTAAATTGTAAAAGTGTGTAACATTAGGGGTAAAATGGTAATTTACCCATGTATGTGTTTTAGGACTAAATTGAATTTGAATGAGCTTAATTCGAACATATTTAGATCAAGAACAAAAGAAAACAGACTTGGATCGGGGAAAAGTGAAAATAATCGAATAGTCAATTTTTGTCGTCCGACAATATCCGAGGTAAGTCTCTAAGAAAATAATCATCGTAAATTAATTACGTAACTTAGTATATGCTGAAAATTGGAATCATTGTAACTATATATGAATTAGCCAAATTTGGCTAAGTATAATATTTGGTTTGGTTAAGTTATTTGAGTGATATGTGCTATTTGAATGTTCGTTCAATGAATTCGAATTGAGTAAAAGATTTGATAAATGAAATGAGTCAGGTGAGACAACTTAAAGTATTACTACTCAGGCTTTGAGCCTAGCAAGCCTTGGGCTGGTGAACTCATCGGGCTTTATGCCTAGCAGGCTTATTGCTGGTGAATGATTATCAGACCTCGGGTCTAGTAGGCTTAGGGCCGGTGTGTGATTCAGGCTTATGCCTAGCAGGTTTTATACCGGTGATTTATAATACGAGCTTATGCTTATGAAATGATTGAGTTATGGTGGCAATTGAACAAGCTAAATCTTATTTAAATGAATTAGATCATTCAGCCATAAGGTATCTATTGATATAAGTATATGTTATATGTGATGCTTATTGAATAAGTAAGTTGATAGAAAATGTGTTTGAGTATTCGTCATTTTGGATATGTGGATGAAATTATATTGAGTTGATATTTTTACTTGAAAACATGAGAGTATTAAATGGATGTATGAGTATTTATACATATATAAGTTCAACCATGTGGTAATTTTATATATATGTATACATTAGGCTATGTGGAAATTTTATGTATATACTGATTATGTAAAATTATTTGTATAAATATATATACATTCGATTGTATGCAATTAAGTTGTACATGGTACTTATTAAATTGGTTGTATACGTAAACATATTTAATTTTATGGAATTGATAGGTGAGAACTAAATTACCTTGTAAGGAGGGTGGTATTGGCTATGATGACCCAAATTGTGCTATGTAATTATACTAAGGTTATAAAATGATTGGTTTATAATATTGAATGTTTGATTATGTAGTTATATTTGCTTAAGACATACTAAGCTAAGTTAGCTTACTCTTTGTGTTTGTCATTCTGTTTTATAGATTTTGGTCAAGCTACGAGCTCAAGGGATCGTCAACGAAGTCATCCACACTATCGACTTATTTTGGTACTTTTAAAGCTTGGGTTTTGAACTTAAGGCATGTATAGGCTAGTTAATTACATAGTTAATATTTTAATGATGTAAATATAAGCTATGCGAAAATGACTTGGTTTAAATGCTAATGATCTAATGTCTAAATGATCTTGTTCGTAATATGTATATGTTTTGCTTGAATTTCGAATCCAGTGTTGATATTAGTTCATGTTAAATGTGTGTATATATATATGTTTTGGCATGAAGTTTTAGTTTATGACTTATAATTACTACCCTTGGAAAGTCGACATTGGTGAATTTGCATATGTTTGGGTTATGGATTGATGATGGCTACTAATGAAGTGATTAATTGAAATGTGAATAAAGTAGAGATTAGTTATATTGTATATTGCATATTCGGTCAAAAGATGAAATTATAGGTTAAGTATTTGGAATTGGCATATTCGGTTATGGATACAATTGTGCATGTGTATTAAGATCATTATATGTGTTTCGGGCAATGAGAGGAATGTTTGGTATTTTGGTTCGGTTATGTTCTTACAAATGAATTGAGGTATACGTTGGTTTGGATGAGTTTATTTGGTCTATTTGAATTTGGTAGAACAAGGTATCATGCGACCACATATATGTATGTTTAAATGTTGTGATTGTTATCTAGTTTTAGGAAGTAATTATGAACATATGTATAATCGGTTAAGGTGGCTTTAATGACCAAATGAATAGTATCTTTTGTCATTTGTTGCAATTGTTTATTTGTGAATTTTGCTAAAGAGGACTAAGGTATGCATGATATTGTTTAAGTATGCTTTAAAAATTAAATTGTTCATAATGCGTTCGGTTATGACAATGTGAGTTGTAAATGTTGTGGTGACTTGTGCTATGTTCAGTAATGCCTTGCAACCCTAATTCGGCGATGGATATGAGTTAAGGGTGTTACATTTGATTGGTATCAGAGCTTACGGTTTAGTCGATTCTAGGACTACCGTAGCGCGTGTGAGTCTAGCTATATATGCCTTAAATTATAATGTAATAGTGTGATGACTTCTAACATCTGAATTGTGTTTTTATATAGTAAATGGATCCCGATAGAGCCGTAGTGATGATGTCAAGAGCGTAGCACCTAATTCCACGCACGGGATAGCGTCGATAGAATCTTGACCAATCTCGAGTAGCCATGAGGGGGAGGTTAAGCAAGCTTTTATCAAATGATGAACGATTGGTTTACTCAATATATATGGACTAATTCGGCTGTGCAACAACCTCTACTACGGGATGAATGCTTAAAATGTGCTATATCCTTAGTACGGGACACCGCATATCACTGGTGGAATACACTAGTATCGGTGGTCTTGAAAGAGAAGGTGACCTAGGAATTCTTCCAGACTGAGTTTTGTAAGAAATATATCAGTCAGAGATTCATCGATCAAAAACGTAAAAAATTTCTAGAATTGAAACAGGGTCGTATGACCGTGACTAAGTATGAACGAAAATTGGTGAGATTAAGCCGATATGCTCGTGAATATGTTTCAAATGAGGCTATCATGTGTAAAATATTCGAAGACAGTTTGAATGAATACATTAAGTTGCTGGTCAGCATACTTGAGATTAAAGAGTTTGTGGTACCTGTTGAACAAGCTTGTAAAGCTAAAGAGCTTGGAAAAGAGAAAAGAAAAGCTGAATTTGAAGCTAGAGACATCCGTAAAAGATCATCGAGTGAGACCTTTCATTCAGTATCAAAGAAGTTCAGAGATGAACCCAATCGACATAAAGCTACTTCAGACTTTTCTAGATGAGACCGAGACCGACTTCCTGTGGGTTCTCGAGCCACTTCGATTGCTAGTGTTGGTAATGTTCAACAGAACCAGGTTGAGTGCAAGCATTGTGGAAAATGGCATTCTGGGAGTTGTAGATTGCATGATAGGTCCTGTTTTAAATGTGGATTGATGGATCATTTTATTCGGGAGTGCCTGATGTTAATCGAGCAAAATACTATTTAGAATACGAGACCGAGCAATGTATCAGTACGTGGCAGACCACCCATGGCAGTCAGAGAGGAACAAAGGATACTGCGGTTCGATCAGAGGCTCATGCACCTGCTAGAGGATATGCTATACCCGCCCGGGAGGATGCTTCTTCCCTAGATGTTATTACCGATACTTTCACTCTTTATGATACTACTATTATTGCGTTGATCGATCCTGGTTCGACTCATTCTTATGTGTGTGAAACATTAGTATCCAGTAAGACTCTGCCTGTTGAGTCTACTAAGTTTGTGATTCGAGTATCAAACCCCTTAGGTCAGTGCGTTTTGGTTGACAAAGTGTGTAAAAGTTGCCCGTTGATGATTTGGGATTCATGTTTCCCAGCCGATTTGATGTTGTTGCCTTTTGATGAATTCGATATAATTCTGGGAAATGGACTGGTTGACTTTGCGCGATGCTATTATTAATTGCAAAAGAAAGACCATTGATTTGAGATGTCAGAACGGTGAAATTATTCAGATTGAATCTAATGTTCTGAATGGGTTACCAGCAGTAATATCTTCGATGTTAGCTCAGAAATATATGAGAAAAGGGTATTAAGCTTACTTTGCTTATGTGCTTGATAGTAAAGTGACTGAAAAGAAGATTGATTCTGTACCAGTCGTGTACGAGTATCCAGATGTGTTTCTTGAAGAATTATCGGGTTTGCCACCTTTTCGAGAGGTAGAGTTTGGTATTGAATTAGTACCGGGGATGACTCCAATTTTGATAGCTCCGTATCGGATGGCACCTACAGAATTAAAAGAGTTGAAAACACAGTTGCAAGAGTTAACAGATAGGGGCTTTGCATGACCGAGTTTCTCTCCTTGGGGTGCACCAGTTTTATTTGTGAAAAAGAAAGATGGGACTATGCGAATGTGCATTGATTACCGGCAGCTAAATAAGGTGACTATAAAGAATAAATACCCGTTGCCATGGATTGATGACTTGTTTGATCAGTTGAAAGGGGCTTCAGTATTTTCAAAGATAGATTTGAGATTGGGTTATTATCAGTTGCGAGTCAGAGATTTCGATGTGCCAAAGACTGCTTTTCGAATGAGGTACGGACACTATGAGTTTTTGGTTATGCCTTTCGGACTTACTAATGCACCTGCTATTTTTATGGATCTGATAAATCAGATTTTTGGTCAGTATTTGGATCGGTTTGTGGTAGTGTTTATAAATGATATTCTAATTTACTCCAGAGATGAAACCGAGCATGCCGAGCATCTGAGGCTTGTGCTACAAACTTTGTGAGATAAAAAATTGTATGCAAAGTTTAGTAAATGTGAGTTCTGTTTGAGTGAAGTCAGTTTTCTAGGCCACGTTGTTTCAGCATCAGGCATTCGGTTTGATTTGAATAAAATATCAGCTATACTTGATTGGAAACCACCGAAAAATGTTTCCAAAATTTAAAGTTTTCTAGGGCTTGCCAGTTACTACAGACGATTTGTGAAAGGTTTTTCTATGATAGCTACACTGTTGACAAAGCTATTACAGAAAGATTTTAAGTTCGAATGGTCGGAAAAGTGTCAGAAAAGTTTGATCAGTTGAAAGCTCTTTGACCGAAGCTCCAGTGTTAGTCTAGCCTGAATCGTGTAAAGAATTTGTTGTTTATAGTGATGCATCTTTGAATGGTTTGGGTTGAGTTTTGATGCAGGAAGGTAAAGTCGTAGCTTATACTTCGAGACAATTGAAGCCACATGAAAAAAATTACCTGACACATGATTTAGAGCTAGCAGCTATTGTGTTCGTGTTAAAGATTTGGCGTCATTATCTGTTCGGTAAGAAATGTCATGTTTATTCAGATCACAAGAGTTTGAAGTATTTGATGACACAGAGAGATTTGAACCTGAGACAACATAGATGGTTAGAGCTGTTGAAAGATTACGAGTTAGTGATTGACTATCATCCAAGAAAGGCTAATGTCGTTGGGAATGCTTTAAGTCAGAAGTCATTATTTGCTCTTCATGCATTGAACGAGCATGTGGTTATGTCTGATGATGGTTTGATAGTAGCCAAATTAAAAGCAAGACGTTGTTTATTCAACAAGTTAGTGATGCTCAGAAAGTTGATAAAGATTTGTTGGCAAAACGAGTTCAGTGTGAAAGTAATGTTGAGTCAGAGTTTCGAATTGATGAGAATGACTGCTTGAAGTTCAAAGGCCGAATATGTGTTGCGAGGAATTCGGATTTGATTCAGACAATATTGAATAAAGCTCATAGTAGCTGATTTTCTGTTCATCTGGGTAGCACGAAAATGTAAGCGATTTAAAATAGTTCTATTGGTGGCCTGGTATGAAACGAGACATATCTGAATTTGCCTCGAAGTGCTTAGTTTGTCAACAAATAAAGGCCGAACATTAGGTGCCTTCTAGGTTACTTTAGCCGATCATGATACTTGAATGGAAATGGGATAGAATCACTATGGATTTTGTATCCGGTTTGCCTATGACATTGAGCAAGAAAGATGCAATTTGGGTTATAGTGGATAGACCGACCAAATCAGCTCACTTTGTTCCAGTTCGTACGAATTATTCGCCCGATAAGCTTGCTGAGTTGTATGTATCTCAAATTGTAAGATTACATGGTGTGCCAATTTCTATTATATCAGACAGGGACCGAAAATTCATGTCGTGGTTTTGGAAGAAATTGCAAGATGCTTTAGGTACTAAACTACACTTTAGCACAGCTTTTCATCAACAGACAGATGGTCAATCCGAGTGAATCATTTAGATACTTGAGGATATGTCGAGATGTTGCGTCCTCGAGTTTAAAGGTACATGGGAATGTTACTTACCTTTGATTGAATTTGCTTATAATAATAGTTTTCAATCTAGTATCAAAATGGCACCCTACGAAGCTTTATACGGTCGTAAATGTCGTACACCATTGTACTGGACCGAGCTCAGTGAAAACAAGATACACTGGGTTGATATTAAAGAAACTAAACAGAAAGTGGTAGTAATCTGTGATAGTTTGAAAGCTGCATCAGGTCGTCAAAAGTCTTACGTAGAGTTGAAACGTAAAGAAATTGAGTTTTAGATTGGAGATCGAGTATTTTTGAAAGTTTCACCGTGGAAGAAAGTACTCAGATTCGGTCGTAAAGGCAAGTTGAGTCCGAGATTCATTGGACCGTATGAAATTACAGAGTGTATCGAGCCGGTTGCTTATAGATTGAAATTGTCACCTGGATTAGAAAAGATTCATAATATCTTTCATGTCTCGATGCTTCGAAGATATCGATCTGACCCTTCACATGCGATTTGCCCAACAGAAGTTGAGATTCAGTCTGATATGACATTTGAAGAGGAACCGATTTGTATTCTAGCTCGGGAGATAAAAGAATTGAGAAATAAGAAAATTCCGTTAGTTAAGGTACTGTGGAAAAAGCACGGAGTTGAAGAAGCAACTTGGGAGTCTGAGGATACAATGAAAGAGCGTTATCCGAACCTATTTATCGGTAAGATTTTCGGGGACAAAAATCCCTAAGGGGGGAGATTGTAACAGTCCGAATTTGACCCTAATTGGAATGGTGGTTTCGGGACCACGAATTCGAGTTCAAAAATATTTAAATATTATTTTTTGTGTTATTTATATGTGAATTAGTATGTGTGAAAGTTTCGTATAAAGATATAATTATTTGCATGCTTAATTAAATAAAAGGACTTAATCGCGTAATATGTAAAAGTTACAAACTATAGTGAAAAGTGCTTAGTTGATAGTGGCTTTTTAATATGAAGTCCTTAAAGGACAAATAGCCCATTTTTAATGGTAGTGGACAGGTAAGGTCACCAATACCCTTATTATATATGTTAAACATTATTTTAGGAAAAGGTTAAATAGTAAAATAAATATACCTTATAATATTGATAAAATGACAAAAAAATAAAGCCATTTGTTCATCCTTTCTTCACTGAATATCAAGAAAAGAAAAAAAGGAAAACCTAAGCTACATTCGGAACTTTGAAGCTTTGATTTAGGTATTGTTTTGTTCGGTTTTTGACAATTTCTACTTTTTTGAGATCGTTGCTTAGAAATATTTAAGACCCATGCTTTAATTTTTGAGTTTGATGAATATTTTGAGTTGAGCCATTGTTGATAGTTGGTTGTTTATGTTGTTTAAGGCTGAATTTTGAAATATATGTGTTAGATTAATATGTTTTGTTTTTGGATTTTTGATGAATTTGAGTATTTTGGGCTAAATTACAAAAATAAATTTTTGAGGGACTAAAATATGAAATAAATGAAATGGATGGACTTGTATGTTCAAATTGTGTGTATTTTGTGTTTTGTGCAAATAGGACTAAATTGTAAAAGTGTGTAACATTAGGGGTAAAATGGTAATTTTCCCATGTATGTGTTTTAGGACTAAATTGAATGTAAATGTGTTTGAATGAGCTTAATTTGAACATGTTTAGATCAAGAACAAAAGAAAACGGACTTGGATCGGGGAAAAGCGAAAATAATCGAATAGTCGATTTTTGTCGTCCGACGATATCCGAGGTAAGTCTCTAAGCAAATAATCATCGTAAGTTAATTATGTAACTTAGTATATGCTGAAAATTGGAATCATTGTAACTATATATGAATTAGTCGAATTTGGCTAAGTATAATATTTGATTTGGTTAAGTTATTTGAGTGATATGTGCTATTTGAATGTTTGTTCAATGAATTCAAATTGAGTAAAAGATTTGATAAATGAAATGAGTCAGGTGAGACAACTTAAAGTATTATTATTCAGGCTTTGAGCCTAGCAAGCCTTGGGCTGGTGAACATATCGGGCTTTATGCCTAGCAGGCTTATTGCTGGTGAATGATTATCAGACCTCGGGTCTAGCAGGCTTAGGGCCGGTGTGTGATTCAGGCTTATGTCTAGCAGGTTTTATACCGGTGATTTATAATACGAGCTTATGCTTACGAAATGATTGAGTTATGGTGGCAATTGAACAAACTAAATTACCTTGTAAGGAGGGTGGTATTGGCTATGATGACCCAAATTGTGCTATGTAATTATACTAAGGTTATAAAATGATTGGTTTATAATATTGAATGTTTGATTTTGTAGTTATATTTGCTTAAGACTTACTAAGCTAAATTAGCTTACTCTATGTGTTTGTCATTCTGTAATATAGATTTTGGTCAAGCTACGAGCTCAGGGGATCATCAATGAAGTCATCCACACTATTGACTTATTTTGGTACTTTTGAAGCTTGGGTTTTGAACTTAAGGCATGTATAGGCTAGTTAATTACATAGTTAATATTTTAATGATGTAAATATAAGCCATGCAAAAATGGCTTGGTTTAAATGCTAATGATCTAATGTCTAAATGATCTTGTTCGTAATATGTATATGTTTTGCTTGAATTTTGAATCCAGTGTTGATATTAGTTCATGTTAAATGTGTATATATTTATATGTATGTTTTGGCATGAAGTTTTAGTTTATGACTTATAATTACTACCCTTGGAAAGTCGACATTGGTGAATTTGCATATGTTTGGGTTATGGATTGATGGAGACTACTAATGAAGTGATTAATTGAAACGTGAATAAAGTAGAGATTAGTTATATTCTATATTGCATATTCGGTCAAAAGATGAAATTATAGGTTAAGTATTTGGAATTGGCATATTCGGTTATAGATACAATTGTGCATGTGTATTAAGATCATTATATGTGTTTCGGGCATTGAGAGTAATGTTTGGTATTTTGGTTCGGTTATGTTCTTACAAATGAATTGAGGTATACTTTGGTTTGGATGAGTTTATTTGGTCTATTTGAATTTGGTAGAACAAGGTATCATGCGACCACATATATGTATGTTTAAATGTTGTGATTGTTATCTAGTTTTAGGAAGTAATTATGAACATATGTATAATCGGTTAAGATGGCTTTAATGACCAAATGAATAGTATCCTTTGTCATTTGTTGCAATTGTTTATTTGTGAATTTTGCTAAAGAGGACTAAGGTATGCATGATATTGTTTAAGTATGCTTTAAAAACGAAATTGTTTGAAACACCCCAAACCCGGCCCAAAAAGTCCAACCGGATTTGTTATGTTCCACGAATCTAACTTTTCGCAAACTCTTAAAAATTTGATGATTTTGTAGAAAAGCATTTAACTTAATATTTTAGGTTGAAATCAAATTGTAAAGTAAATTTTTGTCTTTTAAAACATTATTTTAGAAGGAATTAATTAAATAAAATAAAACCAAATTTAAGAAAATTACTTTAAAACATTTATATATTAGTGACAAAAACATTTTAAATTATTTATTGAAAACCATTTAGTTATTTACTTAATAATTGTTCATGGCAAAATAAAAATAAATTCAAGCACCCAAAAATTAAAAATAGTTTATAGTGGCCTTATTACATAAAAATAGCAAACCCATAATAAAGTCTAATTAATCAAATTAAATAAGTTTAGATTGGAAAATCTCCAAAATACTTGATATGAGCATTGGCCACCTCGAAATCCTTCTTTCATCCCGATCCATCGCACTTCTGAATTATCTGAAAAGTTTATCCCACAAAAATGGGTGAGTTATAAACTCAATGTGTAACACATACATCAAAAAGCCCATTTTCATAACACATTTATTCATAGGCCCAATTAAGTCATATTTGGCCCAAAAGCCCATTTAGCTCATATTTAGCTTAAAGCCCATTTTCATAGCGAGATCAAATAATAATCATTCAATATTACAAGGTTATGTACATGAAATGAAATGCAAGCCGCCCACCTAAATATCCATCCGCTACACACCACCGTACCAACCAACACACCGTGGGATTACTAAATCGACCCTCCATCCGCTACACACCATCGAAGGCGATTCTTTGATCAACATGCACATCGTCCTTATAATTTTGTGGCAAGGCCACCAGACAAAATTGTGACCAAGTCACCGGATATCAAATATGTGGCAAGTCACCGGATTTCAAATATCGTGACCAAGTCACCAGATTCACATATGTGACCGAAGTCACCAGAAATGTGGTAAAACCACCAGAATACTTCCTCCTTTATCAAAAATACCCATATGCCCATGCACATACATAACATTTAGTTTTCATGCCATTTACCCCAAAATCATAATATAATCATACTTATTTCACATTTTATGCATATAGCAAAATTAACGAAATATTGGGGTAAACATACCTGAATATCGTATACCATTGAATGGTATCCAAAAATCATTATTAAACACATTGTCATAAAATCACATATAAAATAGATCTATGAGTTTTTAATGTAGGGTTACACACCTTATGACAGTGAGAACAATACTCTCTCGCTCGTCAACCCCTAGTTAATTAACACACTTGGTTAGTATAAACTTTTACTAACAAAACTATACTTATTGATGATGGATCTAGATCCTTACCCTCGGATTCTCGAACGACAGTTATTTGTGGTTTTTCTCCACTAGATGGATCAAAACCCGCTGATATCCCACCAACGTAAAGTGGTTCGGTTGTATGCACTACTTCAAATAACCGATCCTCGTTAGCGGAGGTCCACAACTTCGGTGGAAAGTCTCTTACACCGATCTCGCCCTTCGTTTGTAGTTTGATGGTAAAGATTACCTCCTCTCTTCCAAACACTCCGTGCGGCTCTTTTCTTACCTATCTTGTTAGTCTCAATTAGTCCCTAAAATAACGTTGATTAGTGATCCATTCTAAAAGAATTGATACGATCGAAATTAAAAATCCTTACCCTCGAAGATTTTGAAGATCACTTCTTAAGAGTTGCCTTCAACAAGGATCCTTAAAATCCTTTCCAAGGATTGACCTAGGAGAAAAATAAAAGGATTATGAGACTATAATAAAAAAAAAGGAGATCATGAAAACGATTGACAAGATCCTTACTTGATTCACTTGAAGGTTCGGCCTTGAACAAAGAGAAGAAAGGAATTGATAATTCGGCTTTAACAAGAGAGAAGAGAAAAGATGATGGTTTCAAATATGATGGTTTCGGTTTTTAACTAAAAGAAAAGAAAGAAAAATGGTGAAAAGATTATAGGATAGTTTAGGCTATGAGAGGGAAAGAGAAGAGAGAAATAGAATGAAAAAGAAAAAGAAAATGAGAAAGAGAGATTAAAAGAAGATGATGATGATGATGAGGATGATTTTCAAAGAGAAAAGAGATAGGTTTTGGGGCTTAGGTGCATTCGGCCAAGAGGGAGAAATGAAGAAGAAATGGTGCTTGAACTTTGGTACATTCGGCAATGAGAGAATAAAGAAAAGAAGAAAGGCTTTTCCAACTTTTGATGCTTTTGACAAGAATTTTGAGAGAATAGAAACTTTAATCAAAATGGTCAAAATGAGAGCCAAAACAAAGAGAAGTTTTACCTAATGCCCAAAGCAAGATTCGGCTAAGAGGAGAGTTTTTGGAGAATTGAGAAAAGATGCAAAATGGTGCTAGAACTTTTGGTCAACTTGCACCCCCTAACTCAAGTCAAATTCGGCCAACAAGGAAGCCAACACAATCCCCCTTTTTCCTCCACAATTCTTCCCTATCAACTCCATAATTTCCAACTCAATTAAACCTCTCCCTTAGCCCCTTATGCCGTCTAGGTTCATGGTCAAATGACCATGAACAAGTTTCCAAAACATTGCCCACATATCAAGCCTCTTGTCCCCCCATCTTATCATCCTATCTTGATTCCATGCCATAATTCTTTAGCTTGCCTTTTCATATGGCCAAATAGCCAAAATTAAAGAATGCTCATCCATTCTAGAAGGATCTTGGCCGACACTATAGGAAGGAAACAAAATAAAATCCTCCCATTTGTTAGCTAGGGGATTCGAACCTCTCCCCTCAAGCACTCATCCATGCATCCTAACCACCTTGCCAATTACTCATCATATGCTTTAAACTCCTTGTCATTAATTCTTAAAGCCTAACATGCTTAGCTCCATCTTAATTATTAAAAATTAAAACTTTCACTAAGCATTCACTTAATTAATGAAGCTCAAAAATAACTTCCAAAACACACTTAACATATTTAAGCATGCAACATCATTCAATTAAGTAAGATGCATAACCCCTAATTATTAGGATGTTACAGTTCTACCCCCTTAAAATAATTTCGTCCTCAAAATTACACATTTGGAATAAGTGAGGGTATTCTTTGTCGCATCGCTTCCTCCGGTTCCCACGAAGCTTCTTGATCCATGATTACGCCATAATACTTTAACGAGAGGCACCGACTTTCTCATAAAACCTTTACATCTCGCTCCAAAATTTGAATTGGCTCCTCTTCATGAGACAAATCTGGTCTTAATTCCACCTCCTCAACTGGCACTACATGAGATGGATCCAACCGGTAACAGTGTGACATTGAAACATGGAACACATCGTGCATTTGCTTCAACTCAAAGGTAATTCTAACCGATATGCCACAGATCCGGCCCGCTTCAAACCCGATAAGGTCCAATGAACACAGGACTTAGCTTCCCTTTGCGACCAAATCTCATTACCTTTTTCCAAGGTGAAACCTTTAGGAAAACTTGGTCCCCACAAAGAAACTCTATTTTTTCCGCTTTAGATCTGCGTCGACTTTTGCTGTCGGATGCTTCCTTTAACCGAGCCGGATTACCTTAACCTTTTCTTGGATTCACCACTATTTCGGACCCAAAATCGGCGTTCCCTAATTACATCCAACACGTGGGTGTGCGACACTTCCATCCATATAGTGCTTCATATGGTGCCATCCGAATCTTGGTTTGGTAATCTTGTTGTTGTCTGTTCGCCAACGGCAAGAATTCCTCCCAACTTCCCTTGAAATCTATCACACAACCCCTTAACATATCTTCTAAGATTTGGATTACTCTTTCAGACTGACCGTCCGACTGAGGGTGAAATGCCATACTGAAGTCCAATCTGGTGCCCAAAGCCTGATGCAATGCTTTCCAAAATCGAGACGTAAACCTCGGATCTCTATCTGAAATAATTGACACCGGCACTCCATGCAATCTCACAATCTCAGCCACATATAACTTCACCAATTTACGCAAAGAGTAATCAACCCGATCGGGATAAAATGTGCGATTTCAGTCAATCGGTCCACTATCACCCATCTGAGTCTTTCTTAGTAGGCGTAAGAGGAAGCCCACTAACAAAGTCCATGGTGATTCTCTCCCACTTCCACTGTGGAATCTTTATCGACTGAAGCAATCCCGAAGGTACTTAATGTTCAGCCTTGACTTGCTGACACGTTAAGCATTTTCCTACAAACTCTGTAACTTCCCATTTAAGACCAGGCCACCAAAACTGATCTCGCAAATCTCGGTATAACTTACTTCCTCCAGGATGCATAGCATAAGGGCTATTATGCAACTCCTGAAGAATCTTTTGCCTCAACTCCTGATCCCTCGACATACAGACTTTACCTTTAAAACACAATACCCCATCACTGTTAATACCAAAATCTTTTAAATTCCCACTCTGCACCTGTCGAAGCTTTTCACTCAGATCTTCATCTACTAATCGCCTCTCTTTCACTTGACTTAACCGTGTAAAGCTTAACTTGAAGTTACGCCAACAAGCTTCATCATCATAAAGACTAAGATGTGCAAACATCGCCTTAAATCGACACCACTTTTCGACTTAGGCGTACGCCACCACATTTGCCTTACGGGTGGTACTCGATAGAAACGATCGTAGTCTTTCAACAACTCTATCTATCTTCATTGTCTCAAATTCAGTTCTTTACGAGTCGGTAGATATTTGGACTTTTGTAGTCCGTGTATATCACCGACTTTTCCCGTATAAGTAATGTCTCCAAACTTTAAGAGCAAAGACTACATCTGCCAATTCCAAATCATGCGTCGGGTAATTAACCTCGTGTGGTCTCAACTGCCGAGACGCATACGCAACTACCTTCCCGTCTTGCATCAGAACACATCCTAATCCCGTGTGAGAAGCGTCACAATACACGATGAAATCCTTTCCTGCCTCAGGCTGAATCAAAACCGGAGCTTCAGTCAAAACCTTCTTGAGCTTCTCAAAACTCCCTTGTTGCTTATCAGCCCACACGAAAGGTACTTCCTTTCTCAGCAATTTTGTTAAAGGTGCAGCTATCGATGAGAATCCTTCGACGAATCTTCTGTAGTATCCGGCTAACCCCAAGAAACTGTGAACTTCAGTTACGGACTTAGGTGGTTTCCAATCTAGCACAGCCTCAATCTTCCGAGGATCCACCCTTATCCCTTCTGCAGACACCACATGGCCTAAAAACGCAACCTCTTTCAGCCAAAATTTACACTTGCTGAATTTGGCATATGCTTCTTCTCCCTTAAAACTCGCAACACGATCCGGAGATGCTCATCATGTTCCATTTCAGACTTAGAATACACCAAGATGACGACGAATTGATCCAAGTAGGGCTGGAAAATTAGGTTCATCATATCCATAAACGCAGCTGGGGCGTTCGTCAATCCGAATGGCATTACCAAAAGTTCATAATGCCCATATCTAGTCCGAAAAGCCGTCTTATGGATATCCGCTTCTTTCACTTTAAGCTGATGATACCCCGATCTTAGATCAATCTTTGAGAATACCGCAGCTCCCTTAAGCTGATCAAACAAGTCGTCGATCCTTGGCAAAGGATACTTGTTCTTGATGGTCAGCTTATTCAACTGCCGGTAGTCTATACACATCATCATCGATCCGTCCTTCTTCTTCACAAATAGAACTGGTGCTCCCCATGGAGACACACTAGGTCGGATAAATCCATGATCAAGTAACTCCTGAATCTGAGCCTTAAGCTCAACTAACTCCTTCGGTGCCATTCTATATGGAGCAATAAAAATTGGCGCCGTTTCGGGCAATAAATCAATCCCGAATTCTACCTTATGATCCGGAGGCAAACCTGGAAGTTCTTCCGGAAAAACATCTACAAATTCATTCACAGTCCTAACTCCTTCAACAGTTGCTTCTTTAGCCTCCAAGGCACTCACCAACATCAGGAAGGCTACACATCCCTTTCTAACCATCTTTTCTGCCTTAAGAGCGGATACTACATTAGATAAGTAGTTCCGTCTCTCGCCCATCACTACAACTTCTTTGTCATCAAGAGTTCTTAAGGACATTCGCTTAGCAGCACAATCCACATTTGCACGATACTTCACAAGCCAGTCCATGCTTAAGATCAGGTCGAATTCTCCGAATGGAAACTCCATTAAATCAACCGAAAACTACGTTCCTTGAACTTCTAAAGGCACTTCCTTAAAAAGTTTGTCTATAACTACTGTCTGTCCTAAAGGACTAAGTACAGTCATCTTCCTAGGTACAGTCTCAGAAGTCACATGCAAAGTTCCAGATACTTCACTAGCGATGTAAGAGTGAGTTGACCCTATATCTATCAAAGCAATAAAGGGCAACCCAGAAATGAGAACGTGCAGTGATAACATCGGTGTCATCGTTTTCTTCTCGTGAATTTAACAAAGATATACCAGACCTGGCTGTCTCGCCTCAGAGCTACCACTGCCTCTGCCTGAAGTTTCGCGACCTCTACCAGAACCATTATTCCTTCCATTTGGACCACGGCCCCTTATCGGCTGCTGTTCACCTCTGCCAGCCTGATTAACACCCTGACTTGCTGAGCGATTCTTATCTGAATTCTTCGGGCAATCCTTGATCATATGGTCTTTCGACCTGCACTTGAAACATCCCCCGGTCTTTTTCCAACATTCTCCCAAGTGCATTTTTCCACATTGGGCACAAGCACGATTTTTTCCACCCATAGCAGTCTGCTGACCTCGCGGTCCTTCATTTCTTGGTTTCTTCTAAAAATTCCTGGATGACCCTGAAGACCCAAAGCTTCTCTTATTCTTATTCGCCTCTGTCCGGTTACATCTTTACATCCTCTTAACCTCTTCACTATTCTTGCCCTTTCCACCAAGATTGCAAAATCTCTTTCCCGGTGTGGAGCAATCATCACTCGCAGTTCATCTCTAAGTCCATCCTCAAATCTAACACACTGCTCATATTCAGTAGCCACTATCTCTCTGGCATAACGGCTAAGTCGCAAGAATTCTGCTTCATATTCAGCTATCGACTTGTTTCCTTGCACCAAATTCAGAAATATCTTCCTCTGAGACTCGATGTAGCTAGCTCCAATGTATTTTCCTTCGAATTTAATTTTGAAACACCCCCAATCCAGTCGATCCACAGGGGTACTTTTCTTAATAGTGAGCCACCACTGGTAGGCTTCATCACGAAGTAGTGAAATAGCACCTTTCAATTTCTCTTCAGCAGTGCAGTCTAAATCGTCCATAATCCTCTCGACTGCTTCCAACCAGTATTCTGCTACATTTGGAGCTACTCCAGATACTCTTCTAAAACCTCGGCTCCATTTGATCTTAGTCTCTCGACTCTCGACTTTGAGACCCATTTCGAACTAGCTTCTACTCGTTCTAAAACTCATGCACGACTTGTGATCTTCGTCACCTCCTTCATTTTGCTCTTGAAAATCCACCCCAACAAAGGTGGTGGAGCATCATTTTCAAACCTTGACCAGATCTAACTGGTTCCGACACAGCCATTCTTCCTCTTCCGCGTCCACGACGACCACGTCCCCTAGAGCTCATTTCTATTACGTGTCTTATCTGTTTTTACGAAAAGTCTTATGTATTAGAATCTTTTCACTTCTTATTAATAGAAAGTTTTATGAAGCAGATGTTCAGTGGTTTTTCCGTAGTAGTACACAAACACCTAGGGTCCATGTCTCTAAAGTATAGTTTCCTTAGGCTTATCATACATTCATATCACTTTATCAATAAAGATACATACCTGATGGATCTGAGCTGAGAACTCCGAGTGCCATGCTCTTATAAAACCATTTTAACTTAAGAAAAAAATTTAAAAAGTCATTTGGGCCAACTTTTGAAAACGCTGTGGGCTTCACAACCCAAGGCCGAGAGTTTAAAATCGGGCTCGATACCAAGTTGAAACACCCCAAACCCAAATTTCAAAAGTCCAACCGGATTTGTTATGTTCCTCGAATCTAACTTTTCGCAAACTCTTAAAAATTTGATGATTTTGTAGAAAATGATTTAACTTAATATTTTAGGTTGAAATCAAATTGTAAAGTAAATTTTGTCTTTTAAAACATTATTTTAGAAGGAATTAATTAAATAAAAATAAAACCAAATTTAAGAAAATTACTTTAAAACATTTATATATTAGTGACAAAAACATTTTTAAATTATTTATTGAAAACCATTTAGTTATTTACTTAATAATTGTTCATGGCAAAATAAAAATAAATTCAAACACCCAAAAATTAAAAATAGTTTATAGTGGCCTTATTACATAAAAATAGCAAACCCATAATAAAGTCTAATTAATCAAATTAAATAAGTTTAGATTGGAAAATCTCCAAAATACTTGATATGAGCATTGGCCACCTCGAAATCCTTGCTGTCCCGATCCATCGCACTACGAATTATCTGAAAAGTTTATCCCACAAAAATGGGTGAGTTATAAACTCAATGTGTAACACATACATCAAAAAGCCCATTTTTCATAACACATTTATTCATAGGCCCAATTAAGTCATATTTGGCCCAAAAGCCCATTTAGCTCATATTTAGCTTAAAAGCCCATTTTCATAGCAGATCAAATAATAATCATTCAATATTACAAGGTTATGTACATGAAATGAAATGCAAGCCCTACCCACCTAAATATCCATCCGCTACACACCACCGCATTCCACCAACACACCGTGGGGATTACTAAATCGACCCTCCATCCGCTACACACCATCGAAGGCAGTTGCTGCAGTCAACATGCACATCGTCCTTATAATTTTGTGGCAAGGCCACCGGATATCAAATATGTGACCGAAGTCACCGGATTTCAAATATACGTGACCGAAGTCACCAGATTCACATATGTGACCGAAGTCACCAGAAATGTGGTAAAACCACCAGAATACTTCCTCCTTTATCAAAAATACCCATATGCCCATGCACATACATAACATTTAGTTTTCATGCCATTTACCCCAAAATCATAATATAATCATACTTATTTCACATTTTATGCATATAGCAAAATTAACGAAATATTGGGGTAAACATACCTGAATATTGTATACCATTGAATGGTATCCAAAATCATTATTAAACACATTATCATAAAATCACATATAAAAATAGATCTATGAGTTTTTAATGTAGGTTACACACCTTATGACGGTGAGAACAATACTCTCTCGCTCACAACCCCTAGTTAATTAACACACTTGGTTAGTATAAACTTTTACTAACAAAACTATACTTATTCATGATGGATCTAGATCCTTACCCTCGGATTCTCGAACAGCAGTTATTTGTGGTTTTTCTCCACTAGATGGATCAAAACCCGCTAATATCCCACCAACGTAAAGTGGTTCGGTTGTACGCACTACTTCAAATAATCGATCCTCGTTAGCGGAGGGTCCACAACCCGTGGAAAGTCTCTTACACCGATCGCCTTCGTTTGTAGTTTAATGGTAAAAGAGTACCTCCTCTCTTCCAAACACTCAAATGCGGCTCTTTTCTTACCTATCTTGTTAGTCTCAATTCGTCCCTAAAATAACGTTGATTAGTGATCCATTCTAAAAGAATTGATACTATCGAAATTAAAAATCCTTACCCTCGAAGATTTTCGAAAGATCACTTCTTAAGAGTTACCTTCAACAAGGATCCTTAAAAATCCTTTCCAAGGATTCGGCCTAGGAGAGAAAAATAAAAGAATTATGAGACTATAATTAAAAAAAAAAGGAGATCATGAAAACGATTGACAAGATCCTTACTTGATTCACTTGAAGGTTCGGCCTTGAACAAAGAGAAGAAAGGAATTGATAATTCGGCTTTAACAAGAGAGAAGAGAAAAGATGATGGTTTCAAATATGATGGTTTCGGTTTTTAACTAAAAGAAAAGAAAGAAAAATGGTGAAAAGATTATAGGATAGTTTCAGCTATGAGAGGGAAAGAGAAGAGAGAAATAGAATGAAAAGGAAAAAGAAAATGAGAAAGAGAGATTAAAAGAAGATGATGATGATGATGAGGATGATTTTCAAAGAGAAAAGAGATAGGTTTTGGGGCTTAGGTGCATTCGGCCAAGAGGGAGAAATGAAGAAGAAATGGTGCTTGAACTTTGGTACATTCGGCAATGAGAGAACAAAGAAAAGAAGAAAGGCTTTTCCAACTTTTGATGCTTTTGACAAGAATTTTGAGAGAATAGAAACTTTAATCAAAATGGTCAAAATGAGAGCCAAAACAAAGAGAAGTTTTACCTAATGCCCAAAGCAAGATTCAGCTAAGAGGAGAGTTTTTGGGGAACTGAGAAAAGATGCAAAATGGTGCTAGAACTATTGGCCAACTTTCACCCCCTAACTCAAGTCAAATTCGGCCAACAAGAAAGCCAACACAATCCCCCTTTTTCCTCCACAATTCTTCCCTATCAACTCCATAATTTCCAACTCAATTAAACCTCTCCCTTAGCCCTTTATGTCGTCTAGGTTCATGGTCAAATGACCATGAACAAGTTTCCAAAACATTGCCCACATATCAAGCCTCTTGTCCCCCCTATCTTATCATCCTATCTTGATTCCATGCCATAATTCTTTAGCTTGCCTTTTTCATATGGTCAAATAGCCAAAATTAAAGAATGCTTATCCATTCTAGAAGGATCTTGGCCGACACTATAGGGAAGGAAACAAAAATAAAATCCTCCCATTTGTTAGCTAGGGGATTCAAACCTCTCCCCTCAAGCACTCATCCATGCATCCTAACCACCTTGCCAATTACTCATTATATGCTTTAAACTCCTTGTCATTAATTCTTAAAGCCTAACATGCTTAGCTCCATCTTAATTATTAAAAATTAAAACTTTCACTAAGCATTCACTTAATTAATGAAGCTCAAAAATAACTTCCAAAACACACTTAACATATTTAAGCATGCAACATCATTCAATTAAGTAAGATGCATAACCCCTAATTATTAGGATGTTACATTGTTCATATTGCATTCAGTTATGACAATGTGAGTTGTAAATGTTGTGGTGACTTGTGCTATGTTCAGTAATGCCTTGCAACCCCAATCCGGCGATGGATACGGGTTAAGGGTGTTACAGAAGTAGAAGCAATGATGCTAGTCGATCAATCGAGCACTTTGTTCTTGCCTCGATCTAGGTTCAAATTTCTCTTTTCATGATCTATATGACATCAAATTCAATTCATTCAATCTCATCTTCATCCAAAACAATCCACAAACACATAGTTAGGGCATTTTACACTTTAGCCCTCATAATTCCACATTTTGACATTTTAATCCTTATTTCACAATTACACAAAATACACAGAATTTACTCACACCCAAGCTTGGCCGAATTTCATACTAGTCCCTAGTAGCCCATATCTTTCATTTATTTTACATTTTAACCCTTCAAAGTTTCATTTTCACAAATTAGCCCATAATAATCAATTTCATCAAAAATACCAATACAAAACATATTTATCATTCATCAAGCTTTCAATTTCACCAACTATCAACACAATGCTAACATATTCATCAATGACACATCTCAAAATCATTATCAAATTTAGAAATTTAGGCATGGGCTTGCTAGAGTACTTAACATCAATCACAAAAACATAAAAATCATAAAAAAGGGATCGAAAACACATACCTAATTGAAGCTTGAGCTTCCCGAACCCTAGCTAGCTCTTTTTCTTTCCTTTTTCTTTAAATTTTCGGTAAGAATAAAGATTAATGCATGAATTTGGCCTTTTTTTTATTTAATCTACACTTATTTAGCTCATTACTAAAGTAGCCTTATTAATGTCATTAAAATCCCACTAATTCATGACCACATTTGTCCATTCATTAGACCAATGGTCCATTTACAACATAAGGACTTCACATTTAAGGAGACATAGCAATTAGGCACTTTTAACTTCTAGCACACAACTTTTGCATTTTACACGATTAAGTCTTTTTTCACAAATCGGCACACAAACAATAAAATTTTCACACAGAACTTTCACACATACTTTATCACATGCCATAAACATCAAAAATAATATTAAATTATTTCTCTGACCTTGGATTTGAGGTCCCAAAACTACTGTTTCGACTAAGGTCTAAACCGGGCTGTTACATGTTACATTATCTCTCGACTCAGCGGTACAACACATTGTTGTTGTTGAGTATCCAAGATACATATACAGTCAAAAAAAGGAACCAATAGAGCATTAATATTGTTAAGGAAACTCAAGTCAAGCATGAAGTCGTAATCATCCAATTGAATTACCTAAAAGTCTTCATTGTCTTTCCATTGATCGATTTGTAGTTCAACTCTTTGTGCTACTCTCACAGTTGGGACCTCTTTGAAATTAACCGATCTTCTTAGTTGATTTACTAATTGAGAAGCCAAGTTTGCCCACAACTTTTTTGGTGCGAACAAGTTTGATGCCCTCGTATGAACAATAACACTCTTTCTTTGACTTGCGACACTGTTGGAAAAATCTGATTCGAAAATGGTTTTCTTACACAACAAAAAAATAAAATTTTGAAAATTTATTCGGTTTGTGATATTTATAGCTATAATTGTTTTCCTGAAATACTACTTGTGCTTTGAGAGAGATGGATCCTAGACGTTCTCGGCTTTCAACCGAACGACCTTATCCGCTATTCTCGTATCACAAACTACTTCGAGAGTAGGCTCAAACAATTTCAAATCAAACACAAAACTAAAAATAATTTTCTTACTTTTAGTAGGAAAGTAAATTTCTCTCCATTATAGAAACTGATAGAATTGTTATTCTCGAAAAATAGAATTTATACTTAGAAATAAATTTTCATTATTTTTGAATAGAATAACAATATCTCAAAGTAGTATATAACTTATTCTTGTTGTATATTTAGCCCTACCGATACCATCTATTTATAGTGGGAGGAGGTGGAACCTTAGTTGAATTAGTAGAACGCATTTAATGCCAATTTAATAAAAAAGCCAATCCCCTAGTTGAACTAGGAGAGAGGGGTGGCTAATAGGGTGTGCTTCCCCTCATATTTATTATGATGTGGATTCAGGCCTCTCCTATATAGGGTCCAATTATATGTGCTTCCTAGACTTTTAACCTAACACTTTATAATTGAATCCAACCCGGTACATGTTTTTATATTTCCCAAAATAGACATCATTTACTTAATTAATTTAAATTAATTAATTCTTCAATTAAATAATTTTATCAACCCAATTCAAATTTCATTAAAATCATGAGAACTTTATCATAAAAGAATTTATGAGAAAATATATTTAATTTCTACATTCAATGGATTCACAATGAACCAATTAATTTAATTTCATTTTCAAACTTCAATTAATTAAATAATAATTCAAAAAAATTAAATTAATTTTTAGGTCATTTCCATACTTGGTGAGAAACCACATTCATTTTCGAATGTAACCCATTTCTCTTCTTTATCATTTCTATCCATTTTTGTTAATTTGATTCATCATGCAATTCATTCATGGTTTCAGTGAGCTAGCGGAGGGACCGATTGGACATACGTGATTAGAGCTCAAATGATTTATAATTAAGTTTCAACTTTTCTCCTATTAATTATAAATTCAATCAAAAAGTCATTCCACTATAGTATTATGACTGAGCTCTCCCCAATCACATGCCATTACAAAAGCTACTCGACTAGTGCTCATCCAATGACCTTGTCATAAGTGTGCTTCATAGGACATCCTTAATCACTTTGGGATAAATTCGTTCTCCCAGTATATTCCTAATTTATCTCACGATAACCATTACATGTTCCTTCATGAAAAGTCAATTACTATAAAATAGTAATTAAGTCATTCATCACAAAGACAAATGACCGGTGGCCATGTTTACTTGTCATCTATCATGAAATGCCAATGAGAGGATATTAATTACCTATTTATTGGATAATGAATTCCCACTATTGTGAATGGAACAACCTGATTTAGGGCTTAATTGAAATAGTGGTTGCGAGACCACAAATCCAAAGTAGAAATATATGTTTTATGGTTTTTATGAGGTCTATGACATGTTTGCATGGTTGTGTGAAAATTTCATGAAGAAATTTTGTGATTTAGTGATCAATTTATCTTTTAGGACTAAATTGCAAAAATTGAAAAATATGAGATTATAGAAGTTTTAAGTATGAGATAGCATTAGAAAATTTATTAGAGGTCTCTATTTAGTAATTAGACCATTATATTTCATGATGGACAAAAATAGACATGGAAGGGAAAAATCTCAAGGAAGGGGCCTTAAGGGCATTTTGGTCATATAGTTAATAAATTAATAAAAAGGGAAAAAGAAGTAAAAATTGGTGTCCATCTTCTTCCCTAAGTTCCGAATATTGAAGAGAAGACATATCTAGGATTTTGTTCATTTTTAAGCTCAAAGTAAGTGCATCCTAGCCCTGTTTTTAATGATCTTTACATTTTTGAGATCCTCGTAGCTCGATTTAGCTATTTCTAGCTATATTTTATGCTAGAGTTCACGTTCAAAAACTTACCCATGTATGACATGCATGTATTTTGACATTTAATGGAAGAATTGGAAGTTTGATGTATGATGAACATCTTTCTCTAAGTGATTTTTCATGGAAACACCTAAAAAGGACCTATTTGTAAAAGTGATAAAATGTTTAGTAAAAATCAGTTTTGAAGGAACATGTGAGCCATTACAAGCTTAAGGTAGGTTTGGCTAGGCTTGGGTAACCAAGAAAATGAGTACATTTTATCGTACAAGCTTAGGGACCATTTTGCAAATATGTGAAAGTTTAGGGTAAAATTATAATTTTGCCAAAGTATGATTCATGGGCTGTTTTAGTCAATGTGATAATTAAATAAGTGAAATTTGTCATTATAGATCAAGAAACACGAAGTCCGGACCTAAACCGACGAAAGAACAAGGTGGTGGACTAAATTGAACAACTATACATATTTTGGTGCCGAGGTAAGTTGGTGTGTAATAAATCAACATTATGTTATTATGTATTTAAATGCTTGATACTACATGAAATGTATAGTCTTTTTATGAAATTGGTTAATGAGGTCTTGATGAAAAATATGATGAAGTTTTACTATATTGAAGTCCTGGTTGAACCTTAAGAATAGAAAGGATACCCTTGTCACAACATTAGATTAATAAGGTCCCGTATAAGACTGTATCTAGGATATGGCCTCGACACCGAATTGAGATTCTGTATAAGACCATATATGGGATATGGCATCAGCATCGAATAGTGATTCCGTGTAAGACCATGTTTGGGACATGGCATCGATATACGATCTCGTGTAAGACCATATCCGGGATATGGTGTCGACATCAATATGAGATCCCGTATAGGGCCATATCTGAGATATGGCATCGGCATCGACCTGTGATCCCATGTAAGACCATATCTGGGATATGGCTTTGGCATCTTACTACATGTATGGCAATTTCCGAGTATCCTTCGATATTTCAAGTGGTTCAACGGGGTAAAGAATTAAAATTTATGATAAGGATTGAAAAAGGGATAAAGTTATGTGATGGAGTGATACAAGTACATATGTGAAACTCATGAGAAAAGAATCTGGTATGTGATATGTGGTTGGCAAGAATAAGCATGAGTAAGCCATGTCAATGTTGCTTGAGAATTTTGTGTTAATTCGTAATGTAATGTGTGGATGTTTCACAAGATTTTATGTTGTTATTTATTACATGCAAACTTACTAAGCTTTATGCTTACTCCCTCTCTTATCCCTTTTCTTGTAGTATCACCAAGCTAGCTCGGGGATCGTAGGACGTCAGGGCTCGATTCACACTATCAAGCTATTCTTTTGGGTATAGTAAAGCCTGATTTATTTTGGGTATGGCATGTATAGGAACTTGATCATTTTGTTATATGCCATATTGGTTAGCCAAGGTGCTGGCTATTAATGTTACTTATTTCATTTTGTAAATGGCCATTGGAATTGGCCAAAAATCGTTAAGTTATATCTATTTAATGATGATGAAATTCATGAAGTGCAAGCTTGTGCAATTGAATGAGTAATGTGTTAAGTATATGTAGGATGAACATAGTGTGAAATTAAGTTGTGGATGTCTTAATTGTGGATATTAGAGGTGCATTATTGTTATGCTATGTGTTGCTAGAAATGGTATAAGTGTGGTTGCTTTTATAACACCCCAAACCTGGCCCAAAACACTACGGCTGAATTCGGAATGCTACGAGAAAACCTTAGGTTGAAAAACGGCTAAGTGATGATAAAACTTGCATGTAGCGGTGTTAAAGACGACATGAAAACAAGTGCTTAACTAAACCCCTAATGATTCGGTTTTAAAATGGGATTCAATTTCTTAGAATGACCTTTCACTTGGAAAACAATTTGAAGTTCAAGTTTAATTGAAAACGGGTCCTTTTTGAAATCTTTTAAAGAATCCGAGTGATTACGAGAATCTCAGTTAGAAAACCTTAAATAAGTTTTTAAAGTAATAAAAGCGTCACCATTTGAAATTTCGTTTGCAACTACTGATCCATCACTAGTCTAGCATAAACCATAATGAAAACCCAAAATAGTTAAATGGCCTTATTACATCAAACAATCCAAATAAACTGAAATTAAAAACAATGTCTCTGAATATGGAAACTGCGTCTGCATGGCCATCTCGAATCCCATCCAAGCCTGGTCCAACATCACGAATCACCTGCATTGTTTGGTAAAAATTTGGGTGAGTCAACTGACTCAGTGTGTAATTAGTCCACAGATTTCCACATGTGGGCTTAGCCCAAAACCACACCAATCCACATAACAGAGAATAATGCAAAATGCACCCAACCCAACCTAGGGTCCATCCTCTACACACCCCCGTATCCAACCACCACACACCAGGGGATTACTAAATCGGCCCTCCAACCTCTACACACCAATTCGGCAAGTCATGCCATCCACCAAGTGGTCGAGCCACTAGTCCACGTGATCAAGTCACAATATAATACATAACATGACCGTAGTCAATGTCAATCCACGATGAGGCACATAGCCATCACCAACCACGATATGGCACAAAGCCGATACCAACCATGATGAGGCACTGAGCCGATCATCAATCCATGTGAGGCTCGTAGCCATCACTAAACCACGTACATAAATGTACACCTTGTCCTTCTTTTATATATATAAATCCCGCCCAATGCTTATGCAACATACAATAGTGATGTGATGAGATAATGCATGAACATATTAATCAAACATACAACGTATATATATACAGCAATAACCACAATTTTATCGGCATTTAACACTGACCTGATTGTCGACATACCCGCTAAGGGTATCCATCTCATTATTGCCACTGTACTAATCATCATACTTATAACACATATAGTATTTTATACATACTCGGGAAATTGCGTAATAATCACACACCTGATAACCCGAAGGCTTTTGCTTTACCTCCCACTTGTTGAACTGCCCCTAAAAGACCATAGTCAGAATCGGCCAACCTTAATAGACAATATGGCCTTTGGCCGAATATCTAGACCTCTCCTTACCTTGTTTGTCTAAATCCCGAAACTATCACTTGGCTTTGGAGTCTGTCGAATCCCTATACACTCAAGTCAGATTCGGCTTCAACACAAAAATTCCTATGAAAAAAGCCCTTGACCGAATATTAACCCCTTACCTTATGCAATCGAACCCACGAGACCCTTAGCGCTTCCTTCCTTTGGCTACACATGAAGAAACACAAAATCAAGGGCCTACTAAGGTTCGGCCATCCCAAATAACCAAGGCCAACCATTCAGTTTCAGCCACAATTGAAGAAGAGTTAAAATCAATTGCTAAGAGAAAGGTACTTACCACCAACGCTTGCTTGAAGAGACTAAAAGAAAGTAATCGATGGCACTACCCTTGTAGGTTCGGCCTTAGAGAAATGACAAGAAAAGAATGGTTTCAGAAATAAAAAAAAGTTGATGAGACAAAAGGACAAAGAAAGAAGAAGAGGACTACCACTTTCGGCTACTAACAAGAAGTATTTCGGCTTTTAAGAATTAAGGAAAGAAGAGGAGAAAAGAAGTGGTGGGGAGGTTCAATAGAGGTTCGTCTTTTGAGAGTTATGGAGAGAAAAGAAAAATCCCAAAAAGGGTGCCTAACACTATACTAACAAATTCGGCCTCTCCCCCTATCTTGACTGAAAATGCCATCACCAAGAGCCCCACTGTCGGCCAACTCTCACCCTTTAGAGTCCCACATTCGGCCACTGCTTCTCTCTCTCCCTTATCCCTTGTTTCCCTCTTACCTAGCTGAATCTTCAAGTTCTCCAACCCAGTCTATACCTCACCCTTTCTAGAGTCCAAATGCTGTCCAACTCTCCCTCCTCCTTGACGCAAAAAGCAACTCAAATTACTATTCTCGCAGCTTGAACCTCCTCCCCCTTGACACCCCTTCTTAACGCAACCTCCCCTGCACCTTAAGTAGCGTCCCATGCCACTCCACCACCTCACTCCTTGTGTCATAAGTCCCACACTAAGGTCCTTAAGGCTTAGCTCCCCTAGCTTCCCCTAGCTCAGGTTAGAACAAAAAAAAAAATTTTCCTATGACCTCTACCAAAGCACAAGGTTTCCCAAAACCCCCGAATACTTCCAATCAATGTGCAGAACGTATTAACACACAGATACGAATTAAAATATGCACAACCCCTGAACCTTGGATATTACAGTTCTACCCCCTTAAAAATAATTTTGGCCTCGAAATTACCTGATCAAAATAAGTGAGGGTATTGCTGCCGCATTGCTTCCTCTGGTTCCCATGAAGCTTCCTCCGATCCATGGTTACGCCATAACACCTTAAATAGAGGAACTGATTTCCTACGCAAGATTTTCACATCCCGCTCTAAAATCTGAATTGGTTCTTCCTCATAAGACAAGTCTGGTCTCAACTCCACTTCTTCAACTGGAGCCACGTGAGATGGATCCTATCGGTAACGACGTAGCATCGAGACATGGAATACATCATCAAACTGCTTTAATTTCGAAAGCAACTCCAATTGATATGCCACTGGTCCAACCCACTTCAAAACCCGATAAGGCCCTACAAACCTGAGACTCAGCTTTCCCTTGCGACCAAATCTCATTACCTTCTTCCACGGCGAAACCTTTAAAAACACATAGTCACCTACTGCAAACTCTATCTCCTTCCTCTTAAGATCTGCGCATGACTTTTGCCTATCAGATGCCTCCTTCAATCGTGCCCGAATTACCTTAACCTTTTCTTCGAATTCTGCTACAATCTTCGAACCCAACACCTGACATTCCCCCAATTCTGTCCAACATGAAGGTGTGCGACACTTTTGTCCATACAGCGCTTCATACGGTGCCATCCGAATACTCGCTTGATAGCTGTTATTATATGCAAATTCTGCTAAAGGCAAAAACTCCTCCTAGCTTCCTCTGAAATCTATCACACATCCCCTCAACGTATCCTCTAATACTTGGATTACTCGCTTAGACTCACCGTCTGACTGTGGATGAAATGCCGTACTGAAGTCTAACCTAGTGCCTAATGCCTGATAAAGTGCCTTCCAAAACTGAGACGTAAACTTCGGGTCCCTATCTGAGATAATCGACACCGACACTCCATGCAGTCTCACAATTTCTGCCACATACAGTTTCACCAACTTCTGCAAAGAATAATCAACCCGCACTGGGATGAAATGTGCAGACTTTGTCAACCGATCGACTACCACCCATACCGAGTCTTTCTTAGTAGGCGTAAGGGGAAGCCCACTAACGAAGTCCATGGTGATTCTCTCCCACTTCCACTGCAGAATCTTTATCTACCAAGTAACCCGAAGGTACACAGTGTTTAGCTTTGACCTACCGACGCTAAGCACTTCCCTACAAACTCTATAACTTCCCACTTAAGACCAGGCCACCAAAACTGATCCCGTAGATCTCTGTATAACTTGCTTCCTCCAGGATGCATAGCATATGGGCTGCTATGCGATTCCCGAAGAATCTTCTGCCTTAACTCCCCATCTCTTGGCATACATACCCTACCTTAGAAACATAACACTCCATCGCTGTTCAAACTATAGTCTACCAACTCCCCATCTTGAACTTGTTGTAGCTTAGCACTTAGATCATCGTCTACCAACTGTCTTTCTTTCACCTGACTCAACCATGTCGGCTTTACTTGTAACTCTGCTAGCAAACTTCCATCGTCATACAGATTGAGATGTGCAAACATCACCTTCAGATCCGATACCATCTTTTGACTTAGGGCATCTGCCACCACATTTGCTTTGCCCGGGTGATACTCTATAGAACAATCATAATCTTTCAACAACTCCACCCACCTTCGCTGTCTCAGATTCAGCTCCTTCTAGGTCAACAGATACTTAAAACTCTTATGGTCCGTGTAGATCACTGACTTCTCTCCATATAAGTAGTGCCTCCACACCTTAAGCACAAAAATCACAGCAGCCAACTCTAGATCATGCGTCAGGTAATTAACCTCATGAGGCCTTAACTGTCGAGATGCATAGGCAACAACCTTTCCTTCTTGCATCAGAACGCATCCCAATCCCGTGTGAGAAGCATCACAATACACCACAAAGTCCTTTCCTGCCTCAGGCTGAATTAAAACCGAGCTTCACCAAAACCTTCTTCAATCTCTCAAAACTTCCTGCGCCGCTTGTCATCCACATGAAAGGTACCTCCTTTCTCAACAATTTCGTCAAAGGTGCTGCTATAGACGAGAACCCTTCTACAAATCTCATGTAGTAGCTTGCTAATCCCAAGAAACTGCGAACCTCTACCACCGACCTAGGTGGTTTCCAATCTAACACCGCCTCAATCTTCCTGAGATCTACCCTTATCCCTTCCGCAGAAACCACATGACCTAGAAAAGCAACCTCCCTCAGCCAGAATTCACACTTGCTGAATTTGGCATACAGCTTCTTCTCCCTTAACACTTGCAACACCACCCGGAGATGCTCATCATGTTCTTCCTCAGACTTGGAATACACCAGGATGTCGTCTATGAACACAACGACGAATCAATCTAGGTAGGGTTGGAAAACCTGATTCATCATATCCATGAACACAGCTGAGGCGTTCGTCAACTCGAACGGCATTACTAGGAATTTGTAATGCCCGTATCGAGTCTGAAAAGCTATTTTATGGATATCTGCTTCCTTCACATTGAGTTGGTGGTATCCCAACCTTAGATCTATTTTCGAAAACACTGCAGCCCCCTTAAGCTGATCAAACAAGTCGTCTATCCTCGGCAGCGGGTACTTATTTTTGATCGTTAGTTTATTCAGCTACCAGTAGTCTATGCACATCCGCATAGACCCGTCCTTCTTCTTTACGAATAAGACCAGTGCTCCCCATGGAGACACACTGGGTCAGATAAACCCATGATCAAGCAACTCCTAGATCTGAGCCTTGAGCTCAACCAACTCTTTTGGTGCCATTCTGTACGGAGCGATAGATATTGGCACTATACCTGGCAACAAATCAATCCCAAATTCCACCTCGCGATCTGGAGGCAACCCCGGCAGTTCCTCCGGAAAAACATCCCCAAACTCTTTCACTGTCCGGACCTCACCTACCGCTGTTCCCTTAGCCTCCAAGGCACTAACAAGCATCAGAAAAGCCACACATCCTTTCCTCACCATCTTCTCTGCCTTAAGAGTAGACACTACATTCGGCAAGTAATTTCTCCGTTCCCTTATCACTACAATCTCTTTATTATCGAAAGTTTTCAACGACATACGCTTAGCAGCACAATCTAGATTCGCATGATACCTCACCAGCCAATCCATGCCTAATATTAGGTAAAACTCCTTGAATGGTAGTTCCATTAAGTCAGCCAAAAACTTCACTCCCTGAACCTCTAAAGACACTTCCTTAAAGAGTTTGTCTACTATTACGGATTGCCCTAAGGGACTAAGTACAGTCATCTTCCTAGGTACAATCTCAAAGTTTACATTCAGAGTTCCAGATACTTCACTAGCAATATAAGAATGAGTTGACCCAATGTCTATTAAAGCAATAAAGGGTAATCCAGCAATAAAGAAAGTACCCGTGATTACATCTGGCGCATCCCCCTCCTCGCACGCCTGGCCGCATAAACCAATCCTGGCTATTTTGTAACACCCCCAGCACCTCTGTCGGGTGCTCCACGACCTTGGCCATAACCATTCCCTCCATGGTTCGAACCACGACCCTCGTCATCACGACCACCTCCGCCTGATCGCACATATCCTCGCCTACTATCTGAGCCCTTTGCATCTCCTGAGGACAATTCCTAACCAAATGAGCCTTGGACCCACACCGAAAACATTCCTTATTCTGTCCCCAGCACTCTCTTGCATGAGCTCTCCCACATTTAGCACATGGACGACTCTGATTCCCAGCAACTGGTACCGGTGGAAAAATAGAATTCTCAACCCTTGGTCTTTTCTGGAAACCCTCAGATGATGCTGACGGCCCAAAACTTCTCTTATTTCAATTTTTATCTCTATCCCTATTCTGTTTCTCGGTCCTCTTGACCTCTTCGGCTATCCGAGCTTTCTCTACTAGAATAGCAAAGTCCCTCTCTCTATGCGGAGCAATCAACACTCGCAGCTCATCTCTCAGTCCATCTTCGAATCGGACACACCTCTCATAATCAGTAGCCACGATGCCCCGAGCATACTGGCTCAATCGTAGAAATTTTGCCTCGTACTCAGCTACCGACTTGCCACCTTGCACTAAATTGAGGAACGCATTCCTCTGTGCGTCCACATAACTAGCTCCTACGTACTTTCCCTCAAACTTGATCTTAAAATAACCCCAGTCCACTTGGTCCATAGGGGTACCTTCCCTGACTGTGAGCCACCATTGCTAAGCCTCATCCCGGAGCAACAAAACAACACCCTTTAGCTTTTCCTCAGCAGTGATATCCAAATCGTCCATGATCCTTTCGACTGCCTCTAACCAGTACTCCGCCACATTCGGAGCTACTCTCGATACTCCTCTAAAAACCTCAGCTCCATTCACTCTAAGTCTCTCAAGTACTGACTTTCGAGCGCCATTCCCCATACTTGCTCCAGCCACTCGCTCTAAAACTCGCAGCATAGCCTATGATACTGCATCATCTCCTCCTGTCTGTTCTTGAAATTCTACCTTTACAGTCGGTGGCGGTGCTTCATTTTTGGAACCCTGACCAGACCCAATTGGTTTCGACACAGTCATTCTGCCTCTACCACGCCCTCGCACATTACGACCACGTCCCCTAAAACTCATGTCTACGTTCGTGATTTAATCTGCTTTAAAAAGTTTTATGCATTAGTTGTTGTTCCACTGATTACCCACGAACAAGTTTTATGTAAAAAAAATTAGTGGTAGCTCTTTCGATCATTTTAGGGTTTTCGTTTCAAGTTCTCTACCCTAATTCAGAGAATCTCATCCATTCAGTAGTACCTACTACTCACATTTACCACTCAAACATTTTCATCCGTTCCAACCCAGGGGTATTTTCGTAATTTGTCCTATAGGGGTATTTTGGTAATTTTTCAAATTAGGGTATTTGAAAGTTTTGTAAAATAGAGATTTTTTTGATGTTTTTGCAAACTAGGGTTACTTGGTAAGAAGATTCAAGGGTAATATGGTAACTTTATAAATTGTGTAATTTTATAAGCCAATGGTGTTTCGGTAATTTTGCAAATTATGGTTCCAGGTGATTTTACGAAATAAGGGTATTTTGGAAATTTTTAATTCGGGGGTACTTTGGTAACTTTCCATACTGAGGGTATTTTGGTAATTTGTACAGGTTAGGGGTAATTTGGTCAATTTGCAAATCAAGGGTACTTTGGTAATTTTGAAACCAAGGTTTAATTTTAGGGTTGTACAAAACAAGGTGGTGATCCCTTCGGGTTTTAATTATGGAATTTAGCTTTGTGATTGAGTCCTCTTGGTTAGGTGAATCACTCTACGCACTGTAGGATTCGAGGAGAGGACGTGAGTCACTAGGATCGCTTAAATACCAAGCTCCCCTAATCCAATCCTAGACATGCGCATGGTTGCCACACCCTTAACTCGGTGACTCACTCACAGGTTTGTTTGGTTAGACCTTAAATTTTATGTAATTCGGTGTTGGAGTAAGCTAACCCTAGGGTTCAATATCTCCTAATCTACTAATCAAAGTCCCTATAACTCCCACATACAAATCACACAAGGGTTAGGGGTACTTACCTGGTGGACTTCAGGCCGGACGATTCGAGTGCCATGCTCCACAAAACCTTTTTTTTTCCTGAAAATTTTTCTTTGACCCACTAAAACACAAAATGGAAACATTTATGGGCTTCAAAAATCCATAGATCGAGTGTAGAAACTGGGCTCTGATACCAATTTATAACACCCCAAACTCGGCCCAAAACACTACGGCCGAATTCAGAATGCTACGAGAAAACCTTAGGTTGAAAAACGGCTAAGTGATGATAAAACTTGCATGTAGCAGTGTTAAAGACGACATGAAAACAAGTGCTTAACTAAACCCCTAATGATTCGGGTTTAAAACGGGATTCAATTTCTTAAAATGACCTTCCACTTGGAAAACAATTTGAAGTTCTAGTTTAATTGAAAACGGGTCCTTTTTGAAATCTTTTAAAGAATCCGAGTGATTACGAGAATCTCAGTTAGAAAACATTAAATAAGTTTTTAAAGTAATAAAAGTGTCACCATTTGAAATTTCATTTGCAACTACTGATCCATCACTAGTCTAGCATAAACCATAATGAAAACCCAAAATAGTTAAATGGCCTTATTACATCAAACAACCCAAATAAACTGAAATTAAAAATAATGTCTATGAATATGGAAACTGCATCTGCATGGCCATCTCTAATCCCATCCAAGCCTGGTCCAACATCACGAATCACCTGCATTGTTTGGTAAAAATTTGGGTGAGTCAACTGACTCAGTGTGTGATTAGTCCACAGATTTCCACGTGTGGGCTTAGCCCAAAACCACACCAATCCACATAACAGAGAATAATGCAAAATGCACCCAACCCAACCTAGGGTCCATCCTCTACACACCCCCGTATCCAACCACCACACACCAGGGGATTACTAAATCGACCCTCCAACCTCTACACACCAATTCGGCAAGTCATGCCATCCACCAAGTGGTCGAGCCACTGGTCCACGTGATCAAGTCACAATATAATCCACAACGTGATCGTAGTCAACGTCAATCCACGATGAGGCACATAGCAATCACCAACCACGATATGGCACAAAGCTGATACCAACCATGATAAGGCACTGAGTCGATCATCAATCCATGTGAGGCTCGTAGCCATCACTAAACCACGTACATAAATGTACACCCTGTCCTTCTTTTATATATATAAATCCCGCCCAATGCTTATGCAACATACAATAGTGATGTGATAAGATAATGCATGAACATATTAATCAAACATACAACGCATATATATACAGCAATAACCATAATTTTATCGGCATTTAACACTGACCTGATTATCGACATACCCGCTAAGGGTATCTATCTCATTATTGCCACTGTACTAATCATCATACTTATAACACATACAGTATTTTATACATACTCGAGAAATTACGTAATAATCACACACCTGATAACCCGAAGGCTTTTGGTTTACCTCTCACTTGTCGAACTGCTCCTAAAAGACCATAGTCAGAATCGGCCAACCTTAATAGACAATATGGCCTTTGGCCAAATATCTAGACCTCTCCTTACCTTGTTTGTCTAAATCTCGAAACTATCACTTGCCTTTGGAGTCTGTCGAATCCCTATACACTCAAGTCAGATTCGGCTTCAATACAAAAATACCTATGGAAAAAGCCCTTGACCGAGTATTAACCCCTTACATTATGCAATCGAACCCACGAGACCCTTAGCGCTTCCTTCCTTTGGCTACACATGAAAGAAACACAAAATCAATGCCCTACTAAGGTTCGGCCATCCCAAATAACCAAGGCCAACCATTCGGTTTCGGCCACAATTGAAGAAGAGTTAAAATCGATTGCTAAGAGAAAGGTACTTACCACCAACGCTTGCTTGAAGAGACTAAAAGAAAGTAATCAACGGCACTACCCTTGTAGGTTCGGCCTTAGAGAAATGACAAGAAAAGAATGGTTTCGAAAATAAAAAAAAGTTGATGAGATAAAAGGACAAAGAAAGAGAAGAGGACTACCACTTTTGGCTACTAGCGAGAAGTATTTCGGCTTTTAAGAATTAGGGAAATAAGAGGAGAAAAGAAGTGGTGGGGAGGTTCAATAGAGATTCGACTATTGAGAGTTATGGAGAGAAAAGAAAAATCCCAAAAAGGGTGCATAACACTATACTAACAAATTCGGCCTCTCCCCCCTATCTTGACCGAAAATGCCATCACCAAGAGCCCCACTGCCGGCCAACTCTCACCCCTTAGAGTCCCACATTTGGCCATTACTTCTCTCTCTCCCTTATCCCTTGTTTCCCTCTTACCTAGCTGAATCTTCAAGCTCTCCAACCCAATCTATACCTCACCCTTTCTAGATTCCAAATGCCGTCCAACTCTCCCTCATCCTTGATGCAAAAAGCAACTCAAATTGCTATCCTCGCAGCTCGAACCTCCTCCCCCTTGACACCCCTTCTTGACGCAACCTCCCCTACACCTTAAGTAGCGTCCCATGCCACTCCACCACCTTACTCCTTGTGTCATAAGTCCCACACTAAGGTCCTTAAGGCTTAGCTCCCCTAGCTTCCCCTGGCTCAGGTTAGAACAAAAAAAATTTTTCCTATGACCTTTACCAAAGCCCAAGGTTTCCCGAAACCCCCAAATACTTCCAATCAATGTGCAGAGTGTATTAACACACAGATACGAATTAAAATATGCACAACCCCCGAACCTTGGATATTATAGCTTTTCAGGGTGGCAAATGGCTTGGTGAATAACCTTATATTTGTCCACATGGGTAGATACACGGGCATGTGTCTAGGCCGTGTGTGACACACGGTCAGCCCGGTGGGCGTGTTGATAGGCCATGTGTTCCCTGCATCCAAATTCAGCAAAACATAATGCCTAGTAGTAAACACATGTGAAAGACACGGCCTTAGGACATGGGCGTGTTCCCAGGCCATGTGAAGTCTGCACAATAATTGCGAGAATTAAATTTGCCACACTGCCTAGCGCACGGGCGTGTAACTCGACCGTGTGACTTTATTTGGTTGATGACATCATAAACAGAATGTCCCCTATTTTGGACATGGCCTAAAGCACGGGCATGTGATACACCACACGGGCGTATGGACCTTTTTGATGAAAATTTTCTAAGTTTTTTCTAGAAGTTTCCAAAATTCTCGATTTAGTCCCGAACCACCCCTAATGTATGTTTTGGGCCTCGTAGGCCCGTAATAGGGACAATATGAATGTAAATGAAATGTTTTAAATTTGGACAGAAATTCATGTCTCGATTTTGTATGAATGCTTGTGTGTAAGTTCGACAATGCCTCATACTGTTCCGGCATCGAATACGGGTAAGGGATCTTATAGTGAATGATGCTACATACTATAGAATTCATATACCCAATGCACCAATTTTCGGTTCCTTATCTACTCGAAATCATGTTTTTACTTACATCAAAGTATACGAGTCACACATACGTAGTCTATTATCCACTCAGGATTAAGGTATATCACACTATGAACAACACAAGTGAATAAATCCATAAACAGATTCAGGATCTATTCTACTTGGGTCCTATTTGTTAGTCTAGTCAGTGACATTTATGTCTCTATCTTCTAGAAGTCATTCACTCTGATGCCCAAGACAAAACATCTCCCAAATTGGACTTGATAGATGACATATTAGTTTTCAATCGGTTAGACCATTTCTAATTAGACTAAAGACATGTTTAGGTTCATCTACTAATAGAAGCTATCTTTTCGTATTACGATCCAACCGCGTAATATCGTGTAGTATTAGTTAAACATTAGATAATCAGTGAGCTAATATTTGCTTTATTTTGCTTTGTATGCAAAAACCATTGAGGATAATATACAAAGTGTATTAATGTATGTAGAGCCCAAATTGCCCGGGCCCAATCAAAAAATAATAAAAAATTTATTACAAGCCCAATCACAAAAATAAAAGAGCAAGCCCAAAACTAAAATGAAAAACGGGCCCAAATGGCCCAAACCCGAAACACTCTCAGCCAAAAAACAGAAAAAAAACAAAGAAGCCCTAGCCTCTCGACTTGACGTCGACCCCAATGCGCCTCTCGCCAGCACCAGCCATCCGCTCCGTCCGACCGACTCCTCCACCAGAGCACAAAGAAAAACAAAATAAGCAACAAGACAAAGAAAGAGGAAGCCATTTGTATTCAGCCTTGGCTATAAAGCCACACGAAAACGATTGTAAAAGGGAGAAAAGGGTTTTTCGAAAAATCAGAGAGAAAGTATAGCAAAAAAGAGCCTTTTTTTTTGTTTCGAAAAAAAAGAAATCAAAAAAACAGCAGAAATCTTGAATACAAGAGTTGTCTGTAATCGAAAACCAAACACAAAGGTTGATTTCATTACTGTTATTAACTATTATTGTTATTTATTTTCGCTTTACTTTATTTTTATTTTTTTTAGATTTTAAAACTAAATCTAAAAAGAGAAGAGGAATACCTACCGAGCCCATGACATGTCGTTTGAGTCCCTCTCCGTCGTCGGGCGAGATCGGAGCAAATGGGTGGGTCTTCCGGTTTTTCAAAAACAAAAAATATAGATCAAGAACGTAAAAAAAGAAGAAGAAAAAGCAGACGACCTTTGAATTTCGCCATCAGATACGGTCACGACGACGGCAACAATGACGACGGTGACCCTCACCGAAAATCTCCACCGACCGAATTTCGCAGAGAAGAACAGAGAAAAAAAAAAATTTTTTTTAAAACATAGCAGCAAATGAAAAAAAAAAGGAAAAAAGGGTTTTATAAAGGTTGCTAAGCACGTCGTTTAGGGCCCGTCTGATGGCCCCAAACGACGTCGTTTAAATCGTGACTCATGTGACAGACCCGCCTCCAGAGATCCGCGTGTTTTTGAATGGAAGGGCTAATTGCGCTTTCAGCCCTTCCGCATTTTTTATTGTTTTCAATTAAGTTTTGTTATTTTAAAATATGGCCCGAAATTTGGCCCTTTTCAATCAGTCCCCATCAAGCACGCGTTAACCTACACAGTAATAATTTCCATTTCGGTCCCCCTTTTCATGCAGCGTTCCAAATAGGCCACTTTCCTTCTGTTTTATTTCAAATTAAGCCCAAAATCTCATTTTTTATTCAATTTGATCCTTTTTTTAATTAATTCGCAATTTCGGTTCTTTGGCCATTAATTAATATATTTTATTACTATTTAATGTTTTATTGGCTATTTATTATTACTATTGTTTTATTATTGTTATTATTACTATAATATTATATATTACTATGCATAATATTACATATTACTATGCTATATTATTATTATCAAGATTACTATTATTATCATTTCATTTTACTCTCGCTTATTTATTTACTATTATACTTGTTATTGTTATTTTTATTATTTTATTATCACTATATTATTACTATTAATATTATTGTTATCATTATTATCATTAGCACTATTATTACTATTATTATTATTTTACTCCTCTATTATTAATTATTATTATTATTTACTATCACTATTACTTTATTACTATTATTATTATTATTATTTTATTATTATTACTCTCATTTACTTTATTATTGTTCATCTATTGCTATGTTTTTTATTATTAATGTACTCTTATTATTATATTATTTCATTAATATCTTCATCATTTATAAATTTTGTTTTATACTATTTTATTCATTATTTATTTATTTGTTATTTTATTTATTTATTATCACCTCATTTACTCATTATTTATTCCTTCATTGCTCTTTACTTTTTAGTATTTTAAAGCAATTTATTTATTTATTTATCATATTTTTTATTTTTTATTTATCGTTGTTATTGTTATCATCATCCTATCTGCTTTCTATGATTTTATTATTGTTATTCTTACTTTATTATTTATTAGCTCATTCGTTAATAAGAATTAGATTTATTCATATATTCGCTTAATTTGTTAGTATCATTACTTTGTCTAATATTAATCAATCAAATTTTCAAAATAAAGATGATGTTCTTGTTTGAAAATTCGGAAGATCGAGCCCTAACTTCTCGGGTTCCGTTTTTCTCGTTTATGTTAAACAACGGGATATCTCCTTTTAAGACGCGATTTTCTCGCTTAATCTAAATGACCGAATGTCCTTTTAAACAAATACATTTCTAAACAAAAGCTTAATCTCGAAAATTTGAAATGTCGCTACTAACTTCATCGGACTCGACATCTAGATACTTCGAGATAAGTTTCTTTTCCTAAAATAGAGGCAATCTTAGTATTTGAAATCTCGAGAAATCGAGCCCTAACTTCTTCGGGTTCCGATTTCCCATTTGACTAATAAATGGAAGATCCTCTTCAAATAAAAACCAAGTTTCAAAAGGCGAGCTTAGTTTCGGAGTTTAAAGTATTGTGCCCTAACTTCTCGGACATGATGCTTTACCTCTTCAAAATAAGAAAGTCTTAACGTCCTTCCAATTTTAAAATAAAAGCATTGTATTTTGAATCCTTTAAAGTTTTCAACAAATAGGACATCAATCAATCGGTTTGGTACCAATTTTGGGCGTGTTTGGGTGCTAATCCTTCCTCGCACGTAATCGACCTCCGAACCCGCTTTCTCAAAGTTCGTGGACCAAAAAGCACTGTTTTAGTAAATTAAATGTTTTATTAAAACGAATATTCCCCTGAATCGAACTCGGTCCGTATGAGCCTATAATGGGTGAGGATCGAGAAATCTGCTGGTTCGGGTACCTCGTACTTTAGAACTAAGCCGCATATAGCAAACCCTAAGAGCCCACCTTAGGTAGAGCCATCGCAAACCTTAGTGGTCACCTAGATAGGCATTTGCTTATTTTACTTGCTTTACATTCCATGGTACTAACTTTTTGTGTTTCTTTCTTTTTGTGCATATCATTTCATATTTTAAAGAGACATCGATTCACGGTCCGTTTCTAAGTTGGGAAGCTGGTTATGGAAAGCGGATTCCTTGATAAAGTAGAAGACAATGCGGCCGTCCGCATGTGGTCAGAGCAATGCCAAATAGAAAAAGGAGATAGCTTAGTCGAAAGGTATGTGTCAGAACTACGAAACTTCACCAATATTAGTGTCACGCAGAACGAGCTCCAGGAGTTGAAAGAAATTTGGACTCAGTGGGATGATGAAGCGAAGCAAATGTTCTATGGTACTTACTACGACCGCTTTACCCGCTTGAGGTCAAAATAGACAAGCACTGCTTCAAGAATGGCCTGATTCTGAATGCCGCTTATAATGCTTTCTCCTTCAAAAAGTGGATCTGGTTCCCACAAGAAAAGAGTATACGACCTTGCTACGCCGCCTCGAGAATTCAAGTTGACAAAGCTTATTCCAAGGCGGTTAATGGCCCAACCTTCGCAAGAAGTTAGGAATATCACCGCATGAGTGAGCAAAGGGTCTCATTTAGGATACTGAGAAGAAGGGCGAGGTAAATGCATACCTCGGACGATTTGAGAGACTGATTACGCGCATCCGATACAAAGAAAAAGATAGACATCTTGGCCTTATGTATTTACAGCCTGGTAATCTTCCCCAAAGCTTTGAGGCACATTGATGAAGCAGTTATTGATCTATTCAGCTGGTTGGACAAAGGGGTCACACCCATTCCTGCCATCTTAGCCAAACATTCGGATCCTTGACCGCATGCCGAGAAGAGGTGAAGGGGTTTATTGGGTGTCTTGTGTTATTGGCTTGGTTCCATAGTCACTTTTGGAAAATAGAGAAAGTGTCTTACCGGTTCATGTCAGAGAAGTACTCCCCACTAGAAGAGATAGCAACTACGCTTAGAAGAGAGGATGTGTCTGAAGAAAACTGGATCGCGATCTTTCAAAACCTTCAAGAGGACGACATTGAGTGGAAGGCTCCCTGGATGATTCCCGACAGGATCCTTTATCGTTGCGGAAGCTTTGACTGGGTTCCCCTATTGGGAATTTGGGGTGCCACTGCCTACGCCCCTTTGCTGGTCCTAAGGCAGTATGGTTCAAGGTAGTTCGTACCAACGACATACGGGCTAGCTCAATGCGAGTTTTCATATGAAGGGGGAAGCTATAAGAAAAGGGTTAAAGAGATTTCTAGTGCCTGGAATCAGATTCACAGAATGAGAAGATTGTCTACAGGCCCGAGGACGACCACAGAATATATCGAATGGAGGGCTAGGAGGGTCAATGATAACATTCCTGAGCCAAACCCAGAAGGCGCCCGATCAAAAGAAGAATGCATGCGAGTGGTCCCATCAGAATTAGAGGTTGTAAAGTAAGATTTTGAATGGATGAGCTCGGAACTCGGGAAAAGGATAGAAAGGTTGGAGGAAGAAAAGATGCTCCTCCAGTTAGAAGTGGATGGTCAAAAATCAGAGGCTGAGAAACTCAAAAAGGAAAAGCGAAAAGTAGAGGAAGACCGAGATGACTTGAAGACGGAATACAAGAGGATGCGCTTAACGATGAAAAATGCAGGATTAGGGAAAACTTCGGAGCAGTGGCAACAAGAGGTCAGAGAGGAAAGAGCCAAAGTTAACAGTTGGGAGAAAAAGTTTGAAAATGCGAAAGCAGAAGGAAGACTTAGAAGAAGCGGAGATGAAGACCAAAAGAGAAAAAGGGGTTAGAAGCTAGAATAGCCGAGCTTGGGCAATCTCTACACCATTATCGGAGTCGAGATTCGGAAAGCCAACTAAAGACAAGCCTGAACAAAATTGAGGAAATGAAAGGTAGGGTTGAAGAGTTGGAATCGGCATTGCATAGTAGCGAGCTCCGGATTAAGCTTCTAGAAATGAGAGAAAGACATTGGGAGGAAGAGCTTCACCATTCTTGCGAGCAAGTTCGAAGCCGGGACTACCTCATGGGAGAAGCAATAATCCAGATTCGAGAAGTAGCTGATCACCTACAGACTTTGGCTGAGGAGGCTGACATAGTGGGCATGAGATACGGGCTACCACCGGGTCGTGATGAGGAGCTAATCTCTCTGCTTGGAAAAATCAAAACCTTAGGTCTTAGGGCTAGAACGTATTTGTAATCTACTTTATGTAAAGGGTTTTGCCTTCTAATAAAGTTTTCTAAAATGAAGTTGATCAGAATCGATGTCTTCTTCCTGCATTCATGCATTTGCATTACATCATATTACATGCATTAAAGTTTATAAAAAGAAGCCTAATTGGTTAAGATTAACACAGAAATAAAAGAGAAACAAAAGAGAAACAATAGAGAAGAAAAGAAATCAGAACCTGACATCACTACGGGACTCGTGCTAAGAAAATGGATCAAAGATTTGAACAATTTCGAAGGAGATGCAAGAGAATGATGCAGAGCAAATAACGAAACTCCAAAGAAGATATGATAGAACGGATGCAAGAGTCCCAAAACAACATGATGAGCCAGCTGGCGCAACTATTAGCCAATGAACGAGGAAAAGGCGTCGCTACTAGTTCAGGGAATAATGACGACCCTGCCTACCCTCCGGATTTACCCCGCCAAATATCCAAGCACCACCAGAAATAGGTCCCCAAAGGACGCCTTTTGTTATCAGGCCACAGTGCCAGGTTGAGACCGCAATGCCGGTAGCACTTTCCGATCGGTTCAGCAAGAATCCCGAGAAGGTCCGGCTAACCCTATAGTCCCCGACTTTGATGAAATGGCTAAAATGGATAAGGCAAAAATGAACCTTCCCAAACAACTCGAGGATCGTTGCAAATGGTTAGAAGAAAAATTTAAGGAAATAGAGACTGCTGACCATCGCTACGGAGTGGACGCTAAAGACTTGAGCCTAGTCCTAGACCTCATACTTCCGCCAAAGTTCAAGACCCCGATTTTGAAAAATACAATGGGACCAGCTTGTTCTCAAGCGCACATCACGATGTTCTGTCGGCGGATGGCGGGATATGTTAACAACGATCAACCGCTTATCTATTGTTTCCGAGATAGTTTGGCCGGGCCGCAGACCAAGTGGTACAATCATTTCAAATAGCACCAGATCAAGTCGTGGAAGGACCTAGCACAGCCTTCCCGAAACAATACTGCACGCGTGGATATAGCTCTGATCGAATCACTCTCAAAATATGGAGAAAAGCCAAACAAAAGTTTCAGCAAGATGCCCGGTGGTGGAGGAAGTAGCCACACAAGTTTAGCCACCGCCCTAGAAAAGAGACAACCATGTTGTTTGTCAATACTGAAAAGCTCCTTCATTAATCACATGCTTGGAAGTGCCACAAAAGTTTTTCCGATATTGTCTTTGTCGGGAAATGATCGAGAATGCAATCAGAAGCGGTAAGATAGAGGCTGGAGAAAGTACTAGAAAGACGGTCCCGAAGAAGAGGGAGAGTGATATAAACAACATAGGTAAAGGTTATTCAAAACCTATTACTGTGAGCCAGCCAAGGACTATGACCCCCGATCATCAGAGCCCCTTTAGACAGGAGACCAGCACAAGGCAAAATACAGAGAAAATCCAATTTACGCCTATCCCGGTTCCATACAAGGAAATGTACCAGAAATTGTTTGACGCACACGTTGTCTCCCCCCATTACTTAAAACCCTTGCAACCCCCATACCCTAAGTGGTATGATGCGAACGCACAGTGCGAATACCATGCAGGAATTGTGGGGCATTCTATAGAGCACTGTCTCGCTTTTAAGAAACTAGTGGAAAGACTGATCCAGATGGGAGTTATAGAAGTCGATGACACCTCTGGCAAGGGGCACCCGCTACCTAATCATGGGGTCAACATGATAGGCAAAGACGTGAGGAGAAGAGTAAAAAGGGATATTTCCGATGTGAAAACCCCAATAAAACAGGTCTGGAAGGAAATGATAAAAAGGGGATTGGTTGTGACATGTCCAAGGGAAGAAAATGAACAAACACTAAAGGGCTGTGAATTTCATAACTCGGAAGAGCACGAAATCCAAAGTTGCACCGAGTTCAGAATGCTGGTGCAGGCGCTGATGGACAAAAAAGAGCTAGAATTCTTTGAAAATAATGAAGGCCGGAAAGAGGGTAACATCTGCACGTTGGAAGGTGAGTCAGCAGCAAAAGCCTCGGAGGCGAGCAATCCTTTAGTCACCATCTCACGATCAAAGGGCGACGGAGTGAAAATAAATCCGAAAATCGTGATTCGAAAGCCTACTACTTTTTCATCCGAAGACAACCAGAAGACTCCCGGGGATTATAACTGCAACGTGACAATTCCTGAAAAGGGAGGTCCGTCAACAAAAGGGAGCCAGAGTATCCTAGGATCGTGATCTCGAAAACTCGCAACCTTTTCATATAAAGATGACAAGAAGGTCCCCGGAACTATAAGCGCAATGTGACGATTCCGAGAGGGAGATTCGCCAACATTACAAAAAGAAATCAAGAGGAAGGCTCCTACACAGCGCGATGGAAAGCGCCACGACTTGTCAAACACAAAGACGGAACACTCAAGAGGGAAAACTTGATGAGCGAATGTAAGAAAGAAAAAGGGACCAACCAAGAGACACATATAAATGAGCCAGTGAAGGAGGAAGAAGCTAGGAAATTCTTAAAGTTTTTGAAGCATAGTGAATACAGTGTCGTAGAGCAGCTACATAAACAGTCGGCTCGCATATCGGTGCTAGATTTACTATTGAGTTCTGAAGCACACCGTAACGCGCTGATGAAGGTATTGAACGAAACTTATGTTGCGAATGATATAACAGTTAACAAGCTGGATCACCTGGTTAGCAACATAAGTGCCAATAACTTTATTTTCTTTAACGATGATGAGATTCCTCCGGGAGGTACGGGTTCCATCAAGGCTCTCCACATTACCACACGATGCAAGGGATACACATTACCAGGGGTACTAGTCGACAATGGATCAGCACTCAATGTCCTACCACTATCGACACTGAATCGGTTACCCGTTGATAGTTCTCATATGAAGACCTGCCACAACATAGTAAGGGCATTCGATGGAACCGAGAGGAAAGTCATGGGAAGGATCGAAGTACCTCTCTTAATCGGACCAGGCACATATGAGGTGGACTTTATTGTGATGGACATCCAAATTGCCTTATAACCGCTTCTTTGGGAGACCTTGGATACACTCGGCGGGCAAGGCCTCATCATTGCACCAAAAGTTGAAATTAATCTCAGAGGACTGTCTAGTAACCATAAATGCTGAAGAGGACATCATCGCAACTGTAACAAACAATGCACCCTATTTAGAAGCCAACGATGAAGCAACTGAGTGTTCCTTCCGTTCTTTGGAATTTGTCAACGCAACATTCGTCGCCGAGGGAAATAAAGTCCCAGTACCGTAATTGTCCAAAACCACAAAAATGGGTCTACAACTGATGGTCGTGAATGGAGTCATGCGGAGAAAGGACTTGGAAGATACCTCCAAAGAGAAATCGAGGTCCCAAGACTAAAAGAAAAGCGAGACTTCTTCGGTCTAGGATTCAAGCCAAACGCCAAGCAAAAAAGAGAAGAGTCAGAAAAGAAACAAGAAAGAAGGAAGGCACGTTTGAGGGGAGATGAGATGAAATGGCAACCGATGATAATTCCTCATATTCGTGAGATCTTTATATCAGGAGGGGTTATCCACCCAGGACGAGAAACACAAAATGAAGAAATCAAGCATGTCAACGCTATATCTGAGGGGGAAATTGAGGAAGAAAATTAGAATGGCATCCGCCCCTATGAGCCGGGTAGCGTTCTAAACAATTGGACTGCGGAGGAGATTCCTATAGCCTTTAGAACTTATTCAGAGTAATACTCGGAACACACCTATTGCTTTAAGTCTAGAAGCAATAAGAACCCCTTTTGTGAAACATGAATTTGTATAAGCCATCGTTATTTTCAATGAAATACATCTCCGCTATCTTTTGAGCAAATTTTCTTTTATGTTCATTTCATTCATTCATTATTCTTTCTTTAAATATTCTTCTAAACATTTCTATTCTTCATTTATCATACCAATAAACATGCCAAGATTCTATGATCCTATGAGCCTTTATTCATTTCCATAATAGGTCTCCAGATATCAATGATTTGAGTAACGCTACCGATGACTCAGAATGTCCTTTTGAGCAAGATATGGGTGCGGAAGATTTTCAGGATTTTGGAGATGACCAAGGTTGTGATTTAGCTCTGAATCATAAGGATGGTAGAATGAAGGAGAAACAAATCATACCTCACAAAGAATCAGTGGAAATAGTGAATCTATGAGATGCACAAGAAAAGAAAGAAGTGAAGATTGGAGCCGGTATCACCGCAGAGACAAAGCAAGACCTCATTGAGTTACTCCAAGAATTCAAGGATGTCTTCGCATGGTCATATCAAGACATGCTCGGGCTAAGCACTGATATCGTGGTACACCGTTTGCCCATAAAAGAAGAATACAAGCTGGTCCAGCAGAAACTTTGGAGGATGAGGCCAGATGTTTTACTGAAAATAAAAGAGGAGGTAAAGAAGCAGTTTGACGCAGGGTTCTTGCAAGTGGTTAAGTACTCAGAATGGGTAGCCAATATCATCCCCGTCCCTAAGAAAGATGGGAAAGTACGAATGTGTGTGGACTACAGAGATCTAAACAAGGCTAGCCCGAAGGACAACTTTCCGTTACCCCACATCGACACTTTAGTGGATAATACGGCGGGTTATTCCTTGTTCTCGTTCATGGATGGGTTCTCAGGATACAACCAGATAAAAATGCTTCCTGAAGACATGAATAAAACCACATTCATAACCATGTGGGGAACCTTTTGCTATAAGGTAATGCCATTTGGGTTGAAGAATGCGAGCAACATATCGAGAGCCATGGTGACCCTATTCCATGACATGATGCACAAGGAAATTGAGGTTTACGTTGATGATATGACCGCCAAATCTCTACGTAAAAGGAGCATATCCAAGTCTTAAGGAAATTATTTTTGAGGTTGAGGAAAGTCCAATCAAGCTTAACCCAAAAGTGTACCTTTGGAGCCGTGTCGGAAACTGCTAGGATTTATAGTCGGTGAAAAGGGATTGAGGTTGACCTGCACAAAGTCGTATATATACAAGAATTGCCTCCGCCTCGCACGCAAAAAGAAGTTTGAGGTTTCTTAGGAAGATTAAATTACATTGCTCGGTTCATTTACATCGACCGAGAAATGTGATCCCATATTTCGCCTTCTTAAAAAACACAACCTGTGTGTGGGACGAGGAATGTCGAAGACCTTCGACAAAGTAAAGCAAGACTGTCCAATCCTCCAAATTGACACCGCCTAATCCGGAGAAGCCTTTAATCCTCTATTTGACGGTGACTTGATAATTCAATGGGATGTGTGCTCGGCCAAAGATAATGAGTCGGAAAGAAAGAAAAGCAATATACTACCTTAGCAAAAGTTCATCGAGTGTGAAACAAGGTACTCACCGATTGAGAAAATATGTTGCGCCTTGGTCCGACAACTCGGAGACCGAGGCAAGACATGTTGTATCATACGACACGCTCATCTCAAGCTAGACCCACCGAAATACCTAATGGAGTCAACTACTCTTAATGGACGGATGGCCTGATGGCAAATTTTACTTTCGAGTTTGACATAGTTTATGTAAACCAGAAAGCGATAAAAGGGAGTGCAATAGTGAATTTTCTGGCTAGTAGAGCTCTGGCAGATTATGAGCCTCTGGACTTTGATTTCCCTAATGAGGACCTGATGTACGTGGCAACCACTGATGAAGGTACCCCGGGAGGTCGTCCTTGGAAATTGAACTTCGACGGGGCATCGAACGCTATGGGCAATGGAATTGGGGCAGTTCTGGTGTCCCCAAATGGAGATCATTACCCATTTACCTGTAAATTGGATTTTGATTGTACAAACAATATGGCAGAGTATGAAGCTTGTATAATGGGCATCCGTGCTGCTATTGAACGCAAAATTAAGGTGCTGCAAGTATACGGAGACTCCGCGTTGGTAATTTATCAACTTAAAGGAGAATGGGAGACGAGAGATCCCAAATTGGTCGAATACAAAAGATTGGTCCAAGAACTAATCAAAGAGTTCGATGACATCACCTTCAGTTATTTACCAAGGGACGAAAATCAAATGGCTGATGCTCTAGCCATATTGGCCTCTATGGTACGAGCAAACAACAAGGAGGATATGAGACCTATACAAATGAGCATTTATGAGGCCCCAGCCCATTGCTACAATATCGAAGAAGAAGGGAAAATTGGCCCACCATGGTACCACGATATATTGCGGTATGTGAAGAATCGTGAGTACCCTGATCAAGCCACAGAGAATGAAAAAAAGGCATTGAGGAGATTAGCATGTGATTACGTCTTGGATGGAGAAGTCTTATACAAAAAAGGAAAGATCAAGTGCTGCTAAGGTGTGTGGACACCGCCGAATCTAAGTTAATCCTAGAAGAAGTCCACGAAGGTGTCTGTGGAACTCACGCTAACGGCTTCACAATGGCCAGGCAAATAATGAGGTTCGGATATTATTGGTCCACCATGGAGGGAGACTGTATCAACTATGCCAAAAAATGTCATAAATGCCAGATTTATGGAGACAAGATTCATGTACCCCCGTCACTTTTGCATGTTATGACTTCTCCATGGCCATTTTCCATGTGGGGCATGGACGCTATTGGGCCAATATCTCCGAAGGCATCGAAGCGGGCATCGATTCATCTTTGTGGTCATCGACTACTTCACGAAATGGGTAGAGGTCACTGATATGCTAACGTCACTAAATCAATGTTAGCCGATTTTGAAGAAGGAAATCATTTGTCGATATGGAATGCCCGAGAGGATCATATCGGACAACGACCAATTTAAACAATAGCATGATAGCGGGGTTTGTAGCCAATTCAACATCAAACATCACAATTCATCACCGATCACCCAAAAATGAATGGGGCAAAGGAAGCGACCAACAAAACATCAAAAGATAGTGGGAAGATGACCGAGACTTACAAGGATTGGCATGAAAATTACCGTCAAGGCTTATGCTTATCGAACGTCCGTCCAACCTCTCACTGGGCAACACCTTTCTCATTGGTCTATGGGATGGAGGCGGTTCTACCTATCGAAGTGGAAATACCTTCTCTTGAGTGTTGTCGAAGTGAAGTGGATGAAGTGAATGGATTCAGTTCGATATGATCGCTTGAATCGATCGAAGAAAAGAGGTCAAAGCTATCCGTCATGGTCGATGTACCAAAAGCGAATGATGCGAGCTTACAACAAAAAGTTCGCCAAGGGAATTCCACGAAGGGATCTCGTCTTTGAAAAAGATCCTTCCCATACAAAAGGATTTCAGAGGGAAATGGATGCCGAATTGGGAAGGACCATATGTGGTGAAAAAGGCTTTCTCTGGAGGGGCATTAATTTTGGCCGAGATGGATGGGAAAAATCTACCCAATCCCATAAATTCGGATTCAGTTAAGAAATATTATGCTTGAAGAGGAGAAAGGCCGAAGTGAAAACCCGTAAAGGGCACTTTGAGACCAAAGGGGCTTTGAGTCGAAAACCCGATAAGGGCGGCCCAAATTAGCACGAAAAAGGAGGTATGTGACAATCTTTTCCCCCAAAATTGGCAAAAGGAGGAATGTTACACCTTGGAACATCTACAGAGCACTGCAGATCTCCCAACGTCTTTTCAGCTCAAATGATCTTTGAAAGGATTCGGTGGCGAAGCCCAGGCTGCGATATCTGGGGCACCTACTTTTTCTTTTACCTATTTTTTATACTCCAATAATGTTTACTTTTGTTGAATTAATCCAATTCCATTCTTTATAAATTCCATTGTTATTTTAAATCTTTGAGTTGTTTGCAATTGAAATAACGACCCATTGACCCATAATGCTTCCATGAAACGAGTCCCGCCTATTACTCTGGAAGCTTCTAAACAGCATAGGAACCTAAAACAAGATTGTTGTTTAGGAACCACCGCGCTTAGGGGTTGGAAACATTCGAAGAAGAGAAGTCCAAAATTATGACCATTTCTTGATTCACGAGCATAGACATCGACAAGATGTTGCCTCATGCCATGACCTCGACGGTTTAACGAGCAATTACAACCCTAATCTTTTAAAACAAAAATAATAATAATAAATTGTTCTCATGACATCCTGCATTCATACAAATGTCCTCCGTAATGTCATTGAATTAAGAGCATTCGATTTATTACAATCATTGCATCTTAACGAAAAATCATCATTCTCATGACATTCTGCATCCATGTAAGTGTCATCCATATCACACGAAGTTAGGAGCATTTGAGTTATTCTGACCATAGCATCCTCACCATTTGGCATAAACACAAAATCGAGTCTACAAGATATGTCCCTAAAGGACGGTGTAGCAACACTATCGAAGATTGTCCTATTACCATCAACCAGTGATGGAATAGGTTGAAGATTGTCCTGTTACCATCAACCAGTGATGGAATAGGTTGAAGATTGTCCTATTGCCATCAACCAGTGATGGAATAGGTTGAAGATTGTCCTATTGCCACCGACCGCGGTGGAATAGGCCAAAATTGTAGATCTTGTCACCACAACCAAGAGTGGGGCAAGATCGAAGGCAAATCATGGCTCCCAACCAAAGAGGGAACACGATTTAGGCCACCCTCCTATTGCCACCGACCAGCGTGGAATAGGCCAAAATTGTAGATCTTGTCACCATAACCATGAGTGGGGCAAGATCGGCTAAAGCCCGGCTCTCTAACCAATGAGAGAACATGATGTTGGCCACCCTCCTATTGCCATCGACCAAAGGTGGAATAGGTCAAAATTTGTAATTCCCGCCCCTAACCAAGAGGGAGCATGGTTAAGCTTTAGTCCTATCGCCTTAACTAGAGGTGGGATAGGTCAAGACCAAAGACCTCATCTCTCGAAGATGCATCGATCAAAATAAACAAGTCACATCCTATTGAAATCGCAAAGAAGAGCGATTGAAGCCACATATCGGTGAAGTGGATCGAGCAACAAGGTGTGAAGAATCGGGATGAGGCTATTCAAGGAAAGCACCGAGAGGCCAAGACTTCGGCGGTAGGGCAATATTGGGCTTCTTTGAGTCTTTGCTCTATTATCGTTACACGACAATGAGCAAAGAGGGGCAGCTGTAGAGCCCAAATTGCCCGGGCCCAATCAAAAAATAATAAAAATTTATTACAAGCCCAATCACAAAAATAAAAGAGCAAGCCCAAAACTAAAATGAAAAACGGGCCCAAATGGCCCAAACCCGAAACACTCAGCCAAAAAACAGAAAAAAACAAAGAAGCCCTAGCCTCTCGACTTCGCGTCCTGCCGCCTCTGCGCCACACCACCATCCGCCTCGTCAGACCGGCTCCTCACAGTAGCTGCAAAGAAAAACAAAATAAGCAACAGCACAGCAAAGAGGGAAGCCATTTGTATTCAGCCTTGGCTATAAAGCCACACGAAAACGATTGTAAAAGGGAGAAAAGGGTTTTTCGAAAAATCAGAGAGAAAGTATAGCAAAAAAGAGCCTTTTTTTTTGTTTCGAAAAAAAAGAAATCAAAAAAACAGCAGAAATCTTGAATACAAGAGTTGTCTGTAATCGAAAACCAAACACAAAGGTTGATTTCATTACTGTTATTAACTATTATTGTTATTTATTTTCGTTTCTGTTTTATTTTTTTTTTTTTTTTTTTAGATTTTTAAAACTAAATCTAAAAAAGAGAAGAGGAATACCTACCTGAGCCCCGCGGCATGTCGTCGGAGTCCCCTCTCCGTCGTCGAAGCCGAGATCGGGAGCAAATGGGATGGGTCTTCTGGGTTTTTCAAAAAACAAAAAAATATAGATCAGTAAACGTAAAAAAAAAAGAAGAAAAAAGACGACCTTTCAATTTACGCCATCAGATACTACGGTGGTGGCGACGGCGAATGACAGCGTGACCTCGCCAAAAATCTCCACTGGCCGACCCCCCTACAGAGAAGAACAGAGAAAAAAAAGAAATTTTTTTTAAAACATAGCAGCAAATGAAAAAAAAAAGGGAAAAAAGGGGTTTTATAAAGGTTGCTAAACGATGTCGTTTAGGGCGATACTGATGTTAAATCGACGTCGTTTAAATCGTGACCACAGCGTGACCACCCGCTCAGAGATCCGCGTGTTTTTGAATGGAAGGGCTAATTGCGCTTTCAGCCCTTCCGCATTTTTTATTGTTTTCAATTAAGTTTTTGTTATTTTAAAATATGGCCCAGAAATTTGGCCCGGTTTTCAATCAGGTCCCCATCAAACGCTGCGTTTAACCTACCTGGGAATAATTTCCATTTCGGTCCCCCCTTTTTCATGCGCGTTCCAAATAGGCCACTTTCCTTCTGTTTTATTTCAAATTAAGCCCAAAATCTCATTTTTTATTCAATTTGATCCTTTTTTTTAATTAATTCGCAATTTCGGTTCTTTGGCCATTAATTAATATATTTTATTACTATTTAATGTTTTATTGGCTATTTATTATTACTATTGTTTTATTATTGTTATTATTACTATAATATTATATATTACTATGCATAATATTACATATTACTATGCTATATTATTATTATCAAGATTACTATTACTATCATTTCATTTTTACTCTCGTTTATTTATTTACTATTATACTTGTTATTGTTATTTTTATTATTTTATTATCACTATATTATTACTATTAATATTATTGTTATCATTATTATCATTAGCACTATTATTACTATTATTATTATTTTACTCCTCTATTATTAATTATTATTATTATTTACTATCACTATTACTTTATTACTAGTATTATTATTATTTTATTTTATTATTATTACTCTCATTTACTTTATTATTGTTCATCTATTGCTATGTTTTTTATTATTAATGTACTCTTATTATTATATTATTTCATTAATATCTTCATCATTTATAAATTTTGTTTTATACTATTTTATTCATTATTTATTTATTTGTTATTTTATTTATTTATTATCACCTCATTTACTCATTATTTATTCCTTCATTGCTCTTTACTTTTTAGTATTTTAAAGCAATTTATTTATTTATTTATCATATTTTTTATTTTTATTTATCGTTGTTATTATTATCATCATCCTATCTGCTTTCTATGATTTTATTATTGTTATTCTTACTTTATTATTTATTAGCTCATTCGTTAGTAAGAATTAGATTTATTCATATATTCGTTTAATTTGTTAGTATCATTACTTTGTCTAATATTAATCAATCAAATTTTCAAAAATAAAGATGATGTTCGGTGTTTGAAAATTTGGGAAGATCGAGCCCTAACTTACTGGGTTCCGATTTTTCTCGTTTATGTTAAACAACGGGATATCTCCTTTTAAGACGCGATTTTCTCGTTTAATCTAAATGACTGAATGTCCTTTTTAAACAAATACATTTCTAAACAAAAGCTTAATCTCGGAAATTTGAAATGTCGCGCCCTAACTTACTGGACTCGACATCTAGATACTTCGAGATAAGTTTCTTTTCCTAAAATAGAGGCAATCTTCCGTATTTGAAATCTCAAGAAATCGAGCCCTAACTTACTGGGTTCCGATTTCCCATTTGACGAATAAATGGAAGATCCTCTTCAAATAAAAACCAAGTTTCAAAAGGCGAGCTTAGTTTGGGAGTTTAAAGTATTGTGCCCTAACTTATCGGACATGATGCTTTACCTCTTGAAAATAAGAAAGTCTTAACGTCCTTCCAATTTTAAAAATAAAAGCATTGTATTTTCGAATCCTTTAAAGTTTTCAACAAATAGGACATCAATCAATCGATGCGGTACCAATTTTGGGCGTGTTGGGTGCTAATCCTTCCTCGCACGTAATCGACCTCCGAACCCGTTTTCTCAAAGTTCGTGGACCAAAAAGCACTGTTTTAGTAAATTAAATGTTTTATTAAAACGTAGGTGATCCGATCACACCAAATAAAGATCGGTGGCGACTCCTTTTCTTTTCTTTTTTCAAAATCGAGTCGACCACGTCGTTTCACGTTTTCACCAAAAAAATGGTTACGACAATGTAATTCATGAATAATTTTATTAAACCAATCTATTCAAAAAAAATACAAGTGTACATGGACGAAAATACTACACTTAGGGCACTAGATCCAATATCCACATACATCAATCCTTTCTACTTGTGATCCCTCTTCATTTTCGTAAAATTGAGTATCATTGAACTAAGCTTTAAAGCCTCACTCTCTAGCTCCACTTCATCTTCTTTAGTGACTGTGGACAACTTAGATCGCTTTGGACAATCCCGCATCCTATGCGGACCATAACATAAAAAGTACTTCACTAGCTTCTTTCATTCTCTCTAATTGATGCGATCTTGGCCAAGGAGCTAGTTACAGAACCCATTGAGCTGCCTTTGGGTCCAATCACTCAATCCCGAGCCAAGAAGTTCCAAGAAGCTATCTCGACCTATATTGATCGAGCTTGGGGAGAAGAGGTTGTGGGACTTATTGATCACACATGGACCAGCTCAATAAGCGTCCCATGCTGCTTAATTCAAGCTGAATTTTAAATTCGTTTTGAGCTGATTAGTTGATGGAATAAAACATTAATGTTGTTTAGTTATTTTAGTTATTATTAATTTAAGTCTTTAATGTGTCTTAAGTTAATTTAATGTGTCTCATTTAGTTTAGTAATTAATAATTTGTGTTAATTAGTACAACCATTTAATTTGCCTGAAGTGTATTTAAGTTGTCTTAGTTCATACAGCTAATTAAAGTGTCTTAAGTTTAGACAACTTAATTGTGCTAATCATGGTGTCATAACTAAATTTAGTTTTGTGTTAATAGGTACCTCATTCAGCTAAATTAGCTAGCTTAATAGCAAAGGAAAGCGTTAAAGAAAAGCATGCATTCGGCTAATGCATGGGGCGACATTAAAAGATCTGCTGATTTTTTTTTTCAGGTGACTTTTCATGAAGCTCAATGGACAAAGAGCTGAATTAAAAGATCCAAGCTGCTGTTTTGAGCTTCCTTAGGTACCTTTTCGTGGAGATCAAAGGCCAATAGTTGCCTACAATAATTCCATTAGCTAGCAAGCTTGGAGGCTACTCATATTCGGCTATTGGCCATTGGAGTTCTCAAGATGCTCTTAAAATACTCAAGACTATTCAGCTAATCAAAGCAGCATATTAAATTCCATGCAGCCTATTTTGCCGAACCTACCAAGGCCTTTTCAGCTCAATATTAATTTTCAGCTTGTTAGGAAACTTCATAGAAGTTTCAGCTCATTTGAACTGAATGAAAGCTGACATTTTATCTAATTAAGTGACCATTCGGCTAGCCTATAATGTAGCTATAAATACTTGGCTTATTTAATTTTGTAAGGACTTTTGTTCATTGATGAATATCATAATACTTTGTGAGTGTTCAAACTCTCATTGTTCTCTTTAGGTTGAATTGGCTTATCGAGATAATTCTTGTGGTATCAATTCCTGTCTTTCTTCGAACTTATTACTTTGTTAAGGGTGGCGTTCACCTATACATGTGGTTCCTATCTTTCATAGATAATGGGTCAAGGTTCTTTGTTTTATCATTACTATTTCCATCACCTTTATCGTTTAAAAGCAATTATAGGTTTAGGGTCAACGTAGCCTATTTTGTTGGTTCAACCTTAGCCTTAGTCAAATCCATCTCCCTTGCTACCTTAACCATTTCCCAAACCCTATCATCCTTATTTTAAAATTTATTTTGCGAATAACCTATTCTTACTTGAATTTTATGATCAGGCAACTAATACGACTTGAATCAACATAGATGCGGGTTCGTATCACTAATATTCTTGGCTTCAACAAAACTTAAGATCTAACCAAACTTTAATGGTGCTTTGTCTGGCTCATCGTCCCCTTCGATCGAAAAAAGCACGAATCATTTCAGCCAGTCTTTTACCATATGTTGACCCTTACAAAGAAAGCATTTCTGTAATGCCCCGAATTTGGGCCTAGAAGTATTGGGCCTATTGGGCTTTGGGTCTCAGAAAATTTTTAAGTGAGAGAGAAAATGACAATTTGCATGTGGGCTTTGAGGGTTAATGAATTTGGAATGTCTAGGGTGTTGGAGAAGTCCTGGGATCAAGTAAGGGTACAGGAAAAATTTTGGTTTTAGTCCTAAGGGAATTGTGACTTCAGTCAGTAGGCCTCTTAAGTAGATTAAGGGGAAAATAGGACATGAGTGGGCCTGTGGTTCAGTGGCAAAGTGGCGTCACTTGGGGAGCTACAAGGTGGCGTGAAGAGGTCCAATGTTCGAGTAGTGGTAAGGTATTTTTGGAGTGTTTATTTTGCATAATGGATGACCAGAGTTGTGTGGAATTTGGACTCTTTTGTTGAAGTGTTTGAATTGGTCTTGTGAGCTGATAAAGGAGGGAATTTTGGATGAGATAAGAGAGATATCATGGAGAAAAATTAGGATATGAGAGGTGGGAAGAGTTGGTGCCGAATTGGACTGTGGGGGAAGGTAGGATTCATCTATTGGTTATAAAAGGAGGTATCAAATTCCTTTGAGAGGTTCCTTGGGTTCCATTACATTTCTTTTTCTCCCCCTTAGCCGAACTATTCCATTTGCCAAAAAAAAAAAACCCATCATTCTTTTTGCCGAAATTCCTATTAATGTTGTGTTCTTTTCTTTCTCCGAAATACGAATACACCTTTATATCAAATAGCTATACTTGTGTCGATTCTTTTTTATTTTTCCTTTATCACAAATCGATTGTTACCCATTCTTAGTCAAGTTTAAAAGCTGGATCTTGTTCAGTAGTTGTCCAGGCCGCAGGATCAAAAGAAGAATTCGGTAAGTACTTAGTCAATCTTCTTAGTCTTAGTCAATCTTCTTAGTTTGTTTTGTTAAAATCCAAAGGGCTATCTAACCTCTCCTTATCGTTAACCTTGTATTAACAAGGGTAGAATTCAAGGATCGCAAGCGTGGTAAGGATCGTTAGCAAAGTAGTAAGTGTTCTCGACTCAGTTATGGTTTAGTGGATGGCTGAATGTAAGTATGGCCTATAGGGGTGACTTATGTGGAATATGAGTCACTTGTTTTGACGATATATGTTTGAGTGCAGATGTAGGGGATATTCGTTAATAGTAGCTAAGGAAGAGCTACTAGAACGTGTGAAACACGGTAAGGTTACGATAAGGCTTCGGCTTTTGGTAAATATTTTGATTAAGTATGGGTGGTTGATTGAAGGTTGGTTGGTTGTAGGTTCAAGACCAAGGATAGAATAGCACGTCGTAGTAACTAGGTGTGTACAAACACTACACACACATGACATCGACAATGCCGAAAAGCTAAAAAGCCAAAAGTGGCTAAATAGGCCCGGTGGGCCCTGAGGCTAAGTTTGATGAAATTGATTGATTTGGTTATATGAATTGAGCTAGACATGCATGTTACATGATCTGGAATTTTTTTGGGCCTAATGGGCCATATGAATGAGATCAGGGCCTAATGGGCCATAAGAATGTGATTTGGGCATAAGGGGCTTTATGAACGTGAAATAGGCTTGATGGGCTTGATGGGAAAGTAGAGATGTATGCTAGGGTTCAATGAACTTTAGGCCTAGTTCTAAACAACTCTGAAATCGCATAAGACTTAATCTAATAATTAAACATGTCCGTAAACAAGTCACTGGGTTAGAGTGTGGCAACGAACATATGCATGTCTAGGATTGGATCTATGGAGAGCTTGGTAATTAAGCCGTCCTAGTGGCCCACCTCCTCTTCTCTGGAATCCTACCTGGTACATAGTGTCCGTTCACTTTAGCCGTAAGGACTTGTTAATGGGCTAAAGTTCATAACTAAAACCCGAGAGGGACCAAAACACCCCTGATTTGTAAACTTACCAAAACCCTTAGTTTGGAAAATTACCAAAATACCCTTAGTTTGGAAAATTACCATAATACCCTTGATTTACGAAATTACCAAAATACCCCTAATTTGTAGAATTACCAAAATACCTAGTTTGAAAATTACCAAAATATCCTTAGATTTGTAAAATTACTAAAATACCCCTGATTGGAAATTACCAAAATGTCCTTAGATTTATAAAACTACTAAAATACCCCTGAATTGTAAAATTATCAGAATACCCCTGATTTGCAACATTACCAAAATGTCCCTAATTTACAAAATTTCTGAAGTACCCTTATTTTGCAAAATTATGAAAATACCCCTATAGGGCAGAATTATGATAATACCCCTGTAGGGTAGAATTACAAAAGTACCCTTGATTGTGAAATGGCTAAAATACCCCTATGTGATGAATATGAATTTTATAGATCTTACTCATGTGCATGTTGCATTCATATGATATTCTGTTTAGGATGCATATGGGTGGGAATTATGGTAAGGAGGAAGACTTTGAGGATCGCATAGTCGCTTGACGACTGTGGATCCATCGGTGGTTTTAAGCCCATTATATGATTAGCAGCTTTGCTGCAACGTTGAGTAGTGCCGCTGTGAGTACTACCATTGGAGTGTAGCGGAGGGGTGGGTCGAGCTAGAATTCCCCACAGGTGTATAAGGTTGGAAGGGAAATGGTGTGTGTAGCGGATGGATCTTTGGAGAGGGTTTTGCATTACCTTGTTTTGCATATGATATGATATGATATGATATGATATGATATGATATGATATGATATGAGGTCATTGTGGGCTAAGGCCAAGACCATCGATTTTGATAGGGCTTAGGCCCAATGTGAATATTTGTATGTTGATTTGATTGCCAAGGATTGTACACACTGAGTTTCGAAACTCACACCCTTTATTTAATGTTTCAGGTGATCCTCAGTAGACGGCTCAACGTGGGAGAGGACTCGGAGTTGTCCACACTACGAGATGTTAAAATTTTTATTTATTTGTTTCAAAAGACATGGTTTTAATTGCTTTATTTTCATTGGATGTAATAAGGCCTTGTATCTCCAATTTGACGTTACTTATGGGTTTTATTATTATTTCCTGCTTAATTTTTATTTTAACTTAAATAAATTTCTAAAGTTTAGCAAGGTTTTCAAAATAACTATAACCTATGGGCTTTTATCTTTACTTAACAAGACTCAAGGATTTTGGGCTTTTAGGCTTTAAATTGTTATTAGTAAAATCGTTTTGAAGTGTGCCTTTAATGTGACATTCCGGATTCGGGCCTAACTTCTTGGTCGGGTTTGGGGTGTTACAATTTCATTGGCCATTTCTTCTTTTCCCATGGCTTGTATGGCTAAGCTTTCTAAACAATTTAGTTATTACCATTTCCATTCATTGTCAGTTTATCTTTGTCTCTCCCACCATTTCCCTTTGGTCTGAATTTAAGCTTAGAAGACTCAAATTTTCGACTTCTTAGCACTAGGCTCAAGAAGTGACTTTGCAACAGTCATGGCTTTAATAAGTTCCTCGACCCCACGATGTTCCAATTACTACATAACCCACAGCTTCAAACCATTCATGAAGAAGAAAATGCCTCCTTACTCAGATTAGTGATTTGGAGCGTCAGTTCACTGAACTCATTCACATGTTCCTTAATTGTGCCTTATTGCGAGAACCGACGCAACTTAGCTCAAGCCTCTTTCTCGGCATTTTGTGGATAAAATTTCTCCTTGAACTCTTTTTGGAACTCCACCTAAGTTCCAATTCTAATCCCACATTGCTTTTCATCTATGGATCTATGTCTCCATCATAAAATAACGACATCATTAAAAAAGATGGTGTTGGATTTGATGCCCTGAGTATAGTATATTCATTTGTAAACTTGTAATTTTTAAAATAGATTGGTTACTAAAAAAAATTAATCAGTTACATTAAAATACTTTCTAAAAAATTGTCCTCATGTGGTTTTTGCACACAAAGCAAAATAGAAGTAAATGCTACTTACTGGTTGTCTAGTGTCCTTAATCTAACCAGACATTATATTAGTAGATGAACCTAAATATTATATTAGTAGACAAACCTAAACATGTCCTTAGTCTAATCGAAAATGAGCAAACCAATTGAAAGACTAATATGTCATCTATTAAGTCCAATTGGGAAGATACTTTGTCTTGAGCATCATAGTAGATGACACCTAGAATATAGAGACATAGATGTGACTATGTAACACCCCAAATTGGGTGTAGACGTTATGGCCAGATAAGGAAGTGTTACGTAATTTTCTTGGAATATTCCAGTTTTCGTAAATTTGAACAATTGACATAATCCCTTAAAATTCCAAATTATTCGAAAACATATCGTGTTTCATTTTATTACTGAAAACATTGTTTGTATATTTTTCTAAAAACTTATTATTTTGCAGCGGGGACTCCTTAAAAGGGTGATCTTTTGGAAAACACAGTTTATTGTTGGAAAACAATTAATTTTACAGAAAAATAAATTTCGTCAACTTTCGTCGACTAAACATTTAAATAATATTAAGCAAAATATGGAATTAAAGTTCTAAAATCCAAAAACAGTCCAAAGAATCCAAAATTTACAAAATTCTCAAACTAAAATTCTAAGTAAGTCAAATTTAAGAAAAGATGATTTTTATTCGAGTTCTCGATTGCACCGATTCGACTAAGTTTGAGGATTACCTAAAAATATCAGTCAAACAGAAAGTGAGTTTTTGAAACCCGGTGTATAATGAATAACTTAACAGGTGATGCCTATCAAACATATTAACAGATTCAGATTCATATAAGAGTAATTCAGGAACAGACATGAAATCTGTAACACCCTAACCTGTAACCGTCGCCAGATTAGGGCTAAAGGCGTTACCAGACTGACTTTCTCACACGGCTTCTAGGCACGCCCGTGTACCATGGCCGTGTGACATTATAGGTCATTTGCAAGACCAAAATGCCACTCACATGGGTCATACCTACAAGCAACATCATCAAGACATCTCATGCACATATGACTACAAAAAACATAACAAAATAATAATCAAACCCTGCATTCAATACCAATTCCAACTATGACAAATTTTAGGACTAAAACTCATCCCATCACAAGCATAATTCATTCATTTGCCTACTCAAAAATTGACCATTTCATGTGTCATCTAACCATGCCAAAACATACTTCACATATCACATACATTCAAACAATTTCTTAACTCATAATTAGCCAAATCACATGGCTAAGATTATAAGACAAACTTATAGCAAATACTAGCCTATACATGCCATAACTAGCTTTATACATTTCCAAATGTACCAAAAAGAGTTTAGTAGTGTGATGACGATCGTTGACGGTCCCAAGCCTTCAATAGCTTTGATGACCTATAAAATAGAGAAAACACACATAGAGTAAGCTTTCCAAAAGCTTAGTAAGCCAATATACGAACAAACTTAGCATGGAAGGCATATAAGCAATTAGATACATTAGCACATCTCATTCACTTAACAAACTATCACATATATGCTTTGATTCATACTTGTGGCCACATTTGCCACAATCATCATTTCAAGATTCACATTTTCACATTTAAGCATACATTTCTTCAAATCAAAATCACATAAATACTTATCTTTTTATACACACTTTGTGTATATACCAAACGTACCTGAAACAGACATTCGTTCACTTAATTGATCATACCTCAAATTTGCAATTCGTATCATAGACTTGCCTGTTGAACCAATAGAAATCTAGTAGGATGCTCAGAAAACTCGGAATAGTTGTACAAAGCCAATGTCCCAGATGAGGTCTTACATGCACTTAGATATCGATGCCACTATTCCAGACAGGGCCTTACACAAATCAATTCGATGCCGTTGTCCCAAACATGGTCTTACATGTATAGCTCATATCGATGCCAACGTCCAGACGTGGTCTTACACGTAAAGCTCATATCGATGCCAATGTCCCAGATGTGGTCTTACACGTAAAGGTCATATCAATGCCAATGTCCTAGACGTGGTCTTACACGAAATCTCAAATCAACGCCAATGTCCCTGATGTAGTCTTACATGATAAAACAAAACAGATACCTATGTCATGACATAGCTAATCCTATCTATTCCTAGGTTCGCAAGGGACTTCTCGAACATTGTCACTATATCGAACTTATCTCGAAATTCAAATGCATAACCTCCCATAAGCATTCGTTATCAACATTAGTCATATGAACAATTACAATTTCATACAAGTACGTTTATGTGCATAGTGACTTACCTCGGAATCGGTTTAACTGAATGAAAACGGCTACTTTGTTACTTTCGCTTTCCCGCGTTCTAAGTCCATTTTCCTCGTTTCTTGATCTATACATATTTAGAATTAACTCTTTTATTCACTAACTCATTCAATTCAATCCAAGGACACACATTTAGGGCTATTTGCAAATTAGCCCTCACATTTGCACAATTTATCATTTTAGTCTATTTTTCTCAAAACATCAAATTCACAAAAATCATCACCCATCCATGCTTGGCCGAATGCTTATGAACATCACACAAGCCCATATTTTTTATCAAATTACAATTTAGTCCCTCAAATTACTATTTTCTTAATTTAGCCCTATTTAGCTAAATTCATAAAAAATTCAAGAACAAAGTATGTTCATCTAGCTCAAATCTTTCATTTAACACCACAAATCATCACAAAGCTCAACATAACATCAATGGCATATCTCATGAACAACATCAATTCATCAAATTGAGACATGGGCTTGATAGTAGACTAAGCAAAGATTGCAAAAACGTAAAAATTATCGAAAACCAACTCAAAATCATACCTTAATCAAGATGAAAGCCAACCAAAACACTTAAGCTTTTATTCTTTCTTTTTCTTTAAGACATTCGGCCAAAAGAGGATATAAATGTCTAATTTCATGCTTTTATTAAACCATAATATACTTAATACATGAATGACATAATTACCCTTATAATATAAACTTATAAAAAATATTTTCTAAGGTTAATATGGACCATAGCCGTCCACTACCTATAGTAATGGCTAATTTGCCATATAAATCCTTCATCTTTACAAAGCCACAACATATTGGTACCTTAACAAATAGCATACAACTTTCACATTTAATGCAATTCAATCCTTATGCCAAATTAAACACACAGACAGACAAATTAACTTACGAAAATTTAGCACATGCTTAATCACATATCAAAGACACGAAAAATAATATTAAAATATTATACAAACTCGGGTTTGTGTTCTCAAAACCACTATTTCGACTATGGTATAAACCTGACTGTTACAAAATCTTACCCCTATTCGCTACACACCAACTTTGACCATCCCAACATATCATGTGGTGTATGAATCACCCACCCAGCCCTACACACCGCTTAGTGTCGATAAGACACTTGATAGAATATTTGCAACTAAGCTACCAGATAAATAGGCGAATTGTCGCCTTTTACAGAAACACGTCCTTCACTTAATATATAACCCACCCCAGATGGAAATATAGAATGTAACAGATATCAAACATATTTTCAATATATACACATAGCATAGCAGATAGAGAATATACAGAGCATTTTCTGATTTTCTTTTAATATATTACGCAATTTACTTATCATATGAAATTTTAGTTTTATGAGCAGTTATCGAGATTCATGCAATTATGTAGTCTATTTGAACACATACCGACCCCACAGAAGGTCCATGGTTAATAAGCATGACGTGTTCTACTATAGGGAAAATTTCAAAATTCTGGGCCCACACGACCCAAATGGCCATCTCGTGTGGCCCACACTACCTCACACACTCTTGTGTGGTCTACACAATCCATCACACAATCATCACATGGCGTGTGGCATCGACAATGAATTTTTTTGGCTTTCGCCAATCGCTGTTTTTCGATACACATCTAGTTCAATTTTGACGCGCATGCAACCACCAGACCTTTTAAACCTAAAAATAAGATTTACTCAACTAATTAAGCCACAATTCTTCAATTATTCCAAGAATCCACTTTAACAAAATGTGAATGACGAAGATACTAAAATGATAATTAGCCCTTTGAATGATCGAATACTCACCCAAAAATCAACAATAGTCCTAACACAACTATATCGTAAGAGGAAAATCTTGAGTTCCTTGATCACCTCCTAACCACAAAAATCTGTAAGATTAATCCACGTTTGAAAAATAAGAAACACCATTCATAAGCTTAATAAAAATGATTAACCAACCCACTTACTCTCAAATACCCCTAAAATCATATCGTAATAGCAACAACAATTGCACCATACACAACTCGTGAGAGAAGGAATAAATCAATTGGAACAAAAGCAAATACCAATTGAAATAAAAGCCAAAATTCAAGAAAAGGGAATGAACCTTTCTTATTTTTTTCTTTACTAGAAGTGCCAAAAATCACAGGAATGGGAGCAATGGAACATGAAAAAAAAAAGTGAACAGTGGGAAAGAAAAACCTTTTAATTTAATTAATATTTTTTAAGATAAAAATAAAACAAAACAAAAATAAAATCCTAACCATATCCCAACTAATCCACTACTATTAACAAATTTTTTAAATAGTTTTTTAAGCATTTGAATTTACTCAAAACTCAACCACTTAAACAACACAAACATAAAAATTATTGTCATACTACTCATGAAGGAACTTGAACCTCAGACCCATAACACACATTCCATGCCTTGAACCACTAAAGCAAGTACTAAATTATATGCAAAAAAATTAACAATTCACGTATACAAATCTTGGGGCATTACAACTCTACCCCCTAAAAGAAATTTTGAGCTCGAAATTCACCTAACATAAACAAATGCGAATATTACTGACTAATCGAGTCCTCAGGTTCCCACATGGCTTCCTCAGTGCCATGATTCCGTGACAAACTTTACCAAAGGAATGGACTTCCTTCTTAAGACCTTAATATATTGATCCAGAATTTGAACTGGCTCCTCCTCGAATGTCAAATTCGGTCTAACCTCAATCTTCTCAAAAGAAACAATATGAGATGGGTCCGACCAATACCTCATCAAAATAGAGACATGAAACACATCGTCAATGTGATCTAACTCTGGAGGCAGCTATAGCTGATAAGCAACCAATCCTACACATTTCAAAATTTGGCACGACTCAATGAACTTAGGGCTCAACTTGCCCTAACATCCAAATTGTAGAACTTTCTTCCACGGAGACACCTTCAAAAAGGCATAATCACCCAGAGAAAACTCAATGTCTTTTATTTTTTAGATTTGTATATGACTTCTGTCTATCAAAAGTCGCCTTAAGACAATCTTGAATCAGTCTAACTTTATCCTCAGTCTCAGAAACCAACTCAAGACCCAAAACCTATCGCTCGCCCAACTCATTCCAACACAACGGAATACGACACTTATGACCATACAAAGCCTCATAAGGTGCCCTCTGAATATTGGACTATCGACTAATGGTAGAAACTCCTCCCAACTACCTTAAAAATTGACCACATAACTCCAAAGCATATCTTCCAGTATCTAAATCACCCTCTCAGAATGACCATTGGTCTGAGGATGTAATACAGTACTGAAGCCTAATCTCGAACCTAGAGCCTCATGAAGTTTCCTCCAAAACCAAGAAGTGAAGCGATGATCTTTTTTAGAAATAATCAAAACCGGAACCCTATGAAGTCTCACAATCTCTGAAACATATAACTTGGTCAGTTTCAAAATAGAGTAGTCTGTCGTAACAGGAATGAAATGTGTAGAATTGGTTAACCTATCCACGAGGACCCACACAGAATCATTCTTAGGGGGTGTTAATGGTAACCCACTAACAAAGTCCATAGTCACCTGTTCCCATTTCCATAGGGGAATCTTAATGGGTTGAAGCAAACCCAAAGACAATTGGTGCTCAGCCTTAACTTACTAGCACATTAGAAAATGAAAGACGAAATTCGTCACCTCCAGATTCAAACCAAGTCACTAGTACAATTTGCATAGATCCCGATACATCTTATTCCTACTGGGATTCATAGCATAAGGCCTATTATGCGCTTCTCACAGAATGGACTACCTCAAATAAGAATTGTAAGGCACATAGACCCGTCCTCAGAAACATAGAACCCTATCACTATTTAGCCCAAAATCAAACGTACTACCATCCTGAACTTGATGGAATCGCAGAACCAAAGAACCATCCCCCAAGTATTTATCCGAAATCTGATCAATCCAAGTCGGCTTAAGTTGTAACTCGGCTAACAAACTTTCATCATCAAATAGACTTAGACGAGTAAACATCACCCTCAAATCAAACATTGCCCTACGACTAAGAGCATCGACCACTATTGGCCTTACCAGGATGATACTCAATCGAGCAGTTGTAGTCCTTAAGCAACTGTATCCATCTACATTGCCCAATGTTTAAATCCTTCTAAGTTAGGATATACTTGAGGCTCTTGTGATCGGTGTGCATGATATACCTCTCACCATACAAATAATGCCTCCAAATCTTTAAGGCAAAGACAACTGCAACTAACTCAAGATCATCCGTAGGATAGTTGCCTTTATTTTACTTAAGTTATCGAGACGTATAAGCCACTACCTTACCTTCTTACATCAGAATACAACCCAAACCAACATGTGATGCATCACTATAAACCACAAATTCCTTATCAGATTCAGGATGTACCAGAACAGGAGCTTGAGCCAAAATAGATTTGAGCTTCTCAAAGCTCGATTTTTGCTCATCAGTTTAGATAAATGGGGCATTCTTACGCAACAACTTAGTTAGAGGAGTTGCGATAAGTGAGAACCCTTCAACAAATCTTCGATAGTAACCTACTAGCCCAAGGAAACTGTGGATCTCAAAAACATTCCTAAGCTGTTTCCACTCAAGCACAACCTCGATTTTCTTAGGATCAACTCAGATTCCCTCAGCAGAAACCACATGACCTAGAAAGGTGACTTCCTTAAGCCAAAACTCACATTTGCTCAACTTAGCGTAGAGTCACTTCTCACATAATATTTAAAGAACTACTCAAAGATGCTCATCATGCTCACCCTCACTCTTGGAGTATACCGAAATGTCGTCGATGAAGACCACGACAAAGTGATCTAAATACGGTTGGAAAACCTAGTTCATAAAATCCATGAATGTAACCAAAGCATTTTTCAAACCAAAGGGCATGGCTAGGAACTCATAGTGCCCATAAAAAGCCCTAAAAGCAGTCTTATGAACATCGACTTCCTTAACCTTAAGCTGATGGTACCCAGAATGGAGATCTATCTAGGAAAACATAGAAGCCCCACGAAACTGGTCAAATAAGTCGTTGATCCTTGGAAGTGGGTACTTATTCTTTACCGTCAATTTATTCAACTGATGGTAATCTATACACATCCTCATAGTACCATCCTTCTTCTTTACAAACAGCATTGGTGCCCCCCATATAGACACTATAACAGCCCATTTTTTAGTGAAATCGGAACAGTAGTTTCGGGACTACAAACCTGATCCGAAAATAAAATTTATTATTATTTTATTACATGGTCGTAATATGTTATAAAATTCATGTGAAAATTTTGATAAGAAAATTTTACTGATTATGTGCTTAATTACGAGGAGGACTAAATCGCATAAAATGAAAAAGTTAAATTCTAGTAGCTATAAGGATTAAATAGTTATGGAATTCAAAACTTGAGGTCCTTCTATGGTAATTAGACCATTAAAGGAAAGTATGCAGATATTTTGGTGACTCATCCATGGAAATTTAGAAAAAGGGTAATGACTAAATTGAAAATTAAAATAATTAAATTAATTAAAAAGATGATAAAAGATATCATCGTATTTTTATGTCATCTTCAACCTAAAATACACGAAAACTCTAAGAGAGAGAGAGGAAGCTTTCATGGCTTAATTGGGTAAGTTTCTTTGTCCCATTTTTAGTAATTTTGATATTTTTGAAATCAGGATAAGTTAATCTATCTATTTGGGGGATCAATTTGAAAAGCAAAGTATGAAATTTGGGTCATGGATAAATATGCTGAAAATTAGAAATTTATGGTAGAAAATGAAAGATTGTTGATAGATAAACAACTTTTTCAAAGTGATTTTTGATGAAAACATGATCTAGGGACTAAAATCTAAAGTTGTGAAATTTGATGAAAAATTCTAAATTTTTATGAATACATGTGCTATAAATTTTGTGATGGAATTTTGGTTAGGCTTGGAATAGAGAGTAAATTGCACAAATTTCATTTTTCGAGCCTAGGGACGAAATTGGAATTTATGGAAAAGTTAGGGGCAAAATGGTAATTTTGCCTAGGACATAAATTGAGTCCAAATGAATATGAAATGTGTGAAATTGATGATTAAATATAAATCCTGACAACACAAATTTAAGGTTAGACCGAGGAAAAGAAAAGGTTTCGGATTAGTAGATTTTATACGCGAACAAGTGTCGAGGTAAGTTCGTGTAACTTAATCGAGCATGTGAATATGGTTAATTGAATGTTGTGTTTGTATGTAATGTAACTTATATTGATGTGAATTACATGATTATATAATGAAAAATTGAATGCATGCTTGGAAAGGTTGAAAAAAGGTTAAGTTCCGTTTGAATATTGAATTTCGATGAATATATGTGCTTTCTCGAAATGCATGAGGTCCTGCATTTGTTTCTGACGAATTTAGCTCGGACGAGTAATCCTATTGAACTCATTATAGAAAGAATTTAGCCTGGATGGGTAATCCTGATACGATTCCTCTTGAGTATACATTACAATTTGAATTTAGCCTATACTGGTAATCCTAATTAAGCTCTTCTGAGCATACGTTAAATAAAGGATTTAGCCTGGAATGGTAATTTTATTATACGATATGTGGCTCGAGAGTGTGTTCCTTGATTAAGTGCCCTAATGGGTACTCTTGAAAAATAATCGACGGGTTATTGAATCGTATACCTCGAGTGTACCACTTGAGCATCCATCAGAACTTCAATGATTCAACGGACAAAACTCTTGGCATGATAAGAGAATTATGGAATGAAATGAATGATGTCTTGAAGGAAAATAGTATGATGAGATCATCTATGTTTACTTGATGTATATGAAAATTTTGTGACTAACATGTTTGATTGAATGTTTATATTTAGACAATTTTGCCAAGTTGATGGAAAACATGTTAGTGTATGCTTACATTTAATAAACAGGATCCGTAAGTTTAGTTTTCAGTTATACAAACTTATTAAGCATGTAATGCTTACTTAGTTTTATTTTCCCCTATTTTACAGTGCTCGAAAGCTCGCGAAGGTTGGAGATCATTAGAGCATCATCACATTATCCACTAGCTTATTTTGGGTATACATAGTAAAATCATTTTGGTATAATGGCATGTATATGACAACTTGGCCATTAGTGGCGTGATAATGATGTTTGTAAACTAGTCATTGGAATGGCTAGTAATGGTTGTTTTGATATATTTATAATGTTACATTATGGTAGCTACATATATTTTGAGTAGTTAATCAAATTATGTCTAACATATGGATTGAAGCAAGGTAAGATGGTAAACATGTATACATGTAATGGTATGCCATGTTCAATGATGGAATTTGCTTAATTTGAATGCTTGAAATGGTTGGTATTTGGATGTAAGTTTTAAGTGCAGGTCAATGGTGTGATTTTGGGTGAGAAATGAAGCTAGAAATGGCTTTATTTTGTCCATACGGGCAGACACATGGGCGTGTATCTAGACCGTGTGTGACACACAGCCTGGTATATAGGCATGTGGTTAGGCTGTGTGTCCCTTGCACCTTAAATTTGAGAAACAGAATACTCAGAATGGAGCACATGGGCAGAGACACAGGCGTGTGTCTCAGTCGTGTATGCTACACGGCCTGGAACACGGGCGTGTGTCCTGGCTGTGTGAAACCTGCACCTAATTTTGAAAGAATTTAATTAACCACATGGCCTAGGACACGGGCATGTGGCATGGCCGTGTGCACAAGTCAAAGAGTTACACGGGATCAAACATGACCTGTAGCACAGGCGTGTCATAGGGTCACACGGGCGTGTCCTTCGGACCACATGGGCGTGTGAGCCCTACAACTTGGAAAATTTTTGTAATTTCACAAAAAATTCTTAAAGTTTCTAATTAAGTCCTGACTCGATTCTAATGCTTGTATTGGGCCTCGAGGGTCCATTTAAGGGACGATATCAATAATCTTGGTTAATGAATAGTAATTTACATGAATTATTTGTAAATGTTCTGAAAGTTTTGGTAATACTCCGTAACCCTGTTTCGACGATAGATACTATAACAGCCGAATTTTGGGCCTAGTTGGAACAGTGGTCCCGTATAAGACCATGTCTGGATATGAGATAAGGACGGTCCCTGTATAAGACCATGTCTGGGACATGGCATCGGCATCGAATGTAGGTCCCGTATAAGACCATGTCTGGGACATAGCATCGACACCAAACGTAGATCACGTATAAGACCATGTCTGGGACATGGCATCAGCATCGAATAAGGAAGGTCCCATATAAGACCATGTCTGGGACATGGCTTCAGCATCAAAGGAAGATCTCGTGTAAAACCATATCTGGGATATGGCATCGACATCTATGTATGATCTAGTATAAGACCATGTCTGGGACATGGCATCGACATCGAGTTAAGAGATCCCATGTAAGACCATATCTAGGATATGGCATCGACATCTATGTACTATCTCGTATAAGACCATGTCTGGGACATAGCATCGATATCAAGTTAAGAGATCCCATGTAAGACCATATCTGGGATATGACATCGGCATCAATAGGTGATCCCATGTAAGACCATATCTAGGATATGACATTGGCATCATGATACATGTATGATGAGATGAGTATCCTCTGATATTCCGAGTAGTTTGATAGACAAAGAGCTAAGTTTATGCATCAATGACAAAGAGCTAAGTCCATGCTTATGATGTAAGAATATGTGGAAAATGTGGATTGTGATCATGTGTAAGGCCTTTAAGCCAAATTAAATTGAGAAATGAAATGTTTAAGTTTTTGTTGTTGATGTGTAAGTTAAATTGGCCAATGAATGGCTTGTAAATATTTGATGATGACTAGCTATTAGCATGGCTAACTATGGATATGCTTTAGTATTATAAGTGTGTAAAAGAGAATTAATACAAAGAAAACATGATAGAGTAAAATTAGCAATAAAACAGTTTGGACAGCAGTAGTTGAATCACTTTGAAAATTCACCAAAAATGTTGGAAATTGAAGTAGAAGTTGAATAAGATATGAAATTAAATATTATTGAGTCTATTTTCACATAAAAGAGACAGTGTAAGCAAAATAATTTCAGATTATGAGATATTTGAATTTTTATAAGACAGGGTCAGAATAATTTTGTAATCCCCTGTTCTGACTTTGGAAATTAATTAAAAATTGTAAAAAACTAATCAAGGGATAAAAATTATATTATTGAATTTATTAATGAGTATGTTTTCAAAAGAAACAAACGGGAACATCTTTCAAGTTCTTTGCAATGAGAAAATAAATTTTTAGTGAAGAGGAGTTAGGACTGTTAGACAGAGAAACAGGGGAAACTTTAAAGAATAAACTGTACTAATTGGCTGAACTAAAAATTCTGGAAATTTTATGGTAAGAATATATGTGAGTATAGATTCAAGAAAAATTAGTGGTTCTTAATTTGGAGTTCCGTAGCTCCGGTTAAAAATAATTTAAATTGAGAAATTTTATGCAATAATGATGACATTATCTTGAGAACTCAAAATAAGGATTGTTTAAAGCATGGTAATAAATTGTTCATTATTTACATACATACTGACTAAGCTTTACAGCTTACTCCCCTTCCTTTCTCATATCATGTAGGGTTTTATACTAGCTCGGGTTAGAGATCGCCAATAATGCTATCACACTATCAAGCTATCATGTTGGGTATAAGTGAATGCAAAACCTTTTGAGTCTATGGCATGTATAGGGACTTAGTCAATTGTGTATATGTCACTTGATTTGGCCAAATGTGTTGGTTCATATTGGTTAATGAGTTGTAATGTCTATTTATACGTGTGTGCTTATACTAAAGGTTTTATGTGATGTGGTTAAGGGGTGTTATAGACACATTGTAAGGGGTGTTACAGACACACTAGGACGGATGAATCCTCGATCGAGGAGTTCCTGAAGTTGAGCCTTTTAGTTCCATAAGCTTATTCAGTGTTATGTGAAAACACGAAAATATATAGACTTTTTCATGCCTTTTTTTAACTCAAATGTAGTTTCATAGTAATTCTTGTTGAAAAATATAATATAATTATAAAATAATTAAATTGCACTCAAATTATTAACATATTAAATTTTAATAAATTTTATAATGAATTTTCATAAATTTTGATTTAATTTCGACAGGTTTGCACAGAACTTTAAAATTGGCTCGACAGACACTACTAGAAGCACAAAACCATGAAATGATTTTTGAAGCATCGAGGCGAATTAATTTTTCAGCCTAAGATGGTCCAAATTATGAATATTAATAAATAATATAATTAATTGTAATTTTTAGCCAATTTATTTTGGGTTAAATAATTATTATTAATTATATTATGAAAAGGAGGCCCAGCTGTGCTAATATGAGAGATCAATCCAATCGAGCAATTGGGCCGCCCAAAACCATCCAACATGCTGACCCAATCAGTTCAAAATAGCTTATTTATTGACTTGAAAATCAGCCATTGAAGTCTCCTTGAAATCGCATTCAAACCCCTCCACTTTCTGTGCTTTTAAAGATTCACCCAAGCTAAATTTAGCAAGTTTGTAGCATTCAAACTTGCCACATGTGTGGCCGGCCAAGGGGGTATATGGCTGCTGATTTTTTGCTATTTTTATCAGCCAATCCTACCTAGAAATACCCCTTTCACCTATTCTTTTCAACACACCTATCATTTCCACACTTCTCTCTCTCTGCCATTCATTTTCTCTCCTTTGTTTTCCATTTTCCCCTTCTACTTTCCTTTCTCGATTTTCCTCTTGGAAAAGAGCCCTTAAACCACCTTCGGTAGCAGAATTCAAGTGCTTGTAGAAGTCTTGGTTTAACAGAATGAGCAGAGAAGGAGGAGTGGAGCAAACTAGTCAGGCTTCGGAGAAACACCAGATTTGATTCTAGTTTCCTATCCTTTAACTTTTATTGTTGTTGTTATGAACATGTCTATGAATATTTTTTATGTTGTTATTCTAAATGTAATTAACATGGCTAAATTTAATTCGTGTTAGGTTGATTGCATTTCGTCTACTTAAGTTATTAAAATCATGTTTGTGTTGTTATAGGTTTTGGTAAATTGTTTGACTAAGTAAAACCATGATTATGTTATACTTGCATTATAATTGTAACGTACCTAATGATTTAATTATTAATAATACTGAAATTTTTATTAATTGACACAATACTTAATCAGTGCATGTTCAATCTTCTAAGGTAGTTGAGGGTTAAATTAGCGACGGTATTAAACGGTACATCAGCCTTGCATAACTTGTAAGATTATTGTGATTAAATTGTTTCAATGTAGGAATATATTGTTACTTCACTTAATCTTTCCTTTGCTTATTAAAATTGATTAATTTTTTGCATTGGCATAGTAATATGTTCAAGAGATTAGTTAATTTTGTAAGTCTGTATGTACTATAGTTAACAAATTACCAAGTTGTCGTGAATTTATTCATAACAACATGAACATTGTTTTACTAATATTAAGTTAAGAAATGTAATTGTTCTAACACAATTATGTCATATTGATTAAAGTTGTTTTTCAGAAATCGTGCATTGAAATTTTTACCTTTTTAATTTTCTTAGTTAATTTTCTTAGTTAAAATCTAGTTTTATTAAACCCTTTTTCAAGCAAATGATTTTTCTTCACCAAAGTGTTTTTAATTGCATTTCATAAATAATTCATTGCACAGTCCTTGTGGGTACGATAACTCGACTTTTACTTGTCACTTTATTACATGTTACGATTGTGAACACTTACACATTTCCATTATTCCAAGTTTTTGGCGTCGTTGTCGAGGACTGTTTTAAAAGTCATTATTTGTGAATTTGTTAATTTTGCATTTTGGTTTATGTTTTTTGTTCAATTTTAATTTAATTAATTTTTCTGTATTTGTTTCAGGTGTTTCTGAGTATTGATCGAATTATCGATTTACTCCCTGTAGATTCTAAAATTGAAAGAACTTTTCGACAATGAAGAAGACAATCTATTCAGAGAAGGACCGAAGAGCTGAACTTCAAAAATTTGAATCAAAGAAATAGAGCAAACCCTGCACAAAATCCTATCCTTATTGCTGATGATATAGATAGAGCTCTAAGATAGTATGTCGTGCTAGTGTTTCAAGATCTTAATCTGGGTATTAGGAGACCCAAAATTGAGGCACAACAATTCACAATGAAACCGATTATGTTCCAGATGCTTTAAGCAGTGGGCCAATTCAGTGGAATGCTTACTGAAGATCCTCACCTTCACTTAAGACTATTTATGGAGGTGAGCGATTCTTTCAAGCTAGTTGGAGTACTCGAAGATGCACTATGATTAAAGTTGTTCCCATATTCACTAAGGGACATAGCTCAAGCCTGGTTGAACTCATTGCCACCATATTCCATTACCACATGGCAAGAGTTAGCAGAAAGATACCTTATGAAGTACTTCCCACCTAGCAAGAATGCTAAGTTGTGGAATGAAATTACTACTTTCCAACAAATGGATGACGAGTCCTTGTATGAGGCATGAGAAAGGTATAAAGAATTACTACGGAAGTGCCCTCATCATGGAATCTCGTATTGCTTCCAACTTGAGACATTCCATAATGGTCTCAATGCTAACACGAGAATGGTAATAGACACATCTGCTAATGGAGCTCTCCTTTCTAAGTCTTATAATGAGGCTTATGAAATCATTGAGAGGAATACCAGCAACAATTATCAATGGCCAACCAATCGAGTAGCGTCAGGAAGACGAGTTGCTAGAGTACATGAAGTGGGTGCTCTCACTTCACTAGCATCTCAGGTATCTTCGATTTCCTCAATGCTTAAGAATTTTACCACTAATGGGTTTAATAGTTTTGTAGCTCGACCACCCAATAAATTTGAAAATGTAGCCTACGTTTATTGTGGGGAAGGACACTTATTCAAAGAATGTCTATCAAACCCAAAATCCGTGTATTACATGGGTAACCAGAACCAAAACCGAGGAAGGAAAGGACTGCAATCCAATTTTTATAACCCATCTTAGCCAAACCACCCTAATTTCTCTTGAAGTAACCAATGGGCTAGACCCAGTAACACTTATGCCCAACCTAGACAGACACAACCACCTGTACTTACCCAACAAGATCAGAAACAACCTCAAGTTGAAACTTCCCACGGCTTAGAAAACCTGTTGAAGGCATACATAGCGAAAAATAATGCCTTAATCCAAATCCAAGCAGCCACATTGAAAAAACTGAAAAACCAAATAGGCCTGCTTTCAACTGAACTTAGGAACCGACCACAAGGTGCTTTACCTAATGATAAAAAGAACCCAAGATATCCAGGGAAAGAGCATTGTAATGCATCGACATTAAGGAGTGGAAAGACATTAGAGCCCAACACTGTCGAAGTTGAAGAGGAGCCAACTGATGCTCAAGATTCAGTGGAAGTTCAACTAAGTGTTGAAATTCCAGCTTCACCAGAACCAGAATCTACAAAACCTGATAAGGTAATTTCCAAACCTATCAATCCTGATAAACTAAAAACTTCATCGGATACAGAATTGCCACAGAAAATGAATCAACCATTTTCAGTAAAGAATCCTCCACCACCCTACCCTCAAAGACTTCAGAAGCAGAAGCAGGAAGTCCAGTTCAAGAAATTTCTAGATGTACTCTAGCAACTTCATATTAACATTTTGTTGGTAGAAGCACTTGAGCAAATGTCGAATTACGTCAAATTTATGAAGGATATCCTGGCTAAAAAATAAAGACTTGGAGAATTTGAGACGGTAGCTCTGACAAAAGAATGCAGTGCATATCTTCAAGATAAAGTACGCCCAAGGTTGAAGGGTCCTAGATACTTTTACCATACCTTAAAACATTGGAGCAACGTATTGTGGTAAGGCATTATGCAATTTAGGTGCAAGCATTAACTTGATGCCTATGTCCATATTTAGAAAGTTGGGTATTGGTGAAGTTAGACCTACTACAGTTACACTTCAATTAACAAATTGATCCTTATCACATCTAGAACGAAAAATCAAAGAGTATTGGTACGTGTAGACAAATTTATTTTTGCTACTGACTTAGTTATTCTAGACTTTGAAGTAGATAAAGAGGTGTCAATCATCCTAGGAAGGCCTTTCCTAGCAACTGGAAGGACCCTTATTGATGTGCAAAGGGCAAGTTTACTATGCGTGTTTAGGACGATCAGGTAACATTTAATGTTTTTAAGTCCATGCGATTTCCTAACATAGTTGATGATTGTTCTGCAGTATTCGAGTTAGAGGAATTAGTCATGGAAAGGGAACTTAACTATGTTGAGGACCCATTGGAGCAAATTTTGACATTAGACCCTCCAAGTGATGAAGAGGGGGAGGAATACTTAGCTTTGCTAGAAGCTAATCAAAGGGGATTTAATCCGAAATCCTACTTTGAATATTTGGAGTTAGAAAGTAGAGATTATGTCCAGCCAAAAGTGTCAATTGAGGAGCCACCTAAATTAGAACTGAAGGTACTTTCCTCACATTTAAAATATGTTATTTAGGTAACGCTTCTACTTTGCCTGTGATTGTTTCAGCGGAGTTGACCGAAAAGTAAGAAGAGAAACTTATCCTAGTATTGAAACAATTCAAGAAGGCTATCGATTGGACCATAGCCAATATTCATGGTATTAGTCCATCTTTATGCATGCACAAGATCATCCTAGAAGATTGTGAGAAGGGGATGATTGATGGATAACGGAGGCTGAATCCCATCATAAAAGACATGGTAAAGAAAGAGATCATAAAATGGTTTGATGCTGGTATAATTTACGCCATCTCATACATTTCGTGGGTAAGTCCAGTCCAGTACGTACCAAAGAAATGAGGTATCACGATTGTTGAGAACGAGAAAAACAACCTAATACCAACCAGAACGGTTATGATATGGAGAATTAGCATCGATTATCAGAAGTTGAAAAAGACGAATAGGAAAGACCACTTTCCTTTACCATTTTTGGATCAAATATTGGATAGACTCACGGGACAATACTATTATTGCTTCCTCGATGGATACTCAAGATATAAGCAGATTATAGTAGCACTATAGGATCAACACAAAACAACATTCATATGCCTGTATGGTATATTCGCATTTAGACGCATGCCATTTGGTTTATGTAATGCACCTACTACACTTCAAAGATGTATGATGTCTATTTTTACTGACATGGTTGAAAAATATTTGGAATTATTTATGGATGATTTTTCAGTATTTGGAGATACATATGATGATTTCCTAGCCAATCTAACCAAGGTACTAAGGCGATGTGAAGAAACAAATCTCATACTTAACTAGGAAAAGTGCCATTTCATGGTACAAGAAGGTATTGTTCTAGGGCATCAAATAACGAGACATGGAATTGAGGTAGATAAAGCAAAGTTAGATGTTATTGAAAAACTCCCACCTCCAACATCTGTAAAGGGTGTTAGGAGCTTTTTGGGCCACAACGGTATTTATTGGAGATTTATTAAAGACTTTTCCAAAATTGCTAAACCTTTATGAAAATTATTGGAGAAGGACACGATGTTCAAATTTGATGAGGAGTGTTTGAGAGCGTTTAATGATTTGAAAAGTCGGTTAGTTTTAGCACCAATCATCATCACACCGGACTGGGCTTTGCCATTTGAATTGATGTGTGACATAAGTGACTTTGCGATAGGAGTTGTGATCGGCTAGTGAAGGAACAAAGTTTTTCATCCCATCTACTATGCAAGTTAGACTTTGATAGGAGCTCAATTGAATTATACGATAACAGATAAAGAATTACTTGCTACTGTATTTTCTTTTGACAAATTTTGATCTTACCTTATAGGTACCAAAGTGACAGTCTATACGGATCACTCGACAATTAAATACTTACTTGCCAAGAAAGACGCTAAATCAAGGATGATCCGATGGATACTTCTATGCCAAGAATTTTATTTAGAAATTCAAGATCGAAAGGGAGTAGAAAACCAAGTAGCAGATCACTTGTCCAAATTGGAGCTGCAAGAAGGGACTTCTCCATTTATACCCATTCCGGAGACATTCCCAAATGAACACATACTTCAGGTAAATCATATCCATAATACCCCTTGGTTTTCTAATTTTTCTAACTATCTATCTTGTGGTTTGATGCCTTTTGATAAGTCATATCAATAAAAAAAAAGTTTCTTCACGATGTGAAGTACTATTTATAGGAAGAATCATACTTGTTTAGGAAGTATGAAGACAAATGATCAGGAGATGCGTGGTAGAAGATGAAGCACATGAGATGGAAGATGAAGCACATGAGATTTTATATCATTGCCATACAGCTCCGAGTGTGGGACACTTCGGAGGTCCATGTACTGTAGCCAAAGTATTGCAAGCCAGAATCTTTTGGCCAGCACTATTTTAAGACGCGTATGTTACATAAAGAGTTGTGATTGATGCCAAAGGGTTAGAAACGTCACCAACAAAAATGAGATGCCCCGAACAAACATTATTGGGGTAGAATTATTTGATGTTTGAGTTATTTACCTCCTTGGTCCTTTCCCTCTGTCTTTTGGTCACAAATGTATATTGGTAGCAGTAGACTACGTGTCTAAGTGGGTTGAGGCCGAGTCATATCCGACGAACGATGCTGATAAACCGTAAAAGTAACATATTTTAGGCCTACATTTAGCATGCTTTTGGATGATTTAAGCCTTGAATTATGTAATTTGGTGCTCTTAATCTATTGTTTTCATGTTTTATACTTAGAAGAGCACCTGAGGATGAAAAGAACGAGAAAAGGGCCTAAAACAGACCAATTTGGGTCAAAATGGAAATCGACAAGGCCTGGGCCCAAGACCACATGGCCGTGCCTCCCTAATCTACTCTAACACTGCCTGGACCCCGAAACACACTGGCGTGTCTCTTCAACAGACTCAACCACGGCCTGAAATCGATTCATACGGGCGTGTGCCATGGGCGTGTCCCTGCCACGGCCAAGAGGAGTTTTACTCAGAATAGGATACTTGGAGGCAAAGAAACACATTCCAAAGTCTTTTCAAACACCCTAGTAGAAATTCTACTAGAATTAGGATATGTAGGGGCCAAGTAAAGCATCTCAAAGTCTATATAAACACCCTAGAGGGCAACTTAAGCAGAGAGTTCTGCAGAAGCCTTCTGCCAGGGCCTTTGTCGGGGGAACCCAGGGCTTTAGTCAGGGGGCATCCAGCTTGGCCAAAGAGGGCAGATTTGTGGAGATTACTCAAAGATAGCCAGTTGATTCATCTCAAGAAGCTGGAATTATACTCAAGACGGTGGATCTCTCCTTCAATTCCATCAGTGGGTTTTAGGGATTTCTTATGTTTTGTTTTATCTTTTCTTTTGAGATGTTTTCTTTTACAATTATGAACTAAGCCCTCAGATACTTGAGGGGGATGAAACCTAAGATGAATCTTGTTATTGTTTCCTGAACTATATGATAAATATTTGTCTTGCTCTTGATTATGTATTCTTAATTCTTGTGTTGATATTTTCGGGATATTAATTCAAGCATGATGTGCTTAGGTGGAAGAGCAAAAGTCCCTGCCTAAGAGTAGATCTAGCATAATTAAGCGGAGTTGATCGCATGCCTAGAGATAGAGTGATGATATTTTGTCGGATTAGGGTGAAACCTAATATGAGAGTCCATAGATCGAGTTAATGCAATTCTAGGGGTTTTAATTAGAAAGAGATTTCAATTAATCAACCTAGGGTTAGATGTTAGTCACCTCGAGAGAGGGATTAATATATGTTAGGGAATCTTACGGATCAAGTCAAGTGAATAAATCGTCTGGTTCAGTGTTAGATAACAAGTGAAGTCTAGGTGGATTCTTCCTTAGGTGTCGTTTTAATCAATTGGTTTTTCCTCAAGTTATTTTCCAAATTTCATTCTTCTTTGTCTTAGAGTCTTTAGTTTAGTAGCTAGTTAAATTAGATTAAACAACAAATTCCCTTAATTCTTAGGCTAGATAATAAAAAGAGAGTTAGTATTAGTACTTTTGGTTCCTTTGAGATTCGACATTCCGGTCTTGCCTAAACTATACTACTGTTCGATAGGTGCGCTTGCCTCCATTGTTGTCTTAGTTAGTTTCTAGGCTCGATCATTCTTTATATAAATTTTAAGACTCGACAAAACAACGATCAAGTTTTTGGCGCCGTTGCCGGGGAACTAAAATATTAAGAACGCTCAATTTTTATTACTTTAGCCATTTTTTTATTGCAATTTATTTTGATTTTGATTTTGATTTTGATTTTGATTTTGATTTTGATTTTGATTTTAATTTTTTGTTTTTTTATTTGTTTTTTACTTTGCTAATTTTTCCTTTATTTACTTTTGGCAGATAATTTTAGTCTATAGAGAAGATGGCACTGAATAATTATCAGTGGTAAGTCATGAGGACAATTCCTACTAAAGCAGCCAGTGTCTTCAACCTCGACGCAGTCACCATGCTATCAAATCAGGTAGAGATATTACATAAAAAATTTTATGGTTTATACGGTTCTTCACAGGTACATCCAGTTATGCAGTGCGAAACAAGTGGAGGCATGGCAAATTCTGAGTACCCACCCTACGGATATGGCATGGAGAACGAAGAAGTCCACTATATGGGTAACTATTCTAGACCTCAAAATAAATTTTATGGTAACACTTCTAATGCAGGATAGAGGTACCACCCCAATTTCTCATGGGGTGGCCAAGGAATTCAAAGGCAACAACCATATCAAAACTTCCAACAGCAGCCCTACCCACAGAAAAAGAAGCCAAACCTTGAAGAGATGCTGACAAAATTCATAGCAGCTTCATAAACACATTTCTGAAAGGTAGAAACAAAACTTGAAGTATTGTCACAGGAGCTCAAGGATCAAATCGGGCAACTTGCTAAGCAGATCTCTGAACAACCACAAGAAAGGTTGCCAAGCAACACTGAAACTAACCCAGAAGAGCAAAATCAAGTCGAAACAGCTCATGCCAGTGAAAGGTTAGTGGAATCTAACCCGAGGCAAGAGCCTGTGGTAAGTGAAGGTAAGGTTAAGGTAAGCCAAGGTTTACCAAACCCGGTAATTACAAAATACCAAGCTCGTGTGCCATACACCAATGCGATAAAAAAAGACCACACAGAGGAACAATTCGGTAAGTCTCTTAAACTTCTAAAGAAATTACACATTAACTTGCCATTTCTTGAAGCTCTTTCGTAGATGCCAGATCCTGGACCTCGTGTCGATAGAGAAGAAATTCATGAGGAACGAAGGCTTTGGATCGATGAACTAAACGAATGGAAGACATACTTCAAGGAGAGACTAAAAACACACGAAGCAAAAATGAGGCAACTCCACAATGAACTTAATGATGGGACAACCCAGCTTAAGATAGGAGATCAAGTATTCAAAATCTTCCCAGATGGAACAGTCGAGGTAACTAGTCCTAAAATCAGCACCTTTAAGGTAAATAGTACTCGACTTAAAATTTATATCAATAATCGAATTGATCGCATGAGAAACGATTTTCACCTCCTCAAACCACCATGATTATGCGAATAATGGGTAAGTCTAGCTCAAGACTTTAAACGAGCGCTTCTCGGGAGGCAATCTGAGTACTAACTCCACTAATTAGTTTTCGTTTTATTTCTTTTCATATTTAGGCATAGGTTTCCATACCCACATGGCCTTGCACACGGTCGTGGCCGTGGCCGTGTGGGCACCACTAGAAGGAACACGGGCGTGGGATGCATCTCTATTTAAACCCCCTTCTTCCCATCTCTTTTCCAGTTGTCTTTCTTCTTTCATTTTCCATTATTTACTTTTATTTTTATTTTCTTTATTATTTTGTTCTTATTCTTCATGCCATTTAGATTTAGCTTAGGATACAATAAAATCAGAATGACTGCTTCGAGGATTCAATTTCAAATGGTTCGAGACGCTTCCCCACGTTCACCTCCAATCTTATTCGATTTCTTTTCATTGACTTCATCCAAAATTTAGGAAGTTTCACTTCTCTCCCAATCTTATGATTTTATGATTATTTTGATATTATCTATATTTGTACATTGAAGGCAATGTACAACTTAAGTGTGGGGGGTTAACTATAGCATTATTTGAAAATACCTAAATTATGCATTGTTCTAAAGTAAGTTTCTCATATTATGATTAGAATGAAATTTCACTGACTTATGATTTTTGTTAATATGTTTTAGATTAAGTCATAGTTAATTGTGCATTGATGATTTAAACTTTAAGATACTAGAGAATCAAGCATGATAAGTCCATTTTTCAAGAATCAAAAATTTTCTAGGTTGTTGAACTGAATTTGAATATTACCTTGAAGTTTGAAATTTAAAGGGATTGATGTCAAAAACCCATAATTTTTGTGAGATTTTGAGCCTTATAGAGCATATATTCCTTTTCATGCTCACTTTATTGATTATGAGTGTGTCAACACTGAATTATTATTCTAGAACTTGCCTCGATTATACATGTCAAGACCATATTTTTGATTTGATATACTGAGATGATAAAGGCACCTAGGTTTTAACCCACTCACTCCACTAAAAAGCCTACCTACATAATTAACCCCTAGTGAACCTCTTTGATCCTAACAGCCCTTTTTATTGATTTACCCACTAATATTAACCCAAAACCCCGCTCGTATTTATTATCACCATTTCTTTTGACTACCCTTCTATCGAGAATTGATTTGATAAGTTGCTCAATTATATGAAATATCATGTCTTATGTATTATGAATGTGTTATGTGAATTTTTGGAACCTTGGAATATAGGGAAATGCCTTAGAAAATATTACGTTTTAAGTTAAAAAGGGGAGAACTGAAGCAAGGTGGTCTTAAGAGAAAATAAAGGGAAAGTATGACACACAAACGGGCTTGGAAAAGTGGCTTGGAGGTGCCACTTAGGGCCTCTGGAAATGACGCATGGGCTATGAGGAAGGACCTAGGATCGAGTCGCATGGAAAGCTAAATAAAGCTTTTATTTTTGCGGCAATATGAGAAAGAGATGGACGGCATGGGGAGTCTCTAAGAGGAGTTTAAGATGTGCTTAAATTCCCTTGAAAATTTTGGCTAAGGTAAGGATAAATGGTGGTTTTATTTTTTTAATTATTTTAAATAAAGTGATAAGGATAAAAACAAGGGATGAGATAGGGGGAAGGAATTGGCCGGCCAAGGGAGTCCTTGGTGGCAAACTCGGCTAAGAGTAGTAAAGGGGATAGCCGAAAGTCATTAAGCAATTTAGCCTATTGCGCTTTCTCTTTTCCTTCTAAGCTATCACTTTTATTTTTTCTTTTTTCTTTTCTTGCTCTAGCCGAAACCCCTCCCTAAAATAACCATTGCCGATTCTTCCTAAAGCTCATATCTCTCTCTCTCTCTTTTCATCCTTGTGAAGCTGATTATTCCATTAAATCTCAAAAGCCGAAATCTTTTGAGCACTAGCTAGTCTTCATAGCCGAATCTTTGAGGGGCTTCAAGCAAAGGTGCTGTCGACTTTTGTATTAAGGGTAAGGGCCAATTGTCATTCCGTTTCCATTCTTTTTCTTTTAGGCTTAAACTAGGAATCTAACTCTATTAATGTCTTTGGCCGAACCCATGAAGGACTCTTTCAGGATCTGTCTCTAGTCGACCATAAGGAGGTTTCGGGACTTTAATATCTAAGGTAAGGCATGTGTAATATTCGGCCAAGGGCCATTTTTTTTTTTTATTAGATGTTAGAAATTTATCTAACATATATCTATAGGGATTTCGACAATACTGCAAGGAAGTGATAATTTTTTAGATCTAAGAATCATAAGGTAAGTATACATGAATATTCGGCCAATGCCCTAATTTAGTATTTAGATCTATTTCTTATTTGTTTAAGCCGAAAACTAACAAAGTTAATGGATCTAGTGGTTAGCCAATTATAAAGAGGAAACACTACAAGTTTTAGATTTTGATTAGTAGTCAAATCGACAACAAGGAATAAAGGATCTAAAGCATTAGATCGGGTTTTCGGGATTTCAATAAAGCGTTAAGAATACCAGGTGTGTACCCCCCACACTATCTCTTAATCAGATCTATGGCAACATTTAATATATATATATGTGCTCTTAAAATAATGTGAATATGGCTAAGGTACCATGCAATGGTACAAAGTACTCAGGTATGTTTTCCTACTCCTACTAGGATTATAATATGATCTGTTATGGCACATGTGAAACTAAAAGAATGTGAATAAGGGATATGACGTGGTTAGTGAATATTTGTAGGATATGGGGCATATGGGATATTATGAAAGGGGAAGTGAATATGGTGACTTGTGTCACGATATCTGAATGTGGTGACTTCGGTCACATTATCTGAATGTGGTGTCTCATGACACAAAATATTATCTGGTGACAATGCCACGAATTTTATAAGGGCAATGAGCACGTCATTGCGATGGATCGCCTTCGATGGTGTGTAGCGGATGGAGGGTTGACTTAGTAGTCCCCACGGTGTGCAGGTTGGTACGGGTGATGTGTAGCGGATGGCTATCTAGGTTTGGGTTCAGGTTTGTATCATATTATTTGAATGCTATATGAACATGTATGATTTGATATGCCTGAATTTGTTAGGATTTAGTGTTTGGTTACACATTGAGTCTGTTTGACTCACCCCGTTGTGGGATTATTTTTCAGGTGACGATTAGTGATGGACCGGGTCGGCAGGAGCTTAGTGGTGGCCATGCTCAGCAAGGAATATATTTTATTTGGACTTTTTATTTTAAGTGCATTGAATTTAATTTGGGTTTTATGTTGATGTAATAAGGCCACTAAGTATGAACTGTTTATGCATGTGTTTTTAATTTCTTTACTATGTTTCGGATGTTTAATTTAAAGTTAAGTAATTTTTTCTTAATAATAAATGAAAAATGTTTTGACACCTAAATTCAAGAGATTTTCAATTTAAACAGTGAACTCTAAGAACTTGGCAACGTTTTTAACTTATTGTTTTGATAATAAAGTTTTATTAAAATCTAGACTTCAAAACGTTTTAAAAAAAAGTAACTTTAGAACTCGAACACAACACAAACCCAATTTTCTCTAAAAATTACTCAAAGTTTTCCAAAGAACAAATGAATTTGAATCGTTTTTACTCGAGGAACATACCAGATCTGGTCAAGACTCATGGGTCGGGTTTGGGGTGTTTCAGCTTGGTATCAGATCCCAATTTTTAAACTCTTGGCCTTGGGTTTAAGGCCCAAACCGTTTTCAAAAAATTTAATCCCAAAAGAATTTTGTGAAAAATTTTGAGAAATAAGGTGTTTTCCGGCATGGCACCTAAGTCTCCAATTCAAGTCCACCGTAAGTACCCTATCTCTTGTGTGATTTATGATATGAATTGTAGAAGGGTAGAAATGGAACATAGATTAGCATGATAAGTACTTGAACCCTAGGACTAGGTTACCCCAACAATTACATAAAATTTTAAATGCCTAATTAAACAAACCTGTGGTTAAATCGCCGAGTTAGGGTGTGGCAACCATTGTGTGCATGTCTAGGATTCGTTTCAGTGGGAGCTTGGTATTTAAGCAGTCCGCATGACTCACCTCCTCTCCACTCGAATCCTCCCTGGTGCGTAGCTTTGGTTCACCCTAACAAAGAGGACTTAGTCACGGGCTAAACTCAATAATTAAAACCCGAAAGGGACTAGCCACATTTTTATGGAAACCCTAGTTTTAAAAGTCAACAAACTACCCTTTTGAATTGTGAAAATTATTATTTTGGAAAAACTTTCTAAGAATTTTTAATTTACAAAATTACCTAAATACCCCTAGTAGTAAAATTACTAAAATGCCCTTGGTTCTAAAATTTCCATATTACCCTTGATTTCAATAAAATTTCCCTACTTTGCAAAAGTATCCATGAAACCCTAACTTGTGAAAATTCAAGATACCCTGATTTGAAAAATTTACCAAATTACCCCTGATTGACAAAATTACCAAAATAACCTTGATTTCCAAAATGTCTGCCATACCTCCGATTTGGAAAAAAAATTCGAAATACCCTCGAGTTTTGAAAATTTCACAGTACCTATGATTTACTATGATTTTTTTTAAATTGACTCCGATTTATTACCAAAATACCCTTGTAGGACAATTGACGAAAATACCCCTAGGATAGGAATGCACACAAATGTTTGAAAAGGAATGTGTGTGGTAGGAATATTGAATGGATTGAACTTATCTGAACTATGATAGAAGACTTGAAACTTTGATTGATCGAAAGAACTGCTACTAAACTCTTTACATAAAACTTCTTCGCGGATAATCAGTGGAACAAATGCTAATTCATAAAATTTCTTAATTAGATTAAAACGCAATCGTAAGAATGAGCACAAGGGGGCGTGGTCGTAATGTGCGAGGACGCGATCGTGGTAGAATAACTGTGTCGGAACCCGTTAGATCGAGTCAAGGATCTGAGAATGAGGTACCACTGCCACCACCACCACCAGCTGTTAGTATTGAGCAGCAAGATCGACGGAGGAGGGATCTTTATATCGAAGGTCAGGTCTTGAAGTTCTTGAAATGGTGGCTAGTGCTGGAGGGAATATGGGAGTTCAAAAATCTGTACCCAAGCGACTCTGAGCCAACGGAGCTGAGGTGTTCCGTAGCGTATCTGGTGTGGCACCCAGTATAGCTGAATATTGGTTGGAGGCGACCGAGCGAATTATGGATGAGCTCGATCTGACCCCTAAGGAGAAATTGAAAGGAATGGTGGCGCTGTTACGCGATGAAGCATATCAATGGTGGCTCACAGTTCGGGATGGTGCCACCGCTGAGGATCTAACCTAGGAGTATGTTAAGGTAGCGTATCAGAAGAAGTATGTGGGAACCAGATATACTGATGAGCAGAGGAAGGCATTTCTGGGCTGGTTCAAGGGAACAAGTCTGTAGCAGAGTATGAAGCTGAATTTCTAAGGTTGAGCCGGTATGCTAGAGGAGTGGTGGCAACAGAGCATGAGCGATGTGTCCAGTTTGAGGACGGACTAAGGGATGACCTGAGGTTATTGATAGCCCCACACCAGGAGCAGAAGTTTGCCGCATTAGTAGAAAAGGCTAAGGTAGCCGAGGGAATTAAGGACTCTGCAAGGCAGAACTCTGATCGGAATAGAAATAAGAGAGGTTTTGGGTCATCTGGATCAGCTGGGAGTGTTCAGAAGAGGCTTAGAGTTGATGGGCCGTGAAGTTAGCAAGCTGCTACTAGAGGGCAATATCGTACTTGTGATCAATGTGGGAAAAAGCACTTAGGTGAATGTTGGAAGAAGACAGGGGGATGTTTCAAGTGTGGGTCAAAGGACCATATGATTAAGGACTGTCCGATGAGACCAGATAGGAATTGACCAGTGGATCAGAATGTTAATCAGGCTAGTAGAGGCGGACAGCAGCCTCAGCGGGGTCGTGGTCTAAATAACAAAGGAAATGGTACTGGCAGAGGACGTGGAACACTAGGCCGAGGTGTTGCTAATACTGAGGTAATGTAATCGGGTTTGGTTTATGCGGTTAACCGGAGGGAGGATGGAGACGTATCAGACGTTATAATCGGTACGTTCCTTATTTATGGCAAGCCTTATATTACTTTAATTGATGTGGGCTCGACCCATTCTTATGTTGCATGTAGAGTAGTTGAAACTCTAGACATGGCCTCTGAACTTTCTGATAGGGAGATGACTATAGTAAGCCCAATAGGTCAAACTGTAATGGTGAATAAGATCTTTCGGAGTGTACCTTTAGAAATTCAAGGCGTAGTATTTTCTGCCGACTTGATGGAACTTCCCTTCGGAGAATTCGATCTTATACTTGGTATGGACTGGCTAGTGGAACATCGGGCTGTGGTGGACTGTACAGCTAATAAAATGGAGTTAAGGACCCCAGAGGATGAGGTGGTCATTATGATAGGAGAAAGAAGAAACTACTTGTCTAATGTAGTTTCAGCACTTAAGGTTGAGAAGATGGTTCGGAAAGGGTGCAAGGCGTTTTTGACCTTCATTAGTGCGTTGGATGGAAAAGAAGGGGGAGTTAGTGGAGTTAGAGCTGTAAAGGATTTTGCAGATGTCTTTTCGAAGGAATTACCTGGAATACCCCCAAACAGGGAGGTTGAGTTCGGAATTGACTTATTGCCGGGAATAGCTCCTGTGTCAATTGCCCCGTACAGAATGGCACCAAAGGAGTTGGTTGAGCTCAAGGCTCAAATCCAAGAGTTACTTGATCGTGGGTTTCTTCGACCCAGTGTGTCTCCATGGGAGCACCGGTTCTGTTTGTGAAGAAGAAGGATGGAACTATACGTATGTGCATAGATTACCGTCAGTTGAATAAGCTAACCATCAAGAACAAGTACCCGTTGCCAACGATAGACGACTTGTTCGATCAGCTTAAGGGGGCCGTAGTTTTCTCAAAGATCGATTTAAGGTCAGGATATCATCAGTTGAAGGTGAAGGAGGCAGATATCCATAATACGACTTTTCGAACAAGATACGAGCACTATGAGTTTTTAGTGATGCCGTTTGGATTGACGAACGCCCCAGCCGCGTTCATGGATATGATGAACTGGGTTTTTCAACCCTACTTGGATAGGTTCATCATTGTGTTCATTGACGACATCCTAGTGTACTCCAAGTCTGAAGAAGAGCATGATGAGCACCTTCGAATTGTGTTACAAGTGCTAAGGGAGAAGAAGCTCTATGCCAAATTCAGCAAGTGTGAATTTTGGCTGAAGGAATTTGCGTTTTTGGGACATGTGATATCCGCAGAAGGAATAAGGGTGGATCCTTGAAAGATTGAGGCAGTGTTGGATTGGAAACCACCTAAGTCGGTGGATGAGATTCGTAGTTTCTTGGGATTGGCAGGATACTACAGAAGATTTGTGGAAGGGTTCTTGTCGATAGCCTCACCTTTGACAAAGTTGTTGAGGAAGGAAGTACCTTTCGTATGGACAGAGAAGCAACAGGAGAGCTTTGAGAAGCTTAAGAGGGTCTTGACTGAAGCTCCAGTTCTGATTCAGCCTGAGGCAGGAAAGGACTTCGTGGTGTATTGTGACGCTTCTCATACAGGATTGGGATGCGTGTTAATGCAAGAGGGGAAGGTAGTTGCTTATGCGTCGCGGCAATTAAGGCCTCATGAGCTTAACTACCCGACGCACGACTTGGAATTGGCGGCAGTGGTCTTTTCTCTTAAGGTATGGAGGCATTATCTTTATAGAGAAAAGTCAGAGATCTACACAGACCACAAGAGCCTTAAGTATTTGTTGACTCAGAAGGAGTTGAATCTGAGACAGCGAATATGGGTGGAGTTATTGAAGGATTATGACTGTTCTATAGAGTATCACCCGAGCAAGGCGAATGTAGTGGCGGATGCCCTAAGTTGGAAGGTTGTGTCGGATCTGAGGGCGATGTTCGCACATCTGAGCTTGTATGATGATGGAAGTCTGCTGGCAGAGCTACAAGTTAAGCTGACATGGTTGAAAGAGGTGAAAGAGAGTCAGTTGTTGGATGAAGATCTAAGTGTTAAGATACCGCAAGTACGGAATGGAGATTTGAATTATGGTATTAATAGCGATGGAGTGTTGTGTTTCAAGGGTAAAGTTTGTATACCTAAGGACAAGGACCTAAGACAGAGGATTCTTCAGGAATCGCATAGTAGCCCTTATGCTATGCATCCTGGAGGCACTAAGTTGTACAGAGATCTAAGGGAAAAGTTTTGGTGGCCTGGTCTAAAGAAGGAAGTTACAGAATTTGTCGGCAAGTGTTTGACATGTCAGCAAGTTAAGGCTGAACACCAGGTTCCGTCAGGATTGCTTCAATCGATAATGATTCCGCAGTGGAAATGGGAGAGAATTACCATGGACTTCGTTAGTGGGCTTCCTCTTACGCCTACTAAGAAGGACTCGGTATGGGTAATAGTGGACTGTTTGACAAAGTTCACGCATTTCATTCTGGTAAGAGTTGATTATTCCTTGCAAAATTTGGCAAAGTTGTATGTGGTAGAAATTGTAAGGTTCCATGGAGTGCCGGTGTCAATTATCTCAGATAGGGACCCAATGTTTACTTCTCGATTTTGGAAAGTGTTACATCAGGCGTTAGGCACCAAATTGGACTTCGCTATGGCTTTTCACCCACAATCAGACGGGTAGTCTGAACGAGTAATCCAAGTGTTAGAGGATATGCTGAGAGGCTGTGTGATAGACTTCAGAAGAAGTTGGGAAGACTATTTACCGTTAGCGGAATTTGCCTACAACAACAGCTATCAAGCTAGTATTCGGATGGCACCATATGAAGCGTTGTATGGTCGGAAGTGTCGAACTCCTATGTGTTAGATAGAGTTAGGAGAACGTCAAGTTTTGGGTCCAGAGATTGTGGCAGAATTCGAGGAAAAGGTTGAGGTAATTCGGGCACGGTTAAAAGAAGCATCTAATAGGCAGAAGTCATATGCAGATCTCAAACGGAAGGAGATAGAATTTGATGTGGGAGATCGAGTGTTTCTTAAAGTTTCACCTTGGAAGAAGGTGATGAGATTTAGTCGAAAAGGGAAGTTAAGTCCAAGGTTTATAGGACCTTATCGGGTATTGAAGCGAGTTGGACCAGTGGCATACCAGTTAGAGTTGCCTTCGAAATTGAAGCAGATGCACGACGTATTCCATGTGTCTGTGCTACGTCGTTATCGATCGGATCCATCTCATGTGGTACCAGTTGAAGAGGTGAAGCTAAGGCCAGACTTGTCCTACAAAGAAGAGCCGATTCAGATCTTGGAACGGGACGTGAAAGTATTGCGAAGGAAATCAGTTCCTCTAGTCAAAGTGTTATGGCGCAATCATGGATCGGAGGAAGCTTCGTGGGAGCCAGAAGAGGCAATACGATAGCAATACCCTCACTTGTTTCAGCCAGGTAATTTCGAGGACGAAATGTGGTACCAAACCACTGGTGTCCGTCGACACGAATATCACTTCCCCCTCCACTCACATATCCCACATCAATCCATGATATTTAATAGAAATCATGCCAACATACTTATTTAGCAACATACACTGGATTTATCATTAACCATATATTTAAGTCACATATACCAAATATGTCATGCTTCCCAAAAGCATCATAAAGAACTCATAACGACAAGGACTTACCTGAATCCTTGCTTATACCATTATGGTATTAAATCCAAATCTACATCATTCCAGATTAGCACACATTGTATTTAGCACAGTTATTAATTATAAAGTGTGTATGTACACACCTCATGCCAACGATAGCTCTAAATCCCGAAGAAACCAATCGGCCACACAAGATTCCCTTGCCCTATATTCAGCCATTTCCTAAAGTTAGTACCAAGGCCATTCGGCCAAACCAAAATAATCTCAAGGGGTTATCATTTGAAACCCGAGACCTTAAGTACACGTCCCTTGAATACAAGCCACCACACCAAGTGTTTCTGCTTCCCTATAATCGGCAATCACATGTTAATAGCCTTTGGCTTTTCAATCACTTAACTAAATAACTTACTAAAATAGATCCTTACCAAGTGATTAACCGAGAAAGAAGGCTACGCTTGATTGTTTCCAAGTCCCGGAGATCCTTCCTCTCAAACCGATTGCAAAAGACAAACCCAAGGAGATTGACACCACTCTATTATTCGGCCAAGCTGAAAGCTAAATAGGAGAAGGGAATTTAGGCACACCAAGAGGGAATAGATTCGATTAGAGAGAAAGAAAAAGAGATGGAAGAAAGGACTTAGGGGATTTCGGAAAAAGGCTAAGAAGAAGAAAAAGATGCTGGAAAATTTTGAGCAATTGCCTAGGGGAAATTCGGCCAGCAACTTGTGAAAGAAAAGAAAATATTACTGGATGATTTCGGCACTCCCCTTGTGTAACACTAAACCAAAATTAGATGGCCCTAGAGAGTCCCTCATTCGGCCACAACCTCTCCCCTTTTGTGATAATTCAACCTTCAATTATCAAAGATTTAAACAAAGTTTATCTAACTTTTTATCTCCTAGCTACCCTCAACAATTTAAATGAAAATAAAATTGCAAATACCACTCTCTTCCAGCCAATTAAGTGCAGAAAAATAAGCTTTAGCCTTATCATTTAAGGAACCCAAAATTAAGCCATCACCTCTCTCCATTTACGCCTTTGGGAAAAAAATAAAACTAAATCTACTGCTATCTTGGCTCGAACTCGGGACCTACAAATTGCCCCCTAAACGCCTTGCCACTCTTCCATTTAGACTTTCATGTCATGAACCTTGCCCGAAATTTCTTTAAAGCCTTACTACTTAAGCCCATCACCTCTTATATAAAAAAACAAAACGCAAAATGCTCCTCCCGTCACTCGAACTTGTCACCTGCCGCTTCTAAACTCTTAAGTGGCGCCCTAAGCCATTCCAACCACCTGGACTTTCATGCCCCTCAACCACACCATTTAATTTTTAAGACCTTCCTTCCTGGCCCCCTTCTCTTTAACGCCAACAAAACCCAAAAGAAAAACTCTTGCCTTTTGTTACTGCCGAGACTCGATCCTAAGACCCCTTTGGCGCCACCTCCAAGGCACCTAAGTGGCACATGAAAGCCACTTAACCATGCCGTTTTTGTGTCACGTTTCACCCAAAACTTTATTTAACCCCTATCCCTAGCTTCCTTCCTTTTACGTACTTAAAAAGAAATTTTTAACCCTAAGTCAGACCTAGCTCGGGTTAAATTCTAGACCTTAGAACATGCCAAATAAAATCATAACATTTATTTCAAGCACACATGGGAACAAATAATTAAATTTTCCAATAATCCCTAATTTAGGGTGTTACAGTTCTACCCCCTTAAAAGAATTTCAGCCTCGAAATTACCTGAATTAGAACAGTTGGGGGTATTGCTGCCGCATCACATCCTCAGGTTCCCACGTGGCCTCCTCTGTACCATGATTCCGCCATAACACCTTTACCAAAGGCACTGACTTCCTACGTAGAACTTTGACATCATGATCTAAGATTTGTATTGGCTCCTCCTCGAACGACAAGTCCAGACTCACCTTAATTTCCACTACTGGCACTACATGTGAGGGATCTGATCGATAGCGCCTCAGCATCGAGACATGGAAGACATCATGGATCTGGCTTAACTCTACCGGTAACTCAAGCTGTAAGCTACCGATCCCACTCGCTTCACTACTGTATATGGCCCGATGAACCTTGGGCTTAGCTTCCCTTTTCGCCCAAATCTCAATACCTTTTTCCAAGGTGACACCTTCAGAAAAACTTTATCTCCTACTGCATATTCCATCTCCTTGCGCTTAAGATCAGCATAAGATTTCTGCCTATCTAACGCTTCCTTAAGACGAGCCCGAATCACCCTAACTTTATCTTCAGTTTCTGTTACCAATTCTGGACCCAAAACTTATCATTCACCCAACTCTATCCAACACGTAGGAGTACGGCATTTCCGTCCATACAGTGCTTCATATGGTGCCATCTGGATACTCGCTGATAACTATTGTTATAAGCGAATTACGCTATGATAGGTACTCTTCCCAACTACCACCAAATCCGAACACAACCTCTTAGCATATCTCCTAAAATCAGATGACCCTTTCCAAGCGCCTCGTCGATTGTGGATGGAATCTCAGATCTTTGAAATCCAATCGTGTACCCAAAGCCTGATGCAACGCTTTCCAGAACCTTGACGTAAATCTGGGATCCCTATCTGAGATGATCAATACTGGCACCCCATGGAACCTCACTATTTCTGATACATACAGCTTAGCCAGCTTCTGAAGTGAGTAATCCACCCTTACCGGTATGAAGTGAGCTGATTTAGTCAGACGATCCACAATCACCCAAACTGCGTCCTTCTTACTGGGCGTGAGGGGTAGCCCACTGACGAAATCCATAGTGATCCTCTCCCATTTCCACTAAGGGATCTTTATTGGTTAAAGTAAACCCGATGGCAACTGATGTTCAGCCTTAACCTGCTGACACGTCAGACACCTTCCCACAAATTTAGTTACCTCGCGCTTCAGCCCTGGCCACCAGAATTATTTTCGTAAATCTCCATACATCTTGCTACCTCCAGGATGCATAGCATATGGGCTGCTATGTGCATCTCAAAGAATTTTCTGCCTCAATTCCACATTTTTCGGCATACAAGCTCGCCCTTGAAAGCATAATACTCCATCATCGGACAAGCTATACCCTTCCAAACCACCATCTTGAACTTGCAATCTCCGTGCATTCAAACTTCCATCTACTAACTATTTTTCCTTAATCTCCTTGATCCAAGTTGGCTTAACTTGTAGCTCTGCCAAAAGACTTCCATCGTCGTATAGACTCAAATGAGCAAACATCGCCCTTAAGTCTGCCATGACCTTTCGACTTAACGCGTCAGCCACCACGTTAGCTTTGCCCGAATGGTACTCAATTGAACAGTCATAGTCCTTTAACAGTTCAATCCATCGACGCTGCCTCAAATTCAAATCCTTCTGAGTCAACAGATACCTCAGACTTTTGTGATCCGTGTAGACTATCGACTTTTCCCCATACAAGTAATGCCTCCATATCTTCAAAGCGAAGACCACTGCTGCTAACTTCAAATCGTGAGTTGGATAGTTAACCTCATGCGGTCTTAGCCGACGGACGATAGGCCACTACCTTCCCTCCCGCATCAATACACATCCCAACCCGTAGATGGGACGATCACATAAAATCAAATAACTTCCCCGCCAGTCAGCACGAACTGGAGCTTCCGTCGAATCTTCCTTAGCTTGTCAAAACTTTCCGCTACTTCTCGACCATACAAATGGAACTCCTTTTCTTAATAAATTAGTTAGTGGGGCTGCGATTAATGAGAACCCTTCCACAAATCTTGATAGTACCTGCTGACCCGTAAAACTTCGAGTTTACGCCCTCGACTTGACGGTTTCCAATCCAACACCGTTTCAACCTTGTGAGGTCCACTCTAATCCTTCCACGACACCACGTGACCTATGAAAGCCACCTCCTAAGCCAAAATTAGCACTTCATCAATTTGGCATATAACTTCTTCTCCTCGGTGCTTGTAGAACTATACGCAAATGCATGTCATGCTCCTCCTCCGTCTTTGAATAAACCAATATGTCGCCTATAAACACCACGACAAATTGATCCAAGTACTGCTGAAACACCCTATTCATTAAGTCCATGAACGCTACAGGTGCGTTGGTGTAACATCCTGGAAAGGGCCTATGCATTTTCGGTTTAATTGTACGAAGTGACATGTTTTATGTACTAGGAATAAATTTCAAACATTTCTGGAAACCCGAAAATGAATGGAAATGATTTGGAAATGAACATTTTTGGAAACCTGAAAATGTATAGAAATGTTAAGTTTAAAAATGGAAAGTGAACATTTTTAGGAAATGTAAGGAAATGTCAAGTTTACAGAGCCGAACGAAAATTTTTGGAAACTTAGAAATGACTTAGAAATGTCGAGTTTTAAAGTTTAAAAGAGGAAATTAAGGCAAGGTGGCCTTAAAAGAAAAAGTTTGTGAAATTTGACACACAATCGGGCTTGGAAAAGTGGCCTGAAGATGTCACTTAGGGCCTCTGGAAATGGAGCCACATGCAAGGTGTTGGGCCTGGGTTCGAGTCACTTGGGAAGCAAATAAAAGGAGTTTTATTTTTGCTTCGAGTAGAGAGGAGTGGACGGCAAGGCTTCTAGAAAAAGGAGTTTTTCCTTTAAATTTGACAAGTAATGGGATAAATAAGGGATTTAAATTGGATTATTTTTTAAGAGATAATAGATGGATAAATATGGATTTATTTCTTTTATTTTGATAGATAAGGAAGAGATAAAAGAAGATTATTATTAGTATTATTTTTAAGAGATAAGAGATAATAAAGGATATTTCTTTAATTATTTTAAATTAAAGAGATAAAGTTATCAAATAAAGAAGAGTGGTGGCCAAGTGAGGGATTACGAGTAGTAGTTCGGCTATAAAAGGGGAAAATAGGGCTACTCATCAATTTGTTCTTCCTTCTCTTCTCTCGTCGAAAATTCCTAAGACATTCCCTCTCTCATCAAAATTTTCCTAGCCAATTCTCTCTTTTCTCTGCTATTTTGTTAAAACCAAAACCCTAGTAAAGCAAGCCAATCTCTTCATCTTTCTTTTCTTCCTATTTCTCCTTACCAATCCATTCAAAAGCGAATCTTGGAAAGGCTTCAAGCATAAGTCTTGTCGATTTCTTCAAAGGTAAGAGCAAGTTTGGTTTCCATTCTTTTCTTTTAGATTAGCCGAGAGATAATCTAACCCCATACATATTTTGGTTGCGAATATGGAAGGATCTTTCGGGATTATCGAGTAGTCAACTAAAAGGAGGAGTATTCGAGATTTCTAAGATTAAGGTAAGACATGTGAATATTCGCCAAAGGCCTTGATTTATGATTTGATGATTAAGATTAAGTCTAACGTAAGGTTTTAAGGATTTTGACATTCCTAGGGAAACAAGGAGCAGCTTTGGATTTGTTGGTGATCCAACGGCAACAAGGTAAGAATACTAATCCTACTAGGATTTGGAATTTTGGCCGAATGGCTTTTTATTAAGGTAAAAAGTGATTAATCAATTGTAGGAACTTGAGATCTAAGGCAGTAGATTAGATCTCGGGATCTCAAGGAATCTGTTAAGTGAATCAGGTGTGTACCGCACACTATCTCATAATATGCTTTATGGCTATGTTTAATTAACATATGTGATATTAAGAATATATAAGTGGTTAAGGTACCATGTTATGGTACTAAGTACTCAGGTACGTTTCCTAATCCTACTAGGAATATGAAAAATGTTATTTGTAACATGAGAATAAGAATAAGAATGTGAACTCTGATATATATATATTTATGTATATTACTTTTAAATGGGGCATATGGGTTTATTATGAAAGGGGAAGTGAATGTGGTGACCTAAGACCACGAACACGGTGATCTATGACCGTGATATCTAAATTTGGTGACCTAAGACCATAGTAATCTGAATGTGGTGACCTAAGACCACGGATGCGGTGACCTAAGACCGCGATATGGAGTATAGCAGAAGGAGGGTCGACTTAGTAGTCCCACGGTGTGCAGATTGGTACGGGGGTGTGTAGCGGATGGACAATTAGGATTGGGTTTAGGAATGCATCATAACTTGTATTTTATGTTTTGAATGTGTAACTATTGTATGCCTGATTCTATTATAATTTAGTGTCGTGTACACATTGAGTCTGTTTGACTCACCCCGTTGTGGGACCATGTTCCAGGTGATGAACAGTGATGGACCGGGACGGCAGTACTTGTGGTGGCCATGCTCAACATGAAGTTTATATTTTTATGGACTCTTGAATTTATTCTAGCACTTTGAAATATTTTGGAAACTATTTGATGTAATAAGGCCATAAGGCCATGATGAACGATTTTTTTTTTATTTCTTCTTGTTGTTTTATTGTGTTACAAATTTTGATTAGGTTAAAGACTAAGTATTTTATATTAAAATATACTCGATATGTTTATTACTTAAAATTAAAAAAAAAAGGGTCGTCTAATATAAAAATCCAGTTTGTTTTCAACACAAGCCCAACCCAAACATTATTTTTTTTTTAAAATCACACAAGTTTTTCTCTAAGTAACAAAAGAATTTGAAACCCGGTTTACTTGAGGAACATACCAAATCTGGTCAAAGCTCGTGGGCCGGGTTTGGGGTGTTTCAGTTGGTCAACCCAAATGGCATCACTAGAAACTTGTAATGCCCATACCGAGTACGAAACGCCGTCTTGTGAACATCAACCTCCTTTACCTTAAGTTGATGATAACCCGACCTAAGATCTATCTTCGAGAAAACTGATGCACCCTTCAGTTGATCAAACAAGTCATCAATCCGAGGCAACGGATACTTGTTTTTGATCGTTAACTTGTTTAGCTGACGGTAGTCGATACACATCCGCATTGACCCGTCTTTCTTCTTGACGAATAGCACAGGTGCTCCCCACGAGGATATACTTGGTCGGATAAACCCTCGGTCCAAGAGCTCTTGAATTTGAGCCTTCAGCTCCACCAATTCCTTTGGTGCCATTCGGTAGGGTGCTATAGACACAAGCGTCGTTCCGGGCAATAAGTCTATACCGAATTCAACTTCCGATCAGGAGGCAGACCTGGAAGTTCTTCTGGAAACACATCAGCGAATTCCCCTACTGTTCGGACCTTCTCAACTACTGACTCATTAGCCTCCAAGGCATATATTCGAACCAAAAACACCTCACACCCTTTCCTGACCATCTTCTCCGCCTTCAACGCAGACACCAAGTTGGACAGGTAATCTCTTCTATTACCTATCATGACCACTTCATCACCCTCAGCCATCTTTAGAACCATGCGCTTAGCAGCGCAATCCAACCTTGTCTGATGCTTAACCAACCAGTCCATTCCAAGAATTAGATCGAACTCCCCAAATAGCAGTTCCATCAGATCAGCCACAAACACTACCCCTTGAAGTTCTAGGGGTACATCCCTGTATAACTTGTTTACAACTACAGAGTGACCTAGAGGGCTAATTACTGTCATCTCCCTAGAAGTAGTCTCAAAGTCTATGTTCATGGTCTCTACCACACTACTAGCAACGTATGAATGCGTTGAACCCACATCAATTAATGCAACATATGGAAGACCAAAAATTAGGAACGTACCGGTTATGACGTCCGGTGCGTCACCCTCCTCTCGACGCCTCGCTGCGTAGAATAAACCAGGTTGCCTCACTTCTGTGTTGCCTACCCCTCTTCCCAGATTCTCGCGACCTCGATTAGAACTATTGTTTCCTCTACCATTACCACGACCCCTCTGTGGTGGTCCTACACTTCTAGCCTGAGCACGATTCTGACCCTCTGGCTGATTCTTAGCTAACTTCTGAGGACAGTCCCTTACACGGTGATCCAAAGATCCACATTTAAAGCATCCCTTTTCATCGATCCAACAACCTCCCCAATGTGATTTCCCACAGCGATTACACTGAGCTGGTCTCTGATTAGTAGCCATGGGCCTTCCTGCTTGATTCAGCCCACTCTACCTAGCCCTTTTTTGTGCATTACTTCCCGCTCCAGATGACCCAAATCCTCTTTTCTGCTTGTTCCTATCATAGTTCTGTCCTACGGACTCCTTGACCCCTTCGGCTACTTTAGCCTTTTCTACTAAAACAGCAAACTCACGCTCCTACTGTGGAGTAATCAGCAGCCTCAAATCATCCCTAAGTCTGTCTTCAAAGTGGACACACCGCTCATGCTCTGTTGATACAATTCCCCGAGCATAGCGGCTCAGCCTCAAAAATTTTGCTTCATACTCCGACACTGACTTATTCCCTTATACCAACCCCAGAAAGGCTTTCCTCTGAGCATCAATGTAGCTGGTGCCCACATACTTCTTTTGACAAGCAGCTTTGAAATACTCCCAAGTAAGGTCATCTACCGTAGCACCATCTCGAACCGTGAGCCACCACTGATATGACTCATCCTTTAGAGGCGACACCGCTCTTTTCAGCTTCTCTTCATTCGTCAGATCAAGATCATCCATGATTCTCTCAATCGATTCCAACCAGTATTCTGTCGCACTGGGTGCCACACCCGATACTCCCCAGAATACCTCAGCCCCGTTGGATCAAAGTCGCTCGGGTACAGACTTTTGAGCTCCCATACCTCCACTCGCCCCAGCCACCATCTCAAGGACTCGCAATACAGCTTGCGATACTGCCTCACCTCCCGTCTGATCCTGCTCCTCAGCTCCAAAAGTTAGGGGTAGTGGTGGCAGTGGTACCTCATTCTCCGACCCCTGACCCGACCTAACGGGTTCTGACACGGTCATCCTGCCCCTACCGGTCCTCGACGGCCACGTCCTCTAGAGCTCATTCTAACTATTGCGCTTTAATCTGATTAAGGAAATTTTTATGGGTTAGTACTTATTCCACTTGTTTATCGCGAAGGAATTTTATGAAGAGAGTTTAATAGAGATTCTTTCGATCAACCAAAGTTTTAAGTCCTCTATCCTAGTTCACACAGAGAAGCACATCCATTCCCTAATACCTTCCATGCACATTCACTCTTCGGGCATTTCTGTCCGTTTCTAACCCAGGGGTATTTCGTAATTTGTCCTACAGGGGTATTTTTGTAATTTTTCAAAAATGAAAATTTTCGGATGATTCTGTCAAAAATTATTTTAAAACTCTTAATTTCTCGGGGTATTTTGAAAAATTTTGAAATTCGGGGGTCTTTCGGTGATTTTGAAACTCAGGGGCATTTTGGTAATTTTTTTCACAAATCAGGGTGAATTTGTAAAATTTGATAAATCAGGGATGTTTCAAAGAGTTGTAAAACTTTAGGACTTACTTTTAAGAATTTATCTTCCATTTTGATAGTGTTGCAAAAATTTTGAAAACCAAGGTCATTTTGGTAATTTTGTCGGTTAGGGGTAATTTTGTAATTTTCTAAAATAATGATGTTTTCAATATTTTGCAAAGTAAGGTTTTTGGGCACTTTTATATATAATGGAAATTTTGTTTGTAACTATGGGTATTTCGAAAATATCATAAATCAAGGGCATTTTTGTAATTTTTACCCCTAAGGGTATTTTAGTAATTTTCCACATTCAGGGCATTTTCTCAAAACAACTTCCAAAAATTGGGTTCTAAGTATTTTCATAAAAGAAGGATATTTTGAAAATTTCTATTTGAAAAATTTTCATACGGAGGGTATTTTGGTAATTTATAGACCAGGGGTATTTTGGTCATTTTCAAACTGAGGGGTATTTTGGTCTTTTTTTAAAAAAAAATACTAAAGTTTTATTTATTTCCAAAAGCAAAATGGCTAGTCCCTTTTGGGTTTTAGTTATCAAGTTTAGCTTTGTGAGCTCGTGCGTCTCATTTAGGATGAGCAGATTACTACGCACTGTAGGATTCGAGTCGGTGGGAGGTGAGTCACGGGACCGCTTAAATACTGTGCCCCACCGAATCCAATCCTAGACATGCGTATAATGATTGCCACACCCTTTTGCTTAGTGACAACTCACAGGGTTTGTTTAGGTAATTATTAAATCTTATGCATAGTTAGGGTATACTAGCCCTAAAGTTTAAAGCACTTATCATACTATCTACGTTCCATACCTACCTTTCTACAGATAATAATCCACACGGTAGTTAGAAGTACTTACCTGGGCGGATCGGTGCCGGAGACTCGGTGCCATGCTGTTCAAAAACCAAGGATATTTCTCAAAGGCCTACCAAAACATTTTGGGCCTTGGGCCCCCACAGCCGAGCTTTGAACTGGGCTCTGATACCAATTTTGTAACACCCCAAACCCAGCCCAAACATTACGACCGAATTCAATGTGTTACAGAGAAAAAAAAACATTTTGAAAATCTCTTTTTAACCGATTCAATTTTAAGGTAAAAGATACTTGTCTTGCGTTAAAACCATTGAGGTGTGTAAATAAACCACACTTAGTTTTGTTTAAAAATCTTATTAAGTCGAGTTGTTACCAAATTTATTAATGTACCCGATGGTACGAAAGAAAAACATTCACGTTTAAATTTAAGAAAAACTTGTTCAACATTACCAAAGTCATTAAGTATTTGAAACAAATTATCCAAAGCATGTAAAGTAATCAAAATATAATCTTAGGAGGCCTTATTACAACTTGAACAAAATAAACCAAAAATAAATAGAATTAAATTAAAGTTCATTAAAATCACATTTCCACTGCATGGCCACCTCGAGTCCATCCGGCTCCTCATCCGCGATCTACGTGTCACATGAAAAATGTTAAAGGAGAAGGTGTGTCACCAAGACTCAATGTGTAACCCTTCCCCGATTTAGTGCACCAACATACACAATTTATAACAAATTAACATGCACTAAATTATACACCCATCCTAGCCATCCAAACACCTTTCTCTACCTCGTGTGGTACCAAACCACTAGTGGTGCCAAACCACTGGTGACTTTAAGTCACGATATTCATCAATAATTGTGGTGCCAAACCACTGGTGGGGCCAACCCACGTGTGATACCAAATCACTGGCGTCGATCCCATAATATAATCTGTGGGGCCAACCCACTGTGGTGCTAAGCCACTGGGATGAGACGCTATGAGGTGCCAAACCTCTAGAGGTGCCAAACCTCTGGTGACCGTAGTCACGAAATGTGGTACCAAACCACTGGTGTCCGTCGACACGAATATCACTTCCCCCTCCACTCATATATCCCACATCAATCCATGATATTTAACAGAAATCATGCCAACATGCTTATTTAGCAACATACATTGGATTTATCATTAACCATATATTTAAGTCACATATACCAAATATGTCATGCTTCCCAAAAGCATCATAAAGAACTCATAACGACAAGGACTTACCTGAATCCTTGCTTATACCATTATGGTATTAAATCCAAATCTACATCATTCCAGATTAGCACACACATTGTATTTAGCACAGTTATTAATTATAAAGTGTGCATGTACACACCTGATGCCAACGATAGCTCTAAATCCCGAAGAAACCAATTGGCCACACAAGATTCCCTTGCCCTATATTCGGTCATTACCTAAAGTTAGTACCAAGGCCATTCGGCCAAACCAAAATAATCTCAAGGGGTTATCATTTGAAACCCGAGACCTTACCTACACGTCCCTTGAATACAAGCCACCATACCAAGTGTTTCTGCTTCCCTATAATCGGCAATCACATGTTAATAGCCTTCGGCTTTTCAATCACTTAACTAAATAACTTACTAAAATAGATCCTTACCGAGCGATTAACCGAGAAAGAAGGCTACGCTTGATTGTTTCCAAGTCCCGAAGATCCTTCCTCTCAAACCGATTGCAAAAGACAAACCCAAGGAGATCGACACCACTCTATTATTCGGCCAAGGTGAAAGCTAAATAGGAGAAGGGAATTTCGGCACACCAAGAGGGAATAGATTCGGTTAGAGAGAAAGAAAAAGAGATGGAAGAAAGGACTTAGGGGATTTCGGAAAAAGGCTAAGAAGAAGAAAAAGATGCTGGAAAATTTTGAGCAATTGCCTAGGGGAAATTCGGCCAGCAACTTGTGAAAGAAAAGAAAATATTGCTGAATGATTTTGGCACTCCCCTTGTGTAACACTAAACCAAAATTAGATGGCCCTAGAGAGTCCCTCATTCGGCCATAACCTCTCCCCTTTTGTGATAATTCAGCCTTCAATTATCAAAGATTTAAACAAAGTTTATCTAACTTCTTATCTCCTAGCTACTCTCAACAATTTAAATGAAAATAAAATTGCAAATACCACTCTCTTCCAGCCGATTAAGTGCAGAAAAATAAGCTTTATCCTTATCATTTAAGGAACCCAAAATTAAGCCATCACCTCTCTCCATTCATGCCGGCCTTGGGGAAAAAAATAAAAACTAAACTGCTTTATATCTTTGGCTCAAACTCAGGACCTCTGTACATGACCCCCTAAACGCCCCTTGCCACTCTTCCATTTAGACTTTCATGCCATGAACCTTGCCCGAAATTTCTTTAAAGCCTTACTACTTAAGCCCATCACCTCTTATATAAAAAAAAAACAAAATGCAAAATGCTCCTCCTGTCACTCGAACTTGTGACCTGCCGCTTCTAAACTCTTAAGTGGCACCCTAAGCCACTCCAACCACCTAGACTTTCATGCCCCTCAACCACACCATTTAATTTTTAAGACCTTCCTTCCTGGCCCCCTTCTCTTTAACGCCAACAAAACCCAAAAGAAAAACTCTTCCCTCTTGTTACTGCCGAGACTCGATCCTAAGACCCCCTTTGACGCCACCTCTAAGGCACCTAAGTGGCACATGAAAGCCACTTAACCATGCTGTTCTTTGTGTCACGTTTCACCCAAAACTTTATTTAACCCCTATCCCCTAGCTTCCTTCCTTTTAGGTACTTAAAAAGAAATTTTTAACCCTAAGTCAGACCTAGCTCGGGTTAAATTCTAGACCTTAGAACATGCCAAATAAAATCATAACATTTATTTCAAGCACACATGGGAACAAATAATTAAATTTTCCAACAACCCCTAATTTAGGGTGTTACAGAAACCCCTCCCTAAAATAACCATTACCGATTCTTCCTAAAGCTCATATCTCTCTCTCTTTTCATCCTTGTAAAGCCGATTACTCCATTAAATCCCAAAAGCTGAAATCTTTTGAGCACTAGCTAGTCTTCATAGCCGAATCTTTGAGGGGCTTCAAGCAAAGGTGCTGTCGACTTTTGTATTAAGGGTAAGGGCCAATTGTCATTCCGTTTCCATTCTTTTTCTTTTAGGCTTAAACTAGGAATCTAACTCTATTAATGTCTTTGGCTGAACCCATGAAGGACTCTTTCGGGATCTGTCTCTAGTCGACCATAAAGAGGTTTCTAGACTTTAATATCTAAGGTAAAGCATGTGTAATATTCGGCCAAGGGCCATTTGTTATGATTAGATGTTAGAAATTTATCTAACATATATCTATAGGGATTTCGACAATACTACATGGAAGTGATAATTTTCGGGATCTAAGAATCGTAAGGTATGTATACATGAATATTCGGCCAATGCCCTAATTTAGTATTTAGATCTATTTCTTATTTGTTTAAGCCGAAAACTAACCAAGTTAATGGATCTATTGGTTAGCCAATTACAAAGAGGAAACACTACAAGTTTCAGATTTTGATTAGTAGTCAAATCGGCAACAAGGAATAAAGGATCTAAAGCATTAGATCGGGTTTTAGGGATTTCAATAAAGCATCAAGAATACCAGGTGTGTACCCCCCACACTATCTCTTAATCAGATCTATGGCAACGTTTAATATATATATATATGTGCTCTTAAAATAATGTGAATATGGCTAAGGTACCATGCAATGGTACAAAGTACTCAGGTATGTTTTCCTACTCCTACTAGGATTATAATATGATCTGTTATGGCACATGTGAAACTAAAAGAATGTGAATAAGGGATATGACATGGTTAGTGAATATTTGTAGGATATGGGGCATATGGGATATTATGAAAGGGGAAGTGAAGTGGTGACTTGTGTCATGATATCTGAATGTGGTGACTTCGGTCACATTATCTGAATGTGGTGTCTCATGACACAAAATATTATCTGGTGGCAATGCCACGAATTTTATAAGGGCGATGAGCACGTCGACTGTAGCGACTACCTTCAATGGTGTGTAGCGGATGAAGGGTTGACTTAGTAGTCCCCACGGTGTGCAGGTTGGTACGGGTGATGTGTAGCTGATGGCTATCTAGGTTTGGGTTCGGGTTTGCATCATATTATTTGAATGCTATATGAACATGTATGATTTGATATGCCTGAATTTGTTAGGATTTAGTGTTGTGGTTACACATTGAGTCTGCTTGACTCACCCGTTCTATGGATTATTTTTCGGTGACGATTAGTGATGGACCGGCCAGGGAGCTTAGTGGTGGCCATGCTCAAGAAGGAATATATTTTATTTGGACTTTTTATTTTAAGTGCTTTGAATTTAATTTGGGTTTTCTGTTGATGTAATAAGTCCATTAAGTATGAACTGTTTATGCATGCGTTTTTAATTTCTTTATTATGTTTCGGATGTTTAATTTAAAGTTAAGTAAATTTTTCTTAATAATAAATGAAAAATGTTTTGACACCTAAATTCAAGAGATTTTCAATTTAAACAGTGAACTCTAAGAACTTGGCAACGTTTTTAACTTATTGTTTTGATAATAAAGTTTTATTAAAATCTAGACTTCAAAACGTTTTCAAAAAAAAAAGTAACTTTACAACTCGAACAAAACACAAACCCAATTTTCTCTAAAAATTACTCAAAGTTTTCCAAAGAACAAATGAATTTGAATCGTTTTTACTCGAGGAACATACCAGATCTGGTCAAGGCTCTTGGGCCGGGTTTGGGGGTTTGAATAAAAGTTCTTTCTTATGTAATCTGTGCTAGTGTTAAATTCTAAAAAAAATGACGTATATTCATTATTACTTCTATGTTCTAAGAGCTTGTACGGTTAAATTCAACATCTTGAAGAAGACGCTTGTATTATTAATATTTTGAATTTTCACGTGATATAATTAGTCAGGTTATTAGTTCATTTTTCAAGTGAGGTAATTTGTCAGTTCAGTCTCGATTCTAACCTTCTAATTCAGCCTTTATCCACACTTTTAACCCAAGCCTCGTTACAACCCTATTAAAGACCTTTTGATTTGTATATCATCTCATATTACAGTGGTGGAAATTTGATTTTCAGGCAAGCCTATGGGATTAACTTTTCAGGTTCGACTTATGAGTGCTTATTCTTGAACCTTAAACACTTCGAGTGCTTTGAGTGAATCTTTAGTAAGGATGTCAATCCTTGTCAGTTTTGAATCAAAGTTAATTATTTAGATAAGGGGAGACACCTATGTTTTCGTGCTACAAATATATGACTTAGATTTGTTTGAATCTTTAGGAGTCTTTGAGTTAAATTATCCATGTATGAATTGTCTATAAAATATGATGAGACATTGTTGATGAGAATTATGAATTGTGGAAAGTTCGTTTTAATTGTAAATTGAGAATTTTGCTTGAGGACAAGCAAAAGCTTAAGTGTGGGGGTATTTGATAAACCATAAAAGTAACATATTTTAAGCCCACATTTAGCATGCTTTTGGATGATTTAAGCCTTGAATTATGTAATTTGGTGCTCTTAATCCGTTGTTTTCATGTTTTATACTCAGGAGAGCAGCGGAGGATGAAAAGAACGAGAAACAGGCCTAAAATAGAACAAATTGGGTCAAAATGGAAATCGACATGGCCTGGGCCCAAGACCATACGGTCGTGCCTCCCTAATCTACTCTAACACGACCTGGACCTCGAAACACACGGGCGCGTCTCTTCAGCAGACTCGACCACGGCCTAAAATTGATTCACACGGGCGTGTACCATGGGCGTGTCCCTGCTGCAGCCAAGAGGAGTTTTACTTGGAATAAGATACTTAAAGGCAAAGAAACACATTCCAAATCCTATTCAAACACCCTAGTAGGAATTCTACTTGAATTAGGATATGTAGGGGCCAAGTAAAGCATCTCAAAGTCTATATAAACACCCTAGGGGGCAACTTAAGCGGGGAGTTCAGCAGAAGCCTTTTGTTAGGGCTTTTGTCGAGGGAACCCAGGGCTTTAGTCAAGCAGCGTCTAGCTAGGCCAAAGAGGGCATATTTGTGGAGATTACTCAAAGATAGCCAGTTGATTCATCTCAAGAAGTTGAAATTATACTCAAGACGGCAGATCTCTTCCTCAATTCCTTCAGGGGGTTTTAGGGATTTCTTATGTTTTGTTTTATCTTTTCTTTTGAGATGTTTTCTTTTACAATTATGAACTAAACCCTCAGATACCTGAGGGGGATGAAACCTAAGATGAATCTTGTTATTGTTTCCTGAACTATATGATAAATATTTGGCTTGTTCTTAATTATGTGTTCTTAATTCTTGTGTTGATATTTCCGGGATATTAATTCAAGTATGATGTGATTAGGTGGAGGAGCAAAATTCCCTGCCTAAGAGTAGATCTAGCATAATTAAGCAGAGTTGATCACGCGCCTAGAGATAGGGTGACGAAATTTTGTCGGATTAGGGTGAAACCTAATATGGGAGTCCATAGATCGAGTTAATGCAATTCTAGGGGTTTTAATTAAAAAGAGATTTCAATTAATCAACCTAGGGTTATACGTTAGTCGCCTCAAGAGAGGGATTAATATATGTTAGGAAATCTTACGGATAAAGTCAAGTGAATAAATCGTCTGGTTCAGTGTTAGATAACAAGTGAAGTCTAGGTGGATTCTTCCTTGGGTGTAGTCTTAATCAATTGGTTTTTCCTCAAGTTATTTTCCAAATTTCATTCTTCTTTGTCTTAGAGTATTTAGTTTAGTAGTTAGTTAAATTAGATTAAACAACAAATTCCCTTAATTCTTAGGCTAGACAATAAAAAGAGAGTTAGTATTAGTACTTTTGGTTCCTTTGGGATTCAACATTCCGGTCTTGCCTAAACTATACTACTGTTCAATAGGTGCGCTTACCTCCATCGTTGTCTTAGTTAGTTTCCAGGTTCGATCATTCTTTATATAAATTTTAAGACTTGACAAAACAACGATCAGATGCCAAGGTAGTGATGAAGTTTTTGCTGAAACATGTGTTTACAAGGTTTGGAACTCCTAGGGCCACCATCAGTGATGAGGAGTCCCATTTTGTGAACAAATGGTTGAAATGGTTACTCAAAAAACATGGAGTGAAGCACAAGGTTGCCACAGCTTACCATTAGCAGACGAATGGGCAAGTTGAATTAGCAAACAAAGAGATAAAAGGCATACTCAAGAAGGTAGTTTTTCCGAACCGACGAGATTGGTCCAAAAGATTGGATGATGCTTTATGGGCATATAGGACAACATACAAAACACCTTTAGGGATGTCACCCTATAGGTTGGTTTTTGGGAAAGCTTGCCATATACCCTTGGAGTTAGAACATAAAGCTTACTAGGCTCTCACCAACAACTCAACTTGGATCTTAAGCTTGTTAAAGAGAAACAGATGTTTCAATTCAACGAGTTAGAAGAGTTTCGAATGTTCTCATATGAGAATGCCAAACTATTCAAGGAAAGAATTAAAAGATGGCATGACAAGCACATTCGAGTTCAAGTATTTGAAGTAGGTCAACAAGTCTTGTTATTCAATTCCAAATTAAGGTTCTTTCCAAGTAAATTAAAATCACGTTGGTCCGGTCCATTTACAATTCACTAAGTTTTTCCATATGGAGTTGTCGAACTTCAAGGTAAGGGAGGTAATTTTCGAGTTAATGCTCAGTGCTTAAAACATTACTGGGGAGATAAAATTGAGTGGGATAAAGTCTCGTTCATCTTATCGGATACTTAATTTTTCACATTTTCTTTTAAATAAATGATTTAGGGTATATTTTCGGGATTAGTATGTTAAAATAAATTCTGTGTAGGAGATTGGAACTTAAGCGAGACTATTTGTGACCCCTCCAATCCTTCATGGGAATTGATTTTAACATAACCTTCCAGGAAATTATTCCCTAAATGGAAAAATAATTTTTTAGTTTTTCAAATAAAAGGGTCAATTTTGATCCAAATTTTAATTGTAGCTAAATTTTGGAATTTTCTTTAAGTTTAGGTACTTAATTGAATTATTTGAAAATTTTGGTTGTTCTTTTTGTTAGTTGTCTTTTTTTGTAAATATTTTTAAAGGCGGCTAAAATAAAGGTTTTAATTTAGTTTATAATAAATATGGTGATAATAATTAATATACATTATCATATTTATTATAATGTATATTAATTATTATCAACTTTGTATAGAATTAGGATTAGTTTAAATTTTATCATATTTTAATAAAATTTATCTTATTAAATAAAGTAATAGGAAATAATATTTTAGTATACATTATATTATTTATTAATTGTTATTAGGACTTAGAATATTTTATTATTAATTTGTTCTATGAATTCTAATTGAACTCCTACCCTTTATCACTTTATATACCACCTCTTTCATCCATTATTCACACCATTCATCTAAATTCCCCATACTCTCGTTCCACCGTCGGCCTTAGCATCCAAACCCACCTAGTGTCGCAGCTCCTAACCACCACCAACAACTCTCGCATCAGATCTTGCGGTTGCTCATCGCTACCTACTCGCTTCTTTGAACCAACCAATGTACACCTTACTCACGCCTCACGTTGGTCTTTGTTGTCTGTTGCACAGGCACCTATTTACACCAGCCCGTGCTTCGCTGATTTCCTTTGCCTCTAGCCGTGCTCACCCTTGCATCAACCACATGCTCTATTGTTTCACACACCCTACACCTTTGTTACAAGCTGCTGCAACTTCAAGCCACAAGTCAACCACCCTTTCCATCAACTTTACACCACGCCACTAACCAATTACCCTCTAACAAACCCTAAATCAACATCTATAGCTTCACATTCTTTTATTTATTTTATTAAGTTCTTAATTTTTATACAAAGGTGGTAAGAAAAATTTTTCCCCTAAATTTCAAATTTATTGGATTATTTAATTTTTCAATTTATTAAATTATTAATATTTTATGCAATTTGAATTTTTGAGAAAAAATTATTTCCATCTTGTGTTCAAGTTAATCATGCTTTGCAAAAGAATTCGTGCTTCTGTCCAAGTTAAAGAATCACAAAACAAATTCCACTATGAATAAGCCAAAGCAAGATACAATAGCATCTTCAAAAATCAGTGAATGCTCCCTGAAAAAGGATTTACACTGAAAGAAAGCAACTATATTAATTTCATGGAGTGCATTCGACAAATTGCTGAAGCCCTCAATTGGGAGTTGTCTTGTGAGAAAAGACCTAGTGCATATAAAGAGTTAGTTCATGAATTTTATAAGAAATTGACCTCAAACGTATTAACGAAAGTTTCTGTCTGAGGAATCAAGGTACCAATAAGCTCAAACGCTGTTAATGAAATCTTTGAATTGCCTGATTTTGAAAATGACAAATATTCTTCTTTGATGAGAAATATTGAGGCTGAAAAATTGCAAGAAATTCTCGAGGATCTTACAGGTCTAGGTTCTAAGTGGACGGTGTCAAAGCACGGAACTCTAACTTTTCGTAGAGAATATTTGACACCATTAGTAAATGTATGGTTCTATTTTATTCAATTCGGCGTTATGCCTATTTCACATGGGACCACAATTTCATTAGAGCGAATGGTCTTGTTATACTTGATCTTAACAGTAAAGAACATTGATGTGGGAAAAATAATTCTGAGAGAAATGCGAAATTGTGCCGCTAAATGTTTTGGCCCAACTTACTTTCCTTTTACGATAAAAATTTTGTGCTTAAAAGCTAAAATTCTTGCAAACGTAAAGAAGATAGGTTATAGCCAAGGCACAATCAGAGATTAGGACCTCTACCGAATAGATGGAGATTCTGCTCTACAGCAACGAGTTGAATTGAGCAAGGATCCTGAAGAAGAAGAAGATCCCACAGAGATCGAACCAATGTAGTTAGTTAAAATCCTTGATAAGTCAGAACCAAAGGAACCAATAACCGAACCTGACATGGCAACCTCAACATGCAGAACTCAATCTCCTCACCTAGATCTTCGTGATGAGCTGTCAAAGTTAATGATCCTAATGCAACATATGCAGTGGTAACAACAAGCTTATTGGAGATATTCAAAAATGCAGGATGACTCAATGAGAAGTGCTTGTACGAAAATATTCAATGACCCATTTACTTTTGTGCCCTAGTTTCCAAATTTCATTTTTGAACTATGGAGTCCAATGTCAAAGAGGGAACAAAGCGATTCATGCAAAAACAAAGACGATGGAGTAAAAGATGAGTCGGATCTTGAGGAATTTGCAAATAAATAAGAAGGGGGATCTTTACTTCATATTATTTTCTTTCTTAGGATATTTAATTTTTTTAGGATTAGGTTCTATTAGGATTTTTATTTCCTGCATAATAAAACAAGAGGTGGAAATCATAAATAAAAATGAACAAGTTACAAAAAAAGAAGTGTGGCAATAGATATGTACATGTCTAGGATTGGATCTAAAGAGTGCTTGGTACTTAAGTAGTCAAATTAACTCACCTCCTCTTTTCTAGAATCCTACCTGATGTATCTATTCACTTCTAACAATGAGGACATTGTTCATCTTAAGTAGGGGGATTGAAAAATTGTAATTATTTCCTCTCAAAATAAAATTTTCTTTTAATTATGGTTAGGTTATATAAGTATGCTAAACTTCAGTATGAATAAAGTTCTATTATTTCAATAATTGTTATATTCGTTAAATTATGACATAAATATACTCTTAATAAAGAATGCAAATCATACCATGAAATATTTAGTCCCTTATGAAAGCTAAGCATGCATGAAATTTTAAGTCTCTAATTTGACTTAGAAATATCTTAAGGCTAAATCCTAGGAAGCATGGAATGTTGAAAATTATTTAGACAAACTTTTGTTTGGACCGTTTGAGCCTTTCAAGCCAACCTTGATGGATTTTTATCCTTTGAAACCCAACTTTGAGACTATATGGCCTAATTTTATTTGAACCTTAGCAATATTTAGCCATCACTTCTCTCATAATTATCTTTAAATTGTCTCAAATACTAGACTCAATACTATTCAGAATATTCTTTGAAACTAAGTTTGGGGGAGTTGAAAGGAAGTATCAAATGCTCAAAAAAAAAAAAAAGTGAGCATATGTACTCGAAAGAAATAAATGTAAAAAAGAGCATGTAAAAGAAAATTGAGTTAGAATATTAAAGGCAATTATTCCGAAGGTTCGATACAAGCTAAGTCTAGGGTATTTGCCCTAAATTTATCTATCTTTGACCTACCCCTAGCCTAGCCACGTTACAACCTATTTAAAAGACCGATTGATTCAAGTTTCTATGCTACCTACTGTAACATCCTAAATATTCGAGTATCATTATGTTGCTAAGTATTAGCTCGGGTTTACTTGGAATTAGAATAAATATCAGTAAAGTGTACTTTAATGTAAAGGAATTAGGTGACCTTGAAACATAAGTTAATTAAGTACTAAAAGATGGCATAAGATGAGTAATTGGCAAAGTGGTGATGGCGCCATAAGTTGGACTTGAGGGGAGAGGTTCGAATCTCCTAGTATGCAATTTGGGAGTTTTATTTTGCTTTATCCTAACATGTGTCGGCTATGGATAAGATTAGGATGAGTTGGATTAATTATTTTTTGGTAAGAAGACTAAGGGTTATGGAAAGCTTGAGTTAGGGATAGAATGGCTTGAATTGGGGATAATGTTTCTCTAACTTAAGGAAAAGGAGGATGATAAGGCTTAAGAAGAGGTTGATGTTTTGGAAATTTTCTAATGGCCTTTTGACCATGTATGTGGACGGTATAAGGGCTAGAAGGATGGCCGGTTTTGTTGATTGGTTTGGTAGGCTTGGGTGTAGGATGAACACTTTCTTTTTGGTCATTTGATGCTTGCTTATCAAACTCTCTTCCAAAAATTTGCTCTCTCCTAGCCGATTATACATTAAACCTTGAGGAAACTATAGCATCTTTTTACCATCCTTTCTCTTTGACCATTTGGTCATTTCTTTGCCAATCATTCTTCCTAGTCTGAAACTATCATCACAAAAAAAGAAAGAAGGCCATTCTTTTTCTCTTTTTCCTTCACAATGCCGAATGCAAAATTCTCCTAAACTCAATTCTCTTTTTCTTCTCTTTTCTTTCTCTTTTCTTCTCTTTTCTTTCTCTCTTTCTCTCTTGAAAATTGAATCATATCATTTCCATCTTCCATTCTTTAACTTTCTTCTAAACTAAAGTCTTTTCAATACTTTTTCTCATGGCCGAATGTTAGTTTGCTCTTGTGCCGAATCTTTTCCATTTTCTTTGTTTGGTCATAACTGAATTCTCCTTTAGTCATAAGTATTCTTCTCACTCAATTCTTTTCAACCGTGGACAATAGTGAGATTTTTGGAGGGCAGAAACTCAAAGTGTTCTTGAGTATTGTGGATCATTGGAATCGATTTTAAGAGTTAAGGTAAGGAGTTTATTCAAGGATTCTCATATTATTCGTCATTTTGGTATAGTTAGCTATTTAATCGATTTCGTTATGGGGACGTAATCGCTCGATCGTTTCTTCGTGGAACGAGGATAATTGTGGTAAGCCAATCTCAAATCTTTTAAAATCGTTAGCCATATTTCGATAATTATTAGTCGGACTAATGATCTTATGTCATTAGAGACATTCAAGATAGGGCAGAAAAGGGCAGTGCATAGTTTTCGAAAGAGGGGTGGTTCCGCTATTTCCTCTAAGTATAAACGAAGGGCTGTTTCAGGAATCCAGGATTTTCCACCGGTTTGCAGACCCTCATCCGAGGAGAACCAGTTGTTTGAAGTCATTCATACTCCCGAACCTTTATTCGTGCGTGGATTCTCATCGAGCAATGAACCAACAATCGAGGAGAAACCAAAAATAGAAGTGGTTCGAAATCCTGAGGGTAAAGATTTAGATTATTTATCAATAGTGTAGTTTTAAAATATGGTAGTATTCTAATTATCGTGTTACGTTTAGGTACTGAGGAGCGGGAAAGTCTAGTACTCACAATAACAAGGTGTGTAACTTCACACTTATCTCGGGTTAGATGTTAAACCGTAAGTATTGAGAAAAATCGTAAAGATAACAAAATCAAAAAAATACGTAATAATTAGTATTTTTGTGAAAATACATGAAAACTGTTAAAGTTGTGAAATTTACGAAAATGCCCTCAATGAGTTAGTTGGTAAATTGTAATTTTATGTCTCATGTGTTAAATGGGCCAAAAATATGCTAGATCGTTAAATGGGCCGAAAAATATACTAGATTGTTAAATGGGCCAAAAATATGCTAGATCGTTAAATGGGCCGAAAAATATGCTAGATCGTTAAATGGGCCAAAAAATATGCTAGATCGTTAAATGGGACTAAGTTGCTAGATTGCTAAATGGGCTATATGTTATTTTGTATTATGGGCTTTAATAAAAACTTGAAATATTGTTTCACTTGTAATTGGGCTTTTTACTAAAATTATCATATGGATATAGATTGTTATTCATACATGTTTGCATGGTTTGGGAAAATGATGAAGAGAAGAAAGGCCTGTTGCCAAAATCTAGTTCGGTGGCTCTGCCACACATATTTTAATGGCTTATTGCCTCTAGTTCGGTGGCTCTGCCACACATATTTAAATGGCTTATTGCCTCTAGTTCAGTAGCTCTGCCACAAATATTTTAATGGCTTAATGCCTCTAGTTCGGTGACTTTGTCACAATCTAGTTCGGTGGTTCACCACAACATTATTAAAAATGGCTTTATGTCTATGATTGGTGTGTTGGCGGGGTGGGTTGACTTGATCCCCACAGGTGTGATGGTTGGTACGGGTGGTGTGTAGTGGATGGAAATTAGGTTTGGGTGGGAAATTTCATTTTGCATGCATCTCATTTAGTATATTGCTAAATCTGTTAATGGGCTCAAGCCCAAAATAATAACTTGATGATCTGGCCTAATGGATATAGTAAGTGAGTTATACACTAAGTTCTGAGTAACTCACTCCCTTAAATTTTCCATCTCAGGTAATGGAAATTGACGTGGACTTGGGCCGAGGTTGACTTCGTGGAGGCCATACTACAAACATGGGTTTATAAACCTTGAACTTTTATTAAGTACTTTCTTTAAATTACTATTTTGGATATGATGTAATAAGGCCTCTATTAATATGTTATGGATTTTATGTGGATGGATTTAAATTTCGCTTTGATATTTAATATGGGTTTATGTTAATCCTAAAATGTTTCCTTAAAATACTTGGGTTTTCAAACATATGAGATTCTTTATCTATCATTATTTTCAAATCCTTTTGAACTCTTTAAAAAAACTACTTTAACTTTTGATAATTAAATACTAAATGATAAGATTTCAACTAATGTTTCTCAAATTCATCAAATTTAAATTATTGCTCTTAGTTTTTATTAAACTTTATTTTCAAAAAGTTTTGTAATACCGATTCACCTAAACCATTAGATAGATTAAAAGAATGTTCGATTTGTGTGACAAACCAAATCTTGTCTTGACGCATAGACCTAGTTTGGGGTGTTACATTTAAATGGTATCAGAGCCAGTTTCAAAACCCGGCTGTGGTTGGGTTAACAAATAACTTCTGTATGAAATTATTTTAATTATGTTTTAAAGATTAGTATGGCACCACAAGCATCCGGCACCAAGTCAAGTAAGTATTCATTACTGAATGATTATTATGATGATATGATCATAGGAACACTCTAGAACTTCTAGTTTTAGATGTTGAAAATCGTAAAGATTAAGACTATAGGATGTGTTTGCGAAAAACAACTTTATCTCTCAAATCTCATAAAACATCGTTAATAAACACTGAAATAGTATTCTGATTCATAAAACTTGTAATCAGATTAAATCGAATTAGACATTATGAGCTCTAGAGGACGTGGTCGTGGACGTGGTAGACGTGGCCGTGGTAGAGGACGAGGTGCTGCGTCTGAAGCACCAAATTATATGCCGAAAATGGATGCACCTACTTCACTTGAAAGTGAGATGGGAACACATGATCATATGGAAGAAGATAATGCTTTGACGCAAGCAATGCTGCGAGTCCTGGAAAGGGTCACTGGAACTAGAGTTGGGCCATCAGCTCGTGGGTCGATATCGGAACGACTCAAGTCTAATGGTGCAGAAGTTTTTAGAGGAGTTTTCAGTGTAGCTCCAAATATGGCAGAATATTGGCTCAAGTCGTGGAGCGATTATAGATGATATGGAATGCAATCGTCGAAAGCGTAAACCGAAAGGAGCCGTATCCTTGCTAAGAGACGAGGCGATCAATGGTGGCTTATCGCTCGAGAGGGCACCGAGGTCGCATTGATTACTTGGGAATTCTGCAAAGCTGCCTTCCAAGGGAAATCTGTAGGAACAAGTTATGTGGATGCCCGAAAGAAGGAATTTTTGAATCTAATTCAAGGGAATAAGACAGTGGCAGCGTATGAGGCTGAGTTTTTACACTTGAGTCGCTATGCTCGGACAATAGTGTCAACGGATCATGAACGTTGTGTACATTTTGAGGATGGGTTGAATGATGAGTTGCAGGTTCTGATAGCTCCACAACAAGTTAGAACTTTTGCCACGCTTGTGGAGAAAGCCAAGATAGCCGAAGAGGCTAAGAACTCAGAACGTCAGAATCGGGAAAGATTTAGAGGCAAGAGGGATATAAAGTAGTTGGGTTCTTCAAAAAGGCTTCTGAAGAGGCCTCGGAATGATGAACCAGCTCAAGGTAGAGCACCTGTAGCTAATAATCAAAGTCGAGATTGTACTGAATGTGGGAAAAGGCATTCCGAAGAGTGCTGGAGGAAAACGGGTGCTTGTTATTAATGTGGTTCAATGGATCACCAATTTAGAAATTGCCCTTGACGTATGGATACGACTCAGAAAGTTCGTAATACTGATGCACAGCCGGCCAGAGGTACTCAGCAGCCATCGAGAGGCCGTGAACCAGGTCATAGTGGTAATGGGGCTGGACGTGGTCAAGGTGCACCAGGTCGAGGTAATGGTCCTAGAGGTAACACGGATGCAAGACAACCAGGATCGGTCTATGCGATTAGACGCCATGAGGATGGCAATGCACCGATGTAATAATCTGTACGTTCTTCATCTTTGATGTACCATCTCGCTTTAATAGATATTGGTTCTACCCATTCGTATGTTGCTAGCGCCATATCTAGAAACTTGAATCTAGAATTTGAAATTACTGATAGTGAGATGACAGTAATTAGTCCTTTAGACGATCGAGAATTATAAATAAACTGTTTAGAGACGTGCCCTTAGAAATTCAAGAAGAAATATTTTTGGCGAATTTGATGGAATTGCCTTTCGGCGAGTTCGATCTCATTTTGGGCATGGATTGGTTGGTTAAACACCGGGCGCATTTGGATTGTGCTGAAAAGCTGATGTCAATAAGAACTTCGGGTGATAAGGAAGTAATAATGATAGGTGAGTGAAGAAATTATTTGGCAAATGTGGTATCTGCGTTGAAGGCAGAAAAGTTGGTGCGGGAGGGGTATGGAGCATTCCTAGCTTTTATTTGTGCTTTGGATGCCAAAGAGTTATCTGTGGATGATGTGAGAACGGTGAAGGAATTTCCAGATGTATTTCCCAAAGAACTTCCTGGTATACCTCCAGATTGGAAAGTAGAATTTGGTATTGAGCTTTTACCCGGAACGGCTCCAGTGTCCATTGCTCCTTATAGAATGGCACCGAAGGAGTTGGCAGAGCTTAAAGCTCAAATTCAAGAATTGTTGGATCGGGGATTTATTCGACCGAGTGTGTCTCCGTGGGGAGCACCAGTTTTGTTCGTTAAGAAGAAGGATGGATCGATGCGTATGTGCATTGATTACATGCAATTGAATAAATTGACGATCAAGAATAGGTATCCTTTGCCGAGAATTGATAACCTGTTTGATCAATTGAAAGAAGCTTCAGTTTTCTCCAACATTGATTTGAGATCGGGTTATCACCAACTTAAGGTGAAAGAAGCAGATATTTATAAGACGGCATTCCGAACTTGTTATGGACATTATGAGTTTTTGGTGATGATGTTTGGGTTAACCAATGCACCAGTCGCATTTATGGATATGATGAACCTAGTCTTTCAACCATATTTAGACCGATTTTGGTAATCGCTTCATAGATGACATTTTGGTTTATTCAAGAAATGATGAGGAGCATGACACGCATTTGCGTATAGTATTGCAGTTACTTCGTGATAAGGAACTTTATGCCAAATTCAGTAAATGTGAATTCTGGCTAAAGGAAGTGACTTTCTTAGGTCATGTGGTATCAGCTGAAGGAATAAGAGTGGATCCTCAGAAGATTGAGGCTATATTGGATTGGAAACCACCAAAGTCGGTAGCTAAAATTCAGAGTTTCTTAGGTTTGGCTGGTTATTATAGACGCTTCATTGAGGGGTTTCCGTTGATTGCTGCACCCCTAACTAAACTATTACGGAAGGGAGTATCGTATATTTGGACTGAAAAACAACAAGAGAGTTTCGAGAAATTGAAGAAGATTCTGACAGAGGCACTAGTTTTGATTCAGCCTGAGGCTGGAAAAGAATTTACCATTTATTATGATGCGTCTCACATGGGTTTGGGTTGTGTGTTGATGCAAAATGGAAAGGTGGTGGCTTATGCTTCTCGTTAGTTGAGACCGCACGAAGTAAATTACCCTACTCATGATTTGGAGTTAGTTGCAGTGGTATTTGCTTTAAAGATTTAGAGGCACTATCTCTACGGTGAGAAGTCTATCATCTACACGGATCACAAGAGTCTTAAGTATCTTCTTACTCAGAAGGAATTAAATTTGAGACAAAGAAGATGGTGGAATTATTAAAGGACTATGATTTCTCAATCGAGTATCATCCTGAAAAGGCTAATGTAGTAGCTGACGCGTTAAGTCGTAAGGCGATATCTGAATTGAGAGCAATGTTTGCTCATTTGAGTTTGTATGAGGATGGTAGTCATTAGCGTAACTTGGTGAAGCCTCGTGGTCGTAACAAATTCGGAGAAGCGGATATCGAAAAAAGTTGGGACCCTTACTTCAACAAAGTTGGAAGGGGTGAAATAGAGGATTTTGGTATAAACATGAATGGAGTGCTGTGTTTTCGTGGAAGGGTTTGTATGCCTAAAGACTCAGATTTGAGGCAAATAATTCTGCGGGAGGCACATAGTAGCCCTTATGCTATGCACCCCAGAGGAAATAAGATGTATCGAGATCTCCGTGAACAATATTGGTGGCCAGGGTTGAAACGTGAGATTTTTGAGTTTGTAGAAAAATGTTTGACTTGTCAACAAGTGAAGGCGGAGCATCAATTGCCGTCAGGTTTGTTACAACCGGTAAAGATTCCTCTTTGGAAATGGGAGTGAATAACAATGGATTTTGTTAGTGGGTTACCTTTAACACCTACTAAGAAAAATTTTGTATGGGTAGTAGTTGATCGTTTGATGAAGACTGCTCATTTTTTTCCAGTTCGTACAGATTATTCATTACAGAAATTGGCTAAGCTGTATGTATCTGAAATCGTGAGGTTGCATGGGGTACCAGTGTCTATTATATCAGACAGGGATCCTAGATTTACATCACGATTTTGGAAAGCTCTGCATGAAGCCTTGGGAACGAAGTTAAACTTCATTACGGCTTTTCATCCTCAGTCTGATGGTCAGTCGAAAAGAGTAATTCAGATATTGGAAGACATGTTAAGGGGATGTGTGATCGACTTCAGAGGCAGTTGGGAGGATTTTCTACCATTGGCAAAATTCATGTATAACAATAGCTATCAGTCTAGCATTCAGATGGCACCCTACAAGGCATTGTATGGTCGTAGGTGCCGTACTCCTACTTGTTGGACTGAATTGGGCGAGCGGCAGATGTTGGGTCCTGAATTGTTATCTGAAACCGAAGAAAAAGTAAAAGTTATTTGAGCACGGTTAAAGGAAGCTTCGGATAGATAGAAGTCGTATGCAGACCTGAAGTGTAAGGATATCGAGTTTGCTGAGGGAGAGCAGGTCTTTCTGAAGGTCTTACCTTGGAAGAAAATTTCCAGATTTGGAAAGAAGGGCAAGTTGAGCCCTAGGTTCATTGGGCCATATCGTGTGATGAAGCGTGTTGGTCCAGTGGCTTATCAGATTGAACTACCTCCGGAGTTGACTCAAATTCATAATGTTTTCCATGTTTCCATGCTGAGACGCTATAGATCAGATCCATATCATATAGTACTGGTAGGGGAGGTGGAATTGAAATCAGACTTGTCTTTTGAGGAAAAACCAGTAGAAATTTTAGACCGAGATGTAAAAGTGCTAAGAAAGAAGATCGTGCCGTTGGTCAAAGTTTTATGGCGTAATCACGGAGCGAAGAAAGCTACGTGGGAGCCTGAGGATGCAATTCGGCAATAATATCCTCACCTCTTTTAATCAGGTAAATTTTGAGGATGAAATTTTCTTTAAGGGGGTAGAATTGTAACATCCTAAATATTCGAGTATTATTATGTTGCTAAGTGTTAGCTCGGGTTTACTTGGAATTAGAATAAATATTAGTATAGTGTACTTTAATGTAAAGGAATTAGGTGACCTTGAAACATAAGTTAATTAAGTACTAAAAGATGGCATAAGATGAGTAATTGGCAAAGTGGTGATGGCGCCATAAGTTGGACTTGAGGGGAGAGGTTCGAATCTCCTAGTATGCAATTTGGGAGTTTTTATTTTTGCTTTATCCTAACATGTGTCGGCTATGGATAAGATTAGGATGAGTTGGATTAATTATTTTTTGGTAAGAAGACTAAGGGTTATGGAAAGCTTGAGTTAGGGATAGAATGGCTTGAATTGGGGATAATGTTTCTCTAACTTAAGGAAAAGGAGGATGATAAGGCTTAAGAAGAGGTTAATGTTTTGAAACTTTCTAATGGCCTTTTGACCATGTATGTGGACGGCATAAGGGCTAGGGGTGGCGGTTTTGTTGATTGGTTTGGTAGGCTTGGGTGTAGGATGAACACTTTCTTTTGGTCATTTGATGCTTGCTTATCAAACTCTCTTCCAAAAATTTGCTCTCTCCTAGCCGATTATACCTTAAACCTTGAGGAAACTATAGCATCTTTTACCATCCTTTCTCTTTGACCATTTGGTCATTTCTTTGCCAATCATTCTTCCTAGTGCCAAAACTATCATCACACAAAAAGAAAGAAGGCCATTCTTTTCTCTTTTCCTTCACAATGCCGAATGCAAAATTCTCCTAAACTCAATTCTCTTTTTCTTCTCTTTTCTTTCTCATTTTTTCTCTTTTCTTTCTCTCTTTCTCTCTTGAAAATCGAATCATATCATTTCCATCTTCCATTCTTTTACTTTCTTCTAAACTAAAGTCTTTTCAATACTTTTTCTCATGGCCGAATGTTAGTTTTCTCTTGTGCCGAATCTTTTTCATTTTCTTTGTTTGGTCAGAACTGAATTCTCCTTTAGTCATAAGTATTCTTCTTACTCAATTCTTTTCAACCGTAGACAATAGTGAGATTTTTGGAGGGCAGAAACTCAAACTGTTCTTGAATATTGTGGATCGTTGGAATCGATTTTAAGAGTTAAGGTAAGGAGTTTATTCAAGGATTCTCATATTATTCGTCATTTTGGTATAGTTAGCTATTTAATCGATTTTGTTATAGGGACGTAATCGCTCGATCATTTCTTCATGGAACGAGGATAATTGTGGTAAGCCAATCTCAAATCTTTTAAAATCGTTAGCCATATTTCGATAATTATTAGTCGGACTAATGATCTTATGTCATTAGAGACATTCAAGATAGGGCAGAAAAGGGCAGTGCATAGTTTTCGAAAGAGGGGTGGTTCCATTATTTCCCCTAAGTATAAACGAAGGGCTATTTTGGGAATTCGAGATTTTCCACCGAGTTGCGGACCCTCATCCGAGGAAAACCATTTGTTTGTAGTCATTCGTCCTCCCGAACCTTTATTCGTGCGTGGATTCTCATCGGGCAATGAACCAACAATCGAGGAGAAACCAAAAATAGAAGTGGTTCGAAATCCTGAGGGTAAAGATTTAGATTATTTATCAATAGTGTAGTTTTAAAATATGGTAGTATTCTAATTATCGTGTTACGCTTAGGTACTGACGAGCGGAAAGTCTAGTACTCACAATAACAAAGTGTGTAACTTCACACTTATCTGGGGTTGGATGTTAAACTGTAAGTATTGAGAAAAATCGTAAAGATGACAAAATCGAAAAAAATACGTAATAATTAGTATTTTTGTGAAAATACATGAAAACGGTTAAAGTTGTGAAATTTACGAAAATGCCCTCAATGAGTTAGTTGGTAAATTGTAAATTTTATGTCTTATGTGTTGAATGGGCTGAAAATATGCTAGATCGTTAAATGGGCCGAAAAATATACTAGATCGTTAAATGGGCCGAAAATATGCTAGATCGTTAAATGGGCCGAAAAATATGCTAGATCATTAAATGGGCCAAAAAATATGCTAGATCGTTAAATGGGCCTAAGTTGCAAGATTGCTAAATGGGCTATATGTTATTTTGTGTTATGGGCTTTAATAAAAACTTGAAATATTGTTTCACTTGTAATTGGGCTTTTTACTAAAATTATCATATGGATATAGATTGTTATGCATACATGTTTGCATGGGTTGGGAAAATGATGAAGAGAAGAAAGGCCTGTTGCCAAAATCTAGTTCGGTGGCTCTGCCATACATATTTTAATGGCTTATTGCCTCTAGTTCGGTGGCTCTGCCACACATATTTAAATGGCTTATTGCCTCTAGTTCGGTGGCTCTGCCACAAATATTTTAATGTCTTAATGCCTCTAGTTCGGTGACTTTGTCACAATCTAGTTCGGTGGTTCACCACAACATTATTAAAAATGGCTTTATGCCTATGATTGGTGTGTTGGCGGGGTGGGTTGACTTGATCCCCACAGGTGTGATGGTTGGTACGGGTGGTGTGTAGCAGATGGAAATTAGGTTTGGGTGGGAAATTTCATTTTGCATGCATCTCATTTAGTATATTGCTAAATCTGTTAATGGGCTCAAGCCTAAAATAATGACTTGATGATCTGGCCCAATGGATATAGTAAGTGAGTTATACACTGAGTTCTGAGTAACTCACTCCCTTAAATTTTCCATCTCAGGTAATGGAAATTGACGTGGACTTCGGTCGAGGTTGACTTCGTGGAGGCCATACTACAAACATGGGTTTATAAACCTTGAACTTTTATTAAGTACTTTCTTTAAATTACTATTTTGGATATGATGTAATAAGGCCTCTATTAATATGTTATGGATTTTATGTGTGGATGGATTTAAATTTTGCTTTGATATTTAATATGGGTTTATGTTAATCCTAAAATGTTTCCTTAAAATACTTTGGGTTTTCAAACATATGAGATTCTTTATCTATCCTTATTTTCAAATCCTTTTGAACTCTTTAAAAAAACTACTTTAACTTTTTGATAATTAAATACTAAATGATAAGATTTCAACTAATGTTTCTCAAATTCATCGAATTTAAATTATTTCTCTTAGTTTTTATTAAACTTTATTTTCAAAAAGTTTTGTAATACCGATTCACCTAAACCATTAGATAGATTAAAAGAATGTTCGATTTGTGTGACAAACCAAATCTCGTCTTGACGCATAGACCTGGTTTGGGGTGTTACACCTACATTAGTGGAGAGAAATTACTATGTTCAACATATGAAGGCATAAATTAAACTTAATGATTGCAGCTTAATCTTAAATAAGGGAATAAAATCAAATTGGTAGAGATTTAACATGTCTTTATTGAGAAGGCATTTAGTCTATTTTTTCTACCATAATAACTAAGATCAATTTGAACGATATATATACTTAAGTAGCATGAATCTCAAAATTTTTGTTCTTGGGCATAAGTATACTAAATTCATAATTTTGAGAAAGAATGTTTTCTGAAGGAATTTTTTAAAGCTGTTTTCAAGAAATTCTTTTTGTGCATTACTCGGGACGAGTAATGAATTATGTTTGGGGGTGTGGAAACACGAAAATATATAGACTTTTTCATGCCCTTGTTAACTCAAATTCATGCAGTTTCATAGTAATTCTTGTTGAAAAATATAATATAATTAAATATCATTCAAACTATTAACATATTGAATTTTAATTAATTTTCATAAATTTTTATTTATTTTCGACAGGTTTGCACAAAGGTTAAAATTGGCTCAGCAGACACTGCTAGAAGCACAAAACCGTGAAGCGATTTTTGAAGCATCGAGGTGAATTAATTTTTCAGCCTAAGACCGTCCAAATTATGAATATTAATATATAATATAATTTAATTTAATTTTTATCCAATTTATTTTGGATTAAATAATTATTATTAATTATATTATGAAGAGGAGGCCTAGTTGTGCTAATACGAGAGACTGATCCAATCGATCAATCGGGCTGCCCAAAACCGTCCAACATGCTGACCCAATCAGTTCAAAATAGCTTATTTATTGACTTGAAAATCATCCCTTAAAGTCCCCTTGAAATCGCATTCAAACCCCTCCATTTATTGTGCTTTTAAAGATTCACCCAAGGTAAATTTAGCAAGTTTGTAACATTCAAACTTGCCACATGTGTGACCGGCCAAGGGGGTGTATGGCTGCTTATTTTTTTCTATTTTTATCAGCCAATCCCACCTATAAATACCCCTTTCACCTATTCATTTCAACACACCTATCATTTCTACACTTCTCTCTCTCTTCCACTCACTTTCTCTCCTTTATTTTCCATTTTTCCCTTCTACTTTCCTTTTTTGATTTCCCTCTTGGAAAAGAGCCCTTCAACCACCTTGGGTAGCAGAATTCAAGTGCTTGTAGAAGTCTTGATTCAACAGAATGAGCAGAGAAGGAGGAGTGGAGAAAATTAATCAGGCTTCGAAGAAACACCAGATTTGATTCTAGTTTCTTATTCTTTAACTTCTATTATTGTTGCCATGAACATGTCTATGAATATTTGTTATGTTGTTATTCTAAATTTAATTAACATGGCTTAAATATAATTCATGTTAGGTTGATTGCATTTCGTCCACTTAAGTTATTAAAATCATGTTTGTATTGTTATAGGTCTTGGTAAATTGTTTGATTAAGTAAAACCATGATTATGTTATACTTGCATTATAATTGTGAGGTAACTAGTGAGTTAATTATTAATTGTATTGAAATTGTAATTAATGGATACAGATACTTAATTAGTATATGTTTAATCTTATAAGGTAGCTAAGGGTTAAATTACCGACAATATTAAACGGTACATTAGCCATGCATAACTTGCAAGATTATTGTGATTAAACTTTTTCAATGTAGGAATATATTGTTACTTCACTTAATCTTTTACTTGCTTATTAAAATTGATTAATTGTTTGCATTGGCATAGTAATATGCTCAAGAGATTAGTTAATTTTGTAAGTCTATATGTGTTATAGTTAACAAATTACCAAGTTACCGTGAATTTATTCATAACAAGACATTGTTTTAGTAATATTAAGCTAAGAAATGTAATTGATCTAACACAATTATGTCATACTGATTAAACTTGTTTTTCAGAAATTATGGATTGGAATTTTTACCTTCTTAATTTTCTTAGTTAATTTACTTAGTTAAAATCTAGTTTTATTAAACCCTTTTTCAAACAAAGGGTTTTTCTTCACCAAAGTGTTTTTAATTGCATTTCATAAATATTCTTTGCACAGTCCTTGTGGATACGATAACTCGACATTTACTTGACACTTTATTACTTGTTGTGATTGTGTACACTTGCACATTTCTATCGTTCCACAATGTGGTAGGGAGCAATGGACACCAAAGCTGTACCCGGTAGAGCCTCTATACAGAACTTGACCTCCCTATCTAGAGACAAACCCTATAACTCCTCGAGAAAGACATTCGGAAACTCCTTAACTATTTGAATGTTCCTAACAGATGAATCCATAGAAGCTGATTCACACACATAGGCCAAAAATGGCTCATATCCTTTACGAACCAACTTTTCAGCCATAAAAGCAGAGATTACATTGGATAAGTAATCCAGACATTTGTCGATCATAATTACTTCCATATCATTGTCAGATCTCAAAACTATCCTTTTAGTAGCACAGTCCAAACTAACCTGATGCTCCACATGTCAATCTATTCCTAGAATCAAATCAAATTCCCCAAATGGTAGCTCCATTAGATTAGTCAAAAACAGAACCTCTTGTATCTTCAGCGATACATTCTTATACAGTCTATTAACTCGAACTGATTGACCCCAAGAACTAAGTGCAATGATCTCTCTAGAAGTGTTTTCAACAGGAATCCTCAAATTTATAGAAGCAGAACTAGCTATATAAGAGTGTGTTGATCTATATCTATCAAGGCAATATATGGAGTAGTATGAATAAAGAACGTACAGGTGATAATATTCGCGACATCTCTATCCTCATGGTGTCTAGTCGCATAAACTAGTGCAGGTTGCCTTGCATCAGTCTGATTAGCACCTCTATTCGTTGCTCTCTGACCTCTCCCTAAACCATTACCACTCTGGCCGAACCATGACCCTTAGGTGGCTGCTGAGCTGCTCGCTAAGGCTGAACTATACTCAGAGTTGGAGCTTGCATCTGATCAGACCGCTGTGAACAATCCTTGATGCAGTGCTCCATCGACCCACAACGCAAACAAGCTCCTAAGCTCCTCCGACACTAGCTGAGATGGTGCCTACCACAATCTTTACATGACTGAGCTACAGTAAGAGCAACTGGAACCTCAACTCTCGGAGGCCCATTAGATCTAGCCCATTTCTTAGGCCTCGAAATAGACCAAGAGGGCTCTGAATCCCTCTTATTCTTACCCCTCTCATGCTCCCTATTTTCATGCTCAATGCGCTTAACCTCTTTAGGAATTCTTGCCTTGTCCATTAAGACAGCAAATAATCGCTCCTTTTGCAGAGCTATCAGAACCCTCATATTATCCCTCAATTCTTCATTGAAGTAAATGCACTTATCATAATCGGTTATACCATCCCACTAGCATACCTACTTAATCTCAGAAATTCGGCCTCATACTCGGCCACAGTCCTATCACCTTGGGTAAGGTTCATAAACTCGCATCTATGAGCATCCACATAACTTGCCCCTACGTACTTACTTTGGAAGGCATTCTTGAAATAATCCCATGTAATCTGATCTAGTTGAGTACCCTCCTCAACCATCAACTACCACTAGTATGCCTCGTTGCGAAGCAGAGATACTGCACCCTTCAATTTCTACTCACGGGTGTAGTCGATGTCGTTAATAATCCTCTTTGTGGCCTCCAACCAATATTCAGTCACAGTAGGGGTAACTCCAATGGTGCCCCTAAACAATTCAGCATCATTGGACCAGAGTTATTCAGTTACCGACCCACGACCCTCAGAACCAGAATAGGTCCTAGTGACCTTCTCCAAAACTCTTAGAATGGCTTGGGACAATGCGTCATTCCCAGCTGAGTGATTTTGAGACTCGGTCTAAGCAGTAGGTTTAGTCAGTGTCTCACTCGTATCTAGATTAGGCATACTTTCCATCGAGGATGACTTAGCTCGAGTGTAACACCCCTTACCCGTAATCCCCGCTGGAATCGGGCACGAGACATTATCGAATAATTTACCTGATCGCCACTTAGGCTCAACGTGACTACTCTCCTCGAATCACTTCAACTACTTCGCACTCAACCTATGAGATCTTAATTGTACCAACGAGAACTCTCGGGACCATATCGAAAGTTTTACGGTCCGTAAAATTTCTTTTCATCTAAACAAGGAGTACACGCCCATGCTAGATGACACACACACCCGTGTGTAGTCACACACGCCCATGTACTCACACCGTACCCAAAATCCCCAACATTCTGCCAAAACTCACATGGCTAGGGCATGCCCATGTGAAATTAGGGCACGCCCGTGTACCCTTACTACATGCCTGTGTCTTCCGCCCATGGGGAGTTACTGACTAATAGAGCACGGCCTAGACACACCCATGTCTCCTAACCGTGTGTCTTACACAATTCATGCACACAGCCGTGGGATTTGCCTGTGGCCTATTCTAATTAGTAATAATAAGGTGCAGGGTTAGCACGGCCTAGACACATGCCCGTGTATCTACCCGTGTGGCACATGAAGGCTATTTGCCAAGCTTCTAGCATCCCTATATCTTACTCTTCATGGGTTTATTCAACAAACTAATAACCTCTCTTAATCCACATGCACTCACATTGATAACTATGAAATTTCATAAATGATAAAATATGCCATCTTTCTTGGCAATTTACAAAATTAATGTCTTAGCAAGAGCCAATACACCTTTGGTCAAAATAAAAAAATAATCTAACTAGTCTATTCCTATACATGCCATATACAAAATCACTAATCTAATTATACTGAAGTAAGTAGATAGTGTGGGCGGTCTTCTAGTGATTGGCGTATCCCAGCTCGGCTCTTAAGCCCTATAAGACAAGGGAAATAGAGAGGAGTAAGCATAAAGCTTAGTAAGTTCACATGTAAACAATATAACACTCTAAAATGAATGAACATTTTTATAGCATTATTTTCTAAACAAGAAATCAATCTACATTCAGGATTAGGCTTACTCATTTCCTCCATCCACACATCCCAATCACATCACAAGCATAATGCATACATTCAATAACGGTTTTCCTATACTAAGCATCATAAGGTCACTTAATGTAACACGTCACCATCTCAAAATACACTACCCAGTGGTTTCGCACTAAGCCCACCATCAGTCTTCATTAGGGTGGTATTGCATATAGCCCACCAAGAAGGTTAATTACGGTGGTATTGCACACAGCCCACTAGAAGGTTGACAGACGACGGTATCGCACACAGCCTATCGTAATTAAACAACAAGGTGGTATCGCACTTAGCCCACCATCAAAATTTTATATATAACACACCTACCTATCTATTCCATCATTCATACAAAAATCATTCATTTACTACCACTTTCTATCAACTTGAATTATACATGTTCTCAATTATGCTATGCACTGATTAACAACCATAATGTGCATGTAAAATGCACCGTTTACACGTAAACTTACCTCGATGCAAAACGTGTTAGCTAGAGATTTACTCGATCACCTTGCCTTTCCCACGGTCAAGGTTGATTCCGTGCTCTTCTTGATCTATAACAATGAAGTTCGTTCATTTAGGACATTCTATGATTAATATACATCAAATCTACACTTGGGCAAAAATGACCATTTTGGCCTTGTATATTGGAAAAATTACGATTTTTCCCCTAAGCTCATAAATCATTTTTCATCATATTTTCTCGATTAACAAGCATAGACGAACATTTATTTCTCTTACAACTACTCACCATTCCAACTATTTTATGCATTTATGACACAAACTAAATCTTTGCATTCAAGTCCTATTTAGGTGTTTTCATGCTAACACCATTCATAAAAGTTGTTTCTCACGTCCTTAACATTCATTTTCTTCCATAAAAACTCAGTTAAAAACATAAGTACTCTCATGGCAAGTCCCTAGACTTCCAACCATATTGCAAATTGGTCCCCTCATTAGCTAGCTTAAGCTTTGGGGATCCCAAAAGTACAAAAATCATTAAGAAAAACCTCAAAAATTACTTACTATCAAGGATGATATGTAGCTGAAATTCTCAAGCTTTCAAACCCTTAAACTTGTTGAGAATTTTGGTAGTAAGAGGGAGATGAATAGTGAAAGATGATAGCTTCCTTTAGTCATCTTATGTTATCATTTTTCATTCACTTAGTCACCAACTCTCACCAAAAATTTAATGCCCTTGTCCCCTATCCTCTATGGCCGGTCAACACACATTAAGTTGGCCTAATTGCACTTTAAAATCCTCCAAATTACATTCTATAGCTATTAGGTACCCCCACCTTATAAAATAGAACTTTCGCATCTCATGCGGTTTAGTCTTTTTCATAATTAAGCATGCTATTGCTAAAATTAAAGCACCAAAATTTTCATATAGCCATATATTAATGCCATAACACATGAAATAATACTAAAATAATTTCCTCAACCTCGGATTAGTGGTCTCGAGACCACTGTTCCAACTAGCCCTAAAATCGGGCTATTACAACTCTTCCCCCCTTTTTGGGATTTTCACCCTTGAAAATCTTTCCGGTAAAAAGGTTTGGATATTGCTCTCTCATGGCTTCTTCTGGTTCCCACATAGCTTCTTCTACACCGTGCTTTTGCCACAACACTTTTACTAAGGTATGTCCTTATTCCTCAACTGTCTCACTTCTCGAGCCAAGATTTTAATCGACTCTTCCTCATATGTCATATCTGGTCATATCTCAATTTTCGTGGGAGAAACCACATGCGAGGGATCGGAACAATAACGCCTTAGCATTGATACATGGAACACATTGTGAATTTTCTCTAACTCTACCGGTAAAGCCAACTGATATGCCACTGGCCCAATCCTTTCGGTAATTTTGTATGGCCCTATGAATCTCGGACCCAATTTACCCTTTTGACCAAATTTCAATATTTTCTTCCACGGTGACACTTTCAAAAATACTTTGTCACCCACTTGAAACTCAATTTCTTTTCTTTTCAAGTCCGCGTACGACTTTTTTCAGCCTAAAGCAGCTTTCAGATTATCCCGAATCACTTTCACTTTTTCCTCAGTTTCTTTAACTAAATCAATCCCATGGATTTGCTTCTCGCCCAACTCGGTCCAATACAAAGGAGTCCGACACTTACGACCATATAAGGCCTCATACAGTGCCATCAGTATGCTCGATTGATAACTATTGTTGTAAGCAAATTCGACCAATGGTAGGTATCTTTCCCAACTACCTTTGAATTCTAACACACAACATCGGACCATATCTTCAAGAACTTGGATTACTCTCTCAGACTGACCATCAGTTTGAGGATGAAAAGCAGTACTAAAATTCAACCTTGTACCTAAGGCCTCTTGTAACTTCTTCCAAAACCTCGAAGTAAATCTCGGGTCTCTATCCGAGATAATGGATATAGGCACTCCATGTAGTCTTACTACCTCTGTAATATACAACTCAACTAACTTTTCTAGTGAATAATCAATACGTACCGCTATAAAGTGAGCTGACTTCGTTAACCTATCAACGATAACCCATACAGTATCTTTCTTTTTCGGAGTCGAAGGCAACCCCGTCACGAAGTCCATGGTGATCTGATCCCACTTCCACTCGGGAACCATCACTGGTAGAAGTAGTCTCGAAGGCACCTGATGCTTAGCTTTCATTCCTAGCCACCAATAGAATTTCTTCAGATTATTCTACATTTTCGTAATGCCCGGGTGTACTGACAAATGACTATTATGTGCTTCTTGTAAAATTTCTCGGATTAACTCATAATCTTTAGGTACACAAATTCTATCATGGAACATTAAACAACCATTTGAACTTACCCGAAATTCAGAAACAGCTCCTGATTCACACTTAGCTCTTTTAGCTAACATCTCATTATCATTCCTTTGAGCTTCACATATTTGTTGGACAAATAGTGGCCTAGCTCTCACCTCAGCCAGTATACCACCATCATCGGACAATGACAAACTCGTGCTCATAGTTCTCAAAGCATACAAAGATTTTCTACTTAAAGCATCTATAACTATATTTGCTTTCCCCAGGTGGTAATCGATCACTAGCTCGTAGTCTTTTAATAATTCAAGCCATCGTCGTTGCCGTAAATTTAGCTCCTTTTGATTCATCAAGTACCTCAAACTCTTATGATCCGTAAAAATTTGACACTTCTCACCATATAAATAATATCACCAAATCTTTAACGCGAAAATGATTGCGGCCAACTCTAGGTCATGAGTCGGATAATTCTTCTCATGTGGTTTTAGCTGTCTCAAGGCGTAAGCAACCACCTTACCCTCTTGCATCAACACAATCAAGACCATTTAAGGATGCGTCACTGTAAACCACAAACTCTTTTCCTGACTCAGGCTGTACCAAAACCGGTGCTTCTGTCAACAACGTTTTCAATCTCTCAAAATTCTATTGGCATTTTTCAGTCCATTCAAACTTAACATCCTTGTGCAATAATTTCGTCATCGGATTAGCAATCATAGAAAATCCCTCCATGAACCGCCTATAGTACCCTGCCAAACCCAGAAAGCTTCTGACTTCCGACATGTTCCTCGACGGTTTCCACTCCACAATAGCCGAGATCTTTCCCGGATCAACTCTAATGCCTTCCCCTGACACAACATGTCCTAGGAATCCGACCTCTCGAAGCCAAAACTCACTCTTGCTAAATTTAGCATATAATTGCTTGTCTCGCAATGTCTGCAAGATAATTCTCAAATGCTTTGCATGATCACACTCATCTCGGGAGTAGACCAATATGTCATCGATAAAAACAACTACAAACTTGTCCAAATACGGTCGAAAGATACAGTTCATTAAGTCCATAAAAACTGCAGGAGCATTCTTTAAACCGAACATCATGACCAAAAACTCATAATGGTCGTACCTCGTCCTAAATGCTATTTTCGGTACGTCTTGTTCCTTAATTCTCAACTGATAATATCCAGATCTCAAATCAATCTTGGAGAACACAATAACTCCCTTCAGTTGATCAAATAGATCATTTATCCTCGGTAAAGGATGCCTATTTTTCACTGTCACCTTGTTGAGCTGTCTGTAGTCTATACACAATCTCATCGATCCATCTTTCTTTTTCAAAAATAATACCGGAGCACCCCACGGTGAAAAGCTTGGTGTTGCAAAACCCTTATCCATCAACTCTTGCAACTGAACCTTCAGTTCTTTCAACTCTAACGGTGCCATCCTATATGGAGTGATGGAAATAGGTACCGTTCCTAGAACTAACTCAATTCCGAACTCAACCTCTCTGATTGGAGGTAGTCCAAGTAACTCTTCTGCGAATACATCCGGATACTCACATATAACCGGTACGGTTTCAACCTTTGCCTCAGACTCTTGACTATTCAGTACAAAGGCAAGATACAACTCACATCCTTTTCTCAAATATTTCTCAGCTACCATGGAAGAAATCATCACCGGTAGGTTATCTAACTCACCTGATTTAACTCGAATAACATCTCCATTTTCACACTTCAATTCAATAAATTTACTACCACAATTCACTAAAACGATATGGGCAGTCAACCAGTCCATACCATGAATCAAGTCAAACTCATCAAATGGCAGCAACATAAAGTTTGACGGAAAATAATGACCCCTAACTGTCAAAGGATAGTTCCTACACATCTTATCAACTAACACCTGTTTTCCTAGGGGGTTTAATACTTTTATCATAAATTCAATAGACTCAATCGTCATATTCAAACTAAATGCCAATCCCATACAAATATAAGAATGGGTCGACCCTGGGTCAATCAAAGCAATAACAGAGGCATCATAGGGAGAAAATGTACTCGTTATTACGTCCGACGATGATGCCTCTTCTCGAGCACGAACAGAATAAGTTCTTGCTGGCGTCCGACCCTCTGACCTCACAGTAGTGTCTCGTGATACACCTCTACCACTAGTCTCACCTCTCGGGTTCTTTTGTGGCCTACCTCTAAAAGATGCACTACTTGATCTTACCTCCTGCTTCTTTTCCTTGTCATCTCTTTCAGGACAGTTTCGAATGAAATGGTCGGGGGATCCACACTTGTAGCAATTTCGATTGTTTCCCCAACACTCCCTAGTGTGATGTCTGCCACAACTTGGGCACTCTGGTTTGGACTTTGGATTGCCCACACTTGCCATTAAGGTGGCCTAAACTCTTGAACCCAAATACGCATTACCTCGATCTCTCTACGAATACCTGACTGACTTAGCCATCCGAGGGTTCCCTTCTCTAGACCTCTTCGATTGAGATTGGTATGACTTGCTCATCAGCCTCTTCCTCGCATCACGAGCCTCACTCAGGGCTTTCCTCTTTTCCTTACTCAATTCTTTGGCCTTACTAGCCCGATCCACTAGTATCACAAATTCTTTTAGCTTTAAGATTCCAACTAAAAGTTTGATGTCTTCATTCAAATCGTCTTCAAACCTCTTGCATAGGGCAGCTTCCGTGGATATACATTCCTGTGCGTATTTACTGAGCTGAACAAATTCGCATTTATATTCTGCCACAGTCATTTTTCCTTGCTTTAACTCAAGGAATTCCTTCTGCTTCTAGTCTATAAACCTTTGACTTATATACTTCTTTCGAAACTCTTCTAAGAAAAAGTCCCACGTTACCCTCTCTTTAGGAACTATTGATGTCAACATTTTCCACAAATAGTATGTCGAGTCCCTCAGCAAAGATACAGCGTATTTCAAACTCTCCTCGGGTGTACAGGAGAGTTCATCAAAAACCCTCATTAAGTTCTCAAGCCAGAACTCCGCTCGCTCAGGGTCATCATCTTTGTTAGCTCAAAAATCTTCAGCCCATTGCTTCTGAATTTTATCTACCGGGGGCTTATTTGTCCTCACTATTTCTACACCTTGGGGAACCTCAGGAACTGGCTGAGGTATAGGAGGAGGTGGAGGAGGTTGAGCATTGGGATTAGCTCGTACATACTCGGTGTACCAATTGCTCATCATTTGGAGAAAGGCTTCTCGAGCCTCTTCTCCTTGACCCCTAGTCTTGGGTTCACTTTACACAGGCACGGTCCCTTGCACAGGAGCCGGCACATTACTAACTGCGTCATCAGTAGCCGATTGATCGGAATCCATATACTACATAAAACAAATTTTTAAAATCATCAGAAGCCACCACACTATCATTATACTCTTATGGCATGTATAGCTAAACTCCCACACACGCTACGGTAGTCCTAGAACTGACTAAACCATAGCTCTGATACTAATAAATGTAACACCCCTTACCCATAATCCCCGCCAGAATCGGGCACGAGACGTTACCGAACAATTTACCTGATCGCCACTTAGGCTCAACGTGACTACTCTCCTCGAATCACTTCAACTACTTCACACTCAACCTATGAGATCTTAATCGTACCTACGAGAACTCTCGAGACCATATCGAAAGTTTTACGGTCCGTAAAATTTCTTTTCATCTAAATAGGGAGTACACGCCCGTGATAGATGACACACACGCCCGTGTGTAGTCACACACACCCGTGTGTCACACCTTGCCCAAAAACCCCAACATTCTGCCAAAACTCACATGGCTAGGGCACACCCATGTGAAATGAAGGCACGCCCATGTACCCTTACTACATGCCTGTGTCTTTCGCCCGTGGGGAGTTACTGACTAATTTAGCACGGCCTAGACACACCCGTGTGTCTTACATAGTTCATGCACACGACCGTGGGATTTTTTCGTGGCTTATTCTAATTAGTAATAATAAGGTGCAGGATTAGCACGGCCTAGACACACGCTCGTGTGTCTACCCGTGTGGCACATGAAGGCTATTTTCCAAGCTTCTAGCATCCTTATATCTTACTCTTCATGGGTTTATTTAACAAACTAACAACCTCTCTTAATCCACATGCACTCACATTGATAACTATGAAATTTCATAAATGATAAAATATGTCATCTTTCTTGGCAATTTACAAAATTAATGTCTTAGCAAGAGCCAATACACCTTTGGTCAAAATAAAAAAATAATCTAACTAGTCTAGTCCTATACATGCCATATACAAAACCACTAATCTAATTATACCGAAGTAAGCAGATAGTGTGGGCGGTCTTCTAGTGATCGACGTATCCCAGCTCAGTTCTTAAGCCCTATAAGACAAGGGAAATAGAGAGGAGTAAGCTTAAAGCTTAGTAAGTTCACATGAAAACAATATAACACTCTAAAATGAATGAACATTTTTATACCATTATTTACTAAGCAAGAAATCAATCTACATTCAGGATTAGGCTTACTCATTTCCTCCATCCACACATTCCAATCACATCACAAGTATAATGCATACATTCAATAGCGGTTTCCCTGTACTAAGCATCATAAGGTCACTTAATGTAACACGTCACCATCTCAAAATACACTACCTGGTGGTTTCGCACTTAGCCCACCATCAGTCTTCATTAGGGTGGTATCGCACATAGCCCACCAAGAAGGTTAATTACGGTGGTATCGCACATAGCCCACCAGAAGGTTGACAAACGATGGTATCGCACACAACCCATCGTAATTGAACAACAAGGTGGTATCGTACTTAGCCCACCATCAAAATTTTATATATAACATACCTACCTATCTATTCCATCATTCATACAAGAATTATTCATTTACCACCACTTTCTATCTACTTGAATTATACATGTTCTCAATTATGCTATGCACTAATTAACAACCATAATGTGCATGTAAAATGCATCGTTTACACATAAACTTACCTCGATGCAAAATGCGTTAGCTAGAGATTTACTCGATCACCTTGCCTTTCCCACGGTCAAGGTTGATTCCGTGCTCTTCTTGATCTATAACAATGAAATTCATTCATTTAGGACATTCTATGATTAATATACATCAAATTCTACTCTTGGGCAAAAATGACCATTTTGCCCTTGTATATTGGAAAAATTATGATTTTGCCCCTAGGCTCGTAAATCATTTTTCATCACATTTTCTCGATAAACAAGCATAGACGAACATTTATTTCTCTTACAACTACTCACCATTCCAACTATTTCATGCATTTAAGACACAAACTAAATCTTTGCATTCAAGTCCTATTTAGGTGTTTTCATGCTAACACCATTCATAAAAGTTGTTTCTCAGCTCCCTAACATTCATTTTCTTCCATAAAAACTCAGTTAAAAACATAAGTACTCTCATGGAAAGTCCCTAGACTTCCAACCATATTGAAATTGGTCCCCTCATTAGCTAGCTTAAGCTTTGGGGATCCCAAAAGTACAAAAATCATTAAGAAAAACCTCAAAAATTACTTACTATCAAGGATGATATGTAGCTGAAATTCTCAAGCTTTCAAACCCTTAAACTTGCTAAAAATTTTGGTAGTAAGAGGGAGATGAATAATGAAAGATGATAGCTTCCTTTAGTCATCTTATTTTATCATTTTTCATTCACTTAGTCACCAACGCTCACCAAAAATTTAATGCCCTTGTCCCCTATCCTCTATGGCCAGTCAACACACATTAATTTGGCCTAATTGCACTTTAAAAGCCTCCAAATTACATTCTATAGCTATTAGGTACCCCCACCTTATAAAATAGAACTTTCGCATCTCATGCGATTTAGTCCTTTTTCATAATTAAGCATGCTATTGCTAAAATTAAAGCACCAAAATTTCCATATAGCCATATGTTAATGCCATAACACATGAAATAATACTAAAACAATATCCTCAACCTCGGATTAGTGGTCCCGAGACCACTGTTCTGACTAGCCCCAAAATCGAGCTGTTACATCAAGGCCCTCTTCGGCACCCATCGTGCCCACGGGTACCGCGTCCACGTGACCCACGAGTGCTCATTGTATATAATATCTACATTACGAATTTTATGTATTAGTTTTAGTATTTATTAAGAGATATTTTATGCTCAAAAGTTATCAGAAGAAATTTCAGAAATGTTTAAGTCTCTAACAATCACAGTATAGTTCTAATCATTTCAAAGTTTTCTAAACTAAACTTTTTCTAAGTTAGAAGTACTTACAGGATCAACACCAGAGACTCGGTATTTCATAGAAAAACAATTTTGAACACAAAATTTCATAGCCCGAGTTTTGTAACTTAGTTTTGATACCACTAAATGTAACGCCCCAAACCCGTCCTAGATGTTATAGCCAGATCAGGAAGTGTTACGTAATTTTCTTGGAATATTCTAGTTTTCGTAAATTTGAACAATTGACATAATCCCTTAAAATTCCAAATTATTTGAAAACGTATCGTGTCTGATTTTATTACTGAAAATGTTGTTTGTTTATTTTTTAAAAAACTTATTATTTTGTAGTGGAGACTCCTTAAAAGGGTGATCTTTTGAAAAACACAGTTTATTGTTGGAAAACCATTAATTTTGAAGAAAATTGAATTTCGTCGGCTAAACGTTTAAACAATATTAATCCAAATACAAAATTAAAGTTCTAAAATCCAAAATAGTTTAAAGAGTCCAAAATTCACAAAACTTTCAAACCAAAATTTTAAGCAAGTCAAATTTAAGAAAAGATGATTTTTATCGAAGCTCTGATTGCACCGATCCGCCTAAGTCTGAGGATTACCTGAAAATATCAGTCAAACGGAACGTGAGTTTTTGAAATCTAGTGTGTAACGAATAACTTAACAGTTGATGCATATCAAAAAGATTAACAGAATAAGATTTATATCCGAGTAGTTCAGTACAGACATGAAATCTTACCCCCATCCGCTACACACCAACTCCGACCATCCCAACACACCATGTGGGGTATGAAACACCCGCCCAGCCTAACACACTGCTTAGTGTCGATAAGACACTTTGCAGAATATTTGCAACTAAACTATTAGATAAATAGGCGAATTATCTGCTTTTATAGAAACACTTCCTCCACATAATATATAACCCATCCTAGATGCAAATACAGAATGTAACAGATACTAGACATATGTTCAGTATATACACATAGCATAAAAGATACATAATATACATAGCATTTTCTGATTTTTTTAATATATTTTGCAGTTTACTCATCATATGACATTTTAGTTTTATGAGCAGTTATCGAGACTCATGCAAACAAATTATTGGATTCCATATTATACAGTCTATTAGGACACATACCGAACCCATGGAAGGTCCACGGTCGATTAGAATGACGTATACAGCCCTAAGGAAAATTACATAATTTTGGGTCCACACGCTCGTGTGGCCCACACGGCCTAAATAGCCCAGATTGTGTGTCGCACACACAGTCCAGCACATAGTCTATCACATGACACACGGCCTACCACACTACCTGGCACACAGTCGTGTAGAGTTGACAGTAATTTTTTTTCGGCTTTCACCAATCGCTATTTTTCAATACACACCTGGTTTGATTTTGACGGGCATGCAACCACCAGCTCCCGAACCTAAAAAAAAGATTTACTCAACTAATTAAGCCATAATTCTCAATTATTCCAAGAACCCACTTGAGCAAAATGTGAATAACGATGTTACAAAAATTAGAATTAACCCTTTGAATGATCGAATACTCACCCAAAAATCAACAATAGTCCTAACACAACTATATCGCAAGAGTAAAATCCCAAGTTCCTGATCACCACCAAACCGAAAAAATCTGCAAGATTAATCCACGTTTGAAAAATAAGAAACACCATTCATAAGCTTAATAAAAAAGATTAACCAACCCACTTACTCTACCCCTAAAATCAGATTCTTAATAGCAATAACAATTGCACCACGCACCACACACCACCCACGACAGAAAGAACAAATCAATTGTAACAAAAGCAAAGACCAATTGAAACAAAATCCAAAATTCAAGAAAAAGGAAGGAGCCTTTATTTTTCTTTCCTTTACTGGAAGTGCCAAAAATCACAGGAATGGGAACAATGGAACGTGAAAAGAAACATGAAAAGTGAGAAAGAAAAACCTTTTAATTTAATTAATTTTTTTAAGATAAAACAAAAATAAAATCCCAATCATATCTCAATTATTCTACTACTATTAACAACTTTTTTAAACATTTTTTTAAGTATTTGAATTTACTCAAAACTCAACCACTTAAATGACACAAATATAAAAATTATTATCATACCGCTCACGAAGGAACTCGAACCTCAGACCCACAACACACTCCACACATTTAACCACTCAAGCAGGTACTAAATTATATGAAAAAAATTAACAAATAACATATACAAATTTTGGGGCGTTACAGACTGATTGGATTGACAGTTTATCGGATAGGACCTAAGAAGAATATATATTGAATTCATTTGTGGATTTATTGACTTGTGACATTCATAGCTTGGCAATCCTAAATCTTAAGTGGATGACAGACTATGTATGGGTGACTCGTATACTTTGATGTAAGTAAAAGCCTGAGTTCAAATAGATAAGGAACCGAAAGCTAATACATTGGGTATACGAATTGTGCAGTATGGAGCATCATTCACAATGGTGGAATTCATAGCCTGAGACATAGTTAAATGATATCCTTTCATTGGCATTATATGATTGATGAAAAGTAAACGTGGTCATGGGTTATTCATCTTTGTGATGAATAGCTTGATTACTATTTAATAGTAATTGACTTTTCATGAAGGAAGATGTATAATTATCATGAGATAAAATAAGATCATATTAGGAGAAATAATATTATCCCAAAGAGATTTAAGATATCCTATGAGGGTAACAAACTTATGAAAAGATCATTGGACGAGTAATGATTGAGTTGCTTTTATAATGGTATGCCGTAGGGGAGAGCTCAGTCGTGATACTATAGTGGAATGACTTTGTGACTAAATGAGTTTATAATTAATAGAAAAAAAGCTAGAACTTAATTATAAATCATTTGAGCCTCAATTGCATATGTCCAATCGGTCCTTTCGCTAGCACGTTGAAACCAAAAATGAATTGCATGTTCAATCAAATGAATAGAAATGGTGAAAATGGTGAAATGAGAAACATTTGGAAATCATTATGGTTTTCTACAAAATGAAAATGAAAATGAAAATGGAATCATTTGGAAATGAATGTGGTTTTCCCCAAAACGAAAATGGAAATAAAAATGAATTGGAAATGAATTTATGCCTTTTGAATTAAATGAAGTTCGAAAATAAAAATAAATCATTTGGTCATAGTGAACCGCTGAATATAGAAATATTAAATATATTTTCTTATAGATTCTTTTTCTGATAAAGTCGTTATGATTTTAATGGAATTAGAATTAGGTTGAGAAGATTATTTGATTGGAAATATATTGAGATGTTTATTTTGGGAAATTGACAAACAAATATTGAGTTGGATCGAATTATGAAGTATTGGGTTAAAAGCCTAGAAAGTACTTGTAATTGGACCCAAGAGAGAGACCCAAAAATCCCTCAAATTAATGAGGGGGACGAAAAACCCTAGTATTATTAACTAAGGTTTTCGCTCCCTATACTCCTAGATAGACTGGGAGTTCACCTTTCTAGTTGAAATAAACTTCTATAATTCAAAAAGAGTTTTACCTCCTATACATATAAATAGATGGCACCAGTAAGGCTATTGTCACAACTTTAAAACATTGTTACTATACTCAGAAATAGAGAGTATTTATTCTCAACTATAAAATATATTTTTCGGAATAACAAATTTTGTCGGTTTCTATTGAGAAGAGATTTTTCATTTTCACACTAAAGAAAAGAAAGCTAATTCTAGTTCTGTGTTTGATTCAAATCGTTCGAGCCCATACTCGAAGTAATTCATGGTATGAGAATAGCGAAGAAGGTTCTTTGGTCGAAAGGATCTGTCTATCTGAAAACACATGTGTGAATTTAATTAAGGTTTATTGCTATAAATATAAAAAATCAGCTCGGGTTTCAAATTTTTAATTTTTCGCTGTGTAAGAAAATTATTTTCAAATTGAATTTATCCAACACATGGAAGCGATATTTACCTTAACATCAAACTACGCGGCTTTAAGTGATTTCTTGGATTAAAATCCACCTAAGTCAACCTTACTCTTGAAAAATTAGTATTTTCGCTGAAATTCTTTAAGGCGCCAAAGCAAAGCGGAAGCAAACTTGAAAGGCTAAGGAACTTGTATTCAACAGAAAAGCCACAAAAAATAATAGCATACCAAGTGTTTGAGTAAAATGTCTCAATAGTATTCTGTTACTTGAGAATAAAATACAAGGGATGATATACAAATGAGGGGGAAAATCTCTATTTATAGTTGAGCTTTTCCAGATCCAACAGTACAGACCGAATTACATTAACGACTAAGATTAGTGTCTATCTACAAGATGAGAGTCCTAATGGATTTGAACTCTATACATCTTTATCCCTTGGATTTACAATGATTACCCTGGTAACTCTAATTTTATTAGAATGTTTCACTAGGTCACCAAGACTTTAAGTATATGGCTTGTCCATGGGTTCCAAGAATCGAGCCAGTTCAAGTGGGTCAAATGAGCTTCATTTGATCAATTGACCTTCATGGGACGCTCTGTATGCATTCGTTATAGAATTTGATCTACGACGCTTAACACATGCACATACACTCACATAAGCCTATCATTTATATTTAAAAGAAAATCATGGCTTAAGGGTGTAAAAAGCCCTCAAAAATTTTCAATAAAAAAGCAATTAAGCCATTGCTTTTTTTTTTTTTGCACTCAATTGGGTACTTGAACTTTCAAAATGCATAAAAAAGATCCTCAAATCAAAAAAAGCAATTAAGTTCTTTTTTTTTTTTTTTTGCACTCAATAGGTACTTGAATTGCCAAAATACATAAAAAAAAAAAGCCCTCAATTTTAAAAAGAAAGAATAAAAAGCAATTAAGACGTTTTTTTTTTTTTTGCACTCAAATAGGTACTTTAATAGTTGACTATTAAAGTTAACCACTCCTAATTTTTTTCAGTTAAAGCCCCCATGTCACAACCATGGGGTGATATGCCGAAAAAATAAAAATAAAAAAATAAAAGTTATAAAAATTATTAAATTTTAATACAAATATAAAAAATAATTAAACTTTATTAAACATTAGAAAAGATATCTAAAAATCGTAAAAAAATATAAAAATTTAAAATTTTATAAAAATCATAAAAAATTTATAAAATACATCAAAAAGGCTCTTTAACTATTAACATTAACCGTTAACGAGCCCCAATTTTTTTTTAGTTAAAGTCAATCATGTGTCGCAACACATCGTGACATGTGACGAAAAATGATAAAAAAAAAATCAATAAAAGTTATAGAAAAATTATAAAATGATTCTTTTGGTACAATAATTTTTATAATTTTCTTTTACAAATTTTATTTTTCTTTTCATTTTTATAATTTTCTTACAATTTATAAAATTTTATAATTGTTTTCTATATCCCTATATATTTTTTTTACTTTTTACAATTTTTATAAAATCTTACACTTTTTTAATATTTTTACGATTTTTATAATTTTATTAAAATTTAATTGTTTTATAACTTTTATTGATTTGTATTTTTATAATCTTTTGCCATATGTCAAGTCGTGGTTGTGACACATGTTGATTTTAACTGAAAAAAATTAGGGGTAATTAACTTTAACAGTTAGCTGTTAAAGTATCTAATTGAGTGAAAAAAAAAAGCAGTGACTTAATTATTTTTTTTGAAAAAGTTTAAAGATCTTTTTTATGCATTTTGACAATTCAAGTACCAAATTGAGTAAAAAAAGTATTTGAAAAAGTTTGAGTATTTTTAACACCATTAAACTAAAAATAATTTTATAATCAAATGTTGTAAATCCTAAAATTTCCATTAATTTATGAGACAAAACCTCTCTCATCAATTTATGAGAATGAAACATGTAAGACTAAAATTTTTAATGTATGTTTCAATGAAGCTTCATTTATTCCTACTTAATTAAATGCAAAATGTTTATAAATTGAGAAAATACATAAAAGTTTTTTCTATTTTATCGCTTAATATTTACTTATTAGTGTTTTTTCTTATTTTATTAAACTGTAACTAATGAAATTTTATTTTTACTAAATGAATCGAAATTGAAGTAAAAAAAAATCCATTTAAATCACGAAATCTCATAACCAAATTTGACCTGGTTGAAGTTTCCATGAATGATGAACTATTTATAAGCCTTACTAAAAGCAATCGATCCTCTCTGTTTGGCATAAAACATAATTTATCACAGCCTGCTCTTTCTCTATATAAGAACCTACTTGGCGAAGAAATGGACAACATTCACCTTTGTAAGTATAGATGGTTGTTTAGTGAAGAGAAAAATTATTTTAATCAAATGTATTGAAAGAAAGCAAAGAGGAAGATTAGAGCAAATTTTGTGACACAAAGTGTAGCGGTAAATGATGATTTGTAGGATGTTGAAAAACTATTCATGGTTGAGAATAAAGCTTGGCATGCGAATAGTTTAAAAGAATTTTAGAGATACATTTGGGAGTCGGAATGTCAAAAATCCCTTTACAAGTTATGAGTTCCTATTCATAGATTTCAATTATAGGAATTACAGAGCAAAGCATTTACTAAGAATAATGAGGTGAATTTTCAGTTACAAATATATTAATGATTTTTGTCATGAGGAGTTTAAAGATATTGGTAACGGTGAATAGAGAAAGATTGTTCAAAGTACAAAGGGGAAAAACATTGGGGGTTTGTTTGGACAGTACAGAATAATTGAACGAAAGTGTAATTATTAGGGTATTAATTATATTATCTTGCAATTATAAAGAATTATAATTTCCTAGACGTGATTGGCTAATCTAGTGTAATTACATCGTAAATTTCTATGTCATGTTTGATTGGACAAATTGTAATTACATAGTTATATAATTTATATTTTAAAAATATTAGTATGATAAAAATAATTTATAAATTGTAACCTAAATTTAAATCAAATCGTCATTTGCATTATGTTAGTATAAAAAGTAGTTCATAATATGGTTACTAATAAAATAAAAAGAAAAATAAACACCATATATAATTTTATCTAATTGTTCTAGTGCATATTTGTTGGGTTATTCCTCTTTAATATTTAACATATGTTTCTCATTATTATCTGAATTTGAATATTCATATTTAAGATTATCAAGATTTTCTTTTTCCATGTACTTTTCAAGTATGAATCATATTAATTCTATCTATAATTGAAGTTATGAAATATACAACATGCTAATATAATCCAACATTGTCTTTTTTATGCTATACTAAGATGATGTTGTTAATATGAGAAATATCTTTTTAAAATAACAGATGTCTTATCAACTACATTTTGAAGCCTTGAATGTATCATATTAAAAAGTTAGCGAACTGTCTTGTGTCTAACACCATTCTTTCAATGGTACCATACCTCACGATATAGTGGAAGAAAATATTTTATTTTTGTATAACTAGCATCCACCTTATAGTATTTTAGTTTACAATCCAAATAACATATAGCTTTAATTATAAAAACTTATTTAAACTTAATTTGAATAAAGACTTATGTTAAGTTACATCCCTAAGTAAAAAAATATATAAAATTTATAATATATAATCTTTACAAAAAATTTTAAAATTTTCCAAAACTTTCATAACACTTATAAATATATATAATTTTTTCATAACTTTAGAAAGTTATTTTAATAAATAAGTTATGATAAAAAAAACTATAATAACTTTTAATGAATAAATATATTGTTTTTATAATATATAGAATAGACACAAAAATAAGTTATATCCATACCTCTTGACCATAACTTTTTATAAATAAATATATTATAACACTTCTATAACATGTAAATTATTTTTTAACAAACTTTTTGCCATAACTTTAAAATTTTGTTAAGATTTAAATAATATATATTTTTAGTTATAATTTTATAAAATATACAAATTATTTTTATAATATATATTTTTAAGATTTATAATATAAGAAAAAATTTTCAATAACCATCCGTATTCATGCTTATAATATAATTTTATAACTTTTATAAAAATAATTTTAAAATAAGATTTGTGTGTAATAACTTGTATAATTACTTCAATTCTCACTTCTGCTTAAGAATTAGAAAGTTTAATTGGGGTGCTTTAATTATACCCAATTCAGTGAAACCCACCAATTATAATAGTTGCTCAAACTTGCCACACTTGTGTAATTCCAAGCAATTACACTCAAATTCAATTATTAGGTGGTTTTTCAAACACTACCTTAATGTCATATAAAAAAAGTTAAAAATAAATCTTTTAACTATCTCAATATCTGGTCCACCAAGACAAGCTCTTTGAAAGATCCCAAAGGTGAAGACAACTCAAGAATCCTTTCATATTATAGCGTAATTTCCACTTCTTTTACTTTGGTGAAGTATCCTATGGAACATCTTTCGCAGAGTATCTCTTGAAATGGAAGTTGTTCTCAATGAAGAGTTATTCTTAAATGAGTGTCGTTCTTGAATAAGGGCTCTAGACCTATTCCAAATATGAGTTTTCATTAACATAATTGTTCTCAGTAGAGGTCCTGAACAAGAATTGTTCCATGGTGATGTTTTTTTTTTTAAAGAGCTTATTTTGGATAATGGCTTCTTAAAAAAAGCACAATTGTTATAAACATAGGTTGTTTTGAACAATGACTATTCTGAACATAATTATTCTTGAAACACGGTTATTCTAAATAAGAGTTGTTCCAAACATTAATTGTTTTTTGTAGGAGCTATTTGTAATTGACTGTTATGCTAGATGACAATTATTCTAAACTGGAGCCATGTCTTGAACATAGTTGTTTTGAATGTAACTATTCTCAAATAACGGTTGTTTTGGACAACAATTATTGTAAACATTAGTTAACTTTGTTATTATCTTTGCAAGCACAATTTTCTTAACATGTAATCTTATTTATCTCTAAGAAAAGATAATAACCAAAAATTAAATATCTATTGTAAAAAATCTTATTATAAAAGAGTGAATTTCCTAAAAATTCTTATTGGTTAATATTCAGTTAATATGTTTTCTCAAATCATCCTTGACAACATAACTTATATACTCTGCAAATTGCACTTATCAAATAACAAACTCAACAATGAATATCAATTTGCACTCTCAAAAAACACCATTACCAAACATACCCATCGAATATTAAGAAACTTGTTCTGAGATTCTTTTTTGCTGAAAAATGTATGCTTAAGGAACTTTCAAAGAGACAAAATTCAAATGAGCTAAAAGAATATTCTTTTATTTCATTATATCATAGTATATCTCAATCTCTAATATTTTGTAGAAATCTGTTTATTAGTATATTTCATTATGTCAGATTTTCTTTATCAAAATATAGAAGATGAATCCTCATGTAGATAAATTAATTTACATCTACCTCATCTATTTAAAAATTTGATTTTATCCTTATTGTCACCTATTGAGCTAGGTCGATTAGCCACCAATCACCTAAAGTCTAAAGACTAAACCTAAGATAGATTTAATGAATAAATCCTAAAATTACGGCTTGATCTTATACATGGGTAGAGCCAGGGGATTGGCAAGGGCCCCTGTAATAGCCCAAATTTCAGTTATATTAAAAATAATGGTTCGAGACCACCAAATCTGAGAAATGGACTTGTAGATTATATTTATTTAATATTTACGAGTCAAATGTAGCTTTAAAATGTTTTAAAATAGTAAATTGTGTTTTATAAAGATTCATTTGGTCAAGAAATCGAGAAAAGAAGTATTGAGATCTCGGTGTTATAAACCGAGTCATAAATATTTTTATGAATATTTAAGGAATGTCAATAAGGAAGTATTAAAATTTCGTTAGAAAATTTTGACGTTTGGGTGGTTAATTAAATAAAAAGGACTAAAATGAAAAGTGTATAAAAGTTGCTAAAAGGATTAAATAGTCTGATTGTCAAATGAGGAAGGATCTAAAGTGAAAATAAGCCCAAAGAGGATATTTTGGGCGGCAATAGCTGAGAAAAATCAGGAAATGGATGAAATAAGGGTAAAATTGGAAAATTGCCAAAATTATTTAAATAAGTATGGGACCAAATTGGAATTATCTAGATTTCTCTTCATTTCTCTTCATTTTCTTCAGCTGAAAAATAGCCATGGGAGAGAGTTTCAAGCTGGTTTTCATACTCAAGCTTCATGTAAGTTTAATTCTTACTTTCTCCTTGAAATTTTTATGTTTTTGGACTTTACAATTGGGTCCAACTTACTATGTCATTAGTTTTGATTCTATAGCTAATTTTAAAGTTTATGTAGATTAGTGCTGGAAGAATATGATGAATAAATATTGAATTGAAGCTTTAATTTTGTTATATGATGATTTTATTAAGTAAAATTGATGGAAATTGATTTTAGGACCTAATTGTGAAAGAGTTGAAATTAAGGCCTAGAGTTAAAATTCTGATTTTCAAAGGTTATGAAGTAGTTTAAAATGATAGAGAAAAGTATTAAATGAGAAAATTAGCTAAATTGAGGGGTTAATTGAGCAAGGATTGAATTGTATGAAATGTGGAATTTGGGACAAAATAGAAATCAACATGTTATACTAAAGCAGTTTTGGACAGCAGCAGTTGTCTAACTTTGAAAAATCACCAAAAATTGTATAAATCGAATTAGAAGCTGAGTAAGATATATAATTAAAGCTTGTTGAGTCTATTTTCATATAAAAGAAAAAAAGCAGGTAAAGGAAGTCTACATATTGAGATATTTAAATTTTTGTAAGACTGGTTTAGAACAACTTCGTGATCCCCTGTTCTTAGTTTAGAAATTCACTAAAAATTGTACAAAAATAATTATGAGTTATAATTTATATGTTTGTATTCCTTAGTGAGTCTATTTTCATTAGAAATAATCAGAAACACTATATGAAAACCGTACTATGAGATAATTGATTTTTAGTGAAGAGAGGTCAGAGCAGTAGGACTGTGTAACAGGGGAGAACTTAACTAATAAACTGTACTAGTTGGCCATACCAAAAATTCTGGAAAAATTATGGTAAGAAGATATGTGAGTCTAGTTTCAAAGAAAATTAACGGTTTGAAATTTAGAGCTCTGTAGCTCGAGATAAAAATATTTTAGTGAATATAACACAGATGGACAGCTTAAACATTCACATGAGTAAATAGTGAAAATTATAGAAAATGTTACTTACAAGTGTGTTGTTTATACTAAGGATGTGGATGGAGAGGAGGAGGAGGAAAATAATATATGAATGACTTGTGTATAAATTGATTACATGTTCGATTATAATTGATATAATGTTTTATTTGGAATATTTATTATGAAACTAAGATTATCGTTATGGTATCAAAATCGAATTGTAAGTTCATGTAACTTGAATTATATTCTTAAATGCTTGGAATGTACATTATTGATATGAATATAATTTGAATGTTCATTGTATGAAAGTTGATGAAACATTAATATATTTGATAAAAGTGGAAGAAATCCGGTTGAATGAAAGGAAAATTCGATGGATCTCGAAAAGGAATTGACGGTAAAAGGATCTAGCCGGACGGGTGATCCTATCCCGATATAGCCCTCCCGAAGAATATGTGTGAAAAGGATCTAGCCAGACGGGTGATCCTGATATAGCCTTCCAAGAATATGTGGAAAATGGATTTAGCCGGACGGGTAATCCAATTAGGGTCTCAATTTAGCTCGATGGTAATTGATTCAAGCTCATTAGAGTAATTGTCGTTGGGATTTAGCTTTGACCGGTAATCCCGACAATACTCTATGAGTTTATATTCTGAGGATTTAGCTCGACTGGTAATCCATTGTAAGGATGAGGTTCAGGGAGTGTGCTCTCTTCTGAGGATTTAGCTCGGACCGGTAATCCATTATAAGGATGAGGTTCATGAGTGTGCTCTCTGAAATGGAAATGTGCCCACATGAATACTGAATTGACGGATCTGGATTTGTACACTAAAGTGTACCTCTGAAAATCCATCGAAAATTCCAAGAAATTCAACGGATAAATATGGAAAAATATTAAGGAATGGAAATCATGATATATATATATATTATGTGATATAAGGAATTACGAGTTGATGAGACATGAACGTAGAACTTGGTTGACGAATAAGTTCATTTGTGATTATATATTTGTACATCCTTGAGTCTATCATTTGTATGATTTGGTATTCCAAATGAGTTAATGAGAAGAGTTCTAATATAAAATAATCTTAATTCTAAATGAAATATTATGAAAACGTATTTGAAATACATTGGTATGTCTTGTATATGTTATTTGAGTTCATAATATGTAAAGTAATGTATGTAGAAATATGAGATGATGATACCTGTACATGGAATTTATTGGTGGATACGTACATCCAAATTTATATGATAGATTGTAGTGAACATTGAAATTGGGCTCAATAAGTGAGTTGCCAATTTAAATTGTAATTGGCAGGAAGAGTTAGTGAATTGCATGATTATAAGTTTTATATGTATTTGTCAAAATACGAGAAAATGATGGTAAATGATACATGGAAATATGAGACTATAATATATATAAAACATGGAATGTGTTTGATAAATGTGTTCATTCATAATTATAGAATTTTTGCATCTCAAGTGCACTATATGTATAAAGATGATGTTTCAAATGATTGGATAAGTAAAACTCAAATATGAAGTAGTTTGAAACCAAGACAAATTGTTATAAAATGTATATGAAAAAGAGAGGTGTGATTGTTATATGCTATATGAATACATAGGATGAAAAGTACAAGTACAAGAGAAATTTAATGAGAATTGAGCCTATATACCTTTCTTGTTATTTATATGAAGTGTACGACTAACAAATCGTATTAAGTATAAGGCTCAGTTGAATATCTTAAAAAAAAAAAATTTATACGATTCTAATTTAGTCCCGACCCAATCCCAATGCATGATTTGGACTTCAAGGGTTCGTTAAAGGAACTTTTATAATCAATTTTGATATTTGAGTGATAAATGGTTTAAATAATCTGTAAGTGTTTCGTACTCTTCGGTAATGCCTCATACTCAGTCCGTCGAACACGAGTAAGGGGTGTTACATTTAGTGGTATCAGAGCTATGGTTTAGTCGATTCTCGGACTAACATAGTGTGTGCAACAGTCTTGCTATACATGCCATATGTGAACTGTGATAGTGTGATATCTTCCTATCTAACGAAATTATTTTGTTAAGACGAAATGACTTCAATCGAACTATTGTTGATAATGCTAAAATGATATTGAGATGATTGAAATGTGCTTACGATGAATTGAAATGTGGAAAGGTATTAATAGAAGTTCATGATAAGCATGTGTTAATGTGCTTAATGAGATAACCATATGTTGGGAAATGTGGAAAAGTGAAATGAAACGGAAGTCTTTATTGTGATAAGCTCGTTCATGTATGTTAGTATTCATATGATGTTATGTGTCTAACATGCTTGATTAAGTGAGTGTTATGAGTAAATTTACTCAAAATTCATGGAATGTATGTTTAAACGCTTGTTTGAATAAGATAATCGAAAAGTTCGTGTAACATGACTAAGTATGAAAATTGCTTAGAGTGAATTATGTGATTATGATGATGTCACATTGATGATGAATGCTAAGTCATATATGTGTATTTATGAGAGTCAAGTTAGAGGCTTTATGACGTCACCCCCTTACTAATATTGCTTTATGATGAAAGTTCGCGAGAATTATGTTGAATAAGTTCATAAGTGAGAAACTAAAGAGTCCAAAGGTGGAAAAAAAAAAGAAGAGAGAGTTGAGTATAGTGCGACAAATGAACTCATTTTAAAAAGAAATATCGATTATTTTAAAGATTACACAGATTATACAAAGGTCACGGATAAAGAAGAAGCTAGTCTCGACTATTCGACTCAATTGAGTGTGAAGTTTAAAGTATGAGTTGCTTGATATTCTTCTCGAATTGGTTTTCGTTGGTAAATGGAATGATGCGGGAACATGATGATAGAATTAGTTAGAGAAATAATAATTGAGTAATAAAGATGTCTGTGTGTGATAGTTATAGTTGAGATGAATATGATGATTTTTCTGGGTATTCTATATATATTCTTTTATCCTTAGAGATATGTGTGTGATTGTTCAGCTCTGATGGAGTTCTTATGTTATGAGAATGCTAACTAACTATGATGTTAGACGAAAGCCCTATTGGTCGGGTCGATTTATGATCGGTATTTCTTTATCTATTCGGAATTCTATTTTATTATGTTGGAATAAAGTCGATAGTAAAAATTTATGTTGGACTATTCTTCCATTCTTATTGGATATTATTCTGTTATATATATATAAATATTTGGAAATATATTATCTCTGTTATGATGGAAGTCCAAAGTTGGTAAGCAGTGTTTTTCTTCTGGCCTTCTCTGAGGAATCATCAGTATCTTTATTATTATTATTTTTTTATGAGTTATGTTCTCGGATTTCTAGTATGGTATTGTATCTTGAATTTCCTTATCTTGGTTTTCCTATCATTCATACTTCGTAAATTATTAATCATGGCTTATCATTAAAGTGTGTTGTTCAGCTTGTAATAACTATGTCTGTTATGATTATGCTTTTGGTTTGATCATAGAAACGTGGTGATTTTGGTATCTGGATTTCTCTAAATTTTGTGTAAGGAATTGACATCGGAAAAGGTATAAGTAGTGAAAAATATTTGAACCTTTCCACTAAAGGAATTTTCGAGGACGAAAATTCTTAAAGAGGGGGAGAGTTGTAATAGCCCAAATTTCAGTTATATTAAAAATAATGGTTCGAGACCACCAAATCTGAGAAATAGACTTGTAGATTATATTTATTTAATATTTACGAGTCAAATGTAGCTTTTAAAATGTTTTAAAATAGTAAATTGTGTTTTATAAAGATTTATTTGGTCAAGAAATCGAGAAAAGAAGTATCGAGATCTCGGTGTTATAAATCGAGTCATAAATATTTTTATGAATATTTAAGGAATGTCAATAAGGAAGTATTAAAATTTCGTTAGAAAATTTTGACGTTTGGGTGGTTAATTAAATAAAAAGGACTAAAATGAAAAGTGTATAAAAGTTGCTAAAAGGATTAAATAGTCTGATTGTCAAATGAGGAAGGACCTAAAGTGAAAATAAGCCCAAACGGAATATTTTGGGCGGCAATAGCTGAGAAAAATCAGGAAATGGATGAAATAAGGGTAAAATTGGAAAATTGCCAAAATTAGTTAAATAAGTATGGGACCAAATTGGAATTATTTAGATTTCTCTTCATTTCTCTTCATTTTCTTCAGCTGAAAAACAGCCATGGGAGAGAGTTTCAAGCTGGTTTTCATACTCAAGCTTCATGTAAGTTTAATTCTTACTTTCTCCTTGAAATTTCTATGTTTTTGGACTTTTACAATTGGGTCCAACTTACTATGTCATTAGTTTTTGATTCTATAGCTAATTTTTAAAGTTTATGTGGATTAGTGCTGGAAGAATATGATGAATAAATATTGAATTGAAGCTTTAATTTTGTTATATGATGATTTTATTAAGTAAAATTGATGGAAATTGATTGTAGGACCTAATTGTGAAAGAGTTGAAATTAAGGCCTAGAGTTAAAATTCTGATTTTCAAAGGTTATGAAGTAGTTTAAAATGATAGAGAAAAGTATTAAATGAGAAAATTAGCTAAATTGAGGGGTTAATTGAGCAAGGATTGAATTGTATGAAATGTGGAATTTGGGACAAAATAGAAATCAACATGTTATACTAAAGCAGTTTTGGACAGCAGCAGTTGTCTAACTTTGAAAAATCACCAAAATTGTATAAATCGAATTAGAAGCTGAGTAAGATATATAATTAAAGCTTGTTGAGTCTATTTTCATATAAAAGAAAAAAGCAGGTAAAGGAAGTCTACATATTGAGATATTTAAATTTTTGTAAGACTGGTTTAGAACAACTTCGTGATCCCCTGTTCTTAGTTTAGAAATTCACTAAAATTGTACAAAAATAATTATGAGTTATAATTTATATGTTTGTATTCCTTAGTGAGTCTATTTTCATTAGAAATAATCAGAAACACTATATGAAAACCGTACTATGAGATAATTGATTTTTAGTGAAGAGAGGTCAGAGCAGTAGGACTGTGTAACAGGGGAGAACTTAACTAATAAACTGTACTAGTTGGCCGCACCAAAAATTCTGGAAAACTTATGGTAAGAAGATATGTGAGTTTAGTTTCAAAGAAAATTAACGGTTTGAAATTTAAAGCTCTGTAGCTCGAGATAAAAATATTTTAGTGAATATAACACAGATGGACAGCTTGAACATTCACATGAGTAAATAGTGAAAATTATAGAAAATGTTACTTACAAGTGTGTTGTTTATACTAAGGATGTGGATGGAGAGGAGGAGGAGGGAAAATAATATATGAATGACTTGTGTATAAATTGATTACATGTTCGATTATAATTGATATAATGTTTTATTTGGAATATTTATTATGAAACTAAGATTATCGTTATGGTATCAAAATCGAATTGTAAGTTCATGTAACTTGAATTATATTCTTAAATGCTTGGAATGTCTGTTATTGATATGAATATAATTTGAATGTTCATTGTATGAAAGTTGACGAAACATTAATATTTGATAAAAAGTGGAAGAAATCCCGGTTGAATGAAAGGGAAATTCGATGGATCTCTGAAAAGGAATTGATGGTAAAAAGGATCTAGCCCGGACGGGTGATCCTATCCCGATATAGCCCTTCCGAAGAATATATGTGAAAAGGATCTAGCCCGGACGGGTGATCCTGATATAGCCCTCCCAAGAATATGTGGAAAATGGATTTAGCCGGACGGGTAATCCAATTAGGGTCTCAATTTAGCTCGGATGATAATTGGATCAAGCTCATTAGAGTAATTGTCGTTGCGAGATTTAGCTTTGACCGTAATCCCGACAATACTCTATGAGTTTATATTACTGAGGATTTAGCTCGACCGTAATCCCACTGTAAGGATGAGGTTCAAGGGAGTGTGCTCTCTTCTGGGATTTAGCATGGACCGTAATCCCATTGTAAGGATGAGGTTCGCGGGAGTGTGCTCTCTGAAATGGAAATGTGCCCACATGAATACGAATTGACGGATCTGGATTTGTACACTAAAGTGTACCTCTGAAAATCCATCGAAAATTCTAAGAAATTCAACGGGATAAATATGGAAAAATATTAAGGGAATGGAAATCATGATATATATATATATATATTATGTGATATAAGGAATTACGAGTTGATGAGACATGAACGTAGAACTTGGTTGACGAATGAGTTCATCTGTGATTATATATTTGTACATCCTTGAGTCTATTATCTGTATGAATTGGTATTCCAAATGAGTTAATGAGAAGAGTTCTAATATAAAATAATCTTAATTCTAAATGAAATATTATGAAAACGTATTTGAAATACATTGGTATGTCTTGTATATGTTATTTGAGTTCATAATATGTAAAGTAATGTATGTAGAAATATGAGATGATGATACCTGTACATGGAATTTATTGGTGGATACGTACATCCAAATTTATATGATAGATTGTAGTGAACATTGAAATTGGGCTCAATAAGTGAGTTGCCAATTTAAATTGTAATTGGCAGGAAGAGTTAGTGAATTGCATGATTATAAGTTTTTATATGTATTTGTCAAAAATACGAGAAAATGATGGTAAATGATACATGGAAATATGAGACTATAATATATATAAAAACATGGAATGTGTTTGATAAATGTGTTCATTCATAATTATAGAATTTTTGCATCTCAAGTGCACTATATGTATAAAGATGATGTTTCAAATGATTGGATAAGTAAAACTCAAATATGAAGTAGTTTGAAACCAAGACAAATTGTTATAAAAATGTATATGAAAAACAGAGGTGTGATTGTTATATGCTATATGAATACATAGGATGAAAAAGTACAAGTACAAGAGAAATTTAATGAGAATTGAGCCTATATACGTTTCTTGTTATTTATATGAAGTGTACGACTAACAAATCGTATTAAGTATAAGGCTCAGTTGAATATCTTAAAAAAAATTTATACGATTCTAATTTAGTCCCGACCCAATCCCAATGCATGATTTGGACTTCAAGGGTTCGTTAAAGGAACTTTTATAATCAATTTTGATATTTGAGTGATAAATGGTTTAAATAATCTGTAAGTGTTTCGTACTCTTCGGTAATGCCTCATACTCATCGTCGTCGAACACGAGTAAGGGTGTTACATTTCAACCCTAAAATGGAAAAAACTTCTTTAATTCTTTTTATAATTTATAGAATTTTAAATTAGTAATGGTAAAATTATATTTTAGCACAAAAAAATGATAAAATTTGTTTTAATTCTTTAAAATTATAAAGATATAAGTTAATAAAATTGTGAAATTATATTTTTACTATCGTAAAAATATACAACTTAATTCCCTCGTTTCCAAATAAATTTTTAACTTATTCGCCTTGATCTTGTAGCCAATTCGGGTTTGGGAATATGGTTATGTAAAAAGATTATAAAACTCCTACAAGACCTATCCAAACATAATTCTCCACAATTTGATATTCAAAGTTTCCTATTTAAATTCCTAATCTAGACTCTAATCTAAAAGATATGAGATCTAATTTAAAAATATAATAAAGTCAAATTAACTAAAGAATCTAAAAATCTAATTAAAACTTGAGATTTAAACCTAAAAATCTAATTAAAAACTTAAATTGTAAAATAAAACCTAAAGACATATAAACCTAATTTAAACCTAAAGGTAAATTTCTAAATAATCTTAAAATCTATCTAAACTTAGGAATCTAAAATCTAAAGTGAACTAAAATTAAAACCTAAAAATTAAATTTAATCCTAAAATTTAAATCTAAAAATCTTTTGAATAAAAATTTATAATTCAAAATTAAAATCTAAACAAAAAATCTACAGTACAATTAATCCTAAATTTGAAATTTAAAATTTAACTACATTTAAAAAGTTGAAATCTAATTTAAACCTAAGAATCTGATTTAATTTAAAATATAAAATTTAATATAACCTCGATAAATTACATTGGTATTCACTTAATTATTAGTAAATTTCTTTTTGGTCATTCAACTATAAAATGTTACACAATGGTCACTCTAATATTCAATTTTTATTTTGGTCACCAACAATTCAAATTAATTTTTTTTTTGGCCACCAATCCTTAAATTACAAACGGAAATATTACTTGACAACTTTTAAAATTGACATGATAACAACTTTAATCCTCAATATTTATACACTGTTTCAATTTAGTCTTGATTCTAAAAAAATTAATCCTCAACATTTGCACAATGTGTAATTTGATCTCTCTCTCTCTCTTGCAATTTTACTTTTATTTATGACATTGATGGTTAATTCTAAAAGAATGAGAAAAGATAAAATTTATTATCTTGAATTTTTAGTGTTTTCATTTTTGGTATATTTAATTTAGTTGATAGATTTATGCTTTTTAGCTTTTTAGGTGAAAGGGTTACAAGCAAAAGCAAGATTGAAAAGAAAAGAAAAAATCAAATTACACAATGTTTAAATATTGAAAGTTAATTTTTTTTAGAATCAAGACTAAATTGACACAATTAAATATTGAGTGTTAAAGTTGCTATTACTCCAGTTTTATAAGCTATCACATTATCATTTCATCAGCCATTTAACAATTGCTGATCAAAATAGAATAAGTGATTGACTATTTTGTAACTTTTTATAATTAGATAACAAGAAAAAAATCTACAAATAGTTGAGTGAGAATAAATGTACCTCTATCCTAAAAGATTTTAGAGATTTAGTTAAGCTTAAGATGTAAAATCAAATTAGAACTTACCATTGAAGACTTAGAAAATCTAAAGGAAGGTTAAACTTAAATTAAATCTAAAACCCCAAAATTGAGACCTAAGGAAAATCAACCTAAAATCTAGAAATAAAATCTATCAATAACAAAATATTAAAATTTTAACAACAAATCAAAGATGATATCAAAGGACAAAAATAGGTCAAAAGAAAAAAATAAAAAATGAAATTTGTGTACCAAACACCACAAAAATGCATGACAATATTACTTATGAAAGATTGAATGAAGTTGAAAATAATCAAAATGAAGAGAAAATAAATTTTAAATTAAAATAATAGAAATTAAATTAAAGGTAACTATAAAATAGTTACATTTGTTTGCTTCATATTATATTTTAGTTATTTATGTTTGAAATGTTACATTTTAGTCACTTACGTTATCGTTTAGTTATGAAGTAGTCACTCTGTCGTTATGCTTTGTTACCTCCTTAACGACAATCTTACGTAGCAGTCCAAATGAGTTTTAAATGCCAACTTGGCTGTCTAACTGGGATGAGAATTTTTTAGTCAAAATAAAAAAAAAACTAAAAGAAAAAGGAGACGATCGATTCTTTTTTTTCAATTCAAAGTGTAATTAATTTAAAATTTTCATTAATTAAAAACCTATTCTTGTCCTAATTAGACATCAAAGCTGACATTTAAAATCCATTTGGAGTGCCACATAGGATTGCCATTAGGGAGGTAACGGAGCTTAACGGTAGAGTGATCACTTTGTAACAAAACGATAACGTAAGTGACTAAAACGTAACATTTCAAGCATAAGTGACTAAAATGTAATTTGAGGCAAACAAAAGTGATTATTTTTGTAGTTTACCCTAAATTAAATTAAACCATAACAACAAAATTAAAAACCAAACAAAATAATTAATTAAAAATAAAAAAATAAAAATTTAATATTAAGAAACTAAAATGTGAAAAAATAGAGGGACTGGAAGAGTAATTAATTTGCTCAAGTCTCAAAAATTTCAAAAGGAATTAAAATGTATAGGGACCAATTATGAAATTTATAAAGATGGAGGTCCTTCAATATCAAAACAAAAGCACGAAGGGGATTCCTATGCAATCAAAAAAGCAGAAGCCCCAGAAAACAATCTAAAAAACACCAGGGGACTAAGTTGCAATTTCCCCATTCCCAAGTATAAATGCTAAAAACCATATTTGAAACTTAAATATGTTGAAACGGCTTTCCTTGCCACTAGGATTTCACGTGCTGCCTTATAGGGAACTTTCATCTTCTTTTCAAAGAAGCGAAAAAGAAGAGAAAGGGAAACAAACAAAAAGAAAGAAAAAAAAAAAGGATACAGGGGTTCATGGCATCCTTTATGGTCACTCGATGAGGCTGACTCTAGTTATTCATGCATGCATCAACTAGAAGAGGGAACAGTCGAGGGACTGAAAAAGAGGACGGCTACCTTTGAAACTTTTTACTGACACTAACTGCATTCTTTTCTCGTTATTTGTGCACGTTAATATTTTATAATCAAAAGTCTTTTGATTTGTTTTTTATTCAAAATTTTCTTTCATTATTGAAAAAAGATACCTTTTTCCCAAAGAAAATGAGGGTTCAGAAAAACAAGATAGATTTAGGCTTGAATTCAGACTGAGTTTTGGGTTTAAAAATTTTAAAAGCAGATTTGGACTCAAAATGAAATCAATTCAGCTTTTAAAACAATTAAAATATGGTCTTGCAAGCTTTGATTTCAAATCATCTTCCAATACTAACCCCAAACTCTAAAATGATTTTATTTAAACTACCTTTTAACGAAGCGGATATTCACCCATTTCATGCCAAAAATTTTAAAAATTATATTAAATTAAATTTATTTAAACTTGAGGCCAACATTAAATAAACTTCAATTTATTTCAACTTAGAACAAGAAAACGTAATCACACCCTTATTTCTATTTTGAATTTTAAAAATCATGTTAATACTATTTTACTTTTTAAACCAAAATAATCACGCTGAGAAAAGAAATTTACCTTCGATAATCTTGAATCTCAAGCCTAAATTGTTGGCCTCAAACAAATTAGGTATATATAACTGCCTCTCTTTATGCATTACTTTTGTAACAAGAAACGTGCAAAGACGTATACATCTAATCATCTCTACACATTTTTAGTAAAGAAGAACAAATTTGAAAAGCTTCGCATCCAAGGTTTTTTTTAAATGATCACATTGAAATCAAACTTCACAACTAGGTATAAAAACTAAATTAAAATGATGAACAAATTACATAACTAAGACTAAAATGCAAATAGGAATCATAACTAAGTCATTGAAATGAAACAAAATACCAATAAAGAAGAAAAGGACCTCACAACTAGGTCTCTAAAGTGAAAAGTAAGATGAAATAAAAATAGACCATACAACTAGGCCTCGAATATGAAACAATAATAGCCCTTTTTTAGTGGTGTTAAATACGACGGTTTCAGAACCTCATTTATGATATTTGAGTCCGTAAGTATTATTATTTAATATTTATGAGGTTAGTATAAAGTCAATTGAAGTTTGATCCCTTAATTTTGTTAAATGGATAGTTAATTAAAGTACAAGGACTAAATTATAAAAGTGGTAAAAATTAATCGTTATGAATTTTTAATTAACCAAAGGACCAATTAAGTAATTGGACCAACTTCTTTATGCCAAACGGTGGTGGATGTTATTTTTCATCCACTAACCATATTAATTAATATTAAGTTTAATTAATTATAGTTAGATATTTATTATAAATTAATCTGAGTATAAAAGAAAAATTAAAAGAAAACAAAACCATTTTCTTCATTCTTACTCTCGTCTTCTTCACTGAAACCATAGAGAAAGAATAGGGCTTTGAATATAAACTTTTGGTCCTTCAAATTGGTAAGAATTTAAGTCATTTTCTTGTAATTTTTATGTTTTTGAGGTTATGGGAGTTTGATTTAACTAGCTCGTGTACCAATTTACAAAACAGTTAAAGTTTCTAAAAGTTTTCATTGATAAATGCTTGAAGAAATTGGTGTTAATTTGTTAGATTTTAAGCTTACATGTGAAAAATGACTAGACTAAAGTGTATATATTTCAAAATTGATACGAAATTTCTATAATTAGGGGCAATAGAGAGTCTAATAATGATGTAACTGAGATCAGTTTTGAAATTGAAACTCAAATTTGAAAGTGATGACAATTTCAATTTTAGGGACTAAATTGAATAAAATGCAAAACTTTAGGAGACATCCAAATAATGAAATTGAATTGATATACGCCTATTATAAGATGTTATAAAAGGATTGGAATTGATAAGTTGAATTGAAGTATTAGATAGATCAAGAATTGAATCAAATTAAAAATAATTAGAGAAAACAAAATTACAAATTAGTCTTTAAAGATTCAATCGCTTGCTGTTTTGCCAGGTAAGTTCATATAGAAATTATTATTTTGTTCATGTTATGAACTAATGGTATTTAATTTGCTTTTTGGTATGCTTAAATGTAAATTGATTGATTTTGGCATCAATACGACTAAATTGCAAAGAGTGAGAAATTATGGTTATTTGTAAATGATACAAAGTATTGAAGTGGATATGTAATGATGTTATGTGAAATGTGTAAAATATGTATGCTGCTACGGGGTTTGAAATGATATGATAACGGTAATGATACCATATGAACTTAATAAATAATCAGGATACAAATGACATGCCATTAGGGTAAAAAAAAAAGGAACGAATTTGATTAGAGATTTTTATGATGGCTTGAGACATAGCACGTGTTGAAGATTCACTGAAGCTTCCGTGAGCAATCATCAAACTAAGCTTGTGTGAGCAACCCAAATACGAAGGCTTGTGTGAGCGAAATAATCTCGAGTATCTGAGTTCAATTTACTAAAGTTCTTTCGGGTGGGAAAATGGTAATTTAACAGAAAAATGAAATGGTTGAAATGATTGTACACGAATGAAAATATATAGATGCTTGCATATGGTTTATGATTTGGTTTATACATGTTTAAAATGAATTGTTACATATGTATATGATTTTGTTATAAGTTCATGTCATATAAATGAACTAACCTTTGAATGTATTTGTTGACACATATATGAAAGTATAAGGATGCCAAAGGATTGCCATATTTTATCCCAATATGTTTTAATTTATTAATTGTTGAATTATCAATGTAAGTTAAATAAATTTTCATATGGACTTACTAAGCATTCATCGTGCTTACCCCATTACCTCTCTTTTTCCTTATAGATTGTTGACTTGCAGAATGTGTCAGTTGAATCTACGAGAAGCTCACACTATCCCGTGTTCGATTCTGTAGTCTTTCAAATATTTTAAAGTTCGATTATGTGCAATGTACATAAGGTGTTAATATATGTTTTAACTTTAGATTGATAGTTTGGTTTGAACTTAAGATATGTATATTATCAATTGAAGATCAAAGGTGATGATGTGCCTAAGATTGCCTTTTAGTCAAGGTATGACCATTATGAATTTTTAGTAATACCTTTTGGTTTAACTAATGCACCTGTAGTATTCATGGATTTGATGAATAGAGTGCTTCAACCATATTTAGATCAGTTTGTGGTGGTTTTTATTGATGATATTTTGGTTTACTCTAAGAATGAAGTTGATCATGAGGAACATTTGACAATTCTGTTGAGAACATTATGTGAAAATCAGTTATATGCCAAGTTTAGTAAGTGTGAATTATGGCTGAGAGAAGTACAGTTTCTGGGCCATGTGATCTCTGCTGAAAGTATTAAAGTAGATCTTGATAAAGTGAAAGCAATACTTGAATGGAATCTTCCCAAAAATGTCACTGAAGTTCACAACTTTTTAGGGCTAGCAGGCTATTACAAAAGGTTTTTGAAAGGTTTTTCAATGTTGGCAACTCCTCTCACCAGACTATTAAAAAAGAAAGAAAGGTTTGAATGGACTGATGAGTGTCAGCAAAGTTTTGAGAAGTTGAAGGCAATATTGAATGAAGCTCCAGTTTTAGCACAACCAGAGTTTGGTATAGAGTATACTATTTATACTGATTCATCTCTAAACGAGTTTGGATGTGTGCTTATGTAGAAGGGTAAGGTTATAGCTTACTCAATGCACCAACTTAAACCTCATGAGAAAAACTATCCAACCCATGATTTGGAATTTGCAGGAGTAGTATTGGCATTGAAGATGTGGAGACACTATCTGTATAGAGAAAAGTGTCATGTATTCTCTAATCTAAGGAGTTTGAAGTATTTGTTAACACAAAAAGATTTGAATTTACGCCCAAAGAAATTGGATGGAACTGTTAAAAGATTATGATTTGGCTATAGAATATCACTCTAGAAAAGAAAATGTTGTGGCTGATGCTTTGAGTAGAAAAATAGTGGCAACATTAACATCACTACGAGTAAAATTGAGTATGGTTGATGATGGATCATTATTGGAAGAGTTAACTGTTAAGCCAACTTTTCTTTCTCAAATTCTAGAAGAGCAAATGAAGGATGCACAATGTGATATGTATAAGCAATATATGATGTTTGGAAATGCAACAAATTTTAGTCTGGGTAAAAGTGGTGAATTGTGATTCATGGGAAGAATGTATGTACCAGTTGTGAATGACTTAAGAAAAGAACTGCTAAGGGAAGCTCATCAGGGACCCATTTCACTCCATCTAGGGAGTATCAAGATGTATAGAGATTTGAAAAGCTTATATTGGTAGCCTGGAATGAAGAGGGAAATCACAGAATATGTTTCAACTTTTTTGACTTGCTAAAGAGTTAAAGCAGAATACCACAGGTAACTTGTACTAGGATGGAAATGAGATAGAATTACCATGGATTCTGTATCAGGGCTACCTCTTAGTCTTTCAAAGAAGAACTCAGTTTGGGTGATAGTAGATCGACTTACTAAGTCAACTCATGTTTTGCCAATGCACACTACATGTTCTTTGGAAATGATGGCTGAGCTTTATGTTTCTAAGATAGTGCACTTGCATGAAATCCCATCTTTCATAGTTTCAGACAGAGACCTAAGGTTTACTTCAAGAATTTGGAAGCAATTACAGGGATCATTGGGAACTAAGTTGCAATTTAGCACTGCATTCTATCCTCAGATAGATGGTCAGTCTGAAAGAGTCATTCAAGTTCTAGAAGAAATGTTAAGAAGTGTAATTGACTTTGGGCTGAATTGGGAAATTTATCTTCCCCTAGTTGAACTTGTGTATAACAATAGTTATCATGTTAGTCTGAAAATGTAAAAGCTCGTTTTTTTAGTTAAATCAAAATAGTGGTTTTGGAACTACAAATCCAAAGTCAAAATAATTATTTTATTATTATTTTAATATTTATAGAATGATTTTATGATTGTGTGAAAATTTTGTTAAGAAAGTTTATTGTTTGTTTTCTTAATTTGATAAAAGGACTATATCGCATAAAGTGTAAAACTTGTGTTCTATTAGTTAAGGTATTAAATGGCTATGAAATTAAATAGTAAAGGTCCTTAAGTGTTAATTAGCCCATAATAGAGTTAGTGGAGTTATTGGCTTGGTATAAGTGAAAATTTTGATATTTTTAAAGGTTATAAAAGTAATTGAGTAAATTATGTTATAATAAATAAAACAAAAACACAAAGTTTGATTCATCTTCCTTAGCCAAAATAAGCAAGGAGAGAAGCCATTGTTAGGGCTTTATAATCGACCAAGCTTTCTAGCTCAATAGGTGAGTGAATTTTGTCTTGTTTTTAATAATTTCGATGTTTTTGAGATAGTTGCAACTTAATCTAGCCAGCCCAGGGACTAATTTGAAAAAATGTTAAAGGTTTAGGATGTTTCCATTGATGAATATGTATGAGCTTTAATCATTGATGATAGTTTATGAATGTTTGATGATAGTTATACAAGTTTTGTTAAGTGATTTTTAGTAAAAATGCAAATTAGGGATTAAATTGTGAAATGTGGAAGCTTTTTCATTAAAATGTGAAATAAATGGAAATATGGGCTGCTAGGGACCTATTTGTAATTTGGCTAGCATGGGTTTAGGTGGAAGTGCACGAAATTGTGTTTTTATGAGATAAGGACTAATTTATAAAGAAATGGAAATATTAGGGGCAAAAGAGTAATTTTTCCATAATGTAAAATGTGGATTAAATTGAATAGAGTGATAATTTAATAAGCTAAATTTGACATTATATATATCAAGAAAAACGAAGTTCGGATTTGGATCGGGGGAAAAACAAAGTAATTGACTAGTAGATTCATTTCGCCAATTTTATGATCAAGGTAAGTTTGTATGATTAATAAGCTTAATGTTCTATGTGTTTATATGCTTAAATATTATAATTGCGATATTACGACATTTTGGAACCTATCGACAAAGCATTGACAAAGTGATAATCCCAGTTGAACCTTAGAAATAGATAGGATACTAGTGACATGTCATTAGGGGTTACTATGATTATGTGATTCGAGTGCTGGTCCTGTACGTCCTACCGATGGCTGAGTATATCGACATGTGTTGCGGTTACTTGACAGCTTGTGTGAGCAGCACCGTATAACTATGTCTTGACCGACAGCTTGTGTGAGCAGGCCCGTTGATAGCTCGAGAGTGAGCATATATGTGATATGAGATTGAGATAGCTTTGGCTATGTATGTGGCACTTCAGTGCAAGATTCCTGAGTATCCGATATTATTCTGAATGGTTCAACAGGAAAAGATGATGGTACAAGGATGTAAGCAATGATACGGATCAGTTTAGGTACTTGTGATAAGTTTGACAAGTAAGTGACAATCGATAAGTTCATATGAAAAGTAAGTGAAAGTTGATGAATATTTACATGATACATAGAATTATGGCAATGTGCAAATTGTTGAATTGAATGTATTACTTATATTTACTTATGTTCTTTAAATAGTGAATGAATTGGCAAATTATACTTATTAATCATATGAGCTTACTAAGCTTTACAGCTTACTTTGTTTATTTTTCATGTTTTATAGTGATTTCAAAGCTAGCTCAGATTCGAGAATCGTCGGAGACTTCATCACACTATCTTACTATCACCTTGGTACTTTTGAACTTAAGTATTTTGAGTATATGGCATGTATAGGGACTTTGGTCATTTTGGTGTATGTGTTCCTAATGAATTTAGTCACTTGAAATGGCTTGTAAATAATATGAGTTTGGTTTTGTATATAACCATGAGAATTGACTTAATTTGTTTGGTTTGGTTATGTTTACATATGTGTGTAAGGCTTATGTTGTGAGCTTCTATTGATGGATATATGATGCTTATGGATTATAGGTATGGTTGATGTTAAATGGTTGAATATTGGGGAAGATATATCCTTGTGAGTTTGAGCACAATGATGCATGTTTGAATTGTCTAAATAGTTGAATTGTATATGTGATTTTGGTATAAATGGATTGGTCTATTTTTTGTGACTTGTGTGTGTTGTGAATGGTGGTAAAGAATTAACATGAATTAGGCTTGAATTGGTTAGTTTGAATGCCTATATATGCTATGTTTTGGTGCCAATTGAGTTGGTATAGGTACATGCAAATTGGGTGGCAAAATGGCTTGGTAAAAAGCCTATTTTTGTCCACACGGGTAGAGACACGGGCGTGTATGACACATGGTTAGGTTACACGGCCGTGTGTCCCCTGGTGTTGAAATAGAAACCAAGTCAGTATGCTCCACATGGCCTCACACACAGGCGTGTGACTTGGCCGTGTGGTATAAGTGAGTATACCCTACAGGTTCGGCACGGCCTAGCATACGGCTTGGTACACGGGTGTGTGTGGCCATTTTTAGGGCACACGGGCTAGCCAAATGGGTGTATGTGTTGGTCGTGTGACCCAAGTCAGAGAGTTACACGGGGTCGGACATAGGCTGGGACACGGCCATGTGATCCCATTTTGAATGTTCACATGGCCTATGACATGGACGTTTCTTTGGTTGTGTGAGACACACGGTCGGGCCATATGGGCATGTGTTTCCTGTTTTTGGGAAAAAAGTTTCTAAAGTTACCGGTTTAGTCTCGAACTACCCCAAATGCATGTTTTGGGCCTCGTAGGCTTATAATAGGGATGATGTGATTGAGTGTAATTGATGATTGCATAAAATTTGGAAATTGTATGTGAAGTGAATGTTTAATAGTTCTATAAGTCTAGTAATGCTCCGTAATACTATTTTGGCATTGAATATGGGTGAGGGGTGTAACATTTATTATTATCACAGCTACAATTTAGTCGATTCTCGGGCTAACATAGCGTATGTGATAGTCTAGCTATACATGCCATATATAACTTGTGATAGTGTGATATCTCCTTACAGTTCTAAACCGTGTTTTTATATAGTAAATGGATCCCAATCGAGCTGTAGCTGATGATATTGAAAGTAATGTGCCTGCCTCTGTTCACAGAGTAGCACAATTTGAGTAGAGACCTGTATCGGGTAGCCAAGGAGGAAAGGCTAAAGAAGCCTTCTTCCAGATGATGAACAAGTGGTTTATGAAATTTATTCGAATAAATCTGGCTGCTCAACAACCTCCACCCCACCTAATCCTCTACCGGTTCCTGTAGCTCCTCAAGGTGTGGAACTTTTACAATTGAATAAGCTGCCAGTTGATAAAATTCGAAAATACAGGGCCAAAGAGTTCAAGGCTACTGTTAACGATGATCCTGAGAGAGCCGAGTTTTGGCTTGAAAATAGTATCAGAGTATTTGATGAGCTTTCTTGCACATCGTCTGAGTGTTTAAAATGTGCCATGTCACTTCTGAGGGACATAGCATATCAGTGGTGGAATACCCTAGTGTCAATGGTGCCAAGAGAAAGAGTTACCTGGATTTCTTGCAAGATGAGTTCAAAAAGAAATACATCAGTCAACGGTTCATTGATCAAAAACGAAAAGAGTTTCTAGAATTGAAACAGGGCCATATGTTTGTGACTGAATATGAGCGAAAGTTCGTGAGACTTAGTAAATATGCTCGGGAATGTGTTTCTACCGAAGCAATTATGTGTAAACGATTTGAGGATGGGTTAAACGAAGACATCAAACTTTTAGTCGGGATTTTAGAGCTGAAAGAATTGTTGGTACTAGTTGAAAAAGCTTGCAAAGTCGAAGAACTTGGCAAAGAAAAGAGAAAATCTGATTTTAAAGCTAGAGATTCGAGAAAGAGATTGATGAGTAAACCTTATGTAACACCCCTTACCCGTGTTCTACTTCGGAACTAGGCCCAAGGCATTACCGGACTTATGCCACTTTATTCCCAACTTGACAACTCTCAATAGCTAACACAACCACCTCATTAAGGATCTATGAGGTCTTAAACATACATACGAGAGCTTTTGGGGCTTTATCAAAGCTTTATCGGTCTTAAAATTTCTTTCACTTAGACAAGGGTCACACGTCCATATGGAATGGGGCACGCCCGTGTACCCTCAAGACATGCCCGTGTCTTCCACCCGTGGTCGACACTAACTAAATTCACACAGCCTGGACATGCTCATATTCTCCATCCTTGGAGAACACTAACCACTTTACACGGCCTAGACACACGCCTGTGTGGCTAGCCCGTGATCTATTTTGACTTAAAATGCTAACATGCAGGGGACACACGGCCAAGTCAAATGCCCATAGGTTGACCGTGTATCACACATGGCCTAGACACACGCCCGTGTGTCTACCGACATGGACAAGAGCAAAGCTATTTGCTAAGCTCTTTACACCCATCTAGCTCATACAACAAGTACTCATATAACACATCCATAATCAACTCAAATTCAAACACAATCACACATGGATAACTACATCTTTTCATATAATAAAGTAGCCATCAACCATGGCATTATACAAAATAGATTATCCATCTAAAGGCCAACACATCTTGGCCAATAAAACAAAATCCACTAACTTGTCTAGCTTCTATACATGCCATATACAAAACATCAAGTCTACTGTACCGGAGTGTGCTGATAGTGTGGGCGATCTCCCAATTAATCCACGTATCTCAAATCAACCCTTTTTCTCTCTAAGACAAGGGAAAAAAAAGAGAGTAAGCTTTGAGCTTAGTAAGTTTACATATAAACAATATAAGCATCCTAGTATAAACTAAATAACAATTAGCATTATACTATCATATGTAATTCACATCCACAACTATGCTTACTCTTTCTATCCCTTACCACATTTCCAACACATCATGAGTCTCATACTCATATTCATTTACATGCACCCTTGCACTCAATACCACATTTACTCAAAAATACAACACATCATTTTATTTCACTAATACATCCACACAGCTAAATTACTCGGTGGTTTTGCACTCAGCCCACCACAACTAGATAATAAGGTAGTATCGCACATAGCCTACCAAGAGGTAATCACAGCAAATAGCCCACTAAATAATATACTTAACTATAGTATCACACACAGCCCATCGTTGATAAGTATTAAGGTGGTATCACACTTAGCCCACCATCAAGAATTATCACTACACATTCACATATCTACTTATAATCCATTCATCCATTCACAACTACTATCTCATTTTTTCCACTAGAACCGCATAGGTTCTCAATCATGCTACACACTAGCCAGCATTAAGAATGTAAACGCATATATTCATCGTTTAAACGTAAACTTACCTCGGTACTTAAAAAGTATGAAGATGTGCAATTTAGTCCACTAATTTGCTCTTGCCTCAGTTTCGATCTGGGCTTCGTCTTTCAATGCACACATTGACTAAATTGACCCTTATCTCATCCTTTAGCAAAATCCCCATTTTGCCCCTAATCTTTCTCATATTTACTCTTTTGCCCTAAGGCTCGTAATGTGATTTTCATTTAACTTTCTAAAATTTCATGCTTAGCCGATTCATTTACTCAACTAAAGCAATTATCAGTTCTCACTAAATCACACATGTATGACCAAACTCAAGATTTTCACAAACTAGTCCCTACATGCATTTTTCATGGAATTCACTTAGCAAAAGATGTCTCTACTACATCAAGCTTTCATAATCTTCCATAAAACATCAAAATACATGCATATCATACATGGGTACATTTTTGAACAACAATCCTAGCTCAATATATAGCTAAAAATAGCTTACTCATGTTACCAGGACTTTAAAAATACGAAAAATATGAAAAACGAGGCTAAGATGTACTTACTAGCAAGCTTGAAAAATTGAAGAACCCTAACAATGGCTTCTTGAAATTTTCGACAGCTTGGAGAAGAAGATGAATGAAAATTTTATCATCTTTTCCCCTTTTTAATCACTTAATTGACAAATGACCAAAATGCCCTTTTGTCAAACTTTTAAATTTTAACCCATTCATGCTCAATTTTGTCTAAAAATTAGAATTTGGGAAAATTTCTATTTAAGGACCTCTAATTGATGATCCAAAGCTATTTCATACAAATAGCTTCTAGAATCTCACATTTTGCAAGTTTTGCAATTTAGTCTTTTTAGACAATTTAACCGTAATTTAACAAAATTGCTTCATGAAATTTTGACACTAATATGTAAACATAGCATAAACCTTAAAACTCATACTTGTACCTCGAATTTTGGTCTCATACCACTATTTTGACTAGGCCCTAAATCGGGTTGTTACAACTCTGCCACCTTTAGAGATTTTTGCCCCCGAAAATCTTACCAGTAAAAAGGTTAGGATGTTGCTCTCATGATTTCTTCCAGTTCCCACGTAGCTTCTTCCACACCGTGTTTCTGCCATAACACTTTCACTAGGGCTATGCTCTTATTCCTCAGTTGTTTCACTTATCGAGCCAATACTTTAATCGGCTCTTCCTCATAGGACATATCCGGTCGTATCTTAATTTCCGTTGAAGGAATCACATATGAAGGGCCGGAGTGATATCGTCGCAACATCGACACATGGAACACATTATGAATCTTTTCTAATTTCACTAGCAAGGCCAAATGGTAAGCCACTAGTCCAATTCTGTCGGTAATCTCATATGGCCCTATGAATCGCAGGCTCAATTTTCCTTTTCGTCCAAATCTCAAGATTTTCTTCCACGGGGAGACTTTCAAAAACATCTTGTCGCCCACTTTAAACTCAATTTCCTTTCTTTTCAAGTCTGCATACGACTTTTTTCGGTCCGAAGTAGCTTTCAGACTATTACGGATTACTTTCACTTTCTCCTCGGTCTCTTTTATTAGATTGATCCCATGAATTTGCTTCTCACTAAGCTCAGTCTAATACAAAGGAGTCCGACACCTACGACCATACAAAGCTTTATACAGTGCCATCCGTATACTCGAATGATGACTGTTGTTGTATGCAAATTCGACCAAAGGTAGATATCTCTCCCAACTACCTTCGAATTCTAACACATAGCATCGGAGCATATCTTTGAGAACTTGAATCACTCTTTCAGATTGGCCATCAGTTTGCGGATGGAATGCGGTACTAAAATTTAACCATCTACCCATGGCTTCTTACAACTTCTTCCAAAATCTCGAAGTGAACCTTGGATCTCTATCTGATATTACAGATATAGGTACTCTATGTAATCTCACTACCTCCGCAATATACAACTCGGCTAATTTATCCAGTGAATAATCAACACGTACCGGAATAAAGTGAGCTGACTTCGTTAGTCTATCAATGAATAACCCACACATCATCTTTCTTTTTCAGCGTCATAGGTAACCCCGTCAAAAAATCCATGGTAATCCGATCCCACTTCCATTCGGGTACCATCAGTGGATGAAGCAATCCCGAAGGTATTTGATGCTCAGCTTTCATTTGCTGACAAACCAAACATTTTGTAACAAACTTAGAGATGTCTCTTTTTATTCTCGGCCACCAATAAAATTTCTTTAGGTTGTTGTACATTTTCGTACTACCCGGGTGTACTGACAAATAACCACTATGCACCTCATGCAAAACTTTTTGGATCAACTCATCATCTCTGGGTACATAGATTCTATCATGATACATCAAACAATCATCTGAACCCACTCGGTAATCAGAATCACTTCTCGATCCACACTTAGATCTCTTAGCTTGCATCTCACTGTCATTTCTCTGAACCTCACTTATCTGTTGAACAAATAGTGAGTTAGCTCTCAACTCGGCCAATGTAGCACCATCATTAGACAATGCTAAACTTGTGCTCATAGCTCTCAAAGCATACAGAGATTTCCTACTCAGGGCATCCGTAACCACATTCGCTTTTCCCAGATGGTAATCAATGACCAACTCATAGTCCTTCAATGACTCAAGCCATCACCATTGTTGCAAATTCAATTCCTTTTGATCCATCAAATACTTCAAACTCTTGTGATCCGTAAAGATTCGTCATTTCTTACCATATAAGTAATGTCGCCAAATCTTTAATGCGAAAACAATCACAGCCAACTCCAAATCATGAGTCGGATAATTCTTCTCGTGCGACTTTAACTGCCTCGAGGCGTAAGCGACTACCTTACCCTCTTGCATCAACACACAACCGAGACCATTTAACGATGCATCACTATAAATCACGAACTCTTTCTTCGATTCTGGTTCAACCAAAACTGGTGCCTCAGTCAACAATGTTTTCAATCTTGCAAAACTCCGTTGACATGACTCAGTCCAATCAAACTTAATATCCTTATGCATCAATTTCATCTTGGGGTAGCAATAATAGAAAACCCCTTTACGAATCGTCTGTAGTATCCTGCTAAACCCAAAAAGCTTCTGACTTCTGACACGTTTCTCGACGGTTTCCAATCCATAATAGTCAAAATCTTACTCGGGTCAACTCTAATACCATCTCTCGACACAATGTGTCCTAAGAATTCGACCTCTTGGAGCCAAAACTCACTCTTACTAAATTTAGCATACAACTGCTTATCTTTTAAGGTCTGTAAAATGATTCTCAAATGTTCTGCATGATCACTCTCATCCCGAGAATAGATCAATATGTTGTCAATGAAGACAACCACAAACTTATCCAAATATGGTCGGAATACATGGTTCATCAAATCCATGAAAATCGCTGGAGCATTTGTTAAACTGAACGGCATGACCAGAAACTCATAATGGCCATACCTCGTCTGAAATGCAATTTTCAACACATCCTGCTCCTTCACTCTCAACTGGTAATAACCAGACCTCAAATCTATCTTGGAGAATACTGTAGCTCCTTTCAGTTGGTCAAATAGGTCATCTATCCTTGGTAAAGGATACCTATTTTTCACCGTCACCTTGTTGAGTTGTCTGTAGTCTATGCACAATCTTATCGATCCATCTTTCTTCTTCATAAACAATACTAGAGCACCCCACAGTGAGTAGTTCAGTCTCACAAAACCTTTATCTGTCAATTCTTGCAACTGAACCTTTAGTTCTTCAACTCTAATGGTGCCATCCTATACGGAGAAATCAAAATAGGTGCCGTTACCGGAACTAACTCAATCCCAAACTCGACCTCTCTAACTGGAGGTAATCTGGGTAATTCTTTCGGGAATACATCTGGATACTCACATAATACCGGAACCAATTCAATCTTCACCTCAGACTCTTGAGTATTTAATACAAATGTGAGATAGGACTCACATCCCTTTCTCAAGCATTTCTCGGCCACTAAGGAAGAAATCATCACCGGTAGACTATTTGACTCACCTGATTCAACTCGAATAATATCTCTATTCTCACATTTCAGTTCAATAAACTTACTACCACAGTTTACTAAAACACTATGGGTAGTCAACCAATCCATGCCAAGAATTAAGCCAAATTCATCAAGAGACAATAACATGAGGTTTGCAGGAAAACAATGACCCCTAATTGTCAAAAGACAATTCTTACACACCTTGTCAACTAACACATGATTACCTAACATGTTTGATACCTTAACCACAATTTCTGTAGACTCAACGGTCATACTCAAACTAGATGCCAGTCTCATGCTAATATAGGAATGGGTAGACCCTGGGTCAATTAAAGCAATAACAGAGGTGTCATGAAGAGAAAAAGTACCCATTATTACATTCAGAGATGATGCCTCCTCGCGAGCGCGAATGGCATACGTCCTTGTAGGCACTTGACCCTCCGGTCTCACAATAGAATCTCGTGACGCACCTCTACCACTAGTTCCCCCTCTCAGGTTCTTTGGGGGCCTACCCTTTGTAGGTACATTACTAGATCTTATCTCTTGCTTCTTTTCCTTGTCATCCCTCTCGGGGTAATTTCGAATAAAATGGTCGAGGAACCACACTTATAACAATTTTGATTGTTTCCCCAACACTCTCCAGTGTGATATCTACCACACTTAGACACTCCATTTTGTTCTTCAGATTGCCCACACTTCCCATCGAGGTGGCTTGGACTCTTGAACCTGAACGAGTGTTGCCTTGATCTCGAAGTGAATATCCAACTGATGCAATGGTCCAAGGATTTGCCTTCTTGGATCTTTTCGATTGAGCTTGGTGTGATTTGCACATCGACCATTTTCTCGCATCTCGGGCCTCACTCACTGCCCTCTCCTTTTCCTTACTCAGTTCTTCGGGCTTACTTGCCCTATCAACCGACACTACAAACTCTTTCAATTCCAAAATACCAACCATGAGTTTAATATCCTCCTTCAGCCCATCTTCGAACCTTTTACACAAAATAACTTTCGTCGACACACATTCTTGCGAATACTTGCTAAGCCTAACAAATTCGCGCTCATACTCTGCCACAGTCATTTTTCCTTGCTTTAACTCAAAGAATTCCTTCCGTTTCTAATCAATAAATCACTGAGTTATGTACTTCTTTTGGAACTCTTCCAGAAAGAAGTCCCACGTCACCTTCTCCTTCGGAACTACTAATGTCAGCATTTTCCACTAATGATATGCCGAGTCCCTTAACAAGGATACGGCGCATTTTAAGCTCTCCTCTGGTGTACAAGAGAGTTCATCAAACACTCTCATTGAGTTCTCTAGCCGGAATCCTCCCTCTCAGGGTCACCTTAGCTCTAAACTCCTCAGCCCGTGTTTCCTAATCTTATCCACCGTGGGCTTTGTTACTCTCTCTACTTTTATACCTTGAGGAGCCACTGGAACTGGCTGAGATATAGGAGGATGTGGAGGAGGTTGAGCATTAGGGTTTACTCAGACGTACTCCGTGTTCCAGTTACTCATCATCTGGAGAAAGGCTTCCTGAGCCTCTTCTCCTTGACCCCAAGTCTCGGGTCCACTTTGAACAGGCACGGTTCCTTGCGCAGGAGTTGGCGCATTACTAGCTGCTTCATCAACAGTCGATTGATCAGGATCCATATACTATATAAAACAATGTTTAAAAATCCTTCAGAAGCCACTACACTATCATTGTAAAGTTATGGCATGTATAGCCAGACTCTCACACCCGCTACGGTAATCCTAGAATCGACTAAATTATAGCTCTAATACCACTAAATGTAACACCCCTTACCTGTGTTCCACTCCGAAATCGGGCCCAAGGCATTACCGGACTTATTCCACTTTATTCCCAACTTGACAACTCTCAATAGCTAACACAACCACCTTATTAAGGATCTATGAGGTCTTAAACATACATACGAGAGCTTTCGAAGCTCTATCGAAGCTTTATCGGTCTTAAAATTTCTTTCACTTAGACAAGGGTCACACGCCCATGTGGAATGGGACACGCCCGTGTACCCTCAAGACATGCCCGTGTCTTCCATCCATGGTCGACATTGACTAAGTTCACACGGCATGGACACGCCCGTGTTCTCCATCCGTGGTGAACACTGACCACTTTACACGGCCTAGGCACACGCCCATGTGGCTAGTCGATGATCTATTTTGACTTAAAATGCTAACATGCAGGGGACACACGACCAGGTCACACGTCCATAGGCTGACCGTGTCATACATGGCCTAGACACACGCCTGTGTGTCTACCCACATGGACAAGAACAAAGCTATTTGTTAAGCTCTTTACACCCATCTAGCTCATACAACAAGTGCTCATATAACACATCCATAATCAACTCAAGTTCAAACACAATCTCATATGGATAACTACATCTTTTCATATAATAAAGTAGCCATCAACCATGGCATTATACAAAATAGATTATCCATCTAAAGGCCAACACATATTGGCCAATACAACAAAATCCACTAACTTTTCTAGCCTCTATACATGCCATATACAAAACATCAAGTCTACTGTACCGGAGTGTGCTGATAGTGCGGGTGATCTCCCAATTAATCCACATATCTCGAATCAACCCTTTTTCTCTATAAGACAAAGGAAAAAAAGAGAGTAAGCTTTGAGCTTAGTAAGTTTACACATAAACAATATAAGCATCCTAGTATAAACTAAATAATAATTAGCATTATAATAACATATGTAATTCACATCCACAACTATGCTTTCTCTTTCTATCCCTTACCACATTTCCAACACATCATGAGTCTCATACTCATATTCATTTACATGCACCCTTGCACTCAATACCACGTTTACTCAAAAATACAACACATCATTTTATTTCACTAATACATCTACACAGCTAAATTACTCAGTGGTTTCGCACTCAGCCCACCACAACCAGATAATAAGGTAGTATCACACATAGCCTACCAAGAGGTAATCATAGTGGTTTCACACATAGCCCACTAAATAATATACTTAACTATAGTATCGCACATAGCCCATCATTGTTAAGTATAAAGGTGGTATCGCATTTAGGCCACCATCAAGCATTAGTACTACACATTCACATATCTACTTGTAATCCATTCATCCATTCATAACTACTATCTCATTCTTTCCACTAGAACCGCATAGGTTCTCAATCATGCTACACACTAGCTACCATTAAGAATGTTAACGCATATATGCATCGTTTATACGTAAACTTACCTCGGTACTTAAAAAGTATGGAGATGTGCAATTTAGTCCACTACTTTGCTCTTGCCTCGGTTTCGATCTGGGCTTCATCTTTTTTGATCTATAATGATAAATCAACTCATTGAATAGACACATTGACTAAATTGACCCTTATCTCATACTTTATCAAAATCTCTATTTTGCCCCTAATCTTTCTCATATTTACTCTTTTGCCCCAATATTCGTAAAGTGTTTTTCATTCAACTTTCTAGAATTTCATGCTTAGCTGATTCATTTACTCAAGTAAAGAAATCACCAGTTCTCACTAAATCACATATGTATGACCAAAATCAAGACTTTCACAAACTAGTCCCTACGTGCATTTTTCATGGAATTCACTTAGCAAAAGATGTCTCTACTACATCAAGCTTTCATAATCTTCCATAAAACATCAAAATACATGCATATCATATATGGGTACATTTTTGAACAATAATCCTAGCTCAACATATAGCTAAAAATAGCTTACTCATGTTACTAGGACTTCAAAAATACGAAAAATATCAAAAACGGGGCTAGGATACACACAGTGGCTTCTTGAAATTTTTGGCAGCTTGGAGAAGAAGATGAATGAAAGTTTTATCATCTTTTCCCCTTTTTAATCACTTAATTGACAAATGACCAAAATGCCCTTTTGTCAAACTTTCAAATTTTAACCCATTCATGCCCAATTTTGTCCAAAAATTAGAATTTGGTAAAATTGCTATTTTAGGACCTCTAATTGATAATCCAAAGCTATTTCATACAAATAGCTTCTAGAATCTCACATTTTGTAAGTTTTGCAATTTAATCCTTTTGTACAATTCAACCGCAATTTAACAAAATTGCTTCATGAAACTTTCACTCTAACATGCAAACATAGCATAAACCTCAAAACTCATACTTGTACCTCAAATTTATGGTCTCACACCACTATTCTGATTAGGCCCTAAATCGAGATGTTACATCTCTCCTTGTCAAATAAATTACCGGATTTGTATACTCGTTCAAATGATTCAATCGGGTATACAAATAGAGATCGTGGAAAGTAATATACAAGTCCTAAAACTCAAGCTACATCAGTATCGAGTGTTGGTAGTGTGAGGAACAACAAACCCGAGTGTCAACAATGTGGAAGACGACATCCTGGTGAATGTAGAATGAATGATCGAGCTTGTTTCAGATATGGCTCCCAAGATCACTTTATTTGGGATTGACCTAAGTTAAATGAAAAGGAAAAATCTCAGAATGCAAGACCAAGCAATATAGCTGCTAGAGGGAGACGAACCCAAAACACTAGAAATATGAGTGGTAATTGCGATACTACGAGAGATTCTACATTGAGATCAGAGGCTAGAGCATCTGTTAGAGCTTACGCTAGTCGCGCTCGTGAAGATTCGTCATCGCTAGATGTTATCACCGGTACATTTTCTCTTTATAACACTAATGTGATTACTTTGATTGATCTTGGATCGACTCATTTATATATTTGTATGAAATTGGTGTCTAGAAGATTTTACCTTTTTGAGTTCACTGAGTTTGTGATTAAAGTATTGAACCCCTTAGGCAAATATGTTTTAGTTGATAAAGTTTGCAAGAACTGTCTTTTAATGACTCGGGGCTACTATTTTCTGGCTAATTTGATGCTACTACCGTTTGATGAATTTGATGTAATTCTAGGTATGGATTGGTTGATGTTGCATGATGCTGTTGTGAATTGTAGATGAAAGACTATTGAATTGAAATGTTTGAATAGTGAAATCATTCGAATTGATTTAGATGAGTCGAGTGAATTACCTGTTGTGATTTCGTCTATGTCAACTCAGAGATGTGTGAGAAAAGGTTGCGAAGCTTACCTTGCTTATGTTTTAGATACAAAAGTGTCTAAATTGAAAATCAAATCAGTACTAGTAGGTTGTGAGTATCCGAATGTGTTTCTAGAAGAGTTGCCGGGGTTGCCACCGATCAGAGAAGTTAAGTTTGCTATTGAATTAGTACTAAAAACATCACTGATATCGATAGCTCCATACAGAATGGCTCCGATAGAACTGAAAGAGTTGAAAGCCTAGTTTTAAGAGTTAACCGATAGAGGTTTTGCATGACCTAGATTTTCGCCCTAGATTTTTGCCCTGGGGTGCACCAGTGTTGTTCGCAAAGAAGAAAGACGGATCAATGAGACTATGTATTGACTATAGTCAGCTCAACAAGGTTACAATAAAGAAAAATTATCCTTTGCCGAGGATTGGTGATTTGTTCGATCAGTTGAAAGGGGAAACAGTGTTCTCAAAGATTGATTTGAGATCTGGTTATTATCAGTTACGAGTGAAAGATTCAAATGTACTGAAAAGTGCATTCAGAACAAGGTACGGGCATTGTGAATTTCTTGTTATGCCTTTCGGATTAACTAATGCTCCGACAGTTTTTATGGATTTGATGAATCAGATCTTTAAATCATATTTAGATAGATTTGTTGTTGTATTTATTGACACCATTCTGATCTATTCATGAGATGAGTCTGAACATGCCGAGCATTTGAGGATTGTGCTATAAACTTTGAGAGATAAGCAACTGTACGCTAAATTCAGTAAATGCGAGTTTTGGCTCCGAGATGTTAGATTTTTGGGACACATTATTTCCGCGGAAGATATACGAGTTGATCCGAAGAAGATTTTTGCCATTGTTGATTGGAAACCACCAAGAAATGTACTTAAAGTTAGAAGCTTTCTGGGTTTAGCTGGCTATTATCGGTGTTTTGTTAAAGGATTCTCCATGATTGCTACATCGATGACAAGATTGTTATAGAAAGATGTGAAATTCGAGTGGTCAGAGAAATGTCAACAGAGTTTCGATTAGTTGAAAATATTGTTAATTGAGGCACCAGTATTGGTTCAACCTGAGTCGGGTAAAGAGTTTGTGATTTACAGCGATGCGTCATTGAACGGTTTGGGTTGTGTTTTAATGCAAGAGGGAAAAGTGATAGCTTATGCCTCCAGACAGTTGAAGTTGCATGAAAAGAATTATTCAACGCATGATTTAGAGTTGGCCGCTATTATTTTTGCATTAAAAATTTGGCGACATCATTTGTACGGTGAAAAGTGCCATGTCTTTACCGACCACAAGAGCTTGAAATATTTAATGACTTAGAAAGATTTGAATTTTTGTCAACGAAGGTGGCTCGAGTTGCTGAAAGATTATGAGTTAGTGATTGATTATCATTCGGGGAAAGGGAATATAGTCACGGATGCTCTGAGTAGAAAGTCATTATTTGCTTTATGGGCGATGAATACTCAGCTAACCTTGTTTAATGATGGTTCAATTCTAGCAAAGTTGAAATCTAAGCCGGTATTTCTCCAGCAAATTTGCGAACCTCAGAAGTATGATAATGAATTGCAAACCAAAAGAATGAAATGTGAGTTGACTAGTGATTTAGACTATCAGATCGGATCCAATGATTATTTAATGTTACGAGGTAGAATTTGCGTACCAAAGAATTCCGAGCTCATTCAGAAAATTTTGCATGAAGCACACAGTGGTTGTTTATTTGTTCACCTGGGGAGTACTAAAATTTACAATGATTTGAAACAATTGTATTGGTGGTCGGGCATGAAACGAGACATTTTAGAGTTCGTGTCGAGATGTTTGGTTTGTCAACAAGTTAAAGCTGAATATCAAGTACCTTCTGGATTACTACAGCTTGTGATGATACTAAAGTGGAAATGGGATAGAGTTACGGTGGATTTGGTATCGAGATTATCCCTATCTCTGAAGAAGAAAGATACTATCTGGGTTGTGGTTGATCGACTGACAAAATATGCACATTGTATTCTGGTACGTATTGATTATTCTCTTGATAAATTGGCTAAATTGTACATTTCTGAGATCGTTAGATTGCATGGAGTGCTAGTTTCTATTATTTCATATAGAGATTTGAGGTTCACATTGCGATTTTGGAAGAAATTACAAGAAGCTCTGGGTACAAAGTTGAATTTTAGCACCGCATTTCATTCGCAAACCGACGGTCAGTCCAAGAGAGTAATTCAGATTCTCGAAGATAAGCTTCATTGTTGTGCTTTAGAATTTGAAGGAAATTGGGAGAAATATTTGACGTTGGTTGAATTCACGTATAGTAACAGTTTTCAATCGAGCATAACTATGGCATCGTATGAAGCATTGTATGGTCATAAATGCCGAACTCCGTTATACTGGACTAAACTTAGTGAGAAAAAAATTCACGGGGTTGATTTGATCAAAGAGACTGAACATAAGGTGAAAGTAATTCGCGACAGTTTGAAAATAGCTTCAAATTGATAGAAATCGTATGTAGATTTGAAACGTAAAGACATTGAATTTCAGATTGGCGACAGAGTATTTCTAAAAGTATCTCCGTGGAAGAAAATACTTCATTTTGGTCACAAAGGTAAATTGAGTCCGCGATTCATCAGGCCATATGATATTATTGAACGAATAGGACCAATGCCATATCGGCTAGCGTTATTGTCAAAATTAGAAAAGATTCACAATGTGTTTCATGTATCGATGTTGCGAAAATATCGATCGGATGCATCACACGTAATTTCTCTGGCAGAGATTGAGATTCAACCTGATATGACTTATAATGAAGAACCGATCAGAATTTTAGCTTGAGAGGTTAAAGAAATGAGAAATAATTGCATAGCTTTGGTAAAAATATTATGGCAACGTCACGGTGTAACGCCCCTAACCCGTATCCGTCGCCAAAATGGGTTAAGAGGCATTACTGGACATAACACAGTTTTAAACTTTCACACTATCATACAAGTCAAGTTTGTATATAAATACAGAATAAAGCTAATTAAAAATCAAATAGGCTTTATTAATAATATCTCATAAATAAACTATGCTTAGAAATTCAATTATATCAGTACCATTTATTTAATTCACATATTCGCACCAACAACATATATCAAATCATATTACAACTGTTTTATAAAATTTAATAGCCGAACCATAAGACTTATAATCATGGTATTCGAATAATCAAATCATAAAAATACAGCCTAATATTCCTTCAAATATAAAACATTATTAAACTATACAACACAACCAAATATGCTTTTTGTGCTATTATAACTGCACATATCACTACAAAGCAAAAGCCATTTCTAAACACAAATATCAAACCGTAACAAAACCAATATACCTTTTATCAAATCACAAGTACATGCGCATATAGCCATACCAATTAGATCATTTTGAATACAAATTTTAACCAAGAATTCAACTAATTCACATACTATTCATTAAACCCAAAATATACTTGTACATAACCACTAACCACTCATTTATTCACATACACATATTCGGTCAACCATTTAAAAACTATAAAGCTAAACCTAAAACTTTCATCACTCACTTAACTATCATTACCCGAATTTGTATGTACTTAATTTATAAATTTTAAGCTTATTTTAAAGACATTTATATATATATATATATATCATTTTAAAGATCAAAACATGCATATTTATCTTTTACAAGTTTGCACATATGAATATACCATTTTAGCCATATCCAAAAATTCAAAGAATTCATATCTGTAACGCCCCAAACCCGGCCTAGATGTTACGATCGGATCTGGCATGTCACATAAAAGGGTTGTATAAAAACTGCGCGTTCGTTAAAATTTTGCATCTCTTTTTGAAACTCTGAGTTTCGTTGTTTGTTTTCAAAACACGATTTGCTTAATGGTTATCTTGTAAAGATGTTACTATTGATATTCGCAAAAACTTTGTTTATAGCAAAAATCAGATTTAATAATTTGCGAAAACGTGATATTTTTGAAAGCCGTTTATTAACTCTTTTTTTAAAAAACTCCATATTAATCTTTTAGCAATAAATCATAGCGGAAAAGAATGTTTAAAAGAAAAATAAAGTCCAATAGCCTTATTACAAGATATTAAACCAAATTAAAATAATCTTAAAATAAAGTAAATTTGAAATTTACTAAAGTTCGTGAGAAATACTCTGACGTATGGCCACCCCAGAGTCCTCCGCAACTCCAAATCCTCAACTCTGAGGATCACCTGCAAGGTTAAAGCAAAAGGGGTAAGTTACAAGAACTCAGTGTGTAGTCCCCTAATCGGTCATTAATTGGGCCCGGGCCCATACAGAAGTAGACTGGGCTAGGGCCTTATTCGGTAACAATCTGGGCTTTAGCCCTATAAACATGATAATGCAAACAGAGAATGCAGCCCAACCCAATCCAACCTTACACACCACCTGTACCAGCCTTACACACTTGTGGGGACCAAGTCAACCCACCCAGCCCTACACACCAATATGGAAGACAAGCTGCTAGTCACAGAATTTGTGGCGGAGCCACCAGAATAACAGAATATACGTGGCATAGCCACCAGACAGAATGTGACAGAGCCACCAGAATTCACTTCCTCCGATCATCAAACCCAACCCATGCAACATATTATGAATACAATGCATCATACGTACAAAAATGCAAATAAAGCATATACATGATGCCCAATCCATAAATAGGGGTATAACGATCATTTACCCTCTAGGGGCATTTCGGTAATTTACCTTTCTAGGGGTATTTCGGTAATTTACCCTTCTAGGGGTATTTCGGTAATTTCACATTTAATGACCTCTTCGAAGGCCTACTGTCGGCTCGAGTGACACAAGACCCCTTTTTGGGTCTCTACAAAAGTGTTTGGCCTAAAATCCATTTTAGGCCCAAACGGACCCACACGCTCGTGTGGCCCATTTCGCATGGTTTCTGTCTCAGTTTTATAGATTTCGCAATCATATCTATCATTTGATAGTTTTCCATTAATTTTGCTCATATGGGCCTGTTGGCCCATTGTAACACCCTGAATTTGGGCATAGTAAGATTGGGCCCATTGGGCCTTGGCCATGGGAGCGTTTTAAAATTTTTGGGATTATGAGAATGACATTATTTCAAGTTGGACCTGTTAGGAAGGTGATTTTGGAAGGTTAAGGGGCTTCTATGAAGTCCCGAGATCAAACTTGGGCTTTAGGAAAATTTTGATTTTAGGTGAATAAAACCCTGGGAGATAGTAGATATGCCTTAAGAATAAAATGTGGAGAAAAATGACACAACAAGAGCTTGTGGTGTTGTGGCAAAGTAACGCCACATGGGAGACAAGGGAATGACCACAAGGAAGTAAGGGGTCCAAGGTTCAAGCCTTGGCGATAGCATTTCATTTTGATTTATTTTTAAGTGAACTCGGACTTTGGCCCATAGATTTATATTTAGTTGTGCATGATGTTAGACACAAGAAAGTGAGTGGTCTAGTGGCAAGGCGTCATTAAGGGTGCAAGGGAGCTTAAGTTCGAATCTCATGACAAGTAGGGGAGTATTTATTTTGCGGATTGGACGGTAAGAGTTTAAGTTGCATTTAAACTCTGCTGACGGAGGGATCCCACATCGAAAAGATAGCAAGAGGGAAGGTGAGAAGCTGGCTATATATAGAGCTGTCTATGAAGAGAGGAAGCATACCTTGGTTGGCGTTTGGGCAAAGGAGCATTCGCAGCGTGGATTAGCTTCAGACTCCTATCAGGTGTGTATTCTCTCTACTCTAGTTGTAGAGCGGAAAATGCCAAAATGCCGGTCACACGGCGATGGTAGTCACACGAGCGTGCGAGGGCACGCGTGGGAGCTTGGACGCGATAGTTGAGGCCATCTTAAGTGTTCTTGTGCGTTTAGGCTGTTTGGGCCAAGTGGGCCCATATGAATAAATTGTATGATTGTGTAGTAGATAGTGAAATGGACTATGGGAATCTCGTATTTGTGGCTAGATTTGGGCTAAGTGGGCCACACGAGCGTGTGAGCCCACGTGGGCCGAATAAGGGGCCTCGGGCCTATTTGCACTGTTATGACCATTTAGGTTATCTGAGTCGCTCGGGGCAACAGCAGACCTTTGGAAAGGCTATTAAATGTGAAATTACCAAAGTACCCTCGATGGGTAAATTATTGAAATACCCCTGGTTTGTGAAATTACCAAAATACCCCTAGTTTACAAAATTACTGAAATACCCCTAGTTTGCGAAGTTACCGAAATACCCCTGGTTTGTGAAATTATCGAAATACCCCTGGTTTGCAAAATTATCGAAACACTCCTAGTTTGCAAAATTACTGAAATACCCTCGATTGGTAAAATGACCGATATGCCCCTGAAGGACAAGATGACGGAAATGCCCCTACATGTTATATGGTTATTCTTGTATGTGATTTATGATTATTATGGTATGTTTGTTATTGTATGATGCATTCATGTGTTATTATGTTGCATGGGAATGGGATTATTAATATGGAGGAAGTGCTAATAGGATCGCATGGTCGCTTGACGACTGTTGATCCACCGAAGGCTTTTTAGCCACCGAGCAGCCATACTGCACCGATAAGTTAGTGCCACAATCGGTGCTACATAAGGAGTGTACGGATAGGTGGGTCGATTAAATCCCCACAAGAGTGCTTGGTTGGACAGGAGACGGAGTGCAGGGTTGATATGGGCATTAATGCATTGCATATATGGATTATATTATTAAGATGGGCTTAGGCCCAGATATTTATGATATGTGACAAATGATATGGGTTAAGGCCCAACCGAGGCTATTTTGGGCTAAGGCCCAATTGCCACCGTTATTGTAATGGGCTTCGGCCCAAATTGTTGTGATGCATGTTTTTACTGATGAGGGTTGTACACACTGAGTTTTCGCAAACTCACCCCCTCTTTTTAATTTTTCCAGGTAACTCTCAGTAGGAGGACTCAGAGGTGGCCACACTACGAACAGTTTTGGATTTTAGTATTCTACTTTATTAAATCGTTTTTATTGGGTTGTAATAAGGCCTCTCTTAAATTCTGGTATAGTTTGGGGTTTTTAGTCTATTATGTTTTAAATCTGCTCAACATTGAATCGCGATTTTTCCAAAACAATATCTATTTTCAAAACACTACGTTTTCGCAACCAAGTTGTAAATATCACATTTTATAAGTAAGTTGTTTTAAATTAAGCTTCCGCAACGAACAAGGTTTTGAAGGTAATGACTTCTTAATAAATGTCGATTAATAATAACAATCGCAAATTCGGACTTTAGTTTTTAAATATCAAGAGGGGTTTTCAATGAAAACGTGGTCTTCGAAAAAACACCCCAATATGACACGCCAGATTTGGGCCTAACTTCTAGGCCGGGTTTGGGGTGTTACACCCATTAGGCCCGTTCAACCCGTTTCGGTTCGGTCAGGCCCATTACAGCCTCAGTTTCGCAGGAGTGCTCATGACACTCTCAATGGCTTATAATCATTATTCGTGTTTCAGTTTACCACTACGAGCGCTCGCACGCTCGAGTGGTCACAGTTGCCAATTTTTTGACTTTTCGGCTTTCGGCCGATTCACAGAACATTGTAAGAATTCATCCAGAAAGGTGTGAGATTACACACCTTTAGTGAGACACTCGATTACCCCTTTGAAACAACCCTATAGATCATCAGGTTCCTTGTTAGCCAACTATTGTTTAAAGTTTAATCACCTAAGGAACTAACCCCAAAACGTTCATCATACCTTGTTTGCGTAGACGGCCCTAAACACTTCGATTACTAGGTACGGTTGATTTACTTTCGTCCTTAACAAAACCCTGCACCAAAATACACCTATGAGTGTGATTGAATCTGCATACCGCCCAACACAACACAAGGCACACTCGACCAAGCCCAGTAAAATGACAACACTCTTACCCTCCTAGAACAGTGAGTCCACAAACGAGATTTGATTACCATCACTACTTGCTCCCCTTTCACCTTGTAACAATCTCCAACTCGAAAATGGCCAATACAGAAAGAATGCACTTTTAGCCTTAGAGTGAAAGAAGGAACATATGGTTGTTAAAGAAGGAAACGAATGGAAACAGAGTTACCGAACACAAGAGCTACACTTACTGATTGTCACCCCCTTGTAGCACAGTCGATAAAGAGAAAAGGAAGCTAGTTGCCGCACAAGGGTAAAGAAAGTAGATATTCGGCTATGTAGAAAACAAGGGAAGGAGATGAGTGAAATAAAAAAGAAAATAGATGGACAAGGAAGGATGGGCAAAAAGAGTTTCGGCCTACAACTGTTTAGGCTATTAACCAGTAAGAAGAAAATGTTTGGAAGGAGAGAATAATGGTAGAAGAGAGGCTGAGTTTTCGGCAAAAGAAAATTAAAAACAAAAGACCCCAAATGTTATCATCAAAAAGCAATAAGCCAAAATTCACACAAAAGAGATCTTGAAAAATCAGCATTTCCCTTCTCAAGGCCGAATATGCACACTCAAGTGACCACTTTGGCAAAATTCCCCCTAAACAATTCCCCACATTCGGCCAACTCCTCCCCACACTCCCCTTCCTTGATTTTCTCCACCTTTCTCTCCTACACTTACGCTCCACCTCCCATTCAAACCATTTGACCAAGTCTTCTCTCTCTCTTGCAGAGTTCTAATCTAATTCCACTCTTCTCCTCCCATAGCATAAAATAAAAACCTACATATGCCGCTTGTGGGATTCGAACCCCATCCCACCTTGCTACCATACTGCCGCTACCACCACTGCACCATGTGGCCATTTGTGTTAGCAAGACACCTATAAATTCCCTTAAGCATTGCTTCCAATAGTCTTCTCCCCTAAAGTGCCTAAAAAGCAAAACTTTTCCTGTAACACCCTAAAAATCCGAGTAAATAAATTGCATGAATTGGAGTTTAGAAAAATCTCTTATTTTTATTTCATTGCTTATTGAAGTCCTAGAGGGGGGTAAAACATAAATTGAAGAAGGAATAAAATTTATTAAGTGAGAATTTATTGAAGTGAAACAAAGGTGATTAAGACTTAAGCTAAATTATGTGCTAAAAGTGTCATAAAATGAGCATATGGCATGGTGGAGATTGGCGCATGGGTTCAAGTAAGAGGAAGAGGTTCAATCCTTGTATAGCACCTAGATAAAATTTTTGTTTTAATTTTCGCTCATGGCTATGAAGTGTCGGCAAGGGACATATAAGGAAGGTGTTGACCATGTATTTTTGGTTAGTGTATCAATGGATTAAGGTAACAACTAACATATGGTATGGAATCAAAAGTTTAAGGAAAGATAGGGGACATAAGGCACTTATCTAGGGAAAATTTGGAAAGAAATAATGGCCAATTGACCATATGCTGGACGGCAATATTGGTAGGGGGAGGAGAGCCAAAATTTTGTTAGTTTGGCAAAAATCTCATTCTTTTCTCTTTGGTTAACCTTTGCACTTTGTGCAGAATTTTATTCCTCTCCTTTCAATATCCCTTTTTGGCCGAATTTTGCATTTGGTTAAGCCAATATCTCTTGACCATTTGGTCACTTTTATTCATTTTGTTAACTTTCTTTTGTATTCTCCTTGTGCCGAAATCACCTATACCAAAATCAATCTCTTTCTTTTTTTCTTTGCCATGGCGAATATACCAAAGACCTAAGTTCATATTTTTCTTTTCTTTTCTTCTAATCTCCTTGAAATCAAAACATCATCACCATCATCCTTTCGTTCTTATGCTATTTCTTTTCAATCGAAAATTTTCTCCATATTCACTCTCTTGGCGAATGTTATTGTGCCTATAAGCCAAAAATTATTTTTCCATTCTTAATCATTTATAGTGAATCTTCCATCAATTAAACATCATTCTTAATCTTTCTTTTCACCGTGGGAAGTAGGTAAGGGTTCCTCTCTATTTTCGATTAATTGATTAGTGATTTTATGGTAGAATATCATTGGTTAATTGAGGTCTTTTGGATTGAAATAACGTTCATTCTAATAACGTTCTTTTCGTTATTATTATTTAGTGCAATAACGAGATCGGAACTCAAGAGATCGGGAGAAACGTTGGAGACGTTTTGTTTTGGTAAGGAAATCCTACTCTTTAAATCTCTAGTATTATTGATATTATTTTAGATCTAACTAAATTCTTTTGGATCTTGAAGATCGTCAAGATAGGGAAGAAAAGGGCGGTGTTTAGTTATCGTAAGAGGGTGGATCGTAAATCCCCATTCAAACGAAGAGCGGTTTCGCAATCAGGATTTTCCACCGGGTTGTGGGCCATCTTCCGAAAGGAGTCCATTATTTGAAGTAGTACGAACCTCGGAGCCGTTATTCGTTGGTGGATTCTCGGCGGCAAGTGAATCGATAAGCGAGGCAAAACCGAAAATCAAAGTGATTCAAAATCAAGAGGGTAAGATTTTGGATCCATTATCGATTAAGATTTATTTTTACGAGTTAGTTGACTAACGAATCAAAATATATTTTAGGTGCCGAAGAGCGAGAAGGGTTAATACTCACGGTAGACGAGGTGTGTAATTTTCACACTCATTATTTTGGTTGGATGTCAAATTTCTAGTATGGAAGTAAATCGTAAAAGCGATTAGATCGGTAAAACGTAAAAAAATTGATATTATGACGAAAATACGTAAAACGCGACAAATCGTGAAAATTACGAAAATGCCCTCGAGTTATTAATTGTTATTATGAAAATTGGATATTTCGTGAAAATGGGCCGTAATTACTCTAGTTCGTGAAAATGGGCCGTAATTACTCTAGTTCGTGAAAATGGGCCGTAATTACTCTAGTTCGTGAAAATGGGCCGTAATTACTCTAGTTCGTGAAAATGGGCCGTAATTACTCTAGTTCGTGAAAATGGGCGTAAATACTCTAGTTCGTGAAAATGGGCCGTAAATACTCTAGTTCGATAAATTGGGCCAAAACACTCTAGTTCGTTAAAATTTAGCCAAAACGCTCTAGTTTGGTAAATGGGCCAAAGCCCACTAAATTGCTAAATGGATAAATTGCTATAATTATGGGCCAAATGAAATGTCATTTATAAACCCACCATGTTATGTATTGATAATAAATTTTATATTTTAAAGTATATGTATAATTGCATGGGTGGGATATATGAAGAGAAGAATGGCCAGTTGCCACAATATCGGCTTATTGCCTCTAGTTCGGTGGCTATGCCACGATTATAAAAAGGCTTAATGCCTACGATTGGTGTGATGGCGGGGTGGGTTGACTTGATCCCCACAGGTGTGATGGTTGGTACGGGGGTGTTAGCGGATGGATATTAGGTTTGGGTTGGGAATTACATGTTTTTTTTTTTATGCATTATTAATTATTTTAAATTCATGATATATTATTGAATTCTGAATTGGGCTCAAGCCCAGCATAATATCTTGACAACCTGGCCCAATAATGGTGGTAAGTGAGTTACACACTGAGTTCTAAGTAACTCACCCCTTTAATTTCTTTCCATCTCAGGTAATGGAAACTGATGTGGACTTGGGCTGAGGATGACTTCGTGGAGGCCATACTGCTATATATGGGTTATTTAAAACTCTGAACTTTTAATAATTATTTTTACTATGTTGGGATGTTGTAATAAATGGCCTCTATAAATAACTTATGGATTTTATGTGTGTTTGGGATTTAAACTTTATTTTGGGCTTTCAAAACATGGGCTGTGATTTATGATGCTTTACTTAAATAAATTTGGGTTTTCAAAGTATATGGAATTTTTAAAAAAAAATTCTTTTTATTGTTAACTCTTTAACAAATCTCCTAACGGTTTTGATAATACAATGATTTTCAACTAATGTTTTAAATATTTATCAAAATCTAATACTCTTCAAATTTTAAACTCAGAAACAATATTGTAGTTTTCAACTCGTTAAAGAATCAAGAATAGTTCGAATCATGTAACAAACCAAATCTAGTCTCAACGCATAGACCGGGTTTGGGGTGTTACATTTAGTGGTATCAGAGCCCAGTTTCAAAAACTCAGCTGTGGTTTGGGTTCAAAAATAATTTCTGTATGAAAATGCTCAATGATATTTTAAAGATCAAGATGGCACCACAAGCATCCGTGACAAGTCAAGTAAGTATTATTGCTTAATGATTACTATGATAAGATCATAGGAACACTCTAGAACTTCTAGTTTTAGATGTGAAAAAGCTGAGAGATTGAGACTATAGGACACGCTTATAAAAACAACTTTATATCTCAAATCTCATAAAATATCGTTAATAAACACCAAACAAAAAAAAAAAATTACGATTCATAAAACTTGTAATCGATAAACGAACAAGCAATCATGAGTACAAGAGGACGTGGTCGTGGGCGCGGAGACGTGGCCGTGGTAGAGGCCGAGGTGCTACTGGTGAAGCACCAAATCATATGCTGTAAGTGGGCGACCGCGTCAATAGAAAGTGAGACCGGATCACGCGATCACATGGAAGAAGATCATGCATTGACTCAAGCAATGCTACGAAGTCTTGGAAAGGGTCATTGGAGCTAGAATTGGGCCAACAACTCGTGGGTCAATTTCGAGCGACTTAAGGCAAATAATGCGAAGTTTTCGAGAGGAGTCTCGGTGTAGCTCGAATGTGGCGAATCTCGCTCAAGTCGTGGAACGGATTATGGATGATATGGAATGCACTACCGAGCAAAAACCGAGAGGAGTCAGTATCCTTATTGAGAGATGAGGCGACGGTGGTGGCTCACTGCTCGAGAAGGCACCAAGCCGCATCGATTAATCGGGAATTCTTTAAAGCCGCCTTCCAAGGAAAATACGTCGAACGAGCTATGTAGATGCTCAAGGAAGGAATTTCAAATCTTGTCCAAGGAAGTAAGACCGTGGCAAAGATATGAAGTCGAAGTTTCTACGTCGAGCCGTTATGCCCGGACAATTGTAGCAACAGATCATGAACGTTGTGTACGCTTTGAGGATGGACTTAATGATGAGTGAGGGTTCGATTGCTCATGACAAGTTAGAAATTTTTCGACTCTTGTGGAGAAGGCCAAAATAGCCAAGAGGCTAAGAACTCGAACAGCGAACCGAGAGAGATCCCAAACAAGAGAGAGACACGAAATCTGGTTCTTCCAAGAGATTCGAAGAAACCCGAAATGATGAATCGTTCAAGGCGAAACCCGGTAGCAAATAATCAAGTCGAGATTGCACGAGTGTGGGAAAAGGCATTTTGGGGAATGTTGGAGGAAAACGGGTGCATGCTACAAATGCGGTTCAATGGAACATCAAGACAAAAGTTGTCCTCGCCGAATGGATACGACTCAAGAAGTCCGTAATAATGATGCACAACGGCCAGGGTAATCAAGCACCACCGAGAGGTCGTGGACCGTCGTGGTGGTAATGGGGCTGGTCGTGGTCAAGGTGCACCGGTCGAGGAAATGGTAATAGAGGAAATGCGATGCAAGACATCTGGATCGGTCTATGCGGTTAGACGCCATGAGGATGGCAATGCACTGATGTGATAACCCAGACGTTCTTCATTTTTGATGTACTGTTATTGCCTTAATAGATATTGGCTCTACTCATTCATATGTATCTAGTGCCATATCCGAAATCAATTTAGAGTCCGAAATTATCGAAAATGAGATGACAAGAATCATCCTTTAGGACGATCGAGAATCATTAATAAAATATTTAAAGACGTGCCCTTAAAAATCCAAGAGGAAGTATTCTTAGCAAATTTGATGGAACTACCTTTCACGAGTTCGATCTCATTCAGGCATGGACCGGTTGGTTAACCATCGAGCGCAATTGGATTGTCTGAAAAACGAATGTCGATGGGGACCGGGATGATAAGGAAATCATAATGATTGGTGAACGAAAGAACTATCGGCAAATGTGGTATCTGCATTAAAAGCGGAGAAGTTGGTGCGGAAAGTGCACGGGCATTCCTAGCCTTTATCGTGCTTTGGATGCCAAGGAATTATCCGTGAATGATGTGAGGACGGTGAAGGAATTTCCGATGTATTTCCCAAGAACTTCCCGGTATACCTCCAATCGGAAGTAGAATTTGGCATTGAGCTTTTGCAGGGACGGCTCCGGTGTCCATTGCTCCCTATAGAATGGCAATCAAGGAGTTGGTGAGCTCAAAGCTCAAATTCAAGAATTGCTGGATCGGGATTCATTCGACCAAGTGTGTCTCCGTGGGGAGCACCGGTCTTGTTCGTCAAGAAGAAGGATGGATCGATGCGTATGTGCATTGACTACGACAGTTGAATAAATTGACGATCAAGAATCGATATCCTCTAGAGAATTGACGACTGTTTGATCAATTGAAGGAGCTTGCTTTCTCAAAATTGATTTAAGGTCGGGTTATCATCGACTTAAAGTGAAAGAAGCGGACATTTATAAGACAAAGATTTCGGACACGTTACGGACACTATGAGTTTGTAGTGATGCCGTTTGGATTAACCAATGCACCAGCTGCATTTATGGACATGATGAACCGAGTCTTTCAACCATATTTAGACCGGTTTGTGGTAGTGTTCATAGATGATATATTGGTTTATTCGAGAAGTGAGGAGGAACATGACCAGCATTTGCGGATAGTATTACAGCTACTTCGTGATAAGCAATTGTATGCCAAATTTGGTAAATGCGAATTTTGGCTAAAGGAGGTGACTTTCCTTGGTCATGTAGTATCAGCCGAAGGAATAAGGGTGGATCCTCGAAAAATTGAGGCTATTCTGGATTGGAAGCCACCAACATCGATGAGTGAAATTCGAGTTTCTTAGGCTTGGTGGATACTATAGACGCTTTGTAGAGGGTTTTCATTGATTGTCGCACCCTAACTAAATCATTGCGAAAGGGAGCTCCGTATATCCGGGGAAAAGCAAAGAAGAAAGTTTTGAGAAATTGAAGAAGATCCTGACAGAAGCTCCAGTTTTGATTCAACCCGAGGCTGGAAAAGAATTCACTGTTTATTGTGATGCGTCTCACACGGGTCTGGGTTGTGTGTTGATGCAAAATGGAAAGGTGGTGGCCTATGCTTCTTGTCAATTGAGACCACATGAAGTAAACTACCCTACTCATGATTTAGAGTTAGCTGCCGTTGTCTTTGCTCTAAAGATTTGGAGGCACTATCTCTATGGTGAGAAGTCCATAATCTTCACGGATCACAAGAGTCTTAAATACCTCCTTACCCAGAAGGAGTTGAATTTAAGACAAAGAAGATGGGTAGAATTGTTAAAAGATTATGATTTCTCCATCGAGTACCATCCTGGAAAGGCTAACGTGGTAGCTGACGCGTTAAGTCGTAAGGCGGTATCTGAATTAAGAGCTCTGTTTGCCCATTTGAGTCTGTACGAGGATGGCAGTTTGTTAGCAGAACTTCAGGTGAAGCCGCTATGGTGGAACAAATCAAGGAAAAAGCAGACATCGATGAGAAGTTGGGACCTTTACTTGACAAGTTGAAAATGGTGAAAATGAGGATTTTGGATTAAACACGGAGGGTGTGTTGTGCTTTCGAGGGAGAGTATGCATGCCTAAGGATCTAGATTTGAGGCAACTGATTCTACGGGAGGCGCATAGTAGCCCTTATGCTATGCATCCCGGAGGAAATAAGATGTATCGAGATCTCCGTGAACGATATTGGTGGCTGTGGTTGAAGCGTGAGATTACTGAGTTTGTGGGAAAATGTTTGACTTGTCGCAAAGTGAAGGCGTAACACCAATTACCGTCGGATTGTTACAACCGATAAAGATTCCTCTTTGGAAATGGGAGCGGATAACTATGGATTTTGTTAGTGGGTTACCTTTAACGCCTACTAAGAAAAATTCCGCTTGGGTAATTGTTGATCGGTTGACGAAGACCGCTCATTTCTTGCCGATTCATACGGATTATTCTTTGCGAAGTTGGCGAAACTTTACGATCCGAAATTGTGAGGTTACATGGGGTACCAGATCTATTATATCGGATAGGGACCCTAGGTTTACATCACGATTCTGGAAAGCGCTGCATGAAGCCTTGGGGACAAAGTTGAATTTCAGTACGGCTTTTCATCCTCAGTCTGATGGTCAGTCGGAAAGAGTAATTCAGATATTGGAAGATATGTTAAGAGGATGTGTAATCGACTTCAGGGGTAGTTGGGAGGATTATCTACCACCGCGTAATTTATGATAACAACAATACTATCGCCTAGCATTCAGATGGCACCTTACGAAGCATTGTATGGTCGTAAGTGTCGCTCTCCTATTTGTTGGACTGAGTTGGGTGAAAGACAGATGTTAGGTCCTGAGATGATATCTGAGACCGAGGATAAGGTAAAAGTTATTCGAGCACGGTTGAAAGAAGCCTCGATAGACAGAAGTCGTACGCAGATCTGAAGCGGAGGGACATCGAGTATAGTGTGGGAGATCGGGTTTTCTTGAAGGTATCTCCTTGGAAAAAGATCTTCAGATTTGGAAGGAAGGGCAAGCTAAGTCCTAGATATATTGGACCTTATCGTGTGCTGAAGCGTGTTGGTCCAGTGGCATATCAGATTGAGTTACCTCCGGAGTTAGATCAAATTCATAATGTCTTTCATGTTTCCATGTTGAGGCATTATAGATCGGACCTTTGCACATTATACCCAGAAGAAGAATTGGAGCTGAATTCAGATTTGTCTTTTGAAGAAGAACCGGTGGAAATCCTAGACCGAGATGTCAAGGTATTGAGGAAGAAAAGCGTGTTGTTGGTCAAAGTCCTATGGCGTAACCACGAGTGGAAGAAGCTACGTGGGAGCCAGAGGATGCAATTCGGCAACAATACCTCACCTTTTTCAACTGTAAATTTCGAGGACGAAATTTTCTTTAAGGAGGGTAGAGTTGTAACACCCTAAAAATCCGAGTAAATAAATTGCATGAATTGGAGTTTAGAAAATCTCTTATTTTATTTCATTGCTTATTGAAGTCCTAGAGGGGTAAAACATAAATTGAAGAAGGAATAAAATTTATTAAGTGAGAATTTATTGAAGTGAAACAAAGGTGATTAAGACTTAAGCTAAATTATGTGCTAAAAGTGTCATAAAATGAGCATATGGCATGGTGGAGATTGGCGCATGGGTTCAAGTAAGAGGGAAGAGGTTCAATCCCTTGTATAGCACCTAGATAAAATTTTGTTTTAATTTTCTCGCTCATGGCTATGAAGTGTCGGCAAGGGACATATAAGGAAGGTGTTGACCATGTATTTTTGGTTAGTGTATCAATGGATTAAGGTAACAACTAACATATGGTATGGAATCAAAAGTTTAAGGAAAGATAGGGGGACATAAGGCACTTATCTAGGGAAAATTTGGAAAGAAATAATGGCCAATTGACCATATGCTGGACGGCAATATTGGTAGGGGAGGAGAGCCAAAATTTTGTTAGTTTGGCAAAATCTCATTCTTTTCTCTTTGGTTAACCTTTGCACTTTGTGCAGAATTTTATTCCTCTCCTTTCAATATCCCTTTTGGCGAATTTTGCATTTAGTTAAGCCAATATCTCTTGACCATTTGGTCACTTTTATTCATTTTGTTAACTTTCTTTTGTATTCTCCTTGTGCCAAATCACCTATACCAAAATCAATCTCTTTCTTTTTTTTCTTTGCCATGGCGAATATACCAAAGACCTAAGTTCATATTTTTCTTTTCTTTTCTTCTAATCTCCTTGAAATCAAAACATCATCACCATCATCCTTTCGTTCTTATGCTATTTCTTTTCAATCGAAAATTTTCTCCATATTCACTCTCTTGGCGAATGTTATTGTGCCTATAAGCCAAAAATTATTTTTCCATTCTTAATCATTTATAGTCAATCTTCCATCAATTAAACATCATTCTTAATCTTTCTTTTCGACCGTGGGAAGTAGGTAAGGGTTCCTCTCTATTTTCGATTAATTGATTAGTGATTTTATGGCCGAATATCATTGGTTAATTGAGGGTCTTTTGGATTGAAATAACGTTCATTCTAATAACGTTCTTTTCGTTATTATTATTTAGTGCAATAACGAGATCTAACTCAAGAGATCGGGAGAAACGTTGGAGACGTTTTGTTTTGGTAAGGAAATCCTACTCTTTAAATCTCTAGTATTATTGATATTATTTTAGATCTAACTAAATTCTTTTGGATCTTGAAGACTGTCAAGATAGGGAAGAAAAGGGCGGTGTTTAGTTATCGTAAGAGGGTGGATCTCAGAATCCCCATTCAAACGAAGAGCGGTTTCTGCAGTCCGGGATTTTCCACCGGGTTGTGGGCCATCTTCCGAAAGGAGTCCATTATTTGAAGTAGTACGAACCTCGGAGCCGTTATTCGTTGGTGGATTCTCGGCAAGTGAATCGATAAGCGAGGCAAAACCGAAAATCGAAGTGATTCAAAATCAAGAGGGTAAGATTTTGGATCCATTATCGATTAAGATTTATTTTTACGAGTTAGTTGACTAACGAATCAAAATATATTTTAGGTGCCGAAGAGCGAGAAGGGTTAATACTCACGGTATCGAGGTGTGTAATTTTCACACTCATTATTTTGGTTGGATGTCAAATTTCGGTATGGAAGTAAATCGTAAAACGATTAGATCGGTAAAACGTAAAAAATTGATATTATGACGAAAATACGTAAAAGCGACAAATCGTGAAAATTACGAAAATGCCCTCGAGTTATTAATTGTTATTATGAAAATTGGATATTTCGTGAAAATGGGCGTAATTACTCTAGTTCGTGAAAATGGGCCGTAATTACTCTAGTTCGTGAAAATGGGCCGTAATTACTCTAGTTCGTGAAAATGGGCCGTAATTACTCTAGTTCGTGAAAATGGGCCGTAAATACTCTAGTTCGTGAAAATGGGCCGTAAATACTCTAGTTCGATAAATTGGGCCAAAACACTCTAGTTCGTTAAAATTTAGCCAAAACGCTCTAGTTTGGTAAATGGGCCAAAGCCCACTAAATTGCTAAATGGATAAATTGCTATAATTATGGGCCAAATGAAATGTCATTTATAAACCCACCATGTTATGTATTGATAATAAATTTTATATTTTAAAGTATATGTATAATTGCATGGGTGGGATATATGAAGAGAAGAATGGCCAGTTGCCACAATATCGGCTTATTGCCTCTAGTTCGGTGGCTATGCCACGATTATAAAAAGGCTTAATGCCTACGATTGGTGTGATGGCGGGGTGGGTTGACTTGATCCCCACAGGTGTGATGGTTGGTACGGGGGTGTTAGCGGATGGATATTAGGTTTGGGTTGGGAATTACATGTTTTTTTTTTTATGCATTATTAATTATTTTAAATTCATGATATATTATTGAATTCTGAATTGGGCTCAAGCCCAAAGATAATATCTTGACAACTTTGGCCCAATAATGGTGGTAAGTGAGTTACACATCGAGTTCTAAGTAACTCACCCTTTAATTTCTTTCCATCTCGTAATGGAAACCGATGTGGACTTGAATGAGGATGACTTCGTGGAGGCCATCTTGCTATATATGGGTTATTTAAAACTCGAACTTTTAATAATTATTTTTACTATGTTGGGATGTTGTAATAAATGGCCTCTATAAATAACTTATGGATTTTATGTGTGTTTGGGATTTAAACTTTATTTTGGGCTTTCAAAACATGGGTGTGATTTATGATGCTTTACTTAAATAAATTTGGGTTTTCAAAGTATATGGAATTTTTTAAAAAAAATTCTTTTTATTGTTAACTCTTTAACAAATCTCCTAACGGTTTTGATAATACAATGATTTTCAACTAATGTTTTAAATATTTATCAAAATCTAATACTCTTCAAATTTTAAACTCAGAAACAATATTGTAGTTTTCAACTCGTTAAAGAATCAAGAATAGTTCGAATCATGTAACAAACCAAATCTAGTCTCAACGCATAGACCGGGTTTGGGGTGTTACATTTCCTATGGCCTAACTTGACCCCGGGACATCATAGAACCTCGTAACCTTCCAAAATCACTTACCTAATAGGTCCAACTTGCAATAATGCAGTTCTCATATTCTCAAAAATTTTAAAACGCTCCTACGCTCAAAGCCCAATAGGCCCAATTCTCCTAGGCCCAATTTTGGGGCGTTACAATATCATTTTACAAATATAAAAATCGAATATTAATACCACCTGCATGAGAAAATCATACATTTATTAAATACTCCACATTCCTAGTTTATTTCATAACAAATTGGCAACCCAAAAAAATAACTTTATAATTTGGACGAGACTTAGCCACTAAATCATAAACCAAAGTATGCCATTACCAAATCAAACGATATCAATTTACATTACAACATCATACATATCACTTCATATTTGTCTAAACCTAAATCCATACACCAAATTATAGCATAAAACACATTTCCAAAACATAACTAGATTAAGACCGAATTATACATGATTTTCACTCCCTTATAATTAAACTTACATATGCAAATTAATAGTTCCATTCATAACAATTTGTCAATATAAACACACTCTTACAAACCAAATTTCACTATCATTTCATCTAAGATATACTTAGCATTTCACCTAAATACCATAACCGAATTCACTTAATACCAAATCACTTAACAACACTTTAACAAAGCATATCAAACAAGATTTACATATATTTACTTATAATTAACCCATAGCCGAATCACCAAGACCAAAACCAAACATGTCACACATACCATATACATACATTTATATATATAACACATAATCATGATTAACTAAGCTTGAATATTATTTCTAGCCATTTTCGAATGGCTTTAATAATTACAAATTCAAAACCAACCAAACTAATACTAGACTATACATGCCATACATTCAAAATTCAAACTTAGTAAATACCAAAATAGTCGATATTGTGATAGGCTCCTCCGACAATCCCCGAGCTCATAACCCATCTTCCAAAATCTATAAACGAAGAGTAAACATGCACACAGTAAGCTTTCGCAGCTTAGTAAGTCATAAGCAAACAATAATCATATGAACATTAACACTAAATCAATTAGCCAAGTCACTCCAAACCTTAATTAAATATACATATATTACACTCACAAGTTTATATGTTATCAAATATACATCAGCATTTAACATCATATAGCTAATTGCAAAAATACTCATAAACATATATAATTATCACTTTTAAATATCACAACTATATCAACATGCCGAATCACTTATATTATGAAATATGCTAACACGTAATTCATATTTCACATAACTTTAAACCATCAATTCAATTATACAATTCACCTTAATTTCATAACATAGTACAAATACATACCTGAACCTTTTAATTCGATTACACAATCGGTCTTTACTTCACATTGCCCGTTGAACCGTTTGAAATTAAAAAGGATACGTGGATAATCGGAAAGCTCGTACAACGCCAACGTCCCAGACGTGGTCTTACATGTAATCACATATCGATGCCACTTTGTCCTGCATGTGGTCTTACACGAAATGAGATCTGATGCCAATGTCCCAGACATGGTCTTACACATAAACACAAGTCGATGCCAACATCCCAAAAGTGGTCTTACACGAAAACACATATCGGAATCCTATGTCATGACATATGTATCCTAACTATTCCTAGGGTTCATAAGGGACTTTCGGGCAACGTGTATCGATCGAATCGAACTCGTAACTTATCTTCCAAGCTTAATAACAATCGACCAATGCACATATATATTCTTAAAATTCAATTAAACACATAAAAAATATATATTTTCAATTTAACAACATTTATATGCTTATAGACTTACTTCGGATGTTAACGGACGAAATAAACTACTCGACTACTTTCGACTTCCCCCGGTCTAATTCTGTTTTCTTTCATTTTTGATCTAAATAAATTCAAATTTAATTAATTTAATCACACATTCATTCAATTTAATCCAAAAACACAAAAATGGGAAAATTACCATTTTGCCCATGACATTTTACACTTTTTACAATTTAGTCCCTATTACATAAAACACAAAATACACAAAATTTCACATCACCATAGCTAGGCCGAATATCACCCATGCATTTACAAGTCCAAACATCATTTATTTCATATTTTAGTCCTTCAAAAATTTATTTTTTTACAATTTAGCCCTAATTATTCAAATTCATCAAAAATTCAAAGACAAAACATATTAATCTAACACATATATTTCATAATTCATCAACTAACATCATAAAACTCATAAACTCATCAATGGAAAAACACAAAATCATCATCAAATTCAAAAATTAAGACATGGGCTTTGAAGATAACTTAGCAATGATCTTAAAAACGTAAAAATTATCAAAAATGAGCTAGTTACATACCTTAATCAAGCTTGGCTATGGTCGAATGTGGCTTGTTCTTCTTATTTCTTTTTTTCTTTTAGTTTCGGCACAAAAAGATGAATATGGCCACCATCTTATGTTTTCTTTTATTATAATAACCTTATAATATATTATTTATTATTTAAACTTTTATAATTAATATCAAAACTATATAATATAAACATATGCCATCCATTCACTTATTAAATGGAAAAATTGTAACATAAAACCTCCATATTAAAAGAACATCCACTATTCAGCCCTTCTAAAAATAACCACTAAATTTTTATTTTACGCGATTTAATCCTTTTATTAAAACGGGCACCCAAACGACAAAATTAAAACACGAAGATTTCACACAAGCAAATTCACACATAAAAAACACAGAAAATAATTTTAAAATATTTTTCAAACTCTGATTTGTGGTTTCGAAACCACTATTCCGATTAGGGTCAAAATTGGGTTGTTACAACTCTCCCCCTTAGGGATTTTCGTCCCCGAAAATCTTATCAATGAATAGGTTCGGATAACACTCTCTCCGTTCATCCTCTGGCTCCCAAGTTGCTTCCTCAACTCCGTGCTTATGCTACAGTACCTTAACTAACGAAATTTTATTATTTTGCAATTATTTAATCTCACGAGCCATAATACGAATCGATTCTTCTTCATATGTCATATCAGACTTAATCTCAACCTCTGTCGGACTAATCACATGTGAGGGATCAGATCGACATCTACGGAGCATCAAAACATGAAATACATTGTGAATCTTTTCTAACTCAAGTTGCAATAGCAGTCTATAAGCAACCGGCTTGATATGTTCTATAATCTCATACGGTCCAATAAATCTCGGACTCAATTTGCCTTTACGACCGAATCTGAGTATTTTCTTCCACGGTGAGACTTTCAAAAACACTTTATCTCAGATCTGAAAACTCTATATCTTTTCATTTCAAGTCTGCATATGATTTGTGATGATTCAATGCTGTTTTCAGACTGTCGCGAATCACTTTCACATCATATATTTCAAATTCACACATAGCTTCGAATTTCATCTCTTTAATCTCATAACTAAAATTCTGATCTGACTTTCACTGTACATCATCCTTAGCTGAAACTGCTTATAACTGTATTAAGTTGTTTCCATTTTCTACTCACATTCTCTGACGATTTTAATCATGTGAATTATTTTCTCACAAAACTCGATCCTAAAGTAACGGAGTTCGATAACTGCTTATAATAGCAACGGTCTTTCTTAGTTACTTTGCAATTCTAAAACATAGTGAGAAATAAATATTACGAGAATTTGGTTTTAGTTTCCCGATTTCAATGCAATTTCATACTCACAGATTACTGTAATCTCTCTTAGAATTACCATATAAATTTTAGATCTCAACCCAAAACAATGATAACTGACACCATAGGTAGATTTACCAACACAGAAATAAATAACTTAACTATTTTATCAAAAGAGAAAATCTACACTTACAGAAAGATTTCTTCAGACAGTTAACCATATTGCATATAACTCCATCTTTTTCAATGATAAAGATAATCTCAATACTAAATTCATCAACCCTCCATTTCTATAATTGTGCATCTTGTTAATCCCATATGAACATCACTGAGAGTTTCTCGTAGCAGTTGTTGTATATTTGTCGAACTTTTTTAGTATGCAACCTTTATCTTAAAATAAAAAATAATCATCGATACCACATTTGAGGTTCTGAATCAAAAATCAATTTATGTTGAACTCCTTTTTAACTTATAATTCGTTGACACATTTCTGAATTTCACAACTTTACTATATAAACATTTACTTAGCCTCTAATTCAACTAACAACTATTTATTACCTGATAAAATCAATCACTTATTCATCGCCCAATGAAAACATTCAGAGCTATAATCATTTTCCTCGGATAAGAATCACTTATAGACTTAAAAGTTTTTCGACGATTGAAACTAGCCTTGCTGTGCCAAGTTTAGATCTTTCTCTGACACTAAACATTTTAAACTCTTATAATCATCAAATATTTCACATAACTCTTTTTATGCAGCTTTATCTGTATAAAATCATAAGATATCTCTGCATATTCTTGTATTAGAATACATTTCAAACTATTCATTAACATAAGGACGAAAATCGTAATCTCTTTATTAAACTCAAACTGAACCAGAACTGATATTTCGGTCGAAATTATCTTCATGCAAAAGAAAACTTCAACAATAAACTAACTTCAATTTATCACAACATTTCCCAGATAGAATCATTCCGATGGATATAATTTGGTATCAAGTCTTCAAGAATATGAGTTTTTCTTCTAGATTATCCCTCAATTCACACATGTACATTCAAAGTTTATTTCCAGTCAGGTGGATAAGTTCAAACACATATAACCCAATTATCTTTTCAATCAAATAATTCAAATCAGACTAAACCACTGAATCAGTCTTTTTGAAGAAATCTTTTCTTTACGTTAAAAAGGATAACCCAGACATATTGTTTCACAGATTTGATATTATTCTTCTATCATTTCCACTTTTATCAATGTCAGACCTTCACGAGAACTTGAAAAGAGTTTATAATGAAGCTATCTTATATACTAATCATCAAACCCTAGATTATACTGAAATCACCTTAACCAAATAGAAATCATTTGGCCTTAATAAGAACGATGTCTCAACCCTATAAATAGATATTATTCGGACTATTAATGAAGCACTTGAACACAGAGAAGTATCAAATATGATTTAAATAGCAACCATTGTAGAAATACAACTTCTATGACTTTGAGGACGGTACCACTATACTCTCACATTTCAAGCCGGAGATTAAAATCATAATAGACATAGTCATCTCTATCAAATAGAGATCTCTTGTAGATAATCACATGGAATCATAAGAAAACCGGAATAGAAAAGTTTCAGTATATGGAGTCACACAGGATATCTAAAAATTACAACCCATATATAATAATATAAAATTCTGAGAATATCCCAGAAAATGTCTAGAAAGAACGTTGTCATTCTTAAATACTGAAATCCATAGTAACAGAAGCATTATAATCTTCATATATATTCAACAGAACAATAACCGGTAGAAACAAAATATTAGTCTCATATAGATTTTACCGCCGACTTTCATATCCACACAATGAAACAAATTATCGGAGAAAGACATAACAATGTCGAACATAATCCAAACAGATTTCAATGCTTTCATCTATTATTATGTTTAACTAACGTTCTCATATGATAAGAATTTCATCTTAACATAATTAGCTACATATACCTCTAAAAGTAAATGAACACATTGCATACTCTGAAGTGATCGTCGTAATTATCTCAACTACAACCACTGTACTCAACCATCAATACAATTCAAACATTAATCTTCTGTTTTATTCTGTCATCAGAAATTTTCACATTATCCCATCACTAACAGAAATCAATTCAGAAAAGCTTCCAGTTAATACTTTATTTAGATAACATACTTGAATAAGTCATTTAATTGGAGTTAACTTCTTCTTTAACAGTGACTTTGCATAATCTGAATAGTCTTCAGAACTGTCCAATATCTTTTTTAGTACTATCTTCATTTGCTGATTTATTCTCTTTTTTGACCACATTACTAATCTTTCAAACACAAATTTCTATAACTCCACACTTGTGAGCTTATTTATTCCAACTCTTATAATAAAATTTTAACATTTTATTGATAAATGGGTGAGGGTAATAAAGCATCAAATTTAACTCTCATATAAATGCACATAATACATACTATCACAAGTAGTCAGTTCATTACTAATTTCACATTCTCAAATCATTTAATAAACTTTTTCTTTTAATCACCTTTATTCTTAATACATTGTTCATATGCGAACTCAAATAACTATTTCACAATCAGAGCATTTCAGATAGCAATCAAAACTCAAATATCATATCTCATATGTTCAAATAATTACAACATTTATCAATAACAACATGTCATACAATTTGATTCTTACCTTTAAGAGTCTCAACTAATCGTCAATACATTTCCACTCAAATATTTGAGTATTTACATCTGTACTATTAGAATTAGCTCAGTTAGAAAACTTATCTATCTAATCAAAACAATCTTCATCAGAGTCAGGAGATATCACATTATCTCAGATTAAAACGGCATGTATAGCTAGATTCACATACGCTATGGTAGTCCTAGAACCGACTAAACCATAGCTCTGATACCAATCAAATGTAACGCCCCTAACTCATACCCGTCGCCGGAATGGGTTAAGAGGCATTACCGGACATAACACAGTTTTAAACTTTCACACAATCATACAAGTCAAATTCATATATAAATACAGAATAAAGCTAATTAAAAATCAAATAGGCTTTATTAATAATATCATAAATAAACTATGCTTAGAAATTCAATTATATCAGTATCATGCTTAGAAATTCAATTATATCAGTATCATTTATTTAATTCACATATTCGCACCAACAACATATATCAAATCATATTACAAATGTTTTATAAAATTTAATAGCCGAACCATAAGACTTATAATCATGGTATTCGAATAATCAAATCATAAAAATATAGCCTAATATTCCTTCACATATAAAACATTATTAAACTATACAACACAACCAAATATGCTTTTTGTGCTATTATAACTGCACATATCACTACAAAGCAAAAGCCATTTCTAAACACAAATACCAAATCGTAACAAAACCAATATACCTTTTATCAAATCACAAGTACATGCGCATATAATCATACCAATTAGATCATTTTGAATACAAATTTTAACCAAGAATTCAACTAATTCACATACTATTCATTAACCCAAAATATACTTGTATATAACCACTAACCACTCATTTATTCACATACACATATTCAACAACCATTTAAAAACTATAAAGATAAACCTAAAACTTTCATCACTCACTTAACTATCATTACTCAAATTTGTATGCGTTAATTTATAAATTTTAAGCCTATTTTAAAGACATTTATATATATATATATATATCATTTTAAAGATCAAAACATGCATATTTATGAATATACCATTTTAGCCATATCCAAAATTCATACAATTCATATCATTTTACAAATATAAAAATCAAATATTAATACCACCTGCATGAGCAAATTATACGTTTATTAAATACTCCACATTCCTAGTTTATTTCATAACAAATCGGCAACCCAAAAAAATAACTTTATAATTTGTACAAAGACTTAGCCATTAAATCATAAACCAAAGTATGCCATTACCAAATCAAACTATATCAATTCACATTACAACATCATACATATCACTTCACTTTTGTCTAAACCTAAATCCATACACCAAATTATAGCATAAAACACACTTCCAAAACATAACTAGATTAAGACCGAATTATACATGATTTTCACTCCCTTATAATCGAAACCTACATGTGCAAATTACTAGTTCCTTTCATAACAATTTGTCAATATAAACACACTCTTACAAACCAAATTTAACTATCATTTCATCTAAGATATTCTTTGTATTTCACCTAAATACCATAACCGAGTTCACTTAATACCAAATCACTTAACAACACTTTAACAAAGGATATCAACCAAGATTTACATATATTTACTTATAATTAACCCATAGCCGAATCACCAAGACCAAAAACCAAACATGTCACACATACCATATACATATATATATATATATATATAAAACTCATAATCATGATTAGCTAAGCTTGAATATTATTTCTAGCCATTTTCGCATGGCTTTAATAATTACAAATTCAAAACCAACCAAACTAATACTAGACTATACATGCATAGATTCAAAATTCAAACTTAGTAAATACCGAAACAGTCGATAGTGTGATAGGCTCCTCCGATGATCCCCGAGCTCATAACCCATCTTCCAAAATCTATAAACGAAGAGTAAACATGCACACAGTAAGCTTTCGCAGCTTAGTAAGTCATAAGCAAACAATAATCATATGAACATTAACACTAAATCAATTAGCCAAGTCACTCCAAACCTTAATTAAATACACATATATTACACTCACAAGTTTATATGTTATCAAATATATATAGCTAATTGCACAAATACTCATAAACATATATAATTATCACTTTTAAATATCACAACTTTATCAATAGACTGAATCACTTATTGTAACATCATTAATTAATGGGCCTATGAGTTCCATATGTGTGGTTGTGCTTACTATGCTTGTTAGAATGTTTTAGGGGTCCAGAGTGGGCTCGAAGTTGGGCAAGGCCTTAATCAAATTTTCTATTTAGAGACTCTAATGGAAAGCCTGTTAAGTTAGGGCTTAAAAGAGGCTATCTGTGTTTTAAAATACAAAATGGGCTTGTGGCCCAATGGCAAAGTGGCGCTACTTAGAGAGAGCAGAGAAGTGGCGTCAGCTGAGGAGGCCCAAATTCAAGTTGCATAAAGCCCAATTCTTTTTAATTTAATCTAGTTAATTTTCAAAAATTAGATGGGTAGAGGGGGACGGCAATGATGCTTGTAATTAGGAATTTTTTTAATGATGATAGTGTGCTAATAAAGGAAGGAAGAGGTGGTGTTATCCATGACACTGAGAATGAGTGGCAGATAAAGATAAGGGAGGAAATTTAGGATTTATCTACTGGTCATAGTGGTGGCCGAAATTCCAACACTGAGTGCAAAGGGGGAAACGACTAGATAGGGCTAAGGGGGTGCCGAATTCTCATTATTTTCCTGAAGCATAGCTTTTTGATTTTCTTCCACTTCTTCTTTTCTCCTCCTAATTTCGACAACTAAGCGTTCTTCTTCTCCTTTTCTGCCTAAACCGAAAACTCCTAACTCTACTTTCCTCTCCACTTTCATACCATAGCCGATTGATATTAAAAAGTTGAAACCTCTAATCTTATTCTCTCATCTCCACTTTTATGCAAAAGCCAAAATTCCATTATTTTCTCTGTTTTAATCTCCATAGCCGAATACCCTTGTCTATCCTTTTTTCTTTGCTGATTTCTTCATCAAAGCTGAATCTTCATAGATCTCTTGAGATTATCTTTTCTTTCTGATCTTCTCAAAATTTGAAATTCCCTAGGAGTTGTCGAATTCTCTGTGTTAAGGTAAGTGTCAATTTCTTCTATTCTTTTTTCTTCTCTTCCAATTTTTAAAACCATAACCGGATGGCTAGTTGGTTGTTAGGCCATATTTAGTTTGACGTTTTCACTGATCTCATGTTCTTTTTGGGCGGCATTCTGGGATTTGAAGGAGATCTAATCGCCTAGGTTTCTAAGCCAGAAATCGTTAGCCTTCGAACCATATTACTTTTTTAGGATTTCAAGGTAAGGGGTTCTCTTTAGATTTTCGTGAGATTCGCTATCGTAATTGTGATCTTAACCATATGTTATGATGGTAGCAACTGTTAAGGTCTTTTGATGGAATTACATATCGATCAGGCGAAGGAGGGGATTGGATCTGTTAAACCAATCCCTAAGTTTAAGAAGCGGTGTCGTAGCTTCAGATTGGCCACCGTGTTGTGGACCACTTCAAAACAAAACCTTAGGCAGCTTAGCATCATATCGATTTACGATAGTGTCGACATAGAAAGTCTTGTCCTATTTGTAATCGTGTGTAGATCTCTATCACACTAGTTAATCTGTATTATATGTATGTTATGGGCTAAAAGCTAGAAAATAAGGGTGTATGAACAGTCGTGTTACCCAAAAAGGGTAGGCAAGGGATGCCAAGTACGTAATCATAAAAACTTCTCTATGTGTATCGAAGTATGTGAAAGTATGTGATCTGTTTAGGTAGTTTAATATTCTAATTCTTGCATGTATGTATGCATGGGATGGGATTGATATGATGAAGGGGAGCAGGTCACATAGCAATCGGTGGCTTTGCCACATAGGTCACATAGTGATCGGTTTTTATGACAGGCAACATAGATGTCGATATATTATTAAGGTCGCATAGCGATTGGTGGCTTTGCCACATAGGTCACATAGTGATCGGTCTTTATGACAGACAGTACAACTGTCGATATGGTGTGTAGCGGATGGAGGGTTGATTGTAGAAATCCCCACGGTGTGATGGTTAGTACGGGGGTGTGTAGAGGATGGACTCTTAGGTTTGGGATGGGCCATATTGCATGAAAATATATTCTGTTGCAATTGTGTATGGCCTAAGGCCCATAATGTGTATGTGGGCCCAAAGCTTTTATGTGTTTTCAGGATTTGCACACTGAGTCTTGGTGACTCACCCTTTTATTTTTTCCAACTTTTTAGATGAGTAGTAGATCGTGGACATGGGAGCCGAGGTGGACTCGAGGGGCTATCAAGTCTTTTATCTTTATAGACTATTTTTGATTTTTATTCTTTAAATTTAAATTTTGGGATTATTCTTGTAATAAGGCCTCCATAACTTAGGTTATTGATCTATATTTTTTTTATGTTACAATTTACAAACTTATGTTTTCAAAGTCTTAATCATAAAGGGAAATGAAAATGGGTTTGTCAAGCATGTTCAACGCAAATGATAAATTTTCTTCAAAAATGTCACAATAATGATTAATCGGTTAAAATAAACTGAGCTTTTCAAAACCCTTCAAAGTAACGTTTTCAACGTTCAACCCGTAGTATTCCAGATCCGGTCATGACGTATGGGCCGGGTTTGGGGTGTTACATTTTTTGTATCAGAGCCCAGTTCAAAACTCGGGCTGTGAAATGGGTCCAGTAGTGATTTGTAAAAGTGATGTAAGTTTGAGAAAAGTTCGGTTGAGATATGGCCTTCGAGTCTACCGGCACCCGATCCACGCAGGTAAGTATTCTAAACTCATTATGTGACATGCATGTTGGGCTTGATGGCCTTTATAGGGACGTAGGCTAGTATGCTAGAGTTTATGGACTTTAGGTTTAGTATAAACAATTCTTCAAATCTCATAAGACTTAATTTCTAATTAAACCTGTCTATGAACAAGTCATAGGGTTAGGGTGTTGTAACAGGCATACGTATGTCTAGGATTGGATCTAGGGAGAACTTGGTATTTAAGCGGCCCTAGCGGCTCACCTCCTCTTCGCTGGAATCCTACCTAGTGCGTAGTGTTTGTTCACTCTAACTGAGAGGGCTTGTTGATGGGCCAAAATTTATAACTAAAACCTGAAAGGGACCAGCCACCCTATTTTTGTAAAATTACTTATATCCATGGTTTTGTAAAATTTTTGAAATACCCTAGATTTGTAAAAATTACCAAAATTTGTAAAAATTACCAAAATTTGTAAAAATTACCGAAATACCCCCGATTGAGAAAATTACCAAAATACCCTCAAGTTGTAAAATTACCAAAATACCCCTATTTTATAAAATCACCAAGATACCTTATTTTGGAAAATTACGAAAACACCCCTGTAGGCTAGAATTACAAAAATACCCCTGGGTAATGAAATGACGAAAATACCCCTATGTGACGAAGGTGAGTTCATGGATGTTACTTGTGTGCTTGATACATTTATGTGGTGCTTTGTTTGGAATGTAAATGGATGGTTGAATGTATGTGGATTCTAGAGCTAGGAAATACAGACCTGAGAACTGAACTTTATAGATAGAGTTTGAATTCGAAAGAACTACTGTTAAAACTACTTTCCATAAGATTATTCGTTATTAATTAGTGGAAGAAAGTAATAATTCATAAAAATTCCTAATCAGATAAACGCGAATCGGTAGAATGAGCACTAGAGGACGTGGTGTGCGTGGCCAAGGTAGAGGCAGGATTGCTATGTCAGAACTCGTAGGGTCTGGTCATGAGTCAGGGGATGAGGTACCAATGCCACTAGCTGTGGTGGCAGAATTTTAGGATCAGGCAGTCGGAGATGATGCAGTATCTCAGGCGATGTTGAGGGTTTTAGAGAGGGTATCTGGGGCAAGCATGGGCACAAGAGCCCAAAAATTTGTGTCGGAGCGACTTAGATCCAATGAGGCAGAAGTGTTCAAGGGAATTTTCGGAGTAGCCCCTAGTACAACTGAGTACTAGTTGGAGGCAGTTGAGCGCATAATGGATGATCTGGATTTCACGGGAGAAGAGAAGCTGAAAGGAGTAGTGTCCCTTCTCCGGGACGAAGCGTATCAATGGTGGCTTACAGTTAAGGATGGTACCATGGCTGACCGTATCACTTGGGATTACTTCAAAGCGACGTTCCAGAGCAAGTACATTGGAACGAGTTATGTGGATGCGCAACGTAAAGCGTTCCTGAATCTGGTTCAGGGAAGTAGGTCGGTGGTGGCGTATGAAGCGAAATTCTGCGCTTGAGCCGTTATGCTGGATGGTGGCTACAGAACATGAATGGTGTGTTCAATTTGAAGATGGCCTGAAGGATGATCTGCATGTTTTGATATCTCCACAGCGGGAGAGGGAATTTACTGTGCTTGTGGAGAAAGCTAAGATAGCTGAGGAGGTGAGATGGACGAAAAAACTGAACCGGGATAGAGATAGGGGTAGAGGTAAGAGAAATTTTGGATCATCAGGGACAACTGGGAGTACTCAGAAAAGACCTAGGTCAGATGGACCGAGACGGGCTGAGAGACCTGCTGTTGCTAGCCAAACACGGAAGTGTGCTCGATGTGGTAAATTCCATGAAGGTGAGTGTTGGGCAGGCAGTGGGAAGTGCTTTAGGTGTGGATCTTTGGATCATCAGATTAGAGATTATCCACAGCTACGAAGCGATGTAGGACCTGCAGGGCAGGACAATGCTCAGTCAGGCAGAGGAGGTCAGCAGCCGAAGAGAGGTCGCGGTTCAGCCAGAGGTTGTAACGGTTTCGGTCGGGGCCGTGGAGCACTAGGCCGAGGGGCAGGAAATGCTGAGGTAAGACAGCTAGGGTTGGTATATGCTGCTAGACGTCAAGAGGAGGCTGACGCACTGGATGTTATAACCGGTATGTTTTTAGTATTTGGTTTACCTTACATTGCATTGATTGACTTTGGGTCGACACATTCATATGTTGCTAGTAGTGTGTCTGGAACTTTAAGTTTAGATTCTGAGATTACCCTTAGATTATTATCCGTAAATTAGGTTTCATACATTCACATAATCACATAGAACTTATCCATAAATGCATATATATACATGTATATAACATTTTATTAATTAAATATTAGTCTTAAATGATTAGTCATACCTGATATACAAATCATGTCTCACAGTTCAATCGAATTCATTTCAATTATATATCATTTATTCAAGCCAATATACATATCTTAAAGTCTCACAATTTGCCTTAAAATACTTACATAAATCATGAGCTTATCATTATAATTACGCATTCAAACCAAGCATATGATGTTTATTAGCCATGTACAAATGAAATCCAAAACCAAATATATTTTCTATTCAATACCATGTATTGTAAATGCATAACTCATGAGATTTATTTTTACCTTTCACATTTAAGCAAAATATGCATATTTAATAATGGATATTACACAACTAAACACATATATGTCATGACTAACCTATATATATATCTATCCATATATATGTATATGATATGTACCTAGATTATAACCTAATATACCCACATACAATTCATAATATCCATGCATCATAATAATTTATATAAATTTAACTTATACTTGAACACTCACATGAAATCCTAACATTATTAACCTATGAACAAAACACAACTACGGTTCAATATAATCGAGTATACAAATGATTATTCATACCACATTACTCAACTCAAATGTTCACTTCACAAACATATATTTCCTTACCATATTCGATTTAGACCTTGATTGAATTTGCACAAACATTAACGATATAAACCGACAATTATATCAAAAGCATGAAAACGATTTAATCGAAAATTTAGCCATATTCGCAAGGCTATTATATACATGAACAAAAGTTTTCATCAAAACAAAGTCAAAGTCTTTCCTATACACGCCTATCCGAAAACCAAAATGAAAGAGTACCAAATTAGATTGATAGTGTGGTCGACTTTCTTGACGATCCTGCTTGAGCTTGTAGCCCTAACCTAATCTATAAAAAAGAGAGAACATTTCACACAAATAAGCTTACTAATTTAGTAAGTCCTAAGCTCATGATAATATAACATTCAAACACTTAAACATTTAAATCATTCAACTTATGACATTGCACATATACATTTAAATATATTGATTTCTCTGGGCGAATACTAATAGTTCATTAACCTAAGTAATTGTACTTCATTTTCATAAACTCAGATCTCTTCAAGCACAAAATAAGTATATTACAAGAATCACATGTTCCAAATCGTATAAGTACAAAGATTCATATCAACCATGTTATCGTACTAAAATTTCTTTCACTCTTAGCATTTCTATTTGAAAACTGAATCTCCATAATAGTACATTCAAGCTCAAATTCATTCATATAATACTCATCCACATCAATCGTAATCTCAAATGTACATAACACTGTTCTCATAGTATTAACTCGACTCAAGTAACATTAAACATAACATGCCTTACTTGCTTACCTGAGCCTTTAACTAGATACATTAGCTACGGTTTGCCTTGAACAAAATTCGATTTCTCCTTTGTAAAACACATCACCGGCATAAAGCCTGCTAGGCATTAAAGCCTGAAATAAATCACCGACACGAAACTTTCTAGGCATTAAAGCCCAAAATAAATCACCGGCACGAAGCCAGCTAGGCATTAAAGCCCGAAATAAATCAAACAAGACGAAGCACCTGCTAGGCATTAAAGCCCAAATAATTATAGTTAATCTTTCATTTCACATTTCATTGTGCTAAATTCACCACCACTTATAATTCACATATTTTATCATATAGCAAACCAAAAACACTTACTCATATCACATTGAATAAAATTTCAACCAATCCAATTTATTAACATCACATTCAGCCAACTCATGACTTTATACTATAACTATACCAATTTCATCATACATTAAAGTTATAAATAAACTTTTATCATATGTTCGCTTAAGGACTTACCTCGGTTGTCGATAGACTGTGCAAATCGGCTATTCGAGAACCTTCGTCTTTCCCCGATCTAAATCTATTTTTCTTTGCTCTTGACCTAAAACACATTAAAATTTACCTCATTCAAGTACATTTCATCTCAATTTAGTCCCTAAGCACATAAATAGGCAATTTACCATTTTATCCCTACTATTTCAAATTTTTACAATTTAATCCTTTTTGCCTAAAACACAAAATACACACAATTAGCAAAAACCATACAAGGGCCGAATATTCACAATAGCATTATAAGTCCATTCCTTTCATTTATTTTGCAATTAAGCCCCTCTAAAAATTTACTTTTACAAATTTAGCTCTAATTACTCAAAATCACCAAAATTTCCAACACCAAATATTTTCATCTTAAGCATATCTTTAATTTAAAGACATCAAACATCAAAAACCACAATAAAATCTCAATGGCCGAATATCACACATGCTTGAATTCAAAAATTTCAACATGGGTCAGCTAGTACACTAAGCAACGATCTCAGAAACGTAAAAATCAACAAAAATCGAGCTAAAATTCTTACCTAATTGGACCCAATAGTTGCCAAAATTTTCAAAGTTTCTTCACCCTTTTTCTTATCTTCAACCGACCATGAACAAAGATGAAAGAAAAATTGGCCTTTTGTTTGTTTTAATTTAACTTATATTAATTTATTATTAAATTACCTAACTAACCTTTATAATATAATAACAAAATATTATATCTTAAGGACAAACTTGTCCATGACCAGCCACTAACTCTTAAAATGGGTTATTTACCCTTTCAATACTTCCTATTAAAAGCCATGCTCAAATTAGCACATTACACTTTAGTATGCCACTTTTACCTTTTACGTGATTAAGTCCTTTTATCAAATTCAATACTTAAACGATAAAATTTTTCTCTAAACTTTCACACACATAAATTCATATATAATATACACTAAATATAATATTTAAATATTTTTCAAGCTCAGATCCGTGGTCCCGAAACCACCGTTCCGATTAGGGTCAGATTCGGTCTGTTACAGCGATGACTGTAATTAGCCCATTAGGACAATCTGTGGTAGTACATAAACTTTATCGGGAGGTATCCTTAGAAGTTCAGGGAATAGTTTTCCTGACTGATCTGATAGAATTACCATTCGAGGAGTTCGACTTAATATTAGGCATGGACTGGTTGGTGAAGTACCAAGCTAATTTAGATTGTGCAGCCAAACGTATGGTGTTAAGAACCCCTGAGGGTGGTGAAGTGTTGGTGATAGGAGAAAGGGGGAACTGTTTGTCGAATGTGGTGACTGCCCTAAGAGCAGAAAGGATGGTGAGAAAAGGATGCGAGGCAGTATTAATGTTTGTTCGGGCTCTGAAAGCCAAGGACCTAACTGTTGGGGACGTTAGGACGGTGAAGGAGTTTCCTGATTTTTTTCCAAAAGAGCTTCCGAGATTACCCCCAGATCATGAAGTGGAGTTTGGAATTGATCTACTTTCGGGAACAGCACCAGTATCTATTGCTCCGTATAGAATGGCGCCGAAGGAGTTAGTGGAATTGAAAGCACAGATTCAAAAATTAGGGAGCGCCGGTGTTATTTGTTAAGAAGAATGATGGATCAATGCGTATGTGCATTGACTACCGTCAGCTGAACAAGTTGACTATCAAGAACAAGTATCCGTTGCCAAGGATTGATAACTTGTTCGATCAACTGAAAGGGGGGCGTCAGTGTTCTCAAAGATAGATTTGAAATCAGGATATCATCAGCTTAAGGTCAAAGAATCGGATATTCATAAGACAGCTTTCAGGACCCGTTATTGCCATTACAAATTTTTGGTAATGCCATTTGGGTTGACTAATGCACCAGCGGCATTTATAGATTTGATGAACCGAGTGTTCCAACCCTACTTGGATTGGTTTGTCGTGGTATTTATAGATGATATCTTGGTTTACTCAAGATTGGAAGAGGAGCATTATTCACATCTGCGAGTGGTTTTGCAAATTCTGAGGGAGAAGCAGTTGTATGCCAAATTCAGTAAGTGTGAATTTTGGGTAAGTGAAGTTACTTTTCTAGGCCACATTGTGTCGACAGAGGGGATTAGGGTTGACCCTCGAAAAATGAAGCGATGTTGGATTGGAAGCTGCCTAGGTCTGTGGCGAAAATTTAGAGTTTTCTTGGTCTGGCAGGGTACTATCGAAGGTTTGTCGAAGGATTTTATTCAATTGCGGCACCATTAACTAAGTTATTACGGAAAGGAGTTCCGTTTACTTGGTCTAGTAAGCAGCAGGAGAGTTTCGAGAAGTTGAAAAGGATTTTGACGGAGGCTCCAGTATTGATTCAATCGGAGGCTGGAAAGGAATTCATGATTTACTGTGATGCGTCACATGCTGATACAAGATGGAAAGGTTGTTGCGTATGAATCTCAGCAGTTAAGACTGCACGAAGCAAATTATCCCACCCATGATTTGGAGCTGGCGGCGATGGTTTTTGCTTTAAAGATTTGGAGACATTAGCTGTACGGGGAGAAATTTGTTATTTATACAGATCATAAAAGCCTAAAATACCTTTTGACCTAGAAGGAGTTGAATTTAAGGTAGAGGAGGTGGATTGAGTTGTTAAAGGATTATGATTGCTCGATCGAGTACCATCCGGGTAAAGCTAATGTGGTGGCGGATGCCTTAAGTCGTAAAGTAATCTCTGACTTGAGGGCAATGTTTGCTCACCTTAGTTTGTATGATGATGGGAGCTTATTGGCTGAACTTCAAGTGAAACCCTCTTGGGTCAGTCAGGTTAAGGAGAAGCAGCAGACCGATGAGTTGCTAAAGGAGAAGTTTCATGTAGGATCAAGTGATGGATCGACGAACTTCAGTATGAATAAGGAAGGACTGTTATGTTTTCAAGGGAGAGTTTGCATGCCAAAAGATCCAGAATTGAGGCATAGGATTTTGCAAGAAGTGCATGTAAGTCCATACGCTATGCACCCCGGAGGGAGTAAGATGTATCAGGATTTGCGGGATCAATTCTGTGGCCGGGCTTGAAGCGTGAGGTAACTGAATTGGTGAGAAGTGTTTAACTTTGTCGGCGAGTAAAGGCGAGCATCGCTTACCATCGTGGTTGTTGCAGCCAGTGAAGATTCCACAATGGAAGTGGGAAAGGATCACAATGGACTTTGTTAGTGGGCTACCCCTCACGCCTACTAAGAAAGATTTAGTCTGGGTGATTGTTGATCACTTGACGAAATCTGCTCATTTCATACCAGTACGGGTCGATTACTCTCTGTAGAAGCTGGCTAGGTTATATATAGCGGAGGTAGTGAGGTTGCATAGAGTACCAGTATCAATCATATCGGATAGGGACCCAAGGTTCACGTCGTGATTCTGGAAGGCTTTGAATCAAGCGTTGGGTACGAAGTTGGATTTTAGTACAGTGTTTCATCCTCAGACAGATGGACAGTCTGAGTGGGTAATTCATATCTTGGAGGACATGTTAAGGGGATGTGTCATTGATTTCAGCGGTAGTTGGGGAGAGTTTTTACCGTTGGCAGAGTTTGCTTACAACAACAGCTACCAGTCTAGTATTCAGATGGCACCCTATGAAGCATTGTACGGGCAAAAGTGTCGTACTCCTACCTGTTGGACAGAATTAGGGGAACGTCAGATTTTGGGTCCAGAATTGGTTACCGAGACAGAGGAGAAGGTTGAGTTAATTTGAGCTCGACTAAAGGAAGCGTCAGACCGACAAAAGTCCTATGCAGACTTAAAGCGTAAGGACATAGAGTTTGCAGTGGGTGACAAGGTGTTCTTGAAGGTGTCGCCATGGAAGAAAGTGCTGAGGTTTGGACGGAAGGGTAAATTAGGTCCCAGATTTATCAGACCTTATCAGGTGTTGAAACGAGTAGGGCCAGTAGCCTATCAGCTAGAGCTACCTTCTGAGTTAAGCCAGATTCACAATGTATTCCACGTTTCTATGTTGAGACGATATCATTCAGATTTGTCTCATGTGGTGCCTATGGAGGAAATCGAAGTAAGACCCGATTTATCCTTTGAAGAGGAACCAGTGGAAATCCTGGATCGTGATGTCAAAGTGTTGCGAAGGAAAACAGTTTTGAGGAGGCAACTTGGGAGCCTGAGGAAGCGATGCGGCAGCAATACCCATATCTATTCTGATCAAGTAATTTCGAGGCTGAAATTTCTTTAAGGGGATAGAACTGTAACATCCTGAATTAATGGGCCTATGCATTCTATGTGTGTGGTTGCGCTTACTATGCTTGTTAGAATGTTTTAGGGGTCCAGAGTGGGCTCGAAGTTGGGCCGAGGCCTTAATTGAATTTTCTATTTGGACACTCTAGTGGAAAGCCTATTAAGTTAGGGCTTAAAAGAGGGTATCTGTGTTTTAAAATACAAAATGGGTTTGTGGCCCAGTGGCAAAGTGGCGCTACTTAGAGAGAATAGAGAAGTGGCGTCAGCTGAGGAGGCCCAAATTCAAGTTGCATAAAGCCCAATTCTTTTTAATTTAATCTAGTTAATTTTTGGCAATTAGATGGGTAGAGGGGGATGGCAATGATGCTTGTAATTAGGAATTTTTTTTAATGATGATAGTGTGCTAATAAAGGAAGGAAGAGGTGGTATTATCCATGACACTGAGAATGAGTGACAGATAAAGATAAGGGAGGAAATTTAGGATTTATCTGCTGGTCACAGTGGTGGCCGAAATTCCAATACTGAGTGCAAAGGGGAAACCGGCTAGATAGGGCTAAGGGGGGTGCCGAATTCTCATTATTTTCCCGAAGCATAGCTTTTTGATTTTCTTTCACTTCTTCTTTTCCCCTCCTAATTTCGGCAACTAAGGGTTCTTCTTCTCCTTTTCTGCCTAAACTGAAAACTCCTAACTCCACTTTCCTCTCCACTTTCATACCATAGCCGATTGATATTAAAAAGCCAAAACCCCTAATCTTATTCTCTCATCTCCACTTTTATACAAAAGCCAAAATTCCATTGTTTTCTCTACTTTCATCTCCATAGCCGAATACCATTGTCTATTCTTTTCTCTTTGCCGATTTCTTCATCAAAGCCGAATCTTCATAGATCTCTTGAGATCATATTTTCTTTCTGATCTTCTCAAAAGCCAAAATTCCCTAGGAGCTGCCGAATTCTTTGTGTTAAGGTAAGTGTCAATTTCTTCTGTTCTTTTTTCTTCTCTTTCGATTTTTGAGACCATAGTCGAATGGCTAGTTGGTTGTTAGGCCATCTTTAGTTTTATGTTTTCACTGATCTCGTATTCTTTTTAGGCAGCATTCTAAGATTTGAAGGAGATCTAATCGCCTAGGTTTGTAAGCCAGAAATCATTAGCCTTCGAACCACATTACTTTTTTAGGATTTCAAGGTGAGGGGTTCTCTTTAGATTTCCATTAGATTCGCTATCGTAATTGTGATCTTAACCATATGTTATGATGGTAGCAACTGATAAGGTCTTTTGATGGAATCAAATATCGATCAGGCGAAGGAGGGGATTGGATCTGTTAAACCAATCCCTAAGTTTAAGAAGCGAGTGGTGTCAGTAGTTCGGGATTGGCCACCGGGTTGTGGACCGGCTTCAGAACAAAACCTTAGACAGTTAGCCGTCGTATTGGTTTCTGATAGTGTCAACATAGAAAGTGTTGTCCTATCGGTAATCAGGTGTGTAGATCTCTATCACACTAGTAATCTGTATTTTATGTATGTTATGGGCTAAAAGCTGGAAAATGAGGCTATATGAACAGTCGTGTTACCCAAAAATGGTAGGCAAGGGATGCCAAGTACGTAATCATAGAAACTTCTCTATTTGTATCGAAGTACGTAAAAGTATGTGATCTGTTTAGGTAGTTTAATGTTCTGATTCTTGCATGTATGTATGCATGGGATGGGATTGATATGATGAAGGGGAGTAGGTCGCATAGCGATCAGTGGCTTTGCCACATAGGTCACATAGTGATCGGTCTTTATGACAGGCAGTACAGCTATCGATATATTATTAAGGTCGCATAGCAATCGGTGGCTTTGCCACATAGGTCACATAGTGATCGGTCTTTATGAAAAATAGCACAGCTGTCTATATGGTGTTTAGCGGATGGAGGGTTGATTGTAGAAATCCCCACGGTGTGATGGTTGGTACGGGGGTGTGTAGAGGATCGACTCTTAGGTTTGGGATGGGCCATATTGCATGTAAATATATTCTGTTGCCATTGCGTATGGCCCAATGCCCATAATGTTTTTGTGGGCCCAAGGCTTTTATGTGCTTTCAGGATTTGCACACTAAGTCTTGGTGACTCACCCTTTTATTTTTCCCAACTTTTCAGATGAGCAGTAGATGTGGACATGGGAGCCGAGGCAGACTTGAGGGGCCATCAAGTCTTTTATCTTTATAGACTAATTTCGATTTTTTTTCTTTAAGTTTAAATTTTGGGATTGTTTTTGTAATAAGGCCTCCATAACTTAGGTTATCGATCTATATTTTTTTTATGTTACAATTTACAAACTTCTGTTTTCAAAGTCTTAATCATAAAGTTAAATGAAAATGGGTTTGTCAAGCATGTTCAACGCAAATGATAAAGTTTGTAACACCCCACACCCGGTCTATGCGTTGAGACTAGATTTGGTTTGTTACATGAATCGAGCTATTTTTAAATTTGCAATAAGTTGAAAATTTCCATATAAATTTCAGATTTTAAAAAAAAATAGAAGAGTATTTGAATTTGATAATATTAGAAAAACATTAGTTGAAAATCATTGTATTATCAAAAACCTTTAGGAAATTTGTTAAAGAGTTAACAATAACAAAATATTTATAAAAGAATTTCATATACTTGAAAACCCAAATTTATTTTAATAAAATATCATATAATCATAGCCCATAATTAGAAGTCCAAAGTATAGTTAAAACCCAACACACATAAAATCCATAAATTATTTATAGAGGCCCTTATTACAATAATCCAAAATAGTAAAGATACTTATTAAAAGTTCAGAGTTTAAATAACCCATGTTTTTCAGTATGGCCTCCACAAAGTCATCCTCGGCCCAAGTCCACGTCAATTTCCATTACCTGAGATGGAAAAATTAAAAGGGGGTGAGTTACTTAGAACTCAGTGTGTAACTCACTTACCACCATTATTGGGCCAGATCATCAAGATATTATGCTGGGCTTGAGCCCAATTTCAGAATTTAACAATATATCATAAATTAAAATAATTAAAAATGCATGTAAAATGTATTTCCCAACCCAAACCTAATATCCATCCGCTAACACCCCCGTACCAACCATCACACCTGTGGGGATCAAGTCAACCCACCCCGCCATCACACCAATCGTAGGCATTAAGCCTTTTTATAATTATGGCATAGCCACCGAACTAGAGGCAATAAGCCGATATTGTGGCAGAGCCACCGAACTAGAGGCAATAAGCCATTATTGTGGCAAAGCCACCGAACTAGAGGCAATAAGCCATTAATGTGGCAGAGCCACCGAACTAGATATTTGGCAACTGGCCATTCTTCTCTTCATATATCCCACCCATGCAATTATACATGTACTATAAAATATAAAATTTCTTAATAATGCATAACATGGTAGGTTTATCAATAACATTTCATTTGGCCCATAATTATAATATAGCAATTTGTCTATTTAGCGCTTTAGTGGGCTTTGGCCCATTTACCGAACTAGAGTGTTTTGGCCCAATTTATCGAACTAGAGTATTTTGGCCCAATTTATCGAACTAGAGTATTTTGGCCCAATTTATCGAACTAGAGTATTTTGGCCCAATTTATCGAACTAGAGTATTTTGGCCCATTTTCACGAAATATCCAATTTACATAATAACGAATAATTTTTCGAGGGCGTTTTCGTAATTTTTACGATTTAGACGCGTTTTTTCAGTATTTCGTCAAAATATCAATATTTACGTTTTACCGATCTAATCGCTTTTACGATTTACTTCATACCGAAATTGACATCCAACCGAGAAAATAGTGAGTGCGGTTACACACCTCGTTACCGAGAGTACTAATCCTTCTCGCCCTCGGCACCTAAAACATATTTTGATCCGTTAGACAACTAATTCAGAAATAATCTTAATCGATAATAGATCCAAAATCTTACCCTCTTGATTTTGAATCACTTGATTTTGGCTTTTCCTCGTTTATTGATTCGTTAGTCACGAGAATCCACCAACGATAACGGCTCGAAGTTCGCACCACTTGAATAATGAACTTCCTTCTAAGATGGCCCGCAACCCAAAGGAAAATCCGGACTACCAAATCGCTCTTCGTTTGAATGGGGATTCACGGATCCGCCTCTTAACGTGACTAACCACCGCCTTTTCTTCCCTATTTTGAAAGTCTTCAAAATCCAAGGGATAATAGTTAGATCTAAATAATATCAAACAAGACTAAGGGCTTTAAAAAGATGTGATTTCCTTATCAAAATAAAACGTTTCCAACGTTTCTACAATTCTCCCGATCACTTGAATTCCAATCTCCGTTATTTCACTAAATAATAACGAAAGAAACGTTATTAGAATGAACTTATATCAATCCAAAAAGGCCCTCATAAAACCAATGATATTCGGCCATAATACTTAAATAAAACGAAAACGAAAAAGAATCCCTTACTTATAATCCACGATCGAAAAGAAAGGATTGAGAGAGTGTTTGAGAGAGTTGGAGAATTCGCTATGCAACCAAAGAAAAGAGAAAATAAATTCGGTTATGGCACTTCTAGCATTCGCCAAGAGAGTGTTTGATGGAGAAACTTTGATGAAAGATTTAAAATATGAAAAGAGATGATGATGAGGTAGTTTAATTTCAAAGAGAAGAGAAGAAAAGATGGACTTTTAGGAGTTAGTGCATTCGGCCATGGCAAAAGAAAAAGAAAAAAACTGATTTTTGGTATGGTTGATTTCGGCACAAGGAGAAATACAAAAGAAAATTCATAAGATGTTTAAAAGTGACCAAATGGTCAAAAGACTTTGGCTTTACCAATTGAAAAATTCGGCCAAGAAGAAAGTTGAAAGGAGAGGAAATAAAAATTCTGCACAAAGTGCAAAGAATGACCAAAGAGAGAAAAGAAATTCTTTGCCAAACTAATTCAACAATTAGGCTCCTCCCTTACCAATATGCCATCCAACACATGGTCAATTGGCCATGATTTCTTTCCAAAATTTCCCTTGATATGTGCCTTATGTTCCCCTATCTTTCCTTAAGTTTTGATTCCATGCCATAAGTTAGTTGTTTCCTTAATCCATTGATACACTAACCAAAAATAACATGGTCAACACCTTCCATATATGTTCTTGCCGACATTTCCTAACCATGAGCAGAAAATTAAAAACAAAAAATTCATTTAGGTGCTATACAAGGGATTCGAACCTCTTCCCTCTTGCTAGAACCCATGCACAAACTCCACCTTACCATGTACTCACTTATGACACTCTTTAACACATAATTTAGCTTAAGTCATAATCACCTTTGTTTCACTTTAATAAATTCTCAATTAATAATTTTTTTTTTCCTTCTCCAAATCATGCTTTACTCCTCTTTAGGACTTCAATAAGCACTAAAGTAAAAATAAAATTTTTCCTTTAAAAACTAAACATCAATTTATGCAATATAATAATACTCGGATTTTTAGGGTGTTACAACTCTACCCTCCTTAAAGAAAATTTCGTCCTCGAAATTTACCTGGTTGAAAAAGGTGAGGGTATTGTTGCCGAATTGCATCCTCTGGCTCCCACGTAGCTTCTTCCACTCCGTGGTTACGCCATAGAACTTTGACCAAAGGCACGGTTTTCTTCCTTAGTACCTTGACATCTCGGTCTAGGATTTTCACTGGTTCTTCTTCAAAAGACAAATCTGAATTCAGCTCCAATTCTTCTACCGGTATAATGTGCGAAGGATCCGATCTATAACGTCTCAACATGGAAACATGAAAAACATTATGAATTTGATCTAACTCCGGAGGTAACTCAATCTGATATGCCACTGGACCAACACGCTTCAGCACACGATAAGGTCCAATGTATCTAGGACTTAGCTTGCCCTTCCTTCCGAATCTGAAGATCTTTTTCCAAGGAGATACCTTCAAGAAAACCTGATCCCCCACATTATACTCGATGTCCCTTCGCTTCAGATCTGCGTCGACTTACGCCTATCTCGAGGCTTCTTTCAACCGTGCTCGAATAGCTTTTACCTTATCCTCTCCTCGGATATCATCTCAGACCTAACATCTGTCTTTCGCCCAACTCAGTCCAACAAATAGGAGAACGACACTTACAACCATACAATGCCTCGTAAGGTGCCATCTGAATGCTAGACTGATAGCTGTTGTTATACGCGAATTCTGCCAATGGTAGAGAATCCTCCCAACTACCCCTGAAGTCGATTACACATCCTCTTAACATATCTTCCAATATCTGAATTACTCTCTCCGACTGACCATCAGACTGAGGATGAAAAGCCGTACTGAAATTCAACTTTGTTTCATGCAGAGCTTTCCAGAATCGTGATGTAAACCTAGGGTCCCTATCCGATATAATAGATACAGGTACCCCATGCAGCCTCACAATTTCGGATACGTATAGTTTCGCCAACTTCGCAATGAATAGTCCGACTGAATCGGCGGAAATGAGCGGTCTTCGTCAACCGATCAACAATTACCCAAACGGAATTTTTCTTAGTAGGGTTAATGGTAACCCACTAACAAAATCCATAGTTATCCTCTCCCATTTCCAAAGAGGAATCTTTATCGGTTGTAACAACCTGCACGGTAATTGATGTTCGCTTCACTTGTCGACAAGTCAAACATTTGCCCACAAATTCGAAATCTCACGCTTCAACCTCGCCACCAATATCGCTTCACGGAGATCTTGATACATCTTATTTCCTCCGGATGCATAGCATAAGGGTTACTATCGCCTCCCGAGAATCGCTTGCCTTAGATCTGAGTCCTTAGGTATGCATACTCTTCCTCAAAGCACAACACACCTCCCTGCTTATTCCAAAATCTCCAATTTCATTATTTTCAACTTGTCAAGTAAAGGTCCCAACTTCATCATCGATATCTATTTTCCTTGATTTGTTCCAACCACGAGGTTTCACCAAGTTCGCTAACAAACCGCCATCCTCATACGCACTCAAATGGGCAAACAAAGCTCTTAATTCAGATACCGCCTTTTAACTTAATGCGTCGGCTACCATGTTAGCCTTTCCAGATGGTATTCGATCGAGAAATCGTAATCCTTTAACAATTCTACCCATCTTCTTTGTCTTAAATTCAACTCCTTTTGGGTAAGGAGGTATTTAAGACTCTTGTGATCCGTGTAGATTATAGATTTCTCACCATAGAGATAGTGCCTCCAAATCTTTAGAGCAAAGACAACGCGCTAACTCCAAATCATGGGTAGGGTAGTTTACTTCGTGTGGTATCAATTGACGAGAAGCATAGGCCACCACCTTTCCATTTTGCATCAACACACAACCTGCACCCGTGTGAGACGATCATAATAAACATAAATTCTTTTCCGGCCCTAATTAAACCTGAGCTTCACAGATCTTCTTCAATCTCTCAAACTCTCTTGCGCTTTTCGGTCCAAATATACGGAGCTCCTTTACGCAACAATTTAGTTAGGGGTGCAACAATCAACGAAAACCCTCTACAAAACGCCTATAGTATCCACCAAACCCAAGAAACTTCAATTTCACCATCGATGTTGGTGGTTTCCAATCCGTAATAGCCTCAATTTTCGAGGATCCACCCTTATTCCTTCTGATACTACATGACCAAGGAAAGTCACTTCCTTAAGCCAAAATTCGCATTTACTAAATTTGGCATACAATTGCTTATCACGAAGTAGTCAGAATACTATCCGCAAATGTCGGTCATGTTCCTCCTCATTTCTCGAATAAACCAATATGTCATCTATGAACACTACCACAAACCGGTCTAAATATGGTTGAAAGACTCGATTCATCATGTCCATAAATGCAAATGGTGCATTGGTTAGTCCAAACGGCATCACTACAAACTCATAGTGTCCGTAACGCGTCCGAAATGCCGCCTTATAAACGTCCGCTTTTTTACCTTGAGTGGTGATAACCCGACCTTAAATCAATTTTGAGAAAATCAAGCTCCTTTTAATTGATCGAACAATTCGTCAATTCTTGGCAGAGGATACCGATTCTTGATCGTCAATTTATTCAATGTCGTAGTCAATGCACATACGCATCGATCCATCCTTCTTCTTGATTTAACAAAACCGGTGCTCCCCACGGAGACACACTTGGTCGAATAAATCCTCGATCCAAGAATTCTTGAATTTGAGCTTTAAGCTCACCAACTCCTTCTTGCCATTCTATAAGGAGCAATGGACACCGGAGCTGTCCCAGGCAAAAGCTCAATGCCAAATTCTACTTCCCGATCTGGAGGTATGCCAGGAAGTTCTTCGGGAAATACATCAGAAAATTCCTTCACCGTCCTCACATCATTCACAGATAATTCTTTGGCATCCAAAGCACAGATAAAGGCTAGGAATGCTCCGTATCCTTTCCGTACCAACTTCTCAACTTTTAATGCAGATACTACATTTGCCGATAGTTCTTTTGTTCACCAATCATTATGACTTCCTTATCATCCCGGTTCTTATCGACATTCGCTTTTCAAAGACAATCCAAATGCGCCCGATGTTTGACCACCAATCCATGCCTGAATGAGATCAAACTCGCGAAAGGTAGTTCCATCAAATTTACTAAAATACCTCCTCTTGGATTTTCAAGGCACGTCTTTAAATATTTTATTAACAATACCGATCGTCCTAAAGGACTAATCACCGTCATCTCATTTTCGGTAATTTGGATTCTAAATTGGTTTCCAGATATGGCACTAGCTACATATGAATGGGTAGAGCCAATATCTATTAAAGCAATAACAGGTACATCAAAAATGAAGAACATACCAGTTATCACATCAGGTGCATTGCCGTCCTCGCGGCGTCTAACTGCATAAACCAGTCCAGGCTGTCTTGCATCTGCATTTCCTCTCGGACCAATGCCTCGACCCGGTGCACCTTGACCACGACCAGCCCCATTACCACCACGACCTGGTCCACGACCTCTCGGTGGCTGCTGATTACCCCTGACCGGCTGTGCATCATTATTACGGACTTCTTGAGTCGTATCCATTCGTCGAGGACAGCTTTTATACTGATGTTCCATTGAACCACATTTGTAGCATGCTACTGCTTTTCCTCCAACATTCTCCAAAATGTCTTTTCCCACACTCAATGCAATCTCGACTCGATTATTTGTTACCGGGTTCTACCTTGAACCGATTCATCATTCCGAGGTTTCTTCGGAATCTCTTGGAAGAACCAGATCATTGTGTCTCTCTTGTTTTGGGATCTTTCTGGTTACGTTGCTCGAGTTCTTAGCCTCTTCGCTATTTTGGCCTTCTCCACAAGAGTCGAAAAATTTCTAACTTGTCGTGGAGCAATCGAACCCTCACTCATCATTAAGTCCATCCTCAAACGTATACAACGTTCGTGATCCGTTGCTACAATTGTTCGGGCATAACGGCTCGACGTAAAACTCACTTCATATGCTACCACGGTCTTACTTCCTTGAATAAGATTCGAAATTCCTTCCTTCGACGTCTACATAGCTCGCTCCAACGTATTTTCCTTGGAAGGCGCCTTTAAAGAATTCCCGCTTAATCGATGCGGCTTCAGGCCTTCTCGAACAATGAGCCACCACCGATCGCCTCATCTCTCAATAAGGATACTGCTCCTCTCGCTTTTGCTCAGCCGTGCATTCCATATCATCCATAATCCGCTCCACGACTTCAAGCCAAGATTCACCACATTCGAGCTACACCGAGACTCCTCCGAAAACTTCGCATTATTTGCCTTAAGTCACTCAAATTGATCCACGAGTTGTTGGCCCAATTCTAGTTCCAGCGACCCTTTCCAAGACTCGTAGCATTGCTTGAGTCAATGCATGATCTTCTTCCATGTGATCACGTGATCCGGTCTCACTTTCAATTGACGCAGGTGTGTCCACTTCTGGCATATGATTTGGTGCTTCAGCCGTAACACCTCGGCCTCTACCACGGCCACGTCTACCGCGTCCACGACCACGCCCTCTTGTACTCATGATAGCTTGTTCGCTTATCGATTACAAGTTTTATGAATCGAAATTTGTTTCGTATTTATTAACGATATTTTATGAGATTTGAGATATAAAGTTGTTTTTCGCAACATATCCTATAGTCTCAATCTCTACGATTTTCATATCTAAAACTAGAAGTTCTAGAGTGTTCCTATGATCATATCATAGTAATCATTAAGTAGTAAATACTTACTTGACTTGTCACCGGATGCTTGTGGTGCCATACTGATTTTTGAATGATTTCATACGAAATTATTTATAACCCAAACCACGGTAGAGTTTTTGAAATCGGCTCGATATTACTAAATGTAACACCCCAAACCCGGTCTATGCGTTGAGACTAGATTTGGTTTGTTACATGAATCGAGCTATTTTAAATTTGTAATAAGTTGAAAATTTCCATATAAATTTCAGATTTTAAAAAAAAATAGAAGAGTATTTGAATTTGATAATATTAGAAAAACATTAGTTGAAAATCATTGTATTATCAAAACCTTTAGGAAATTTGTTAAAGAGTTAACAATAACAAAATATTTATAAAAGAATTTCATATACTTGAAAACCCAAATTTATTTTAATAAAATATCATATAATCATAGCCCATAATTAGAAGTCCAAAGTATAGTTAAAACCCAACACACATAAAATCCATAAATTATTTATAGAGGCCCTTATTACAATAATCCAAAATAGTAAAGATACTTATTAAAAGTTCGAGTTTAAATAACCCATGTTTTTCAAGATGGCCTCCACAAAGTCATCCTCGCCCAAGTCCACGTCAATTTCCATTACCCGAGATGGAAAAATTAAAAGGGGTGAGTTACTTAGAACTCGATGTGTAACTCACTTACCACCATTATTGGGCCGATCATCAAGATATTATGTTGGGCTTGAGCCCAATTTCTAATTTAACAATATATCATAAATTAAAATAATTAAAATGCATGTAAAATGTATTTCCCAACCCAAACCTAATATCCATCCGCTAACACCCCGCACCAACCATCATACCTGTGGGGATCAAGTCAACCCACCCCGTCATCACACCAATCGTAGGCATTAAGCCTTTTTATAATTGTGGCATAGCCACCGAACTAGAGGCAATAAGCCGATATTGTGGCAGAGCCACCGAACTAGAGGCAATAAGCCATTATTGTGGCAGAGCCATCGAACTAGAGGCAATAAGCCATTAATGTGGCAGAGCCACCGAACTAGATATTTGGCAACTGGCCATTCTTCTCTTCATATATCCCACCCATGCAATTATACATGTACTATAAAATATAAAATTTCTTAATAATGCATAACATGGTAGGTTTATCAATAACATTTCATTTGGCCCATAATTATAATATAGCAATTTGTCTATTTAGCAGTTTAGTGGGCTTTGGCCCATTTACCGAACTAGAGTGTTTTGGCCCAATTTATCGAACTAGAGTATTTTGGCCCAATTTATCGAACTAGAGTATTTTGGCCCAATTTATCGAACTAGAGTATTTTGGCCCAATTTATCGAACTAGAGTATTTTGGCCCATTTTCACGAAATATCCAATTTACATAATAACGAATAATTTTTCGAGGGCGTTTTCGTAATTTTTACGATTTAGACGTTTTTTTCGTATTTTCGTCAAAATATCAATATTTATGTTTTTACCGATCTAATCGTTTTTACGATTTACTTCATACCGAAATTGACATCCAACCGAGAAAATAGTGAGTGTGAAGTTACACACCTCGTTACCGAGAGTACTAATCCTTCTCGCTCCTCGGCACCTAAAACATATTTTGATCCGTTAGACAACTAATTCAGAAATAATCTTAATCGATAATAGATCCAAAATCTTACCTCTTGATTTTGAATCACTTGATTTTCGACTTTTCCTCGCTTATTGATTCGTTAGCATACGAGAATCCACCAACGATAACGGCTCTAAGTTCGCACCACTTGAATAATGAACTTCCTTCTAAGATGGCCCGCAACCCGTGGAAAATCTCGACCGCCAAACCGCTCTTCATTTGAATGGGGATTCACGGATCCGCCTCTTAACGTGACTAACCACCGCCTTTTCTTCCCTATTTTGAAAGTCTTCAAAAATCCAAGGGATAATAGTTAGATCTAAATAATATCAAACAGTACTAAGGGCTTTAAAAAGATGTGATTTCCTTACCAAAATAAAACGTTTCCAACGTTTCTACAATTCTCCCGATCACTTGAATTCCAATCTCCGTTATTACACTAAATAATAACGAAAGAAACGTTATTAGAATGAACGTTATATCAATCCAAAAAGGCCCTCATAAAACCAATGATATTCGGCCATAATACTTAAATAAAACGAAAACGAAAAAGAATCCCTTACCTATAATCCACGATCGAAAAGAAAGGATTGAGAGAGGTGTTTGAGAGAGTTGGAGAATTCGCTATGCAACCAAAGAAAAGAGAAAATAAATTCGTTATGGCACTTCTAGCATTCGCCAAGAGAGTGTTTGATGGAGAAACTTTGACTGAAAGATTTAAAATATGAAAAAGAGATGATGATGAGGTAGTTTAATTTCAAAGAGAAGAGAAGAAAAAGATGGACTTTTAGGAGTTAGTGCATTCGGCCATGGCAAAAAGAAAAAGAAAAAAACTGATTTTTTGGTATGGTTGATTTCGGCACAAGGAGAAATACAAAAGAAAATTCACAAGATGTTTAAAAGTGACCAAATGGTCAAAAGACTTTGGCTTTACCAATTGAAAAATTTGGCCAAGAAGAAAGTTGAAAGGAGAGGAAATAAAAATTCTGCACAAAGTGCAAAGAATGACCAAAGAGAGAAAAGAAATTCTTTGCCAAACTAATTCAACAATTAGGCTCCCTCCCTTACCAATATGCCGTCCAACACATGGTCAATTGGCCATGATTTCTTTCCAAAATTTCCCCTTGATATGTGCCTTATGTTCCCCCTATCTTTCCTTAAGTTTTTTATTCCATGCCATAAGTTAGTTGTTTCCTTAATCCATTGATACACTAACCAAAAATGACATGGTCAACACCTTCCATATATGTTCTTGCCGACATTTCCTAACCATGAGCAGAAAATTAAGAACAAAAAATTCATTTAGGTGCTATACAAGGGATTCGAACCTCTTCCCTCTTGCTAGAACCCATGCGCCAACTCCACCTTACCATGTACTCACTTATGACACTCTTTAACACATAATTTAGCTTAAGTCATAATCACCTTTGTTTCACTTCAATAAATTCTCAATTAATAATTTTTTTTTCCTTCTCCAAATCATGCTTTACTCCTCTTTAGGACTTCAATAAGCACTAAAGTAAAAATAAAGTTTTTCCTTTAAAAACTAAACATCAATTTATGCAATATAATAATACTCGGATTTTTAGGGTGTTACAAAGTTTCTTCAAAAATGTCACAATTAATGATTAATCGGTTAAAATAAATTGGGCTTTTCAAAACCCTTCAAAGCAAAGTTTTCAATGTTCAACCCATAGCATACCAGATCCGGTCATGACGTATGGGCCGGGTTTGGGGTGTTAAACTTATATTATGAAATATGCTAACACGTAATTCATATTTCACATAACTTTAAATCATCAATTCAAGTATACAATTTACCTTAATTTCATAACATAGTATGAATACATACCTGAACATTTTAATTTGATTACACATTTGGTCTTTACTTCACATTTCCTATTGAACTGTTCGGAATTAAAAAGGATACGAGGATAATCAGAAAGCTCGTACAACGCCAACATCCCGGACGTGATCTTACATGTAATCACATATCGATGCCACTATCCCAGACAGGGTCTTACACGTAACAGATACGATGCCAATGTCCCAAACAAGGTCTTACATGTAAATACAAATTGATGCCAACGTCCCAGACGTGGTCTTACACATATCGGAATCCTATGTCATGACATATGTATACTAACTATTCCTAGGGTTCTTACGGGACTTTCGGACAATGTATCTCGATTGAATCGAACTCGAAACTTATCTCCCAAGCTTAATCACAATCGACCAATGCACATATATATTCTTAAAATTCAATTCAACACATTAAAAATATATATTTTCAATTTAACAACATTTATATGCTTATAGACTTACCTCGGATGTCAACGAACGAAATCGACTACTTGACTACTTTCGATTTCCCCCGATCTAATTCCTTTTTCTTTCGTTCTTGATCTAAATAAATTCAAAATTTAACTAATTTAGTCACAAATTCATTCAATTTAATCCAAAAACACATTAATGGGGAAATTACCATTTTACCCCTAACATTTTACACTTTTTACAATTTAGTCCCTATTGAATAAAACACAAAATACACAAAATTTCACATCACCATAGCAAGGCCAAATATCAACCATGCCCTTAAAATTCCATACATTTCATTTATTTCACATTTTAGTCCCTTAAAAATTTATTTTTTACAATTTAGCCCTAATTACTCAAATTCATCAAAAATTCAAAGACAAAACATATTAATCTAACATATATATTTCATAATTCATCAACTAACATCATAAAACTCATAAACTCATCAATGGAAAAACACAAAATCATCATCAAATTCAAAAATTAAGACATGGGCTTTGAAGAACGATCTCAAAAACGTAAAAATTATCAAAAAACTGAGCTAGTTGCATACCTTAATCAAGCTTGGCTATGGCCGAATGTGGCTTGTTCTTCTTATTTCTTTTTTTCTTTTAGTTTCGGCACAAAAAGATGAATATGGCCACCTTCTTATGTTTCCTTTTATTATAATAACCTTATAATATATTATTTATTATTTAAACTTTTATAATTAATATCAAAACTATATAATATAAACATATGTCATTCCATTCACTAATTAAATGGAAAAATTGCAACATAAAACCTCCATATTAAAAGAACATCCACTATTCAGCCCTTCTAAAAATAACCACTAAATTTTCATTTTACGCGATTTAATCCTTTTATTAAATCGGGCACTCAAACGACGAAATTAAAACACGAAAATTTCACACAAGCAAATTCACACATGATAAACACAAAAAATAATTTTAAAATATTTTTCGGACTTGAATTTGTGGTCCCAAAATCACTATTCCGATTAGGGTCAAAATCGGGCTGTTACACACGGGGTCGAAGAGGCTACGTGGGAACTCGAGGAAGCCATGAGAAAACAGTACCCTAACCTCTTTTCTGGTAAGCTTTTCGAGGACGAAAATCTTTACGTGGGAGAGAGTTGTAACAGTCCATTTTTTAATCAAATCGGAATAGTGGTTTTGAAACCACAAATTCAAATTCAAAATAATTATTTTATTATTATTTTAATATTTATAGCATGATATTATGGTTATGTAACACTCCTTACCCATATTCAATGCCAGAACAGGGTTTGAGGCATTACTAGAATTACAGCATCACACCATTTCGAGTCATAAAATTTGTGTTAAAAATTAAAACCATTCATACTTGATCATGCAGGGCTCACACGCCCGTGTGGTCCAAAGGACACACCTGTGTGATCCAAAGACATGCCCGTGCTTCAGACCGTGTTCAAATTAGGTTGCTCTCTGACTTGTGCCACATAGCCGTGCCACACGCCAGTGTGCTGGGCCAAGTAGCACACACGGCTGAGACACACGCCCGTGTCTTTGCCCGTGTGCTAAATTCTAGACATTCAATTTTTCAAAATTAAGGCGCAGGGGACACACGGCTGGAACACAGGCCCGTGGGGAAGACTGTGTCACACACAGCCTAGACACATGCCTGTGTGTCTACCCGTGTGGACAAAAACAAGGCTATTTACCAAGCCATTTTTCCACCCTTACTTGCACACTTCTACACAACATCACATAACACAAATTCAAGCATATAAATGTAACCAAACAACCACAACTAAGACAATAACATGTCATTCTTATACCATCATTTATCATGCTTAAAACATCATACTTAGCCCATTAAAACATACTAATTTCACATTCACAAGAGGGCATTAACATATGAATAAACTTATGATCCACATAAACCATCATTCATGGCTATATATAAGATGAAGCATTAACAATTACAATCTAACACATATGACCAAAATAATAATGACACACATAACAAATTGACCTAGTCCCTATACATGCCATATACTTAAAATGCTTGAATTTATTTATACCCAAAATGATAGCTTGATAGTGTGATAGGATCTTCTGCAATCTCTAACTCGAGCTGGCTCGATGACACTATAAAACATGGGAAAGGAAAGGGGGTAAGCTATATTATATAGCTTAATAAGTTCATATGCAAATAATACAAAACATTATTCATACACTTGACATACAAATAACATAACAAATATTAACATAAATGTCATTAAAAATTCATAAACACAACTTACTCAATCCCAATCTTACCAACAGCTCATCATATAAATAACATAACATATTTCAACATAAATGTCATTAAACTTCATGAGTATAATTTACTAAATCACATTCTTGCCCATAACTCATCTTATGAATAACATAACATATATCAACATAAATGTCATATGAACATAAGTGTCATTTAATATCAACATAACACAGGTCAACATAATTGTCATATACTAATAGCTCATCATATGAATTTCAAAACACATGCCAAAATAATTGTCATATACCAATAGTTCATCGTATGAATAACAACACACATCAACATAAATGTCATTTAAGCTTCATAACCACAACTTGCTCAATCATAATCTTACCAATTGTTCATCATATACTGAGTTCATTTTCTTTGAGTTTTTCGTACATACCTGTACCAACTCATAACATAATCACATACTTTCTCGTCTTTGACATACCCATTGAACCACTTAGAATACTATCGGATACACGAAATCTTTGCACATAAGTGCCACATATGTAGCCAATGCTACCAAAAATCTCATAACACATATAAGCTCGCTCTCGAGCTATCCTTGGGCTTGCTCACAGAAGCTGTTAGTCGAGACGTAGCTACGTTGTGCTGCTCATAGAAGCTGTCAGGTATCTGAAACATATGCCGGTATACCCAACCACCGATAGGATGTACAGGACCAGCACCTGGGACACATAAATCACATAATTACATGGGTTCCTAGTGACATGTCACTTGTATCTTAATCTATTCCTATGGTTCAACCAGGATTTATTCGTTCGTCGAAACTTCGTCAATTTCATCCATAGAGTCAATCATAAAATTCATGCAATAACAAAACATTATAAATATAATTATAATGTTGCATTATTTACATACAAACTTACCTCAACATAAAAACGACAAAAAGGACTAAATCGTCAAATACTCGTTTTTCCCCCATTGTAGGTTTGAACCTCGTTTTTCTTGATCTATAATACCAAATTCATCTCAATTAATCAACACACTATTCATTTCAGTCCAAAAGCCACATTATGGAAAAATTACATTTCCCCTAAACTTTTAACATTTTACAATTTAGTCCCCAGGCTCGTAAAATGAAATGTACTCAATTTCTTCAATCCTATGCTTAGCCAAAATTTATACATGCATATAACACCCAAAATTTTCATTTATTCACATTTTACACCATATTTTATAACTTTTACAAATAGGTCCTTTTTGACATTTTTACCGAAAATCACTTAGCAAAAGTCATTTAACAAACAATAAACATGCATTTTCCACCATTAAACATCAAAATACATACATGTTCAACATGGTTAAAATTTTAGACTTTGACATCTCTTCAAATTGTTGGTAGGAATAGATAGATCATGTTACAAGGATTTCAAAAACATAAATATCATGAAAAATAAGGCTAGAACGGACTTACAATCAAACTTGAAAGCTTGAAAAACCCTAGCCATGTCTTATCCATGTAAAATTCAGCCAAGGAAGAAGAATATGGAAAAATTTGGCTTTATTTTGGCTTTTTAATTCATTTTAATTACCAAATTACTAAAATGCCCTTAATGAAAAACTTTAGAAACATACCAAACCATGTCCATTTTTGTCCACTAACTTAACCAATGGTCTAATTACCATTTAAGGACCTCTAATTTAAAATTTCATAGCAATTAAACACCTTTAACATGTAGAATTCAATTTTTGCAATTTTTTCAATTTAGTCCTTTTAACTAAATTGAGTGCCCAAACGTCAAAATTTTCGAACAAATTTTCACGAAATTGTTTCATAAAATTATAGACCATGAAAATATAATAAAAAGAAGCTTTACTATGTCAGATTTGTGGTCTCAAAACCACAGTTTTGACTAGACCCAAAATCGGGCTGTTACAACTCTCCCTCTTTTAGGGATTTTCGTCCTAAAAAATCTTACCAGAAAATAGGTTTGGGTACTATTTTTGCATAGCTTCCTCAGGTTCCCACGTAGCCTCTTAGACTCCATGTCGTTGCCATAAAACTTTAACTAGGGCTATGTTTTTATTCCTCAATTTTCTAATCCCTCGTGTCAAAATTCTGATCGATTCTTCATTATACAACACATCGGCTAAATTGTAACACCCTGAATTTGGGCCTAGTAGAATTGGGCCTATTGGGACTTGGGCATGAGAGTGTTTAAAATTTTTGGAGAACAATAAAATGGCACAATTGCATGTTAGATCTGTTGGGTGAGTGATTTTGGAAGGTTATATGGCTTCTATCAAGTCTTGGATTCAAGCCATGTCATATGGAAAATTTTTATTTTTAGCATTAGGGGAACCCTGACTCTAGGTTGTTAGCCTTTTAAGTAATTGTGATTAAAAAGAGACACAAAGATATCCTGTGGTGGAGTGGTTATGGCGTCACAAGTGTGGCAAGGAGGACAGAGGTTCAAGTCTCACTACATGCAAAAAGGGAGTATTTATTTTGCTCATGAGAAGGAAAGAGTTGGTGTTGGATTCGAACTCTATGTTGGAGAGTTTGAATAAGTCAATTGAGGGATTTAAGGAGTGGATCATGGAGGAAATCAAGGAGAGAGAGGTGGAGATATTCAACGAGTTTGAAGGCTTGAGAAGTTGGTGCCAAAATGGGGTCTTCGCCCTTAGAAATTTGGCTAGTGTATGTCGGGATGCCGTTTTTCTTTTAGCCTCAGGTTTTGACTCATTTTTTTTATTTCTTTTGCCTTTTTCCAAAATCGAGCAATACTCTTTTTCTCTGCTATTTTCTTTGTACCAATTGCTGCTTGTGCCTAATTGACATTCTTCTTCTCCTCTTTTGCTAAATCGAAGTAAGGTTTCTCTGTTTCCTTTTTCTTCCAGTGATAGCCAAATACCCGTTTTCCCTTTTCTCTCTTTTCCTTCGACTCTTTTCGAGTGCCCCTCCTTGTATTGCTAAAGTCGGATACTTTCACTTTGCCTATTGACAATCTTTAGTCGACTTCTACACTTTCCTTATTCTATTTCTTTGTTTCATCATCCATCTCCAATCCTCTTAGTTTCAAATCTTCGACTGTTTAGCCAGTGAGCTCGAGTTAGGGATCTATCCTCTTTGCCGAATGTGATAGTAAGTGATGGTTAATGATTTTAATCATTTTCGGTATCGATTGTATTCGTCTCTGTCTTCTGAATCTCTCTTTCTTATCTTGACGATGATTGGGTTGTTTAAGGTTCCTCGAGGGGCGATTAAAGGGCAAGTGATTAATAGTGGCCGACTTCCTACTCTAAGGTTTCGATCAAGGTAAGTACTCGGTCAAGGAATTTTAGGTAAGGTCGAATATTAGTCATTGCTTGGGCATGTGTTTTCATTGTATTAGAATATGTTAACTGATAGATTATGTTTCCAGTTCAGATAAGCCACGAGGAGGGGGATTCGATTCTTAATCAAGCGATCTAAGGAAAAGGATGGGCCGTTGCTATTTAGTCAAGGTAGGTAGTGGTTAATCGATTTGGGGAAAGTGTTGTGATCTTTAAAGATGAAAAGGCTAACTTTACCCTTAACTGGATATAGGTTCGTCGCTAAGGGCTTGGAAGTACGCTTCATAAATTAGGTGTGTACTCATACACACACCACTCCAAGTAGATTGGCAAATGTCGAAAAGCCGAAATACTGGCGAATGATGCCACACGAGCGTGCGATCGCACGTGTGGTGGACTGAGCCCATGATTATGGACGTAATACGATTGAGGCCATAATGATCGTTCTTATGGGCTTAGGTCGTTATGGGCCTCATTGGGTCAGTATGGGCCGTATGGTCCCAATGGGCTCGTGGGCCCCACACGGATTAAATTTATGAAAAGTGGCAGAAATTGAAATGGGCTATATCGTTCACATAGACGTGATTGAAAATGGGCCAAATGGGCCACACGAGAGTGTGGGCCCACTTGGGCCGAGTATTGGGCTTTAGGCCTAAGTACACCGTTTTGACGATATATGTTATCTGTGTCGCGCGTGGTGACTATAGATGTAACACCCCTAACCCATATCCGTCGCCGAATTAGGGTTACGAGGCATTTTTAAAGAAAGTACAGCTTTCATACAATCACATAATCACATATAACTTATCCATAAATGCATGTATATATATATATGTATATAACTTTTTATCTTTTTTTTTTGAATTAACTATTCAAGTACATGGGTACTCTTATCCATAAATTCCATATTTAATTTGGCTAGCAAATGTAATACCATAAAATTTCTTTTATAACCATATTTTACTCATCTACTAGCAACTATCCAAAACAAACAAATATGTATGTTTATATGAGTACTGCACAACATATATATATATAGTCACCAAAACATACCTACTCATTGACCAAATGCACATGCAACCTTATTATTAATATTGTTATGGTTTAACATATCCTATGTTCAATATGGCCTAATATATATACATTATGCATAACTTTACCACGTTACTAAATCATGTATCAAAATACTATTCCTCTCTCGATCACTTAAACACCAAATAAAACTAAATGGTTATTTACACTTTGATCAAACGAAATTTCGATACATTCCTTATACATGTAATGGCTGCAATTTCCTATTTAACATATATCATTATCGCATACTAATCATACATAAATATGTCATGTAATGCCTTATTACTTACCATTATACACCAATCCATATAATTAAATATGCTAGTAATTCACCATTGTAAAAAAAACATGCATATGTATATATATATATATAAATGCATATACATCAAACAGTTGTACATATATAAAAAAATGAAATATTATACAACTTGAATATATATATATAATTTAATCGAATATGCACTATCAAAGCATTATTTAGACTCAAAATGCCATGAACCACAACCAAACCATACCTATTATATACATATATAATGGCTTAATACATATACTAGCTAAAACCTTCACAACCATGCAAAATAATAGCATTAACATACCCAAAGATCATTACCGAACATAACTATTAGACTTAAACATTAACAATTGGACATGCCATTATACCTAACTCATAAGTAAAGTTTAACAAAAGAAATAGCCATATTCGCATGGCTATTATATACATGAACAAAAAGTTTTCATCAAAATAAAGTCAAAGTCTTTCTTATACATGCCTCTATCCAAGACCAAAATGAAAGAGTACCAAATTAGATTGATAGTGTGGTCGACTTTCTTGACGATCCCGCTGAGCTTGTAGCCCTAACCTAATCTATAAAATGAGGAGAACATTTCACACAAATAAGTTTACTAACTTAGTAAGTCCTAAGCTCTTGATAATATAACATACAAACATTTAAACATTTAAATCATTCAACTTATGACATTGCACATATACATTTAAATATATTGATTTCTACAGGTAATAATACTAATAGTTCATAAACCAAGTAATTGTACTTCATTTCCATAACCTCAGATCTCTTCAAGCACAATGTAAGTATATTACAAGAATCACATGCTCCAAATCGATAAGTACAACATTCATATCAACCATGTTATCGTACTAAAATTTCTTTCACTCTTAGCACTTCTATTTGAAAACCGAATCTCCATAATAGTACAATCAAGCTCAAATTCAATCATTTAATACTCATGCACATCAATCGTAATCTCAAATGTACATAACATCGTTTCTCATAGTATTAACTCGACTCAAGTAACATTAAACATAACATACCTTACTTGCTTACCCGAGCCTTTAACTAGATCATTTCATTCATAAGCATAAGCTCGATTAAAAATCACCGGTATAAAACCCGCTAGACCAAAGGTCCTAGATTTAAACACCGCACGAAGCTCGCTAGGCATTAAAGCTCGAATAAATCACCCAAGATAAAGCTCGCTAGGCATTAAAGCCCAAATAAATCACCCAAGACGAGTCCTGCTAGGCATTTTGCCCGAAACATATCACCGGCACGAGGCCTGCTAGGCATTTAGCCCGAAACATATCACCGGCACGAGGCTTGCTAGGCATTTAGCCCGAAACATGTAAATATGGTCAATCAATCCACACATATTTCATAATTACATTACATATACTATTCAACTAAGCTTATTCATATCACATTATCAAAGTATGCAATCAATCTAATTCACTTATATACATTCGGCTAAGACATAAGTATGCACTCAAATTTATCAAAATTTATCATTTAATATCTTCATAATTAATTCTTTGATATGTTTCAGCTTAAGGACTTACCTCGGTTGTCGATAGACCGTGCAAATCGGCTATTCGAGAACCTTCGTCTTTCCCCGATCTAAATCCATTTTTCTATGTTCTTGATCTAAAACACATTAAAATTTAGCTCATTCAAGTACATTTCATCTCAATTTAGTCCTTAAGCACATAAATAGGCAATTTACCATTTTACCCCTACTATTTCAAATTTTTACAATCTAGTCCTAATTGCACAAAACACAAAATATACATTATTTCAATATAACACTCAAGGGCCGAATATGTATAAGGACCATATAAGTCCATTTCTTTCATTTATTTTGCATTTAAGCCCTCTCAAATTTTTATTTTTACAATTTGGCCCTAAAACAAAAATTCTTCAAAACTTCCAATACATAATATACTAATTTTAACTTATCTTTTATCTAACATCATCAAACATCAAAACTATATAAACCTATCAATAGCCGAACATCAAGCATGGTTAGATTCAAAATTACAACATGGGTCGGCTACGGTTCGAAGCAACGATCTCAAAAACATAAAAATTATTAAAAATCGAACAAATTTACATACCTAAATCAAGCAAAACTCAAAGCCGAATGTGCCAAGCTTTCTCCTTTTTTTCTTTTGTGTTTTTCGACCAAAGAGATGAATAATGCATGGCTTTCTTACTTTTTGTTTTATTAACATATATTAACTAGTTTATTTTAACATAAAATGTAATAACATATAATAGAAAATACCAACACTATTACATGCATTATGATGGCCGGCCACTAACTTAAAAATGGGCTATTTGCCCTTTTAATACCTCATATTAAAAAGCCATGCTCAATTTAACACATTGCACCTTAGTTTGCCACTTTTACTTTTTACGCGATTAAGTCCTTTTTATCAAATTCAATACTTAAACGATAAAATTTTTCTACGAAACTTTCACACACATAAATTCATATATAATAAACACTAAATATAATATTTAAATATTTCTCAGGCTCGAATTGTGGTCCCAAACCACCGTTCGATTAGGGTCAAATTTGATTTGTTACAATAGACCTTTGTAACATCCCCAAACCCTACCCACGAGCCTTGACCGAATCAAGTTACGCCATCATGGAAAAATGTTGAAAAAATCTTTGTCTTTAGAATAAAACTTGAAAATTTTGTTAACTTTTGAAAATGTGTCCATTATAAATTATTTACTAATATAAGCTCGTTATAAAATATGTGAATTAAAACTTTTATGATAATTTATTATATTATAAATCATGTGAAGAAAATATTTCTAAGTATAGTATAAACTACAATAATCATAAATAGAACACTTTAAATAAAAGTGGCCCTTATTACAACCAATATTAAACAAAACACTTAGTATTAAAATTTCTTAAAAATAATTAAATAAATCTCCTTCTGCATGGGCCACCTTGCATCCTCACCGACCCTATCCGATCAACAAGTCACCATGATGTTGGATAAATAATTGGTGAGTCACACTGACTCAAGGTGTAATTAAACCATCGATATCCACCCACATGTTAGCCACAAATCAACCCAAATTATCAAATGCAACATAAAAATATAATCATTTAGACATTACCACAACTGGCTTGGCCCACAATCAAATCATATTCAAGCACCGGCTAGGCCCTTTTCTCATTAATTCACTGACATCGGGCTTGGCCCATTTCCACGTATGTTCCCAAAACATACCTATCCACATGTCATATTGGGCTTGGCCCATTTCCATATCATTTCATAACAAAACAATGCAACATGAAACCCAACCCAATCCTAAGGTCCATCCGCTACACACCCCTTAACCAAATTTACCACACACCGGGGACTATCGAGTCACCCTCTCCTTTTCCCTCCAAAAGGCAACCAATGCCATCCACGATGTAGCATATAGCTAACATCAAACCACGATGGAGCACACAAGAATCCATCAAGCCACGATATGGCATAAAGCCGATATCAATCAAGGTAACCACGCGAACTAAATCGCAAAGATCCACAACGCGACCTCGGCCAACGCCAATCCACGATGTAGCACAAAGTCGACATCAACCACGCATCAAGTACACCCGCACCTTCTTTCAAAAACCCACCCATGCACATGTAACATAATATAATGACATAATGAATAAAGCATGTACATGATATTCGTGCATACATTCATATTCATAGACATACTCTCATACACGATTAATAACCACATCTCAACAGATTTGATACTAACTCGTTTATCGACATACCCTTTAAGGGTATCCGGCTCACATAGTCACCGACTTATTAACACATATTTAACACATACACCTATCGCATACATATCATATACCCTAAATCGATGGGTTAATCACACACCTTATAACTCAAGCTCTAAACCTCGATCCCGATGCTATCGCTTAGCGAGACTACCGTTATTTGCTTATCGTTTTCATTGCACGCCCACACCCCGGGGCCAATCTCGCATGCAGTAAACCGATCTCTTCTTGAACTTCGGGATGGGAGTTTTCCCCTTTCCCCTCTTGACTGGCACTTGCATCCATCGGCACTTAATCGGAATCACACCATTAATCAACAAGTCATAATCTACTATTATTGAATTTAGATCACCTAATAACATCCTTATCAAATATTGAGATCCCGAAGGCTCCCTTTGCTTCACCGATTTGGCCCTAAAAGATCATAGCCACCACTCGGTCAACACAATAACATAAACAATGGCCTAAGGCCGAATATCCAAATACATAACTTACCAAGATAAACCCTTACCACTACTTACCAAGTCGACTGCTAGCAACTGAGGCTTGACTGAATACCTCAAAATCCTAGAGCACCTTCAACAACGATTGTAACGAAAACCCGAAGAGATCTATGCTAATATTCGGCCAAGGTACTACCACATTGAAGAAAGAAAATTCGGCACAAGGGTGGGGTGTAGATTCGGCTAACAAAAGAAACCCAATGGAAAGGAGATAAGAGTTTCGGCCAAAAATTATTTTAAGAAGAGGAGAGAAAGGTATGGGGAGACAATATGAAATGGTTTCGGCTTAGGAAAAATAGAGAGAACCAAGTAAGAAAATCGGCTAGGTGACCTTGAAGATTCGCCAAAGTGCATAGGTGAAGAGAAGGATATTTTAGTGTTGGTAGAGTATGGAAGACAAATGGATGAAGGCTTAAGAGGGACTAGGATTCGCAACCAAAGAAATGGGGAACAAATTTCTAGGGAGCACAAATGGTGAAAAGAAAACAACAAAGATGAGCACCTCCCTTATTTATAGAATTCATTACTCCCCACCTAAAGAACCCAAGTTCGCCACTTCTTCAAAATTATTCAAAATAATTTAAACACTCAATTGCCTATTTTTCCTCCTTGCCACTTGATAGAGATTAATAAAATAAAATCCATAAAAATATACAATATTATCCCTATTATCTCAAAACAATAAAAGATAAAGTCGATGACTACTCCTCATCCAAATTAATTTAAATGCAAAGCTATCTTAATCTTCATCCTAAGTGCCGCCCATCACCTACCAAGTCACGCAAAAGAGAATAAAATTAAAACTCCAAATGCCACTCACATGGTTCGAACTTAGAACCTTGTCACTGACCTTCTCCTCCAACGCCTGTGCCACTCGGCCACTTTGCTTTTATGCCATAAAGCCCCAACATTTAATTTTAAACCCTTCCTACTCCAGCCCATAACCGCATATAAAAGAAAACACACCCAAAATGTCACGCAAGCCCTCAAACCGCGACCTCCTTCCCTCCAAATACTTAAGTAGCGCTTAAGAGCCACTCGCTAATTGGACTTTCATGTCCATCTACTTGAACATTTATTTATAAGCATACCAGTGCCGAGTCCCTAATCAACAAAAAGATAAAACAAAATTGCTCGCTTTAGCACTCGAACCTTGCCCCCTTTAGGCGTCACCTTCCCAAGCCCCAAGCAACGCCTTCATGCCACTTTGCCAACTCCTTTCTTATGTCCTAATTTCCACCAATTTATTTTAAAGCCTACTTGCCCTAATTCCCCTTTTTACACTAAAAATCTAAAATTTTCTAAAGTCTTCCCCTTTTACCCGAGCATTCTTAAAACCTCTAAAACACCTCCAAACACACCCAAAAGCCTACCAACACCTGAATTATACTTAAATTACCTAGCCCCTAAACCAGGGTGTTACACCTTTGGCAAGGTTGTAAAATGAACGAAATACCCCTGGAGGGTAAAATGACCGAAATACCCCCATAGGGTAAATGACTGTTATGCCCCTAAAGGGAAAAATGACTAAAATACCCCTACATGTTATATGATTGTTATTGTATGCTATTTATAATATGTCTGCATTCATGTGATATTATGCTGCATGGGGGATGAGATTATTGATTTGGAGAAAGTGTATGATTTGTTAGGGTCGCATGGTCACTTGACAACTGTGGATCCATCGATGGCTTTAAGTCTATTATGTGATCGGCAGCTCTGCTGCAATATTGGTTAGTGTCGCAACTGGTGCTACGTAAGGAGTGTAGGGATGGGTGGGTCGATTAAATCCCCACAGGAGTGCAGGGTTTGTATGGGAATTTGTGCATTGCATGATCTGATTTGATTGAGATATGGGTTAAGGCCCAACTGAGGCTATTATGGGCTAAGGCCCAATTGCCACCGTTACTGTGTTGGGCTTAGGCCCACATTGATTACTGTAATGTGCTTAAGCCCGGATTGATGTGATAAATGCTTTGTGACTGATAAGGGTTGTACACACTGAGTTTTCGTAAACTTATCCCCTCTTTTTAATATTTTTAGGTAATCCTCATAGGTGGTTCGACGTACTGAAGGATTCGAAGGTGACCACACTATGATCAGCTTTAAATTTTAGTATTCTATTTTACCTTACTTAAATCATTTTCTTATTGGGTTGTAATAAGGCCTCTTTTGATTTCTGGTTTTTAAATTGGGATTTTTAGTTATTACGTTTTTATTTGTTAAGAGTGGATCGCGGTTTTCCAAAACAATAACTATTTTCAAAATGTTACGTTTCCACAACTTAATCTTTAAACATCACGTTTTCGTAAATCGGCTACTTTTAAACTTAGCTTTCGCAACTCGAAAGAGATTTTGGGAATAAACTTAATAATTTTTCTATGTACCACATTTTAAAAAAACAAATAAATAAATTAATGTAACTGGGATTTTACTCAAGCTTTTAATTAAGAAGGGTTTTCAATGAAAACATGGTTTTCGAAAAACACTTCAATGTGACACGCTAGATTTGGGCCTAACTTCTGGGCCAGGTTGGGGTGTTACATTTAGTGTAACAGAGCCAGGTTACAAAACTTAGGCTGTGAAATGGGCTTTAGATGGGCTTTAGTTTTTATTTTAAAGATGTTTATAAATGATTTTGAAGTAGTTTTAAAGGATTTTTGTATGGCACAACGAGTCTCCAGCATCGGACCAAGTAAGTTTTTCTTGATGTTAAAAGCTTAAATTGATATACTATAGATAATTACTGGCTTACTTTAGATGATAGACTACATTGAGACTCTTAGTTAGAGTAAAATTGAAACACGTAGGAGACCAAAATTGTAGAGAGCCTACGACTGTGTAAACAACTCATAACTGCTACTTCCATGAAACATCTGTTTAATTATTGAAACTATGAGCTAAATTCATAAAATTTCTAATTTAGATAATACGCGAAGTGATAATGAACACTAGAAGAGGTGCAAGAGGCCACGGTAGAGGCCGTGGAAGTGCTAGGGCTGAATCTTCGGCATCAGGCCATATGCCTAACATTGAAATGATAGAGGCTCCAACTTCACCAATAATCGATATAGGGTCGTTTGATCAAGCTGCTGGGTATGACTCATTATCTCAGGCAATGCTTCTTATTTTGGAAAGAGTTGCTGGGTCTGTTTGGCCTAATACTGTTATTGGGGGCCATGGGTCTACATTTTAATGACTTTGGTTCAATGGAGCAGAGATCTTCAAAGAAGTTTTGGGTGGCCCCAAGTGTGGCGGAGTACTGGTTGGAAGCCACCGAAAGAATTATGGACGACCTCGACTGCACGTCAGAACAAAAGTTGAAGGGTGCCATGTCCTTGCTGAGGGATGAAGCCTACCAGTGGTGGCTTATGGTAAAAGAGGGTCCCCGTCTGATTGATTTACTTGGGAATTCTTTAAGTCCACATTTCAGGGAAAGTATGTGGGCACTAGTTATGTCGACACTCGTAGGAAAGAATTTCTAAATCTGGTTCAAGATGACAAGTCTGTGGTTGAGTACGAGGCAAAATTTTTGCGACTTAGCCGGTACGCTCAAGAAATTGTGGCAACGGAGTATGAAAATTATGTTCAGTTTGAAGATGACCTTAGAGATAGTCTTCGAGTACTAATTGCTCCCCAAAGGGAGTAGAATTTTACAGCATTGGTGGAGAAAGCGAAGATCACTGAAGAGGTGAAGCGCTCTGAGTGCCTAAACTAAGAAAGAGAAAGGGGCAGGAACAAGAGGGATTCTAAGCGCTCCAATTCTAATCAAAGACCTAAGAGAAGGGCCAGAGTAGATGGGCCAGTCAGAGCTGGGCCCCTTGTTGCTACTACCGAGTTACCATATTGTGCTATTTGTGGGAAAGGTCATGTGGGCGAGTGTTGGAGGAGGACGGGAGCTTGTCTGAGTTGTGGCTTCATGGAACAACCACATAGAGTTGGACAACTGCCTCCTAGAAGTCGTGGACAGGCCAGGAGTGGAAACAGTTTAGGGCGTGGAGCTCCAGGTAGAGGTGTTGGTCATGCGGAGGCGAGGCAACCAACTTTAGTTTATGCAGCACGTTACCGAGAAGACGGAGATGCTCCAGATGTGAATACTAGTACGTACTTTACCATAGTGTACTATTTACCTAATTTGCAATTAGGATTAGAGTGCGCAGCAAAAGCGTAGTGGTGTAACCTGTGTTGTGCGGCTATTAGATAGTTGGAAATTTCAAGGACGAAATTTCTTTAAGGGGGTAGAATTATAACACCATGAATTTGGGCCTAGTAGAATTGGGCCTCTTGGGCCTTGGGCATGTGAGCGTTTAAAATTTTTGGAGAATAAGAAAATGGCACAATTTCATGTTAGATCAATTGGGTGAGTGATTTTGGAAGGTTCTGGGGCTTCTATGAAGTTCGGGTTCAAGCCATGTAATATGGAAAATTTTATTTTTAGCATTAGGGAACCCCGACTCTGTGTTGTAAGCCTTTTAAGTAATTGTGATTAAAAAGAGACACAAGGAGAACCTGTGGTGGAGTGGTTGTGGCGTCACAGGTGTGGCAACGAGGATAGAGGATCAAGTCTCACTGCATGCAAAAAGGGAGTATATATTTTGCTCATGAGTGGGCAAGAGTTGGTGCTGGATTCGAACTCTGTGTTGGAGAGTTTGAATGAGTCAATTGAGGGATTTAAGGAGTGGATCATGAAGGAAATCAAGGAGAGGGAAGTGGAGATTTTCAATGATTTTGAAGGCTTGAGGAGTTGGTACCGAAATGGGGCCATTGCTCTTGGAAATTCGGCAAGTGTATGTAGGGGTGCCGTTTTTCTTTTAGCCATTTCGGCTTTTGACTCATTTTTTATTTCTTTTGCCTTTTGCCAACATCGAGCAATACCCATTTTCTCTGCTATTTTCTTTGTATCAATTGCTGCTTGTACCGAATTAACATTCTTTTTCTCCTCTTTTGCTAAATCGAAGTAATGTTCCTCTATTTCCTTTTTCTTCCAGTGATAGCCGAATACCCCTTTTCCCTTTTCTCTATTTTCCTTTGACTCTTTTCGAGTGTCCCTCCTTGTATTGCTAAAGCTGAATACTTTCACTTTGCCTATTGACAATCGTTAGTAGACTTCTACACTTTCCTTATTCTATTTTCTTTGTTTCGTCATCCATCTCCAATCCTCTTAGTTTCAAATCTTCGACTGTTTAGCTAGTGAGCTCGAGTTAAGGATCTTTCCTCACCGAATGTGATAGTAAGTGATGGTTAGATTTTTTAACCATTTTCGGTATCGATGGTATTCCTCTCTATCTGCTGAATCTCCTTTTCTCATCTTGATTGATGATTGGTTTGTTTAAGGTTCCTCGAGGGGCGATTAAAGGGCAAGTGATTAATAGTAGCCGACTTCCTACTCTAAGGTTTCGGTCAAGGAATTTTGGGTATGGTCGAATATTAGTCATTTCTTGGGCATATGTTTTCGTTGTATTAGCATATGTTAACTGATAGATTATGTTTGCGGTTCAGATAAGCCACGAGGAGGGGGAATTTATTCTTAATCTAGCCATCTAAGGAAAAGGATAGGCCATTGCTATTCACTCAAGGTAGGTAGTGGTTAATCGGTTTATAAATTGTTGTGATCTTTAAAGATGAAAAGGCTAACTATACCCCTTGACTGAATATAGGTTCGTTCCTAAGGGCTTGGAAGTACGCTTCATAAATCAAGTGTGTACTCATACACACACCACTCCAAGTAGATTGGCAATTGCAGAAAAGCTGAAATACCGACGAATGATGCCACACGAGCATGCGATCGCACGTCTGGTGGACCGAGCCCACGAAAATGGGGTAAGACAGTTGAGGCCACCATAATCGTTCTTATGGGCTTAGGTTGTTATGGGCCTCATTGGTCGGTATGAGTGTAGGGCCCAATGGACTCGTGGGCCCCGCATGCATTAAATTTACTGAAAAATGGCGAATTGAACTGGCTATAATGTGCATATAGCCGATTGAAAATGGTTTGAATAAGCCACACGAAAGTGTGGGCCCACTGGTCGAGTATTGGGCTTTGGGCCCAAGTACACCGCTTTAATGATATATGTTGTCTGTGTCACGCGAGGCGACTGTAGACCTTTGGCAAGGTTGTAAAATGGTTGAAATACCCCTGAAGGGTAAAATGATCGAAATACCCCCACAGGGTAAATGACCGTTATGCCCCTGAAGGGCAAAATGACTAAAATGCCCCTACATGTTATATAATTGTTATTGTATGCTATTTACAATATGTCTGCATTCATGTGATATTATGCGGCATGGGGGATGGGCTTATTAATTTGGAGAAAGTGTATGATTTGTTAGGGTCGCATGGTCGCTGGACGACTGTGGATCCACCGATGGCTTTAAGTCGATTATGTGATTGGCAGCTCTACTACAATATTGGTTAGTGCCGCAATCGATGCTACATAAGGAGTGTAGGGATAGGTGGGTCGATTAAATCCCCACAGGAGTGCAGGGTTGGACAGGAGACACAGTGCAGGGTTGGTATGGGAATTTGTGCATTGCATGATCTGATTTGATTGAGATATCGGTTAAGGCCCAACTGAGGCTATTATGGTCTAAGGCCCAATTGCCACCGTTACTGTGTTGGGCGTAGGCCCACATTGATTACTATAATGGGCTTAGGCCCGGATTGATGTGATGCAAGCTTTATGATCGATGAGGGTTGTACACACTGAGTTTTCGTAAACTCACCCCCTTTTTTTAATCTTTTCAGGTAATTCTCAGTAGGAGGTTCGACGTAATGGAGGACTCGGAGGTGGTCGCACTACGATCAACTTTAAATTTTAGTATTCTATTTTACCTTACTTAAATCGTTTTCTTATTGGGTTGTAATAAGGCCTCTTTTGATTTCTAGTTTTTAAATTGGGATTTTCAGTTATTACATTTTTAATCTGTTAAGAGTGGATCGCGGTTTTCCAAAACAATAACTATTTTCAAAACGCTATGTTTCCACAACTTAATCTTTAAACATCACGTTTTCAAAATCGGTTACTTTAAAACTTAGCTTCCACAACTGGAAAGAGATTTTGGGAATAAACTTAATAATTTTTCTATGTACCACATTTTAAAAAAAAAACAAATAAATAAATTAATGTAACTGAGATTTTACTCAAGCTTTTAATTAAGAAGGGTTTTCAATGAAACATGGTTTTCAAAAAAAAAAACTTCAATGTGACACGCCAGATTCGGGCTAACTTCTGGGCCGGGTTTGGGGTGTTACATAAATCTTAATCCCTATGAGAGAATCCATAATAAAAAATTCCAATCAATACCATCGCAACATAGATACACAAAACACATTTTAAATCTTTTCTAAGGCAACACTTTCTAAGCATGCTATCGTTGAACGGAATTTCATATCCCCATGTTTCAAATTCATATATGTTTGCTGACAATCTAAAGTGGATTCTAAACTACCACGAATCACTTTTACTTTCTATACAATTTCTGATCGAATAGTCTTTGAAATGTATAACTCAACTAATCTATCATGTTACATACCCGATCACTAGAACATCTATTTCACATAACTGTGCATTTTATTACTCCCTGAATGAGCAAATGAGGTACTACTGAGCTTCGTAAAAAATTTTCTGCATCAGATCTGAATTACTCAATGCACAAATTCTATCTCGGAATAATGATAATAGTCATCAGGTCTGACCTGAAATTTAGAATCAAAAGTCATCTCACACTGTACTCGTTTAGTTTACCACTCACTATCACATTCCTAAGGTTCTCAATATTGCAAAGCAAACATCACTTTAGCTTCTAATTTAGCTAGATTCAGGCCGTCATCAAATAAGATTAATTATGTATCTAATACTCACAAAATAATCAAAGGTTTTCCATTCAAGCATTTGCAACTATATATGCTTTCCCAAAGGTTAATCGATAACTGTTCACAATCTTTCAATAGTTCAAGCCATCTATGCTGTTTTAAATTCAGATTCCTTTTGTGACATTAGATACTTTATACTCTTGGGATCAGGAAACATATGACATTTTTCACTGGTCAATCTATGTCATCAAATTCTCAACACAGACATAAAAAGTGGCCAACTCTAAATCACCCGTCGGACAGTTCCTTACATGCGACTTTAACCGTCTGAAAGCATAAACTATGACTTTACATTCTTGTATTAAAACACATTCCAATCTATTTGATAGTGCATCACTGAAAAATTACGAATTCTTTACTCAATTCAAATAGAACCCAGAACCAGTGTTTCGGTGAATAACACCTTCATAAGTTTTCAACTTTGCTAACATACAACAGACCATTCAAACTTTCAAAAATGTGATAAATTTATCAATCAAAACAACTTTAACTCATAATAATATCATCCAATTAGAACTGATCTAATACGTACGTCCTTGTATCACATCTTTTTTGAATATAAATTTGTCATTCAGACTATTCGTCAATTTACCCATGAATGTACAAGATTTTATCCTCTTACCTGAGGATAAACTTAAATGCATATAACTCAAAATACCCTTCAACTGACCAGCTCGCTCAGATAAAAACAACTGATCGATTTCAACTATCAAATAATATCATACCAAAATACTTCCTTCTTCATGCTGTTAAAACAATTCAAACATATAATTTTTCAAAATCTCCTCACATGCTAGTCAAAGATCTTTACACCTGCATTAGCTAAAGGAAACAAAATATCCTAATTGAATTCATTGACCTTAATCAAAATTACCTGAGAAAAGAAAACCATAGTACAATTTGAGCTTGAGCTTCCACTATCTACACCTTTGCCGATGTCAATTCCTTTCACGAAAATAGAGAAATCCTGATACTAAAATCACCACTTTCCTATGATCGAACCAGAAATATAACCATAATAGACATAGTTATCACAAGCCAAAGAACACACTTTAAAGATGAGCCATGATTGATAATTTACGAAGTAAGGATGATAAGAAAATTGAGATAAAGAAATCCAAGGTACGATACCACACTGGAAGTTTGAGAACATAACTTATAAGAAAATAATAAAGATCTTAATGATTCCTCAGAGAAAACCAGAAGAGAAACAATGCTTATACGCTCTAGAATCAATTGTAACAAAGATAATATATTTTCCAAATATATATATGAAACAAAACAACATCTATTAGAAACAGAAGAATAGCCTCACATAAATTTTCACCATCAACTTTTATTTCAAATGTAATATAATTGAATCCCACAGAGAGAGATAAGAAATGCTGCTCATCATCTAATCAGATCAACAGTGCTCTCATCTAACATTATAAGCAGCTAGCATTTTCATACGATAAGAATTTCATCAGAAAATGAACAATCACATATATCTCTGAGGATAAAATGAATACATAAAATACTCAGGAGAGATATTCATAATCTATTCAATTACAACTATTACACTCAGACATCTTTACGATTCAAATATCATTCCTCTGACAAATTTTGTCATCACTGATTCTGTATTACTCTATTCACTAACGAAAATCAATCCGGAAGAAATTCTATCAGATACATACTTTAGACATCATACCTGAATGAGTCGATTAGCCGAGATTGACTTTTTCTTTAACTGTGACATCGCGAAATCTGAATGATCTTTAGAATAACTTGGCATCTTTTCCAGAACTGTATTCACTTGTCGAACTATTCTTAACTCTGACCACATTATTAGTTATTCTACTACTGAACTTTTTAGTCTCTTACTTGTGAGCTCATTCAACTTAAATCTCGTGAAATTTCATTATAAAATACCACATTGGTAAGGGGGTGAGGTCGTAAAGCCTGTAACTTGACTCTCATAAATACACATGTAACAGCCCGGTTTAGATCCTAGTCAGAATAGTGGTTTCGAGACCACAAATCTGAGGTTAAAATAATAATTTAATATTATTTTTTGTGTGAATAGTATGCAACATGGTCTATGTGAAAGTTCTGTGTGATGATTTGATCGTTTTAGTGTCGGATTAAGAGAAAGGACTTAATTGCGTAAAGTGTAAAATGCTGTGTGCTAATTGTTAAGTACTTAATTGTTGTTGTCTTTATAATGTGGAGGCTTTATGAGGAAATTAGCCATTATTAAAGTTAGTGGTTGGTTAAATGACATATTAACCTTAATGTAAATTTGTCTTATATGACTAATAAAAGGGCAAATTGGTAAATTGATAATTAAGTTAGTATTAAACAAAACCAAAAAGATATAAAATGTTTATCTTTGTTTCATTGGAACCGAAAATAGGAAAATAGAAAGGGTTTGGGAACTTTGTGATATTCGGCCATTGTTAAGCAAAAATTTAGGTATGTTTTAGCTCGATTTTTGATAATTTTTACGTTTTCATAATCGTTGCTTTGTGCTTTACAAAACCCATGCTTGAATTTTGAGTATTGATGATATTTGTGTGAGATGCCATTGATACTATATTGAGCTTTGTGATAACTTTTGGTGTTAAATGAAAGATATGAGTTAGATGAACATAATTTGTATTTGAAATTTTGGTGAAATTGAGTAATTTGAGCTAAATTGTGAAAATAGGAAATTAGAGGACATAAATGTGAAATAAATGAAATTTTAGGGCTAGTATAAGCATGGGGAGAATTCGGCTAAGCACATGTATATTGAAATTTTGAGTATTTGATGATTTAATGAGATAGAGACTAAAGTGTCGAAATGTGAAAATGTGAGGGCTACTTTGTAAAATGCCCTAAATATGTGCGTTTGGATTAAAATGAATGAATTGATGATTGAATGGGTTAAATTTGAATGTGTTTAGACCAAGAGAGGAGAGGTTCGGATCGAGATCGAGGCAAAGATAAAGTGCTCGATTAATTGACCGTATCGATAGTTTGACGTCCGAGGTAAGTTCGGATATCATACATGTATTTGAGCTATGTTTTATAAATATGAAATGAATATGTTCATGTGTATGAAAATGAGTTGCTATGTGCACGATTCTAGTTGATGGCACTAAGTGTACGAAATTGAAATCGAAATAGAAATGAATGGCACTGTGTGTGCGATGATATAAAAGCTTTGGCTTATTGAATTAGCACTGTGTGTGCGATGATAGAAAAGCTTCGGATTATTGAATTAGCACTGTGTGTGCGATGATATAAAAGCTTCATCTTATTGAATTGGCACTGTGTGTGCGATACTGAGATGAGTCGGTTAAAAGAATAGGCACTAAGTGTGTGATAACAATTATACTTTGAATATGTATGTGGCATTGAGTGTGTGGTTATTTTGAACGAGTATCAAATGATGATCGACATGTAATATCGAGCATTGAATATCTTAGAGGTAGAATAACTAAGTGTTAGCTAAGGTATGTAATTAACCTTTGTGGTTGATGAGTTATAAACAAGCTATGATGGAATGAATGAGTATTTTAGATATGAATGGGATGATATGAAAATGAGATAATTAATCTATGTGATGCTTAATATTTACATTAGTTTGGTTTGATGATATATAATATTGTATATCGAACTTACTAAGCTTTGGAAACCTTACTGTGTGATTTGTTTCTTTGCCTTGCAGTGTCAGTAAAGCTGTCTAGGATCTGGGATCGTCAACTTCTCAATCACACTATCGGCATTCTATTTTGGTACTTTTGGAAAGATGTATAAAGCTAGAATATGACATGTATAGGCTAGTTAATTGAATTATGTTTGAGATTGTAATTAGCCATGAGATGTGGCTAGATATGTGATAGGTTTGGCATGAATGAATGTGATATGTGTGATACATCTTTTGGCATGATTTGTGGATTGATATATTTGTTATCAAGTGGTAACTTTGTGTTGATAAATGCTAATAGGGGTTAGTGAAACTTGGAATGAATTATGCTTGTGATAGAATAAATATTGGTATTGAATTTAGTATAAATAGAGTTGAAATTGGATGCATGAGTGGAATGACAATATTGGTATGTTTATGGTGATAATATGAGCATGAAATGTTTAGGTTGTATGGCTTGTAGATTGGACCCTAATGACGATATATGTTATCTGTGTCGCGCGTGGTGACTATAGATGTAACACCCCTAACCCATATCCGTCGCCGAATTAGGGTTACGAGGCATTTTTAAAGAAAGTACAGCTTTCATACAATCACATAACCACATGTAACTTATCCATAAATGCATGTATATATATATATATATGTATATAACTTTTTATCTTTTTTTTTTTGAATTAACTATTCAAGTACATGGGTACTCTTATCCATAAATTCCATATTTAATTTGGCTAGCAAATGTAATACCATAAAATTTCTTTTATAACCATATTTTACTCATCTACTAGCAACTATCCAAAAACAAACAAATATGTATGTATATATGAGTACTCGCACAACATATATATATATAGTCAGCCAAAACATACCTACTCATTGACCAAATGCACATGCAACCTTATTATTAATACGTTATGGTCGAACATATCCTATGTTCAATATGGCCTAATATATATATACATTATGCATAACTTTACCACGTTACTAAATCATGTATCAAAATACTATTCCCTCTCTGATCACTTAAACACCAAATAAAACTAAATGGTTATTTACACTTTGATCAAACGAAATTTCGATACATTCCTTATACATGTAATGGCTGCAATTTCCTATTTAACATATATCATTATCGCATACTAATCATACATAAATATGTCATGTAATGCCTTATTACTTACCATTATGCACCAATCCATATAATTAAATTTGCTAGTAATTCACCATTGTAAAAAAACATGCATATATATATATATATATAAATGCATATACATCAAACGGTTGTACATATATAAAAAAAATGAAATATTATACAACTTGAATATATATATATAATTTAATCAAATATGCACTATCAAAGCATTATTTAGACTCAAAATGCCATGAACCACAACCAAACCATACCTATTATATACATATATAATGGCCGAATACATATACTAGCTAAAACCTTCACAACCATGCAAAATAATAGCATTAACATACCCAGTATCATTACCGAACATAACTATTAGACTTAAACATTAACAATTGGACATGCCATTATACCTAACTCATAAGTAAAGTTTAACAAAAGAAATAGCCATATTCGCATGGCTATTATATACATGAACAAAAAGTTTTCATCAAAATAAAGTCAAAGTCTTTCTTATACATGCCTCTATCCGAAGACCAAAATGAAAGAGTACCAAATTAGATTGATAGTGTGGTCGACTTTCTTGACGATCCCGTTGAGCTTGTAGCCTGAACCTAATCTATAAAACAGAGGAGAACATTTCACACAAATAAGTTTACTAACTTAGTAAGTCCTAAGCTCTTGATAATATAACATACAAACATTTAAACATTTAAATCATTCAACTTATGACATTGCACATATACATTTAAATATATTGATTTCTACAGGTATTTAATACTAATAGTTCATAAACCGAAGTAATTGTACTTCATTTCCATAACCCTGTATCTCTTCGAAGCACAATGTAAGTATATTACAAGAATCACATGCTCCAAATCGTATAAGTACAACATTCATATCAACCATGTTATCGTACTAAAATTTCTTTCACTCTTAGCACTTCTATTTGAAAACCGAATCTCCATAATAGTACAATCAAGCTCAAATTCAATCATTTAATACTCATGCACATCAATCGTAATCTCAAATGTACATAACACTGTTCTCATAGTATTAACTCGACTCAAGTAACATTAAACATAACATACCTTACTTGCTTGCCTGAGCCTTTAACTAGATCATTTCATTCATAAGCATAAGCTCGTATTAACAATCACTAGTATAAAACCTGCTAGACCAAAGGTCCTAGATTTAAACATCGCACGAAGCCTGCTAGGCATTAAAGCTCGAATAAATCAAGCATAAAGCTCGCTAGGCATTAAAGCCCAAATAAATCACCAAGACGAGTCCCGCTAGGCATTTTGCCCGAAACATATCACCGGCACGAGGCCTGCTAGGCATTTAGCCCGAAACTTATCACCGGCACGAGGCTTGCTAGGCATTTAGCCCGAAACATATAAATATGGTCAATCAATCCACACATATTTCATAATTACATTACATATACTATTCAACTAATCTTATTCATATCACATTATCAAAGTATGCAATCAATCTAATTCACTTATATACATTCGCTAAGACATAAGTATGCACTCAAATTTATCAAAATTTATCATTTAATATCTTCATAATTAATTCTTTGATATGTTTCACAGGACTTACCTCGGTTGTCGATAGATCGTGCAAATCGGCTATTCGAGAACCTTCGCTCTTTCCCCGATCTAAATCCATTTTTCTATGTTCTTGATCTAAAACACATTAAAATTTAGCTCATTCAAGTACACTTCATCTCAATTTAGTCCTTAAGCACATAAATAGGCAATTTACCATTTTACCCCTACTATTTCAAATTTTTACAATCTAGTCCTAATTGCACAAAACACAAAATATACATTATTTCAATATAACACTCAAGGGCCGAATATGTATAAGGACCATATAAGTCCATTTCTTTCATTTATTTTGCATTTAAGCCCTCTCAAATTTTTATTTTTACAATTTGGCCCTAAAAACAAAAATTCTTCAAAACTTCCAATACATAATATACTAATTTTTAACTTATCTTTTATCTAACATCATCAAACATCAAAAACTATATAAACCTATCAATAGCCGAACATCAAGCATGGTTAGATTCAAAAATTACAATATGGGTCGGCTACGGTTCGAAGCAACGATCTCAAAAACGTAAAAATTATTAAAAATCGAACAAATTTACATACCTAAATCAAGCAAAACTCAAAGCCGAATGTGCCAAGCTTTCTCCTTTTTTTCATTTGTGTTTTTCGACCAAAGAGATGAATAATGCACGGCTTTCTTATTTTTTGTTTTATTAACATATATTAACTAGTTTATTTTAACATAAAATGTAATAACATATAATATAAAATACCAACACTATTACATGCATTATGATGGCCGGCCACTAACTTAAAAATGGGCTATTTGCCCTTTTAATACCTCATATTAAAAAGCCATGCTCAATTTAACACATTGCACCTTAGTTTGCCACTTTTACTTTTTACGCGATTAAGTCCTTTTTATCAAATTCAATACTTAAACGATAAAATTTTTCTACGAAACTTTCACACACATAAATTCATATATAATAGACACTAAATATAATATTTAAATATTTCTCAGGCTCAAATTCGTGGTCCCGAAACCACCGTTCCGATTAGGGTCAAATTTGATTTGTTACAATAGACCTTTGGCAAGGTTGTAAAATGAACGAAATACCCCTGGAGGGTAAAATGACCAAAATACCCCCATAGGGTAAATGACTGTTATGCCCCTAAAGGGAAAAATGACTAAAATACCCCTACATGTTATATGATTGTTATTGTATGCTATTTATAATATGTCTGCATTCATGTGATATTATGCTGCATGGGGGATGAGATTATTGATTTGGAGAAAGTGTATGATTTGTTAGGGTCGCATGGTCACTTGACAACTGTGGATCCATCGATGGCTTTAAGTCTATTATGTGATCGACAGCTCTGCTGCAATATTGGTTAGTGTCGCAACTGGTGCTACGCAAGGAGTGTAGGGATGGGTGGGTCGATTAAATCCCCATAGGAGTGCAGGGTTTGTATGGGCATTTGTGCATTGCATGATCTGATTTGATTGAGATATGGGTTAAGGCCCAACTGAGACTATTATGGGCTAAGGCCCAATTTCCACCGTTACTGTGTTGGGCTTAGGCCCACATTGATTACTGTAATGTGCTTAAGCCCGGATTGATGTGATAAATGCTTTGTGACTGATAAGGGTTGTACACACTGAGTTTTCGTAAACTTATCCCCTCTTTTTAATCTTTTTAGGTAATCCTCATAGGCGGTTCGACGTACTGAAGGATTCGAAGGTGACCACACTATGATCAGCTTTAAATTTTAGTATTCTATTTTACCTTACTTAAATCATTTTCTTATTGGGTTGTAATAAGGCCTCTTTTGATTTCTGGTTTTTAAATTGGGATTTTCAGTTATTACGTTTTTATTTGTTAAGAGTGGATCGCGGTTTTCCAAAACAATAACTATTTTCAAAATGTTACGTTTCTACAACTTAATCTTTAAACATCACGTTTTCGTAAATCGACTACTTTTAAACTTAGCTTTCGCAACTCGAAAGAGATTTTGGGAATAAACTTAATAATTTTTCTATGTACCACGTTTTAAAAAAACAAATAAATAAATTAATGTAACTGGGATTTTACTCAAGCTTTTAATTAAGAAGGGTTTTCAATGAAAACATGGTTTTCGAAAAACACTTCAATGTGACACGCTAGATTTGGGCCTAACTTCTGGGCCAGGTTGGGGTGTTACATTTAGTGTAACAGAGCCAGGTTACAAAACTTAGGCTGTGAAATGGGCTTTAGATGGGCTTTAGTTTTTATTTTAAAGATGTTTATAAATGATTTTGAAGTAGTTTTAAAGGATTTTTGTATGGCACAACGAGTCTCCAGCATCGGACCAAGTAAGTTTTTCTTGATGTTAAAAGCTTAAATTGATATACTATAGATAATTACAGGCTTACTTTAGATGATAGACTACATTGAGACTCTTAGTTAGGGTAAAACTGAAACACGTAGGAGACCAAAATTGTAGAGAGCCTACGACTGTGTAAACAACTCATAACTGCTACTTCCATGAAACATCTGTTTAATTATTGAAACTATGAGCTAAATTCATAAAATTTCTAATTCAGATAATACGCGATGATAATGAACACTAGAAGAGGTGCAAGAGGCCACGGTAGAGGCCGTGGAAGTGCTAGGGCTGAATCTTCGGCATCAGGCCATATGCCTAACATTGAAATGATAGAGGCTCCAACTTCACCAATAATCGATATAGGGTCGTTTGATCAAGCTGCTGGGTATGACTCATTATCTCAGGCAATGCTTCTTATTTTGGAAAGAGTTGCTGGGTCTGTTTGGCCTAATACTGTTATTGGGGGCCATGGGTCGGTTACGGAATGACTTTGGTCCAATGGAGCAGAGATCTTCAGGCGAGTTTTTGGGGTGGCCCCAAGTGTGGCGGAGTACTGGTTGGAAGCCACCGAAAGAATTATGGACGACCTCGACTGCACGTCAGAACAAAAGTTGAAGGGTGCCATGTCCTTGCTGAGGGATGAAGCCTACCAGTGGTGGCTTATGGTAAAAGAGGGTCCCCGTCTGATTGATTTACTTGGGAATTCTTTAAGTCCACATTTCAGGGAAAGTATGTGGGCACTAGTTATGTCGACACTCGTAGGAAAGAATTTCTAAATCTGGTTCAAAATGACAAGTCTGTGGTTGAGTACGAGGCAAAATTTTTGCGACTTAGCCGGTACGCTCAAGAAATTGTGGCAACGGAGTATGAAAATTGTGTTCAGTTTGAAGATGACCTTAGAGATAGTCTTCGAGTACTAATTGCTCCCCAAAGGAGTAGAATTTACAAAGATTGGTGGAGAAAGCGAAGATCACTGAAGAGGTGAAGCGCTCTGAGTGCCTAAATTAAGAAAGAGAAAGGGGCAGGAACAAGAGGGATTCTAAGCGCTCCAATTCTAATCAAAGACCTAAGAGAAGGGCCGGAGTAGATGGGCCAGTCAGAGCTGGGCCCCTTGTTGCTACTACCGAGTTACCACATTGTGCTATTTGTGGGAAAGGTCATGTGGGCGAGTGTTGGAGGAGGACGGGAGCTTGTCTGAGTTGTGGCTTCATGGAACAACCACCTAGAGTTGGACAACTGCCTCCTAGAAGTCGTGGACAGGCCAGGGGTGGAAACAGTTTAGGGCGTGGAGCTCCAGGTAGAGGTGTTGGTCATGCGGAGGCGAGGCAACCAACTTTAGTTTATACAGCACGTTACCGAGAAGACGGAGATGCTCCAGATGTGAATACTAGTACGTACTTTACCATAGTGTACTATTTACCTAATTTGCAATTAGGATTAGAGTGCGCAGCAAAAGCGTAGTGGTGTAACCTGTGTTGTGCGGCTATTAGATAGTTGGAAATTTCAAGGACGAAATTTCTTTAAGGGGGTAGAATTATAACACCCTGAATTTGGGCCTAGTAGAATTGGGCCTCTTGGGCCTTGGGCATGTGAGCGTTTAAAATTTTTGGAGAATAAGAAAATGGCACAATTTCATGTTAGATCAATTGGGTGAGTGATTTTGGAAGGTTCTGGGGCTTCTATGAAGTTCTGGGTTCAAGCCATGTAATATGGAAAATTTTTATTTTTAGCATTAGGGGAACCCTGACTCCAGGTTGTAAGCCTTTTAAGTAATTGTGATTAAAAAGAGACACAAGGAGAACCTGTGGTGGAGTGGTTGTGGCATCACAGGTGTGGCAACGAGGATAGAGGATCAAGTCTCACTGCATGCAAAAAGGGAGTATATATTTTGCTCATGAGTGGGCAAGAGTTGGTGCTGGATTCGAACTCTGTGTTGGAGAGTTTGAATGAGTCAATTGAGGGATTTAAGGAGTGGATCATGAAGGAAATCAAGGAGAGGGAAGTGGAGATTTTCAATGATTTTGAAGGCTTGAGGAGTTGGTACCGAAATGGGGCCATTGCTCTTGGAAATTCGGCAAGTGTATGTAGGGGTGCCGTTTTTCTTTTAGCCATTTCGGCTTTTGACTCATTTTTTATTTCTTTTGCCTTTTGCCAACATCGAGCAATACCCATTTTCTCTGCTATTTTCTTTGTATCAATTGCTGCTTGTGCCGAATTAACATTCTTTTTCTCCTCTTTTGCTAAATCGAAGTAATGTTCCTCTATTTCCTTTTTCTTCCAGTGATAGCCGAATACCCCTTTTCCCTTTTCTCTATTTTCCTTTGACTCTTTTCGAGTGTCCCTCCTTGTATTGCTAAAGCCGAATACTTTCACTTTGCCTATTGACAATCGTTAGTAGACTTCTACACTTTCCTTATTCTATTTTCTTTGTTTCGTCATCCATCTCCAATCCTCTTAGTTTCAAATCTTCGACTGTTTAGCTAGTGAGCTCGAGTTAAGGATCTTTCCTCACCGAATGTGATAGTAAGTGATGGTTAGATTTTTTAACCATTTTCGGTATCGATGGTATTCCTCTCTATCTGCTGAATCTCCTTTTCTCATCTTGATTGATGATTGGTTTGTTTAAGGTTCCTCGAGGGGCGATTAAAGGGCAAGTGATTAATAGTAGCCGACTTCCTACTCTAAGGTTTCGGTCAAGGAATTTTGGGTATGGTCGAATATTAGTCATTTCTTGGGCATATGTTTTCGTTGTATTAGCATATGTTACCTGATAGATTATGTTTGCGGTTCAGATAAGCCACGAGGAGGGGGAATTTATTCTTAATCTAGCCATCTAAGGAAAAGGATAGGCCATTGCTATTCAGTCAAGGTAGGTAGTGGTTAATCAGTTTGGCGAAATTGTTGTGATCTTTAAAGATGAAAAGGCTAACTATACCCCTTGACTGAATATAGGTTCGTTCCTAAGGGCTTGGAAGTACGCTTCATAAATCAAGTGTGTACTCATACACACACCACTCCAAGTAGATTGGCAATTGCAGAAAAGCTGAAATACCGACGAATGATGCCACACGAGCGTGCGATCGCACGTCTGGTGGACCGAGCCCACGAAAATGGGGTAAGACAGTTGAGGCCACCATAATCGTTCTTATGGGCTTAGGTTGTTATGGGCCTCATTGGGCTGGTATGAGCTGTGTGGGCCCAATGGACTCGTGGGCCCCGCACAGATTAAATTTACGAAAAATGGCAGAAATTGAACTGGGCTATAATGTGCATATAGCCGCGATTGAAAATGGGCTGAATAAGCCACACGAAAGTGTGGGCCCACCTGGGTCGAGTATTGGGCTTTGGGCCCAAGTACACCGTTTTAATGATATATGTTGTCTGTGTCACGCGAGGCGACTATAGACCTTTGGCAAGGTTGTAAAATGGTTGAAATACCCCTGAAGGGTAAAATGATCGAAATACCCCCATAGGGTAAATGACCGTTATGCCCCTGAAGGGCAAAATGACTAAAATGCCCCTACATGTTATATAATTGTTATTGTATGCTATTTACAATATGTCTGCATTCATGTGATATTATGCGGCATGGGGGATGGGCTTATTAATTTAGAGAAAGTGTATGATTTGTTAGGGTGCATTGGTCGCTGGACGACTGTGGATCCACCGATGGCTTTAAGTCGATTATGTGATTGGCAGCTCTACTACAATATTGGTTAGTGCCGCAACCGATGCTACATAAGGAGTGTAGGGATAGGTGGGTCGATTAAATCCCCACAGGAGTGCAGGAGACACAGTGCAGGGTTGGTATGGGAATTTGTGCATTGCATGATCTGATTTGATTGAGATATCGGTTAAGGCCCAACTGAGGCTATTATGGTCTAAGGCCCAATTGCCACCGTTACTGTGTTGGGCGTAGGCCCACATTGATTACTATAATGGGCTTAGGCCCGGATTGATGTGATGCAAGCTTTATGATCGATGAGGGTTGTACACACCGAGTTTTCGTAAACTCACCCCTTTTTTAATCTTTTCGTAATTCTCGGTGGGAGGTTCGACGTAATGGAGGACTCGGAGGTGGTCGCACTCACGATCAACTTTAAATTTTAGTATTCTATTTTACCTTACTTAAATCATTTTCTTATTGGGTTGTAATAAGGCCTCTTTTGATTTCTAGTTTTAAATTGGGATTTTCGTTATTACATTTTAATCATAAGAGTGGATCGCGGTTTTCCAAAACAATAACTATTTTCAAAACGCTATGTTTCCACAACTTAATCTTTAAACATCACGTTTTAAGAATCGCCATTTTAAAACTTAGCTTCCACAACTGGAAAGAGATTTTGGGAATAAACTTAATAATTTTTCTATGTACCACTTTTTTAAAAAAAAAACAAATAAATAAATTAATGTAACTGAGATTTTACTCAAGCTTTTAATTAAGAAAGGTTTTCAATGAAACATGGTTTTCAAAAAAAAAAAACTTCAATGTGACACGCCAGATTCGGGCTAACTTCTGGGCCGGGTTTGGGGTGTTACATAAATCTTAATCCCTATGAGAGAATCCATAATAAAAAATTCCAATCAATACCATCGCAACATAGATACACAAAACACATTTTAAATCTTTTTCTAAGGCAACACTTTCGGAAGCATGCTATCGTTGAACGGGAATTTCATATCCCCATGTTTCAAATTCATATATGTTTGCTGACAATCTAAAGTGGATTCTAAACTACCACGAATCACTTTTACTTTCTATACAATTTCTGATCGAATAGTCTTTGAAATGTATAACTCAACTAATCTATCATGTTACATACCCGATCACTAGAACATCTATTTCACATAACTGTGCATTTTATTACTCCCTGAATGAGCAAATGAGGTACTCATCGAGCTTCAGAAAAATTTTCGCGATCGATCTGAATTACTCAAAGGCACAAATTCTATCTCGGAATAATGATAATAGTCATCAGGTCTGACCTGAAATTTAGAATCAAAAGTCATCTCACACTGTACTCGTTTAGTTTACCACTCACTATCACATTCCTAAGGTTCTCAATATTGCAAAGCAAACATCACTTTAGCTTCTAATTTAGCTAGATTCAGGCCGTCATCAAATAAGATTAATCATGTATCTAATACTCACAAAATAATCAAAGGTTTTCCATTCAAGCATTTGCAACTATATATGCTTTCCCAAAGGTTAATCGATAACTGCTCACAATCTTTCAATAGTTCAAGCCATCTATGCTGTTTTAAATTCAGATTCCTTTTGTGACATTAGATACTTTATACTCTTGGGATCGGAAACATATGACATTTTTCACCGGTCAATCTATGTCATCAAATTCTCAACACGTACATAAAAAGTGGCCAACTCTAAATCACCCGTCGGACAGTTCCTTACATGCGACTTTAACCGTCTGAAAGCATAAACTATGACTTTACATTCTTGTATTAAAACACATTCCAATCTATTTGATAGTGTATCACTGAAAATTTACGAATTCTTTACTCAATTCAAATAGAACCCAGAACCAGTGTTTCGATGAATAACACCTTCATAAGTTTTCAACTTTGCTAACATACAACAGACCATTCAAACTTTCAAAAATGTGATAAATTTATCAATCAAAACAACTTTAACTCATAATAATATCATCCAATTAGAACTGATCTAATACGTACGTCCTTGTATCACATCTTTTTGAATATAAATTTGTCATTCGACTATTCACAATTTACCCATGAATGTACAAGATTTTATCCTCTTACCGAGGATAAACTTAAATGCATATAACTCAAAATACCCTTCAACTGACCAGCTCGCTCAGATAAAAACAACTGATTGATTTCAACTATCAAATAATATCATACCAAAATATTTCCTTCTTCATGCTGTTAAAACAATTCAAACATATAATTTTTCAAAATCTCCTCACATGCTAGTCAAAGATCTTTACACCTGCATTAGCTCAAGGAAACAAAATATCCTAATTGAATTCATTGACCTTAATCAAAATTACCTGAGAAAAGAAAACCATAGTACAATTTGAGCTTGAGCTTCCACTATCTACACATTTGCCGATGTCAATTCCTTTCACGAAAATAGAGAAATCCTGATACTAGAATCACCACTTTCCTATGATCGAACCAGAAATATAACCATAATAGACATAGTTATCACAAGCCAAGGAACACACTTTAAAGATGAGCCATGATTGATAATTTACGAAGTAAGGATGATAAGAAAATTGAGATAAAGAAATCCAAGGTACGATACCACACTGGAAGTTTGAGAACATAACTTATAAGAAAATAATAAAGATCTTAATGATTCCTCAGAGAAAACCAGAAGAGAAACAATGCTTATACGCTCTAGAATCAATTGTAACAAAGATAATATATTTTCCAAATATATATATGAAACAAAACAACATCTAGTAGAAACAGAAGAATAGCCTCACATAAATTTTCACCATCAACTTTTATTTCAAATGTAATATAATTGAATCCCAGAGAGATAAGAAATGCCGCTCATCATCTAATCGATCAACAAAGGTTCTCATCTAACATTATAAGCGACTAGCATTTTCATACGATAAGAATTTCATCGAAAAATAAACAATCACATATATCTCGAGGATAAAATGAATACATAAAATACTCGTGAGAGATATTCATAATCTATTCAATTACAACTATTACACTCGCACATCTTTACGATTCAAATATCATTCCTCCGACAAATTTTGTCATCATCGATCCTCAGATACTCTATTCACTAACGAAAATCAATCCTGAAGAAATTCTATCAGATACATACTTTAGACATCATACCTGAATGAGTCGATTAGCCGAGATTGACTTTTTCTTTAACTGTGACATCGCGAAATCTGAATGATCTTTAGAATAACTTGGCATCTTTTCCAGAACTGTATTCACTTGTCGAACTATTCTTAACTCTGACCACATTATTAGTTATTCTACTACTGAACTTTTTAGTCTCTTACTTGTGAGCTCATTCAACTTAAATCTCGTGAAATTTCATTATAAAATACCACATTGGTAAGGGGGTGAGGTCGTAAAGCCTGTAACTTGACTCTCATAAATACACATGTAACAGCCCGGTTTAGATCCTAGTCAGAATAGTGGTTTCGAGACCATAAATCTGAGGTTAAAATAATAATTTAATATTATTTTTTGTGTGAATAGTATGCAACATGGTCTATGTGAAAGTTCTGTGTGATGATTTGATCGTTTTAGTGTCTGGATTAAGAGAAAGGACTTAATTATAAAGTGTAAAATGTCAGGTGCTAATTGTTAAGTACTTAATTGTTGTTGTCTTTATAATGTGGAGGCTTTATGAGGAAATTAGCCATTATTAAAGTTAGTGGTTGGTTAAATGACATATTAACCTTAATGTAAATTTGTCTTATATGACTAATAAAAGGGCAAATTGGTAAATTGATAATTAAGTTAGTATTAAACAAAACCAAAAAGATATAAAATGTTTATCTTTGTTTCATTGGAACCAAAATAGGAAAATAGAAAGGGTTTGGGAACTTTGTGATATTCGCCATTGTTAAGCAAAAATTTAGGTATGTTTTAGCTCGATTTTGATAATTTTACGTTTTAGTAATCGTTGCTTTGTGCTTTACAAAACCCATGCTTGAATTTTGAGTATTGATGATATTTGTGTGAGATGCCATTGATACTATATTGAGCTTTGTGATAACTTTTGGTGTTAAATGAAAGATATGAGTTAGATGAACATAATTTGTATTTGAAATTTTGGTGAAATTGAGTAATTTGAGCTAAATTGTGAAAATAGGAAATTAGAGGACATAAATGTGAAATAAATGAAATTTTAGGGCTAGTATAAGCATGGGGAGAATTCGGCTAAGCACATGTATATTGAAATTTTGAGTATTTGATGATTTAATGAGATAGAGACTAAAGTGTCGAAATGTGAAAATGTGAGGGCTACTTTGTAAAATGCCCTAAATATGTGCGTTTGGATTAAAATGAATGAATTGATGATTGAATGGGTTAAATTTGAATGTGTTTAGACCAAGAGAGGAGAGGTTCGGATCGAGATCGAGGCAAAGATAAAGTGCTCGATTAATTGACCGTATCGATAGTTTGACGTCCGAGGTAAGTTCGGATATCATACATGTATTTGAGCTATGTTTTATAAATATGAAATGAATATGTTCATGTGTATGAAAATGAGTTGCTATGTGCACGATTCTAGTTGATGGCACTAAGTGTACGAAATTGAAATCGAAATAGAAATGAATGGCAATCGTAAAATGCGATGATATAAAAGCTTTGGCTTATTGAATTAGCAATGTAAAAGCGATGATAGAAAAGCTTCGGATTATTGAATTAGCACTGTAAAAGCGATGATATAAAAGCTTCATCTTATTGAATTGGCAATCGTGTATGCGATCTCGAGATGAGTCGGTTAAAAGAATAGGCACTAAGTGTGTGATAACAATTATACTTTGAATATGTATGTGGCACTGAGTGTGTGGTTATTTTGAACGAGTATCAAATGATGATCGACATGTAATATCGAGCATTGAATATCTTAGAGGTAGAATAACTAAGTGTTAGCTAAGGTATGTAATTAACCTTTGTGGTTGATGAGTTATAAACAAGCTATGATGGAATGAATGAGTATTTTAGATATGAATGGGATGATATGAAAATGAGATAATTAATCTATGTGATGCTTAATATTTACATTAGTTTGGTTTGATGATATATAATATTGTATATCGAACTTACTAAGCTTTGGAAACCTTCTTGTGATTTGTTTCTTTGCCTTGCAAAGGTCGATAAAAGTCGCTCTAGGATCCGGATCGCCAACTTCTCAATCACACTATCGGCATTCTATTTTGGTACTTTTGGAAAGATGTATAAAGCTAGAATATGACATGTATAGGCTAGTTAATTGAATTATGTTTGAGATTGTAATTAGCCATGAGATGTGGCTAGATATGTGATAGGTTTGGCATGAATGAATGTGATATGTGTGATACATCTTTTGGCATGATTTGTGGATTGATATATTTGTTATCAAGTGGTGACTTTGTGTTGATAAATGCTAATAGGGGTTAGTGAAACTTGGAATGAATTATGCTTGTGATAGAATAAATATTGGTATTGAATTTAGTATAAATAGAGTTGAAATTGGATGCATGAGTGGAATGACAATATTGGTATGTTTATGGTGATAATATGAGCATGAAATGTTTAGGTTGTATGGCTTGTAGATTGGACCCTAATGGGTGGCATTTTGACTTCGCAAAGTGGCCTATAAAGTCACACGGTTGGGGCACACGGGCGTGCCTCAGGCCGTGGGGAAATTGGCAGAATGTGGCTTAAACTGCACACGGCCATGGCATAGGCATGCCTACAGGTCGTGCGAGAAATGGCAGAATATGACCTTATAGGACACAGCCATAGCACACGGGCGTGCTTGGTAGCCGTGTTGATTTTGGTAGTATGTAACCACGGGGAGGTCACACGAGTGTGTCATATAGTCGTGGGTGAGGCATGGCCTACCCCCACGGGCGTGTCTCCCCTGTATTTTAGAAAAGTTACAAATTTTTTTGTATGTGTTTAGGTTTAGTCTCGACTCGGTTTATAAGTATGCTTAGGGTCTTGATGACTCGATTAAGGGACATTATGATTGTATATGAATGTGTTTGATGATGATTGACTTTGTGTCGTAAATGCAATGTAAAATAATCTTACTGTTCGGTAATGCCTCTAAACCCTATTCTGGCGACGGTCTCGGGTTAGGGGTGTTACAACACACATATAACTTAGCATTCATCATCAACAAAATAACTTCACAATCATTTAATTCACTTCAAGCTAATTAACATACATATTTATGTTATACGAACTTTCCTATTACCTTTATTCAAACAGGTGTACTTAAACATACATTCCATAAATTTGAGTAAGTTTATTTATCACATTCACTTAATCAAACAAATTAGGCACACAACATCATATGAATGCCAAATAAACATAGATGAGCTTATCACAATATAAACTTTCATTTCACTTCACCTTTCCATATTTCAAGAATAATTCCCATTGAACTATTGTAATTTCGATGGATGCTAGGGTAGCATACTCAAGGTATGCATGTCAACAATCTGTCAATTCATATTCAAAAGTGCCATTTTGGCACATATTCATAGAGCACACTCTCGAACCATATATGATATAATAAGATTGCCAGTCCAGGCTAATCCTCCCAGTAACGTGTGCTCTAAAGGGCTTACTCTGGATTACCCGTCTGGGCTAAATCCATTTCATAACTTATGCTCAAAAGGGCTTAATTCAAGATTAGCCTTCCAGGATAAATCCTTTTTGCAACATTTAAAAAATTTATCCATTTCATAAAATCACTATAATCCATCAAAATACAATGTTCAACCAGAACAATGACATTTTATCCATATTTCTCAACTTATAGTTATTTCATTTTGTACATCATCACATACATATCATGAACTCTTATCCATACCTTTCTAAGTTTCAACTTATCACAAACACATTTTCAAATATCTTAGTATCACTTTCAGTGTTTTTCGAAAATAGCTCGGTTGGAAAGCATCTCTGCCTCAACAAAATAATTTATCAGAGTCAGAAGATATCACACTATCACAGGTAGTAATATGGCATGTATAGCTAGACTCACATACGTTACGGTAGTCTAAAAATGGACTAAACCATAGCTCTGATACTACTAAATGTAACACCTTTTACCCGTATTTAACGCTGAAATAGGGCTTGAGGCATTATCGGACTCACTTCACAAGCAATCACACCATTCCGAGTCATAAAATTTGAATCCAAATTAAAACCATTCATACTTGGTCATGAAGTCCCTACTACGAGCCTACGAGGCCCAAAACATGTATTGGAGGTGGTTCGGGACTAAATCAAAACTCAGGGAATTTTTATAAAACTTAGAAAATTTTTGTTAGATGTAGGGCTCACATGCCCGTGTGGTCCAAGGGACACGCCCGTAGGACCCAGGGACATGCCCGTGCTTCAGACCGTGTTCAAATTAGGGTGTGCTCTGACTTATGCCACACAGTTGTGCCACACGCCCGTGTGCTAGGCCGTGTAGCACACACGGCTGAGACACACGCCTGTATCTTTGCCCGTGTGCTCAATTCTGGACATTCTATTTTTCAAAATAAAGGTGCAGGGGACACACGGCCGGAACACATGCCCGTGGGGCAGACCGTGTGTCACACACGACCTAGACCAATCCCGTGTGTCTACCTGTGTTGAAAAAAACAAGGCTATTTACCAAGCCATTTTGCCACCCTTAATTACACACATCTACACAACATCACATGGCACAAATTTAAGCATATAAATGCAACCAAACAACCATAACCAAGACAATAACATGTCATTCTTATACAATCATTTATCATGCTTAAAACATCATACTTAGCCCATTAAAAACATACTAATTTTACATTAACAAGAGGACATTAACATATAATAAACTTATGATCAACATAAACCATTATTCATGGCTATATATAAGATGAAGCATTAACAATTACATTCTAACACATATGACCAAATTAATAATGACACACATAAAAAATTGGCCTAGTCCTTATACATGTAGAGGTGTACATGGGCTGGGCCAGGCCGGGCTTGGGTCGGGCCCAACTAAAAAATTAGGCCCGTTCACTGGGCTCGGGCCGGGACGGGCCCAAAAAATAGGCCTAAAACTTTGCCCAAGCATGACCCATATAAAAATGCTAAAACTTGAGCCCTACTTACTACCAGATTAATTTTATATTATTTTATATACTTTTAAATATATATAATACATCAAAATACTAAAAATCAAAATAAATATTTTTCAACAAATTGAAAATAAATTTTAAAAATATGTAGACTTAAATAACACTAAAATAGATATAACTTAACAAGCAAATGCCTCTAAAATAATAAAAAAATTAACAAATGTCTTTAAAATAATAACAAAATTAACAATAAAATAAGTGTTATATAATATCTAAACAATAACAACAAAATAATAGAAACATAATAGAAAAATGGTAGCAAAATAAGGAGAAAATAATAAGAAAATAATATTAAAAAATAGTTTTTTCCTTTAATGAATTTGGTAAGTAGAAGCCCCGCCAAAAATGCCTTACCCGAGCCCGGCCTATTTTTTAAATGGGCCTTATTTTTTTGTCCAAGCCCATTTTTCAGGCCTATATTTGAAACACCCCAAACCCGGCCCACAAGCCCTGACCGGATCTGGCATGCTTCTAGAGAAAAACCATTCGAATCTTATTTGGGCTTCGCCAAAAACTTGTGTGTTTTTGAAGAACCATTGATTTGGGTTGGGTTCAAAATTAAAACCCGTGTTGATTAGGTGTCAAAACAATTAATATTTATATTTAAGAAAAATTAACTTTAACTTCAAATCGATAAATGTCGTATCATACTAAGTAGTTTAAATGCATGCATAGACAATTTAATACTTATGGCCTTATTACATCAAATAAAACCCCAAATAATTCAAAACTTAAATAAATAAAAAAGGAGTAAACTAATAAAAATAAAATAGTCTCTGAGTTATGAATGGCCACCACTGAGCTCCTGCCAATTCGGTCCATCTACCGAGTGTCACCAAAAATAATCCCACAAAGGGTGAGTCAAATAGACTCAATGTGTACAACCAATACAAGTCTCAATTAAATTCAGGCATATCAAATCATACATAATAAACACATATAAACCATGATGCAAACCCGAACCCAAGCCTAGATAACCATCCTCTACACATCACCCGTACCAACCATCACACCGTGGGGACTACTAAATCGACCCTCCATCCGCTACACACCATCGAAGGCAGTCGTTGCAGTCGACGTGCTCATCGCCCGTATAAAATTCGTGGCATAGCCACCAGATAATTATTTTGTGACATAAGTCACCACATTTAGATTTCGTGACATAAGTCACCACATTCAAATTACGTGACAAAAGTCACCACATTCAGATATTGGGGTATAAAACCACCAATTCACTTCCCCTTTACATGTCACCCATATGCCCCATGTCACACAAATCATGCAATATCATGCCTTATTTCACACTCTTATCACTATTGACATATGTGCCATCATAGATCATATCATACTCATAGTAGGAGTGGGTAAACGTACCTGAGTACTTTGTACCATTGCAAGATACTCTTAGCCACATCTTAACATATTCTTAGTAACATATTTATCAAAACATAGCCATAAATTAATTAAGGATTAGTGTGGGGTACACACCTGATTTACTTAGCAAGTTTACTGAAAATCCTGAAAACCCGATCTAGCATCCTAGATCCTTAGTTCCTACATTCGGCCAACCCTACACATGTTAGCAAAGAGCCAATCGGCTATCTAGCCAAATCCCGAAGGAAATTCTTACCTGGATGCCGATTTCACTACTAATCAAATCCCGAAAACCTTGTGATAACTCTTCTTGCAATCGGCTAGATGCTGAACCACTGAACTAGTTAGTTTCGGCTTTTTAAACGAAGTAAGAAATAGATCTAAAACACCAATATGACCTTGGCCGAATATACATAGTCACTCACCTTGTGATTTTAGATCCCGAAAGTAGTCTCTTGGCTAAGAAGATGTCGAAATCCTACAGGATATATGTTAGATCCAATTCTAACATTCAAATAAATGGCCTTCGGCCTAATCTTATACCTTACTTACCTTAGATCTGAAATCCTGAATGGTTTCCTTAGAAGTCGGCTACTATGGAAATCTCGAAATTCACCTTCCAACTTTCGGCAAACAAACTAAAATATTAATAGGATTAGTCCTTAGCTTTCGGCTAGAAGAAAAAGATTGAAGATCAAATCACGATGGGTCTTACCCTTAATTCTATAGTTGACTGCTCCTTGTTGAACCCACAGAGATTCGGCTATGTGGACTTAGATAGGAATCAACAAGTTTCAGCTTTTGATGAACACCAGAAAGATTCGGCTATGGCTTCAAATGATGACGAGATATTTGGCTAACACTAAAATAAAAGAAGGAACTTGGAAAAGAGATATAGGTTCGGCCAAGAACAAATAGAGGAAAAAGAAAAGAAGAGTTTGAAGAATTTTGGCAAAGATGACAAGGAAGAATTCAACTTCCAATGAAAAGAAAGAAAAGGGAAAATCCACTCAAAATTTTGGCAGCAAGATACTAACTAAAATTCGGCACTTATGCCTCCCTTTCATGACCGATTTTTACCAACCAAAGAGTCCCTTGGCCGGCCACTATTATCCTTCCTTATCACATCCCATTTTTTTCTCCTACTTTATCTTTTATCTACTCCTTTAAAATAATTGATTAAAAAATAATTATCACAAAGAGTTTAAGCAAATCTAAAGCTCCTCCCTCAGTCTCCCAATGCCGTCCATTACTACTCTTTTTGCCAAAAAAATAAGTCACAAAATATTGCTTGTGCCACTCGAACTCAAGACCTCCTTGTACTGCATGTGGCGCCATTTACCAAAGTCTTAAGTGGCATCTCCTTGCCACCTTACTAAATTGATTCTTGTGTCCTATTTCTCCTACACACTTTCTTAAGGCCATATTGCCTAGCTTCCTCTTTTAGATTTAAAATCTAATAATTTCTAAGGCATTTATCTATTCTCTAAAGTTCTCAAAATTTCATAAAACACGTTATAACACACAAAAGGCATGCTATTTCATATAATTAAGCAAAAAATGCATAAGCCATAATCTAGGATACTACAGTTCTACCCCCTTAAAATAATTTTGACCTCGAAATTACCTGGCTAAAATAGGTGGGGGCATTGCTGTCGCATTGCTTCCTCTGGCTCCCAAGAAGCTTCCTCCGATCCACGGTTAGGCCACAACACTTTGACCAGGGGGACCGACTTCCTCCGAAGCACCTTCACATCTCGTTCCAGAATCTGAATCGGCTCTTCCTCATACGACAGATCTGGTCTCAGCTCCACCTCTTCAACCGAAACTACGTGAGATGGATCCGATCGATATCGACGTAGCATAGAGACATGGAATACGTCGTGCATCTGTTGCAACTTCGAAAGTAACTCCAACTGGTATGCCACCGGTCCAATTCTCTTCAATACCCGATAAGGTCCTATAAACCTGGGAAATAACTTCCCTTTGTGACCAAATCTCATCACCTTCTTCCAAGGCGAAACCTTGAGAAACACTTGATCTCCCACAGCAAATTCGATCTCCTTCCGTTTGAGATCTGCGTATGACTTTTGCCTATCATACGCCTCCTTCAACTGTGCTCAAATTATCTTAACCTTCTCCTCGGATTCTGCCACAATTTTCGGACCCAAAATCTGACGTTCTCCCAATTCCGTCCAACATGTAGGAGTGCGACACTTCTGTCCATACAGTGCTTCGTATGGTGCCATCCGAATACTTGCCTGATAGCTGTTATTATATGCAAACTCAGCTAAAGGAAAATATTCTTCCCAACTTCCTCTGAAGTCTATCACACAGCCCCTCAGCATATCCTCCAACACTTGTATTACTCGCTCAGATTGACTATCTGACTGTGGATGAAAAGCCGTACTGAAATCCAATCTAGTGCCTAAAGCCTGATGTAGTGCTTTCCAAAACCGAGACGTGAACCTTGGATCCCTATCCGAGATAATTAACACCGTCACTCCATGCAACCTCACAATCTCCGCCACATACAACTTTGCTAACCTCTGGAGAGAATAGTTAACCCGCACTGGAATGAAATGTGCAGACTTTGTCAGTCGATCCACTATCACCCATTGTAACACCCTAAAAATCTGAGTATTTAAATTTGCATGATTTTGGTGTTTAGATTTTAAAGGAAAAATCTTTTATTTTAATTTGGTGCTTGTTGAAGTCTTTGAGAGGGTAAAGCATAATTTGAGGAAAGAATAAAATTTATTAATTGAGAATTTATTGAAGTGAAACAAAGGTGATTAAGACTTAAGCTAAATTATGTGCTAAGAGTGTCATAAAATGAGCATATGGCATGGTGGAGTTGGCGCATGGGTTCTAGCAAGGGGGAAGAGGTTCGAATCCCTTGTATAACACCTAAATGAATTTTTGTTTTTAATTTGCTGCTCATGGATAGGAAGTGTCGGCAAGAAACATATAAGGAAGGTGTTGACCATGTATTTTTGGTTAGTGTATCAATGGATTAAGGAAACAACTAACTTATGGCATGGAATCAAAGGTTTAAGGAAAGATAGGGGGAACATAAGGCACTTATCAAGGGAAAATTTGGAAAGAAATCATGGCCAATTGACCATGTGCTGGACGGCAACATTGGTCTAGGGAGGAGCCAAATTTTGTTAGTTTGGCTAAAATCTCATTCTTTTCTCTTTGGTCATTCTTTGCATTTGTGCGAATTTTATTTCCTCTCCTTTCAACATTATTCTTGGCGAATTTTTGCATTTGGTAAAGCCAAAATCTTTTGACCATTTGGTCACTTTTGTTCCTCTTGTTAATTTTCTTTTGTATTCTCCTTGTCTTTGAAAATCACTTATGCCAAAAGCCAATTCTTTTCTTTTCTTTTGCCATTGCGAATATACATCCCTCCTAAAGCTTGTCTTTTCTTTTCTTTTTCCACTAATCTCCTTGAAATCAAAACAACATCATCACAATCATCCTTTCGTTCTTATATTATTTCTTTTCAATCGAAAATTCTCTCCATCTTCACTCTCTTGGCGAATGCTATTGTGCCTATAAACCCAATTATTTTTTTTTCCTTGAACATACATAGCGAATCCTTCATCATTTAGACACCATTCTCCATTCTTTCCTTTCGATCGTGGATCATAGGTAAGGGTTCTTCTTTTCATTTTCGTTTTAATAAGTGATATTATGGCGAATATCATTGGTTTATTGAGGGTCTTTTGGATTGATATAGCATTCATACTAATAACGTTTCTTTCGTTATTATTTAGTGCAATAACGAGATTGGAATTCAAGTGATCGAAGAATCGTGGAAACGTTGGAAACGTTTCATTTTGGTAAGGAAATCCTACTCTTTAAAATCTCTAGTATTATTGATATTATTTTAGATCTAACTAAATTCCTTTGGATCTTGAAGACCGTCAAAATAGGGAAGAAAAGGCGGTGTTTAGTTATCGTAAGAGGGTGGATCTCAAATCCCCATTCAAACGAAGAGCGGTTTCGACGATCCGGATTTTCCACGGGTTGCGGGCCATCTTCCAAAGAAGTCCATTATTCAAGTAGTACGAACCTCGGACCGTTATACGTTGGTGGATTCTCGGCGGCTAGTGAATCGATAAGCGAGGCAAAGCCGAAAATCGAAGTGATTCAAAATCAAGAGGGTAAGATTTTGGATCTATTATCGATTAAGATTTATTTTTACGAGTTAGTTGTCTAACGGATCAAAATATGTTTTAGGTGCCGAGGAGCGAGAAGGGTTAGTACTCACGGTATCGAGGTGTGTAATTTCACACTCATTATTTTTGGTTGGATGTCAAATTTCTAGTATGGAAGTAAATCGTAAAAGCGATTAGATCGGTAAAAACGTAAAATTTATATTTTGACGAAAATGCGTAAAACGACTAAATCGTGAAAATTACTGAAAACGCCCTTGAGAAATTAATTGTTATTATGAAAATTGGATGTTTCGTGAAAATGGGCCGTAAATACTCTAGTTCGTGAAAATGGGCCGTAAATACTCTAGTTCGTGAAAATGGGCCGTAAATACTCTAGTTCGTGAAAATGGGCCGTAAATACTCTAGTTCGTGAAAATGGGCCGTAAATACTCTAGTTCGTGAAAATGGGCCGTAAATACTCTAGTTCGTGAAAATGGGCCAAAATACTCTAGTTCGTTAAAATTTAGCCAAAACACTCTAGTTTGGTAAATTGGGCCAAAGCCCACTAAACTGCTAAATGGACAAATTGCTATAATTATGGGCCAAATGAAATGTTATTGATAAACCCACCATGTTATGTATTGTTAATAAATTTTATATTTAAAGTACATGTATAATTGCATGGGTGGGATATATGAAGAGAAGAATGGCCAGTTGCCACAATATCGGCTTATTGCCTCTAGTTCGGTGGTTTCGCCACAATATCGACTTATTGCCTCTAGTTCGTGGTTTCACCACAATATCGCTTATTGCCTCTAGTTTGGTGGTTTCACCACAATATCGACTTATTGCCTCTAGTTCGATGGCTATGCCACAATTATAAAAAGGCTTAATGCCTACGATTGGTGTGATGGCGGGGTGGGTTGACTTGATCCCCACAGTGTGATGGTTGGTACGGGGTGTTAGCGGATGGATATTAGGTATGGGCTGGGAATTTCATTTTACATGCATTATTAATTGTGTTAATTCATGATATATTGTTGAATTCGAATTGGGCTCAAGCCCAAAGATTATGTTCGATAATCTGCCCAATAATGGTGGTAAGTGAGTTACACACTGAGTTTTAAGTAACTCACCCCCCTTTTATTTCTTTCCATCTCAGGTAATGGAAATTGATGTGGACTTGGGCCGAGGATGACTTCGTGGAGGCCATACTGCTAAATATGGGTTATTTAAAACTCTGAACTTTTAATAATTATTTTACTATTTTGGGATGTTGTAATAAATGGCCTCTATAAATAACTTATGGATTTTATGTGTGTTTGGAATTTAAACTTTATTTTGGACTTTTAAATCATGGGTTATGATTATATGATGCTTTATAAAAATAAATTTGGGTTTTCAAGTATATGAAATTCTTTTATAAATAATTCTTTTATTGTTAACTCTTTAACAAATCTCCTAACGGTTTTTAATAATACAATGATTTTCAACTAATGTTTCAAATATTTATCAAAATCAAATACTCTTCTATTTATTTTCAAATTTTAAACCTCAGATATAAAATTGTAGTTTTCAACTCAATAAAGATTTAAGAATAGCTCGAATCATGTAACAAACCAAATCTAGTCTCAACGCATAGACCGGGTTTGGGGTGTTACATTTAGTGGTATCGAGCCAGCCAAAAAACTTCTACGTGGTTTGGGTTCAAAAATAATTTCAGATGAAATCATTCAAAAATCAGTATGGCACCACAAGCATCCCATGACAAGTCAAGTAAGTATTTATTACTTAATGATTACAATGATATGATCATAGGAACACTCTAGAACTTCTAGTTTTAGACGTGAAAAAGCTGAGAGATTGAGACTATAGGAAATGTTGCGAAAAACAACTTTATATCTTAAATCTCATAAAATATCGCTAATAAACACGAAACAAAACTCGATTCATAAAACTTGTAATCGATAAACGAACAAGCAATCATGAGTACAAGAGGACGTGGTCGTGGACGCGTAGACGTGGCGTGGTAGAGGCCGAGGTGCTACTACCAAGCACCAAATCATATGCGTAGTAGACGCCTTTTCGCGTCAATTGAAAGTGAGACCGGATCACACGATCACATGGAAGAAGATCATGCATTGACTCAAGCAATGCTACGAGTCCCGGAAAGGGTCATTGGAACTAGAATTGGGCCAACAACTCGTGGGTCAATTTCAGGCGACTTAAGGCAAATAATGCAGAAGTTTTCAGAGGAGTCTCTGGTGTAGCTCCGAATGTGGCTGAATACTGGCTCGAAGCTGTGGAACGGATTATGGATGATATGGAATGCACGGCTGAGCAAAAACTGAGAGGAGCTGTATCCTTATTGAGAGATGAGGCGTATCAGTGGTGGCTCACTGTTCGAGAAGGCACTGAAGTCGCACTGATTAACTGGGAATTCTTTAAAGCTGCCTTCCAAGGAAAATACGTCGGAACAAGCTATGTAGACGCTCGAAGGAAGGAATTTCTGAATCTTGTCCAAGGAAGTAAGACCGTGGCAGCTTATGAAGCTGAGTTTTTACGTCTGAGCCGTTATGCCCGGACAATTGTAGCAACAGATCATGAACGTTGTGTACGTTTCGAGGATGGACTTAATGATGAGCTGAGAGTTCTAATTGCTCCGCAACAAGTTAGAAATTTTTCCACTCTGGTGGAGAAGGCCAAAATAGCCGAAGAGGCTAAGAACTCGAATCAGCAGTAACCGAGAAAGATCCCAAACAAGAGAGAGACACAAAGATCTGGTTCTTCCAAGAGATTTCGAAGAAACCCCGAATGATGAATCGCCAAGGCGTAACCCACAGAGCAAATAATCGAAGTCGAGATTGCACTGAGTGTGGGAAAAGGCATTTTGGGGAATGTTGGAGGAAAACGGGTGCATGCTACAAATGCGGTTCAATGGAACATCAGTACAAAAGTTGTCCTCGACGAATGGATACGACTCAAGAAGTCCGTAATAATGATGCACAGCCGGTCAGGGGTAATCAGCAGCCACCGAGAGGTCGTGGACCAGGTCGTGGTGGTAATGGGGCTGGTCGTGGTCAAGGTGCACCGGGTCGAGGAAATGGTAATAGAGGAAATGCAGATGCAAGACAGCCTGGACTGGTCTATGCAGTTAGACGCCGCGAGGACGGCAATGCACCAGATGTGATAACCGGTACGTTCTTCATTTTTGATGTACCTGTTATTGCCTTAATAGATATTGGCTCTACTCATTCATATGTATCTAGTGCCATATCGGGAAATCTGAATTTAGAATCTAAAATTACTGAAAATGAGATGACGAATCACCCTTTAGGACAATCGGAATGGTTAATAAAATATTTAAAGACGTGCCTTAAAAATCCAAGAGGAAGTATTCTTAGCAAATTTGATGGAACTACCTTTCATGAAGTTCGATCTCATTCGGGCATGGATTGGTTGGTTAACCATCGGGCGTAATTGGATTATGCTGAAAAATGAATGTCAGTAAGGACCGCGGATGATAAGGAAGTCATAATGATTGGTGAACGAAAGAACTATCTGGCAAATGTGGTATCTGCATTAAAAGTCGAGAAGTTGGTGCGGAAAGGGTACGGGCATTCCTAGCCTTTATCTCGTGTTTTGGATGCCAAAGAATTATCCGTGAATGATGTGAGGACGGTGAAGGAATTTCCCAATGTATTTCGAAGAACTTCCGGTATACCTCTAGATCGGAAAGTAGAATTTGGCATTGAGCTTTTGCACGGGCGGCTCTAGTGTCCATTGCTCCTATAGAATGGCAATCAAGGAGTTGGTGAGGTCAAAGCTCAAATTCAAGAATTGCTTGGATCGGGATTCATTCGACCAAGTGTGTCTCCGTGGGAGCACCCGTTTTGTTCGTCAAGAAGAAGGATGGATCGATGCGTATGTGCATTGACTACGACATAGTTGAATAAATTGACGATCAAGAATCGGTATCCTCTGCCGAAATTGACGACTGTTTGATCAATTGAAGGAGCTTCGCTTTTCTCAAAATTGATTTAAGGTCGGGTTATCACCACTTAAGGTGAAAGAAGCGGACATTTATAAGACAAAGATTTCGGACACGTTACGGACACTATGAGTTTGTAGTGATGCTGTTTGGATTAACCAATGCACCAAATGCATTTATGGACATGATGAACCAGTCTTTCAACCATATTTAGACCGGTTTGTGGTAGTGTTCATAGATGATATATTGGTTTATTCGAGAAATGAGGAGGAACATGACCAAGATTTGCGGATAGTATTACAACTACTTACGTGATAAGCAATTGTATGCCAAATTTGGTAAATGCAAATTTTGGCTAAAGGAGGTGACTTTCCTTGGTCATGTAGTATCACCAAGGAATAAGGGTGGATCCTCGGAAAATTGAGGCTATTCGGATTGGAAGCCACCAACATCGATGGCTGAAATTGGAGTTTCTTGGGCTTGGTGGATACTATAGACGTTTTGTAGAGGGTTTTCATTGATTGCTTGCACCCTAACTAAATCAAGGCGAAAGGGAGCTCCGTATATCTGGACTGAAAAGCAGCAAGAGAGTTTTGAGAAGTTGAAGAAGATCCTGACAGAAGCTCCAGTTTTAATTCAACCCGAGGCTGGAAAAGAGTTTACTGTTTATTGTGATGCGTCTCACACGGGTCTGGGTTGTGTATTGATGCAAAATGGAAAGGTGGTGGCCTATGCTTCTCGTCAATTGAGACCACACGAAGTAAACTACCCTACTCATGATTTGGAGTTAGCTGCCGTTGTCTTTGCTCTAAAGATTTGGAGGCACTATCTCTATGGTGAGAAGTCCATAATCTACACGGATCACAAGAGTCTTAAATACCTCCTTACCCAGAAGGAATTGAATTTAAGACAAAGAAGATGGGTAGAATTGTTAAAAGATTACGATTTCTCCATCGAGTACCATCCTGGAAAGGCTAACGTGGTAGCTGACGCGTTAAGTCGTAAGGCGGTATCTGAATTAAGAGCTCTGTTTGCCCATTTGAGTCTGTACGAGGATGGCAGTTTGTTAGCAGAACTTCAGGTGAAGCCGCTGTGGCTGGAACAAATCAAGGAAAAATAGACATCAGATGAGAAGTTGGGACCTTTACTGTGACAAGTTGAAAATGGTGAAATTGAGGATTTTGGAATAAACACGGAGGGTGTGTTGTGCTTTCGAGGAGAGTATGCATGCCTAAGGACTTAGATCTAAGGCAATTGATTCTACGGAGGCGATAGTAGCCCTTATGCTATGCATCCGGAGGAAATAAGATGTATCGAGATCTCCGTGAAACGATATTGGTGGCGTGGTTGAAGCGTGAGATTACGAGTTTGTGGGAAAATGTTTGACTTGTCGCAAGTGAAGGCGTAACATCAATTACCGTCTGGATTGTTACAACCGATAAAGATTCCTCTTTGGAAATGGGAGCGGATAACTATGGATTTTGTTAGTGGGTTACCGTTAACACCTACTAAGAAAAATTCCGTTTGGGTAATTGTTGATCGGTTGACTGAAGACCGCCATTTCTTGCCGCCTAGACGGATTATTCATTGCGAAGTTGGCGAAACTTTACGATCCGAGATTGTGAGGTGCATGGGGTACCAGATTTATTATATCGGATAGGGACCCTAGGTTCACATCACGATTCGAAAGCTCGCATGAAGCCTTGGGAACAAAGTTAAATTTCAATCTGACTTTTCATCCTCACCGATGGTCATCCGAGAGAGTAATTCAAATATTGGAAGATATGTTAAGAGGATGTGTAATCGACTTGAGGGTAGTTGGGAGGATTATCTACCACCGCGTAATTCACGATATAACAACAACTATCGGTCTAGCATTCGATGGCACCTTACGAGGCATTGTATGGTCGTAAGTGTCGCTCTCCTATTTGTTGGACCGAGTTGGGCGAAAAGATGATGTTAGGTCCCGAGATGATATCCGAGACAGAGGATAAAGTAAAAGTTATTCGAGCGGTTGAAAGAAGCCTCGATAGATGTAAGTCGACGCAGATCCGAAGCGAAGGAACATCGAGTATAGTGTGGGAGATCGGGTTTTCTTGAAGGTATCTCCTTGGAAAAAGATCTTGATTCGGAAGGAAGGGCAAGCTAAGTCCTAGATATATTGGACCTTATCGTGTCTTTGCGTGTTGGTCCATGGCATATCGATTGAGTTACCTCCGAGTTAGATCAAATTCATAATGTCTTTCATGTTTCCATGTTGAGGCGTTATAGATCGGATCCTTTGCACATTATACCGGTAGAAGAATTGGAGCTGAATTCAGATTTGTCCTTTGAAGAAGAACCAGTGGAAATCCTAGACCGAGATGTCAAGGTATTAAGGAAGAAAACCGTGCCGTTGGTCAAAGTTCTATGGCGTAACCACGGAGTGGAAGAAGCTACGTGGGAGCCAGAGGATGCAATTCGGCAACAATACCCTCACCTTTTTCAACTGTAAATTTCGAGGACGAAATTTTCTTTAAGGAGGTAGAGTTGTAACACCCTAAAAATCGAGTATTTAAATTTGCATGATTTTGGTGTTTAGATTTTAAAGGAAAAATCTTTTATTTTAATTTGGTGCTTATTGAAGTCTTTGAGAGGGTAAAGCATAATTTGAGGAAAGAATAAAATTTATTAATTGAGAATTTATTGAAGTGAAACAAAGGTGATTAAGACTTAAGCTAAATTATGTGCTAAGAGTGTCATAAAATGAGCATATGGCATGGTGGAGTTGGCGCATGGGTTCTAGCAAGGGGAAGAGGTTGAATCCTTGTATAACACCTAAATGAATTTTTGTTTTAATTTGTCTGCTCATGGATAGGAAGTGTCGGCAAGAAACATATAAGGAAGGTGTTGACCATGTATTTTTGGTTAGTGTATCAATGGATTAAGGAAACAACTAACTTATGGCATGGAATCAAAGGTTTAAGGAAAGATAGGGGGAACATAAGGCACTTATCAAGGGGAAAATTTGGAAAGAAATCATGGCCAATTGACCATGTGCTGGACGGCAACATTGGTCTAGGGGAGGAGCCAAATTTTTGTTAGTTTGGCTAAAAATCTCATTCTTTTCTCTTTGGTCATTCTTTGCATTTGTGCAGAATTTTATTTACTCTCCTTTCAACATTCTTCTTGGCCGAATTTTTGCATTTGGTAAAGCCAAAATCTTTTGACCATTTGGTCACTTTTGTTCCTCTTGTTAATTTTCTTTTGTATTCTCCTTGTGCTGAAAATCACTTATGCCAAAAGCCAATTCTTTTCTTTTCTTTTGCCATTGCCGAATATACATCCCTCCTAAAGCTTGTCTTTTTCTTTTCTTTTTCTACTAATCTCCTTGAAATCAAAACAACATCATCACAATCATCCTTTCGTTCTTATATTATTTCTTTTTCAATCGAAAATTCTCTCCATCTTCACTCTCTTGGCCGAATGCTATTGTGCCTATAAACCCAATTATTTTTCTTTTCCTTGAACATACATAGCCGAATCCTTCATCATTTAGACACCATTCTCCATTCTTTCCTTTCGATCGTGGATCATAGGTAAGGGGTTCTTCTTTTTCATTTTCGTTTTAATAAGTGATATTATGGCCGAATATCATTGGTTTATTGAGGGTCTTTTTGGATTGATATAGCATTCATACTAATAACGTTTCTTTCGTTATTATTTAGTGCAATAACGAGATTGGATTTCAAGTGATCGAAAGAATCGTGGAAACGTTGGAAACGTTTCATTTTGGTAAGGAAATCCTACTCTTTAAAATCTCTAGTATTATTGATATTATTTTAGATCTAACTAAATTCCTTTGGATCTTGAAGACTGTCAAAATAGGGAAGAAAAGGGCGGTGTTTAGTTATCGTAAGAGGGGTGGATCTGTAAATCCCCCATTCAAACGAAGAGCGGTTTCGGCAGTCCGGGATTTTCCACCGGGTTGCGGGCCATCTTCCGAAAGAAGTCCATTATTCGAAGTAGTACGAACCTCGGAGCCGTTATACGTTGGTGGATTCTCGGCGGCTAGTGAATCGATAATCGAGGCAAAGCCGAAAATCGAAGTGATTCAAAATCAAGAGGGTAAGATTTTGGATCTATTATCGATTAAGATTTATTTTTACGAGTTAGTTGTCTAACGGATCAAAATATGTTTTAGGTGCCGAGGAGCGAGAAGGGTTAGTACTCACGGTATCGAGGTGTGTAATTTCACACTCATTATTTTTGGTTGGATGTCAAATTTCGGTATGGAAGTAAATCGTAAAAACGATTAGATCGGTAAAACGTAAAATTTATATTTTGACAAAATGCGTAAAACGACTAAATCGTGAAAATTACGAAAACACCCTTGAGAAATTAATTGTTATTATGAAAATTGGATGTTTCGTGAAAATGGGCCGTAAATACTCTAGTTCGTGAAAATGGGCCGTAAATACTCTAGTTCGTGAAAATGGGCCGTAAATACTCTAGTTCGTGAAAATGGGCCGTAAATACTCTAGTTCGTGAAAATGGGCCGTAAATACTCTAGTTCGTGAAAATGGGCCAAAATACTCTAGTTCGTTAAAATTTAGCCAAAACACTCTAGTTTGGTAAATTGGGCCAAAGCCCACTAAACTGCTAAATGGACAAATTGCTATAATTATGGGCCAAATGAAATGTTATTGATAAACCCACCATGTTATGTATTGTTAATAAATTTTATATTTAAAGTACATGTATAATTGCATGGGTGGGATATATGAAGAGAAGAATGGCCAGTTGCCACAATATCGGCTTATTGCCTCTAGTTCGGTGGCTCTGCCACAATATCGGCTTATTGCCTCTAGTTCGGTGGCTCTGCCACAATATCGGCTTATTGCCTCTAGTTCGGTGGCTCTGCTACAATATCGGCTTATTGCCTCTAGTTCGGTGGCTATGCCACAATTATAAAAAGGTTTAATGCCTACGATTGGTGTGATGGCGGGGTGGGTTGACTTGATCCCCACAGGTGTGATGGTTGGTACGGGGGTGTTAGCGGATGGATATTAGGTATGGGCTGGGAATTTCATTTTACATGCATTATTAATTGTGTTAATTCATGATATATTGTTGAATTCTGAATTGGGCTCAAGCCCAGCATTATGTTCGATAATCGCCCAATAATGGTGGTAAGTGAGTTACACTTCGAGTTTTAAGTAACTCACCCCCTTTTATTTCTTTCCATCTCAGGTAATGGAAATTGATGTGGACTTGGGCCGAGGATGACTTCGTGGAGGCCATACTGCTAAATATGGGTTATTTAAAACTCTGAACTTTTAATAATTATTTTTACTATTTTGGGATTTTGTAATAAATGGCCTCTATAAATAACTTATGGATTTTATGTGTGTTTGGAATTTAAACTTTATTTTGGACTTTTAAATCATGGGTTATGATTATATGATGCTTTATAAAAATAAATTTGGGTTTTCAAGTATATGAAATTCTTTTATAAATAATTCTTTTTATTGTTAACTCTTTAACAAATCTCCTAACGGTTTTAATAATACAATGATTTTCAACTAATGTTTCAAATATTTATCAAAATCAAATACTCTTCTATTTATTTTCAAATTTTAAACCCTGTATATAAAATTGTAGTTTTCAACTCAATAAAGATTTAAGAATAGCTCGAATCATGTAACAAACCAAATCTAGTCTCAACGCATAGACCGGGTTTGGGGTGTTACACCCATACTGAGTCCTTCTTAGTAGGCGTAAGGGGAAGCCTACTAACGAAGTCCATGGTAATTCTCTCCCACTTCCACTGCTGAATCTGTATTGGCTGAAGCAACCCTGACAGAACTTGGTGTTCAGCCTCAACTTGCTGATATGTCAAGCACTTCCCTATAAATTCGGTAACTTCCCGCTTAAGACCAGGCCACCAAAATTGTTCCCTTAGATCCCTATACATCTTACTACCTCCAGGATGCATAGCATAGGGGCTACTATGTGATTCCTGAAGAATTATCCACCTTAACTCCTCGTTCTTTGGCATACAGACCTTACCCCTAAAACACAATACTCCATCACCGTTAACACCATAATCCTTCAACTCCCCACTTTGTACTTGCCGTAGCTTAGCATTTAGATCATCATCCGCCAACTGGCTTTCTTTCACCTCATTCAACCACGTCGGCTTAACTTGTAACTCTGCCAGTAGACTTCCATCGTCATACAAGCTCAGATGCGCAAACATCGCCCTTAGATCTGACACTACTTTTTGACTTAGGGCATCTGCCACCACATTTGCCTTGCCCGGGTGGTACTCTATGGAGCAATCATAATCCTTCAATAATTCCACCCACCTTCGCTGTCTCAGATTTAGCTCTTTCTGAGTCAGCAGATACTTCAAGCTCTTGTGGTCTGTGTAAATCACTGACTTCTCTCCATAAAGATAATGCCTCCATACCTTAAGAGCAAAGACCACTGCCGCCAACTCCAAATCATGCGTCGGGTAGTTAACCTCATGTGGCCTTAGTTGTCGAGACGCATAAGCAACTACCTTCCCGTCTTGCATAAGGAAACCTCCCAATCCTGTATGGGAAGCATCACAATACACCACAAAATCCTTCCCTGCCTCAGGCTGAATCAAAACCGGAGCTTCAGTCAAGACCCTTTTAAGCTTCTCAAAGCTCTCCTGTTGCTTATCGGTCCATACGAAAGGCACTTCCTTTCTCAACAACTTTGTCAGAGGCGCGACTATCGTCGAGAACCCTTCCACGAACCTTCGGTAATAGCCTGCTAATCCTAAGAAACTCTGAACTTCTGCCACAGACTTAGGGGGTTCCAATCCAAAACTGCCTCAATCTTCCGAGGATCCACCCTTATTCCTTCAGCAGATACCACATATCCTAAAAATGTAACCTCCTTAAGCCAAAATTCACACTTGCTAAATTTGGCGTAGAGCTTCTTCTCCCTCAACACTTGCAACACAACTCGGAGGTGCTCATCGTGTTCTTCCTCAGACTTTGAATACACCAAGATATCATCTATGAACACAACAATAATCCGGTCCAGATAGGGATGGAAAACCCGGTTCATCATGTCCATAAACGAGGCTGGGGCATTCGTCAACTCGAACGGCATTACCAAGAACTCATAATGCCCGTACCTTGTTCGAAAAGTCGACTTATGGATATCAGCCTCCTTCACCTTAAGCTGATGATATCCAGACCTTAGATCTATCTTTGAGAATACTGCGGCCCCCTTAAGCTGATCGAACAAGTCGTCTATCCTTGGCAAAGGGTACTTGTTCTTGATGGTCAGCTTATTCAACTGACGATAATCTATGCACATATGCATAGTTTCGTCCTTCTTCTTCACGAATAAGATCGGTGCTTCTCATGGAGACACACTGGGTCGGATAAACCCATGGTCTAGCAATTCTTGGATCTGAGCCTTGAGCTCAACCAACTCTTTTGGTGCCATTCTATACGGGGTAATTGACACAGGAGTTGTACCCAGCAGTAAATCAATTCCAAATTTCACTTCCCTATCCGGGGGTATTCCAGGTAACTCCTCCGAAAAAACATCCACAAGCTCCCTTACAGTTCTAACTCCACTAACTCCCCCTTCTTTCGCATCCAAGATACTAACGAAAGCGAAAAATGCCTTCCACCCCTTTCGAACCATCTTATCAACTTTTAAGGCTGAAACTACATTAGACAAGTAGTTTCTTCTTTCCCCTATCATAACTATCACCTCATCCTCTGAGGTCCTTAACTCCATTCGTTTGGCCGCACAATCCAACACAGCCCGATGCTCTACTAGCCAGTCCATACCAAGTATAAGATCAAATTCCCCGAAGGGTAATTCTATTAAGTCGTGAGAAATCTTGCTCCTGAAGCTCCAAAGGCACACTCAAAATATCTTGTTCACTACTACGGTTTGACCTAGTGGGCTTACTACAGTCATCTCCCTACTAGATAGTTCAGAGGCTATTCCTAGAGTTTCAACTACTCTACATGCAACATAAGAATGGGTCGAGCCCACATTAATCAAAGCAACATAAGGTTTGCCAAATATATGGAATGTACCGGTTATGACATCCGGTGCATCTCCATCCTCCCTCTGACGTACTGCATATACTAAACCCGGCTGCCTGGCCTCCGTGTTACCAACACCTCGGCCCGGTGTTCCCCATCCTCTACCAGCATCGTTTCCTCTACCATTCGAACCACGGCCCTGCTGAGGCTGTTGTCCACCTCTTCCAGCCTGATTAGGACCTTGACTTACTGGTCGTCCCCCTTCGGTTCTCACAGGACAATCCTTAATCATGTGGTCTATGGACCCACACTTGAAGCATCCTCCCGTCTTCTTCCAACACTCTCTTAAATGCTTCTTCCCATATTGGGCACAAGTACGATACTGCCCTCCAGTAGCAGCCTGCTGACCTCGCGGCCCATCAACTCTAAGCCTCTTTTGAGCATTCCCAGATGGCCCTGATGATCTAAATCCTCTTTTCTGCCTATTCTGATCGGTGTTCTGCCTTACAGAATCCTTGATCTCCTTGGCTACCTTAGCCTTCTCCACCAACACAGCAAACTCTCGCTCTTGCTGTGGAGCTATCAATAGTCTCAAGTCATCCCTCAATCCGTCCTCAAATCAGACGCATCGTTCATGCTCTGTAGCCACTATCCCTCAAGCATATCAGCTTAACCTTAGAAATTTAGCCTCGTACTCCGCTACGGACTTGTTCCCTTGAACCAGCCCCAGAAATGCCTTCCTCTGCGCATCAATGTAATGAGTACCAACATACTTCTTCTGGTATGCCGCCTTAGCATAATCCCAAGTGAGTTCCTCAGCTGTAGCACCATCCCGAACCGTGAGCCACCATTGATATGACTCATCGCGGAGAAGCGACACCATTCTTTTCAATTTTTCCTCGGCAGTTAAATCGAGCTCATCCGTAATCCGCTCAGTCGCCTCCAACCAATACTCAGCGGTACTGGGTGCCACACCAGATACTCCACGAAACACCTCAACTCCGTTGGCTCAGAGTCGCTCAGGTGTTGACTTTTGAGCTCCCAAGCTCCACCCACTCCAACCACCCTTTCTAAAACCCGCAGCATCGCCTGTGACACTGCGTCATCCCCTGTCTGATCCTGATATTCCACATCAGCGGCTGGTGGTGGTGGGGGCATTTCATTTTCAGATCCTTGACCCGATCTAACGGGTTTTGACACGGTCATTCAGCCTCTTCCACGGCCACGCACGTTACGACCACGTCCCCTTGAATTCATACTTCTGATTTGCATTTATCTGATTAAAGAATTTTACGAATTAGTTTTGTTCCACTGATTTATCACGAACAGTCTTATGTTCAATAGTCTTAAGGGGTAGTTCTTTCGAATTCATTCACATACAGTCTCAAATCATTCATTCAATCACATACATGAACTTGCGTTCATTACAAAGAAATATTATAGTTGTCATTGTTTGTTGTTTTCCACAACCTAGGGGCATTTTCGTAATTTTGTCCTATAGGGGTATTTTGGTAGTTTTTCAAATTAGGGTATTTGAAAATGTTGCAAAATAGAGATTGTTGATATTTTTACAAAATTAAAATACTTGCTGGGAAAATTTCAAGGGTGAAATGGTAATTTTGTACACTAGGGGTATTTTTGTAATTTTACAAGCCAGGGTCATTTCGGTAATTTTTTCGCAAAATATGGTTCCCGGTGACTTTTCCAAACAAGGGTATTTTTAAAGATTTCTAATTTGAGGGTACTTGATAATTTTCCTCTCGAGGTATTTTGGTCATTTATACAAAGTTAGAGGTAATTTGGTCATTTTGCGAATCGGGTAAATTTCAGAAATTTTTCCAAATCGAGGTATCTTAATATTTTGTAAAAATAAAGTTTTGGTTATTTTTATAAGGTAAGAAAAATTCTTTAATAAAAGCTGTGGGTAGTATGGAAATTTTATGAACCAAGGGCATTTTAGTAAATTTTTTTTCAACTGTGGTTATTCTGGATAACTTTGTAAATCAAGAATATTTTGGAAAATTTCAAAATAGTTTTCCTACACATCAAAGGGTAATTTGGTGATTTTAAAACTAGAGTTTTTATAAAAATATGGCTAGTCCCTCTCGGGTTTTAGTTATTGAATTTAGCATGTGATTGAGTCCTCTTGGTTAGGGTGAACCGTCACTACGCACCAGGTAGGATTCGAGTGGAGAGGAGGTGAGTCACTAGGACTGCTTAAATACCAAGCTCCCACTGAAACCAATCCTAGACATGCGCACAATGGTTGCCACACCCTAACTCGGTGACTTAGACACAGGTTTGTTTAATTAGGCTTTAAAGCTTTATGCAATTTTGTGTTGGAGTAAGCTAATCCTAGGGTTTAATAACTTAATATACTAATCTACGTCCCTATAAATCCCACATACAATCACAAAAGAGTTAGGAGTACTTACCTGGTGGACTTCGGGCCAGAGACTCAGGTGCCATGCCAGAAAAACTTACTTATTTCTTAGTAAAACCCATTTTCAAAAGAAGAAAAAATTTTGGGCCCTAAAATCCTTCAAGGCCGAGTTTTGAACTGGGCTCTGATACCAAAATGAAACACCCCAAACCCGGCCCACAAGCCCTGACCGAATCTGGCATGCTTCTAGAGAAAAACCATTCGAATCTTATTTGGGCTTCGCCAAAAACTTGTGTGTTTTTGAAGAACCATTGATTTGGGTTGGGTTCAAAATTAAAACCCGTGTTGATTAGGTGTCAAAACAATTAATATTTATATTTAAGAAAAATTAACTTTAACTTCAAATCGATAAATGTCGTATCATACTAAGTAGTTTAAATGCATGCATAGACAATTTAATACTTATGGCCTTATTACATCAAATAAAACCCCAAATAATTCAAAACTTAAATAAATAAAAAAGGAATAAACTAATAAAAATAAAACAGTCTCTGAGTTATGCATGGCCACCACTGACCTCCTGCCGACCCGGTCCATCTACTGAGTGTCACCTTAAAAATAATCCCACAAAGGGGTGAGCCAAACAGACTCAATGTGTACAACCAATACAAGTCTCAATTAAATTCAGGCATATCAAATCATACATAATAAACACATATAAACCATGATGCAAACCCGAACCCAAGCCTAGATAACCATCCGCTACACATCACCCGTACGAACCATCACACCGTGGGGACTACTAAGTCGACCCTCCATCCGCTACACACCATTGAAGGCGTTACGCGATGACGTGCTCATTGCCCTTATAAAATTCGTGGCATAGCCACCAGATAATTATTTTGTGACATAAGTCACCACATTCAGATTTCGTGACATAAGTCACCACATTCAAATTACGTGATATAAGTCACCACATTCAGATATTGGGGTATAAAACCCCCAATTCACTTCCCCTTTACATATCACCCATATGCCCCATGTCACACAAATCATGCAATATCATGCCTTATTTCACATTCTTATCACTATTGACATATGTGCCATCATAGATCATATCATACTCATAGTAGAAGTGGGTAAACGTACTTGAGTACTTTGTACCATTGCAAGATACTCTTAGCCACATCTTAACATATTCTTAGTAACATATTTATCAAAACATAGCCGTAAATTAATTAAGGCTTAGTGTGGGGTACACACCTGATTTACTTAGCAAGTTTACTGAAAATCTCGAAAACCCGATCTAGCGTCCTAGATCCTTAGTTCCTACATTCGGCCAACCCTACACATGTTAGCAAAGAGCCATTCGGCTATCTAGCCAAATCCCGAAGGAAAATCTTACCTGGATGCCGATTTCACTACTAATCAAATCCCAAAAACCTTGTGATAACTCTTCTTGCAATCGGCTAGATGCTGAACCACTGAACTAGTTAGTTTCAGCTTTTTAAACGAAGTAAGAAATAGATCTAAAACACCAATATGACCTTGGCCGAATATACATAGTCACTCACCTTGCGATTTTAGATCCCGAAAGTAGTCTCTTGGCTAAGAAGATGTCAAAATCCTACAGGATACATGTTAGATCCAATTCTAACATTCAAATAAATGGCCTTCGGCCTAATCTTATACCTTGCTTACCTTAGATCTGAAATCCCGAATGGTTTCCTTAGAAGTCGGCTGCTATGGAAATCCCAAAATTCACCTTCCAACTTTTGGCAAACAAACTAAAATATTAATGGGATTAGTCCTTAGCTTTCGGCTAGAAGAAAAAGATTGAGGATTAAATCACGATGGATCTTACCCTTAATTCTGTAGTCGACTGCTCCTTGTTGAACCCACAGAGATTCGGCTGTGTGGACTTAGATAGGAATCGACAAGTTTCGGCTTTTGATGAACACCAGAAAGATTCGGCTATGGCTTCAAATGATGATGAGATATTCGGCTAACACCAAAATAAAAGAAGGAACTTGGAAAATAGATATAGGTTCGGCCAAGAACAAATAGAGAAAAAAGAAAAGAAGAGTTTGAGGAATTTTGGCAAAGATGACAAGGAAGAATTCGGCTTCCAATGAAAAGAAAGAAAAGGGAAAATCCACTCAAAGTTTCGGCAGCAAGATACTAACTAAAATTCAGCACTTATGCCTCCCTTTCATGACCGATTTTTACCAACCAAAGAGTCCCTTGGCTGGCCACTATTATCCTTCCTCATCGCATCCCATTTTCTTCTCCTACTTTATCTTTTATCTACTCCTTTAAATAATTGATTAAAAAAATAATTATCACAAAGAGTTTAAGCTCATCTAAAGGTCCTCCCTCAGTCTCCCAATGTCGTCCATTACTGCTCTTTTTGCCGAAAAATATAAGTCAGAAAATGTTGCTTGTGCCGCTCGAACTCAAGACCTCCTTGTACTGCATGTGGCGCCATTTACCAAAGTCTTAAGTGGCATCTCCTTGCCACCTTACTAAATTGATTCTTGTGTCCTATTTCTCCTACACACTTTCTTAAGGCCATATTGCCTAGCTTCCTCTTTTAGATTTAAAATCTAATAATTTCTAAGGCATTTATCTATTCTCTAAAGTTCTCAAAATTTCATAAAACACGTTATAACACACAAAGGCATGCTATTTCATATAATTAAGAAAAAAATGCATAAGCCATAATCCAGGATACTACAATATTTTTGTCCAAACCCTTCCACATTTCGGATGGGCCTTCGGGCCAGGCCGGGCCGCCCGACCCATGTACACCTCTATATACATGCCATATACTTAAAATTCTTGAATTCATTTATACCCAAAATGATAGCTTGATAATGTGATAGGGTCTCTTGCGATCTCTAACCCGAGCTGGCTCGATGACACTATAAAACATTGGAAAAGAAGGGGGTAAGCTATATTATATAGTTTAGTAAGTTCATATGCAAATAATACAAAACATTATTCATACACTTGACATACAAATAACTTAACAAATATTAACATAGATGTCATTAAAAATTCATAAACACAACTTACTCAATCCCAATCTTACCAACAGCTCATCATATAAATAACATAACATATTTCAACATAAATGTCATTAAAATTTACGAGGACAATTTACTCAATCACATTCTTGCCCATAGCTCATCATATGAATTTTAACACCCTTAACCCAAAATCGTCACCGGAATAAGGTTAAGGGGTATTACCGATCAATCAAAACATTTGACCTCTAAATGTCGACACAAAGTCAAACATCATCAAACACATTCATATACAATCATAGTGTCCCTTAAACGAGTCATCAAGACCCTAAGCATGCTTATAAACTGAGTCAGGACTTAACCGAAACACATATAAAATTTCATGAAAAATTGAAACTTTTCTAGAATACAGGGGAGACATGTCCGTGGGGGTAGGCCGTGCCTCTCCCACAGCTACATGACACACCCGTGTGACTTCCTCGTGGTTACTTACTGCCAAAATGAACACGGCAAACAAGCACGCCTGTATGCTAAGGCCATGTCCTATAAGGTCATATACTGCCATTTCTCGCATGACCTATAGGAACGCCCGTGCCATGGCCGTGTACTATTAAGGCCAGCTACTGACTTGTGCACCACGGTTAGATGACACCCTCTTGTCGAGGCCATGTGCAGTTTAAGCCACATTCTGCCAATTTACCCACGGTCTGAGGCACGCCTGTGTGCCACAATCGTGTGACATTATAGGCCATTTTTGCAAGGCCAACATGCCGCCCACTTTGGGTCAAAACTACAAGCTAATCAACCAAACATCTCATGCACATATTACCATCTAAAAGCATACCAATTTAGCAATTCAGAACATGCAATCAATACCAACTCTAATCATACCTAATTCAATACCAATTCTTATTCTATCACAAGCATAATTCATTCCCAATCTCACTACCCCTACTAGCATTTATCAACACAAAGTTACCACTCAATAGCAAATTTATCAATATACAAATCATGCCAAAAGATGCATCATATATATCAAATTCATTCATGCCAAACCTATCACATATCTAGCTACATCTCATGGCTAATTACAAATCTCAAACTTGATTCAATTAACTAGCCTATACATGCCATATTCCAGCTACAAACATCTTTTCAAAAGTACCAAAATAGAGTGCCAATAGTGTGATTGAGAAGCTGACGATCCCAAATCCGAGCTAGCTTTACTGGCACTACAAGGTAGAGGAACAAATCACACAGTAAGCTTTCCAAAGCTTAGTAAGTTCGTAATATAATACATATTACTCAATACTACAACATTAATAGGTATATATATGTACCATCACATAGATAAAGACACAACTAGGCACATTATCAGTCTCAACCACATACCCAATTATCCATTCATTCAACTCTTAAATCTATCATCAACCACATAGGTTCAAACGTACCTTGATCAACCTATAGTTACTTACCATTTATGCTACTCAATTGTTCGATATTACCTCTCGTTCAACCCTTGCTATTCCATTGGTTTATTCGCACACTTAGTGCCAATTTCATAACTGAAACATAATCATCACCGCACACTTAGTGCCAATACATTAAACTGAACTTATATCAGTATTGCACACACAGTGCCAAGTCCATAAGCCAAAGCTTCTATCTTTTCACACACATAGTGCCAATCATCTCTTTCTCGTTTCAAATTTTGCACACTTAGTGCCCCTTTATCTCAATTCAGCACATATCATTTCAAATCTCATAGATACATATACATCCATTCAATTTATATCACATAGATAAAGTTTACAACTAGTATTATATCCGAACTTACCTCAGATGTCAAAATACCGAAACGGTCGATTAATCGAGCACTTTGTCTTTGCCTCAATCTCGATCTGAACCTCTTCGTTCTTGGTCTATACACTTTTAAATTCAATCCATTTAATCACCAATTCATTCATTTTAATCCAAACAGACATATTTAGGGCATTTTATAAAATAGCCCTCATATTTTCACATTTCGACACTTTAGTCCCTATCTCACAAAACCATCAAATTCACAAATTCCACAATTCACATGCTTGGCCAAACCTCTCTAGGGATTATATAAGTCCAAATATTTCATCAAATTAACTATTTAGTCCCTCAACTTACACTTCTCACAATTTAGCCCAAAATACTCAATTTCATAAAAAATCCCAATACAAACTATGATAATCCAACACTAAGTTTTCACATTTTACCAACAACTAACACATAGCCCAAACATTCATCAATGGCATATCTCAAAAACATCATCTATTCACAAAATTACAACATGGGTTAGATAGAGCACGAAGCAATGATCACGAAAACGTAGAAATTATTAAAAACCGAGCTTAAACATACCTTAATTTAGTTCAAACTTAGCCGAAACCTTGCTTAGGTTTTCTTCTCTTTCTTTTTCTCCAAATTCGGTACTAAGAAGATGATAACCATCATCTTTTCATTTGTTTTCGTTTACTATCATAATATTAGTCTATTTACCAAATTTGCCTTATTACTAAATATATAACTATCATATAATGTAAGGTTATTCTTAACCGTTGTCATCCACTATCTCCTTAATGGCTTAATTTCCAAATAAGGCCTCCTCTTTTGAAAGCCAACAACATCTAAGTACTTACAAATCAGAACACATCATTTTACTCTCTATGCAATTTAGTCCCTTCTCTTGATTTGGCATTAAAACGATCAAATCATCACACAGAATTTTCACACAGGCTATGTTACATATCATTCACATAGAAGATATCATTAAAATATTTTTACGACCTCGAATTTGTGGTCTCAAACCACTATTCTGACTAAGGTCCAAATCGAGCTGTTACAACTCTCCCCCTTTAGGGATTTTCGTCCCCGAAAATCTTACCAGTGAATAGTTGTGGATGTTGCTTTCTCATAACGTACTCAGGCTCCACGTAGCCTCTTCAATTCCGTGTTTGTGCCACAATACCTTCACTAAGGAAATTCTTTTGTTTCTCAACTCTTTGGTCTCACGTGCCAAAATTCGGATCGGTTCTTCACTATATGACAAATCTAGCTAAATCTCAATCTCAAAAGGAGCAATCACATGAGACGGATATGATCTGTACTGTCAAAGCATTGACACATGAAACACATTATGGATCTTTTCTAACTCAGATGGAAATCTCAATCTATACGCAACCGGTCCAACTCGTTCAACGATCTCATACGGTCCAATGAACCTCAGACTCAACTTGCCCTTTTTACCAAATCGAAGTATTTTCTTCCACGGAGATACTTTCAGAAACACTTTATCACCAACCTCAAATTCAATATCCTTTCGTTTCAAATTTTCTTAAGACTTGTGACGATCTGAGGTTGCTTTCAAACTGTCACGAATTACTTTCACTTTTTGTTCAGTCTCTTTTATAAGATCAACCCCATGAATCTTATTCTCACTCAGCTCGGTCCAATACAATGGAGTTCGACACTTTTAACTCTAAAGAGCCTCATATGGTGAAATTTTAATGCTAGATTGAAAACTGTTGTTATACGCAAACTCAATCAATGATAAATGCTTTTCCCACGTACTTTTAAATTGAAGTATACAACATCTCAGCATGTCTTCGAGAATCTGAATGATTCTCTCAGATTGACCATCCATTTGCAGATGAAAAGCAGTACTGAAATGCAATCTCGTACCTAAAGCATCTTGTAATTTCTTCCAAAATCGTGAGGTAAATCTCAGGTCTCTGTCAGACACTATAGATAACGGTACTCCGTGCAATCTCACAATCTCATCGATATACAATTCAGCCAACTTATGTAAAGAATAATCGGTTCTCACCGGAATGAAATGAGCTAATTTCATCAATCTATCAACTATCACCCAGATCGCATCTTTCTTGCTCGAAGATAAGGGCAAACCCGACACAAAGTCCATCGTAATTCTCTCTCATTTCCACTCAGGAATCATAATTGGTTGCAATAAACCGGACGAAAATTGATGTTCAGCCTTAACTTGCTGACAAACTAAACATTTTGACATAAAGTCAGAAATATCTCTCTTTATACCATGCCACCAGTAGAATTGTTTCAAATCATTATACATTTTCATACTCCCCGGATGTACAGTCAAGTGACTATTGTGAGCTTCCGTCAAAATCATTTGAATCAGCTCTGAATTTCTCGGAACGCAAATCCAATCTCTGAATCTCAAACAAACATTACTATCAACTCAAAATTTTGATTCCGTATTTGAATTACATTGAACTCTTTTTGCTAACAACTCATTATCAATCTTCTGAGTCTCACATATCCGCTGTAAAAACAATGGTTTTACTTTCAATTCAGCTACAACCGCATCGTCATCACATAGATCCATCTGATTACTCATAGCTCGTAAGGTATATAACGATTTTTGACTTAAAGCATCAGCTACAACATTAGTTTTACCCGGGTGGTAATCTATCACAAGTTCATAATCTTTCAACAACTCTAACCATCTTCTCTGTCGCAAGTTCAAATTTTTTTGAGTCATCAGATACTTTAAACTCTTATGATCAGTATAAATATGACATTTTTCACCGAATAAATAGTGACGCCAAATCTTCAATGCAATACAATCGCAACCAATTCAAGATCATGCATTGGATAATTCTTTTCATGCGATTTTATCTGTCTCGAAGCATAAGCGATGACTTTTCCTTCTTGTATCAGCACACAACCCAAACCATTCAACGATGCATCACTGTAAACTATGAATTCTTTGCCTGATTCAGGTTGAATCAACATTGGTGCTTCTGTTAACAACACCTTCAACTGTTCAAAACTCTGTTGACACTTTTCTGACCACTCGAATCTAACATCCTTCTGTAACAACTTTGTCAAAGGAGTCGCAATCATCGAGAAGCCTTTCACAAATCGTCTATAATATCCTGCTAGTCCCAAAAAACTACAGACTTCAGACAGATTTCTCGGAGGTTTCCATTCCAAAATAGCAGAGATTTTATGCGGATCGGCTCCTATCCCAGCAGCTGATACAATATGCCCAGAAAACTGACCTTATGCAACCAAAATTCACACTTGCTAAACTTTGCATACAACTGTTTCTCACGCAGAGTTTGTAGCACTATTCTCAAATGCTCGGCATGCTGCGTCTCATCAAGCGAATAGATCAGAATATCATCAATGAACACCACCACAAAGCGATCCAAATACGGTCTGAATATCCGATTCATCAAGTCCATAAATACTGCAGGGGCATTTGTTAGTCCAAAAGGCATCACTAAGAATTCGTAATGTCCATACCTCGGTCTGAAGGCAGTTTTTGACACATCTGATTCTTTAACTCTCAACTGATAGTAGCCCAATCTCAAATCTATCTTAGAAAATACTGTAGCTCCTCTCAGCTGATCAAATAAATCATCTATTCGAGGTAACGTGTATTTGTTCTTTATCGTCACTTTGTTCAATTGTCGATAATCAATACTCATTCTCATAATTCCATCTTTCTTTTTCACAAATAATACAGGAGCTCCCCAGGGTGAAAAACTAGGTCGTGCAAATCCTCTGTCAGTCAATTCTTGTAACTGAGATTTCAACTCTTTCAATTCTGTTGGTGCCATTCTGTATGGAGCTATCGAAATAAGAGCAGTTCCCGGGACTAACTCAATACCAAATCCAGCATCTCTAATTGGAGGTAACCTCGGTAACTCTTCTGGAAACACATCTAGAAACTCACATATCACAGGCACAGATTCAACTTTCCTTTCCAACACTTTTGTATCAATCACGTACGCCAAATAAGCTTTACAGCCTTTTCTCACATAGTTCATAGCTTTTATCACATATACAACAGCTGGTAATCCTTTCATATCACTAGACTCAATTCAAACTATCTCACCATTCTGACTCTTCAATTCAACATTCTTTCTCTTACAATTCACAATGTCATTGTGCAAAGTAAGCTAGTCAATTCCCAGAATTATGTCAAATTCATCAAATGGTAGCAACATCAAATTGACCGAGAAACATAAATCACGAAACATTAATGGGCAATTCTTGCACACCTTATCCACCAAAACACACTTGCTTAAGGGGTTCGATACTCTAATCACAAATTTAGTAGACTCAACAGGTAGAGTCTTATTTGATACTAAATTTATACACACATAAGAATGAGTAGATCCTGGATCTATCAATGCAATGAAATCAGTATCAAATAAAGTGAAAGTACCAGTAATGACGTCTGGAGATGATGCTTCCTCTTATGCACGTATAGCATAGGCTCGTGCAGGTGCTCTTACTTCTGACCTTACAGCTGTATTAGTTGTTCCTCTCTGGCTTTCATTCACATTTATGATGCTCCTGGGTGGTCTACCTCTGGTCTCACATTACTTGGTCTTTCGTTCTGAACATTTTTTTCAACTATCTTTGGGCAATCTAAAATAAAATGATCTCGGGATCCACACTTATAACATGTTCTATTATTATACCTGCCCCTAGCATTCTCCCACATGTCGTCTTCAACATTATTTACATTCAAGCTTGTTGTTCTTAACACTGCCCACACTTGACTCATTCGGAGCTTGAATTCGTAAACCAGTATTCTGTCTCGAACGATCTCTATTAGGATGACCAAACAAAGTATTTGAACGATTGCTGGCATCTCTATACCTCTTTGAGGAAGACTGATAAAATTTATTCATCGATCTCTTTCTTTTATCTTGAGCCTCAGAATCGGCTTTCTTCTTTTCTTTACTCAGTTTTTTAGCTTTGCATGCTCTCTCCACAAGTACAACAAATTCATTTATATCCAGTATCCCAACCAACAACTTTATGTCTTCATTCAATCCCTCTATGAAATGTTTGCACATAGTAGCTTCAGTAGAAGCACACTCTCTAGCATATGGACTCAATCGCACGAATTCTTGTTCATACTCAACAATAGACAAACGACCTTGTGTCAGCTCTAAAACCTCTTTACGTTTCTGATCAATGAAGCGTTGGCTGATATACTTCTTTTTAAACTCGACCTGAAAGAAATCCTAGGTGATTCTCTCTCTCAGAACCACAGATATCAATGTTTTCCACCAATTGTAAGTCGTGTCTCTCAACAAGGAAACTGCACACTTAATGCACTCATCAGGGTTCAGCGACATCTCATCAATACTTGAAGGGTATTCTCGAGCCAAAACTCAGCTCGCTCAGCATCATCATTAGTTGTAGCCCTAAAGTCTTTGGCCCTATACTTGCGAATCTTGTCTACAGGTGGTTTATTCAATCTGATCGGATCTACAACTTGTGGCACAACAGGTACTTGCAGGGGTATAGGTTGTGGATCAGTCGGATTTGTTCTAACAAATTTTGAAAACCATTAACTCATCATATAGAAGAAGGCTTCCTTAGCCTCACCTTCCTCACCACTATCATTTGGCATTGATGTGGCTGGCGCTATCCCTTGAGCGGGAGCAGGCGCATTACTTTCTACGTCGTCAGCAACTGCTCGATTGGGATCCATTTCTATATTAAAACACATTTCAACTGTCAGATTTCATCAGACTATCCCAATTTCACAATATAGCATGTATAGCTAGACTCACACGCGCTACGTTAGTCCGAGAATCGACTAAATCGTAGCTCTGATACCAATAAAATTTTAACACCCCTAACCCGAAATCGTCGCTGGAATAAGGTTAAGGGGTATTGACGATCAATCAGAACATTTAACCTGTAAATGTCGACACAAAGTCAAACATCATCAAACACATTCATATACAATCATAGTATCCCTTAAACGAGTCATCAAGACCCTAAGCATGCTTATAAACCGAGTCGGGACTAAACTGAAACACATATAAAATTTCATGAAAAATTGAAACTTTTCTAGAATACAGGGGAGGCACGCCCGTGGGGGTAGGCCGTGCCTCTCGCACGGCTACATGACACACCCGTGTGACTTCCCCGTGGTAACTTACTGCCAAAATCAACACGGCTAACAAGCACGCCCATGTGCTAAGGCCGTGTCCTATATGGTCATATACTACCATTTCTCGCACGACCTGTAGGCACGCTCGTGCCATGGCTATATACTATTAAGGCCAGCTACTGACTTGTGCACCACGATTAGATAATACCCTCGTGTCGAGGCCGTGTGCAGTTTAAGCCACATTCTGCCAATTTACCCACGATCTGAGGCACGCCCGTGTGCCACAACCGTGTGACATTATAGGCCATTTTTGCAAGGCCAACATGCCACCCACTTAGGGTCAAACCTACAAGCCAATCAACCAAACATCTCATACACATACTACCATCTAAAAGCATACCAATTTAGCAATTCAGAACATGCAATCAATACCAACTCTAATCATACCCAATTCAATACCAATTCTTATTCTATCACAAGCATAATTCATTCCCAATCTCACTACCCCTACTAGCATTTATCAACACAAAGTTGCCACTCAATAGCAAATTTATCAATCTACAAATCATGCCAAAAGATGCATCATATATACCACATTCATTCATGCTAAACCTATCACATATCTAGCCACATCTCATGGCTAATTACAAATCTCAAACTTGATTCAATTAACTAGCCTATACATGCCATATTCCAGCTATATACATCTTTTCCAAAGTACCAAAATAGAATGCCGATAGTGTGATTGAGAAGCTGACGATCCCAAATTCGAGCTAGCTTTACTGACACTGCAAGGAAGAGAAACAAATCACACAGTAAGCTTTCCAAAGCTTAGTAAGTTCGTAATATAATACATATTACTCAATACTACAACATCAATAGGTATATATATATGTACCATCACATAGATAAAGGCACAACAAGGCACATTATCAATCTCAACCACATACCCAGTTATCTATTCATTCAACTCTTAAATCTATCATCAACCACATAGGTTCAAACGTACCTTGATCAACCCATAGTTACTTACTATTTATGCTACTCAATTGTTCGATATTATCTCTTGTTCAACCCTTGCTATTCCATTGGTCTATTCGCACACTTAGTGCCAATTTCATAAGTGAAACATAATCATCACCGCACACTTAGTGCCAATACATTAAACCGAACTTATATCAGTATTGCACACACAGTGCCAAGTCCATAAGCCAAAGCTTTTATCTTTTCACACACACAGTGCCAATCATCTCTTTCTCGTTTCAAATTTCGTACACTTAGTGCCCCTTTATCTCAATTCAGCACATAGCATTTCAAATCTGATAGATACATATATATCCATTCAATTTGTATCACATAGATAAAGTTTACAACTAGTATTATATCCAAACTTACCTCGGATGTTAAAATACCGAAATAGTCGATTAATCGAGCACTTTGTCTTTACCTTAATCTCGATCCAAACCTCTCTGTTCTCGGTCTATACAGATTTAAATTTAATCCATTTAATCACCAAATCATTCATTTTAATCTAAACAGACATATTTAGGGTATTTTACAAAATAGCCCTCACATTTTCACATTTGACACTTTAGCCCCTATCTCATAAAATCATCAAAATCACAAATTCCACACATTCACATGCTTGGCTGAACCTTTCTAGGAATTATATAAGTCCAAATATTTCATCAAATTTGCTATTTAGTCCCTCAACTTACACTTTTCATAATTTAGCCCAAAATACTTAATTTCATAAAAAATCCCAATACAAACTATGATAATCCAACACTAAGTTTTCACATTTTACCAACAACTAACACATAGCCCAAACATTCATCAATGGCATATCTCAAAAACATCATCTATTCACAAATTTACAACATGGGTTAGCTAGAGCACAAAGCAACGATCACGAAAACGTAGAAATTATTAAAAACTGAGCTCAAACATACCTTAATTTAGTTCAAACTTAGCTGAAACCTTGCTTAGGTTTTCTTCTCTTTCTTTTTCTCCAAATTTGGCACTAAGAAGATGATAACCATCATCTTTTCACTTTTTTTCTTTTACTATCATAATATTAGTCTATTTACCAAATTAGCCTTATTACTAAATATATAACTATCATATAATGTAAGGTTATTCTTGACCATTGTCATCTACTATCTCTTTAATGGCTTAATTTCCAAATAAGGCCTCCTCTTTTAAAAGACAACAACATCTAAGTACTCACAAATCAGCACACATCATTTTACTCTCTATGCAATTAAGTCCCTTCTCTTGATTCGGCATTAAAACGATCAAATCATCACACAGAATTTTCACACAGGCTATGTCACATATCATTCACACAGAAAATATCATTAAAATATTTTACGACCTCAGATTTGTGGTCTCGAACCACTATTCTGGCTAAGGTCGAAACTGGGCTGTTACATGAATAACATAACATATATCAACATAAATGTCATTAAAACTTCATAAATTTCATATGAACATAAATGTCATTTAATATCAACATAACACATGTCAACATAATTGTCATATACTAATAGCTCATCTTATGAATTTCGTAACACATGTCAACGTAATTGTCTTATACCAATAGTTCATCGTATGAATAACAACACACATATCAACATAAATGTCATTTAAGATTCATAAGCACAACTTGCTCAATCATAATCTTACCAATTGTTCATCATATACTGAGTTCATTTTCTTTGAGTTTTTCGTACATACCTGTACCAACTCGTAACATAATCACATACTTTCTCGTTTTTGACGTACCCGTTGAACCACTTGGAATACTATCGGATACACGAAAATCTTTGCACATAAGTGCCACATACGTATCCAATGCTACCATAAATCTCATAACACATATAAACTCGCTCTCGAGCTATCCTCGAGCCTGCTCACACAAGCTATCAGTCGAGACATAGCTACGTGGTGCTACTCACATAAGTTGTCAGGTATCCGCAGCATATGCCAGTATACCCAGCCACCGGTAGGGCATACAGGACCAGCACCCAGGACACATAAATCACATAATTACATGGGTTCCTAGTGACATGTCACTTGTATCCTACTCTATTCCAAAGGTTCAACCGGGATTTACTCGTTCGTTGAATCTTCGTCAATTTCATCCATAGAGTCAATCATAAAATTCATGCCATTAAAAAAATTATAAATATAATTATAACGTTGCATTATTTACATACAAACTTATCTCGACATAAAAAAGGCAAAAATGACTAAATCGTCAAATACTCATATTTCCCCTGTTCTAGGTCCGAACCTCGTCTTTCTTGATCTATAATACCAAATTAATCTCATTTACTCAACACATTATTCATTTCAGTACAAAAGGCACATTATTGAAAAATTACATTTTTGCCCCTAAACTTTTGACATTTTACAATTTAGTCACTAGGCTCGTAAAATGAAATGTACTCAATTTTTAATACCCATGCTTAGCCAAACCTTATACATGCTTATAACATCCCACATTTTTCATTTATTCACATTTTTAACCATATTTTATAACTTTTACAAATATGTCCTTTTTAACATTTTTACCGAAATTCACTTAGCAAAAGTCATTTAACAAACAACGAACATGCATTTTCTGCCATCAAACATCAAAATACATATATGATCAACATGGTTAAAATTTTAGACTTTGACATCTCTTCAAATTGGTGGTAAGAATAGATAGATCATGTTACAAGGACTTTAAAAAAATAAAAATCATGAAAAACGGGGCTAGAATGGACTTACATTCGAGCTTGAAAGCTTGAAAAACCCTAACCATGTCTTCTCCATGTAAAATTCAGCCAAGGAAGAAGAATATAGATAAATTTGGCTTTTTAATTCATCTTAATTACTAAATTCTAAAATGCCCTTAATGAAAAACTTTAGAATAATAACAAACCATGTCCATTTTTGTCCACTAACTTAACCAACGGTCTAATTACCATTTAAGGAAATTTAATTTAAAATTTCATATCAATTGGACACCTTCAACATGTAGAATTCAAGTTTTGGACTTTTTGCAATTTAGTCTTTTTGACTAAATTGAGTGCCCAAACGTCAAAATTTTCGAATGAAATTTTAATGAAATCATTTCATAAAACTGTAAACCATGAAAATATAATAAAAATAACTTTTACCGTGTCAAATTTGTGGTCTTGAAACCACTGTTTTGACTAGACCCAAAATCGGGCTGTTACTGATTGTGTGAAAATTTCATTAAGAGTGCTTAATTTGATAAAAAAGGACTAAATCACGTAAAGTGTAAAACTTGTGTTCTATTAGTTAAAGGTATTAAATGACTATGAAATTAAATAGTAAAGGTCCTCAAGTGTTAATTAGCCCATAATAGAGTTAGTGGAAGTTATTGGCTTGGTATAAGTGAAAATTTTGATATTTTTAAAGGTTATAAAAGGAAATGAGTAAATTATGTTACAATTAAATAAAACAAAAACATAAAATTTGATTCATTCATCTTCCTTAACCGAAATAACCAAGAAGAGAAGCCATTGTTAGGGCTTTATAATCAACCAAGCTTTCTAGCTCAATAGAAGAGTGAATTTTATCCCGTTTTTAATAATTTCTATGTTTTTGAGATTGTTGCAGCTTAATCTAGCTTGCCCAGGGACTAATTTGTAAAAATGTTAAAGGTTTAGGATGTTGTCATTGATGAATATGTATGAGTTTCAATCATTGATGATAGATTATGAATATTTGGTGATAGTTATACAAGTTTTGTTAAGTGATTTTTAGTGAAAATGCAAATTAGGGATTAAATTGTGAAATGTGGATACTTTGTTGTTAAAATGTGAAATAAATGGAAAAAATAGGCTGTTAGAGACCTATTTGTAATTCGGCTACCATGGATTTAGATGGAATTGCATGAAATTTTATTTTTATGAGATAAGGACTAATTTGTAAAGAAATAGAAATATTAGGGGCAAAAGAGTAATTTTGACATGATGTAAAATGTGGATTAAATTGAATAGAGTGATTGTTTAATAAGCTAAATTTGACATTATATAGATCAAGAAAAATGAAGTTCGAATTTGGACCTGGGGAAAAATAAAGTAATTGACTAGTAGATTCATTTTGCTGATTTTACGATCGAGGTAAGTTTGTATGATTAATAAGCTAAATGTTATATGTGTTTATATGCTTAAATATTATAATTGCGATATTACGACATCGCGGATCTATTGACAAAGCACTGACAAAGTAAGGATCCCGGTTGAACCCTAGGAATAGATAGGATACTAGTGACATGTCATTAGGGGTTACTGTGATTATGTGATTCGAGTGCTGGTCCTGTACATCCTACTGGTGGCTAAGAATACTAGCATGTGTTGCGGCTAGTTGACAGCTTGTGTGAGTAGCACCGTATTGCTATGTCTTGACCGACAGCTTGTATGAGCAGGCCCGTTGATAGCTCGAGAGTGAGCATATTTGTGATATCAGATTGAGATAGCTTTGGCTATGTATGTGGCACTTCAGTGCAAGATTCCCGAGTATCTGATATTATTTCGAATGGTTCAACGGGAAAAGATGATGGTACGAGGATGTAAGCAATGATACGAATCAATTCAAGTACTCGTGACAAGTTTGATAAATAAGTGATAATCAATAAGTTTATATGAAAAGTAAGCGAAAGTTGATGAATATATACATGATACATAGAATTATAGCAATGTGCAAATTGTTGAATTGAATGTATTACTTATATTTACTTATGTTCTTTAAATAGTGAATGAATTGGAAAATTATACTTATTAATCATATGAGCTTACTAAGCTTTATAACTTACTTTGTTTATTTTCCATGTTTTATAGTGATTTCAAAGCTATCTCGGATTCGGGAATCGTTGGAGACTTCATGACACTATCCTACTATCACCTTGGTACTTTTGAACTTAAGTATTTTGAGTATATGGCATGTACAGGGACTTTGGTCATTTTGGTATATGTGTTGCTAATGATTTTAGTCATTTGAAATGGCTTGTAAATAATATGAGTTTGGTTTTGAATATAGCCATGAGAATTGGCTTAATTTGTTTTGTTTGGTTATGTTTACTTATGTGTGTAAGGCTTATGTTGTGAGCTTCTATTGATGGATATATGATGCTTATGGATTATAGGTATGGTGGATGTTAAATGGTTGAATATTAGGGAATATATATGCTTGTGAGTTTAAACATAATGATGCATGTTTGAATTGTATATGTGATTTTGTTATAAATGGGTTGGTCTATTTTTTGTGACTGTGTTGTGAATTGTGGTAAAGAATTAGCATGAATTAGCCTTGAATTGGTTAGTTTGAATGCCTATATATGCTATGTTTTTGTGACAATTGAGTTGGTGTAGGTACATGCAAATTGGGTGGCAAAATGGCTTGGTAAAAAGCCCGTTTTTGTCCACACGGGAAGAGACACGGGCGTTAGTCTTAGCCCTGTGTGACACATGGTCAGGTTACAGGGCCGTGTGTCCCTTGGTGTTGATATAGAAAAAAAGTCAGTATGCTCCACATGGCCTCACACACGGGCGTGTGACTTGGTCGTGTGGTATAAGTCAGAATACCCTACAGGTTTGGCACGACCTAGCACAAGGCTTGGTACACGGGAGTGTGTGTTGGCCGTGTGTGTAACACCCCAAACCCGACCCAAACGCTTCGACCGGATCTGGTATGTCACTAGGGACATATTGAGAAAATTTTGTAAAATTCTGAATTTTAAGTCTCTTTGGAAATCCCAAGTTTTGAGGCTCAGTTGAAAACCCACTGTTTAATAAACTTAGAAAATTAAATATCCGGGCCTTTTAACTAGGTGATATTTAAAAACACTTACCCATTTTTCGATAATTAAGTTTTTGATAAAAACTATTTCTAAAAGAAGCATCATTGGCAGGTTATAAAATTTCAGTTTGCATTTTAAGTTCTAGAGTGTTCCATTGAGCAGTTTGCAATTATTATAACCAAAGTTTAAAACCCAAAAGAAAATTACCGAATTTTATAATGGCCTTATTACAAACTCAAAATAAAAATTAGTAAAATAATAAATCTTAATAAAAATAGTGTTTACTAATAAAACCCATGCTTGGCCACCTGGATATCCCTCTAGCCCAGCCGACAAGCTAAAAATCACCTGCAAATGTTAAACGAAAGCATCAGTCACAAGACTCAATGTGCAATTATTCCACGTAAACCCACATATGGGCCAAAGCCCCAAAACACCACCGGTCGAAGCCCAATTCATAAGATGCAACAATGATTAACATGATAACCCAACCCTGCCTAATTTTCCATCCTCTACACTCCACTTCATCTGTCCATCCTCAAAACACCTGGGGATTTCTACAATCGACCCTCCATCCGCTATACTCCACTTTGGCAGTCATGCTGACAGTCATGCTGCGCAAAGATAATAAAGCGTGGCCTAGCCACCGATCATTATGTGACCAAATAACCAATCACTAGGTGACCAAATAACCGATGCCAAAATGAGGCACCCAAACATCATTCCGTGTGACTGTGCCATTGATGTACACTTCCTCTGTATAACATTAATAACCCAAATCCCATGCTCATGCAATATAGTGTAACAACAGGTTATAAGATGTCATCCACACAATATTTTATGTATACCTATCGTCACACTATCCACAAAAATAACGAAAATAAAACATACAATACTAACCTGAAGTTTTAGTTTTACCCATCCTAGGCAATTCAATCACCATTGCTGATATATCAGTTTTCAACCATAACACATAAATGATTTAAACACAAAAGGAAATAGCGTGATAATTACACATCTGTAAACCTGAACAACTGAGATAACGATCTCACTAACGTCCTCACTCGCGGGGATCACAACAACCTATGTATCCCTTTCAGAAGTCGGCCCACAACCTGGTGGCCAGTCTCGAACTGCAGACACTGCACGCTTCTTGAATTTAGGGGCTGGAATCACGGGTTCAATCACCTCGTTTGCTTGACTGGTACTTGATTCCATAAAGAAATGGTCTTGGTCAGAAGACCAAGTTAAATCCGTTGAATAAGATAATAGCAAAATAACTATTCTAAACAAAAAAATTCCTTATCGAAATCGACAGAACCTGGCAGTTCTACACTTGTTTTGACAGATCGCCGAAGTTAAGAACCCGAACCCTTCCTATATTTGACCAACCTACCCAAGGAATAGTATCAAAGCCTTTGTTTCAAAAACCAAAGGAGAAGGAAGATTTTAAAAGAAAAGAAGAGAGCACTTACCACCACTAGGAAGAATCCGATTGAGAAGATCGAAGGGAACATTGAATTTCGGCTCAAAAGACAAATAAAAAAGAGGTTCCAAAATAGGGGAATTATGAAATAGGTTCGGCTATGATGAACAATTGAAGAAGAGAGAAATGAAATGGAGTGGCGTTGGAGTGGATAAGTTTCGGCTAAGGGGTTTAAAGGTGTGATCAAAATATGAATAAAAGATAAATGACAAGAAAAGTGGGAGTGAGTGTTGAGGTTCGGCTTTTAGATGAAGAAGAAATGCTCACTTATTACCAAGAATGCCAAAAGGAAGAAGAGAGAAAAGAATAAAAATGGAATGACGATGGATGGAATGTTCGGCCTAGAGGTTACCAAAAGAGAACACCTTTGAAAACAGAATATGAGAGACTTATTTTGGCTTGATGGTAAGGGAAAAGAGAACTCAAATTGTAAAAGAGAAAAAAGGAGGAGAATTAGTTTCGGCCCGGGCTAAAGGAGAATGAATAAAGCTCTTGGGGATTTTTGGCTATACAAAGGAGAGAACCAAAATTTACCAAGGTGCAACACACACAAATGCCGAAAAAGAAAGCTCAGTTCCTAGGCCAACCATTAACAATTTTCAACACCAACACCCCCTAGAACCGAATGCCTAACCCACCTAGCACACCCCCAAAATTTCGGCTAGCATTCTACCTCACTTCAATCCCCCAACTTTCTCCTTGAAACACTCTTGAACACACATTTGAAAATGGTTGAACCATTCAAAATAATTTGAAAGTTCCAAATCCCCCTTTTTACTCTTGTCCAACCTTTCAAAAAAATTTGACCAAGTCACCTCCACTCTTCAAGGCTCCCAACCGATTCCACCATCCAGCTCTATGATGCATGAGCAAAAATAAAAGCTACTCTGCTGACAACGTGAATCTAACCTACTCCCCTCTGCTCCCCTTGAGGCGTCACTACCTTGCTCCCTAAGTGGTGCCTCCTTGCCACTTTTCCATCTTAACTCTTGTGTCATCATACCCAATCAAAATACCTTAAGCCCTGGCCCCAGCCAGCTTCCCTCTTAAAGTGCCCAAAAATAAAATTTTAGCTAAGGTTCCGACTTAACCCCGAACCTTCCCGGGGACCCCATCCGTACTCAAAGAACATACCAGCATTCCAAACACACAAAACAAGATAAATGCACAACCCCTAAATCCCGGATATTACAGTTCTACCACCCTTAAAAAAATTTAGGCCTCAAAATTACCTGATCAAAAGAGATGAGGGTATTACTGTCGCATCGTATCCTCTGGCTCCTATGTCGCCTCTTCAATTCCATGGTTTCGCCACAGCAGTTTAATCGACGGGACTAATTTCCTTCTTAGCACCTTGATGTCTCATTCCAAGATCTGGATTGGTTCCTCATCATAAGACAAGTCTGGTCCTACTTCAATTTCATCTATTGGCATGACATGAGACAGATCCGAACGGTAGCGCCTGAACATTGAAACATGGAACACATCATGAATCTGCTTCAACTCAGAAGGTAACTCTAGTTGATACGCCACTGGTCTCATACGTTTCAAAACCCGATAAGGCCTGATGAACCTGGCACTTAGCTTGCCCTTCTGTCCAAACCTCATCACTTCCTTCCACAGTGAAACCTTTAAAAAGGCCTGGTCACCTAATCGAAACTCTATTTTCTTTTGCTTTAGATCTACATATGACTTTTGTCTATCAGACGCTTCCTTCAATCGAGCCCTAATTAACTTAACTTTCTCTTCTATTTCTGCAACCAAATCTGGACCCAAAACCCGACGTTCACCCAATTCTTTCCAACAGGTAGGGGTACAACACCTTTGCTCATATAACGCTTCATAGGGCGCCATCTGAATATTAGATTGGAAGCTGTTGTTCTATGCGAATTCCACCAATGGTAAGAACTCTTCCCAACTACCCTTGAAGTCCATGACAGATCCCCTCAGCATATCCTCTAAGATCTGAATTACTCTCTCAGACTGTCCATCGGTCTGCGGATGAAATGCCGTGCTAAAGTTTAACCTTGTACCCAATGCCTGATGCAAAGCTCTCCAGAATCACGACGTAAACCTAGGGTCTCTATCTGATATGATCGATACTGGTACCCCATGCAACCTCACAATTTCTGCCACATACAACTTAGCAAATCTTTGAAGAGAATAGTCGACACGAACTACTATGAAATGAGCAGACTTCATCAATCGATCCACAATCACTCATACCGAGTCTTTCTTAATAGGCATAAGAAGTAGCCCACTCATAAAGTCCATAGTGATCCTCTCCCATTTCCACTGCGAAATCTTCATCGGCTACAACAAACCTGAAGGGAACTGATGTTTGGCTTTGACTTGCTGACATGTTAAACACCTTCCCACAAATTTCGTAACTTCCCATTTTAATCCAGGCCACTAAAACTGTTCACGCAGATCCTGATACATCTTACTTCCTCCAGGATGCATACCGTAAGAGCTACTATGTGCCTTTTTAAGAATCATCTACCTCAATTCCACATCCTTCAGCATGAAAACCTTTCCACGAAAACACAAAACCCCGTCGCCGTTCAAACTATACTCTTCCACTTCACCACCCTGAACTTGCAAAAGTCAAGTACTCAAGGCCTCATCCAACAACTGTTTCTCCTTAACTTGACTTACCCATGTCGACTTCACTTGCAGTTTAGCTAATAAGCTTTCGTCGTCGTATAAAATGAGATGGGAAAACATCGCTCTCAAGTCTGATATGACCTTCTGGCTTAGCGCGTCCGCCACCACATTAGCCTTACCCGGATGATATTCAATCGAGTAGTCATAATCCTTGAATATCTCAATCCACCTTCGCTGCCTTAGGTTCAATTCCTTCTGGGTTAAAAGATACTTCAAGCACTTGTGGTCGGTGTATATCACAAACTTCTCTCCATACAAATAATGTCTCCAAATTTTCAAAGTAAAAATCACTGCAGCCAGCTCCAAATCATGCGTGGAATAATTCATCTCATGCAGTCTCAACTGCCGAGATGCATACGCAACAACCTTCCCATCCTGTATTAACACACATCCTAGTCCTGTGTGTGAAGCATCACAACAAACCACGAACTCTTTTTCAGCCTCAGGCTGAATCAACACCGGAGCTTCTGTCAAAATCCTCTACAGCTTCTCAAAACTCTCCTGCTACTTGTCAGTCCAAACAAAAGGCACCCCTTTCCTCAACAACTTAGTTAAAGGTGTCGTAATTAATGAAAACCCTTCTACGAACCTTCGGTAATATCCAGCCAAACCAAGGAAACTTTGAATCTCAGCCACAGACTTAGGCGGTTTCCAACCCAACACTGCTTCAATCTTCTGGGGATCCACTCTAATTCCTTCTGCAGACACCACATGACCCAGAAAAGTAACTTTCTTCAACCAAAACTCGCACTTGCTAAATTTGGCGTACAGTTGCTTCTCCATTAAAATCTGCAAAACCACTCGAAGATGTGAATCGTGTTATTCCTCAGTCTTAGAATACACCAAAATGTTGTCTATGAAAACAACAACGAACTGGTCCAGATAGAGTTGAAAAACATGGTTCATCATATCCATGAACGCAACTGGTGCATTTGTCAACCCAAACGGCATCACCAGGAATTCATAGTGGCCATAACGAGTCCGAAAAGCTGTTTTGCAAATATCTGCTTCCTTGACCTTAAGCTGATGATATCCCGACCTCAAATCTATCTTTGAAAAGATCGAGGCCCTTTTAAGCTGATCAAATAGGTCATCTATCCTTGGCAGCGGGTACTTGTTCTTGATAGTCAACTTGTTCAGCTGGCGGTAATTAATGCACATTCGCATGGTCCCGTCTTTCTTCTTTACAAACAACATCGGTGCTCCCCATGAATATACACTGGGACGGATAAAACCATAGTCTAAAAGCTCTTGGATCTGAGCTATATGTTCAACTAGCTCCTTCGGTGCCATCCAGTAAGGGGCGATGGATACCGGAGCCGTATCTGGAAGTAACTCAATTACAAACTCAACCTCACGATCCGGAGGCAATCCTGAAAGCCTTTCGGAAAAGATATCCATAAACTCCTTCACTGTTCTAGCCTTATCCACGGTCACTTCCTTTGCATCCAACATACTAAAAAACGTTAAGAAAGCCTTGCACCCTTTTCTTACCATCCTTTCTGCCTTTAGAGCAGACACTGCATTAAATAAGTAGTCTCTCCTCTCACTTATAATCAAAACTTCATCATCCTAGGGAGTCCTTAACACCATGTGCTTAGTAGCACAATCCAAGCTTGCTCGATACTTTACCAACCAATCCATGCCTAGGATCAAAACGAATTCTCCGAACGGTAGTTCCATCAAATCAACTGGGAAAACCAATCCTTGAACTTCTAGAGGCACATTCCTAAAAAGTTTATTTACTACTACAGTCTGCCCTAAGGGACTAAGCACATTCATCTCCCGATAAGTAGTTTTAGAGTTCATACTCAAGGTTTCAAACACCACACTAGAAACAAAAGAATGCATCGACCCAATATCGATTAATGCAGTAAAGGGTAACCCAAAAATGAGAAACATACCCGTTATAACGTCTGGTGCATCCCCCTCTTCCCGACGTTTGACTGCATAAACTAACCCGGGCTGTCTTCCCTTTGTACTTCCAACACATTTGTCCAGTGCTCCATGACCTCGTCCAGAACCATTCCTTCCTCTGATCGGTCCATGACCCCTCGGCATCTGCGGTCCACCTCTACTTGGCTGCACATACCCCCGACCTACCATTCGATCTCTGTTCCTATCTAAAGGGCAATCCTTGATCAGATGATCTTTTGACCCACATCTGAAGCACACCCTATCTTTTCCCCAGCACTCTCCTGCATGTGGCCTTCCACACTGAGCACACTGTCGAAAAATAGTAGTTGACGTTGTAATGCGACCTGGGCCATCAACTTTAGGCCTTTTCTGGAAACCCCCGGATAACCCTGATGGTCTAAAACTTCTCTTATTTCTACCTCTATCTTGGTCCCTATTTTGCCTCTCTGTTCGCTTTACCTCCTCGGCTATCTTAGCTTTTTCCACCAGGATAGCAAAATCTCTCTCCCACTGTGGAGCTATTAACACTCGCAGCTCATCAGCAGCCCATCCTCGAACCGTACACAACGCTCATAATCTATCGCAACTATCCTTCGGCCATACCGGCTCAAACGTAAAAAATTTGCCTCATACTCAGCTATTGTCTTACCTCTTGGACTATATTCAAGAATGCCATCCTCTGAGCATCCACGTAACTGGCCCCAACGTACTTTCCCTGAAACTTCATCTTAAAGAATTCCCAATCCACCTGGTCTGCCAGAGTACTCTCTCTCATAGTAAGCCACCACTAATAAGCTTCATCTCAAAGTAGAGACACTGCACCCTTCAGCTTTTCCTCTGCCGTGCAGTCCAAATCATCCATAATTCTCTTGACTGCCTCTAACCAGTACTCAGCTACCTTTGGAGATACTCTAGAGATACCTCTAAATATTTCAGTTCCGTTAGCTCGGAGTCACTCTAGGATGGACTTCCGAGTTGCTGCCCTAGTACTCGCCCCAGCCACGCGTTCTAACACATGCAACATCGCTTGGGAAAGGGCATCATCTCCACCAGTTCTATCTTGCGAGCCCGTTTTTGCCATAGGTGATGCTGGCGCCTTAGCCTCATGCTCATTCCCCGCTTCTGAAAATTCAGCCTCATGACCTTGACCTCTCCCACGGCCACGAATACCACGTCCACGTCCTCTACCACTCATACCTACCGCTTTGCTTTACTTTAATTATAAATTTTATGAGTCAGCATAGTTTCACTTGATTATTAGCGAGTAGTTTTATGATATAAAATTATAGGGAGTTTCTTCGCCAAGCTCATACATTCCTAGAGGTTTTTATCTCTACAGTAAAAATTTTAATTTCCAACATCCACGACAATACTTTATATAACCACCTCATGCAAATCACATAACAATTAGAAGATTACCTGGTGGATCTGAGCTGGTAACTCGAGTTCTACTCCTTCAAAACATAAGTTCTTATAAAATTTTCCTTTTATGCTATCTTAAATACAAATTTGAAAAACGTTTTTGGTCGTAAACCTAAGGCCGAGTTTTTAAACTGGGCTCTGATACCAAAATTGTAACACCCTAAACCTGGCCCAAACGCTTCGATCGGATCTGGTATGTCATTAGGGAAATATTGAGAAAATTTTGTAAAATTCTGAATTTTAAGTCTCTTTGGAAATCCCAAGTTTTGAGGCTCAGTTGAAAACCCACTGTTTAATAAACATAAAAAATTAAATATTCGGGCCTTTTAATTAGGTGATATTTAAAATCACTTACCCGTTTTTCGATAATTAAGTTTTTGATAAAAACTATTTCTAAAACAAGCATCATTGGCAGATTATAAAATTTTAGTTTGCATTTTAAGTTCTAGAGTGTTCCATTGAGCAGTTTGCAATTATTATAACCAAAGTTTAAAACCCAAAAGAATTTACCGAATTTTATAATGGCCTTATTAGAAACTCAAAATAAAAATTAGTAAAATAATAAATCTTAATAAAAATAGTGTTTGCTAATAAAACCCATGCTTGGCCACCTCGATATCCCTCCAGCCCAATTCGATAAGCTAAAAATCACCTGGAAATGTTAAACGAAAGCGTGAGTCATAAGACTCAATGTGCAATTATTCCACGTGAATCCACATATGGGCCAAAGCCCCAAAACACCACCGGCCAAAGCCCAATTCATAAGATGCAACAATGAATAACATAATAACCCAACCCAGCCTAATTTTTCATCCTCTACACTCCACTGAAGTTTCAGTTTTACCCATCCTGGGCAATTCAATCACCATTGCCGATATTTCGATTTTCAACCATAACATATATATGATTTAAACACAAAAGGAAATAGCGTGATAATTACACACCTATAAACCTGAAGAACTAAGCTAACAATCTCACTAACGTCCTCACTTGCGGGGATCACAACAACCTGTATATTCCTTTCAGAAGCCAGCCCACAACCTGGTGGCCAGTCTCGAACTAACGACACCCTACGCTTCTTGAATTTAGGGGCTGGAATCACGGGTTCAATCACCTCGTTTGCTTGACTGGTATTTGATTCCATAAAGAAACAGTCGGTCAGAAGACCGAGTTAAATTCGTTGAATAAGATAATAGCGAAATAACTATTCTAAATGAAAAAAGTCCTTACCGAAATCGACAGAACCTAGGGGTTCTACACTTGTCTTGACAGATCGCCGAAGTTAAGAACCCAAATCCTTCCTATATTCAACCAACCTACCCAAGGAACAGGATCAAAGCCTTTGTTTCAAAAACCAAAGGAGAAGAAAGATTTTAAAAGAAAAGAAGAGGGCACTTACCACCACTAGAGAAAATTCGATTGAGAAGATTGAATGGAACAATGAATTTTGGCTTGAAAGACAAATAAAAGAGAGGTTCCAAAATAGGGGAATTGTGAAATAGGTTCGGCTATGATGAACAATTGAAGAAGAGAGAAATGATATGGACTGGCGTTGAGTGGAGAAGTTTCGGCTAAGGGGTTTAAAGGTGTGATTAAAATATGAATAAAAGATAAATGACAAGAAAAGAGGGAGTGAGTGTTGAGGTTCGGCTTTTAGATGAAGAAGAAATGCTCACTTGTTACCAAGAAAGCCAAGAGGAAGAAGAGAGAAAAGAATAAAAATGGAATGATGATGGATGGAATGTTCGGTCTAGAGGTTACCAAAAGAGAACACCTTTGACAACAGAATATGAGAGACTTATTTCGGCTTGATGGTGAGGAAAAAGAGAACTCAAATTGTAAAAGAGAAAAGAGGAGGAGAATTAGTTTCGGCCTAGGCTAAAGGAGAATGAATAAAGCTCTTAGGGATTTTCGGCTATACAAAGGAGAGAACCAAAATTTACAAAGATGCAACACACACAAATGCCGAAAAAGAAAGCTCACTTTCTAGGCCAACCCTTAATAATTTTCGGCACCAACACCCCCTAGAACCGAATGCCTAACCCACCTAGCACACCCCCCAAAATTCGACTAGTATCATACCTCACTTCAATCCCCTAACTTTCTCCTTGAAACACTCTTGAACACATATTTGAAAATGGTTGAACCATTCAAAATAATTTGAAAGTTCCAAATCCCCCTTTTTACTCTTGTCCAACCTTTCAAAAAAATTTGACCAAGTCACCTCCACTCTTTAAGGCTCCCAACTGATTCCACCATCCATCCCTATGACGCATGAGCAAAAATAAAAGCTACTCTACTGACAACGTGAATCGAACCTGCTCCCCTGTGCTCCCTTTGAGGCATCACTCCCTTGCTTCCTAAGTCCACTCTTCCATCTTGACTCTTGTGTCATCATACCTAATCAAAATACCTTAAGCCCTGGCCCTAGTCAGCTTCCCTCTTAAAATGCCCAAAAATAAAATTTTGGCCAAGGTTCTGACTTAACCCTGAACCTTCTCGGGGACCCAACCACACTCAAACAACATACCAGCATACTAAACACACAAAACAAGATAAATGCGCAACCCCTAAATCCCAGATATTATAGTGTGACCCAAGTTAGAGAGTTACACGGGGTCAGACTCAGACTAGGACACGACCATGTGATCCATTTTTGAATGTTTACATGGCCTGTGAGGCGGACGTGTCTTTGGCCGTGTGAGACACACGACCAAGCCACACGATCTTGTGGTCTCTATTTTCGGGAAAAAATTTCTAAGTGTTTTGAAAGTTTCTAATACTATCAGTTTAGTACCGAACTATATCAAATGCATGTTTTGGGTGTTGTAGGCTTATAATAGGGACAATGTGATTGAGTTTAATTCATGATTGCATAAAATTTGGAAATTATACGTGAAATGAATGTTTAATTGTTTTATAAGTCTAGTAATCCTTCGTAACCCTATTCCGACATTGAATATGGGTGAGGGGTGTTACGAAAAATGTCTCTATTTGAAGCTTTGTATGGTAGAAGGTGTAGAAATCCCATTTGTTGGATGGAGTTTAGTGAAAGAAAATTAGTAGGTCCTGAGTAAGTACGTAAAACAAAAGAAAAAGCCTTTATCATTCATAGTCATCTAAAAGCTCCACAGGATTGTTAAAAAGCTTTTGCTGGTTAGAAGAGGAAAGATATTTCTTTTGAATTTGGTGATAAAGTGTTCTTTATAAGTCTCTCATTGGAAGAAAAATATAAGATTTGGTTAGAAAGGAAAGTTGAGTCTATAATGTGTAGGGCCATATGAAATCTTAGAGCAAGTTGGACTAGTGACTTATAGATTGGATTTACCTTCAGAGTTGTCAAAGATTCCCAATGTGTTTCATGTGTCTATGCTAAGTAGATAGAGATAAAATCCAGACTATGTTGAGTAAATTGAAGAGTCAAAGGTAGAACCAAATCTTTCTTATGAGGAAGAGCCCATTCATGTCTTGGCAAGAGAAATGAAATAACTTAGAAATGAAAAGATTCCTTTGGTGAAAGTATTATGGAGAAATCATAATACAAAGAGGCTACTTGGGAAAGAGAAAGTTTAATAAAAGAAAAATATCTTCATCCATTCATAGGTATGAATTTCGATGACGAAATTTTCTAAGTGGGGGAGAATTATAGTAGCATGCCCGACAATATCTCTGTATCTGATTATTGTTTGGCGTTTAGTTGGTAAAATAAGGATAAGTATGAACAAGTAAATTGTTTCCCTAGATAAGTAGAAAATTATGTGCATTTTTCCATTTAACGAACTCTTAATTCTGGCAAGTTTTGTGGTTTGGTGGACTCTTCTGTTAAGTATCTGCCCAACACAGATGCTCTAGGCAAACTCGTTAAGTTCGTAGTCATTTATATTTGTCTATTATTCTAAGTATGATAATATGGTTAGTTAAGTTGAGATTTAGTTAGAATGAAACTAGACTACTGTAGATGATAAGACTTAAATTATGTTAAGTACACTTAATCACGATAATCAAAGGGAGTTAGTGGAATTATCAGATATTTCCACTAATCCTTGTCTTTGAGCTTAGTATATAAGGATAGCGGTGGTCTTTCTAAACACTTTTACGTTTTCTTTTTCTTCTTCTTTAATTTCCTCTGTAAAACTCTTTAAAAAACTTAAGTTCAGAAAACCTCTTTGAAGTAAGGTTCACAGTATTCAGCTAACTTTTACGTTAGTACTAGCTCACTGGTAATTACTAATAGACCTTAGGTTACCCTATAAGTCATTTATGTGTTTCTCGTTCTGCATGCATAGATGTTAGAATAGAGTGTGAGAAAGGAAACTTCTTGATTTTGGATTAAGTGTTGTTGATTCTTACATACATGATCAGATTTGATCAATTGATGATATAATATGTTTAAATATCTTAATTTTAATTCAAGAAGTTAGCGAAGTTCCAAGTGACAAAAGTAAAGGACCTGCTTTATAGTCATAGGCTAAAGTTTCTAGTGAGTTCGTTCTTACTTCCAAGTGTTGTAATTTTCTTTATTTTATAATTCGTGTAAGATAAGTAATCCTCCTTTGTAATGGATGCAAGAACTTGTGTGGGTAATGGTTATCCAAAGTCTTCAGTTTGAATACAGTCTGTCTGCGATATAAAGTAAGCGCCATTCTTTATGCTTAAGCCACTACCATATGCTTTTGATATGTATGATATGATATGCGGTGATGGAGATGAGGAGATATGCTTGTGTAGCCTTCAATACGAAAACTATATTGTAAATTAGATTGGTAGGTCACGATAAAACATACTGATCTGAATGAAAATGATATGAAGATTTAAGGGGGAGAATGTATGTGAATAATACTGAATGATATACTTCTGATTCTGAATTCTAAGTATGTGGCTGGCATGAGAATGAATTTGTCTGAGTTGTATTGAGCTGGCATACAATATTCGCCCAAGTGATAAGTAAGTTGTCATACTAAGCTGTCTGTGTTCTGTATACACCATTAGGCGTAGTATATGAATGTGTGTAAATCCTTCAAAAAGGTTCAAATTTACTATTAGTAATATTATGTATGATTTCTCTTTGAAAATCACTAAGTTCATATGAGCTTACTGTAACACCCTAAATTTGAGCCTAATAGGATTGAGCCCATTGGGCCTTGGCCATAGAAGTGTTTTAAATTTTTTGGGATTATGATAACGGCATTATTTCAGGTTGGACCTGTTAGGAAGGTGATTTTGGAAGGTTAAGGAGCTTCTATGAAGTCACGGGATCAAACTTGGGCTTTAGGAAAATTTTGGTTTTAGGTGAATAAAACCCTGAGAGATAGTAGGTAGGCCTTAAGAATAAAATGTGGGAAGAAATGACACAACAAAAAGCTTGTGGTGTAGTGGCAAAGTGACGCCACATAAGAGACAAGGAGGTGACACCACAAGGAAGTAAGGGGTCCAAGGTTCAAGCCTTGGCACTGAAATTTCATTTTGATTTATTTTTAAGTGAACTTGGACTTTGGCCCATGGATTTATATTTAGTTGCGCATGATGTTAGACACAAGAAGGTGAGTGGTCTAGTGGCAAGGCGTCATTAAGGGTGCAAGGGAGCCTTGGTTCGAATCTCATGACAAGCAAGGAGTATTTATTTTGCGGATTGGACGGCCAGAGTTTGAGTTGGATTTAAACTCTGCTGACAAAGGGATCCCACATCGGAAAGATAGCAAGAGGGAAGGTGAGAAGCTAGCTATATATAGAGCTGCCTATGAAGAGAAGAAACATACCTTGGTAGGCGTTTGGGCATATGAGCATTTAGAGTGCGGATTAGCTTCAGACTCCTATCAGGTGTGTATTCTCTCTACTCTAGATGTAGAACGGTAAATACCAAAGTGTCAGTCACACGGCGATGGTATCCACACGAACGTGCGAGCGCACGTGTGGGAGGTTCGACGCAATAGTTGAGGCTAGCTTGAGTGTTCTTGTGTGTTTAGGCTATTTGGGCCAAGTAGGCCCAATGGGCCCATGGGCCCATATGAATAAATTGTATGATTATGTAGTAGATAGTGAACTGGACTATGGGAATCTCGTATCTGTGGCTAGATTTGGGCTAAGTGGGCTACACGAGCGTATGGGCCTATGTTGGCCGAATAAGGGGCCTCGGGCCCATTTACACCGTTATGACCATTTAGGTTATCTCGGTTGTTTCTGAGATGTGAGTAGGCCTTTGGAAAGGCTATTAAATGCAAAATTACTGAAATATCCCTTATTTGTAAAATTACCGAAATACCCCTAGTTTGTAAAATTACCAAAATACCCCTGGTTTGCAAAATTACTAAAATATCCCTGGTTTGCAAAATTACTGAAATACTCTTGGTTTTTGAAATTACTGAAATATCCCTGGTTTGCAAAATTATCAAAATACTCCTGGTTTTTGAAATTATCGAAATACCCTTGGTTTGAGAAATTACCAAAGTACCCTCGATGGGTAAAATAACCGATATGCCCTTGAAGGGCAATATGACAAAAACGCCCCCACATGTTATATGGTTATTCTTGCATTCGATTTATGAGTATTATGGTATGTTTATTATTGTATGATGCATTCATGTGTTATTATGTTGCATGGGAATGGGATGATTATTATGGAGGAAGTGCTAATAGGATCGCATGGTCGCTTGACAACCGTGGATCCACTGAAGGCTTTTTAGCCACTAAGCAGCCATGGTGCACCGATAAGTTAGTGCCGCAACCGATGCTACATAAGGAGTGTACGGATGGGTGGGTCGATTAAATCCCCACAGGAGTGCACGGTTGGACAGGAGACGGAGTGTAGGGTTGGTATGGGCATTACTGCATTGCATATATGGATTTTAATATTAAGATGGGCTTAGGCCCAGATATTTATGATATGTAACATACGATATGGGTTAAGGCCCAACTGAGGCTATTTTGGGCTAAGGCCCAATTGCCACCGTTATTGTAATGGGCGCCAGCCCGAATTGTTGTGATACATGTTTTTACTGATGAGGGTTGTACACACTGAGTTTTTGCAAACTCACCCCCTCTTTTTAATTTTACAGGTAATCATCAATAGGCAGTTCGACGTATTGGAGGACTCAGAGGTGGCAACACTACTAGCAGTTTTGGATTTTAGTATTCTATTTTACTTTATTAAACCTTTTTTTATTGGGTTGTAATAAGGCCTCTTTTAAATTCTAGTATAGTTTGGGATTTTTAGTTTATTATGTTTTAAATATGCTTATCATTGAATCGCAATTTTCCAAACTAATATCTGTTTTCAAAACACTATGTTTTCGCAACCAAGTTGTAAATATCACGTTTTATAAGTCAGATGTTTTAAATTAAGCTTTCAAAACGAACAAGATTTTGAAGGTAATGACTTCTTAATGAATGTTGATTAATAATAATAATCGTAAATTGGGACTTTAGTTTTTAAATATCAAGAGGGGTTTTCAATGAAGAAACAATTATCGAAAAAAAACCTCAATGTGACACGCCAGATTCGGGCCTAACTTCTAGGCCGAGTTTGGGGTGTTACATTTTGTGGTATCAGAGCCCAGTTGCAAAATTTGGGCTGTGAAATGGGCTTTAGTTTCTATTTTAAATATGTTTGCAAATGATTTTAAAGTGGTTTTGGAGGATTTTTGTGTGGCACACTGAGTCCCTATCGTCGAACCAAGTAAGTTCTCTTATCTGTTTTAAACTGTTATACTATAGGTAGATACTGGTACGTACTTTATCTATAATGTGCTATTTACTTAGGTTGCAATTAGGATTAGAGTATGCAGCAGAAGCCTAGTGGTATAACCGATATTGTACAGCTACTAGATAGTTAGAAATTTCAAGGACAAATTTTCTTTAAGGGGGTAGATTTGTAACACCCTGAATTCGGGCCTAGTAGGATTGGGCCCATTAGGCCTTGGCCATGGGAGTGTTTTAAAATTTTTGAGATTATGATAACAACATTATTTCAAGTTGGACCTGTTAGGAAGGTGATTTTGGAGGGTTAGGGAGCTTCTATAAAGTCCCGGGATCAAACTTGGGTTTTAGGAAAATTTTGGTTTTAGGTGAATAAATGTAACATCCCAAAGTTGGGCCTAGTAGGATTGGGCCCATTGGGCTTTAGGCGTAGGAGCGTTTAAAATTTTTAGGAATAAGAGAATGGTATTAGTGCAAGTTGGATCTAGTATGTGAGTGATTTTGGAAGGTTAGGGGGCTTCTATGAAGTCCCGGGTTCAAGTCTGGCCTTAAGAAAAATTTTGATTTTAGGTGAATAAAACCCTAGGACTTACTAGTAGGCTTTAAGAATAAAATATGGAGAAAAAGATACAAGTGGAGTGTGTGGTGTAGTGGCAAAGTGATGCCACATAAGAGGCAAGGGGGTGACGCCAAAAGGAAGGAAGGAGGTCCAAGGTTCAAGTCTTGGCTCTTGCATGTTGGTTTTCTTTTTAAATGGATTTTTGAATTTGGGCATAGGACTTATATTTAGTTAAGCATGATTTTAGAAACAAGGAGCTAATTGGTAAAGTGGCTAGCAGCGTGGATTATGTTATAGGGGAGCCTGGGTTCGAATCTCATGAGAAGTAAGGGAGTATTTATTTTGCTAAGATGGGGCGGCAAGAGTTTGAGTTGGATTTAAACTCTGCTAGCGGAAGGATCCCACATCGAAAAGATACAAAGAAGGAAGGTGAGAAGCTAGCTATATATAGAGCATTCTATGAGGAGAGTTAATATACCTTTTTGGTCGTTTGGGTGCAGACCTAGAGGATAATTGCCAATAGTAGCGAATGAAGGGCTACTACAACGTGAGGTGCACGGTAAGGTTATGATGAGGTTTTAGTTTTCAATAAGTGTATATTAAGTTATGATTAATCGTTACGTGATGTCGATTGTAGGTCGTGACTAAGTGGTTTGCAGTGCGTGTGGTTACCAGGTGTGTACAAACACTACAAACACAAAATCGACAATGCCGAAAAGCCAAAAAGGCGAAAGTGGCTGAATGGGCCCGGTGGGCCCTGAGGTTAAGTTTGATGAAATGGTTTGGTTGGTTATACGAATTGAATTAGTCATGCATGATACATGAATTGGATTTGTTTTGGGCCTAATAGGCCATATGATGAGATTTGGGCGTAAAGGGTCGTAAAGGAGTGATTTGGGCTTGATAGGCTTATGGGGACGTACACATGTATGTTAGGGTTTATGGACCATAGGCCTAGTTTGATCAACTCTTAAATTCCATAAGACATTCTTATAATTAAACATGTTTGTGAACAAGTCGCTGGGTTAGGGTGTGGCAACGGGCATACGCATGTCTAGGATTGGATCTAGGGAGAGCTTGGTACTTAAGAGGCCCTAGTGGCCCACCTCCTCTTTTCTGGAATCCTACCTGGTGCTAGTGTCTGTTCACCTTAGTCGTGAGGACTTGTTGATGGGCCAAAGTTCATAACTAAAATTCGAGAGGGACCAAATACCCTTATATTTGTTAAATTACTAAAATACACTTATATTGGTAAAGTACCAAAATACCCTTATTTTGCAAAATTACCAAAATATCCCTGATTTGTGAAATTACCAAAGTACCCCTGTTTGTGAAATTACCAAAATACCCTTGATTTGTGAAATTACCAAAATACCCCTGGTTTGTAAAATTACTGAAATACCCCTGGATTGTAAAATTACCGAAATACCCCTGGTCTGTAAAATTACCAAATTATCCTAGTTTGTAAAATTATCGAAATACCCCTAAATTACAAAATTACCAAAATACCCTTAGTACGTAATTACTGTTTTACCCTTAAACAATAAAATGACCGTTGTACCCTCGTGGTAGTACTAATGTTGTCTGTGTTAATTGTATGATTGATTATGTTCGAGATGAACTGCATACATGGATTATTTATGAGTAGAATTACCAAATTACCCTTGGTAGGCAAATTACTAAAATACCCTCGGTAGGTAAAATTACCGTTATACCCTTTGGGGTTGATTAGCGTGATTCAGTGTAACTACTCACACCATCTTTAATGCTATATTAATATGATTATCATATTCTGTTCAATACTGAAAGTTCGGTATGGCTATTGTGACACCTGTGGAGGGTGTAAGCGAGACATCAGGTTAGTGATATCTGTTCTGATATAATAAAAGGTTATGATGAAATAATTCGATCCATGTTATGAGTATTCCGTACACGCTTGTGGTAACCTGTTACATCCATACATCTGCATTTTATGTTGCATGGGATAGGGAATATGTGATGAAAGGGGAAGTGTTGTAGTGGCTCTGCCACGATCTATTGTAGTGGCTTTTGCCACGATCTGTTGTAGTGGCTTTTGCCATGATCTGTTGTAGTGGCTTTTTCCATTATCTGTTGTAGTGGCTCTACCACGATCTATTCTGGTGACTATGCCACGATTCTGACTATGAGCAGCTAACTACAGCATGACTGCCATCGATGGTGTGTAGCGGATGGAGGGTTGATTGTAGAAATCCCCACGGTGTGATTGGTTGGTACGGGTGGTGTGTAGAGGATGGAAAATCTAGGTTGGGGCTAGGTTTGCATCGCATTGCATACATTATCTGGTGTGACATATGATGTGGATTAAGGCTCAACCGAGGGTATTTTGGGTTAAGGCCCAATTGCCACCGTTACTGTAATGGGCTTCGGCCTGGATTGTTGTGATGCATGTTCTTACCGATGAGGATTGTACACACTGAGTTTTCGTAAACTGACCCCCTTTTTTTATTAAATGTTTCAGCTGATTCCCAGTGATTGAGGATTGAGAGCCGTGGAAGACTCGGGGGTGGCTATACATCAGAGATACTACTCGTGAACTTTAGTAATTCTGTTTTCTTTCTTTTATAGTCTCAGTATTGCTATAAGTTTATTTTGATTTGGGACTTTTGTTATGTAATAAGGCCTTGCAAAGTTGTACTTTGGTTTTTATTAGTTACTGTTTATATCAAATTCGACACCACGGCAGTTTAAATATTAAGGTAAAAGTGGAGTTTCATTAATCTACACATCGATGTTTTCAAAAGACAATGTAATACTCTAAAAAAGTTTTCTTTCAAATCTTTGATTTTTCTTAAGTATAACTAAGACTTGATTTTACTTAACCTTGTGACATACCAGATTCAGTCGTAACGTATAGGCCGAGTTTGGGGTGTTACATTTATGGTATCAGAGCCTAGGTTACAATACTCGGGTGTGGAGTGGGTTTGAAAATATTTTTCAAAGTTATTTGAAATGTGGTTTTAAAAAAAAGTACCTTTATTGTAAGTATGGCACCCGAGTCTCCAACACCAAATCCGTAAGTCCCCTTACTTATTATTATATGCTATAATGACTGTATTTATTTTGTGTATGTTTTAGATGTGATGTTTGAATGAAATTTTTTTATGTATAAGTGTTAAATATCTGTTTGCTTCGGTATTAGATATTTGGTTGTAGGAAGAGGTTCCAAGCTTAAGTTAGATAGTGTATTATTATTTTAGAATCAGAGTGCGCAGCGTGAGTGTAGTGTTGTAGGTTAGGATGTGCGATTGTTTCTATAGCTAGAAATTTCGAGGACGAAATTTCTTTAAGGAGGGTAGATTTGTAACATCCCAAAGTTGGGCCTAGTAGGATCGGGCCCATTGGGCTTTAGGCGTAAGAGCGTTTAAAATTTTTGGAATAAGAGAACGGTATTAGTGCAAGTTGGATCTAGTATGTGAGTGATTTTGGAAGGTTAGGGGGCTTTTAGGAAGTCCCGGGTTCAAGTTAGGCCTTAGGAAAAATTTTGGTTTTAGGTGAATAAAACCCTAGGACTTAGTAGTAGGCTTTAAGAATAAAATGTGGAGAAAAAGACACAAGTGGAGTGTGTTGTGTAGTGGCAAAGTGACGCCACATAAGAGGCAAGGGGGTGACACCGAAAGGAAGGAAGGAGGTCCAAGGTTCAAGTCTAGGCTCTTGCATTTTGGTTTTCTTTTTAAATGGATTTTTGAATTTGGCCATAGGACTTATATTTAGTTGTGCATGATTTTAGAAACAAGGAGCTAGTTGGTAAAGTGGCTAGCAGCGTGGATTATGTTATAGGGGAGCCTGGGTTCGAATCTCATGAGAAGCAAGGGAGTTTTTATTTTGCTAAGATGGGGCGGCAAGAGTTTGAGTTGGATTTAAACTCTGCTAGCGGAAGGATCCCACATCGGAAAGATACAAAGAAGGAAGGCGAGAAGCTAGCTATATATAGAGCATTCTATGAGGAGAGTTAATATACCTTGGTGGGCATTTGGGTGCAGACCTAGAGAATAATCGCCAATAGTAGCGAATGAAGGGCTACTACAACGTGAGGTGCATGGTAAGGTTACGGTGAGGTTTCGGTTTTCGATAAGTGTATATTAAGTTATGATTAATCGTTAGGTGATGTCGATTGTAGGTTCATGACTAAGGGGTTTGCAGCGCGCATGGTTACCAGGTGTGTACAAACACTACACAAACGAAATCGATAATGCCGAAAAGCTGAAAAGACAAAAGTGGCTAAATGGGCCCGGTGGGCCCTGAGGCTAAGTTTGATGAAATGGTTTGGTTGGTTATACGAATTGAATTAATCATGCATGATACATGAATTGGATTTGTTTTGGGCCTAATAGGCCATATGATGAGATTTGGGCTTAAAGGGCCGTAAGGGAGTGATTTGGGCTTGATGGGCTTATGGGGACGTAGACATGTATGTTAGGGTTTATGGACCTTAGGCCTAGTTTGATCAACTCTTAAATTCCATAAGACTTTCTAATAATTAAACATGTTTGTGAAGAATTCGCTGGGTTAGGGTGTGGCAACGGGCATATGCATGTCTAGGATTGGATCTAGGGAGAGCTTGGTACTTAAGCGGCCCTAGTGGCCCACCTCCTCCTTTCTGGAATCCTACCTGGTGCGTAGTGTCGGTTCACTTTAGCCGCGAGGACTTGTTGATGGGCCAAAGTTCATAACTAAAATCCGAGAGGGACCAAATACCCTTATATTTGTTAAATTACTAAAATACACTTATATTGGTAAAGTATCAAAATACCCCTGTTTTGCAAAATTACCAAAATATCCTTGATTTGTGAAATTACCAAAGTACCCCCTATTTGTAAAATTACCAAAATACCCTTAATTTGTGAAATTACCAAAATACCCCTGATTTGTAAAATTACCAAAATACCCCTGGTTTGCAAAATTACCGAATACCTCTGGTCTATAAAATTACCAAAATACCCCTAGTTTGTAAAATTATCGAAATACCCCCAGATTACAAAATTACCAAAATACCCTTAGTGTGTAATTATCGTTTTACCCTTAAACAATAAAATGACCGTTGTACCCTCGTGGTAGTACTAATGTTGTCTATGTTAATTGTATGATTGATTATGTTCGAGATGCACTGCATACATGGATTAGTTATGAGTAGAATTACCGAATTACCCTTGGTAGGCAAACTACTGAAATACCCTCGGTAGGTAAAATTATCGTTATACCCTTTGGGGTTGATTAGCGTGATTGTGTGTAACTACTCACACCATCTTTAATGCTATATTAATATGATTATCGTATTTTGTTCTGTAATATCCTGAAATTGGGCTTATGCATTATTGTTAAAATATGTGAAATAACATGTCATTGTGAGTTTGAATGTGTATTTATGAATGTTTGTGAACTTAAGAATAATAGGAAAATACTTTAGAAAATATTAAGTTTTAAGTTTTAAGAGGAAGCTAGGTTGATAGGGCCTTAAGAGAAAATGTAGGGAAAATATGACACACAAACGGGCTTGGAAAAGTGGCTTGGAGGCGCCACTTAGGGCCTCTGGAAATGACGCCATGGGCTTTGAGGAAGGACCTAGGATCGAGTCACAAGGGAAGCAAATAAAAGTTTTATTTTTGCCACAAGGTAGATAGTGTTGGACGGCATTAAGGCCCTAAAGGGAGGAGTTTAACCCTTTTTAAAATTTGGCTAGATAAGGGGATAAATGATGGATTAATTGTATTAATTTTTAAATAAAGGGATAAGAAGAAAAACAAGGGATTTGATGAGGAAAGGGGGAGTTGGCCGAATAGGGTACTCTTGGGGGTGGTAATTTCGACTGAAAGGGGAAAATAAGGCCATTCATCATTCTTTCTTTCTTCTCTTACCTTTGCCGAATTCTCTAGTGCATCTCCTCTTCTCCTTTTATTTTTCTAAAACCGAAAAACCCTAGTGATAGCCGAAACTTTAACCATCTCCATTGCTGATAGTGATCAACTTATTCTCTTCTTTTCATAATCTTTCAAAAGCCGAAAATAAGTCCCTTCTAGCCTTAGTCGAAATTCCTTTGAGGAGTTAAGCAAAGGTGCTGTCAATTGCTGACTAAGGGTAAGATCAAGTTTGATTTCCATTCTATTTCTTTTAGGCCTGTCGAAATTCAGAAACTAATCCCTCATATTGTTTTATGGCCGAAACTATGAAGGGTCATTCGGGATTTTGGCCTATTGTCGATTTTTAAGAGGAAGATCTTCGGGATTTCAAGGATTTAAGGTAAGTCATGTATTCGGCCAAAGGCCATTGAACATGTTTAAGTGTTTGGAATCGGATCTAACATATGTGTATAGGGATTTCGACATCTCCATAGTCAAGTGGTGTTTTCGGGATTTGAGAATCGTAAGGTAAGTGTACTTACACATTCGGCCAAGGCCTAGTTTGGTATCTAGATCTATTTCTTATTTGTTTAAAAAGTCAAAACTAACTAGTTCAATGGTTAAGGGTATAGCCGATTGCAATAAAGAAGCATCATAAAGTTTCGGGATTTGTTTGAGAAACAAATCGGCAGCAAGGAATTGAGATCTAAATCAGTAGATCGGGTTTTTGGGATTTAAGTAAACCGCTAAGTGTATCAGGTGTGTACCCCACACTATCTTTTAATAAGATTTATGGAAATATTTAATATGAGCATGTTTTTAAGAATGTGAATATGGCTAAAGTACCATGCTATGGTACAAAGTACTAAGGTACGTTTTCCTACTCTTACTAGGATTATGATAAATATCTGTTTTGACATACATATGAAACTATAAGAATGTGAATCAAGAATTTGGCATGTTTTGTATGACATGGGCATACGGGTCATCGTGAAAGGGGAAGTGAAAGTGGTGGTAATACCACGATATCTGAATGTGGTGACTTCAGTCACATTATCTGAATGTGGTGACTTCGGTCATAATTATTTAATCTGGTGGCTATGCCACGAATTTTATAAGGGCGATGAGCACGTCGACTGCAGCGACTGCCTTCGATGGTGTGTAGCAGATGGAGGGTTGACTTAGTAGTCCCCATGGTGTGCCGGATGGTACGGGTGATGTGTAGTGGATGGCATATAGGTTTGGGTTCGAGTTGCATCATTATTTCCTATCTGTTATATGAATATGTATGTGATATGAGAATGTATGCCTAAATTGTTAAATTTTAGTGTTGGTTACACATTGAGTCTGTTTGACTCACCCCGTTGGGGAACATTTTCTTCCAGGTGACGATTAGTAATGGGCCGGGTCGGCAGGAGCTTAGTGGAGGCCATGTGAAGTTCAGATTTTACTGCTTTTGGACTCTTTTATTTTAAGTACTTTGAATTTATTTTGGGAATTATTTGATGTAATAAGGCCATAGTTGAATTATTTTATTTTACTTCCATTTATCATGCTACAAAATATTTTTTAAAGACTAAGTAAATTTATCATAAATTAAACTCTAAATGTTTTGTCACCTAAAATCAAGGGATTTCAAGTATAAAAATTAACTTGTTTCCAGTTCGAGCCCAACCCAAAAACAATCTTTCTTCCAAAACACATCTTTTTTCCAAAGTCACAAAAGAATTTTGAACCGTATTACAACGAGAAACATACCAGATCCGGTCAAGGCTCGTGGGCCGGGTTTGGGGTGTTTCATGTTCAATATTGAAAGTTCGGTTGGCTGTTGTGACACCTGTGGAGGGTGGAAGCAAGACATCAGGTTAGTGATTTCTGTTCTGATATAATAAAAGGCTATGATGAAATAATTCGATCCATGTTATGAGTATTCTGTACAAACTTGTGGTAATCTATTACATCCATACATCTGCATTTTATGTTGCATGGGGTAGAGAATATGTGATGAAAAGGGAAGTGTTGTAGTGGCTCTGGCACGATATGTTGTAGTGGCTTTTGCCATGATCTGTTGTAGTGGCTTTTGCCATGATCTGTTGTAGTGGCTCTGTCACGATCTATTCTGGTGACTATGTCACGATTCTGACGATGAGCGACTAATCGCAAAGATGACTGCCATCGATGGTGTGTAGCGGATGGAGGGTTGATTGTAGAAATCCCTACGGTGTGATTGGTTGGTACGGTGGTGTGTAGAGGATGGAAAATCTAGGTTGGGGCTGGGTTTGCATCGCATTGCATACATTATCTGCTGTGACATATGATGTGGGCTAAGGCTCAACCGAGGCTATTTTGGGCTAAGGCCCAATTGCCACCAGCATCTTGTAATGGGCTTCTACCTGGATTGTTGTGATGCATGTTCTTACCAATGAGGGTTGTACACACTGAGTTTTCGTAAACTCACCCCCTCTTTTTATTAAATGTTTTAGGTGATTCCCAATGATTGAGGATTGGGAGCCGTGGAGGACTCGGGGGTGGCTATCCATCAGAGATACTACTCGTGAACTTTAGTAATTCTGTTTCCTTTTTTTTATAGTCTCAGTATTACTATAAGTTTATTTTGATTTGGGACTTTTGTTATGTAATAAGGCCTTGCAAAGTTGTACTTTGGTTTTTATTAGTTACTGTTTATATCAAATTTGACACCACGGCAGTTTAAATATTAAGGTAAAAGTGGAGTTTCATTAATCTACACATCGGTGTTTTCAAAAGACAACATAATACTCGGAAAATGTTTTCTTTCAAATCTCCATTTTTTCTTAAGTATAACTAAGACTTGATTTTACTTCACCCTGTGACATACCAGATTCAGTCGTAATGTATAGGCCGAGTTTGGGGTGTTACAATAATACCCTGAGAGATAGTTGGTAGGCCTTAAGAATAAAATGTGGGAAGAAATAACACAAAAAAAGAGCTTGTCATGTAGTGGCAAAGTGATGCCACATAAGAGACAAGGAGGTGACGCCACAAGGAAGTAAGGGGTCCAAGGTTCAAGCCTTGGCGCTGGTATTTCATTTTGATTTATTTTTAATTGAACTTGGACTTTGGCCCATAGATTTATATTTAGTTGCATATGATGTTAGACACAAGAAGGTGAGTGGTCCAGTGGCAAGGCATCATTAAGGGTGCAAGTGAGCCTTGGTTCGAATCTCTGGACAAGCAGGGGAGTATTTATTTTGTAGATTGGACGGCCAGAGTTTGAGTTGGATTTAAACTCTGCTGACGGAGGGATCCCACATCGGAAAGATAGTGAGAGGGAAGGTGAGAAGCTGGCTACATATAGAGCTGTCTATGAAGAGAGGAAACATACCTTGGTAGGAGTTTGGGCATAGGAACATTCAGAGTGCGGATTAGCTTCAGACTCCTATCAGGTGTGTATTCTCTCTACTCTAGCTGTAGAGCAGCAAATGCCGAAATACCGATCACACGACGATGGTAGGCACACGAGCGTGCGAGTGCATGTGTGGGAACTTCGACGTGATAGTTGAGGCCAGCTTGAGTGTTATTGCGCGTTTAGGCTGTTTGGGCCAAGTGGGCCCAATGGGCCTGTGGACCCATATGAATAAATTGTATGATTGTGTAGTAGATAGTGAACTGGACTATGAGAATCTCGTATCTGTGGCTAGATTTGGCTAAGTGGGCCACAAGAGCGTGTGGGCCCACGTGGGCCAAATAAGGGGCCTCGGGCCTATTTACACCGTTCTGACCATTTAGGCTATCTGAGTCACTCGGGGCGGCAGCATGCCTTTGGAAAGGCTGTTAAATACGAAATCACCAAAGTACCCTCAACAGGTAAATTACCAAAATACCCCTGGTTTGCGAAATTACTAAAATACCCATTGTTTGTAAAATTATCGAGATACCCTTGGTTTCTAAATTACCGAAATACACATAGTTTGTAAATTTACCAAAATACCCCTGGTTTGCAAAATTATTGAAATATCCCTGGTTTGTAAAATTACCGAAATACCCTTGGTTTTTGAAATTACTGGTTTACAAAATTACCAAAGTACCCTCGATGGGTAAAATGTCTGATATGCCCTTGAAGGGCAAGATGATGGAAATGCCCCTACATGTTATATTGTTATTCTTGTATGCGATTTATGATTATTATGGTATGTTTATTATTGTATGATGCATTCATGTGTTATTATGTTGCATGGGAATGGGATGATTAATATGGAGGAAGTGCTAATAGGATCGCATGGTCGCTTGACGACTGTGGATCCACCGAAGGCTTTGTAGCCACCGAGTAGCCATGCTGCACCGATAAGTTAGTGCCGCAACTGATGCTACATAAGGAGTGTACGGATGAGTGGGTCGATTAAATCCCCACAGGAGTGCACGGTTGGATAGGAGACGGAATTCAGGGTTGGTATGGGCATTAATGCATTGCATATATGGATTTTAATATTGAGATGGGCTTAGGCCCAGATATTTATGATATGTGACATATGATATGGGTTAAGGACCAACCGAGGCTATTTTGGGCGAAGGCCCAATTGTCACTGTTATTATAATGGGCGTCGGCCTAGATTGTTGTGATGCATGTTTTTACTGATGAGTGTTGTACACACTGAGTTTCGTAAAATCACCCCCACTTTTTAATTTTATCAGATAACCCTCAGTAGGCAGTTCGACGTATTGGAGGACTCAGAGGTGGCCACACTACGAGCAGTTTTGGATTTTAGTATTCTATTTTACTTTATTAAACCATTTTTTATTGGGTTGTAATAAGGCCTCTCTTAAATTCTGGTATAGTTTGGGATTTTTAGATTATTATGTTTTAAATCTGCTTAACATTGAATCGTGATTTTCCAAAATAGTATCTATTTTCAAAACACTACGTTTTCGCAACCAAGTTGTAAATATCACATTTTATAAGTCAGTTGTTTTAAATTAAGCTTCCGAAACGAACAAGGTTTTGAAGGTAATGACTTCTTAATAAATGTTGATTAATAATAACAATCGCAAACTAGGAATTTAGTTTTTAAATATCAAGAGGGGTTTTCAATGAAAACACGGTTATCGAAAAAAACATCTCAATGTGACCGCAAGATTCGGGCCTAACTTCTAGGCCAGGTTTGGGGTGTTACACTTACTTTATTACCTTTTCCTTCTCAGGCTTGTTAACTGAAGGAAGGTTTTGATAGAAGGACTATGCTAGAGTGATACTACTATTGTCACTTGACTGCTTTGTTTCGTATCATGCATGACTAGATGGGGTGGCGCATAAGGGTATTTGTAAATGATTTGTACAAAGATTTTGTATTTTGATATGACTCTATTTTCATGAGATTTCTATGAAGTATTAATGCTTAATTTTAAATTAATATATTCTGTTTAATGAAGTTACTATATTTGAATTTACACGCCATATGGTTTGTATATTATTTTTAAACTGTTGATGTTTTCATTCAAACATTGGTAAAATAACAACTAATATATGTCTCATATTTATAACTTTGTAAGAATTATATAAAGTTTTTTCCAAAATATTTTAAAAGTTAGTTTGATTTTCAGTAGTGGCACACTATACTCGAATCCTATTATAGGGTCAGGTTTGGCATGTTACAAGTTTGGTATTAGAGCCAATGTTGAACTGATTCTCTGAAAACTAAAGGCTGAGTCATGCCCCGTCATGCATGATACGCCTTTGGCTTAGTCCTTGAGTGTGTTAAGCTAATTTAAATATTATTGTAGTATTAAAAAAGATATCTGAAGGATCTAGAGAAATATTTGGAGAAGAAATTGAAAGCATTGTGCCTCTTATTCCAGAATAAGTAGCTACAACTGGCTTGGGAAAAGTTGGAAATGCTTTCAAGAATATTTTCTCTATGATGATAATAAAGATGTTTGACCAGTTTATGGGGAATAATCAAGCACCCCAACCTCAACAGCCTCAACGACCACAACATTAAGTGGTTTGTCCAGCAAAACCTACACCACAAGTACCTATTTTGATTTCAGCTAAAGGAGACCATGTGAAAGAAATTTGTAATAGGGGTGCTAAATAATTTTTGGGTGACAAAGGTGATGATCCCATTGTGGCTAAGAAGTGGTTGTCTCGAGTTTGTAGGGTGATAAAGGAACTAAAATGTACACCAGAAGACAGTATCTTGTGTGCTATATCGTTGCTGGAAGTAGAAGCCTATCAATGGTGGAAAACATCTTTAATGTGACTCCTGAAAAGATTATTGATTGAGAGTTATTTTTAGAGAAGTTAAGAGAAAGGTATGTGAACCAGATAAATGTTCAACAGGTTAAAATATACATAAACTTACCTTGGATAAAAAAAATATGCAATAAAACAATTAACGTAATACTATAAACCTAACATAACAATTCATAAAAGACAAGTGAGTTCATCACATTACCAGATAACAGAAAATTTCAACATTTATCATATCAGTCAATTAAAATCCATTCACATAGATACAATACTTTCATTTATAACATTTACCATTTATACTCAATTTAAATTAGCCTAAAGAACTATAGTAAGGAGGTTCAGATACTCAGGTACCTATACTACACTAGAGAGCATCGTAATGCCATAGAGAGGCATCGTAGTGCAAGAGGAGGAACCGAAGTGCAAACAGAGGCACCGAAGTGAAAATAGAGGCGCCGAAGTGCAATCTTGTAACTAACCCATTTGGCATGCCAATCATATCCTAAACCTTTACAAAGTTCAAACGAACATTTATACAAAATTCAAAACATTTACATTGTTGAAGCATTTCCATGATTCAGAACATATGTCGTAATCATGTCATATTCATTCATTATTCCACATTGGTTATAATAATCACATATGTAAAACTTTACGATTTAGTCCAAGCTCATCTTTCTGACCATTTTGCAAATATTTAAAGTTACAATAAACATAAAGACATCTATAATACAAGTAAATATAAATTAAAACAAACATAAATCATATGAACTTACCTAATATGATCAGCTAGCGAGTTAGATTGTAAGGACTATTATGCAATTTTCCCTTTTCCTTGGTAATCCTCAACTTGGTTCAATCCTTGATCTATATGATAATTAAGTTTAAATTATCACTTTCAAATACCTTATAACTCTCAAATACATGCATATGACCTTTTAATTTCATTTTACAAAATTTCCCTAAAGTTTTATGTTTTATTCAATTTAGTCCCTAAAATCGATACAATTATAACTTTCATATTTAAGCTTCATTTTTTTAATCCGTTTTTATATGACCCTCTAAAACGAAAATTACAGAAATTTTCATGTTAAATTTAGCTTTATTACATTTTAATCCCTAAACTCACAACTAACAGGAAACACTTTAGAAATTAGTCCTTAATCTTATCTTATAAATCTACCATTTAACAGTCTAAAAAGCTTCAAAAGCAATAATGAAAACTTTTAAAATATTTGATAGTTTCACAAATTAATCCCTAGGCTAGCTATAGAGGTGTTCAGTCGGTTAACTGACCCGAAATACCATTAACCAAATTAACCAACTGTAACACCCCAAACCCGGCCTATGCGTTAAGGCCAGATCAACATTTCACATGAATTAAATATACTTTTAAGTCCTTTTTCATTTGTACATAAATAGATAATGATTTAAATTTTAGTAAAACAAATTCCAAAATTTTGACGAAGTATTATTGAATAAAAGATTGATTTATAAATCGATAAAATTGAGATATAAAGATCTTATAAACCGTGTCTTTGAAAAAATTGCTAATAGTTCGAGAAGATTTAAAAGAATTTTAAATAAAATATATTTTTGAAAGTTTATTTTGAAACCCTTTGTATATCCATTTTAGAAAATGTTTATTTAAGTTTTCAGAAAAATCTCAATTTGAAGTACTTAGAGCAAAATATAAATACGTCAAACGTAAAACGAAACAAAAATTTATCCAGAGGCATTATTACAACCTTAATTCAAATAGTAAAATAAATAGGTGAACTAAAAGAAATCCAAAGTCCAAATAAAACCATTTTTGTAGTATGGCCTCCACCGAGTCATCCATGGCCCAAGTCTCCATTACTGAGCATTACCAGAAAGGAATAAGGAAAGGGGGTGAGTTACTAGAACTCAGTGAATAACCCCCTTGCCATTGTCCACTGGACCATAATCCCATTTAGCAATAATTTGGGCCTAAGCCCATTTACAATAATAATGTATCAATTATATCATCTGTATGTAATGCAATTCCCAAACCAAACCTAATAATTCATCCGCTACACACCACCCGTACCAACCAACACACCTGTGGGGATCAAGTCAACCCACCCTGCCAACACACCAATCGCAGGCATTAAGCCATTTGTAACAAATTTAATTGTGGACAAGCCACCAGAATAATAGAATATACGTGGCATTGCCACTATACAGATTCATGGTAGAGCCACCGAACTTCTCTTCAATATTATCCCATCCCATGCAAAATCATGTATATAATGCATAATAAATCATAATTTTTACAATATAACAACAATAATTTATTTGGATATTCATTATAATAGTACGACCCATTATATCAATTTATCAAAAAGGCCCATTATATCAATTTATCAAAAAGGCCCATTAAGCAAAATATTAGATTGGCCCATTTAGCAAAATATCAGATCGGCCCATTTAGCGAAAATATCATATCGGCCCATTTAGCGAAAATATCAAGTTGGCCTATCTAGCCATAATATCAGATCGGCCCATTAATCAATATGTCCATTCAGCCCATAAGGCAATGTGTCAATTCAGCCCATTAAGCAATTTCGTATTTCGGCCCTTTAGGGGTATTCTCACAATTTGCACAATAATACTACCAATTCGTCAATTTATTCAAAATAATATATATTAGGCCATTCTTTTCTGATTTACACCCTATTAAGATTTTAGTCATAGCGATATGTTTCCGATACTATATCCACCTTAAACCCACGAAAAACGGTGTGAGTTTACACACCTGATTACGGTAAGCACTAAGCCTTCTTGATTGTCGACACCTAATATATCGTAACACTCGATTAGTCGAAATTCGTGATTTATTAATCAACTCTAAAATGAACGATCTATGGTGCTTACCCTTGGAATCATGAATGACCACAATTTGTCAGTTTTCCCTGGATGACGGTCTACAACCCGGTGGAAAATCTCGAACCGCTGATACCGCCCTTCATTTGAATTTAGGAGTAGGGATCGCCAATCCGCTCCTTTTGAGTTCTCCACTCTACTTTCCTTTCGAATCGGTGCCACAAGCCTCCATTCGATTAGATCTTATATAGATCGATATTACGATAAAATATGGATTGTTAAAGGGTAAAAGATCAGCTTCCCACTAATTCTAAGTGATCAACGAGCGGATAGATTGAGTGATTAAAACCCTAAAATTATAATCGGTTAATCATCACTATTCCAATAACATCTTAACGAATAAAGAACGATTTCATAGAATCCGTGAAGAACTCCTTACCTTAAAGATTTTTAGGACTGATTCCCAACGATTATACGATAACTTCGAAAGAATCAAAGTTTTGGCCTTCCACTATATCACTACAAAGAAGAAAATGATCTCGTTTGAGAGAGAATAAGGTGATGGTCTCGGTCAATATGACCATCCCAAACTAAAGCATAAATTCGGCATTAAGAGAATGAAAAATAAAATGTTGAAAAGAACACTTACCGATTGATCAAGGAATGAGTGTTAATACGGATGAGAAGAAAAGATAGAGAAGAGATGAAGGTTCGATTATAGAGGAAAATGAATATTGATATTCGGCTATGGAGTATTATCATACAAGAAGATGTGATCATATGGTGGTGTCGATTTTAGAGAAGAGGAAGATTGAAGAAATGGTTAAAAGAAAAGAATGGAAGGTTGGATGGATGCTAGGTGATTCGGCTATCAAAGGAAGATGAACAAGAGATGAATGTTTTGACCAAACAAAAGAGAACAAAAATACACAAATGTGTTAAGAGGTTTCGGCAATGAGAATAACAATTTGTTGAAAATGACACAATTGATGCTAAAGGAGTTTTGCCCAAAACAAGCACTAAAGCTTTACCAAAAGACCAAGAAAAAGTTTGGCTACCTCCCTTTACACCCAAAACCGTCCACATTCATGACAATAATGGTCAAAACTTGGCCAACCACACTTTCCAAAACAATTTCCTTGAAAAAGGCCACTTGTTCCCTTTACTTTCCCCTTTCTCTTGATTTCTCTCCTCACCTTCATCCTTTCCTATTTTCCTTAGCCATCTTGCCAAAAATAAAAAAGTCCACCTTGCCTTATTTACTTGCTTGGCCGACACATAGGGAAAGAATGCAAAAATAATAGTAAAAATTTGTATACAATGGGATTTGAACCTCTTCCCTTAAAATCCTTCACTCGATGCCATAACCTCTTTACTAATTGCTCATTTATGCTAGCAATTTACTCATTTATTTCCATAAGCTTTGAGGTCACTTACTATATCACCTTAAAGTGCTAAATGCCAAAATTTTTACTAGAACCAAATAAAACATGAGCCTTCTCAAGATCCCCTAAACATACACAATTAATAATTTAACTAGCTTAGCACCAGATATAATGCAACACATAAAATTCCAAAATTTTAGGATGTTACAATTCTACCCCCTTAAAGAAAATTTCGTCCTCGAAATTTACCTGATTAAAAGAGATGACGATACTGCTGCCGAATTGCGTCCTCAGGCTCCTATGTAGCTTTCTTCAATTCGTGATTACGCCATAAAACCTTGACTAACGGCACAGTCTTTCTTCTCAGCACCTTAATGTCCCGATCTAAAATTTGCAATGTCTCCTCTTCGTAAGACAAGTCAGGTCTTAACTCAACTTCCTCTACCGGTACTATATGAGACGGATCCGATCGATAATGCCTTAACATTGAGACATGAAATACACTATGTATCTGGCTCAATTCCAGAGGTAACTCAAGCTGATAAGCCACTGGCCCAACACGCTTCAATACACGGTATGGTCTGATGAACCTAGGGCTCAACTTGCCCTTCCTTCCAAATCTAAAGATCTTCTTCCAAGGTGAGACCTTTAGAAAGACCTGATCTCCCACCGCAAACTCAATATCCTTACGCTTCAGATCCGCATAAGATTTTTGTCTATCCGAAGCTTCCTTTAACTTTGCCCAAATTACCTTTACTTTTTCCTCTATCTCAGATATCAATTCAGGACCCAATAACTAACGCTCCCCCAGCTCAGTCCAACAAGTAGGAGTACGACACCTACGACCATACAACGCCTCGTAGGGTGCCATCTAGATGCTGGATTGATAGCTATTGTTGTACGCAAACTCTGCCAACGGTAGGAAATCCTCCCAGCTACCCCTGAAGTCAATCACACAGCCCCTTAACATGTCTTCCAGAATCTAGATTACTCTCTCCAACTGACCATCTGTATGAGGGTGAAATGCCATGCTGAAATTAAGCTTGGTTCCCAAAGCTTTGTGTAAGGCTTTCCAAAACCGTGATGTAAACCTAGGGTCCCTGTCTGAAATAATAGACATTGGTACCCCATATAACCTCACGATCTCTGCTACATACAACTTGGCCAACTTTCGCAATGAGTAATCCATACGAACAGGTAGGAAATGAGTAGTCTTCATCAACCGATCTACTATTACCCAAATGAAATCTTTCTTAGTAGGCGATAAAGGTAACCCACTAACAAAGTCCATCGTTATCCTTTCCCATTTCCATAATAGAATTTTCACCGGTTGTAGCAATCTCAAGGGCAATTGATGTTCTGCCTTCACTTGCTGACATGTCAAGCACCTACTCACGAAATCAGTAACCTCTTGTTTCAACCCTGGCCACCAAAATTGCTCACGGAGGTCTTGATACATTTTATTTCCCCCGGGGTGCATAGCATATGGGCTACTATGTGCCTCACGCAGAATCATTTGCCTCAATTCCAAATCTTTGGGCATACAGATTCTTCTACGGAAACACAATACTCCATCACTATTCAATCCAAAATTCCCTATTACACCACCTTTCACTTGCTGAAGTAAGGAACCCAACCTTTCATCTAATAATTACTTTTCCTTAATCTGGCTTACCCACGCAAGCTTCACTTGAAGTTCGGCTAGCAGACTATCATCTTCATACAAGCTGAGATGAGTGAACATCGCTCTCAATTTTGATATCACCTTACGACTCAACGCATCTGCCACCACGTTGGCCTTTCCGGGCTGATACTCGATTGAGAAGTCATAATCCTTCAATAGTTCTATCCACCTCCGCTGTCTTAATTTCAACTCCTTTTGGGTAAGGAGGTACTTTAGACTCTTATGATCTGTATAGATGATCGACTTCTCACCGTACATGTACTGTTTCCAAATCTTCAAAGCAAACACCACTACAGCCAAATCTAAATCATGAGTGGGATAATTCACTTCGTGCGGCCTTAACTGACGATATGCATAAGCCACCACTTTTCCACCTTGCATCATCATACATCCCAAGCCCGTGTGTGACGCATCACAGTAAATAATAAACTCTTTTCCAGCCTCAGGTTGAATCAATATTGGCGCTTCCGTCAGAATGTTTCTCAATTTCTCAAAGCTCTCTTGCTGCTGATCTGACCACACAAATGGTTCTCCCTTGCGCCACAGTTTAGTTAGGGGTGTAGCAATCAACAAAAACCCCTCAACAAAACACCTGTAATAACCAGCCAACCCTAGGAAACTTTGAATTTTAACCACTGACTTTGGTGGTTTCCAATCCAACACAGCCTCTACCTTCCGGGGATCAACTCTAATTCCTTCGGCCAACACAACATGCCCTAAAAAGGTCACTTCCTTCAGCCAAAATTCACACTTACTGAATTGGCATAAAGTTGCTTTTCCCACAATATCTACAATACTACCTGCAGATGCGAATCGTGCTCTTCTTCATTCTTCGAGTACACCAAAATGTCATCTATGAACACCACCACAAACCGATCTAAATAAGGTTAGAAGACCCAGTTCATCATGTCCATAAATGTAGCTGGTGCCTTAGTCAACCCAAACGGCATCACCAAGAACTCATAAACCCATAACGAGTTTGAAATACAATCTTATGAATATCCGCCTCCTTGACCTTAAGCTGGTGATAACTCGATCTCAAATCAATCTTCAAGAAAATCGAAGCTCCTATAGTTGATCAAACAGATCATCGATTCTCGACAATGGATACCTATTCTTGATCGTCAATTTATTTAGCTGCCTATAATCGATGCACATACGCATTGACCCATCCTTCTTCTTGACGAATAAGATCGGTGCTACCCAAGGTGACACACTCGGTCGAATAAATGCTCAATCCAACAACTCTTGAATCTAAGCTTTAAGCTTCACTAACTCCTTCAGCGCCATTCTATAAAGAGCAATGGACACCGGAGCCGTTCCTGGCAATAACTCAATGCCAAACTCTGCCTCCCAATCCGGAAGCAATCCAGAAAGTTCCTCGGGAAAGATGTCCAAAAACTCTTTCACCTTTTTAACACTTTCCACTGACAATTCCTTGGCATCCAACGTACTAATGAAGGATAGGAATGCTCCACACCCTTTTCGTACCAACTTTTCTTCCTTTAAAGCAGATAACATATTTGATAGATAATTTCTTCTTTCACCTATTATCATCACTTCCTTATCCTCTGATGTTCTTAGTATCATCTGCTTTGTAGCACAATCCAAGTTAGCACGATGTTTGGCCAACCAGTCCATGCCCAAAATAAGGTCGAACTCGCTGAATGGCAGTTCCATCAAATCCGCCAAAAAAATTTCTCCCTAAATTTCTAGGGGCACATTTCTAAACAATCTATTTACTATCACAGACTGTCCTAAAGGACTAATTACCATCATCTCTCTAGCAATAATTTCAAATCTAATGTTTAGATTTTTAGATACAACACTAGCAATATACGAATGGGTGGATTCGATATCTATCAAAGTAGTAACAGGTACATCAGATGTGAAGAACGTACCGGTTATCACATTAGGTGCATCACCATCCTCTCGGCGTCTGACTGCATAAGCCAACCCTGGCTACCTCGCGTCCGTGTTACCCCTAAAATCATTAGCCCTACCCGGTGCACCCTGACCTCGTCCTACGCCATTACCACCTCGACCTGGCCAACAACCTCTTGGTGGCTGCTGAGCGCCTATTACTGGCTGTGCATCGTAGTTATGAGCATCCTGAGTCTGAGCAGTCTATTAAGGACAATTTTTAAGCTGATGGTCCTTGGAACCACATGTGAAACAACCACCTGTTCTCTTTCAGCATTCACCCGGGTGTAATTTTTCGCAATTCGCGAATGGCTGTATTGATTAGTAGCAGCTGGTACTTTAGCTCGAGCTGTCTCATCATTCCTAGGCCTCTTCTGAAACCCTCTAGCAGGACCTGAGTACTTAAAGTCCCTCTTTCTCTTGCCCCAATCTTTTTCTCAGTTTTGCCACTCCGAGTGCTTAACCTCTTTAGCTATCTTCGCTTTTTCCAATAATGTGGCGAAATTTCTCTCCTTTTGTGGGGCAATCAGAACCCGCAACTCATCACGCAACCCGTCCTCGAAACGCACGCAGCATTCGTAGTTAGTTGGCACTATACCCCAGGCATACCGATTCAGACACAGAAATTCTGCTTCGTAAGCTGCCACAGTCTTACCTCCTTGAACCAAATTTAAGAATTCCTTCCTTTGGGCATCCACATAGCTAGCCTCGACATACTTTCCTTGGAATGTAGTTTTGAAGAAATCCCAGGTAATATGATTAGCCTGAGTGCCTTCCCGAATAGTGAGCCACCATTGGTACGCCTCGTCTCTCAACAAGGACACAGCTTCCTTCAGTTTCTGCTCGGCAGTGCATTCCAGATCGTCCATGATCCACTCCACGGGGTCAAGCCAATACTCTGCCACATTTGGGGCTACACCTAAGATACCCCTAAAAACCTCAGCACCATTCAATCTGAGTCATTCCGAAATTGACCCACGAGCTGCTGGCCCAGTTCTAGCCCCAGCAACCCTTTTCAAGACTCACAACATTACTTGAGATAGAGCGATGTCCTCCCTTATACGATTATGTGATCTAGCTTCAGTCACAGGTGTTGCAGGTGCGTCCATTTTCGGCATATGTCCCAATGCTTCAGACGCAACTATAGAGCCTCAGCCTCTACCACAGCCACGTCTACCATGTCCACGTCCTCTAGTGCTCATATTGGCTAATCCGATTTAATCTGATTAAAAGTCTTATGAATCAGTATACTATTTCGGTGTTTATTAAAAAATATTTTATGAAATATAAGAAGTGAAGTTATTTTCGTAAACACATCCTATAGTCTCAATCTTTATAGTTTCAATACCTAAAATTAGAAGTTCTAGAGTATTCCTACAGTCATATCACAATCATTATAATCATATAATAACATACGCTTACTTGACTTGGTGCCAGATACCCCGTGGTACCATACTTCTTTTAAAACATGCATTCTAAATTTTACATTTCAAAACAACTTTTAAAAAAAATATTTTTGAACCCAAATCACAGCCTAATTTTGAACCGAGCTCTAATACCATAAACTATAACACCCCAAACCTGGCCTATGCGTTAAGGCCAGATCTGACATGTCACATGAATTAAATATACTTTTAAGTCCTTTTTCATTTGTATGTAAATAGATAATGATTTAATTTTAGTAAAACAGATTCCAAAATTTTGACAAAGTATTATTGAATAAATGATTGATTTATAAATCAATAAATTTCAGATATAAAGATCTTATAAACCGTGTCTTTGAAAATATTGCTAATAGTTTGAGAAGATTTAAAAGAATTTTAAATAAAATATATTTTTGAAAGTTTATTTTGAAACCCTTTGTATATCCATTTTAGAAAATGGATAGATTTGCTTACCACTAATTTCGAGTCATCAACGAGCGGATAGATCGAATGATTAAAACCCTAAAATTATAATCAGTTTATCATCACTATTCCAATAACATCTTAACGAATAAAGAACGATTTCATAGAATCTGTGAAGAACTCCTTACCTTAAAGATTTTTAGGACCGATTCCCAACGATTATACGATAACTTTGGAAGAATCAAAGTTTCGGCCTTCCACTATATCACTACGAAGAAGAAAATGATCTCGTTTGAGAGAGAATAAGGTGATGGTCTAGGTCAATATGACCATCCTAAACCAAAGTATAAATTCAGCATTAAGAGAAAGAAAAATAAAATGTTGAAAAGAACACTTACCGATTGATCAAGGAATGAGTGTTAATACGGATGAGAAGAAAAGATAGAGAAGAGATGAAGGTTTGGTTATAGAGGAAAATGAATATTGATATTCGGCTATGGAGAGATTATCATACAAGAAGATGTGATCTTATGGTGGTGTCGATTTTAGAGAAGAGGAAGATTGAAGAAATGGTTAAAAGAAAAGAATGGAAGGTTGGATGGATGCTAGGTGATTCGGCTATCAAAGGAAGATGAACAAGAGATGAATGTTTTGACCAAACAAAAGAGAAGAAAAATGCACAAATGTGCTAGGAGGTTTCGGCAATGAGAATAACAATTTGGAGAAAATGACACAATTGATGCTAAAGGAATTTTGCCCAAAATAAGCACTAAAGCTTTACCAAAAGACCATGAAAAATTTCTGCTACCTCCCTCTACACCGAAAACCGTCCACATTCATGACAATAATGGTCAAAAATTGGCCAACCACACTTTCCAAAACAATTTCCTTGAAAAAGGCCACATGTTCCCCTTACTTTCCTCTTTCTCTTGATTTCTTTCCTCACCTTCATCCTTTCCTATTTTCCTTAGCCATCTTGCAAAAATAAAAAAAGTCCACCTTGCCTTATTTACTTGCTTGGCCGACACATAGGGAAAGAATGCAAAAAAAAAAAAAAAAAAGTCAAAATTTGCACACAATGGGATTTGAACCTCTTCCATTAAAGTCCTTCACTTGATGCCATAACCTCTTTACTAATTGCTCATTTATGCTAGCAATTTACTCATTTATTTCCATAAGCTTTGAGGTCACTTACTATATCTCCTTAAAGTGCTAAATGCCAAAATTTTTACTAGAACCAAATAAACCCCGAGCCTTCTCAGGATCCCCTAAACATACACAATTAATAATTTAACTAGCTTAGCACCAGATATAATGCAACACATAAAATTCCAAATTTTTAGGATGTTACGCCAACCCTTTAATTCTTTTAACCGTTAACTGAACCGAAATTTTTTTTAAAAAATTAATCAAACCAAAATTTTTTTGGCTAATTCGGTCGGTTAAATGAATTAACAGAAAATTATATGTTTTTTATTTTTTGGTTAAAATAAGTATAAAAATTAGCCAAATTAACCGAATCAACCGAATTACAAATAGATGGTGGTGGAAACACTGTTGTCACAACATCTATCCTTGAAGTAAGGAATTTGGTTATTCTAAGGGTATGATGCTTGGATTTCATCATGAATTTCTTAGTCCTTTTCCTTATTTTATTGCTCAATCTTCAACTATGATTAAAAGTTTTCGTAATCATGTTGATTCCTTTTCTTTGCAAGGGAACTCTGTTATTAGTTCTAATGCAAACTTGGGTGTATATGGTCAAGGTCTACTATAGTTAACTAGTCATGGTGATGCAATTGAAGGTTAGTGTCTTCTTAGTTAGGGATTTTATTTTATTTTTGTCGTGAGTTGCTGTTTAAGTTATAGAATTTTACTTCTACTTTTAGATTTTTATTTTTATTTATTAAATTATTTGTAATTTTTATGATTGGGTTGGGTACTTGGGTTTATATATATTATGTTGAATTGGATTTGGATGAATAGTGGGCTATTTATATATTATAATTTTATTTATTAATTTTTTTCAGTTAAACCAAAAAATTCGGTTAACCGACTGGTTTCAAACTGAATTATCCGTTAATTGAAAACTCAAAAATTATTAACCGACCGATTATCTAAATTTGGTCGGTTAACCGAATTATTTCGATTTTACCTGAATTTGGCACACCCCTAGCTAGCTAAATCATGCTCATAGGATTTTAAAAACTTAATTATAAGGAACGAACAAAATTTGACTCACCAAATTGTAGAACAAGCTTGATCGAAAGCTAGGTCCTTTTCTTCCTTGGAGAATCAGTTTTGGGACGAATGTTTCTTATTTCTTTTTCAATTAAGATATTAAACATATTTTACTTAATTTTATAACCTAATTGTATTATAAAATAAGCATAATTATCAAATACAAGGGCCACAAATTGACCACTATAATTAACAATGGCTAAATTGTCATTTCAACTAATGCAAAAAATACTATTTATTTCAATTAACTAGTAAAAATCAATAGTGCTTATGTTTTATGATTTTTATGATTTAGTCCTTGTACCCTAATTAAACATTCAATTAACGAAATTACTATACCAGAGTTTAATGTAATCCTATAATAAACTCGTAAATATTAATAGTTAATAATTACTAACTCAATCATTGAAAAACGAGATTCCAAAACCACCATTTTTGGTACCACTAAAAAATGGGTTGTTACAACTCTCCCCCATTAAAAAAATTTATCGCTAAAATTCTTACCTAAAAATATATTAGGGTGTTGAGATTTCATAGATTCTTCCATTTTCCACTTAGCTTCTTTAACTCCGTGCCGATGCCAAAGTGATTTTACCAACGATACATATTTAATTTGTATTTCTTTCACTTCTCGAGCCAAAATTTTAACTTGTTCTTCACCATATGACAAATTAGGCTGTAAGTCAACGTTGTCGGGAAATATTACATGTGATAGATTAGAACAGTAATAGCGTAACATTGAGACATGGAAAATATTATGAATCTTCTCGAGCTCTAGAGGTAAAGCTAGTCGATAAACTATTGGTCCAATTCTTTCCAAAATCTCATACGGCTCAATGAATCTCAGAAAGACTTTTCTCCTAGGCAAGACTTTTAGAAACACTTTCTCATTGATGTTAAACTTGATATATTTTCTTTTCAAATCAGTGTATGATTTTTGATGATCAAGGTAACTTTCAAATTATCTCGGATAACCCTAACTTTGTCCTCTATTTCTTGAACCAAATCAATCCCAGCTAACTTTCATTCATTCAGCTTTGACCAATATAATGGGCTTCTGCATTTGCATCCATATAAAGCCTCATACAATGCCATTTTTATACTCGATTGATAGTTATCATTATAGGCAAACTCGGCCAACAAAAAATATTTCTCCCAACTACCTTTAAATTCAATTACACAACACCGTAACATGTTTTCCAAAATCTAAATCACTCGTTTAGACTGACCGCCTATCTACAGATGGAAAGCAGTACTGAAGTCTAGTCTGGTACCCAAAGCCTCATGTAATTTACCCAAAAACTTGGAGGTAAACCTTGGATTATGATTAAAAATAATAGATAACGACACTCCATGCAATCTAACAATCTCTGTGACATATAGTTTGGCTAACTTCTCGAGCGAATAATTAGTCATGACAGTTATAAAGTGTAACACCCCAAACCCAGTCTATGTATTAAGACCAGATTTGACATGTCACACAAAGTGAACATACATCTAGTCTTTTAAAGAAATCAGATTTTCAAAAAAAAAAAAAAAAGAAAAATTTTGGCATGGAGTTATTAAAAGCGAGGTTGATTACTAAATCTAATAATTTGAGATATATAAGTTGAAACTTAGAAAAATTGGATTTAATAATTAGAGAAAATTTAAAGAATTGAAGTAATTTGAAAACAAAATTTAAAAATATTGTTATATAAAATTTACGAGTTAAAATATTTAAGAATAAAATCCTCTTCGACGTTCATTTAAGAAAAATGTTTATTTCTATTTTTAGAAAAGAAATCCCACTTAAGTATTTAAAGCGTATTATAAAATCCATCCACAAGTAAAACATCGATAAAAATTAACCAGAGGCCTTATTACAACTTAACTTAAATAGTAAAAATAATAAAAAATGCTTAAAAAGAAATCTGGTACATAAATAACCCATTATTCATAGTATGGCCTTCACTGAGTCGTCCATGGCCCAAGCCTCCATCACTGGTCATTACCTGAGAAAGGTAAAGAAAACGGGGTGAGTTACTTAGAACTCGATGTGTAACTCACTTACCTTAGTCCACGGGCCAAAACCATTTAAGCATTTATTTGGGCTAAGCCCATTACAAATATAATAATTTAGCATGTATAAAATGCAAGTGATATGCAATTCCCAAAACCAATCCTAGATTTCCATCCGCTACACACCACCGTACCAACCAAAGACACCTGTGGGGAGCTTTAGTCACCCACCCCCTAACACACCAAAGTAGGCATTAAGTCAGATATCAAATTTCGTGGACAAGCCACCAGATTCAGAGTTTACATGGCATTTGCCATTTTTGAATTGTGGCGAGCCACCAAAATTTTGTAGCAAAGCTACGAACTTCTCTTCATCAAATAGCCCAACCCATGCAATCATGTATATAATATGCATAACAATCCATTCATATAATTATTCCAACATAAGGCCCATTATAAAAATTATTACAATCTAGCCCATTTCACATTTTGGCCCACATAATCTCATATCACATATGACCCATTTATCAAATATCATATATAGCCCAATTATTAAATATCACATATGGCCCAATTATCAAATATCACATATGGCCCATTTATATAATATCACATATAGCCCATTTATCAAGTATCACAAATGGCCAAATTATCAAATATCACATATGGCCCATTTATCTAATATCACATATGGCCTATTTATCAATTATCACATATGGCCCATTTAGTCACTTTTATCAAATTAGCCCATTAAGGGCAATTTCGTAATTTTCATGATCTTAATACCAATTTCAAAATTTTTATCATTAAGGTGATAAATATGCTATTCTTCTCGATTTCACTAACTTGTGATTTAATCCAATGATTAATACGATATAGTCATCTAACCCATGAGATACGGTGTGAGATTACACACCTGATTACTGTAATCACTATGCTCTCCTGATCGTTGACACCTAAAAATATGTTTAACGCTTGATTAGAAAAATAAACACGATCTAATAAAGCTACTCTAAACAAATGATCTAAGATTTACCCTCAAAATCGCGAACAACTACGATTTGTCGATTTTCCCCAGTTGACGGTCCACAACCCGTTGGAAAACCCCGAACATCTAATGGCTCAGAATTGTGAATAACCTCAAATAATTGATTTTCACCAGAAGAGGGTCCACAACCCGGTGGAAAATCCCGAATCGCCGAAATAGCCCTTCACTTGAATCTAGAGGGGATCGCGAATCTGCTCCTTTTCTAATCACTATTCACCACTCCTTTTGATTCGATCTCGTTTGCCTCCATTGACAAAAGAATATTAGTCCAACTAATTTTTCGTTACTATAGCCAATAAATCTTATAAACGAAGTCGGCTTACCACGAAATCCTTACGTTCAAAGGATAGAGTCCCTAACATAAAATCGGTTAATAACCCCATCTTAACGAAATAAAGAGTAATATGTAGTCCTTGAAAGAAATCATTACCTTAAAGTTTTGAATCGAATCCTAGCGATTCATGATGATTTCAGACACTCCAAGTTTTGGCCTTCCACTAAGTTCTATGATGAAGAAAAGATTCGAATACGACATGGTATGATGATGGTCTCGATTCAAAAAGACATATGATGATGGTCTCGATTCAAAAAGACCATCCCACACCAACCTGTAGATTTGGCACAAAGGAATAGAAAAAAAATAACAATACCAAAATATTGTACTAGCCACTTACCGATTGATCAAAGTGTGAGAAGAAAGAATAAAATGATTGAGAAGGAGATAAGTGTGGTAGAAGATTCGGCTATGAAGGAAAAGTTGAAGGGGATGGTGCTTAGTAACATTCGGCCATGGTGAAAATAAAAGGGAGAAAAATGTTTGAGAGATTTTTGTAAGGAGAAAGAGATGAAGAAGGGTAAAGGAAAATAAGGTGTTTAGGTTTCGGTTCTTTTCAAGAATGGATGATGAACAAAGAAATGAGTTTGAGGCTTGTGTGCATTCGGCAAGGGTGAAAAGAAAAGAAAAGAGAAAATGGCCTTCCAAGGTTTTGGTGATTTTGGCACTAGGAGGAAAGGTTTTAGAGAATAGGCAAAATAAGACCGAAATGGTCAAAATATGAAATGATTAAAGAAAAGCAAAGATGTTTCCTATTACTCAAGGTGCATTCAGCTAACGAGAGGAAAATGGAGAGAAAGGTTTTGGAGAAAAGCACAAAAATGACCAAATGCCAAAGTGACCAACTAGCTACCAAAAGCCATCAAAATTTCGGTCTCCCTCCTAGCCCCTAAAATCGTCCAAGTACATGGCCTCAAAGTCAAAGTTTGGCCACTCCAATCTTTCCAAAACATCTTCCTTGTTATGTGCCTTGTGTTCCCCCTACATACCTTATTCATATGATTCCCTTCCTTAAGTTTACACTTGCCTTTTCTCTTAGCCACAGTACCATAAAAATTAAAGTCCAACCTGCCATAAATACTAGCTTGACCAACACTATGTAGATGGAAAGAAAAAAAAATAAAATTCACATGCACATGAAGGGATTCGAACCTCTTCCCTCAAGCAAACATACATGGCGCCATATCCCCTTTACTATTTGCTCATCTTATGCTAAATTTTACCACATAATTACCTTAAGCATTAAGGTTACTTGTTCCATTTCAATAAAGTACTATTTACCAAAAATTATTCCAAGTCCAAATAAATCCCGAGCCTTATCGAGACCATTTTAAACACACAGATTGAATCATTTCACTAGCTAAGCACCAAAATAATGCAACATATCGATACTCAAATTATTTTTTAGGATATTACAATTCTACCCCCTTAAAGAAAATTTCGTCCTTGAAATTTAACTGGTTAAAAGAGGTGAGGATATTATTGCCGAATTGTGTCTTTAGGCTCCCACGTACCTTCCTCTGCTCCATGATTCTACCAAAGAACCTTTACTAATGGTACTGACTTCTTTCTCAGCACCTTGACATCTCGTTCCAAAATTTTCACTTGTTCTTCCTCAACTGACAAGTTAGGTCTTAACTCAACTTCCTCTACCGGTACTATGTGAGACGGATCCGAACGGTAACGCCTCAACATAGAGATATGGAAAACACTATGAATCTTACTCATCTCCAGAGGTAATTTAAGCTGATAAGCCACTGGTCCTACACGCTTCAACACACGATACGGTCCAATGAACATAGGGCTCAACTTGCCCTTCCTTCCAAATCTAAAGATCTTCTTCCAAGGTGAGACCTTTAGAAAAACCTGATCTCCCACCGCAAACTCAATCTCCTTACGCTTTAGATCTGTATATGACTTTTGTCTATCCGAAGCTTCTTTTAACTGTGCTCGAATTACCTTTACTTTTTCTTCTGTCTCTAATATCAATTCAGGACCCAAAAGCTATCGTTCCCTCAATTCAGTCCAACAAGTAGGGGTACGACACCTACGACCATATAATGCTTCATAGGGTGCCATCTGAATACTGGATTGATAACTGTTGTTATACACAAACTTTGCAATGGTAGAAAATCCTCCCAACTACCTCTGATGTCAATCACACAACCCCTTAACATGTCTTCCAAAATCTGGATTACTCTTTCCGACTGACCATCTGACTGAGGGTGAAAAGCCGTGCTGAAGTTTAACTTTGTACCCGAGCCTCATGCAAAGCTTTCCAAAATCGTGATGTAAACCTAGGGTCCCCGTCGATATAATGAACCTTTGGTACCCCATGCAACCTCACGATCTCTGATACATACAACGTAGCCAACTTCTACAGTGAGTAATCCGTATGAACTGGTAGAAAATGGGCAGTCTTAGTCAATCGATCCACTATTACCCAGACGGAATCTTTCTTAGTAGGTGTTAAGGGTAACCCACTAACAAAGTCCATTGTTATCCGCTCCCATTTCCATAATGGAATCTTTACTGGTTGCAACAATCCCGACGGTAATTGATGTTCCGCCTTCACTTGTTGACAAGTCAAACACTTACCCACAAAATCAGTAACCTCCCGCTTTAACCTTGGCCACCAATACTGTTCACGAAGGTCTCGATACATCTTACCTCCTACAGGGTGCATAGCATACAGGCTACTATGCGCCTCTCACAGAATCGTTTGTCTCAAATCTGAATCCATGGGCATACATACTCTTCCGTGAAAACACATCACTCTATCCTTATTCATTCCAAAATCCCCTATTACTCCACTTTCAACTTGTTGAATTAAGGGACCCAACTTTTCATCTGATATCTGCTTCTCCTTAATCTGATCTATCGACAAAGGCTTCACCTGAAGTTTCACTAGCAGACTGCCATCCTCATACAAACTGAGATGAGCAAACACTGTTCTTAACTCCGATATTACCTTACGACTCAACGCGTCTGCCACCACGTTAGACTTTCCAAGATGATACTCGATTGAGAAGTCGTAATCCTTCAACAGCTCTATCCACCTCCGTTGTCTTAAGTTCAACTCCTTTTGGGTAAGGAGGTACTTAAGACTCTTATGGTCTGTATAAATGATCGACTGCTCACCGTACAAGTAGTGCCTCCAACTCTTCAAAGCAAAACCCACCGTAGCCAACTCCAAATCATGAGTGGGATAATTGACTTCGTGCGGCCTTAACTGACGAGATGCATAAGCCACTACTTTTCCACCTTGCATCAAGACACATCCCAAGCCCGTGTGTGACGCATCGCAGTAAACAATAAACTCTTTTCCAGCCTCAGGTTGAATCAGTACAGGCGCTTCTGTCAAAATCTTCTACAATTTCTCAAAACTTTCTTGCTGCTGATCTGACCACACAAATGGTACTCCCTTGCGCTACAATTTAGTTAGAGGTGTTGCAATCAATGAAAACCCCTCAACAAAACGTCTACAGTAAGCAGCCAACCCTAGGAAACTCCGAATCTCAGTCACTGACTTCGGTGGTGTAACAACCCAAACTCGGTCTATGCGTTAAGACTAGATTTGGATTGTTACATAAATCGAACTATCTTAATAATGACAGTGTAACCAAATCTACAAAATTATTTTTTTAATTACAAGGTTTAATAAAACCAAAAGAATATTTTAAAATTGATGTATATTAGAAAACATTAGTTGAAAACATCATTTGTATTGTGTTATAAATTTTATAAGTATTTAAAATATATATTAAATGATAAGAAATTTCATGTAATAGAAAACCCAATTTATTTTAAGAAAACATCATATAATCATATACCCATATTTAAATGTCCAAAATATAGTTTAAAACCAACCACCCATAATAATCCATAAAATATTAATAGAGGCCCTTATTACATTAAATCCAAATAGTAAATTATATAAAGTACTTATTTAAAAGTTCGAAGTTTAATAAACCCATGTTTTGCAGTATGGCCTCCACGAAGTCATCCTCGGCCCAAGTCCATGTCAATTTCCATTACCTGAGATGAAAAAATTGAGGGAGTGAGTTACTTAGAACTCAGTGTATAACTCACTTACTTTATCCACTGGGCCAGATTATCAAATTATGGATTTGGGTTTAAGCCTATTAGCAGAATTAATAGCATGAATAATGATATGCATGCAAAAATGAATTTTCCCTCCCAAACCTAATTTCAATCCGCTACACACCCCCGTACCAACCATCACACCTGTGGGGATCAAGTCAACCCACCCCGCCATCACACCAATCGTAGGCATTAAGCCATTTTATATTTGTGGCAGAGCCACCGAACTAGATTGTGACAAAGTCACCGAACTAGAGGCATTGAGCCAATTATTATTTGTGGCAGAGCCACCGAACTAGAGGCAAATAGCCATTTAATAATTTTGTGGAAGAGCCACCGAACTAGAGGCGAATAGCCATAATTTTGTGGCAGAGCCACCGAACTAGATTTTGGCAACAGGCCTTTCTTCTCTTCATCATTTTCCCAACCCATGCAATTTGTATGGAAAGTAGTCTATGATCATACAATGATTTTGTTAAAAAGCCCATTAACAAGAGTCAATATTTCCAATTTTTTATTAAGGCCCAAAAATTACAAAACAACATTTGGCCCATTTAGCAATTTAACATCTTAGGCCCAAATTTACGATCTAGCAAGAGTTCGCCCATTTATCGATCTAGCGAGGATTTCATTGCTTTAACAATTTAACGTAGATTACGGCCCATTTACGATCTAGCGATTTTCGCCCAATTATCGATCTAGCGAGATTTCGACCCAATTATCGATCTAGCACAGATTTCGGCCCAATTATTATTTATCAGGGATTTCGGCCCATTTTACTAACAAGCAATATTTTTCGGCCCATCTACTATTTATCAAACTCATCGGCCCATTTTACGAAGACATGAAATTTATATTTTACCATCTAACTTATCGAGGGCTTTTTCGTAATTTTTACCATATTAACCGTTTTCATGTAATTTCACCAAATACCAATTATTGTGTTTTATACCGATCTAGTCATTTTTACGATTTTACACAATACCACGAATGACGTCTAAACCCGAGAAAAGTGTAAAGTTACACACCTTGATATCGTGAGTACTAACCCTTCCCGCTCTTCAACACCTAAACATAATACGATCTTATTAGGAAACTATCATGTATAAAAATATGTTATTGATATTCGATCCAAATCCTTACCCTCTTGATTTTGAATCACTTCAATTTTCGGTTTCTCCTCGTTTATCGATTTGTTGATCGCTGAGAATCCACTAATGTACAAAGGCTCGGGAGTACGAACTACTTCGAATAATTGATTTCCTTCGGTAGATGGTCCGCAACCCGGTGGAAAATCCCGGACTACTGAAACCGCCCTTCGTTTATACTTAGGGGAAATAGTGGATCCGCCCTTCTTACGAAGACTAAACACCGCCCTTTTCTTCCCTATTTTGATTGTCTTTAATATCAAAAGATCGTTAATCCTAATAATAATATATTGAAAAATACTAAAGATTTTAAAGGCGAGATTTCCTTACCACAAAGATTCTTGCTCCTCAAAAAGAGAGTCGACCAAAAACGTTTCCCTCAACACCTTAAATCGATTCCAAAGTTCTAAGATACACATGAACACTTGAGTTCTGGTCTTCCTCTATTGCACTACAGTATAACGAAAGAAAACATTAATAGATTGAACGATAATTTCGATCTAAAAGATCCTTCTTATCATCCTCAAGATTTGGCCAAAACCATCATCAACTAAAATAAACTAAAAATAATTCTTACCTAATGTCCATGGTTGAGAAGAACGATTGAGAAGGATGTTTGTGAATAGAGAGAGATTCGGCTATGAGAAACCAAAGAGAAGAGAAAATGGTTCGGCAAAGGCACATTAACAATCGGCCAAGAGAGAATATAATGGAGAAGGTACGATTGAAAAGAAAATAAAGGATGAGAGGAAAAGATGATGATGATGGTGATTCAGTTTCAAAGAGAAGAAAAGAGAAAGTAAGAGATGTGTTTAGGGGCCGGCAATGGAGGAAGGAAGAAAAAGAATGACCTTTGGTATTGGTAATTTCGGCACAATGAAAAGGCACACAAAAGAATGCTAATATGATAAACAATAATGACCAAATGGTCAAAAGAATTTAGGCATACCAAAAGCTCAAATTTGGCCAAAGAGAAGGTTGAGAGAAACAAAGAAAAAAAAAAAAACAAAACTTGCACAAGATGATAGGAATGACCAAAAACAAAATCCCTACCCTAGCCAAGCTACTAGCAAAATCGGCCAACCTCCCCCTAGCCACATTGCCTTCCAAATTCATTGGTCAAATGTCCATGAATTTGTTTCCAAAACCTTTTCCTTGATACTTGCCTCATGTCCCCATATCTTTCCAAAGTTCCTTGATTCCATACCATAAGTTAAAAATTACCTTTTTCCTTTAGTCTACTTACCAAAAATAAAACAATACAACTCATCCATCCTTATCCCTTTGCTGACACATGCATAGATTAAAGCCAAAAAAATTAAATTTTCTAAATGCTAACCAAGGGATTCGAACCACTCCCCTCATGCCACAACTCATGCGCCAACACCACCTTACCATTTACTCATCTTATGCTACACTTTGACACTTATTTTTACTTAAGTATCAATGTCACTTAATTCACTTCATTAATTCTTCAAAATTTAAAAATTTAATCCATTCCCGAATAATTCTAAATTCATCTTCAGAACTATAATAAATACAAAAAGAAGTAAGAAAAATTTTCCTTCAAAATCTAAGCACCAAAAACATGCATTAAAATTGATACTCGAATTTTAGGGTGTTACAAATCTACCCTCCTTAAAGAAAATTTCGTCCTCGAAATTTACCTAATTAGAAGAGGTGAGGATATTGTTGCCGAATAGTTTCTTCAGGCTCCCACGTAGCTTCCTCCGCTCCGTGATTATGCCATAAAACTTTGACCAACGGCACGGTTTTCTTTCTTAGCACCCTAACATCTCGGTCTAAGATTTCCACTAGTTCTTCTTCAAAAGACAAGTCTAAATTCAACTCCAATTCTTCTACCGGTACTATGTGCGAAGGATTCGATCTATAACACCTCAGCATGGAAACATGAAAAACGTTATGAATTTGACCCAACTCCAGAGGTAACTCAAGCTGGTAAGCCACTGGACCAACACGCTTCAGCACACGGTATGGTCCAATGAACTTAGGACTTAACTTGCCCTTCTTTCCAAACCTGAAAATCTTTTTCCAAGGTGAGACCTTCAAGAAAACTTGCTCCCCCACAACATACTCGATATCCTTACGCTTCAGGTCTACATACAACTTCTGTCTATCTGAGGCTTCTTTCAACCGTGTTCGAATAACTTTTACCTTTTCCTCTGTTTCAGATATCATCTCAGGACCTAACATCTGTTGTTCACCCAACTCAGTCCAACAAATAAGAGAATGACACCTACGACTATACAATGCCTCGTAAGGTGCCATCTGAATGCTAGGCCGATAGTCATTGTTATACACAAATTACGCGATGGTAGAAAATCCTCCCAACTACCCTCAAGTCGATTACATCCCCCTTAACATATCTTCCAATACCGAATTACTCTCTTTGGTGACCATCGGTGAGGATGAAAAGCCGTCTTGAAATTCAACTTTGTCCCCAAGGCTTCATGCGAGCTTTCCAAAATCGTGATGTAAATCGGGATCCATGTCGATATAATAGATATGGGTACCCCATGCAACCTCACAATTTCGAGATCGTCTGACTTTGCTAACTTCGCAATGAATAATCCGTCTGGCCGGGAGAAAATGGCGGTCTTCATCAAGCGATCAACAATTACCCAAATGCGAATTTTTCTTAGTAGGTGTTAAAGGTAACCCACTAACAAAATCCATAGTTATCCGCTCCCATTTCCAAAGAGGAATCTTTACTGGTTGTAACAATCCAGACGGTAATTAATGTTCTGCCTTCACTTGCTGACAAGTCAAACATTTTCCCACAAACTCTGAAATCTCACGCTTCAACCCTGGCCACCAATACTATTCACGGAGATCTCGATACATCTTAGTTCCTCCGGGGTGCATAGCATAAGGGCTACTATGCGCCTCCCGAAGAATCATTTGCCTCAAATCTGAGTCCTTAGGCATACAAACTCTTCCTCGAAAGCACAACACACCTTCCGTGTTTATTCCAAAATCTTCGATTTCTCCGTTTTCAACTTGCTGAAGTAAAGATCCCAACTTTTCATCTGATGTCTGTTTTTCCTTGATTTGTTCCAGCCACAGCGGCTTCACCTGAAGTTCTGCTAATAAACTCCCATCCTCATACAAACTCAAATGAGTAAACAATGCTCTCAAATCAGATACTGCCTTACGACTTAACGCGTCAGCTACCACGTTAGCCTTTCCAGGATGATATTCGATTGAGAAATCATAATCCTTTAATAATTCTACCCATCTTCTTTGTCTCAAATTCAACTCCTTTTGGGTAAGGAGGTATTTAAGACTCTTGTGATCCGTGTAGATGATAGATTTCTCACCGTAGAGATAGTGCCTCCAAATCTTTAAAGCAAAGACCACTGCAGCTAACTCTAAATCATGAGTAGGGTAGTTTACTTCGTGTAGCCTCAATTGATGAGAAGCATAGGCCACCACATTTCCATTTTGCATCAACGCACAACCCAGACCCGTGTGAGACGCATCACAATAAACAGTGAATTGTTTTTCAGCCTCCGGCTGAATCAAAATTGGAGCTTCCGTCAGGATCTTCTTCAATTTCTCGAAACTCTCTTGTTGTTTTTTAGTCCAATTATACGGAACTCCCTTCCGCAACAGTTTAGTTAGGGGTGCAGCAATCAACAAAAACCCCTCTACAAAACGTCTATAGTAACCAGCCAAACTCCGAATTTCAGCTACCAACGTTGGTGGTTTCCAATCCAGAATAACCTCAATTTTCCTAGGATCTACCCTTATTCCATTAGCTGATACCACATGACCTAAGAAAGTCACTTCCTTTAGCCAAAAATTCACATTTACTGAATTTGGCATAAAGTTGCTTATCACAAAGTAACTGCAATACTATACGCAAATGTGTGTCACGCTCCACTTTATTTCTTGAATAAACTAATATGTCATCTATGAACACTACCATAAATCGGTCTAAATATGGTTGAAAGACTCGGTTCATCATGTCCATAAACGCCGCTGGTGCATTGGTTAATCCAAACGGCATCACTACAAACTCATAATGTCTGTAACGAGTCCAAAATACCGTCTTATAAATATCTGCTTCCTTCACCTTAAGCTGGTGATAACCCAATCTCAAATCAATTTTGGAGAAAACTGAAGCTCCTTTTAATTGATCAAACAGGTCATCAATTCTCGGCGAGGATACCGATTCTTAATCGTCAATTTGTTCAATTGTCTGTAATCAATGTACATACGCATCGATCCATCCTTCTTCTTGACAAACAAAATTGGTGCTCCCCACGAAGACACACTTGGTCGAATAAATCCCCGATCCAACAATTCTTGAATTTGAGCTTAAAGCTCTACCAACTCCTTTGGTGCCATCCTATAAGGGGCAATGGACACTGGAGCTGTTCCAGGCAAAAGCTCAATGCCAAATTCTACTTCCCGATCTGGAGGTATACCAGGAAGTTCTTCGGGAAATACATCGGGAAATTCCTTCACCGTTCTCACATCATTCACAGATAACTCTTCGGCATCCAAAGCACAGATAAAGGCTAGGAATGCTCCATATCCTTTCTGAACCAACTTCTCTGCCTTCAATGCAGATACCACATTTGCCAAGTAGTTCCTTCGTTCACCAATCATGATGACTTCCTTATCATTCGAGGTCCTTATTGACATCCGTTTTTCGGCACAATCCAATTGCGCCCGGTGTTTAACCAACCAATCCATGCCCAGAATAAGATCAAATTCGCCGAAAGGTAATTTCATCAGATTCGCCAAGAATACCTCCTCTTGAATTTCCAAGGGCACGTCTCTAAACATTTTATTAACAATTACCGACTGTCCTAAAGGACTAATTACTGTCATCCCACTATCGGTAATTTTAAATTCTAGATTCAGGTTTCCAGATATGGCGCTAGCAACATATGAGTGGGTAGAACCAATATCTATTAAAGCAATAACAGGTACATTGAAGATGAAGAACGTACCAGTTATCACATCTGGTGCATTATCGTCCTCGCGGCGTCTAACTGCATAGACCAGTCCAGGCTGTCTTGCATCCACATTCCCTCTAGGACCATTGCCTCGACCCGGTGCACCTTGACCACGACCAGCCCCATTACCACCACGACCTGGTCCACGACCTCTCAGTGGCTGCTGAGTACCTATGGCCGGCTGTGCATCATTATTACGAACTTCTTGAATCGTATCCATACGTCGAGGACAATTTCTGTACTGATGATCCATTGAACCGCATTTATAACAAGCGCCCGTTTTCCTCAAACACTCTCCAAAATGTCTTTTACCACATTCAGCACAATCTCGACTTTGATTATTTGTTACTGGTGTTCTACCTTGAACTGGTTCATCATTCCGAGGTCTCTTCTGAAATTTCTTTGAGAAACCAGACTGATGTGTCTCTCTCTTGTTTTTAAATCTTTCTCGGTTCTGTCGTTCTGAGTTCTTAGCCTCCTCGGCTATCTTGGCCTTCTCCACAAGCGTGGAAAAAGTTCTAACTTGCTGTGGGGCAATCAGAACCCTCAGCTCATCATTAAGCCCATCCTCGAAACGCATACAACGTTCATGATCTGTTGATACTATTGTCCGAGCATAGTGGCTCAAACGTAAAAAACTCAGCTTCATATGCTGCTACTGTTTTACTTCCTTGTACAAGATTCAGAAATTCCTTCTTTCAGGCGTCTACATAACTCGTTCCTACGTATTTTCCTTGGAAGGCAGCTTTAAAGAATTCCCAAGTAATCAGTGCAGCTTCGGTGCCTTCTCGAATAGTAAGCCACCACTGATATGCCTCGTCTCTTAACAAGGACACAGCTCCTTTCAGTTTTTGCTCAACAGTGCATTCCATATCATCCATAATCCGTTCCACAGCTTCGAGCCAATATTCAGCCACATTCAGAGCTACACCGGAAACTCGTCTAAAAACTCTGCATTATTTAACTTGAGTCGTTCTGAAATTGACCCACGAGTTGTTGGCCCAATTCTAGTTCCGGCGACCCTTTCTTGGACTCGCAGCATTGCTTGTGTCAAAGCATTATCTTCTTCCATGTGATCGCATGATCCCGTCTCACTCTCAAATGATGCAGGTGCATCCATTTTTGGCATATGATTTGGTGCTTCAGTCGTAGCACCTCGGCCTCTACCACAGCCACGTCTACCGCGTCCACGACCACGTCCTCTAGTGCTCATAATGGCTTATTCGTTTTTATCTGATTACAAGTTTTATGAATCAGAAAATTGTTTCAGTGTTTATTAATGATGTTTTATGAGATTTGAGAGATAAAGTTGTTTTTCGCAACATATCCTATAGTCTCAATCTCTACGATTTTCACATCTAAAACTAGAAGTTCTAGAGTGCTCCTATGATCATCATAGTAATCATTAAGTAATAAATACTTACTTGACTTGTTGCCTGGATGCTTGTGGTGCCATCTTGATATTTAAAACATTATTGAATGAATTCATACAGAATTATTTAGAACCCAAACCACGGTAGAGTTGTTGAAACGGCTCGATACCATTAAAATGTAACACCCCAAACCCGGTCTATGCGTTAAGACTAGATTTGGATTGTTACATAAATCGAACTATCTTAATAATGACAAGGTAACCAAATCTACAAAATTATTTTTTAATTACAAGGTTTAATAAAACCAAAAGAATATTTTAAAATTGATGTATATTAGAAAACATTAGTTGAAAACATCATTTGTATTGTGTTATAAATTTTATAAGTATTTAAAATATATATTAAATGATAAGAAATTTCATGTAATAGAAAACCCAATTTATTTTAAGAAAACATCATATAATCATAAACCCATATTTAAATGTCCAAAATATAGTTTAAAACCAACCACCCATAATAATCCATAAAATATTAATAGAGGCCCTTATTACATTAAATCTAAATAGTAAATTATAGAAAGTACTTATTTAAAAGTTCAAGTTTAATAAACCCATGTTTTGCAAGATGGCCTCCACGAAGTCATCCTCGGCCAAGTCCACGTCAATTTCCATTACCTGAGATGAAAAATTTAAGGGAGTGAGTTACTTAGAACTCAGTGTATAACTCACTTACTTTATCCACTGGGCCAGATTATCAAATTATGGATTTGGGCTTAAGCCCATTAGCAGAATTAACAACATGAATAACGATATGCATTCAAAAATGAATTTTCCCTCCCAAACCTAATTTCCATCCGCTACACACCCCCGTACCAACCATCACACCTGTGGGGATCAAGTCAACCCACCCCACCATCACACCAATCGTAGGCATTAAGCCATTTTATATTTGTGGCAGAGCCACCGAAATAGATTGTGACAAAGTCACCGAACTAGAGGCATTAGAGCCACTGAACTAGAGGCAAATAGCCATTTAATAATTTTGTGGCAGAGCCACCGAACTAGAGGCGAATAGCCATAATTTTGTGGCAGAGCCACCAAACTAGATTTTGGCAACAGGCCTTTCTTCTCTTCATCATTTTCCCAACCCATGCAATTTGTATGCAAAGTAGTCTATGATCATACAATGATTTTATTAAGAGGCCCATTAACAAGAGTCAATATTTCCAATTTTTTTATTAAGGCCCAAAAATTACAAAACAACATTTGGCCCATTTAGCAATTTAACATCTTAGGCCCAAATTTACGATCTAGCAAAAGTTCGGCCCATTTATCGATGTAGCAGGGATTTTAGCCCGTTTAACAATTTAACAGAGATTACGCCCCATTTACGATCTAGCGATTTATTTGATTATCGATCTAATGAGATTTCGCCCAATTATTGATCTAGCACAGATTTTGGCCCAATTATTATTTATCAGGGATTTCGGCCCATTTTACTAACAAGCAATATTTTTCGGCCCATCTACTATTTATCAAACTCATCGGCCCATTTTACGAAGACATGAAATTTATATTTTACCATCTAACTTATCGAGGGCTTTTTCGTAATTTTTACCATATTAACCATTTTCATGTAATTTCACCAAATACCAATTATTGTGTTTTATACCGATCTAGTCGTTTTTACGATTTTACTCAATACCACGAATGATGTCTAAACCCAAGAAAAGTGTGAAGTTACACACCTTGATATCGTGAGTACTAACCCTTCCCGCTCTTCAACACCTAAACATAATACGATCTTATTAGGACACTATCATGTATAAAAATATGTTATTGATATTCGATCCAAATCCTTACCCTCTTGATTTTGAATCACTTCAATTTTTGGTTTCTCCTCGTTTATCGATTCGTTGATCACTGAGAATCCACTAACGTACAAAGGCTCGGGAGTACGAACTACTTCGAATAATTGATTTCCTTCGGTAGATGGTCCGCAACCCGGTGGAAAATCCCAGACTACCGAAACCGCCCTTCGTTTATACTTAGGGGAAATAGTGGATCCGCCCTTCTTACGAATACTAAACACCGCCCTTTTCTTCCCTATTTTGAATGTCTTTAATATCAAAATATCGTTAATCCTAATAATAATATATTGAAAAATACTAAAGATTTTAAAGGCGAGATTTCCTTACCACAAAGATTCTTGCTCCCCAAAAAGAGAGTCGACCAAAAACGTTTCCCTCAACACCTTAAATCGATTCCAAAGTTCTAAGATACACACGAACACTTGAGTTAGGTCTTCCTCTATTGCACTACAAGATAAACGAAAGAAAACATTAATAGATTGAGCGATAATTTCGATCTAAAAGATCCTTCTTATCATCCTCAAGATTCGGCAAAAACCATCATCAACTAAAATAAACTAAAAATAATTCTTACCTAATGTCCACGGTTGAGAAGAACGATTGAGAAGGATGTTTTTGAATAGAGAGAGATTCGGCTATGAGAAACCAAAGAGAAGAGAAAATGGTTCGGGAAAGGCACATTAACAATCGGCCAAGGGAGAATATAATGGAGAAGGGACGATTGAAAAAAAAATAAAGGATGAGAGGAAAAGATGATGATGATGGTGATTCGGTTTCAAAGAGAAGAAAAGAGAAAGTAAGAGATGTGTTTAAGGGCAAGGTACATTCGGCAATGGAGGAAGGAAGAAAAAGAATGACCTTTGGTATTGGTAATTTCGGCACAATGAAAAGGCACACAAAAGAATGCTAATGTGATAAACAAGAATGACCAAATGGTCAAAAGAATTTAGGCATACCAAAAGCTCAAATTCGTCCAAAGAGAAGGTTGAGAGAAACAAAGAAAAAAAAAACTTGCACAAGATGATAGGAATGACCAAAAACAAAATCCCTACCCTAGCCAAGCTACTAGCAAAATCGGCCAACCTCCCCCTAGCCACATTGCCGTCCAAATTCATTGGTCAAATGTCCATGAATTTGTTTCCAAAACCTTTTCCTTGATACTTGCCTCATGTCCCCATATCTTTCCAAAGTTCCTTGATTCCATACCATAAGTTAAAAATTACCTTTTTCCTTTAGTCTACTTACCAAAAATAAAACAATACAACTCATCCATCCTTATCCCTTTGCCGACACATGCATAGATTAAAGCCAAAAAAAATAAAATTTTCTAAATGCTAACCAAGGGATTCTAACCACTCCCCTCATGCCACAACTCATGCGCCAACACCACCTTACCATTTACTCATCTTATGCTACACTTTGACACTTATTTTTACTTAAGTATCAATGTCACTTAATTCACTTCATTAATTCTTCAAAATTTAAAAATTTAATCCATTCCCGAATAATTCTAAATTCTTCTTCAGAACTATAATATATACGAAAAGAAGTAAGAAAAATTTTCCTTCAAAATCTAAGCACCAAAAACATGCATTAAAATTGATACTCGAATTTTAGGGTGTTACAGGTGGTTTCCAATCCAACATAGCCTCTACCTTCCGATGATCAACTCTGATTCCTTCGGCTAACACAACATGTCCCAAAAAAAGTCACTTCTTTCATCCAAAATTCACACTTACTAAATTTGGAATAAAGTTTCTTTTCTCACAATATTTGTAATACTATGCGTAGATGTGAGTCATGCTCTTCTTCATTCCTTGAGTATACTAAGATATCATCTATGAACACCACTACAAAGCAGTCTAAGTAGGGTTGAAAGACTCGGTTCATCATGTCCATAAATGTAGTTGGTGCATTGGTCAAACCAAACGGCATCACCAAAAAATCATAATGTCCATATCGAGTTCGAAATGCCGTCTTATGAATATCCGCCTCCTTAACCTTGAGTTGATGATAACCCGATCTCAAATCTATCTTGGAGAAAACTGAAGCTCCTTTCAACTGAGCAAATAGGTCATTGATTCTCGGTAATGGATACCTATTCTTGATCGTCAATTTATTCCACTGCCTATAATCAATGCACATACGCATCGACCCATCCTTCTTCTTGACGAACAAGACTGGTGCTCCCCACGGAGACACATTCAGTCGAAAGAATCCCCGATCCAACAACTCTTGAATTTGAGCCTTAAGCTCCGCTAGCTCATTCGGCGCCATTCTATAAGGAGCAATGGACACCGGAGCTATTTCGGGTAAAAGCTCAATGCCAAACTCTACTTCTCGGTCTGGAGGTAGACCCGGAAGTTCTTCAAAAAAGACATCTAGAATATTTTTCACCGTTCTAACACCTTCCACTGATAATTCCTTGGCATCCAAAGCACTAATGAAGGCTAGGAATGCTCCGTACCCCTTTCGTACCAACTTTTCTACCTTTAAAGTAGTTACCACATTAGCTAAGTAGTTCCTCCGTTCGCCTATCATTACTACATCCTTATCAGCCAAAGTCCTTATCGACATTCGCTTTGTAGCACAATCCAAGTGCGCCCGGTGCTTTACCAACCAATCCATGCCCAAAATAAGGTCAAACTCGCTAAAAGGTAGTTCCATCAAATCCGCCAAAAATATTTCTCTTTGAATTTCTAAAGGCACGTCTATATACAATTTATTCACAACCACGGACTGTCCTAAAGGACTAATTACCATCATCTCTCTATCGATAATCTCAGATCTAATATTCAGATTTCCAGATATGGTGCTAGCAACATACGAATGAGTAGACCCAATATCTATCAAAGCAGTAATAGGTACATCAAAAATGAAGAACGTACCGGTTATCACATTAGGTGAATCCCATCCTCCCGACGCTTGACCGCATAGACTAACCCCGGTTGTCTCGCCTCCGCGTTACCTCTGAAGCCATTACCTCTACCCAGTGCCCCTTGACCTCATCCAGTTTCATTACCACCACGACCTGGTCTACGACCCCTCAGTGGCTGCTGAGCGCCTCTAGCTGGCTGTACATTAGGATTACGAGCTTCTTGAGTCAGAACAGTCTGCCGAGGATAATTCTTAATTTGATGGTCCTTAAAACCACATTTGAAACACCCATCGGTTCTTTTCCAGCATTCACCTGGGTGTCATCTTCTATAGTCAGCACACAGTTGAATCTGATTGGTAGCAGCAGGTGCTCTAATTGGAGTTGGCTCATCATTCCTAGGCCTCTTCTGAAACCTTTTAGTGAAACCCGAGTACTTAAAGTCCCTCTTACCTTTGCATCTGTCTCTTTCTCAGTTCTGACGCTCAAAATTCTTAGCCTCTTAAGCTATTTTGGCTTTCTCCACAAGCGTGGCAAAAGTCCTTACTTGTTGTAGGGCTATCAGTACCCACAACTCATCATTCAGCCCATCCTCAAAATGTACACAGCGCTCATGATTAGTTGGCACTATTGTCCGAGCATAACGACTCAAGCATAAAAATTATGCCTCGTCAGCAGCCACCGTCTTATTTCCTTGAACCAGATTAAGGAATTCCTTCCTCCAGGCATTCACATAGCTTGCCCCGACATACTTTCCTTGGAATGCAGTTTTGAAGAAATCCCAAGTAACATGTTCAGCCTGAGTGCCTTCTCGAATAGTAAGCCACCATTGATACGCCTTGTCCCTCAACAAGGACACAGCTCCTCTCAGTTTCTGCTCGACGGTGCACTCCAAATCACCCATGATTCGCTCCACTGCCTCGAGCCAATACTCTGCTACTTTTGAAGCTATGCTTGAGACACCCTTAAAAACCTCGACACCACTTGATTTAAGTCATTCGATATTGGTCCACGAGTCTTTGCCCGCCTAGCCCAAAGAACCCTTTCTAGGACTCGCAACATTGCTTGGGTCAAAGCAATGTCCTCTCTTATATGGTCATGTGATCCAGTCTCAGTCCCGGGTGATGCAGGTGCGTCCATTTCTTGCATATGTCCTGACGCTTCAGACACAACCCTAGCACCTCGGCCTCTACCACGACCACGTCTACCACGTCGACGTCCTCTAACGCTCATTTTGAGTATTTTGTTTTAATCTAATTACAAGTTTTATGAATCAGTATACTTTTTTAGTGTTTATTAAAGATATTTTATGAGATATAAGAGATAGAGTTATTTTCGTAAATGCATCCTATAGTCTCAATCTCTATAGCTTCAACACCTAAAGCTAGAAGTTCTAGAGTGTTCCTATAGTCATGTCACAATAATAAGAATTATTCAATTCATATACACTTACTTGACTTGGTGCTGGGTACTCGTGGTGCCATACTACTAAAAAAACATAAGTTCTATAATTCAAAATAGTTTTGTACCATAAATATTTTTGAACCCAAATCACAGTCAAGTTTTAAAACTAGGCTCTGATACCATAAAATGTAACACCCCAAACTCGGTCTATGCATTAAGACCAGATTTGACATGTCACACAAAGTGAACATACATCTAGTCTTTTAAAGAAATCGGATTTTCAAAAAAAAAAAAAAAGAAGAAACATTTTGACATGGAGTTATTAAAAACTGAGGTTGATTACTAAATATAATAATTTGAGACATATAAGTTGAAACTTAGAAAAAATTAGATTTAATAATTCGAGAAAAATTTAAAGAATTCAGAAGTAATTTGAAAACAAAAATTTAAAAATATTGTTACGAAAAATTTACGAGTTAAAAATATTTAAGAATAAAATCCTCTTAAGACGTTCATTTAAGAAAACGTTTATTTCTATTTTAGAAAAGAAATCCCACTTAAGTATTTAAAGTGTATTATAAAATCCATCCACAAGTAAAACATCCATAAAAATTAACCAGAGGCCTTATTACAACTTAACTTAAATAGTAAAAATAATAAAAAGTGCTTAAAAAGAAATCCGATATATAAATAACCCATTATTCGTAGTATGGCCTCCACTGAGTCGTCCACGGCCCAAGCCTCCATCACTGGTCATTACGTGAGAAAGGTAAAGAAAACATGGTGAGTTACTTAGAACTCAGTGTGTAGCTCACATACCTTAGTCGACTATGCCAAAACCATTTAAGCATTTATTTAGGCCTAAGCCCATTACAAATATAATAATTTAGCATGTATAAAATGCAAGTGATATGCAATTCTCAAAATCAATCCTAGATTTCCATCTGCTACACACCACCCATACCAACCAGCACACCTGTAGGGAGCTTTAGTCACCCACCCCGCCAACACACCAAAGTAGGCATTAAGCCATATATCAAATCTCGTGGACAAGCCACCAGATTTACAGAGTTTACATGGAATTTTCCATTTTTCAGAATTGTGCCAGAGCCACCAAAATTTTGTAGCAAAGTTACCAAAACTTGTCTTCGTCAAATAGCCCAACCCATGCAATCATGTATATAATATGCATAACAATCCATTCATATAATTATTCCAACATAAGGCCCATTATAAAAGTTATTACAATCTGAGCCATTTCATATTTCGGCCCACATAATCTCATATCACATATGACCCATTTATCAAATATCATATATGGCCCAATTATCAAATATCACATATGGCCCAATTATCAAATATCACATATGGCCCATTTATCAAAATCACATATGGCCCATTTATCAATTATCACATATGGCCCAATTATTAAATATCACATATGGCCCATTTATCAAATATCAAATATGGCCCATTTATCAATTATCACATATGGCCCATTTAGTCACTTTTATCGAATTAGCCCGTTAACGATAATTTTGTAATTTTCATGATCTTAATACCAATTTCAAAATTTTTATCATTAGGATGATAAATATGCTATTCTTTTCGATTTCACTAACTTGTGATTTAATCCAACGATTAATACGATATAGTCATCTAACCCATGAGATACGGTGTGAGATTACACACCTGATTATGGTAAGAACTATGCTCTCCTGGTCTTGACACCTAAAAGTATGTTTAACGCTCGATTGGAAAAATAAACGCGATCTAATAAAGCTACTCTAAACAAATGATCTAAGATTTACCCTCGGAATCGTGAACAACTACGATTTGTCAATTTTCCTCGGTTGACGGTCCACAACCCGTTGGAAAACCCTAAACAGCTAATGGCCCAGAACTGCGAATAACCTCAAAAAATTGATTTTCACCAGAAGAGGGTCCACAACCCGGTATAAAATCTCGAATCACCGAAACAGCCCTTCGCTTGAATCTAGAGGGGATCGCGAATTCGCTCCTTTTTCGATCACTATTCATCACTCGTTTTGATTCGATCTTGTTTGCCTCCATCGATAAAAGAATATTAGTCCAACTAATATTTCGTTACTATAGCCAATAAATCTTATAAACAAAGTCGGCTTACCACGAAATCTTACGTTCAAAGGATAGAGTCCCTAACATAAAATCGGTTAATAATCCCATCTTAGCGAAATAAAGAGTAATATGTAGCCCTTGAAAGAAATCATTACCTTAAAGTTTTGAACCGAATCCTAGCAATTCACGATGATTTTAGACACTCCAACTTTTGGCCTTCCACTAAGTTCTATGATGGAGAAAAGATTCGAATGAGACATGGTATGATGATGGTCTCAATCCAAAAAGACCATCCCACACCAACATGTAGATTCGGCACAAAGGAATAGGAAAACAAATAACAATGCCAAAATATTGCACTAGCCACTTACCGATTGATCAAAATGTGAGAAGAAAGAATAAAATGATTGAGAAGGAGATAAGTGTGGTAGAAGATTCGACTATGAAGGAAAAGTTGAAGGGGATGGTGCTTACTAACATTCGGCCATAGTGAAAATAAAAGGGAAAAAAATGTTTGAGAGATTTTTGTAAGGAGAAAGAGATGAAGAAGGGTAAAGGAAAATAAGGTGTAGGTTTCGGTTCTTTTCAAGGATGGAAGATGAACAAAGAAATAAGTTTGAGGCTTGTGTGCATTCGACAAGGATGAAAAGAAAAGAAAAGAGAAAATGGCCTTCCAAGGTTTTGGTGATTTTGGCACTAGAAGGAAAGGTTTGAGAGAATAGGCAAAATAAGACTGAAATGGTTAAAATATGAAATGATTAAAGAAAAGCAAAGATGTTACCTATTGCTCAAGGTGCATTCGGCTAAGGAGAGGAAAATGGAGAGAAAGGTTTTGGAGAAAAGCACAAAAATGACCAAATGCCAAAGTGACCAACTAGCTACCAAAAAGCCATCAAAATTTCAGTCACTCCCCCTAGCCCTTAAAACCGTCCAAGTACATGGCCTCAAAGTCAAAGTTTGGCCGCTCCAAACTTTCCAAAACATCTTCCTTGTTATGTGCCTTGTGTTCCCTCTACATTCCTTATTCATATGATTCCCTTCCTTAAGTTTACACTTGCCTTTTCTCTTAGCCACCCTCCCATAAAAATTAAAGTCCAACCTACCATAAATACTAGCTTGATCGACACTATGTAGATGGAAAGCAAAAAAAAAAAAAAAATTCACGTGCAGATCAAGGGATTCGAACCACTTCCCTCAAGCAAACATACATGGCGCCATATCCCTTTTACTATTTGCTCATCTTATGCTAAGTTTTACCACTTAATTACCATAAGCATTAAGGTTACTTGTTCCATTTCAATAAAGTACTACTTACCAAAAATTATTCCAAGTCCAAATAAATCCTGAGCCTTCTCGAGATCATTTTAAACACACAAATTGAATCATTTCACTAGCTAAGCACCAAAATAATGCAACATATCGATACTCAAATTTTTTTTTTTAGGATATTACATAAAGTGTTTGGGTTTCATTAATCTATCTACAATTACCTGGATTGAATCTTTCTTTTTTGGAGTCAAAGGCAATCCCGAAATAAACTCCATCGTAACTCGCTCTTATTTCCACTCGAGAATCATCACATGTTGTAGCAGGCTTGATGAAACCTGATGTTTGGCATTTACCTACTTACATATCAAACATCTAGATACGAATTCTGATATCTCATGTTTCATTCATGGTCACCAGTAAAGTTGCTTCAAATCATTATACATTTTATTGCTTCTTAGATGAATTGAGTAAATGTTGCTGTGAGCTTTGTTCAAAATGTCCTATTCCAACTCTGAATCACCAGGTATACATAAATCATTACAAAAATATAGGCAATCATTAACACTGATATTGAAATCAATCGATCCACTATCAACTAGTTTTTATTTTAGTAACAAATCTTAGTCATTTTTATGTAATTCTTGAATTCTCGTTGAGAATGTAACTCTTAACTCAACTAGAATAAAACCATCACATTCTAAAGTCAAATTTGCATTCATAGCCCTCAAGACGAATAGAGACTTTTGGCTTAAAGCATCAACTACCACGTTAGTTTTTCCCGGATGGTAATCAATCACCAAATCATAATATTTTAATAGCTTGAGCTATATGCATTACCTTAAATTCAAGAATTTTTGAGTCATCAAGTACTTTAGGCTTTTGTGATCAGTAAAAATATGACATTTTTCACCATACAAATAATGTCGTTGGATTTTCAGAGCGAAAACAACTACTGTTAACTCCAAATCATGCATCGGATAGTTTTTCTCATGAGATTTCAACTGTCGTGAGGCATAACCTATAACTTTTACGTCTTGCATCAAAACGCATCCCAGACCGTTAAGTGAGGCATCACTATAAACAATAGATTCTTTCCTGGATTCAGGCTGAGTTAAAACTGGAGCTTTAGTTAACATGGTTTTCAACTGCTCGAAACTCTGCTGACATTTTTAGAAAAAAAAAAGTGACATCTTTCTGGAATAGCTTTGACATGTTTTTGAAATAGATTTGTCATCAGTGATGCTATTATTAAGAAATTCTTAACGAAGCATCGATAATGCCCAACTAAACCTAGACATCTACGTGCCTTAGAAACATTCTTCAGAGCTTTCCAAATTAGAATCGCAGATATATTTTTAGGATCTACTCGGACACCTTTTACAAAAATCACATGTCCCAGAAATCTGACCTCTCGGAGCTAGAACTCACATTTACCAACTTCACATATAATTGTTTCTCGCGCACAGTCTATAGCACAGTTCTTAAAATGTTTAGCAAGATTAGACTAATTCTTTGAGCATATCAAAATATTGCCACTGTAACACCCTAAATTAGGGGTTGTTAAAAATTTAATTAATTTCCCATGTGTACTTAAAGAAATAAATAAATATGATTTTATTTGGCATGATTTAGGGTCTAAAAATAACTCGAGCTAGGCCTGACCCAGTATTAAAAATTTATTATTAAGTGTGTAAAAGGAAGAAGATAGGTTAGTTAGGGCTTTAATAAAATTTTGGGTGAGTTATGGCACAAAGAATGGGCTTGGTATAAGTTGCATGGTGCACCTAAGAGGTTTGCTAGGGAGGGGGAGGTTCGAGTCTTGGCAGTGGCAAGGGAGAAATGTTTTTCCTTTTTGGGCGTTAAAGGAAGGGCTCAGGAAAGAAAGGCTTTAAATAAATTTCGGGTAAGGATCGGACATGAAAGTCGAGGAGGTGGAGTGACTTGGGGCGCCACTTAAAGGGGCTTTGGCAAAAGGGACTCGGGTTCGAGTCGTGACGAACGCAAAGGGGATTTTATTTTTGGGCTTTAGCGCTAAAAGGGAAAAGGGCTCAGGTATAGGGCTTTATATTTAAATGGCTGGGTAAATTGACATGAATGTCAATTGGGAGAGTTGGTTGGGGCGCTTAAAGGGGGGCTACTGCTGCTTCCTACATCAGGTCACTGGTTCGAATCAAGGAAGCAGCACCTTGATTTTATTTTTTTCCCCTCTGCTGCTAGCGTGAAGGAGAGTAGTGTTGGCAGCATAATAGGACTCTTAATTAAGCTTAATTTTTGCTCTAGAATTCTATTTGGAAGGGTAAAATAAGTAGTTTATTTTCATTATATTTGTTTGAGGAGATTAAGGGATAGTTAGAGGATAAATGTTATTTTTCTTTGGGTGATAATTGAGCTGGAATTTATCACCAAAATGAAGGTGATGGCCAACAAGGACTCCTTGGGAGGGCATCCATATCGATTTGTGTAGCAAAGAAGTGCCAAAATTCATCAAAAATCTTTTCTTTTTCTCCCTTCATTTGTTGCTGCCGAATTCCCATTGATTCATAGCCAAAAGTGTTCAAACATTTTTACCTTTTCTTGCTTCCTTTTAGCCGAATATACCCCCTCTTTTAAGAGGAAAAAATTCCAGCTTCTCTTGTTCTTCTTAAACCGAAAATACATCTTCTTTTTTTAATTTTGCTGCTGGCCAAAACTACTCCAACCTTTGCCCAAAAATCCTTCAAAAATTTCTTTCTTCTTCTTTCCCTAATAGCCGAACCTAACTCTAAAATTCTAGCCCTCCATTTGAGTTTGGCCGAATCCCCCTTAAGGAAAAAGTGTGCTGTTTTCGGTTCCTTTCTCTTCTAAAAGGGTAGCCGAACCCCTCTCACAACATTAAGAGGTGCTGCCAATTTTCAATAAGTGAGGGAAGCTTTCGGGATTTATTTTCCAAGGTGAGTTGGTAAGCACATTCGCCAAGGGCCTTTCAATTAAAAAGTTTATGATTAAATCTTTGAAACTAACGTGTGCCATGGATTTAGGGACTAATTTAGGCTTGAGTTTGATTGGAAATCAAATCCATTCAAGGTAAGTCTGCAAAGAACCCTTGGTATGAATTGGGTTTGGCCAAATAGGCCTTTGGTACTAACAGTAATGTTTGGTCGATTATAAGGGCAAGATCTAGTGTTGTAGATCGGATCTTTGGGATCTAAGAATTTCGGTAGAAACAGGTGTGTAAACTCTTTACACACTTTATTAATAAACTTGCTATATTATTGTCTTGTGTATAAACTTTGGTAGTGATCTATGATATGCTTGTGGGCTTAAACATGGATTCCGGGTAAGTCCCCTAACTTGTGATTTTTGATATATGATTTGCATGCCATCACATGATGATTAAATGCTACGGTATGATTTATGAAAATTGTTATAAAAGCAAGTGATGGTCGCATTGATGAGAGGAGGGGGATGAATTATGGACTGTCGTCAGTGGTTTTGACCACAAGATGGGTTGGCCCCATCGATTATTTGTGACCTATGGTCATCGATGGTTTTGACCACAACGATTGAATATTTGCGACTAAGTCCCGGTGGTTTGGTACCACCAAAGGGTTTTGACCACACTTGATTATTTGTGACCTTGGTCATCGATGGTTTTGACCACACGATGGGTTGGCCCCATCATTTGATTTGTGGCTCTAAGTCATCAGTGGTTTTGACCACCAGTGGTTTTGACCACACGGGGTAGTTGAGGAGTATGGATGGCTAGGTTGGGTTGCATATTTGCATGTTAACTAATATCTTGTGTCATTCGCTATACTGGGTAGGGGATTTACACACGAGTCTTGGTGACTCACCCCTTTCCTTAACATTTTGCGGATGAATAGATTGCGGAGATGGGTAGGAGAGGACTCGAGGCGGCCATGCTTATTGTTGGAGTTAAATTTATTTTCGTTAAGTTAATTATTTTATTTCCTAAGTATTTTAATTTGGGATGTAATAAAATTTGGTATTATTATTTTGGATGTTTATTTTACTTTTATTTTACTTATAAGGTATTACAAATGAAATTTACAAATGTTAAAGTAACCCGGGTAAAAGTAACCTTTTCCAACTTAATAACTTTTACGAGTTTTCAAAGACGTTACCATCGGGTAACCAAAAATAAACTTAGTCAACTACAACTTGATGATTTTTAAAATGTACATGATCAAATGTTTTCAAAAGGGTTTATAAAGCCCAACTGTATTTATAAAAGGCCCAACCGAGTTTTCAAACCCCATTTTCATACCTTAACCCAATTTTACCAAGTTTTCACCAAACTTTCAAAATGACTCAAACTATTCTACTCCGTGACATACCAGATCCGGTCAGGACTCATGGGCCGGGTTTGGGGTGTTACAAAATTGGTATCAGAGCCAGTTCAAAACTCGGCTGTGGGGGGCCCAAGGTCCAAAATGTTTTGTTTTTGGATAGTAGGCCTTATTATGATGTTTGAGAAACTGTTTTGGCATGAACAGCATGGCACCGAGTCTCCGGCACCTATTCGCCCAGGTAAGTACTTCTATCAATTTCTGTGAATTCTTTTGATGAGGGGTAGAAGGGGAAAATGGGAACGTAGACTACTAGAGTAGAACTATTGAACCCTAGGGCTAGTATACCCTAACTATGCATAAGATTTAATAATTACCTAAACAAACCCTGTGAGTTGTCACTAAGCAAAAGGGTGTGGCAATCATTATACGCATGTCTAGGATTGGATTGGTGAGGGCACAGTATTTAAGCGGTCCTCGTGACTCACCTCCTACTCACTCGAATCCTACATGGTGCGTAGTAACGGTTCATCCTAGCTGAGACGACAAGCTCACAGGCTAAACTCGATAACTAAAACCCAAAAGGGACTAGCCGTTTTGATTTTGGAAATAAATAAATCTTAGCTTTAAAAAAAAGACCAAAATACCCCTCAGTTTGAAAAAAATGACCAAAATACCCCTGGCTTATAAATTATCAAAATACCCTCCGTATGAAATTTTTCAAAAAGAAATTTTCAAAATGTCCTTCTTTTTCACTTAGACCCCAATTTTTGGAAATCATTTTTGGTGAAAATGCCCTGAATGTGAAAAATTACCAAAATACCCTTAGGGGAAAAATTACAAAAATGCCCTTGATTTATGATATTCCCAAAATACCCACAGTTTTAATCAAAATTTTCGTTTCATAAAAAGTGCTTAAAAACCTTAAACTTAAAAAACGTCATGATTTTGTAAAATTACAAAATTGCCCCTCACCAGCAAAATTACCAAAATGACCTTGGTTTTCAAAATTTTTGCAACACCATCAAAATGGAAGATAAATTCTTAAAAATAACTCCCAAAGCTTTACAACTTTTTGAAACATCCCTGATTTATAATTTTACAAATTCAACCTGATTTGTGGAAAATTAACAAAATGCCCCAGAGTTTCAAAATCACCGAAAGACCCCCGAATTTCAAAAATTTTCCAAAATACCCTGATAAATTAAGAGTTTCAAAATAATTTTTGACAAAATCATCCGAGAACCTATATTTTGAAAAATTATGAAAATACCCCTGTAGGACAAATTACGAAAATACCCCCGGGTAGTGGGAAATTGTGTGCATGTATGATTACGAAAGAACCACTCCTAAACTCTTGCCATAAAATTCCTTCGCGGATAATCAAGTGAAATACTAATGCATAAAATTCTTAAGCAGATTAAAGTGCATCGTTAGATGTGAGTTCTAGAGGACGCGGTCGTCAAGGACGTGGTAGAGATTGTGCCTAGGAAGTAAGATAGTTTTATTAAGATCAGAGTGCGTAGCATAAGCGTAGTACGGTGAGTTAAGATGTACGACTATTCGTTAGTAAGTAATTTCGGGGACGAAATTATTTTTAAGGGGGTAGAATTGTAACACCCTAAATTAGGGGTTGTTAAAAATTTAATTAATTTCCCATGTGTGCTTAAAGAAATAAATAAATATGACTTTATTTGGCATGATTTAGGGTCTAAAATAACTCGAGCTAGGCGACCCAAAGATTAAAATTTATTATTAAGTGTGTAAAAGGAAGAAGCTAGGTTAGTTAGGGCTTTAATAAAATTTTGGGCGAGTTATGGCACAAAGAATGGGCTTGGTATAAGTGGCGTGGTGCGCCTAAGAGGTTTGCTAGGGAGGGAGGTTCGAGTCTCGGTGTGGCAAGGAGAAATGTTTTTCCTTTTGGGCGTTAAAGGAAGGGCTCGGAAAGAAAGGCTTTAAATAAATTTGGTGAGATAGGACATGAAAGTCGAGGAGGTGGAGTGGCTTGGGCGCCACTTAAAGGGCTTTGGCAAAGGGACACGGGTTCGAGTCGTGATGACATAAAGGGATTTTATTTTTGGGCTTTGGCGCTAAAAGGAAAAAGGGATCAGGTATAAGGCTTTATATTTAAATGGCGGGGTAAATTGACATGAAAGTCAATTGGGAGAGTTGGTTGGGGCGCCTAAAGGGGGGGCTGCTGCTGTTTCCTACATCAGGTCACTAGTTCAAGGAAGCAGCACCTTGATTTTATTTTTTTTCCCCTCTGCTGCTGGCGTGAAGGAGAGTAGTGTTGGCAGCATAATAGGACTCTTAATTAAGCTTAATTTTTGCTCTAGAATTCGGCTGGAAGGGGGAAAATAAGTAGTTTATTTTCATTATATTTGTTTGAGGAGATTAAGGGATAATTAGAGGATAAATTTTATTTTTCTTTGGGTGATAATTGAGCTGGAATTTATCACCAAAATGAAGGTGATGGCCAACTTAAGGACTCCTTAGGGAGGGGCTGTCCATATCTGATTTGTGTAGTAAAGAAGTGCCAAAATTCATCAAAAATCTTTTCTTTTTCTCCATTCATTTGTTGCTGCTGAATTCCCATTGATTCATAGCCAAAAGTGTTCAAAAATTTTTAGCTTTTCTTGCTTCCTTTTAGCCGAATATACCCCCTCTTTTAAGAGGAAAAAATTCCAGCTTCTCTTGTTCTTCTTAAACCGAAAATACTTCTTCTTCTTTTAATTTTGCTGCTGGCCGAAATTACTCCAACCTTTGCCCAAAAATCCTTCAAAAATTTCTTTCTTCTTCTTTCCCTAATAGCCGAACCTAACTCTAAAATTCCAGCCCTCCATTTGAGTTTGGCCGAATCCCCTTAAGGAAAAAGGGTCTTTTTTGGTTCCTTTCTCTTCTAAAAGTGTAGCGAACCCTCTCACAACATTAAGAGGTGCTGCCAATTTTCAATAAGTGAGGAAGCTTTGGATTTATTTTCCAAGGTGAGTTGGTAAGCACATTCGCCAAGGGCCTTTCAATTAAAAAGTTTATGATTAAATGCCAAACTAACGTGTGCCATGGATTTAGGGACTAATTTAGGCTTGAGTTTGATTGTAAATCAAATCCATTCAAGGTAAGTCTGCAAAGAACCCTTGGTATGAATTGGGTTTGGCGAATAGGCCTTTGGTACTAACATAATGTTTGGTCGATTATAGGGCAAGATCTAGTGTTGTAGATCGGATCTTGGGATCTAGGAATTCCAAGTAGAAGCAGTGTGTAAACTCTTTACACACTTTATTAATAAACTTGCTATATTATTGTCTTGTGTATAAATTTTGGTAGTGATCTATGATATGCTTGTGGGCTTAAACATGGATTCCGGGTAAGTCCCCTAACTTGTGATTTTTGATATATGATTTGCATGCCATCACATGATGATTAAATGCTACGGTATGATTTATGAAAATTGTTATAAAAGCATGTGATGGTGGGATTGACGAGAGGAGGGGGATGAATTATGGACTGTCGTCAGTGGTTTTGACCACAATATGGGTTGGCCCCATCAGATTATTTGTGACCTATGGTCATCAGTGGTTTTGACCACAGCGATTGAATATTTGCGACTAAGTCCCAGTGGTTTGGTACCACCAGTGGTTTTGACCACACTTGATTATTTGTGACCTATGGTCATCAGTGGTTTTGACCACACGATGGGTTGGCCCCATCATTTGATTTATGACTCTAAGTCATCAGTGGTTTTGACCACCAGCGGTTTTGACCACACGGGGTAGTTGAGGAGTATGGATGGCTAGGTTGGGTTGCATATTTGCATGTTAATTAATATCTTGTGTATGAGTGCTATACCGGGTAGGGGATTTACACACTGAGTCTTGGTGACTCATCCCCTTTCCCTTAACATTTTGCAGATGAATAGATCGCGGAGATGGAGTCGGAGAGGACTCGAGGCGGCCATGCTTATTGTTGGAGTTAAATTTATTTTCGTTAAGTTAATTATTTTATTTCCTAAGTATTTTTAATTTGGGATGTAATAAGGCCGCTATTATTATTTTGGATGTTTATTTTACTTTTATTTTACTTATAAGGTATTACAAATGAAATTTACAAATGTTAAAGTAACCCGGGTAAAAGTAACCTTTTCCAACTTAATAACTTTTACGAGTTTTCAAAGACGTTACCATCGGGTAACCAAAAATAAACTTAGTCAACTACAACTTGATGATTTTTAAAATGTATATGATCAAATGTTTTCAAAAGGGTTTATAAAGCCCAATCAGTATTTATAAAAGGCCCAACCGAAGTTTTCAAACCCGTTTTCATACCTTAACCCAATTTTACCAAGTTTTCACCAAACTTTCAAAATGACTCAAACTATTCTACTCGTGACATACTAGATCCGGTCAGGGACTCATGGGTTTGGGTTTGGGGTGTTACAAAATTGGTATCGAGCTCGATTCTAAACTTCATTGTGGGGGCCCAAGGTCCAAAATGTTTTGTTTTTGGATAGTAGGCCTTATTATGATGTTTGAGAAACTGTTTTGGCATGAACAGCATGGCACCGAGTCTCCGGCACCTATCCGCCCAGGTAAGTACTTCTATCAATTTCTGTGAATTCTTTTGATGAGGGGTAGAAGGGAAAAATGGGAACGTAGACTACTAGAGTAGAACTATTGAACCCTAGGGCTAGTATATCCCGACTATGCATAAGATTTAATAATTACCTAAACAAACCCTGTGAGTTGTCACTAAGCAAAAGGGTGTGGCAATCATTATACGCATGTCTAGGATTGGATTCGATGGGGGCCTGGTATTTAAGCAGTCCTCGTGACTCACCTCCTACTCACTCGAATCCTACAGTGCGTAGTAATCTGCTTCATCCTAGGCGAGGCAGACGAGCTCACAGGCTAAACTCGATAACTAAAACCTGAAAGGGACTAGCCGTTTTGATTTTGGAAATAAGTAAATCTTAGCTTTAAAAAAAAAGGACCAAAATACCCCTCAGTTTGAAAAAAATGACCAAAATACCCCTGGCTTATAAATTATCAAAATACCCTCATTATGAAATTTTTCAAAAAGAAATTTTCAAAATATCCTTCTTTTTCACTTAGAACCCAATTTTTGGAAATCATTTTTGGTGAAACTGCACTGAATGTGAAAAATTACCAAAATACCCTTAGGGGAAAAATTACAAAAACGCCCTTGATTTATGATATTCCCAAAATACCCACAGTTTTAATCAAAATTTTCATTTCATAAAAAGTGCTTAAAAACCTTAAACTTAAAAAACGTCATGATTTTGTAAAATTACAAAATTACCCCTCACCAGTAAAATTACCAAAATGACCTTGGTTTTCAAAATTTTTGCAACACCATTCAAATGGAAGATAAATTCTTAAAAATAACTCCCAAAGCTTTACAACTTTTTGAAACATCCCTGATTTATCAATTTTACAAATTCACCCTGATTTGTGGAAAATTACCAAAATGCCCCTGAGTTTCAAAATCACCGAAAGACCCCCGAATTTTAAAAATTTTCCAAAATACCCCGGGAAATTAAGAGTTTTAAAATAATTTTTGACAAAATCACCCAAGAACCTGTATTTTGAAAAATTACGAAAATACCCCTGTAGGACAAATTACGAAAATACCCCCGGGTAGTAGGAAACTGTGTGCATGTATGATTACGAAAGAACCACTCCTAAGCTTTTGCCATAAAATTCCTTCGCGGATAATCAAGTGAAATACTAATGCATAAAATTCTTAAGCGATTAAAGCGCATCGTTAGATATGAGTTCTAGAGGGCGCCGATGCGTCAAGGGCGTGGTAGAGATTGTGCCTAGGAAGTAAGATAGTTTTATTAAGATCGAGTCATGACATAAGCGTAGTACGGTGAGTTAAGATGTCGACTATTCGTTAGTAAGTAATTTCGAGGACGAAATTATTTTTAAAAGGGGTAGAATTGTAACACCCTAAATTAGGGGTTGTTAAAATTTAATTAATTTCCCATGTGTGCTTAAAGAAATAAATAAATATGATTTTATTTGGCATGATTTAGGGTCTAAAAATAACTCGAGCTAGGCCTGACCCAGTATTAGAAATTTATTATTAAGTGTGTAAAAGGAAGGAGCTAGGTTAGTTAGGGCTTTAATAAAATTTTGGGCGAGTTATGGCACAAAGAATGGGCTTGGTATAAGTGGCGTGGTGCGCCTAAGAGGTTTGCTAGGGAGGGGGAGGTTCGAGTCTCGGCTGTGGCAAGGGAGAAATGTTTTTCCTTTTTGGGCGTTAAAGGAAGGGCTCAGGAAAGAAATGCTTTAAATAAATTTCGGGTAAGGATCGGACATGAAAGTCGAGGAGGTGGAGTGGCTTGGGACACCACTTAAAGGGGCTTTGGCAAAAGGGACTCGGGTTCAAGTCGTGACGAACGCAAAGGGGATTTTATTTTTGGGCTTTGGCACTAAAAGGGAAAAGGGCTTAGGTATAAGGCTTTATATTTAAATGGCGGGGTAAATTGACATGAAAGTCAATTGGGAGAGTTGGTTGGGGCGCTTAAAGGGAATGCTGCTTTGCTTCCTACATCAGTCATCGGTTGAATCAAGGAAGCACACCTTGATTTTATTTTTTCCCCTCTGCTGCTGGCGTGAAAGAGAGTAGTGTTGGCAGCATAATAGGACTCTTAATTAAGCTTAATTTTTGCTCTAGAATTCGGCTGAAAGGGGGAAAATAAGTAGTTTATTTTCATTATATTTGTTTGAGGAGTGTAACACCCCAAACCCGGTCAACACACCACGACCGAATATGGTATGTTACAGGGAAAAAGGATTTTGAGCAAAATAGGTTTAAGTTTAGATGTTTGATGAAAACACTTCGTGAAATTGTGTATTTGAAGAAAAACTCGAGTAGGCTTGATTAAAATCTATTGGTGTATTTGAAAACCCGGAAATTTTGAAAACTTAATCAGATGTGTAGGGAAAACTAGTTTATCTCTTTTAGAAGTTTAAGTTGTTTCTTATGATTGCTAAAACATTTTGACTTAGTGGAAAATCGTGTTTAAGTTAGAAAACATTTGAGTTCACTTTATCCCAAATCATAGTGTGATACCCGATGGTATAGCTTAAAATATCGCTTTTGTAGTTTTGAAATCGTTATCTTTCCAAGTTTTAGCACATTTTAACCCAATTAATTTGTTAAGGCATATTATAAATCTACTTTAAACATAAACATAGCAAAACATAATTTTAAAAGGCCATTTACAAACCCAAATAAAACCAAATAGTAATAAATAAGCTTAAGTACCAAATTTTATAAAAGTCCACGCAATTCCTTATTTAAGCATGGCATAAGCACCTCGAGTCAATCCCGGCTCCATGTCCGCGTCTAAGTGTCACCTGAAATGTCAAAGGAGAGAGTGAGTCGCAAGACTCAGTGCGTAAATCCCCCTCCCGAAAATACAACATGCTAACACACATGATAACAAGCAATACAATTAATGCACCCGTTCCTAACCATCCATTACACCTTCTCTACCCCGTGTGGTACCAAACCACTGGTGGTGCCAAACCACTGGTGACCCAAAGTCACGATATCCATAACGTGGTGCCAAACCACTGGTGACCCGAAGTCACGAATAATCCAATGATGGGGCCAACCCATCGTGTGATACCAAATCACTAGCGAGAATCCGTATCTCATAAGTGGGGCCAACCCACGGTGGTGTCAAACCACGAGGACGAGTCGCAATGAGGTGCCAAACCTCCGGTGTCCCAAAGACACAAGGTGTGATACCAAATCACTTTGGTGACCGCAATCCAAATCCAATGATGGGGCCAACCCATCGTGTGATACCAAATCATGGCGTCAATCTCGTATAATCAATCGTGGGGCCAACCCACCGTGGTGCTAAGCCACTTTGACGAGGACGCCGAGGTGCCAAACCTCTGGTGACCCAAAGTCACAAAATGTCATTTGTGGTACCAAACCACTGGAGGTGCCAAACCTCGGTGTCCCAAAGACACAAGGTGTCCCAAAGACATGGATATCATACTCCCCTTCTCTCATATTACCCATACATGTCATACTGATGCAAATCATGCCATAGTGCAAACATGCTATTATAGTATCACCTCACATATTACATACATCAGCAATCATGCTAGCATATACCCTTAAGAGAACTCGTAATGGAACGAACTTACCCGGATCTGAACACATACCCCATAGGGTACCATAGCAATCATCATACTGTTCCACTTAATACACGAACATATTATTATTAACATATTACTAGGTAATCAGTGTGTTAGTTTACACACCTTGTATATCGCAAGTCTTAATCTCAAAAGAACCCGATCTGAAACCCTCAATCTTCTTGCTCCTAAAACAATCGGCCAACCATGGATTAATCACTTAAACCATTCGGCCACAACCATTTAAACCAAAGGGTATATCGAATAACCCTTACCTTGCAAACGTTTGGTTTCCTACCAAACCCGAATCAACAATGGTTCCTCTTTTAACAATCGGCACACCCTATTAACAGAACAGTTAATCCATTGAAACTTTGGCTTATAGAATTCTAAAAGAATAGACTAACATGATAACCTCCTACCACTACTTACCACTTGACTTCTCCAATCGGCTGCTTCGAAATCCAAAGGCCCTATATGAAAATGATTACCAAAACTGAACGTTACTCCTTTTTAGCAGATACCGACATCGGCTCTCAAACACCAAAGATTGACAAAGCACAAGAAAGGGAGAAATGGCCATTCGGCCTAGCACTTACCTTCTTGTTAGGCCGATCGAGCAAGATTCCAACAAGGTCACACTCCTCCTTTGATATACGTCAATAAAGAACTACCAGGTGGGACAAGGTTCGGCCAACACCCTTAACCAAAGGAGAAAGGTTTCGGCTTCACACCAAGGAAGGTTCGGCTAACAATGGTTTTGGAAAAGAAGAAAATAGATTGAAGATATGGAGAGGTGCTTTCGGTTCAAAGAAAAAAAGAAGATGAAGGATGTAGGTTTTTGGAAAGATGGGTTACAATCAAGAAGGGAGAGAAAAAGAAACTAGGTTCGGCTTCAACAATTGGTAAAGAAAAGGGAGTGAGTGATGAACATTCGGCTACCAAGGTTTCCAAAAGAGAAAAAGATGAATGTGGGATGCTAGGTTCGGCTTAGCTTAAGTGAAGAAAGAGAAGAAGAAACAAGGTAAAATCGGCAACACAAGTGTTTTGGGTTTTCGGTTCCAAGAAAAGAAAAATACGAGCAGAAAAGGAGAGTCAAAGAAGCTAGTTTCGGCTCAAGTTGAAGAGAAACAAAATGCTGGTTTCGGTTTTGGCAACAAGCTACTTGAACATTCGGTTAAAGGAAAAAAAGAGAAGAAAGCTTTTGACACAAAGAAAAAAATCAGCTTACCAAAAGATTTTTTTGACCAAAAATGCACACATGCAAAAGGCAAATTCGGCACACCCCTACAATATCAACCGGCCACTCATTTCCCTCCCCCAAACTCCCAAGCCACTAATTCAAACTTGTTGAACTAGTCTCCCTCCTACATTCACTCTCCACCCATCATTTGAATGAGTTGACATAGTCCATAGTAGAGTTTGAACTACCAACAACTCCTCCCCTCCATGCCTTCAAAATGAAACAAAAAGGGAGCACTCTGCAGCTTGAGCTCAAGACCTCTCCCCCCTTGCACTTGACGCCACACACAAGCTCTAAGTGGCGCATGCTTTTCCACTTTGCTAGCTCTTCACTTGTGCAACAATTTACCAAATAAAATACATAAGACCCAGCTCCTTCAGCCCCTATCACATAAAGCCCAAAAACAAAATTTTTTCCTACCCCTCGAGCTTACACCTAGCTTATAACTAAGCCCCAACAGCATCGAAATACAACATAACACTTCAAGCACATGCAGCAAAGCCAAAATAAAATAGCCCTTAACCCGGGATATTACAGTTCTACCCCCCTTAAAAATAATTTCAGCCTCGAAATTACCTGATCAGAAGAGTTGCGGGTATTGCTGTCTCATCACATCCTCGGGTTCCCAAGTAGCTTCTTCCACGCCATGATTCCGCCAAAGAACCTTAACCAAAGGCACAGACTTCCTACGCAGAACCTTCACATCCCGGTCTAAAATCTGTACAGGCTCTTCCTCCATGGTCAAATCTGGGTTTACCTTGATCTCTTCCACTGCCACCACGTGCGATGGATCTGAGCGATATCGCCTAAGCATCGAAACGTGGAACACGTCGTGAATCTGACTTAGCTCCACTGGCAACTCGAGCTAATATGCTCTGGTCCCACTCGTCTCAGTACCTTATATGGCCCAATAAACCTCGGACTTAGCTTGCCTTTCCTCCCGAACCTTAACACTTTCTTCCATGGCGAGACCTTCAGAAAAAACTTGATCCCCCACAGCAAATTCAATATCTCTCCGCTTAAGATCGGCATAGGACTTCTGTCGGTCCGAAGCTTCCTTCAATCAAGCCTGAATCAACTTAACCTTATCTTCAGTCTCAAAGAATTAACTCGGTCCCAACAATCGACGTTCACTTAACTCGGCCCAACAAGTAGGTGGCGACACTTCCTACCGTCTAACGCCTCATATGGTGCCATCTTGATGCTTGCTTGATAACTATTGTTGTAGGCGAATTCAGCTAACGGTAGATACTCCTCCCAACTACCCTCAAGTCCAATACACAACCTCGTAACATGTCCTCCAAGATCAGATAACCTTTTCTCGATTTGTCCGTCTGCTCAGATGAAACGCCGTCTTTGAAATCCAACCGCGTACTCAGAGCTCGATGCAACGCTCTTGAACCTTGACGTAAATCTGGGATCCCTATTCGAGATGATCGACATCGGCACCCCGCGCCTCACTATCTCGACACATCTTTTCGCCAACCTCTGAAGTGAGTAATCCACCCTCATCGGAATAAAGTGAGCTGATTTAGTCAGTTGATCCATAATTACCCAAACTGAATCCTTCTTGCTCGACGTAAGAGGTAATCCACTGACGAAATCTATAGTTATCCTTTCCCACTTCCATTGTGGAATCTTCACTGGCTGAAGCAACCCTGACGGCAACTGATGCTCAGCCTTGACCTGCTGACATGTCAGACACTTCCCTACAAACTCTGTCACTTCCTTTTTCAGACTCGGCCACCAGAACTGTTCTCTGAGATCCCTATACATTTTATTACCTCCAGGATGCATAGTGTAGGGGCTGCTATGTGCATCCTGAAGAATCTTCTGCCTTAACTCAGTGTCCCTCGGCATACAAGCCTTCCCCTGAAAACACAGCACCCCATCACTAGACAAACTGTAACCCTCCAAACCATCATTCTGCACTTGTGTCCTCTGCGCACTCAAAACCTCATCCATCAACTGCTTTTCTCGATCGCTCAACCCAAGTAGGCTTAACTCGCAGCTCCGCCGAAATACTCCGTCGTCATACAAACTCAAGTGGGCAAACAACGCTCTTAAATTGAAACAACCTTACGGCTCAACGCGTACGCCTAACGTTAGCCTTGCCCGATGATACTCAATCGAGCGATCGTAGTCTTTCAAATTCAATCCATCTGCTACCGCCTCGATTCAAGTCTTTTTGAGTCAGAAGGTACTTCAGACTCTTATGATCCGTGTAGATTACCGATCTCTCTCCGTACAAGTAATGCCTCCATATCTTCAAGGCAAAGACTACAGCCGCTAACTCTAGATCGTGCGTTGGATAATTGACCTCATGTGGCCTCAGCTGCTGAGATGCGTAGGCCACTACCTTTCCTTCTTGCATCAGCACACAACCCAAACCTGTATGTGATGCATCGCAGTACACTGTGAATTCCTTACCAGCCTCAGGTTGAATCAGAACCGGAGCTTCTGTCGAAATCCTCTTCAACTTGTCGAAGCTCTCCTGCTGCTTCTCAGTCCAAATGAACGGAACCCCTTTTCTTAATAATTTGGTCATCGGTGCTGCGATCAACGAGAAACCCTCTACAAATCTTCGGTAGTATCCTGCCAAACCCAAAAAACTTCGAATCTCAGCTACTGACCTAGGCGGCTTCCAACCCAAAACCGCCTCAATCTTTCGAGGATCCACTCTAATCCCCTCAGCCGATACTACATGACCCAAGAACGTCACTTCCCTAAGCCAGAATTTGCATCTGCTAAACTTTGCATAGAGCTATTTCTCCCTCAAAATCTGCAATACCACCCGCAAATGCGCATCATGTTCCTCCTCAGTCCTTGAATATACCAAGATGTCGTCGATAAAAACCACTACGAACTGATCCAAATACTGCTGGAACACCCTATTCATCATATCCATGAAAGCCGTCGGTGCGTTAGTCAATCCAAACGGCATAACTAAGAACTCAAAGTGCCCATACCGAGTACGAAATGCCGTCTTACAGATATCCGCTTCCTTCACCTTTAACTGGTGGTACCCAGACCTTAAATCGATCTTCGAGAAAACCGACGCACCCTTCAGCTGATCAAACAAGTCATCTATCCGAGGCAGTGGATACTTGTTTTTGATCGTCAACTTATTCAGTTGGCGGTAGTCTATACACATCTGCATAGCACCGTCTTTCTTCTTGACAAAGAGTACCGGCGCTCCCCAAGGCGAAACACTTGGCCTAATAAAGCCTCGGTCCAACAATTCCTGGATCTGAGCCTTAAGCTCCACTAACTCCTTAGGTGCCATCACATGCGAGCTATAGATCTTGGCGGCGGTTCCGGCAATGATCTATCCCGAACTCTACCTCACGATCGGTGGCAAACCCTAAGCTCCTCAGGAAACACATCAACAAATTCCCTAATTGTCTGAACCATCTCCACAGCAGACTCTTTAGCCTCCAAGGCATACACATGTACCACATATGCTTCACAGCCCTTTCTGACCATCTTCTCGGCTTTTAGAGCAGATACCACATTGGACAGATAATCCCTCCTATTACCGATCAGAACTACTTCATCACCCATAGCTATTTTCAGAACCATGCACTTAGCCGCGCAATCCAACTTTGCCTGGTACTTAACCAGCCAGTCCATCCCGAAAATCAGATCGAACTCCCCAAACGGCGGTTCCATCGGATCGACCACAAACACTACCCCTTGGAGTTCTAGAGTGCGTCTCTATACTGACTTATCTACAACTACAGAGTGACCTAGAGGGCTTATTACGGTCATCTGCCTAGAAGATATCTCAGAGTCTAAGTCCATGGTCTTCACTATGCTACTTGCAACATATGAATGTGTTGATCTCACATCAATCAAAGCAGTAAATTGAGAACCAAAGATTAAAAACGTACCGGTGATGACGTCCGGTGCGTCACCCTCCTCTCGACTCCTCGCCGCATACACTAGCCCCGGCTGTCTGGCCTCAGAACTACCTGCACCTCTGCCCGGTGCTCCACGGCCCCGACCAGAACCATTACCTCCTCTGCCATTACCTCGACCCCTCTGCGATGGTGGTCTGTTATTCCTGTACTGAGTACGGCCCTGACTCTCGGAATGAATCCTAGCCAACTTGCGTGGACAGTCCCTCACACGGTGATCCAGCGAGCCACACTCAAAATAGCCTTTTCCACTCGTCCAACATCCTCCCAATGAGCTTTCCCAGCGGTTACATCACGGCGGTCCCGCCTAGCGAGAATAAACCTACCAGAGTGATTCGGCCCACTCGGTCTAGCCCTTTTTTGTGGATTACCTGACGACCCAGAAGATCCAAAACCCCTCTTATGTCGGTTCTTATCCATACCTTGCCTCACAGACTCTTTAATACCCTCGGCCACCTTCGCCTTTTCAACCAGAACGGTAAATTCGCGCTCCTACTGAGGCGCAATCAACAATCTTAATTCGTCCCGCAGGCCATCCTCAAAATGAACGCACCTCTCATGTTCAGTAGCCACCATACCGCATATACCGACTCGACCTCGAAACTCGCCTTGTACTCTGACACAGATTTGCTCCCCTGAACTAACCTCAGAAATGCTTTCCGTTGCTCATTAATGTAATTAGCTCCCACGTACTTTTTCTGATAAGCAGCCCAGAAATAGTCCCAAGTCAGATCTTCAGCTGCAGCGCTGTCCCGAACCGTAAGCCACCACTGGTATGACTCATCTCGGAGAAGTGATACGATCCCCTTTAACTTTTCTTCAGCAGTCAGGTCTAGATCGTCCATGATCCGTTCTGTCGCTTCCAACCAATATTCAGCGATCTAGGAGCAACACCGAGACACCGAAAGAATTCACCCGTTTGCCGAAGTCGCTCAAGCACAGATTTCCTAACTACTGCGCCTCCACCTACTCCAGCTACCCTTTCTAAAACCCGCAGCATCGCCTGTGACACTGCGTCGTCCCCAGTCTGATCTTGAAACTCACCACTTCTAGCTGGTGGCGAAACCGGTATCTCGTTCTCCAACCCCTGACCAGACCTGACGGGTTCAGAAACAGTCATCCTACCGCGGCCTCATCCACGACCACGTCCACCTCGGGTACTCATGACTAAATCTCGTCTGATTTAAAGAATTTTATGCATCAGTAATTATTCCACTGTTTTAAAGCAAAGTCTTATGAGTCTTAAAGGAGCTTTGTTTTCGCGAGTCCACTCAGTCCTATCAGTTTTAGTTTCTATAGTAGTCTTACTAGCCATCCAATCATATCTCATCAATATCATTATCACAACCAATAGTAAGGGGTACTTACCTGGGCGGATTGGTGCCGGAGACTCGGTGCCATGCCTTTCACACCATACTTTTTAAAACATAACACTTAAAACAGACTTTTGAAAACATTTTGGGCCCCGGGCCCACAGCCGAGCCTTTGAACTTGGCTCTGATACCAAAATTGTAACACCCCAAACCCGGTCAATACACCACGACCGAATCTGGTATGTTACAGGGAAAAAGGATTTTGAGAAAAATAGGTTTAAGTTTAGATGTTTGATGAAAACACTTCGCGAAATTGTGTATTTGAAGAAAAACTTCGAGTAGGCTTGATTAAAATCATTGGTGTATTTGAAAACCCAAAATTTTGAAAACTTAATCGGATGTGTAGGTAAAACTAGTTTATCTCTTTTAGAAGTTTAAGTTGTTTCTTATGATTGCTAAAACATTTTGACTTAGTGGAAAATCGTGTTTAAGTTAGAAAACATTTGAGTTCACTTTATCCCAAATCATAGTGTGATACCCGATGGTATAGCTTAAAATATCACTTTTGTAGTTTTGAAATCGTTATCTTTCCAAGTTTTAGCACATTTTAACCCAATTAATTTGTTAAGGCATATTATAAATCTACTTTAAACATAAACATAGCAAAACAAAATTTTAAAAGGCCATTTACAAACCCAAATAAAACCAAATAGTAATAAATAAGCTTAAGTACCAAATTTTATAAAAGTCCATGCAATTCCTTATTTAAGCATGGCATAAGCACCTCGACTCCATCCCGGCTCCATGTCCGCGTCTAAGTGTCACCTGAAATGTCAAAGGAGAGAGTGAGTCGCGAGACTCAGTGCGTAAATCCCCCTCCCGAAAATATAACATGCTAACACACATCATAACAAGCAATACAATTAATGCACCCGTTCCTAACCATCTATTACACCTTCTCTACCCCGTGTGGTACCAAACCACTGGTGGTGCCAAACCACTGGTGACCCAAAGTCACGATATCCATAACGTGGTGCCAAACCACTGGTGACCCGAAGTCACGAATAATCCAATGATGGGGCCAACCCATCGTGTGATACCAAATCACTAGCGACAATCCCGTATCTCATAAGTGGGGCCAACCCTCGGTGGTGTCAAACCACAGGGACGAGTCGCAATAAGGTGCCAAACCTCTGGTGTCCCAAAGACACAGTGTGATACCAAATCACTGGTGACCGCAGTCACAAATCCAATGATGGGGCCAACCCATCGTGTGATACCAAATCACTGGCGTCAATCTCGTATAATCAACTGTGGGGCCAACCCACCGTGGTGCTAAGCCACTAGGACGAGACGCTGAGGTGCCAAACCTCTGGTGACCCAAAGTCACAAAATGTCATTTGTGGTACCAAACCACTGGAGGTGCCAAACCTCTGGTGTCCCAAAGACACAGTGTCCCAAAGACACGGATATCATACTCCCCCTCCTCTCATATTACCCATACATGTCATACTGATGCAAATCATGCCATAGTGCAAACATGCTATTATAGTATCACCTCACATATTACATACATCAGCAATCATGCTAGCATATACCCTTAAGAGAACTTCATGATGGAGCGAACTTACCGGATCCGAATACATACCCCATAGGGTACCATAGCAATCATCATACTGTTCCACTTAATACACGAACATATTATTATTAACATATTACTTGGTAATCAGTGTGTTAGTTTACACACCTGGTATATTGCAAGTCTTAATCTCAAAAGAACCCGATCTGAAACCCTCAATCTTCTTGCTCCTAAAACAATCGGCCAACCATGGATTAATCACTTAAACCATTCAGCCATAACCATTTAAACCAAAGGGTATATCGAATAACCCTTACCTTGCAAACGTTTGGTTTCCTACCAAACTCGAATCGACAATGGTTCCTCTTTTAACAATCGGCACACCCTATTAACAGAACAGTTAATCCATTGAAACTTTGGCTTATAGAATTCTAAAAGAATAGACTAACAAGATAACCTCTTACCACTACTTACCACTTGACTTCTCCAATCGGCTGCTTCGAAATCCAAAGGCCCTATATGAAAATGATTACCAAAGCTGAGCGTTACTCCTTTTTAGCGAATCTGACATCGGCTCTCAAACACCAAAGATTGACAAAGCACAAGAAAGGGAGAAATGGCCATTCGGCCTAGCACTTACCTTCTTGTTAGGCCGATTGAGCAAGATTCCAACAAGGTCACACTCCTCCTTTGATATACGGCAATAAAGAACTACCAGGTGGGACAAGGTTCGGCCAACACCCTTAACCAAAGGAGAAAGGTTTCGGCTTCACACCAAGGAAGGTTCGGCTAACAATGGTTTTGGAAAAGAAGAAAATAGATTGAAGATATGGAGAGGTGCTTTCGGTTCAAAGAAAAAAAGAAGATGAAGGATGTAGGTTTTTGGAAAGATGGGTTACGATTAAGAAGGGAGAGAAAAAGAAACTAGGTTCGGCTTCAATAATTGGTAAAGAAAAGGGAGTGAGTGATGAACATTCGGCTACCAAGGTTTCCAAAAGAGAAAAAAATGAAAGTGGGATGCTAGGTTCGGCTTAGCTTAAGTGAAGAAAGAGAAGAAGAAACAAGGCAAAATCGGCAACACAAGTGTTTTGGGTTTTCGGTTCCAAGAAAAGAAAAATACGAGCAAAAAAAGAGAGTCAAAGAAGCTAGTTTCGGCTCAAGTTGAAGAGAAACAAAATGCTGGTTTTGGTTTTGGCAACAAGCTACTTGAACATTCGGTTAAAGGAAAAAAAGAGAAGAAAGCTTTTGACACAAAGAAAAAAATCAGCTTACCAAAAGAATTTTTTGACCAAAAATGCACACATGCAAAAGGCAAATTCGGCACACCCCTACAATATCAACCGGCCACTCATTTCCCTCCCCCAAACTCCCAAGCCACTAATTCAAACTTGTTGAACTAGTCTCCCTCCTACATTCACTCTCCACCCATCATTTGAATGAGTTGACATAGTCCATGGTAGAGTTTGAACTACCAACAACTCCTCCCCTCCATGCCGTCAAAATGAAACAAAAAGGGAGCACTCTGCAGCTTGAACTCAAGACCTCTCCCCCCTTGCACTTGACGCCACACACAAGCTCTAAGTGGCGCATGCTTTGCCACTTTGCTAGCTCTTCACTTGTGCAACAATTTACCAAATAAAAAACATAAGATCCAGCTCCTTCAGCCCCTATCACATAAAGCCCAAAAACAAAATTTTTTTCCTACCCCTCGAGCTTACACCTAGCTTATAACTAAGCCCCAACAGCATCGAAATACAACATAACACTTCAAGCACATGCAGCAAAGCCAAAATAAAATAGCCCTTAACCCGGGATATTACAAGGAGATTAAGGGATAATTAGAGGATAAATGTTATTTTTCTTTGGGTGATAATTGAGCTGGAATTTATCACCAAAATGAAGGTGATGGCCAACTTAAGGACTCCTTGGGGAGGGGCTGTCCATATCTGATTTGTGTAGCAAAGAAGTGTCGAAATTCATCAAAAATCTTTTCTTTTTCTCCCTTCATTTGTTGCTGCAGAATTCTCATTGATTCATAGCCAAAAGTGTTCAAAAATTTTCAACTTTTCTTGCTTCCTTTTAGCCGAATATACCCACTCTTTTAAGAGGAAAAAAATTTCAGCTTCTCTTGTTCTTCTTAAACCGAAAATACTTCTTCTTCTTTTAATTTTGCTGCTGGCCGAAAGTACTCCAACCTTTGCACAAAAATCCTTCAAAAATTTCTTTCTTCTTCTTTCCCTAATAGCCGAACCTAACTCTAAAATTCCAGCCCTCCATTTGAGTTTGGCCGAATCCCCTTTAAGGAAAAAGGGTGTTGTTTTCGGTTCCTTTCTCTTCTAAAAGGGTAGCCGAACCCCTCTCACAACATTAAGAGGTGCTGCAAATTTTCAATAAGTGAGGGAAGCTTTCGGGATTTATTTTCCAAGGTGAGTTGGTAAGCACATTCGGCCAAGGGCCTTTCAATTAAAAAGTTTATGATTAAATGCCGAAACTAACGTGTGCCATGGATTTAGGGACTAATTTAGGCTTCGGGATTTGATTGGAAATCAAATCCATTCAAGGTAAGTCCACAAAGAACCCTTGGTATGAATTGGGTTTGGCCGAATAGGCCTTTGGTACTAACAGTAATGTTTGGTCGATTATAGGGGCAAGTTCTAGTGTTGTAGATCGGATCTTAAGGATCTAGGAATTCCGGTAGAAACATGTGTGTAAAATCTTTACACACTTTATTAATAAACTTGCTATATTATTGTCTTGTGTATAAATTTTGGTAGTGATCTATGATATGCTTGTGGGCTTATACATGGATTCCGGGTAAGTCCCCTAACTTGTGACTTTTGATATATGATTTGCATGCCATCACATGATGATTAAATGCTACGGTATGATTTATGAAAATTGTTATAAAAGCATGTGATGGTGGGATTGATGAGAGGAGGGGGATGAATTATGGACTGTCGTCAGTGGTTTTGACCACAAGATGGGTTGGCCCCATCAGATTATTTGTGACCTATGGTCATCAGTGGTTTTGACCACAACGATTGAATATTTGCGACTAAGTCCCAATGGTTTGGTACTAGTAGTGGTTTTGACCACACTTGATTTTTTGTGACCTATGGTCATCAGTGGTTTTGACCACACGATGGGTTGGCCCCATCATTTGATTTGTGACTCTAAGTCATCAGTGGTTTTGACCACCAGTGGTTTTGACCACATGGGGTAGTTGAGGAGTATGGATGGCTAGGTTGGGTTGCATATTTGCATGTTAATTAATATCTTGTGTATGAGTGCTATACCGGGTAGGGGATTTACACACTAAGTCTTGGTGACTCACCCCCTTTCCCTTAACATTTTGCAGATGAATAGATCGCGGAGATGGAGCCGGAGAGGACTCGAGACGGCCATGCTTATTGTTGGAGTTAAATTTATTTTTGTTAAGTTAATTATTTTATTTCCTAAGTATTTTTAATTTGGGATGTAATAAGGCCGCTATTATTATTTTGGATGTTTATTTTACTTTTATTTTACTTATAAGGTATTACAAATGAAATTTACAAATGTTAAAGTAACCCGGGTAAAAGTAACCTTTTCCAACTTAATAACTTTTACGAGTTTTCAAAGACATTACCATCGGGTAACCAAAAATAAACTTAGTCAACTACAACTTGATGATTTTTAAAATGTACATGATCAAATGTTTTCAAAAGGGTTTATAAAGCCCAACTGTATTTATAAAAGGCCCAACCGAGTTTTCAAACCCCGTTTTCATACCTTAACCCAATTTTACCAAGTCTTCACCAAACTTTCAAAATGACTCAAACTATTCTACTCCGTGACATACCAGATCCGGTCAGGACTCATGGGCCGGGTTTGGGGTGTTACACCCAATAAATACAATAAATATGTCTAAATATGGCTGAAATATCTGATTCATCAAATTCATAAATACGATAGGGGCATTGATCAGACCGAACGACATCACAAGAAACTCATAATGACCATAACGAGTTTTGAACACAATTTTTGGCACATCAGGTTTTTTATCTCACAATTGATAATAACCAAACAAAAGATCAATTTTAGAAAATACTGTAACTCCTTTGAGTTGATCAAACAAATCATCAATACGAGGCAATAGATATTTATTCTTTATGGCAACCTTGTTCAACTTTTGATAATCTATACATAATCTCATCAACCCATCTTTCTTTTTCACAAATAACATGGTGCACCCCAAGACGACATGTTCGATCAAATAAAACCCTGATATAGCAACTCCTGTAACTGTGATTTCAACTCTTTCAACTCAGTATGAGCCGTTCTATACGAGGTAACCAAAATCGAAGTTGTTCCATTTGCAACTTCAATTATAAATTCAACTTCTCTGTCTGGTGGCAACCTTGTTAATTCTTTCAAGAATACATTAACAAATTCTTTAACTATCGTTACTTGATCAATTTTAGATTCTGACACTCGAATATCAAGTATATAAGCAATATACGGTTCACAACCTTTTCTAATAAACATTTGGGCTGATACTGCTGATTTATATTAGTTGTACTATCTGTTCCACTAGCTTTAACACATATAGATTCACCGTTCGGAGATTTCAGTGTAATATGTTTCTGTCTGCAATTCACTACCGCATCATGCTCAGTCAACCAATCTATACCAATAATGATATCAAATTCATAAAATGACAGTATCATCAAATCAGTGGGAAAATCATAACCCTGAACTTTCAGTGGACACATTTTACAAATCTTGTTAATTAAGACACATTGACCCAGTAGATTGGTTACTCTGATAGTATAATCAGTTGACTCTACTAGTATGTTTTTTTTTTGTTTACTAATGTAGTGCATATATAAGACTGAGTTGACTCAGGTTCAATTAATGCATATATATTAATATAAAAAAGAGATAAAGTACTAGCAATAACATCTTGAGTAGAAGCTTCCTCGCGAGCTCTAATGGCATAGGCGTTGGTGGGTGCCCTGGTTTTTTATCATTCTTTTGTATTAGTAGCTTTTGATAACTCTTGAAAAGAGTTATATTTCAAGATTATGGATTGAATTAATTGTTTGTAAGTTAGTAAATATGTTTGCACTTTTAGGATATTTTTAGAATACTGCATAACAAAGCTTGAATTGTGTTATAATTGTCATCATTTGTTACTGGGACGAAAGGTGTTGGATATTGATGGCAGCAGGTGTAGGATGAAAAAGAGAAGAGAGAAAGGAGAAAGAAAATGAAGGAAGTGAAATATTGCCATGGAAAAATATTGGTTAGATTACCAACAAGAATGCCATGGAAATTCCAAGGAGATGATGCAAGACTCAGTCCACGTCACTTTCAGCCAGCTATACTTATACCAGATAACTTGAAAAAGAGGAAGCAAAAGGTGTGTGCTGAGATGGAGGGACCTACCCTATAAAGGAAAAAAAAAAGAAAAAAAGGGACGAGGATTTGGGGGAGAGAGGAACCGGAGAGCAGTTTTTCTTTACATAAAATTCTCGTGGAAAATTTCAAAGAAAAGTAAGGAGATGGTAGCAGCTTACAAAGAAAAAATCACATACGCAAGGGAGAGGAAGAGAAATATGCCTTGGGTTTTACATCAAATCTCGGTATTAAAGTTAAAGTTAGAGTAGCGAGAGCTTCCTATAGTTCTACCTTTATTTTCTGATTTGAAATTTATGATTCGTAAAATTTAATGGTGATGTTTAATGGTTTTATTTTGGATTTGAATGTCCAATCCATGAGATAAATCTCATTGGGTTGGAATTATTTGGGTAAATTTTTACTATCTTTAATGCCTATAGTCTAATTTTTAGTAGATTACTGTTTCATTCAATTTGTGATTATTTTAAATGCATGCATGCAAGCTGTAGACATAGATGATTGTATGGTATATTGTTAGGTTTGATTTAATTCTAAAAAGATTAAATAAATTGGATTATTACCAATTGGTACAGAGAAGTATTAGAAAGACTATTCGTAGCACTCTAGACGTAGAAATTACAATCTGTATAGGGAAAGGAAGAACAATATGAATATTATTCTTGAGTTCTATAGACATACAAAAACTCAGAATGATAGCTTAAAGTTTGGCTCTCGAAATAAGTAGATTGTAGTAGTGAATACTTGAGCAGTAGAATTGTCAAGATTTTTCCATGGCGTTATTAGGATATAGAAATAAAACCTAAGTTCCAACCCTTATCATTCAACAGTACAAATCCTCACCACTTAGTCTTTGAGAATTGCCACAGCATTTCAATTTCCCTAACATTTTTTCATTCACAATTGATTTTATTAATCCATTCACTAATTCTCTTCATCAATTTTTCATTTGTTTCTTTTGTATAGTTTAATTAGTCAATTTCATAATAATAGCATAACCATTGCTTTAATCAATTTCGATCCTTGTGGAAATGATACTCACTTATCACTTTATTACTTGATTCATTGTGTATACTTTCATATTCACATTACAAATTCACACACATCAATTTTTGGTGCCGTTACCCGGGATCGATAATATTGGTGAAAATTTGGTGTGTTATTACCTCTTTAATTTTGTTAGTTTCGCTTAATTAGTTGTTTTGATTTTTGTTTTTCAGGATTTTTGTGATGCATGAGTAGAGGTATTTCTGTAGTTGAAGAGTATTCTTTTGATCTAGAAATTGAGAGAACCTTGAGAAGAAGGAGAAAAGGATTGTGAGAAATGGAAAGAATTAGGAATGATCAAGTTAAAGAAGAGCCATTACATTAGAATGGAAGGGATGCTAATATTCCTCGAATAATAGATGATAGAGACAGGCCCATCAGGGAGCATGTAGTGTTGATCTTGGATGATCTGAATCCAAGAATTATCAGGTCGCATATTCAAGCTCAACATTTTGCATTAAAGTCGTTGATGTTTCAAATGTTACAAACTATAGGTCAGTTTAATTGATTGCCTACTGAAGATCCACGGTTGCACTTAAGACTCTTTTTAGAAGTCTGCAATTTATTCAGATAGTAGGGTCTTCCTGAAAATGCCCTGAGACTGAATTTATTCCCTTATTCATTACAAGATCGTGCCAGAGCATGGTTAAATGCATTGCCGTCAAGTACGGTGGAATCTTGGAATGAACTTTGTCAGAGGTTTCTGCTAAGATATAATCCTCCAAAAATGAATGCCAAATTGAGGAACGATATTATGTCCCTTTGGCAATTTGAGGATGAAACATTATATGAAGCATCTATACAATTGTAACATCCTAAATGTGGGCCTGTGCATTTATATGTTGGTTTAACATGTTAGTTCGAGAATTTAAGGCTCGGGTTGATGCCTTGATTAAATATATGGATTAGAGGTTAAATTAAAGTTCTGAGAAGTTTAAGTGATATTTTGGGCTTTAAAACTTGGGTTAGAATGATTAAAAATGCTGTTAGTAGTAATTAAATGTAAATAGCTATGTTTGGTAGCAAGTTGGGCTTGTGGCCCGAAAAAAATTTTGGAGTGCTTTGAGTGGGCACTAGGGTGGCACCACTTAGGGAGGTTATTGGGCCATGTGTAGCCACTTGAGGCCCAAGAATTGGGGGTAAAATTTTGGCATATCAAGGAGGGGGAGTGGACGACACACTTGTTAGCATTTAGGAGCTTTATTTCTTTTTATTTAAGCGATAAAAGCTGATAATTAAGAGGATGAGGAGTTGGATCTAGTTGAGACTCTTTTAAATGAGTCAGAAGATCATGATAAGGGATAGGAATTTGAGCTATCAGGTGTTTGCAGAGTTGGCCGAAAATCCAACTCTGGGAAAGGGGGCGCACTATCGAATTCTATTTAAGCCAATTGATCATCCATTTTTTATTTTTTTCTCTTCTTCCTCACCTAGCCGAAATTCCCTTCTCCTATTCTCTCATATTCTTTTGTTTGCAGCAACTCTGCAACACAGTTTATTTTCCCCTCTTTTCTTCTCAAAGCCGAATACCCTAGTCTTTATTTTCCTCTCCCATAGCCGGATCTACAAGTGAAATCTCTGTTTCCCGAAGGTGCACCATAAGCTGCATACTCCTCTCTAATCTGGTGAGTTTCGGGATTTTGTTTCTTTGTGTTTTCTTTATTTTTCTGTCAAGTTCTAAACCAAATCATTTATTCCAAAGGCTTGTTTATTTCACTCTCTCTATCCTAGAAGCTGAATCTTGTCTTGTTTTATTCAGAAGTGTCGATTTGGTGGAAAAGCCGAAGGTAGGTTGGTGGTGACGATTTCTCAAGGACATTCGGGATTCAACTAAATAGGTAAGTGCTCGTTTTAAGGGTTATATTTAATTCATGAGTTAGATCTCATCGATTATTTGGTTTAGTGATTAAGGGATTGTTATGGACTCAACTAATAGTCAAGCAGTAGAGGTTGGATCTGTAAAACCGTCACTCAAATACAAGAAGCGATCTGTTTCGATAGTGCAAGATTGGCCATCGAAGTGTGGGCCGAAATCGAAGTCAGATCGTGGGCCAATATTGGTAGTCTCGAGTGATAGTAGCATAAATATAGCGAAAGCCTTAGTACGCGAATCAGGTGTGTAATACTTCCCCACCATCTAAATCAGATTAATTATATATATGTTTATAAGTTCTATATGTTACATTAAAAACTGAAATCTCAGATTTAAACAGTGGACCCTCAGGTTAGTAAATAATCTAATTATATGTTACAAGTAAATTGTTGTACATGTTTTTAAATTATTGTACATGTTTGCATGGGTTGGGTGATGAAAGGAGGAAGTATATGTATATGTATATGTGTAGCGGTTTTCTTGTAATTTCATCAGAAGCGGCTAATGCCATGATCATTATAAGGGCTTGACCAATATATGTTGATGAGCAACATGATCGCCATCTTGGCGATAGTGGTGTGAGTTGATTGTAGAAATCCCCAATGGTGTGTTGGTTGGTGCGGGCGTGTAGCGGATGGAAACCAAGGCAATTGGGTTGGGTTTTGCATATTATTTGTTTCCATGTAAATGAAATTATTATTATGTTTTATGAGGCCCAAATCTAGTGGTGCATGTGGGTTACACACTGAGTCTCGTGACTCACCCAGTTAAACTAACCTTTCAGGTGACAATTAGTGCATCGGATCGGGCCGGAGTGGAGCGCAAGGTGGCCATGCAAAAGCACATGTGGATCCGGCGAAAATTTTTCCTTTATTAGTTTTTTGTAAGTATTCTATGTTATGGATTTGAACTACGTTGTAATAAGGCCATGGGCAACTAGTTTACCTTTTTGTTTTGTTATGGGCCTTTATTGTTTATTTTTATTTATTTTAAAACTAAGACATGTAATTCAGTTTTAGGCATATTTTATATAAATTATATTTGGGCTTTCCGTCAACACGATTGGTTTTACTAAAATTTTCTTAGTGACATACCAGATCCAGTTGTAGTGTTTGGGTCGGGTTTAGGGTGTTACAATGATTCAAGGAGTTAATTAGAAAATCCCCAATGTATGGTTTTCAACATTGGATGCAAATGGAAATATTTTACAACGGATTGAATGCGCATACAAGGATGGTGGTTGATGCATCTTCCAATGGGACTTTGCTTAATAAATTATATAATGAGACATATGAAATTTTAGAGAGGATAGAAAACAACGATTATCAATACCCCACTATAAGAGTAGGGACTGACAGAAGAATTACTGGAGCAACGAAACTTGATGCTATTATGTCCTAACAGCTCAGGTATAATCTTTAACGAATATGATTAAAACACTGAAAAGACCAGCTGCAGTGCAAGAAATGAAAGTAGCTGAGTTAGCTTGTGTTTATTACGGAGAATGTAATAGTCCAGTTTATACTCTAGTCAGAACAGTGGTTTCGGGACCACAAATTCGAGTTTGTATAATATTTTAATATTATATTTTGTGTCTTTGATATGTGATTAAGCATGTGCTAAATTTCTGTAAGTTAATTTGTCCGTCTGTGTGTTTAATTTGACAAAAGGATTGAATTGCATTAAATGTGAAATTTGCATGTTTTATGAAAGGATGCTTTTTTTTTATGTCTTTTTAAGAGTAAGGACTCATGTGGAAAATAAGCCAAAAACATGGTTAGTGGACGGCAATATGCAATTTATATTATGCTTTTATATGTTATTTTATAAGTTAAATTTATATTATATTTATTTTATAAGTTATATTATTATAATAAAAAGAAAACATGTGTAAGTGGCCTTATTCTTATCATCTCCTTGCCGAATTCATAAAAGAAAGAAAAGATAAACACAAGCAAGCATTCAGCCATGGTTTTGGTTTGATTCAAGGTTAGTTTGTGATCCATTTTTAATAATTTCTACGTTTTTTCCATCGTTGCTTTGAGAGCTACAAAACCCATGTTTCAATTTTGTGTGTTAATGATGATTGTGAGATATGCCATTGATGATATGTTGAGTTTTGTGATGATTTATAGTGTTAAATGAAAGATTTGAGCTAGATAAATATGTTTTGTTCTTGAACTTTTGATGAATTTAGCTAAATAGGGCTAAATTGAGAAAATGGTAATTTGAAGGACTAAATTGCAAATTTGATGGAAAATAGAGGCTTGTATGATATTCATAAGCATTCGGCTAAGCATGGATGAGTGATGATTTTTGTGAATTTGATGTTTTGAGAAAAATAGACTAAATTGATAAATTATGTAAATGTGAGGGCTAATTTGCAAATGCCCTAAATGTGTGTCCTTGGATTGAATTGAATCAATTAGTGAATAAAAGGGTTAAATTTGAATATGTATAGATCAACAACGAGGAAAACTGACATAGATCGTGGGAAAGCGAAAGTAACCGAGTAGCCGTTTCCATTCCAATAAATTGAATCCAAGGTAAGTCTCTATGCAAATAAATGTACTTGTATGAAATTGTAATTGTTCATTTGATTAATGTTGATAACGAATGCTATTGAGAGGTCATGCATATGAATTCTGAGATAAGTTCGATATAGTAACATTGTCTGAGAAATTCCGTACGAACCTAAGAATAAATAGGATTAGCTATGTCATAACATAGGTATCTGTTCTATTTTATCATGTAAGACCATGTCAGGGACATTGGCGTTGATTTGAGATTTCGTGTAAGACCACGTCTAGAACATTGGCATCAATATGAACTTTACGTGTAAGACCACGTTGGGACGTTGGCATCGATATGAGCTTTACGTGTAAGACTATGTCTGGGACATCGACATCGTATTGATTTGTGTAAGACATTGTCTGGGACAGTGGCATCGATATCTGAGTGCATGTAAGACCTTGTCTGGGTCGTTGGCTTTGTGCAACTATTTTGAGTTTTTTGAGCATCCTACTAGATTCCTATTGGTTCAACGGGTAAGTCTGTGATACGAATGGTAAATCCGAGCTATGATCAATTAAATGAACGAATGTCTATTTCAGGTACGTTTGGTATATACACAAAGTGTGTATAAAAAGGTAAGTATTTATGTGATTTTGATTTGAAGAAATGTATACTTAAATGTGAGAATGTGAATCTTGAAATGATGAATGTGGCAAATGTGGCCACAAGTATGAATCAAAGCATATATGTGATAGTTTGTTAAGTGAATGAGATGTGCCAATGTATCTAATTGCATATATGCCTTCCATGCTAAGTTTGTTTGTATATTGACTTACTAAGCTTTTGGAAAGCTTACTCTTGTGCGTTTTCTCTGTTTTGTAGGTCGTCAAAGCTACAGAAGGCTCGGGACTGCCAAGGATCATCATCACACTACTAAACTCTTTTTGGTACACATTGAAAATGTATATAGTTAGATATGGCATGTATAGGCTAGTTTTTTATATAAGTTTGTTATATGAACATAGCCATGTGGTTTGGCTAGTTATGGTTTAATAATTTTCTTAAATGATTGTGATATATGATGCATATCTTAGTATGGTTGAAGCACTTGGAAATGGTCAAGTTTTTAGTAGGCAAATGAATGAATTATGTTTGTGATGAGATGAGTTTTAGTCTTGAAATTGTTATGGTTGGAATTGGTATTAAATGCATGGTTTGAATGATTATTTTGTTATGTTTTTGGTGGTCATATGTGCAAGAGATGTCTTGATGATGTTGCTTGTAGGTATGACCCAAGTGGGTGGCATTTTGGCCTTGCAAATGACCTATTTTTGTCACACGATTAATGCACACGGCCGTGCCTAGTGACCATAGGGTAAAGTTAGTAGCTAGGTTAAGAGCACACGGCCATGGAACACGGCCATGGCACACGGGTGTGCCTAGAAGTCGTGTTAGAAAGTCAGTATATAGCCTTATAGTACACGGCCTTAGCACAAAGGAGTGCTTGGTAGTCGTGTGGTTTTGGCAGGATTGGCCACGGCCAAGGTACACGGGCATGCTTAGTGGCCGTGGTGCTAAGTCAGTTTCGACCACAGGGTGGACACACGGGAGTGCCCAGCAGCGTGGAGGGCACACGGTTTGCTTCCACGGGCGTGTATCCCTTGTATTTTAGAAAAGTTTTTTTAAGTTTCCAATTATTTCTGTATGTGTTTCGTTTTAGTCCCGACTCGGTTTATAAGCATGTTTTTGGTTTTGATCGCCTTCTAAGGGACACTATGAATCAAATAGATGTATATTTGTATGCATTTCTATATAAGTTTTCGAATCATCTCAGTACGCTTTTAACCCTAGTCCTGCGCGATTCTGAGTTAGGGTGTTACAGAGAAGATCATGTTTTTTATAAATGCCCATCGAACCCAGCCATAATTTATTATATGGGATATTTTAATCGCAAAAACAACAACCCATAGTCCAACACCTATAATCTGGGGTGGAAGCAACATCCCAATTTCAATTGGAGTAATTAAGGGGTGGGAAATTCCAGCAATGCTATTCTACAGAATCTTGTGAGTGCACCACTTGGATATAATTAACCCATGACACGAAAAAATGCTCAGCAAAATTTAGCTTCGAGTTCTTCATCTATGGAAGCTCTATTGAAGGAATACATAGCCAAGAAAAATTCTATCATTCAAAGTCAATATGTATCTTTAAGAGCTTTTGAAAATCAAGTGGGACAAAATGCCAAAGTATTAAGCTCAATATCGCAAAGAGAATCGCTGAGTGATATCAAAACTTCACGATCTTGAGGGAAGCAACATTGCAAAGCCATTACACTTAAAAGTGGTACGCAGCTACAAGAGTTGTTAATGACACCACTATTGAAGAAGGCAGTTCAAATTTCACAAATAAGAAGAATTTAGAACCATTAGTGGAGCAGGCTATAAAAGAAAAGAGCAACCAGAAAAAAGTTGAAGCATATTTATCTTGTATTGCCAATAAAAATGCAATGTCAAAACAACCTTAACAAATGGAAGGAAGGCCACCGCCACCTTTTCCTTAGCATTTCCAAAAATCTAAGTAATATTTTCAATTTAAGAAATTCTTGAATGTCTTGAAGCAATTAGATATCAATATACCATTGGTGGAAGCATTGGAACAAATGCCCAACTATGTGAAATCCATGAAAGATATCTTATCAAAGAAGAGAATGTTAGGGGAGTTCGAAACTATGACTCTCACTAAAGGGTTTTCAACAATGCTGAGAAACAAATTGCCACCAAAACTAAAGGACCCAGGGAGTTTTACTATACCTTGTTCTATTTGAAATCATTATGTAGGCAAATTATTATACGACATAGGTGCAAGTATAAATCTAATGTCTATGTTTGCTTTTAGGAAGTTGGGAATAGGAAAGGCGAGACCCACAACTGTCACATTGCAATTAGCTGATTGTTCATATGCACATCCAGAAGGTAAAATCGAAGATGTGTTGGTAAGAGTTGACAAATTTATTTTTCTAGTAGATTTTATTATTCTGGAATGTGAGGATGATAGATAAGTACCAATCATACTTGGGAGACCTTTTCTAGCAACTGGTAGAACCTTAATTGATGTAAAAAAAAGTGAATTAACAATGAGAAATAATGATCGGTAGATAACCTTTAATGTTTTTGATGCTATGAAGTGTGCATATATAGATGAAGAATGTCATGCTGTTGAGATTGTTGACAAATAGTTCAGAAAGAATTTATAGAATTTTATCACAATAATTCTAATGATGATGCAAACTCATTTGAGTTAATTAAAGCATAAATGATTGAAGATCTTGGTGAACTGATGGAAGCTAAGCAAATTAAAAATGGATCAAGGAGATGTTTCAAATCATTAAATTTATCACACTGTTCTTTTAAACCTCTTTTGTAACATCCTGAAATTGGGCCTAGAAGAATTGGGCCCAATGGGGCTTGGGCGTAGGAGTATTTAAAATTTTTGAGAATAAGAGAATGGCATTATTGCAAATTGGACTTATTAGACGGTGATTTTGGAAAGTTACGGGGTTTCTAGGAAGTTCCGGGTTCAAGTTAGGCTATAGGTAAATTTTTGTGTTGAAGTGCTTTAAGGAGAAAAGGTAAGTGGCATCTTGACTTAAGTAAATAAGTGTGCATTTTGCTAGCACAAGGAGTCTATTGGTAAAGGTGGAAAGTGGCGTGTGGAGTGTACTAATGGTCTGAGGTTCGAATCCCACCTAGTGCAAATATTATGGATTAAATTTTTGTACTAATAAGGTAAGTGTTGGCCAAGACTTTATTATGGTAAGGGAGACTTTTTATTTATGGCAAGGAGGAAGATAAAGGAAAAAGAAGGAAAGAAATGAAGGAAAAGGCAAGAGTAGGGAACATGTTGGCTTAAAGGGTGGAAGATGTTTTGGAAAGAATTTTGGTCAACGTTTTTCTTTTAGGCAAATGTGATGGACGGTTTTGCTAGGGAGAGGGAGGAGCCGAATTTTCCATACCTTTTTGCAAGTCTTGTGCATGAGAGATGTTTTTTCTCCTTTGATTATTTTGTGATTTTGTTTTTCCAAAATAGCATTTTCGGTCATTTGGTGTAAGGGGAGAAACCGAAACTTTCCTTTGCTTTTGAGTGTTCTTTCGGGTTTCTTTTTGAGAGTGACGTTTTGGGTACTTTTTCCTTGAGCATTTTGGGTATCTCCTCTTCAATTCTCAACAAGGTGAAGGAGCAAAAGTAATTTGTATTAACCAAATCGTTATCATCGACTCATCAAGCAAGTGAGTAAGTATGTTGTCATAATATTTGCTTTGGTCGAAGGTGGGATAACTAGTAACAACTCTTTCGCTCACCAAATATTGTTAGGGCTGGATTTCAGTAGCCAAGGGGTAGGATCGATTCTTGGTGCACTGAGAGATATCACATTCCTGGTAAGTGGAGTTAGCCTAGTAAAGTGTTTCTAGTTACAATTATCAAAGTAGAGACTAACATTCTGTCAACTATCATTATAGGTGTTGAAATCGGTAGAAAGCACAACTCGTAATTAAGGTGTGTAATCTCATAACCCTTCCGAATATATGGTTGAAATGGTGTGTAATCTCACACCTCTCTGAATATTTATATGAAATGTTTTGTGATTCGGTCGAAAGATCAAAACAAACGGAAACCGAAATTTGTGATCACTCGAGCGTTCGTATGTTCGTAGTGGTAACCCAATTTTGCAATGAAACAGTTTTTAGTAGCAGTGACTTGAATTAGAAAAATCATGAAAAATAGGAGAAAGGGAATTAGAAAGTGAGTAAGATATGGAATTAAATCTTACTGTGTCTAGTTTTATATGAAAGAAACAGAGGAGGAAGATGAATTTTATATTCTGTGATATCTTAATTTTAGTGAGACCAGTTCTGAATGACTTCGTGGTTCGCTATTTTGTCTTGGAAAAATCATTCAAAATTTTACAAAGTGAATTATGAGTTATAATTTATATGTATAGATTTCTTAGTGAGCCTATTTTCAATAGAAACAAGTGGGAGCAACATATGAAAACTGTACAATGAGATATTGAATTTTTGGTAAGAGAGGTCAAAACTGTTAGTCAGTGAAACAGGGAAAATTTTAATGAATAAACTATACAAAAAGGCTAAGCCAAAAATTCTGGAAAACTTGTAGTAAGAAGATATATGAGTCTAGTTTCAAGGAAAATTTACAGATCTAAATTTCGAGTTTTGTAGTTCGAGTTATAGTCAATTTAGTCAATATGACGCAGATGGACAGCTTCAATTTTTATGCCCCAAATTAGTAGTTAAGTCTTAGGTTGCGAAATTACCAATTTACCCTTAGTGGGTAAAATTACTGAAATACCCTCGTTGAGTAAAATTACAAAAATACCTTTGGGTTGCGAAATTACGAAAATTCCCCTAATGGGCCGATTTGATAGATTGCCATAATGGGCCGATTTGATAGATTACCCTTATGGGCTGAATTACGAAAATACCCCTATGGACCGAATTATCGAAATACCCCTGGAGGGTAAGATTTCTGTTTTACCCTTATGGGTTGATTAGTATGAGTGTGTGTATTCTGTTCAACTGGTTATGATGGTAATTTAATTCATACATCATTATTGATATATGCTTTGCATACATGATATTCTGCATGGGATTGGGATTTTGATGATCGGAGGAAGTATATTTTGGTGGCTCTGCCACATTCTGTGTGGTGGCTATGCCACGTATATTCTGTTATTCTGGTGGCTTCGCCACAAATTCTGTGTTTAGCAGCTTGTCTGCCTTATTGGTGTGTTTGGCGGGATGGGTTGACTTGATCCCCATAGGTGTGATGGGATGGTACGGGTGGTGTGTAGCAGATGGATTATTGGGATGGGTTGGGTTGCATACATTGCATATATATATATTCTATTATCTAATGGGCTTTGGCCTAAGATTATGCTATATGGGCTCCGGCCCAAGTTATTGCTAAATGGGTTCAGACCCAGTGGATTACGGTAAGGAATTATACACTGAGTTCTTGTAACTCACCCACCTTTCTGTCTTAATCCTTGTAGGTAAATATCAGTGATGAGGACTTGGGCCCATGGATGACTCGGCGGAGGCCATACTTCAGAAATAAATGTTATGAACTTTTGTAATTTACTTTTCTGCTCTATTCCGTTACTTGTATTATTTTGGGTTTTTAAGTTGTAATAAGGCCTCTGGAACATTTTATTTTTGCATTATGTTTGACGTACTTATTATGTTGCTTGAATTATTTTTAAATGGAGATTTTCTAAAAGCATAACCAACGGTTTTTCAAAAATTGATTAATAAATGGATTTTATAACAAACTTTTTTCGAATAATTTAACTCGGAAATTTTCTCTTGAACTATCAATGATATTTTCAAAAGTCACAGTTTATAAGATTTCTACTTCAAATTATTGATTTATCAATTAATCTTCGAAGTTAGTAGTATTTTATCAAATATTTCAAACCAAACTTATTTTCTTGATTATCACAAATCAATACCTATTTTGGCATGAATAAAAAGGATTTAACATTTTTTTCTCATGTGACATGTCAAATCCGGTCATAACGCATGGGTCGGGTTTAGGGTGTTACATTTTATGGTATCAGAGCCCGGTTGTAAAACTCGATTGTAGTTTGGGTTGAAAAACATTTTCCAAAGCTGTTTAAAGTTCTAATTTATAAATGCATGTTCTAAAGGAAGTATGGAACCACAGGTATCCGGCACCAAGTCAAGTAAGATTATGTTTTTATTTTATGATTATTGTGGTATGGCTGTAGAAATACTTTAGAACTGTTAGCTTTAGGAGCTGAAACTATAGAGATTGAGACTTTAGGATACGTTTTGCGAAAACAATTTAAACACTTATATTTCATAAAATATTATTTAATAAACATTAAATAGTATACTGATTCATAAAACTCTTTATTAGATTAAATCGACTTAGTAAACATGAGCGCTAGAGGACGTAAACGCGGTAGACATGGCCGTGGTAGAGGCCGAGGTGCTAGAGCTGGATCTTCAGCACCGAGGCATGTGCCCAAAAGGGAGACGTCGACATCGCCAGTGGCTGAGACGGGTCTCATGATCGAGTTGGGGTTGATGAGTTGACTCAGTTAGTTAAGGAGGTATTGGAGAAGGTTAAAGGAATCAGTGAGGCACTTCGACAAGGGTGCATAGACTGTAAGAAGAAAAGAGATCGCGGTTCTTTAGAGTCACAGTCTCGTTCTGTGAAGCATGTTAAGGCACGTCCAAATTTTCTGGCTTGCGATTATTGCAGAAGGTGTCATCCGGGTGAGTGCTGGAGGAGGTTAGGCGGATGTTTGAGATGCGGGTCTAAGGAGCGTAGGGCTCGGGATTGTTCCATCACCATTAAGATGGGTACGGTTTGGTTCAGTGTAGAAAATTTTATGAATGAGTGATAAATACCTGTTTGCTTTTGAGGATTAGATATTTGATGGTGTGAAGAGTTTCCAAGGTTAAAGATAGAAAGTGAATTAGTGTTATTAAGATCAGAGTGTGCAGCAAAAGTGTAGTGTGCTAGGTTAGGATGTGCGACTATTCCTATAGATGGAAATTTTGAGGACGAAATTTCTTTAAGGGGGTAGAATTGTAACATCCTGAAATTGGGCCTAGAAGAATTGGGCCCAATGGGCCTTGGGTGTAGGAGTATTTAAAATTTTTGAGAACAAGAGAATGGCATTATTGCAAATTAGACTTATTAGACAGTGATTTTGGAAAATTATGGGGTTTCTAGGAAGTTCCGAGTTCAAGTTAGGCTATAGGTAAATTTTTGTGATGAAGTACTTTAAGGAGAAAAGTTAAGTGGCATCTTGACTTAAGTAAATAAGTGTGCATTTTGCTAGCACAAGGAGTCTATTGGTAAAGGTGGAAAGTGGCGTGTGGAGTGTACTAATGGTTTGAGGTTCGAATCCCACCTAGTGCAAATATTTTGGATTAAATTTTTGTACTAATAAGGTAAGTGTCAGCCAAGGCTTTATTATGGTAAGGGAGACTTTTTATTTATGGAAAGGAGGCTAAGGAATATGGCAAGGAGGAAGATAAGGGAAAAAGAAGGAAAGAAATGAAGGAAAAGGCAAGAGTAGGGAACATGTTGGGTTAAAGGGTGGAAGATGTTTTGGAAAGAATTTTTGTCGACATTCTTCCTTTAGGCAAATGTGATGGACGGTTTTGCTAGAGAGAGGGATGAGCCGAATTTTCCATACCTTTTTGCAAGTCTTGTGCTTGAGAGATGTCTTTTCTCCTTTGATCATTTTGTGCTTTTATTTTTCCAAAATAGCATTTTCGGTTAATTGGTGTAAGGGGAGAAACTGAAACTTTCCTTTGCTTTTGAGTGTTCTTTTGGGTTTCTTTTTGAGAGTGACGTTCTGGGTACTTTTTCCTTGAGCATTTTGGGTCATCTCCTTTTCAATTCTCAACAAGGTGAAGGAGCACAAGTGAGTTGGATTAACCAAATTGTTATCGTTGACTCGTCAAGTAAGTGAGTAAGTATGTTGTCATAAGATTTGCTTTGGTCGAAGGTGGGATAACTACTAACAACTCTTTCGCTCACCAAATATTGTCAGGGCGGGATTTCAGTAGCCAAGGGGTAGGATCGATTCTTGGTGCACTGATGGAGATCACATTCATGGTAAGTTGAGTTAGCCTAGTAAAGTGTTTCTAGTTACGATTATCAAAGTAGAGACTAACCTTCTGTCAACTATCATTATAGGTGTTGAAATCGGTAGAAAGTACAACTCGTAATTAAGGTGTATAATCTCACACCCCTTCCGAATACATGGTTGAAATGGTGTGTAATCTCACACCTCTCTAAATATTTATATGAAATTTTTTGTGATTCGGTCGAAAGATCGAAAAAAATAGAAACTGGCATTTGTGATCACTTGGGTGTGCGTATGTTCGTAGTGGTAACCATATTTTGCAATGAAACAGTTTTTGGTTAGCAGCAGTGACTTGATTTAGAAAAATCATGAAAAATAGGAGAAAGGGAATTAGAAAGTGAATAAGATATCAAATTAAAAATTATTGTGTCTAGTTTTATATGAAAGAAATAGAGAAGGAGGAGAAATTTTATATTCTGTGATATTTTAATTTTAGTGAGACTGGTTCTAAATGACTTCATGGTTCCTTGTTCTGTCTTGGAAAAATCATTCAAAATTGTAAAAAGTGAATTATGAGTTATAATTTATATGTATATATTCCTTAGTGAGCCTATTTTCAATAGAAACAAGTGGGAGCAACATATGAAAACTATACAATGAGATATTTGAATTTTTGGTTAGAGAGTTCAAAACCGTCAGTCAGTGAAATAGGGAAAATTTTAATGAATAAACTGTACTAGAAGGATAAGCGACAAATTCTGGAAAGATTGTAGTAAGAAGATATATGAGTCTAGTTTCATGGAAAATTTACGGATCTAAATTTCGAGTTTCCTATCTCGAGTTATAGTCAATTTAGTCAATATGACGCAGATGGACAGTTTCAATTTTTATGCCCCAAATTAGTAGTTAATTTTTAGGTTGCGAAATTACCAAATTACCCTCACTACACCAAAATAGACTTTTAGCGGCGTTTTTAGTGGCGTTTTAAAGAAAAACGCTGCAAAATTTATACATTAGTGGCGTTTGAATGAAAACGCCGCAAAAAAATGAACAATAGCGGCGTTTATTTACCAAACGCCGCTAAAAGCCTGGTCATTAGCGGCGCTTTCCCAAAAACGTCGCTAAAAGTCTAGCCTTTAGCGGTGCTTTCCCAAAAACGCCGCTAAAAGTCTGGCCTTTAGCGGCGCTTTCCCAAAAATGCCGCTAAAAGTAATTTTAAAGTTTTTTTTGATATATATGACTTATTGTTTTTAAATTTATATATTAAATAATTTTTTATATAATTGTAAAAGAGATAACATTAATTTTAATACATTAAAATTATGATTCTAGTTTTAAATTATTTAAGAGAAAAATATTTGTTAAAAATGAAAAAAAATTAAATAATTTCTTATATAATCGTAAAAGAGATAGTATTAATTTTAAAATATTAAATATTAATTCTCATGATTATTTAGGGGTTATGGTTTAACATATATAGTTTAAGGTGTAAGGTTTAGGAGTTACTGTTTTAATGTTTAGGGATTATAGTTTATGATTTGCGGTTTAAGGTTGTCCTAGGGTTTAGAGTTTATGGTTTATGGTTTAGGGTTTAGGGTTTATGGTTTAGGGTTTAGGGTTTAGGGTTTAGGGTTTAGGATTTTAGGGTTTTAGGGTTTATTAGGGTAAGTTTAGTGTTTAATTTTTTGCCTTAGTGTTAAAGGTTTAGCATTTAGTGTTTAGTGTTTAGGTCATAAGGTTTAGAGGTTAATGTTTATAGTTTAGGATTTTAGTTGTTTAGAGTTTATAAAGGTTTATAGTTTAGGGTTTAGATTTTGGGGTTACGTGTTTAAGGTTTTATAGGTTTTAGGGGTTTAGGCGGACTTAGGGTTTGGATGTAAACAAACTAGTGTTGATAAAGGTTTAGGGTTAATGTTTATAGTTTAGGATTTTAGTTGTTTAGAGTTTATAAAGGTTTATAGTTTAGGGTTTAGATTTTGGGGTTACGTGTTTAAGGTTTTATATGTTTTAGGGGTTTAGGGCTAACTTAGGGTTTGGATGTAAACAAACTAGTGTTGATAAAGGTTTAGGGTTAATGTTTATAGTTTAGGATTTTAGTTGTTTAGAGTTTATAAAGGTTTATAGTTTAGGGTTTAGATTTTGGGGTTACGTGTTTAAGGTTTTATAGGTTTTAGGGTTTAGGGCCGACTTAGGGTTTGGATGTAAACAAACTAGTGTTGATAAAGGTTTAGGGTTAATGTTTATAGTTTAGGATTTTAGTTATTTAGAGTTTATAAAGGTTTATAGTTTAGGGTTTAGATTTTCAAAACTCATGCAATACTCTTTCATCCTCTTCGATCTATTATTATTTATTTAATTTTTATATTGATTAATTAATATAAAATTTATTTGTAATTTACTTTTTAAAATATTAAAATTTATATATTAAATCGATCTATTATTATTTGTAATGTAGAAAATTTAGAACCAATAACATTTAAAATAAATGTTAAAAATGAAAAAATAAAATACTATTATTTACAATATATTTTAATTTTTTGAGTATATGAGTAATTGTATTTTAATTTATATATTAAATAACTTTAAATTTTAAAAATTTCAAAATTTATCTAATTGTTTTAAATATTACTTAAACTTTAAAATAAAGAAAAATTTGATTAAATCTTTAAAATATATTAGTATCAAGAATATTAGCGGCGTTTGTAATTTAAAACGCATAAAAGGAAATAAATAGCGCGCGTTTCAAAAAACAAAAAATAATCATTTTATTTTAGTTAAAAGCGCCATATTGTTAGCGTAAAATTGATTAACCTTCTTCCCCATTTTTGATTTCCAAATCCCTAAGTCGAGTATCTCATCTCTTTGCTCTTCCCATTCTATGCTCGCTTCCTGTGAAAGTCGAACATCCCTTTCCCTTTTCCTTTAGCTCCCCGTGAAAGTCGAACATCCCTTTTCCTTTTCCTTTAGCTGTTCACGCAAAAGTTTTATCGACTTTTCGTTTTCACCGCTCATCCCACGCCACCTCTTCCGTCGTGGTAATCATCCTCCTCCGTCAGAACATTGGTAATCATCCTCTTCCGTCAGATTTTGAATTATTCATTTACTTTCTTAATTTTTTTTTTGTTTATATTAGTAATGAATTTGATGGGTTAACATTTTTTTCCAAATCCCTATTCGACTTATTGTGATGTTTTATTTGTGATTCTTTAAATTACTTTCAACTATTTGTGGGTTTATTCCCTTCTATTTATGATTATTTTTTTTTTTGAACGATTAGGAAACCAAAAATTATGTGTACTTGGAGGGTTGTAAATGCTTGTTAGGTTATTTACTAACATATGATTGGCAACGAGTAAATAATGATGGAAAGTGCATGTTATTTATTGAAATTTTGACATGTGAGAGGCATTTTATTGACAATTTTCATGTACTGATAGACTGCTCCTTCACCCAAACAATAGCTATCTGCAGTAGTTATTCTAATAGCACCTCCAAATCCCAAACTTGCTCTAGCTAAATGGAAACCTAATCCTCCAAGTGCTACTAGACCACCTAAACTTGATATGTATATTTACTTAAATAGCATTCTTAATTTTCATTTTTCCATTCATTTATTATTTGGATTGTCATCATATCTAATATGCTACTATCATTGTGGTTGGTTGTTATAATCATTTTATTTATTCTCTTTAATTATATGAATTATAATACATATTAATGATATGAAATATAATACAAAACATGAATTTCAAATTCTCAAAAGTATTTGGGAATTTGATTCATTATTAAATAGCCATCTAACAGATCAATGAATTTGAGAACTAATCATAAATGTTATATTTGTATGTGTCTATTATGTAGCTTTCACTATTTTAAAAATCTAAATACATCTTTGAAAATCCAAGTTCACTTATGTTTTGTTTAAGCATATAGTTCTATTGGAAACAATGGTTATTCCTTCTTCTTTTTTCTTAATGACTTAATTGACTCTAGTTGGTCCTAGCTAGATAGCTTGTTCTTGATTGCACATCCAATATTATAACTGCATGCAAGGTAATTGTTCATTTTAAACAACATGAAATTGTATTAATTTTTTCATCTTTCTTTGTATTTTGTTTATTGGGGATGGGATGGCAAATTCTGATCTATTAAGATATAAAACATTTGTGATTATCTGCTAATATATGTTTTAATTTTTGAAGGGATAAATGATAAGTAACATGAATAAGTTACTTGTAAGTACCTAAAACACACTTACTTGAGTACTGTAATGTCTGCTTACTTGAGTACTTTTATGTGATTATACTTTTCGCAGGGTTTAAATTCCATTGGCAAAACCTTGCCCCACACTGATTGTATCTGCAAAGACTACAGTTTTATTATATTCGCTAATTGCTCTATCAGTGCATCAGTGTTTCCCTTTGGATTCTTATCTTGATTTCGGCTTTCCCTATTTTTGGTAAGTTTTTTATTTATTTTTTTTGGCTTTTTTTGTTTGTTTTGGGTTTGAAGTTAAATTTTATTCTGTAGTGAAGTTAATTTCTCTGCTGCCTGAATTTGCTTATTTGCATGTGTGGAAATTCCAAAGGATTAAAACCAGATTTTTACTAAGAAAAAGAATGTTCTAAAGTATTGGAGCTTTGCTGGTTTAGTAGGATCCACTGGTCAAGAATGTTCATAGCAAAATTTATTCCAGTGGCTAAGAAATCAGCTCCATTGCCTTCTTAGTTATAGCTACTATTAGTTCTAAAAGCATTTTTAATTTTTTGTTTTCCTTAGATGGAAGTTTGACCAAAATCTTCATAATGTTAAGTGCTAAATCTCATTGCTAGGGTACAATGTTTTGTAATCTATTTTAGAAAACCATGCAGTAACAGAAATTATTAATAGAGAGTATAATGTTCTTTAGGTGCTATTGACAATAAAAAATAAGGTCATGCAGCTTGTTCTTGGAAATGGCTTGCCCCTTTAGAATCAATGTTTACTAATTGTGCTTCTAGTTATCATATATTATGCACAGAATTTGAGAAGTTTACTAATTGTTGTTTTGTTTTAAGATCTATTATAAAAATTGGATTATATGTATGATTTCTCTAAGAAAGTAGTTAAATCTTCTTAAATTTATTTGATTCCTTTCAAAACCCCCCGTTAGCTTGGTTTTCTTAACTCTGTGTATGGCCTCAATGTTGCCAATTTCACCTTTCTCTTATTCTTCAATAAACAACCAAAATTAAGATGGTTACTTAAAACTTAACCAATAATTTTATAAATATTTAGCTAATGGAAACAATAGAATTTAAATTCGGTTTGAGGTAAAGATTTCAATGGAAACCAATTGTAGCCATAGATTTCATCCATTTTGCTTGAAAAGAATATTGATAAATTTCGATTTGTTGTATTTTGTATTTGAATTTTATTCTTTCATATTTCTAAATATGATTTTGTAGGTGTTTTCATTTTTTAATATTTTTATAAATAAAACCTTTCAACAAGAATTTTATTTTATTTTTTCAAATTTTAATAAGTTATACCTGTGTTCTAAATTTTTACATATTTGTGTCCATACATTTCATTATTTATTACATATTAAATTTTAAACACAAATATATGTTTTAAATAGTACATGTTTTCTCATTTACAAGAAATGCACATGTTGATGTGACTCTTTACAAGGAAAAAGAAATAAAACAAATCATATCTTGTCTCATTTCCAACCTCCTTTCCATCTCTCAAACCCTCTTGTTTTCTTCAACTTCAATCTCACCAAAAGTGAAGATTCCTTAGAATAAGGTGCGGTGCCCCATTGATTTTATGTTGGAATTGAATTTGTTCTTTTATTGAATTGAAGGTTTGTTCTTCTTCCTTCATTGATTTTTTTTGTGGAGTTCTTAAATTCTTTTTTTTTTTGGTTTAGCTTTGTTTTGGTGATTGAACTTATTTTGAGGGTTTTCTTTATTGTGGGGAGGGGAAGTGTGTATATTGGGGAATGTATTGAGTTTTCGGAAATGGTTTGGTGAGGATCAACTAACAAAGAAGATGGTTTTCAAGAATTTCTAGTTTTGGTTGGATGTTTAGTTGTTTATACTCCAAGTAATCTGCTCTTTCGATGTTCAAAGTTTTGGGGTTTTTTTTTTTTAAAAGAAGAAGCTTGAAATGGCTCTGCTTTTGTTCGGTTTTCAAAGATCAACTTCCTTCACTTTTGCAATCGCTAGAACTGGTGCCTAATGAATAATATGATCTAGTGCTGGAAATGTGTTTTTATTTACTTATGAAGTGCATAAGTCGAACTCGACTTTATGGAGCAAAACCGTCGTAATTGGAGTAAAAGTCGTGTATGTGTAGACCGGAATTGAAGTGTTGAGTTGTGATGGATTTTCATTTGGCTAAATCTTGCACAAGTATCTAACTGATTTACTTATTTAATGATTTTGTCTCCTTCGCTAGAAAGTTGTACAAGTATCTATTATAAAAATCGTACTAATTTAATAATATTGTTAGTAATTTTGAAAATTAAATTAAAAAATTGAGAAAGTGGACAAGATAAAAAAATTAGGGTGAGAATATTGTTAAATTGATGGTCGTTTTAGGTGTTTGTATTATGAAGTAAGTTTGTGTTCAACCTTGTATACATCATTGCGGGAGTCATTATCTGAGCGCTTATTAGACTTCACGAAAAAGGCTTAATTTATCAAGGTATATGCGAAAATTCCATTGCTTACTATCATGTTTCACCTTGCGAATCGATATTTAGTACTTTCGATTTGATCATAATTGTCTATCTTCCTCCTTTGTTTCAATAAAGTTAGTAGACAAGGTTTCTTCGGACAAGCTTTCTTTTGGACTTGATACAGTATATGCGTTTATTAGACAAGCTTTTGTTTGGACTTGAAGTATATAGGTCAGATATTTAACTTGCTAAATTGTTGTCCAAAATTGCGGATTATTATTCTTTGTTTATTATTGTTTATTTATTATTAATCTTGCTTATTATTATTGCTAATTATTATTGCTATTTATTATTATTGTTGTTTATTATTGCTGTTTATTATTAATTTATGCCTAAACTACTATTTATTATTGTTGTTTATTATTAATAATGTTTGAACCACATCCAATTTGCTATCTACTCATGCCGCTTTATTTTTACAAGCTTAGTGTATTATTTTTTAAAATTTAGGTACAGTGCGATATAAAAATAACATTAACAAAATATAAAAGTAAATTGTTAAAGTATGTTATAATTTTTAACATAAATGTCATATTTTAATAAATATTTGCAAGTTAAGAAGATATTAACATATTTTAATACAAACACATCATTACATATATTATATATTATATTAAAGAATTTTTATTACTTTATCTTCCCTTAAAAGTAAACAATATTTTTTAAGAATACTTACATTTATATGGCTTTTAGGCTTATTACTAATTACTAATTACTATTTTTTATATTACTAATGTTTGCTTTTAATATTTAATATTTTCAATGTTTTCCAAAATGGTAATAATATTTTGTTATCGGTATAATAATAATATTGATCATTACTTAAATATGTTTTAATTACAAAATTAAATTATTTTTATAAGAAGTAATTTCAAAACTTTTAAATTTAATATTGTTATCAATATAATAATAAAGATCATTATTGAAATATGTTTTAATATAGAAAATAATTTTTTTAAATGAAGTAAGTTAAAAACTTTGTAAACTTAATAACATCACAAAAAATTTCAATTATAAAAACCATATAATAACATTTTCGCTAACTTATTCTCGATTTGAAATTTTAATTTAACTTACATAATTCATAATACATAACTAACATAAAATTACATAACTTACATGCACATAACTTACATAACTTACATAGCTTTTATCACATTATTTAACTTACATAATACATAACCTACATAATACTTGTATAGAAAAAAAGAGATTCAAAGTATATAGGTCGAAACTGACGGGTTGCCTTATATCTCACCGTTAGATATAACGGATCCTCCTAGGTGTAACAATGCCACGATGTTGAATCTTAAAGAATACATAACTTACATAATATATAACTTACATAATACATAACTTACATAATACTTGTATAGAAAAAAGAGATTCAAAGTATATAGGTTGAAACTCGACGGGTTGCCTTATATCTCATCGTTAGATATAACGGATCCTCCCTAGATGTAACAATGCCACGTATGTTGAATCTTAAAGAATACATAACTTACATAATATATAACTTACATAATACATAACTTACATAATACTTGTATAGAAAAAAAAAAGAGATTCAAAGTATATAGGCTGGAAACCTGACAGGTTACCTTATATCTCACTGTTAGATATAACGGATCCTCCCTAAGTCACTGTTAGATATAACGGATCCTCCCTAGGTGTAACAATGCCACGTATGTTGAATCTTAAAGAATACATAACTTACATAATATATAACTTACATAATACATAACTTACATAATACTTGTATAGAAAAAAAGAGATTCAAAGTATATAGGTCGAAACTGACGGGTTGCCTTATATCTCACTTATTAGATATAACGGATCCTCCCTAGGTGTAACAATGCCACGTATGTTGAATCTTAAAGAATACATAACTTACATAATATATAACCTACATAATACATAACTTACATAATACTTACATAGTACTCAGTTATATATATGAAATTATCATTACTTACGTAAATTATAAATTAACAATTTAGCCGTGTAATTTATTGTCAACATTAGACTTCAACAACTACAAAATGGATAGGGCTTGGATGAAGTTGTCAAGGGTAAGCAACGGTTATTGAAATGGAGTAGAAACTTTTCTGAATTTCGCATTTCAAAATGCAAGCCAAGAGAATATGATTCTTTTCCCGTGTGAGAAGTGTTGCAATACCAATTGGCATTACCGTGAAGTTGTCTATGAACATCTAGTTTTTGATGGCTTTGTTCGGGGGCACAAAAAATGGATTTTTCATGGAGAGTGAACATCTAGTGGAGCATCATCATCGATGAATCTAGGTTATCCTCATAGTGCTTACAATCAGAATGTTAGAGATTATAACATGGAAGGCATGATGCGGGGTGCTTTTAATATGCACAGTGATGGTTTCGGGTCATTTCCACCTGACATGGGTGCAATCGATGATTATAGTTTTGGTGGAAATACTTTCACCAAGGGGAAGAACTGTATATGATGAACAACCAAATGAAGAAGCGGCAAGGTTCTACACGTTACTTGGTGAAATGAATGAAGAATCGTATGAGGATCAAAATTTTCCAAACCTGCCTTTTCAGATTCGTCTTTTCACTTGAAATGTTTGGGAGGATGGACCGAAAACTCGTTGACAATGCTGTTAGAGTTTCGCGAAATGTTCCTGCTTATGAAAATCCTTAAATCGTCCAAAGACATGAAGAAACTGATAAAGGATTTGGGTCTTGGCTACAACAAAATTCATAGTTGTCGAAATGATTGCATGTTGTATTGGGGCGACCGGATAAACCAACAAAGGTTGTCATGTCTGCGGTGAATCTCGTTGGATTAAAAGAAATGCAGAGGATGGTAACGATGACGAGCAGGATACACATTCAAGGAAGCAAATGGTTAAGATTTTGCGGCATTTCCGCTAATACCAAGGCTTCAAAGGTTTTCATGTCTTCAAAGACACCGAGTCAATGACGTGGCACCATGATGGACGAACCGATGATGGATTGTTAAGGCACCCTCGATTCTTTAGCTTGGAAATCATTTGACTCAAAATTTCCAAGCTTTGCACGCGATCCTCGAGTGTTAGGCTTGGGCTAGCATCGATGGATTTAACCCTTACAAACTCATGAGCACAACAGATAGTACTTGGCCGGTGGTGCTTGTTCCTTACAATTTACCTCCATGGGTTTGCATGAAATAGTCATCTTTATCTTATCTATGATTATACCGAGAGAAAGGGCCCGGAATGATATTGACATATATTTGCAGCCACTTATTGAAGAGTTAAAACAACTATGGGTTGGTGTTGAGACATACGATGCAATGAGAAAAGAGAACTTTAACTTACGTGCGACTTTGATGTGGACTATTAATGACTTCCCACTTATGCTAATTTATCCGGTTGGAGTACTAGGGGCGTTATGCTTGTCCTTGTTGTCTTTGCGCGAGACATGTTCGAAATGGTTATATAATGGGAAGAAGTTCTCTTATATGGGGCATCGCTTGGTGGTTACCGTAAAATCATAAATTTAGATATCGAGTGCTCGGTTTGACTGCATCAAGAGTTCAAAGAAGCTCCATCGCAGACCGGTGGATCCAAATATTATTCATGTTGAAAGATATAAATTTTATTTATGGAAGATGAATCAACCGCCAAGCCGAAAAGAAACTGGAGAGAAAGGAATGAATCTGATGATGAATCTGACGAAGAGGATGATCCTAATGAGGCGGAGTTGTGGAAAAAAAGAAGTATTTTTTTTTTAGTTGCCTTATTGGGAGCATTAGATATTACGCCATAATCTTCATGTCATGCACATTGAGAAAAATGTCTGGGAGAACATCATTGGGACTATTTTGAATGTCGATGGAAAATCAAAAGACAATCTTTAAAGTCAACTTGATTTAGTTCACATAGGAATTCGGCGTGAGCTTCATCCTTAAGCACTTCTGAATATGAAATATCGGTTACCACCTGCTATTTATTCAATGTCGAAGACGAAAAAAGAAGTGTTCATGCGGTGTTGAAGGATATAAAGGTCCGGATGCATATGCATCAAATATATCTCGATGTGTTAGTCTTAAAGATCAAGACTATATGGCTTAAAATCGCATGACTATCACATCTTGATGCAAGACTTACTGCCAGTTGCTATGCGGTGTTGTATGTCAAAAAAGGTGACGTCTTGTGTAATTGAACTGTCCAACATAATGAAAGGCATTTGTGGCAAAGTTTTGGACGTTTAAGAACTTGAGACACTACAAGATCGAGCATACCGACTTTATGCAATCTGGAGAAGATCTTCCCACCTTCCTTCTTCACAATTATGGTGCACTTGTTAATTCATCTCCCGCGTGAAGCGATACTTGGTGGACCCGTGTTCTATCGATGGATGTATCCCATTGAAAGGTCTTAATTTATTTGTAAATTATTCCTTCATTCACCTAAATGCCTTTAGTTCCAACTTTTGATAATGTTCTATTCCGTGTTTAGGTTCCTCTCCAAATTGAAGTCTTATTGCCGCAATAAACGTTATCCTAAGGATCAATTGTCAAGGCTACTTGGCGTAAGAATGTATGACTTTCTTCAAGGTATTTGGAAGATGTTGAAACAAGAATGAATGACCAAGTAGAAATGTTTGGGCTCACAGATCATAACTTGGCGGAACTTATTTATTTCAAAGTTTGAGAATCGATCGGCAAAGTCAAAATTGCGTAATTAGATGACGATCATGGGTCCAAGCACATCGACACGTTCTTTTCATCACGATTCAATGGAACCATTTCTAAGTAAGTTCTAGAATTTGATAAATACTCATCAATTATAATTTGTTTGTCTTTTAACGAAGTAACCATTTTTTAACATAGTGAGTACAAACAAGTATTGAGAGCTCGTTCACGGTCCCGAAGGTTACATCGACGAGAAATTAATAAGATGTTCACAGAATCATTCCATGAATGGTTAAGCCAAATGGTATGCAATTTAAGTTTTCATTGACAAGTTATAATGTTTTCTCATAACATTTATAATTACTCGATTTACTTTTGATTCAATAGGTTTGAGTCGGAATGAAGTTAATGACGGTTAAATGGCTTTCACAAGGTCCAAACCGAATAGTGAAAAGATATAGTGCATTCCTCATCAACGGATACAGATTTCATACAAGGTATCACGAGAGGTTGAGGATAACCCAAAATTGTGGAATTGTTGTTAATTATTCAATTACGAGTTATTCTAGTGCTAGGACAGTAATCCTGTCGAGGGGAATCTGGAGTATTACGGACTTATTACTGACATCATTGAGTTGGATTATTACGGCAAATGGAAAGTTGTCTTGTTTCGAGGTGAATGGGCTGATGTGAATACGACTCGCGGAATTAAAAAAGATCAATATGGTTTTACAATGGTGAATTTCTCTCGATTGATTCACACCGGAGAACAACTGATAGACGAGCCGTATGTGTTTTCTTCTCAAGTGAAACAAGTTTTTTACTCGGAAGATCCAACTGATGAGGGTTGGTATATTACACTTCGAAATACTCCTAGAGACTTGTTCGACATGGGTAGTGGAAGTAGAGATGACATCGTCGAAATATCAGAAACTCTGCCTTTTCCAGAACAAAACTTAAATGAAAATATCCCTAGTACTAGTGCACAATTTCAATGGGTTCGTCGAGATGTGGACGAAGATATTTACAATTATGATGTAGTAAGATTTTACTATTTTTATTTACATGTAATATTATAATTTTAATCATGGTCATTTTATGTAATTTAAATATTTTATATGTACCATTATTGTTGTTATTTGTTACTAATATTTCAACTATTTTATGTGTATTGCGGAAAAATGAGTAGAAGAAGAATGTGAGATTTAAATATTGTACATGATACTATAAATTAGGAGAGGGCAATAGTGAGCAATGACGATGAGTTGGATCCTCTAATGTGCCTGACATAGATGATGAGCCTACAGAATTACAAAGTAAAATTTATTTTTCAATTTTAATATAACAATAATTTATCATTGGTCAGCTGAGAATGGTGGGACGCAAGAAAGGTCGCGGACGTTCACGCTTAAAGGTTTATACTGAATTAAATTTCAATGATCGTGTGAAAGTAAGGAGAAAGCAAGCTTATGGCCACCTATTGGCCCTGAAGCTCAAGTTCTAGCAGTTATTTGGGCATTATTGCACGAAATGCAAATATGTTGCCCATCAATTACGAGTCATGGCATCACATGCTTGACGCAAACAAAAATCAAGCTCTGAAGAACATTAAGGTAACAAAACATGAATGTAATTTATAATATTTTGGTTGAAGTTTCATTTATATTTAATTTTTAAATTTATGTTTTTTTAGGAGAGGTTTAATTTGGAGGTCTTTGATGACTATATAAAAAAGACATTGGGAAAAAGAATGGAGAGACAACAAAAGCATATTGAAAAAAAATATTGTAACACCCTGGTTTTAGGGGCTATGCAGGTTGTGTGTAATTCGAGTGTTAGTAGGTTTTTGGGAGTGCTTGGATGAGTTTTAGGGGTTTTAGAAATGTTTGGATGAAAGGGAAGACCTTAGAAAATTTTAGATTTTAGTGTAAAAGGGAAATAGGGCAAGTAGGCTTTAAAATAAATTGGTGGAATTTAGGACACAAGAAAGGAGTTGGCAAAGTGGCATGAAGGCGTTGCTTGGGGCTTGGGAAGGTGACGCCTAAGGGGTCAAAGGTTCGAGCTGCTAAGGCAGCAATTTTGTTTTACCTTTGCGCTAATTAGGGGACTCGGCCAGGTATGCTTATAAATAAATGTCCAAGTTGATGGACATGAATGTCCAATTGGCAGAGTGGCTCTTAGGCGCTACTTAGGCGCTGGAGGGGAGGGAGGTCGCGGTTTCGAGCGCCTGGAGCAGCATTTTGGGCGTGATTTTATTTTATGCGGTTATGGGGCTGGGCTAGGAAGGGTTAAGATTAAATGATGGGGGTTTTTGTCATAAAAATCAAAGTGGCGAATGGCTCAAGGCCGCTTGGGCTCTTTGGTTTCCCAGTCCTGCGCTCAATCAGAAAGCTGCAGGTGGGATTTTCTTTTGCTGCTGCCATGAAGAGGTGGCGTGAAGGTGGACTGCACATGGGAGCTTCTTTAGATAAGGATTAGATTTTTTTTGAATTCGGCTGATAGGTAGGTGATGGCTTTTACTATTTTAGATAATATAGGATTATTTTAGTTTAAAATAGAGATAATGGTTGTATTGGGTTATTTTGATTTGATAAAGAGATGAAGTATGGATAAAGTAGTAGGGGATTGGTTTAATTCAAATGAAATTGAATTAGTGGCTTGGTGGGTGGCCGCATGTTGGCTTCACGTGGGAGTGGTGACCGAATGCTATAAATAGGGGGGTAGAATGCCGAATTATTCTTTTAGTCTATTGCCAAAAATTTGTATTTGTGTTCCCTAAATTCTGCTGGTAGCCGAATTATTCACCCTTCCATATCTCGTTTTTTTATTTTATTTATTTATTGTGTTAAGCCAAAACCTTACCCTCCTAAGCATTCCCTATTCTCCATTTTAATTGTTGACCGAATACCAACATTCTCCCTCTCATCTCTTTTGTTTTCTTTCATCACTTTGAAAGTCGAATCTCCCTTTTTATTGCAAACCTTCCTTTTCATTTGTCTTGATCTTGGCGAATATTTGTGTGGGGTGATCTCGTTGGGCTATTTCTCAATCGGTTGGAGTGGCTAGCGGGAAGGAACACTAAGGAGCTGTTCGAATTTGGCTACTCAAGGTAAGGTGGTAGTAAGTATTCGGCCAAAGGGGCCTTTTCCATGGATTTTGGTATAAGCCGATACTAATAGTCTTGTAACAGGATTTTCGACAATTCCATTGGTGTTTCGGGATTCAACTAAAAAGGGTAAGTGACTTGTGATATTCGGCCACAAGGCCATATTGGATATATATATTTGATAACCGATTCGGGCTGTGACCCTTTAAGAGTTTTGGCAGTGATTAAGGAACTTCCGGGATTTCAAGACTTTTCCGGTAAGTAGGTTAAGTTTTAGATATTTGGTTTAAGTTGCGTATATTGATAATTAACGAAGTGTTCTGATTAAGTGCCGTCGATGGATGCGAGTGCGGTCAGAGGAGAAAGGAAAACTCCCATCCCGGTTCAAGAAGAGATCGTCATCTGACATGCGAGATTGGCCACCGGGGTGTGGGCGTGCAACAGAAAATGATAGGCAGATAACGGTAGTCTCGCTAAGCGATAGCGTCGGGATCGAGGGATTGGAGCTTCAGGTTATAAGGTGTGTGATTAACCCATCGATTTCCGGGTATATGATATGTATGCGATAGGTGTATGTGTTAAATATGTGTTAATAAGTGCAGTGACTATGTGAACCGGATACCCTTAAAGGGTATGTCGATAAACAGGTTAGTATCAAAACTGTTGAGATGTGGTTATTAATACGTGTATGTGAGTATGTCTATGAATATGAATGTATGCCTGAATATCATGTACACGCTTTATTCATTATGTCATTATATTATGTTACATGTGCATGGGTGGGTTTTTTGAAAGAAGGTACGGGTGTACTTCGAGTACGTGGTTGATGTCAGCTTTGTGCTACATCGTGGATTGGCGCTGACTGAGGTCGCGTTGTGGATCTTTGCGATTTAGTTCGCGTGGTTACCTTGATTGATATCGGCTTTATGCCATATCGTGGCTTGATGGATTGCTGTGTGCTCCATCGTGGTTCGATGTTAGCTACGTGCTACATCGTGGATGGCATTGGTTGCCTTTTTGGAGGGAAAAGGAGAGGGTGACTCGATAGTCCCCTGGTGTGTGGTAGGCTGGTTAAGGGGGTGTGTAGCGGATGGACCTTAGGATTGGGTTGGGTTTCATATTGCATGGTTTTGTTATAAATTGATATGGAAATGGGCCAAGCCCAATATGGAATATGAATAGGTATGTTTTGAGAACATACGTGGAAATGGGCCAAGCCCAATAATCAGTGGATTAATAAGAAAAGGGCCTAGCCCAGTGCTTGAATATGATTTGATTGTGGGCCAAGCCCAGATTGTGGTAATATCCATGTGATTATGTTTACATGTTGCATTTGATAATTGGGTTGATTTGTGGCTAGCATGTGGGTGGATATCAGTGGTTTAATTACACACCGAGTCAGATGACTCACCCAATTATTTTTCCTAACATGTCGTGACTCTTGAGATTGGACCGGATCGGAGAGGACACATGGTGGCCCATGCAGAGAAAAAGAGTTTAAATATTTTAAAGCTTATTTATATTAAGTTTGGTTTAAATATTGGTTGTAATAAAAGGCCTCTTTATTTATTGTTGGGATCATTTTATTATCTTTTTAATTAGGGTTTATATTATACTTAGATATATTTCCTTCAAATGATTTATAATATAATAAATTATAATAAAGTTTTAATTCACATATTTTATAACGAGCTTATATTAGTAAATAATTTCTAATGGACACATTTTTTTTTCAAAAGATAACAAAATTTTCAAGTTTTATTCTAAAGACAAAGATTTTCAATCATCATTCCGCAGTGACATAACCAGATCCGATCAAGGCTCGTGGGCCGAGTTTGGGGATGTTACAGATTGGTATCAGAGCCCGGTTCAAAACTTGGCTTGAGGGTTTTTGGGCCCAAAAATGTTTTTAAGATGGGCTTTTCAAAAACAAAGACTTTTATGAACTATTTTCAGGTTATTCTGGCATGGCACCTGTACCTCCGACCCGAAGTCCACCAGGTAAGTACTTCGGACTTTTGAAGTGCTTTACTATTATGAATTATTATGGGCTTAGTTTGGGCTCGTAGGTTAGAATATTAGGGCTTTTTGGACCCTAGGACTAGTCTACCCAAACATATGCATAAGACTTAAGGATTATTAAACAAACCTGTGAAGTAAGTCGCCGTGTTAAGGTGTGGCAACCTGTGTGCGCATGTCTAGGAGTGGTATTCAGTGGGAGCTTGGTATTTAAGCAGTCCACGTGACTCACCTCCTCTCCACTTGAATCCTACAGTGCGTAGCTACTGGTTCACCTTAACCAAGAGGACTTGTTCACAGGCTGAACCAATTATTAAAACCCGAAAGGGATTAGCCTTGCTGTTTTAAAATTCTTGGTTTTAAAATTTTCAAATTTACCCTTTTTGGTTTGTAAACCCTAAATCTGGTTTTGAAAAAAAAAAGAGTGTTTTTCTCGATTTACCCAAAATTACCAAAATGCCCCTAGTGGCAAAATTACAAAAATGCCCCTGTATTATAAAATTACCACATACCCTCAACTTTTGTTAAAATGATTTTTACTTTGCAAAATATTAAAATCTCTAGTTTTCAAAATATCAATATACCCCGATATGAGAAAATTTACTAAAATACCCCTGTGTTGAAAATTACTAAAATGCCCTAACTTTCAAAATTGCTGAGTTAATCTCAATTTTAATAAAATTCTCTCACTTTGCAAAAGTACCCAATTTTTGTATTTCAAAATAACACCCAGACTCTTGAAATTTACAAAATTACCCGTTGACAAAATTACTAAAATACCCTCGGTTTCTAAAATTCTTCAGATTCTAATTTGACAAATTTTGAAATGCCTCCGATGTGGAAATTTCAAAATGTTCTGGTTTATTAAGTTTTAAAATTTCCCTGGTTTATTACGAAAATGTCCCTGTAGGAAAATGACGAAAATACCCCTGGGGTAGAAACGGGCAAGAAGGTCCGAATAGTGAATGTGTATGGTAGATACCACTGAATGTGCCTTTACTGAGGAAGGAATGTGTTCTTGTTGATGAACGGATGTGTGTGTGAATGTGATTCTTGAACTAGAGTAGTAAACTCGAACTGAAACTTTGTGTGATCGAAAGAACTACTTCTAAATATCTTTCATTTCATAAAATTTGCTCGTGGTTAAATATTGGAACAATTACTAATGCATAAAACTTCTTAATCGATAAATCAAGACGATAGAGATGAGTTCTAGGGGCCTTGACAGAGGTAGAATGGCAAGATCGAACCGATAGGGTCTGGCCATGGGTCAGGAAGTGAAGTACCGCCGCCAACAAAGGGCTACGGAGGAACAAGATCGACCGGAGAAGATGACGCAGATCGCGGGCCATGTTATGAAAAGCTAGAGCGAGTAGCGAGGAGTTAGTAGAGGAAATGGAACTTGAAAGTCGGATCGGAAGGCTTAGATCGAACGGAGTGAGATCTTTAGAGGAGTGTCGAGAGTAGCTCCAAACGTAGCGGAGTATTGGCTAGAAGCGCTTGAAAGAATCATGGACGATTTGGATTGTACCGATGAAGAAAAGCTCAAGGGTGTTGTTGTTGTTTCGCGACGAAGCTTATCATTGGTGGCTCACTGTCAGGCAAGGTGTCCCGGCGGATCGACTGGATTGGGACTTCTTTAAGGCCAAGTTTGAAGGGAAGTATGTAGGAGCCAGTTATTTGGACTCGCAAAGGAAAGCGTTTCTAAATCTAGTGCAAGGGAATAAGTCGGTAGCGGAATATGAAGCTGAGTTTGTGCGACTAAGTCAGTACGCCAAAGGAATCGTGGCTACTGATTACGAAAGGAGTGTTTGATTTGAAGATGGGCTACGAGATGAGTTGCGGGAGTTGATCGCTCCGCACAGAGAAAGGGACTTTGCCATTTTAGTGGAGAAAGCTCGGATCGCTGAAGAGGTTAAGAAGATTGTAAGAGAAAACCGAGAGAAGAATAGGAACGAGAATAAGAGAAATGTTGGACCATCAGCATCGTTTGGTAATGCCCAGAAAAGACCAAGGACCGAGAACCCTGTAAGTGCACTTGTACCAATGGATGGGAATCATTCCTGTGCTAAGTGTGGGAGAATTCATTCAGGAGAATGTTGGGGAAATAATAAGAAATGTTTCCGGTGTGGGTCGAAGGCGCATTTGGTTAAGAACTGTCCTCAGGCAACGAGAGGTCGTGGTTCAAGCCATGGAAGGAATGATTCTAGTCAGAGTCAACCAAGGATGTGATAGCGGGTAAGCTCCTTTGCTTTGGTATATGCTTTGATTGCTTTGCTTGCTTGTGAATTAGTCTTTTCTGTGTTGCTAAGAGAGGTGTTTTGAATTTTTGAATGCGAACTTAGAAACTGTGTTGGGAAGGTATGATAGTCTTAGTAAGATCAGAGTGCGCAGCATAAGCGTAAGGTGGTAAGATAGGTTGTACGGACGTTCGTTAGTAAAGTAATTTCGAGGACGAAATTATTTTAAGGAGGGTAGAATTGTAACACCCTGGTTTTAGGGGCTATGCAGGTTGTGTGTAATTCGAGTGTTAGTAGGTTTTTTGGGAGTGCTTGGATGAGTTTTAGGGGTTTTAGAAATGTTTGGATGAAAGGGGAAGACCTTAGAAAATTTTAGATTTTTAGTGTAAAAAGGGGAAATAGGGCAAGTAGGCTTTAAAATAAATTGGTGGAATTTAGGACACAAGAAAGGAGTTGGCAAAGTGGCATGAAGGCGTTGCTTGGGGCTTGGGAAGGTGACGCCTAAGGGGTCAAAGGTTCGAGCTGCTAAGGCAGCAATTTTGTTTTACCTTTGCGCTAATTAGGGGACTCGGCCAGGTATGCTTATAAATAAATGTCCAAGTTGATGGACATGAATGTCCAATTGGCAGAGTGGCTCTTAGGCGCTACTTAGGCGCCTGGAGGGAGGGAGGTCGCGGTTTGGCGCTGGAGCGACATTTTGGGCGTGATTTTATTTTATGCGGTTATGGGCTGGGCTAGGAAGGGTTAAGATTAAATGATGGGGGTTTTTGTCATAAAAATCAAAGTGGCCGAATGGCCTGGGCGCCGCTGAAAGTCTTGGTTTCCCAGTCCTGCGTTCAATCGGGAAAGTCAGCAGTGGGATTTTCTTTTGCTGCTGCCATGAAGAGGTGGCGTGAAGGTGGACTGCACATGGGAGCTTCTTTAGATAAGGATTAGATTTTTTGAATTCGTGATAGGTAGGTGATGGCTTTTACTATTTTAGATAATATAGGATTATTTTAGTTTAAAATAGAGATAATGGTTGTATTGGGTTATTTTGATTTGATAAAGAGATGAAGTATGGATAAAGTAGTAGGGATTGGTTTAATTCAAATGAAATTGAATTAGTGGCTTGGTGGGTGGCCGCATGTTGGCTTCACGTGGGAGTGGTGACCGAATGCTATAAATAGGGGTAGAATGTCAATTATTCTTTTCGTCTATTGCCAAAATTTGTATTTGTGTTCCTAAATTCTTTGGTAGCCGAATTATTCACCCTTCCATATCTCGTTTTTTTATTTTATTTATTTATTGTGTTAAGCCAAAACCTTACCCTCCTAAGCATTCCCTATTCTCCATTTTAATTGTTGACCGAATACCAACATTCTCCCTCTCATCTCTTTTGTTTTCTTTCATCACTTTGAAAGCCAAATCTCCCTTTTTATTGCCGAAACCTTCCTTTTTCATTTGTCTTGATCTTGGCCAAATATTTGTGTGGGGTGATCTCGTTGGGCTTGTAACAGCCCAAACTCGGCCCAATCGTTAGGACCGAATATGGGTCGTTACTAAGAAGAAGTTTTTGAAACCCATTTTCTAAATCCACTTAAGTTTTGTTGAAAACTGCTCATTTTAAGTTATCTTGCTGAAATTATACTTAGTCCAATTTGAACATTTAATTAAGTCAAGTTGTTACACAAATTTTCAGATGTGCCCGATGGCACGATAAAACATTTTTCGTGTTAATTTTATAAAACGCGTGATTCAAATTTCATAGTACAAATAAAAAAAAATATCCAACATATAAAAAAAAAACCAAAGTAAAGTAATATGAGGCCTTATTACAACCGAAATAAACAACCCAATAACCAAATTTAAAATAACAAAAAATCAAAGTCTATTTAAATTTAAATCCACCGCATGGCCTCCTCAAGTCCCTCCGGCTCCATGTCCGCGATCTAAACATCACCTGAAAAATTAATGGAGAAGGTGAGTCACCAAGACTCAGTATGTAACCCTTCCCCGTTTTAAAATATATTTCATACACAAAATATAACATCTAATATGCAAAATAATGTGTACCCAACCTAGCCAACCATACGCCATCTGTCTCACCCTGCTGTGGTACCAAACCACCGGTGGTGCCAAACCACTGGTGACATATAGTCACAATGTGTTACCAAAACACCGGTGTCCGTGAGACACAAATCGGGTGATGGGGCCAACCCATCGTGTGATACCAAATCAACGCGACGATCCCATATCTCGTGGGGCCAACCCACGGTGGTGTTAACCACGGGGACAAGTCGCTATTGAGGTACCAAACCTCTGAGGTACCAAACCTCCGTGACATATAGTCACGGTGTGTTACCAAAACATCGGTGCCCGTCGGCACAATATCACTGCCCCCTCCACTCATCAATCCCACAACAGATAAACATACATATATTTCATGCCATCACATTCTTAAATTTCATGTGTCAACACATCATGCTTACCAAAAGCATTAATAATAATAAATCACATTAACAGGTACTTACCTGAATCACCACTTATACCGATTTGGTATTCATTCCAATGCTACATTCATAAAAATGAGCATTCACAAAGTTAAGCATATTTAATATATTATATAGTGTGTATGTACACACCGTCACCACCGGATAGTCTAAATCCAAAAGAAAGCGTTGGTCACCACAGATTCACTTGACCTATATTCGCCAAATCCATGGATTAGTCCTATGGCCTATTCGCCAAATTAAACAATTTAAAGGGTAACCTTTTGTGCGAATCCTTACCTAGTCTCTTTGAATACTAGCCTCGGTGCCCAAATCACTAATCGATTCACAAACTATAATCGGTCAACATAAATAATCACAACCCTTTTAAATGAACACCAATCTATATGTAACTCCTCATCAAGATTGATTGACTAACGTTATTAACTTACTTGCTTATCTCCAAATCCGAAGATCCTACAAAGGATTAGTTTAATCGTGATTAGTATCCTTAATCAATAATTGCGAAACCCATACCTATCTTTACCAAAGTCGACTTAATGAAATACCAATAATATAGGCATTCGCCTAAGATCCTTACCTTCGAAATCGCCAACAAAAGGTGCCTACTTCTCATGCACACAATTCGCCAAGTAGAGCTTAAAGAAAAGGGATTTGACACTTTGATGGAAGTTAGATTGACTTTTTGGAGGTAGGACAATAGGGTTTTGATCTATGAAGAAAACAAATAGATGGGCTATGGAGATGTGGAGGATTGGCTAGTAGAAAATAAAAGAAGAAGGGATTAAAGAATTAGGTTTGACAAGGGTAAGTAATGAGAGTTTGCTAGGGTTTTGGAGAGGATGTAAAAGAAAAGAAAATATATGATGAGAGGGTTTAGAGATTCTACTAGCAAACTTGGAAAAAGAAAATAAGGTGATCACTTTAGGTGCTTATATAAGAATTCGGCACCCCCCTAGTGTCCTTACTAGTCCACTTCTCTTAACAAAGAGTTCAAGATTCATCAATCTTCCTTGAATCACTCTAGGCCACCCATTCAAACTAATATGATTTAATGAATAATAATAAGTAATAATCTCTTAATAATCCCCTGTAATATCCCCTATTATCCTTAAAATAAAATCCCTATTATCCTTCTTTTAACTTATTATTTATCATCAATAAATAAATAATAATAAGAGTTTAAAGAGAGGAGAAACTCTCCCCATGTGCCGTCAAAATAAAGTGTAAAAGAGGGACTTCATGACTCGAACACAAGCTCTCCTTGCTCCTTGGTGGCGTCACATGTAGCTCTTAAGTGGGCTTACTTTGCCACTTAGTCTAGGCTTATTTTATGTCCAAATTATCCCCATTTATTCTTATAACACCCTCTTGCTAAGGCTCCCTACCTTAGAAGTTAAAAACTAAAATTTCCTACCAAATCGAGCCAACACAAAAACTTAAATTAATCATGATTATTCCATAAATAATGCCTCAACCATTCATACATAGGAAAAATAATTAAATTCCAGGTAACCCCACTTTTGGGATGTTACAGTTCTACCCCCCTTAAAATAAATTTCGTCCCGAAATTACATAACTAAAACAGATGAGGGTATTGCCAGTATCACATCCTCGTGTTCCCACGTAGCTTCCTCAAAGACCATGATTCCGCCACAAGACTTTCACTAAGGGCACTGACTTCCTACGTAGAACCTTTATATCTCTATCCAAGATCTGAACAGGTTCTTCCTCAAAAGATAAGTCCGTGTTAACTTCGATTTCTGTCACGGGCACCACATGTGATGGATCCGACCGATACCGTCTCAGCATTGATACGTGAAAGACGTCATGTATCTGACTTAATTCTGCCGGTAACTCTAACTGATAAGCTACCGGTCCTATTAAACTTCAAAGATCAGATATGGGCCAATGAATCTTGGGCTTAGCTTCCCTTTTCGCCCAAATCTTAGTACCTTCTTCCAAGGCGACACCTTCAGGAAGACCTTATCTCCCACAGCATACTCCATTTCCTTGCGTTTGAGATCGGCATAAGACTTCTGCCTATCCGATGCTTCCTTGAGACGAGACCGAATCACTTTGACTTTGTCTTCAGTTTCTGCTACCAATGCTGGGCCCAACACTTGTCGTTCACCCAACTCCGTCCAACACGTCGGGGTTCGGCATTTCCGTCCATACAGTGCCTCGTATGGTGCCATCTGAATACTCGCTTGGTAGCTATTGTTGTAGGCGAACTCAGCTAGAGGTAAGAATTCCTCCCAACTACCTCGAATTCCAAGACACAACCCTCAAAGATATCTTCTAAGATCAGATGACCCTTTCGGATCGCCCGTCCATTCGAGGATGGAAAGTCGTCTTTGAAATCCAACCGCTGCATATAACGCTTGATGTAACGCTTCCAAAACCTCGAGGTGAACCTTGGGTCCCTATCCGAGATAAGCGATCGGTACACCATGCAATCGACTATCTCGCCACATACAACTTTGCTAGCTTCGAGTGAGTAGTCCATTCTCACCCAGATAAAGTGAGTGATGAAGTCAACGATCTCGATTACCCAAATCGCATCTTTCTTCTTTGGGCGTAAGGGGTAGACCAGCGACGAAATCCATAGTGATCCGCTCCACTTCCATTGAGGATCTTAACCGGTTGAAGTAGCCCGATGGCAACCGGTGTTCACTTAACTCGCCGACACGCCAAACACTTCCCACAATTCCGTTATCTCACGCTTCAACCCGCCACCGTAATCTGCTTAGTAGATCTCCATACATCTTGCTTCCTCCCGGATGCATAGCGTATGGGCTGCTATGAGCATCCTGGAGAATTTTCTGCCTCAACTCCATATCTCTTGGCATACAAGGCCGTCCCTGAAAACATAGCACACCATCACTAGTCACACTATACCCTTCTAAACCACCATCCTGAACTTGTATTCTCTTAGCATTTAACCCTTCATCCACCAATTGTTTATCCTTAATCTCCTTGATCCACGTTGGCTTAACTTGAAGTTCTGCCAAAAGGCTTCCATCGTCATACAGGCTCAACTGAGCAAACATTGCTCTTAAATCCGCCACAACCTTCCGGCTTAATGCGTCAGCCACCACGTTAGCTTTACCCGGATGATATTCGATGGAACAGTCGTAGTCCTTCAACAGCTCAATCCATCTACATGCCTCGATTCAGATCTTTCGAGTCAAGATACCTCAAACTTTTGTGGTCCGTAAAATTACCGACTTCTCCCGTAAAGATAATGTCTCCATACTTTCGTATGCGAAGACGATCGCGCTAACTCGTGTCGTGAGTTGGATAGTTAACCTCATGTGGTCTCAAATTGTCGGACGATAGGCTACTACCTTTCCATCTCATCAACACACACCCCAACCCGGTGTGAGATGCATCACAATAGATCGTGAATAATTTCCACCTCGGGTTGTACTAAAACCGAGCTTAGTCGAAATCTTCCTCAGCCTATCAAAACTTTCTTGCTGCTTCTCCGACCATACAAACGGAACACCTTTCCTTAGCAACTTAGTTAATCTAGTACTGCGATCGAGAGAACCCTTCCACAAATCTTCGGTAATATCCTGCTAACCCCAGGAAACTCCGTATCTCTGCCACCGACTTAGGCGGTTTCCACTCCAACACCGCTTCAACTTTGCGGGGATCCACTCTAATCCCTTCCGCCGACACTACGTGACCTAAGAAAGCCACCTCCTTAGCCAAAATTCGCACTTCATCAATTTGGCATACAAGCGCTTTTCCTCAATACTTGCAAGACTATCCGTAAATGCTTGTCGTGCTCCTCCTCCGTCTTTGAGTAGACCAATATGTCGCCTATGAACACCACGACGAATTGGTCTAGGTATCGCCGAATACTCTATTCATTAAATCCATGAACGCCACGGTGCATTGGTCAAACCGAATGGCATCACTAGAAACTCGTAATGCCCATACCGAAGTTCAAACGCCGCCTTGTGAACATCGCCCCTTCACCTTAAGTTGATGGTAACCCGACCTAAGGTCTATCTTCAAAACACCGACGCCCTTCAATTGGTCAAACAAGTCATCGATCCGAGGCAATGGGTACTTGTTTTTGATTGTTAACTTGTTTAATCGACGGTGTCGATGCACATTCGCATAGAACCGCCCTTCTTCTTGACAAACAACACAGCGCTCCCCACGGAGATATGCTAGGTCGAATAAACCCTTATCCAAGAGCTCCTCGAATCGAGCCTTCACTCCACCAATTCCTTGGTGCCATTCGGTGAGTGCTATAGACACGGTGCCATTCCGGTAGCAAGTCAATATCAATTCAACTTCCTTGGATGCAGGGTAGACCGGAAGTTCTTCCGGAACACATCAAGAAATTCCCCAACCGTTCGGACCTTTCCAACTATTGATTCCTTAGCTTCCAAAGCACAAATTCAACCAAATCGCCTTACAACCCTTCTTGACCATCTTTTCCGCCTTTAAGGCGGACACCACATTGGATAGGTAATTCCTTCTATCACCTATCATAACCACTTCACCACCCTCACCGCCTTGAGAACCATGCGCTTAGCCACAAGAATCCAAATTCACCGATACTTAGCCACCAATCCATTCCAAGGATCAAATCGAACTCCCGAATGGTAGTTCCATCGATCGACCGAATCGACCCCTTGGAGTTCTAGGGTACGTCCTAAAAGTTTGTCTACCACTACAGAGTGACCTAAAGGACTCACTACGGTCATCTCCCTAGCGTGAGCCTCTCGAGTCTAGGTTCAAAGTCTCTACCACACTATCAAGCTACGTGTGAGTGTGTAGACCCCACATCAATTAACGATAATAAGGGAGACCAAAATCGAAACGTGCGGTTATGACATCCGGTGCGTCACCCTCCTCATGACGCCTTGCCAGATAGACTAAGCCAGTCGCCTAGCCTCTGTGTTGCTGAACCTCCGCCTCGAGTTCCTCGACCTCGGTTAGGACCGTTGCTTCCTCTGCCATTCCCACGACCCTCCGTGGTCCCATATTTCGCCCCAGGTGCAGTTACGCCTCCGGCTGATTTCGAGCTCGCTTAGAGGACAATCTCGACCCGATGTTCTAAAGACCCACACTCAAAACATCCCCTATCACGGCCGAACAACCTCCCAATGGGACTTCCCACAACGATTGCCCGAGCCGGCCTCGATTATTAGCTACGGCCTTCTCACTCGATTTGACCCACTGCCTAGCCTTCTTCCGATCATTACCACTGGATCCAAATGACCCAAATCCTCTCTTGATTATTTCTACTATAATTACGCCTCACGACCTCCTTGATCCCTCGGCTACTTTAGCCTTTTCCACCGAGATGAAAACTCACGAACCTGCTGCGGGGCAATTAATAACCTCAAGTCATCTCGGAGTCCGTCCTCAAAGCGGACATAGCGCTCGTGTTCAGTGGCTACAATTCCTCTGGCATACCTACTCAGCCTTAAAAACTCCGCCTCATATTCGGCCACGGACTTAGTTCCTTGTACTAAACCCAGAAAAGCCTTCCTCTGCGCGTCAGTGTAGCTGGTGCCCACATACTTCTTCTGGAAAGCGGTTCTAAAATAATCCCAGGTCAAATCATCTGCCGTAGCGCCATCCCGAACTGTCAGCCACCACTGATACGCCTCATCCTTTAGAAGCGATACAGCCCCTTTCAGTTTTTCCTCCTCGGTCAGGTCGAGATCATCCATTATCCTTTCCGTAGATTCCAGCCAATACTCTGCTACACTGGGTGCTACTCCTGACACACCCCGGAACACCTCAGCTCCGTTGGACCGAATTAACCGGAATGCATTTTCGAGCTCCTAAATTTCCACCACCTCACCACCAATTCAAGGACTCGCAATACCGCTTGAGATACCGCCTCCTCCTCCTCGATCTCTCTCCGCCTCCAAAAGTCGGAGGTGGTGGTGGCGAGTACATCGCTTTCAGAACCTTGTCCCGACTGACGGGTTCGGACACCGCATCCCGCCTCTCTGCGTCCACCCACGGCGCCCACGCCCTCTAGAACTCATTCTATCTACTTGCGCTTTTAATCGATTAAGAAAATTTTTATGCGTTAGCATTTGTTCCACTTTATTACTCATGAAGAAATTTTATGGATAAAGTTTAATCGAGATTCTTTCGTGCAAACAAGGTTTTAGTCTTCTATCCTAGTTCACACAAAGAAGTTCTTGCATCCATTCCCTAATGCTTTCCATACCTATTCACTCTTCGGACATTTCTGCCCATTTCTAACCCAGGGGTATTTTCGTCATTTTCCTACAGGGGTATTTTCGTAATAAAAGAAAATTTAAAACTTTAATAGAGTAGATTGTTTGAAGTTCCCAAAACTGGAGGGTATTATTGAAAATTGACAAGATTTGAAGTTATGGCATTATTTCGAAAACCAGGGGTATTTTGGTAATTTGTCCTCCGGGGTAATTTTGTAATTTTTTGTAAATCAAGGGTGTTTTAACCATTGTAAAACTCGAGGTCCCTTTTTGAAAAATTTTTTTCCTAAAACGGTGATGTTGCAAAATTTGGTACTGTATGCTTTGGTAATTTTACACGTTGAGGCGTTTTGTAATTTTCCACAAATCAAACTTTTCGAGGAAAACATTGTAAAAGAGTTGTTCTTACTTTTGAAGGAGTGATTTGAAAAGTTTTAAAACCAAGTTTTGTTTTTTTTCTATTTTTTTCAAAATCAAGGCTAATTCCTTTCGGGTTTTAGTCATTAGGTTTAGCCTATGACCGAGCCTTCTTGGTCGTGGTGAACCCAAGCTACGCACTGTGCAGTGTTTCGTGTGGAGAGGAGGTGAGTCACACGGATCGCTTAAATACCAAGCTCCCACCGAACCTTTCTAGACATGCGCACAAAGGTTACCACACCACCGAGCCCTCCGGGTTGGGGTGAACCCAAGCTACGCACTGTAGGATACTGCGAAGAGGTGGTGAGTCACTCGACCGCTTAAATACCGTGCTCTTCCTGCTCCAATCCTAGACATGCGTCAGGGGTTACCACACCCTAGCTCAAAGGACTAAGTCATAGATTGGTTTAGTTCTTTAAGTCTTATGTTTAGCTTGTGTGTTTGAGTAATCTAATCCTAGGGTTCAAATTCCTATAAGTCTATCTACGCCCATGCTTCCTACCCTTCTACGTAATAAAATTCACAAAGAGGTTTAGAGGTACTTACAGGCGGATCGGTCTTTGAGACTCGGCCATGCCGCTTTAAAACCCAAAATCAATTAATAAGGCCTACTAAAACATTTTTGGGCCTTGGGCCCCACAAATGAAGTTTTGAACACAGCTCGATACCAATTTGTAATACCCAAACCCTACCAATTGTTAGGACCTAATATGGGTCGTTACTAAGAAGAAGTTTTTGAAACCCATTTTCTAAATCCACTTAAGTTTTGTTGAAAATCGCTCATTTTAAGTTATCTTCTTTGAAATTATACTTAGTCCAATTTGAACATTTAATTAAGTCAAGTTGTTACACAAATTTTCAGATGTGCCCGATGGCACGATAAAACATTTTTCGTGTTAATTTTATAAAACGCGTGATTCAAATTTCATAGTACAAATAAAAAAATATCCAACATATAAAAAAAACCAAAGTAAAGTAATATGAGGCCTTATTACAACCGAAATAAACAACCCAATAACCAAATTTAAAATAACAAAAATCAAAGTCTATTTAAATTTAAATCCACCGCATGGCCTCCTCAAGTCCCTCCGGCTCCATGTCCGCGATCTAAGCATCACCTGAAAAATTAATGGAGAAGGTGAGTCACCAAGACTCAGTATGTAACCCTTCCCCGTTTTAAAATATATTTCATACACAAAATATAACATCTAATATGCAAAATAATGTGTACCCAACCTAGCCAACCATACGCCACTGCTCACCCCGTTGTGGTACCAAACCACCGGTGGTGCCAAACCACTTTGGTGACATATAGTCACAATGTGTTACTAAAACACCGGTGTCCGTGAGACACAAATCGAGTGATGGGGCCAACCCATCGTGTGATACCAAATCACCGCGACGATCCCATATCTCGTGGGGCCAACCCACGGTGGTGTTAACCACGTGGACAAGTCGCTATTGAGGTACCAAACCTTTGGAGGTACCAAACCTCCGGTGACATATAGTCACGGTGTGTTACCAAAACACTGGTGCCCGTCGGCACAATATCAACGCCCTCCACTCATCAATCCCACAATGATAAACATACATATATTTCATGCCATCACATTCTTAAATTTCATGTGTCAACACATCATGCTTACCAAAAGCATTAATAATAATAAATCACATTAACAGGTACTTACCTGAATCACCACTTATACCGATTTGGTATTCATTCCAATGCTACATTCATAAAAATGAGCATTCACAAAGTTAAGCATATTTAATATATTATATAGTGTGTATGTACACACCTGTCACCACTGGATAGTCTAAATCCCGAAAGAAAGCGTTGGTCACCACAGATTCACTTGACCTATATTCGCCAAATCCATGGATTAGTCCTATGGCCTATTCTACCAAATTAAACAATTTAAAGGGTAACCTTTTGTACCAATCCTTACCTAGTCTCTTTGAATACTAGCCTCGCGCCCAAATCACGAATCTGATTCACAAACTATAATCGGTCAACATAAATAATCACAACCCTTTTAAATGAACACCAATCTATATGTAACCTCATCAAGATTGATTGACTAACGTTATTAACTTACTTGCTTATCTCCAAATCCAAGATCCTACAAAGGATTAGTTTAATCTGTGATTAGTATCCTTAATCAATAATTGTCAAACCCATACCTATCTTTACCAAAGTCGACTTAATGAAATACCAATAATATAGGCATTCGCCTAAGATCCTTACCTTCCGAAATCGCCAACAAAAGGTGCCTACTTCTCATGCACACAATTCGCCAAGTAGAGCTTAAAGAAAAGGGATTTGGACTTTGATGGAAGTTAGATTCGCTTTTGGAGGTAGGACAATAGGGTTTTGATCTATGAAGAAAACAAATAGATGGGCTATGGAGATGTGGAGGATTGCTAGTAGAAAATAAAAGAAGAAGGATTAAAGAATTAGGTTTCGACAAGGGTAAGTAATGAGAGTTTGGCTAGGGTTTTGGAGAGGATGTAAAAGAAAAAGAAAATATATGATGAGAGGGTTTAGAGATTCTGCTAGCAAACTTGGAAAAAGAAAATAAGGTGATCACTTTAGGTGCTTATATAAGAATTGGCACCCTCCCTAGTGTCCTTACTCATCCACTTCTCTTAACAAAGAGTTCAAGATTCATCAATCTTCCTTGAATCACTCTAGGCCACCCATTCAAACTAATATGATTTAATGAATAATAATAAGTAATAATCTCTTAATAATCCTGTAATATCCCTATTATCCTTAAAATAAAATCCCTATTATCCTTCTTTTAACTTATTATTTATCATCAATAAATAAATAATAATAAGAGTTTAAAGAGAGGAGAAACTCTCCCCATGTGCCGTCAAAATAAAGTGTAAAAGAGGGACTTCATGACTCGAACACAAGCTCTCCTTGCTCCTTGGTGGCGTCACATGTAGCTCTTAAGTGGGCTTACTTTGCCACTTAGTCTAGGCTTATTTTATGTCCAAATTATCCCCATTTATTCTTATAACACCCTCTTGCTAAGGCTCCCTACCTTAGAAGTTAAAACTAAAATTTCCTACCAAATCGAGCCAACACAAAACTTAAATTAATCATGATTATTCCATAAATAATGCCTCAACCATTCATACATAGGAAAAATAATTAAATTCCGTAACCCCACTTTTGGGATGTTACAGGGCTATTTCTCAATCGGTTGGAGTGGCTAGCGGGAAGGAACACTAAGGAGCTGTTCAATTTGGCTACTCAAGGTAAGGTGGTAGTAAGTATTCTACCAAAGGGCCTTTTCCATGGATTTTGGTATGTTTATACTAATAGTCTTGTAACAGATTTTCGGCAATTCCATTGGTGTTTCGGATTCAACTAAAAGGGTAAGTAACTTGTGATATTCGCCACAAGGCCATATTGGATATATATATTTGATAACCGATTCGGTCAGACCCTTTAAGAGTTTTAGCGTTGATTAAGGAACTTCCGGATTTCAAGACTTTTCCTAAGTAGGTTAAGTTTTAGATATTTGGTTTAAGTTATGATATTGATAATTAACGAAGTGTTCGATTAAGTGCCGTCGATGGATGCGAGTGCCGATCAAGAGGAGAAAGGAAAACTCTCATCCCGAAGTTCAAGAAGAGATCGTCATTGCACGAGATTGGCCACCGGTGTGGGCGGCAATGTAAAACGATAGGCGATAATCTTGTAGTCTCGCTAAGCGATAGCGTCGGGATTGAGGATTGGAGCTTGAGTTATAAGGTGTGTGATTAACCCATCGATTTCCGGTATATGATATGTATGCGATAGGTGTATGTGTTAAATATGTGTTAATAAGTGCGGTGACTATGTGAACCGGATACCCTTAAAGGGTATGTCGATAAACGAGTTAGTATCAAAACTGTTGAGATGTGGTTATTAATACGTGTATGTGAGTATGTCTATGAATATGAATGTATGCCTGAATATCATGTACACGCTTTATTCATTATGTCATTATATTATGTTACATGTGCATGGGTGGGTTTTTTTGAAAGAAGGTACGGGTGTACTTCGACTACGTGGTTGATGTCAGCTTTGTGCTACATCGTGGATTGGCGCTGACTGAGGTCGCGTTGTGGATCTTTGCGATTTAGTTCGCGTGGTTACCTTGATTGATATCGGCTTTATGCCATATCGTGGCTTGATGGATTGCTGTGTGCTCCATCGTGGTTCGATGTTAGCTACGTGCTACATCGTGGATGGCATTGGTTGCCTTTTTGGAGGGAAAAGGAGAGGGTGACTCGATAGTCCCCTGGTGTGTGGTAGGCTGGTTAAGGGGGTGTGTAGCGGATGGACCTTAGGATTGGGTTGGGTTTCATATTGCATGGTTTTGTTATAAATTAATATGGAAATGGGCCAAGCCCAATATGGAATATGAATAGGTATGTTTTGAGAACATACGTGGAAATGGGCCAAGCCCAAGAATCGTGGATTAATAAGAAAGGGCCTAGCCCAAAGGCTTGAATATGATTTGATTGTGGGCCAAGCCAGTTGTGGTAATATCCATGTGATTATGTTTACATGTTGCATTTGATAATTGGGTTGATTTGTGGCTAGCATGTGGGTGGATATCGGTGGTTTAATTACACATCGAGTCCGTATGACTCACCCAATTATTTTTCCTAACATGTCGGTGACTCTTGAGATTGGACCGGATCGGAGAGGACACATGGTGGCCCATGCAGGAGAAAGAGTTTAAATATTTTAAAGCTTATTTATATTAAGTTTGGTTTAAATATTGGTTGTAATAAAAGGACCTCTTTATTTATTGTTGGGATCATTTTATTATCTTTTTAATTAGGGTTTATATTATACTTAGATATATTTCCTTCAAATGATTTATAATATAATAAATTATAATAAAGTTTTAATTCACATATTTTATAACGAGCTTATATTAGTAAATAATTTCTAATGGACAAATTTTTTTTTCAAAAGATAACAAAATTTTCAAGTTTTATTCTAAAGACAAAGATTTTCAATCATCATTCCGCAGTGACATAACCAGATCCGGTCAAGGCTCGTGGGCCGGGTTTGGGGATGTTACAAATATTTTAAGAAAGAAATAAGCCTCGAGGATAAACTGCAGAATGTCCCACCGGGAATGTTGTGGCATCAATGGGAAGATGCGGTTAGATTCTGGAACTCAAAGAAAGGAGAGGTATTACCTACTTCTAAACTCTTATAAATTTTTTGGTGTATAGTATTTACTATATACGTAACAATAATATCATTATGTAGGACCGTGAGCGTGTCGGAACAATTCAATGACGAAAACAAAAATTCACGCATACCTGCAGATCGAGAAGTTTTGCTTCTGTAGCTGAGGCCGAGGTATTATAATTTATTAATTCTGTCAAATATTAATGACTTTATACTATTAAATTATATTTGTAATACAACACTGTAGGAACTCTCCACCGGTCAAAAAGTTGGACGCGTTCAGCTTTTTGACATTACGCATAGGAAGAAGGATGGGTCTCCGATGACACTCAAGTCGGAGAGATTATGGTATATTTACTTAATAAAATTTGATTTATTAAAATGGATTTATAATGTTTACTTATAATAGTTTAATTCTTCGTTAGTAGTTTTAAATTAATAATGTTAAGTTATGATGCATTCCTTCTTATTGTATATTTCGCTTCTAACTTTTTGATTAATTTATTAGGAGAAACTAAAGGAGAAGAAGACACTTTATGAAGCGGTACCGCTTGAGTGATAGTTCTGTTCATCTTGGGATGTCGATAATGTAATTATTACCGATGTTTTGGGTCCCGAAAGGTACGACTTCTTCGATCGATAGTTCATTAATCTTGAGTATATTTATAACAAAATTATCACTAATGTTTTGGGTGTTGAAAGGCACGGTCGGGTTCGACTTCAAGGATCCGTGTTACTCAGGCCAATATTTTGGATCCGACTCCCAACAATATATGCCTTCCGGAGTCAATCTCGTCTTTGAAGTTCGAGGCTAAAAGACCGGATAGCTCAAATGCAAGCTAGCACGGTTGAGCAAATTTCTCAACTTAGAGCCGAGGCGAATGAGGGAGGTCGAGGCAAGAGAGGGAGGCGGGGCAAATTTCTACTTAAAGCGAAGCAAAGACAGGGAGGCGAGGCGAGCAGAAGTATGAAGAACTTCACTCTGACTTGAGCTATGATGAAGATGTTGCAACAATGCATGACGCCGCCATCTTAGACATTTATGTTCTTATTGTAAGATGATTTTAACATTGTTACATTTAACATTTTGTAAGGATATTTTGTACGATATCATATATTTTTATTTATTTTAAATAACATTTAGAATTAATGTAGTTGGTGCAATTTTTTATGCTACATTTGTTATTTGGGTTGAAATTATATATTATATTTGTTGTCATTGGTTGGTTTTAGTGCGAGAGGCGTATGATATTGGATAAATTGAATATTTTAAATATGTACAAGTTAGCGGCGTTTGGGCAAAAAAAGCTACGCTAAAAGTGAAACTCAGAGCGGCATTTGTGAAATAAGCGCGGTAAAAGTCATCATTTTAGCGGCGTTTTAGAAAAAGCGCCACTAAAAGTCGCCACCTTTAGCAGCATTTTAGAAAAAAAGCGCCGCTAAAAGTTGCCACCTTTAGCGGCGTTTTAGAAAAAAGCGCCGCTAAAAGTCATGTTTTTAGCGGCGTTTGTGTGGAGAGCGCCGCTAAAAGTCATGTTTTTAGCGGCGTTTTTTTTAAAACGCCGCTAAAATTCATGGTTTCTAGCGGCGTTTTTCTCACAACAACGCCGCTAAATTTTGCGGCGCCATATTTAGCGGCGTTTTTTGTGGCGTTTTTCAAAGCACCGCAAGATCTATTAGTGGCGCTTAAAAACGCCGCTAAAAGCCTAAAAAATGCCGCTAAAAGTCTGTTTTGTTGTAGTGCCTTGGTGGGTAAAATTATCGAAATACCCTCGATGGGTAAAATTACAAAAATACCTTTGGGTTGTGAAATTACGAAAATGCCCTAATGGGCCAATTTGATAGATTGCCATAATGGGCCGATTTGATAGATTGTCCTTATGGGCCGAATTACGAAAATGCCCCTATGGACTGAATTGCCGAAATACCCCTGGAGGGTAAGATTTCTGTTTTACCCTGATGGGTTGATTTGTATGATTGTGTGTATTCTGTTCAACTGGTTATGATAGCAATTTAATTCATACATCATTTTTGATATATGCTTTGCATACATGATATTCTGCATGGGATTGGGATTTTGATGATCGGAGGAAGGATATTCTAGTGGCTCCGTCAAATTCTGTCTGGTGGCTATGCCACGTATATTCTGTTATTTTGGTGGCTTCGCCACAAATTCTATGATTAGCAGCTTGTTTGCCTTATGGTGTGTTTGGCGGGGTGGGTTGACTTGATCCCCCACAGGTGTGATGGGATGGTACGGGTGGTGTGTAATGGATGGATTATTGGGATGGGTTGGGTTGCATACATTGCACATATATATATATTCTATTATCTAATGGGCTTCGGCCCAAGATTATGCTATATGGTCTCCTGCCCAAGTTATTGCTAAATGGGTTTAGACTCAGTGGATTACGGTAAGGGATTATACATTGAGTTCTTGTAACTCACCCCTTTTCTTTCTTAATCCTTGTAGGTAAATATCAGTGACAAGGACTTGGGCCCATGGATGACTCGGTGGAGGCCATACTTCAGAAATAAATGTTATGAACTTTAGTAATTTACTTTTCTGTTCTATTCTGTTAGTTATATTATTTTGGGTTTTTAAGTTGTAATAAGGCCTCTGGAATATTTTATTTTTGCATTATGTTTGACGTACTTATTTTGTTGCTTGAATTATTTTTGAAATGGGGATTTTCTGAAAGCATAACCAACGGTTTTCCAAAATTGATTAATAAATGGATTTTATAACAAACCTTTTTCGAATAATTTAACTCGAAAATGTTCTCTTGAACTATCAACGATATTTTCAAAAGTCACAGTTTATAAGATTTCTACTTCAAATTATCGATTTATCAATTAATCTTCAAAGTTAGTAGTATTTTATCAAATATTTCAAATCAAACTTATTTTCTTGATTATAACAAATCAATACCTATTTTAGCACGAATTAAAAGGATTTAACATGTTTTTCTCATGTGACATGTCAAATCCGGTCATAACGCATGGGTCGGGTTTGGGGTGTTACATCTTTGACCATCCATAGAAGATCCTTCTAAGTTGGAATTGAAGCCTTTGCTAGTACATCTGAAGTATGTTTACTTGGGAGATAACAACATATTTCCAGTAGTTATCTCAGCGGCATTGACATTATATCAAGAGGCTGAATTGTTGAAAGTTTTAAAGAAATATAAAAAGGCATTGGGGTAGACGATTGCAGATATTAAAGGAATCAATTTAGCAATCTGCATGCATAAGATATTACTAGAGGATTACCATGACAAATCTATCGAGTAGTAGAGAAAACTGAATCCCATTATGAAGGAAGTTGTCAAAAATGAGATTATCAAATGGTAGGATGTTGGAATTATATACCCAATTTATGATAGTTCTTGGGTGAACCCTGTTCAATGTGTACCTAAAAAGGGGGGTGTTACTGTGGTAAGCAATGATAACAACAAACTTATTCCTACTCGCACTGTCACTAGATGGAGGGTTTGTATGGACTATCGAAAACTTAATAAAGCAACAAAGAAGGACCATTTTCCTTTGTCATTTATCGACCAAATGTTAGATAAGTTATTAGGAAAAGCCTTATATTATTTACTAGATGGTTATTCGGGGTATAATTTGTAACACCCCTCACCCGTATTCATCGCCAGAATAGGGTTATGGAGCATTACCAGACTTGTTACACAAATAAACATAAATTTCTCATACATTTATCAATTCCAAATATAAATCATTCACAATCATTCATATCATCACTAGTACAAGCCTATGAAGCCCAAATCATGCATTAGAAGTGGTTCGGGACTAAACGAATAACTTAGAATTTTTTTGGAAAACTTAGAAAATTTTCAAAATACAAGGGACATACGCCCGTGTGACCAGGCCGTGTGTCTTACACGGCCAAAGACATGCCCGTGTCACAGGCCGTGTGGATATTTGAAATGGGATCACATGGCCGTGTCCCAGCCCGTGTCCGACCCCGTGTAACTCTCTGACTTGGGTCACATGGCCAACACACACTCCCGTGTGGCGAGCTTGTGTGTCCTTCGAAATGGCCACACATGCTTGTGTGCCAGGCCGTGTGCTAGGTTGTGCCAAAATTGTAGGGTATACTGACTTATGCCACACGACCAACTCACACGCCCGTGTGCTGGGCTGTGTGGAGCATGCTGACTTGATTTCTAATTGAACACCAAGGGACACACGGCCGTGTCACCTGTAATAGCCCGATTTAGGGGCTAGTTGGAATAGTGGTTTTGGAACCACAAATCCGAGGTCGAAGAAAATTATTTTAATGTTATTTTATGAGTTATAGCAAGATTATATAGGTGTATGAAAATTTTGGTGCTTTAATTTTAGTGATTGTATGCCTAATTGTGAAAAAAGACAAAATCGCATAAAGTACGAAAGTTCTATTTTACAAGCTAAAGGTGTCTAAAAGCCATAGGATATTAATTGGAGGCCCTTAAAGTGTAATTATACACTTAGAAATAAGGTGGCCGGCCATAGGGAACAAACAATGTCAAAGTTGGTCAAAGTTGTTGGAATTAGGTGGATTAAATTGACTTATATTAATAAAATAAAGAAAAGAAAAATATTATCTTTTCTTCTCTTCTTCTCCACCGAAAATTAGCAGAAAAATAGGGGTTTGAGACCTAAAAAATTTTATCAAGCTTTTCTCCTTACGAGTAAGTGTTTTGATGATCATTCCTTGATAATTTTTGTACTTTTGGAACCCCTAAAGCTTAAGCAAGCTAAAGAGGGGACTATTTTGCAAAAAGGTTGAAATTTTAGGGTCTTACCATGTGAGCATTTATGTTGTTTGCTTCATTTTTATGGAAGGAAATAAGTCTTAGTTGTTAGATAAACAACTTTTGTGAATGGTGTTTCCATGAAAACACCGAAGAGGACCTTTTTGTAAAGGTTGTAAAATAGGTGTTAAATGTGTGAAATAATGGGTATTGAGGGTTTCCATAAGAGTAATAAATGTTAAACTAGGCTTTTAAAAGGAGGAAATTTGATTAGAATCGATTTACGAGCCTAGGGGTAAAATCATCATTTTGTGAAAGCCTAAGGGCAAAATGGTAATTTTTCCAAAATATGATTTTTGAAATGTAATGATTAATGTGGTAATTAAATGAGCTAATTTGCTATTATAGATCAGGAAGGACGAGGAATTAACCTTGACCAAGGAAAAGGCAAGATTTTAGACTAAATCGGCAAATTGGCATATTTTGGTACTGAGGTAAGTTTGTGTGTAATAAATTCAACATCATGTTATTAAGTTTTTAAATGTTTGATATTAGTGATGCTGTATATTATTTCTATGAAATTGAGTAATGATGTTGAATGAGAAAATGATGAAACTTTATGATGTTGAAGTCCCGGTTGGACTTTAAGAAGTGAGAGGATATCATCATCGAGACATGAGATTGGTAATGTCCTGTATAAAACCATGTCTAGGACATGGCCTCGGCACCGAATTGAGATGCCGTGTAAGACCATATTTGGGATATGGCATCGACATTGAACATGAAAATCGTATAAGACCATATCTGAGATATGGTATCGACATTGATATGAGATCCCGTATAAGACCATATCCAGTATATGGCATCGGCATCGAGATGTGACCCCATGTAAGACCATATATTGGATGTGGCAATGGCATCATGTTTATGTGTATGATGATGATTGTGTATCCTCAGGTAATTCAAGTGAGTCATCGAGATAAATAGTTAAGTTTGTAATAGAGATGAAATTAGTGCTAAAGCTATGTGATGAAGTGATACAGGTACATGTGAGTAATTCACGAGAAATGTTTACGATATATGACATGACATGTAATTGGTAAGAGTAAGCATGAGTAAGTTATAGCAATGTGCTTGATACTTTGTGTTCTTATTCAATGCAATGGATGGATGGCATTACGAACCTTTATGTTGCTATTTATTTCATGAAAACTTACTAAGCTTTATGTTTACTCCTCTCGTTTCCCTTTTTCTTGTTGTATCACCAAGCTAACTAGAGGATCATTCGACGTCAGAGTTCGGAATCACACTATCAACTTCTTTTTGGTATAGCAAAGTTAGATTTATTTTGAGTATGGCATGTATAGCACTTGATCATTTTGTTATGTAACATTTGTTAGCCAAAGTGTTGGCTATTGATGTTATTCAATTCATTTTGTAAATGGTCATTGGAAATTGGCCAAAACTTGACGAGTTTATATAATCAATGATGATGAAGTTCATGAAGTGTATGCTTGTCTAGATGTCTTGACTTTGAGTTCTGAGAAGAGCATTATAGTCATGATGTATGTTGATATGATTTGGATTGAGTGTGGTTGCTTTGTAGGGTGGCAATTGGCTTGGTAGATAGCATTATAATTGTCTACACAGGTAGACACACGGGTGTGTGACTAAGCCGTGTGTGACACACGGTTAGCCCCATGGGCGAGTTGATAAGCCGTGTGTCCCCATGCAAGCTAGGTTGACAATTCAGAATACCCAGTAGTAAACACACGGGATAAGATACGGCTGCATGTCTCAACTGTGTGGGAGACACGACCTTGGACACGGGCGTGTGCCTTGGCTGTGTGACCTAAATGGAATGCTAAGGTTAGAAACAAAATGTCAAGGTTTTCAGACACAGGTGAAGACACGGGCATGTCATGGCCGTGTGAAGGACACGGGCATGTGTTAGGCCGTGTGGAAACCCCTGTAGGTTCGAATTGAAAAAAATTCCACTTGGGTGTGGAACACGGACATGTGGTATGCCACACGGGCATGTCCCATCCTTCACATGGGCTTGTGGTCCTGTTTTGAGTCAAAATTTTCTAAGTGTTCAAAAGTTTTCTATTTGGTCTCAAATCATTTCGAGTGCAATTTTAGGGTCTCGTAGGCCTATAATAAAGACATTATGGTCTCGAATGAAAATTTTTAATTTGAAACAAAGTTTTTATGGATCGATATTGTATGATTGAGCAAGTTAATTATGGTAATGCCTCATATCGATTCAGGAGTCGAATACAGGTAAGAGGTGTTACATCACCTGACCATGTGTAACACACGGCTGAGACACATGCCCGTGTGGACAAAAATAGGCTATTTACCAAGCCATCTCTCTCACCCAAATTGCATTCACCTACACTAAACCAAAAGACATATAACATGGCATGAATAGGCATTCAAACCAACCTCAACCAAGCCTAATTCATATTATTTCCATACCAAGATATGACTCATTACATCATATTTTACAAATTCAAAACATACCAAATCCACATTCTCAAATCATCAATATGGTTACTTTCAATTATGCATCACTTTACCTAAAATCATAAACATACCATTCTCAAATTCAACCATTTGATACTCCAAATACCAATTCACAACAAGTATATAGATGGCAAGTATACATAACATATCAAAAGCCTTTTTCACATATATACATACATCACCAAACATACCAAAATAAACCAAATTACATGGCTATACACATAACCAAGCATTCATCATTTACAAGCCAAATCAAATGGCTAATTCCATTACTAACATATACCAAAATGACCATAACTCCTATATATATGCCATATAACCAAGTACATAAGTTTAAAAGTACCAAAGTGATAACTTGATAGTGAGATGAGATCTCCGACAACTCCTAAATTCGAGTAAGCTTCGATAACACTATAAAACATGAAAAAGTAAATAGAGTAAGCTATAAAGCTTAGTAACCTTGTATAATAATAAGTAAGACTTACCATTCATTCATCATTTAAGTAATATAAACATAATGTACTAAAAAACCATTTAATCAAAAAGTTAACATGTATTCATCCACATAATTGTCATGAACTTACAATTTCATCAATTCAATACTCATATGATTTTCGTACATACTTGTACTGGTACGTATTTATCTCACACCATTTCATATCTTCGATATACCCATTGAACCATTTGGAATAATATTAGATACTTGGGAATCTCACACCTTAAGTGCCAATACATAGCCGAAGCTATCTAAATCTCATATCTCATATAATGCTCCCTCTCGAGCTATCAACAGGTCTGCTCACACAAGCTAAAGGTCATGACGTAGCTACACAGTATTGCTCACACAAGCTAACGAGAATTCGTAACACATTCTAGATAACTCAGCCACCGGTCGGACATATGAACCAGCATCCAAATCACATAACCTCTAATGACATGTCATTCGTATCCTAATCTATTCCTAAGGTTCAACCGGGATTTCACATTGCTGAATCTTTTTTGAACATATCTGTAAGGTCGTATTCACAATTAATTCATTAATAAAGCATTTAAAACACAATTATAACAATGCTTATTAACATACGAACTTACCTCGAGCGCAAAAATGACGAAATAGATCTACTAGTCCAATATATTTTTTTCTCCCAATCTAGATCTGAACCTCATTTTTCTTGATCTATATAATATCAAATTTAACTTATTAAAATTTTAATCTATTCAATTTAGTCCATAAATTACATTATGGAAAAATTACACTTTTTCCCCTAATATTTCAACATTTTACAATTTAGTCCTTAGCTCATAAAAATACAAATTCATGCAATTAGATCCCTACCCAAGCTAGCTGAATTTCCCTTATTAACGTAGCAGCCCATATCTTTCACTTATTTCACATTTCTACCACAAAATTTCCACATTTCACAAAAAAATCCCTAATTTGAAATTTTACCAAAAATCACTTAACAAATGTTGTTTATCTAACAAAAACCATACATTTTCAATCAGAAAACATCAAAGAAAAAAATACACATTCATTAATGGTAAAATGCTAAACCTTTAAAAATTTTGTAACTTAGTCCCTGGGCTGGCTAATTAAGCTGCAACGATATCAAAAACATAGAAATCATTAAAAACGGGACAAAAACCAATGAGAAATAGAATCTTGGCCAAATTAAAGCCCTAAAATGGTTTCTTTTCTTCTCAAAAATTCGATGGGGATGATGAATGAATAGAAAATTTATTTTGTTTTATTTAATTTTAACATTAATTACTAAAATACTTAATCAACCTTATAACTTAATCAAAATTTCCATAATGCCAAACCAATATCATCCACTATCTAATTAGTGGTCTATTTATCACATATGGACCTCCACTTTAAAGTTCTATAGCTATTAGACACCTTTAGCTAATAGAACTCAACTTTTACACTTTACGCGATTTAGTTCTTTTTATCAAATTAAGCATTCAAACAATAAAATTTCTTAACGAAATTTTTACACAATCATACTATCATGATGTAGACATTAAAATAATAATAAAATAATTATTTTGACCTTAGATTTTTGGTCCCAAAACCACTATTCCGATTTGACTAAAAACGGGCTGTTACACAACTAGATTGCCATAGCTCCTATTGATCAAGAGAATACCACATTCACATGTCCTTATTGAACTTCTACGTTCTAAAAAATACTGTTTGTGTTATACAATGCCCCTGCAACATTTCTGTTGAAACGTCGACACCCACATGGCGCAGCAAAATAAAATTAATTTCGGCGATCCAAACCATGAATCCATGTGTGAAGAACGAATCGGGGTGAAATAAAGTTTCAAAATTACCGAAAATTAAATATGTAACATCCTAGAATTAGGGGCTCTGCATTTTTATGTTTGCTATGTGTTTGTCATTTTTTGTTTGTTAATTTAGTGTGTTTGGGGTTCCCGAAAAGGCTCGGGGTCAAGCTTGAGCCTTGGTGAAAATTCTGTTTTTAGGCTCTTTAGGGGAAAGTTGGTTGAAGCGGGTCTTAAGGATAAGTTCTTGTGTTTGTTGACACAAGAAGGGTTGTGGTGGAGTGGTAAGAAGGCACCACTTAAGGTGCAGGGAAGTGGCGTCACAAGCGAGCAGTAGGGGGAAAGAGTTTGAGTCTCGTCAGCAGCATTCAGAAACTTTATTTTTTTGTGCTTAGGGAGCTAAGGAGGTGGCTTTCGACTGGACTCTTCATGGTGTTTGATTGAAGGAGTCAAAGTGTTTGAATGAGTGGCCATGAGGTGTTGGTGATATTTGAATTGGTCAACCAATTCAAATGGTTGTTGGAGAGTGAAGTGTGGAGTGGATCAAGGGATTTGGTGTTGGTTTGTTGGTAGGCCGAATTTGGGAGTTGTTGAGGGGGTTGAGTTTCGGCTAAGGAGTGTTTGGTAGGAAAAATTTGGTATTTTGGTTAAGGGGAGCTCAAAACTGTAGCCTTGGAGGGTGTTGTGTGCCGAAGCTCTTTAGGAGCACTTAGTTGTTTTTCTTAGCATCTTGGGTATTGGTACTTCAACATTTGGAAACTGAAACTTCAAACTCTTACTTTTGCTCTCTCGTCCTTTTTGTTTCTTCTCTTCTTCCCATTTGTTTTCTCCTTTTGTTGCACTTAGTAAGTCTTCCATTTGATCTTTTCTGCAACTAGCCGAAACTCCTTGAAGCCACCCCTTGCCAAATCTTTTCCTTTGCTCATTGCTCTTAAACATCACAACCGAAACTTTCATCTCACTTTTTTGTGTTTCATTTTTCTTTTATACTTCTTCTTCTCTAGCCGAAACCTTGTAGCTCCTCCATTGTCACCTTGTTGTTTCTCTCTTTAGCCGAATAGCTCCTTTAACCGCAAGTAAAATTGTTTCACCTTGTTGTTCTACTATTGAAGGTAAAAATCTTCTTTTCTCTCTTTTTGTTAAAAGCCAAACCTTCTTTCCCTTCTTTCGACTTTCTTCTCTTTTCTTTTCTGTTCTCTGTATCCTTCTTCACTAACCGAATCTCTAATTCTTTGTTATCTCGAATTGATACTGCTCATATGGCCTAAAGTGTGAAGCGGTATTCTTTCCTTCCAAGTCTATTCAGGTTCTTCATCATCAATAACGCAAGGTAGTCTCGCGTGATACTTTTTCCTTCTCTAAGTTCTTTTAGCCGATTACTCAAAGGGCAATTTTTACTGCTAAGCCAAAATTTTGGCTCTCTCACAACTCATCTTTGATTCAAGGCCGAACCAGTTATTGTGTGGTTCATCGTTTACCAAGGTAGGAATCAATTATTTTTGGTTATTGGTTATTATATCCCTTACTGGTTGTAGTCTACTTTAATCAATTCTCTTGATAGACAATCGACATTTTCTCTGACCTCTAATCAAGTCTGTTTCATGGATACAAGAAACGGTCAAGCTGTGGTGGGGAGTGAACCTGTAATCTCTGCTCCTAAGTTCAAAAGACGTGCTATTTTGGCAGTTCGAGACTGTCCGCCTGATTGTGGGAGTCAGTCGACATCTGCCTGGGATAGGCAAATAGCCGTTGTCCCTGCTTGTGAAAGCATCAACGTAGAAAGCTTAGTATTATACGTTATCTGGTGTGTATCACTCACACGCTTCTTTACTATTTGTGTTATTAACTGTGTTGGTTGAAAGCCGAAATGATTGACTTGATAGTTGAGATACCCTCGTGGGTAAGGTTGGAGACATCGGGTAAGTTCCGCTATGATGATACTTTCGATTATAAGACTTGTATGAAATTATTGAAACACCCCACACCCGGCCCACGAGCCTGAACCGGATATGGTTTGTTCCTTAAGTTAACCGGTTTTCAAGTTCTTTGTTACTTAGACAAAATTTGTATAATTTTTGGAAAAATGTTGTTGTGGATTGGGCTCGATTGGGAACCCATTTAATCTATTTGAAAGTCAAATTTTATTAAGGTGACAAAACAATTTTTTAGGTTTATAAAAAAAATATATCTTAAACTTTAGTCTTAAATAGTTCGCATCGTAATAGTTAAGAGTAAAGCAAAATAAGAAAAATCCACTGGGCCTTATGGCCTTATTACATCAAGTAAAACCCAAAAATAAAATTAAAGGTACTAAAAAGAAATAAAGTCCAGATTAAATAAAATCTTCAAATGAAGCATGGCCACCTCAAGGTCTACCGTCCCGGTCAGTCACTGTTCATCACCTGAAAAAAAAAGTCCCACAATGGGGTGAGTCAACAGACTCAATGTGACACAATACTAACATTCAACAGATCAAGCATACATGTTCATATTCATATAAAAATGATGATGCAACCCAAACCCAAGCCTAATGGTCCATCCGCTACACACCACCGTACTCGCCAAATCACACCGTGGGACTACTAAGTCAACCTCCATCCGCTACACACCATCAAGGCGCCCCTGCAATGACGTGCTCATCGCCCATATAATTTGTGTCATTAGACACCATATTCAAATAATGTAACCGGTTACCAAATTCGGATAATGTAACCGAGTTACCATATTCAAATTTTGTGACCGTAGTCACCATATTCCGTTAGTGAGACCAAGTCAACACCTTCTTCCCCTTTCACATAGATCCCGAATGCCCCATAAATTTTATATCATGCATACTTAACTCTCATTCATGTTACTATTCATAAGTCCAAAATATAACATATTCGTAATCCTATCAGAAGTAGGAAACGTACTGGGTACTCTTACCACATCTGTGGTACTTAGCCACATTCACATTCTTATGCATATTCATATATTAAAATTATTGCCATATGATATATCGAAGGTTAGTGTGAGTACACACCTGATCTGCTTAATAGGTTCCTTGAGATCTCGAAAATCCCGATCTAACTTTAGCTCTGTTAATTCCTATATTTGGCCCATCATATAAAACACATTAATAACCTTTTCGCTTTTAAAACCAAATCCTAATAGGAATGGTATTACTAATACTTACCTTGCTTGCCGATTTGATTGGTGATCAAATCCCGAAGATTTGTGTTCTTCTCCCTTGAAATCGGCTAACCATTAAATCCATTGATTTGATTAGTCTCTGGTTAAAACAAATAGATCTAGACATTTAAGAGAGAACCTTGGCCGATTATAACCACTTACCTTATGATGAGATTCCCAAAATCGATTCCTTGCTCCCTTAGTGATGTCGAAATTCCTAAAATTCATATGTTAGATCTGATCTAACTTTAATAAACAAAATTTTGGCCTTTGGCCGAATGTGCCTCACCTTAAATTCCTTGAATCTGAAATCCCGAAACTCTTCCTTTAGTATTCGTCCAAGAGACATAAAAAGGGGTTATTTCTTAGATATTCATTAAAAGAATTAGAAGAACAAGAATTAATTGTTCTTACCTTAATACCTCAGTCGACTGCACCTCTTGCTTGGAGTCACAAAGATTCAGCTATGGAGTCTTTCGAATAACTAGAGAAAGGTTGAAAGAGAAAGGTAGATTTGGCGGACTAGCGAGAAAAGGAGAGGATTTCGCTTAGGAAAATTTCGAGAGAGAAAGAGGAGCTAGGAAAATTTCGCACACTTAGGAAAAGATGGGAGAAAAGCCTTTAATTCTCCTTCTTTAGTCAAATTATCAATAGGAGAGTCCCTTATTTGGCCACTACTCCCCATAAGTGATAATATTATCTTTAATTATCACCTTATTTAAATTAAAAGTATTTAATCCATCCTTTATCTCTTTAAATTAAAAATCCTTTATTTATCACTTAATTTATCAAGTATTAATGTAAATAAAACTCCTCCATTTCTAGAAATAGGTGCCGTCCACCTCAGCCTTCTGGAAGCAAAATTAAAACCTTCATTATTTGCTTCCCAAGTGACTCGAACTCAGGCCCCTTCCTCCTGCATATGGCGCCATTTCCATAGACCCTAAGTGGCATCCTCAGGCCACATTTCCAAGCCTGTTTGTGTGTCAAAATTCTCTAACTTTTTCTTTTAAGGCCCTCTTGCCCTTATTTTTTATTTTAAACTTTAAAATTTGACATTTCTGCATCATTTCTAAGTTTCCTAAAATTTTCGATCGGCTCAGAAACTTGCCATTTTCTTACATTTCCAAGTTTCAGAATGTTTACTTTCCATTTTGAATCATTTCAAAAATGTTCGTGGTTCCAAAATGTTCGTGTTTCCAAAATGTTCATTTCCATTTCCATGCATTTCTAGGTTTCCAAAAGTATAAAAATTTATTCATAGTACCGAGACTTGACATTTCGTACAATTAAACCGAAAATGCATAGACCCTTTTAGGATGTTACGCTTCTTCTACCCTTAAACAAAATTTCGTCCCCGAAATTTCCTAACTAAAATAGTTGAGGGTATTGCTGTCGCATTGTCTCTTCTGACTCCCATGAAGCTTCTTCCGATCCATGATTGCGCCATAACACTTTGACTAGAGGCATTGTCTTCCTTCGTAGTACTTTCAAATCTCGTTCCAAAATCTGAATCGGTTCTTCCTCATAGGATAAGTCTGGCCTTAGCTCCACTTCTTCAACAGATGCCACATGCGACGGATCCGATTGGTAGTGACGTAGCATGGATACATGAAATACGTCGTGCATCTGCTGCAATTCTGGTGGCAACTCTAATTGGTATGCCACTGGCCCAACTCGTTTCAGTAGTCGATAAGGCCCTATAAACCTTGGGATTAACTTCCCTTTTCGACCGAACCTCATTACCTTCTTCCAAGGCGAGACTTTCAGGAATACTTGGTCTCCCACTTCAAACTCTATTTCCTTCCGCTTAAGGTCTGCGTACAACTTCTGCCTATCAAAGGCTTCCTTCAACCGTGCCCGAATTAACTCCACCTCTCTTCAGTTTCTGCCACTAATTCTGGACCCAAAACTCGACGTTCTCCTAACTCGGTCCAACAAGTAGGTGTTCTACACTTCCTTCCATACAATGCTTCATATGGTGCCATCCGAATGCTAGCTTGATAGCTATTGTTGTGTTTAACTCACTAAAGGCAAGTAATCTTCCCAATTTCCTCGAAATCCATTACACGACCTCTCAACATATCCTCCAACACTTGATAACCCATTCAGATCGCCTGTCGATTGTGGATGAAAAGTAGTGAAGTCTAACTTAGTGCCTAAAGCTTGATGAAGTGCCTTCCAAAATCGAGACGTAAACCTTGGGTCTCTATCAGAGATGATTGACACCGGTACTCTATGCAACCTCACAATCTTTGCCACATATAACTTGGCTAACTTCTGAAGGGAATAATCAACTCTTACTGGGATAAAGTGCACGGATTTGGTCAAACGGTCCACTATCACCCATACCGAGTCCTTCTTTGTAGGCGTAAGGGGAAGCCCACTAACAAAGTCCATGGTAATTCTCTCCCACTTCCATTGGGGAATCTCGATTGGTTGAAGCAATCCCGATGGGACTTGGTGTTCAGCCTTAACTTGCTGACACGTCAGACACTTCCCAACGAATTCAGTCACTTCGCGCTTAAGATCAGACCACCAAAATTGTTCTCTTAGATCCCTATACAACTTAGTGCCTCCGGGATGCATAGCATAAGGGCTACCATGTGCCTCTCGAAGAATCCTTTGTCTTAACTCCTCGTTTCTTGGCATACAAACTTTTCCCTTGAAGCATAATACTCCTTCGTCATTAATGCTATGGTCCCTTAATTCTCCGTTCTGGACTTGCTGTAACTTAGCACTTAGGTCCTTATCTGCCAACTGACCCTCTTTCATTTCCTTTAGCCATGTGGGCTTTCGTCATCATACAGACTTAAATGAGCGAACAAAGCCCTTAGATCTGATACAACCTTCTGACTTAGGGCATCAGCCATGACGTTCGCCTTGCCCGGATGATATTCTATCGAACAATCGTAATCCTTCAGCAATTCCACCCACCTTCGTTGCCTCAAGTTCAACTCCTTCTGAGTCAATAAATACTTAAGGCTCTTGTAGTCTGTGTAGATAACCGACCTTTCTCCATAAAGGTAGTGCCTCCAAACCTTAAGGGCAAAAACCACTGCTGCTAGCTCTAAATCATGGGTTGGGTAGTTAACCTCATGCGGCCTTAACTGCCGAGACGCATAAGCGACCACTTTACCCTCTTGCATTAGTACACAACCTAACCCCGTATGCAAAGCGTCACAGTACACCACAAAATCTTTTCCTGCCTCTGGCTGAATTAACACTGGAGCTTTCGTCAACACCCTTTTAAGCTTTTCAAAGCTCTCCTGCTGCTTATTAGTCCATTCGAAGGGTACTTCCTTCCTTAGCAACTTTGTTAAAGGCGCGGCTATTGACGAGAATCCTTCCACAAACCTTCCGTAATAGCACGCCAAGCCTAAGAAACTTGGATCTCGACCACGGACTGGGTGGTTTCCAATTCAACACCGCTTGATCTTTCTAGGATCCACTCTTATTCCTTCATGGATATCGCATGTCCTAGGAATGCCACCTCCTTAAGCCAAAATTCGCACTTGCTGAATTTGGCATAAAGCTTCTTCTCCCTTAACACTTCCAACACAACTCGGAGATGCTTATCATGCCCCTCTTCTGACTTCGAGTACACCAAAATATCATCGATGAACACAACAACAAACCTATCCAAGTAGGGTTGGAAAACCCGATTCATCATGTCCATGAACGTGGTTGAGCGTTCACAACCCAAATGGCATCACCACGAACTCAAAATGGTCAGATCTTGTCCTAAAAGCGGTCTTATGGATATCAGCCTCCTTCACCTTCAACTGATGATATCCCGACCTTAAGTTGATCTTTGAAAATACTGCAGCCCCCTTCAGCTGATCGAACAAGTCATCGATCCTTGGTAAAGGATACTTATTCTTAATGGTCAGCTTATTCAACTGACGGTAGTCTATGCACATACGTATAGTTTCGTCCTTCTTCTTCACAAATAAGACCGGTGCTCCCCACGGAGACACACTGGGTCGGATGAACCCACGATCCAACAGTTCTTGGATTTGAGCCTTGAGCTCCACTAACTCCTTTGGCGCCATTCAGTATGGAGCGATTGATACAGGAGCTGTTCCTGGTAGCAAATCTATCCCAAATTCCACCTCCCTGTCTGGGGGTACTCCTGGTAATTCCTCTGAAAACACATCCATGAAGTCTCTTACCGTCCTAACTCCATTAATACCTTCTTCTTTTCCACCTATCGCACTTACAAAGGCTAGGAATGCCTTGCAACCTTTCTTAACCATCTTCTCAGCCTTTAGTGCCGAAACTACGTTAGACAAGTAGTTCCTCCTTTCTCCGATCATTACTACCACTTCATCCTCCGGGGTTCTTAGTCCCATACGTTTAGCCGCACAATCCAATACGGCACGGTGTTCTACTAGCCAATCCATTCCGAGTATAAGTTTAAATTCTCCGAAGGGTAACTCCATTAAATCTGCTCGAAAGTTTACTCCCTGAATTTCTAAGGGCACATTTCGAAAGATCTTGTCTTCCGCAACAGTTTGGCCTAATGGGCTTACTACAGTCATCTATCTATCAGAAAGTTCAGAGTCTAGGCCTAGTGTTTCCACTACACTACATGCAACATAGGAATGGGTCAAGCCCACATCAATCAGAGCAAAATAGGGTTTGTCAAAAATAAAGAACGTATCGGTTATTACATCCGGTGCGTCACCATCTTCCCTCCGGTGAACCACATAAACCAAACCCGATTGCCTTGCATCGGTATTAGTAGTACCTCGGCCCTGTGTTCCACGGCCTCTGTCAGCACCACTACCTCGGTTACCGAACCACGACCCGTTGAGGTCAGTCGTCCGCCTACTACCGCTAGCATTCTAAATCGCGGTCGGCTCTCATCCGTTGCTTGGGACAATCCTTAAGCATATGGTCCTTGGACCCACACTTGAAACATCCTCCGTCTTTCTCTAACACTCTCCCAAGTGCTTCTTTCCACAATGCTCACAAGGGCGTCTTGCCAAATTGCATACCGATTTATTGATTTCGTGGCCCGTCAACCCTAGGCCTCTTGTGACCCTTTCTAGATGGCCCAAATCCTCTTTGGCCTTATTCTATCCACGATGCGCTTGGTAGCGTCCTTAATCCCCTCGGCCACCTTGGCCTTTTCCACCAAAGCAGGGAATTCTCGCTCCTGATGCGGTGCTATCAACAGTCTAGAATCGTCCCTCAGCCCGTCCTCAAAACGGACACAGCGTTCATGCTCGGTTGCCACTACCCTCGAGCATAGTGGCTCAACCTCGAGAATTCGCCTCATATTACATGATGGACTTACTCCCTTGTACCAACCCTAGAAAAGCCTTCCTTTGTTCATCTCAGATACCTAGTTCCCACATACTTCTTCCAAATGCCTCTAACATACTCCCGTGTCAAATTTTTAGCCGTGGTACCATCCCGAACAGCTTAACCACCATCGATCGCTTTATCGTAGAATAACGCCCCATCCCTTTCAACTTCTCCTCGGGGTCAAGTCCAAATCATCCATGATGCGCTCGATTGCTTCAACCAAGACTCAAATTTGACTGGTGCCACACTAGATACTCCTCGAAACATTTTCGCTCCATTAGCTCGGAGCCGTTCGTGTCTGATTTCGATTTCCCCATTTCCTCTGCACCACCACCAATTCCAAAACTCGCAAGACCTGACTGCGACACACAGATGTCCCCGTCTCGAGCCTCTTGCTCAACATTAACAGTTGGGGGTGGTGGTGGCGGTGGTATTTCATTATCAGACTCCTAACCCGATCTGACGGGTTCTGACATAGTCATCCTTCCTCTACCTCGTCCACGGCGACCACGTCCTCTAGAGCTCATTTTCTAGCGTCGAGATCTGATTAAGGAATTTTATGGATTAGTCATTGTTCCACTTATTTACCAGCGAAGGAGTTTTATGAAAATGGATTTAAGAGTGGTTCTTTCAGATTCATACAAACACATAGTCTTTTCCATTCATTCATTCATCCATCGACAAGTATGAACTTTCGTTCATTCGGAGAAACGTTGTAGTTTTTGTTGTTGTTGTTTTCACTACCTGGGGTATTTTCGTAATTTTGTCCTCTGAGGCATTTTCATAATTTTTCGTAAGAAAATGTTCCTTGGTGTTTTGTCAAAATTATTTTGAAAATTTCAAAATCTCGGGTAATTTGGAAAATTTTGAAATCCAGGTATTTCAAGTAATTTTTCACCAACTGAATAAATTTGTAAAATTTAATAAATTAGGGATATTTCAAAAGTTGTAAAACTTTGAGGGTTCTTTTTGAAAATTGTTCCTTCAAAAATGGGGATGTTGCAAAAATTTTGGAAATCAGGGTCATTTTGGTAATTTTATAAGTTAGGGGTAATTTTGTAATTTTTCCAAAATCAAGGTATTTTGATATTTTACAAATTAGGGTTTTTGAATGTTTATAAAATAATGAAATTTTGGTAAAGCTATCGAGTAGTTGAACATTTTATAAACCAAGGGCATTTTGGTAATTTTACCACCAAGGGCATTTTTGTAATTTTTGCAAATTAGGAGTTTTTCAGAAAATGTTGTAAAAATAATTTTCTCAGATTTAAAAGGACGTTTTAAAAGTTTGAAAAACTAGGGTTTGTTGTTTTGTTCTCTCTTCTTTTTTCTAAAACATGGCTAGTTCCTTTCGGGTTTTAGTCATTATGTTTAGCCTATGACCGAGCCCTCTTGGTCGGGGTGAACAAAGCTACGCACTGGCGTGGATTCGTGTGGAGAGGAGGTGAGTGACGCGGATTTGCTTAAATACCAAGCTCCCACGAAACCATTCCTAGACATGCATGAGGTTGCCACACCACCGAGCCTCTAAGTTAGGGTGAACAGAAGCTACGCACTGTAGGATTCTGCAAGAGGAGGTGAGTCACTAGGACGCTTAAATACCAAGCTCTTGGGATCCAATCCTGACATGCGTCTGGGGTTACCACACCCTAGCTCGATGACTTAGCCATAGGTTTGTTTAGTGCATTAAGTCTTATGTGGTTGTGTTTGAGTAAACTAGTCCTAGGGTTTAAGTTCCTATCATTCTATTCTACGTTCCATGCCTTTTCTACCCTTATCAGCCTCATAAATCATGTAATCACACATAGAGTTAGGGGTACTTACCGGTGGATCATGGGTTGGAGACTTAGGTGCCATGTCAGAAAACCTGCTTTTTTTTCAAAGATAATCATTTGGCTCGCTTTGAAAACGTTTTGGGCCTTAGCCCATAGGCCGAGAGTTTTAAAACTGGGCTCTGATACCAAGCTGAAACACCCCACACCCAGCCCACGAGCCTGAACCGGATCTAGTTTGTTCCTTAAGTTAACCGATTTTCAAGTTCTTTGTTACTTAGACAAAATTTGTATAATTTTAGAAAAATGTTGTTGTGGATTGGGCTCAGATTGGGAACCCATTTAATCTATTTGAAAGTCAAATTTTATTAAGGTGACAAAACAATTTTAAGGTTTATAAAAAATATATCTTAAACTTTAGTCTTAAATAGTTAGCATCGTAATAGTTAAGAGTAAAGCAAAATAAGAAAAATCCTTTGGGCCTTATGGCTTTATTACATCAAGTAAAACCCAAAATAAAATTAAAGGTACTAAAAGAAATAAAGTCCAAATTAAATAAAATCTTCAAATGAAGCATGGCCACCTCAAGGTCTACCGTCCGGCTGATCCTTTATTCATCACCGAAAAAAAGTCCCACAATGGGGTGAGTCAACAGACTCAATGTGTACACAATACTAACATTCAACAGATCAAGCATACATGTTCATATTAATATAAAAATGATGACGCAACCCAAACCCAAGCCTAATGGTCCATCCGCTACACACCACCAGTACACCCAAATCCTGCCGTGGGACTACTAAGTCAACCCTCCATTCGCTACACACCATTGAAGGCAGTCGCTGCAGTCGACGTGCTCATCGCCCATATAATTTGTGTCATTAGACACCATATTCAAATAATGTAACCGAAGTTACCAAATTTAGATAATGTAACCAGAGTTACCATATTCAAATTTTGTGACCGTAGTCACCATATTCCGTTGGTGAGACCGAAGTCAACACCTTCTTCCCCTTTCACATAGATCCCGAATGCCCCATAAATTTTATATCAAGCATACTTAACTCTCATTCATGTTACTATTCATATGTTCAAAATATATCATATTCGTAATCCTATCAGAAGTAGGAAACGTACCTGGGTACTCTTACCACATCTGTGGTACTTAGCCACATTCACATTCTTATGCATATTCATATATTAAAATAATTGTCATATGATATATCGAAGGTTAGTGTGAGTACACACCTGATCCACTTAATAGGTTCCTTGAGATCTCGAAAATCCCGATCTAACTTTAGATCTATTAATTCCTATATTCGGCCTATCATATAAAACACATTAATAACCTTTTCGCTTTTAAAACCAAATCCTAATAGGAATGGTATTACTAATACTAACCTTGCTTGCCAATTTGATTAGTGATCAAATCCCGAAGATTTGTGTTCTTCTCCCTTGAAATCGACTAACCATTAAATCTATTGATTTGATTAGTCTCTGGTTAAAACAAATAGATCTAGACATTTAAGAGAGAACCTTGGCCGATTATAACCACTTACCTTATGATGAGAATCCCAAAATCGATTCCTTGCTCCCTTAGTGATGTCGAAATTCCTAAAATTCATATGTTAGATCTGATCTAACTTTAATAAATAAAATTTTGGCCTTTGGCCGAATGTGCCTCACCTTAAATTCCTTGAATCTGAAATCCTGAAACTCTTCCTTTGATATTCGGCCAAGAGACATAAAAAGGGGTTATTTCTTAGATCTTGATTAAAAGAATTAGAAGAACAAGAATTAATTGTTCTTACCTTAATACCCTAGTCGACTGCACCTCTTGCTTGGAGTCACAAAGATTCGGCTATGGAGTCTTTCGAATAACTAGAGAAAGGTTGAAAGAGAAAGGTAGATTTGGCAGACTAGCAGAGAAAAGGAGAGGATTTCTGCTTAGGAAAATTTTGGCAGAGAGAAAGAGGAGCTAGGGAAAATTTCGGCACACTTAGGAAAAGATGGGAGAAAAACCTTTAATTCTCCTTCTTTAGCCGAAATTATCAATCGGAGAGTCCCTTATTTGGCCACTACTCCCCATAAGTGATAATATTATCTTTTAAGTATCACCTTATTTAAATTAAAAGTATTTAATCCATCCTTTATCTCTTTAAATTAAAAATCCTTTATTTATCACTTAATTTATCAAGTATTAACAGAAATAAAACTCCTCCCTTTCTAGAAATAGGTGCCGTCCACCTCAAATACGGAAGCAAAATTAAAACCTTCATTATTTGCTTCCCAAGTGACTCGAACTCATGCCCCTTCCTCCTGCATATGGCGCCATTTCCATAGACCCTAAGTGGCATCGTTAGGCCATATTTCCAAGCCTGTTTGTGTGTCAAAATTCTCCAACTTTTTCTTTTAAGGCCCTCTTGCCCTTATTTCTTATTTTAAACTTTAAAATTTGACATTTCTGCATCATTTCTAAGTTTCCTAAAATTTTCGATCGGCTCTGTAAACTTGCCATTTTCTTACATTTCCAAGTTTCCAGAAATGTTTACTTTCCATTTTTAAATCATTTCCAAAAATGTTCAGGTTTCCAAAAATGTTCAGGTTTCCAAAAATGTTCATTTCCATTTCCATGCATTTCTAGGTTTCCAAAAGTATCAAAAATTTATTCATAGTACCTGAGACTTGACATTTCGTACAATTAAACTGAAAATGCATAGACCCTTTTCAGGATGTTACAATTATTGTCTGTTACATGTTGAGAATATGTTGCATTCATTTTTAGCATGATAAAATGAGCATTGGCTTAGGATTGAATGAAAGTGGAAGCGTGAGTCAGTGACTATTGTCACGGTGGTCTAAGAACCACGGTGGTTTGAAACCACGAATACATATATCAGTGACTCGTCTCGGTGGTCTAGGACCACAGTGGGTTGGCCCTACGGATACATAAACTTATCAGAGATCGTCAAGGTGGTCTGAGACCACAGTGGGTTGGCCCCACGATTATATATTTTAGTGACTCTATCACGAGTGGTCTGGGACCACGGTGGTCAAGAACCACAGTGGCGTAATGCCACGGGTGTTTGGATGGATAGCTTGATTAGGCCGAGCTGCATTGCATACATTTGATATATGCCATATTGAGTGGGCTAAGGCCCAATGTGTATCTGTAGACTTATGGCCCAGTTGGCATTATACGGGAATTTACATACTGAGTCTCAGCGACTCACCCCTCTACTTAATTGTGTGGATAATCACTAGATCACGGATTTGGAGCCAAGGTGGACTCGAGGTGGCCATACATTATCGTTTCTTTCGTAAACTCGTTCTCTTATTTAAGTTTATTTTTAATTGGGATTTTTATTTGTAATAAGGCCACTTTAACTTTAAAATTAGGTTTTGATTCAATGCTGATATTATATAATTTATAAACTATCAAATTTGGGGTTTTCCTAAAATATAAATAATGATTTTCTTTCAAAATGTTAACAAATGGTTCACAAGCAAATTATAAGTAAACTTGGGATTTTCATAGAACTACAAATATTATTTTCAAAAGGTCACGTTCCTCAACATTGATTTCAACTGTCATCTCTCTGAAATTTTCTAAACTCGGCTTTACGAAATAAACCTGTTTTCAGCTTCTAGATAACCTAATAAGAAGTTGGCAAGATATATACAAACCAAATTCTAAATTACCCCTAACATGGAATCACTGAAATGAAAAGTTTTTCACAAGTTACGATGTACCGTTAAAAGTTTTCAAAACTACCCTTCTTGTAACAATCCAGATTTGGTCGTAACGTATTGACCGGGTTTGGGGTGTTACTCAATCTGAGTAGATAGCGACACCTTGGCAACAAGAATTTTAATCTACTGTCAAACCAAGATGCAACCTTTTCTGATATCAGCCTCTACATAATCCACTCGGTTTGACTATGAACGGAAGAAATCTCCAAAACTATTTTTGGAGGTTTATTTGCTTGACGGCTACTAGAACTAACAAGTAATCTTTTAGGGTTTTTTTTTTAAGGTCTGTATCTTTTATTACCTTTTATATAATTGGTATATCTTTAATGAATCATAAAATTAAATAAATATAATAAAGTTTTTAACTGAAAATTATAATTACATTAATTATATCCAAAAATTATAATTACATTAATTATAACATGGATTTCGGTAAACTATATTTATTTAAATTTATATATGAACCAAATTCATATATTAATAGAACTATGTTCTCATTATATGTATAACATCCTTGTACATATATAATATGTTCAATATTTGATTGTCGAATTAAATTAATTCTTTAATTAATTTAATTCATGTGACAACCAAACACAATACCAACTATGTTTTAATCCATTCATTTCAACCATAGGGTGTGACCCTGTAGGTTCTTGTAACGTTAGTAGTAATATTAGAACGATTCTAATGTTACAAACAATGAGTGGCATCTAGCAATGCATCATTGCTACCTAAGTTACAAGAAGTCATGATTTGACATAACCTTTTGTGATTAACCTTTCATGCATTAATCCTTAAGTCCTTTATCTCTGGAACGGACACAAGTTATGGGATAGTCACACTTGCATAGCCCATCCCATGTTTCTTGATATCTTGAGTAGACTATGATATACAAATTAGTATGACAACTCATATCAACTTATTTGAGCATGGCCATGCATTTCTAGTCTCACTCAATCAAGTGGCCTAAGATATTACTCCTATTATGTAGGAGGGACTTATCATATATTGATCAACCATATCCCTCTACATATATTGTGGTATATCCAACATCAGCCTTTATAGAACAACCTATTACGGTGTACGTTTGACTGTATCAAAATGTACAACTTACGATGTTGTGATAATAATGATCTCAAGTCTGAAGATCATATACATATTAATCACTATGAGTAATGTTGTGACAATTACATAATAATCTAAGAAACATACTCATAGCGGGTCAATCCAATATGTTGTTCTCTAACACACATATTCATGGATTGATTTTGACACTCCATATCAATGACAACTCTTCATCATCAATGAACTACATGTTTGTCTTAATGCATTATTGTTGTCCTAGTCAACAACAATACATGACTAAGGATCTTTCAAGAATAATCATATTATTCTCCGAACATTATTATAAAATAGTTTATTTGTACACACAGAAAGAAAAACTGAAATAATAATGACAACGCTTTATATTAATAAACATGGTAAATCAAGTATGTTATTATAACCATCTCGTGATTGATCTTTGGGCATACTCTTACAATCTCCCACTAGCACTAAGACCAATCACTCATATTTCTAATACCAAGCGACTTAGTGTGATGATCATGCTTTTGCTGTGTTAGAGGCTTGGTTAGGGGATCAACAATGTTATCATCTGTAGGTACCTGCATATCTCTACATCCCCTCGATCGATAATCTCTCGAATAAGATGGTAACGTCTGAGTGTATGTTTGGATCGCTGGTGAGATCTGGGTTCCTTAGCTTGTACAATGACTCCATTGTTAATACATCAGAGTTCTATAGCATCTGATATGCTAGGCACAACCCCTAGTCTAGTAATGAACTTCTTGATCGAAATCACTTCTTTTACTGCCTCACTGGCTGCAATATACTCAGCCTCAGTTGTAGAATCGGCTACTATACATTGCATTAAACTCTTCCAGCTCACAACACCACCATTAAGGCAAAACACAAAACCTGATTGCAATCAAGAATCGTCCTTGTCTGTTTGGAAGCTGGCATCAGTGTAACCTTTTACACTTAACTCTTCCTCACCTCCATATATTAAGAACGTATCATTAGTTCTTCCTAAGTAATTAAGGATATTCTTGACTGTGGTCCAGTGACCTTCACCGAAATCTACTTGGTACCTGCTTGTCATACTTAAGGCATATGAGACATCTGGACGGGTACACAACATGGCATACATGATAGATCCAATAGCGGAAGCATATGGACTTTTACTCATGCGTACTCTCTCTTGGGGAGTCGAAGGACACATTTCCTTTGAGAGTGAAATACCATGTCTCATAGGTAAGAATCCTCTTTTAGATTCTTCCATACTGAACCTTTTCAGTACTTTATCTATGTATGTACTTTTTCTTAGACCTAGTAGTCGTCTTGATCTATCTCTATAGATCTTAACTCCTAAGATGTAAGTGGCTTCGCCCAAGTCCTTCATAGAAAAACAACTTCCTAACCAAGTCTTAATAGACTACAAGATAGGTATGTCATTTCCCATGATAAGTATGTCATCTATATACAGTATCAGAAATGTTATAGTGCTCCCACTAAATTTCTTGTAAACATATGGTTTATCTTCATTTTTGATAAAACCAAATTCTTTTATTGCATCGTTAAAATAAAGATTTCAACTTCGAAGCTTGTTTAATCCATAAATGGATCTTTGTAGCTTACATATCTTTCTAGCATCCTTTGGATTGAAGAAACCTTCAGCTTGTGTCATGTACACATCCTCTTCAAGTTTCCCGTTAAGGAAAGCTATTTTGACGTCCATCTGTCAGATTTCATAATCATGAAATGTAGCTATGGCGAGCAAGATCCTGATGGGTTTAAACATAGCTACATGAGAAAAGGTTTCATCATAGTCAACACCATGAATTTGGCAAAAACCTTTAGTGACTAATCGCCCCTTGTATGTTTGCACATTACCATCCATGTCAGTTTTCTTTTTGAAAACCCACTTGCAGCCTATAGGTTTAACCCCTTCGGGTGGGTCAATCAAAGTCCATACTTGGTTTCCATACATGGAATCCATCTCAGATCTCATGGCCTCAAGCCATTTTTCAGAGTCTGGGCTCGTCACCACTCTTGATAAGTCCTAGGCTCTTCTTGATCTATAAGAAGAACGTCACCATGCGTTGTAATGAGAAATCCATATCTCTCAGGTGCATGGTGTTCTCTTAAAGATCTGCGCAGTGGTTGTGTTTCTATAGCAGTTACTTATTCCTCAATTTCTTGTAGAACTTGCTGTTGTTCTATCTATAGTTCAGTGGTATCTTTTGATTCTCAAATTTCTTCAAGTTTAATCTTTCTCCCACTTTCTTTTGTAGAAATAAATTCTCTCTCTAAGAAGATACCAATCCAAGCAACAAACGTTTTGTTCTCAGTGGGATTAAAGAAATAATATCCTTTGGTTTCTTTCAGATACCCCACAAAAAAACACCTTTCAGATTTGGGTTCAAGCTTAGTAGACGTCTGATGTTTAACATAAGCTTCACAACTCTAAATTTTCATAAAAGACATACTGGGATGTTTCCCAGTCCACATCTCATATGGCGTCTTTTGAACCGATTTAGATGAAACATGATTTAGTGTGAAAGTAGCTATCTCAAGTGCATGTCCCCAAAAAGAAGTTAGTAGATCAGCATGACTCATCATGGATCAAACCATGTCTAACAGAGTTCGATTTCTTCTCTCAGATACTCTATTCCATTGAGGAGTACCAGGAGGAGTAAGTTGTGAGACAATCCCACATTCCTTCAAAAGATCATCAAATTCTAGGCTTAAATATTCTCCACCTCGATCAGATCGAAGTGACTTGATAGTTTTGCCCAGTTGATTTTGTACTTCATTTTTGAATTCCTTGAACTTTTAAAGAGACTCAGACTTATGGCGAATGAGATAAACATACCTATATCTACTGAAATCATCAGTAAAAGTAATGAAGTAGTGAAATCCACCTATGGCCTGTGTATTTATTAGTCCACATACATCAAAATGTATTAGGCCCAATAAATCACTAGCTTGTTCACTTTTACCAGTAAAAGGAGATTTAGTCATTTTTCCCAATAAGCAAGATTCACATACTTCAAATTGTTCAAAAAGAAATGAATTCAAGAGACCATTTTTATGGTGTTTGGATATGCGTTTCTCACTTATTTGGCCCAAACGACAATGCCAAAGATAAGTGTGATTTGAGTCATTTATTTTAGATCTTTTAGTATTTATGTTGTAAATGGGATTCATTTGATCTAAAATATAGAGGCCATTAATCAATTGTGCCGAACCATAGAAAACATTATTGAAATAAAAGGAACAACAATTATTCTTAATAATTATCTCAAACCAATTTTGTCTAAATAAGAAATTTGTAACATCCTGAATTAATGGGCCTATGCGTGCTATGTGTGTGGTTGTGCTTACTATGCTTATTAGAATGTTTTAGGGGTCTAGAGTGGGCTCAAAGTTGGGCCAAGGCCTTAATCAAATTTTTTGTTTGGACACTGTAGTGGAAAGCCTGATAAGTTAGGGCTTAAAAGAGGTTATTTGTGTTTTAAAATACAAAATGGGCTTGTGGCCCAGTGGCAAAGTGGCGCCACTTAGAGAGAGTAGAGAAGTGGCGTTAGCTGAGGAGGCCCAAATTCAAGTTGCATAAAGCCCAATTCTTTTTAATTTAATCTATTTAATTTTTGACATTTAAGTGGGTAGAGTGGGACGAAAATGAGGCTTAAAAATAGGGGGTTTATGTGAGTGGATAATGTGGATAATGAAGCAGATAAAAAGGAGGAAGAGGTGGTGTTATCTAGGCCACTTGTGAAGGCATGATCGGATATGGATAAGGGAGAAAGTTTAAGAATTATCTATTGATCACAGTAGTGGCCGGATTTCCAACTCTGGGGGAAGGAGGAAATCGATTTTGATGAGGCTAAAGGGGTGCCAAAATTTCCCTTGTTAATTAATTGGTTTTAGTTTTCAAAGAGGGCAATTCCGGCTTTTGGTTAGTGTGTGTGCCGAAAATTTGGTTGGAAAATAGGGTACTTCTTAATTTCAGCACTTATTCTTATTCTCTTCTCTTATTTGTTTCTTTTCTCAAAAAACTGAAAACCTTTAAAGTTCCATCTTCTTCTTCATTCTCTGCTAAAGTCGAAACCTCATAGTCTTTCTCTACACCTTTTTGATTCCTTCTATAAGCCGAAACCCTTAAGTATTCTTTCTCTTTACTCTCTTCTGCCATAGTCGAATGCCTTAGTGTCTATTCTTTTCTTTTTTTCTTCCTGCCGATTTCTTCATTAAGAAGCTGGATCTCCATAGATTCTTTGAATCATCTTCTCTTTTTGGTTTTCGTAAAAAGCCAAAATCTTCTAGGAGTAGCCGAATCTCCTGTGATAGGGTAAGTGCCGATCTTCTTCTCTTCATGTTTCTTTCGATTTTTAGAAGCTAAAGTCGAAAGGCTAATGGGATTGGTAAGGTGGACGTTTGATTAATGGTTTGATGTTTTCTTGTTGGGCAATGTTGGGAATAGAAGTAGATCGTTTAGATCTAAAAGCTAAAAACTACTAGTCTCTGAGTCTTAATCTCTTTTCGGGATTTCAAGGTAAGGGGTTCTTTTTAGATTTTTGTTAGGTTCGTTCATCGTGTTTATAATCTTAACCATATGTTATTGATTAACAACTATATGTTGTGTTGGTAGCAACTAATAAGGTCTTTTGATGGAATCAAATGTCAATCAGGCGAAGGAGGGGATTGAATCTGTAAAACCAATCCCTAAGTTTAAGAAACGAGCAGTGTCAGCAGTTCGAGATTGGCCGTCGGGTTATGGACCGACTTCAAAATAAAACCTTAGACTGTTAGCAGTCGTAGCAGCTATTGATAATGTCGACTTAGACAGTATCGTCTTGTCAATAATCAGGTGTGTAGATCTCTATCACACTAGTTAAATTGTACTATGTATATGTTATGGGCTAAAAGTGAGAAAATGAGGCTGTATGAACAGTCGTATTACCCAGAAAGGGTAGGCAAGGGATGCCATGTATGTAATTATAAAAACTTCTCTATGTGTATCGAAGTATGTGAAAGTATGTGACCTGTTTAGGTAGTTTAATGTTCTGATTATTGCATGTATTTATGCATGGGATGGGATTGATATGATGACGGGGAGCAGGTCGCATAGCGATCGGTCATTTTCCCATATAGGTCACATAGTGATCGGTCTCTGTGACAGGCTACAGCTGTCGATATATTATTAAGATCGCATAACGATCGGTGGCTTTGCCACATAGGTCACATAGTGATCGATCTTTATGACAGGCAGCACAACTATCGATATGGTGTGTAACGGATGGAGGGTTGATTATAGAAATCCCCATGGTGTAATGGTTGGTACGGGGGTGTGTAGAGGACAGACTCTTAGGTTTGGGATGGGCCATATTGCATGTAAATATATTCTGTTGCCATTGTGTATGGCCCAAGACCCATAATGTGTTTGCCGGCCCAAGGCTTTCATGTGTTTTCGGGGTTTTCACACTGAGTCATGATGACTCACCCTTTTATTTTCCCCAACTTTTCAGATAAGCAGTAGATCGTGGACATGGGAGCCGAGGCAGACTCGAGGGGCCATTAAGTCTTTTATTTTCATAGACTGTTTTCGATTTTTCATTGAGTTTTCATCTTGGGATTATTTTTGTAATAAGGCCTCCATAACTTAGGTTATCGATCTATTTTTTTTGTTTATGTTACAATTTATAAGCTAATGTTTTCAAAGCCTTAATTATAAGTAAAATGAAAATGGGCTTTTCAAGCACATCCAATGCGAATGTTAAGGTTCCTTTCTAAAATGTCACAATTAATGATTAGTCGGTTAAAATAAACTGAGATTTACAAAACCCCTTTAAAGCAAAGTTTTCAACACTCAACCCATAGCATACCAGATATAGTCATGACGTATGGGTCGAGTTTGGGGTGTTACATTTTTGGTATCAGAGTCCAGTTCAAAACTCGGGCTAAGAAATGGGTCTAGTGGTGATTTGTAAGAGTGATGTAAGTTTGAGAAAAGGTCAGTTGAGATATGGCCTTCGAGTCTACTGGCACCCGATCCACACAAGTAAGTATTCTAAGCTCATTATGTGATATGCATGTTGGGCTTGATGGGCTCTATAGGGACGTAGGCTAGTATGACAGAGTTTATGGACTTTAGGTTTAGTATAAACAATTCTTCAAATCTCATAAGACTTAATTTCTAATTAAACATGTTTGTGAACAAGTCACAAGGTTAGGGTGTGGTAACAAGCATACGCATGTCTAGGATTGGATCCATGGAGAGCTTGGTATTTAAGTGGCCCTAGCGGCTGACCTCCTCTTTGCTGGAATCCTACCTGGTGCGTAGTGTTTATTCACTCTAACCGAGAGGGCTTGTTGACGGGCCAAAATTTATAACTAAAACCCAAAAGGGACCAGCCACCCTATTTTTGTAAAATTACTTATATCCCTAGTTTTGTAAAATTTTTGAAATACCCTTGATTTCTGAAAACTTCCCAAAATACCCTGGATTTGTAAAAATTACCAAAATTTGTAAAAATTACTAAAATACCCCCGGTTGGCAAAATTATCGAAATACCCCCAGATTACAAAATTACCAAATCGACTTACTCCTTTGAACCGGGCTCAAGAATGCCTTACGCTGCGCATCCACATAACTTGATCTGACGTACTTCCTTTGGAATGCTATTTTAAAGAAATCCCAGGTGATATCATCGGTCATCGTGCCATCCCTGACCGTGAGCCACCACTGATAGGTGTCGTCTCGAAGGAGAGACACGATCCCTTTCAACTTCTGCTCTGCCGTGAAGTCAAGATCATCCATTATACGCTCAATTGCTTCTAACCAATACTCAGCTGCGTTGGGGGCTATGCCAGAAATGCCCCTAAATACTTCTGCTCCATTAGCTCGGAGCCGTTCAGACACAGATTTTTGAGCCACTATGCCTGTGCCTACCCTGGTAACTCTCTCTAGAACCCGCAACATTGCCTGAGACATTGCATCGTCTCCACTCGCTTGGCCCTGAAACTCTACTTCTGCAGCTGGCGGTAGCGGTACCTCATTTTCTGACCCATGACCAGACCCTGCTGGTTCCGATACAATAATCCTGCCCCTACCACGACCACGCACATTACGCCCATCTCCTCGAGTGCTCATGACTAACATTCGCAATTTAATCTGATTAAGAATTTTATGAGTTAATTTTTCTTTCTTCCACTATTTATTACCGAGCAGTCTTATGAGTGTATTACAAAAGCAGCTATTTTTGCGAACACATGCATTCTTACAGGCTTCAGTTTCAAAGGTAAAATTCCTTAATACTAGCAATCACATTACAGAACAATTAATCCATACCACCAATGAGTAGAAAACTTACTGTCGCAGATCAGTTCTGGAGACTCAAGTGCCATACTTTTCGGAAAGAAAAAAAACCATTTTTCAAACCATCTACTGAGAATATTTTGGGCCTTACACTCACAATCGAGCTTTTGAACCTGGCTCTGATACCATAATTGTAACACCCCAAATTCGGTCAAAACGCTACGATCGAATCTGACATGTCATAGAGAAGAAATTTTTTTGAAAATCGAACCTAAACCCAGAGTTAAGGGAAATTTGTAAGTCTCTATGCCTTTGGCAGGGATTTAAAACAATTGTTTAGTTCAGATTTCTTAATCAAAATCGATTTTAAGAAAAATCACATTAAGCGAGTGTTGGAAACAAAATTTTGGTTCCAGTTGAAAATTTGAGTCAATTTGTTACTAAAACCCGCCATTAATTAACCGATTATAAAGCCATAAATTCAAAGTTTTTATTATTATCATTTAAAAAAAAGCACCCATTTTGACGATTTACTAGACAAACCATACCAATGTCATAAGAAAAACCCAAATTACATTTAAGTGGCCTTATTAAAATACCCAAAATCCAAATTTAAATAGTAGTAATTAAAATAAATATTAAAATAGAGTTCTTTAAAGCATTACGCAAGGCCACCTTGAGTCCACCTGGCTCCATGTCCGCAATCTAAGGATTACCTGTAAAATTTCACAGAAAGGGTGAGTCACCGAGACTCAGTGTGTAAATCCCCATCTTAATGAACTTTAGGCTCTCACACAAATTCATATGTGTTATGTATGTAATGCAACCCAACCAACCTATTATGTTCAATCTTCGCATCTCCTGAATCTACCCAATAACTGTGGCACCTAGCCACTAGTGGTACCTAACCACTGGTGGTTCCAAACAACTGGTGACAAATGACACAAAAGAGAATACGTGGGGCCAACCCACTTGTTGTACCAAACCACTGGTGACAATCCCGTAATGAATATTTGTGGGGCCAACCCACTGTGGTACCGAACCACTGGGACGAGTCACAAAATAATATATGTGGTACCAAACCACTGGTGGTTCCAAACCACTGAGACTTAGTCACAAAGGTAATATGTGGGGCCAACCCACTTGTGGTACCAAACCACTGGTGACAGTCTAAAAGAGATCACGTTTTCTCCCTCATCATATCATACCCCAAGTCCATGCCATGTTTAACAGTCAATATGATATGATCATACTTTCAAATGCATAACAACCAACCATTCCATTCATACATACTTTTCTATCAACAGTATTACTGGAACTTACGGAATCCTTGATCCAAACCCACAAGGGTATTTTTAGTGACCAATATCGTCACTTCGGCTTTTAGGCATAACAATTAATAGCATAACTAACATACAAAGTGTGTGAGAGTTACACACCTGATAACACGTAATGTCACGCTCTCTACGTCGACAATATCGCTAATCGGAACTACTGTTATCTGCCTACGACTTTGCCCAGAAGTTGGCCCACAACCCAGTGGCCAATCTCGAACTGCTGACACTGCTCGCTTCTTAAACTTAGGGGATGGGTTTACGGGTCCAACCCCCTCCTTAGAATTGCTGGCATTCAAGTCCATGTAAAAGAACTTGGTCAGAAGACCAAGTTAACACTTAGAGTAAGATTGAATAGATTTACGCATTTAGCAGAATAGATCTCCTTACCTAGATCAACATAAGCTGAAAGCTTTATGCTTGGTTCATAAGTTGAGTGAATCCCAAAAGTCTCCAAAAGAATGCGACACCACCCCCACCTATATTTGGCCAAGAGTTTAAAGAATGGGATCACGGCCCTCGGCACCCAAACGCAAGCAAGATGATTGAAACGAAAAGAAAACACTTACCAAAACCACTAGAGAAACCGATTGGGAGTAACAGAAGATTAGTAATGGCGATCCACTACAAACAGGAGTCGAACGAGGAGATTTAAATGCCAGAGAGAGATAAGCCAACAATTAATTAAGAACTACCTAGAAAAGATGACAAGTTTCGGCTAAAGAAGAAAATGGATATCTAATGGCCTTGATAGATTCGGCTAACACCAGGTGTGAATGAAGAAAAGAAAAGAGGGAGAAAAGAAGAGAGTTTCGATTGTGGGGTTAAAGAAACTGAGTACGGTAAAAGAAAAGATTCGGCTAAAGAAGGAGGAATAAAGAAGAGAATAAAATGAGGAGAACATAATGAGAAGAAGCAATAAGTAAATGAAGGTTCGACTATGACTTAATGAAATAAGAAGGAATATGTGACCGAGAAACAAAAAAAAAAGAATTAAGAGAATAGGGTTTCGACACTGATATAGGGAAGAAGAGAGAACTATTTGCTTGAACTTAGGGCATTTGTCAAAAATGAAAAGAAAGAACAAGATGCACCTCCACCTTTGGCTTTCTACTCACTCCCAAAAATGAAATAGCATAAATGGCATTATGCTAACCCCATGTGATCGAATATACACACAAAGAGAAAAGCAATGCTCCAAACCTTAAGAATTTCGGCACCCCCCAAGTTAACACCCAAACTGAATGCCCAACCTCACCTAGCTCCTTCCAAAATTCGACTCACACTCCCCCTCTCCCCACCAACACTATGCCGTTCCTTTAATCCCTCTTTGATTCCATCTCCTTCATCCATTCAAACAAGTTTGAATGATTCAAACTCTTAAAACCCTCTCCACCATTCCTTTGAAATATTTGACCAAATCAACTCTCCCTTTTTGAAGCATCCCAGTCGAGCTCTACCTCTGCTCCCCTTGACGCCATAAAGAGTTCTAAAAATAAAGAATACGCAACTTGAACCTGCTCCCTCCAACTCCCCTGTGGAGTCACTTACCTCAACCTTTAAGTGGCGCCTCCTTGCCACTTTACTAAGGCACTCTTTTGTGTCATCCAACCCAAACAATATCCCTTAAAGCATAATTCAGCTAGCTTTCCTTAAAAGTGCTCAAAAAGAAAATTTTTACCAAGACTCCAGCTTACCCCTAAATCATTCCTGGACCCTAAAGTACCCTAAACTAGCATGACAGACATAGCATTCACACACACAATCACATAAGACACAAAGGCCCCAATTCCAGATGTTACAGTTTTGGGACCTCATTTCTAAAAATTGAGCCCGTAAATATTTAAATTAAATATTTAAGGAGTTAGTATATTGATATACTGAAGTTTGGTTTCAAAATTTTAATGTTTCGTTAGTTAATTAAGTAAAAAGGACTAAATCGTAAAAGATGCAAAATAAAATTGCTATTGAATTTTATTGTTTAAATGAATGAATTAGTGCATGTGTGGGGACTTATGAGGTAACTAGGTCGTTACTAAAGTAGGTGGATGGTTTATGACTATGTTTTAGTTTTAATATTATAAAATTTAATTTATCAAGTTAATAAAAAATAGTTAATAATTTTAATAAATAAAAACATAAAATATTATATCATCATCTTACTTAAGGAGTTGAGCACTGAAAAACAAAACAAACACCTCCATTAAAATAGCTTTAGGTTCGTCCAAACAAAAATGGATGCATTTAAGTGATTTCTTTATCGGCCTTTCATAAATTTTATGTTTTTAAGATTGTTACCACTAGGTCCAGCTAATTCGTATGTCCATTTTCACAACTATTAAAGTTTTCTAAAATTATCATTTATGATTTTTTGATGTTCTTGATATTAAATGATAGATTTTGAAGCTTGGAAATGGTTTAGGACTATTTTGTTAAGTGAACTTTGTTTGTTTTGCATTTAAGGACTAATCTATAAATTTGTTAAACTTAGCATGAAAATATTGTAATTTTTAAGTGATTGAAGGCTGATTATGGATGGAATTAGAATTAGTTATATATAATGGGGTTTAAATGTGAATTTTAGGGATTAAATTGAACAAAGTGTAAAAGTTTAGGGGAAATTCATAAAATGGGAGCTACAAGTCATATACATAATAATGAATACGATAATGTATTTCAATTTAATAAATTGATTTTAATTATTATATAGATTAGGGATTGAATCGTATGAAGAAAAATCGAGAAAAGGAAAATTATAGAATAGTCCTACAAACAAATTTGCACGTTGTTTGTATTATGTAAGTTTATAGAATAAATATATATTTATAAGTTCATGTTATATCTTTGTATGAATTAGTTAATTAATTTGTGGTTGATTTATTAATATTGAATTGAGGATATTAACTTTTACGGTTGAATGTAAGGTGAGTAAGAACTACTTGCAATGTGATGAATGTATATATAAGTATTTATAATTTATGATATTTTGAATTAGATTAAATTCTTAAGTGGTCGAATATTTAATATCAAATTATAATTATAAGTCATTTACAATTAAGTATAAGGTGAGAGAGTATTTAATTGGAATTGATGAATGATTGTGAAATGTGAGTTATACAATCTCAGAATGAACGTAATAGATTTATAGAATGTGTATGAATATCATGGAAGTGCCTTTAATTTATAAATGTTAAGAATTTTATTTAAATTCCTATTTGAACATAGTAAATGATTAGGATATGGTTGACATGCCAATAAGTTTAGAACGCGCGCTTGTACTGTAACACCCCAAACACAGCCTAGACGTTATGGCCGAATCTGGCGTGTCACATTGAAGTGTTTTTTGAAAACCATGTTTTCATTGAAAACCCTTCTTGAAATTTCAAACTTCTTGCCATTTAAAACTTCTACAAAACCTCAGTTTGCGTTTGTTTAGTTTCAATCGTGGTTTATTAATAAGTTATTCTCTTTTAAAACGTTATTATCTTTAAAACCTTATTTGTTATGGAAGCTTAATTTAAAATAAAGGATTTATGAAAACATGATATTTAAAAATTGAGTTGTGGAAACATAGTGTTTGAATATGTTATTGTTTTGGAAAACCGTGTTTTACTTCTAGCGGATATAAATCACAATCAATAAAATCCCAAATTTAAAATCCAGAAATTATAGAGGCCTTATTACAACCCGAATCAAAATCAAAGTGCTTAAGTAAACGAGCAAAACAGAATAAAACATGTGCAGTTGTGTGGCCCTCTCCGAGTCCCTCGCAGCTCCGAACAATCTAATGTTGGGGATTATCTGAAAGGTGAAAAATAGGGTGAATTTACGAAAGCTCAGTGTGTAATCCCCTTATTAAAGAAACAATTAGTATCTGAATGCGAAATCGATGCAGGCTCGAGCCCTTTAACAAAGATATGATGCAGATTCGATTGATTGTATATTTGGGCTAACAGAATCATTTGGTCACACCCCATAACAGAATCAATTGGGCCTATCCCATCACAGTAACAATCTAAGTATGAATGATGCATGATGCATGCAAACCCATCCAACCTTGCACTTGCCACCGTCAAACCTTGCACTGCCTGTGGTGAATAAATCACCCACGCCATTCCTACACTTACAGTGTTAGCACCGATTACAGCACTAACCGAAATCGTAGCAAAGTTGCTATTAAAAATGTGACTTTAAGCCGTCAGTAACGGTCTCATAATTGGCACATAGCCATCGGTAACTGTAATAAGATTGGCACATAACCATCAACTACGGTAATATAATCGTCACACATCCATGGGTAAGTATGATCGACACAATGTCATCAATAATTATGATCAACACACTGCCATGGATAAATATGATCGACGCAAAGTCATCAATAATTACGATCGACACACAGCCATGGATAAATATGATCGATACAAAGTCATAATCAAGACGGCACAGAGCCATAATCAGATTAACTGGCTTAAAGCCATTGGTAGGTCCACAGTCGTCTCGTGCGAGCTGTGTGACCTTAACAGATCATTACTGGGTCCACAGTCGTCTCGTGTAACCCATGCGACCCTATTAGAACAGTACTTCCTCCATAACCAATATCCCAGCCCCATGCAGTATGTCATGTGTGCAGAATGTCTGGCCAACAAATCGTCATATCATTTATAGTAAAGTCAGTCAAATCATAATCATACAATCACAGTCAAATCAATCGAATCATAGCACAAGTCAGTCATTTACCATCGAAGGGCAAAATAGTCATTTACCTTACAAGGGTATTACGATCATTTTACCCTACAGGGGTATTACAGTCATTTTACCCTATAGGGGCATTACGGTCATTTTACCTTAACAGGGGCATTACGGTCATTTTACATTAACAGAGGCATTACGATCATTTTACCTTAATAAGGGCGTTACAGTCATTTTACCCTACAGGGGCATTACAGCCATTTTACCCTACAGGGGTATTATTGTCATTTTACCCTACCGAGGCATTACAGTCAATTTACCCTACCGCGGCATTACGGTGAATTTACCCTACAGGGCATTAGGTCATTTTACCCTACAAGGGCATTACGGTCATTTCTCACACTAGGGTCCAAGTATGTGTATCAACTCATCAATAGGTCCACGGTCGATTCGCACGACTTGTGTAACCTTTAGCAATCAAAAGGTATAGTTAGGCCCAAAGCCTAAAGTATGGCCCAAGTGGGGCCTATATGCTCATGTGGCCCGTTAAGCCCAAAACTGCCCTTAGCCATGTGAACGACATAGTCGAGCTCATATTTCACATAAGTTCATAAAGTTGGCTCATGTAGGGCTCGCGAGCCCATTGGGCCCACACGGCCCAGTTTGGCCTATTTGACCCAAAAGCGGCCCAAGACCATGAGATTGCTCATGGTGGCATCCGTCATTATATCGACTTCCCCACACGAGTGTTTATGCGCTCGTATGGTAACCGTTGCTGTATTTTTGGCTTTTTGGTATTTTGACATTTTGGCATTTCAACATTTCGGGATTTCGACATTTGCCTATCTACAATTGGAATGGTGTGTGTGTACACACACTTTCAGCTTTAAGCCGATCAATAGAAATAGGGTATACGGTTACACACCCTTTTTGGCTTTTAAGCCGACTATCATTTACGGAAAACAATTACACATCTTTTTTCGAAAGCCTACGAAACACCCTTTAAGCACCAACCACGATTAGATGATCTAGAATTGATCCCTCCAAAATCGTTGGCCAAAATCAATCCCTTGCACCTAGTAATTAACTTAATGAAAGATGAGAGACAGAAAGATTTTTGTGGCTACAAGATCACCTTACTCCACTGAGACCCCCAGAACCGTCGTATATTGTACCGCAAAGAAAGAATAAGAATCAAAGTTAGAAAATATAAGAGGAAAACACAACATTTCGCTTCCCCCAATAAAAAGCTTCAATAACAGGTTGAACACATACTGAAATGACCAAATAGCAAAAGGGGGATCTTACGGGTACTTATCGATTGTTAGGATTCTTATGAGACCAAAACCACCACACCCCAGTGCACCGAAATGATCCACCAAACATCGAGTGGCAGATAAGAAACTGAAAGGGAAGAAGAGGGAATAGTCAACTAAGAGAAGACCGAAAGAAAGATTGAAATAATTAGGGAAAAAAGAAACTATATTTAGCTAAAAGGGGAAGATGAAGGAGAATTAAGTTTGGAAAAATGGGAATATGGAAATGAGAAAAGAAAATGAGAGGTTTCGGTAATTGACACCTTTCGGCAAAAAGAGAATAGAAGAGAAAGAGACCCGAAAGGTACAAAGAGGCACTTGACTTACCAGAAATTGACAAAAAGTGCAAATTATGTCGTCAGAAAGGAAAGGTATAACCGAATTCAAGACAACCTAAAGAAAAACTCTGTCGAAATTCTGAGTAGCTAGACACCCAAATTTGGCACTACTCTACCCACAATAAAACTCCTTGAAATCCTCCACAAATTTCTCCCTTATCTCTCCACGATCCACTCCCAAGATCACTCCTCCATTCTCTCCTCAACAACCTCACCTATCAGAATTTCAATACAACTTAACCACTGGCCGAACCCAATTGCAAAATAAATACCTCATTTGTGCTGGGTTACGCTCGAACCTCATACCTCAAGGTTCCCATCCACGCCACCTTGCCATCTGACCACAAGGCTTTTTGTGACTTAACACATGAGAAAATATTTATAAAGCCTATGCGCCAGTGTCCAGATTCATTTAAGAGCAAAAACTAAAAATTTTGTCGAAGGCAGGACTTGAACCCAGGCTTCTCAAACACTCCCATACACACCTAAATCACTTAGCCATTAAAGCAAACAAGCAATTTGTGTCATTTTCTTGCACACACAAATATTTATGTGTAGTCTCCTAGCTGATCCCACGCTTAAGGCCCACTCCTTTTAGGCCCAAATTTGGGGTGTTACATGTACGAGTTTGCACTTTGGTGCCTCTATTTGCACTTTGATGCCTCTGTTAGCATTTCGATACTCTTTGGTGTGTTTTGGGGTACCTGAGTGTAACACCCTATGTAACAGCCCGATTTAGACCCTAATCAGAATAGTGGTTTCGGGACCCTAAATCTGAGCCTAAAAATAATTAAATATTATTTCCTATGTTTATAATGTGTGAATTGATATCTGTGAAATTTTCGTGATTTAATTTTAGCGTTTGAGTGTCTGATTTAATAAAAGGGCTTGATCGCGTAAATTGTAAAAGTGGCTAACTATTTGTTAATATGTTAAATTGCTTTGTTCTTTTAATGTGGAGTCCTTAAGGTGTAATTTTACCTTATAATCATGCATGGATGGTTAAAGACATGGTTATAATGTTTTCATAATTTATTCATTAAGGTTAAAATAGTAATTAAGGTATAATTATGTAATTAAATAAAATAAAACAAAAACACATGCATTCATCTTTTATGTTGGCCGAAAATACAAAGAAAAAAAAAGAAAAGAAAGCTAGGGTTCTACCTTGTGTTTCTTCAATTAAGGTATGTTAATTGTTCGATTTTTGATGATTTTTACGTCTTTGAGATCATTGTTATGTAATCTATCAAGCCCATGTCTCAATTTCTGAATTTGATGATGTAACATCTTCAAATTGGGCCCAGTAGAATTGGGCCCATTGGACCTTGGGGTTGGGAGCGTTTAAAATTTTTGAGAACAATAGAACGACATTATTTCAAGTTTGACTTTTTGGGAAGGTGATTTTGGAAAGTTATGGGATTTCTAGGAAGTTCCGAGTTCAAGTTAGGCCATAGGAAAATTTTAGTGTTGAAGCATTTAAAGGGGAGAAGGCTAGTGGCGTCTAGCATAAGGGAATAATTGGGCAACTTGCTAGCACAAGAGGAGCTTGTGGCTTAATGGGAAGTGGCGTGAATGGCAGAGGGGAGAGCTTGGGTTCGAATTCCACCTAGTGCACTTATTTTGATTTTTTTTTTTTTGGTGCTTTAAGGTAAGTGTCGGCGATGGCATCAAAATGGAAAGGGAGACTTTTTATTGATGGAAAGATGGCTAAGGATTATGGTAAGGAGGAAAACAAGGGAAAATGAAGGAAAGACTCAAAAGAAAAAGGTAAGAGAAGGGAACATGTTGGCCTATTATGTGGAGGATGTTTTGGACAGATATTTTGGGTCAACACTCATCTTTTTGGTAAAGATGATACAAGGTTTGGTAAGGGGGGGAAAGGAGCCAATAGAGTTTTGTAAGTTTTAGGACATGTAAAGTTTTCTTCTTTGGAGCATTTTGAGTTTTCTCTTTTCCCAATTTCTTCCCTCTACTGCTGAAACTCTAAAGCCAAAATTGTGCACCTTTCTCCTTTGTTTTGCCGAAACTATCAAGCCATCCTTTGCTGCTACTTATCATTCTCTTAGCCTTAGTTTCGAAAGTTGATTGGTAAGTGGGTGATTAGGCCGAATATTGGTGGAACTCGTTGCAATAGCCAAAGTGCAAGGCTGGATTTTAGAACCTAGTAGGGAAGGATCATGATTGTGGGGACAACGAAGAGTGGTTCTTTGGGAAATCCAAATAAGGTGTGTAATCTCATGCCCTTCCGAATACATGTTTGTAATGGTGTGTAATCTCACACCTCTCTGAATATTTGCATGAAATGTTTTGTGATTCGGTGGAAAGATCGAAAAACCAAAAATCGGCATCTGTGACCACTCGGGCGTGCGTATGTTCGTAGTGGTAACCATATTTTGCAATGAAATAATTTTTGGTTAGCAGCAGTGATGTGATTTTTATATGAAAGAAATAGAATAAAAGCTTATTGTGTCTATTTTTATATGAAAGAAACAGAGAAGGAAGAGAAATTTTATATTCTGTGATATTTTAATTTTAGTAAGACTGGTTCTGAATGACTTTGTAGTTCCCTATTCTGTCTTGGAAAAATCATTCAAAATTGTACAAATTGAATTATGAGTCATAATTTATATGTATATATTCCTTAGTGAGCCTATTTCAATAAAAACAGATGGGAGCAACATATGAAAACTGTACAAGGAGATATTTGAATTTAGGGTAAGAGAGGTCATAACCGTTGATCAGTGAAACAAGGAAAAATTTAATGAATAAACTGTACTAAATGGCTAAGCCAAAAATTCTGGAAAAATTGTAGTAAGAAGATATATGAGTCTAGTTTCAAGGAAAATTTATGGATCTAAATTTTGAGTTTCCTAACTTGAGTTATAGTCAATTTAGTCAATATGACGCGGATAGACAGTTTCAATTTTTATGTCCCAAATTAGTAGTTAAGTCCAGGGTTGCGAAATTACGAAAATACCCTTGATGGGTTAAATTACAGAAATATTGTGAAATTTACTGAAATGCCCTTACGGGTCGAATTACAAAAATGCCCCTATGGGCCGAATTGCTAGAATGCTTTAGTGGGCCGAATTAAAAAGTTCTATAATTGGCCGATTTACCGTAATAAATTATTGGATTAATGATGGTTGTACATATATGTGGATATTATGCTTTATTATGTATGTTGCATTTTACATATCGCATAGGTTGGGACAAATTGAATGAAGAGAAGTGTAGCCTGGTGGCATTGCCACAATTTGTTCATTAATGTGCTTATGACTCGGTGGCTCGACCACAAATATTATAAAAAGCGCTTGATGCGGATTTACGTGGCTCGACCACAAATATATTATAAATGGCAACTTGCCTGCGATTGGTGTGTTTGGCGGGGTGGGTTAACTTGATCTTTATAGGTGTGATGGGATGGTACGGGTGGTGTGTAGCGGATGGATTACTAGGATGGGTTGGGTTGCATACATTGCACATATATATTTTGTTATGTAAATGGGCTTCGGCCCAAGATTATGCTATATGGGCTCAGGCCCAAGATATTGCTTTACGATTCAGACCCAGTGGATGATGGTAAGGGGATTACGCACTGAGTTCTAGTAACTCACCCCTCCTTCTTAATCCTTGCACGTAATACTCAGTGATGTGGACTTGGGCCATGGATGACTCAGTGGAGGCCATACTTTGGAAATAATGTTTTCAAACATTAGTAAACTTCTTTACCGTTTTAATTCGTTACTATTACTATTTTGGGTTTTAAAGTTGTAATAAGGCCTCTGGAATATGTTTTATTTTGCTTTACATTTAGACGTACTTAATATCTTTCTTGAATTGTTTTAAATGGGGACTTTCTAAAATCATTAATAACGATTTTCCAAAATTGATTAACAAAAGGATTTTATAATAAATATGGACAAATAATTTAACTTGGATTTTCTTTCAAATATTTCAACGTCATTTTCAAAAGTCACGGTTTTGAGGTTTGCTAGTTCGATTTTCAATTTACCAATCAACCTCTTGAAACTAGTAGTACTTTATCGAATATTTATATTCAAAATTGTTTTTCTTAAACCATAACTAAATAACACCAACTTCAGTACAATCTCAAGTTCTTTAAACAGTTTCTTCGTGTGACATACCAAATCTGGTCGTACCGCATTGGCCGGGTTTGGGGTGTTACAGATGATGATTTTGTGTTTTGTCATTGTTGAAAGCTTGATGAATCTTGTGTTTCATGATAGAAAATAAATATAGATTGTTAGATTAATATGTTTTGTATTTGAATTTTTGATGAATTTGAATAATTTGGGCTAAATTGTGAAAATAATAAATTGAGGGACTAAAATGTGAAATAAATGAAATGTGTGGACTTATATGAGCTTAGTGAATATTCGTCCGAGCTATAGTGTGGTCAAATTTTGAATATTTTGTGTTTTGTGAAATAGGGATTAAATTTAGAAAAATGTGAAATGTCAGGAGAAAAAGTGTAATTAGCCCATTTGTCTATTTTTTTTTTTGGGATGAATTTGATTGAATATGTGATTAAATAAATTAAATTTGTGTTAATTTAGATCAAGAAAGAGGAAATTGGAATTGGATTGGGGGAAATCTAAAGTGGTTGAATAGTCATCCCGGTTCGTCCATCTTTGTTGAGGTACGTTCATAAGTAAATAATCGTTGTTAAATTTATATGAAAATGTGTTTATTATGCTGAATTGAATTTTAGTAGAAAATATATGTGTATGCCAAATCGGTAAAAGTATGGGAGAATTGTCTACAAGCCTGAATCGATTGAGTTACGATGTCCGAAAGCCCCATACGAACCTTAGGAATAGTTAGGATACATATGTCATGACATAGGAGTTTTGATATGTGTTTACGTGTAAGACCACATCTGGGACGTTGGCATCGACTTGTGACGTACGTGTAAGACCCTGTCAGGGACAGTGGCATCGATATGTGATTACATGTAAGACCACGTCTGGGACGTTGGCATTGTAAGAGCTTTCCGACTATTCGAGTGTCCTTATTAATTCCGAATGGTTCAACGGGCATTAACGAGTTATGATTGAATGTGAAATCAAGCTAAAAAGGTTTAGGTACATATTAAGTTTAATGTTAATGGAAATAAGGTAAGCTTGTTGTCGAAACCATTTTTTTCGAGTTTTGACAAAAAAAAAGGGAATCGACTTTAAAAATATGGAGTCACCACCAATCCTTTTTGTTTAGGTGTGATCGGGTCACCTATAAAATAAAATTTGGTCTACGAATTCCATGAAGAAAATAGGTTCGGGAGTCGGTTACGTGCGAGGAAGGATTAGCACCCTCGCAGTGCCCAGAATTGGTACCAAATTGATTAATTGATGTCCTAATGTCGAAAAGTTTGAAATGATTTTGAAATTATATTTTTTTTAATTTTAAATAACATGATTGAATATTGAGATTCCCTTGTTCTGAAGGAATAGAGTGTCACATCCAGCACGATTGGACACGACAATCTGAGTCCTCGAATTCAAGATCATCCCTAAAATTCTCCAAGCACATGTATTGAAATCTTGAAAGGGTATTTGGTTATTTGGACAAACAAAAAACCACCCCCAGCATGATTGGGCACAATTTCTTCAAATTTCCAAACGCACAAATATTACATTATTTTGAAAATATGGACAAAATTCGAAAGGATATTCGTTTATTTGGTCAAACAAAAAACCACACCCAGCACGATTGGGCACGATCTCTTCGAATTTCCAAACGCACAAATATTACCTTGTTTTGGAAATATGGAGAAAATTTGAAAGGATATTTGTTTATTTGGTCTGTAACATCCCAAAGTTGGGCCTAGTAGGATTGGGCCCATTGGGCTTTAGGCGTCGGAGCTTTTAAAATTTTTGGGAATAAGAGAACGGCTTTAATGCAAGTTAGATCTAGTAGGTGAGTGATTTTGGAAGGTTAGGGGGCTTCAATGAAGTCCCGGGTTCAAGTTAGACCTTAGGAAAAATTTTGGTTTTGGGTGAATAAAACCCTAGGAGTTAGTAGTAGGCTTTAAGAATAAAATGTGGGGAAAATGACACAAGTGGAGTGTGTGGTGTAGTGGCAAAGTGGCGCCACATAAGAGACAAGGGGTGACGCATACAAGGAAGGAAGGAGGTCCAAGGTTCAAGTCTTGGCTTTTGCATTTTGGTTTTCTTTTTAAATGGACTCTAGAATTTTGCCATAGGGTTATATTTAGTTGCGCATGGTTTTAGACACAAGAGGAGCTGGTGGCTTAGTGGCAAGTGGCGTGAATTGGCTGATGGGAGAGCTTGGGGGTTCGAATCTCATGACAAGCAAGGGAGTATTTATTTTGCGGATTGGACGGGAAGAGTTTGAGTTGGATTTAAACTCTACTGACGGAGGGATCCCACATCAAAAAGATAAAAAGAAGGAAGGTGAAAAGCTAGCTATATATAGAGCTACCTAGGAAGAGAAGGAGCATACCTGGTTGGCATTAGGCATAGGAGTGCTCGGAGCGCGGTTTAGCAGCTTCAGATTCCTATCAGGTGTGTACTCTCTCTACTATAGTTGTAGAGCGGCAAATGCCGATAAGCCGGTCACACAACGATGGTAGCCACACGAGCGTACGAGCGCATGTGTGGGGTTTCAACGCAATAGTTGAAGCCATCAGTAGTGTTCATGTGGGTTTAGGCTGTTAGGCCACGTTGGCCCAAAAAGGGCCAAGTGGGCCCAATGGGCCAGGGGCCTATATGAGTAAATTGTATGATTGAGTGGTAGATAGTGAACTAGACTATGTGAATCTCATATATGTGGCTAGGTTTAGGCTGAATGGGCTACACGAGTGTGTGGGCCCATTTGGGCTAAGAATGGGCCTTAGGCCCATTCGCATCATTATCTCTATTTAGAGTACTTCAGTCGTTCGAGGCAACAATAGACCTTCTGTTGGGTCGTTAACACCCTAGTTTGCAAAATTACCAAAATACCCCTGGTTTGTAAAATTACCGAAATACCCATGGTTTGCAAAATTACCAAAATACCCCTACTTTGTAAAATTACCAAAATACCCCTGGTTTATAAAATTACCAAAATACCCTGGTTTGCAAATTTATCGAAATACCACTGGTTTGCAAAATTACTAAAATACCCCTAGTTTGAAAAATTACCGAAATACCCATAGCTTGCGAAATTACCAAAATACCCCTAGCTTGTGAAATTACCGTTTTACCCCTAAATAATAAAATGACCATTGTACCCTTGTAGTAGCACTAATGTTGTCTGTGTTAATTGTATGATTGATTATGTTCGAGATGCACTGCATACATGGATTAGTTATGAGTAGAATTACCGAATTACCCTTGGTAGGTAAATTACTGAAATACCCTCGATAGGTAAAATTACCGTTATACCCTTTGGGGTTGATTAGCGTGATTGTGTGTAACTTCTCACACCATTTATAGTGTCTTGATAACATATATATTTATGTATATTCTGTTAAATGCTAAAAACTCGGTATGGCTATTGAAATCCCCGTAGAGGGTAAAGGCGATTCATCAGGTTAGTGACTTCTACGATATTAATAGATGGTTCTGATGAGATGACATGTTATATGTGATGAGCATCCTATACATGCATGCCGAAACCTGTTCAAACCATACATTAGTATCTTATGCTTGCATGGGGTTGGGAATTGCATTTCACATGCATTTTTTTTATTACTATATTGTTAAATTCTTAAATGGGCTCAAGCCCAACAAAATGCTTTGATGATTTGGCTCAGTGGACTTGGTAAGTGGGTTACACACTGAGTTCTAAGTAACTCACCCCGTTTTCTAACCCTTTTTAGGTAATGACAATTGATGGAGGCTTGGGCCAGGGATGACTTCGTGGGGGCCATACTTCAAATGATGGTTTTGATGAACTTTGAATTACTCTTTAAGTATTTTGACTTAATTAATTTTTCAGTTGTGATGTAATAAGGCCTTTGGTATTATTTTTATGGATTTTTACTTGTGGATGGCTTTTAATATGTTTTAGATACTAAAAGGAGACTATTTTAACTTTATAAATGTTTTCTTTAATTTAAATGTAATTAAAGAGGATTTTCTTAAAATCACTAACTCGTAAGAATTTCTTTGAAAACTCTTTTATGAATTACATTTTCAAATTCCTTTTGAATTCTTTTAAACTTCTTATAAAATTTAATCAATTATTTCTCTGAGATCAAATTATAAATTCCTATGTTCTAAAATTCATAGATTTCAAATTAACCTCAGTTTTTGATAAACTCCATCTCCAAAATAATTTTTGAAGACCTGTTTTCCTTAAATCATTAGATGAATAGATGTATGTACGATTTGTATGGCATACCAAGTCTGGTCTTAACGCATAGACTGGGTTTGGGGTGTTATATTTTATGGTATCAGAGCCGGTTTCAAAACTCGACTGTGGTTTGGGTTTAACAATAATTTTTGTTTAAAACTGTTTAAATTTCTGGACTTTATGTTTTAAAGGTAGAATGGCACCACGAGCATCCGGCACCAAGTCAAGTAAGTATTTATATATTAAATGTTTATTATTGTGATATGATCATAGGAACACTCTAGAACTTTTAGTTTTAGGTGTTGAAAATGGTAGAGATCGAGACTATAGGATGTGATTGCGAAAATAACTCTATCTCTTATATCTCATAAAATATCATTAATAAACTCTGAAACAGTATTCTGATTCATAAAACTTATGATCAGATTAAATCGAAATAGTCGGTATAAGCACTAGAGGACATGGACGTTGACGCGATAGACGTGGCCGTGGTAGAGGACGAGGTGCTAGGGTTGCGTCTAAAGCGTCGGGTCATATGCCAGAAATGGACGCACCTGCGTCACCCGAGAGTGAGACTAGATCACATGACTATACGAGAGAGGACAATACTTTCACTCAAGCAATGTTACGAGTCCTAGAAAAGGGTTGCTGGGACTAGAACTGACCCAACAGTTCGTGGATCAATATAAGAACAACTTAAATCAAGTGGTGCCGAGGTTTTTAGAGGTGTCTCCGGTGTAGCTCCGAATATTGCGGAATATTGGCTTAAGGCTGTAGAGCGGTTTATGGATAATTTAGAGTGCACTGCTGAGTAAAAAATTGAGAGGAGCGGTGTCCTTGTTAAGGGACGAGGCTTATCAATGGTGGCTTACGGTTCGAGAAGGCACTGATGCTGCATTTGTCACTTGGGATTTCTTCAAAGCTGCTTTCCAAGGGAAGTACGTAGGGACAAGTTATATGGATGCCCGAAGGAAGGAATTCCTGAATCTAGTTCAAGGAAATAAGACGGTGGTAGCTTATGAGGCAGAATTTCAACACTTGAGTCGTTATGCTCAGACTATAGTGCCAACAGATCATGAGCGCTGTGTACGCTTTGAAGATGGGTTGAATGATGAGTTGCGGGTACTGATAGCCCTACAGCAAGTAAGGACTTTTGCCACGCTTGTGGAGAAAGCCAAGATAGCCGAAGAGGCTAAAAACTCAGAACAACAGAACCGGAAAAGAGTCAGAGGCAAGAGGGACTTTAAGTACTCAGGTTCTTCTAAAAGGTTCCAAAAGAGGCCTCGAAATGATCATCCAGCTCAAGCTAGAGCACTTGTGACTACCAATCAGAGTCGAGACTCTGCCGACTGTGGGAAACGACACCCCGGGGAATGCTGGAAGAAAACTAGTGGTTGTTATAAATGTGGTTCCAAGGATCATCAATATAGGAATTGCCCTCGACTGACTGCTCTGACTCAGAAAGCTCGTAACCTTGATGCACAGCTAGCTAGAGGTGCTCAACAGCCACTAAGAGGCCGTGGACCAGGTCGTGGTGGTAATAGTGATGGACGTGGTCAAGGTACACTGGGTCGAGGTAATGGCTTTAGAGGTAATACAGAGGCAAGACAGCCGGGGTTGGTCTATGCAGTCAGGCATCGTGAAGATGGCGATGCACCTGATATGATAACTGGTATGTTCTTTATCTTTGATGTACCTATTACTGCTTTGATAGATATCAGGTCTACCCACTCATATGTTGCTAGTGCCATATCTGGAAACCTGAATATTAGATCTGAGATTATCAATAGAGAGATGACGGTAATTAGTCCTTTAGGACAGTCTACAATCGTGAATAAATTTTTATAGAGACGTGCCTTTGGAAATCTAAAAAGAAATATTTTAGCGGATTTGATGGAATTGCCTTTCAGTGAGTTCAATCTTATTTTGGGCATGGATTGGTTGGTGAAGCATCGGGCGCAATTGGATTGTGCTAAAACACAGATGTCAATAAGGACTGTGGATGATGTGGAAGCAGTAATAATAGGCGACGAAGGAACTTTTTGGCAAATGTGGTATTTGCTTTAAAGGCAGAGAAGTTGGTGCGAAAAGGATATAGAGTGTTCCTAGCCTTCATTAGTGCTTTGGATGCCAAGGAATTATCGATGGAAGGTGTGAGAATGGTGAAAGAATTTCCAGATGTCTTTCCTGAAGAACTTTCGGGTCTACCTCCAGATCAGGAAGTAGAATTTGGCATTGAGCTTTTACCCAGAATGGCTCCAGTGTCTATTACTCCTTATAGAATGGCGCTGAAGGAGTTAGCAGAGCTTAAAGCTCAAATTCAAGAATTGTTGGATCGGGGATTTATCCGACCGAGTGTGTCTCCATGGGGAGCACCGATTTTGTTCGTCAAGAAGAATGATGGGTCGATGCGTGTGTGCATTGATTGTAGGCAGTTGAATAAATTGATAATCAAGAATAGGTATCCATTATCGAGAATCGATGACCTATTTGATCAATTGAGAGGAGCTTCAGTTTTCTCCAAGATTGATTTGAGTCGGGTTATCATCAACTCAAGGTTAAAGAGGCAGATATTCATAAGACGGCATTTCGAACTGGTTATGGACATTATGAGTTTTTGGTGATGCCGTTTGGTTTGATCAATGCACCAGCTGCATTTATAGATATGATGAACCGAGTCTTTCAACCCTATCTAGACCAGTTCGTAGTGGTGTTCATAGATGATATCTTGGTATATTCGAGGAATGAAGAAGAGCATGACTCACATTTGCGCATTGTGTTGCAAATATTGCGAGATAAGCAACTTTATGTCAAATTAAGTAAATGTGAATTTTGGTTGAACGAAGTGACTTTCTTGGGTCATGTGGTGTCAGACGAAGGAATAAGAGTTGATGATCAGAAGGTAGAGGCTGTGTTGGATTAGAAACCACCGAAGTCAGTGACTGAGATTTAGAGTTTCTTGGGTTTGGCTGGTTACTATAGACGTTTTGTTGAGGGGTTTTCGTTGATTGTTGCACCCCTAACTAAGCTGTTGCGAAAGGGAGTACCGTATGTATGGACCGATAAACAACAAGAAAATTTTGAGAAACTGAAGAAGATTTTGACAGAAGTGTCAGTATTGATTCAACCTGAGGCTGAAAAGAAGTTTACCGTTTACTGTGATGCGTCACACACGGGTTTAGGATGTGTGCTGATGCAAGGAGGAAAAGTGGTGGCTTATGCTTCTCGTCAATTAAGGCCGCACGAAGTTAACTATCCTACTCATGACTTGGGGTTGCCTGCGGTGGTGTTTACTTTAAAGATTTGGAGGCACTATCTCTACGGTGAGAAGTCGATCATTTATATTGACCATAAGAGTCTTAAGTACCTCCTTACCCAAAAGGAGTTGAACTTGAGACAACGGAGATGGGTGGAGTTGTTAAAGGATTATGACTTCTCAATCAAGTACCATCCTGAAAAGGCTAACGTGGTGGCAGACGCATTGAGTCGTAAGGTAATATCGGAGTTAAGAGCAATGTTTGCTCATCTCAGTTTGTATGAGGATGGCAGTCTGCTAGTGGAACTTCAGGTGAAGCCATTGTGGTTAGAACAGATCAAGGAAAAGTAGTTATCAGATGAAAAGTTGGGTCTTTTAATATAACAAGTTGAAAGTGGTATAATAGGGGACTTTGGAATGAACAAGGATGGCGTGCTGTGTTTTCGTGGAAGAGTTTGTATGCCCGTGGATTCGATTTTGAGACAAATGATTCTATGAGAGGCGAATAGTAGCCCTTATGCTATGCACCCCAGAGGAAATAAGATGTATCGAGATCTCCGTGAGCAGTATTGGTGGCCAGGGTTGAAGCGAGAGGTTACTAATTCTGTGGGAAAGTGTTTGACTTATCAACAAGTAAAGACGGAACATCAATTACCATCAGGTTTATTACAACTGGTAAAGATTCCTTTATGGAAATGGGAGCAGATGACAATGGATTTTGTTAGTGGGTTACCTTTAACACCTACTAAGAAAGATTTTGTTTGGGTGGTAGTTGATCGATTGACGAAGAATGCTCATTTTCTACCAATTCGTACGGATTACTCACTACAAAAGTTGGCTAAGTTGTACATAGCGGAGATCGTAAGGTTGCATGGGGTATTAGTGTCTAACATATCAGATAGGGATCCTAGGTTTACATCATGGTTTTGGAAAGCTTTCCATGAGGCTTTGGGAACAAAGTTAAACTTCAGTACGGCTTTTCATCCTCAGTCAGATGGTCAGTCAGAATGAGTAATTCAAATTTTTGAAGACATGTTAAGGGGTTGTGTAATTGACTTCAGAGGTAGTTGGGAGGATTTCCTACCGTTGGCAGAGTTCGCGTATAATAATAGTTACCAATCTAGTATCCAAATGGTGCCCTATGAAGCGTTATATGGTCGTAGGTGTCGTACCCCTACTTGTTGGACTGAATTGGGGGAACGGCAATTGTTGGGTCCTGAATTGATATCTGAGACGAAAGAAAAGGTAAAGGTGATTCGAGCACAGTTAAAGGAAGCTTCGAATAGACAAAAGTCGTATGCGGATCTGAAACGTAAGGATATTGAGTTTGCGGTGGGAGATCAGGTCTTTCTGAAAGTCTCACCTTGGAAGAAGATTTTTAGATTTAGAAGGAAGGGCAAGTTGAGCCCTAGGTTCATTGGACCGTACCGTGTGTTGAAGCGTGTAGGACCAGTGGCCTATCAGCTTGAATTACCTCCAGAGTTGAGTCAGATTCATAGTGTTTTCCATGTTTCTATGCTGAGGCATTATAGATCAGATCTATCTCACATAGTACCGGTAGAAGAAGTTGAGTTAAGGCCAGACTTGTCTTTCGAGGAGGAACCAGTGAAAATTTTAGACCGTGATGTTAAGGTGCTAAGAAAGAAGACTATGCCATTGGTTAAGGTTCTATGATGTAATCACAGAGCGGAGGAAGATATGTGGGAGCCTGAGGACGCAATTCGGCAACAATATCCTCACCTCTTTTAACCAGGTAAATTTTGAGGACGAAATTTTCTTTAAGGGGGTAAAATTGTAACATCCTAAAAATTGAGTATCGATATGTTGCATATTTTTGGTGCTTAGCTTGTGAATGATTTAATTTGTGTACTTAATATAGTCTTGAGAAGGCTCGGGATTTATTCGAAATTAGAATAAATTTTAGTAATGAGTACTTTATTGAAGTGCATCAAGTGACCTTGATGTTTAAGGAAATTAAGTGTCAAAAACTAGCATAAGATGAGCTAGAAGTAAAGTGGAGTTGGTGCTATGAGTGTTGCTTGAGGGAAGATGTTCGAATCTTTAGGAATGCATTTTGTGACATTTATTTTTGCTCTTTCCTAGCAAGTGTCGGCCAAGCATCAAATTTTTGGTAAGTTAGACTTTTATTTTTATGGTAAGGTGGCTAAGAGAAAAGGCAAGTACAAACTTAAGGTAGGGAATCATGAGAATATGGCATGTAGGGGGAACACAAGGCATATCTTAAGGGTTATTTTTTGGAAACTTAGAATGGCCAACTTGTCCATGAACATGGACGGCTTGTGGACTAAGGGGGAGCCGAATTTTGGTGGTAAGCTTTGGGTAAGGATGGTAGTTAGATAGAATCACATTTGGTCATTTTTGCTCTCCCAAAATACCTTTTTCCTCTCATCTTTTTCTCTCTTAGACGAATGTGCCATATGCTTGGAGAAAACAACTTTGTTTTGTTTCATTTGGTCATTTTTTGCCAACCTCTCAAGTGCTTCATTTTGTGCTTCTCTCCTAGTGCCGAAATCATCAAACACAAAAAAAACCATTTCTTTTTCTTCTTTATTCCCCATTGCCGAATGCACATTGTTCCAAACCTTACTTTTTGCTCTTTTCTCACCCTTGAAAACCGAATCATAAACATCTTATCTCTATTCTCCTTTCTTCTCCATTTTACTCATCTTTCAAACACATTTTTTTCCCTTCTTATTTCTTCCATGGCCGAATGTTAGAGACCACCTCCATAGCTGAAATTATTTTTCCGGTACCATTAAATCATAGCCAAATCTTCTTTTCCTCATAGACTTTATTCTCGATCATTTCTTCTATTCAACTTTGGACAACCGGTAAGGATCATCTTCCTTGTTTTCTTTTGCTATTTGGTCACCTTGGCCGAATCTATAGGTTGGCTTAGAAGAGCCTTTAAATCGATAATCGTTCATCCTCTTAGACGATTTCCTTTTGTTTTTTTTAGTGATATAGTGGAGGGCCGAATCACCATCTCGTCAAAGTTATCTTAAAGTTTTTCAAGTTCGGATCGTCTATCAAGGTAAAAAAAAAAAGGGGAACTCTTCATGGATTTCATGATCACCCTCGATTTTATCAACGATTTTCAATTGGGTTGTTATAACTGAAAGTTTTATATAGGGATCCTTTGGAAATCACTCAAAATTTTAAGGCAAACAAGATAGGGTCGAAAAGAGTGGTGAATAGTGATCGAAAGAGGGGCGATTTTGTTATTCCCTCTAGATTCAAGCGAAGGGCTGTTTCAACAATCCGAGACTTTCTACCGGGTTGTGGACCCTCATCCGAGGAGAATTGATTATTCAAAGTTGTTTGTAGTTCAGAGCCATTAGCTGTTCGGGATTTTCTATCGGGTTGTGAACCGTCAACCGGGGAGAAACAACAAATAGTTGTTGTTCGAGATTCCGAGGGTAAAGATCTAGATCGCTTATCTTTAGTATAGATTTATATTAAGTATTAGTGTTCTAATCAAGCGTGACACGTATTTAGGTATCGACGAGCGGGAAAGTATAGTTCTCACCGTAATCAAGTGTACATTTATCTCATGGGTTAGATGTTATACCGTAAGAATTAGAATAAAATCGTAAAGTTTGTAAAATCAGAAAATACGGTATATTAACACTTTTTGTGTAAATGCATGAAATCGGTATTAAAGTCGTGGAAATTACAGAATCGCCCTCGATAGGCTAATTTGATAAAAAGTAATTTTTGGGCCTCATGTGATTAATAGGCCAAATTGCTAGATTGTTTAATAGGCCAATTTGCTAGATTGATTAATTGGCTAAATTGCTAGATTGCTTAATGGGCCAAATTGCTAGACTGCTTAAGGAGCCGATTTGATAAATTACCATATGGGCCAAAATGAGAAATGGGCCAACTTTTAGTATGGGCCTTATGTTGAAATTATCGTATGAATATTATTATGCCTTGTATATGTATACATGATTGCATGGGTTGGGATAAAATTGAAAAGAAGTTCTTGTGGCTCCGCCACAATCTAGTTCGGGTGGCTCTGCTACAATCTAGTTTGGGTGGCTCAGCTACAAACATTTTAAATGGCTTTATGCCTGCGACTGGTGTGTTGGCGGGGTGGGTTGACTTGATCCCCACAGGTGTGCTAGTTGGTACGGGTGGTGTGTAGCGAATGGAAATTTAGGCTTGGTTGGGAATTGCATTTCACATGCATTTTTTTATTACTATATTGTTAAATTCTTAAATGGGCTCAAGCCCAATAAAATGCTTTGATGATTTGGCCCGGTGAACTTGGTAAGTGGGTTACACACTGAGTTCTAAGTAACTCACCCCGTTTTCTTACCCTTTTCAGGTAATGATAATTGATGGAGGCTTGGGCCGGGGATGACTTCGCGGGGGCCATGCTTCAAATGATGGTTTTGATGAACTTTGAATTACTCTTTAAGTTTTTTTACTTAATTAATTTTTCAGTTGTGATGTAATAAGGCCTTTGGTATTATTTTTATGCATTTTTACTAGTGGATGGCTTTTAATATGTTTTAGATAATAAAAGGAGACTATTTTAACTTTATAAATGTTTTCTTTAATTTACATATAATTAATGGGGTTTTTCTTAAAAATCACTAACTCGTAAGAATTTCGTGAAAACTCTTTTATGAATTACATTTTCAAATTCCTTTTGAATTCTTTTAAACTTCTTATAAAATTTAATCAATTATTTCTCTGAGATCAAATTATAAACTCCTATGTTCTAAAATTCATAGATTTCAAATAAACCTCAGTTTTTGATAAACTCCATCTCCAAAATAGTTTTTGAAGACCTGTTTTCCTTAAATCATTAGATGACTAGATCGATTTGTGTGGCATACCAAGTCTGGTCTTAACGCATAGACCGGGTTTGGGGTGTTACATTAGTAGTTTTGATTTTTGCCTTTTCTTTTAGATTTTTTATTTTGGGTTAATATTTTGTAATAAGGCCATTGGATTATTTTTTCTAAGTTTTCATTTATAACTGTTAAACTTATAAATACGGGGTTTTTTTAAAACATTAGCAATCGTTTTCTAAAATATCATGTTTACGCAGCGATGCAAGTTCAACTTTCATAACAGAACAGTTTTTCAAAATAATAACAACTTTTAAATAGTCATTTAGTAAATCACGTTTTTCTCAATCAAACAACGAACTCGGAGTTCAAAAATCTGATAAAACTTTTCTAAACAATTGCTTAGATTTTCAGCTTCCTTCATTGTGACACGCCAGATTCGGGCCTAACTTCTAGGTCGGGTTTGGGGTGTTACATGGTCAAACAAAAAACCACACCCAGCACGATTGGGCATGATCTCTTCGAATTTCCAAACGCACAAATATTACCTTGTTTTGGAAATAGGGAGAAAATTTGAAAGGATATTCGTTTATTTGGTCAAACAAAAAAAACTACACCCAGCACGATTGGGCACGATCTCTTCGAATTTCCAAATGCACAAATATTACCTTATTTTGAAACTTTAAGTAAGAATGATTTTAGAGCTCAAATAGTGTTAGAACATGACATTTTTGAGTGAATATAATGCTATGGCATAATAACATACAATATGGAGCAATTATTTACCAATGAAATATAATGCTATTGAATCTCAAACAACAAATAAAAATAAAACGAGAATTAAAACATACATAATAGCAATAATTATCAAACATTAAATCAATGATAAAGAAAATTAATTAACATACATACATCAACAATATTACGAAATCAATGGAATAATTCTAATACTAATTTTACATATATATACGTATGTACACATTGAAATATATATATACTAAATTATGAAAGAAAAAATATAACATAAGTAGTTTTGAGGAGATTAAATATCTACATAAATAGATAAAAAAATATATACATAATATGAACTTAATAATATATGTACAAGAATAAAAATGATTTCAATACAAATTATATATACATATATTAGAAAATAGTTTAATTTAAATAGTATACATGAAATAATGATGTGTAGAAGCATTTGAACATATTATATAAATCTTTAAACCAGAGAGATATATATAAAAGACCATTTTAAAATGAACAAATTGTTAAAATAAGTTAGAATAAATAATACGTACATATAAATAGTTTAAAACGAATAGTATATAAATATATATTTTATCATATTATAAAATAATTTAAAACCAAAATAAAAAAATGAATTAAACCTAATAAAAATGTCAAGATTGTATATAAAAAAAAAGGTGTTTAATTGCAAAGGCTATTTTATAATAAATAAAATCATTTAAAAATGCGCAAGGATCAATCTCAAATGCACGTGATTTATCACAGGTTAAACCAGCAAATATTTTAACTAGCTAAAACTCTGCGTTTGAATAGGACGAAATTGCAAAAGAATTGGAGAATAGAGGGATCAATTGCATAAATAGTCCTTTAAAGCGGAAAGGCGTGGATCTGGGTCATAAAGCGGGTCGACACGCGGATCCTACACCCTCTTAAACGGCACCGTTTTATATTATTTCTTTAGCTAATACCTTAAACTAATCTTATTTTTTTTATTTCCTAAATCAAACCCTAACCCCCTTTTATTTCTTTCTCAGCTACAATTCCAAAACCCCTTCCTGCTAACCACCCAAACGCCACTACCAATGGTGAGAGGTGATCCACCAAAACCCGATTCGATCAACTGCCGTCTAGCCCCGATCACAACGGAGAGAACGAGGGCATGATCTAACTAAGGTAATCTCCTCTTCTTTACTTTTTTTTTGTTTATGGATCGATATCAACAAAAGAAAATAAAAAAGGAAAAAGGAAAAAAAATGAGGTAATCACCTTTCAATCTATCTTGATTTCGTATTTTTTTTGTAATCTATTTTTGTGTATACAAAAATAGGCATCCGACCCTTTTACAATCCTTCGAATCGGCTTTATATAGTCAAAAAATAAAATAATAATAAAATACAAAAATTCTTTTAATTTCTAATATTCTTTGCTGTCATTTGCTGTGTTATTTGCTCTGCTATATTTGTTTTGCAGGTGTAAGTATAGTTGCGCACTCCTTTGTGGGAGAGGTCGTTGCTGAAGCAGTGACGAGGCTATGCACGTGGGGGTTGGAGGCTGCTGGAGTATTCTTGGAAGCTCTAGAGGTGCGCGTGGGTGCACGCGGGGCATGCTTGGGAGAAGCTGCGGTGTCCAAACAATCTGGAAACCCAGAAGGTTTCCTCTGATTTTTGGTTTCTTTTGGGTTAGGGTCTTATATTGGGCCTCAGTTTGGTCTGGGGTTGTATTTAGGCTAAGGGTTTTATGGACTTTGTAATGGACACTTTAAATGATTTAGTTTATTATTTTGTGGTTTTATTTTTTATTTTGTTTTTTGATTAAAATGGGCTCGGGCACAAATGGGCTTTTACAGCTGCCCCTCTTTGCTCATTGTCGTGTAACGAGAATAGAGCAAATACTTCAAAAAGGACCATTTTTGCCCCATTTTTTTAGACTTCTTTCAGTGATTTTCTTTTTCGTGTAGCTTCGTTCCATCCCGCTGCATCCTCAGGGGCCTAAAAACTAACGCTTCAATCCACTCAAGGAAATTAGACTTTCAATCTGCTCCTGCAACTTTAGGATTGCTAGATCTGCTATCTTCAATCAGCTCCATTGCAAACTCAGGGAGACAAGATCTGATGTTTTTGATTTGCTCATGTAACTTCAAGATTGCCAGATCTGCTATCTTCAATCTGCTCCTGCAAAATCAGGATTTCCAGATTTGATGTCTTCACTCTGCTCCTACAAACTTAGGATTGCCAGACTTGCTATCTTCAATCTGCTCCTGCAAACTCAGGATTGCCAGACTTGCTATCTTTAATCTGATCCTGCAAACTCAGGATTGCCAGACTTGCTATCTTCAACCTGCTCCTTCAAACTCAGGATTGCCAAACTTGCTATATTCAATATGCTCTTGCAAACTCAGGATTGTTAGACTTGCTATCTTCAATCTGCTCCTGCAAACTCAGGAATGCCAGACTTGCTATCTTCAATCTGCTCCTGCAAACTCAGGATTGCCATACTTGCTATCTTCAATCTGCTCCTACAAACTCAGGATTGCCAGACTTGCTATCTTCAACCTGCTCATACAAACTCAGGATTGCGAGACTTGCTATCTTCAACCTGCTCCTGCAAACTCAAGATTGCCGGATTTGCTATCTTCAATCTGTCTCAAACTCGAGATTGTCGACGGTATCTATCTTCAACTTGCCGTTGCTTCCTACTCTAAACTCGAAGATTGCCGAGTTGCTATCTTTAACCTACTCCTGCAAACTCAAGATTGCCAGATTTGCTATCTTCAATCTGCTCCTGCAAACTCAAGATTTCCAGACTTGCTATCTTCAATCTGCTCCTGCAAACTCCGGATTGCCAGACTTGCTATCTTCAATCTGCTCCTGCAAACTCAGGAATGCCAGATTTTTCTATCTTCAATCTGCTCCTACAAACTCAAGATTGTCAGACTTGCTATCTTTAATCTATTCCTGCAAACTAAGGATTGTTAGATTTGCTATCTTCAATCTGTTCCTGCAAACTCAGGATTGTCAGATTTGCTATCTTCAATCTATTCCTGCAAACTCAGGATTGCCATATTTGCTATCTTCAATCTCTTCCTGCAAACTTAGGATTGCCAGATTTGCTATCTTTAACCTGCTCCTACAAACTCAGGATTGCCAGATTTGCTATATTCAATCTGCTCTTGCAAACTCAAGATTGTCAGATTTGCTATCTTCAATCTGCTCCTGCAAAGTCAGGATTTCCAGATCTGCTATCTTTGATTCTCTTCGTTCAGGAAGGAAAGATCTTTGAATTCACCACTGTTGCGACAACGTCCTCTAGGGGACCTATCTTGTAAAATCAATTTTGTGTTTATGCCTATGCAAAATGGTTAGGATGCAACGATTAGAATGAATCTAATACTTCTAACGAAATGTATTATGGATGACATTTGCATGGGTGCAGAATGTCATGAGAATAGTCTTTTTACAAAGATTAGGATGCAATGATCGGAATGAATCAAATGCTCCTAACTAAATGTGCTTTGCATGAATGCAAAATTTCATGAAAATGATCACTTTTTAAGGTGTCATCACTCATTATTTATTAAGGCTTTATCACTGATGCATTGTGCTACCATCGTGTTCGGCTAGTATTTTTGACAACAAATTTGGGAAAACAAATGTCTTGCTCAATAGATTTGCCCCATTGTAACCTCAGCGTTCATCTCCTTATGACTTAGAGGTATAGGATCTGAATCTCTTCCCATCTATCCCACTGCAACCTCGAGATGTAGGATTTATTTCTTCTTCAATCCATCCCATTTCTATTCAAAGGTATAAGACCTGTATTATCTTCCATCTATCCCACTATAACTCGGGGGTATAGGGCCTGTAGCTTGTTCCATCAACTGATCACTCCTTGGGTGACCCAAATAGATGTGTACGCCTGATGCTCACATGAATGCAGAATATTATTTCTTCTTTCGAAACTGATTCCCATTTTACACTTGGGTTGTCATTACTCGTGTTCCATCGAGATTGTACCACCAACTATTTTGACAAAAAATCTAAGGAGATAGCCTCAATTTAGACTTTTCCTTCTGAAACATTTCCAGCCCTTAAGCTTGGTAAGTTCTAAACAATAGCCCTATTTTAAGTTATTGTATTATTTAGAAGCTTCCAGAGTAATATGCGAAACTCCTTTTGTGAAAGTATTATTAGTCCACTAATCTTTATTTTAATGCAAAATGCTTGAAAAATATCATAACAATGGACAAGAAAGAAATTAATTAGGAGCATAACTCGAGAAAAATAAGCTAAGCAAAGATAGCAATCGCAATCAAGAAGGAAATTTATTACGAAACTATTTTGAAAAGAATAATATAATCACAGATAACAAATTTAAAATGGGTAAAGTGGAAAGTAGGTTCCCCAGATATCGCAGCCTGAGCTTCTCTGTTCAAACTTCTTGAGGACCATTTTAAGCTCAATAAGTGTTTAGGGGATCCAGAGTACTTTGTCAATGCTCCAAGACGTCACCTGCTTCCTCATTGTTAATTCAAGTATAGCAAGATCATTGCATGCCCAATTTTCGATCAAAATTTGAGCAGCCTTTTTCGAGTTTTCAACTCAAATCCCCTTGGCCTCAAAGCACCCTTTGCAGGTTTGCTTTGGCCTCTCCTTTTTCTTTCTTTTTTTGATTGAAAATTCTTTATTTCTCTTCTTTTTGTTTTTTTCTCTTTCTTTCTTTTTTTTTTTTTGAAAAAGGTTTTAAGGTGCCCTTTGCGGGTTTTCACCTTTACCTCTCCTTTTAGATGAAATCTGGATTCACCAACCTGAGCATGTCCTTGCCATCCATTTTGGTCAAAATTAATGATCTTCGAGAATAAGCCTTCCAAATTTGGCAATTACTTTCCTCTAAAATTCTCTTGTACGAGAAGAATCCTTCTTAATGTCAAGTACCCATCATAAAATTTTATTGGGAAAACCTCTTTATCATAAGCCCGTATCATCCGTTTTGAATACTTTCAATCAAGCATACTGGAGACATTCTGCTTCACCCAACTCATTCAAAGCTTGGAGAAAAAGACAGCTTGGACCACTCTTATTTTTTCAAACCATCTGACTAGTAATTGGGTTAACTGGCGCATCATATTCATTTGATCCCGGATATCCCGTAGAATTTTAACCAACTGCTCTTGCATCAATATTTGCCTTCGCTCTAATCTCTCCAACCTTTGTTCCATATCTTCTAGGTTAACTGAAAATATTTCACCTAATCAGGGTCATTTTGTAAAACTCATGCAAATGACGCCATGTAATGAAAATGGCGTAATGCAAATGATGTAATGCACATGCATGAAATGCAATGCAAATGCATGGAATGAATGCAATGCAATGCAATCAAAACAAAAGAAAACACATTAGTGCAGGAGAAATAAACAACATAGAACACCTGATCGAGTGACCACTAGGGTTTGGCGTAGCTCTATCTAGGGTAGGTGCCTAGGGCTGCTATATACGGCTTGGTTCTAAAGAATGGGTATATGAACCAGTGGATTCCTCAATCCTCAACCATTATAGGCTCATATGGATCGAGTTCGGTTCAGGGGAATACATTTCCCTGTGGCCATGCGGAGATGAAAATCTCACGAAGCACATAGGTACAAATGTATCCCTAAAGTAGTCCACTAGCCCATACGGAGGTGAAAACCTCATGAAGGCATAGTTTCTCTCTCCCACTTAAAGGTGTGACCACAACGGTCATGCAATGCGATGCCAAAGGATTTTACGAGATTCGACCTTATTGCAATCATAGCACAAAAAAAAAGCATCAAGAAAACAATTTTCCAAATTTTTAATTAAAAGGACAAAAATTAATCAATTTATGGCCTGACTCTCAACCAGTCCCCAGTGGAGTCACCAAGCTGTCTAAACCATTTTTTTCGAGTCTAAAAAAAAAAGGAATTGACTTTAAAAATATGGAGTCGCCACCAATCCTTTTTGTTTAGGTGTGATCGGGTCACCTATAAAATAAATTTTGGCCTACAAATTCCAAGAAGAAAATAGGTTCGGGATTCGGTTACATGCGATGAAGGATTAGCACCCTCGCAGCGCCCAAAATTGGTACCAAATTGATTAATTTATGTCCTAATGTCGAAAAGTTTGAAATGATTTTGAAATTCTATTTTTTTTTCAATTTTAAATAACTTGATTGAATATTGAGATTCCCTTGTTTCGAAGGAATAGAGTATCACATCCAGCACGATTGGACACGATAATCTGAGTCCTCGAATTCAAGATCATCCCCAAAATTCTCAAAGCACATGTATTGAAATTTTGAAAGGGTATTTGGTTATTTGGACAAACAAAAAACCACACCCAGCACGATTGGGCACAATTTCTTCGAATTTCCTAATGCACAAATATTACCTTATTTTGAAAATATGGACAAAATTTGAAAGGATATTTGTTTATTTGGTCAAACAAAAACCCGCACCTAGCACGATTGGGCACGATCTCTTTGAATTTCCAAACGCACAAATATTACCTTGTTTTAGAAATATGGAGAAAATTTGAAAGGATATTCGTTTATTTGGTCAAACAAAAAACCACACCCAGCACGATTAGGCATGATCTCTTCGAATTTCCAAACGCACAAATATTACCTTGTTTTGGAAATATGGAGAAAATTTGAATGGATATTTGTTTATTTGGTCAAACAAAAAAAACCACACCTAGCACGATTGGGCACGATCTTTTCAAATTTCCAAACTCATAAATATTACCTTATTTTGAAACTTTAAGTAAGAATGATTTTAGAGCTCGAATAGTGTTAGAACATGACATTTTTACGTGAATATAATGCTATGGCATAATAACATGGAGCAATTATTTACCAATGAAATATAATGCTATTGAATCTCAAACAACAAATAAATATAAAAACGAGAATTAAAACATACATAATTGCAATAATTCTTTTAATTTCTATTATTCTTTGCTGTCATTTGCTGTGTTGTTTGCTCTGCTGTATTTGTTTTCCAGGTGTGAGTATAGTTGCGTACTCGTTCGTGGGAGATACCGTTGTTGAGGCAGTGACGAGGCTATGCACGTGGGGGTTGGAGGCTACTGGAGTATTCTGGGAAGCTCAAGAGGTGCGCGTGGTTGCACGTGGGGTGCCTGTGGGAGAAGCTGCAGCGTCCGAACAATCTGGAAACCCCTAGGGTTTCCTCTAATTTTTGGTTCATTTTGGGTTATGGTCTTGTATTGGGCCTCAATTGGGTCTGGGGTTGTATTTGGGCTAAGGGTTTTATGGACTTTGTAATGGACACTTTAAATGATTTAGTTTATTATTTTGTGGTTTTATTTTTTATTTTGTTTTTTGGTTAAAATGGGCCCGAGCAAAAATGAGCTTTTACACTTGTTATTTGGAATGGTGATATAAATCATATATGATACAAAGTGAATTATATGTATATATGAATGCTCATATTCGACCAAAGGATGTATATGTGATATTAAATGTGAGAGTTCAATATGCTTTTGAATATATGTGAATTAGGCCAAATGAAAGAATAATGCTAAATTACATGTATTGATATGTGAAGTTGAAATCTTGAAAATATATATGTGGTTATGATTAGTTTGATTCGATTTAGTTAAATTGAATTATTAATGTTATTGAATGATTTATTTGCTTATGACTTACTAAGCTATTTAAGCTTACTGTGTGTATTTGTTCGTGTTTTATAGATTTTTGGAAGCTAGTTACGAGCTCGGGGATCATCAAAAAATCTGTCACACTATCGATCGTATTTCAGTACTTTTAAAAGTTGAACTTTGAACTTATGGCATGTATAGGCTAGCTTATGATTTGGATAATTTTTGATGATGTAAATATAAGCCATGCGAAAATGGCTAAATATGATGTTTAAGTCTAAGTAAATTCGATCATGGCATATAAATGAGGTGTGTTTGGTATGTTTTGTTAATGTCTGTGTTTAATTATGTTTGATTATGGTTAAGGCTCATTTTGGTAAAAATGCTAAAAGACATATGTGAATGGTAATTGTGGAATGTTTGATATATATAAAGGTTTTGGCATGAAGTAATTGTTTGTGGCTTGGTGTTATTTTATTAAGAAAGTTTGATAAAGGTGGTTGTTGAATTCATAATCGGTTATGAGATGAAATATGGGTGATGGTTGTGAACTACTTATGATTCGACACTTATGAATATGACTAATTGGTTTGAGATGATAAGTATAGAAGGTATTTGGATGGGTTGAAAGTTTGATTCGGTAGAATTGGCAAAAGATGCATATGTTTAAATGATTTATATAAGTTATATTAAATGACTGTTTGTGAAATAAGTTAGTTTAATTGAGTATATGAAATTGAGCATGTATGGTTTTAGTATAGGTGTTCGAAGATGACCTTAATAGATAGGGTTATAAATGCATTAATATTAAAAAACCAAAGGCATGTGCGTGGTATAAGATTAAGTTACTTTAAGCATTATATATATAGGTAAGTGTATATATCTTGAATGCCATGTATGTGCATATGATATGCTAGTAAATTATGTATATAATTAATCTATTAATTGTGGTTGAAGATGGTGATTGGTATAATTGTAAAATAGATGTAAATGATGGTTTAGATAATAGTTGTTTTGAGTACATAGTAAATGTGATAATGAAGAACATGATTTGTGCCTAAAGTTGACTGGAGTTTTAATTATGTGTTTGTATTTTAAATATGGTAAATTAGGCATATGAAATGGTGTATTATTTTGTGACTTAAATAAATGTATATAGCATGTTCGGTCATGGTATTATATTGATAATGCCGCATATGATTTTGGTTTAGTAATCGCATGTATACTATTATGAAATAAAATGTTTGGTATTTATTAAGTAATTATGGTATAAATTAGAAACATGTTTATTGACTTGTAAAATGTCATATACATATATATGTGTGTGTTTGATATGAATTCGGTTGAATTTTGAGATATGATCCGTAAATGTTGTGTGACTAAATATAATGTTATATAATTATATATAATCAAATATGACTTAAGTGATTATATGAACGTATAAAAGTTGTGACTTGTCTGATAATGCCTTGTAACCACATTCTGGTGATGGATACGGGTTAGGGGTGTTGCACCCTAACCCGTATCCGTCGCAAGATTAGGGTTACAAAGCATTACCGTACAATAAAAAACATTTAAACTTAATTTCATTAAATAACATAAATAAATCATAAACCAATCATATACATACATATCGTCCCTAAATTGAGCCCTCGAGGCCCTAAAAATACCTTAGAAATGATTTAGGACCAATTCGAAATCATTTGGAAAGTCTAGGAAAAAGTCACGAAAATTTAGAAACAAGGGTCGCACGATTGCATGGCCAGGCCGTGTAACCTTTGAACTTGGGACACATGGCTGTGTCCCACCCCGTGTCCTAACTCGTTTAACTCTCTAAGTAAGGTCAAACAGCCGTGTCACACGCCCATGTGCTAGGCCGTGTGTTAGGCCATATAACTCACTGACTTGCAACCTAAGGAATTCACCAGATGACACATGGCCATGTCGCCAAGCCTGTGCCTTATATGGCTAAGTCACACGCCCGTCTATCAGGACGTGTGGACCTAAATTTACCTATAATCAAGCCATTTCCAACACCATTTCATGCAAAAACATTTGAATCATTTGTGCACACTTTCAAGGCACCAAAACCCTATCAAAACATACATACATTTTCCATTTCAAGAGTCCTAAATCAACTAACCAATATGCCCTTCAAAGGCACGACAATTGCACACAACAACACTTACCTAATCATGTAAATTTTACCACATTTCAATCATCAAATTCTAGTTCAAAACCTTCCAAAACACGCCACAAACATGACCATTATTGTACCATTCCACACTTACCATAAGAGTCATTCAAAACATGCATCATAAGATAACCAAAATGACACAATCAAACATGGCATCAAATGGTACCAACCAAGTTGACTTCCACAACTTATACAAGCCAAACACGACCTAAACATCCAACCAAAATGCCATTACAATTCAACCTATACATGCCATTATAAAATTGGCCAAAACATTCAAAAACTACCGATATACTTTCTAGATAGTGTGGTGATCTTAGATGGGCTTCCAACCAAATCGAGCTTTTGACAATCTAATAAAAAACACAGGAATTTCATAAGCAATTAATGCTTAGTAAGCTTGTATTAAACACAAGTTACGTAAGCAATTAATGCTTAGTTATTCTTAGTAAGCTCGTATATGGCATAAGTGTAATACCCCATGAGCTTGACATAATGCCTATACAATATCATCAAATTCAAAAGTTAGTACTTTTGTACATGGTTCAAATGAATTTATCCATAAACAAGTAATTTACACATGTATTCACATCATTTAGATTGCAATCCCATTTCATAAGTTCATGATACATTCCATTTGAACACTTACCATTTTGTTTCCTTTTCATACCCGTTGAACCATCTAGAATTTCATCGGATACTCAAGAAAGCTCACACAAAGTGTACCTTTACATAACCGTAACCTTTCCTTTACATCATTGTTCACACGAGTTGTGGAGTATCCATAACAAATGCCGGACCTCAGCCATCGATAGGACATTCAAGACCAACACCCAAAACATGAAATCCCTAATGACATGTCATTTGTATCCTACGAATTCCTAAGGTTCAACTGGGACTCAATAATCCTCGTAGCATTGATATATTTATACATAGTTCAATTCACATTATAAATAACATAAAATTTAAAAAGCATTAATATGATAACCGTTCATACGAACTTACCTTGATAACTAGGGTGTAGAAGTTTAATCGAGCTAATCTGATGCTTTTGCTTTGCATCGATCTAGGTCCGTACATGGTTTATCTTGATCTAAATAGATAAATATATTCAATTAAGTACTTCGATTAACCTTAAGCATTCAATTTAGTCTACATTTAATGTAACATAAAAATTTGGGGTTTTCATTTTGCACTATTTCATGCGTTAGGCTAGCTATGCTTCTTATTTGGGTATGTTCAGGCCCCTAAGAAGGCCTGGGTTCGAGTTAGGGCCTTGGTAAAATTTTGGTTTCTGGGCACTTAAGGGGAGAAGGGTGTGGGCGGCAAGGCATATGGGAAAATGGTGGTAAATTTTTAGCACAAGTTGAGCTTTGGCAAGGTGGTTATGGCATGAATTGGAAGAGGGGAGAGCTTGGGTTCGAATCCCACCTACTACAACTCATGTAATTTATTTTTGTGCCAAGCAAGGGAGGGTAGTAGAGTTCAGCTTGGACTCTGGAAGAGGAGTTGAAGACTCAGTCAAATGAATTTGAATGAATGATGGAGAGGGGTTTGAGGAGTAAATCAAGGAGCAAATTATGGGATTGAGGGGTGAGGGAGAGTTTGGCCGAAAATGAGAGCTTGGGGTGGAAAGAAAATTCGGCTAAGGGGGTGTTAGATAGTATATTTGGTCAAGTGAAGAAGGGTGAAACTTTCTTTTGAGTGTTGTACCGAAATCTTCCTAGTGCATCTAAGGTCTTTTCTTTCGTTTTTCTTCTATTTCTTTTCAAGTTCTATTCACCCTTTCGTTCATTTTGTCAAACCTTCTCTAAATCTACTTTCACCTATCTTGCCTATTCATATATTGTTTTCCCTTCAAAGTTACCAAAAACACTCTTGGCCGAACTTAGCTTTGACTCTCCTACACCTAAGCCAAATCTTGGACCTCCTTCTTTCCACCCTCATTCTCCTTTACCCATTTTCTTTTGTTAGTCGAATCTGGTAAGTAGGTTCCTTCTCTTACTCTCTTTTTCTATTTTCTTTGGCCTAATTCACCATTTGTTGATTTTGTTTCATCACTAACTGAAACTCTATTTTTCCCCTTATTCTTTCTCCTTGTGATTTCTTCTGGTGGTTGCTTAAACGGAGTTGGTCGAATCTCTCTCTTTATTAGTCGAGTAGTCTGTAATCAAGGTAACGGTGGTTTCTTCTCTTCCCTTTTCATTCTTTTTCAGTCTTATGACTATGTGTAGCCAAGCAGCTAGTCCTCTTTATTCTTGCATTCGGTTGATTCCTCTCTTCCTCTATTAATATACTAGCCGAATCTGTGGAAGTTTGGTTCATCACTGATCAAGGTAGGAGGTTTCTCTATAGTTCATGTTGATTTCTCTCTTTTCGGTTACTTTGCTATAATTGGATCGACAATGATCTCTGACCGTTTGTCGTAGGGATTAAATAACGCGTTCTCCTCTGCTCTTTGATTCTTTCAAAAGTGGTGGTAAGCCGAAATCCCCTTACTAGACAACCACCATTTCTCATCGTGATATCTTACTGACTGAGACTCTCTTAATGGAGGCAAGCGGTAGCCCACTAAGGGGATATCGATAAGAGAGCCTAAGGGGAGTGGACTCGTAGTTTTTGCTCCCAAGTTCAAACTGCGTGCAGTGTCAGCCGTTCGTGATTTTCCATCGGGTTGTGGAAGGGAATCGACGTCTGGTTCAGATAGGCAAATCGTGGTTGTTTGTGATAGTGAGGGTAAGAGTTGTAAATCGATTGATTAGATGTGGATTAAGATCCCCCTTTTCGTTAGTTAATTATGTGATATGTTGCATAGGTGACGACGATCAAGAGGGTATAGTTCTCTACGTAGTCAGGTGTGTAATCTTACATCGTAATTTTGTAGTTACATAATACACTACAATGTTGGTAAACCGAACCGTCGTTACTTGTAAGTTTAAAAAAATCAGACATTTCATGGAATTGAATAACTCGTTTAAACAACTTTAGCTCTATGATTCACTAAATCGGGGTTCGCGGGCTGAATTACGAAAATGCCCTCAGTGGGCTGATTTAGCAAAATGCCCTTAGTGGGTCGATTTACCAAAATGCCCTCAGGGGGCTAATTTACCAAAATGCCCTCAGTGGGTTGATTTACCAAAATGCCTTCAGTGGGCTGATTTATCAAAATGCCCTCAGTGAGTCGAATTACCAAAATGCCTTCAGTGGGCTGAATTACCAAAATGCCCTCAGTAGGGCCGATTGTGTGTTACATTACATCTTGATATTTATATATATACTAATATGTATGTTGCATTTTACCATGTTGCATGGGGCAGGAATTTGACAGAAGAGTGTTGTAGCCTGGTGGTATAGCCACAATTTTATAAATATATATGCGTTCGTAATCATGAATCAGGTGGCTCAGCCACAAATATGCTATGTTTAGGAACTTGACTGCATTATTGGTGTGAGTGGCGAGGTGGGTTGACTTGATCCCCATAGGTGTGATTGGCTGGTCGGGGGTGTGTTGGTTGGATTGGATTGGGCTGCATTAACTCATCCGCACTACTATATTTTTAGGGCTTAGGCACAATTTGATGTCATTTGGTCTCGAGCCCAGTTGGTGACGGTAAGGGAATTACATACTGAGTTCTTGCAACTCACCCCTCTTTCTTTACCCTAGCAGGTAATACTCAGCGGTAGGGACTTGGAGCTTTGGGTGACTCGGTGGAGGCTATAATTTAGGAGCATCGCTTGAGAAACTTAGTAAATTTCTTTTCTGTTTTATTTCATAAGATTATTTTTACTATCATGTGGGTTTAATATTTTGTAATATGGTCTCTGGGTTTAAATTTCTTTTAAATTCTTATTTCTGCTATATTTATTATTATCACTTGTTTAATTTGGTGGTTTTCTAAAGCTTTATCAACTGGTTTCCAAAATATCATGTTTTTAGCGAATCTTCGAATTTGATTTTCATAACAAAGGTAGTTTTCAAGCTAATTATAACTGTTATAAAATGAAAACTGAGTAAAATGGACTTTTATAAACAACCAACGTAACACAGAGTTTTCAAAAGTGATGTAAATATTTTTAACGATCGTGTAGTTTTAACAACCCTTTTATGTTACATTTTATGGTATCAGAGCCAGGTTGCAAAACACGGCTGTGGAATTGGTTCAATTTTTTTTAAAAAAAGTTGTTGAAACTTGGTTTAAAAAATGCACGTCTTTAGTGGAAGTATGGCGCCACGAGTATCCGACACCAAATCTATAAGTCTGCTGATTTTATGATTGTTGTTATGATAATGTTATGATTTTAGTAAGAAAATTGTGTGAGACAGTAGTACACTGGAGCTTCTAGCTCTCGGAGCTAAAACTATAGAGATTGGGACTTTAGGAATACGAATGCGATTCACGAGAACAACTTTTATACTTGCACTCCATAAAACAATGGTTAATAAACATTGAATTACATACTGATTTATAAGATTCCTAATCAGATTAAATCGACCTAGCAAGCATGAGTGCTAGAGGACAAGGACAGGGTAGATGTGGCCGTGGTAGAGGCCGAGGTGCTGGGGTTGGGTCCGAAGCATCTGGGCACATAGTTGGTATGGACACACTTGCATCACCTTTGACTGAAACTAGGTCTCAAGACCGAATGGGAGGGGACGATGCTTTGTCCCAAGCTATGCTGTGGGTACTGGAAAGGGTTGCTGGGGCAAGTATTGGGTCAACAACTCGTGGGTCTATATCTGAGAGACTTAGACCGAATGGGGCTGATGTTTTTAGGGGTATTTCGGGTGTAGCCCCAAATGCAGCGAAATATTGGCTTGAGGTTGTGGAATGGGTTATGGATGACTTGGATTGCACAGCTGAACAAAAGCTAAAAGGGGTGGTGTCTTTGCTGAGAGACGACGTGTACTAGTAGTGGCTCACTGTTAGAGAAGGCACACAAGCTGATCACATCACCTGGCATTTCTTTAAGGCAGCATTCCAGGGAAAATATGTTGGGGCTAGCTATGTGGATGCTCGAAGGAAAGAATTTTTAAATCTGGTTCAGGGAGGTAAATCTGTGGCAGCGTACGAGGCAGAGTTTTACATCTGAGTCAGTACGCTTAGGGAATAGTGTTGACTGAATATGAACGTTGTGTGCGTTTTGAGGACGGGCTGTGTGATGAGTTGCAGGTACTGATAGGCCCGCAGAAAGAGAGGAATTTTGCTACATTGGTGGAAAAAGCTAAAATTACTAAGAAGATAAAATACTCAGAGTGGCAAAATTGAGATAAGGACAGAGGCAAGAACAAAAGAGATTCTGGGTACTCAAGTCTTGCGAGAGGGTTTCAGAAAAGGCCCAGGTTCGAGGGGCCAGTTCGAGTGGGTGTTCCAGTTGTTACCAATTAGTTATAGCTTTGATAGATATTGGATCTACCCATTCGTATGTTGCCTGTGCTGTGTCTGGAACTTTGGATATTACATCTGAGATTGCTGCTAGAGAAATGTCTATGATTATCCCTTTAGGACAATCGGTGGTAGTGAATAAGTTGTTTATGGACGTGCCCATAGTAGTTCATGAAGTAAAATTCCTAGCAGAATTGATGGAACTGCCGTTCGGCGAGTTTGATCTTATACTAGGCATGGACTGGCTAGTTAAGCACCGTGCGAACTTGAACTGTGCTGCAAAGCATATGGTACTAAGAACTCCAGAGGATAAGGAAGTGATGATGATAGGTGAGAGAAGGAATTACCTGCCCAATGTGGTGTCAGCACTAAAGGCTGAAAGGATGGTGCGAAAAGGGTGTGAGGCGTTCCTAACTTACATCAGTGCTTTGGATGCCAAGGAGTTCTCTGTAGAGAAAGTTAGAACAGTGAAAGAGTTTTCGGACGTCTTTCCCAAGGAGCTTTCAGGATTACCTCCAGATCGCGAGGTGGAATTTGGCATTGTACTATTGCTGGGAACGGCTTTGATGTCCTTTGCCCCTTATAGGATGGCGCCGAATGAGTTGGTAGAACTTAAAGCTCAGATCCAGGAGTTGTTGGACCATGGTTTATCTGACCAAGTGTGTCACCGTGGGGAGCACTGATTTTGTTCGTTAAGAAAAAAGATGGGTCGATGCGCATGTGCATTGATTATAGGCAATTGAACAAGTTAACGGTCAAAAACAAGTACCTGTTACCAATAATTGATGACCTATTTGATCAGTTGCGAGGAGATTCGGTTTTCTTGAAGATAGATTTCAGATCTGGTTACCATCAGCTAAAGGTCAGGGAGGCGGATATTCACAAGACTACGTTCTGAACTCGGTATGGGAATTACAAGTTTTTGGTGATGCCATTCGGATTAACGAATACACCAACCGCATCTATGGATATGATGAACCGAGTCTTCCAACCCTATCTAGATCGGTTCGTGGTGGTATTTATAGACGACATTCTGGTGTACTCAAAGGAGGAGCATGATTCTTATCTTCAAATTGTACTGTAGATATTAAGAGAGAAGCAACTGTATGCCAAATTCAGTAAGTGTGAATTCTGGCTGAGAGAAGTGACCTTTTGGGGGATGTTGTGTCTGCTGGGGGGATTAGGGTTGATCCTCAAAAAATCGAAGCTATTTTGGACTGGAAGTCACCAAAGTCTGTATCAGAAATTTGAAGTTTCCTTGGTTTGGCTGGGTACTACAAAAGGTTCATTGAGGGGTTTTCGTTGATTGCTGCACCATTAACCAAGTTGTTACAAAAAGAAGTACCGTTTATTTGGGCTAATAGGCGACAGGAAAGATTTGAGAAGCTAAAGAAAATTCTTACTGAAGCGCTAGTGTTATTCAACCTGAAGTAAGAAAAGAGTTTGTTGTTTATTGTGATGCGTCACACACAGGCTTGGGATGTGTGTTGATGCAAGAATGGAAAGTGGTGGGTTATGCATCTCATCAACTAAGGCCGCATGAAGTGAACTACCCCACCCATGATTTGGAGCTAGCCGCAGTAGTGTTCACCCTGAAGATATGGAGACATTATCTGTATGGAGAAAAATTGATCATCTATACTGACCACAATAGTTTGAAATATCTCCTTACCAAGAAGGAGTTAAACCTTTGGCAGCAGAGGTGGATAGAGTTGCTGAAGGACTATGACTGCTTAATTGAGTATCACCCGGGTAAAGCCAATGTGGTAGCAGGTGCTTTAATCCAGAAGTGGTGTCTGAATTGAGAGAAATGTTTGCCCATCTCAGCCTTTATAAGGATGGTAGTTTCCTGGCAGAGCTTCAGGTGAAACCGTCTTGGGTTAGTCAAATTAAGGAAAAGCAAGGGTCAGATGAGTCATTGGGTTTTCAATTTTAGCAGGTAAAAAGTGGGGAGACAGTGGATTTTGGGCTGAATAATGAGGGGATACTATGTTTTCATAGAGGAGTTTGTATGCCAAAGGATTCCGAGTTGAGACAGATGATTTTGCGAGAGCGTATAGTAGCCCATATGCTATGCATCCCGGTGGGAGTAAGATGTATCGAGATTTACGTGAACAGTATTGGTGGCCAGGGTTGAAACGGGAGGTTACCGATTTCGTGAGTAAGTGTTTGACGTGTCAGCAAGTGAAGGTGGAACACCAGTTGCCTTCAGGGTTGTTACAGCCGGTGAAGATTCCACTTTGGAAGTGGGAGAGGATAATGATAGACTTTGTTAGTAGACTACATGAACGCCGACTAAGAAAGATTCAGTATGGGTAATCGTTGACCGGTTGACTAAGTTTGCACACTTCATACCAGTACGGATCAACTATTCGTTACAAAAGTTAGCCAAGCTGTATGTGGCAGAAATTGTGAGGTTGCATGGGGTTCCTGTGTCTATCATATCAAACAGAGATCCTAGGTTTACATCACGGTTCTGGAAGGCTTTACATGGAGCTTTGGGTACAAGGTTAGATTTTAGCACAGCGTTCCATCCGCAGACTGATGGTCAATTGGAGAGGGTAATTCAGATTCTAGAAGACATGTTAAGGGGATGTGTGATCGACTTCAGAGGTAGTTGGGAAGATTTTCTACCATTGGTAGAATTTACATACAACAATAGCTATCAATCCAGCATTCAGATGGCACCCTACGAGGCATTGTATGGTCATAGGTGTCGTACCCCTACCTACCAGACGAAGCTAGGTGAGCGATAGTTGTTGGGTCCGGAATTAATCTCAGAGACTGAGGAAAAAGTTAAATTGATTCGGGCTTGATTGAAGGAAGCTTCCAATAGACAGAAATCGTACACTGATCTGAAGTGTAGAGAAATAGAATTTTCAGTAGGGGATCGCGTCTTCTTAAAAGTCTCACCCTCGAAGAAGGTTCTAAGATTTGGATGGAAGGGCAAGTGGAGCCCCAGATTTATCGGGCCTTACCGAGTGTTGAAACATGTGGGACCAGTGGCTTATCAGCTTGAGTTACCTCCAGAGTTGAGTCAAATACATAATGTATTCCATGTTTCAATGCTGAGGAGCTATCGTTCAGATCCATCTCACGTAGTGTCAGTGGAAGAAATTAAAGTTAGACCTGACCTAACATTTGAAGAGAAACCTGTCCGAATCGTGGACCGAGATGTCAAAGTGTTGAGAAGAAAGTTGGTTCCTTTAGTTAAGGTGTTATGGCGAAATCATGGGTCAAAAGAATCCACTTGGGAGCCAGAAGAGTCAATGCGGCAGCAACACCCTCATCTCTTTTAATCAGGTAAAATTTTGAGGCCAAAATTTCTTTAAGTGGGTAGAACTGTAACATCTTAAATTTTGGGGTTTTGCATTTTGCACTATTTCATGCGTTAGGCTAGCTATGCTTGTTATTTGGGTATGTTCGGGGCCCCTAAGAAGGCCTGGGGTCAAGCCTGGGCCCTGGTAAAATTTTGGTTTTTGGGCACTTAAGGGGAGAAGGCTGTGGGCGACAAGGCATAAAGGAAAAGGGTGGTAAATTGTTAGCACAAGTTGAGCTTTGGCAATGTGGTTGTGGCGTGAATTGGCAGAGAGGAGAGCTTGGGGTCGAATGCCACCTGCTGCAACTCATGTAATTTATTTTTGTGCCAAGCAGGGGAGGGTAATAGAGTTCAGCTTGGACTCTGCAAGAGGAGTTGAAGACTCAGCCAAATGAATTTGAATGAGTGATGGAGAGGGGTTTGAGGAGTAAATCAAGGAGAAAATTATGGGATTGAGGGGTGAGGGAGTGTTTGGCTGAAAATGGGAGCTTGGGGTGGAGAGAAAATTCGGCTAAAGGGGTGTTAGATAGTATATTCGGTCAAGTGAAGGGGGCCGAAACTTTCTTTTGGGTGTTGTGCCGAAATCATCCTAGTGCATCTAAGGTCTTTTCTTTCGTTTTTCTTCTATTTCTTTTCAAGTACTATTCACCCTTTCGTTCATTTTGTCAAACCTTCTCTAAATCTACTTTCACCTATCTTGCATCTTCATACATTGTTTTCCCTTCAATGTTACCAAAAACACTCTTGGCCAAACCTAGCTTTAACTCTCCTACACCTAAGCCGAATCTTGTACCTCATTCTTTGCACCCTCATTCTCCTCTACCCATTTTCTTTTGTTAGTCGAATCTGGTAAGTAGGTTCCTTCTCTTCCTCTCTTTTTCTCTTTTCTTTGGCTGAATTCACCATATGTTGATTTTGTTTCATCACTAACCGAAACTCTATTTTCCCCTTATTCTTTCTCATTGTGATTTCTTTTGGTGGTTGCTTAAACAGAGTTGGCCGACTATTTCTCTTTCTCAGTCGAGTAGTCTATAATCAAGGTAACAGTGGTTTCTTCTCTTCCCTTTTCATTCTTTTTCAGTTTTATGACTATGTGCAGCCAAGTGGCTAGTCCTCTTTATTCTTGCATTCGGCTCCTCCTCTCTTAACATTTTAGCCGAATCTGTAGAAGTTTGGTTCATCACTGATCAAGGTATGAGGTTTCTATCTGGTTCATGTTGATTTCTCTCTTTCCGGTTACTTTGCTATAATTGGATCGACAATGTTGTCTGACCGTCTGTCGTAGGGATTAAACAACTCATTCTCCTCTGCTCTTTGATATTTTGAAAGTGGTGCTAAGCTGAAATCCCCTTATTAGACAACCACCATTTCTCATCGTGATATCTTACTGACTGAGACTCTCTTAATGGAGGCAAATGGTAGCCGTACTAAGGGGATATCGATAAGAGAGCCTAAGGGGAGTGGGCTCGTAGTTTCTGCTCCCAAGTTCAAACGGTGTGTAATGTCAGCCATTTGTGATTTTCCACCAGGTTGTAGAAGGGAATCGACGTCCGGTTCCGATAGGCAAATCGTGGTTGTTTGTGATAGTAAGGGTAAGATCCCCCTTTTCGTTAGTTAATTGTGTGATATGTTGGCATAGGTGACGACGATCAGGAGGGTATAGTTCTCTATGTAGTCAGGTGTGTAATCTTACACCGTAATTTTGTAGTTACGTAATACACTACAACGTTGGTAAACCGAACCGCCGTTACTTGTAAGTTTAAAAAATATTGGACATTGCATGGAATTGCATAACTCGCTTAAGCAACTTTAGCTCTATGATTCACTAAATCAAGATTCGCGGGCCGAATTACCAAAATGCCCTTAGTGGGCCGATTTACCAAAATGCCTTTAGTGGGCCGATTTACCAAAATGCCCTCAGTGGGTCGATTTTCCAAAATGCTCTCAGTGGGCCGAATTACCAAAATGCCATCAATAGACTGAATTACTAAAATGCCATCAGTGGGCCGAATTACAAAAATGCCCTTAGGAGGGCCGATTGTTTGTTACATTATACCTTGATATTTATATATATACATATATGTATGTTGCATTTTACCATGTTGCATGGGGCGGGAATTTGACAGAAGAGCAGTGTAGCCTGGTGGCATAGCCACAATTTTATAAATACATATGCGTTCGTAATCATGACTTGGGTGGCTCAGCCACAAATATGCAATGTTGAGCAGCTTGACTGCATTATTGGTGTGAGCGGCGGGGTGGGCTGATTTGATCCCTACAGGTGTGATTGGCTGGTCAGAGGTGTGTTGGTTGGATTGGGTTGGGCTGCATTAACTCATCTGTCGGTAATTACATACTGAGTTTTTACAACTCACCCCTCTTTCTTTACCCTCGCAGGTAATACTCAGCGGTAGGGACTTGGAGCTTTGGATCACTCAGTGGAGGCCATACTTTAGGAGCATTGCTTGACAAACTTAGTAAATTTCTTTTCTGTTTTATTTCATAAGATTATTTTTACTATCATGTGGGTTTAATATTTTGTAATAAGGCCTCTAGGTTTAAATTTCTTTTAAATTCTTATTTCTGCTGTAATTATTATTATCACTTGTTTAATTTGGTGGTTTTCTAAAGCTTTATCAACTGGTTTCCAAAATATCATGTTTTTAGCGAATCTTCAAATTCAATTTTCATAACAAAGGTAGTTTTCAAGCTAATTATAACTATTATAAAATGAACACTGAGAAAAATGTTCTTTTATAAACAACCAACGGAACACGGAGTTTTCAAAAGTGATGCAAACATTTTCAATGATCGTGGAGTTTTAACAACCCTTTTATGTGACATGCTAGATCTGGTCGTAACGTCTAAGCCAGGTTTGGGGTGTTACATTTAATATTTATGCAAAATTACCAACTTACCCCTAACATTTTAACTTTTTCATAATTTAGTCCTTAAACTTATAACTTAAAGTCTAACCATTTTAGTCTAAATCCATGTGAATCAAACATGCAAAAGACCTTGGAACAACTTATATTTACCATCATTTCACAATAAAACCCTAGAATTTATACCTTTAACAAATTAGTCCTTAATTCCAAATTTCATCAAAAATCACTTTACAAAACTTGCTTATTTTTCAACAAAGATCCATAGTCAATCATTTAACATCAAATACCATTCAAGAACATCTTTACAAATTGACCCTCAGGCTAGCGAGGTTAAGCTAAAATGACGTCAAAAACATAAAATTCATTAAAAATAAGATGAAAAACACTTACCATGCACCAAACTATGCCTAGCCGAACTAAGATATCAACAATGGTAATTTCTTTCTCTTAAAATTGGTTAAGGAAGAAGAGAATAAGATTATACATATTTCTTTTGTTTTGTTTTTAAGTTTATTTACCTATTTACCATATTAACCTTTAAAAATTAACAAATTTTCAATTAAGCCATACCATATACATCCACTATCAACATATATGGCATAATTAACATTCAAGTCCACTTACTTCCCTTTCCAAATCCATTTATCCCTTTTAACTAATAGAACTCAACTTGTTCACCTTTTACGATCTAGTTCTCTTTACTTAATTAACTATGTAAACATCAAAATTTCTTAATGAAATTTTAACACGCCTTAATATAATACCGTAAACATTAAAATAATAAAAAATAATTTACTCATCAGAATTGTGGTCCCAAAACCATTGTTCCAACATCACTAAAAATGGGATCCCTATTAGAGACTTAAACCGTGGATCCCTAATAGAGATAATAGAAACAGGCACACTATGCAATCTAACAATCTTAGAAACATATAATTTTGCCAATCTCTCGAGTGTATAATCCGGACGCACTGGAATGAAATGTGCAGATTTTGTCAAACGATCTACAATGACCCACAAAGTATCTTTCTTTCTCAGAGATAGAGGCAATCCCTATACAAAATCCACCGTAACACTTTCCCATTTCCACTCTGGAATCATCACAGGTTGTAATAAACTGGAAGCTACTTGATGTTCAGATTTAACTTGCTGAAAGATTAAGCATTTTGATACAAACATTGAAATCTCCCATTTTATACTTGGCCACCAATACATCTATTTCAAATCACCGTACATTTTATTGCTACCAGAATGTATCGATAAGGTACTGCTATGTGCTTCTTGTAAAATCTTCTGAATGAAATCAGAATTTAACGGAACATGAATTATGTTTATAAAATACAAGCTATCGTCAGAATCAACATAAAAATCAGAATCAGGTGTTTATTCAATCTATTTCCGTTTAACAATCAATTTATCGTCACATATTTACAAAAATGTTGGTCTAGCATTTAATTCAACTAAAATTGAACCATCATCAATCAATGTAACCATATGTTCAAAGCTTGCAAAGCAAACAAAGATTTTCTACTCAAGGCATCGGTAATGACGTTAGCCTTTCCTAGATGATAATCAATGATCAAATCATAATCTTTCAGCAACTGAAGCCATCTACGCTATCTCAAATTCAAATCTTTCTATGACATCAAATACTTTAGGCTTTTGTGATCCGTGAAGATTTGACATCTTTCTCCGTACAAATGGTGTCGCCAAATCTTTAAAATAAACACAATAGCTGCAAGTTCTAAATCATGAGTCAGGTAATTCTTTTTTTTTTTGTGGTTTCAAATGACAAGAAGCATACACTATCACTTTGCCTTATTGCATCAAAATACAGCCTAAACCGTTTAATGAAGTGTAAGAGCCCAATTTAGACCCTATTCGAAATGGTCGTTTCAGGACCATGATTTCTAGTTAAAAAAATATTTTAAAATTATATTCTGTGTTTATTATTTGTGAATTTATTTGTGTGAGATTTTCGTGCTTTAATTTCATCGTTTGAGTGTCTGATTAAATAAAAGGATCAAGTTGTGAAAAATGAACATTTAGTGGTTATTTATAGAAGGGTCGAATAGTGGTTGTTCTTTTAATATGGAGGTTTTCTTTTTTGCAATTATGCCATTGCATATATGAATGGATGGCATTAGTTATATTAACTTATAAACGTTAAATTAGTAAATAATATATTATAATGTTATTATAATAAAACAAACATAAAAATTAACAAACCCATGTTCATCTTATTCACTGAAAATAAGAAAAGAAAGAAAGATTAAAGCTCTTCATGCATTCGACATTCATCTAGCTTGATTCAAGGTGAGTTTTAGCTCGATTTTTGATAATTTTCACATTTTTGAGATCGTTGCTATGAAATGTACAAAACCCATGCTTTAATTTTTTATTTTGATGAATATTTTTAGTTGAGCCATTGATGAATTCATATTATTTTTGTTGTTAGATGATAGGTTATGAAAGATATGTTTTAGATTAACATGTTTTGTAATGGAAATTTTGATGATTTTGAGTAAATAGGGCTAAATTGTAAAAATAATATTTTGGAGAACTAAAATGTGAAATAAATGAAATATATGGACTAGTATGATGCTTATGAATATTCAGCCCTAGCATGGTATATACAAATTTTGTATGTTTTGTGTTTTATGCAATAGGGACTAAATTGCAAAAAGTGTGAAATGCCAGGGGCAAAATGGTAATTTTAACATTTATGTGTTTTTGGATTAAATTGAATGAATGTGTCTTTAAATTAGTTAAATTTGAATTTATTTAGATGAAGAACGAAAGAAAACAAAATTAGATCGGGGGAAATCGAATGTAGTCAAATAGTCGATTAAACCATCCGATAACATCCGAGATAAGTCTATAAACATTTAAATGTTGTTAAACTTGGGAATATATAAATGTTATGTGATGAAATGAATTATTCGATTATATATGTATCTTGGCGGAATGTGATTTGAGATAGGACAGTATGTTTTGAGCTTATTTCGAACAAGATTACATGTCCGAAAGCCCTGTACGAATCCTAGGAATAGTTAGGATACATATGTCATGACATAGGATTGTCGATATGTGTTTTTTGTGTAAGAACCAGTCTGGGACGTTGGCATCGACTTGTGTGTACATGTAAGACAATGTCTGGGACATTGGCATCGTATTTGATTTGTGTAAGACCCTATCTGGGACAGTGGCATCGATATGTGATTACATGTAAGACCACGTCTAGGACATTGGCATTGTATGAGCCTTCTGACTAGCCATGTATCCTTTTTAATTCTGAACGGTTCAATGGGCATTGTGAAGTAATGATCGAATGTGAAATCGAATTATAGGTTCATGTATGTGATAGTTATATGTTTATAAGGAAACAAGGTAAGTTAATTACTTGAAAGAATATAAAGTTATGTGAATATGGATTTTGTGTTAGCATATTTGAACATATAAGTGATTTGACCTATTGATGTAATTGTGATATTAAAAGTGAAAATATAAATGTGCATATGATTGTTTATATTCACCATATGATATGTATGTGTGATTAAAGTATGACTTTTGTAGTAAATGATATCTTTGTATTAGAAATTATGTGTATTCAACCTTATTAGTAAAATGTTAATATGACTTTGTTAATATATATGTTTTTTCTTATGACTTACTAAGCTTAAATAGCTTACTTTGTGTGTGTTCTTGTTTACCTCTGTTTTATAGATTTTGGAGTCACATTACAAGCTCGGGGATCGTCAGCAAAGCCTATCACACTATCGACTATTTTTTTCGGTATTTTACTAAGTTGAAATTGGGCATATGGCATGTATAGCATAGATGAAATGTTCGATTTTGTGACTTGTATGTATATATATATATATAGCCATGTCAAAATGGCTAAATATGATGTTTAAGTTTCTAAAATTTGGCCATGATATATATGTGTGATATGCTTGGTATGATTTGCCATGGTGGTTTGATATAATTTGATTCAAGAGAATTAGGTATGGTTAATGAATGGGTTTTATGTATAGGCTAGTCACTTTGAACTATGTTTAAGATATGTATATAGCCATGTCATATGGATAGATAAATGTTTGTGATGTGTATGAGTAGTCAAGCTATATGATGCTTAGCTTAGTATGGTATGTTAGCAAATGAAATGGTCAAGGTAATGGTAAGCTTGTTGATGCAAAGTTGGTATATTATTGATGAGTAGATGTCATATTGTAGTTGTAAGTTGTGGATGATTTATGCTTAGAAATGTTTGTGAATAAGTTGAGCTAAATGGCATACAAGTTGGTATGTTTTTCGTTGCCAATTATGTTCGGTATGATGCTTGTATGTTCTTGTAAGGATGACCCAATATGTGGGTGGCATTTTTTCCTTGCAAACGGCCTATAATTGCACACACGGTTGAGCACACAGGTGTGTGGCTCGACCATGTCCCTTGTAGTTGCATTTCAAAACAAATCAGACTCGACCACGGGCTAGACACACGGGCGTGTGACTGGCCGTATGGATCAAGTCAGTGTCGACCAAGGGTGAGACACACGAGCATGTCCACGGCCGTATGGACAAGTCAGTATGTATGCCCTATTTTGACACGGCTTATATACACGGGTGTGTCTAAGGCCGTGGGAGGCATACGGCCTGACCACGCGGGCGTGTGACCTCTGTAACTTAAAAATATTTTTAAATTTCTGAGAATTTTCGTATGTGTTCGGTTTAGTCTTGGCCTTATTCTAAAGCATGTTTAAGGTCTCGTAGACCTATTTAAGGGATACTTTGATTTGATTTGTTGTATTATGATATGAAATGTCTGTGAACATTTTTAGTTGTCCAGTAATTGTAACATCCCGAAATTGGGCCTAGTAGGATTGGGCCCATTGGGCCTTGAGCACGGAAGCATTTAAAATTTTTGGAGAACAAGAGAATGGCTTTATTTCAAGTTGGACTTACTAGGAAGGTGATTTTGGAAAGTTACGGGGTTTCTAGAAAGTTCTGGGTTCAAGTTAGGTTATAGGAAAATTTTTGTGTTTAAGTCCTTAAGGGGGAGAAGGTAAGTGGCATCAACACTTATGGAAATAAGTGAGTACATTGCTAGCATAAATGAACATATGGTAAAGAGGATGTGGCGTCACATGAAGAGCTTTAAGGGAAGAGGTTAGAATCCCACTTGGTCAAATTTTGATTATTTTTTTTTGTGCTATTCATCCATAGTGTCAGCCATGGTGGTATTTTAGGTAAGGAAGACTTTTTTAATTTTGGAAAGGTGGCTAAGGAAATAAGGTAAGGATGAGTGGAAGGAAAGAAGAAAAAAAGAAAAAAAAAGAGTAGGGAACATGTTGGCCTAAAGTGAGGAAGAAGTTTTGGAAAGGATTTTGATCAACATATTTTCTTTTGGAAAAAGGTAATACATTATTTGTAGGAGGGAAGGGGATAGCCGAATTTTCTTTAGGCAATTGGTAATTTTTGGTGCTTGAGAGGTTGTTTTCTCCTTAGCATTTTGGTGTCATTTTATTTCTCCAATTTTTCCTCTTAGCCGTAACTCCAAAGCCAAAAAGAGAGCATTCTTTCTTTGTTTTGCCAAAACTTTCAAGCCATTCTTTGCTGCTACTTATCGTTCTCTTAGCCTTGGTTTCGGAAGTTGATTAGTAAGTGGGTGATTAGGCCGAATATTGGTGGTAAGATGTTACTCTTTATTTCGATTTTTTTTCGCTGCTCATGTGATTCTATTTTGTGGTGATGATATCAATTTCTTGCTCTTGTGGAAGGGACGAATATTGGATGAAGGCTAACCCTTTGGTACATCACTTATTTATTTTTAGGAACTCGTTGCAATAGCCAAAGTGCAAGGCTGGATTTTAGAATCTAGTAGGGAAAGATCACGACTGTAGGGGCAACAAAGAGTGGTTCTTTAGGAAATCCAAATAAGGTGTGTAATCTCATACCCCTTCCGAATACATGTTTGAAATGTTATGTAATCTCACACCTCTCTGAATATTTGCATGAAATGTTTTGTGATTCTGTCGAAAGATCAAAAATCGAAAAGTGGCATCTGTGATCACTCGGCGTGTGTATGTTCGTAGTGGAAACCATATTTTGCAATAAAACAATTTTTGGTTAGCAGCAGAGACGTGATTTTGAAAAATCATGAAAAATAAGAGAAAGGGAATTAGAAAGTGAATAAGATATATAATTAAAGCTTATTATGTTTTTTTTTATATGAAAGAAACATAGTAGGAAGAAGAATTTTATATTCTGTGATATTTTAATTTTAGTGAGACTAGATCTGAATGACTTCGTGGTTCCCTATTTTGTCTTGGAAAAATCATTCAAAATTGTACAAAGTGAATTATCAGTTATAATTTATATGTATAGATTCCTTCGTGAGTCTATTTTCAATAGAAACAAGTGGGAGCAATATATGAAAACTGTAGAAGGAGATATTTGAAGTTAAGGTAAGAGAGGTCAGAATCGTTGGTCAGTGAAACAGGGGAAACTTTAATGAATAAACTATACTAAACAACTAAGCCAAAAATTCTGGAACATTGTAGTAAGAAGATATATGAGTCTAGTTTCAAGGAAAATTTACGGATCTAAATTTCAAGTTTCCTAACTTGAGTTATAGTCAATTTAGTCAATATGACGCAGATCGACAGTTTCAATTTTTATGCCCCAAATTAGTAGTTAAGTCTGGGGTTGCAAAATTACCAAAATACCCTCGATGGGTAAAAATTACAGAAATACCTTTGGGTTGTGAAATTATGAAAATGCCCTTATGGGCCAAATTACGAAAATGTCCCTATGGGCCGATTTACCAAAATGCCTTTATAGGCTGATTTGTTAAAATACCTTGTGGGCCGAATTATTATAATGCTTTAATGGGTCAAATTATTATATTGCTTTAATGGGCCGATTCATTAAAAGTATTCAATAGATTAATGGTTGTTATTTATATGTAGATATTTTATGTTGTTATATATGTTGCATCTCTACATATTGCATGGGATGGGAAAATTGAATGAAGAGAAGTGTAGCCTGGTGGCATTGCCACAAATTCTGATAATGGCTATGTGCCAACCTAAATATGGCTTTGTGCCATCGTGATTATAGCTTTGTGCTAAACGTATTTACCCAAGGCTGTGTGCAGATTATATTACCGTATATGATACTCTGGTGGCTCAGCCACAAATATTATAAATGGCAATTTGCCAGCGATTTGGTGTGATTGGCGGGGTGGGTTGACTTGATACCCACAGGTGTGATAGGCTGGTACTGGGGTGTGATGGATGGATGGGTTGGGTTGCATACATTTTTATTCATTTTAATATTGATATGTAAATGGGCTTCGGTCCAAAATGTTGCTATGCGGGTTCAGGCCCAGTGGATGACCGGTAAGGAGATTATACACAGAGTTCTTGTAACTCACCCTCCTTTCTATCTTAATCCTTGTAGGTAAATCTCAGTGACGAGGACTTGGGCCCATGGATGACTCGGAGGAGGCCATACTTCGAAAATTAATGTTTTAAACTTTAGTAAATTACTTTTCTGCTCTATTTCGTTACTTCTATTATGTTGGGTTTAAACTTGTAATAAGGCCTCTAGGATAAACTTTAATTTGCTTTATGTTTGCACGTATTTATTATTTTCTTAAATTATTTTAAACGGGGATTTTTTTTTATAAATCATAAATAATGGTTTTCCAAAAATTGATTAACAAATGGGTTTCCTAATAAACTTTTACAAATATTTTAACTTGGAAATTTTCTCTCAAATTATCAACGATATTTTCAAAAGTTACGGTTTTATAAGATCTTTAGTTCAACTTATCGATTTATCAACCAACCTTCGAGGTTAGTAGTACTTTATCAAATATTTCAAATCAAACTTGTTTTCTAGGTTATAGCAAAACAACACCTATTTTAGTATGAATAAAAAGGGTTTAACATGGTTTTCTCATGTGACATGTCAGATCCGGTCATAACATATGGGATGGGTTTGGGGTGTTACAGTAATACCTCTTAAACCTATTCTGGTGATAGTTACTGGTTAGGGGTGTTATATTTGATTGGTACCAAAGCTACAATTTAGTCGATTCTAGGACTAACATATCATGTGTGAGTCTAGCTATACATGCCATATTTTATACTGTGATAGTGTAATGACTTTTGACATTTGAAAATGTGTTTTTGTATAGTAATGGATCCTGATAGAGCCGTAGCTGATGATGCTGAGAGTATAGCGCTTGCTCCCTTGCAACGGGCAGCGCCGGTTGATTCTCGACCGACTTCGAGTAACCAGGAGGAAGAGGCTAGACAAGCCTTTTACCAAATGATGAACGATTGGTTTACTCAATATATCCAGACTAATCCGGCTGCACAACAACCTCTACCCTGACTAATCTATGTTTGATACCTGTTATACCTCAAGTTAGTGATCCATTGAGATTGCTTAAACCTCCTGTTGATAAAATCAGAAAACACGGGGTGGAAGAATTCAGAGCCACTAATGATGATAATGCTGAGCGAGCTGAATTCTAGCTCAATAATACTATTCGAGTGTTTGATGAGTTATCTTGCACCCCTGATGAGTGCTTAAAATGCACCATATCTTTACTACGGGACATTGCATATCACTGGTGGAATACACTAGTATCAATGGTTCTGAAAGAGCGAGTGACTTGGGAATTCTTTTAGACTGAGTTCGGTAAGAAATACATCAGCCATAGATTTATTGACCAGAAATGCAAAGAATTTCTTAAATTGAAATGGGGTCGGATGACAGTGATAGAGTATGAGCGAAAATTTGTGAGACTCAGTCGGTATGTCTGAGAGTGTGTTTCGACCGAAGCTATAATGTGTGAAAGATTTGAGGATGGGTTGAACGAAGACATTAAACTATTAGTTGGCATACTTGAGATAAAAGAGTTTGTGGTACTTGTTGAGCGAGCTTGCAAAGTCGAAGAGCTCGGGAAAGAGAAAAGAAAAGCTAACTTTGAAGCTAGAGATACACTTAAGAGACCTTTCGGTAAGTCATTCCATTCGACATCAAAGAATTTTCGAGATGATGCTAGCCATTCAAAGGCTGCTACGAGTTATTCTAGACGAGATCGGGATAGACCACCTATGAACTCGAGAGCTACCTCAGTAGCTAGTGTGGGTAATGTTAGATCAAATCAAACCGAGTGTAAACATTATGGTAAACAACATCTCGGCAGTTGCAGATTGCATGATCGGGCTTGCTTTAAATGTGGATCAATGGATCATTATATTCGTGAATGCCCAGAGTTAGCTGAAGAAAATCCGGTATAGAATACGAGATCGGGTAACACTGCAGCCCGAGGTAGACCACCTAGAAATATGGGTAATGTGAGTGGCAGTCAGAGAGGGACCAAAGATACATTTGTTAGATCCGAGGCTCGTGCATCTGCCAGAGCCTATGCTATCTGTGCACGCGAGGAGGCCTTATCCCCAGATGTTATTACTGGTATTTTCACTCTCTATGATACTAGTGTGGTTACATTGATTGATCCAGGTTCGACTCATTCTTATGTGTGTGAGATTATGTTTGATATAAATGGGCCAATTTGATATACGGCTAAATGGGCCAATTTGATATATGGCATAATGGGCCGATTTTGCAAAGTGTTAATGGGCCAAATTGTTTGTAATAAATCTCTGATGTTGTTAATTATTGTTGTTATATCGTAAATATCATAATTTTCTATGAATGTTGCATTCACATAATTCTGCATGGGTTTGGGATATTGATGATTGGAGGAAGCTATTTGGTGGCTCTGCCACATATTTTGGTGACTCTGTCACAATCTGTCTGGTGGCTATGCCACGTATATTTCGTTATTCTGGTGGCTTCGCCACTAATTCTGATAATATAAATGGCTAAATGCCTGCGATTATAAATGGCCACTGGCTTGCGAATTATTATTATAAATGGCAATTTGCCTGCATTATGGTGTGTTGGCAGGGTGGGTTGACTAAAGATCCCCATAGGTGTGTTGGTTGGTACGGGTAGTGCGTAGCAAATGGATTACTAGGCTTGGTTTGGGAATTGCATTTCATATACATGTTATATTTTGATATATTATTGTTATTGGAAATGGACTTAGGCCCAAATAATTGCTTAGTGAGATTTTGGCCCAGTGGACAACGGTAAGTGGGTTACACACTGAGTTCTTGTAACTCACCCCCCTTTGTTTCTTAACCCATGTAGGTATTGCTCAGTGACGAGGACTTGGGACCATGGATAACACGGTGGAGGTCATACTTCAGAAATGGTGTTTTACTTTGGAACATTAGATTTTTATTTTTGTTCACTTTACTATTTTGGGTTTTAAGTTGTAATAAGGCCTCTGGAGTATTTTATTATTTATTTTATGTTTGATATACTTATTATTTTACTTAAATTATTTTAAATGAGAATTTTCTAAAAACTTAAATAAAGGTTTTCCAAACTCGATTAACAAATGGATTTCACAATAAACTTTTACAAATATTTTTAGCACGAAAATCTTCTTCAAATTTTCAACGTCGTTTTCAAAATTCACGTTTTATAAGATTATTAGTTCAAATCTATTGGTTTATCAATCAATCTTCGAGGTTAGTAGTATTTTATCAAATGTATCAAATCAAAATTATTTTTCTTGATTTTAACAAAACTTATTTTAGTACGAATCACAAATCCTTTATACGTTTTCTTCAATGTGACACACCAGATTTGGGCCTAACTTTTGGGCCAAGTTTGGGGTGTTACAAGAATAGTGATCGTGTCTATCGAGTCTTAAAAATTTACAAAAAGAATGATCGAACCTGGAAACTAACTAAGACAACGATAGAGGTAAGCACACCTATCGAACAGTAGTATAGCTAGCGGCAAGACCGAATTGTCGAACCCAAAGGAACCAAAAGTACTAATATTAACTCTCTTTCTATTTTTTAGCCTACGAATTAAGGGAATTTTTATCTAATCTAAAATAAACTAATTAACTAAGCTAGAGATGCTAAGAAAAAGAAAAGAAATTAAGGAAAGACTTGAGAGAAAAACTTATTGATTTAGACAATACCCGAGGAAGAATCCACCTAGACTTCACTTGTTATCTAACTCTGAACTAGACGATTTATTTACTTGACTTGATCCATAGGATTCCCTAAGTTATATTAATACCTCTATCAAGGCTACTAATGTCTAACCCTAAGTTGATTAATTGAAATCTCTTTCTAATTAAACCCCTAGAATTGCATTAACTCGATCTATGGACTACCATATTAGGTTTGACCCTAATCTGAAAGATTTTTGTCACCCTATCTTTAGGCGCGCGAGCAACTCCGCTTAACTATGATAGATCTACTCTTACATAGGGGTTCTTCCTCCTCTGCCAAAGCACATCACACTTGAATCAATATCTAGGAAATAACAAAACAAGAATTAAGAACACATAGTTAAGAACAAATCAAGTATTTATCATACAGCTTAGATAACAATAACAAGATCTGTCTTAAGTTTCATCCCCCTCAAGTATCTGAGGGTTTAGTTCATAAGTGTAAAAGAAAACATCTCAGAATAAAAGATAAAACAAAATATAAGAAAACCCTAAAACCCCTAAAGGAATTGAAGGAGAGTTCCTCTGTCTTGAGTATGATTTTGGCTTCTAGAAATGAATCAACTGGCTTTCTTTGAGTAAATCCATGAATTTAACCGTTCTGGCTCGACTTTTTGGCCTAGTTGAACACCCCCTAAAGGTTGGCCTCCAGGGTCTTTATATAGGCTTTTGGAATATGTTTCTTTGCCTCCAAGTACCCTAATCCGAATAGAATTCTTCTTATCTGTGGCAGAGACACGCCCATGGCACACGCCCGTGTAAATCGTGGCCAGGCCGTGCTCGAACCTATTGATGAGGCACGGTTGTGTTTTTTGGGGTCCAGGTCGTGGTCGACTCTTCTTACAGGACCCGACCATGTGAATTTTGTACTTTGGCCCATTTTCTCCATTTTCGGCCCATTTTTCATTCTTTTCCTCCTCTAATTCTCTACTGAGTATAAAACATGAAAACAAACGATTAGGAGCACCTATTTCCATAATTAAAGGGATAAAATCATCCAAAAGTATGGTAAATATGGGATTAAAATATGTTCATATTTTGGTTTATCAAATAGCACCTACGAAATTAAAAGAATTGAAAGCTCAGTTGCAAGAGTTGACAGGTAGAGGTTTTTGCGCGACCGAGTTTCTCTCCCTGGGTGCACTAGTATTACTTGTGAAGAAGAAACACAGAACTATGAGAATGTGTATCGACTATAGATAGCTCATTAAGACTATAAATAGTAAGTATTTGTTGCCACAGATTGATGATTTGTTCGATTAGTTGAAAGGGGCTACAGTATTTTCAAAAATAGATTTGAGATCAGGTTACTATCAGTTGCGAGTTGAAGACTCTGATGTACCAAAGACTGCTTTCTGAACGAGGTACGAACACTATGAGTTTCTGGTTATGCCTTTCGAACTTACTAAGCACATGCTATTTTCATGGATTTGATGAATCGTATCTTCAGATAGTTTTTGGATCGCTTTGTGGTAGTATTCATATATGACATTTTGATCTACTCCCATGATGAAATCAAGCATGTCGAACATCTGAGACTTGTGTTTCAGAATTTACGAGATAAATAGTTGTATGCAAAGCTCTGTAAATGTGAGTTCTGGTTAATCGAAGTCAGATTTCTGGGCCATGTTGTATCAGCATCGGGTATTCGGGTTGATCCGAGTAAAATTTCAGCTATACTTGATTGGAAACCTCTGAGAAATGTTTCTGAAGTTCAAAGTTTTTTGGGACTTTCTAGTTACTATAGACTGTTCGTGAAAGGTTTCTCTATTGTAACATCCTAGGGTTAGGGGTTCTGTATTTTGTACTATTCTATGTGTTTAGCTCGTTTACATTGTTATTTTGGTGTGGTTGGGGGTCCTAGGGAGGCTCAGGTTCGAGCCAGAGCTTTGGTAAATTTTTCTCTGTAGGGCACTTTAGGGGGAGAGTTAGGGGAAGCAGGCTTTAAAAGTATTTATTTGTGTTTGATGACACAAGTTGGGCATGTAGCAAGGAGGTTGTGGCGTCATTGGCAGAGCAAAGGGGAAGGAGTTTGAATCCCCCCTGCCACATTATGGAGCATTATTTTTGGTGCCAAGATGGAGAAGAGATGGCATTCGACTGCCACATTATGGAACTTCAATTGGGTGTTGGCTGAAACTTCTTGTGCACTTCTCTTCTCGTCTATTCTCTTTTATTTCTCCTTAGCCATTGGTTTCTTTTGCGCCACCAAGAGCCGGATCTCTCATTCATCTCCTACTATTTGTTTCACCTCTATAACTGACCCTTAACTTTCTCCTTTACATTTCTACATTCTTCATTAAAACCGAAACCCCTACTTCTTTTGTTATTGATTAGTTTCCTCCATTAGCCAAACCCCAATTGCTTATTTTCTACACTTTTCTTTTCATCTCTTCCTTGTTTTTCTCTTAAGCTGAAACCTTGTTGGCTTTTGCTACTTGTGCCGAATCTGCTTGGACTCCATTCGACTTTTCTCTATCTAAGTCGAACCCCGGGAATCAAAGTGATAATTGTCTGCCAAGGGCCCCTCTTCAATCGGTTTCTGTTTGTACAAGGTAATGGAAACTCTTTCAATTCTTTCCCTATTTTCGGTCTTGTGTGGTCATAGTTGAAATGTTTATTTTGATTCCTAATGATGGTACGCGGCTAATCTATTCTGTTCTCCTCTTATCGTTGCATGGTCGTATCGGATTAGAATCTATAGCCAAGTCTATCCTTGTTCGGTTCTTCTTTGACCAAGGTAAGGACTTTCTCTTCAGTCTTATACGAGTAGTTTCTCTTTCGCTTTACTCTGCCTTAACCCAATCTCTTTGTTAGACAACCATTGTTCTCTCTAAAATTATAGTACTAATCAAAGATTCTCTTCATGGATACGAGTGCTAGACAAGCTAAGGAGGGGAGTGGACTTGTAGTCTCTGCTCCTAAGTTCAAACAACGTGCTGTGTCGACAGTTCGAGACTTTCCACCGGGTTGTGGTAGAGAGCCGACATCCGTTTGGGATAGGCAGATAGTGGTTATTTCCGCTAGTGAGAGTAGCAACCATCAAGAGTGTTTAGTCCTTCGTGTAATCAGGTGTGTAATGCTCACACCTTCTTTTATTAATTTGCATTAATAACTGTATTGGTTGAAAGCCAAAATGACTGTATCGGTAGTTGAGATACTCTTGTGGGTAAGGTTGGAGACACCAGGTAAGTCCTTTATGATTCTTCCTTTCGAATAACATAGCCTAAATCTATGTATGATTTGATTATCTGTTGTACATTGGAAATATGAATGCGTTCATCACCATATGATAATATGTTGCACGGGTTTTGGGATATGATATTGATTGAATGGGGAAGTGTAATTCGGTGGTCTGGTACCACATATATCAGTGACTATGTCACATTATTTCAGTGGTTTGGTACCTTATATATATATATATACACATCAGTGACTCTGTCATAGTGGTTTGGTACCAGTGGCTTGGTGCCACAGGTGTTTTAGCTGGTTCAGGTGATGTAGAGGATGGAATACTAGGTTGGGCTGGGCTGCATTGCATTCACTTTTTAATATGCCATGTTGTGAGGGCTAAGGCCCAATGTGCTTCTGTGGGCTTAGGCCCAGATTGCGTTCGTAAGGAGATTTACACACTGAGTCTTGGTGACTCACTCCTCTGCTTAATTTTGTAGGTAACCCCTAGTTGAGGATTTGGAGCCGAGGTGGACTCTGAGGTGGCCATGCATTACTTCGTTCATAAATTTCGTTTCTTTATTTAAACTTACTTTTAATTTAGGAATTTGTTATGTAATAAGGCCTCTAGGATTTTATAATTTGGTTTTCAACTCATTATGGTAATTTATGTTATTTGAAACATTAAATTGGGAGTTTTCTAAACAATGTGAAAACAAATATTTCTTTTAATAATGAAACTCAAAAATTTTCCTAAAACTACACAAACTATTTTTTTTTATAGATGTCACGTTTATGAAATCCCCTAATTTCGGCTTTCGAATCACAAAATCCGTATTCGACTATTAGTTCTTTTAAATAAAAGTTGGTAAGAAACCCTCAAAATTGAATTTAATTTTCAAGATGGAAACACAAATCGAAAAGTTTTCTAAATTGAGATGTTTTCACTAAAATTTCAAAACTATCTTTCCATATGACATACCAAATTCGATCGTAACGTTTAGACCGGGTTTGGGGTGTTACAATTATGGTATCAAAGCCAGGTTGCAAAACTCGACTGTGGAATGGGTTCGAAAATGTTTTCCAAAAATATGTTTGATACATGGTTTAAAAATATATGTTTTTTTCTGAAGTATGGCACCTGAGTCTCTAACACCAATCTGTATTGTAAGTCTTCTGACTATTGCTTGATTTCTTATGAAAAGATTATATTATGTTGAGATTGATAGTTTTAAGAGATTCAATTTTAGAGATTGAGACCTTTAGAAATATGTTTTGGGAAAAACTACTTCTAATTCTATTTTCATCAGACTATCCGATGATAAATAGTGGAAGATATACTAATTCATAAAATTTTTAATCATATTAATTCGATTCTATAATCATGAGCGTTAGAGGACGTGGACGTGGCATACGCGACCGGGGTAGAGGCTGGGACATTGAGGCTGGACCCTTGGAATCAGGGCATGGGCCAGAAGGTGAAGTGCCAGCATCACCAGTAGCAGAAGCAGGGTCTCAAGATCGAACTGGAGGGGACGGTGCTTTATCTCTAGCTATGCTGCGTGTTTTGTAGCGGGTTATTAGAGCAAGCACGGGATTAATAGCCCGAAAATCTATTCATGAGTGACTACGAGAAAATGGGGCCGAGATATTTAGAGGTATTTCTGGTGTGGCTCCAAACGTAGCGGAGTATTGGCTGGAAGCAATCGAGCGGATTATGGATGATTTGGACTGCACGGCAGAGGAAAAGTTGAAAGGAGTAGTGTCCCTCCTTCGAGATGAGGCATACCAGTGGTGGCTCACGGTAAGGGATGGTACATCAGCGGACTGTATTACCTGGGACTTCTTTAAGACAGCATTCCAGGGAAAGTATGTTGGGGCGAGTTATGTGGACGCACAAAGAAAGGCATTTTTAAACTTGGTCCAGGGGAAAAAGTCGGTGGCTGAGTATGAGGCGGAGTTCCTGCATTTAAGCCGCTATGCTCGGGGTATCGTCGCAATCGATTATGAGCGTTGTGTTTAGTTTGAGGATGGTCTGAGGGACGAGCTGCGGGTACTGATAGCTCCGCAATGGGAAAGAGAGTTCGCTATTTTGGTTGAAAAGGAAAAGATAGCCGGAGAGGTGAAGCGGTCTGAGAGGCAAAATCAGGATAAGGATAGGGGTAGGAATAAGAGGAATTTTGGGTCGTCAGGATCTGTTGAGAGTGTCCAAAAGAGGCTTAGGTTTGATGGGCCGAGTCGAGTTGCGATGCTTGTTGCTATTGGTCGGTCTCAACCGTGTGTTCGATGTGGGAATTTTTATTCGGGGGAGTGTTGGGCAAGAAATAGAGAGTGCTTCTGGTGTGGATCTGTAGATCATCAAGTAAAGGACTGTCCACAAGAGCCAAACAGGGTGCGGCCAGTAGGTCAGGGTTATGCACAGTTTGAAAAAGGTAGGCAACAGCCACCGAGAGGTCGTGGTCCAGCTAGAGGAGGAAATGGATTTGGTCGAGGGCGTGGAGCACCAAGCAGAGGTGCTGGGAGTACAGATGCAAGACAGCCTAGGTTTGTTTATGCAGCTAGACGTCAAGAGGATGGCGATGCACCGGACGTCATAATCCCGGTACGTTCCTTATTTTTGGTGTGCCGTTTACAGCTTTGATAGATATTGGATCTATACATTCATATGTTGCTAGCACTATGTCTGGGACTTTGGGTATAAAATCTGAGGTTGCTTCTAGAGAGATGAATAGGATTAGCCCTTTAGGACAATCTGTAGTGCTGAACAAATTGTTTAGGAATGTGCCTTTAGAAGTTCAAGGGGTAGTGTTTCGGGCAGACTTGATGGAATTGTCGTTCGGTGAGTTTGACTTAATTTTAGGCATGGACTGGTTGGTTAAGTATCGAACAAACTTGGATTGTGCTGCTAAGCGCATGATATTGAAGACTCCCAAGTATGAGGAGGTGCTGGTGATAGGTGAGAGAAAGAATTACCTGTCTAATGTGGTGTCTGCGCTAAAGGCTGAAAGGATGGTGCGAAAAGGGTGTGAGGCATTCTTAGCTTTCATCAGTGCTTTGAAGGCCAAAGAATTGTCTATAAGAGATGTTAGAACGGTGAAAGAGTTCTCGGACGTCTTTCCAGAAGAGCTTTCAGGGTTACCTTCGGATCGTGTGCTGGAGTTCGGCATTGATCTACTTCCGAGAATAGCTCCGATGTCCGTTGCCCCATATAGGATGGCGCCGAAGAAGTTGATAGAACTTAAAGCTCAGATTCAGGAATTGTTAGACTGTGGTTTTATCCGACCATGTGTGTCACCATGGGGAGCACAGGTGTTGTTTATTAAGAAAAAGGACGGGTCGATGCGGATGTGCATTGACTACAAGCAATTGAACAAGTTGACGATTAAGAACAAATACCCATTGCCAAGGATTGACGACCTATTCGATCAGCTGTGAGGCACTTCGGTCTTCTTGAAAATAGATTTGAGGTCGAGGTATCATCAGTTAAAGGTCAAGGAGGCGAATATTCATAAGACTGCTTTTCAAACTCATTATTGTTACTACGAGTTCTTAGTGATGCCGTTCGGGTTGACGAATGCACCAGTTACATTTATGGATATGATGAACCGGGTATTCTAACCCTACTTGGATCGATTTGTCATAGTGTTCATAGATGATATCTTGGTATATTCAAGGACTGAGGAGGAGCATGATTTGCATCTTCGAATAGTTCTGCAGATTTTGAGAGAGAAGCAACTGTATGCCAAATTCAGCAAGTGTGAATTTTGGTTGAGGGAAGTTACCTTTTTGGGGCATGTTGTGTCTTCCGAGGGGATTAGGGTTGATCCCTAAAAGATCGAAGTTGTTCTGTACTGGAAGCCGCTGAAGTCTATAGTAGAAATTCGAAGTTTTCTTGCGTTAGCTAGGTACTACAGAAGGTTTATTGAGGGATTCTCGTTGATCGCTGCACCTTTAACCAAGTTGTTGTGAAAAGGGGTACCATTTGTTTGGGCTGATAAGCAGCAGGAAAGCTTTAAGAAGCTAAAGAGGATCTTGACTGAGGCTCTAGTGTTGATTCAGCCTAAGGTTGGGAAGGAGTTTGTCATCTATTGTGATGCATCACACACAGGGTTAAGATGTGTGCTAATGCAAGAAGGGAAGGTAGTAGCGTATGCGTCTCGGCAATTAAGACCACATGAGGTGAATTATTCCACGCATGATTTGGAGCTAGCTGCGGTAGCGTTCGCCCTGATGATTTGGAGACACTACTTGTGTGGAGAAAAGTCGACTATATACACCGATCATAAGAGCCTGAAATATCTCCTTACCTAGAAGGAGTTAAATTTAGGGCAGTGGAGATGGATTGAATTGTTGAAAGACTATGACTGCTCATTGAGTATCACCCGGGTAAAGCTAATGTAGTGACAGATGCGTTGAGCCGTAAGGTAATATCGAATTTGAGGGCAATGTTTCCTCATTTCAGTTTGTATGAAGATGGAAGCTTGTTAGCCGAACTTCAAGTGAAGCCTTCATAGGTAGGTCAGATTAAAGAGAAACAGTTGTTAGACAAATTGTTAAGTTCTCGACTTCAGCAAGTAGAAGGTGGTGAGATAGAAGATTTTGGTCTGGACAATGATGGGGTATTATGCTTTCGTGGAAAGGTTTGTATGTCAAAAAAGTCTGAGTTGAGATAGATGATTCTGCGGGAGGTGCATAGTAGCCCAAATGCTATGCATTCCGTTGGGAGTAAGATGTATCGAGATTTACGTGAACAGTTTTGGTGGCCAGGTCTGAAGCAAGAAGTTACTGAGTTTGTGAGTAAGTGTTTGACGTGTCAACAGGTGAAGGCAGAGCATCAGTTGCCTTCGGGGTTGCTACAGCCAGTGAATATTCCACTTTGGAAGTGGGAGAGGATAATGATGGATTTTGTTAGTGGGCTACCTCTTACTCCTACTAAAAAAGATTCGGTGTGGGTGATTGTCAATCGGTTGACGAAGTCCGACTCACTACAGAAGTTAGCCAAGCTATATGTAGCAGAGATTGTGAGGTTACATAGGGTACCTGTGTCTATTATATCAGACAGAGACCCTAGGTTTACATAGTGATTCTGGAAGGCATTACATAAAGTGTCGGGTACAAAGTTGGACTTTAGCACGGTGTTTCATCCACAGACTGATGGTCAGTCAGAGAGAGTAGTTTAGACTCTGGAAGACATGTTGAGAGGTTGTGTAATTAACTTCAAAGGTAGTTGGAAGGATTTCTTACCATTGGCGAAATTTGTGTACACCAATAGCTATCAATCCATTATTCAGATGGCACCCTACGAAGCGTTGTATGGTCGTAAGTGTCGTATTCCCACCTGCTGGACAGAGTTAGGTGAGTGACAGTTGTTTGGTCCAGAATTGGTTTTAGAGACGAAGGAAAAGGTTAAGTTGATTCGAGCTCGGTTGAAGGAAGCTTCTGACAGAAAAAAATCATATGCAGATCTGAAGCATAAGGAAATAGAGTTCTCAGTGGGTGATCAGGTTTTTCTGAAAGTTTCACCTTGGAAGAAGGTTCTAAGATTTGACGGAAGGGCAAGTTGAACCCCAGGTTCATCGAGCCTTACCAAGTGTTGAAACGCGTGGGACCAGTGGCTTATCAACTTGAGTTACCTCCGAAGTTGAGTCAGATACATGATGTATTCCATGTTTTGATGTTAAGGCGCTATCGTTCGGATCCATCTCACATAGTGCCAGTGGAAGAAATTGAAGTGAGACCTGACCTATCTTTTGAGGAAGAACCAGTGCAGATATTAGATCGAGATGTTAAAGTGTTGAGAAGGAAATTGGTTTCGTTGGTCAAATTATTATGGCATAATCATGGTTCAGAAGAAGCCACGTGGGAGCTTGAAGAGGCAATTCGACAACAATACCCTCATCTCTTCTAACTAGATAAATTTCGAGGCCGAAATTTCTTTAAGGAGGTTAGAACTGTAACATCCTAGAGTTAGGGGTTCTGCATTTTGTACTATTCTATGTGTTTGGCTCATTTAGCATGTTATTTTGGCGTGGTTGGGGCTCCTGGGAAGGCTCGAGTTTGAGCCAAAGCTTTGGCAAAATTTTCTCTATAGGGCACTTTAGGGGGAGAGCTAGAGGAAGTAGGCTTTAAGAATATTTATTTGTGTTTGATGACACAAGTTGGGCATGTGGCAAGGAGGTTGTGGCGTCACTAGTAGGGCAAGGGGGAAGGAGTTCGTACCCTCTCTACCACATTATGGAACTTTATTTTTGGTGCCAGGATGGACAAGAGATGGCATTCGGTTGGGACTCTACATGGTGGTTGTGGAATGAGTCAACAAATTCAAATGGGTGGAAAAGAGAAACTTGGGGAGTTTGAATTGGTCAAACAATTCAAATTGGTGGATGGAGAGGACTTGGTAGAGGAATTCAAGGGATTTGAGAGGGGCTGTGAGAGTTGGCTGAATGTTGGGATGTTGGGGGGAGAATTTCGGCTATGTGATGTAGTTGGCTAGGAATTTCGGCATTGGTGGTGGGTGTTACAAAAATTGAAAGCGCTTAGGATGTGTATGCCAAAATTTTCTGCTTGTGATTAAGTAGTTTTGTGTTTTCATTTTTTGCAACTCAAGCATTTGGGGTCATTTCTTGTTAACTCTTTCTTGCTAGTGCCCAAATACTCAAGCCTCATTTCTTCATCTTTTCCTCTCTTCAATTGGGTGTTGGCCGAAACTTCTTGTGCACTTCTCTTCTCGTCTATTCTCTTTTATTTCTCCTTAGCCATTGGTTTCTTTTGTGTCACCAATAGCCAAATCTCTTATTCATCTCCTACTATTTGTTTCATCTCCATAACCGAACCTTAACTTTCTCCTTTACATCTTTACATTCTTCATTAAAATCGAAACCCTTACTTCTTTTGTTCTTGATTGGTTTCCTCCAATAGCTGAACCCCAGTTGCCTATTTTCTTTACTTTTCTTTTCGCCTCTTCCTTGTTTTTCTCTTAAGCCGAAACCTTGTTGGCTTTTGCTGCTTGTGTCGAATCTGCTTAGACTCTATTCGGCTTCTCTCTGTCTAAGTCGAACCCCCGGAATCAAAGTGATAATTGTCTGCCAAAGGTCCCTCTTCAATCTGTTTTTATTTATGCAAGGTAATGGAAACTCTTTCAATTCTTTCTCTATTTTCGATCTTGTGTGGTCATAACCGAAATGGATATTTTGTTTCCTAATGATAGTACGCGACTAATCTATTCTATTCTCGTCTTATCGTGGCATGGTTTCATCGAATTAGAATCTATAGCCAAGTCTAACCATGTTTGGTTCTTCTTTGACCAAGGTAAGGACTTTCTCTTCAGTCTTATACGAGTAGTCTCTCTTTCGCTTTACTCTACCTTAACCCAATCTCTTTGTTAGACACCCATTGTTCTCTCTAAAAGTACGGTACTAATCAAAGATTCCCTTCATGGATGCGAGTGCTAGCCAAGCTAAGGAGGGGAGTGGACTCGTAGTCTCTGTTTCTAAGTTCAAACAACGTGCTGTGTCGGTGATTCGAGACTTTTCACCTGGTTGTGGTAGAGAGCCGACATCCATTTGGGATAGGCAGTTAGTGGTTATTTCTGCTAGTGAGAGTAGTGACGATTAAGAGTGTTTAGTCCTTCGCGTAATCAGGTGTGTAATGCTCACACCTTTTATTAATTTGCATTAATAACTGTATTGGCTGAAAGCCGAAATGACTGTATTGACAGTTGAGATACCCTTGTGGGTAACGTTGGAGACACCAAGTAAGTACCTTTATGATTCTGCCTTTCGAATAACATAGCCTAAATCGATGTATGATTTGATTATCTATTGTACATTGGAAATATGGATGCATTCATCACCATATGATAATATGTTGCATGGGCTTTGGAATATGATATTGATTGAAAGGGGAAGTGTAATTCAGTGGTCTGGTACCACATACATCAGTGACTATGTCACATTATTTTAGTGGTTTGGTACCATAGTGGCTTGGTGCCACAGGTGTTTTGGCTAGTTCAGGTGATGTAGAGGATAGAATCCTAGGTTGGGCTAGGCTGCATTGCATTCACTTTTTAATATGCCATGTTGTGAGGGCTAAGGCCCAATGTGCTTCTATGGGCTTAGGCCCAGATTGCATTCGTAAGGGGATTTACACATTGAGTCTTGGTGACTCACCCCTTTGCTTAATTTTGCAGGTAACCTCTAGTTGAGGATTCGGAGCCGAGGTGGACTCTGAGGTGGCCATGCATTACTTTGTTCGTAAATTTTGTTTCTTTATTTAAACTTACTTTTAATTTGGGAATTTGTTATGTAATAAGGCCTCTGGATTTTATAATTTGGTTTTAAACTCATTATGGTAATTTATATTATTTGAAACGTTAAACTGGGAGTTTTCTAAACAAAATGAAAACAAATATTTCTTTTAATAATAAAACTCGAAAATTTTCCTAAAACTACGCAAATTATTTTTTTGTAAATGTCACATATTTTGAAATACCCTAATTTTGGCTTTTGCATCACAAAATTCGTATTCGACTATTAGTTCTTTTAATTAAAAGTTGGTAAGGAACCCTCAAAATTGAATTTAATTTTCAAGATGGAAACACAAAACAAAAAGTTTTCTAAATTGCAAAGTTTTCACTAAAATTTCAAAGCTATCTTTCCATGTGACATACCAGATTCGGTCGTAACGTTTAGACCGGGTTTGGGGTGTTACATCTATGATCACAACCCCGATGATGAAGCTATTACAGAAATATGTTAAGTATGAGTGGTCAGAAAAGTGCGAGAAAAGTTTTGATCAGTTGAAAGCCCTTTTGACCGAAGCTTCAGTGTTAGTTCAACCATAATCGGGTAAAGAATTGGTCATTTTTAGTGATGCACCTTTGAGTGGTATGGGTTGTGTTTTGATACCGGAAGGAAAAGTCATAGCTTATGCCTCAAGACAGTTAAAGCTGCACGAAAAGAACTATCCGACACATGATTTGGAATTGGCAACTATTGTGTTTGCATTGAAGATATGGCGTCACTATCTGTTCGGTGAGAAATGTCATGTTTATTTGATTACAAAAGCCTAAAGTATTTGATGACTCAGAAAGATCTGAATTTGAGACAACGTTGATGGTTAGAGTTGTTAAAAGACTACGATCTTGTGATTGACTATCATCCTGGAAAAGCTAATGTTGTTGCTAATGCTTTAAGTCAAAAATCGTTATTTGCTTTGCGTGCAAAGAATGCACATATGGTTATATCTGATGATTGTTCGATAATAGCTGAATTAAAAGCAAGACCGTTATTTGTTCAACAAATTTGTGATGTTCAGAAAGTTGATAATGATTTGTTATCAAATCGAGCTCAATATGAATCAAATGTTGAATCTGTTTTTCGAGTTGATACAAATGGTTGTTTGAGGTTCAGAAATCGAATATGCATTCTGAGAAATTCAGAGTTAATTCAGATGATTTTGAACGAAGCTCATAGCAGTCGGTTATCTGTTCACCCGGGTATTACGAAAATGTATAATGATCTGAAACAACTTTATTGGTGGCCTGGTATGAAACGAGACATATCTGACTTTGTTTCGAAATGTTTAGCCTGTCAACAAGTAAAAGCTGAGCATCAAGTACCTTTTCGGATTCTTCAGCCGATTATGTTACCCGAGTGGAAGTGGGACAGAATCACGATGGATTTTGTATCTGGTTTACTGTTGGCACCGAAAAAGAAACATTCAATCTGGGTTATTATGGATAGATTGACTAAATCGGCTCACTTTATTCCGGTTCGTACAGATTATTCGCTTGATAAGCTGGCTGAATTATATGTTTCTTAGATTGTGAGATTGCACAAAGTGCCTATTTCTATTGTTTTGGATAGAGATCCGAGGTTCACATTGCAGTTTTGGAAGAAACTGCAAGAAACTTTAGGTACGAAACTACACTTTATCACTGCTTTCCATCCGCAAATAGATGGCCAGTCTGAACGAATTATTCAGATACTTGAGGATATGCTGAGATGTTGCATTCTCGAGTTCGAAGGTATGTGGGTCCTATAGTTACATTTGATTGAATTTGCTTATAATAATAGCTTTCAATTGAGTATCAAAATGGCACCTTACAAGGCTTTGTATGATCGTAAATGTCGAACACCTTTATTTTTGACTGAGCTCAGTGAAAGTAAGATACACGGGGTCGATTTGATCAAAAAGACTGAGCAGAAAGTAAAAGTGATTCGCAATAGTCTAAAAATAGCATTGAATCGTTAGAAATCGTATGTAGACCTGAAAAGAAAAGATATAGAGTTTCAGATCATAGAAAAAGTCTTTTTGAAAGTTTCACCGTGGAAGAAAATAATTAGATTCGGTTGTAAAGGCAAATTGAGTTTGAGATTCATTGGATCGTATGAGATTACAGAGCGTGTCGAGCCAGTTGCTTATAGACTGCTATTGCCACCTAAACTAGAAAAGATTCAAAATGTATTCCATGTTTCGATGCTCTGTAGATATCGATCTGATCCCTCACATGTGATTAGTCCGACAGAGATTGGGATTAAGTCCTATATGACATATGAAGAAGAAACGATTCGTATTCTTGCTCGTGAAGTTACAAAATTGTGAAATAAGAAAATTTCATTAGTTAAAGTACTGTGGCATAAGCACGGAGTTGAGGAAGCAACATGGGAGCAAGAGGATGTAATAAGAGAGCGTTATCCGAACCTATTCATCGGTAAGATTTTCGGGGACGAAAATCCCTAAGGGGAGGAGAGTTGTAACAGCCCGATTTAGACCCTATTCAGAACAGTGGTTTCGGGACCATGAATTCGAGTTAGAAAAGTATTTTAAAATTATATTCTGTGTTTATTATGTGTGAATTTATTTGAGTGAAATTTTCGTGCTTTAATTTCGTCGTTTGAGTGTCCGATTAAATAAAATGATTAAATCGTGAAAAGTGAAAAATTTAGCGATTATTTATAGAAGGGCCAAATAGTGGTTGTTCTTTTAATATGGAGGTTTATGTTGCAATTATTCCATTGCATATATGAATGGACAGCATTAGACATATATTATAAAGCTTTTATATTAACTTATAAAGGTCAAATTAGTAAATAATATATTATAATGTTATTATAATAAAACAAACATAAAATTAACAAAGCCATGTTCATCTTATTCACCGAAAATAAGAAAGTAAAGAAAGGTTAAAGCTCTTCATGCATTCAACATTCATCTAGCTCGATTCAAGGTGAGTTTTAGCTCGGTTTTTGATAATTTTTACATTTTTGAGATCGTTGCTATGAAATGTACAAAACCTATGCTTTAACTTTTTATTTTGATGAATATTTTGAGTTGAGCCATTGATGAATTCATGTGATTTTTTTGCTAGATGATAGATTATGAAATATATGTTTTGGATTAACATGTTTTGTATTGGAAATTTTGATGATTTTGAGTAAATAGGACTAAATTGTACAAATAATATTTTGAGGGACTAAAATGTGAAATAAATGAAATATATGGACTAGTATGATGCTTATGAATATTCGGCACTAGGATGGTATATACAAGTTTTTTATATTTTGTGTTTTATGCAATAGGGACTAAATTGTAAAAAAGTGTGAAATGTTATGGGCAAAATGGTAATTTTCCCATTTATGTGTTTTTGGATTAAATTGAATGAATGTGTCTTTAAATTAGTTAAATTTGAATTTATTTAGATCAAGAATGGAAGGAAATGGAATTAGATCGGGAGAAATCAAAAGTAGTCGAATAGTCGATTAAACCGTCCGATAACTTCCGAGGTAAGTCTATAAGCATTTAAATGTTGTTAAACTTGAGAATATATAAATGTTATGTGATGAAATGAATTATTCAATTATATATGTATGTTGGCCGAATGTGATTTGAGATAGGAAAGTATGTTTTGACTCATTTTCAATGAGATTACATGTCCAAAAGCCCCGTATGAACCCTAGGAATAGTTAGGATACATATGTCATGACATAGGATTTTTTATATGTGTTTTTCATGTAAGACCACGTCTGGGATGTTGCCATCGACTTGTGTTTACGTGTAAGACCATGTTTGGGACATTGGCATCATATTTGATTCGTGTAAGACCCTGTCTGGGACAGTGGCATCAATATGTGATTGCATGTAAGACCATGTCTGGGACGTTGGCATTGTATGAGCCTCTGACTATCCATGTATCCTTTTTAATTTTGAACGGTTCAACGGGCAATGTGAAGTAAATACCAAATGTGAAATCAAATTACAAGTTCAAGTATGTGCTAGTTAAATGTTTATAAGGAAACAAGGTAAGTTGATTACTTGAAAGAATACAAAGTAATGTGAATATGGATTTTGTGTTAGCATATTTGAACATATAAGTGATTCGACCTATTTATGTAATTGTGATATTAAAAGTGAAAATATAAATGTGTATATGAGTGTTTATATTTAGCCATATAATATGTATGTGTGATTAAAGTATGACTTTTGTAGTAAATGGTATCTTTGTATTAGAAATTATGTGTATTCAACCTTATTAGTAAAATGTTAATATGCCCTTGTTAATATATATGTTTTTGCTTATGACTTACTAAGCTTAAATAGCTTGCTCTATGTGTGTTCTTTTTTACCTCTATTTTATAGATTTTTGAGTCTCGTTATGAGCTCGGGGATCGTTAGCAAAGCCTATCGCACTATCGACTGTTTCTTTCTGTATTTTACTAAGTTGAATTTGGGCATATGTCATGTATAGCATAGATGAAATGTTTGATTTTGGGACATGTATATATATATAGCCAATCGAAAGTGGCTAAATATATTGTTTAAGTTTATGAAATTTGGTAATGATATATATCTGTGATATGCTTGGTATGATTTGCCATGGTGGATTGATATAATTTGATTCAAGAGAATTAGGCATGGTTAATGAATGAGTTTTATGTATAGGCTAGTCACTTTGAACTATGTTTGAGATATGTATATAGCCATGTGATATGGCTAGATAAATGTTTGTGATGTGTATGAGTAGTCAAGCTATATGATCCTTAGTTTGGTATGGTATGTTAGCTAATGAAATGGTCAAGGTAATGGTAAAATTGTTGATGCAAAGTTGGTATATTATTGTTGAGTAGATGTCATATTGTAGTGGTAAGTTGTGGATGATTTATGCTTAGGAATGTTTGTAAATAAATTGAGCTAAATGGCATATAAGTTTGTATGTTTGAAGAGTACTTGAATGAGTTGAATAGGATGACCATTTGGTATGTTTTTGGTTGCCAATTATGTTTGGTATGAGGCTTGTATGTGCTTGTAAGGATGACCCAAAGTGTGGGTGGCATTTTGGCCTTGCAAATGGCCTATAATTTCCCACACGATTGAACACACGGGCGTGTGGCTCGATCGTGTCCCTCATGGTTTCATTTCAAAACAAGTTAGACTCGACCATGGGCTAGACACACAGACGTGTGACTGGCCGTGTGGATCAAGTCAGTGTTGACGACAGGCAAGGCACACGGGCGTGTGGATAAGTCAGTATGTATGCCCTGTTTTGACATGGCTTAGACACACGGGCATGTCTAAGACCGTGGGAGGCACACGGCTTGCCCACACGGGCGTGTGACCTCTCTAACTTAGAAAAATTTTTAAATTTCCTAGAATTTTTGTATGTGTTCGATTTAGTACCGGCCTTTATCTAAAGCATGTTTAAGGTCTCGTAGACCTATTTAAGGGACACTTTGATTTGATTTGTTGTATTATGATATGAAATGTCTGTGAACATTTTCGGTTGTCTAGTAATACCTCTTAACCCTATTTTGGTGACGGTTACAGGTTAGGGGTGTTACATGAAGCATAACTATAAATCACAAATTCTTTTCTAGAATCTGGCTTAACCAACATAGGTGCCTCAGTTAACAATGTTTTCAACTAATTAAAACATTGTTGACACTTTCAATCCATTCGAACTTGACTTCTTTTTGAAGTAGTTTTTCCAATGGTGTAGAAATCATCAAAAATATCATGACAAATCTTCTATAATATTGTGCTAAACCCAAAAACTTTCTGACTTCTAACACATTTCTTGGAGGTTTCCAGTCCACTATAGTTGAGATTTTACTCGGATCAACTCTAATACTGTCTACCGACACTATGTGTCCCAAAAATCCAACTTCTCGGAGTTAGAACTCACATTTCCTAAACTTAGCAAACAATTATTTGTCGCGTAAAGTCTATTACACAATTCTCAAATGCTAGGCATGCTCTGTCTCATCTTAGGAATAGATCAGAAAGTGATCAATGAACACAACAACAAATCTGTCTAAGTACGGTCTAAATATTCTATTCATGAAGTCCATAAACACAACAGGTGCATTGGTTAAACCAAATGGCATAACAAAAAATTCATAATGTTCGTACTTGGTTCTGGAAGCAGTTTTTAGCACATCTGAGTCTTTAACCCATAACTTATAATATCCAAAACAGAGATCAATTTTTGAGAATATTGTCGCACCTTTCAACTGATCAAAAAAATAATTTATACATGGTAAAGGATATTTCTTCTTGATCGTGACTTTATAGAGCTGTCGATAGTCAATACACAATCGCATAGACCCGCCTTTTTTCTTAACAAACAACACAGGAGCACTCCAAGGAGAAAATTTGGGCCGAGGAAAGCCCATATGTGTCAACTCTTACAACTATGCTTTTAACTCTTTTAATTCTGTAGGTGTCATTCTATACGGAGCTATCGATATCGAAGATGTTCCTGGCACTAATTCAATAGCAAACTTAACCTTTCTGATTTGTGGTAACCCTGGTAATTCTTCTGGAAATACATTTGTGAACTCACATACAATCGAAACTGATTCTAACTTCAATTCTAAAACCTTGGAATCATATATAAGAGAGATACACTTCACAACCCTTTTTAACATATTTCTGTGCCGTCATAGTTGAGATAACATTAGATGTATCATCCAATCTATCTAATTCAATTCGGATCCTTTAACAATTTTGAAATTTCAACACGATATGCTTTTGTCTACAGTTCACAATAGCATCATGCAGAGTTAACCAGTTCATACTCAAAATCACATCAAACTCATCAAAGGGTAATAACATCAAATCAACCAAAAAGTTGCATCCTCGAATCATCAAGGACAATTTTTACAGACTTTATCAACTAACACATACTGACCTAGAGGGTTCATTACTTTAACCAAAAATTTAGTAGACTCAAAAGGTAATTTCTATCCAAAACTAAAGTTGTGCATACATATGAGTGCGTTGACCCAAAGTCAATCAAAGCATTAATATTAGTATTAAAGATAGAACATGTACTAGTGACCGCATCAGGTGCTGAAGCTTCCTTTCGAGCATGAATCACATAAGCCCTAGCTGGTGCTTGTTCTTCAAATCTAACAGCAGAATCTTTCGTTCCACCTTGACTGTTACCCACTTTTCCAGTGTTTCGAGGTGGTCTCCCTCTCACAGTCGTATTACTCGAACGAGTATTCTGAGCCTTTTCTTTATCAGACCTTTCTGGGCAATCTCTAAAAAAATGATCATAGGAAATACATTTAAAACATGACTCGTCTTTCAATCTGCATCGACCAAAGTGTCATCTATTACATTGTTGACATTCAAGCTTGTTGTTCCTCACACTACCCACACTCGCTACAGATGTAGCCTGAGGTTTCAAGCTCAAATGATATTTTCCTTTATCTCTCCCAGAATAACCCACTGAAGTTGATGAACAACTATGAAATTCCTGTGTTGTAACACCCTAACCCGTATCCGTCATCGGACTAGGGTTAAAGGCGTTACCGAACATATCAGAAACTTTCATAACATTTCATACATTTCATTCATCAATCATACATACAATGTCGCTTAAATAGGTCAACGAGACCTTAAACATGCTTATAACCTGGGTCGGGATTGAAACGAAACATATACAAAAGTTCTCAAAAACTTAAAAACTTTTCTAAAATACAGGGGATACACGCTCGTGGGAGTAAACCGTGTGCCTATCATGGCTGTTAGACACACCCATGTGTCCTCCCCGTGGTCGAACCCGACTTGTCACCACGGCCACCAAGCACGCTCGTGTACCCTGACCGTGGTTGATCCTGCCAAACCCACACGGCTACCAATCACCCCCGTGTGCTAAGGCCGTGTACTACTAAGCCATATACTGACTTTCTCACACGGCTTCTAGGCACACCCGTGTGCCATGGCCGTGTGCTCTTAATCTAGCTACTGACTTTACCCCATGGTCACTAGGAACGCCTGTGAGCCATGGCCGTGTGACATTATAGGTCATTTGCAAGACCAAAATGCCACCCACTTGGGTCATACCTACAAGCAACATTTACCAATCTATTTCATGCATATATGACAACCAAAATTATACCAAAATAACCATTCAAACCATGCATTCAATACCAATTCCAACTATGAAAAATTTCAAGACTAAAAACTCATCCCATCAAAAGCATAATTCATTCATTTGCTTACTTAAAACTATACCATTTCATGTGTCATCTAGCCATGCCAAAACATACTTCACATATCACATACATTGCAACAATTTCTCAACTCACAACTAGCCAAAACACATGGCTAATATTATAAGACAAACTTATAGAAAATACTAGCCTATACATGCCATAACTAGCTATATACATTTTCAAAGTGTACCAAAAAGAGTTTAGTAGTGTGATGACGATCCTTGGCGATCCAGAGCCTTCAGTAGCTTTGATGACCTATAAAGCAGATAAAACACACACAAAGTAAGCTTTCTAAAGGCTTAGTAAGTCATAATACAAATAAACTTATCAAACTAGCACATATATGCTTTGAATCATATACTTAACCATATTGCCACATTCATCAATTCAAGAATCATTTGTATACATAGTTCTTTCATAATCATTCTTGCATCTCATTCACATTCTAATATTTAATCTTACTTCTCTTCAAATCAAAGTCATATAGGTACTTACCTTTTTATACACACTTGTGTATACACCAAATGTGCCTGAATCAGACATTCGTTCATTTAATTAATCATAGCTCGGATTTGCAATTCATATCACAGACTTTCCCATTGAACCAATAAGAATCTAGTAGGATGCTCAGAAAATTTGGAATAGTTGTACAATTCCTACATCCCAGACGAGGTCTTACATGCACTCAGATATCGATCAGACAGGGTCTTACACGAATCAATACGATGTCAATGTCCCAGACATGATCTTACACGTAAATCTCATATCGATGCTAACGTCCCAGACGTGGTCTTACACGTAAAGCTCATATCGATGCCAACGTCCCAAACGTGGTCTTAAACAAAATTTTAAATCAATGCCAATGTCCCTGACGTGGTCTTACATGATAAAATAGAAAATATACCTATGTCATGACATAGCTAATCCTATCTATTCCTAGGTTCGTACGGGACTTCTCGGACATTGTCACTATACTGACCTCATCTCGTAATTCATAAGCACAACCTCTCATAAACATTCATTATCATTATTAGTCATATCAACATTTACAATTTCACACAAGTATATTTATTTGCATATTGACTTACCTCAGTTTTGATCTATCAGAATGGAAATGGCTACTCAGTTACTTTCGCTTTCTCGCGATCTAAGTCCATTTTCCTCATTTCTTGATCTAAACATATTCAGAATTAACCCTTTTATTCTCTAATTCATTCAATTCAATCCATACACATATATTTAGGGCTATTTGCAAAATAACCCTCATATTTGCACAATTTATCAATTTTGTCCATTTTTCTCAAAACATCAAATTCACAAAATCAACTCATACTCATGCTTAGCCGAATGTTCCTACATCTCATACAAGCCCATATTTTTCATAAAATTTGCAATTAGTCCCTCAAATTGCTATTTTCAGATACCAGACTCGAGGAAATTTTTAAGACAGCTCTTGACCAACAAACACAAAATAGACGAAGAGCACCACGTGGAGCTAAGCGCATGTGCTCAAAGAATTCTACAAAATAAAGCGCCAAGAAAATTAAAAGATCCAAGGAGTTTTACAATTCCATGTTTAATTGGTAGTTTATCTATTGATAATGCGTTAGCGGATTTAGGGGCAAGCATCAATGTTATGCCTTACAAAATGTTTAAACAACTAGGTCTAGGGAAACCCAGACAAACTAGGATGAGCATTCAATTAATTGATAAAACTATAAGAATTCCTAGGGGTATAATAGAAAATGTTCTAATCAAAATTGATATATTTGTATTCCCAGTAGACTTTGTCATTTTAGATATGGATGAGGACAACACGATCCCCTTAATTTTAGGAAGACCTTTTTTAGTAACTGCTAGAGCTAAAATTGATATCTATGCAGGGTAGGTGACGAGATAGTCACTCTTCAAGCTCTTGACTCGACCAGAACATCAAATGATAAAGGTGAAAAAGTAATTTCAGTTGATAACCAGCTTGTTCAACCTTTATTGCAGGAAACACCACAAAGCTACAAACCAGAGCCGAATCATAGACCTCGTGTCAATAAAGAAGAAATACATGAGGAACGCAGCCTTAAGGTCGACAAACTAGAAGAGTGGAAGACACGCTTTAAAGAGGAACTAGAACCACACGAAGTTAACCCGAAGGAAACCCCAGACGAGCTGATAGGAACAATGAATCACTTCAAAATAGGGGATCAAGTATTGTTAAATAAGGAAGACCCTTGAATCGCCAATTCAGACCTTAAGACAAATGAAGAAATCACTTTTGAGGTACTTAATATCTTCCTATACGGGACAGTCGAGGTAAGCAATCCTAAATTTAGCACTTTTGAGGTAAACAATCCTCGACTTAAACTTTATATCAAAAATCGAGTTGATCGCATGAGAAAGGATTTCCACCTCCTTAAACCACCATGATTACGCAAATAACAGTTAAGTCTAACTTAAGACTATAAACGATTGCTTCTCGGGAGGCAACCCGAGCACTAACCCCATCTTTATTTTTATTTTTATTTTTATTTTCCCTTTTTAAGCATTCAAATAAACCAAAAGTGCAGATTTTCAGACCACAAGGCCTTGCACACGGCCGTGGCTATGGCCGTGTGGACACCACGACTAGGCACATGAGCGTAGACCTTATCTCTTTTTAATTATTTACTTTTATTCATATTTTTATTTTTATTTTTATTTTTACTTCCTTTATTATTTTCACATTTTTCTCAATGGCATTTAGATTTAGATTAGGATACAATAAAACCAAGTCGGCTACTTCGAGGATTCAATTTCAAACGGTTCGAGAAGCTTCCCCATTTTCACCTCCAATCTTTTCCAGTCTCTTTTCATAGGCTTCATCCAAAAATTCAGGAAGTGTTACTTCTTCCCTTCTCTTTTGGTTTTGTTATTACATAATTGTTTATCTATATTTGTCATTGAGGGCAATGTACATCTTAAGTGTGGGGGGGTAAAAGTACCTGACTTTTTGCATTATTCTCAAATCTGAATTTAGCCTTGTTGTCAAGTATTTTTCTCATATTACCAATTAGGATGAAATTTCTGTTGATTTATGATTTGTATTGATATGTTTTAGAGTAAGTCATAGTTAATTGTGCATTGATGATTAAATTTGAAGGATACTAGAGAATCAAGCATAGTAAGTCTACTTTCTAAAAAATTAAAAATTAATAGGTTCGTTGAACTGAATTTGAGTATTACCTTGGAATTTTGAATTTATATGGATTTATGTAAAAAAAACCCATAATTTTTGTGAGATTTTGAGCCTTATAGAGCATATATTCTTTTTTGTGCTCACTTTATTGATTATGAGTGTGTCAACTTTGAGTTGTTATTCTAGAACTTGCCTCGTTTATACATGTCGAGACCACACTTTTGATTTGATATACAAAGATGATAAAGGCACCTAGGATTTAACCCACTTACTCTATAAAAAGCCTACCTTCACAAATTAACCCCTAGTGAACCCCGTTGAATCCTAACAACCTTTTTATTGACTCACCCACTAATATTAACCCAAAATCCCTTTGTATTTGTTATCACCCTTTCTTTAGACTACCCTTTGATCGAGGTCTGATTTGATTAAGTTACCTAATTATATTAGTTCAATAGTTACATTTATCATTTATGATGTAATATTTTAGCTTGTTCTTAAAAAAAAAAACTTAGAGCATTTAAATTCCAATTGTTGAAGAAAAAGCTCGTATTAAAGTATTATTAAATTTTAAGTGATGAAAATACTCTTTATTATAGAGTAATCATCAATAGTGGTATTATTAGTTTTCATTCGAACTAAATATTCATATTTAGTTCATTATTTCTAGTTAGGTGATTTGTCAAGCCAGTCTCGATTCTAACCCTCTAATTCAGCCTATATCCACACCCTTAACCTTAGCCCCGTTACAACCCTGATAAAGACCTTTTGATCTGTATCATCTCATATCTGATGGTGGAGATTTGATTTTCGAGCACTTTGTGGATTAACTTTTCGAGTTCGACTTATGAGTGCTTATTCTTGAACCTTAAACACTTCGAGTGATTTGAGTGAATCTTTTGTAAGGATGTCAATCCTTGTCGGTTTTGAATTAAAGGTAATTATTCAGATAAAGGGAGACACCTATGTTTTTGTACTACAAAAGTATGACTTATCATGATTGAATCTTTAGGACTCTTTGAGTTAAATCATCCATGTATAAATTATCATGAATTATGATGAGACATTGTCGATAGGAATTATGAATTATGGAAAGTTCATTTTAATTGTAAGTTGAGAATTTTGCTTGAGGACAAGCAAAAGATTAAGTGTGGGGGTATTTGATAAACCGTAAAAGTAACATATTTTAATCTCACATTTAGTATGATTTTGGATGATTTATCCCTGATTTATGTAAAAAGGTGCTCTTAATCCTTTCTTTTCATGTCTTATACTCAGGAAAGCACTTAAGGATAAAAAGAATGTAAAGCGGGCTTAAAACGGACCAAATTGGGCCAACCCAAGAATTCGACACGGCCTGGACTTCAAGCCACACGACCGTGCCTTGTCAAATTACTTCACACAGCCATGCCACGATTTACACAGCCATACCCCAATCGACAGAATCTAGACATGGCCTGAAGACAATTTATACGGGCGTGTACCATGGCCGTGCCCCTGCCACGTAAAAGAGCAATTTCACTTGGATTTGGATGCTTGGAGGAAAAGAAACACATTCCCAAGTCTACTTAAACATCCTAGGAGGAATTCTACTGGAATTAGGATACTTAGGAGCCAAGTAAAGCATCTCAAAGCTTATATAAACACCCAATGTAGCAACTAAAAAAGGAGAGTTCGACAGAAGCCGAAACAAAGGAAGTTTTAGGTAGAGTTTTCTACCAGAGCTTTTATTCAGGGAATTACTCGAGCATAGCCAGTTGATCCATCTCAAGAAGCCAGGGTTCTACTCAAGACAGAGGATCTCCTCTTCAATTCCTTTAGGGGGTTTTAGGGATTTCTTATGTTTTCTTTTATCTTTTCTCTTGAGATGTTTTCTTATTTTGTTATGAACTAAACCCTTCAGAAACCTGAAGGGGATGAAACCTATGATATATTTTGTTATTTGATTTCTAAATTATATGATAAGTACTTAGTTTGTTCTTAATTATGTTGCTTAATCCAATTCTGATGTTCTTAGGTGGAGGAGAAATAGACCCTGCCTAAGAGTAGATCTAACATAATTAAATGGAGTTGATCGAGTTCTTAGAGATAGGGTTACGAGATTTTGCCAGATTAGGGTGAAGCCTAATATGGGAGTCCATTGATCGATTTACTGCTTCCTTAGGGGGTTATTATAAGAGAACGAGAGTTCCACTAATTAACCTAAGGTTAGACATTTTTTGCCTTGAGAGAGGGTTTAATATAGGTTAGGGAGTCTCACGGATCAAGCTAAGTAAAGAAGTTATATGATTAAAAGTTAGATAACAAGAGAAGTCATAGGTGGATTCTTCTTGAGGGTATCGTCGTAATCAACTGAGTTTTTCCATAGTCTTTTCCCAAAAGTTTCATTCTTTTGTCTTTGCATCTAGTTTAGCATTTTATTAGCTTTTAGATTAATAAACCAATCACTCTATATTTTAGGCTAAATAATAGAAAGAAAGTGAGGAGTAGTATTTTTAGGTTCCCTTGGGTTTTATAAGATACTCCTTGCCTAAACTATACTACTGTTCGATAGGCGCACTTGCCTCTATCATTGTCATAGTTAGTCTATAGGTTCGATCATTCTTTTTATAAATATTAAAACTCGACTGTTTGACACGATCACCGGGCTAGCTAGATTAAGCCAAAACAACATCAAAAACATAGAATTCCCTAAAAATAGGATGGAAAACACTTACCATGCACCAAACTATGCCTAGTGAAACTAAGATATCAACAATGGTGATTTCTTTCTCTTACAATCATTTAAGGACGAAGAGAATAAGATTATACATATTTATTTTTTTAAGTTTATTTACCTATTTACCATATTAACCTTTAAAAATTAACAAAATTTCAATTAAACCATACCATAAACATCCACTATCAACATATATGGTATAATTACCATTCAAGTCCACTTACTTCCCTTTCCAAAGCCATTTAGCCTTTTTAGCTAATATAACTCAACTTGTTCATTTTCTACGATTTAGTCCGTTTTACTTGATTAACTATGGAAACATCAAAATTTCTTAATGAAAATTTAACACGGCATTAATATAATCTCATAAAAATTAAAATAATAATTTACTTATCAAAATTGTGGTCCCAAAACCACTATTCTGATGTCACTAAAAATGGGCTGTTACACCTAGTATCCGAATTACTTTGTTGTAGTTCATCGGGCCATCTGCTGAACAAAAATATATGTATTGAATTCACGAATTATATGGAGATGATATGTTTACGTGAATATTGAAATGTTAAATGATGAAATTGAATAAATAATGATTACGTGGTTAAAAGTTGTTTAAAACGATTGTAAATATCTAGAAAGTTTATAATTATAGATATGTAACGCTCGCTTTGTAAATGCAATATTGGTGACAGTCGTGTTTAAAATAAATGGAATATGATTATGAATTGAAATGATCAAATGGTTTATATGCTTTATTTGTTGAATCTTTCCTATTGAATGATACGGAAACATGCCTTATTAAATGATTGAGAGATTATACGATTGATATGTCAAATGCGCACCTAATTATTTTAAATGTACTGACAAGAACTCGTATTAAATTTAGTTATATTCATTTACTTAATTGTAAATGTCACGTGTGAATATGATATGCGAATTGTGCAAGTATACACGTCGAATCAAGTAATAAAGTGATGAGTGAGTATCGTTCCCATGAGGATCGGATTGAGGCACAAAAGTGGTCAAGTTATTATAATAGAGTGCGATCAATGCTATTGCAAAAATAATGATAATTATGCAGTGACAGTTAAACGAATAATGATGTATGCAATATGTTGAATTAATGAATACTTGAAAATGCTATGGTAAAATGATAGTAGAAATGTAATGGAAATTACAAAAATGATTTTATGAATAATATGTAACTAAAAAAATATGTAACTAAACAAATAAACAACTAAGTATGCGATAGAAAAGATACTACGGCAAGGGATAAGGGATATACGATGTTGATATGGAAGGTTGGAATTACTAAAAATCTAACCTTACTATAAAAAAATGCTCAACAAAATCGTAATCAATCTACTGCTCAGAAGAGTTCTAAAGTGGTCTGCTTCTTTCGAGAGAAAAAACCTCAAGTTACCTTCCTCTTGTCTATAGGCCTTTAATACTGTAACAGCTCATTTTCAGTGATATCAAAATAGTGGCTTAGTGACCACAAATCTGATGAGTAAATTTTTATTTTATTGTTATTTTAATGTCTATGGGATGTTAGTAAGGTTGTATTAATATTTTGTTAAGAAATTTTGATGTTTGCATGATTAATTAAGTGACAAGGGCTAAATCGTAAAAAGTGTAAAAGTAGAGTTCCACTTTTTAGAAGGGTCAAATGGCTTTGAAAAGTTAAAGTGGATGGACTTATATGGTAATTGTACCAGTCATAAAGCTAGTGGACATTTATGGACACAAATTAAGTGATTTTTAATGTTAATAGGCAAGATTAATGAGGCAACTTAATTATTAAGTTAAAGTAAAATAAAGTAAAAAGATCATACCATCTTGCTAATTGAAAGTCACCACTAAAATTAAAATAAGAAAACCCCATTGAAGCTTGCTAGGGGATTCGACCAAGTTGTTTTGCTTACATGGTATGATTTTTAACCTCATTTTTAATGATTTCTATGTTTTTGAGATCGTTTTAGCTTAATCTAGCTAGCCCGAGGATCAATTTGTAAAACTGTTAAAGATTGAGGCTTATTCCATGGATGATTTTTTATTATTACTGATATTTAATGATAGATTATGAGTCTTTTTTGATAAATAAACAAGTTTTGTAAAGTGACTTTTGATGAAAATTGCATTTAGGGACTTGTTTGTAAAAATAGTAGAAGTTTTAGTTAAATTTATGAAATGATTATTAGCATGGATTTGTTTAAGTCCCTAAAGATATTGGTTAGCTTGAAAGGAGGATTAAAATTCTTAGATTTCAATTTATGAGCTTAAGGACTAATATGTGAAAAGTTAAAATGTTAGTGGCAAAATAGTAATTTTGCATAAATATGAAATGTGGACTAAATTTAATAATAGAAGTGTTAAATGGATTGAAATGCTCTATTTAGATCAAGATAGACCACATATGGATCTAGATCGGGGAAAAGCTAAAGCCTCAGATTATTTCAACTTTGTTTATACACCTTAGTCGTTGAGGTAAGTTCGTGTGAATTGTTATTATTTTAACATTATTTCAGATAATATGTTTCTATGCTATTTTTCATGTAAATAAATGATGTATATTCAACAAAATGCTATGACAGTTATCAAGTTCGGGTTGAACCTTAGGAATTCGTAAAATTCAAATGACATGTCATTAGGGATTTCATGTTTCAGGTGCTAGTCTTGAATGTCCTACCGGTGGCTTAGGTCCTGTATTTGTTGCAGATACTCCACAGCTCATGTGAGTAGCATCGTGTAGCTTACACTTTGACCAATAGCTCGTGTGATCAGGCCTATTTCACAGCTCGTGTGAGCAATGATGTAAAGGAAAGATTACAATTATAGTTTAAGCACTTTGTGTGAGCTTTCCCGAGTATCTAATGATATTCTAAATGGTTCAACGGGCAAGAAAAGGGATTGAAAAGGTAAGTTTCCAAATGGAATTACGCGTATGCTCATGCAAAGGATGTATGAATCAAATGATGATTTTTCTTATGAAAATGGCTTATCATGTGGTTGATCCAAATTAGTTATGTAGAAATGCACTAACTTGTCTATTGATGATGATGTTTAGGCTTGTGTCAAGCTTGTGGTTTGGGTTACATTATGTTTATACTTATTATGTAAATGAAATGGTAAGTTTTCTTTCATTTTCTACGAACTTACTAAGCATTATGTGCCTACGTAGTTTCTTTTCTATGTTTTATATATTATTGGAAGCTCGATCGGTTTGAAAGCTCGTCAGATCCAGCAAAAATATCGATAGTTTTTAAATGTTTTGGCCAATGTTATAACGACATGTATAGGTTAATTGTAATGTCATTGTGATGAATGTTTAGTTGGTTGATTGGCTTGTAAAACTTGTGAATATTATCTTGGTTTGGTACCTATGATGCCTTGATGGTTTGTGTCATTGTGCTATCTCATGGTCCATGTTTTGGAATGGCTCATATGGTATGTTTTGAGGTAGCTTGAATATGGTTAAGTTATGACATGTTTCAAAAGTTATTGAACTAGTAGTTAATGGTTGAAATGTGGTAACATTTGCATGTTTAGGTAAATTTTGATGAATGCATCTGAGGTACCTTTGTAACACCCCTAACCCATATCTGTCTCTGGAATAGGGTTACGAAACCTTATTGTAATATTGTAACTTTACAACACACATTTAATATATCAACCTAAACGTGTCGTAATTTATTCATACATATGTATACCGTCCTTTAATTGAGCCTTCGAAGCCATAAAATCACTTTAGGAAAAATTCGGGACTAAACCAGAAACATTTGAAAAGTTTGAGAAAAATTTGAAAAATTTGGGCTGTAGGGGTCACACGGCTGTGGTCAGGCCGTGTAACAATCGAATTAGGGACACACAGTTATGTCCCTGCCGTGTCTGTATCCGTGCCCTTGTAACTTTCAAAATTGGGTCACACGACCAAGCAACATGCCCGTGTGCTAGGCTGTGTGCTAGGCTGTGTATCTGCTTGACTTGCAACCTTTAAAATCTACAAGGGACACACGGCCATGTCACATGGCCTCATGTCACACACGGCTCACACACACGCCCGTGTCTTAGGCCGTGTGGACAAGAAATTGGCCAATTTCAAGCCATTTCATTTACCCAATTCAGGCATGTACCTACAAGTTATTCGCCCATATAATGAAGACCCTAAAACATGCCCAAAACATGCCTAAAATGAAAAAATTTCTATACCAATAATCTATACAACCAATATGCCAATAAGGCACCTTAATCACAATTCATCAAACTTATCTAAACTTGTTCATAGTTGACCATACATCAAGCATACACATCTAACTTATTTCCAACTCAAAACATACCATAATTGAGCATATACCAAATCATTATAAACTTACCATTTGAACCATAATTATGATCATTAGAACTTCCTCACAAACATGCCGTTTACTCACTCAAACATGCACTATAGCTTAGCCATATTCACACACATCAACAAGGCACCATGATTACATCAACCAAAATGACATATATATGCCATAATCATCAACTAACATTCAACTAAACATCGACCATAAGTCCTCCTATACATGCCATTATAACCTTGACCAACATATCAAAACTATCGATATAATCAATGGATAGTGTGATAGATCTTTGACGAGCTTCCAAATCAACCGAGCTTCCAATAACCTGTAAAGTATATGAAAGTAATTACATAAGCAATGAATGCTTAGTAAGCTTGTATAAACTTTAAACATAACATTCCATTTCAAAAATGAACTTCATAAGGTAAATATAAACCTATACCAATGTCGGACGATTTATCAATTACATAATCATCAACTTATAAATGAGTAAGTCTATCACCATCATTAACCTTTTCAAAAGATTATAAACTACTCCCTTTACTTACTTTCCATTCCATTTGCTTAGTAGAAACTTAAATTACAACCTCAATTCACCAATTAGTGTATTTATTTAGGACATAGGTAAATTCATCCATAGCATACGTAAATATCTCATCTATAAGTACGTCATTCAACTCATCAATTCCTTTTTCCATCATATTACTACATAATTATGAACTTACCATTTTATTACCTTTTCTTACCCATTTCATTGCATAATACGAGACATAAGCATAAACATCATCATCATTACACAAGTTAGTGCATTTATACATAATTCTCTTTTGATTTATACAACCTTTTCTTGAAAATAATCATTTTTACATTAGGACACTTACCATTTCATTGTATATCATTAAGATTAAGCATGATATCATTAAGATTAGCCCATACCATAAGCATGTCACAAGCCTAAGCATCATCAACAACTCATATTAGTGTATCAATTCATTACTCATCTGAATTAACATGAGATAAGTCATTAAACATGAACAACATCAGTTGAAATCATCAATTTCTTGAACATAGACATACTTTCATTGTATGTTTTCTTTTCATTCCTTTCCATAGTTTTTATGACACAAGTCATTTGAATACTTACTATTCCTTTGCTTTTCATGCCCATTGAACCACTTAGAATAATATCAGATATACGGGAAAGCTCACACAAAGTGTGGTAACATATGGTCGAAACCATTCATTTTCCTTTTCCTTTACATCACTTCTTACTCGAGCCATAAAATGGGTCTTCTCACACAAGTTGACGATCGAAATGTAAGCTCTACGATGCTGCTCATGTAGGCTGACGAGTATCTGTAACAAATGCCAAAACTCAGCCATCGGTAGTACATTCAAGACCAACACCTGAAACATGGTAACCTTAATGACACACCATTTGTATCATATATATTCCTAAGGTTCAAATAGGGATCGATAACCATCACTTCATCACAAAGTGTGTAACGCCCCAAATTCTTTAATTTTAGCTTTTGTAAATTTGTTACAGAATGTCTATTTGCTTCAGTGGTTATGTGTTCAAGGTGTGTATTAGAGGTCCTAAGTTCAAGCTTTGCCTTTGGGAAAGCTTAGTATTTTTATGAATAAAGCCTTACTCTTGTCCAGTAGGCTTAAGTTTTATTATTTGTAGTATGCTATCAGAATGGGCCTGCTAGTCTGGTTGGTAAGTGGTATGTTATTAAGGTGGAGGTCTTGTGTTCGAATCCCTATGCAGGTAAGATCTGTATTTTTCCCCTAGCTTCAGCTAGAGTTTGTGTTTTACCAAGACTCTGAGTAGTAGGATTGTGGTGAGATTTTTGAGGAGATTTTTAGGGGAAAGTTATCAAAATATTACCATTCTGATTGCTCTCTCAAATTTTGGCTTTTCACATTGTTTCCTATATTTGTGCTACCATTTTTCTTTCCCCAAATCCCCACCTTACTGTCGATTTTTCTTCCTTTTCACCAGCCAAAATCCTCCTTTCTTTTTACTCGTCTTTTTACTTCCTTTTGGACGACAACTGTGCTTCCTTTCCCAACTGTGGCATTCTTGGAGTAATTGCGGTAAGTCATCTCTTATGATTGTGAATTAAGATTCTAAGTTTTGATTGGGGTTTTTTATGATAATGTTTTGGTAGCTTCACACCTTTAGAATCGAGACTCTTCTTGAACTACTTTGTAGGCAAACCAATTTTGAAGCGTTAGGAGTAAGCCCTAATCGCTCATTAATTGAGTAATTCATTTGGGTTGGTTGTAATTTGTCAATTAAGTGAATAATTAACTGAATTACTGATCAATTATAGGTGCTGGTGATCTTGGGATTGCGTTAAGAGTGAAAACAAATTTGGTGTGTACCCAAAAACGCAGAAAATGAGGTTTCAGTGAAAGCCAAAAACCTCATTGTTGATGCCACACAGGCATGTGGTCGCCCTTGTAGTAGGCCGTGTGCAAGACTATAAGTCACCACATGGCCGTGTGATCGACGAGCCAGGCCGTGTACAGTGACACGACTGTGTGATGGCCTAGCGAGGCCGTGTACGGACATAAGCTCGACTAATTGGGCTGTTGGGGCCACATGGCCGTGTAGAATTCTGGGCCAGGCCGTGTGATCTACACGACCGAGGCCAATTTGGACCATGTAGGCCCATAGGGCCAGGCCACATGGACGTGTAAGCCCATTTTTATGTAATGTTTTGAAAGGTTGCACAGGTCACCCAAGTTGATTGTGAACCTAATGAAGGGTCAGTAAGCAGTACTTAGAACTGTAGTTATGTGATTTGATTATGTGAAGTCTGTACTGAACATGTTACACTTAGCATGTATACTAATTTGAATATATGGATTGTTATCTACATTATAGCATGACATTCTATTTATGTTGCATTACATTGGGGTTACTAGAGGAAGTGTCTGAAAGGCTCGTAAGCCTGATATATGGCGGCTCAGCTGTAACTTTTTTATTATGTGCCGCATTCGGTACAACATGGTGTGTAGGGATGGGTAAGTTAATTTTATCCCCACGTGGTGTGTAGGGTTGGATGGAGTTGGTGTATAGAGGCTGGAGGGTAGGATTTTGCTATTCTATTCTGATCTGCAAGTTATTTCTGAAATGGGCTAAGGCCCTAGCATATATCTGAGTCTGTATCTGAGTGGGCTATGGTCCACATCGATTCTGTAATGGGCTCAGACCCGAACTGTGAATTTATGTCTATTTTCTGATATTATACTGTGTGCATGTTTTCTGTGGGGATTACACAATGAGTTTATGAAAACTCACCCTTTTCTATTTAATCTATTCAGGTAATCATCAGCAGTAGATGGGTCGGTGCGGCGGAAGACTCAGCGGTGACCACGGTTCTGGACTTTTATGGCCTTCTTATTTTTATTAATGGCTTTTGATTTTATTCGGGAAAAGTTTTACTATAAATGGCCTTTATGGGTTTTACTTTAATTTGGGTTTTATCTTGATTTATAATTGCTAGCAGTAGGATAAGACGTGAGTTTCAAAATAAACAAATGTTTTATCAAAACACCACAATTACGCAAACTAATTTAAATGCTTCCGCGAACTATAAATAATTTGGAAAAATGGACAATGTTTTGAACATGTATGATGATTGAAACAAACGACACGTCTTTGGAAGGTAGCATAGGATAACAGAAAATAGTCTTATCGCAATTATGTTTTCTAAAGCACTATCATGTGACATTTTCAGATTCAGCCATAACGTCCAGGCCGGGTTTGGGGTGTTCCATTTAGTGATATTAGAGTCAGGTTGTAAAGCTCGGCTGTGCATTTGGGTTTTAAAAAAATTGGTATTAAGAAATGATTTGAAGCAATTTAAAGTGTTTTTGGACTGAGTACATGGTACACCGAGTCTTCGATGACGATCCTATAAGTGTTCTAAACTTTGTTTGGATTTGTTTAAAATACTACTACCATGCTTGAGACAGCCAATAAGTACTATACTGAGCTAAAAATGGTAGTGTAAACTAAAAACTGTAGCGAAACTGAAAATCGTAGTGAGACTACAATTCGCGATAACGAACTCTAAACTTCTGATGCTGTTCTACATAAAATATCTGCTAATAAATTGGATAAACTCCAAATTTATGATAAGAATACAAGGTATCCGTGGACGGGGTACTAGAGGCCGTGGTAGAGGCCGTAGGGGGGCTCGAGCTGGGTCCTCTGCATCTGAAAATTTTCCTAATCTGGATACGAGCGAGATGTCGATCTCACTTGCTACAAAGACGGGGTCTCATAATCATGAGGCTGAGGATGACGCACTATTCCGAGCCATGCTAAAAATTTTAGAGAGGACTGGGCCCAACACTGGATCTGGGGGTTATGGGTTAGTTACAGAACGACTCTGATCTAATGGGGTGGAATTATTTAGGGGTGTCACTAGAGTCACCCCTAATGTGGCCGAATATTGGATGGAGGCCATGAAAAGAATTATGGGTGACTGTTTGACTTGGGACTATTTTAAGACGGCATAGGAGATGGGAGTTCCTGAATCTCACCCAAAGGGACCGTTTAGTGGCTAAGTATGAGGCTGAGTTCTTGAGAATAAGTCCATATGCCAGGTGTATGGTGGCGACCGAGTATGAGGGCTGCGTCCGTTTTGAGGATGGACTCAGGGACAGTTTGCAAGTCCTAATAGCTCCGTAGAGGGAGCGGGAGTTTGCTACATTGGTAGAAAAGGTGAAAATCACTGAGGAGGTTAAGCGCACTAACTGCAAAAAAGGAAAGAATAAGAGGGAATTAGAGCCCTCGAATTCTGTGATGAGGCCTAAGAAGAAGGCCAGGTCTAATGGGCCAGTAAGAGTTGGGCCACCTATTGCACCTACTGGAGTGGCGCTTTGTGGACACTGTGGTAGACGTCATCTGGGCGAGTGTTGGAGGACGACTAGGTTATGTTTGAGATATGGGTCGACTAAGCATCGTGTCATGGATTTTTTGTTGAGAATCGATCAGATGCAAGCTGCGGGTACTGGTACTGCACAGCCACCGAGAGTAGTTCAGTATCAACCTAGGGGTCGAGGTCAGGCTAGAGGTGGTAATGGCATGGGCCGAGGACAGAGAGCACCGGGTAGAGTTGCTGGACTGATTGAGGCAAGGCAACCCGTACTGGTTTATACTGCCTGTCACCGTGAGGATCGAGATGCTCTGGACGTCATCACCGGTACGTTTTTAATTTTTTATGTACCATATTTGGCATTGATAGACTTAGGCTCTACGCACTCTTACGTAGCTAGTTCTGTGTCTGAAACCTTGGGGATTATAGCTAAGAGTACTTCTAGTGAGGTAACTGTTGTGAATCCGTTGGGGCAGTCTATCCGAGTAAGTAAATTGTTTAAAGACGTCCCATTAGAGGTTCAAGGGACAATATTTTTTGGTTGATCTGATGGAGCTTCCATTCTGGGAGTTCGATTTGATTATGGGAATGGACTGGCTGGTCAAGCACTGGGTAAGTCTGGACTGTGCGACAAAAAAGGTGGTTTTGAGAACCAAGGGGGACAATGAGGTAGTGGTGATTGGGGAATGTCGGGACTATCTGACTAATATGATTTTTGCATTGGTGGCAGAAAAGTTGGTATGGAAGGAATGTGAGGCATTCTTGGCCTACATCAGTGTTTCTGATTCTGGGGACTATTCGGTTAAGGACATTAGGACTATAAGGGACTTTCTGGATGTTTTTCCTGAGGAATTACTGGGCTACCTCCGAGCCGAGAAGTAGAATTTGGGATTGAGCTCATTCTAGGTGCAGCTCCGGTGTCTATTGTGCCCTACCAAATGGCACCGAAGGAGCTTATAGAGCTTAAGGCTCAAATTCAAGAACTAGTAGATCGTGGAATCATTCGTCCTAGTGTGTCTCCATGGGGAGCACTTGTGTTGTTTGTGAAGAAGAAAGATGGGACAATAAGGATGTGTATCGACTACCGGCAACTGAACAAGCTAACAATCAAGAATAAATACCCACTTCTAAGGATTGATGATCTATTCGACCAGTTCAGAGGGGCATCTGTGTTCTCCAAGATTGACATACGGTCAGGATACCATCAACTGAAGTTTAAGGAGGTCGATGTGCATAAGATGACATTTAGGACTCGGTATGGACATTACAAGTTCTTGGTTATGCCTTTTGGGTTGACCAATGCACCAGCGGCATTCATGGATTTGATGAACCGTATGTTCTAGCCTTATCTGGACCAATTTATGGTGGTGTTCATCGATGATATCTTAGTGTACTCCAAGACTGTGGACGATCACAATGAGCATCTCTGAGTGGTATTACAGACGCTTCGCGAGAAACAGTTGTATGCAAAGTTCAGTAAGTGTGAATTCTAGCTCTGAGAAGTAACCATTCTAGGGCATTAGGTTTCTGCGGGGGGATTCGTGTTGATCCTCGTAAGATTGAGGCTATGTGGGGTTGGAAATAGCCGAAGGATGTCTTCAAAATTAGTAGCTTTCTGGGGCTAGCGGGTTTTTATTGACGCTTAGTAGAAGGGTGCTCCTTGATTGCAGCATCGCTAACCAAGCTTTTGCGCAAGGGAGTTCCCTTTGTTTGGACTGATAAGCAATAAACTCAGGCCCTTGTTCTGATACAACTAGAGCCTGGTAAAGGCGTCGTGGTATATAGTGATGCATCGCATGTGGGTCTAGGTTGCATTTTGATGCAGGATGGTAAGGTGGTAGCTTATGTATCACGTCAGCTCAAGACGAATGAGGCTAACTACCCGACGCACGATTTGGAACTGGATGCTTTAGTCTTCTCCCTAAAAATCTAGAGACACTATCTGTATGGTGAGAAGTGTACTATCTACACTGAAAACAAAGAGAGAGCCAAGTTTTGGTTAGAAAACACGATGAGAGTTTTTGATGAATTATCCTGTACACCAATGGAATGCTTGAAATATGTTGTTTCCTTGTTGAAAGATTCGGTTTTTCAGTGGTGGAACACCTTGGTTGCTGTAGTACCGAGAGATCGAGTAAATTGAGAGTTTTTCTAGGTAGAATTTAGAAAGAAATATGTGAGTCAGAGGTTCCTAGATAAGAAACACATAGAGTTTGTTGAGTTGAAGCAAGGTCATATGTCAGTAGTTGAATTTGAGAGGAAATTTGTGCGACTCAGAAAGTATGCATAGGAATGTATACCGATAGAGATTGCTATGTACACCCAATTTGAAGATGGCCTAAATGAAGATATCAAGTTGTTAGTCGAGATTCTTGAGTTAAAGGAATTTGTGGTTTTAGTTGACAGAGCGTACAAGGCCGAGGAACTTAGTAAAATGAAGAGAAAATTCGATTCTGAGTCTCGTTATACGAGAAAGTGACCTATGGAAAAATCATTCTCGTCTCCATTGAAGAAGTCAAAAGAATTTCATAGTCGTTCATTAGCTTCATTTGGTTATTTTGGAAAAGATAGAGCAAAACAACATTCGAGCTCGAAACCTCAGGCTACGTCTGTTGCAAGCGTCGGCAGTGTCAAATATAACAAGCCTAAATGTCAGCAATGTAATAGATGACACTTTGGTGAATGCAGACTAAAATATGGGTCGTGTTTTAAATGTGGTTATTATGAGCACTATCTCAAAAATTATCCCGAAAGGTCTGATACAAAAAAGGCTCAGACTACTTGACCGACTAATGCAGTTGCGAGAGGGAGACCAACCTAGAACACTGGAGATACGGGTAACAGTCGTAGTGGGATAAAAGACTCTACTATGAGATCTGAGGCACGTACACCAGTTAGGGCTTACGCGATTCGTGCTTGGGAGGAAGCTTCAGTACCTAGTGTGATCACCGGAACATTTTCTATCTTTGATACTAATATTAATGCTTTGATTGATCTGGGGTCAACGCACTCATATGTATGTACAACTTAGTGTCAGATAAGAAAATACCTTTTGAGTCTATTAAGTTTTTGGTTAAAGTAACGAACCCTCTAGGTTAGCATGTACTAGTTGATAAATTCTGTAAAAACTCTCCCTTGGTGATTTGGGGTTGCAACTTTTTGACTAATTTGATATTATTAACTTTTGATGAATTTGATGTGATTCTAGGTATGAATTTTTTTATCTCTGCATGATGTTGTTGTGAACTATAGATGAAAGAATATAGTGTTCTGATTGTGTATGAGTTTATAGATGAATTTTCATGGGAATTACCAGGGTAACTGCCAATCAAAGAGGTTGAGTTTGCTATTGAATTAATGCCAGAAACAGCTCCGATATCAATAGCTCCATATAGAATGACACCTATAAAATTAGAATAATTGAAAGCACAGTTGCAAGAGTTGATAGATAGGAGTTTTGCTCGGCCCAGTTTTTCTCCTTGGGGTGCTCATGTGTTGTTTGTTAAGAAAAAGGACGGGTCAATGTGACTATGTATCGATTATTGTAAACTAAAAAATATATAGAATTTTTCCTATGGAATTTATCACCTCTTTACTTAAATTCATTGTTAAAACTAAGAAATCATTTAATAAATTAATGACATATGTGAAAATATGAAATTAGGACATAGAAATTATTAAAATGTGATTTTATGCTTTATTATATAGTTTTCATGCATAAGATGGCTTATTTTATGCTTATTTGAACATATTATATTTTAAGACATAAAATGGGTCATGGATGATTTAATTAAATAATAAAATATAAAATTATATTTAATAATTCACTTTAAAATATTTCATTAATAATTTGGGTTGTAATTAATTATTTAGATTGGATAAATTTTATTCCTTGGTCCTTTAACTTTTTGATTTATTTTGGACAGGTCTAATAGCTTTGTTGGATTACAAAAACCATCCAAATTGAAGACCAAGTCAACCCAAATTTGGCTACACATGGCTGTCCATTTAAACCACTTTTTGGTTTAACTACACAAGGTCCTTGCATTGTTGAAGAAATTAGAGATTTTCCCGAAGATTTACATTGGACCGAGTCTCAGTCCTGAGTTATTATGGAATTTAAATTGCTTAAAAATCAAACAAAAATCAGCTCAAATTTCAATAATTGTGGCAGGCCACTCATGGAAGAAGTTGAAAGTGACTAAACCCAGCCATTTTTAGCAAACTACCCACCTCTCTTCACCTATAAATAAGACCCTTCATTCACTCATTCATCATCCCTCATCCCTCATCATTCTCTCTTTTCTCTCAATTCTCTTAGAATCTTCCATTCCCCACGCCTAGCATCATCTCTTCATAGAGATTTTAGAAATTAAGCCTCTTAAAGAGCCCTTGGTCGGCCACCATGGAGAGCCATCAGCAAAGGAACAAAGCGAAGGAGCGAAGGAGCCTAGTCAGTCAGAGTCTTGGGTGACATCCACTTTTATTTGAGTTTAATCTATCTTTTCTTTAATTTAATTTGAAAATGTTTGCTATGTGTTCTTTTTTCTTGTTTACAATAATGTTAGCTTAATTTTATTTAAGCTAAGATGATTGCTTTGATTAAATAATAATTATTTGATTCATGCTTAAAATGTTTGTGCCTCAATCGATCATGTTTTAAATTAAAATCAAGTCTGTATTACATTCATATGTGATTGAAATGCACCTGAATTAGCTGAGTGGTCCTAACCAGATGACTACTAGTAGACACATAATTGAAATGTGCATGCTCAATTTAGATACTAACTCGATTAAATTGTAGGTTGCATAACAACTTTAACCAAGCTCTGTTATCTGCATAGTTTTTGGATTTGTGTGATTAAACTGTTTCAAACCTAACACGTCCCTGTTACCTTACATGAATACTAAGAAACCCTTAGTAAATAAGAATCAATAAAATGCATATTTACTAAGTAAAGGATTCTAAAAGGACCTAATGTGGTTTCCAAACTCATGAAAGATCGAGTTGCCATAGAATTTTTTTCTGAATATTATTAAGCAGGCTCATAATAAATTGAGTTTAATTAAAGTAATTGTCCTAGCTTATTTATGTTATAATTGTTCCAAATTGTGTTTAATTTTGCTAAAATCTATTTCATTCATATACTTTGCATATTTAGGATAATTTACATTGGGGATCATTGCATTTAGTTTAATATATTTAATTTTAATGATCATTTATTTATGTTATAATTGTGTTTTTATTTACCAAGTTGTTAATATAATTTTACAATTAAGTGATTTAGGACAAATACAATCCCTATGGAGACGATAACTCGATACATACTTATTACTTGATAACGATTGTGTACACTTGCACAAACCTACGCGTTACATGTTTTTGGCACTGTTACAGGGGATTGTTAACTGTTGCCATAGTAATTTCCTTCGTGAAATTATTTATTTTCAATTTGGTTTATTTTTAACATTACTAACTTATTTTTTTATTTTTGTGATTTTCTTTTGAGGTATTTATGAGCATAGATCGAATTATTGATTTACTCCCTGTAGACCCTGAAATTAAGCAAACTTTCAGACAAAGAAGACATGAATGAATAACTCAAATATAAGTCGAGATGGACCTTGTAAATCAGAATCAAGACCAAGGTAATGAAGTCGATTGTCCACGAAATCCCAACCTCATTCCCGATGATGCATCAAACAATATGCTATGTCACTTTTCAGTAAGTTAAATCTAGGAATTAGAAGCCCAGATATTGAGGCAACCCAATTTGAATTGAAAGCAGTCATATTTCAAATGCTCCAAACGATGGGCCAATTCAGTGATATGCCCATGGAAGATCCACATCTCCACCTTCGATTATTTATGGAGGTGAGTGATTCATTCAAGATAGCTGATGTGACTGAAGACGCATTGAGGTTGAAGTTATTCCCGTACTCGTTGCGACATCGAGCACGAGCATGGCTCAATTCATTACCACCAAGTTCCATATCTACATGGCAAGAATTAGCAGAGAGACTTTTGGTTAAATATTTCTCACCTAGCAGAAATGCTAAGTTGAGGAACAAGATCACAACTTTCTAACAATTGGATGACGAGTCTTTGTATGAGGCTTGAGAGCAACTCAAGAAGTTACTTCGTAAGTGTCCTCATCATGGGATTCCCCATTGTATCCGATTGGAGACATTCTATAATGGTTTCAATGCACATACAAGATTGATGGTAGATGCTTTTGCGAATGGTGCAATTTTGTCTAAGGCTTATAACAACGCTTATGAGATCATTGAGAGGATCACAAGTAATAACTATCAATGGGCAAAAAATCACACAGCTTCAGGAAGACGTGTAGCCGGAGTTCATAAAGTTGACGCCCTCACTTCGTTATCAGCTCAGGTATCGTCTATTTCCTCTATGTTAAAATAGTTTGCCGCTAATAGTGCTAATAATTTTACAGCTCAAACACTAAGTCCGTTTGAAGTAGTTTCTTGTGTGTACTGTGGGGAATTGTCCATCAAATTTTGAGTCAGTGTACTATCTGGGGAACCAACATCAAAGGAGTGGACAAGGACCCTAGTCCAACTTCTACAATCCTTAATGGCATAATCATCCTAATTTTCTTTGTAGCAACCAAGGAAATGGACTGAACAACAATTTATTACAGCATAGACCCAACCAATCTCAAGGGTTTAATCATTAAGCTCCAAAACCACCTCAAGCTAATGCATCAAACAGTTTGGAGAACTTGTTGAAAGCGTACATGGAAAAGAATGATGCTTTGATCCAAAGCCAAGCAGCAACATTAAAAAATTTGCAAAACCAAATGGGTCAGTTAGCTACGGAGCATCGTAATGGACTGCAAGGAACCTTGCTGAGCGATACTGAGAATCTAAGAAATTTGGGTAAAGAACATATCAAGGTAGTGGCATTGCGAAGTGGTAAAATTCTGAAACCTCGATTGATTGATGTCGAAGATAAGCCCGTTGAAAAGAATCAACCAACTGTTGAAATTCCTACACCAAAAGAGTCAGAATCTGTAAAAACTGATAAGGTAAATTATAAATTAGTGAATTTAGATTCTTTAACATCCTCTTTGGATGCAAATTTACCTACTCATAAGAGTTATTTGATTCAATTGAAAATTCTATCACCTCTATATTCGCAAAGATTACAGCAACACAAGCAGAAATAGGAGGTGCAATTCAAGAAGTTTTTTGATGTTCTGAAGCAGTTACACATCAATATTCCATTGGTGGAGGCTTTAGAACAAATGTCGAATTATGTGACGTTTCTGAAAGATATACTTTCCAAGAAGAAACGACTGAGTGAGTATGAGACTGTTGCTTTAACAAAGGAGTGCAGTGCGTTCTTATAGAACAAAGTGCGACAAAAATTGAAGGACCCAAGAAGCTTTACTATACCCTGTAACATTGGTGAATCTTATTGTGGTAAAGCTTTGTGTGATTTAGGAGTGAGTATCAACTTGATGCTTAAGTCTATTTTCAACATGCTAGGGATAGGTGAAGTAAGACCTACAATTGTGATGCTTCAGCTAGCGGATCGATCTTTAGCATATCCAGAGGGAAAGATCGAGGATGTTTTGGTAAGAGTCAACAAATTTATTTTTCCTGCTGATTTTATTGTCTTAGATTTTGAAGCAGATAAGGAAGTGTCGATCATCATTGGGAGACCTTTTTTGGCCACGGTAAGAACATTAATTGATGTACAGAAAGGTAAACTCACCATGCGAGCTCAAGACGATCAGGTAACCTTTAACATTCTTAAAGCAATGAAATTTTCCAATCTGACAGAAGAGTGTTCAATTATGGAAGAGATAGAAACCTTGGTTTCTATGGAAAGCAATTTTGAAGAAGATCCATTGGAGAAAGCCTTAGATCTTGACCCCTTGGAGGATGAAGAAGGTGAAGAGAACATGGCTTTGATGGAAGCCGATTCGAGATATTTTATTCAATCAACACAGTTTGAACCGTTGGAGTTAGAAGTCAGAGAATTTGTGCAACCCAAGTTGTCAATTGAAGAACCACCTAAACTCGAACTGAAGGTACTTCCTTCCCATTTGAAATACGTTTATTTAGGTGACTATTCCACTTTGCCTGTGATTATTTTAACAAAATTGATGAAAAATCAAGAGGAGCAACTAATTGCTATTCTACAGAAATTTATGAAACCAATTGGTTGGGCCATAGCTGATATTCGAGGTATAAGCCCTTCTTCTTGCATGCATAAAATTATTTTGGAATAAGGTGAAAGAGCTTGAATTGATGGGCAAAGGAGGCTCAATCCTATTACAAAAGAAGTTGTGAGAAAGGAAGTGATCAAATGGTTAGATGCAGGAATCATCTATCCTATTTTAGATAGTTCGTGGGTAAGTTCGGTGCAGTGTGTGCTGAAGAAAGGTGGAATCAGTCATGTTGAAAATGAGCGTAATGAGTTGATTCCAATGAGAACTGTTACTGGTTGGAGAATTTGTATTGATTGCAGAATGTTGAATAAAGCCACTCGAAAGGATCATTTTTTCGTTGCCTTTTATGGATTAGATGTTAGATCGACCAGCAGGTAATGAATTCTATTGTTTTTTAGATGGCTATTTGGGATATAACCAAGCAATTGTAGCTTCGAAGGACCAACATAAAACAACCTTTACTTGTCCATACGGTACATTTGCTTTTAGGTGAATGCCTTTTGGTTTATGCAATGCACCTACAACATTTCAACGATGCATGATGGCAATATTCATTGATATGGTTGAAAATTTTGTTGAGGTTTTCATGGATGATTTTTCTATTTTTGGCAACACTTATGATATTTGTTTAAGTAATTCGGCTAAGGTACTGAAGAGATGTAACAACCTGATTTAGACCTTATTCGGAATGGTGGTTTTGAGACCATGAAACCGAGTTAGAAAAATATTGTAAAATTATTTTCTGTGTTTATTATGTGTGAATTTGCTTGTGTAAAATTTTCGTGTTTTAATTTTGTCATTTGAGTGTCCGATTAAATAAAATGGCTTAATCACGTAAAATGAAAATTTGAAGGTTAAATATGAAAGTGCCTAATTGTTGTTGTCTTTTTAATATGAAGGTTTTATGTTGTAATTTAGGCATTAATAAAGGTATTGGACGGCATTATGTGTATATTATATAGTTTATTATATTAGTTATAATGTGTAAATAATTAAAAACGTATTATTAGGTTATTGTAATTAAACAAACATAAAAAAATAAAGCATTATGTCCATCTTTGTGCCAAACTTAAAAGAGAAAGAAAGCAAGAAAACAAGCTAGGTATTCGGCCCTTGTTCAAGCAAATTGAGGTATGTTTCAGTTTCAATTTTTGATAATTTCTACGTTTTTGTAATCATTGCTTCGAATGCTACAAGACCCATGCTTGAATTTTTGAAATTGATGATGATTTTGTAACGACCTAAAATTGGGCCTAGTAGCATTGGGCACATTGGGCCTAATTCGTAGGAGTGTTTAAAATTTTTGAGAGCAAGAGAACGGCATTATCTCAAGTTGGACTTATTAGGAAGGTGATTTTGGAAAGTTACGGGGTTTCTAGGAAGTTTCGGGTTCAAGTTAGGCTATATGAAAATTTTTGTGTTTAGGAACTTAAAGGGGAGAAGGTAAGTGGCGTCATGGCATAAGGGGATACGTGAGTATTTTGCTAACACAAGTGGAGCACATGGTGGAGTGGTGTGGCGTCAAGTGGAGAACATGGAGGGAAGGGGTTCGAATCCCATCTATTGCAACTTTTGGGATTTGATTTTTTTTTTTGTGCTTATCAGGTGGAAGATGGTAAGTGTTGGTCATGGCTATAAAGAAGGAAGGGAAGACTTTTTATTGATGGAATGTAGACTGAAAAAATAAGGTAAGGAGAAGAATAAGGAAAGAAATGAAGGAAAAAGGTAAGGGAGAGAACATGTTGGCTAATTTTGTGGAAGATGTTTTGGAAAGAGTTTTGGTCAACACTCATCTTTTTGGTAAAGATGATACATGGTTTTGGTAGGGAGAAATGGTTTTGGTAGGGAGAAAAGGGGAGCCAAATTTCTCTTTAGCCTTCTTAGGCAATTTTAGCTTTTAGACATTTTTCCTTTCTAAATATTTTTGTTCTTTTGATTGCATTCCTCTTTGCCGAAACTTCAATTTGCCTATTGACTTCTACTCTTTTCTTTTCAAACATTCTCTATTCTACACCATAACTGAAACATCAACTTCATCTCATAGCCGGAACTTGGTTCTTGTGGTTCCCGAAGCTTTTTTTTCCTTCTCGGGTTTTTGGTGGTTGTAAGGTACTGTTCTTCCTCTTCTTTTATTTTCTTCTTGTTTCTCTTTTACTCCCTCTTCTAAAACTGATTATTCATCCTTTTCTTTTGACCAAGGTCGAATATATTCCTTTCTACTTCCATCTTCTTGGTTCTCTTGGTGTAGGCCGAATCGGCAGAGTGTTAGCTTACACTCTTGTCATCTTTCTAGCCTTTGGCTTTCGAAAGAGGGTTGGTAAGGTCTCGAAGTACTTTATCAGAGGGTCAATCGAACACCTATTCCTCGTAATAAGAGGCTCGAATTGTTGGTGCCGCGGAGAGTATTGTGTTACGGATTCTGAATAAGGTGAGTAATCTCAAACCTCTTTGAATATTTGCATGAAGTGTTTTGTGATTCGGTCGAAAGACTGAAAAGCTAAAAACTGGCATCTGTGACCATTCGGGCGTGCGTATGTTCGTAGTGGTAACCATATTTTGCAATGAAATAGTTTTTGGTTAGCATCAGTGATGTGATTTTGAAAAATCACGAAAAATAGGAGAAAGAGAATTAGATGGTGAATAAGATATAGAATTAAAGTTTATTGTGTCTATTTTTATATGAAAAAAATAGAGTAGGAAGACAAACTTTATATTCTGTGATATTTTTAATTTTAGTGAGACCAGTTCTGAATGACTTCGTGGTTCCCTATTCTGTCTTGGAAAAGTCATTCAAAATTGTACAAAGTGAATAATGAGTTATAATTTATATGTATAGATTCCTTAACGAGTATATTTTCAATAGAAATAAGTGGGAGAAACATATGAAAACTGTACAATGAGATATTTATATTTAGGGTAAGAGAGGTCAGAACCATTGGTCAGTGAAATGGGGGAAACTTTAATGAATAAACTATACTAAATGGATAAGCCAAAAATTCTGGAAAAATTGTATTATGAAGATATATGAGTCTAGTTTCAAGCAAACTTTACGAATCTAAATTTTGAGTTTCCTAACTCGAGTTATAGTCAATTTAGTCAATATGACGTGGATGGATAGTTTCAATTTTTATGCCCCAAATTAGTAGTTAAGTCCGGGGTTGCGAAATTACCAAAATGACCTTGAAGGGTAAATTATCGAAATATCCCTGGGTTACGAGAATACCAAATTACCCTTAGTGGGTAAAATTACCAAATTACCCTTTATGGGTAAAATTATCAAAACACTTCTAAATGGATGAAGATGACTGTTATACTCTTATTTGTGGTTAAATATTGTGTGTATAATTGTTATTACACTTTTGTATGTTGATACATTATATTTCATCATGAGCATGGGGTGGGTTAATGACTGAAGAGCAGTGTAGCCTGGTGGCTCTGCCACATTCTGTATAGTGGCTATGCCACATATATATTATTCTCGTGGCCTCGCCACAAATTCTGATAATGGCTATGTGCCAACCTAAATATGGCTCTGTGCCATCGTGATAATGGCTTTGTGCCAAACGTATTTACTCAAGGCTGTGTGCGGATTATATTACCGTCGGTAGTGGCTATGCCACGTATATTCTGTTATTCTGGTGGTTCTGCCACAGACTCTGTAATAAGTAGCTTGACTGTAGCGATTGGTGTGAGCGGCGGGGTGGGTTGACTTGATCCCCACAGGTGTGATTGGCTGGTTGGGGTGAGATTGGCTGGATTGGGTTGGGTTGCATTACATTATCTGCATTATCATGATTATAGGGCTAAGGCCCAGTTTGTTTATATATGGGCTTCGGCCCTATTTGTTTCTGTATGGGTTTTGGCCCAATTAATAACCGGTAAGGGGATTATACACTAAGCTCTAGTAACTCACCCCTCCTTCTTAATCATTGTAGGTAATACTTAGTGATGTGGACTTGGGCCATGGATGACTCGGTAGAGGCCATACTTTAGAAATGGTGTTTTCGGACTTTAGTAAATTTCATTTTCCACTTTATTACTTTTACTATTTGGGTTTAGAGCTGTAATATGGCCTCTGGGATAAACTTTAATTTGCTTTATGTTTGGACGTATTTAGTATTTTTCTTGAATTATTTTAATTATGGATTTTCTAAAATCATAAATAAAGGTTTTCCAAAATAGATTAACAAATAGATTTCATAATAAACTTTTACAAATAATTTAACTCAGAAATTCTCTTTCGAATTATCAATAACTTTTTTAAAAGGTCACTAGTTTAATTATCGATTCTTCGATCAACCTTTCAAGATTAGAAGTATTTTATCGTATATTTACAACCAAACTTGTTTTCTTAACTATAATTATATAACACCTATTTTAGTACAAATCAAGTTCTTAATATGTTTTCTTCATGTGACATGTCAGATCCGGTCGTAACGTATGGGTCAGGTTTGGGGTGTTACATATTTTGTGTTTTTCCATTGATTATAGCTTGTGATTTTTGTTGTTTGATGATGAAATATTAAAGATATGTGAAAGATTAACATGTTTTGTCTTGGAATTGTTGGTGAAGTTGAGTAATTAGGGCTAAATTGTAAAAATAATTTTTTAAGGGACTAAAATGTGAAATAAATGAAATGTGTGGACTTAGATGGACTATAGGAAGACTCAGCCTAGCTATGGTATATGCAAATTTTGTGTACTTTGTGTTTTATGTAATAGGGACTAAATTGTAAAAAGTTTAAAATGTTAGAGGCAAAATGGTAATTTGCCCATTTATGTGTTTTTGGATTAAATTGAATGAATGTGTGTTTAAATTATTTAAATTTGAAATTATTTAGATCAAGAACGGAAGAAAATGGAATTAGATTGGGGGAAATCGAAAGTAGTCGAATAGTTGATTATACCATTCGACAACATTCGAGGTAAGTCTATAAAGACATATATGTTATTAAATTTGATAATATACATGTTACATGATAAATGAAACTTTGTGAATTTATTCTTGTGTTGGCCGAATGTGATTTGAGCAAGGGAGACATATTTTGAGTTTGATTTGATCAATTTTTAATGTCCGAAAGCCCCGTACGAACCATAGGAATAGATAGGATACATATGTCATGACATAGGATTCTGATATGTGTTTACGTGTAAGTCCACATCTGGGACGTTGGCATCAACTTATGTTTACGTGTAAGACCATGTCTAGGACATTGGAATCGTATTTGATTCGTGTAAGAACCTATTTGGGACAGTGGCATCGATACATGATTACATGTAAGACCACGTCTGGGACGTTGGCATTGTACGAGCTTCCAACTATCCGCTTATCCTTTTTAATTCCAAATAGTTCAATGGGAAATGTTAAGTAAATACCGATTGTGAAATCGAATAAAAAGATTCAGGTATGTGCTTATCCTAAGTTGTGAAAATAAGGTAAGTTGGAGGTTAAATTGATTGCATAAATGTTTAAGTTATAAATGTGAATTATGTGTAAGCATATGTGATTGTGTATATTCGGCCAAATGAGATATATGTGTTATTAGTAGTGAGATTTATATATTTGTTCATGTGTAATTATGCATTTATCCATACGATATATGTATGTATGATTAAAATGATAACTTGGTATTTGAGGATATGTATATTCGGCCTTATTAACTTAGTGTTAATATACAATCATTGATGTCTATTTTGCTTATGACTTACTAAGCTTAAATAGCTTACTGTATGTGTGCTTTTGTTTACCTCTGTTTTATAGATTTTGGAGTCACGTTATGAGCTCGGGGGTCGTTAGCAAAGTCTATCTCACTATCGACTGTTTCTTTTGGTATTTACTAAGTCAAATTTGGGCATATGGCATGTATAGCATAGATGGAATGTTTGATTTTGGGACATGTATATATATATATAGCCATGCGAAAATGGCTAAATATGATGTTTAAGTTTATGAAATTTGGTTATGATATATATGTGTGATATGCTTGGTATGATTTGCCATGGTGGTTTGATATAATTTGATTCAAGAGAATTAGGTATGGTTAATGAATGAGTTTCATGTATAGGCTAATCACTTTGAACTATGTTTGAGATATGTATATAGCCATGTGATATGGCTAGATAAATGTTTGTGATGTGTATGAGTAGTCAAGTTATATGATGCTTAGTTTGGTATGGTATGTTAGCTAATGAAATGGTCAAGGTAATGGTAAGCTTGTTAATGCAAAGTTGGTATATTATTGATGAGTAGATTTCATATTGTAGTGGAGTTGTGAATGATTTATGCTTAGAAATGTTTGTGAATAAGTTGAGCTAAATGGCATATAAGTTGATGTGTTTGAAGATTACTTGAATGAGTTGAATAGGATGACCATTTGGTATGTTTTGGTTGCCAATTATGTTTGGTATGATCCTTGTATGTGCTTGTAAAGATGACCCAAAGTGTGGGTGGCATTTTGACCTTGCAAATGGCCTATAATTGCCCACATGGTTGAGCACACGGGCATGTGGCTCGACCGTGTCCCTCATGGTTGCATTTCAAAACAAGTTAGACTCAACCACAGGCTAGACACACGAGCGTATGACTGGACGTGTGGATCAAGTCAGTGTCGACCACGAGCGAGGCACACGACCGTATGGACAAGCCAATATGTATGCCCTGTTTTGACACGGTTTAGACACACTGGCGTGTCTAAGGTCGTGGGAAGCACACGGCCTGCCCACACGGGCATGTGACCTCTGTAACTTAAAAAATTTTTAAATTTCTGAGAATTTTTGTATGTGTTCGGTTTAGTCTCGACCCTATTCTAAAGCATGTTTAAGGTCTCGTAGACCTATTCCAGGGACACTTGGATTGGATTATTTGAATTAATTTATGAAATGTTCGTAAAAGGTTTCTGATTTGTTCGGTAACGCCTTTAACCCTAACCGGTAATGGTTACGGGTTAAGGGTGTTACAAGAGATGTGAAGAGACGAATCTTGTCGTTAACTAAGAAAAATGTCATTTTATGGTTAAGGCTTAGGGCATAAAATCTCAAAGAGTGGAATTGAAGCCGATAAAGCAAAGTTGGATGTAATTGAAAGATTATCGGCCCCAATTAATGTGAAAGGAGTCAGAAGTTTCTTAGGCCACATTGGTTTTTACAGAAGTTTTATCAAAGATTTCTCAAAAATTTCTAAACCGTTGTGCTTATTGTTAGAGAAAGATAGATTGTTTGATTTCAACAAAGCATGTTTGGAAGCTTTTGAAGATCTAAAAAATGGTTAATCTCAGCCCCAATAATAGTTACACTTGATTGGAGCTCACCTTTTGAGTTGATGTACGATGCAAGTGTTTATGTCGTTAGAGCTGTGATAGGTTAAAGAAGAAACAAAGTGTTCCACCCTATTTACTATGCAAGTAGAACTTTGACGGGAGCCAAACTCAATTATATGGTAACCGAAAAGGAACTCTTTGCTATATTTTTACTTTTGACAAATTTTGTTCATATCTTATAGGTACCAAAGTTACAGTATTTATTGACCATGCTGCCATTAAATATTTGCTCACAAAGAAAACGTGAAACTGAGGCTAACTCATTGGACACTTTTACTCCAAGAATTTCACCTTGAGATCCAAGACAGAAAAGGTGTCAAAAATCAAATAGCTAATCATTTGTCGAGGTTGGAACAAGACAAGGTAACTCGATCATGTGTGCCTATCAACGAGAATTTCCCAGATGAACACTTATTTGAGGTAAGTAAAATTCATGAAACGCCTTGGTTTGCTAATTTTTTCAATTATCTTGCATGTGGAATAATTCCTCGAGAAATGACATACCAACGAAGGAAAAAATTCCTTCATGATAGTCGGTATTATTTTTTGGGAGGATCCCTTTTGGTTTAAATAGTGTGCAGATAATATAATCTGAAAGTGTGTAGCTGAAAGTGAGATTGCTGAGATCTTGAATCATTGTCATTTATCTCCAAGTGGGGGACACTTTGGTGGTTCACGTACTGTAGAAAATATTTTGCAAGCAGGTTTCTTTTGGCCTACATTATTTAAACATGCTTAGGCTTATGTGAAGAATTGTGATAAATACCAAAGGACGAAAATATATCAAGGAAGAATGAGATGCCTTTGAGAAACATTTTGGTGATTGAATTATTCGACATATGGGGCATTGACTTCTTAGGCCCATTTCCTTCTTCGTATGGGAACAAATGAATCTTAGTTGCTGTGGACTATGTATCCAAGTGGGTTGAAGCTAAAGCATACCTTACAAATGATGCTAAGGTAGTCATGCAATTCTTACGTAAGCATGTGTTTACACGATTTGGGACACTAAGAGCTATTATTAGTGATGAAGGCTCTCACTTTGTGAACAAATGGCTTAAGTAGTTGCTTGACAAATATGATGTGAAGCACAAGATTGCTACTGCCTATCACCCCTAGTCCCATGGGCAAGTTGAAAGAGTGAACCGTGAAATCAAAGGTATCCTTGAAAAGGTAGTACGCCCTAGTAGAAAAGATTGGTCTCGAAGGCTCAATTATGCATTATTGGCCTATTGAATAGCATTTAAGACACCGTTAGGAATTACTCCTCATCATTTAGTCTTTGGAAAGGCATGGAATTTTCCATTAGAGTTGGAGAATAGAGCTCACTTGGCTTTTAAGTAGTTGAAATTTGATCTTATGCAAGCCAGTGAGAGAAGGATGTTACAACTTGATAAGTTGGAAGCGCTGAGGTTGTTTTCCTATGAGAATGCCAGAATGTGTAAAGAAAGATCAAAGAGATGGTATGATAGTCATATACAACCTCGTGAGTTTAAAGAAGGTCAGAAGGTTTTGTTGTTTAATTCAATGTTGAAGTTATTTCCTAGGAAGCTTAAATCCCAATGGAAAGGACCCTATAACATCTATTGAGTTTATCCTTATGGAGCTATTGAATTATACAAAAATTTTAGGGGTACATTTAAAGTTAATGGTCAACATCTCAAACACTACTGGGATGGTGAAGTTGAGCGTGTTGAATCCTCGTTCAAATTAACAGACACTTAATTTTTCATGATCTTGTTCTGTAAATAAATAAATAATTAGAACTTATTTTCTTAACTCATTACATTTAATTGGTTCTGTCTAAGGAGATTGGAACTTAAGCGAGACCATTGTGACCCCTCCAACCTTTCCTGGGAATTAATTTAATGTAATTTGTTAAGAAGATATTTCCTAATTAAGATTTAATTTTTTTTTGAAGTTTCATTTGTTTTTTTTTTTAATTTCAAATTTTTATGTTAATAAAAGGGGTCAAATTTGGCCCAAGTACTAATCAGTTTTATTTTTTTAATTGAGTAAGTTTGTAAATACAATCTGAGTTTGAGGCCCAAGACAGTAAAAAGGATGGAAAAATTCATACTTTGCTGCCACTCCCATTACTTGCCCCCAAGTAACCCTACTGTAGCTAAATTTTCACTACATGTTGCCCAAATTCTCCCCTATATAAGCTCCTCTTCACTCTACTATTTTTCATATCCCTCAAAGCAATTTAGTTAACCCTAAAAATCCCTAAATCTCCCTCTTGTGCCGCTTGCATCAAATCCCAAAAGAAACCCTAGTTTCTCTTCCCTTTTTGTCGAAATCACCTATTGTCACCTTAAGAAGATTGCCGAAGCACCAACGTCACCGCTACACATCGCCGTTGTCACTGCTACACACTGTCGTTGCTGTCGCAGGTTATCGTTACCACCGCACCATCCTTACCGTCGCAAGATTATCGTCGTAGCAAGTCCTTACCCACCTTTCTGATTTCTCTTTTCTCCCTTGTGCAAAAACTTTGCCAAATTCTCAAGAAAAGATAACATGTCTCACAAAAGAATCAGATCTTTAAAGACTACTCCTGAAAACCCAATTTTGATCGATGAAGAAGTGAAAGAGAGATTTGCTTCAATCTTCAAGCATCAATCTATGATGCTGGAAAAAAGTTTTGACTTGAAGAGTAATGATTTGATGGTTGTTCCTATATTTATTAGAAAGAAAATCAATGCTCTCAAGTGGGAACAATTTTGTGATGCTCTTTCACTTCACACTGATGAACTAGTTCGAGAATTCTATGCTAGTTTGATTATGCAAGATGCTACTGAGGTCATCGTTCGAAACAAACATGTACCTCTTACTTCTAAGTCCATCAATGATTTGTTTAACTTACCTGATGCTGAAGAAGATGAGTACTACCCTATGATGAACAATATTAATTGGGATTTTCTTCAACAAGTGCTTAATGTTGTGACAAATCCGAGATCCCAATGGATTATAAGAAAGTATGGGAGCCATTCTTGTCGAAGGGAATACCTAAAACCAATAGCAAAGGTATGGTTTTATTTCATTCGCTACAGTTTTATGCCTATCTCACATAGTTCCACCATCTCGAAGGAACGGATGCTCTTATCATATGCAATTTTGACAGAAAATCCATTAATGTTGGGAAAATTATTCTCAAGGAGATTCATGATTGTGCTAAAAAGAAAACAGGAAGTGCTTATTTCCCATCATTAATCACATCACTTTGCTTAAGGGCCCATGTTAAAACACAAGCAAATCTGAAGGGGCAATATGTTCAAGGGTGCATTACAAATCATGACCTTGAAAGGTTAGTAGAGAGGGTGTATAAGCTAAATCAAGGTGAACAAGAAGATCCAATTGATCCAGATACCGATGAGTCAACAAATGAAACTGAAACTGAAGCTAATTCAGTTATAGACATTGAAGAATAAGAATCTGACAAGGAACCGAACAGTCCTAAACTAGTTGAAAGATCTGCATCCCTTGAACCAAGGGTTGAGCCAGAAGAAGAACCAATCAAGCTATGTGTTGAACCTGAATCTGCAACTCCTATGCCGACTTCTGCAAGTGCTTCAAAGAAATCAGAGTTGTCAATTTTGATGGATATGTGCAAGTTCATGTACAATCAACAAAAAACTTACTGGAAATATGCAAAAATTAGAGATTACTCAATTCGAAATACTTTTAAGAATATATCTAATACTTTTGTTCATGAGTTCCCAGATGCTATCTTTGAGACATGGACAGAAGGTTCTGACTATGCAAGCAGAGATGGAGTTGAAAAAGACAAGGGGAATGAGTCAGAAAAATAAAGGAGGGGATTCTTGTCTTGTTATTTATTTAATTAATTTTAGGTCTTTATGAATTTATTTCTTTCGTAATTAGGATTTAATTTTTGCAGAATAAAGCATAGCAAGTATGGATAAACTTAACACTTCTTTAGAAAGAAAAAGACTAAGTGATATTGTTGTAACGCCTCGAATTTGGGCCCATAAGGAAATAGGCCTTGAGCGTGGGAACACATAAAAACTTATGTGTGCAAGAAAATGACATAAATGATTGTTTGCTTCAATGGTTAAGTGATTTGGAGTGTTCAAGAGTGTCTGAGAAGTCTTGGGATCAAACCTAGGCTCTAGCAAAATTTTACTTTTTCTCTTAAGTGAACCATGATTCTAGCCTGGAGGCCTTAAGAATAATTATGGTGAATTTATGACACAAAGAGCCTGTTGGTCCAGTGGTAGTGGAGTGTGGAGTGGTGCATGAGATCCAAGGTTCGAGTGTTATCACAGCAACAATGAGTATTTATTATGCTGCCCAAGCCGTGTAGGAGGTGGAGTTGGACTGGAACACTGAGTTTGAATTGGTCATGAGGTGGTTGTAGGCAATTTGAATTGGATGTTGAGTGATTTATGGAGTGATATGAGGAGAAAAAATAAAGAGGATATTGCGAAGAGATTTGAGGAGTGGATCAAGGAGTAGGGGAGTGGTAGTGTTTGCCAAAAGTAGTATTTCTTTTGGTGCCAATTTGGTCATAGGCACTTAGTGCCGAAATTGTCTAGCTTTTGTTTATTTGTTTTTCGATAGCTATTCCTTTTATGCTTTTTCTCTATTTTGGTTTCAAGCTTGTTTTGGTAGCCGTTTTACGCATTGGCCATTCAAATATTTTTCTACTTTGGCATTTTTTTCTTTCTTTCTTTTAGTTTTCTTTTCCTTCCTAACGTGCTCATCCTAGTACCCTAAACCAAATACCGTTTCTTCTTTCTCCCTTGAGCAGTGCCGTATATCCTTTTTACCCTCATCCTTTTTCTTTCGGTTATATAGTTATTGGTTACTACCTTACACTGTCGTTGGTGTATTGCTCAGTGTGGCAAGAGTTTTCTGTCAATCGGTATGTGTTCAAGTGTACTCTTTTACTTTTAGCTTAAAGTCAAATGCTCTTTCTTCTTGTCCTCTAATTACTGACTTTTGACCCCTTCCTCGTGATTTGTAGTCCTTTGGGTTTCTAGATTTGTCGAGGAGTGAAGGTGTGCAAGTGTTGTTGAAGCAATCTAAACATGTTTCTCTCATCGTTCAATTAAGGTAAATGAGTTATCTTACCTTCTTTTTGGTATAGGCCGAATATTGTTTGTGTTCTGTGGGCTTACATTTGTGAATGTAGGCCACATATATGAACAATCCTGATTGGTAGGTCTATTGTTGATACAGTTAATCGGCAAGGATCGGGTGATCGATTTTCGCCAGCAACCTAAGAGCATTAAGCCATATTTGTTCATTCAAGGTAGGTGGTATTTGGTGATTTGGGAATTAAGTGTTGGTGAACCCTAACGATTGGTAGACTAACTGTATATCTTGAATGAATGTAGGCTTTGGGCGGCAAACTATTCACTCGTTACCACGAGCAGGTGTGTTGTCGCACTATCTCTACTGCGGATAGACAAAAGTCGAAAAGCCAAAAAGCTGAAACTTCAGCATTCAAGGCCTCACGAGCGTGCGATTGCTCATGTGGTAAACCGACCCATAAATTATAGGTGATAGATTATTGAGGCCACTACGAGCGTTCTCGTGATCTAAGGCCTCATTTAGCTGAAATGGGTCGTGTGGACCCAATGGGCTCGTGGGCCCTACAGGATAAAAATCTACGATAAGTGGCAAATACTGGACTGGGCTAGGTAGTTTCTCATAGGCGTGACTAAAGTTGGGCTAAATGGGCCACACGAGCGTGTGGGCCAAATAATGGGCATTGGGCCCATTTACACCGTTATGACCATTTAGGTTTTCTACGTCACTCGAGGTGACTGTAGACCTTTGGAGAGGTCGTTATCTACACCGAGACCTTAAAATAAGTAAAGTGACCAAAATACCCTCGTAGGGTAAAATGAACGTAATACCTCTATATGGTAAAATGACTGAAATACCCCATAGGATAAAATGACAATAATACTCTCGTAGGGTAAAATGACTGTAATGCCCTTATAGGGTAAAATGACCGTAATGCCATTGTAGGGTAAATTGACTGTAATGCCCATGTAGGGTAAAATGAACGTAATGCCCCTGTAGGGTAAAATAACTGTAATGCCACTGTAGGGTAAATTGACCATGATGCCCCTGTAGGGTAAAATAACCGTAATGCCCCTATAGGATAAAATGACCGTAATGCCCCTATATAGTAAAATGATTGTAATGCCCCTGTAGGGTAAATGACTAACTTGTGCTATAATTTGACTGATTTGAATATGATTGTATGACTATGATTTGGTTGACTTAACTGTGAATGATATGATGATTTGTGGGCTAGAAAATCTACATACATGGCATACTGCATGAGGTTGGGATATTGGTTATGGAGGAAGTACTGTTCTGATAGGGTCGCATAGTTTACATGAGACAACTATGGACCCAGTAATGATATGTTAAGGTCGCACGGGTCGCACGAGATGACTTTGGACCTACCAATGGCTTTAAGCTAGTTAATCTGATTATGTCTCTATGCCAACCTAATTATGGCTCTGTGCCATCATGATTATGACTTTGTGTCGATCATATTTATCCATGGCTATGTGCCGATCGTAATTATTGATGACTTTGTGTTGATCATACTTATCCCTGGCTGTGTGCCAGTTATATTACCATAGCCATGGCTATGTGCCAATCATATTACAGTTACCGATAATTATGAGACCATTAATGAAGGCTTAAAACCGTAGATATACTAGCAGCTTTGCTGGGATTTTGGTTAGTGCTATAACCGGTGCTAACACTGTAAGTGTAGGGATGGCGTGGGTGATTTATTCCCCACAAGTAGTGTAGGGCTGGACGGAGGCAAGTACAAGGTTGGATGGGTTTGCATGCATCATGCAACATTCATACTAAGACTGTTACTATGATGGGCTAGGCCCAATTGATTTTGTTATGGGCTAGGCCTAATTGATTTTGTTATGGGCTAGGCCCAATTGATTTTGTTATGGGCTATGACCAAATGATATTGCTTTGGGCTTTGGCCACATATGCTCTGAATTGAACTGTGTTGTTACTGTGAAAGGGCTCAGGCCCAGACTGATTCTGTTTCTATATAATGACTGTTTCTTCAATAAGGGGATTACACACTAAGTTTTCGTAAACTCACCCCGTTTTTAACCTTTTAGGTAATCCCCAGTGTTAAACGGTTCGGAGCTGTGAGGGACTCGGAGAGGGCCACACAACTGCACATGTTTTATTCTGTCTTGCTCATTTACTTAAGCACTTTGATTTTAATTCGGGGTTGTAATAAGGCCTCTATAATTTCTAGATTTTAAATTTGGGATTTTATTTATTGTGATTTATATCTGCTAGAAGTAGAACACGATTTTCCAAAATAATAACTATTTTCAAACGCTACGTTTCTGCAACTCAATTTTTAAATATAACGTTTTGGTAAATCATTTGTTTTAAATTAAGCTTCCGCAACAAATAAGGTTAAAGGTAATAACATTTTTAAAAGGGAATAACTTTTTAAACCATAATTTAAAATACATAAACGCAAACTGAGGTTTTGTACAAGTTTTAAATGGCAAGAAGTTTTAAATTTTCAAGAAGGGTTTTCAATGAAAACATGGTTTTTGAAAAACACTTCAATGTGACACGCCAAATTCGGGCCATAACGTCTAGACCAGGTTTGGGGTGTTACATTTAGTGGTATCAAAGCCAAGTTGGAAAACTTAGCTGTGGAATGGGTTTTCAATTTTTTTTTTGATTTCCAAAGGTTGTTTTCGAATATGTGAAGTCTTTTAAGATGCTTCTTTTAAAAAGTGTGGCACACCGAGTCTCCGGTACTGAATCCATAAGTTTCCTGAATACCTTTGTCTATTTATAAATTGAAATGTGGTAAGTTAGGAAATACTGTGACTACTTTAGAAATTAGACCGTACCACTCTAGATAGAGCAAACTGAAGCTAAAGTTCTGATATAACGTGAATAGACAATGGGCACAAGAAATACACGCGGACGTGGTTCATGAGGCTGTAATTGTAACACCCCAAACCCGGCATAGAAGTTAGGCCCGAATCTAGCGTGTCAAATTGAAGTGTTTTTCGAAAACCATGTTTTATAGAAAAACCCTTTTGCGAATCAAAGCTATCTACCTTTTAAAAATCTCGATTTTCGTTGCTTATTAACAAAACACAATTTGCTCAAAGTCATTCTCTTGCAAAAACCTTATTACTTTCAAAACCTTGTTTGTTGCGGAAGTTTGATTCAAACATTTGGGAATACGTGATATTTTGAAAACAGTGGTACAGTTTTAAAACCCGTGTTTAAAAGACCAGCAGTTTGTAATTTAAAGAAATACCGAGTAAAAGTTAGAAAGAAAACCCAATGGCCTTATTACAAAAATTATTAACCCAATAATTTTAAAATAACTAAATTAAACTAAAATTGCTAAGTTTAATCTTTAAACCATATCCGACGTGTGGCCACCTCCGAGTCCTCTGCAGCTCCAAATCCTCTAAGGCTGGGGTTACCTGCACAGTTAAAAGAAAGGGGTGAGTTAGGAGAACTCAGTGTGTAATCCCTATTACGGTCATAGTCTGGTCCTAAGCCCTACTCGGTAACGGTCTGGGCCTAAGCCCTATTCGGTAACAATCTGGGCCTAAGCCCTATTCAGTAACAATCTAGGCCTAAGCCCTATTCGACAATAATCTGGGCCTAAACCCTATTCGGTAACAGTCTGAGCCTAAGCCCCAAAATCATATCAATGCAATGAACATGTACCCACCCCAATCCTATCCAGCCAACTAACTCTCCACCCGTACCAACCAACACACCATGTGGGGACCATGTCAACCCACCCAGCCAAAACTCTCCAATAATGCAGTCAAGCTGCTAATAATGGTATATGTGGCTGAGCCACTAAATTAAGAACATGTGGTGAAGCCACTATATTGGTATGTGGCAGAGCCACTGGAACGGTACTTCCTCTAATCAGCAAACCTGTAACACCCCAAACCCGGCCTAGAAGTTAGGCCCAAATCTGGCGTGTCACATTGAGTTTTTTTTTTAAAAAACCACGTTTTCGTTGAAAATCCCTCTTGATACTTAAAAACTAAGGTCCCAGTTTGCGATTGTTATTAATAATCGACATTTATTAAGAAGTCATTACCTTCAAAACCTTGTTCATTGCAGAAGCATAATTTAAAACAACTGACTTATAAAATGTGATATTTACAACTTGGTTGTGAAAAAGTAGTCTTTTGAAAATAGATATTGTTTTGGTAAACCACGATTCAATGTTGAGCAGATTTAAAACATATTAAACTAAAAATCCCAAACTATACCAGAATTTAAGAGAGGCCTTATTACAAACCAATAAAAAATGATTTAATAAAGTAAAGTAGAACACTAAAATCCAAAACTGCTTATAGTGTGGCCACCTCTAAGTCCTCCAATATGTCGAACCGCCTACTGAAGGTTTCCTGGAAAAGTTAAAAAGAGGGGGTGTGTAAGACCCCTTATCCATATTCAACGCCGGAATAGGGTACAAGGCATTACCAAAACACATACACTTGAAAACGTATTAAACTGAATCATAAAATTTCATCCAAATTATACAAAATGAACTGTTAAATATTAAACGCAACATTTTATGCCAAACCAATTATGACATATACAAATGACTAAGTCTCCTATACATGCCATAAACTTAAGAGGTTTGTATTCACTTTTACCCCACGATGATAGCTTGATAGTGTGATTACATCTCTGGTGATCTCCAACTCGAGTTAGCATACAACCCTATAAGATATGGGAAATGAAGGGAAGTAAGCTACAAAGCTTAGTAAGTAAGTATGTAAATCATAAGTGATTTATTAACAAGCTATTATAAATCTTCACAATATGCTCTCAAGATAATACAATCATAATTGAACGTAGTTCCACTTTTTATTCATGTTCATCTCAAGCTGTCTACTCGGGTCACAGTTACTAAATTATTTATATATGGAGCTACAGAACTCGAAATTAAGATCTGTTAATTTTTTATAAAACTAGACTCACATATCTTCTTACCATAAAATTTCCAGAATTTTTGGTTCAGCCAATCAATACAGTTTATTCATTAAAGATTCACCTATTTTACTATTGGACTATTTTGACCTCTCTTCACTACGAATCAATTTTCTCCTCGTACGGAGTTTATATGACCTTCTTATTTAGTTCATTTGAAAGTAGACTTGTTCATTATTTCAGCCGTATAATTTATATCCCACAATTATTTTTTTTACATATTTTAATGATTTTTACAAAGCAGAATAGGGGATCACGTAATCATTCTAAACTAGTCTCATAGAAATTCAAATATCTCAAAATATACGAATAATTTGTTTGCTATGTTTCTTTTATATGAAAATAAACTTAATAAGATTTAAATAAATATCTCATAAAACTTATAATTCAATCTATACTATTTTTAGTAATTTTACAAACTCATGTCACTGCTGCTGTCCAAACATTTTTATTGTAAATTTTTGCTCTCTCTTTCACTTTAGTTGTGTTCATCACTTGCTTATTCCAACCTTTCCAATTTCTGATTACATATAGAACATATTGTTCATACGTACATTTGCCACATTTCTCAATTGGTCACATTCACACTTGCACTTATTCATAACATGATTGCATCAATCATCATTAGTAAATTATCTCATTGAACCCCTTCGGAAAACGCCCGATACTCGGTCGTCTCAGCACATAGCTCCACCTACACATAATTCGGCTTTCATGTACACATGTTGAAGGTCCCTTATCACCCATGTGACCTAGCCATTCCATCTCGTAGCTTTCTTGTCAACATGGTGTCCAACACTAGGAACCACTCATGTGACCTAGCTACTCATAACTCAGAACTTTCTTGTACACATGGTATACACACAATTACACATGTGACCTAGTTACATATGAAATTATTATCCCGTAGCTTTCTTGCACACATGGTGAAAGTCCCTTATCATTCATGTGGCCTAGCTACATATCAAATTTTGCCATCCAGTAGCTTTCTTGTGCACATGGTGAAGGTCCCTTATCACTCGTGTGACCTAGCTACATATTGTTCGTATCTCTCGGCTTTTCGAAGGTTCAATCGAGAATTTCCCATTCCATTCATTTTCATATTTTAGTTATCACCCAATGATTTCCATAATTTCTAGCAAAATAATTATTGTACAAGTAAAATAAATGCATTATTTACATATAAACTTTCTTGTCAAAATCTCATCAGGTACAACCGTGTAGCAACTCTCACAACCCATGTAATATTAATTTAACATTCAATTCTTGTAACATTAATTTGCCATTCAATTTCACATGACACAATAAACATCACATTTTCCATACCAGACATACCATCCATCAACTTCTCCTAAACATATTAAATCATACAATTTATGCCATATCAATACAAAATTACAATTCAAGCATGGTATTGCATTATTATTAACACACGAACTTACCTCGAATGTCGAAACGGTCATTTTACCAACTTTCTCGATTTTTTGATTTTCCTCCAATTCTAGGTCCAAATCTCATTTTTCGGGGTCTAAAACATCACATTTCACTTATTTAATTAATGTACTACTCAAAACAGCCCCTAACTCAAACTTTAGTAAAGTTACAAAATTGCCCCTAAAATTTTGCATAATTACAATTTTGCCCCTAGGCTCAAAAATTAAACTACGTCCCTTATTCTTATGTTTTGTAACATGCTGAACATTCTATAGCAACATCAAATTCTCACTCTAACATGTACTGATGAACATTAGGTACTTTTACCAATTATGTCGTTTTACTCGTTTTCACGTAAAATCGCTTAGCAAAAGTTGTTTAACATAATTTCAGCCTTCATATTCTATCATAAAATATCAAAATAAACACATTTCACCTATGGGTATTTTTTCAAATATGAACCCTAGGTTAAATTATTGCTAGAATAAGTTAAACCAAGTTACCGGGATTCCAAAAACATAAATAACATTAAAAACGGGGCTTGGAATCACTTACTATGGAGCTTGGAAGTTTGAAACAAACCCTAGCTATGGAGAACCCTTGTAATTTCGTCCTAATGAAGAAGATGGACATATTTGGCATTTAAATTTTATTTTTAATTCATTTAATTCACTAAATTACCAAAATACCCTTTAAAAAATCTTTTGAAACATACCCATCCATGTCCATTTTTTGTCTACCAACTTAACCAATGGTCTAATTATCATTTAAGGACCTCCAATTTAAAATTTCATAACAATTGGACACCTCTAACATGTAGAACTCATCTTTTGCACTTTTTACAATTTAGTCCTTTTGACTAAATTGAGTTCCCAAACGTCACAATTTTTGAACAAAATTTTCATGAAATCTTTTCGTGAAATCGTAGACCATAAAAATATAATAGAAATAAGTTTTATTACATCAAATTTGTGGTCCCAAAACCACTGTTCTGACTAAGCCTTAATTCGGGATGTTACAGGGTGAGTTTGCGAAAACTCAGTGTGTACAACCCTCATCAGTAAAAACATGCATCACAACAATCCGGGCCGACACCCATTACAATAACGGTGGAAATTGGGCCTTAGCCGAAAATAGCTTCGGTTGGGCCTTAACCCATATCATATGTCACATATCATAAATATATGGGCCTGAGCCCATCTCAATATTAAAAATCCATATATGCAATGCATTACTGCCCATACTAACCCTGCACTCCATCGCCTGCCCAACCGTGCACTCCTGTGGGGATTTAATCGACCCACCCATCCGTACACTCCTTTTTGTAGCATTGGTTACGGCACTAACTTATCGGTGCAGCATGGCTGCTTGGTGGCTAAAAAGCCTTCGGTGGATCCACAGTCGTCAAGCGACCATGCGATCCTATTAGCACTTCCTCCATATTAATAATCTCATTCTCAGGCAACATAATAACACATGAATAATAAACATGCCATAATAATCATAAATCGCATACAATAATAACCATATAAAATGTAGGGGCGTTTTTGTCATCTTGCCCTTCAGGGGCATATCGGTCATTTTACCCATCGAGGGTATTTCGGTAATTTTGCAAACCAGGAGTATTTTGATAATTTCACAAACCAGGGATATGTCAATAATTTCGCAAACCAGGGGTATTTTGATAATTTTACAAACCAGGGGTAATTCGAAAATTTTGCAAACTAGGGGTATTTCGGTAATTTTGCATTTAACATCCTCTCCAAAGGCCTGCTGCCGCCCCGAGCGACTCAGATAACCTAAATGGTCATAACGGTGTAAATGAGCCCGAGGCCCCTTATTCGACCCATGTGGGCTCGCACGCTCGTGTGGCTACCATCATCGTGTGACCGGTATTTCAGCATTTGTCGCTCTACAGCTAGAGTAGAGAGAATACACACCTGATAGGAGTCTAAAGCTAATCCGCGCTCCAAATGCTCTTATGCCCAAACGCCCACCAAGGTATGCTTCCTCTCTTCACAAACAGCTCCATTTATAGCCAACTTCTCACCTTCCCTCTTGCTATCTTTCCGATGTGAGATCCCTCCGTCAGCAGAGTTTAAATTAAACTCAAACTCTGGCCGTCCAATCCACAAAATAAATACTCCCCTGCTTGTCATGAGATTCAAACCTAGGCTCCTTTGCACCTTTAATGATGCCTTGCCACTAGACCACTCACTTCTTTGTGTCTAACATCATGCGCAACTAAATATAAATCTATGGGCCAAAGTCCAAGTTCACTTAAAAATAAATCAAAATGAAATGCCAGCGCCAAGGCTTGAACCTTGGACCCCTTACTTCCTTGTGGCATCACCCATTTGTCTCCTATGTGGCGTCACTTAGCCACTACACCACAAGCACCCCTTGTGTCATTTTTCTCCATATTTTATTCTTAAGGCCTACCTACTATCTCCTAGGGTTTTATTCACCTAAAACCAAAATTTTCCTAAAGCCTAAGTTTGATCCCGTGACTTCATAGATGTAACACCCCAAACCCGGACAAGACACCACGTCCGAATCTGGTATGTTACGGGGGAAACATGTTTGTGAGAGGTTAAATTTTTCGCTAAAAGCCGAGTGAAAACACAGTGTATTTTGAAGACAATTTGAGTAGACTCGTTTGAAATCAGATGGAGTATGTGAAACCCGGAGATTTTTGAAATCTTAACTAGACTGTGTGGCTAAATGAGTTTAAACCATTTAAACCTTAATAGTTTCTTAGTGTTACTTAAAACCTTATTAGACTTAGGAGTAATACAAGTTTGATTTGAAAATCACTTGAATTTGCTTACTATAAAGACGTAGTGTGATACCCGATGGTATGGTTTAAAAACATATTGCGTTATCATTTTGAAATCATTATCTTTCCAAGTTTTAGTAAAATTCATACCAACTTGTTTTGTTAAGGCATATTAAAAATCTAATTAAAACATAAACATCACCAAAACATAAATTAAAGGCCTTTTACAAATCCAATATAAAACCCAAATAAAGTAAATAAGCTAAAGTACCCAAATTCAATAGTCCTTTATTAAAGCATGGCATGTGCACCCCGAGTCCATCCCAGCTCCATGTCCGCGTCTACGAGTCACCTGAAATGTCAAAGGAGAGGGTGAGTCGAATGACTCAGTGTGTAAATCTCGCTCCCGAAGAACAACATGCTAACACACATCATACAAAGCAACATAATTAATGCAACCCGATCCTAACCATCCATATCGCCTTTTCTACCCGTGTGGTACCAAACCACCGGTGGTGCCAAACCACCGGTGACATATAGTCACAATGTGTTACCAAAACACCGGTGTCCCAAAGACACTATATCTCACAATGTGGTACCAAACCACTTTGGTGTCCCAAAGACACAAATGTGCTACTAAAGCACCGGTGACCAAAGTCACAAATCCGATGATGGGGCCAACCCATCGTGTGATACCAAATCACTAGCAGATGATCCCATATCTCATGTGGGGCCAACCCACGGTGGTTAAACCACGGGGACAAGTCGCAATGAGGTGCCAAACCTCCGTGACCCAAAGTCACAAAGTGTGCTACCAAAGCACCGGTGCTCGTCGGCACAAAATATCACCGCTCCCTCCACTCAGTATCACCCATCAACATGCCACACTCATGTAATCATGCATATCTTATAATCATGCATATCATGCTATTATGTCTAACCTCATATCCCATGTCATATATATCCACGACCATGGTATCACATAAATCATCGATAAACTCATAATAATAATCTTGACTTACCCGAGTCGAAATCATACCCATTAGGGTATCATATCAATCATCAACATTTCATTAATCATCACACGGGTTATTAATCATATTACTAAGCGAAGTGTGTTAGTTTACACACCGAATTAGCGGAGGTTTTAATACTAAGAACCGGTCTAAGACCCTCGACCACCTTGACAACTTGATCCTAAAATCACCCAACCAAAGGGTTAGCACACATATCATTCGCCATAACCAAATAAATCAAAGGGTACACCGGTTTACCCTTACCTTAAAACTGGATTTGGTTTCCTACCAAATCCGAATCCAACAGTGGTTCTTTCAAAGAATCGGCTTTCTCCTAGAAAGAAAGTGGTTAATCCTTGAAACCATATTCATAATCGAAACTAAACAAATCAACCACGAGTAATCATTTCACCCTCACTTACCGATTGCCTAACAGAGTAAGAAGCCTCGCCTTGCTTGATTTCGAATCCAAGGGACCCTATACGAAAACAATTACTTACAAGAAGTTAATACCTTTTAACCGATACCAAAGTCACCCTTATCACACCAAAATCGGTAAAATACTAGAGAAGGGAAATGGCCATTCGGCCTAGTACTTACTCTTTACAAGACCGATTGAACACAATCACCCAACAACACCTAATATTCGGTCTACACCAAGAAAGGTTCGGCCAACAGGTTTTGGAAAAAAAACGAAAGTAAAGAAAGATGAATGGAGGGGTCACCTTCGGTTTGAAAGGAAAGAAATGAATAAAATGTGCTTAGAAGAAGAACAAGTTTGGCTACTATCTTGCAAGAAAAAGAGAAAGAAAAATGCTAGGTTCTACTCAAAGATGATGAAAACAAAGGCTGGTTTGGTTTAAATGAAATGGTATGGATCAAATGGGAAAATCGGCACAAGGGTTGTGAAAGCAAAAGAAAGAAAGTGAGAAGGAATGGTTACTAGTTGACTTTGCACAATGAAAAGAAGAAGGAAGACACAGGTAGAATTTTGGCAATATGGGTGCTTGAGGTTTCGGTTTAACAAGGTTGAAAAAGACAGAGAGTGGGAGAGGCATTGACTTCAAAGAAAAACAAAAGAAAAGATGAGAGCAACAAGTAAATTCGGCAACACCCAAGCTTTGGGTTTTGGTTCCAAGAAGAAAAATGGAAGAAACAAAAGAACAAAAGAAGTTTGGCTACTATAGGGTTTTGGTTGACACAAAAGATAAAAGAAGAAAACAAAAGAAGAGTGCAAGGTTGGCAATTAAAGTTGCTTTGTGTTTCGATTTCAAAGAGCAAAATGGGAGGTTCCTTTCGACTTAGGCTATGGCAAGAAGAGAGCTCTTTTACTAGCTTTTGACTAACAACAATTTAGCTTCCAAAACAAAAACAATAGTGACCGAAAAATGCACCTATGCCTAAGGCAAATTCGCACCCCAATTACCAACCGCCACACACTCCCTCTCCCCCAAACTCTCACCAAAACCGCCAAATCTCCCCATTTACTCTCAAACCACCATTTCAAATTCCAAGACCAAGTCTTCCTCCTACTTTCACTCTCCACCCCTCTTTGAATATGTTGACCAAGTCCATGATAGAGTTCAAGTTGCCCACAACCTCTTCCTCCATGCCGTCCAAAATGGTTGCAAAGGGGTGGGATTCTCATGACTTGAACTCAAGACCTCCCCTTGTAGATGACGCCACACCCAAGGTCTAAGTGGCGCATGCCTTGCCACTTTGCTAGCTCATCACTTGTGCTATAATTTCACTTAATTTAAATATAAACCCCAACACCTTCTCGCTTCTATCCCTAAAGCCCAAGAACAAGAATTTCACCACCTACCCAGGGCTCACACCTAGCCTACAACTAAATCCGAAAACACCAAAACAACATCATAGCAAGCAATTAAACATGCAAACAATGCCAAATCGAAATAGCCCCTTAACCCGGGATATTACAGTTCTACCCCCTTAAAAGAATTTCGACCTCGAAATTACAGTCGAAAGAGTTGCGGGTATTGTTTGTCTCATCATATCCTCGGGTTCCCACGTAGCTTCTTCTACGCCATGATTCTCGCCAAAGAACCTTAACCAGAGGCACAGACTTCTGCGTAGAACCTTCACATCCCGATCTAAAATCTGTACAGGCTCTTCCTCTATGGACATATCTAGATTTACCTCGATCTCCTCTACTGTTACCACATGTGATAGATCGGAACGATATCGCCGAAGCATCAAAACGTGGAACACGTCATGAATCTGACTTAGCTCAGCTGGCAACTCGAGCTGATATGCAACTGGTCCCACTCGTCTTAGTACCTTATACGGCCCAATAAACCTAAGACTAAGCTTGCCTTTCTTTCCGAACCTTAACACTTTCTTCCACGGTGAGACCTTCAGAAAACTCGATCTCCCACAAAGAAATTCAATATCTCTCGTTTAAGATCGGCATAGGACTTCGCGGTCGAAGCTTCCTTCAATCGAGCTGAATCAACTTAACCTTGTCTTGATCTCGATAACCAACTCGGCCCTAACAACCGGCGTTCACTTAACTCTGTCCAACAAGTCGGTGAACGACACTTTCTACCGCATAACGCCTCATAAGGTGCCATCTTAATGCTCGCTTGGTAGTTTGTTGTTGTAAGCGAATTGACTAACGGTAGATACTCCTCCCGCTACCCTCAAGTCCAAAACACACCTCGAAGCATATCCTCCAAAATCAGATAACCCTTTCGATTGCCCGTCGATCTGCGGATGAAATCTTTGTCTTGAAATCTAACTGTGTACCCGATGGCTCGATGCAACGCCTTCGAACCTTGACGTGAATCGGGGTCCCTATCCGAGATGATCGTCACGGCACCCCATGCGCCTCACTATCTCCGATACATACTGACTTTGCCAACCTCTCAGTAGTGAGTAATCCACCCTCACCGAATAAAGTGAGTGATTTAGTCGGTAGATCCACAATTACCTGCATGAATCCTTCTTGCTCGGTGTAGCGGTAATCCACCGATTTAAATCCATAGTTATTCTTTCCCACTTCCACTGTGGAATTTTCACTGGCTGAAGCAACCCAGACGGCAACTGATGCTCAGCCTTGACTTGCTGACATGTCAGGCACTTCCCTACAAACTCTGTCACCTCCTTTTTCAGACCCGACCACCGTAATCGTTCTCGAGATCCCTATACATTTTGCTACCTCCGGGATGCATAGCGTAGGGTCGCTATGAGCATCTGAAGAATCTTTTGCCTCAATTCAGCATCTCTCGGCATACAAGCCTTCCCCTGGAAACACAGAACCCCATCACTAGACAAGCTATACCCCTTCAAACCATCATTCTGCACCTGAGTCCTCTGCGCGCTCAAAACCTCATCTAACAACTGCTTTTCTCTGATCTGCTCAACCCAAGTAGGCTTAACTGCGGTTACGCGAAATACTCCGTCATCGTACAAACTCAAGTGGGCAAACAACGCTCTTAGATCCGAAACAACCTTACGGCTCAACGCGTCTGCCACGACGTTAGCCTTGCCCGGATGATACTCAATTGAGCAATCGTAGTCTTTCAGCAGCTCAATCCATCGGCGCTGTCTCAGATTCAAGTCTTTCTGAGTCAGGAGGTACTTCAGACTCTTATGGTCCGTATAGACTACCGATCTCTCTCCGTACAAGTAATGCCTCCATATCTTTAGGGCAAATACTACAGCCGCAAGCTCCAAATCGTCGTGGGATAATTAACCTCATGTGGCCTCGGTTGCCGGGATCGTAAGCCACAACCTTCCCTTCTGCATCAAGACACAACCCAAGCTCAGATGTGATGCATCGCGATACATCTGAATTCCTTACCGACCTCGGTGAATCGAACCGAGCTTCACCAAAATCTTCTTTAACTTATCGAAGCTCTCCTGCTGCTTCTCAGTCCAAACAAACGGAACTCCCTTTCTCAATAATTTGGTCATCGGTGCTTTGCAATTAACGAGAAACCCTCTACAAATCTTCGGTAGTATCCTACCAACCCCAGAAAACTCAGAATTTCCGCTACTGACTTAGGCGGCTTCCAATCCAAAACCGCTTCTATCTTACGGGGGTCCACTCTAATCCCTCGGTAACACTACATGACCCAAAATGTCACCTCCACGAGCGAACTCGCATTCTTGAACTTCGCATAGATTTGTTTCTCCTTTAGAATCTGCAATACCACCCGTAAATGGCGTCATGCTCTTCCTCGATCCTTGAGTATACCAAGATGTCGTCGATAAAAACTACCACAGGCCGATCCAGTAATCTTTGTTGGAACACCCTATTCATCGATCCATGAAAGGCTGCGGTCGTTAGTCAACCCGAACGGCATAACCAAGAACTCAAAGTGCCCATACCGAGTGCGGAATGCCGTCTTACGAGATATCCGCCTCTTTTACCTTCAATGGTGATATCCGGACCTTAGGTCAATCTTGAGAAAACAGACGCCCCTTCACCGATCAAACAAGTCATCTATCCGAAGCGGTGGATACTTGTTTTTGATCGTCGACTTATTCGGTTAGCGGTAGTCTATGCACATCCGCATAGTACCGTCTTTCTTCTTTACAAAATGCAAAGGCGCTCCCAAAGGCGAAATACTTGGCCCGATAAAACCTCGGTCTAATAACTCCCGAATTTGAGCCTTAAGCCCCACTAATTCTTTAGGTGCCATCCTCATGCGGAGCAATGGATCTTGGCGCGATTCAATGTGATCAATCCGAACTCTACCTCCGATCCGGTGGCAAACCCAAAGCTCCTCGAAACACATCCACAAATTCCCCGACCGTCCGAATAGTCTCCACAGAAGACTCCTTAGCCTCCAAGGCATACACATGCACCATATATGCTTGCACCTTTCGACCATTTTCTGGCTTTGGAGCGAGATACCAAGTCGGACAGATAGTTTCTCCTATTACCGATCGAACTACTTCATCACCTCACCGTGCTCGAGAACCATGCGCTTAGCCAGCAATCCAACTTCGCTGATACTTACCCGGCCATCCATTCGAGAATTAGATCGAACTCCCGAATGGCGGTTCCATCGGATCGACCTCAAATACTACCCTTGGAGTTCTAGAGGTGCGTCTCTATCGGTTTATCTACCACTACTGAGTGACCTAGAGGGCTTATTACGGTCATCCGCCTAGAAGATATCTCGAGTCTAAATCCATTGTCTCTACTATACTCATCGGCAACATAAGAGTGTGTAGACCCCACATCAATTAAAGCGGTATAAGGAGAACCAAAATCAAAACGTCTGGGTGATGACGTCCGGTCGTCGCCCTCCTCTCGGCGCCTCAAAGATATACCAAACCAGTACTGGCCTCGAACTACACACCCTCTCGCGGTGCTCCACGGCCCACCAGGCTGTACCTCCTCCGCCATTACCTCGGCCCCTCTGCGGTGGTCCATTATTTACAGTATTGATTACGTACGATTCTCGGTGAATTCTAGCCAACTTGCGCGGACAGTCCCTCACACGGTGGTCCAACGAGCCACACTCAAAACAACCTCGCCATCATCACCCAAAGACCTCCCGGTGAGCCTTTCCACAACGGTTACATCACGGCGGTCCACGCCTAGCAACAACAAACCTACCCGACCGATTCGCCCACTCGGTCTAGCCCTCTTCTGCGATTACACGATGACCCGAAGACCCAAAACTCCTTTTATGACGGTTCCTATCCATACCTGCCTCACGGACTCTTTAATGCCCTCGGCAACCTTCGCCTTTTCAACCGAATCAAATTCACGCTCCTGCTGGGTGCAATCAACAATCTTAACTCGTCTCACAGCCATCCTCAAACGAACGCACCTTTCCTCTTGGTAGCCACCATACCCACAGCATACCGACTCGACCTCGAAACTTCGGCCTCATACTCCGTCTGATTTGCTCCCCTGGACTAACCTCAGAAATGCTTTCCTCTGCTCATTTATGTAATTAGCTCTGACGTACTTCTTCTGATAAGCAGCCCGAAAATAGTCCCAAGTCAGATCTTCCATTGCAGTATTATCCACGGACCGTGAGCCACCACTGATATGACTCATCTCGGAGAAGTGATACGATCCCCTTTAATTTTTCTTCGGCCGTTAGGTCCAGATCGTCCATGATCCGTTCGTCGCTTCGGCAAGATTTCGGAAGGCTAGGAGCAACACCAGAGACACCGGAAGAATTCAAATTTATTTGCCCAAGTCGCTCGAGCACGATTTCCTAGCTCCCACGCCCCCACCGCTCCAAATACCTCTCTAAAACCCGCGAGATCGCTTTGTGATCTTGCATCATCGCGGTCATTCACGAACTCACCACCTCCACTGGTGGCGGGCCCAGATCTCATTCTCTGAACCCTGCCCAGAACCTACGGGCTCAGAAACAGTCATCCTACCGCGACCACGTCCACGACCACGTCCACCTCGGGTACTCATGACTAAATCTCGTCTGGTTAAAGAATTTTATGTATCAGTCATTATTCCACTGTGTTTAAAGCAAAGTTTTATGAATTTTAAAGAAGCTTTGTTTTCGCGAGTCCACAGAGTCCTATTAGTCTCAGTCTCTAAAGTAGTCTTACTAACCATCCAATCATGTCAATCACAACAAATAGTACGGGGTACTTACCTGGGCGAACTGGTGCCGGTGACTCGGTGCCATGCCCTTCAACCCATACTTTAAAAACAGAATACTTGAAAATTATAGTTTTAAAACATTTTGGGCCTCGGGCCCACAGCCGAGCTTTTGAACTTGGCTCTGATACCACAAATGTAACACCCCAAACCCGGACAAGACACCACGTCCGAATCTGGTATGTTACGGGAAACATGTTTGTGAGAGGTTAAATTTTTCGCTAAAAGCCGAGTGAGAACACAGTGTATTTTGAAGACAATTTGAGTAGACTTGTTTGAAATCAGATGGAGTATGTGAAACCCGGAGATTTTTGAAATCTTAACTTGATGTGTGGCTAAATTAGTTTAAACCATTTAAACCTTAATAGTTTCTTAGTGTTACTTAAAACCTTATTAGACTTAGGAGTAATACAAGTTTGATTTGAAAATCACTTGAATTTGCTTACTATAAAGACGTAGTGTGATACCCGATGGTATGGTTTAAAAACATATTGCGTTATCATTTTGAAATCATTATCTTTCCAAGTTTTAGTAAAATTCATACCAACTTGTTTTGTTAAGGCATATTAAAATCTAATTAAAACATAAACATCAACAAAACATAAATTAAAGGCCTTTTACAAATCCAATATAAAACCCAAATAAAGTAAATAAGCTAAAGTACCCAAATTCAATAGTCCTTTATTAAAGCATGGCATGTGCACCCGAGTCCATCCGGCTCCATGTCCGCGTCTCACGAGTCACCCAAATGTCAAAGGAGAGGGTGAGTCGAATGACTCGATGTGTAAATCCCTCCCCAAGAACAACATGCTAACACACATCATACAAAGCAACATAATTAATGCAACCCGATCCTAACCATCCATATCGCCTTTTCTACCCGTGTGGTACCAAACCACCGGTGGTGCCAAACCACCGGTGACATATAGTCACAATGTGTTACCAAAACACCGGTGTCCCAAAGACACTATATCATCAATGTGGTACCAAACCACCGGTGTCCCAAAGACACAAATGTGCTACCAAAGCACCGGTGACCGAAGTCACAAATCCGATGATGGGGCCAACCCATCGTGTGATACCAAATCACTAGCAGACGATCCCATATCTCATGTGGGGCCAACCCACTGTGGTTAAACCACGGGGACAAGTCGCAATGAGGTGCCAAACCTCCGTGACCCAAAGTCACAAAGTGTGCTACCAAAGCACCGGTGCTCGTCGGCAAAATATCACCGCTCCCTCCACTCAGATCACCCATCAACATGCCACACTCATGTAATCATGCATATCATATAATCATGCATATCATGCTATTATGTCTAACCTCATATCCCATGTCATATATATCCACACCATGGTATCACATAAATCATCGATAAACTCATAATAATAATCTTGACTTACCCGAGTCCGTAATCATACCCATTAGGGTATCATATCAATCATCAACGCTTTCATTAATCATCACACGGGTTATTAATCATATTACTAAGCGAATGTGTTAGTTTACACACCAATTAGCGGAGGTTTTAATACTAAGAACCGGTCTAAGACCCTCGACCACCTTGACAACTTGATCCTAAAATCACCCAACCAAAGGGTTAGCACACATATCATTCGGCCATAACCAAATAAATCAAAGGGTACACCGGTTTACCCTTACCTTAAACTGGATTTGGTTTCCTACCAAATCCGAATCCAACAGTGGTTCTTTCAGCAATCGGCTTTCTCCTAGAAAAAAGTGGTTAATCCTTGAAACCATATTCATAATCGAAACTAAACAAATCAACCATGAGTAATCATTTCACCCTCACTTACCGATTGCCTAACAGAGTAAGAAGCCTCGCCTTGCTTGATTTCGAATCCAAGGGACCCTATACGAAAACAATTACTTACAAGAAGTTAATACCTTTTAACCGATACCAAAGTCAGCCCTTATCACACCAAAAATCGGTAAAATACTAGAGAAAGGGAAATGGCCATTCGGCCTAGTACTTACTCTTTACAAGACCGATTGAACACAATCACCCAACAACACCTAATATTCGGTCTACACCAAGAAAGGTTCGGCCAATAGGTTTTGGAAAAAAAACAAAGTAAAGAAAGATGAATGGAGGGTCACCTTGGTTTGAAAGGAAAGAAATGAATAAAATGTGCTTAGAAGAAGAACAAGTTTGGCTACTATCTTGCAAGAAAAGAGAAAGAAAATGCTAGGTTCGGCTCAAAGATGATGAAAACAAAGGCTGGTTTCGGTTTAAATGAAATGGTATGGATCAAATGGGAAAATCGGCACAAGGGTTGTGAAAGCAAAAAGAAAGAAAGTGAGAAGGAATGGTCACTAGTTCGGCTTTGCACAATGAAAAGAAGAAGGAAGACACAGGGTAGAATTTCGACAATATGGGTGCTTGAGGTTTCAGTTTAACAAGGTTGAAAAAGAACAGAGAGTGGGAGAGGCATTCGACTTCAAAGAAAAACAAAAGAAAAGATGAGAGCAACAAGTAAATTCGGCAACACCCAAGCTTTGGGTTTCGGTTCCAAGAAGAAAATGGAAGAAACAAAAGAACAAAAGAAGTTTGGCTACTATAGGGGTTTTGGTTGACACAAAGATAAAAGAAGAAAACGCAAAAGAAGAGTGCAAGGTTGGCAATTAAAGTTGCTTTGTGTTTCGGTTTCAAAGAGCAAAAATGGGAGGTTCCTTTCGGCTTAGGCTATGGCAAGAAGAGAGCTCTTTTACTAGCTTTTGACTAACAACAATTTAGCTTCCAAAACAAAAACAATTGTGACCGAAAAATGCACCTATGCCTAAGGCAAATTCGGCACCCCAATTACCAACCGCCACACACTCCTCTCCCCCAAACTCTCACCAAAATCGGCCAAATCTCCCCATTTACTCTCAAACCACCATTTCAAATTCCAAGACCAAGTCTTCCTCCTACTTTCACTCTCCACCCCTCTTTTGAATATGTTGACCAAGTCCATGATAGAGTTCAAGTTGCCCACAACCTCTTCCTCCATGCCGTCCAAAATGGTTGCAAAAGGGGTGGGATTCTCGCGACTTGAACTCAAGACCTCCCCCTTGTAGATGACGCCACACCCAAGGTCTAAGTGGCGCATGCCTTGCCACTTTGCTAGCTCATCACTTGTGCTATAATTTCACTTAATTTAAATATAAACCCCAACACCTTCTGCTTCTATCCCCTAAAGCCCAAGAACAAGAATTTCACCACCTACCCAGGCTCACACCTAGCCTACAACTAAATCCCGAAAACACCAAAACAACATCATAGCAAGCAATTAAACATGCAAACAATGCCAAATCGAAATAGCCCCTTAACCCGGGATATTACAATAGAAGCCCCCTAACCTTTCAAAATCACCTTCCTAACAGGTCTAACTTGAAATAATACCGTTCTCAGAATCCCAAAAAATTTAAAACACGCTCATGGCCAAGGCCCAATGGGCCCAATCCTAGGAGGCCCAAATTCAAAGTGTTACAAAACCCAACCCAATGTAATATGTTATGTATACATTGTATGTCATGCTTAATCATTACACATGTATGCAAAATGGCCATGCTCAGTAATAAACATTTCAACACATATTAATAGCATGTCAAACACACACCTACAACCAAGTCAGTTAAAACACATTCATACGATCGCAGTCAAATCGGTCAAATCATAGCACAAGTCAGTCATTTACCGACAAGGGCAAATCAGTCATTTTACCCTATAAGGGTATGTTGGTAATCCTACCCCTTAGGGGTAATTTGGTAATTCTACCCTATGGGGTAATTCGGTGGTTCTACCCTACAGGGGTAATTTGGTAAGTCTAGCCTATAGGGGTATTCTGGTAATTCTACCCTATAGGCATAATCTAGTAAGTCTACCCTACAGGGGTATTTTAGTAATTTGTAAACCAAGGGTATTTCAGTAATTTCATAAATCACGGGTCTTTCGGTAATTTTACCTTACAGAGGTATTTCGATAACTTTACCCATAGAGGGTGTTTCGGTAATCTTAGTCATCTAACGACCTTTTCGGAGGTCTACTGTCGCCTCGAGCGACATAGGTTCCCTTTCTGGTCAAAACGGTGCAATTGGGCCTAAAGTCTAATTTTGACCCAAGCGGGGCCCACACATTCATGTGGCCCATTCTCGGTCATGGTTCTGCAAACTTCGCACCGCATCTATCACCCGTCACTTACCATGGATTTCACCTCTGTGGGCCCATTAGCCCACTGGGCCCACTTAGCCCACGTCGGTTCAATAAGGCCCATTATAGCCTCAGTCCCACGAGATAGTTCGTGACACACTCAACAGTCTATCGCCAACACTTGTGGCTCGATTTATCTTTACAAGCGCTCACACGCTCGAGTGAGCTCAGATGCCGATATTCTAGATTTTTGGTATTTCAGCTTTTAGCCGATTCACAAAACATCGCATTAATATAACAATAGAGGTGTGAGATTACACACCTTGATTACGAGTGTGCCACCAATCCCTTAGCACCAATCCTTATCATGTAGAGTATTGAATAATCACGAGCATCGTCACCTTCACTAGAACAATCAAACTGCGATTTTCCTAGTAAAACCAAAGTATTCTAAATAGGGGTAATGATGCGAATGGGCTTAGGGTCCTTTCTCAACCCAAATGGACCCACACGATCGTGTGGCCCATTTAGCCCAAATCTAACTACAGATATGAGATTCACATAGACCAGTCCAATATCTACTACACAATCATACAATTTATTCATACAGGCCTACGAGCCCATTGGGCCCACTTGGCCCAAGGCAGCCTAAACCCATGAGAACACTCATGAGGGCCTCAACTATCGCATCAAAGCTCTCACACGTGCGCTCGCACGTTCGCGTGGCTACCATCTCCGTGTTACCGGCATTTCAACATTTGTCGCTCTACAACTAGAGTAGTGCGAAATACACACCTGATAGGAATCTGAAGCTAATATGCGCTCCGAACACTCCTATGCCCAAACGCCAACCAAGGTGTGCCTACTTTCCTCATAGATTGCTCTATTTAAAGCCAGCTTCTCACCTTCCTTCATGCTAGCTTCCCGATGTGGGATCCCTCCTTCAGCGGAGTTAAATTCCATCACAACCACCTGTTGCCCCAACTTAGCAAAATAAATATCCCCTTTTTGCTTGCAATGGGATTCAAACCCTTGCCCTCTCCTATGCTCCAGAAGCTACATGCCACCACAACACAAGCTTCTTTTGTGACTTAAAACATGCACAACTAAATACAAGCCTATAGGCCAAAGCCTAAGTTTATTTCAAAAGAAATCAAAATGAACTACAACTACCAAGACTTGAACCTTGGACCCCTTGCTTCCTCTATGGCGTCACTTTCTTGTCTCCCATGTGGAATCATTTGCCACTAGACCACAACTCCTTTGTGTCATTTTTTCCACAATTTATTCTTAAAGCCTACTTACTTACTCTTAGGGTTTTATTCACCTCAAATCAAATTTTTTCCTAAAGCCCAGGTTTGATCCCAAGACTTTATAAAAGCCCCCTAACCTTCAAAAATCACTCACCTAGTAGATCAAACTTGCATTAGTGCCATTATCTTATTCTTAAAAATTTTAGACGCTCCTACACCTAATACCCAATTGGCCCAATTCTACTAGGCCCAAATTTGGGGCGTTATAGTAATAATGTTTTAAAATCAGAGTGCCCAGCGGGAGCGTCGTGGTGTAGTCTATATATGCGACCATCCTGATAGTTGGAAATTTCAAGGACAAAATTTCTTTAAGCAGGGGTGAATTGTAACACCCCGAATTTGGGCCTAAAAGGAAATAGGTCTTGAGCGTGGGAACACATAAAAAGTTATGTGTGCAAGAAAATGACATAAATGATTGTCTGCTTCAGTGGTTAAGTGATTTGGAGTGTTTAGGAGTGTTTGAGAAGTCATGGGATCAAACCTAGGCTCTAGCAAAATTTTAGTTTTTCTCTTAAGTGGACCATGATTCTGGCCTGAAGGCCTTAAGAATCATTATGATAGGTAAGGCAAATAAAAATTGTGCTCAAATTTTTAATTTTTCAAGTATGTTTCAATCATTTCTTTCATAAGTATGTTTTAATAAATGAATGTTTAGAGATATTTTTTTGTTAATGAGATAGTTTGTATGCAAGTACGAATGATGATTTTATCTGAGTGAAAGTATGTTATCATGAAGAATGGAATGCTTGTATGATCTTAGCCTTAGTAATATTTGCCATGAAAACTTAGTTTCTTTTGAGATTAGACATGCATGAAGGTTTATAACTTTAGAATTGACTTAGTAACTTTCTTGAGGTGAAATCCTAGGAGACATAAGAATCTTAAATGATATAGGCACTATTACTTAGGATCGTTTGAGCCTTTTCAAGCCAACCCTATGATATTAGACCCTTGAAACTCTAATTTTGAGCTCAATGGCCTGTTTATTGTAATGAACCTACATTATAAGCCACATTACCATCTTTTTAAGTTATCCTAATTTTGTGCACCCATCTTAACTAAAGTTTTCTTGGTAATCAACATTTGAGGAAATTTTCAAAAAGATGTATGTGCTCATGCTTAAAAAAAAGAGATAAAGGAAAAGCGAAGAAAAGTTTGTTTTTGCTCAATATCCAAAAAGAAAAATGTATGAGCTTGAGTTCAAAATAAGTTTGGGGGTGTTCCAAAGGTTCACTTAAAGAAAAAGGTTGTATTTCGTGAAATTCAAGACAAAGTTAAAGGTTAAGATTTTGAAACCGAAATGTCTCATCTATTAAAAATCCCTACTTTTAATCGAGCCCTATTACAACCTTATAAAAAACCTATTGATTTGATGATTATGTCACCTACATCAGTGGAGAGGAAGTACTAAGTTAAACATATGAAGATCATAAATAAGCCTTATGATTGTATGCTTGATTGATAAGAAATTATGTTGAATGAAGAATGTGATCTATGGCTGTGACATACATACAAACTATGATTTATGCTGGCACATTTTGAAACTTAGCATAAAATTCTATAAATGTTTGCATATGAATTACTTGTTAATAAATAAGATCTATGAACATGAAGTTATTAGTGCATGATTATGGGGCAAAGATTGATGTTTCTTACATAGTTAGCAATTTTACCTTAGTAAGACCTTTTTGCTGTGCATAAACATTCGGGACGAGCAATGATTTATGTTTGGGGGTGTGTAAACTGAAAAATATATAGGATTTTTCCTATGTAATTTATCACCTTTTACTTAAATTCATTGTTAAAACTAAGTAATTGTTTAATAAATTAACGAAATATGTGAAAATATGAAATTAGGACGTAGAAATTATTAAAATGTGATTTTATGCTTTATTATATAGTTTTCAAGCATAAAATGGCTTATTTTATACTTATTTGAACATATTATATTTTTAAGACATAAAATGGGCCATGCATGATTTAATTAAATTATAAAATATAAAATTATATTTAATAATTCATTTTAAAATATTTCATTAATAATTTGGGTTGTAATTAATTATTTAAATTTGATAAATTTTATTCCTTTGCCTTTTAATTTATTGATTTATTTAGGACAGGTCTAATAGCTTTGTTGGATGACAAAAACTGCCCAAATTTAAGACCAAGTCAACCCAAATTTGGCTACACATGGCTGTCCATTTAAACCACTTTTTGGTTTAATTACACAGGGTCTTTGCATTGTTGAAGAAATTAGAGATTTGCCCGAAGATTTACATTGGACCGAGTCTCAGTCCTGAGTTATTATGCCATTTAAATTGCTTAAAAATCAAGCAAAAATCAGCTCAAATTCAATTAATTGTGGCCAGCCACTCATGAAAGAAGTTGGAAGAGACTAAACCCAGCTATTTTTAGCAAACTACCCACCTCTCTTCACCTATAAATAAGACCCCTTCATTCCCTCATTCATCATCCCTCAACCCTCAACATTCTCTCTTTTCTCTCAATTCTCTTAGAATTTTCCATTCCCCACGCCTAGCATCATCTCTTCATATAGATTTTAGCAATTAAGCCTCTTAAAGAGCCCTTGGTCGACCACCTTGGAGAGCCATTAGAAAAGGAGCAAAACGAAGGAGCGAAAGAGCCTAGTCAATTAGAGTCTTGGGTGACAGCCACTTTGATTTGAGTTTAATCTTTCTTTTCTTTAATTTAATTTGAAAATGTTTGTTATGTGTTCTTTGTTCTTGTTTACAACAATGTTAGCTTAATTTTTTTAAGCTAGGATGATTGCTTTGATTAAATAATATTTATTTGATTCATGCTTATAATGTTTGTGCCTCAATCGATCATGTTTTCAATTAAAATCAAGTTTGTATTTCGTTCATACGTGATTGAAATGCACCTGAATTAGCTGAGCGATCCTAACCAGATGATGGCTAATGGACACATAATTGAAATGTGCATGCTCAATTTAGATCCTAACCCAATTAAATTGTAGGTTGCATAACAACTCTAACCAAGCTCTGTTATCTGCATAGTTTTGGGATTTTTGTGATTAAACTGTTTTAAACCTAACACGTCCCTGTTACCTCACATGAATACTAAGAAACCCTTAGTAAAAAAGGATCAGTTAAATGCGTATTTACTAAGTAAAGGATTCTGAAAGGACATAATATGGTTTCCAAACTCATGCAAGATTGAGTTGCCATAGAATGTTTTTCTGAATATCATTAAGCATGCTGGTAAGAAATTGAGTTTAATTAAAGTAATTATCTTAGCTTATTTATGTTATAATTGTTGCAAATTGTGTTTAATTTTGCTAAAATCTATTTCATTCATATAGTTTGCATATTTTGGATAATTTGCATTGGGGATCATTGCATTTTGTTTAATATATTTAATTTTAATAATCACTTCTCAATCATATTGTGTTTTTATTTACCAAGTTGTTAATATAATTTTACAATTAAGTGACTTAGCACAAATACAATCCCTGTGGAGACGATAGCTCGATACTTACTTATTACTTGATAACGACTAGCTACACTTGCACAAACCTACACGTTAAAATTATCGACAGCTTCACAAAGTCATGATCAAGAACAAGTATTCATTGCCACGTATCAATGATTTGTTTGACCAGTTGAAAGGTGTGATGGTATTCTCAAAGATCGATCTTTGTTCTAAATATTATCAGTTGCTTGTTAGAAACTTGGATGTGTCGAAAACTGCATTAAGAACCAGGTACAAACATTATGAGTTTCTTGTGATGCCATTTGGTTTGAGTAATGGACCTACTATGTCTATGGACTTGATGAACAGAATATTCAAATCGTATTTAGATAGATTTGTTGTTGTATTCATTGCTAACATTTTGATCTATTCATGAGAAGAGACAGAGCATGCCCAACATTTGAGAATTGTTTTGCAAACTTTATGTGAACAATAAATGGTTGCTAAGTTTAGCAAATGTGAGTGTTGGCTCCGAAAAGTCAGATTTTTGGGACATGTAGTGTAGGCATATGGTATTAGAGTTGATCCGAGTAAAATCTCAGCTGTGGTGGTTTGGAAACCTTTGAGAAATGTTTCTGAACTCACATATTTTTTGGGTTTAGCTGGATATTATAGAATATTTGTCAAAGAATTTTTTATGATTGCTACCCTGTTGACGAAACCGATTCAAAAAGATGTCAAGTTCGAATGGCCCTAAAAGTGTCAACAAGGTTTTAATCAGTTGAAGCGTTGTTAACCAAGGCACCTGTATTGGTTCAGCCAAAGTCCGGTATAGAATTTGTAATTTATAGTGATGCTTCATTGAATAGTTTGGGCTGTGTTTTGATACAAGAGGGTAAAGTGATAGTGTATGCTTCTCGACAGTTGAAACCGCACGAAAAGAATTATCCGACTCACGATTTAGAGCTTGTAGCTATTGTATTTACTCTAAAGATTTGGCAACACCATTTGTACGGAGAAAAATGTCATATCTTCAAGGATCATAAAAGCCTGAAGTATTTGATGTCACAGAAAGATTTGAATTTGAGACAGCGTCGGTGGCTTGAGTTACTGAAAGATTATGATTTTGTTATCTACTATCATCTGGGAAAGGCTAATGTTGTTGCTGATGCTTTGAGTAGAAAACCTTTGTTTGCCTTATGAGCATTGAACACACGATTGACACTGATTGATGAAGGTTCAATTTTAGCTTAATTAAAAGCTAGACTGACGTTTTTGCAACAAATTTGTGATGCTTAGAAATATGACAATGTTTTGATTGCTAAACAGAAACAAATTGAGACATCTGATTCAAATTTGATGTTGATTCAGACAACAATTTCTATTTCAAAAACATAATTTGTGTTTCGAGACATTCTGATCTCATTTAGAAGATTTTACAGGAAGCTTACAGTAGTAGCTTATCGATTCATCCTGGTAGCAATAAAATGTACGGCGATTTGAAATAGATGTATTGGTGGGTAGGTATGAAACGAGAGATTTTAGAGTTTGTATTGAAGTGCTTAATCTATCAGCAAGTTAAAGCTAAGCATCAAGTACTTTCTGGTTTGTTACAACTGTGATGATTCCAAAGTGGAAATGGAAACGTGTTACAATGGATTTTGTATTGAGATTGCCTCTATCTCCGAGAAAGAAAGATGCTATATGGGTCATTGTAGATCGTTTGACGAAATCTGCGCATTTCATTCTAGTGCATATGGATTTTTCACTTGAAATATTAGCAAAGTTGTATGTTGCTGAGATTGTTAAATTGCATGGTGTGCTAGTTTCTATTATCTATGTTAGGGATCCACAGTTTACATCTTGATTCTGGATCAAGTTACATGAACCTCTAGGTACTCGACTGCATTTTAGTACAGTGTTTCATCCACAGACCAATGGTCAATCTGAGTAAGTAATTCAGATACTCAAAGATATGCTTTGTTGTTGTGTTTTAGAGTTCGAAGGTAACTGGGAGAGACTTCTGCTGTTGGTTGAATTTGCATACAACAACAGTTATCAACTGAGTATTAAAATGGCACTGTATGAAGCTTTATATGGTCTAAAATGTCAAACTTCATTATACTGGACTGAGCTGAGTGAGAAAAAGTTATTTGGTGTTGATTTGATTCAAGAAATCGAAGAAAAAGTAAAAGTGATACGTGATAGTTTAAAAGCGACTTCTGATCAATAGAAATCTTATGCAGAGCATTACTGTAAAAACATAACTCAAATCATTCATTCACAACATTTCATAATCATTTCAAAATCCAATCAAACATATGCATAACATCCTTAATTCGAGCCCTCGAGTCCTTAGAAACGAATTAGAAATTATTCGGGACTAAATCAAAAACATTTAAAACTTTATGCAAAAAGATAGAAAATTTTACATTGCACGGTCACACGACCGTGTGGACATTCGAAGTAGGGACACACGGCTGTGTCCGTGCCCATGTAACTCTATGACTTGGTTCAAACACCCGAGCCACACGCTCATGTGCTGGGCTGTGTAACTCCTGAATTGCAACCTTTAAAAACCTACAAGAATACATGGCCGTGTCGCATGACCGTGTGTCACACACGAATGAGACACACACCCGTGTCTTAAGCCATGTGGACAAGAAATAGGTCATTTTCATGCCATTTCTCTCACCCAAAACATGTTCATACATACAAGTCATTTGCTCCTATTTCAAGCATAAAAAATATACCCAAACATGCATTTTAAGACCGATTCAAATGGGTCATTTATCCATACAACCAATATGCCAAAAGGCACCACAAACATAATTCATAAAGTCAACCTAAACATGGGAACATTTACCATTTATCAACTAATTTGCTTCCATGCAAAAAAAATCACAATTGATACATATAAACATACCATATTTAAATTCATGCAATATCAAAATAACCTTACCCTTTTGACCATTCCTCACGAGAATCATTAGTCTACCTAAACGACACAAAACAACCATTTCCAAATGGTACCAAACAATCGACATTTGTATACCATATTTACATCATACACATCAGTTCAATACCTTTCTAAAGTAAACCATATTCCACCCATATATATATTTAGCTTAACTCGAAAACAAGTTATACCATAATTGACCACAAGCCAAATTCACATTCAAACATACCAAATGGTTCAAAATTCAATTAATTATACTTAACTAAATTCGATATCAATTCATGCCCTAAATGATCATTTTACAAACATGCCAACACTTACCTCTTTGGTCATAAAAACCAAGCATCAATTTTATCATATAAATACCAACCATTAAGCATCGAAGTGCCAAACGCACACCAACCATCAAGGCATCAAAATAACATAAGTTTCACAAAGTCATAGCAATATTACATGCCAATATCATCAACTAATCATTAGACATAGTCCATCTATACATGGAATTATAACCACAATCAAAGCATTAAATCTACCAATAAAATCGATGGATAGTGTGATGGATCTCTGACTAGCTTCCAACTCGATTAAGCTTCCAATAATCTGTAAGATAAAATAAAAACTACGTAAGCAATGAATGCTTAGTAAGCTCGTATAAACTTTAAGCATAATATTCCATTTCAATATTAAACTTTATAGTAAAAACATAAATCTATTCCAATGCTATAAGATTCATAAATCGATATCATCATCAACTCACAAATGAGTATGTTTATTAATGTTGCATATTTATTGACCATTCATAACATGATAAGATTTCATGAGACATAATAAATATCATCAATCCCTTTTATAAGATTATATATCTTTCTATTTATTTACTTCCATTCCATCCTAAATGCTTATCATAAGCCTAAACAACATTATTAACTCTCGATTCAGTGTATTTATCCATAGCATAAGCAATTTGCTCACATATAATACATCATAATACATCCCAATTACGTACTTACCATTTCATTTCCTTTTCTTACTTGTTTCCTATGCATAGTACAAGCATAATCGTAAACATCAATCATATCCACAAGCTTGGCATAAGCCTTAGCACTTCAAAGTTTCATTTAAACATGATTCATATGAATTTGACATGGATAACCATTATACTTGAGTATGATTTAATTGGATTTATCATCCATCACAACATATCATGTTTTTCCATGTATCACCATTCCTTTGAGTATCATATAAACATGTCTTAGTTCTTATTGAACACTTACCATTTCATCTGCATACACATAAGACATAAACATAACATTAACCATAGCCACAAGCTAGTGATTAAACACATAACTTAACAATATTATCACATCGTAAGATATGGGTACATAACATAGCATCACTTATATCATACCTTTCATAAACATGAATATTCATACTTTGATCATTGGTACATCATACCTTTCCATAACTTTCGTAGTGAAGTCAATTGGAACCCTTACCAGAGCTTACACAAAGTGTGCTAAATGATAGTCATAATAGTCCCTTTTCATATTCGATGGTTGAATCCATCCCTTTTCATTAATCAATGGTCGTCACCATCCCTTTTCATAGTTGATGGTCGTCACTATCCCTTTTGATAATTGATAATCGAAGCTATCCCTTTTCATATTCAATAGCCGAAGCTATCCCTTTTCATAATCGATAGCCGAAGCTATCCCTTTTCGTGGGTCGATGATCGCCGATATGTCATTGGGTTTTTCCCCTGAGACATAATTTGATATTATAAAATGATAGCATTTAAAACATAATTCAAAATGCTATTTAAATGTATGAACTTACCTAGCTAATTGTAGAAATGTCAAAGTATAAGGGCATTTTGGTAAATTCTCATTCTCCTCGATTTTTCAGCCGATCTTGATCTAAATTAATAATTTTATTCAATCTATTAGTTTAGATAGTGAAGCAATGTATTTTATGCAATTTAGTTATTTTGACATTTTTACAAAATTGCCCTTAACATTTTACTTTTATTCAATTTAGTCCCTGAGCCTAAAACATGCAAAATAACCATTTTTATTAAAATTTTACAGTAGCCAGATATTCATGGCCTCTATTTCATCCCATTTTTTCAACAATTTAACATCAAATCCTTGTACTTTTTTATTTTAGCAATTTAGCCCCTAATCGATAAGTTCATCGAAAATCACTTAACAAAATACTTTTAAATAACAACTAATATTTCACATTCATCATTTCACATAAAAAATCAATGGATCTTTCAAAATCTTTAATGGTTGCAAAATTGAAGAAATGGGCTAACTGGACCTAGTTGCAACGATCTCAAAAACATAAAAATTATTAAAAAGCAATAAATAAATCACTTACATGCGCCCATTTTTGTTTGGACAAAGCTTGGAGCTTTTTCCTTTCTTTATCCATGGTGGCATTTGGTGTTTAAAGAAGAATGAAGAAACAAATCATAATTTTCATCTTTATTTTAATTATAATACTTATTTTTAATTATTTGAACCTTAATACATAAATAAAACCAAAACTTTAAATTTCCCTTACCATCCTTGTAACATCCCAAACTCGGCCTAGACGTTATGGCCGAATCTGGCGATGTCACATGTTAGTGTGTTAGAAACCGTAAGCTTGGTTAAAACATCTTTCGTTTAGAAATCCTCATTATCTTTTATTCCTCTAAAATCATGATTCTAATTCAATCGTTAGTTTTCAAAACATTATACGTTGCGGAAGCTTTTTGAACAGTTTGTGTCCTTGTGGGTATTTTTCTAAAACACATGCATTTCTTTTAAAAAACCCGTGTTTTACCTACTTCTAGTAGATATAATAGAAAACAAAATAAAATCCAAATTTTAGGTAAAAATCCATTATTATAGAAAAATACCCCCTATAAACTAAAAATCGTAAATAAATATCACATTGCAAAAGGAGTCATGTGGCCACCTCTAAGTCCTCCGTTACCCCGATCCACCTATATCTGGGGATTACCTGTACAGATTAAACAGAAGGGGTGAGTTTATGTAAACTCAGTGTGTAATCCCCATGTAAACAAACAGACAATAACGGATAATCTCAGTTTAAGCCTAAGCCATTTTAATTTCAGTATCAGTATCAGTTTAGTCCTAATTCCATTTCAGTAATAGTGACAGCAACAGTAACAAATATCAAATAAGAAAATCCTACCCAACCAATCTATACACTCCATCTCTGTCCAACCCTACACTCCATGTGGGGATATAATCAACCCACCCACCCCTACACTCCAAGTAGTACCGGTTGCGACACTAAACAGTAGTTTGCAATTGAGCTGCCAGTAAGTTAGGCTCGAAGCCTTTCAGTACACTTCCTCCAATTAATATCAATCCGCAACCCAATGCAATGCATCATACAGTTATGTCATGCCCAATCATGGTATACCACATTGATATAGTACAGTACAAACAGCATGCACAATATATAGTCATTCAATTAAGAGTCTAGGTAATCTTGCCAACCCTACAGTAGGTTCACAGTCATCTCGGGTGACCCATGTAGCTTTAGAAATAAATTAGTGAAAATGGGCTTACACGCCCACGTTGTCTGCCCATGTGGGCCCACACCCCTGTGTGGAATACACGGCCCAAACTGGCTAGGCCTAGAATCCCACACGCACATGTGGTTCACCCATGTGGGTCCACACGCCTGTGTGGCCTACATGGCCTAATTGGTCGAGCTGTGTTTCGCATATAGCCTTTCTTGGCCATCACACAGTCGTGTCGCCTACGCACGACCTAGATCGTTGATCACACGGTCGTGTTACGACTTACAGCCTTGCACACGGCCTGTCACAGGGCTACCACACGCCCGTGTCGTGTCGATAGAATGCTTTTTTAGCTTTTCACCGAGATGCATTTTCAATGTTTCGGGTACTCAACTAGATCATTTTCACTGCTGACCCAACCACGATTACACCCGAATTTAGAATCAAAAAATATACACTCATTTAATTGCTAAAACAATTGAATCATCTAACCCGAAATAAGGTAATTAACTTTCGAGCGACAAGCCATTACCTTTTTTCGAATTACAGGAATTTCATGCCCTTAGAAAATCGATGAATGATAATCAGCATTTCCATCCGAACCTAAACGTGAAGAAAACGAACCTTCCATTAATCGTTTTATCAAAATCATGATAGAACTAAGGGAGAACCCACTTATTGAAAATGCACGAACTCAAAAAGTCGAGGAAAAAGATGGACAGTAAGAAAAAGATAAGGGAAAGAGGGAAAATCAATTGAACTATCAGCGGCAACAAAGGGAGATTAAAGGAGAAAAAAATAGAAAGGGAAAGGACGATTAGCAAAAATTTGGCCAAGAGAAACAGAAGAAATCAACATTGAAAATTTTTTCTTTTTAGAGAGAAAATTGAAAATGAGTTACCCTCATATTGATAACTCCCAATCCCCCATTTTACTCCCTCAAACTCTCCACTAACAGCATTTCACTTCCCCTCAAACTCCAATACTCAAAATCCCATTTTACTCAAACACCCACTCGGCCTCCAGGAAAAATAATTCCCTTGCTTGCGTAGGGGTTCGAACACAGGAACTCCAACACTCTAACACTCCATTTAACCACCAGACTAGCAAGCCCATTCTGCTATGCTTTTACACACTTATCCTTATAAGCCTACTGGCCGAAGATAGGGATTTATTCATATAAAACAAAATTTTCCCTAGGACAAGGCTTGAACCCAAGACTTCTTAGACACTTCCAGAACACTTAACCACTAAAGCAGATAGGTAGTTGTATCACAAACACACGAAAATAAATATAAGAGATTTTTGGGGTGTTACAACTCTACCTCCTTAAAAGAAAATTTTATCCTCAAAATTTACCTAATTAGAATAGATGAGGATACTACTGACGCATCACATCCTCAGGCTCCCACGTGGCCTCCTCTAAACTATGATTACGCCAAAGAAACTTCACCAATGGGATGGACTTCCTTCTTAGAACCTTTACATCTCACTCCAATATCTGAACTGGTTCCTCCTCAAAGGTCAGATCTGGCCTAACCTCGATCTCTTCAACAGGGACGATGTGTGTGGGATCAGAGCTGTAGCGCCTCAACATAAAGACATGGAACATGTCATGAATCTGATCTAGCTCTGGAGGTAACTCCAACTGGTAGGCAACTGGTCCCACACATTTCAATATGCGGTAAGGCCTAATAAACCTAGGGATCAACTTGCCCTTTCGTCCAAACCTTAATACCTTATTTCATGGTGAGACCTTGAGGAAAATGAAGTCCCCCACAGAATACTCAATCTCTTGATGCTTCAGATCCGTATACAACTTCTGTCTATTACATGCCGCTTTTAGTCAGTCTCGAATCAATCTAATTTTGTCCTTGATATCAGAAACCAGTTCATGCCGCTCGCTCAACTCAGTCCAACATGAAGGTGTGAGGCACCTATGACTATATAATGCCTCGTACGGGGCCATCTGAATGCTAGACTGGTAGCTATTGTTATAAGCAAACTTTGCTAGCGGTAGGTAATCCTCCCAACTGCCTCGAAAATCAATCATGCAACTCCTTAACATGTCCTCTAGTATCATAATCATCCTCTCTGACTGGCCGTCTGTTTGAGGATGGAACGCAGTACTGAAGTTCAATCTAGTACCCAGAGCTTTATGTAGCTTTTTCCAAAACTGAAACGTAAAGCGAGGATCCCTATAAGATATTATCCAAACCAGTACCCCATGTAGTTTCACTATCTCAGACACATACAGCTTAGCCAGCTTCTGCAAAGAATAGTCAGTACGAACTTGTATGAAATGGGCAAACTTGGTCAATTGATCCACGATGACCTATACAAAATCCTTCTTAGTGGGTGTAAGGGGTAACCCACTAACGAAGTCCATAGTCACTTGCTTCCACTTCCAAAGTGGAATCTTAACTGGCTGAAGCAACCCCGATGGTAACTGATGCTCAGCCTTAACCTGCTGACATGTCAGACATTTACCCACAAAGTCTTTAACCTCTCGCTTAAGACCTGGCCATCAGTATAACTCACGAAGGTCTCGGTACATCTTGTTTTCGCCAAGATGCATAGCATAAGGGCTACTATGTGCCTTTCGCAGTATAAATTACCTCAACCTAGTATCCTTTGGTACGTAGATTCTCCCACGAAAATAGAGTACCCCTTCGCTATTCAATCCAAAATCCATGGTATTCCCACTCTCAATCTATCAGAAGCGAAGACCCAAAGACTCATCCTCTAACTGTTTTTCCTTAATCTACTCTATCCACGTCAGTTCAACCTAAAGTTTGGCCAACAGATTACCATTATCTAATAAACTGAGACGAGAAAACATTGCCCTCAGATTAGTCACAGCCCTACGGCTCAGAGCATCGACCACCACATTGGCCTTGCCAGGGTGGTATTCAATCGTACAGTCATAGTCCTTAAGCAACTCAATCCACCTACGCTACCTAAGGTTCAGCTCCTTCTAATTGAAGAGGCACTTGAGGCTCTTGTGATCAGTGTAAATGATACACTTCTCACCGTACAGATAATGCCTCCAGATTTTCAGTGCAAACACCACTACGGCCAACCCCAAGTCATGAGTCAGATAATTTGCCTCATAAGTCTTAAGTTGAATACGCTACCACCTTACCCTCTTGCATCAACACACATCCTAACCTGACATGTGATGCATAGCTGTAAATAGTAAACTCTTCTCCGGACTGGTCAGACGTAGCAGGGCCTCGGTCAAGACAAGATTGAGCTTCTCAAAGCTCTTTTGCTGCAGATCAGCCCAGTTAAATGGCACATCCTTATGTAGCAGCTTAGTCAAGGATGCGGCGATTATAGAAAAGCCCTCTACAAATCATCAATAGTACCTAACCAATCCCAGAAAACTGTAAATCTCTGATATAATCCTAGGTTGCTTTCAATCTAAGATAGCCTCAATATTTCAAGGATCAACCCTAATCCCCTCAGTAGATACCACATGACCCAGAAACGTTACTTCACGTAACCAGAACTCACATTTACTAAACTTGGCGTACAGTTGTTTCTCTCCCAGAATCTATAGAACCACTCTGAGGTGTTCATCATGCTCACCCTCCGTCTTCGAATAGACTAGTATGTCATTAATAAATACCACTACGAACCGGTCCAGATAGGGCTAGAACACTCGGTTTATCAGATCCATAAAAGCTACTGGTATATTTGCCAGTCCAAATGGCATCACTAGGAACTCGTAGTGGCCGACAGATCATCAATCCTCGGTAGCGGGTACTTATTCTTCATGGTCAGCTTGTTCAGTTGACTGTAGTCGATACACATACGCATGGATCCATCCTTCTTTTTCACAAACATCACAGGTGCTCCCCACGGAGAAACACTAGGGCGAATGAACCCACGATCCAGTAACTCTTGAATTTGAGCCTTAAACTCCTTCAGTACCATTCTATAAAGGGTTATAGACATTGGAGCTATACCAAGAAAGAGCTCAATCCCAAACTCTACTTCACGATTCAGATGTAACCCATGTATCTCTTCAGGAAAAACATCTGATATGTCCTTAACCGTCCTTATATCCTCAACTAATGAATCCCTAGAATCTGAAACACTAATGTAGGCCGGATACACCTCACATCCATTACGAACCAACTTTTCAGCCTTTAATGCAGAACTCACATTTGATAAGTAGTTCTGATGTTCCCCAATTACAACTACCTCGTTGTCTCCCTTAGTTCTCAGTACAACCCTTTTTGTGGCAATATCTAAGATCACTCGATGTTTGACTAACTAATTCATTCTCAGTATCACGTCAAACTCTCCAAAAGGCAGTTCCATCAGATCAGCTAGAAAGATAGCCCCTTGGACCTCTACAGGAACACCTCTAAACAGTTTATTCACCCTTATTGATTGCCCTAGCAGACTTAGTACAATGACCTCACTCATTGAGCTCTCAACCAAGACACCCATGTCCCTAGATACATTATAGGCTATATACAAGTGATTAGATCATATATCTATCAGTGCAGTATATGGTACATTATAAATAAATAACGTACCCATAATGACGTCTAGAGCATCACCCTCCTCTCGGTGACGTGTAGCATAAAATAGAGTCGGCTGCCTCACCTTAATATAACCAGCACCTCTACCTAGTGCTCACTGTTGGAAAGTCGGTACCCCCATGGCATAGCAAAAAAAATTCTGGCAATCTAAACCATGGATCCATGAACGAGGAACAAATCAGGCTGAAATAATGGTTTCAAAATTACCGAAATTTTAATATGAGTAGACAGCGACGCCTCGGCAACGAGAATTCTAATCTACTATCAAATCAAGCCACACCCTTTTATGAATTTGATTTCTACGTAATCCACCCAGTTTGACGATGAACGAAAGAAATCTTTAAAACTGTGTTGGAGGTTTCTTTGCTTGACGGCTGATAGACCTCACAAGCAAAGTTTCAGTTTTTTAGGGTTTTAATCAATAAAAAAAAACTCTCACTCTCGCCTTTTATAATTGGTATATATATAATGGATCATAATTCATAAAATTATAACAAAAAATTATAATTATATTAATTATAGTAAGGATTTCGGTAAACTATATTTATTTGAATTTATATACGAACCAAATTCATATATTAATAGAACTATATTCTCATTATGTGTACAACATCCTTGTACATATAATATGTTCAATATTTGATTGCCCAATTAAATTAATTCTATAATTAATTTAATTCATGTGACAACCAAACACAATACCAACTATGTTTTATTCCGTTCATTTCAACCATAGGGTGTGACCCTGTAGGTTCTTGTAACGTTAGCAGTAATACTAGAGCGATTCTAATGTTACAAAAAATGAGTGGCATCTAGTAATGCATCATTACTACCTAAGTTACAAGAAGTCATGATTCGACATAACCTTTTATGATTAACCTTTCATGCATTAATCCTTAATTCATTTGTCTTTGGAATGGACACAAGTCATGGAATAGTCACACTTGCATAGTCCATCCCATGTTTCTTGATATCTTGAGTAGACTACGATATACAAATAAGTATGACATCTCATATAAACTTATTTGAGCATGGCCATGCATTTCTAGTCTCAGTCAATCAAGTGGCCTAAGATATTACTCCCATTATGTAGGAGGGACTTATCCTATATTGATAAACCATATCCCTCTACATAGATTGTGGTATATTCAACATCAACCTTTATAGAACAACCAGTTACGGTGTACGTGTGACTGTATCAAAATATAAAACTCACGATGTTGGGATAATAATGATCTCAAGTCTGAGGATCATATACATATTAATCACTATGAGTAATGTTGTGACAATTACATAATAATCCAAGAAACATACCCATAGCGGGTCAGTCCAATATGTTGTTCTTTAACACACATATTCATGCATTGATTTTGACACTCCATATCAATGATAACTCTTTATCATCAATCAACTACATGTTAGTCTTAATGCATTATTTTTGTCCTAGGCAACAATAATACTTGACTAGGGATCTTTTAAGAATAATCATATCATTCTCAGGACATTATTATAAAACAGATTATTTGTACACACAGAAAAAACTGAAATAATAATGGCAACATCTTATGTTAATAAACATGGTAAATAAAGTATGTTATTATAACTATCTCATTATTGATCTTTGGGCATACTCTTACACTCTCTGACTACGGCCCAAACCTTTACCACCTCTGACCTGACCATGGCCTCTCAGTGGCTGCTGAGCTAGCCTCGATGGTGGTGCAGTAGTAGTACCCAGAGCTTGCATCTGATCGGCCCTCCATGGATAAACCCTAATACGGTGCTCCAAAGAATCGCACCTCAAGCATGCCCCAGTTATTTTCCAACACTTGCCCAGATGGGGTCTACCACAATCAGTGCACAACGGCTATCCAGTAGCAGTAATAGGTGTCCCAACTCTAATCGACCCATCAACTCTAGCATTTTTCCTTGGCCTCTGAACAAAACTTGAGGACTCCTAATCCCTTTTACTCCTACCTTTCTCTCTATTTTGGCGCTCAGTGTGATTCACTTCCTCGACGATCTTCACTTTATCAACTAGTGCAACAAAGTCTCATTCCCTCTGTAGAGCTATCATTACCCTTAGATTATCCTTGAGGCCATCCTTGAAGTGAACACATCGCTCATACACAGTCGCCACCATACCTCGTGCATAGTGGCTCAATCGTAGAAATTCGGCCTCGTACTCAGCCATTGATCTATCCCCCTGAGTCAGATTCAGGAACTCTCTCCCATAGGCATCCACTAACTGGTACCTACATACTTCCTTTAGAAAGCGGTCTTAAAGAGCTCCCAGGTTAGTCGATCGAGCTGAGTGTGCTCCTTAACAGTGAGCCACCACTGATATGCCTCATCTTGTAGCAGTGATACAACACCCTTTAATTTTTACTCGGGAGTGCAGTCCAAGTCATCCATAATTTTCTCTGTGGCCTCTATCCAGTACTCAGCCACATTAGGGGCAACTCCAGCAATACCACTAAAAATCTTGGCCCTATTGGACCGGAGTCGTTCCGTAACCAACCCTCGACCCCAGTTCCAATATTGGGCCCAGCGACCCTTTTTAATATCCTCAACATGGCCTGAGACAATGCGTTATCCCCAGCCACTCTATCATGAGACCCTGTCTCAGTCATAGGTGAAGCCGGCATCTCACTTGTATCCAAATTAGGTAGGTTGCCAGAAGATGAGGACCCAGCACGGGCCCCTTTACGGCCTTTTATACCCCGTTTGTGAGTACCTCTCGTTCTCATTGTCTAAGCACAATTATCTGTATTAACAGTTTTATGCATCAGTGCATAGTTTCAGTATTTTATTAACAAATGTTTTATGGAAAACCTATTAGTAATTTCAAAGTTCATTTTCGTTAATCGCAGTCTCACTACAGTTTTTAGTTCCTCTATAATTTCTCAGTATACACTAACTTAAAGTGTTTTTAGTGCAGATAATAGTCTCAGTTTCATATCAATTTCTATTTAGAACACATAACAGTTTTAGAGAACTTACAGGATTGGCGTCGGAGACTCGGTGTACCACACGTTCGGTGAAAACATTTTAAAACATCAGAAAATATTTCTTAGAAAACCAAATCTTAAAAACCAAATCCAAAGTTGAGCTTTGCAACCTGGATCTAATACCACTAAATGTAACACCCCAAACTCGGCCTGGACGTTATGGTTGAATCTAGTGATGTCACATGGTAGTGTGTTAGAAACCGTAACCTTGCTTAAAACATCTTCCTTTTAGAAATCGTCATTATCTTTTATTTCTCTAAAATCGTGATTCTAATTTAGTCGTTAGTTTTCAAAATATTATACATTACGAAAGCTTTTTAAACAGTTTGTGTCCTTCTCGGTATTTTGCTAAAACATATGTATTTCTTTTAAAAACCCATGTTTTACCTACTTCTAGCAGATTAACAGAAAATAAAATAAAATCCAAATTTTAGGTAAAAATCCATAAAGGTCATTATTACAGAAAAATACCCTCTATAAACTAAAAATCGTAGATAAGTATCACATAGCAAAAGGAGTCATATGGCCACCCCTGAGTCCTTCGCTGCCCCGCCCCACCAATGTCTAGGGATTACCTGGGTGAGTTTACGTAAACTCAGTGTGTAATCCCCATGCAAACAAATAGATAATAACAGATAATCTCAGTTCGAGTCTAAGCCATTTCAATTTCAGTATCAATATCATTTTAGGCCTTAACCCATTCAGTAACAGTGACAATAATAGTAACATATATGCAATCAAAAAAATCCTACCCAACCAGCCTCTACACTTCATCTCCGTCTAACCCTACACTCCATGTGGGGATATAATCGACCCACCCATCCCTACACTCCAAGTAGTATCGGCTGCGGTACTAAATAGTAGTTTACAGCTGAGCTGCTAGTAAGTTAGGCTCGAAGCCTTTCAGTACACTTCCTCCAATAAATATCAATCCCCAACCCAACCTAATACATCATGCAATTATTTCATGCCCAATCATGGTATACCACATTGATACAGTACAGTACAAACAGCACGCTCAATATACAGTCATTCAGCTTGGATTCTAGGTAATCTTACCGACCCTACAGTAGGTTCACAGTCGTCTCGGGTGACCCGTGCAACCTTAGCAATAAATTAGTGAAAATGGTCTCACACGCCCATGTTGTTTGCCCGTGTGACCCACAAGGCCCTATTGGTCGAGCTTGTGTCTCACACACAGCCATGCTTGGCCATCCCACGGCCGTGTCACCTGCGCACGGCTTGGCTCATCGATCACATGGCCATGTTGTGGCTTACAGCCTTGCACACGGCCTACCACACGACTACCACACGCTCGTGTGGCGTTAACAAAAAGCTTTTTTGGCTGTAACACCCCGAACTCAGCCTAGTAGTTAGGCCCGAATCTGGCATGCCATATTAAAGTGTCTTTTGAAAACCATGTTTTCATTGAACACCCATCTTAATTAAAAGCTTGAGTAAAATCCTAGTCACGTTAGTTTATTTTTTCCCAAGGTTTATTAAAAAGTTATTACCTTCAAAACCTTATTATTGCGGAAGCTTAATTTAAAACAAATTATTTACAAAAATATGTCATTTAAAGATTAAGTCTCGAAACCATTTCAAAAATATTGCAAAAATGTAGTGTTGTTGAAAAATAAAACAGTTAACATTTTTGAAAATCGTGACTAACTTCTAACAGATACAAGCCAAAGTAAATAAAAACCCAAAGTTAAAATCCAAAAACTTAAAGAGGCCTTTTTACAACCCAAATCAAAATACTTGAATGTAAATAATCAAAACATAAAACATAAGCAGTGTGTGGCCTTCTCTGAATCCCTTGCCGCACCGATCCGTCTAAGGCTGGGGATTTCTTGAAAAGTTTATAAACGGGGTGAGTTTACGAAAACTCAGTGTGTAATCCCTTTTCTAGAGTAACAGTCAGTATATAAAAATAGAAACTGAAACAGTCTGGGCAAAAGCCCTTTAACAGTAACAGTATAGTCTAGTTCAGAGCATACGTGGGCCAAAACCCACTACATGATCATTTGGGTCACAACCCATAATAGAATTAATTTGGCCTAGCCCAAACCAATAACAGAGCAAGTGGGCTAAGCCCAGTACAGTGACATATCTCATAAACAAATATGCAACAGTTTAAGGATGCATCCCACCCCGATCCAGCCAACACACCACCCGTACCAGCCCTACACTCCTATGGGGATTAATTTGACCTATCCAGCCAACACACCAAGCTTAGTATTGGTTACGACACTAAGTCAGTAGAACGGCTCGACTCTATGGACAGAACGGCTAAAAGCCATAAATATCGCAGTAAAGCTACCAGTTAATAGAACGGCTAAAAGCCATAAACAGAATGGTTATAAACCATAGTCAGGACGGCACAAAGATATCGGTAATTGTAATAAGTTTGGCAGATAGCCATAAACGATGATAATATAATCGGCACACAGCCACAGGTTATTATGGTCGACATAGAATATGTTAGGTACATAGCCACGGGTAAATACGATTGGCACAAAGCCATAATCAAGATGGCACAGAGTCATATTTAAGTTGGCACAGAGCCATAATTAGATTACGCGGCTTTAAGTCGTCCATCAATCCACAGTTGTCTCGTGCAACCTGTACGACCTTAATAGATCAATATTGGATCCACAGTTGTCTCATGTGACCCGTGCGACCCTATTAAAACTTCCTTCGTATTAATATCCCAACCCTATGCAATATGTCGTGTATATCATGCTCAATCATTACACGTGTATTCAAAAAGGCCATGCTCAGTAATAGTCATCTAAACATATATTAAAAGCATATCAGTTAAATTCATAGTCTAAGTTAGTCATTTACCCACAAGGGCAAAATAGTTATTTTACCCGATAAGGGTATTTTGGTAATCCTACCTTTCAGGGGTATTTCAGTAATTCTACCCTATAGGGGTATTTCGATAATTCTACCCTACGGGGGTATTTCAATAATCCTATCCTACAGGGGTATTTTGATAATTTTGTAAACCGGGGGTATTTTAATAATTTTTGCAAATCAGGGGGATTTCGATAATTTTGCAAACTGGGAGTATTTCGATAATTTTAAAAATAAAGGGTATATTGGAAATTTTACAAATCGAGGGTATTTCGATAATTTTACAAATCGGTGGTGTTTTAGTAATTTCACAAATCAAGGGTATGTAATTTTACATGTCAAGGGTATTTCAGTAATTTTACAAATTGGAGGTATTTTAGTAATTTTACAAACCAGGGGTATTTTAGTAATTTCGTAAACCAAAGGTATTTCGATAATTTCAAAAATTTGGGGTATTTCGATAATTTCATAATTCGAAGGTTTTAGTAATTTTACAAATTGAGGTTTTAGTGGCCCAAGTGGGTCCACACGCTCGTGTGGCAGGCCCATCACTCGGCCCAAGTGGGTCCACACGCTCATGTGGCCAAATTAGCCCAGAAATGGCCTCGGCTATACGAACAACACAGTTCAAACCAATAGAAACCATAAAACATGCATTTTATCCGTGTGGGACCGACCAGCCCAATGGGCCCACACGGCCCATTGCCTAAAAACGACCCTAGCCATGTGGACTGCACGGCTCGGTCTAACATTTACCATAATGTGAAAATTTAATGTGTCATAGCCTGATTTAGATCCTAGTTGGAACAATGGTTTCGAGACCACAAATTCGAGGTCAAAAAAATATTTTAATATTATTTTTGGTGTTTATAATACGTGATTGAGCACGAGTGAAAGATCTGTGTGAAAATTTTATCGATTGTGTGTTTAATTATGAAAAAGAACTTAATCGCGTAGAATGCAAAAGTTGTGTGCTGATTGTTAATGTGCTTATTTGAGTTGGCTTTTGAATATAAAGGCCTTAAAGTGAAATTAGGCCATTTTCTTAAAGCATGGACGGTAGTGGACTTAATTTTTTAAAGGTTATGTAATGTTTACTAAAGGCAATTATGGAAATGAATATTTAAAATGATAATTTAATGAAACCAAAGCATGAAAATGGTCATCTTTGTTCATCTTGGTGCCGAAAATAGCAAAGAAAATAAAAGAAAAAGAACATTAGGGTTCAGCTAGTTTGGAGCTTGATTAATGTATGTTTTGAGCTCGGTTTTTAGCGATTTTTATGTTTTTGTGATCGTTGCTTAGTGTACTATCAAACCCATGCTTAAATTTTAAAAATTGATGGTGGTTTTGAAATATGCCATTGATGAATATGTGAGCTTTGTGATGCTTATGGATGAAAAATTAAAGATAGGTGAAAGATTAACATATTTTGTCTTTGAAATTTTAGTGAAATTGAATAATTTGGACTTAATTGTGAAAATGTGAAATAAGAGGACTAAAATGTGAAATAAATGACATGTATGGACTTGTATTGAGCATGGGAATATTCGGCCAAGCTTGGGTTATATGGAATTTTGTATATTTTGTGATTTTTTGAAATAGGGACTAAAGTGTCGAAATGTGAAAATGTGAGGGCTATTTTGTAAAATGCCCTAATTATGTGTGTTTGGACTAAATTGAATGAATTGGTGATTGAATGAGTGAAATTTGAATGTGTATAGCCCAAGAAAGGAGGGATTTGGATCGAGATCAAGGCAAAGATAAAGTACTCGACTAATCGGCTAGTTTCGATATTTCGACATCTGAGGTAAGTTCGGATATAACACATGTTATTAAGATTTTTTTATATTCATGGATTGAAAATATGAATGATTATCATATTAGAAATGCTATGTGCGGAAATTGAATTAGATGGAACTAAGTGTGCATATTTGAAATCGAAATAGAGATTAATAGCACTGTATGTGTGAAGATGTAGAAGCTTCAGCTTATTGTATTGGCACTGTGTGTGTGAGAACAAGATAAGTCGATTAAAAGAATAGGCACTAAGTGTGCGATGACGAATATGCTTCGGCTATGAATAGGCACTAAGTGTGTGATTAAAATTAAATGGATATCTGACGTGTGTGTAAATCTAGTATCAAGTAAGACTCTACCTGTTGAGTCTACTGAATTTGTGATTAGAGTATTGAACCCCTTAGGAAAGTGTGTCTTGGTGGATAAAGTGTATAAGAACTGCCTATTGATGTTTCGAGATAGATGCTTTCTGGCTAATTTAATGTTGCTACCTTTTTATGAATTTGATATCATTGGCTCACTTTGCATCATGCTATTGTGAATTGAATCGACTTGAAAAGTCAAAATGGTGAGATAGTACGAATTGAATTCAGTGATTTGAATGGGTTACCAGCTGTTATATCATATATGAAAGCTCTGAATTATGTGAAAAAGGGTTGCGAAGCTTATTTGGCATATGTGATTGATACAAAAGTGACAGAAAAGAAAGTGGAATCTGTACCTGTGGTTTGTGAATTCCCTTATGTGTTTCCTAAAGAACTACCAGGATTACCTCCGATCCAAGAAGTTAAATTTGGTATTGAATTAATACTAGGGACGACTTCTATTTCGATAGCTCTGTATAGAATGGCACCAACAGGATTGAAAGAGTTAAAGTCTCAGTTGTAAGAATTGATAGATAGAGGATTTGTACGACCGAGTTTCTCGCCCTGGGGTGCTCCTATGTTGTTTGTGAAAAAGAAAGATGGCACTATGAGAATGTGTATTGACTACCGGCAGTTGAAGAAAGTGACGATAAAGAATAAATATCTGTTGCCTAGTATTGATGATTTGTTTGACCAGCTGAAAGGAGCTACAGTGTTTTCGAAAATAGATTTGAGATCGTGCTATTATTAGTTAAGAGTTAAAGAATCAGATGTACCGAAAACTACTTTAGAACAACGTATGGACATTATGAATTCTTAGTTATGCCATTTGGACTAACGAATGCTCTTGTAGTGTTTATGGATTTAATGAATTGGATATTTAGACCGTACTTAGATCTCTTTGTGGTGGTGTTCATTGATGATATTCTGATTTATTCCTGTGATGAGACACAACATGTCGAACATTTGAGAATTGTATTACAGACTCTACGTGAGAAACAATTGTATGCAAAATTCAGCGAATGTGAGTTTTGGTTATGTGAGGTTGGTTTTCTAGGGCATATTGTGTCAGCTGCAGGAATACGAGTTGATCCGAGTAAGATCTTAGCTATTCTTAAATGGAAACCACTGAGAAATGTGTCTGAAGTCTGTAGTTTTCTGGGACTAGTGGGATATTATAGACGGTTTGTGAAAGGATTCTCGATGATTGCGACTCCGTTGATGAAGTTGTTACGAAAAGGTGTTAAATTCGAGTGGTCAAAAAAGTGCCAGTAGAGTTTTGAATAGTTGAAAGCACTGTTGACAGAGGCACCTGTGTTAGTTCAGCCTGAAATTGTGTAAAGAATTTATAGTTTATAGTGATGTACCGTGGAACGGTTTGGGCTGTGTGTTGGTGCAAGAAGGCAAAGTCATCACTATGCTTCAAGGCAGTAAGGCCACATGAAAAGAACTATCTGATGCATGATCTTGAATTGGTTGCAATTGTATTTGCACTGAAGATTTGCCGAGACTACCTATTTGGTGAAAAATGTCACATTTATAACGATCACAAGAGCTTAAAGTACTTGAAGACTTAGAAAGAATTGAATTTGCGACAGAGAAGATGGTTAGAATTGTTGAAAGACTACAAACATGTGATTGATTATCATCCAGGTAAAGCTAATGTTGTTGCTGATGCTTTGAGTTGAAAGTCTATATGTTCTTTGCGAGTAATGAATGCTCAGATAGATCAATATAATGATAGTGCGGTTTTGGCTGAGTTGAAAGTGAAGCAGATGTTTGTACGCCAGATTTGTGATGCTTAAAAAAGTGATGTTAAAATGATGGCCAAACGAGATCAGTGTGAATTAAAGGTTGATTTGAAATTTCTTGTTGATAGTGATGATTGTTTGAGATTCAGAGATCGAATTTGTGTTCCAAAGAATTCAAAGTTGATTCAGTTGATTTCGAATGAAGCTTACAATAGATGTTTAGCTGTTCACCCGAGGAGTACGAAAATGTATAATGATCTGAAACAGTTTTATTGGTGGCATGGTATGAAAAGACACATCTCTAGCTTTGTGTCGAAATGTTTAGTTTGTCAGCAAGTTAAAGCTGAACATCAGGTTTCGTCTGATTTGTTACAGCTGATTATGATTCCTGAGTGGAAATGGGAGAGAATCACGATGGACTTTGTGTCGAGGTTACCTTTATCTCCGGGGAAGAAAGATGCAATTTGGGTAATAGTTTACAGACTGACGGAATCAGCTCATTTTGTTCCTGTGAGAACAGATTATTCACTTGATAAACTGGTTGAGTTGTATATTGTTGAGATTGTGAGATTACACGGAGTGCCACTATCTATTGTGTCTAACAGAGATCCGAGATTTACCTCACGGTTTTGGAAGAAATTGCAAGAGGCTTTAGGCACGAAATTGCATTTTAGTACTGCTTTTCATCCGAAAATGGATGGTCAATCCGAACGAATTATTCAAGTTCTCGAAGATATGTTGAGATAATGTATTCTCAAGTTTGAAGATATGTGGGAAAAGCATTTACCATTGATTGAATTCGCATACAATAACAGTTTTCAATCTAGTATTAAAATGGCACCGTATGAGGCTCTTTTTGGTAGAAAATGCTGAACTCCATTGTATTGGACCGAACTGAGTGAGAACAAGATTCATGGGGTTGATTTGATTAAAGAGATTGAGCAGAAAGTAAAAGTGATTCATGACAGTTTGAAAGCGGCCTTAGATCGTCAAAAGTCTTATGCGGATTTGAAACGGAAAGATATTGAGTTTGAAGTCGGTGACAAAAGTATTTTTGAAAGTATCTTCGTGGAAGAAAATACTTTGATTTGGTCGGAAAGGCAAGTTAAGTCCGAGGTTTATCTGGCCGTATGAGATCATTGAACGGATTAGACCGGTTGCTTATAAATTGCTGTTGCCATCTGAATTAGAGAAAATTAATAATGTATTTCACGTATCGATTCTTCGACAGTACAGATCTGATACATCTCATGTGATTACTCCTAATGAGGTTGAAATTCAGTTAGATTTGTCGTATACTGAAGAACCGATTCGAATTTTGACACGAGAGACCAAAGAGTTGAGAAACAAAATAATTTCCTTAGTGAAAGTGTTGTGGCATAAAAACAGAGTAGAAGAGGCTATGTGGGAGCCTGAAGATGCTATGAGAGAGTAATATCCAAACCTATTCACTGGTAAGATTTTCGGGGACGAAAATCCTTAAGGGGGAGAGTTGTAATAACCCGGTTTAGACCCTAGTCAGAACAGTGGTTTTGAGACCACAAATCTGAGGTCAGAAAAATATTTAATATTATTTTTTGTGTTTATAATGCGTGATTGAGCATGAGTGAAAGTTCTGTGTGAAAATTTTATCGATTGTGTGTTTAATTATGAAAAAGGACTTAATCGTGTAAAATGCAAAGGCTGTGTGCTGATTGTTAATGTGCTTATTTGAGTTGGCATTTGAATATAAAGGCCATAAAATGAAATTAGGCCATTTTATGAAAGCATGGATGATAGTGGACTTAATTTTTTAAAGGTTATGTAATGTTTACTAAGGGCAATTATGGAAATGAATAATTAAAATGATAATTTAATGAAACCAAAGCATGAAAATGGTCATCTTTGTTCATCTTAGTGCCGAAAATAGAAAAGAAAATAAAAGAAAAAGAACACTAGGGTTCGGCTAGTTTGGAGCTTGATTAAGGTATGTTTTGAGCTCGATTTTTAGCGATTTTTATGTTTTTGTGATCGTTGCTTAGTGTATTATCAAACCCATGCTTAAATTTTAGAAATTGACGATGGTTTTGAGATATGCCATTGATGAACATGTGAGCTTTTTGATGGTTTTTGATGAAAAATGAAAAATAGGTGAAAGATTAACATATTTTGTCTTTGAAATTTTAGTTAAATTGAGTAATTTGGACTTATTTGTGAAAATGTGAAATAGGAGGACTAAAATGTGAAATAAATGAAATGTGTGGACTTGTATTGAGCATGGGAATATTCGGCCAAGCTAGGGTGATATGGAATTTTTTATATTTTGTGATTTTTTTAAATAGGGACTAAAGTGTTAAAATGTGAAAATGTAAGGGTTATTTTGTAAAATGCCCTAATTATGTGTATTTGGACTAAATTGAATGAATTGGTGATTGAATGAGCTAAATGTGAATGTGTATAGGCCAAGAAAGGAGGGATTTGGATCGAGATCGAGGCAAAGATAAAGTACTAGACTAATTGGCTAGTTTCGATATTTCGACATCCGAGGTAAGTTCGGATATAACACATGTTATTAAGATTTTTTAGTATCATGGACTGAATATATGAATGATTATCAGATTAGAAATGCTATGTGTGGAAATTGAATTAGATGGAACTAAGTTTGCGTATTTGAAATCGAAACAGAGATTAATAGCACTGTGTGTGCAAAGATATGGAAGCTTCAGCTTATTGATTTGGCACTGTGTGTGCGATAACGAGATAAGTCGATTAAAAGAATAGGCACTAAGTGTGCAATGACGAATATGCTTCAGCTATGAATAGGCACTAAGTGTGTGATTAAAATTAAATGGATATCAGATGTTGTTCGGAATGTAACATCGAGCATTGATTGGTATGAAAGGTGAATAACTATGTGTTTGATAAGGTATGTATTAAACCTTTGTGATTGATGAAATGATGTATGGAATCATGAATGGTTGAGTGAGTATTTTGGCTATGGATGATATGATATGAGTAATCGAAGGTTGATCTATGTGATGGATGTATTTGTATAATGAGTTTACTTTGTTAATTTGAATGTATTATATCACGAACTTACTAAGCTCTTAAGCTTACTGTGTGATTTGTTTCCCTATTTTACAGTGTCTGTAAAGCTAGCTCAGATCTGGGGATCGTCAGCATCTCTATCACACTATCGGCTAATTATTTTGGTACTTTTGAAGGATGTGTATATTTTAAATATGGCATGTATAGGCTTGGTAATGTGGCATGTTTTGTAGTAAATGGTATTTGTGATGTGACATGGCTTGAGGATTGATTAATGTTGGTATGAATGTTTAGGGTTATATATGAGATGAATATAATGTGTATCATGTTTAAATGGTTGATGAAAGTTGTGGTTTGAATGTGAAATATGGTATGTTATATATGGTGATTAACCTAGATGATTGGGATGTGAAATTGGTTGAGTTGGATGAGCATATTTGGGTAGAAATGATGTTTGCTTAGTAAATGGTTTAGATGATGGTTAAATAGTGCATATATTGGTATGATTGAGTGTCATTTGTGGTATAAGTTGAAACACCCCAAACCCGGCCCACGAGAATGGACTGGATCTGGTATGTTCCTCGAAGTAACCCGGTCCAAATTCATTCGAATATTTTGAAAACTGTGAGTTTTGGAAGATAGCTCGTTGTGGGTTGAGCTTGAGTTGAAAACAAATTTATTTTTATAACAAAAACGCATTTATTTCAAGTGACAAAATATTTAAACTCATTTCATATTAAGTGGGCTTACTCTTTATAAAGCCCTAAACTCATAACATAGTAATTATAGTAGAAATAAAAATTCGTCATGGTGGCCTTATTACATAAAATGAAACCCAAAATAATAAATTGTACAGTACTTTAAAATAAAATAAATATTCAAATTAAACTGAACTTCAAGTCGATCATGGCCACCACAAGTTCTGCCGTCCCGGTCCATTACTGCTCATCACCTGAAACATATTCCCACAGCGGGTGAGTCGATAGACTCGGTGTGTAACCAACACTAAACATAATAGAAATAGGCACACTATAAAATCATATGCATATAACAATTTCAAGGTAATGATGCAAACCCGAACCCAAACCTATATGCCATCCGCTACACTCCACCGTACCAACTTTGTGCAAGTGGGGACTACTAAGTCAACCCTCCATCCGCTACACTCCATCGAAGGCGTCATTGCGGTCGGCGTGCTCATCGCCCATCGATAATATTGTGGCATAGCCACCACTGTAATGTAACCGGTTACCACTTAGTGAGACCAAGTCATCACATTCACTTAGTGAGACCAAGTCATCACATTCACTTAGTGAGACCAAGTCATCACTTTCACTTATAATGTTGGTGAGACCGTATTCAACACCTTCTTCCCTTTCACATAAATCCAGAATGCCCCAAATTATAAATATCATGCATAACATATTTTTATTTCACTTTCACATCACTTTTCACTTGTATAACATTTATTTCGTAATCCTAGTAGAAGTAGGAAAACGTGCACGAATACTTTGTACCATAATATGGCACTTTAGCCACTTTCTTTCACTTTCACATTAGCATATATAACATATTTAAACCATAAAACTATTAAGAATAGTGTGGAATACACACCGATTTGTTTAGCGATTCCTTGAGATTTGAAAGCAAGATCTAATGTTTAGATCCTAATTCCTACATTTGGTTTATCAAATATTACTTAGCATAAATTACGTTTTGGGCTATAATATCCAAATCCTAGTAGGATTTGTAAAGAGGCTTACCTTTGATGCCGATTTGATGTTTATTCAAATCCCAGAATCTTTGTTTTCCTTCACTTGATATTCGGCCAACCTTGAAACTTCAACATAAATTAGTTTTCGGCTTTTAATAATTACGGATCTAATCTAGGTAATCACATAACTTTGGCCGAATACCTTGAGGGCTTACCTTATGGATTTTTAAATCCCGAAACTTCACCTCCCTTTTTCTTTGAAATCGGCAACTTCCTAGATCTCTGAATAGATTAGTTTTTGATCAATTTGATCTAATTGACTAAGATTTGGCCTTGGTCGAATGTATAGACTCACTTACCTCAAATCCCGAAGTTGATCTTTATTTCAAATTCCTGCCGAAATCACTTGTTAGATTTGATCTACTATTAAATCATGGAGGGGATCTTTTTGCTGATTGTATAATGATGTACTTACCTTGTTTTTGAATCCCGGAAGATCCCTTATGCTATTCGGCTATGGCACTATTGTGGATCTCAAAGCTTTGGCTTTTGTGGATGAATAGTAAAAGAGAAGAAAAAGAAAGAAAAAGATGGAGAGAGTTTTTGACAAGGGAATTTTGGCTGAAGAGAAGAGGAAAGATTGTTGCTACTTTCTCTAGGAGGTTTCGGCAAGATGTTGAAGAGAAGAGAATGGCTCTTTTCTTTTCTTTCTTTGGCCGAATCTATTAGCCTTAGAGTCCCTAATTCACCAATTCTTCACTTGTGATAAGTTTTAGTTTTATCAATATGAAATTCCATCAAATCTCCTAATTAGCCAAGAGTTTTTATTGAAGAGAAATTCCTCTTCCTTGTGCGTCAACTCTCCACTCATGGAGACAAAATTTTATTTCTTTTATTTGTTTCCTTGATGACTCAAACTCGTGCCCAAAACCTCTTGCATTTGGGCCATTTCCTAGGGCCTTAGGGGCATCTTGAGCCACATTTCCAAGTCCGTTATTGGGTCAAATTTTATGTTCTTTATATTTTTAGGGTCACTTGGCCCTAAGCTCCCCTTTGGGCTCTTAATTTTGACATTAAGGGTCATTTTAAGTTTCCTAAAATTTTCAGCTGCTCTGTATTTTCCAAGTTTCCAAAATGTTTAGTTTCCTATTTTGGCTTGGTTTCCAAAATGTTTAGTTTCCTATTTTGGTTTGGTTTCCAAAATGTTTAGTTTCCTATTTTGGTTTGGTTTCCAAAATGTTCACTTTCCTAATTCCATTAGGTTTCCAAAATGTCTAAGTTTCCAAAATGTCCCTTTCCATTTCCATTTCCATTTCCATTTCCATTTTCATTTCCATTTTCATTTCCATTTTCATTTCCATTTTCATGCATTTCTAGGTTTCCAAAAGTATCAAAATTTATTCATAGTACTTGAAACTTGTCATTTCATACAATTAAACTGAAATGCATAGGCCTATTCAGATGCTACTGATTCTACCCCTTAAACAAAATTTCGTCCTCAAAATTTTCTAACCAAACAATTGAGGTATTATTGTCTCATTGCCTCTTACGGTTCCCACGAAGCTTCCTCCGATCCATGATTGCGCCACAATACTTTAACTAGAGGCCGACTTCCTTCGTAGTACTTTCACGTCACGTTTGAAATTTGAATTGGCTCTTCCTCGTAAGTTAAGTCTGGCCTTAGCTCCACTTCTTCTACTGGTACTATGTGAGAGGGATCCGATCGGTAACGACGTAGCATGGACACATGGAATACGTCATGCATTTGTTGCAACTCTGGTGGCAACTCTAGTTGGTATGCCTTGGTCCCACTCGCTTTAGTATTCGATAGGGCAGATGAATCTTGGGCTTAATTTCCCTTTCCGACCAAACCTCATCACTTTCTTCCATGGTGAGACTTTTAGAAACACTTGGTCTCCTATTTCAAACTCTATTTCCTTCCGTTTGAGGTCGGCATAAGACTTCTATCTATCTGAGGCTTCTTTTAACCGTGTTGAATTATTTCAACCTTCTCTTACATTTACGCCACTATCTACGGTCCCAAAACTCGGCGTTCTCCTAACTCGGTCCAACAAGTAGGAGTACGACACTTTCGTCCGTACAATGCTTCATATAGTGCCATTGAATGCTAGCACGATAAGCTGTTGTTGTGGCGAACTCGCTAAAGGCAAGTAGTCCTCCCAACTTCCTCGAAAATCCATCACACATCCTCTCAACATATCCTCCAACACTTGTATTACTCGTTCGATCGCCTGTCCGATTGTGGATGGAAGGTAGTAGTGAAATCAACTTGGTGCCTAAAGCTTGATGAAGTGCCTTCCAAAATCGAGATGTAAACCTTGGGTCTCTATCAGAGATGATCGACATTGGTACTCCATGTAACCTCACAATTTCTGCCACATATAACTTGGCTAGCTTTTGAAGAGGATAGTCTATTCTTCTTTGGGATAAAATGTGCGGACTTGGTCAAACGGTCCACTATCACCCATACCGAGTCCTTCTTAGTAGGCGTAAGGGGAAGCCCACTAACGAAGTCCATGGTAATTCTTTCCCATTTCCACTGTGGAATCTGGATTGGCTGAAGCAATCCCGATGGAACTTGGTGTTCAGCCTTAACTTGTTGACACGTCCGACATCTTCCCACAAATTCTGTAACTTCTCGTTTAAGATCTGGCCACCAAAATTGTTCTCTTAAGTCTCTGTACAGCTTAATGCCTCCGGGATGCATAGCATAAGGGCTACTATGCGCTTCTCGAAGGATCTTTTGTCTTAACTCCTTGTCTCTTGGCATACATACTTTCCCTTTGTAGCATAATACTCCTTCATCATTAATCTCATAGTCCTCCAACTCTACATTACGTGCTTTTGTAGCTTAACATTTAAATCTTCATCAACCAAGCGTCCCTCTTTCACTTCCTTCAACCATGTTGGCTTGACTTGTAACTCGGCCAACAAACTTCCATCCTCATATAAGCTTAAATGGGCGAACATTGCTCTTAGGTCCGTCACAACCTTCCTACTTAAAGCATCAGCTACTACGTTTGCTTTGCCCGGATGATATTCTATCGAACAGTCGTAGTCTTTCAGTAATTCCACCCACCTTCGCTGCCTCAAGTTTAACTCCTTCTGAGTCAACAGATACTTGAGACTCTTGTGGTTGGTGTAGATCACTGACCTTTCTCCATATAGATAATGCCTCCACACCTTGAGAACGAAAACCACTGCTGCCAATTCTAAGTCATGGGTTGGGTAGTTCACTTCATGCGGCCTTAACTGTCGGGACGCATAAGCGACTACCTTGCCATCTTGCATAAGAACACATCCTAACCCCGTATGTGACGCATCCCAATATACCACAAAATCCTTCCTGCTTGAGTTGAATCAACACCGAGCTTAGTTAATACCTTTTAAGTTTTTCAAAACTCTCTTGTTGCTATCTGTCCACACAAAGGGTACTTCCTTCCTCAACAATTTTGTTAATGGCGCGGCTATCGGCGAGAATCCTTCCACGAACCTTCGGTAATAGCACGCCAACCCTAAGAAACTACGAATCTACGCCACCGACTTAGGGGTTTCCAATCAACACCGCTTTGATTTTCTTAGGATCCACCCTTATTCCATCGGCGGACACCACGTGTCCTAAAAAGCAACTTCTCTAAGCCAAAATTCACACTTGCTAAATTTGGCATAAAGCTTCTTCTCCTTTAATACTTGTAACACAATTCGGAGATGCTCATCATGCTCCTCTTGGACTTAGAATATACCAATATATCATCGATGAATACCACAACAAACTTTGTCTAAGTAAGGTTGGAACACTCGATTCATCATATCCATGAGCGCTTGGAGTGTTTGTCAACCCAAGCGGCATTACTACAAACTCAAAGTGACCATATCTTGTCCTAAAAGCGGTCTTATGGATATCGGCCTCCTTCACCTTCAATCGATGGTATCCCGACCGTAAATTGATCTTCGAAAACATCATGCTCTTTTCAATTTGATCGAACAAGTCATCGATCCTTGGCAAGGGATACTTGTTCTTGATGGTCGACTTATTCAATTGATTGACGATCTATGCACATATGCATAGTTCCGTCCTTCTTCTTCACAAACAAGACCGGTGCTCCCCACGGAGACACCTTGGGCGAATAAACCCACGATCCAATAATTCTGGATTTGAGCCTTAAGCTCCACTAATTCCTTTGGCGCCATTCGGTGTGGAGCAATTGACACTGATATTGTTCTGGCGATAAGTCTATTCCAAATTCAACTTCTCTATCTGGGGGTATTCCTGGTAATTCCTCTGGAAACACATCCTCAAAGTCCCTTACTGTTCTGACTATTTTGACACCCTCCTCATTTCCATCCAACGCACTTACAAAGGCTAAGAACACCTCGTACCCTTTACGTACCATCCTTTCCGCCTTAAGCACCGAAACTACATTAGTCAAATAGTTCCTTCTCTCTCCTATCATAATGACCACCTCATCCTCAATGGTCCTTAGTTCCATTAATTTAGCCGCACAATCCAATACGGCTCGATGTTCTACTAACCAATCCATACCAGGTATAAGGTCAAATTCCCCGAAGGGTAATTCCATTAGGTCAGCCCGAAAGCTCACTCCCTGAATTTCTAGGGGTATATTCCGAAAGATCTTATTTACCACTATAGTTTGACCTAATGGGCTTACTACCGTCATCTCTTTATCAGAAAGTTCAGAGTCTAGGCCTAGTGTCACAACTACACTACAGGCAACATAAGAATGGGTCGAACCCACATCAATTAAAGCATAATAGGGTTTACCATGAATGAGGAACGTACCGGCTATGACGTCCGGCGCATCTTCATCCTCCCTTCGGCGAACCGCATAAACCAAACCCGACTGTCTTGCCTCAGTATTGGTGGCACCTCTGCCTCGTCCTCTGCCAGCATTATTAACTCATTATTCGAACCTCGACCTCGTTGAAATTTCTTTGTCCTCCCTACCGGCTGATTAACATTACGTGTTCTTTGGTATCATCATCGATATCTTTGGACAATCCTTGAGCATATGGTCCTTAGACCCACATTTAAGACATGCTCCTATCTTTTTCCAACACTCACCTGAGTGCTTCCTTCCACAATACTCACAAGAACGATACTGCCCTCTGGTATCAACTTGCGACCTTTTGACCCCTCGCCTTACGGGCCTTTTCTGTACATTTCCCGACGATCCATAACCTCTCTTGGGTCTATTCCTGTCAGAGTTCTGTCTAGTCGAGTCTTTAATTCCTTCAGATACCTTAGCCTTTTCAACCAACGTGGAGAACTCCCTCTCCTGATGTGGAGCTATCAATAACCTTAGGTCATCCCTTAAACCGTCCTCAAAAGCGGACACGGCGTTCATGTTCACCGCGACTACTCCTCGAGCATATCGGCAACCTCGTAAATTCACCTCATATGCCGCCACCGATTTGTTCCCTAAACTAGTCCTAGAAAAGCTTTCATTTGCTCATCAATATCTGAGTGCCGACATACTTCTTCTGATATGCCTCCTTAGCATACTCCCACGTCAGATCCTCTGCCGTGGCACCATCACGAACAGTTAGCCACCATTGGTATGCTTCATCACGTAACAGGGCTACCATCCCTTTCAACTTTTCCTCAGGGGTCAGGTCGAGTTCATCCATAATACGCTCAGTTGCTTCCAACCAATACTCGGCGGTACTGGGTGCCACACCGGACACTCCACGAAACACCTCGGCCCCGTTGGATCGGAGTCGCTCGGGTACAGATTTTTGAGCTCCCGAATTTCCACCCGCGCCAGCCACCATTTCCAATACTCGCAACATGGCCTGCGACACAGCCTCATCCCGTCCGAGCCTCTTTGCTTTCGACATTAAAAAGTGGGGGTGGTGGTGGCGGTGGTAACTCATTGTCGAACCTTGACTGATCTAACGGGTTTTGACACGCTTATTCTTCCTCTATCAGTGTCCTTGGCGTCGCGTCCTCTAGAACTCATTTTCTAGCGTCGAGATCTGATTAAGAAATTTTATGGATTAGTCTTTGTTCCACTTGTTTATTAGCGAAGGAGTTTTATGGAAAGTGTTTTAAGAGTGGTTCTTTCGTATTCATACAAACACACAGTCTTATTCATTCATCCATCAAACAAGTATGAACTTTTGTTCATTCGAGAAATGTTGTAGTTTTGTTGTTGTTGTTATTTTCCTCTGCAGGGGTATTTTCGTAATTTTGTCATCTGAGGGCATTTTCGTAATTTTTAGAAGAAACCGTCCCTTGGTGTTTTGTCAAAATTATTTTGAAAATTTTGAAGTCTAGGGTAATTTGGAAAAAGTTTTAAATCTGGGGTTATTTCGGTAGTTTTTAACCTCAGGGGTATTTTGGTAATTTTTCATAAATCAGGGTAAATTTGTAAAATTTAATAAATCAGTGGTATTTCAAAAGTGGGAAAACTCTGAGGGTTCTTTTTGAAAATTGTTCCTTTAAAAAGGGAATGTTGCAAAAATTTTGAAAATCAGGGTCATTTTGGTAATTTTGTAAGTTAGGGGCAATTTTGTAATTTTCCAAAATCAAGATATTTTTGATAGTTTGCAAGTTAGGGTTTTTAGAATATTTATAAAATAATGAAATTTTGGTAAAACTGTTGAATAGTTGAATCATTTTATAAACTAAGGGCATTTTGGTAATTTTACCACTAAGGGCATTTTTGTAATTAATTTTTTTTTATGGATCATAAATTTTTCGAAAATAATTGTGTAAGAGATAGTTTTCGTGAATTGAGGATAAGAGAAACAAAGTGATTTAAGGATTTTAATATTAAGTGTTAAGAAAAAAATGGCTAATTCCCTTTCGGGTTTTAGTTATTAAGTTTAGCCTATGACTGAGCCTTCTTGGTCAGGGTGAACCAAAGCTACGCACCAGGTCGGATTCGAGTGGAGAGGAGGTGAGTCACGCGGACTGCTTAAATACCAAGCTCCCACTGAAACCGTTCCTAGACATGCATACAGGGGTTGCCACACCCATTAAGTCCTCTAGGTTAGGGTGAGCAGAAGCTACGCACTGGGTAGGATTCAAGAAGAGGAGGTGAGTCACTAGGACCGCTTAAATACCAAGCTCTTGGGATCCACTCCTAGACATGCGTACCATGGTTGCCACACCTAAGCTTAATTGACTTAGTCATAGGTTGGTTTAGTGCCTTAAATCTTATGTGTTTCATTTTGAGTAGTCTAATCCTGGGGTTCAAGTTCCTATCATGCTATTCTACGTTCCATGCCTTTTCTACCCTTATATAAATCATGTAATCACACATAGAGTTAGGGGTACTTACCGGTGGATCAATTCGGAGACTTAGGGCCATGTCTTTGTACTGTCTATTTGTAAAAATACTCTCATAAAACTCATTTGGCCTTATTTTAAAAAACGTTTTGGGCCTTAGGCCACGTGTAGAGAGTTTGAACTGGCTCGATACCAAATTGAAACACCCCAAACCCGGCCCATGAGAATGGATGGATCTGTATGTTCCTCAAGTAACTTGGTCCAAATTCATTCGAATATTTTGAAATGTGAGTTTTGGAAGATAGCTCGTTGTGGGTTGGGCTAGAGTTGAAAACAAATTTATTTTATAACAAAACCCATTTATTTCAAGTGACAAAATATTTAAACTCATTTCATATTAAGTGGGCTTACTCTTTATAAAGCCCTAAACTCATAACATAGTAATTATAGTAGAAATAAAAATTAAATCACGGTGGCCTTATTACATAAAATGAAACCCAAAATAATAAATTGTACAAAGACTTTAAAATAAAATAAATATTCAAATTAAACTGAACTTCAAGTCGATCATGGCCACCACAAGTTCTGCGTCCCTGGTCCATTCTTGCTCATCACAGAAACATATTCCCACAACGGGTGAGTCGATAGACTCGGTGTGTAACCAACACTAAACATAGTAGAAATAGGCACACCATAAAAATCATATGCATATAACAATTTCAAGGTAATGATGCAAACCCGAACCCAAACCTATATCCCACCCGCTACACTCCACCAGTACCAACTTTGTACAAGTGGGGACTACTAAGTCAACCCTCCATCCGCTACACTCCATCAAAGGCGTTCATTGCAATCGGCGTGCTCATCATGCTCGATAATATTGTGGCATAGCCACCAATCGTAATGTAACCGAAGTTTCCACTTAGTGAGATCAAGTCATCACATTCACTTAGTGAGACCAAGTCATCACATTCACTTAGTGAGACCGAAGTCATCACTTTCACTTATAACGTTGGTGAGACCGTGGTCAACACCTTCTTCCCCTTTCACATAAATCCCGAATGCCCCAAATTATAAATATCATGCATAACATATTCTTATTTCACTTTCACATCACTTTTCACTTGTATAACATTTATTTAAGTAATCCTAGTAGAAGTAGGAAAACGTGCACGAATACTTTGTACCATAATATGGCACTTTAGCCACTTTCTTTCACTTTCACATTAGCATATATAACATATTTAAACCATAAAACTATTAAGAATAGTGTGGAATACACACCTGATTTGTTTAGCGATTCCTTGAGATTTTGAAAGCAAGATCTAATGTTTAGATCCTAATTCCTACATTTGGTTTATCAAATATTACTTAGCATAAATTCTATTTTGGGCTATAATATCCAAATCCTAGTAGGATTTGTAAAGAGGCTTACCTTTGATGCCGATTTGATGTTTATTCAAATCCCGGAATCTTTGTTTTCCTTCACTTGATATTCGGTCAACCTTGAAACTTCAACATAAATTAGTTTTCGGCTTTTAATAATTACGGATCTAATCTAGGTAATCACATAACTTTGGCCGAATACCTTTAGGGCTAACCTTATGGATTTTTAAATCCCAAAACTTCACCTCCCTTTTTCTTTGAAATCGGCAACTTCCTAGATCTCTGCATAGATTAGTTTTTGATCAATTTGATCTAATTGACTAAGATTTGGCCTTGGCCGAATGTATAGACTCACTTACCTCAAATCCAAGTTGATCTTTATTTCAAATTCTGCCAAATCACTTGTTAGATTTGATCTACTATTAAATCATGGAGGATCTTTTGCCGATTGTATAATGATGTACTTACCTTGTTTTGAATCCGGAAGATCCCTTATGCTATTCGGCTATGGCACTATTGTGGATCTCAAAGCTTTGGCTTTTGTGGATGAATAGTAGAGAAGAAAAGAAAGAAAAAGATGGAGAGAGTTTTTGACAAGGGAATTTCGGCTGAAGAGAAGAGGAAAGATTGTTGCTACTTTCTCTAGGAGGTTTCGACAAGATGTTGAAGAGAAGAGAATGGCTCTTTTCTTTTCTTTCTTTGGCCGAATCTATTAGCCTTAGAGTCCCTAATTCAGCAAATTCTTCACTTGTGATAAGTTTTAGTTTTATCAATATGAAATTCCATCAAATCTCCTAATTAGCCAAGAGTTTTTATTGAATAGAAATTCCTCTTCCTTGTGTCGTCAACTCTCCACTCATGGAGACAAAATTTTATTTCTTTTATTTGTTTCCTTCATGACTCAAACTCGAGCCCAAAACCTCTTGCATTTGGGCCATTTCTTAGGCCTTAGGGGGCATCTTGAGCCACATTTCCAAGTCCGTTATTGGGTCAAATTTTATGTTCTTTATATTTTAGGGTCACTTGGCCCTAAGCTCCCCTTTGGGCTCTTAATTTTGACATTAGGGGTCATTTTAAGTTTCCTAAAATTTTAAATGCTGACTCTGTATTTTCCAAGTTTCCAAAATGTTTAGTTTCCTATTTTGGCTTGGTTTCCAAAATGTTTAGTTTCCTATTTTGGTTTGGTTTCCAAAATGTTTAGTTTCCTATTTTGGTTTGGTTTCCAAAAATGTTCACTTTCCTAATTCCATTAGGTTTCCAAAAATGTCTAAGTTTCCAAAAATGTCCCTTTCCATTTCCATTTCCATTTCCATTTTCATTTCCATTTTCATTTCCATTTTCATGCATTTCTAGGTTTCCAAAAGTATCAAAATTTATTCATAGTACTTGAAACTTGTCATTTCATACAATTAAACTGGAAATGCATAAGCCCTATTCAGGATGTTACATAAGTGCTTGTGAAATGAGGCTTGTAGGTTAACTCAAGTGTGGAATGCAAGTTTAGCCTTGAAAATGGTCTATAACTGCCCACACGGTTGAGCACACGGGCGTGTTTCTCGATCATGTTGTTTAAGTTTGCCAAGTGAAGCAAGTCAGGCTCGACTATGGGCTGGACACACGGTCTTGTGACTGGTCGTGTGGTATAAGTCAGGCTTGTCCACAGGTGAGGCACACGGGCATGTCTTAGGCCGTATGGTAAAGTCAGTAGGTATGCCCTATTTTGCCACAGCTTGGACACATGGGCGCGTCCTCACACGGCATACCCACACGGGCGTGTGACCTCTGTAAGTTAGAAAAATGTTTGAATTTCAGAAATTTTCGTAAGTTTTTGGTTTCGTCTGCGCCCTATTCTAAAGCATGTTTAAGGTCTCGATGACCTCATTAGGGGACTATATCATTATATTTGAATATGACTGAATGATAATTGACTTGGTGTCGTCAAATGGATATGAAATGTTTCGATTGTTTGGTAATGCCTCTTAACCCTATTTCGACGATGGTTCGGGTTAGGGGTATTACAATCTGTGTAGGGCCGACAAGTCCATTGGGCCTACACGGCCCATTTCGGTCCCTAATGCTACTAAAACTACCTAAGCCCATAAGAACACTCATGGTGGCCTAAACCATCTTACGCCCATATTCGTGGGCTCGGTCCACCACACGTGCGATCTCATACTCGTGTGGCATCATTCGCTGGTACTTCAACTTTTGACATTTTCTCGATCTACGATCAGAAGGAGTGCGGTTACACACACTTTATCAGCTTTCTAGCCAACTATCGAATACAGTGTACTATTACACACCTTCAGCTTATCAGCCGACTATCAAGTACAGGGTAAAAATACACACCTGATTGCGAACATGAGCGACTAACCAACAAGAACACTAACCTAACACAATCAGAAACTTCAATTAGTCGCTTATCAATCAATTGAAGAGAACCTTAACCCAAAACTCCAGTTCGGAGGCTTACCTATCACCGCCTTAATCAATCTCACTCAGGCTGTCGTAGGAGATCACTTCACTTCAAGTCCTTAAAAAAACAAACTACCTGCACCCCATTCGTGACTCAATAACTACTATCATATACGCAAATAATTGAACCAGGAGTATCGCAACTTATCCAAACTATGAAATTAAGACTGAGAGACAGAAGTATTTGGCCACCAACACAACACATCCTTAAACAGAGGCACGAGAAGAAATAATCGTACTCCCTTGAGACTAAGTATTCGACTAGAATAGAAGTTCAGAGGTTATTCGGCTCTAGCAAAAGAGGAGGGAAATGAGAAAAGCCAAAAGAAGGAAGAGAGGGGATAACAATGTGTTTGGCCAAAAACACATCAACCAATTGAGAGAGAAAAGAAATATTCGGCAATGGTGTGAAGAGGTAGAGGAGAGAAAAAGAATCAGTTTGGCAGGTGGTTTGCAGAGGAATGCAAAGTAGAGAACAAAAGAACCCAAAAGGTATTCGATATGACCAAAAACAAAAAGATACCGCCCACACTCTTAGCACAAATCGACCTCCAAGAAAGAAGAAAAACCAAAATGTTTCAAACCACCGAATTATAGAGTAAAAGACTACTCAAAGCCGATTTCTGATAAGCTAGAATTCTCATTCGGCACACACTCCTCTTTCCTTTCAAAATCCCAAATTTTCTTCCCGAAATCACTCAAACCATCCACCACTCTTAATCTACTCCTAAAATCCCTCCTCCAACCTCTCCACCATCCAATTCAAATTCCCCTTTTTCCTCCTACATTTTCTCCATGACCAATTCAACCTTCACCCTTTTACCAAGTCCACAGCAACCTTCTAGAGTTTCAATCCAATTCGACCACATGTAGCAAAATAATTGTATTTTGCTTGCAAGGGGATTCGAACCCAAGCCCACCTCAATAGCTTAACACGCCACTTGTCTCCTTGCCACAAGCTCTTTTGTGTCACAAAATATACTCAATTAATAAAAAATTCTGTAGGCCAAAGTCCAGGTTCCTTTAAAAGAAAAACCAGAATAAATTGCAAGAGCTAAGACTTGAACCTAGGCTCCCTTACAACCTTAATGACGCCACAACCACTAGACCACATGCTTCCCTGTGTCATTTTTTAAACACAATAATTTAAAACGCCTACATCCAAGCATCCAGGGTTTTATTCACTGAAAACCAAAATTTTTGCTAAAGCCCAGGTTTGAACCCAGGACTTTTCCAACTCCTCTCAGGACCCTTAACTACTTGAGCAAACATTTAATTGTGTCATTTTCTTGCACAATTAAATACCTATTTATAGCCTCCTTACGGACCCAAACTCAAGGCCCAATACTGCTAGTCCAAAATTCTGGGGTTTACATCGGCTTTTCGTTGAGACGCGTTTTTAGTGTTTCAGGTACACACCTGGTTCATTTTCACTGCTGGCCCAACCACGATCACACCCAAATCTAGAATTGACAAATATACACTTGTTTAATTGCTAAAACAATTGAATCATCTAACCCAAAATAAGATAATTAACTTTTGAACGACAAGCCATTACCTTCTTTCGAATTGCTAGAATTTCACGCCCTTAGAAAGTCGATGAATGATAATCAACCCTTCGATCCGAACCTAAACATGAACAAAACGACCCTTCCGTTAATCGCTTTATCAAAATCATGATAGAACTAAGGGAGAGCCCACTTACCAAAATTGCACAAACTCAAAATGCCGAGGAACAAGATGGACAGCAAGCAAAAGATAAGGGAAGGCGGGAAAATCAATTAAATTATTAGCGACAACAAAGGGAGATTAAAGAAGAAAAATGACAGAAAGGGAAAGGACAAATAGCAAAAATTTGGCCAAGAGAAAACAGAAGAAATCAACGTTGAAAATTTCTTCTTTTTAGAGAGAAAATCGAAAATGAGTTACCATCATACTGATAACTCCCAATCGGAAATGAGTTACCTTCATATTGATAACTCCCAATCCCTCATTTTACTCCCTCAAACTCTCCACTAACAGTATTTCACTTCCCATCAAACTCCACTACTCAAAATCCCATTTTACTCAAACACCCACTCGGCCTCTAGCAAAAATAATTCCCTTGCTCGCGCGGGGGTTCGAACATAGGAACTCCAACACTCCAACATTCCACTTAACCACCAGACCAGCAGGCCCATTGTGCTATGCTTTTACACACTTATCCTTATAAGCCTACTGGACAGAGATATGGATTTATTCATATAAAAAAATTCCCAATACAAGGCTTGAACCCAAGACTTCTCAGACACTCCCAGAACACTTAACCATTGAAGCAGACAGGTAGTTGTATCACAAAACACGAAAATAAATATAAGAGTTTTTTGGGGCGTTACAGTCCCACTATCTTGAGGATGGGTAATTTACTCAATAAGGCCATCCAACTATAAATCTTTAATCAATTAATACCTTTAAACTAATAGCAATTGACTTTTTTAACTTTTACTGTAACACCCCAAACTCGGCCTAAACGTTACGACCGGATCTGGTATGTCACATGAAAGGAATGTCTAAAAACTGTGTGTTTGTTAAAAAGTTTGTGTTCTTTACATTTGTTGTGAAAAATCGAGTTTAAGTAATTTTGAATAAGAAACTGTTTATTAATATTTTGGAAAATGGTTATTAAGGGTTTAGGAAATTCCCATATTGAACATTTAATAATAGTAGGCATTAGTCAAATTAAAAGCGAAACCAACCAAAACACCAAAATTAAAGTTGTAGTGGCCTTATTACAAAACTGTAAACCAAACTTATAGTAAAACAACTCCCATGATGAATATTAAAATAAAACCAAAATATTAAGCATGGCCACCTCGAGTTTGCCTCCGCTCCCAAATCCTCGATCTAATGATTACCTGCAAAATTTAAATAAAGAGGTGAGTCACCGAGACTCAGAGCGCAATTCCCCTTACCACGATAACTGGGCCTAAGACCACAGTAATATGTTAGCCCAATGCCATGGCATATCAATAATTAGTCAATGCAATTAATCCACACGTATTCCACAAATGGGCTTGGCCCCATATCCACATAAAACCATACCACGCATAATGATGCAATATGTTACCCATCCCAACCTAATATCCATCCGATACACACCTCCGTATCCCGCCACACACACCATGGGATTACTAAATCGACCCTCCATCCGCTACACACCTCTTTGGCAGTCAAGCTGCTCAAAGTCAATATAACGTGGCCTAGCCACCGATCACCATGTGACCAAATATAACGTGGACTAGCCACCGATCACTATGTGACCAAATCTCAATATCCACGATGTGACCCATGCTCATCATCAAACCGTGATGAAGCACAAAGCTAACATCATCCCACGATGTGGCACATAGCCAATCATTACCACGTACATAAATGTACACCTTGTCCATCATTTAACATATATAAACCGATCTCATGCATATGCAACATGTTATAATAATTCATGTATGCAGTATGACATGTATACAAATCATAATCAGATAACGTATGAAACGAATTACCATTATAATCAGAATAATAATATACAACATAATCAAGCTAACCAACCTCTAAGGGTATAACAGTAATTTTACCTATCCGGGGTATTTTCGTAATTTACCCACCAACGGTATTTTCGTAATTTCGCACCTGCAATGGCCCTCCCGAAGGTCTAATGTTACCCTGAGCGACTCGGCTACCATTTCTAATCGTCACCAGGCTATTGGGCCTAAAACCCGATTTCGGCCCATTCAGGCCCACACACTCGTGTGGCCTACCTAACACAAATCTAGCCATGTATATAGGTTCCACCTAGTCTAGTTCACTATATACTATATCATCATACAATTTACTCATATGGGCCAACGGCCACGTTGGGCCCACTTCGTCCCATCGTGGCCCAAGCAGCCCAACCCACAAGAATACTACTGATGCCTCAACTATCGCGGCGAAGCCCCACACGTGCGCTCGCACACTTGTGTGGCTACTAATGTCGTGTGACCGGCATTTCAGCATTTGCCGCTCTACAACTAGAGTAGAGAAGTACACACATGATAGGACTCTGGTGCTAAACCGCGCTGCGACCACTCCTGTGCCCAAACGCCCATCAAGGTATGTTAAATCCCCTCCTAGGATGCCCTTTATATAGCTAGCTCTTCACCTTCCTTCTTTGTATCTTTCCGATGTGGGATCCCTCTGTTAGCAAAGTTTAAATCCAACTGAAACTCTTACCGTCCAATCCGAAAAATAAATACTCTCCTACTTTTCATGAGATTCAAACCCACGCTCCCTTGCAACATAATCCACGCCGCTATCCACTAGGCCACAAGCTCCTCTTATGTCTTAAACCATGCGCAACTAAAAATAACCTAATGGCCAAGGTCTAAATTCATTTAATAAAAATAATCTAAAAGGAATGCAAGCGCTACAACTAGAACCTTGGACCTCCTTCCTTCCTTGTGGCGTCACCCCGTTGTCCTTAAGTGGTGTCACTTTGCCACTACACTACACACTCCACTTGTGTCACTTTTCTCCATATTTTATTCTTAAGGCATACCTGCCAACTTTCAGGTTTTTTTCACCTAAAACCAAAATTTCCCTAAAGCCAAAGTTTGATCCCGAGACTTCATAGAAGCCCCCTACCCTTCCAAAATCACTTATCTAATAGGTCCAACTTGCATTTAAGCCGATCTCTTGTTCTCAAAAATTTAAACGGTACTACGCTCAAGGCCCATTGGGCTCAATCCTACTAGGCCAAATTTCAGGATGTTACAAATCTACCCTTTTTAAGGAAATTTCATCCTCGAAATTTCCAACTATTGACAGTCACACATCCTAACCCACTACACTACGCTCTTGCTGCGCACTCTGATCTTAATAAAACTAATATACTTTATAACTAAATCTTGGAACCCCTTCACATAACCAACTATCTACCACCGAAGCAAACAGATATTTTTCACACATATATACAATTCCTATATTCAAGCATCACATCCAAACATCGCAGAATAAATACAATCATTCTGCATATAACAGAATATAGTAAAAAGGAAACTTATGGATTTGGTGCCGGAGACTCGGGTGCCATACTTACAGAAAAGATATATATATATTTTCTAAACCATCTTTTGAAAACATTTTTGAGCCCAAACCCACAGCCAAGTTTTGAACCTTGGCTCTGATACCAAAATTGTAACACCCCAAACCCGGCCTAAACGTTACGACTGAATCTAGCATGTCACATGAAAGGAATGTCTAAAAACTGTACGTTCGTTAAAAAGTTTGTGTTCTTTACATTTGTTGTGAAAAATCGAGTTTAAGTAATTTTGAATAAGAAACGGTTTATTATTATTTTGGAAAATGGTTATTAAGGGTCTAGTAAATTCTCATATTAAACATTTAATAATAGTAGGCAGTAGTCAAATTAAAAGCGAAACCAAACAAAATACCAAAATTAAAGTTGTAGTGGCCTTATTACAAAACTATAAACCAAACTTATAGTAAAACAACTCCCATGATGAATATTAAAATAAAACCAAAATATTGAGCATGGCCACCTCGAGTCTGCCTCCGCTCTCATATCCGCGATCTAATGATTACCTACAAAATTTAAACAAAGGGGTTAGTCACCGAGACTCAGTGTGCAATTCCCCTTACCACGATAACTGGGCCTAAGCCCACAGTAATATGTTAGCCCAATGCCATGGCATATCAATAATTAGTGCAATGCAATTAATCCGCACGTATTCGACAAATGGGCTTGGCCCCAAATCCACATAAAACCACATACCACTTATAATGATGTAATATGTTTCCCATCCCAACCTAATATCCATCCGCTACACACCCCCGTATCTTGCCACACACACCAGGGGATTACTAAATCGACCCTCCATCCGCTACACACCTCTTTGGCAGTCAAGCTGCTCAAAGTCAATATAACGTTGCCTAGCCACCGATCACCATGTGACCAAATATAACGTGGCTTAGCCACCGATCACTATGTGACCAAATCTCGATATCCACGATGTGACCCATGGTCATCATCAAATCGCGATAAAACACGAAGCTAACATCATCCCACGATGTGGCACATAGCCGACATCGAGCCATGATATGGCACATAGCCAATCATCACCATGTACATAGCCAATCATCACCATGTACATAAATGTACACCCTGTCCTTCATTTAAAATATATATACCGATCACATGCATATGCAACATGTTATAATAATTCATGTATGTAGTATGACATGTATGCAAATCATATATCAGATAACGTATGAAACGAATTACCATCATAATCAGAATAATAATATACAACATAATCAAGCTAACCAACCTCTAAGGGTATAACATTAATTTTACCTACCAAGGGTATTTTCGTAATTTACACACCAACAGTATTTTCGTAATTTTGCACCTGCAATGGCCCTCCCGAAGGTCTAATATTACCCTGAGCGACTCGGCTACCATTTCCGATCGTCACCAGACTATTGGGCCCAAAACTCGATTTCGGCCCATTCAGGCCCACACACTCGTGTGGCCCACCTAATACAAATCTAGCCACGTATATAGGTTCCACCTAGTCTAGTCCACTATTTACTATATCATCATACAATTTACTCATATGGGCCACGGCCCTGTTGGGCCCACTTCAGCCCATCGTGGCCCAAGCAGCCCAACCCACAAGAATACTACCGATGGCCTCAACTATCGCGTCGAAGCCCCACACGTGCGCTCGCACACTCGTGTGGCTACTAATGCCGTGTGATCAGTATTTCGGCATTTGCCACTCTACAGCTAGAGTAGAGAAGTACACACCTGATAGGACTCTGGTGCTAAACCGCGCTGCGACCACTCCTGTGCCCAAACGCCTACCAAGGTATGTTAAATCTCCTCCTAGGATGCCCTTTATATAGCTAGCTCTTCACCTTCCTTCTTTGTATCTTTCCAATGTGGGATCCCTTCGTTAGTAGAGTTTAAATCCAACTGAAACTCTTACCGTCCAATCCGCAAAATAAATACTCCTCTGCTTTTCTTGAGATTCAAACCCAGGCTCCCTTGCAACATAATCCACGCTGCTGTCCACTAGGCCACATGCTCCTCTTGTGTCTTAAACCATGCGCAACTAAAAATAACCCAATGGCCAAGGTCTAATTTCATTTAATAAAAATAATCTAAAAGGAATGCAAGCGCTACAACTAGAACCTTGGACCTCCTTCCTTCCTTGTGGCATCACCCCTTGTCCTTAAGTGGTGTCACTTTGCCACTACACTACACACTCCACTTGTGTCACTTTTCTCCATATTTTATTCTCAAGGCCTACCTGCCAACTTCCAGGGATTTTTTCACCTAAAACCAAAATTTCCCTAAAGCCAAAGTTTGATCCCCGGGACTTCATAGAAGCCCCCTAACCTTCCAAAATCACTTATCTAATAGGTCCAACTTGCAATTAAGCCAATCTTTTGTTCTCAAAAATTTTAAACGCTACTACGCTCAAGGCCCATTGGGCTTAATCCTACTAGGCCCAATTTAAGGATGTTACATTTACAATTTAGACCTTTTTAATTAATTAACTATCGAAATGTTAAAAATGTTCAGCGAAACTTCACTACACCTTAATGACACTCCGTAAATATTTACAAAAATATTTACAGCTCGATTTATAGAAATGAGGTCCTGATACCTTATTTTCCAAAACCACATAACCTTAAGATCTTACCACTTGAACTTAATAAATCGCTTGTATAACATAAATTATCAAATCAAAAACCTTTTTAAAATCACATTTGACTCATAAATTTTAAAAACTTACTCGTCAAATTTGGTGGCCCCGAAATAATTATTTTCGACACCACTAAAAAGCGGGCTATTAAAGATTTGCAAAGAAAAGATATTGACTTCGGTGGCTTACAATCTAATACAACCTCGACTTTTCGAGTGTCAACCCTAATCCCCTCGGCAGACACGACGTGTCCAAAAAATGTCACCTCTCGCAACCGAAACTTACACTTGCTGAATTTTGCAAAGAGTTGCCTTTCTCTCAGTATTTGCAGAGCAACCCAAAGATGTGCATATGCTCCTCTTCAGTTCTTGAATACACCAGAATATCATCTATGAATACCACCACGAATAGGTCTAAGTAGGGTTGGAAGACCCAGTTCACCATATCCATGAAAGTAGCTGGTGCATTCGTTAGCCCAAACGGCACGACCAGAAACTCGTAGTGTCCATAGCGAGTTTAGAATGCAGTCTTGTACACATCTGCCTCCTTAACCCTTAACTGATGATATCCCGATCTAAGATCTATTTTGGAGAAAACCACGACTCCGTGTAACTAATCAAACAGATCGTCTATTCTTGGTAAAGGGTACTTGTTCTTGATCGTCAATTTATTCAATTGACGATAATCAATACACATACACATTGACCCATCCTTTTTCTTCACAAATAGTACCAGTGCTCCCCATAGAGACACACTCGGTCGGATGAATCCTTGATCCAGTAGTTCTTGGATTTGAGCCTTTAATTAAACCAGCTCCCTTGGTTCCATCCTGTAAGGGGCGATGGACACCAGAGCCGTTCCCGATAAAAGCTCAATGCCGAACTCGTCCTCATGATTTGGTGCAACCCCGAAAACTCTTCAGGAAATACATCCGAGAACTCCTTCACTGTCCTCACATCCCCAATAGACAAACTCTTAACCTCATATGTGCTGACATAGGCTAGGAACGCCTCGTAGCCTTTGCGAACCAACTTCTCGGGCCTTAATGCTGAGATTACATTGGATAAATAATCTCTTCACTCCCCTACCACAATCACTTCCTCCTCAGAAGACTTTAATACCATATGTTTAGCAGCGCAATCCAAATTTGCACGATGTTTCACTAACCAGTCCATGCCCAAAATGAGATCAAACTCGCCAAATGCCAGTTCCATCAAATCTGTCGGAAAGACAACTCCTTGGACCTCTAGAGGCACATCTCTAAACAACTTATTCACTATAACCAACTGTCCTAAAGGACTAATCACCGACATTTCTCTATCAGAAATTTCAAACTGTAACCCAATGTTCCAGACATAGTACTTGCAACATACAAGTGCGTCGACCCAATATCAATTAAAGCACCACATGGTACATTACGAATGAGGAACGTATCGGTTATGATGTCAGGTGAATTGCCATCCTCTCGACTCCGAGTAGCATATACCAACCTTGGCTATCTCGCCTCTGTATTACTAGCACCTTTGCCTGATGCTCCACGACCTCGTCTTGATTCATTTCCCCTTCTGGGTGGACCATGGCCTCTCGGTGGCTGCTAACCACCTCTCCCTGGCTACACAAAGCCCTAACCTATAGCTTGCCTCTAGACAGGCTCCCGAGGATATTTTTTGTACTGGTGTTCCTTGGACCACATCTGAAGCACCCCTAGTCCTTTTCTAGCACTCTCTCGAATGAGGTCTCCCACACTCAACACAAGGTTGTGGTCACTTAACAACAATTGGAATCCCAACTCGGGCTGGCCCATCAAACCTAGGCCTCTTATTAAACCCACCTGAAGAACTTGAGGGCCCAAAATCCCTCTTATTTCTGCCCTTTTCCTTCTCCCGGTTCTGACGCTCAGAGCGTTTCACATCCTCGACAATCTTTGCCTTATCAATCAGAGTAGCAAAATCCCTTTCCCACTGTGGGGCTATCAGTACCCGCAACTCATCCCTGAGCCCATCCTCAAACAGCACACAGCGCTTATACTTAATCGCGACTATGCCCTGAGCATACCGGCTCAACCTCAGAAATTCTGCCTCGTATTCCACTGTAGACTTATTCTCCTGTACCAGATTCAGAAATTCATTTCTACGGGCATCCACATTACTTTCCCCAACATATTTTCCCTAGAAGGCCAACTTAAAGAAATCCTATGTCAATCAGTCGGCCTGCGTGCCTTCCCTCACGGTAAGTCTACACACACACATTTAGGGCATTTTACAAAATAGCCTCATATTTTCACATTTCGACACTTTAGTCCCTAATTCACAAAATCATAAAATACACATAATTTCAAAGCACTTTGCTTAGCCGAATTCTTCTCATGCTAATACAGGCTCATACATTTCATTTATTTCACATTTTTGTCCCTCAAAATATTATTTTCATAATTAAGTCCAAAATACTCAATTTCACTAAAATTCCAATACAAAATATGTTAATCCAATACTAAGTTTTCATATTTCACTATCAACTAGTATATAGCTCAAGCATTCATCAATGGCTCATCACAAAAACAGCACTAATTCGCAAAATTACAACATGGGTTAGCTAGAGCACTAAGCAACGATTACGAAAACGTAAAAATTATCAAAGACTGAGCTCAAACATACCTTGAATCAAGCTTAAATGTAAGCCGAATACTTCAAAGTTTCTAGCCTTATACTTTCTTTCTAATTTTGGTGAAGTAAAGAAGAAGAAGATGGCCATTTCATGTTTTTAGTCTTTTAATTAATCATTATTATTAAAGTACAAAACTAACCTTTAATAATAAATACATAAAACATAACATATAAGGTCATTTTTTACCATATCAACCCACTTACTAGCAAAGCAGTTTAATTGCCTCATAAGGCCTCCACATTAATAAGACAACAACACTTAAGTACTTATAAATCAGCACATAGCTTTTACTCTTTACGTTATTAAGTCCTTTCTATTAATTCGACACACAATCAATCAAATTATCACACAGAATTTTCACACAGATTAAGTCACATAGAATCAACACCAAATATAACATTACAATATTATTTTGACCTCAGATTTGTGGTCTCGAAACCACTATTCTGACTAGGGTCTAAATCGGGCTCTTATAGGCTTTTAGTCGATTCAAAGCACATTGTACTATCAGAATAAACGAAGGTGTAAGATTACTCACCTTGATTTCGAGTTGTGTTTTCATCTCTTCCAAGACACCTATAGTGATAGTTGACAAATGGTTAGTCTCAACCTTTGATAACCTTAACTTTGAAACATTTTACTAGACTAGCTTCACTTACCACGAATGTGATCTCCTTCAGTGCACCAATTAATCTGCCTTATCCCTTGGCTATGGAAATCAAGACCCTAACAATATTTGATGAACAAAAGAGTGTTAGTAATCCTCCAATATTTGGCTCCCCCCACAGAAGAGAGACCGAAGTTTGTTTGAATAATCACGAGTGATCCAACTATAACCGAATTAGGAGAATTACTAGCATTACTTCCCCCTACCAAAACACCACAAAATCGACAACTGTCCAACAAGAAGTTTCAACCCTCACAATAGAGAACAAAAGGGATTCGACATGGAGAAGGGTAAGTAGATTTGACCTAGACAATAAGGAGTCAAGGTTATGTGTTTCAGCTTTAGCAGAGTAAAAAGAGGGAAGAAAAAGAAAATAAGAGGAAAAGGAAATGTTACCTTTGACCAGAGAAGAACCGAATGGGAAAAAGAGGTTCGGCAGCCAAGAGTAGCAACAACGAAATAATGATGGGACAAAGAAAAGAAAGTGGAAGAAGAGAGGCTTAACAGTTCAATGAATGGCCACAATAAAGGAATGTAGAAAAGTAGAGGAAATAGAATTGAATTCGACAGAGGTAAAAAAAAAAAAGAAGAAAAGAAGCAAATGCACAAACCCAAAATGTCACTCCCGAAAATAAATCTAAAAGGAACACTTCAAAAACAAAGAAAAGTTTCAGTTTCTTCACTTACACAAATTGACCGAAAATGCTATCCATGACCTCTTCAGTCAAAATTCCCCCTTAGCTAGCTTCCCACATTCGGCCAACACTTCTCACACATATCTACTCCTTGATTTTCTCCCTTTTTTCCTCCTGCAATTCCTCTCCTCCACCCATTTGAATTATTTACCAAGTCTCCACTGCCCTTGAAGAGTTTGATCTGAACTCTGGTTCCTCCCCTCTCAAGCCACAAAATAAAATCCTTCATTTCCCACTTGATAAATTTGAACCCCTCCCCTCCTTGCTCACCACCTGACGCCACACCACCACACCACATGCTTTCTTGTGTTAGTAAAACACACTCAAATATACTTAAGTCCAACCTCAAACAACCCCTCCTCTTAAGGGCCAAAAACTAAAATTTTTCCAAAGCTCAGACTTGATCCCAGGCCTCCCTAGAACCCCCAAATACACTCAAATAACCAGCTGAGGAAGCACAACATGCAATTATGCAAAAATTTACATCCCCTAACTTTTGGGTTGTTGCACGAATTAGGGACGATATGCTTGTGAATGGTTGGTTTATAATATCATTATGATAATATATGAAATGTATGTTCAAATGTGCCATTTGTATGGTAATGCTCCATAACCCTAATCTGATGACAGATACGGGTTAGGGTGTTACAAATACGATACCCTACGTTATTTCGTTCTGTATGAACAATACTCTATGTCTAGAGTATCTACAAGTATTTGTCGAGTACTTGCTCATATCATTCAATTTCGGCCCTACTAATCCAAACTTTCTAGAATTAAATTAGTTTATGGGCATGTTGTAGAGTCATCGTGTCTAGGGATAATTTAGAAATAAAAACAATTGGATGAAATAATAAATTAAGTCAGATATGTCCTTCAACGATTAAAGAAAATAAAGGTTTCATCATATAATCCCAATCCTATGAGATTTAGCTCATGGGTTGGCAACTAAAATTTAAAACCAAAATATCATTCAACATCATTTTCATCATTAAATTCACGGAAGAAAAAAAGTAAAAAATACGGAATACTTTGGGAAGACAGCTTTCGCGTGTCCAATTTACACTCTAGTAGCACAGTGTCCTACGGTGGCTAAGAGGGACTAATTTCATCTTCCTCTTTCTGTCTCTACTCAGCTGCTACCCTCTATTTTTGCCTAAGGCTTTCCACCCTTGTTCATCCTTTTTGGGTTTCCTCCATTGGATTTTTATAGGCTTTTATCCTAAGGTAAATCCAACAACCCAAGATTATCTTCTCCTCTTTTAAATTCTTTTTTTCAACAACCCAAGATTATCTTCTCCACTTTTTAGGTTCGTTTTTCAGCAACCCAAGATTATCTTCTCTTCTTTTTAAATTCCTTTTTCTAGGATAAAAACCAACAGCCAGAATTATCTTCTCCTCTTTTTTTGGTAGCTTTTTTTGGTACAAGTATAGTTGGGCTGAAACTAGTATGCATTGAGTGTTGACTCAGTCTTCCTAGAATTGCCACAGCATTCGTGCTAACAAAATGTCCAACCTTTTGCCCTGACAAACCTTCATTCCTTTATTTCTCATTCCTCAACTTGCACCTGCGAAACCACGAAAGACAACCCTTCTACATGCAATTAAAAGTAACAAATAATAATATTTAAGCACCGTCCAAGCTTTTTATGAAATATTCTAAAAATGCTAAAATAATATCCTAAAATGTAACTAAGTTCATTTAAGTAAAGAAAATTGACCTCGTCTAAAGGCATGAATTATAAATCTTTTCAAGAATTATTAGTAAACTAGGATTACGGAGTACTACATTATAATTCAGAACATTTGATTTTAAATAGAACATTTATTCAATTTAAATTATAATAATTATTTACACATTCCATTTATAGCTTGCAATACACTTACGAGCCATAGACCAAGCCTTCGGGACACTAAAAATAGTTTGGGAACAATAAGGGATTAGTTTGAAATAAGACAGAAAATTTTGGAAAAACATGAAAATTTGGGAAACAATGGTCACAAGGTCGTGTGACATAGCCCAGATAGTGCGAACATTCAAAGACTAGACACACTGCCATGTCCCTCCCTGTGTGTCTGCCCGTGTGCACATTCGATGTTGGGTCACACAGTTGTGTCATAGGTTATGTGCCAGACCATGTTACATGCTGGCTTATGACACAGGGTCATGTCGCAGGCTGTGTCTCAGACCGTGTGAAATATGTACCTAAAAAAGTAATGATACGCGACAGTGTGGGGTGGCCATGTGTGGCACATGAATGTGTGACAACTCGTGTCCTAGGCCATGTGTTTCTCAAGATGACCGTAAAACAAGACAAATCATTAACCTTTTATTCCATAACAGACCATACCATTCCAATTATTTTCACATGACCAAAACACTTTAAAATATACAAAAAAACGTACGAAAACCAACCAACTTAGATGCCTCGCCACTATGCCATCAATGGACACCACAATTCAATACATCAACTTCAATCCAACCAACATCTCAAGTTCATTCAACCATGGTTTACCTATCATCACAAGTCATGCATAAGTATTCAACAACCTATGAATTTACACCCATTAACTATAAACATTAATGCATACATAAACTTGATACCACTTAAACTTACCAAAGTGCTAAATTAAACTAATGCCCTATTACATTTAAACATTTACATGGCAAAATGCACTTATATCATTTAATCTAAATGTATATCCAATATACCCTCATTGGTACCACAATTTAACATCCAAATCAATTCAAATCCAATGCCATAAATTTATACTTTAAACTTACATCACACATCTACCATTTAACCACTTAATTCACACTTTAATGAACAAAAAACCATCTAAATCTCAAGGCATTCACATGTTTCCAAAACATATACTTGCATATTTACATTTATAAGCCAACACCAAGGCATATAAGCAAATAAACTTAAACCACATCACATTGATAAATGGCATAAAAACTCCTAGTACATGCCATTTAAAACTGTTATCCAAAACAACCGAAACTACCAATATGGCAAATGGATAGAGTGATTGTGCTCCTACGTGATTCCAACTGATCGAGCTTCTAATAATATACAAAACAGAGAAAAATAACTATGTAAGACACTAATGCTTAGTAAGCTCATATAAAAGAAACTTAACTTACCGAACATTTTAAGTTAAACAACTAATCATAATTTCATTATGGTATAAGCCATCTTTCCTTTCCTATACATATCACCTCACAAGGTTGGTTGGTGTAACATTGCATATATAATTACAATTCAAACATGGTATAAAACATATCTAACATCTCACTTTCATAATTCCCACTCATACATATATACTAAACCATCTTTTCCTTTCAATTACACATTTCATCATAATCCATATCATTACTCAAAATCATATTTCATTTCATGTAATCACATACTCTTTAAAGCTTTATTTACTCATTGCACCAAATGAAATAACCTCAAATCTCAAAAATACTCATATAACCATTTAATTCTCTAAACACCACAAACATAACTAGATAACATATTTATAGACTTTTGAAACAAATAATTACACCAAGGCATTAATAGTCATTATCAAACTATACTAATCAAAACATTTATCTCATATAATTAAATATACATAATAGCTCGAACCAAAGCATTCCATGCTTCTATATAAATACATATATACACAAGCATATCATTATAAATCCAACTCAAAGAGTCATTTAACATTTAAACGTAAAATTTCATGGCCCGTTGAACTATAGAAAATTGGCTTGGATACGTAAGTTTCCCCCATAACACACCAAAGAGCATTAAAATGCAAATAGAGGGAGCGTAGTGCAAATACAGGGGCACTAATGTGTGATCCCATACAAGCGTGCGAACTAACCTTATTGGCATGCCAATCATATCTTAACCGTTTACAATGTTCAAGTGGGCATTATACTTAAATTCATAATATTAGCAAATCAACCATTCAAAGGCACTTCTTATTTTCATACACATACTATAAATCTGTTACATTCATTTCAATATTGTGCAACCATAAGATTTGCCACTACTAGATATTCATTTTCCATATGTACTTAATTGTAACATCTAATAATTTACAAGTAAATAATGAAATTTCATATTTATTATAATTAACTAGAAATTAATATACATAATCATAAAGAAACTCATATATATATTGTTACCCTATGATCCTACCTCGACAAATACAGTTGTAAAAACGAAGCTAACGACTAATCCGGCACATTAGCTTTTCCTCGATTTAGATCCGTTTGATTTGTTTCATTCAATTAAACCATTCAAGTAACTTAATTTTATTAGCTTAACTTATAAACCTTATCAATAGGAAATTTACAAAATTACCCCCATGTTTTACCTTTTATGCAATTTAGTCCCTAAAGTTGAGACTTGCAAATTTACCATTTTTAGCTAAAATTCATGTTAGCCAATTTTCATAGGATTCCTAACCAGCCTATATTCATCAAGATTTCACACTAAATATAATTAATTTTACTCTTTTTACAAATTAATCCTTCAACATTAAAATTACTAAAAATCACTTAACAAAATACTTTTATCTAGCTATAAAACTAAAAAATCCATCAATTAAATTCACAAACTGTAATAGTCATTTTTAGTGGAATCGGAACAGTGGTTTCGGGACCAAAAATTTGGCGTGGAAATATTTATTTTATTAATATTTTAACGATTACAGCATGATAGTAGTGTCGTATAAAAATTTTGCTAAGAAATTTTACCATTTATGTGTTCAATTTGATAAAAAGGACTAAACCCGTATAGTACAAGCGTTGAGTTCTAGTGGCTAAAGGTATTAAATAGCTATGGAACCTTAAAACATAAGTCCTTGTGTGGTAATTAGACCATAATTATTGATAGTGGAATATGATGGCTTGGTATTCTTGAAATTTGTAATAAATTAAAAGGTTATAAAGGTAAATCGTAAATAAATGATAATTAAATAAAACAAATCAATTATCATATTTATTTCTTCAATTAAGAACCAAAAATAAGGGCTTGCGAAAGCCATTGTAGAGCTTGAGCTTGTGACAACAAATTTCTTTCTAGATTGGTATGTATTTTGTCTCATTGTTAATGATTTTTATGTTTTCGGGATCATTGTAGCTTAATCTAGCTAGCCCTGGGACTAATTTGTGAAACTTTCAAACTATTAGGTTTTTCCATTGATGATGTGTAAGATTTTTGATGTTTTATGGAAGAAAATGGTTAGTTGTTGATAGATAAAATACTTTTCTTAAGTGAGTTTTTATGAAATTGACAAATAGGGATTTAATTGAAATATGTAAAACTATACATGGTGAAATGGTAAAATAAATGAAATATAGGGCTTGTTAGGAACCTAATTATTATTCATCTAGATGGGTTGTGATTGAATTTCATGAATTTTTATTTTATGAGCTACGGACTATATTGAAAAGAAATTAAAAGTTTAGGGTAAAAAAAGAGTAATTTTGTTAACATGTGAATTTGGAGTGAATTGAATAGAATAGTTATTTAGATCAAGATAAATCTCAACCGGATCTAAATCGATGAAAGGAAAAAATCGTGGATTAAGCAATCATACTCCTACACAATAGTTGTCGATGTATGTTCATAGTAATTAAATTATATCATTTGATTTCATTGTGTATTTTTATTTTATAATCAAGTAGTTAATTACTATATATATAATTGTACCCCTGATCGCACATGCATGCCCCTGTTGTACTTTGGTACCTTTAATCGCACTTACGTGCCTCTGTTGTACTTCGGTACCCCTGATCACACATACGTGCTCCTATAGTACTTCGGTACCGCTAATTGAACATGCATGCCCCTGTTGTACTTCAGTACCCCTAATCTGAAACACCCCGAACCCGGCCCACAAGCCCTGACTGGATCTAGCATGCTTCTAGGGAAAAACCATTCAAAACTGATTTGGACATTGGCAAAATCTTGTGTGTTTTTGAAGAACCATTGATTTGGGTTGGGTTCAAAATTAATAACGGTGTTGATTAGGTGTCAAAACATTTAATATTTATATTTAAGAGAAAAATTAACTTTAAACTTTAATTTGATAATAATCGTATCATACTAAATTAATTGAAATGCATGCATAAATAGTTCAATACTTATGGCCATATTACATCAAAACAAAAAACCGAAATAATCCAAAATACTTAAGTATGGAAAATTACAAAAATTAAACAAATTTCGAGCTGAGCATGGCCACCATTGAGCTCCTGCCGACCCGGTCCATCACTGTGTGTCACCTGAAAAATAATCCCACGACGGGGTGAGTCAACAGACTCAGTGTGTACAACCAACACAAGTCTCAACCAATTTAGGCATGTCAAATCATACGTAATAAACATATATAATCAATGATGCAAACCCGAACCCAAACCTAGATAACCATCTGCTACACATCACCCATACCAACCATCATACCGTGGGGACTACTAAGTCGACCCTCCATTCGCTACACATCATCAAAGGCAGTCGCTGCAGACGACATGCTCATGGCCCTTATAATTTCGTGGCATAGCTACCAGATAATCAATTTGTGACATAAGTCACCACATTCAGATTTCGTGACATAAGTCACCATATTCAGATATTGTGGTATAAAACCACCAAATCACTTCCCCTTTCATAATTTCCCGTATGCCCCATGTCATACAATTATGCATTAACCATGTCATATTCCTTATTCACATTCTTATAGTTTCACATATATGCCATAACAGATCATATCATACTCATAGTAGGAGTGGGTAAACGTACATGGTTACCTTGTACCTTTGCATGGTTAGCCATAGGTCACATTATTATGAACACATTATTAAATTGATGCCTTAAATCTATTAAGAGCTAGTGTGGGGTACACACCTGATTTACTTAGTGAATTCACAGAAATCCCGAAAACCCGATCTAATGCTTTACGTCCTTAGTTCCTTGTTGTCGATTTGATTACTAATCAAATCCCGAAAACTTTGTGATGACTCTTCTAACAATCAGCTAGACACTAAACCACTGAACTAGTTAGTTTCGACTTTTAAACCAAGTAAGAAATAGACCTAAGTCACTAAGTATGGTCTTAGCCGAATGTCAGATTCACTTACCTTGCGGATCTAAATCCCGAATTAGCTTCTTGATTATGGTATTTGTCGAAATCCCTACAGATATATGTTAGATCCAATCTAACTTTTAACCTCAATAAAATGGCCTATGGCCGAAAGTCAACTCTTCTTTACCTTTCAAAAACTAAATCCCGAATCACCACTTGTCTATGAAGTTGCCAAAATCCCTGCATGCCATATGTCAGGTTCGGCTTCAACACATAAATACTTATGAATAAAACCCTTGGCCGAAACTACGTTGCTTACCTTGAGTAATCGAATCCAAAAACTCCTTTGATGCTCCTTAACGTTGGCTACATACAAAAGAACATAATATTATGGCACTATGACATTCGGCCATCTTAGAATCAAGGCCTACTCACTTGATTCGGCACCCTCCTAAAAATGAGCCCAAAACCAATTGCTTAAAGAAGATGAATACTTACCACTATCACACGTTTTGAAAGGCCTAGGAGAAAGTAGTCAACCGCACTATACCCTTAGCTAAACGACTTTTGAGAACCAAGGTGGAGATGGTGTTTGGCACTTTAATGGTGAAGAGAGAAAACGCAAGAGTGGGGAGAGTTTAATGATTAACGAATTCGGCCAAGAGTAGAACTAACTCCAAGTTTCGACTTTTGTCAAGATTGGTCTTGGGGAAGATGATGATTTGAATGAACAGAAAAAGAAAAAGAGAAAATAATGAGGCTATAAGGTTCGGCCAAGAAGCAAAATAGAGAAAGAAGAACAGAATGGATGTTTATTAAAAGAAAATTTGGCACTCACACCCTTGCCACACTTCAAAACCGAAAAATGCAAGCCCCTAGAGTCCTCTATTCGGCCACTAGCTCCTTCTGTTATCATATCCCTTTTTCTATTCCTATATTTTCTCTTCAACACTCATTCAAACAATTTTGAATGAGTCAACCTTCATCCACCTACCTTAGCCGGATTTCAAAATGAAACCAAGCCTTATCTCATCCTCTTGAAAGTCCACTTGCTGTCCATCTCTTCCTCCCCTCCTTGGCGCAAAAATTAAACATTTATTTGCTTCCCTTGTGACTTGAACCTAGGCCCTTTCCCCTTGCTTGTGGCGTCACACTCTAAGGCCCTAAGTGGCGCCTCCAAGCCACTTAAACAAGCCCATGTTTGTGTCATATTTCACCTACTAGTTTCCTTAAGGCCTCTTAGGCTTAGCTCCCTCTTTTAAACTTAAAATCGAATAATTTCTAAGGCATTTTCTACACTTTAAAGTTCACAAAATTCATAAAAAACCTTCGTAATTTACATTGGCATACAAGCACATGCAATTAGGCAAAAATGCACAAGCCCTAATTCCCGGATATTACAGTTCTACCCCCTTAAAATAATTTCGACCTCGAAATTACCTGGCTAGAATAGGTAGGGGTATTGCTGTCGCATAGCTTCTTCTGGTTCCCAAGAAGCTTCCTTCGATCCATGGTTACGCCATAACACTTTGATCAGAGGGACCGACTTTCTTCGAAGCACCTTCACATCTCGTTCTAGAATTTGAATCAGCTCTTCCTCATAAGATAGATCTGGTCTCAGCTCCACCTCTTCAACCGGAACTACATGAGATGGATCTGATCGGTATCGACGTAGCATGGAAACATGAAATACGTTGTGCATCTGCTTCAATTTTGAAGGCAACTCCAACTGGTATGCCACCGGTCCAATTCGCTTCAATACCCGATAAGGTCCTATAAACCTTGGACTTAATTTCCCTTTGCGACCAAATCTCATCACCTTCTTCCAAGGTGAAACTTGAAAGAACACTTGATCTCCCACATCAAATTCTATTTCCTTCCGTTTGAGATCTGCGTACGACTTCTGCCTGTCAGATGCCTCCTTCAACCGTGTCTAAATTATCTTAACCTTCTCCTCGAATTCTGCCACAATTTCCAGACCCAAAATCTGACGTTCTCCCAATTTTGTCCAACATGCAGGAGTGCGACACTTTCGTCCATACAGTGCTTCGTACGGTGCCATCTGTATACTTGCCTGATAGCTGTTATTGTTCTCAAATTATGCTAGAGGCAAATATTCTTCCCAACTTCCTCTGAAGTCTATCACACAGCCCCTTAGCATATCCTCCAACACTTGTATTACTCGCTCAGATTGACCGTCTGACTGTGGATGAAAAGCCGTACTGAAATCCAATCTAGTGCCTAAAGCTTGATGTAGTGCCTTCCAAAATCGAGATGTGAACCTCGGATCCCTATCCGAGATAATTGACACCGGCACTCCATGCAACCTCACAATCTTCGCCACATACAACTTTGCTAACCTCTGGAGAGAATAGTCAACCCGCACTGGAATGAAATGTGTGGACTTTGTCAGTCGATCCACTATCACCCATACCGAGTCCTTCTTAGTAGGCGTAAGGGGAATCCCACTAATGAAGTCCATGGTAATTCTCTCCCACTTCCACTGTGGAATCTGTATTGGCTGAATCAACCCTGACGGAACTTGGTGTTCATCCTTAACTTGCTAACATGTCAAGCACTTCCCTACAAATTCGGTAACTTCCCGCTTAAGACCAGGCCACCAAAATTGTTCCCTTAGATCTCTATACATCTTACTGCCTCCAGGATGCATAGCATAAGGACTACTATGCGATTCTTGAAGAATTCTCCACCTTAACTCCTCGTTCTTCGGCATACAGACCTTACCCTTGAAACACAATACTCCTTTACCATTAATACCATAGTCCTTCAACTCCCTACTCTGCACTTGTTGTAGCTTAACACCTAGATCATCATCTGCCAACTGACTCTTTTTCACCTCGTACAGCCATGTTGGCTTAACTTGCAACTCTACTAACGGACTTCCATCGTCATAGAGGCTCAAATGTGTGAACATGGCCCTCAGATCCGACACTACCTTCCGACTTAGGGCATCTGCCACCACATTCACCTTGCCTGGGTGATACTCTATGGAACAATCGTAGTCCTTCAATAATTCCACCCACCTTCATTATCTCAGGTTTAGCTCCTTCTGAGTCAGCAAATACTTCAGGCTCTTGTGGTCTGTGTAGTTCACTGACTTTTCTCCATATAAGTAGTGCCTCCACACTTTAAGAGCAAAGACCACTGCTGCCAATTCCAAGTCGTGCGTCGGATAGTTAACCTCGTGTGGCCTTAGTTGTTGAGACGCATAAGCAACTACTTTCCCGTCTTGCATAAGGACACCTCCCAATCCTATATGGGAAGCATCACAATACACCACAAAATCCTTCCCTGCCTTAGGCTGAATCAAAACTGGAGCTTCAGTCAAGACTCTCTTAAGCTTCTCAAAGCTCTCCTATTGCTTATCGGTCTATATGAAAGGTACCCCCTTCCTCAGCAGCTTTGTCAAGGGTGCTGCGATCGACGAGAACCCCTCTACAAACCTTCTATAATAGCCTGCCAACCCCAAGAAACTCCAAACTTCTGCCACAGACTTAGGGGGTTTCCAATCCAAAACTGCCTCAATCTTCCGAGGGTCCACCCTTATTCCTTCAGCAGATACCACATGTCCTAAAAACGTAACCTCCTTCAGCCAAAATTCACACTTGCTGAACTTGGCATATAGCTGTTTCTCCCTTAACACTTGCAACACAACTCGGAGGTGCTCATCATGTTCTTCCTTAGACTTTGAATACACCAAAATATCGTCTATGAACACAATAATGAACCGGTCCAGATAGGGTTGGAAAACCCGGTTCATCATGTCCATGATCGCGACTGGGGCGTTTGTCAATCCGAACGGGATTACCAAGAACTCATAATGCCCATACCTTATTCAAAAAGCTGTCTTATGGATATCAGCCTCCTTCACCTTAAGCTGATGATATCCAGACCTCAGATCTATCTTTGAGAATACCGCGGCCCCCTTAAGCTGATCGAACAAGTCAGCTATTCTTGGCAAAGGGTACTTGTTCTTGATGGTCAGCTTATTCAGCTGACGATAATCTATGCACATGCGTATAGTTCTGTCCTTCTTCTTCACAAACAAGACCAATGCTCCCCATGGAGACACATTGGGTCGGATAAACCCACGGTCTAGCAACTCTTGAATTTGAGCCTTGAGCTCAACCAACTCCTTTTGTGCCATTCTGTATGGGGCAATTGACACAGGAGCTGTACCCGGCAACAAGTCAATTCCAAACTCCACCTCCCTGTCTGGGGGTATTCCTAGTAATTCTTCCGGAAAGACATCCACAAACTCCCTTACGGTTCTAACTCCACTAACTCCCCCTTCTTTCGCATCCAAAGTAGTAACGAAAGCCAAAAATGCCTTACACCCCTTCCGAACCATCCTATCAGCTTTTAAGGCTGAAACTACATTAGACAAGTAGTTTCTTCTTTCCCCTATCATAACTATCACCTCATCCTCTAGGGTCCTTAACTCCATTCGTTTGGCTGCACAATTCAATATAGCCCGATGCTCCACTAGCCAGTCCATGCCAAGTATAAGATCAAATTCTTTGAAGGGTAATTCCATTAAGTCGGTAGGTAATACCGCTCCCTGAAGCTCCAAAGGTACACTCCAAAACATCTTATTCACCACTACAGTTTGGCCTAATGGGCTTACTACAGTCATCTCCCTATCAGATAGTTCAGAGGCTATTCCTAGAGTTTTAACTACTCTACATGCAACATAAGAATGGGTCGAGCCCACATCAATCAAAGCAACATAAGGCTTGTCAAATATAAGGAATATACCGGTTATGACGTCCGGTGTATCTCTATCCTCCCTCTGACGTACCGCATAAACCAAACCCATTGCTGGCCTCTGTGTTACCAACACCTCGGCCCAGTGTTTCCCTTCTGCTACCAGCACCGTTACCTCTGCCAACCGAACCATGACTTCGCGGTGGCTGCTGTCCTCCTCTTACAGCCTGGTTAGAACCTTGGCTTACTGGTCACCCCCCTCGGTTCTCATAGGACAATCCTTAATCATGTGGTCCTTGGACCCACACTTAAAGTATCCTCCCGTCTTCTTCCAACACTCTCCTAAATGCATCTTCCCGCATTGGGCACAAGTACGATACTGCCCTCCAGTAGCTGCTTGCTGACCTCGTGGCCCATCAACTCCAGGCCCCTTTTGCTCATTCCTTGAAGGCCCTGATGATCCAAAGCCTCTCTTTTGCCTATTACGATCCGTATTCTATCTCACCGAGTCCTTAATCCCTTCGGTAACCTTTGCCTTCTCCACCAACACGGTAAACTCTCGCTCCTGCTGCGGAGCTATCAACAACCTTAGATCATCCCTCAGTCCGTCTTCAAACCGGACACACCGCTCATGCTCCGTCGACACGATACCTCGAGCATAATGGCTCAGCCTTAGAAATTCAGCCTCATACTCCGCTACAGTCTTATTCCCCTAGACCAACCTTAGAAACGCCTTCCTCTGCGCATCCACATAACTAGTTCCTATGTACTTCTTCTGATATGCAACCTTAAAATATTCCCAAGTAAGATCGCCTGCGCAGCACCATTTCGAACTGTGAGCCACCATTGGTATGACTCATCACGTAGTAGCGACACTACCCCTTTCAGCTTCTCCTCAGCAGTTAGGTCCAAGTCATCCATACTCCGTTCCGTCACCTCTAACCAATACTCATCCATATTGGGTTCTACACCAGATACTCCACGAAAAAATTCAGCTCCATTGGCTCGAAGTCGCTTAGGTACTGACTTTCGAGCTCAAATGCCTCCACCCGCTCCAGCCACCCTTTCCAAAACCCACAGCATCGCCTATGACACTGCGTCATCCCCCGTCTGATCCTGATATTCCACATCAGCGGCTGGTGGTGGTGGTGGCATTTCATTTTCAGACCCTTGTCAGGACCTAACGAGCTCCGACACGGTCATTCGGCCTCTACCATGGCCTCGCACGTTGCGACCACGTCCCCTAGAATTCATGCTTCCAAATCGCGTTTATCTGATTAAAGAATTTTATGAATTAGTTTTGTTCCACTGATTTATCACGAACAATCTTATGTTCAATAGTTCTAGGGAGTAGTTCTTTCGATTTCATACATATACAGTCTTATTTCATTCATTCAATCACACTCATGAACTTGCGTTCATTACAGAAAAATATTGTAGTTGTCATTGTTTGTTGTTTTCCACTACCTATGGGTATTTTAATAATTTTATCCTACAGGGGTATTTTGGTAATTTTCCAAATTAAGGTATTTGAAAATGTTGCCAAATAGAGATTTTTGATTTTTTTTTACAAAATTGAAATACTTGGTAGGAAAATTTCAAGGGTAAAATAGTAATTTTATAAACTGAGGGTATTTTCATAATTTTTTAATTCAGGGGCATTTCAGTAATTTTTCACAAAATACGGTTCCTGGTGACTTTTCAAAACAAGGGTATTTTAGGAATTTTAATTTTGAGGGTACTTTGGTCAAGTTGCAAATCAGGGCATTTTGGTCATAAATCGGGGTCAATTCGAAAATCCTAATAAATCAAAGCACTCTAAAATTTCCAAAACTCAAGGGTATTTTAAAAATTTTCCCAAATCAGGGGTATGGCAGAAATTTTGAGAATCGGGGTCATTTTGGTAATTTTGTAAATTAGGGATATTTATGTAATTTTGGTATTTTGGAAAAATTTTTAAACAATTTTTTTCTACCAATCAAAGGGGTAATTTGGTGATTTTTAAAGCTAAGGTTTTTATAAAAGTATGGCTAGTCCCTTTCGGGTTTTAGTTATTGGGTTTAGCCCATGAATAAGTCCTCTTGGTTAGGGTGAACACGTACCAGGTAGGATTCGAGTGGAGAGGAGGTGAGTCACTAGGACTGCTTAAATACCAAGCTCCCACCGAAACCAATCCTAGACATGCGCACAATGGTTGCCACACCCTAACTCGGTGACTTTGACACAGGTTTGTTTAATTAGGACCTTAAAGTTTTATGAAGTTCTGTGTTGGAGAAAGCTAATCCTAGGGTTCAATAACTTAATATGCTAATCTACGTCCCTATAAGTCCCACATACAAATCACAAAAGAGTTAGGAGTACTTACCTGGTGGACTTTGGGCCAGAGACTCAGGTGCCATGCCAGAAAACCTACTCATTTCACAAAAAATTTCACCAAATTTATTTGGGCTTGATTTTGAAAACATTATGGGCTTTAAAACCCAAGGCTGAAAGTTTAAAACCTAGCTCTGATACCTAACTGAAACACCCCAAACCCAGCCCACAAGCCCTGACCGGACCTGGCATGCTTTTAGGGAAAAACCATTCAAAACAGATTTGGACATTGCCAAAATCTTGTGTGTTTTTGAAGAACCATTGATTTGGGTTGGGTTCAAAATTAATAACGGTGTTGATTAGGTGTCAAAACATTTAATAATTATATTTAAGAAAAAAAATTAACTTTAAACTTTAATTTGATAATAATCGTATCATACTAAATTAATTGAAATGCATGCATAAACAGTTCAATACTTATGGCCATATTACATCAAAACAAAAATCAAAATAATTCAAAATACTTAAGTATGGAAAATTACAAAAATTAAACAAATTTCGAGCTAAGCATGGCCACCATTGAGCTCCTGCCAACCCGGTCCATCACTGTGTGTCACCTGAAAAATAATCCCACAACGGGGTGAGTAAACAGACTCAGTGTGCACAACCAACACAAGTCTCAACCAATTTAGGCATGTCAAATCATAGATAATAAACATATATAATCAATGATGCAAACCCAAACCCAAACCTAGATAACCATCTGCTACACATCACCCGTACCAACCATCGCACCGTGGGGACTACTAAGTCGACCCTCCATCCGCTGCACATAATCGAAGGCAGTCGCTGCAGACGACATGCTCATCGCCCTTATAATTTCGTGGAATAGCCACCAGATAATCAATTTGTGACATAAGTCACCACATTTAGATTTCGTGACATAAGTCACCACATTCAGATATTGTGGTATAAAACCACAAAATCACTTCCCCATTCATAATTTCCCGTATGGCCCATGTCATACAATTATGCATTAACCATGTCATATTCCTTATTCACATTCTTATAGTTTCACATATATGCCATAACAGATCATATCATACTCATAGTAGGAGTGGGTAAACGTACCTGGTTACCTTGTACCTTTGCATGGTTAGCCACAGGTCACATTATTATAAACACATTATTAAATTAATGCCTTAAATCTATTAAGAGCTAGTGTGGGGTACACACCTGGTTTAGTTAGCGAATTCACAGAAATCCCGAAAACCCGATCTAATGCTTTAGGTCCTTAGTTCCTTGTTGCCGATTTGATTACTAATCAAATCCTGAAAACTTTGTGATAACTCTTCTAGCAATCGGCTATGAACTAGTTAGTTTCAGCTTTTAAACGAAGTAAGAAATAGACCTAAGTCACTAAGTATGGTCTTAGCCGAATGTCAGATTCACTTACCTTGCGGATCTAAATCCCGAATTAGCTTCTTGATTATGGTATTTGCCGAAATCCCTACAGATATATGTTAGATCCAATCTAACTTTTAATCTCAATAAAATGGCCTATGGCCGAAAGTCAACACTTTCTTACCTTTCAAAAACTAAATCCCAAATCACCACTTGTCTATGAAGTTGCCAAAATCGCCGCATGCCATATGTCAGGTTCGGCTTCAACACATAAATACTTATGAATAAAACCCTTAGCCGAAACTACGTTGCTTACCTTGAGTAATCAAATTCAAAAACTCCTTTGATGCTCCTTAACATTGGCTACATACAAAAGAACACAATATTATGGCACTATGACATTCGGCCATCTTAGAATCAAGGCCTACTCACTTGATTCGGCACCCTCCTAAAAATGAGCCCAAACCGATTGCTTAAAGAAGATGAACACTTACCACTATCACATGTATTGAAAGGCCTAGGAGAAAGTAGTCAACCATACTATACCCTTAGCTAAATGGCTTTTGAGAACCAAGGTGAAGATGGTGTTTCGGCACTTTAATGGTGAAGAGAGAAAACGCAAGAGTGTGGAGAGTTTAATGATTAAAGAATTCGGCAAAGAGTAGAACTAACTCCAAGTTTTGACTTTTATCAAGATTGGTCTTGGGGAAGATGATGATTCAAATGAACAGAAAAAGAAAAAGAGAAAAGAATGAGGCTATAAGGTTCGGCCAAGAAGCAAAATAGAGAAAGAAGAAGAGAATGGATGTTTATTAAAAGAAAATTTGGCACTCACACCCTTGCCACACTTCAAAGCCGAAAAATGTAAGCCCCTAGAGTCCTCTATTCGGCCACTAGCTCCTTCTCTTATCATATCCCTTTTTCTGCTCCTATATTTTCTCTTCAACACTCATTCAACCAATTTTGAATGAGTCAACCTTCATCCACTTACCTTAGCCGGATTTCAAAATGAAACCAAGCCTAATATCATCCTTTTGAAAGTCCACTTGCCGTCCATCTCTTCCTCCCCTCCTTGGTGCAAAAATAAAACTTTTATTTACTTCCCTTATGGCTCGAACCTAGGCCCTTTCCCCTTGCTTGTGGCGTCACACTCTAAGGCCCTAAGTGGCGCCTCCAAGCCACTTAAACAATCCCATGTTTGTGTCATATTTCACTTACTAGTTTTCTTAAGGCCTCTTAGGCTTAGCTCCCTCTTTTAAACTTAAAATCGAATAATTTCTAAGGCATTTCTACACTTTAAAGTTCACAAAATTCATAAAACACCTTCATAATTTACCCTGGCATACAGGCACATGCAATTAGGCAAAAATGCGCAAGCCCTAATTCCCGGATATTACATAATCACTCTTGCGTGCCCTTGTTGTACTTCGGTACCCATAATCACACTTACGTGCCCCTGTTGTACTGCGGTACCATTGATCGCACTTACGTGCCTCTGTTGTACTTCAGTACCCTGATTGCACTTACGTGCCCCTGTTGTACTTCGATACCCTTGATAGCACTTTCGTGCCATGATTACGTTTCGGTAACATTTATTAAGAAAAATAGAAGTTCATTCATTTAATGTTAAGTTAAATAAATTGCTATGCACTTACTAAGTTTTATAAGCTTATAAGAGTTTATGTGTCATTTTGTAGATTACTTTTGCTGACTTGGGACGGATCAAAACTTCGGCTCACACTATCCATCATCGTTAGTAGCTTTTGAACTCTTTTGGGATTGTGGCATGTATATGTGGCTATAAGTATATATGTATTTGTGTCTAGTTCATTTTTGTATAAAAATGAATTACTAAGTTGTATGTTTGGATACTTTGTTTTATATGTTGTACATATGTATATTTTGACTTGATAAATTAGTATGAATGCAATCACTTATGAATGGTTTATTGATGATGAATTTAAGTTGTTATGCTTGTATTTGGTTAAGTGTTTAAATAATTAAAGATGAAAAGCTAGTTTGAAAAGGTATATTATATAGCTTATGTGATATGTTCTAAATGTGAATTTGGTATCTTTGTTTTCAATGGCATATAAGTCTATCGATGTTAGTAGTGGAATGATAAAAATGGTATCTTCCTAGTGTTTGGTTGTTAGGTAAATTTTAATGGCATATGTTGAAACAAATTTAATTTAAAAGATAGTGAATATTATTTGGCTAAATTGAGTACATGGTTTCATGTTTATATGTTGACATTTGAGGTGCCTACGGGCATATTGGTTGTATGTTAATATGCCATATGCATATACCTTGATTTTACATGATTTTGGTGCCTTGTTATAGCTTGTATATATGTGAAATTTTGGGTGTAGGTACATGCCAAAACGGGTGAGAAAAATGGTTGAGTATGTCGTGGACTCATGCAAAGCAGTGGCCTCCCGGCATACATGATGTGTAACCCTTGAATGAGGACACCAAGAGGAGGTCTCTACAAGCATAGGAATATAATAGTTTTCATTATCAAATTTAGAACCATATTGAGTCGAATTAACATTGGACCCAGAGGTGGTAAAAAAATTTGACGTATAAAAATATGGAAGACAAGGTAACCTGACGCATGGCGAGGCATTAACATCATGAACACGGGCCCTCAGTTTAGTCAGCCACGGTACACCTGTCCCAATATGTTGAAATAAAAAATTTCTGCCTGACTCAAGCCCAACAAAGTTAGCAGTGGGCCCAACATTCTAGCCTACATTAGGGGCTGAAGGTGCCGGTTTATTATATGGCCCATACTCACACTTGGAGTAAATGACCTATTAGATGGCACATTGTGACTAACATTCGGCCCATATTGAAGGCCCAAATCATGCGGTAAAGCATGTTGAAATTGGGTGCCCAAATCACGCTACAAGTGGACACCAAATTGGGGGCAACTTGATTAGCATGCGGGCCCAACATCATCACCAAAAGTCCCATCCAATTGACTGACTGTACCTTGAGAATTAAAAATAGATTTTATAACCCTAGAAGCTGAGGGATTTGAGATAAACATTATGAGGCTACCCTCCCTATGCAGCACCATAGAGAGACTCCATCGAAGCCGCCACCGTGGATCCAAGGTACGACCAAGATCTAGCAAAACTAGTCAGACCACCACGCACCGACGGACACCAGCCAGATTCACCAGTACCGCCATCGCGTGACCCTTGACTCGTGAGACCAGAAAACACAGAGGCCATAGTCAGAGCCAGATCAGAAGGGCCGTCGTAGTCATGATCAAACCGATAGTAACATCTTCGTGCCAAATGTCCATAGCTCCCGCATATTTGACACTGAAGCCGAGTGCGAAATCCACAACCACGAGCTAAAAAAGAGGAATGACCATCGTGTACTAAGTCCGTCGCCGATGTCGTTGGAGCAGCCACCACCAAATTCGCGTGAAATGGCTCTTCATGAACTGCCCAGGCTTGCCTATTCTCAAACTCGAGGAGCACATTGATGAGCTTCTAGAGCGAAAGTGGTTCAGTGGAGAACGAGGCTAACGTGAGAACGGCATCGTAGTCTGACGAAAGCTTGGCAAGAATGATCTCCACCTTTCCTATATATCGAATCGCAGATCTAGACGCATCAAGAAAAATATAGGTATTTTGGATTTTCGCAACATATTCCTTCACCAACATCGTCCTTTCTTGATCGAGTGGAGGTCATGTTTTATGCGGGATAACTTTGCTCTAGTGGGAGCAATGAATAGGTGATTCATAGTACTCCACACCTCAAATGCCGATTTGTATCTGTAAAAGAAGATAACAGAGAATAACTAATAGTTGATAATAACCAAGAGGCAAACAGCTTATTTTGCTGAGCATATAAGGAGGCATCAGGATTTGGAGTCAAAAATTTATTCGGAGAGGAGATGAAATGGGGCAGCACAGGCAAGGTCCCTTCAAGAAACTCAAGCAACTCATAACCTTCTATTATGAGTCATATATGTTGTTGCCATTGCACAAAAGTGCTATCTTATAACTTTATTGTGTCATGACGAGGGAACATCTGAATCAAGCGTAATCTGGAGAATGAAGGACTGCCACGATTGAATGCGGTAGAATCAGCAGAATGAACCATGAGTTAACAGCGGGAACAAACACCAGGAGCTCAGTTAACTTATACCATGTTAGTATGTATGGAATGAAGAAATACAGAGGGAATAGAAATGCAAACTGAAAGAATGAATGAATATTCTGATGATCTTTAGTTAATTTGATCAGTACACTAGTAGGTCTTATATACACAAAGGAATGACTAACTGTTGTTAACAAACTCTATTAACAGAATAACAAAATGCTAACAACCTAACTTATCCTATACTTAACAAGGCCTGTAGATTTGAGTTTATGGGACTAACTTAAGGAGATAGGACAGTGGCCGAGTATGAGGCTAATTTTTTTAGGCTGAGTAGATATGCTTGTGGATTGATTTAGACCGACTATGATAAGAGCATCCAATTTGAAGAGGGATTGAGATACGACATTAAGATTCTGGTAGCTCCCCCGCGGGGGCCCGTCTTTGAATCTTTGGTGAGAAGGAGAAAATTATTGAGAAAATCAAATGTGCTAAACGAGAGAAAAGGGATAAGAAAAAGATCAGAATAAGAACAAGAGGGATTCAGGTTCTTCTAGTTCTTCTTAGCGGCCTATGAAATGGACCAGATATGAAAGACCTTAGTAGGTAGAGCCAATTGCTAGAGTTGATCCCGTTATCAGAGTTGAGCAGGTTCTGATATGTGGGTTTTGTAATAGATGCCATCTAGGTGAATGTTGGAGGTGGGTTAGGGCTTGCTATAGATGTGGGTCCACTAAGCATAAGATTAGCAAGTGTCCTCAGATGGTTGATTCGGTTTAGGCACTAGTTTGGGGTTATTCTTAGTCTCAGAGGGTTGCTCAATAGTCTGTTAGGGGTCGTGGTTAGATGTGATGGGGTTATGGTGGTAGACATGGTTAGGGGGCATCAGGCCGATATGATTCCTGGTACGTTTGTTATGAATTTTTTTACCTTACTTTGCATTTATTATTTGTGGTTCCATGCACTCTTAAATTTCTAGTTGTATATGGGGTAATTTGGGAATTATTGCTGAGGACACTAGTTGTGAGCTTTCTATGATTAGTCCTTTAGGTCAGTCTGCCCGAGCTAGTAAAGTGTATATGAGGTGCCCACTTGAGGTTCAAGGGTTTGTGTTCCCGATTGATTTGAAGGATTTACCGTTCAAAGAGTTCGATTTGATTTTAGGTATGGATTAATTGGTGGAGCATTGGGTTGGATTAGATTATGAGTCTAAGAGAGTGACGCTTAAGGTTGGAGATGGTGAGGAGGTTGTGGTGGCCAGCGAGCATCGAGATTACCTCTCTAATGCGATCTCTACTCTAGAAGCTGAAATGTTGGTTCATAAGGGTTGTGATGCATATTTGGCATATGTGTGTGATATGGGTATTGTCAGTTCACGAAACAGTCCAGTTTAGACCCTAGTCAGAATAGTGGTTTTAGGACCACAAATCTGAGTCATGAAAATATTTTAATATTATTTTCTGTGCCTATGATATGTGATTAAGCATGTGTTAAAGTTCTGTGAGTTAATTTTTTTCTGTGCTTAATTTGAAAAAAAAAACTAAATTGCATAAAATGTAAAGGTAGCCTTCTATTTGAATAATGGCCGAATTGATGTGGCTTAATAAAGGTGAAGTCCTTAAGTGGATATTAGACCATTAAACATTAAAGTGGACGATTTTGGGCATGTATTAAGTAGTTTTTTATTATTAATTCATTATGGGAAAAATGGAAATCAATAATTATGTATAATATAATAAAACAAAGCATGAAATGGCCATTATCATCATCTTTATTCCATTGAATTTAGAAAGAAAGAATAAGGTTAAAAGCTTTGAAGCATTTGGCTAGCTAGAAGCAAAAATTAAGGTATGTTTTTTACTCAATTTTTGATAATTTCTACGTTTTCGTAATCGTTACTTCGAGTACTTTGAAACCCATGTTTTAATTTTGTGAATTGATGAAGATTTTGAAAAGTACCATTGATGAATTCAAGAGTTTTGTGATGATTATTGTTGAAATATGAGATATATGTGTTAGCTTAACATATTTTGTCTTTGGATTTTTAGTGAAATTGAGTAATTTGGACTTAATTGAGAAAATAATATTTTGAGGGACTAAATTGTGAAATAAATGAAAAATATGGGTTGCTAGGGACCTATAGAGAATTCGGATAAGCATGGGTTGTATTGAATTTGGTGTATTTTGTGATTTTGAGAAATAGGGACTAAAATGTTAAAATGTGAAAATATGAAGGCTAATTTGTAAATTGCCCTCAATATGTGTTTTTGGATTGAAATGAATGATTTGGTGAATAAATGGGTTAAATTTGAATATGTATAGATTAAGAACCAAAGAAAACGGGCTTAGATAGTGGGAAATCAAAAGTAATTGAGTGGCCGAGTTTGTTTCTGTTTATCCGAATCCGAGGTAAGTCGATATACAAATAAATTTATTTACATTGATATATGTACGTTCATATGAAAATTTATGATGATGAATGTGTATGAAATGATGAGAACATGAAATCCGAGGATGTATCGACAATAAATCAGTGTTCAAGAAGTCTCGTATGAACCTAGGAATAGATAAGATTACATATGCCATGACATAGGTGTCCGTTGTGTGATATCATGTAAGACCACATCTGGGACGTTGGCATCGATATGAGGCTTCATGTAAGACCACGTTTGGGATGTTGGCATCGATTTGAGATTTACGTGTAAGACCATGTCCGGGACATTGGCATCGTATTGATTCGTGTAAGACCCTGTCTGGGACAGTGGCATCGATATCTGGCTACATGTAAGACCACGTCTGGGACGTTGGCATTGTATGACTATTCTGAGCATTATTAGTATCCTATTTGATTTCGAACGGTTCAATAGGCAAATCCGAGAAATGAAAGTTTACATGAAATGTATAAACGAATCAAGTACGTATGAATTGTACACTAAGCAAGTTTATGAAAGGTAAGTGTATATATGAACTTACCAAGGTGAATATGTGTATGGAATTGATGAGATACTGTGCTTATTGTTTGAATGTGATATAAGCATAAGTGATGCTTTGAGATGTGAAATGTTAGAAATCTATGAATAAACAAATGAGCCTTAGAACATCTTATGGAATTGCAAATGAAAATTATTAATGACATTGTATCAATGTGATTATGTGTATTTTATGTTATGTTTATTTGTATATGACTTGCTAAGCTTCAGAAAGGTTACTCTGTGTGTGTTTGCTCTATTTTATAGATCGCCAAAGCTACTGAGGGCTCGAGAATCATCGAGGATCATCATCACACTACTCAATCCTATCTTGGCATCTTTTGGAAGTGTATATACTAAAGTATGGCATGTATAGGCTAATTACCTTAAGTTATCAGTGAAATATGTGTATAGCTATGTGATATGGCTAGTTAAATGGTTCTGTAATTAATGGAGAGTCATGCTATATGATATTTAGTTTTGTTATGATTTCATGGTTATGAAATAGTCAAGGTAATGGTAAGATTATTGATGCAAACTGAGTATATGTGATTGATGAATGATGGTTATGATGAATTGGTAAATTGTGAATGAATCATGCTTGGTTTATTTGTGAATTAGTTGAGCTACTTGGCATCTAAGTTGGTATGCATAGAAATGAGATTGAATGGGATGGTATGATAACCATTTGGTGTGTTTTCGGTTGCCAATTATGTTTAGAAATATGCTTGTATGTGCTTGAAGGGATGACCCAAAGTGTGGGTGGCATTTTGGCCTTGCAAATGGCCTATATTTGTCTACATAGTTGAGCATACGGGCCTGTGGCTCGACCGTGTCCTTCGAGGTTGCAAAACAAAACAAGTTAGGCTTGACCACAGGCTAGGCACAAGGGCGTGTGACTGGCCATGTAGTGCAATTCAATGTCGACCATGGGTGAGGCACAGGGGCGTGTCTTAAGCTGTGGGGATAAGTCAGTATGTATGCCCTATTTTGACACGGCTTAGACACATGGGCGTGTCTGAGGCCGTGGGAGGCATACGGCTTGCCCACACCGGCTTGTGACCTATGTAACTTTGAAATGTTTTTAAATTTTTAAGAACTTTCATATGTGCTCGGTTTAGTCCCGGCCCTATTCTAAAGCATATTTTAGGTCTTGTAGACCTACTCAAGGGACACTTGGATTTGGTTCGTTGAATAATATTATGAAATGTTTGTAAAAGATCTGAATTGATTGGTAACTCCTTTAACCCTAAATCGATGATGGTTACGAGTTAGGGGTGTTACAGTTCTGGTGTGGAAGGGATTTACACTGTTAAGAACTTTCCTAACGTCTTTCCTGAGAAGTTACCAAGATTACCTCCAAATAGGGAGATTGAGTTTGGAATTGAGGTTCTATTAGGGACAACTTTGGTGTCTATCACTCCGTACCGTATAGCACCGAATGAGCTAAAGGAATTAAAGTTGCAGTTTCAAGAACTTCTGGATAGAAGGTTTATTCGGCCTAGTGTGTACCAGTGGAGAGCACAAGTCCTCTTTATAGAAAAAAAGACGGTTCTATGAGGATGTGTGTGGATTATCATTAATTGAACAAATTGATTGTAAAGAATAAGTACCCGCTTCTGAGGATAGATAACATGTCTGATCAGTTTCATAGGGCGTTTGTGTTTTTGAAGATTGATCTTCGTTTGGGCTATCACCAGTTGAATGTTAATGAGGCCGATGTGCATAAGATGCGTTTAGGACCTGAGATGGGCACTATGAATTTCTTGTCAATCCATTTAGTTTGACTAATGCTTCGGTTGCGTTCATGGATCTCATGAATTGGGTTTTTAATCATATCTCGATTAGATTTTCTTCATGTTTATTGACGATAACTTGGTATACTCTAAAACTAAGGATGAGCATGATAAGCATCTTAGAGTAGTTCTTCAGATTTTTTGTGAGAAGAAACTTTATGTGAAATTAAGTAAATGTTAATTCCAATTGAGTGATGTTATGTTTCTGGGACATGTGGTTTCTATCGAGGGTATTCGAGTGGACCCTTAAAAGATAGAGGCTACTATAGATAAAAAGTATCCTAGAAATGTGATTAAAATTTGGATTTTCCTTAAGTTAGTGGGATACTATCAGAGATTTGCCAAGGGGTTCTCATGGATAGCAGGTCTTTTGTCAAAGTTGTTACATAAGAATGCTCTATTTTTTTGGGCTGTTGAGCAGCAATCGAGCTCTATGAATCTCAAATCAGTTTTAACCCAAGCACCTATTCTAATTCAGCCCGAACCTAGGAAAAGGTTTGTTGTGTATAGTGATGCATCTCATACAGGTTTGGATGTGTTCTGATGTAGGAGGGTAAGGTGGTCGCGTATGTGTCTAGGCAACTTAAGCAACACGAAGTAATTATTTGATGCATAACCTAAAGCTTGCCGCGGTTGTCTTTGCACTTAAGATTTGGAGGCATTATCTGTATGGTGAGAGGTGCATCATCTACACTGATCATCAGAGTCTTAAGTACCTCCTCACTCAAAAGGAGTTGAATCTTAGGCAGCGTCGTTGGATCGAGTTGCTTAAGGACTATGATTATTTGATAGAGTATCATCCTGGTAAGGCCAATGTGGTGTTCTATGCTCTTAGTCGAAGATCAATGCTTGAGTTTAGGGCGATGTTTGCTCGCCTAAGTTTGTTCACCGAATTGCAAGTTTAGCCATCTTGTTTGGATGAGATTAATAGTAAGTAGCTTCTGGATGAGTCTATTATCAGTCTGGTTCAGTAGATATATGAGGGTAAGACTTCGGGTTTTAGGTTTGATAGTGAAGGTATTTTATTTTTTTGAGGTCGAATTTGTGAGCATGATGATTGGGATTTTAGGCAATCTATTTTGCAAGAAGCACATAGTAGCTTTTATGCTATGACCTCCGAGAGTTACACTGGTGGCCTGGGCTAAAACAGTAGGTAATCAATTTCGTGTCCCATTATTTGACGTGCCAACAAGTGAAGGCTAGGCACCAACTTCCTTCTAGATTACTTCAACCCGTTAAGATTCCATTGTGGAAATGGAAACGGGTAACTATAGATTTTGTGAGTGGGTTTCCCTTGACACCTATTAAGAAGGACTCTATTTGGGTTATTGTTGATTGGTAGACTAAGTCTGCCCACTTCATTTCGGTTAGGACCGATTATTCATCACAGAAGTTGGCAAAGCTCTAGGATTCTGAGATTGTTAGGCTTCATGAAGGTTTGGGAACGATTATTTCAAATTAGGATAATAACTCTTCGATTAATTTAGAAAATTGCAATAGTTGATTAAGCATGTTTAGCTTAGGATAGTTGTTTGAAAATTGATTCCTAAAAGTAGAATAACTTAAGTATCATTGCAATTAATCTGTTGTAGGGTTCTTTTAATGCATTTAGAATTTCTTGAACCTAAATTCAATAATTTGGTTATGAATAATAAAGAATACCATGGTAATAGTTTTACACTCCAATGTTTGAAACTGTTAAGTTGGTTAGTAATGCTTTGTTTGCTCCATCGTATTATTGATCAGAAAAACAAGTTCAAATAAGAGTGAGTAAAAAAAAAACGATTTAGGGACACTCCACTATAGTTTTAGAGTGAATAGATAAGGAGGTCATTGTTTTGTTCATCCATCTTCTAAGTTAAAATCCTTAACTCTATGAGTGAACTACATTCAAATTGTGGCATGATATACTACCTAGCAATCTAGTGTATGCTCTATTGTCAAGTAAAGAAATCACGTGACAAGATGAATTCCCTAGGGAAAAAAAATAATATTTGTAATTAAGGTTTTGAAATGACAGAATAAGTGAGAATAGAGAAACTGAATTTAGAGGAAAGATATCCTAAATAAATTAGGAGAGGTTTGTTATAGTCAGAATTGCATAGTTTTTTAGGAATTTTTTTTTTTTGGAACATTTTCTACACTTCATTTGCTAAACAAGCCTATAAAACTTTAACAATTTTTTTTTTTTGTTTTAATATAAGACTACTAAGAATTGAGGTATTAAATATACTTCATATAGTGCAACAGTGCAAATCGTAACTGTATGTTTTGGCAAATTCCTACGTTCATGCATACTCATACATATTTTGCTTGAGGATAAGCAATAATTCAAGTTTGGAAGTGAAATATTGCCATGGAAAAATTTTTGTTAGATTGCCTGTGACACCCCAAACCCAGCCTAGAAGTTAGGCCCTAATTTAGAATGTCACATTAAAAGCACACTTCAAAACGATTTTACTATTTATCCATTTAAGGCCCAAAAGCCCAAAAGCCCAAAACCCTTGTATCTTGTTAAGTTAAGATGAAAATCCCATATTTTAGGAAAATATTCATATGTGAAGTTATTTCGAAAACCATGTTAACTTTAGAAATTTTATTTGCATTTATTAATTGGATAGTTGAAACAATAATAATAAAACCCAAAATCTAAAGTCAATTAGGAGATACATGGCCTTATTACAATCCAATGAAAAATAAAGTATTTAAAATAAATTCGTTTGAACAAATTAAAACATCTGATCAGCTTGTAGTGTGCCCATCTCTAAGTCATCTCCCACATCGAGCCGTTTATTCAGGATCACCTGAAACATTAAATAAAAGGGTGTGAGTTTCAAAACTCAGTGTGTACAACCCTTGAGAAACAAATCGACATACAAATATTCACATTTTGCCTAAGCCTTATCAAAATCAGTGGTCTTGGGCCTTAGCCCACAATGACCCCATATCATATCATATCGTATCATATACAAACAAGATAATGCAAAACCCTTACCAAAAATCCATCTACTACACACACCATTTCCCTTCCAACCTTATACACACCTGTGGGGATTTCTAAATCGACCCACCCATCCTCTACACACCAAAGGTAGCACTCACAGTGACATTACTCAACGTTGCAGAAAAGCTGCTAATCATATAATGGGCTTGAAGCCACCGGTGGATCCACGGTCATCAAGTGACTATGCGATCCTCAAATTCTTCCTCCGTACCATAATTCCCACCCATATGCATCCTAAGCATAATATCATATGAATGCAAGAAACACATAAGTAACATCCATAAAAACTCATACTCATCACATAGGGGTATTTTAGTCATTTCACAATCAAGGGTATTTCTGTAATTCTACCCTATAAGGGTATTATCGTAATTCTACCCTACCGGGGTATTATCGAAATTCTACCCCACAGGGGTGTTTTGGTAATTTGGTAAGATAAGGGGTATATTGGTACTTTTGCAAAAAATAGGGGTATTTTAGTAATTTTACAAATCTAAGGGATTTTAGTAATTTTACAAATCTAAGGGTATTTTAGTAATTTTACAAATCTAAGGGTATTTTGGTAATTTCACAATTCAGGCTATTTTAGTGATTTTGCAAATCTAAGGATATTTTGGTAATTTTCAAACTAAGGGTATTTTGGGTATTTTCAAATCAAGGGTATTTGGTCCCTCTCAGGTTTTAGTTATGAACTTTGGCCCATTAACAAGTCCTTGCGGTTAAAGTGAATAGACACTATGCACCAGGTAGGATTCCAGAGAAGAGGAGGTGGGCCACTAGGACCGCTTAAGTACCAAGCTCTCCCTAGATCCAATCCTAGACATGCATATGTCTGTTGCCACACTCTAACCCAGCGACTTGTTCACGGACATGTTTAATTATTAGAGTAAGTATTATGCTGTTTAAGAGTTGTTCAGAACTAGGCCTAAAGTCCATTAAACCCTAACATATTTTTCTACATCCCCATAAAGCCCATCAAGCCAATTTCACATTTAAATAACCCCTTATGCCCAAATCACATCCTTATGGCCCATTAGGCTCAAATCTCATCCATATGGTCTATTAGGCCCAAAAAATTCCAATTCATGTATCATGCATGACTAACTCAATTCGTATGACCAAACCAAACAATTTCATTAAACTTAGCCTCAGGGCCCGCCAGGCCCATTTAGCCATTTGCAGTTTTTCGGCCTTTCGGCGTTGTCGATATCTTGTGTGTGTAGTGTTTGTACACACCTGGTTACTCCGACGTGCTATTCTATCCTTGGTCTTGAACCTACAACCAACCAACCTTCAATCAACCACCCATACTTAATCAAAATATTTACCAAAAGCCGAAGCCTTACCGTAACCTTATCGCTGCCACACGTTCTAGTAGCCCTTCCTTAGCTACTATTCACGAATATCTCCTAGATCTGAACTCAAACATATATTGTCAAAACAAGTGACTCATATTCCACATAAGTCACGCCTATATGCCATACTTACATTCGGCCATCCACTAAACCATAACTAAGTCGAGAACACTTACCACTTTGCTAACGATCCTTACCTACCACGCTTGCGATCTTTGAACCTTACCCTTGTTAATACCAAGTTAACGACAATGAGAAGTTATATATCCCTTTGGCTTTTAACAAAACACACTAAGAAGATTGACTAAGTACTTACCGAAATCCTCCTTTGATCCTGCGGCTTAGACAACTACTGAACAAGATCCGGCTTTTAAACTTGACTAAGAGTGGGTAACAATCGATTTGTGATAACTAAGAATCGACACAAGTATATCTATTTGATATAAATGTGTATTAGGCTTTCATAGAAAGAAAGGAACACAACACTAATAGGAATTTCGGCAAAAAGAATGATGGTTTTTTTTTTTTGGCAAATGGGAGAATTCGGCTGAGGGGGAGAAAACAAAATTTCCAAGAACCTCTCAAAGGGATTAGGCACCCTCCTTTTTATAGCCAAATATGAATCCTACCTTCCCCCCACAGTCCCATTCGGAACCAACACTTCACTCTCCTCATCTCTTAACTTTTCTCCTAGATAACACCTTAGCCTTATCCAAAATTCCCTCCACATCCATCATACCAGATCACTTCAAACTCTCCATGGCAAGAGTTCAAAACCAACAAAACTCTTGCCGTCCACCTATGCAAAATAAAACACTCCAAAGTTACACTCCTAATGCTCGAACCTTGGACCTCTTCAGCTTACACACACGCCACCTTATAGCTCCCAAGTGGCGCCACTTACCACTGGACCAAAATCCCATTTGTGTCCTATCTCTTCTTCATTTACTTAAAAGGCCTACTAACTGGAGTCACTGGTCTCTAGGGCTAAAACCAAAATTTTTTCTATACCCTTACTTGATCCCAGGACTTCTCCAATACCCTTAGACACTCAAAATTCATTAACCATCAAATCCCACATGCCAAATGTCATTTTCTCGCTCACTTGAAAATTTTCTGAAATCCAAAGCCCAAAAGCCCAATTGGCCCAATTATCGACAAGAATTGCATGTCAATTGTAGGAAGATGATGTAGCATTCAATCCATGTCACTCTCAGCAAGTTGTACTTGTACAAGATAAACCACCCTGAAAAAGAGGAAGAAAAAGGTGCGCGCTAAGAGGAAGGGACCTACCCAATAAAGGAGGAAAGAGAAAAGAAAAGAAGGGACGAGGATCTGGTGGAGAGAGGAATCGAAGAGAAATTTTTCTCTCAGCATCAGATTCTCGTGGAAAATATCAGAGAAAAGAGAGAAGAGGGTAGCAACTTACAGAGCAGAAAAATATAGAAGCAAGGAAGGGGAAGAGAAATCTTCCTTGGGTTTTGGATCAAATTTCAGTATTAAAGTGAAAGTTGGAGTAGCAAGAGCTTCCTGTAGTTCTACCTTTATTTTTATATTTGAACTTTGTGAATCGTAACTTGAATGATGATGTTGAATGGTTTTGTTTTGGATTTGAATGTCCAACCTATAAGCTAAATATCATTGGGTTGGAATTATTTGGTTGAATTATTCGATTTGTGATTGTCATAACGTTGCCTACATAAGAGTACGAGGGCCTAGTAAGCAAAGCTAAACACAGAGGGCCTAAATTAACATAGAGTCGCCACTAACCAATTAGGGCTAGGTTGGTTAGCCACCTATCATCTAAAAATCTAGAATTAATACTACGGAAAAATCCAAAAAATCTATCAATCTCATCACCAAATTTCAAGTTCGGGAGTACGATTACATGTGGGGAAGGTTATAGTACCCCCACAACACCTATTCAGGGATAGTCCTACGGGGTCTTAAGAGCTAGATTTTTTTTTTATTTAAGTATATTAATGTATTAATCTAAGCTAAAATTTTATGGAAATCTTAAATAAAAAATCTTAAGGAAACGACTCCGGTTTACTTATAGCTCGATTAAGATGTGCTCACCAAACTTATCTAATTTGAAACTTAAATTAGAGATTTTTACTTTTAACGAGAATCCTAAAGGATACCTAAATAATTCTAGTAAAATACCTTCAATTCCTAAAATTAATTCTATTTTAGAATTCTAAAAAAAAACTAGAAATTAACAACAATTAAGAGAAAAATTAAATGCATCTACAACTTATTCGATCTTTTATTATTATTATTTAAAAGATTTACCTATCAAGATCTTATGAAAGTATCCTATGTCGGGTTTATGATTTTTATAACTTTAAAATTCTTGATCTAAGATTTAAATTCGTCAAAATCATAAAATAATAAATTTTAAATAACATTTATTAGCTTTCTTAAAAAACTTTCTAAAATAAAATACTTTGAAAGACCTACTCATGATTTACGATTCACCTACAAAAATCATTAGTTTTAATCTTGAATAAAGTCCTAAAAATATTTACATATTAACTTAAGATTCTAATCCTATACGATATTTAAAACTAATTTAAAACCCTAAAATATCTTACATATTATTTATAATTTTTCTAAGGTAAATTGTAGGAAAGATATTAAGGACTAACCTAAATCCAAATGTAAAAGCCTTATGGTTTCATTAAAATATAACACCTATTTAACTAACTTCATGTCAATAATTATAGGATGGAAAAATGACCTAAAGTTTCCTATTTTAAAATGAAGAGTAATAAAATAGGAAAATTAATTAAATTAGCTAAAGTTAATGAAAAGTTAAAACACTTTCAAAATGACAATAATAAAAGAAAAATTAAATAAATGGAATAAATAAGACCTTAACATGATGATGATAATAATAATAACAATAATACACCTTATTCATAATACAATAAAAGAATCAAAGTAACATAAGTAAATAATATCAAAATGTATGTAAGGGAATGTGTAAAAGTATATATAAATAGACATGAAAATAAATAAAATGAAATAAGAATAAATAAAAATTATACAAGTGTGAATAAAATAAAACATTAAAATAAAGTGCATAATTAACATTAAATATGTAATGTATAAATGCAAGTGAAATGGAAGATATAAGTGTAAATTATTTATTAAAGATGGAAACAAAATGACATAGCTTAGTTTTAAGACTAAAAGATAAAAAATGTGGAACACAGAGGACTGATGTAGCAATTAATTTACTTTTAATTTTTAAATTTCAAATTAAATCGAATGTTTAAATAAATAAAGGGCTACAGGTGTAAATAGGTTAGAGAGCAGGGACGGTGCTGCAAAAAATAGGGTATTTTTTATAAATTAAAAAGTAAGGAGGTGGGAATAAATTACCCACTTTTGGCACCTATAAATAAAAAGAAAAACTATTCATTCTTTCATTTTAACCTCATTATTTTTCAAAGAAAAAAAAACCTCTTCCTCTTTCTCTTCCAACTTTTATGTTGGCCATGGCTCCACCACCGGAGAGCCCAACAGATCTCCGACCTCTGATGGTGGAGCCGCCGCGTACGATGGCCGATTTTTTTTTTTTTTTACAAAATCAAAGTTTTATTTAGAAAAATCATTAATTTTTCTTAAAAATCACGACATTATTTCGAAATTGTTTAAAAAAATCAAAACTTTGTTTTAAAATTTTAAACTTTCCTTGAAAATGACTAAAAAAATATTTTTATTTGTTAAAGTCTAAACTTTCTCTTTTTTTAGAAAAAAAAATCAAAACTTTTCTCAAAATCAAGCTTTTAAAAAAATCTTTATTTTAGAAAGAGGAGGGAAAAAAACGAGAATTTTAGGGGCTCCTAAGGGTGGAGGATCGATGGTCCGGTGATGTCCCCTTCATCAGAACCCAAAATCCGATCCCTCATGACATGCCTATGGCCAAAAAAAAAAAAGATGGAAGAAAAGAAAAAAAAGAAATAGAATGCTTGTAGTTGTGTTTTTTTTAAACCTTTTTTTTAAGAACAAATATAATGAAAATCCTCTATTTTTTCTTTTCCACTCATGTTTATATATTGTTTTTTAATCTTGCTTATTTGTAAAAAATGATAATAATAATATTTAATAATAGTAATAGTAGTAATGATAATAATAATTTGGGCTGAGAAGAAAAAAAGAAAAGAAAAATAAAGGTATCAAATAAACCAAAATCGAGTGGGCTTCGAACGGCCCAAGATAGAACAAAAATTTAAATAGGCCTCCAATTGAGCTCAGACAAAAATGGGCGTACAATGATTATCTTAAATGCATGCATAAAAGCTCTAGACATAAATGATTGTATGGTATGTTGTTAGATCTGATTTAATTCTAAAAAGATTATATAGATTGAATTATTATCAGTTATACAGACGAGTATTCGAAAGAATATTTGTAGCAGTTTAGATGTAGAAATTGCGGTCTGTACAGGGAAAGGAAGAACAGTCTGGATATCATTCTAGAGTTCTATAGACATACAAAAACTCAGAATGGTAGCCCAAAGTCTGGTTTCTGAAAGAAGCAGGCTGCAGTAGTGAATCCTTGAATAGTAGAATTGTCAAGATTTTGCCATGGCATTATTATGATATAAAAATAAAACCTGAGAAATTCAAACCTTTATCATTCAACAATACAAACCTTCCCTACTTATTCTTTGAGAATTGCCATAGCATTTCAATTGCCCTAATATATTTTCATTCATAATTGATTTTTTTTAATCCATTCATTAAATATCTTTAAAAATTTGTCCTATGTTTCTTTTGCATAGTTTAATTAGTCAATTTCGTAGTAATAGCATAACCAATTATTCTAATCAATTTTGATCCCTGTGGAGATGATACTCACTCATCACTTTATCACTTGATTCGATGTGTATACTTACACATTTGCATTAAACACTCATAGGCGACAAGTTTTTGGCGTTGTTGTTGGGGATCAACAATATTGGTGAAAATTTGGTGTTACCTCTTTAATTTTATTAGTTTAGCTTAATTAGTTGTTTTGATTTTTTATTTTTTAGGATTTTTTCTAGTGCATGAGTAGAGATATTTTTGCAATGGAAGAGTATTCTTTTGATCCATAAATTTAGAGAACCTTGAGAAGAAGGAGAAAAGAATTGCGAGAAATGGAAATAATTAGAAATGATTAGGTTAGAGAAGAGTCATTACTCCATAATGGAAGGGATGCTAATATTCCTCGAATAATAGATGACAGAGACAAACCCATCAGATAACATGTAATGCCGATGTAACACCCCAAACCCGGCCTAGACGTTACGATCGGATCTGAAGTGCCACATCTAAGTGTTGTTTTGAAAACCAGTTTTGTCGATGAAAATCCGTGACTAAAGTTTTAAATCCTCTTTAAAACCCATTGCTATTGAAAATGTTAGTGTTGTAAAAACAAAACATGTTAGCCAATTGTTGATCATATCATTTGTTACAAGTTTATTAATCTGAATTAAAAACCTTGAAGCTTTTCTAGTTAAAAACTGTTTAAATTTGAAATGTGTGGTTTCCTTTGAAAACAGTTATTGTTTTGTAAAACCCGTTTCTCTCTTCCTAATCTAGCAGGTAAAAGTAAGAAGTTAAAACCAAATAACAGTTAAACCTTAATGGCTTTATTACATAAATATCAACCCCAAAATAGAATATTTAAAAACTAAGTTCAAAATATTCGCACACATGTGGCCACCTCTGAGTCCCTCGTAACTCCAAATCATCTAAGGCTTGGGATTACCTGTACAGTTAAAAGAAAGGGGTGAGTTTGGAAAACTCAGTGTGTAATCCCCTAATCGACAAATAATAATTAGTATATGGAGTGCAGACTGGGCCTGAGCCCTATTTAGTAGCAGGGTGGGCCTAAGCCCAAATAAAATCAGTACAGAGCAGAAATGCAACCCAACCCAATCCAACCAACACACCACCCGTACCAACCAACACACCATGTGGGGACTAAGTCGACCCACTCAGCCAACACACCAATATCGCAGCAAAGCTGCTAATAGTAATGCAACGAAGTTGCTAATAATAGTAAACGTGGCCCAGCCACTAAAATCAGAATACGTAGAGAAACCACTAGAATAGTAAAAATGTGGCAGAGCCACTAGTACGATACTTCTTCCAAATTAGAATCCCAACTCCAGTGCAGAATGTCGTGTCATAAATATTACGTGTGTAACACCCCAAACTCGACCCGTATGGTATGATCGGATCTGGCATGTCACATGAAGAAAATGTATAAAGAACTTGTGATTTTTACTAAAGTTGACATTATTTAGTTATAGTTAAGAAAACAAGTTTGGTGTATAAATATTCGTTAGAAAAACTACTAATTTCGAAAGGTTGATTGATAAATCGAAAATTGAACTAGTGAACTTTTAAACTGTGATTTTTGAAAATAATGTTGATAATTCGAAGGAAAACCCAAGTTAAATTATTCGTACACATTTGTTACGAAATCCGTTTGTTGATAAATTTTATGAAAATCGTTGTTCATGATTTCAAAAAATCCCCGTTTAAATCAATCCATAAAAGATAATAAATAGTCGAACATAAATACCAAAATAAAATCCCAGAGGCCTTATTACAACTTTAAACCCATAATAGTAAAAGTAAGAAAATAAAGCAGAAAAAGAATTTACTAAAGTTCGAAAATATCATTCCAAAAGTATGGCCTCCACCGAGTCATCCATGGCCCCAAGTCCTCGTCATTGAGCATTACCTGCAAGGAAGGGGTGAGTTACTAGAACTCAGTGTATAATCCCTCCTTACCGTCATCCACTGGGCCTGAACTCGCATAGGAAACATCTTGGGCCTAAGCTCATTTACAAATTGATAATTAAAAGGAATGAATGCAACCCAACCCATCCATCCATCACAGTCCCTACCAGCTAATCACACTTGTGGGGATCAAGTCAACCCACCCTGCCGCTCACACCAAATTTGCAGTCAAGCTGCTATAATATTTTATTTTTTTGTGGTCAAGCCATTGAAATCATAATTTAAGCACAATAATAACAAATTGTGGCTATGCCACCAGGCTACACTGCTTTCCATATAATTTTTCCCATCCCATGCAAAATGTAAAACTGCAACATACATAATGACATATCCAAATATATATATATATAACCACCATTAATCAAGTGAATTATTTTGGTGAATCGGCCCATTAAAAAAATTTAATAATTCGGCCCACTAAGGCATTCTAGCAAACTGGCCCATAGGGGTATTTTTATAAATTGGCCCATAGGGAATTTTCGTAAATCGGCCTATAGGGGCATTTTCATAAATTAGCAATTTTATTACCGATTTTGCCATGTCTTTAGAAATAGCGTTGATTAAGCAAGTTACTCGATTCATGCCATATTATGGTTATTAGATTAGTAAGCAACAACAATCTATTTTCCAACATGATAGTAAATCACAAATCTACGAAATTTCGGTGTGAGATTACACACCTGATTACGGTAAGGACTAAACCTTCTTGATCGTTGGCACTTATGTCACCATAATACTCGATTAACTAACAAAAAGAGGGTGTCTTAATCCAAATATCTAAATCTAACGATCTAATGAAATGCTTACCCTTAGTATCGTGAACGACCACGATTTGTCTACTCTCACCGAATGATGGTCCACAACCCGGTGGGAAATCCCAAACTACCGATACTGCCCTACGTTTGAACTTGGGTGTAGAGATTGTAAGTTCACTCCCTTTTTGCCCTCCTATTGATTTGCCTTTAGTATCGCTACCACTTGCCTCCATTGGAAAAATCTCGGTTAGAATAATACTACGATGAGAGAAAATCTAAGGGGAGGATTTCGACTTACCACTAGTTTCGGAGGACCAATGAGTAGAGAAAGACGAGTGGTTTAGTTCCTAATATAATTGATTAGTCAAACTTTCGACCCGATTAGCAAAATAACCTTGTAGAGGATATCGAATGTACCAAGAAGAAACTCTTTACCTTAACGATGATAAATCCAGTTCCCACCGGTTGGGCTTATGGCTACGGATGAGACAAGGATATAAGATTGGGCTTTCCCACTATAACACTTCAATAGAAGGAGAACACGATGTGAGAGAGTAGGAGAGAGTGATATTTGGTTTAGAGAACCATCCGATCGGCCATGTAGAAAAGAAAATGAAAAGTGGAGAATAAAATCACTTACAGATTCGGTCAAAGAAGAGAGTGCCTAACATACAAAAGAAAATGAAGAAGAGGTGAAGTGTTAAAAGGTTTGGCTATGGAGAGAAATGAACAAGAAGATTCAGCCACAAGGTAATGTCATTTTAAGAGAAAGAGAGAAAGGTTGAAGAAATAGTGAAAAAGAAAAAAAGTGATGGGAAAAGAAGTGTTAGAGGGTTTCGACTAACACCAAGGGAAAAATGAACAAAAAAGGATTGAGTATCATGGCAAATTAAGGGGAAAAGGTGAACAATTTGCTTGAGTGTTTCGGCAAAACAAAGAGAAAGGATCGAAAAAGAGAGCACCAAAATGTTAAAAAGAAATAAAAGCCTTTCATGCACAAATTTGCAAAATGACCAAAAGAATTTCGGCTCCCCTTTTCTCCCTACTAAAACCGTGTACCACCATTACCAAAAAGGTGAGAGTTGACCAAATTTCTTTCCTAAGCTCCTTCTAAAAAATTTGACCAGCATATCCCCCATTATCTCTTTCTTTAACTTCTTTCCTTATTTTCTCCTTGATCTCCTCCTTACTTTTCTCCATAGTGTTCTTTCCATCAATAAAAAGTCTTCCTTTCCTTCTTTAAAGCCTTGGCCGACACTTTCTATCTATTACACGATTAGTACAAAAATTAAATTCCAAAAGTTGCAATAGGTGGGATTCGAACTCCACCCCTTAAGCTTCTTCATGTGACGCCACTCCACATTGCTACTAGCTCCACTTGTGCTAGCAAAATACACACTTATTTCTTAAAGCCTTGATGCCACTTACCTTCTCTCCTTAAAGTGCTTAAATACAAAAATTCTACTAAGGCCCAACTTAACCCCAAGCCTTCTTAGGGCCCCTAAACATACAAAACTAACACTCTTAACTAGTTTAAAGCATGGTATAATGTAAAACATAAATTCCTGAATTTCAGGATGTTACAATTCTACCCACTTAAAAATATTTCGACCTCGAAATTTACATGATTAAAAGAGATGAGGATATTGTTGCCGGATCGCATCCTCTAGCTCCCATGTAGCTTCCTCTAACCCGTGATTATGCCATAATACTTTGACTAATGGAACCGACTTCCTTCTTAGCACCTTAACATCTCGATCTAAAATCTGCACTAGCTCTTCTTCAAAAGACAAGTCAGGTCTTATCTCAACTTCCTCCACTGGTACAACATGAGACAGATCCGAACGATAACGCCTTAACATTGAAACATGAAATACGCTATGTATCTGACTTAACTCTGGAGGTAACTCAAGCTGATACACCACTGGCCCAACACACTTCAATACACGGTAAGGTCCGATAAACCTAGGGCTCAACTTGCCCTTCCGTCCAAAGCTAAAGATCTTTTTCCAAAGTGAGACCTTTAGAAAGACCTGATCACCTACAGAGAACTCTATCTCCTTCTACTTCAGATCTGCATATGATTTATGTCTGTCTGAAGCTTCTTTTAACTGAGCCCGAATTACCTTAACTTTTTCCTCCTTGTCCGAGATCAACCATGGACCCCAAAATCGTCGCTCTTCTAGCTCAGTTCAGTAGGTAGGAGTACGACACCTACGACTATACAACGCCTCGTAAGGTGCCATCTGGATGCTAGATTGATAGCTGTTGTTGTATGCAAACTCTGCCAGTGGTAGAAAACCTTCCCAACTACCCCTAAAGTCGATCACACAACCCCTTAACATGTCTTCTAGAATCTGGATTACGCTCTCCGACTGACCATCAGTCTGTGGATGAAATGCCGTGCTAAAATCTAGCCTTGTTCCTAAAGCTTCATGTAGAGCCTTCCAAAATCGTGATGTAAACCTAGGATCCCTATCCGATATAATAGACACTGGTACCCCATGCAACCTCACGACTTCTGCTACATACAACTTGGCCAACTTTTGCAATGAATAATCCGTACGAATAGGTAAGAAATGAGCAGACTTTGTTAATCGATCCACTATCACCCATACTGAATCTTTCTTAGTAGGCGTTAAGGGTAACCTACTAACAAAGTCCATCGTTATCCTTTCCCAATTCCATAGTGGGATTTTCACTAGTTGAAGCAACCCTGAAGGCATTTGATGTTTCGCCTTCAGCTGCTGACATGTCAAGCATTTGCTCACAAAATCAGTAACCTCCCGTTTCAACCTTGGCTACCAATACTGCTCACGGAGGTCTTGGTACATCGTATTTCCTCCGGGGTGCATAGCATATGGGCTACTATACGCCTCATGCAGAATCATTTGTCTCAATTCCATATCCCTCGGCATACAAACTCTTCCGTGGAAACACAATACTCCATTACTATTTAATCCAAAATCCCATATCTTACCACTTTCACTTGCTGAAGTCGAACCTTTCATCTAACAACTATTTTTCAATAATCTGACTTACCCATGCAGGCTTCATTTGAAGTTTAGCTATCAAGCTACCATCTTCATAAAGGCTTAGATGAGCGAACATCGCTCTCAAATTCAATATCACCTTACGAATCAACGCATCTGCCACTACGTTAGCTTTACGTGGGTGATCCTCGATTGAGCAGTCATAATCTTTCAACAATTCTATCCACCTCCGCTGTCTTAAGTTCAACTCTTCCTGGGTAAGGAGGTACTTTAGACTCTTATGATCCGTGTAGATAATCAACTTCTCCCCGTATAGATAGTGTTTCAATATTTTTAGAGCAAATAGCACTACAGCTAACTCCAAATCATGTGTGGGGTAATTCACCTCATGCGGCCTTAGTGACGAGATGCATAAGCCACCACTTTTCCCCCTGCATCAACACACATCCCAAGACCGTGTGTGACACATCACAATAAACGATAAACTCTTTACTAGCCTTAGGCTGAATCAATACTAGTGCTTCTGTCAGAATCTTCTTCAATCTCAAAGCTTTCTTACTGCTTATCTGACCACACAAATGGTACTCCCTTACGCAACAACTTAGTTAGGTGTGCAACAATCAACGAAAACCCCTCCACGAATCGCCTGTCATATCCAACCAAACCTAAAAAAATTCAAATTTTTGCCACTGACTTCAATGGATTCCAGTCCAATACCGCCTTGACCTTCCGGGGATCAACTTTAATTTCCTCGGCAGACACAACATGCCCTAAAAAGGTCACTTCCCTTAGCCAAGATTCACACTTACTGAATTTGGCATACAGCTGTTTCTCCCTTAATATTTGCAATACTACCCGTAGATGCGAATCATGCTCCTCTTCAGTCTTTGAGTACACCAAGATGTCATCTATGAACACAACCATAAATCGGTCTAGATAGGGTTAGAAGACTCGGTTTATCATATCCATAAATGCAGCTGGTGCATTAGTCAACCCAAACAGTATCACTAAGAACTCGTAATGCCCATCTCAGGTTCGAAATGCAGTCTTATAAATTTTTGCCTCTTTGACCTTAAGCTGGTGATACCCTATTCTCAAGTCTATCTTTGAGAAAATTGAAACTCCTCACAGCTGATCAAACAGATCATTGATCCTCGATAACTAGTACTTGTTCATGATCGTCAACTTATTCAATTGTCTATAATCGATGTACATACGCATCGACCTATCATTTTTCTTAACGAACAAAATTGGCGCTCCCTACGGTGACACACTTGGTCGAATAAATCCACGATCATCAACTCCTAAATTTGAGCTTTAGGTTCCATTAGCTCCTTCGACGCCATTCTTTAAGGAGAAATGGACACTGGAGCCGTTCCTGGCAACAGCTCAATGCCAAACTCCACCTCCCGATCCAGAGGTAATCCTAGAAGCTCCTCAGGAAAGACGTCTGAAAACTCTATCACCGTTCTAACATTCTCTACCGACAACTCTTTGGCATCCAAAGCATTGATAAAGGCTAAGAACACTTCGCACCCCTTTCATACCAATCTTTTCGCCTTTAAAGCAGATACCACATTAGACAGATAATTTCTTCTTTTTCCTATCATCATCACTTCTTTATCCTCTGAAGTTCTTAGTACCATTCGTTTAGCAGCATAGTCCAAGTTCGCACGATGTTTAGCCAGCCAGTCTATGCCCAATATAAGGTCGGACTCCCCGAACGGTAGTGTAACATCCTAATAAATAGGGGTTATGCATCTTACTTAATTGAATGATGTTGCATGCTTAATTATTATTAAATGTATTTTGCAAGTTATTTTGAGCTTCATTAATTAAGTGAATGCTTAGTGATTTATTAAATTTTTTAATAAATAAGATGAAGCTAAGCATGATAGGCTTTATGAATTAATGACAAGGAATTTTAAGCATAAGTTGAGTAATTAGCAAAGTGGTAAGGACATATGGATGAGTGCTTGAGGGGAGAGGTTTGAATCCCCTAGCTAACAAATGGGAGGATTTTATTTTTGTTTCCTTCCCTATAGTGTCGGCCAAGAACTTTCTAGAGTGGATGAACATTCTTTTAATTTTGGCTATTTGACCATATGAAAAAGGCAAGCTAAGGACTTATGGTATGGAATCAAGATAGGATGGTCAGAAGGGGGGACAAAAGGCTTGAGATGTGGGCAATGTTTTGGAAGTTTGTTCATGGTCATTTGACCATGAACCTAGATGGCATAAGGGGCTAAGGGAGTGGTTTAATTGTGTTGGAAATTATGGAGTTGATAGGGAAGAATTAAGGATGAAAGAAGGGATTGTGTAGGCTATTGTGTTGGCGAATTTGGTATAGGATTAGGAAGATTTTGTTGACCAAAAGGTTGTCATTTGTACATTTTTCCTTGTCCAATATTTTTCTCTTAGCCGAATTTGTCTATTGGCATTTGGTAAAAAGATTGCTTTGTTTTGGCCTTTGCATTTTTAACCAAATAGGTACTTTTATTTCTTCTTTTCCTCTCAAATCTTTATCTTCTTTTGATACCAAAATATTGTCACTTTTGAAGACACTTATCCTTTTCTTTCTCTCTAGTGCAAATTCAACTTTCACCAAAAGCATCTTCTCTCATTTTCTTTTCTTTTCATTCTATTTCTCTCTTCTCTTTCCTCTCATTGCCAAAACTACAAAAGTTCTAGAACCAATTTTCTTCATTTCTTTCCCTTGGCCGAATGTGCATTGGTTCCAAAAACTATCTCTTTTCTTTTTGAGGATCATCATCATCTTCTTTTAATCTCTCTTTCTCTTTCCCTTTTTCTTCCTTCTCTCTTTCCTTCTCTTTTCATTTTTTATTTTCTTTCTTCTTTTCTTTCTTTGAAAACTGAAACCACCAAATCAAATTTTTATTCTCTTCTTTTCTTGTTCAAAGCCGAATCTTCAAGTGCTCAAAGTAAGGTTTTTGTTTGTCAATAGTTTTCATTATTTGCTTTTACTATAGTTGATTTAGTAAAATAAATCTTTTATTTTTCTCTCCTAGGCCGAATCCTTGGAAAGGATTTTTAAAGATCTTTGTTGAAGCCAACTTTTAAGAAGTGATCTTTCGAGATCATCAAGGTAAGGATTTTTAATTTCGATCGTATCAATTCTTTTAGAATGGATCACTAATCAACGTTATTTTAGGGGCGATTTAAGACTAACAAGATAGGTAAGAAAAGAGCCGTACGGAGTGTTTGGAAGAGAGGAGGTACTCTTTTACCATCAAACTACAAACCAAGGGCAGTATCGGGTGTAAGAGACTTTCCACCGGGTTGTGGACCCTCTGCTAGCGAGGATCGATTATTTGAAGTTGTACATACAACCGAACCACTTTACGTTGGTGGGATATCAGCGTGGTTTTGATCCATCTAGTGGAGAAAACCACAAATAACTGCTGTTCGAGAATCAGGGGCAAGGATCTAGATCCATCATCAATAAGTATAGTTTTGTTAATAAAAGTTTATACTAACCAAGTGTGTTAATTAAATAGGGGTTGACGAGCGAGAGAGTATTGTTCTCACTGTCATAAGGTGTGTAACTCTACATTAAAAACTCATAGATCTATCTTTATATGTGATTTTATGATAATGTGTTTAATAATGATTTTTGGATACCATTCAGTGGTATACGGTATTCAGGTATGTTTACCCCAATATTTCATTAATTTTGCTATATGCATAAAATGTGAAATAAATATGATTATATTATGATTTTGGGGTAAATGTCATGAAAACTAAATGTTATGAAAGTGCATGGGCATATGGGTATATTTGATAAAGGAGGAAGTATTCTGGTGGTTTTACCACATTTCTGGTGACTTCGGTCACATATGTGAATCTGGTGACTTCGGTCACGTATATTTGAATCTGGTGACTTCGGTCACGTATATTTGAAATCTGGTGACTTCGGTCACATATTTGAAATCCGGTGACTTCACATATTTGATATCCAGTGACTTGGTCACAATTTTGTCTGTGGCCTTGCCACAAAATTATAAGGCGATGTGCATGTTGATCGCAAAGAGCGCCTTCGATGGTGTGTAGCGGATGGAGGGTCGATTTAGTAATCCCACGGTGTGTTGGTTGAATGCAATTGGTGTGTAGCGGATGGATATTTAGGTGGTAGGGCTTGCATTTCATTTCATGTACATAACCTTGTAATATTGAGTGATTGTTATTTGATCTGCTATGAAAGTGGGCTTTTAAGCTAAATATGAGCTAAATGGGCTTTTGGGCCAAATATGACTTAAATGGGCCTATGAATAAATGTGTTATGAAAATGGGCTTTTTGATGTATGTGTTACACATTGAGTTTATAACTCACCCATTTTGTGGGATAAACTTTTCAGATGATTCAGTAGTGCGATGGATCGGGTCGTGAAGGATTTGAGGTGGCCAATGCTCGTATCAAGTATTTTGGAGATTTTCCAATTTAAACTTATTTAATTTGATTTATTAGACTTTATTATGGGTTTGCTATTTTTATGTAATAAGGCCACTATAAACTATTTTTAATTTTTGGGTGTTTGAATTTATTTATTTTTTTTTGTTTTGTCATGAACAATTACTAAGTAAATAACTAAATGGTTTTCGATAAATAATTTAAAAATGTTTTTGTCACTAATATATAAATGTTTTAAAGTAATTTTCTTAAATTTGGTTTCCTTTTTAATTCCTCCTAAAAATAATGTTTTAAAAGACAAAATTTACTTTACAATTGATTTCAACCTAATATATTTAGTTAAATCTGTTTTCTACAAAATCGTCAAAATTTGTTTTTAGAGTTTGCGAAAAGTTAGATTCGAGGAACATAACAAATCTGGTTGGACTTTTTGGGCCGGGTTTGGGGTGTTTCAACTTGGTATCAGAGCCCAATTTTAAACTCTCGGCCTTGGGTTTTGAAGCCCACAACGTTTTCAAAAGTTGGCCCAAATGATTTTTTTAAAGTTTTCTTAAGTTAAAATGGTTTTATAAGAGCATGGCACTTCGGAGTTTCTCCGGATCCATCGGTATGTATCTTTATTGATAGAGTGATATGAAAGTCGATAAGCTTAAGGAAACTATAACTTTAGAGACATGGACCCTAGGTGTATGTGTGCTACTACGAAAAAACCACTGAATATCTGCTTCATAAAACTTTCTTTTAATAAGAAGTGAAAAGAATCTAATACATAAGACTTCTTCGTAAAAAATAGATAAGACACGTAGTAGACATGAGCTCTAGGGGACGTGGACGTCGTGGACGTGGACGAGGAAGAATGGCTGTGTCAGAACTAGTTCGATCTGGTCAAGGTTCCGAGAATGATGCTCCACCACCGGCTGTTGGGGTGGATTTTCAAGAGCAAAATGAAGGAGGTGACGCAGTATCACAAGTCATCTTCATGAGTTTTAGAACGAGTAGCGAAGCTAATCTTGAAATGGGTCTCGAAAGTCAGTAGCTGAGAGACTAAGATCGAATGGAGCTAAGGTTTTCAGAGGAGTATCTGGAGTAGCTCAAATGTAGCGAATCTTGGTTGGAAGCGATCGAGAGGATTATGGACGATTTAGACTGCAGGTCTTGAGAAACCGAAGGTGCTATTTCACTACTTCGTGATGAAGCCTACCAGTGGTGGCTCACTATTAAGGAGAGTACCCCTGTGGATCGACTGGATTGGGGGAATTTCAAAATTAAATTCGAAGAAAAATACGTTGGAGCTAGCTACATCGACTCCCAGAAGAAGACATTTCTAAATCTAGTGCAAGGGAATAAGTCGATAGCTGAATCTGAAGTAGAATTTTTGCGACTTAGCCGTTATGCCAGAGGGATAGTGGCTACAGAATATGAATGATGTATCAGATTTGAGGATGGACTTAGAGATGAACTACGAGTAATGATTGCTCCACACCGGGGAAGAGATTTTGCAATCTTAGTGGAAAGGGCAAGAATAGCTGAAGAGGTTAAGAGGACAGAAAGACAGAATCGGGACAGAGGTCAGAATAGAAATAAGAGAAGCTTTGGGTCTTCAGGGTCATCCGGGAATTTTTAGAAGAAACCAAGAAATGAAGGACCGCGAGGTCAGCAGACTACTACGGGTGGACAAAATCGTACTTGTAACCAATGTGGAAAAATACACTCGGGAGAATGTTGGAAAAAGACCGACGGATGTTTCAAGTGCGGGTCGAAAGACCATATGATCAAGGACTGCCCGAAGAATTCAGATAAGAACCGCCCAGGAAGTCAGGGTGTTAATTAGGCTGGCAGAAGTGAATAGCAGCCGATAAGGGGCCGTGGTCTAAATAGAAGGGGTAATGGTTCTGGTAGAGGTCGTGGAACTTTAGGCAGAGGCAGTGGTAGCTCTGAGGCGAGACAATCAGGTTTGGTGTATGCAGTTCGTCGTAGAGAAGACAGTGACGCACCTGATGTTATCACGGGTACGTTTCTGATTTCTGGGTTACCCTTTATTACTTTGATAGATATAGGGTCAACTCACTCTTACATTGCTAGTGAAGTATCTGGAACTTTGCATGTGACTTCTGAGACTGTACCTAGGAAGATGACTATACTTAGTCCTTTAGGACGGACAGTAGTTATAGACAAACTCTTTAATGAAGTGCCTTTAGAAGTTCAAGGGACGCAGTTTCTGGCTGATTTAATGGAGTTGCCATTCGGAGAATTCGACCTGATCTTAGGCATGGACTGGCTTGTGAAGTATCGTGCAAATGTGGATTATGCTGCTAAGCGAATGTCCTTAAGAACTCTTGATGACAAAGAAGTGGTAGTGATGGGCGAGAGACGGAACTACTTATCTAATGTAGTATCTGCTCTTAAGGCAGAAAAGATGGTTAGAAAAGGATGTGTAACTTTTCTAATGTTGGTGAGTGCCTTGGAGGCTAAGGAGGCGACTGTTGAAGAAGTCAGGACTGTGAATGAATTTGTAGATGTTTTTTCGAAAAAACTTCCAGGTTTGCCTCCGCATCGTGAGGTAGAATTCGGGATTGATTTATTGCCTGGAACGGTGCCAGTTTCTATTGCTCCATATAGAATGGCACCGAAGGAATTAGTTGAGCTTAAGGCTCAGATTCAGGAGTTGTTTGATCGTGGATTTACTCGACCTAGTGTGTCTCCATGGGGAGCACCGGTCCTATTTGTGAAGAAGAAGGACGGATCGATGAGGATGTGTATAGATTACCGGCAGTTGAATAAGCTGACCATCAAGAATAAGTATCCTTTGCCAAGGATCGACGACTTATTCGATCAGCTCAAAGCAGCTGCGGTATCCTCAAAGATTGATCTAAGGTCGGGGTATCATCAGCTTAAAGTAAAGGAAGTGGATATCCATAAGACGGCTTTTCGAACTAGATATGGGCATTATGAATTTCTGGTAATGCCATTCGGATTCACGAACGCCCCAGCTGCATTCATGGATATGATGAACTGAATTTTCCAGCCCTACTTGGATCAATTCGTTGTGGTATTCATAGACGACATCCTGGTGTATTCTAAGTCCAAAATGGAACATGATGAGCATCTCCAGATTGTGTTGCGAGTTTTAAGGGAGAAGAAGCTGTATGCCAAATTCAGCAAGTGTGAATTTTGGCTGAAAGAGGTTGCATTTTTAGGCCATGTGGTGTCTGCGGAAGGGATAAGGGTGGATCCTCGGAAGATTGAGGCTGTGCTAGATTGGAAACCACCTAAGTCCGTAACTGAGGTTCGCAGTTTCTTGGGATTAGCAGGCTATTACCGAAGATTTGTCGAAGGATTCTCATCGATAGCTGCACCTTTAACGAAATTGCTGAGAAAGGAAGTACCTTTCGTGTGGGCTGATAAGCAACAAGAGAGTTTTGAGAAGCTCAAGAAGGTTTTGACTGAAGCTCCAGTTTTGATTCAGCCTGAGGCAGGAAAGGATTTTGTCGTGTATTGTGACGCTTCTCACACGGGATTAGGATGTGTTCTGATGCAAGACGGGAAGGTAGTTGCGTATGTGTCTCGGTAGTTAAGACCTCGCGAGGTTAATTACCCGACGCATGATTTGGAATTGGCAGTTGTAGTCTTTGCTCTTAAAGTTTGGAGACATTACTTATACGGGGAAAAGTCAGTGATATACACGGACCACAAAAGTCTGAAATATCTACTGACTCAGAAAGAACTGAATTTGAGGCAGCGAAGGTGGATAGAGTTGTTGAAAGACTACGACTGTTCTATCGAGTACCATCCGGGCAAGGCGAATGTAGTGGCAGACGCTCTAAGTCGAAAAGTGGTGTCAGATTTAAGGGCGATGTTTGCACATCTTAGTCTTTACGATGACAAAAGTTTGTTGGCAGAACTTCAAGTTAAGCCGACATGATTAAGTCAAGTGAAACAGAGGCAGTTAGTTGACGATGATCTGAGTGCAAAACTTCGGCAGGTGCAGAGTGGAAAATTGGAAGATTTTGGTATTAACAGTGACGGGGTATTGTGTTTTAAAGGTAAAGTCTGTATGCCGAGGGATTAGGAGTTAAGGCAAAAGATTCTTCAGGAATCGCATGGTAGCCCTATGCTATGCATCCCGGAGGAAGCAAGTTATCTTGAGATTCTGAGATCGGTTTGGTGGCCTGGACTTAAGCGGGAAGTTCTGAGTTTGTAGGTAAGTGCTTAACATGTTAGCAAGTCAAGGCTGAACATCAAGTACCTTTGGGATTGCTTCAGCCGATAAAGATTCCACAGTGGAAGTAGGAGAGAATCACCATGGACTTTGTTAGTGGGCTTCCTCTTACGCCTACTAAGAAAGACTCTGTATGGGTGATAGTGGACCGATTGACGAAATCTGCACATTTTATCCCAGTTCGGGTTGATTACTCTTTACAGAAATTGGCAAAGTTTTATGTGGCTGAGATTGTGAGATTGCATGGAGTGCCGTTGTCAATCATTTCAGATAGAGATCCGAGGTTTACGTCTCGATTTTGGAAAGCATTGCATCAGGCTTTGGGCACCAGATTGGACTTCAGTACGGCATTTCATCCTCAGTCGGACGGTCAGTCTGAAAGAGTAATCCAAATCTTAGAAGATATGTTAAGGGGATGTGTGATAGATTTCAAGGGAAGTTGGGAGGAATTCTTACCGTTGGCAGAATTTGCGTACAATAACAGTTACCAAGCTAGTATTCGGATGGCACCATATGAAGCACTATATGGACGGAAGTGTCGCACTCCTACGTGTTGGACAGAATTAGGGGAACGTCAGATTTTGGGTCCAAAAATAGTGGCTGAATCCGAAGAAAAGGTTAAGGTAATTCGGGCTCGGTTAAAGGAAGCATCTGACAGGCAAAAGTCTTACGCAAATCTAAAGCGGAAAGAAATAGAGTTTGCGGTGGGGGACCAAGTTTTCCTAGAGGTTTTACCTTGGAAAAAGGTGATGAGATTTGGTCGCAAAGGGAAGCTAAGTCCCAGGTTCATTAGACCTTATCGGATTGTGAAGCGGGTCGGATCTGTGGCATATCAGTTAGATTTGCCTTCGGAGTTGAAGCAAATGCACGATGTGTTCTATGTTTCAATGCTACGCCGTTACCAATCGGATCCATCTCATGTAGTGCAAGTTGAGGAGGTGGAATTAAGACCAGATTTGTTTTATGAAGAGGAACCAGTTCAAATTCTGGAGCGAGATGTAAAGGTTTTACGAAGAAAGTCGGTTCCTCTCGTCAAAGTATTATGGCGTAATCATGGATCAGAAGAATCTTCGTGGGAACCGGAGGAAGCGATGTGACAGCAATACCCTCACTTATTCCAGCCAGGTAATTTTGAGGACGAAATTATTTTAAGAGGGGTAGAACTGTAACATCCTAATAAATAGGGGTTATGCATCTTACTTAATTGAATGATGTTGCATGCTTAATTATTATTAAATGTATTTTGGAAGTTATTTTGAGCTTCATTAATTAAGTGAATGCTTAGTGATTTATTAAATTTTTTAATAAATAAGATGAAGCTAAGCATGATAGGTTTTATGAATTAATGACAAGGAATTTTAAGCATAAGTTGAGTAATTAGCAAAGTGGTAAGGACATATGGATGAGTGCTTGAGGGGAGAGGTTCGAATCCCCTAGCTAACAAATGGGAGGATTTTATTTTTGTTTCCTTCCCTATAGTGTCGACCAAGAACTTTCTAGAGTGGATGAACATTCTTTTAATTTTGGCTATTTGACCATATGAAAAAGGCAAGCTAAGGACTTATGGTATGGAATCAAGATAGGATGGTAAGAAGGGGGGACAAAAGGCTTGAGATGTGGGCAATGTTTTGGAAGTTTGTTCATGGTCATTTGACCATGAACCTAGACAAAGATAAGGGGCTAAGGGAGTGGTTTAATTGTGTTGGAAATTATGGAGTTGATAGGGAAGAATTAAGGAGGAAAGAAGGGGATTGTGTAGGCTATTGTGTTGGCCAAATTTTGGTATAGGATTAGGAAGATTTTTGTTGACCAAAAGGTTGTCATTTGTACATTTTTTCCTTGTCTAATATTTTTCTCTTAGCCAAATTTGTCTATTGGCATTTGGTAAAAAGTTTGCTTTGTTTTGGCCTTTGCATTTTTGACCAAATAGGTACTTTTATTTCTTCTTTTCCTCTCAAATCTTTATCTTCTTTTGATACCAAAATATTGTCACTTTTGAAGACACTTATCCTTTTTCTTTCTCTCTAGTGCCGAATTCAACTTTCACCAAAAGCATCCTCTTTCATTTTCTTTTTCTTTTTCATGTTATTTCTCTCTTCTCTTTCCCTCTCATTGCCGAAACTACAAAAGTTCTAGAACCAATTTTCTTCATTTCTTTCCCTTGGCTGAATGTGCATAGGTTCCAAAAACTATCTCTTTTCTTTTTGAGGATCATCATCATCTTCTTTTAATCTCTCTTTCCCTTTCTCTTTTTCTTCCTTCTCTCTTTCCTTCTCTTTTCATTTTTCATTTTCTTTCTTCTTTTCTTTCTTTGAAAACCGAAACCACCAAATCAAATTTTTATTCTCTTCTTTTCTTGTTCAAAGCCGAATCTTCAAGTGCTCAAAGTAAGGTTTTTGTTTGTCGATAGTTTTCATTATTTCCTTTTACTATAGTTGATTTAGAAAAATAAATCTTTTATTTTTCTCTCCTAGGCCGAATCCTTGGAAAGGATTTTTAAAGATCTTTGTTGAAGCCAACTTTTAAGAAGTGATCTTTCGAGATCATCAAGGTAAGGATTTTTAATTTCGATCGTATCAATTCTTTTAGAATGGATCACTAATCAACGTTATTTTAGGGGCGATTTAAGACTAACATGATAGGTAAGAAAAGAGCCGTACAGAGTGTTTGGGAGAGAGGAGGTACTCTTTTACCATCAAACTACAAACCAAGGGCAGTATCGGGTGTAAGAGACTTTCCACCGGGTTGTGGACCCTTTGCTAGCGAGGATCGGTTATTTGAAGTTGTACGTACGACCGAACCACTTTACGTTGGTGGGATATCAGCGGGTTTTGATCCATCTAGTGGAGAAAAACCACAAATAACTGTCGTTCGAGAATCCGAGGGTAAGGATCTAGATCCATCATCAATAAGTATAGTTTTGTTAGTAAAAGTTTATACTAACCAAGTGTGTTAATTAACTAGGGGTTGACGAGCGAGAGAGTATTGTTCTCACTGTCATAAGGTGTGTAACTCTACATTAAAAACTCATAGATCTATCTTTATATGTGATTTTATGATAATGTGTTTAATAATGATTTTTGGATACCATTCAGTGGTATACGATATTCAGGTATGTTTACCCCAATATTTCGTTAATTTTGCTATATGCATAAAATGTGAAATAAATATGATTATATTATGATTTTGGGGTAAATGGCATGAAAACTAAATGTTATGTATGTGCATGGGCATATGGGTATATTTGATAGAGGAGGAAGTATTCTGGTGGTTTTACCACATTTCTGGTGACTTCGGTCACATATGTGAATCTGGTGACTTCGGTCACGTATATTTGAATCTGGTGACTTCGGTCACGTATATTTGAAATCTGGTGACTTCGGTCACATATTTGAAATCCAGTGACTTCGGTCACATATTTGATATCTGGTGACTTCGGTCACAATTTTGTCTGGTGGCCTTGCCACAAAATTATAAGGGCGATGTGCATGTTGACTGCAGCAACTGCCTTCGATGGTGTGTAGCGGATGGAGGGTCGATTTAGTAATCCCACGGTGTGTTGGTTGGTACGGTGGTGTGTAGCGGATGGATATTTAGGTGGTAGGGCTTGCATTTCATTTCATGTACATAACCTTGTAATATTGAGTGATTGTTATTTGATCTCGCTATGAAAATGGGCTTTTAAGCTAAATATGAGCTAAATGGGTTTTGGGCCAAATATGACTTAAATGGGCCTATGAATAAATGTGTTATGAAAAATGGGCTTTTTGATGTATGTGTTACACATTGAGTTTATAACTCACCCATTTTTGTGGGATAAACTTTTCAGATGATTAAGTAGTGCGATGGATCGAATCGTGAAGGATTTCGAGGTGGCCAATGCTCGTATCAAGTATTTTGGAGATTTTCCAATTTAAACTTATTTAATTTGATTAATTAGACTTTATTATGTGTTTGCTATTTTTATGTAATAAGGCCACTATAAACTATTTTTAATTTTTGGGTGTTTGAATTTATTTATTTTTTTATTTTGTCATGAACAATTACTAAGTAAATAACTAAATGGTTTTCGATAAATAATTTAAAAATGTTTTTGTCACTAATATATAAATGTTTTAAAGTAATTTTCTTAAATTTGGTTTTCTTTTTAATTCCTTCTAAAATAATGTTTTAAAAGACAAAATTTACTTTACAATTGATTTCAACCTAATATATTAAGTTAAATCTGTTTTCTACAAAATCGTCAAATTTTTTTTTAGAGCTTGCGAAAAGTTAGATTCGAGGAACATAACAAATCCGGTTGGACTTTTTGGGCCGGGTTTGGGGTGTTTCAGGTAGTTCCATCAAATTCGCCAAAAATACTACTCTCTGAACTTCTAAGGGCACATCCCTAAACAACTTATTTCCTACCACCGACTGTCCTAAAGGGCTAATCACAGCTATTTCTCAAGTAGTAATCTCAGATCTAATATTCAGAGTTCCAAACACTGCACACACAATATACGAATTGGTGGATCCAATGTCTATTAAAGAGGTAAAAGGTACATCAGATATGAAGAACGTACCGGCTATAACGTCCAGTGCATCACTATCCTCTCGACGTCTGACCGCATAGACCAAACTTGGCTGTCTTGCCTCTGTGTTACCCCTATTATTGGTACCTCTACCCAGTGCACCCAGACCTCGTCCTACGCCATTACCACCTTGACCTGGCCCACGGCCTCTTGGCGGTTGCTGAGCACCTCTTGCTGGCTACGCAAATCTGTTACAAACTACCTGAATTTGAGAAGACTCTTGAGGGCAATCCCTAAACTAATCGTCCTTGGAACCCCATCTGAAACAACCACCAATTCTCTTCCAACATTCACCCGAGTAAAGTTTCCCACAATCCGCACAAGGCTGTAACTGATTCGTAGTAGCTGGAGCACCCACTAGAACTGGCCCCTCATTCTTGGGCCTTTTCTGAAATCCTTTAGCAGGACCTGAATATCAAGAGTCCCTCTTGCTCCTGCCCCTATCCTTGTCTCGATTTTTCCGTTCTGAGTGTTTAACTTCCTCAGCTATCTTAGCTTTTTCCACATGTGTAGCAAAATTCCTCTCCTTCTGTGGGGCTATCAGTACCCGTAACTCATCACGCAACCCGTCCTCAAAATGGACACAATGTTCATAATCAGTCGGCACTATACCCCAGGATACCGACTCAAACGCAAGAACTTCACCTCGTATGCTGCCACAGATCTACCTCCTTTGACCAAATTCAAGAATTCTTTCTTTCGGGCATCCACAGAGCTAGCCTCGACATTTTTTCCTTGAAATGTGATCTTAAATAATTCCCAGGTAATATGGTCAGCCTGAGTGCCTTCCCGAACAGTGAGCCACCACTGATACGCCTCGTCTCTAGCAATGACACAACCGCTTTCAGTTTCTACTCAGCTGTGCAATCCAGGTCATCCATAATCTGCTCCACCGCCTCAAGCCAGTACTCTGCTACACTTGGGGCTACACCCGAAATAGTCCTAAAAAGTTTATCCCCATTCGATCTAAGTCGCTCTGATATCGACCCACGAGCTATCGACCCAGTTCTTGCCCCAGTAACCCTTTTTAGTACCCGTAACATCGCTTAGGATAGAGCGTCATCCTCTCTCATTCGATCATGTGACCCAGCTTCAGTCACAAGTGACGCAGGTGCGTCCATTTCCTGTATATGTCTCGATGCCTCAGATACAACTCTAGCACCTCAGCCTCTACCACGTCCATGTCTACCGCGTCCATGTCCTCTAGTGCTCATGTTTACTAAGTCGATTTAATCTGATTAAGAGTCTTATGAATCAGTATGCTATTCAATGTTTATTAAACAATGTTTTATAGAGTATAGGAAGTAAAGTTGTTTACGCAAAACATATCCTCAAGTCTCAATCTCTATAGTTTTCAGCTCCTAAAGCTAAAAGTTCTAGAGTATTTCTATTTTGTGGAGTTTTCTTACCGCAGTCATAACACAATAATCATAAAAATGAAAACAATAAACTTACCAACTTGGTGCCGGATTCCCATAGTGCCATACTTCCTCTAAAACATGCATTTATACCCATAGTGCCATACTTCCCCTATGATGAACAATATCAATTGAGATTTTCTTCAACAAGTGCTTGATGTTGTGACAAATTCGAGATCCCAATGGATTATAAGAAAGTTTGGGAGCCATTCTTGCCGAAGGGAATACCTAAAACCAGTAGCAAAGGTATGGTTTTATTTCATTTGCTACAGTTTTATGCCTATCTCACATAGTTCCACCATCTCGATCGAACGGATGCTCTTGTTATATGCAATTTTGATAGAAAAGTCCATTAATGTCGAGAAAATTATTCTCAAGGAGATTCATGATTGTGGTAAAAAGAAGACAGGAAGTGCTTATTTCCCATCATTAATCACTTTACTCTGCTTAAGAGCCCAAATTAAAACACAAGCAAATCTGAAGGAGCAATATGTTCAAGGGTGCATTGCAAATCATGATCTTGAAAGGTTAGTAGAGAAGGCGCATGAACTAAATCAAGGCGAGCAAGAAGGGCCAACTAAGCTAGATACCGAGGAGTCAATAAATGAAATTAGAACTGAAGCTAATTGAGTTACAGACACTGAAGAAGAATCTGATAAGGAATAGAATAGTCCTAAACCAGTTGAAGGATCCGCAACCCCTGAACAAAAGGTTGAGCCAGAAGAAGAAACAATCAAGATAGGTGTTAAACCTAAATCTACAACTCCTATGCTGACTTCTGCAAGTGCTTCAAAGAAATAGGGTTGTCAATTATGATGGATATGTGTAAGTTCATGCATAATTAAAAACAAACTTACTGGACATATGCAAAATTTAGAGATGACTCAATTCGAAATATTTTAAAGAATATCTCTAATACTTTTGTTCCTAAATTCCTAGATGCTATCTTTGAGATATGGACAGAAGATACTACTATGCAAGTGGAGATGGAGCTGAAGAAGATAAAGGGGAATGAGTCAGAAAAATCAAAGGGGGATTCTTGTCTTGTTATTTTTTTAATTATTTTTAGGTCTTTAGGAATTAATTTCTTTTGTAATTAGGAATTAATTTCTACAGAATAAAACATAACAAGCATGAATAAACTTAACACTTCTTTAGAAAGAAAAAGACTAAGTGATGTGGTAATGGGAATGAACATGTCTAGGACTGGGTTATTAGGAAAGGCTTGGTATTTAAGCAATCTTAATGACTCACCTCTCTTTCTTTACAACCCTTCCTGTTGTTCAGTTTTCATTCATTACTTTGTTCTTGCAATGTGGACATTGCTTCTTTTTAAAAGGGAGTAAGGCAAATAAATTGCCCAAATTTTTAAATTTTTCAAGTATGTTTTAGTCATTTCTTTCATAAGTATGTTTTAATAAATGAATGTTTAGAGACATTTTGTTAATGAGATAGTTTGTATGCAAAGCATGAATGATGATTCTATCTGAGTGAATGTATGTTATCATGAAATTGAAAATATGAGTAGTTGGGAAAGGGTTATTAATTTGTATGTGAACTATATAATGAGATTATAAATTGAAGTTTAAAGGTAAAATAGTGATGATGGTTGAGCTATATGAGCATTAGCATTCGGCATTATTAGATCATTTAAGTACTAAGGTTTGAAATTTTGATATTAGATGCTTGGATATATGAGAGGTTAAATGGACATGTGTTTATGTAATTATGGAGGTGAAATTTGGATGGACACGACTTTTACTTGTTCAAATATTTATGTGAACTTATTGAGTTACATGTATGTGTATTATGAATAGCTCATAAAGAGAGGATGTTTTATATTTTGAATTTGATGCTGAGTTGGTAAGTCGTATGGTAATGGTAAGGAAATGATACATGGTATGCTAAGTGAGGTAAAGGCATTCGATTTTGAAGGACTTTCAAGATAAGCTATTTTATTCAATGTTATTACTTGATTGTTTTAAAATGCTTGAATGTTCAATTGGTATATCATGATTGCTTAAGACTTACTAAGCTAAATTAGCTTACTCCGTGTGTTCATCGTTCTGTTTTATAGATTTAGATCAAGCTACGAGCTCAGGGGATCGTCAACAAAGTCATCCACACTATCAACCTATTTTGGCACTTTTAAGTTTGGATTTTGAACTAAAGGCATGTACAGGCTAGATTATGTTTTGAGTTATGAAATTGTTCTTGTATATATTAGCCAAGCGAAAATGGCTTACTCTTAATGTCAATGGTTTTAATGCTTTATATTTGGATTTTAGGTGTGATTGCCTTGTGAGCTCTTTATAAGCATAAATACATATATATATAAATATGATTGTTATGAGGTAATCTCAAAGGTATCAAATTGGGTTGTGGAAGTTGGAATGAGTGCATGTTGAATTTGTTTGAATGGCATATTCGGACAAGACATGAAGGTGTTCTTATTGGTTATAATTCGGTTATTCTTTTAGTGATAAATTGCTATGTTTTTGTATGCATTAGGTTATAAAATAGAGTAATTTGGTTTGACCATATGAGTACATTATAAGCATGTTTATATATGGATATAATAAGTATTCAAGTAGTGCACGAAATGGGTAAAAACTTATATGGAATTTGTTAGTCGAATAGAGTATGAGATGAATGACAAAGTGAATTCGTAATCATGCTTGAATGGTTCATTCTTGTAACACCCCTAACCAGTACCCGTCGCCGGATTTGAGTTGTAAGGTATTACCTAACTATACATAAATCATTGCATGCATTCATTGAAATTCATTCTTTTATTTTAGCAACACTAACATGAATTTATTTGCATATCCAATTGGATCTAAATTGTATAGTAATTTCGAGTAAGCATAACTATATTGAATTTTTTTTATATAATGTAAACATGAACTCTCAAATTTATAATTTGAACAATAATCTTATGTCTTTTCTTGACTTATGAATATAATTAATTATTATAAGCGTGCAATATACAGCAAATTTGACCAAAAGAAATATGCATGATCTCACATTACAACTTCTTACTGAGTTAAATAATTTCTGCCACATTCAATTCACAAATCAATGATCAAAATCTACTTGACCCTAATATACAATTCCCCATTGCCGAATATATAACATGAAATCAACTTGACTATGTCACCGAATTCTATGTCAATAGTACAAACATCAAATTTCATTCATTAATCATATTACCAAATTAATATTCTACATGCTTTAACCTATAAACACCCATGACTTCACCTAATAGCTAAACACATTATCAAATACCACACCATATATATATATATATATATATATATATATACATCTAGGCTATTCGATTCCTCTTCAATCATGAACTAAGCTATAAACACAATCATACATCCATAATACTATCACATAAGCCATTACCATGTAAAACTTAATTTATCTAAAGTAACTAAACCTTTTTAGCAAGGCTATATTATAGTTATGTACAATCACCCAAAATCCCATAGTTAACACTTAAGTCTAACCTATACATGCCTTTCAAATAGAACTAAGTTAGGTATACCAAAAGATTTGATAGTGCGATCGACTTCTTGGATGATCCTTCGAGTCCGTAGCTTGAACCAAAAATCTATAAAATAGAAGTAGACAAGAACACACACAGTAAGCTTGCTAGCTTAGTAAGTCTTAAGAAATAGATAATACAACAATCGAACACTTGAACATTTTTAATCAATAAATTTAGGACATTGGATATGAACATTTCAATATGCAATTGAAACAAGACCGAATACTAGTAGTATATTAACTCAAATAATTATACTTCATTACCATCAACCTGCATCTCGTCAAAGTACCAAGTGCATATATTACATGAAACACATGTTTAGAATCATATAAATACAACATTCATATCAATTACATTATTACACTAAAAATTTTGTTACATAATATTCATACACATCGATTATAAGCTAAATTTCACATCACACCTTTCTTATCATATTATTTCAACTCAAGTACTAATAAACACAACTTACCTTACTTTTGATGAATTCAAAAGGGACTTATGCTTACATGAGTTTTTAACTTAATACATTAACTATGTTACACCTCGAGCAATTTATGGTTCCTTCGTTTAAAAGTATCATCGGCATTAAGCACGCGGGCATAAAAGCCCGAATATGTCACCTAAGACTAAGCACCGCTAGGCACGAAGCCGAATATGTCACCGGCACTAAGCACGCTAGGCACGAAGCCCAAATATGTCACGGCACTAAGCACGCTAGGCACGAAGCTTTGAATATGTCACCAGCACTAAGCACGCTAGGCACGAAGCTTAGAATATGTCACCAAGCACTAAGCACCGCTAGCATGAAGCTTTGAATATGTCATGCAAGACTAAGCACGCTAGGCACGAAGCCCGAATATCAACACATTCAACCTTTCGACACACATTACTTAGTACTAAAATATCAACCATCTCATATTCTTTATTTTACTTTCATCTATTATTCCAAGCATACATATTCACATTACATTAATCAAATTAAATTCACTACAAACTCATAATCCATATTCGGCCAACATGTATATTTATACTTTAGATTTCCAAATTTCATCGTATTTTATGTTCATAAATAATTATTTGGCATATACTTGCTTAAAGACTTACCTCGACTATCGACGAACAACGTGGACCAAATTATTCGACAACTTTCGTCTTTCCCCGATCCAAACTGTTTTCTTTGTTCTTGATCTAAACACATTAAAATTGAGCTCATTCAAGTACACTTCATCTCAATTTAGTCCCTAAGCACATAAATAGTCAAATTATCATTTTACCCCTAGAGTTTCACATTTTTACAATTTAGTCCTAATTGCACAAAACACAAAATACACAAAATTTCCCTACAACACTCAAGGGCCGAATGTTCATAGGGATTATACAAGTCCATATTTTTCATTTATTTCATGTTTTAGTACTTTAAGAATTTATTTTTTTCAAATTAGTCCCTAACACTTAATTTCACCAAAACTTCTAATTCTAAAAATGATGATTTAACAGATACTATTCATAATCTACTATCAAACATTACATGCCATACATATACAACCATAGCTAAATCTTAATGTGCCATAATCTCAAAAATTAATACATGGGTTGTATAGCATTCAAAGTAACAATTTCAAAAATGTAAAAATTATAAAATACTAAGCAAAATACATACCCTAAATTAAGCCCCAAGTTGCCGAAATTTAAGCTTCAACAATGGAGTTTTTCTTCCTCTTTCATTCGGCCAAGAAGAAGAACAAGGTATGTTCTCTTTCTTCCCACTTTGTTTCATTATTTTATGCCTTAAAAATTAAAAGTAATATTGTTTATTCACTACCTAAAAAAACATATTATTATAAAACAAAATTTTATTCTTATTTCTCATATATGCCGTCAACTATCTAAAGAAATGGGCTAATTGTCCTTTTAGGACATCCACTTTAAAAGCCACAATCAAAAAGGTACATTTCACTTTAGCATGCCACTTTTACTCTTTATGCGATCAAGTCCTTTTTATCAAATTAAGCACTTAAACAATAAAATTTTTCTATGAAACTTTCACACACATTAATTCACATATAATAAACACACAATATAATATTTAAAAATTTATTAGACTTGGATTCGTGGTCCAGAAACCACCATTCCAATTAGGGTCAATTTCGGTCTGTGACAACTCTCCCTCCTTAAGGATTTTCGTCCCCGAAAATCTTATCGTGAAACAAAGTAGGATATTGTTGCCTCATTGAATCCTCAGGCTCCCACGTAGCCTCTTCAACTCCGTGCCGATTCCATAGTACTTTTACTAATGGAATTCTTTTATTTATTAATTCTTTCATTTCCCGAGTTAAAATACGGATCGGTTCTTCCTCATACGTCATATCGGGTTGGATTTCAATCTCAGATGGAGCAATCACATGTGACGGATCCAATCTGTATCTACGAAGCATCGAAACATGAAATACATCGTGTATCTTTTCTAATTCAGAGGGTAACCTCAATCTATACGCAACAGGCCCAATGCGTTCGATGACTTCATACGGTCCGATGAATCTTGGACTCAACTTGCCTTTCTGACCAAAATGGAGTACTTTCTTCCACGGAGAAACCTTTAAAGATACTCGATCTCCGACCTGATATTTAATGTCTTTAAGTTTCAAATCAGTGTAGGACTTTTGACAATCCGAAGTAGCTTCAAATTGTCTCTAATAATAGCTACTTTCTGTTCTATTTCTTTAATCAAATCAACCCCGTGTATCTTATTCTCGCTGAGCTCAGTCCAGTATAATGATGTTTGACACTTTCGCTCGTACAAGGCTTCATAGGGTGCCATTTTGATACTAGATTGAAAACTGTTATTATAGGCAAATTCAATCAGAGGTAAGTATATTTCCCACGTGCCTTCAAACTCAAGAACGCAGCATCTCAACATGTCCTCAAGTATATGAATAGTTCATTCAGATTAACCGTCTATCTATGGATGAAAGGCTGTACTAAAGTAAAGTTTAGTACCTAAAGCATCTTGCAAGTTCTTCCAAAATTGTGATGTGAATCTCAGGTATCTGTCCGAAATAATGGAACTCGGTACACCATGCAACCTTACAATCTGTGATATATACAATTCAGCAAGTTTATCAAGTGAATAGTCCGTTCGAATCGGTACAAAATGAGCCAATTTGGTCAATCTATCTACTATAACCCAGACTGCATCTTTCTTGCTCAGTGTCATAGGCAAACCAGATGTAAAATCCATAGTGATTCCATCCCATTTCCATTCAGGTATCATGATCGGTTGAAGCAACCCAGAAGGCACTTGATGCTCAGCTTTTACTTGCTAACAAATTAAACACTTTGTAATAAATTCGGATATATCCCACTTCATGCCAGGCCACCAATAGAACTGTTTCAAATCGTTATACATTTTCGTGCTACCCGAATGTATTGATAATCGACCACTATGAGCCTCGCTCAGAATTATCTGAATCAAATTCGAGTTATTCGAAACACACATTCAATTTTTAAAGTTCAAACAGTCATTAACATCGATTTGAAACTCTGATCCCGCATCTTTTTCACAATCAATTCGCTTAGCAATCAAATCCTTGTCGACTTTACATGCATCACAAATTTGCTGAATAAACATCGGTCTTGCTTGTAACTCGGCTATGATCGAACCATCACCAGACATAACCATCTGTGCGTTCATCGCACGAAGAGCAAACAATGATTTTTGACTTAGCGCATCTGCAACAACGTTAGCTTTTCTCGGATGATAGTCAATCACCAATTCATAGTCTTTCAATAGTTCTAACTATCTGCATTGTCTCAAGTTCAGATCTTTCTGAGTCATCAAATACTTTAGACTTTTATGATCTGAATAAACGTGACATTTCTCGCCAAATAAATAATGACGCCAAATTTTCAATGCAAAGAAAATAGTTGCTAATTCCAGATCGTGAGTCGGATAATTTCTTTCGTGCAGCTTTAGTTGCCTCGAAGCGTAGGCTATAACTTTGCCTTCCTGCATCAAAACACAACCCAATCCATTCAGACAAGCATCACTAAAAATGACAAATTCTTTACCCGATTCAGGCTGAGCTAACACTGGAGCTTTGGTCAAAAGGACTTTCCGCTGCTCGAAACTTTTCTGGCACTTTTCTGACCACTCAAACTTGACATCTTTCTGTAATAGCTTTGTCAAAGGTGTAGCTATCATATAAAAACCTTTTACAAACTTTCTGTAGTATCCTGCAAGACCTAATAAGCTTCGAATCTTGAAAACATTCTTTGGTGATTTCCAATCGAGTATAGCCGCTATTTTGTTTGGATCCAGCCGAATACCTGATGCTCAAACAACATGACCCAAGAAGCTGACTTCATTCATCCAGAACTCACATTTACTAAACTTTGTATACAACCGTTGATCTTGCAAAGTTTGTAGCACTAATCTCAAATGCTCGGCATGCTCGGTTTCATCTTCGGAGTAGATCAGTATATCATTAATAAACACTACTACAAATCGATCCAAAAACTGTCTAAAGACCCGATTCATTAGATCCATAAAAACAGCAGGAGCATTAGTGAGTCCAAAAGGCATAACCAGAAATTCAAAATGTCCGTACCTCGTCCGGAATGCAGTTTTTGGCACATCTGTGTCTCTGACTCGCAACTGATAATAACCCGATCACAAATCTATCTTCGAAAACACTGAAGCCCCTTTCAACTGATCACACAAATCATCAATACATAGTAGCAGATACTTATTCTTTATAGTTACTTTATTCAGTTGCCAATAATCAATACACATTCGCATCGTTCCATCTTTCTTTTTCACAAAAAGAACTGGTGCACCCCAAGGAGAGAAGCTCGGTAGTGTAAAGCCCTTGTCTGTTAACTCTTGCAACTGTGCTTTCAACTCTTTTAACTCAGTAGGTGCCATCCGATACGGAGCTATCGAGATCGAAGTCGTCCCCGATACTAATTCAATTCCAAACTCAATCTCTCGTACTTGTGGTAAACTCGATAATTCTTCAAGAAACACATCTGGGTATTCACACACAACTGGTACAGATTCAATCTGTTTTTTGGCTACTTTATTATCCAGCACATACGCCAAATAAGCTTCGCATCCTCTTTTCACATACATCTGGGCTAACATCGAGGTTATTACAGTAGGCAACCCACTCACATCAATAGTTTCAACCCGTATAATGTCACCGTTTTGGTATCTCAATTCAATAATCTTTCTTTTACAATTTACCACTGCACCATACAAAGTTAACCAGTCCATTCCCAGAATTATATCAAACTCGTCAAAAGGCAATAACATCAAATCAGCTGGAAAGCAAGAATCCCAAATCATCAATGGGTAACATTTACATGCTTTATTAACCATTACACAACGACCCAAAGGACTGGACACATGGATCGCAAACTCAGTAGACTCAACAGGTAGAGTCTTACTGGATACTAAGGTTTCACACACATATGAATGAGTTAAACCAGGATCAATCAACACAATCACAGTAGTATCATAAAGTATGAAAGTACAAGTATAACATTTGGGGAAGAAGCATCCTCTCTGGCTCGTACAGCATATGCTGTAGCTAGTGCTCGGGCCTCTGATCGAACTACAGTGTCTTTCATCCCTCTCTGATCGCCACCTACATTACTGGAATGTTTGGGTGGTCGGCCCCATGCTGGCGTGCTGCTTGGTCTTGTGTTCTGAGCCGTATTCTATTCGGCTAACATCGGGCACTCTCGAATAAAATGGTCTGACAATCCACATTTAAAGCAGGACCGATCATGAACCCTACAACTTCCAGAATGCCATTTCCTGTAATGTTTACACTCGACCCAATCCTGTGGAATGTTACCAACACTAGCCATCGAAGTGGCTCGGTAACTCCCTAGAGGTCGATCACATCTAGGTAAGTCTGAAGTAGCTTTATGTCGGTTGGAGTCATCTATGAATTTCTTAGGCACCGAATGGTAAGTCTTACTCGTTGATCTCTTACGAGTATCTCTAGCTTCTATTTTAGCTTTTCTTTTCTCTTTTCCGAGCTCTCCAGCTTTAAAAGCCCGCTCGAATAGTACCACAAACTCTTTGATTTCAAAAATGCCGACCAGCAACTTTATATCTTCATTCAGACCGTCTTCAAATCTTTTGCACATAATGGCTTCAGTAGAAACACACTCTCTAGCATATATGCTAATTCTGACAAATTTTCGTTCATATTACATCACGGTCATTCGCCTGCTTTGATTCAAGAAATTTTTTCGTTTTTGATCGATGAATCTTTGACTTATGTATTTCTTACGGAACTCGATCTGAAAGAAATCCCAAGTCACTTTTTCTTTTGGGACTACTGATACTAGTGTAATCCACTAGTGATATGCAGTGTCCCGAAGTAATGATATAGCACATTTCAAGCATTCTTCTGGAGTACAGGATAATTCATCAAGTACCCGAATAGTGTTATCGAGCCACAACTCAGCTCGCTCTGCATCATCATCGTCATTAGCCTTAAATTCTTATTTATGTTTCTGATTTTATCAACGGGAGGCCTACTAGATCTCATCGGATCTATCGTCTGAGGTGTTGAAGGTACCGGAGTTAGATTATTCGGGGGTGGAGTTTGTTGTACAGTCGGGTTATTCCTGATAAACTGGGTAAACCATTCATTCATCATTTGGTAGAAGGCTTGCTTAGCCTCCCCCTCGTGGCTATCCGAAACTGGTTGAGAGTCTACTGGCGCTGATCCGTGTGCACGGTCAGGTGCTACGCTCTCTACACCATCCGCTACGGCTCTATCGGGATCAGGGTCTATTACTATAATAAACACAGTTCGAAATGTCAGAAGTCACCACACTATCAATTATACAATTAAAGGCATGTATAGCTAGACTCTCATGCTCTACGGTAGTCCTAGAATCGACTAAACCGTAAGCTCTGATACCAATTTAATGTAACACCCCTAACTAGTACTCGTCGCCGGATTTGAGTTATGAGGCATTACCTAACTATACATAAATCAATGCATGCATTCATTGAAATTCATTCTTTTATTTTAGCAACACTAACATGAATTTATTTGTGTATCCAATTGGATCTAAATTGTCTACAAAGTACTTGCATTTCATAACTATAAAATTTTGCCACTCAGTTCACATGTATTGAAATAAACTAGTAATTTCGAGTAAGCATAACTATATTGAATTTTTTTTATATAATGTAAACATGAACTCTCAAATTTATAATTTGAACAATAATCCTATGTCTTTTCTTGACTTATGAATATAATTAATTATTATAAACGTGCAATATATAGCAAATTTGACCAAAGGAAATATGCATGATCTCACATTACAACTCCCTACTGAATTAAATAATTTCTGCCACATTCAATTCACAAATCAATGATCAAAATCTACTTGACCCTAATATACAATACCCCATTGCCGAATATATAACATGAAATCAACTTGACTATGTCACCGAATTCTATGTCAACAGTACAAACATCAAATTTCATTCATTAATCATATTACCAAATTAATATTCTACATGCTTTAACCTATAAACACCCATGACTTCACCTAATAGCTAAACACATTATCAAATACCACACCATATATATATATATATATATACATCTAGGCTATTCGATTCCTCTTCAGTCATGAACTAAGCTATAAACACAATCATACATCCATAATACTATCTCGCAAGCCATTACCATGTAAAACTTAATTTATCTAATGTAACTAAGCCTTTTTCGCAAGGCTAGATTATAGTTATGTGCAATCACCCAAAATCCCATAGTTAACACTTAAGTCTAACCTATACATGCCTTTCAAATAGAACTAAGTTAGGTATACCAAAAGATTTGATAGTGCGATCGACTTCTTGGATGATCCTTCGAGTCCGTAGCTTGAACCAAAAATATATAAAATAGAAGTAGACAAGAACACACACAATAAGCTTGCTAGCTTAGTAAGTCATAAGCAATAGATAATACAACAATCGAACACTTGAACATTTTTAATCAATAAATTTAGGACATTGGATATGAACATTTCAATATGCAATTGAAACAAGACCGAATACTAGTAGTATATTAACTCAAATAATTATACTTCATTACCATCAACCTGTATCTCGTCGAAGTACCAAGTGCATATATTACATGAAACACATGTTTAGAATCATATAAATACAACATTCATATCAATTACATTATTACACTAAAAATTTTGTTACATAATATTCATACACATCGATTATAAGCTAAATTTCACATCACACCTTTCTTATCATAATATTTCAACTCAAGTAATACTAAACACAACTACCTTACTTTTGATGAATTCAAAAGGGGCTTATGCTTACCTGATTTTTTAACTCAATACATTAACTATGTTACACCTCGAGCAATTTATGGTTCCTTCATTTAAAGCATCATCGGCATTAAGCACGCTAGGCATAAAGCCCAAATATGTCACCAAGACTAAGCACCGCTAGGCACGGCTTAGAATATGTCACCGGCACTAAGCACCTAGGCACGAAGCCCAAATATGTCACGGCACAAGCACGCTAGGTATGAAGCCGAATATGTCACCTAAAGCCTACTAGGCACAAAGCCGAATATGTCACCCAAGACTAAGCACGCTAGAGCACGAAGTTCGAATATGTCACCAAGGCACTATGCCTACTAGGCACGAAGCCTTAATATCAACACACCAACCTTTCGGCAACATTACTTAGTACTAAAATATCAACCATCTTATATTCTTTATTTTACTTTCATCTATTAATCCAAACATACATATTCACAACATTAATCAAATTAAATTCACTACAAACTCATAATCCATATTCGCCAACATGTATATTTATACTTTAGATTTCCAAATTTCATCATATTTTATGTTCATAAATAATTATTTGGCATATACTTGCTTAAAGACTTACCTCGACTATCGACGGACAACGTGGACCAAATTTATTCGACAACTTTCGCCTTTCCCCGATCCAAACTGTTCTTCTTTGTTCTTGATCTAAACACATTAAAATTGAGCTCATTCAAGTACATTTCATCTCAATTTAGTCCCTAAGCACATAAATAGGCAAATTACCATTTTACCCCTAGTGTTTCACATTTTTACAATTTAGTCCTAATTGCACAAAACACAAAATACACAAAATTTCCCAACAACACTCAAGGGCTGAATGTTCATAGGGATTATACAAGTCCATATTTTTCATTTATTTCATGTTTTAGTCCTTTAAGAATTTATTTTCTTCAAATTAGTCCTTAACACTTAATTTCACCAAAACTTCTAATTCTAAAAATGATGATTTAACAGATGCTATTCATAATCTACTATCAAACATTACATGCCATACATATACAACCATAGCCGAATCTTAATGTGCCATAATCTCAAAAATTAATACATGGGTTGTATAGCATTCAAAGTAACAATTTCAAAAAAGTAAAAATTATAAAATACTAAGCAAAATACATACCCTAAATTAAGCCCCAAGTTGCCGAAATTTAAGCTTCAACAATGAAGTTTTTCTTCCTCCCACATTCGACCAAGAAGAAGAACAATGTATGTTCTCTTTCTTCCCACTTTGTTTCATTATTGTATGCCTTAAAAATTAAAAGTAATATTCTTTATTCATTACCTAAAAAAAAATATTATTATAAAACAAAATTTTAATCTTATTTCTCATATATGCCGTCCACTATCTAAAGAAATGGGCTAATTGTCCTTTTAGAACATCCACTTTAAAAGCCACAATAAAAAAAGGTACATTTCACTTTAGCATGGCACTTTTACTCTTTATGCGATCAAGTCCTTTTTATCAAATTAAGCACTTAAACAATAAAATTTTTCTACGAAACTTCCACACACATTAATTCACATATAATAAACACACAATATAATATTTAAAAATTTATCGAACTCGGATTCATGGTCCCGAAACCACCATTCCAATTAGGGTCAATTTCGATCTGTGACAATTCTGATGTAGTCAAATTTAATGATATATGTGTGATTATAATAGGGAGTGATGAATGCCAAACTTACTTGTGGACATTAAGTTGAGTACATGCATACATAGAATGGTAAAGCAAAGTGTTTAATCTAAGTTAGTATTCGGACATCATTTTTAGATGATATGCTTATGTTTCGAGTTACGTGTTTTATAAAGCATGTATATATATTGTATAACTTTGTGACATGTTTATTTGTTGGGAAATATGATGGTATATACATAATACAGATTCGAATAAATTTATAGGTGTGATCTTTATGTATAATATGTGCAAGAATGTGTGTTTAATATGTAATTTGCTATATGCTTTGTATTTATATGTGTATGCTTTGTTTTTGTACTTGCGTCTGGTAATACCTTGTGACTCTAATCTGATGATGGATACAGGTTAAGGGTGTTACATTTGCTTGGTATCAGAGCTTACGGTTTAGTCAATTCTAGGACTACCGTATCGCTTGTGAGTCTAGCTATACATGCCTTAAATTGCAATGTGATAGTGTGGTGAATTCTGACATCTGAATTGTGGTTTTATTTTGTAAATGGATCCCAATAGAGCTGTAGCTGATGATTTTGAGATCGTAGCACCTGATCCCGCACATGGGTCAGTGCCGGTAGACTCTCGACCTATCTTGAGTAGTCATTAGGGGGAAGGCTAAGCAAGCCTTCTAGCAGATGATGAACGAATGGTTTACTCAATATATCTGGACTAACTCAACTGTGCAACAACCTCCACCCCCAAATAATCCATCTCCGATACCTATGGTACCTCCGATAGTAGATCCGATAAGATTTGGCAGGCCTCCTGTAGATAAAATTAGGAAACATGGGGCCAAAGAGTTTAAACCTAATGATGATAATGATGTTGAGCGAGCTGAGTTATGGTTTGATAATACTATCCGAGTGTTCGATGAGCTACCCTGTACTCCGAATGAATGTTTAAAGTGTGCCATATCTTTATTAGGAGACAATCTTGTCATATTTGAAGCCAGAGCGCCAGTTAGAGCGTATGCTATTCGAGCTCTTGAGGATGCCTCGTCACCTGATGTCATAACTGGTACATTTCTTCTTTATGATACTTCTGTGATTGTTTTGATAGACCCTGATTCTACGCATTCATATGTATGCATGAATTTAGTATTCAGCAAGACTTTGACTGTAGAGTCTTCTGAGTTTGCTATAAAAGTATCGAACCGCTAGGTAAAAGTGTCTTGGTTGATAAAGTATGCAAGAACTATCCGTTAATGTTTCGAGATATATGTTTCTCCAATGATTTGATGCTTTTACCATTTGATGAATTCGATATTATTTTGGAAAGGGATTGGTTCTTTATGCATGAAGTTGTTGTGAACTGCAAAAGAAAGACTATAAATTTGAGATGTCCGAAAGAAAATAAATAAAAAATAAAAATACGGATTGAGTCTGATGATTTGAGTGGATTGCCTACTGTAATATCTATTTTGAAATCTCAGAGTTATGTGAAAAAGGGTTACGGGGCATATTTTGCCTACGTGATTGATTCGAAAGTATCTAAGAAGAAAATTGAATCAGTGCCTATTGTTTGTGAGTTTTCTGAAGTGTTTCCTAAAGAGTTATCGGGTTTTCTAGGACATATTATGTCAGCCTTTGGAATCCAAGTAGATCCGAGTAAGATTTCTGCTATTTTGAGTTGGAAACCTCTGAAAAAATGTGTTTAAACAGTGTGCAGATAATATAATCTAAAAGTGTGTAGCTGAAAGTGAGATTGCTGAGATCTTGCATCATTGCCATTCATCTCCAAGTGGGGGACACTTTGTTGGTTCATGTACTGCAGCAAATATTTTGCAAGCAGGTTTCTTTTGGCCTACACTGTTTAAAGATGCTTATTGAAACACCCCAAACCCGGCCCAAAAAGCCTAACCAGATTTGGTATGTTCCTCGAATAAAACTTTAGCGAAATATCGTTTTGTTCAAGAAAACTTGATGATTTTAAGTAAAACGGATTAACTTAAAGATCGAGTTGGGCTTAGTTGAAAAATAGATTTGTATTTTCTTAAAACATATTTATATATATTCTTGACAAAAACCTTTTTAAATTATTTATTGAAAACCATCTACTTATTTAATAGTTATTGTTCATGGTAAAATAAAAGTAAATCCAAACACAAAATCTAAAAGTAGTTTATAGTGGCCTTATTACAAAAATAGCAAACCCAAAATAAAGTCTAAGTAATAAAATTTAAATTAATAAGTTTAAGTTCGAAATCTCCACAATACTTGATACTGACGTTGGCCACCTCGAAATCCTTGTCAATTCGATCCATCGCACTATGAATTATCTCAAAAGTTTATCCCACAAAAGGGTGAGTCATAAACTCAATGTATAACACATACATTAAAAGGTCCATTTTATCATATGCTTTAAGTCCAAAAATTTCACATATGGCCATAGGCCCATTTAACTCATATTTAGCCCAAAGGCCCATTTAGCTCATATTTAGCCCAAAGGCCCATTTAGCTCATATTTAGCCCAAAGGCCCACCTAAATATCCATCCGCTACACACCACCCGTACCAACCAACACACCGTGGGGATTGCTAAATCGATCCTCCATCCGCTACACACCATCGAAGGCGCTTCTTTGCGGTCAACATGCACATCGCCCTTATAATATTGTGGCAAAGCCACCAAAATGATGTGACCAAGTCACCGATCAAGTCCAAATTTCAAATACGTGACCAAGTCACTAGATTCACATATGTGACCAAGTCATCGGAGTTCAAATATGTGACCGAGGTCACCGAGTCAAATATGTGACCAAGTCACGGAGTCAAATATGTGACCGAAGTCACCAGAAATGTGGTAAAACCACCAGAATACTTCCTCCTTTATCAACAATACCCATATGCCCATGCACATACATATCAAATCAGATTTTCATGCTATTTACCCCACAAAACATAATATAATCATACTCATTTCATATTTATGCATATAGCAAAATAAACAGAATATTGGGGTAAACATACCTGAATTTTGTATACCAATGATTTGTATCCACAAACAAACATATTGTCATAAAAATCACTTATTAAAATATAGATCTATGGAAATTTTAATGTAAGGTTACACACCTAGAGACAGTGAGAACAATGCTCTCTCGCTCGTCAACACCTATTTGATTAAAAAGCTTGGTTAGTATAAACTATTGCTAATAAAATTGTAATTATTGACGAGAGATCTAATTCCTTACCCTCGGATTCTCGAGCAGCAGTTATTTGTGGTTTTCTCCACTAGATGGATCAAAACCACCGATATTCCCCAATGTAAAGTGTTTCTGGTTATGCACTACTTCAAATAATTGATCCTCGTTAGCGGAGGGTCCACAACCCGATGGAAAGTCTCTAACTGTCGACATCGCCTTCGCTTGAAATTTGATGGTAAAGGAATACCTCCTCTCTTCCAAACACTCAAATCGACTCTTTTCTTACCTATCTTGTTGATCTTAAATCGTCCCTAAAATAACGATCGATTAGTGATCTATCTAAATAAATCGATATGATCTAAATTAATAACCTTACCTTGATGATTTCGAATGGTCACTACTTAGAAGTTGTCTTCAACAAAGATCTTTGAAAAATTCTTTTCAAATGATTCGGCCTAAGAGAGAAATTAAAAGATCATGATTCGAAATTTGTTAAAGTAAAAAGAAATAATGAAAACGATTGACAAAACCTTACTTTGAGTTCTTCAAGGTTCGGCTTTGAATAAGAAGAAAAGAATATGATGATTCGGCCTTAACAAAAAGAGAAGAGAAATGGTGGTTTCAATATGATGGTTTCGGTTTTGAAAGAAAGAAGAAAGAGAATGAAACGAGAAGGAAAAAGAGAAGGAAGAAAAAAGAGAAAAAGGAGGAGAAGATGATGATGGTGATTTCTCAAATGAAAAGAAATGTGTTTAGGAACCTTTGCACATTTGGCCAAGGAAGGAGAAATGAGGAAATTGGTTCTTTGAACTTTGTAGTTTCGGTTTCAAAAAGAAAAATGGGAGAAAGAAAATAGTATTTGGTTCAAACATAATTGAGGGCTAAATCAAAAGCAAAATTGTACCAAAGTGCCTAAGGTACATTCGGCCAAAGTGGGAGTTTTTGGAGAAAATTGGTCAAAAAGAAGAAAGCCAAAACAAAAAGAATTTTTTTACCTAAACTCAATGACAAATTCGGCTAGGAGAGAAACTATTGGAGAAATGAGAAAAGATGGACAAACAACAAAAAAATGCAAGACTTTTGGCCAACTTTCCCCCCTAATGGCAAAGCAAAAATTCGGCCAATCAATGCCAACATTATCCCCGTTTTCCTCCTTGTTTCTTCCCCATCAACTCTTGATTTGCTATCAACAATAAACCACTCCCTTTAGCCCTTTATGCCGTCTAGGTTCATGGTCAAATGACCATGAACAAACTCCCAAAACCTTGCCCCATATCATGCCTTTTGTCCCCGTCATCTTATCATCAACTTATGATTCCATACCATAAGTTTCTTAGCTTCCTCTTTCACTTGGTCAAATATGAAAAAATGAATGAATGCTCATCCACTCTAGAACATTCTTGGCCGACACTTATAGGGAAGAAAACAAAAATAGAATCCTCCCTAATGCTAGCTAGGAGATTCGAACCTCTCTCCTCAAGCACACATCCATGCATCTTAACCACCTTGCCAATTACTCAATTCATGCTAAATCCTCTTATCATTAATTCTTAAGGCCTAACTTGCTTAGCTCTCTCTAATTAATAGGAATTAAAGTTTTACTAAGCATGCTCTTAATTAATGAAGCTCAAATAACTTCCAAAAATACACTTAATAATAATTAAGCATGCAACTTCATTCAATTAAGTAAAATGCATAGCCCCTAATTATCAGGATGTTACAGTTCTACCCCCTTAAAATAATTTCGTCCTCGAAATTACCTGGCTGGAATAAGTGAGGGTATTGCTATCGCATCGCTTCCTCCGGTTCCCATAAAGCTTCTTCTGATCCATGATTACGCCATAATACCTTGACGTGAGGAACCGGCTTTCTCCGTAAAACCTTTACATCTCGTTCCAGAATTTGTATTGGCTCCTCTTCATATAACAAGTCTGATCTTAATTCTACCTCTTCAACTAGCACTACATGAGATGGATCTGACCGGTAACGGCGTAACATTGAAACATGAAACACATCGTGCATTTGGTTCAATTCTGAAGGCAAATCTAACTGATATGCCACAGATCCGACCTGCTTCACAATCCGATAAGGTCCAATGAACCTGGGGCTTAGTTTCCCTTTGCATCCAAATCTCATCACTTTTTTCCAAGGTGAAACCTTTAGAAAAACTTGGTCTCCCACTGCATACTCTATTTCTTTCCGCTTTAGATCTGCGTACGATTTTTGTCTGTCAGATGCTTCCTTTAACCGAGCCCGGATTATCTTAACCTTTTCTTCAGATTCAGCCACTATTTCTGGACCCAAAATCTGACGTTCCCCTAATTCTGTCCAACACGTAGGAATGCGACACTTCCGTCCATATAATGCTTCATACGGTGCCATCCGTATACTGGATTGGAAACTGTTGTTGTACGCAAATTCTGCCAACGGTAAGAATTCCTCCCAACTTCCCTTGAAATCTATCACACATCCCTTAACATATCTTCTAAGATTTGATTACTCTTTCGATCGACCGTCGACCGAGGATGAAATGCCGTCTCAAGTCCAATCTAGTGCCCAAAGCCTGATGCAATGCTTTCCAAAATCGCGACGTAAATCTCGGATCTTTATCCGAAATAATCGACAACGGCACTCCATGCAATCTCACAATCTCACCACATATAACTTCGCCAATTTACGCAAAGAATAATTAACCCGAATCGATAAAATGTGCGATTTATCAATCGGTCCACTATCACCCATACAGAGTCTTTCTTAGTAGGCGTAAGAGGAAGCCCACTAACAAAGTCCATGGTGATTCTCTTCCACTTCCATCATGAATCTTTATCGGTCAAGTAATCCGAAGGTACTTGATGTTCACCTTGACTTGTCGACACGCCAAGCACTTTCCTACAAACTCCGTAACTTCTCGCTTAAGTCCAAAGCCACCAAAATTGACCTCAGTAAATCTGGTATAATTTATTTCCTCCGGGATGCATAGCATAGGGGCTACCATGCGATTCTGAAGTATCTTTTGCCTCAACTCCCGATCCTTTGGCATACGACTTTACCTTTGAAGCACAATACCCGTCCTTTAATACCAAAATCTTCCAATTTCCCACTGCACTGCCAAGCTTTTCACTCGGATCTTCATCTACTAACCGCCTCTCTTTCACTTGACTTAACCATGTCGGCTTAACTCAAGTTCGCTAATAAGCTTCCGTCATCGTAAAGACTAAGGTGTGCAAACATCGCCTCAAATCGACACCACTTTTCGACTTAGGCGTACGCCACCACATTTGCCTTGCCCGGTGGTACTCGATGGAACAATCGTAGTCTTTCAATAACTCTATCCACCTTCACGCCTCAAATTCGTTCTTTACGAGTCGAGATATTTTAGACTTTTGTGGTCCAGATATATCACCGACTTCTCCCCGTATAAGTAATGTCTCCAAACCTTAAGAGCAAAGACTACATTTGCCAACTCCAAGTCATGCATCGGTAATTAACCTCGTCACGGTCTCAATCGCCGAGACGATACGCAACTACCTTTCCGCCTTGCATCAGAACACATCCTAATCCCGTGTGAGAAGCATCACAATACACGATGAAATCTTTTCCTGCCTCAGGCTGGATCAAAATCGGAGCTTCAGTCAAAACTTTCTTGAGCTTCTCAAAACTCTCTTGTTGCTTATCAGCCCACACAAAAGGTACTTCCTTTCTCAACAATTTCGTTAAAGGTGCAGCTATCGATGAAAATCCTTCAACGAATCTTCTGTAGTATCCGGCTAAACCCAAGAAACTGCGAACCTCAGTTACGGACTTAGGTGGTTTCCAATCTAGCACAGCCTCAATCTTCCGAGGATCCACCCTTATCCCTTCCGCAGATACCACATGGCCTAAAAATGCAACTTCTTTCAGCTAAAATTCACACTTGCTGAATTTGGCATACATCTTCTTCTCCCTTAAAATTTGTAACACAATCCGGAGATGCTCATCATGTTCTACTTCGGACTTAGAATACACTAGGATGTCGTCTATGAATACCACGACGAACTGATCCAAGTAGGGCTGGAAAATTCGGTTCATCATATCCATGAACGCAGCTGGGGCATTCGTCAATCCGAATGGCATTACCAAAAATTCATAATGCCCATATCTAGTTCGGAAAGCCGTCTTATGGATATCCGCTTCTTTCACTTTAAGCTGATGATACCCCGACCTTAGATCAATCTTTGAGAATACATGCCTCCTTAAGTCGATCGAACAAGTCGTCGATCCTTGGCAAAGGATACTTGTTCTTGATGGTCGACTTATTCAACCTGCCGATACTCTATACACATCCTCATCGATCCGTCCTTCTTTTTCACGAATAGGACCAGTGCTCCCCATGGAGACACACTAGGTCGAATGAATCCACGATCAAGCAACTCCTGAATCTGAGCCTTAAGCTCAACCAACTCTTTCGGTGCCATTCTATATGGAGCAATAGAAACTGGTGCCGTTCCAGGCAATAAATCTATCCCGAATTCTACTTCACGATCCGGAGGCAAACCTGGAAGTTCTTCCGGAAAAACATCTACAAATTCCTTCACTGTCCTGACTTCATTAGCAGTTGTCTCCTTAGCCTCCAAAGCATTCACTAACATCAGGAAAGCTTCATATCCCTTTCTAACCATCTTTTCTGCCTTAAGAGCGGATACTACATTAGATAAGTAGTTCCGTCTTTCGCCCATCACTACAACTTCCTTGTCATCAAAAGTTCTTAAAGACATTCTCTTAGCAGCACAATCCATATTTGTACGGTACTTCACAAGTCAGTCCATGCCTAAGATTAGGTCGAATTCTCCAAATGGCAACTCCATTAGATCAGTTGGAAACTGTATCCCTTGAACTTCTAAAGGCACTTCCTTAAAAAAGTTTGTCTACAACTACTGTCTGTCCTAAAGGACTAAGTACAGTCATCTTCCTAGGTATAGTTTCAGAAGTCACATGCAAAGTCCCAGATACTTCACTAGCGATATAGGAATGAGTTGACCTATATCTATTAAAGCAATAAAGGGCAACCCGAAATCGTAAACGCACGTGATAACATCAAAAGTCACTATCTTCTGCGATGAACTGCATACACCAGACCTGGTTGTCTCGCCTCAGAGCTACCACTGCCTCTGCCTGAAGTTCCACGGCCTCTACCAGAGCCATTACCCCTTCCATTTGGACCACGGCCCCTTATCGGCTATTGTCCGCTTCTGTCAATCTAATTAGCACCCTGACTTGCTGGACGATTCTTTTCTGAGTTCATCGGGCAATCCTTGATCATGTGATCCTTCGAACCGCACTTGAAACATCCGTCGGTCTTTTTCCAACATTCTCCCGAGTGCATTTTCCCACATTGAGAACAAGTACGATTTTGTCCTCCCGAAGCAGTCTGTTGACCTCGCGGTTCTTCATTTCTTGATTTCTTTTGAAAATTCCCGGATGACCCTGAGGACCCAAAGCTTCTCTTATTCTTGCTCTGGCCTCTGTCCCGGTTCTGTCTCTCGGTTCGTTTAGCCTCTTCGGTAATTCTTGCCCTTTCCACTAAGATTGCAAAGTCTCTTTCACGATGTAGAGCAATCATCACTCGAAGCTCATCTCTTAGTCCATCTTCAAATCTGATACACCGTTCATATTCTGTAGCCACTATCCCTCTGGCATAACGGCTAAGTCGCAAAAATTCTGCTTCATATTCAGCTATCGACTTGTTCCCTTAGACCAAATTCAGAAATGTCTTCCTCTGGGAGTCAATGTAGCTAGCTCCAACATATTTTCCTTCGAATTAAATCTTAAAATACCCCCAATCCAGACGATCCACAGGGGTACTCTCCTTGATAGTGAGCCACCACTGGTAGGCTTCATCGCGGAGAAGTGAAATGGCACCTTTCAATTTCTCTTCATCGGTCACGATCTATATCGTCCATAATCCTCTCGATCGCCTCCAACCAATAATCAGCTACATTTGGAGCTACTCCAGATACTCCTCTAAAACCTCGGCTCCATTCGATCTAAGTCTCTCACCATGACTTTTGAGACCCATTTCGAACTAGCTTCGCTACTCGTTCTAAAACTTCAAAGACAAACTTGTGATCTGCGTCACCTCCTTCATTTTGTTCTTGAAAGTCCACCCCAACACCAAAGGCGGAGCTTCATTCTCGAACCTTGACCAGATCGAATCGGTTCAAAGCGATCATCCTTCCTCTTCCATGTCCACGACGACCACGTCCCTAGAACTCATGTCTACTACGTGTCTTATCTATTTTTTTACTGAAAAAGTCTTATGTATTAGAGTCTTTTCACTTCTTATTAAAGGAAAGTTTTATGAAATGATATTCATGAGTTTTTCCGTAGTAGCACACAAACACCTAAGGTCCATATCTCTAAAGAATAGTTTAAGTTTATACTATCATACATATCACATATCGATAAAGTACATACCTGATGGATCTGGGCCGAGAACTCGAGTGCCATGCTCTTATAAAAATCATTTAACTTAAGAAAACTTTCAAAAAGTCATTTGGGCCAACTTTTGAAAATGTTGTGGGCTTCAAAACCAGTAGAGAGTTTAAATCGGGCTCTGATACAAAGCTGAAACACCCCAAACCCGGCCCAAAAAGCCTAACCGAATTTGGTATGTTCCTCGAGTAAAACTTTAGCGGAATATTGTTTTGTTCAAGAAAACTTGATGATTTTAAGTAAAACGGATTAACTTAAAGATCGAGTTGGGCTTAGTTGAAAAATAGATTTGTATTTTATTAAAACATATTTATATATATTACTGACAAAAACCTTTTTAAATTATTTATTGAAAACCATCTACTTATTTAATAGTTATTGTTCATGGTAAAATAAAAGTAAATCCAAACACAAAATCTAAAAGTAGTTTATAGTGGCCTTATTACAAAAATAGCAAACCCAAAATAAAGTCTAAGTAATAAAATTTAAATTAATAAGTTTAAGTTGGGAAATCTCCACAATACTTGATACTGACGTTGGCCACCTCGAAATCCTTGCTCAATTCGATCCATCGCACTATGAATTATCTGAAAAGTTTATCCCACAAAGGGTGAGTCATAAACTCAACGTATAACACATACATTAAAAGGTCCATTTTATCATATGCTTTAAGTCCAAAATTTCACATATGGCCATAGGCCCATTTAACTCATATTTAGCCCAAAGGCCCATTTAGCTCATATTTAGCCCAAAGGCCCATTTAGCTCATATTTAACCCAAAGGCCCATTTAGCTCATATTTAGCCCAAAGGCCCACCTAAATATCCATCCGCTACACACCACCCGTACCAACCAACACACCGTGGGGATTACTAAATCGACCCTCCATCCGCTACACACCATCGAAGGCGCTTCTTTGTAGTCAACATGCACATCGCCTTATAATATTGTGGCAAAGCCACCAAAATAGATGTGACCAAGTCACTGATCAAGTCCAATTTCAAATACGTGACCAAGTCACCAGATTCGAGATATGTGACCAAGTCACCGGAGTTCAAATATGTGACCGAGGTCACCGGAGTCAAATATGTGACCGAAGTCACCGTTGTCAAATATGTGACCGAAGTCACCAGAAATGTGGTAAAACCACCAGAATACTTCCTCCTTTATCAACAATACCCATATGCCCATGCACATACATATCAAATCGATTTTCATGCTATTTACCCCACAAAACATAATATAATCATACTCATTTCATATTTATGCATATAGCAAAATAAATGTAATATTGGGGTAAACATACACAATTTTGTATACCAATGATTGGTATCCACAAACAAACATATTGTCATAAAAATCACTTATTAAAATATAGATCTATGGAAATTTTAATGTAAGGTTACACACCTAGAGATAGTGAGAACAATGCTCTCTCGCTCGTCAACACCTATTTGATTAACACGCTTGGTTAGTATAAACTATTGCTAATAAAATTGTAATTATTGACGAGAGATCTAATTCCTTACCCTCGATTCTCGAGCGACGATTATTTGTGGTTTTCTCCACTAGATGGATCAAAACCACGATATTCCACCAACGTAAAGTGGTTCGGTTGTACGCACTACTTCAAATAAGCGATCTTCGTTAGCGGAGGGTCCACAACCCGTGGAAAGTCTCTAACACCGACATCGCCCTTCGTTTGAAATTTGATGGTAAAGGAATACCTCCTCTCTTCCAAACACTCCATACGACTCTTTTCTTACCTATCTTGTTGATCTTAAATCATCCTAAAATAACGATCGATTAGTAATCTATCTAAATAAATCGATATGATCTAAATTAATAACCTTACCTTGATGATTTCGAATGGTCACTACTTAGAAGTTGTCTTCAACAAAGATCTTTGAAAAATTCTTTTCAAATGATTCGGCCTAAGAGAGAAATTAAAAGATCATGATTCGAAATTTGTTAAAGTAAAAAGAAATGATGAAAACGATTGACAAAACCTTACTTTGAGTTCTTCAAGGTTCGACTTTGAATAAGAAAAAACGAATATGATGATTCGGCCTTAACAAAAAGAGAAGAGAAATGGTGGTTTCAATATGATGGTTTCGGTTTTGAAAGAAAGAAGAAAGAGAATGAAAAGAGAAGGAAAAGAGAAGGAAGAAAAAGAGAAAAGGAGGAGAAGATGATGATGGTGATTTCTCAAATGAAAAGAAATGTGTTTAGGAACCTTTGCACATTCTGCCAAGGAAGGAGAAATGAGGAAATTGGTTCTTTGAACTTTGTAATTTCGGTTTCAAAAAGAAAAATGGGAGAAAGAAAATAGTATTTGGTTCAAACACAATTGAGGCTAAATCAAAACCAAAATTGTACCAAAGTGCCTAAGGTACATTCGGCCAAAGTGGGAGTTTTGGAGAAAATTGGTCAAAAGAAGAAAGCCAAAACAAAAGAAATTTTTACCTAAACTCAATGACAAATTGGGCTAGGAGAGAAACTATTGGAGAAATGAGAAAAGATGGACAAACAACAAAAAATGCAAGACTTTTGGCCAACTTTCCCCTAATGGCAAAACAAAAATTCGCCAATCAATGCCAACATTATCCCTTTTTCCTCCTTGTTTCTTCCCCATCAACTCTTGATTTGCTATCAACAATAAACCACTCCTTTAGCCCTTCATGTTGTCTAGGTTCATGGTCAAATGACCATGAACAAACTCCCAAAACCTTGCCCCATATCATGCCTTTTGTCCCCCTCATCTTATCATCAACTTATGATTCCATACCATAAGTTTCTTAGCTTCCTTTTTCACTTGGTCAAATAGCCAAAAATGAATGAATGCTCATCCACTCTAGAACATTCTTGGCCGACACTTATAGGGAAGAAAACAAAAATAAAATCCTCCCTAATGCTAGCTAGGAGATTCGAACCTCTCTCCTCAAGCACACATCCATGCATCTTAACCACCTTACCAATTACTCAATTCATGCTAAATCCTCTTATCATTAATTCTTAAGGCCTAACTTGCTTAGCTCTCTCTAATTAATAGGAATTAAAGTTTTACTAAGCATGCTCTTAATTAATGAAGCTCAAATAACTTCCAAAAATACACTTAATAATAATTAAGCATGCAACTTCATTCAATTAAGTAAAATGCATAGCCCCTAATTATCAGGATGTTACACTTATGCTTATGTAAAGAACTGTGATAAATGCCAAAGGATCGAAAATATATCAAGGAGGAATGAGATGGCCTTGACAAACATTTTAGAGATTGAGTTATTTGATGTATGGGGCATTGACTTCTTAAGCCCGTTTCCTTCTTCGTATGGGATCAAATACATCTTAGTTGTTGTGGACTATGCATCCAGGTGGGTTGAAGCTGAAGCATACCCTACAAATGATGCTAAGATAGTCATGCGATTCCTACAAAAGCATGTGTTTACACAATTTGGGACACGAAGAGCTATTATTAGTGATCAATGTAACACCCCAAACTCGGTCAAAACGCTACGACCGAATGTGACATGTCACAGAGAAGAAAATTTTTTGAAAACCGAACATAAACCCAGAGTTCAGGGAAATTTGCAAGTCTCTAAGCCTTTGGCGAGGATTTAAAATAATTGTTTAGTTTTGATTTCTTAATCAAAATCGATTTTAAGAAAAATCACATTAAGCAAGTGTTGGAAATAAAATTTCGGTTCCAGTTGAAAATTTGAGTCGATTTGTTACTAAAACCCGCCATTATTAACCGATTATAAAGCCATAAATTCAAAGTTTTAATTATTATCATTTTTTAAAAACATACACCCATTTTGATGATTTACTAGACAAACCATACCAATGTCATAAGAAAAACCCAAATTACGTTTAAGTGGCCTTATTACAACACCCAAAATCCAAATTTAAATAGTAGTGATTAAAATAAATATTACAATAGAGTTTCTTAAAGCATTACGCATGGCCACCATGAGTCCACCCGTCTCCATGTCTGTAGTCTAAGGATTACCTGTAAAATTTCACAGAAAAGGGTGAGTCACCGAGACTCAGTGTGTAAATCCCCATCTCAATGAGCTTTAGGCTCTCACACAAACTCATATGTGTTATGTATGTAATCCAACCCAACCAACCTATTATGTTCAATCTCCGCATCTCCTGAATCTACCCAATAACTGTGGCACCTAGCCACTAGTGGTACCTAACCACTGGTGACAAATGTCACAAAAGAGAATACGTGGGGCCAACCCACTTGTGGTACCAAAGCAGTGGTGACAATCCTGTAATGAATATATGTGGGGCCAACCCACTGTGGTACCGAACCACTGGGATGAGTCACAAAATAATATATATGTGGTACCAAACCACTGGTGGTTCCAAACCACTGAGACTTAGTCACAAAGGTAATATGTGGGGCCAACCCACTTGCGGTACCAAACCACTAGTGACAGTCTAAAAGAGATCACGTTTTCTCCCTCATCACATCATACCCCAAGTCCATGCCATGTTTAACAGTCAATATGATATGATCATACTTTCAAATGCATAACAACCATTCCATTCATTCATACTTTTGCTATCAACAGAGTATTACGGAACTTACCCAAAATCCTTGATCCAAACCCACAAGGGTATTTTTAGTGACCAATATCGTCACTTTGGCTAACAGTTAATAGCATAACTAACATACAAAGTGTGTGAGAGTCGCACACCTGATAACACGTAATGTCACGCTCTCTACGTCGACACTCTCGCTAATCAGAACTACTACTATCTGCCTACAACTTTGCTCAGAAGTCGGCCCACAACCTGGTGGCCAATCTCGAACTGCTGACACTACTCGCTTCTTAAACTTAGGGGATGGGTTTATGGGTCCAACCCCCTCCTTAGAATTGCTGGCAGTCGAGTCCATGGAAAAGATCTTGGTCAGAAGACCAAGTTAACACTTAGAGTAAGATATGAATAGATTTACGCGTTTAGTAGAATAGATCTACTTACCTAGATCAACAAAAGCTGAAAGCTTTATGCTTGGTTCACAAGTCGAGTGAATCCTAAAAGTGTCCAAAAGAATACAACACCACCCCACCTATATTCGGCCAATAGTTTAAATAATGGGATTACTACCCTCGGCACCCAAACGCAAGCAAGATGATTGAAACGAAAAGAAAACACTTACGACAACCACTAGAGAAACTGATTAGGAGTAATAGAAGATCAGTAATGGTGATCCACTACAAATAGGAGTCGAACGAGGATATTTGAATGCCAGAGAGAGATTCGGCCAACAATTAATTAAGAACTACCTAGAAAAGATGACAAGTTTCAGCTAAAGAAGAAAATGGATATCTAATGGCCTTGATAGATTTGGCTAACACCAGGTGTGAATGAAGAAGAGAAAAGAGGGAGAAAAGAATAGAGTTTCGATTGTGGGGTTAAAGAAACTGAGTAAGGTAAAAGAAAAGATTCGGCTAAAGAAGGAGGAATAAAGAAGAGAATAAAACGAGGAGAACAAAATGAGAAGAAGCAAGGAGTCAATGAAGGTTCGGCTATGACTTAATGGAATAAGAAAGAATATGTGATCGAGAAACCAAAAAAAAAAATGAATTAAGAGAATGGGGTTTCGGTACTGATATAGGGAAGAAGAGAGAACTATTTGCTTGAACTCAGGGTGTTTGCCGAAGATGTAAAGAAAGAACAAGATGCACCTCAACCTTCGGCTTTCTACTCACTCCCAAAAATAAAATAGCAAAAACGGCACTATGCTAACCCCATCTGACCGAATATACACATAAAGAGAAAAGCAATGGTCCAAACCTTAATAATTTCTGCACCTCCTAAGTTAACACCCAAACCGAATGCCCAACCTCACCTAACTCTTTCCAAAATCCGGCTCACACTCCCCCTCTCCCCACCAACACTATGCTGTCCCTCCAATCCCTCCTTGATTCCCTCTCCTCCATCCGTTCAAACAAATTTGAATGATTCAAACTCCTTAAAACCCTCTCCACCATTCCTTTGAAATATTTGACCGAATCAACTCTCCCTTTTTCAAGCATCCCAGTCGAGCTCTACCTCTGCTCCCCTTGACGCCAAAAAGAGTTCTTAAAATGAGGAATATGCGACTTGAACCTACTCCCTCCAACTCCCTTGTGGCGTCACATACCTCAACCTTTAAGTGGCACCTCCTTGCCACTTTACTAAGGCACTCTTTTGTGTCATCCAACCCAAACAATATCCCTTAAAGCCTAATTCAGCTAGCTTTCCTTAAAAGTGCTCAAAAAGCAAATTTTTACCAAGACTCCAGCTTACCCCTAAATCATTCATGGACCCTAAAGTACCATAAACTAGCATGAGAGACATAGCATTCACACACACAAGCATATAAGACGCAAAGGCCCCAATTCCAGATGTTACAGTTCTACCCCCTTTAAAATAATTTCAGCCTCGAAATTACCTAGTTAAAAGAGTTGAGGGTATTACTATCGCTTCGCATCCTTTGGTTCCCACATTGCATCCTATGAACCATGATTTTGCCACAACACCTTCACCAAAGGAACTGGTTTCCTATGCAATACTTTGACATCACGATCCAAGATCTACACTGGTTCTTCTTCAAATGATAGGTCTTGACTTACTTCAATTTATTCCACTGGTACCGCATGAGACGGATTCGAGCGATATCGTCTTAGCATTGAAATGTGAAACACATCATGGATCTGACTTAACTCTAAAGGTAGCTCGAGCTGATAGGCTACTAGTCCCACACATTTCAACACACGATAAGGCCCGATAAATCTGGGGCTTAGCTTGCCCTTCCACCCAAACCTAAGCACCTTCTTCCATGGTGACACTTTTAAGAACACCTGGTCACCCACTGCAAACTCTATGTCTTTACGCCTCAGATCGGCGTAGGATTTCTGCCTATTCGAGGCTTCCTTCAACCGAGCCCGAATTAGCTTAACCTTGTCTTCCATTTCAACAACCAATTCTGGACCCAACAACTGACGCTCACACAAGTCTATCCAACATGTAGGAGTACGACACTTCTGACTAAACAACGCTTCATACGGTGCCATCTGAATACTAGATTGGTAGCTGTTGTTATACGTGAATTCCGCCAAAGGTAGAAATTCCTCCCAACTACCTCTGAAGTCCAAGACACAGCCCCTCAACATATCTTCCAAGATCTGAATCACTCTCTCTGATTGTCCATCAGACTGTGGATGAAACGCTGTGCTGAAGTCCAGCTTTGTACCCAACGCTTGGTGCAACATCTTCCAAAATCTTGACGTAAACCTAGGGTCGCTGTCTGAGATGATAGACACTGGTACCCCTTGCAACCTTACGATCTCTGCTACATACAACTTAGCCAACCTTTGTAGGGAATAGTCGACCCATACTGGTATGAAATGAGTGAACTTTGTCAAACGGTCAACTATTACCCAAATCGAATCCTTCTTAGTAGGCGTAAGAGGTAGCCCGCTAACAAAATCCATTGTAATCCTTTCCCACTTCCACTGCAGAATCCTGACAGATTGCAACAACCCCAAAGGTAACTGATGTTTTTATTTTACCTACTGATACGTCAAACACTTACTCACAAATTTGGTTACCTTTCTCTTTAGACCTGGCCACCAGAACTGCTTCTGCAAATCCTGATACATCTTACTACCTCCAGGATGCATAGCGTATGTGCTGCTATGCGCTTCCTGCAAGATCCTATGCCTCAACTCCGGATCCTTTGGCATGCACATCCTTCCTCGAAAACATAATACTCTATCATTATTCAAACTGTAATCCTCTAACCCACTATCCTGCACTTGCAGAAGTCGAGCGCTACAGACATTATCTGATAACCGTTTCTCTTTGATCTGGCTTACACATGTCAGCCTCACTTGCAGTTCCACTAATAAACTTCCGTCGTCGTATAGGCTAAGGTGGGGAAACATTGCTCTCAAGTCTGATATTACCTTACGACTCAACGCATCTGCCACACGTTAGCCTTACCCGGATGGTACTCAATTAAGCAATCATAATCCTTCAATAGCTCGATCCACCTTCGCTGTCTTAAATTTAACTCCTTTTGGGTAAGGAGGTATTTCAAACTCTTGTGGTCTGTATAGACGATGGACTTCTCCCCATACAAGTAATGTCTCCAGATCTTCAGGGCGAAAACTACTGCAGCCAACTCCAGGTCATGTGTCGAATAATTTACCTCGTGATGTCTCAACTGCCGAGAAGCATACACTACCACTTTCCCTTATTGCATCAGCATACATCCTAACCCTGTATGTGACACATCACAATAGACAGTAAACTCTTTCCCTGCCTCTGGCTGAATTAACGCTGAAGCTTCTGTCAGAATCCTCCTTAACTTCTCAAAACTTTTCGGCTGCTTGTCAGACCACACAAACGGAACCCCTTTCCTTAACAAATTAGTTAACGGTGCTGCAATCAAAGAAAACCCTTCCACAAACCTTCTGTAATACTCAGCCAGACTAAGGAAACTCTGAATCTCTGCCACAGACTTAGGAGGTTTCCAATCCAACACAACTTTAATTTTCTCAGGGTCTACCCTAATCCCCTCGGCAGACACCACATGACCCAAGAAGGTAACTTCCCTTAGCCAGAACTCGCACCTACTGAACTTAGCGAACAACTGCTTTTCCCTCAAAGTTTGCAAAACCATACGAAGATGTGAATCATGCTCCTCCTCAGACTTTGAATAAACCAGGATATCGTCTATAAACACCATGATGAATTGATCCAGATAGGGTTGAAAAAACCCATTTCATCATAACCATAAACGCTGCTGGAGCATTGGTCAACTCGAACGGCGTCACCAAAAATTTGTAGAAACCATAGCGAGTACAAAATGCCGTCTTATGAATATCTGCCTCCTTGACCTTAAGCTGGTGATAGCCCGATCTCAAATCTATCTTGGAGAAGACTGATGCTCCCCTAAGTTGGTCGAACAGGTCGTCTATTCTTGGCAACGGGTACTTATTTTTTATCGTCAACTTATTCAACTGACTGTAATCAATGCACATACGCATTGATTCATCCTTCTTCTTAACAAATAGTACCAGTGCTCCCCAATGCGATACACTTGGTCGAATAAAACTCCGGTCCAACAATTCCTAAATCTACGCTTTCAGCTCCACTAACTCCTTCAATGCCATTCTGTATGGGGCAATAGACACTGGCACTATTCCTGGTAGAAGATCAATACTAAACTCTACTTCACGATCCGGAGGTAATCCCAGAAGCTCTTCTGGGAAAACATGAGAATATTCCTTCACCGTTCGAACATTTCCCACAGTCGATTCCCTGACCTCCAAAGCACAAACATAAGCCATAAACCCCTTACATCCCTTTCTCACCATTCTCTCAGCCTTTAAAACGGATACCACATTAGATAGGTAGTTTCTCCTCTCACATATCACCACTACCTCTTCACCCTCGACAGTTCTTAACACCATTCTCTTGGCTGCACAGTCCAAATTTGCCTGATACTTCACTAGCCAATCCATCCCTAAGATCAAGTCGAACTCTCCGATCGCAGTTCCATCAGATCAGTCGAAAAGACTACCCCTTGAACTTCTAAAGGTACATCCTTATACAGTTTATTCACCACTATAAATTGTCCTAGAGGGCTAATTATAGTCATCTCCCTAGAAGAAGTCTCAAAGTCTACATTCAGAGTTCCTGATATAGTACTAGCAGCATAAGAGTATGTCGAACCAATGTCAATCAAAGCAGTATAAGGCATCCCATCAATAAGAAATGTACCGGTTATGACGTACGTTGCGTCGTCCTCCTCTCGGCGCCTAGCTATATAAACCAATCCAGGCTATCTCGCATCTGTACTCCCAGCACCTCTGCCCGGTCCTCTACGGACCCGACTGAAATTGTTACCTCCTCTGCCTGGGCCACGACCCCTCTGCGATTGCCGACCATCCCTTCTGAATTCTACATGGCCTTGCCCCTCAGACTGTGTCCTAACTGGCCTCCGTGGGCAATCCTTAATTCGATGATCCATAGACCAACATCCGAAGCATCCTCTACTGCCTGCCCAACACTCTCCCGATTGAGATTTCCCACATCGAGTACATTGTGGTGGCCACTGAACAATAGCAGGCTTCAGAACTTGACTCGGCCCACCTACTCTAGGCCTCTTCTGAAAACCCCTAGTAGACCCTGATTGCCCAAGACTTCTTTTATTTCTATACCTCTCCTGATTCTGCTTTTCAGACTACTTCACCTCCTCGGCTATCTTAGCTTTTTCCACAAGAACAACAAATTCTCTTTCTCGCTGTGGAGAAATCAACACACGCAGCTCATCCCTCAGCCTGCCCTCAAACCGAACACAGTGCTCATGGTCCGTGGCCACAATAACCCAGGCATAACGAATTAAACGTAAGAATTCTGCCTCATGTTTGGGCACCGACTTACTTCCCTGAACTAGGCTCAAGAATGCCTTACGCTACGCATCCACATAACTTGATCCGACGTACTTTCTCTGGAATGCTATTTTAAAGAAATCCCAAGTGATATCATCGGCCATCATGCCATCCTTAACCGTTAGCCACCACTGATAGGCCTCGTCTCGAAGGAGAGACACGATCCCTTTCAACTTCTCCTCTGACGTGAAGTCAAGATCATCCATTATACGCTCAATTGCTTCTAACCAATACTCAGCTGCGTTAGGGGCTACGCCAGAAATGCCCTTAAATACTTTCACTCCATTAGCTCGGAGCTATTCAGACACAGATTTCTAAGCCCATGTACCCGTGCCTGCCCCGGCAACTCTCTCTAGAACCCTCAACATTGTTTGAGACACTGCATCGTCTTCACCCGTTTGGCCCTAAAACTCTGCTTCTGCAGCTGGCGGTAGTGGTACCTCATTTTCTGACCCATGACCAGACCCTGCTGGTTTCGATACAGTAATCCTGCCCCTACCACGACCACGCACATTACGCCTACGTCCTCGAGTGCTCGTGACTAACGTTTGCGATTTAATCTGATTAAAAATTTTATGAGCTAATTTTTCTTTCTTCCACTATTTATTACCGAGCAGTCTTATGAGTGTATTACAAAAGTAGTTGTTTTTGTGAACACATGCATTCTTACAGGCTTTAGTTTCTAAGGTAAAATTCCTTAATACTAGCAATCACCTTACAGAACACTTAATCTATACCACCAATGATTAGAAAACTTACCATCGCGAATCAGTGCCGGAGACTCAGGTGCCATGCTTTCTGAAAAGAAAAAAAACCATTTTTCAAACCATCTACTGAGAATATGTTGGGCCTTACACTCACAGCCGAGCTTTTGAACTTGGCTCTGATACCACAATTGTAACACTCCAAACCCAGTCAAAATGCTACGACCGAATCAGACATGACACAGAGAAGAAAATTTTTTAAAAACCGAACCTAAACCTAGAGTTGAGGGAATTTTGCAAGTCTCTATGCCTTTGGCGAGGATTTAAAATAATTGTTTAGTTCAGATTTCTTAATCAAAATCAATTTTAAGAGAAATCACATTAATTGAGTGTTGGAAACAAAATTTCAATTCCAGTTGAAAATTTGAGTCGATTTGTTACTAAAACCTGCCATTATTTAACCGATTAAATTCAAAGTTTTTATTATTATCATTTAAAAAAAACACCCATTTTGACGATTTACTAGACAAACCATACCAATGTCATAAGAAAAACCCAAATTACATTTAAGTGGCCTTATTACAACACCCAAAATCCAAATTTAAATAGTAGTGATTAAAATAAATATTAAAATAGATTTCTTCAAGCATTACGCATGGCCACCTTGAGTCCACCAGGCTCCATGTCCGCATTCTAAGGATTACCTGCACAATTTTACAGAAAGGGTGAGTCACCGAGACTCAGTGTTTAAATCCCCATCTCAATGAGCTTTAGGCTCTCACACAAATTCATATGTGTTATGTATGTAATGCAACCCAACCAACCTATTATGTTCAATCACCGCATCTCCTGAATCTACCCAATAACTAAGGCACCTAGCCACTGGTGGTACCTAACCACTGTGGTTCCAAACCATTAGTGACAAATGTCACAAAAGAGAATGCGTGGGGCCAACCCACTTGTGGTACCAAAGCCCTGGTGACAATCCCGTAATGAATATATGTGGGGCCAACCCACTGTGGTACCGAACCACTGGGACAAGTCACAAAATAATATATATGTGGTACCAAACCACTGGTGGTTCCAAACCACTGAGACTTAGTCACAAAGGTAATATGTGGGGCCAACCCACTTGTGGTACCAAACCACTAGTGACAGTCTAAAAGAGATCACGTTTTCTCCCTCATCACATCATACCCCAAGTCCATGCCATGTTTAACAGTCAATATGATATGATCATACTTTCAAATGCATAACAACCAACCATTCCATTCATACATACTTTTGCTATCAACAGAGTATTACAGAACTTACCCGGAATCCTTGATCCAAACCCACAAGGGTATTTTTAGTGACCAATATTGTCACTTTGACTTTTAGGCATAACAGTTAATAGCATAACTAACATACAAAGTGTGTGAGAGTTACACACCTGATAACACGTAATGTCACGCTCTCTATGTCGACACTATCGCTAATCGGAACTACTGCTATCTGTCTACGACTTTGCTCAGAAGTCGGCCCACAACCGGGTGGCCAATCTTGAACTACTGACACTGCTCGCTTCTTAAACATAGGGGATGGGTTTACGGGTCCAATCCCCTCCTTAAAATTGTTGGCATTCGAGTCCATAGAAAAGATCTTGGTCAGAAGACCAAGTTAACACTTAGAGTAAGATATAAATAGATTTACGCATTTAGCAGAATAGATCTCCTTACCTAGATCAACAAATGCCGAAAGCTTTATGCATGGTTCACAAGTTGAGTGAATCCTGAAAGTCTCCAAAAGAATGCGACACCACCCCCACCTATATTCGGCCAAGAGTTTAAAGAATGGGATCACTACCCTCGGCACCAAAACGCAAGCAAGATGATTGAAACAAAAAGAAAACACTTACCACAACCACTATAGAATTAGATTGGGAGTAACGGAAGATCATTAATGGTGATCCACTGCAAAAAAGAGTCGAAAGAGGAGATTTGAATGCCAGAGAGAGATTCGGCCAACAATTAATTAAATACTACCTAGAAAAGATGACAAGTTTCAGCTAAAGAAGAAAATGGATATCTAATGGCCTTGATAGATTCGGCTAACACCAAGTGTGAATGAATAAGAGAAAAGAGGGAGAAAAGAAGAGAGTTTCGATTGTGGGGTTAAAGAAACTGAGTAAGGTAAAAGAAATGATTCGGTTGAAGAAGGAGGAATACAGAAGAGAATAAAACGAGGAGAACAAAATGAGAAGAAGCACGGAGTAAATAAAGGTTTGTCTATGACTTAATGAAATAAGAAGGAATATGTGACCGAGAAACAAAAAAAAAATTAAGAGAATGGGGTTTCGGCACTAATATAGGGAAGAAGAGAGAACTATTTGCTTGAACTCAGGGTGTTTGTCAAAAATGAAAAGAAAGAACAAGATGCACCTCAACCTTCGGCTTTCTACTCACTCCCAAAAATGAAATAGCATAAGCGGCACTATGCTAACCCCATGTGACCGAATATACACACAAAGAGAAAAGCAATGCTCCAAACCTTAATAATTTTGGCACCCCCTAAGTTAACACCAATACTATGCCATCCCTTCAATCCCTTCTTGATTCCATCTCCTCCATCCATTCAAACAAGTTTGAATGATTCAAACTCCTTAAAACCCTCTCCACCATTCCTTTGAAATATTTGACCAAATCAACTCTCCCTTTCCCAAGCATCCTAGTCGAGCTCTACCTCTGCTCCCCTTGATGCCAAAAAGAGTTCTTAAAATGAGGAATATGCGACTTGAACCTACTCCGTCCAATTCCCCTGTGGCGTCACTTACCTCAACCTTTATGTGGCACCTCCTTGCCAATTTACTAAGGCACTCTTTTTTGTCATCCAACCCAAACAATATCCCTTAAAGCCTAATTCAGTTAGCTTTCCTTAAAAGTTCTCAAAAAGTAAATTTTTACCAAGACTCTAGCTTACCCCTAAATCATTTTTGGACCCTAAAGTACCCTAAACTAGCATGACAGACATAGCATTCACACACACAATCACATAAGACACAAAGGCCCCAATTCCGGATGTTACAATGAAGGTTCTCACTTTGTGAGCAAATGACTTAAATGGTTGCTTGACAAATATGATGTGAAGCACAAGATTGCTACTGCCTATCACCCCTAGTCTAATGGACAAATTGAAAGAGTGAACCGTGAAATCAAAGGTATCCTTGAAAGGGTAGTACACCCTAGCAAAAAAGATTGGTCTCGAAGGCTCGATGATGCATTATGGGCCTATCGAACAGAATTTAAGACACTATTAGGAATGATTCCTTATAGGTTAGTCTTTGGAAAAGCATGTCATTTGCCATTAGAGTTGGAGAATAGAGCTCACTACGCTTTGAAGTAGTTAAACTTTGATATTAAGCAAGCCAGTAAGAGAAGGATGATACAACTTGATGAGTTGGGAGAGCCGAGGTTGTTTTCCTATGAGAATGCCAAAGTGTGTAAAGAAAGATAAAATCGATGGCATGATAGTCATATACAACCTCGCGAGTTTAAAGAAGGTTAGAAAGTTTTGTTGTATGATTCAAGGTTGAATTTATTTCCTGGGAAGCTTAAATCCCAATGGAAAAAACCCTATACCATCTACTGAGTTTATCCTTATGGAGCTATTAAATTTTACGACAATTACAGAGGTACATTTAAAGTTAGTGGTCAATGTCTCAAACACTACTGTGATGGTGAAGTTGCGCAAGTTGAATCCTCGTTCAAATTAACATACCCTTGATTTTTCATGAACTCGTTTTGTAAATAAATAAATATTTAGAACTTATTTTCTTAACTTATTACATTTAATTAATTCTTTCTAAGGAGATTGGAACTTAAGCGAAACTGTTGTGACCCCTCTAACCTTTCTTGGGAATTAATTTAATGTTATTTATTAAGAAGAAATTTTCTAATTAAGATTTAAAATTTTTAAGTTTCATTTATTTTGTTTAAATTTTAAATTTTTATGTTAATAAAGGGGGTCAAATTTGGCCCATGTACTAATCAGTTTTTTCTTTTTGAGTAAGTTTGTAAATACAGTTTGAGTTTGAGGCCCAAGACAGTAGAAAGGAGGGAAAAATCCATACTTTCCCACCACTTCCATTACTTGCTACCCAAGTAACCCTAATGTAGCTAAATTTTCGCTACATGTTGCCCTAATTCCTCCCTATATAAACTTCTCTTCATTTTACTATTTTTCATATCCCTCAAAGCAATTTGTTTAACCCTAAAAATCCCTAAATCTCTCTCTTGTGCCGCTAGCCTTAAATCGCGAAAGAAACCCTAGTTTCTCTTCCCTTTTGCTGAAATCACCTATTGACGTCGTAAGAAGATTACCGAAGCACCAACGTTGCTGTCGCACATCGTTATTATTGCCCCCGCACACTATCGTTGCTGTCACACGCTATCGTTACCGCCGCACCATCCTTGTTGTCATAAGATTTTTGTCCTAGCAAGTCCTTACCCACCTTACCAATTTTTCCTTAACCCATTGTGTAGAAACATTGCCAAATTCTCAAGAAAGGATACCATGTCTCGCAAACGAACTAGATCTTCAAAGACTACTCTTGAAAACCCAATTTTGATCGATGAACAAGTGAAAGAGAGATTTGATTCAATATTCAAGCATTAACCTATGATGCCAGAAAAAAGGTTTTAACTTGAAGAGTCATGATTTGATGGTTGTTCCTATACCGATTAGAAAGAAAATCAATGGTCTCAAGTGGGAACAATTTTGTGATGCTCGTTCACTTTCCAATGATGAACTAGTTGGAGAATTATATGCTAGTTTGACCATACAAGATGTTACTGAGGTCATTGTTCGAAAGAAAAAGGAACCTCTTACTTCTAAGTCCATCAATGATATGTTTAACTTACCTGATGTTGAAGAAGATGAGTACTACCCTATGATGAACAATATCAATTGGGATTTTCTTCAACAAGTGCTTCATGTTGTGACAAATTCGGGATCCCAATGGATCATAAGAAAGTTTGGGAGCCATTATTTCCAAAGGGAATACTTAAAACCAGTAGCAAAGGTATGGCTTTATTTTGTTTGCTATAGGATTATGCCTATCTCACATAGTTCCACCATCTCGGTGGAATGGATGCTCTTGTTATATGGAATTTTGACAGAAAAGTCCATTAATGTTGGGCAAGGAGACTCATGATTGTGCTAAAAAGAAGACATGAAGTGCTTATTACTCATCATTAATCATTTCACTTTGCTTAAGGGCCCATGTTAAAACACAAGCAAATCTAAAAGGGCAATGTATTTAAGGGTGCATTATAAATCATGGTCATGAAAGGTTAGTAGAGAAGGTGCATGAGCTGAATCAAGGTGAGCAAGAAGAGCCAACTGAGCTAGATACCAAGGAGTCAATAAATGAAACTGGAACTAAAGCTAATTGAGTTACGGACACTAAAGAAGAATCTGATAAGGAACCGAACATTTCTAAACAAGTTGAAGGATCTAAAACCCCTGAACCAAAGGTTGAGCCAGAAGAAGAAACAATCAAGCTAAGTGTTGAACCTAAATCTACAACTCCTATGCCGACTTTCGCAAGTGCTTTAAAGAAATCAGAGTTGTCAATTATGATGGATATGTGCAAGTTCATGCACAATCAACAACAAACTTATTGGAAATATGCAAAAATTAGAGATGACTCAATTCAAAATATTTTTAAGAATATCTCTAATACTTTTGTTCTTGAATTCCTAGATGCTATCTTTGAGACATGGACGGAAGATACTATTAGGCAAGCGAAGATAGAGCTGAAGAAGATAAGGGGAATGGGTCAGAAAAATAAAAGGGGGATTCTTGTCTTTTTTTTTTTTAATTATTTTTAGGTCTTTAGGAATTTATTTCTTTCGTAGTTAGGATTTAATTTCTACAGAATAAAACATAATAACCATGAATAAACTTAACACTTTTTTAGAAAGAAAAAGACTAAGTGATGTGGTAATGGGAATGAACATGTCTAGGATTGGGTTATTAGGAAAGATTTGGTATTTAAGTAGTCTTAATGACTCACCTCTCTTTCTTTACAACCCTACTTGTTGTTCAGTTTTCATTCATTATTTTGTGCTTGCAATGTAGGCATTGCTTCTTTTTAAAGGGGGTAAGGCAAATAAATTTCTCAAATTTTTAAAAAATTCAAGTGTGTTTCAATCATTTCTTTCATAAGTATGTTTTAATAAATGAATGTTTAGAGATATTTTATTAATGAGATAGTTTGTATGCAAGTATGAATGATGATTCTATCTGAGTGAATGTATGTTATCATGAAGAATGGAATGCTTGTATGATCTTAGTCTTAGTAATTTTTGCCATGAAAACTTAGTTTCTCTTGAGATTAGACATGCATGAAGGTTTATATCTTCAGAATTGACTTAGTAACTTTCTTAAGGCGAAATCCTATGAGACATAAAAATTGAAAATGATATAGGCACTATTTCTTTGGATCGTTTGAGCCTTTTCGAGCCAACCTTATGATATTAGACCCTTGAAACTATAATTTTGAGCTTAAAGGCCTTTTTATTGCAATGAACCTACATTATAAGCCGCATTACCATCTTTTTAAGTTATCCTAATTTTGTGCACCTATCTTAACTAAAGTTGTCTTGGTAATCAACATTTGAGGAAATTTTCAAAAATATGTATGTGTTCATGCTTAAAAAAAAGACGAAGAAAGAGCGAAGAAAAGTTTGCTCAGTCTCCAAAAAGAAATGTATGAGCATGAGTTCAAAATAAGTTTGGGGGTGTTCCAAAGGTTCATTTAAAGAAAATGGTTGTATTTCGAGAAATCCAAGACAAAGTTAAAGGTTAAGATTTTGAAACAAAAATGTCTCATCTCTTAAAATCCCTACCTTTAACTTAGCCCCATTACAACCTTATAAAAGACCTATTTTTTGATGATTATGTCACCTACATTAGTGGAGAGGAAGTACTAAGTTTAACATACGAAGATCATAAATAAGCCTTATGATTGTTTGCTTGATTGATAAGAAATTATGTTAAATGAAGAATGTTATCTGTGGCTGTGACATACATACAAACTGTGATTCATGTTGGCATATTTTGAAACTTAGTATAAAATTCTAAAAATGTTTGCATATGAATTACTTATTAATAAAGAAGATCTATGAACATGAAGTTATTAATGCATTATTATGGGACAAAGATTGATGTTGCTTACACAGTTAGCAATTTTGCCTTAACAAGACCTTTTGCTGTGCATAAACATAACTCGGGACGAGCAATGATTTAAGTTTGGGGGTGTGTAAACTGAAAAATATATATGATTTTTCCTATGCAATTTATCACGTTTTAACTTAAATTCGTTGTTAAAACTAAGTAATTGTTTAATAAATTAATGAAATATGTGAAAATATGAAATTAGGACATAGAAATTATTAAAATGTGATTTTATGCTTTATTATATAGTTTTCATGCATAAAATGGCTTATTTTATATTTATTTGAACATATTATATTTTTAAGACATAAAATGAGCCTTGCATGATTAAATTAAATAATAAAATATAAAATTATATTTAATAATTAATTTTAAAATATTTCATTAATAATTTGGGTTTTAATTAATTATTTAAATTGGATAGATTTTATGATTTGGTCCTTTAATTTATTGAGTTATTTTTGACAGGTCTGATAGCTTTGTTGGATTACAAAAAAAAAAAAAAAAACCTTCCAAATTGAAGACCAAGTCAACCCAATTTCGGCTACACATGGCTATCCACATAAACCACTTTTTGGTTTAATTACACAAGGTCCTTGCAATGTTGAAGAAATTAGAGATTTGCCTGAAGATTTACATTTGACCGAGTCTCAGTCCTAAGCTGTTATGGCATTTAAATTACTTAAAAATCAAGCAAAATTCAACTCAAAATTCACTAATCATGGTCGGCCACTCCTTGAAGAAGCTTCAAGAGACTAAACCTCTCTATTTTTACCAACCTACTCTCCTCTTTTCACCTATAAATAAGACTTCATTTCACTATTCCTAATCATCCCCTCATCCCTCATCCCACATCATTCTCTCTTTTCTCTCAGTTCTCTTTAGCATTTTCTGTTCCCACGTCTAGCATCATCTCTTAATAGAGATTTTAGCAATTAAGCCTCTTTAAGAGCCCTTTGTCGGCCACCTTGGAGAACCATCAGCAAAGGAGCAAAGTGAAGGAGCGAAGGAGCCTCATCGGTCAGAGTCTCGGGTGATAGCCACTTTGATTTGGGTTTAATCTTTCTTTTCTTTGATTTAATCTGAAAATGTTTGCTATGTGTTCTTTGTTCTTGTTACAACAATGTTAGCTTAATTTTATTTACGTTAGGATGAGTGCTTTGATTAAATAATATTTATTTGATTCATTGTTATAATGTTTGTGCCCCAATCGATCATGTTTTCAATTAAAATCAAGTTTATATTTCGTTTATACGTGATTAAAATGCACCTGAATTAGCTGAACGATCCTAACCAGACGACAGCTAGTGGACGCATAATTGAAATGTGCATCTCAATTTAGATCCTAACCCGGTTAAATTGCAGGTTGCATAACAACTCTAGCCAAGCTCTGTTATCTGCATAGTTTTTAGATTTGTGTGATTAAAATGTTTCAAACCTAACACGTCGCTATTACCTCACACGAATGCTAAGAAACCCTTAGTAAATAATGATCAGTAAAATGTATATTTACTAAGTAAAGGATTCCGAAAGGACCTAATGTCGTTACCAAACTCATGAAAGATCAAGTTTCCATGGAATGTTTTTCTGAATGTTATTAAGCATGTTGATAATAAATTGAGTTTAATTAAAGTAATTGTCCTAGTTTATTTATGTTATAATTGCTGCAAATTGTGTTTAATTTTTCTAAAATCTATTTCATTCATATGGTTTGCATATGTAGTATAATTTGCATTGGGGATCATTGCATTTAGTTTAATATATTTAATTTTAATCATCACTTCTCAATCATATTATGTTTTTATTTACCAAGTTGTTAATATAGTTTTACAATTAAGTGATTTAACACAAATACAATCCCTGTGGAGACGATAACTCGATACTTAGTACTTGATAACGACTGTGTACACTTGCACAAACCTATGCGTTACACTCCTGTAGTTTTTATGGATTTAATGAATCGAGTCTTTAGACCGTATTTAGATAGATTTGTGGTAGTATTCATTGATGACATTTTGATCTATTCTCAAAATGAATATGAGCATGCTGAACATTTGAGGATTGTGTTACAAGCATTGAGAGATAAGCAATTGTTTGATAAATTCAGCAAATGTGAGTTTTGGCTCTGAGAGGTTGGATTTTTGGGGCATATTGTTTCAGCAGAAGGTATACGAGTTGATCCAAGTAAGATTTCAGCAGTTGTTGACTGGAAACCACCAAGAAATGTATCTGAAGTCAGAAGTTTTCTGGGATTAGCTGGTGTAACACCCCTAACCCGCAACCGTCACCGGAATAAGGTTAAGAGGCATTACTAAACTTATAACATAATTCAACATTCATAATTATATCTCATTCAAATACAATCACTTTATCCATTAAAAAGGGCCTACGAGGCCTTAAACATGCTTTTAAAATGGTTCGGGACTAAAACAATAGTTCAGAACAATTTGGGAAATGTATAAATTTTTTGCTTCAAACTTGGGACACAGGCTCATGTGGTTAGGCCATGTGTCTCACATGGCCACTAGACACGCCCGTGTCACCAGCCGTGTGAAAACAGGGGGTATATACTAACTTCGGTCACACAGTCGACCACATGCCTCTATGTCTAGCCTGTGTGCCCTTCGAAGTGGCCACACATGCTCGTGTGACAGGTCGTGTGCTAGGCCGTGTGCTAGGCCATGTTAAACATGTAGGGTATACTGACTTATGCAACACGGCCAAGTCACATGCCCGTACGCTAGGCTATGTGCCAATTAAGGGGTATACTGACTTGTGCCACACTGCCGATCACATGCCTGTGTGTGAGTTCGTGTAGAGCATACTGACTTCATTTTAATTTCAGCACCAGGGGACACACGGCCATGTAACATAACCATGTGTCACACATGGCTGAGACACACGCCTATGTGGACAAAAATAGGCTATTTGCAAAGCAATTTTGCCACTATAAATATACATACCTGTACAAGCATATTTTTCAACATTTTGTAACTCAATAGGCAGCCAAACCACAACATTTCTAACACATATTTGAATACTTATGTGCAACCAAAGCATTATACTAAGTTAAGCCAAATCAAATGGGTTTATCTTATACTGCAACAAGTACCAAAATCACTAACTCAAGTAACCATAACTATCATCTTTATAACTAGCCTATACATACCATATTTACATATATCCATGAGTTCAAAAGTACCAATCGGCAACTAGACAGTGTGATGCGTATCTCTGACTTTATCCGAATCGAGCGAGCTATTGAAACTCTATAAAACACAAAAAAGAAATAGTGTAAGCTTTATAGCTTAGTAAGCCCATATAATTTAGAATTAAACTTACCATTTATACCTAATCAAGTCAATAATTAAGGTATACTCAATTCAGTTACCAAATGCCTAAACACAAGCGTTCATCAACAAGTTAGTCACATAAGTGCATATAATCATCCATTAACTCAATTTAAAAACTCAATACATTGTACCATCAATTTCATATATCACATACATCATTTGTAACAATTCACTCTCAATCATATAAACAATAATTCATTTGATAACAGTAACTCATCCGTATAAACAGTATTTCATCTATATAATTAGTAATTCATCCGTATAAACACATAGCTTTATCATATAACCAATAATAGAATTTATGCCCGTTGAACCTATTAGAATATCGAGGGATACTCGGGTGATATACTTTACGTATATAAATCAATAATCCATCAATTCATTATCATTCCCGCTCTTTCGAGCTATGATTAGTAAGCTCCTCCTGAGCTGATGGACAGTAAGCTCTATTGAGCTGAAACAATAAGCTTTGACGAGCTGAAAATAGTAAGCTCTTAGGCTGATATATCGATAAGCTCATACGAGCTGTGGTGAATCCACAACACATGCAGGATCTCGACCAAAACGGTAACCATAGTTACATGTCACTCGTATCCTACGACTTTTTACGATTCAAATAAGACTCGGTATTCAATAATTCTCATAAGTTAGGCATTAGCTCTCAATAATACTATTTATTCAACTATACTTTCATTTCAAATAATTTACAAGTATTTAAAGATTCAATTCTAATTATACGAACTTACCTCGAGTTACTCGGATGGAAATTATCGACTATTCGTCCACTTTTCCTTATCCCCGATCTAATCCCAATCTTAGTTTATCTTGATCAATATATTATCAAATTTAGCATATTCACCATTCGTTATATTCAATTTAGTCCAAATTTCACTTTAAGACATTTTTACACATTTGCCCATAATATTTTACATCTTTTACAATTTAGTCCTTATTTCATAAAATCACAAATTCATGCAATTTAATCTAAATTCACCATAGCCAAATTTCTCTAGTGTCCATATTAGCCCATATTTCTCACTTATTCACACCTTTAACCACCACATTTAACACTTTCTCAATTTAATCCACTTTTTGACATTTTTGTCAAAAATCCCTGTACAAAAACTATTAATCTAACATTAAACCTTCCATATCTATCATAATTCATGAAATTAATCAAGAATTCAAAAATGGAAACATGATAAATCTTTAACATTTTTGAAATCTAAGGTACGGGCTAGCTAGAATACGAAACAACGATCTCAAAAACATAGAAATCATTAAAAATGGGACAAAAATCATACATTAATTGAGCATCAAAGTCATAGCTGAATGAAACCCTAAAATTAGCTTTTCTTCTCTTAATATTCGGCTAAGGAAGATGAATCATATACTAAATGGCCTTTTTGTTTTATGAATTATAATTAAAATTGTTTAATAACAAAATTAACCTTTATAAATGTTCACAAAAATCACTTATTACAAGCCCATAATTGCCCATTACCAATAATAATGGTTTAATTGTCATTTAAGGCCACTATATTTAAAAAAAAGGCTAATTGACACTTTAAACTAATAGAACATGCATTTTACACTTTACGCGATTTAGTTCGTTTTATCAAATTGACCACTCAAATGATAAAATTTCTTCACGGAACTTTGAAGCATATACTCAAACATGCTATAAAAATTAAAATAATAATAAAATAATTATTTTGAATTCAAATTTGTGGTCCCAAAACCACTGTTTCGGTTTGACTAAATATGGGCTATTATAGCTGGTTACTATCAGAGTTTTGTAAAAGGGTTCTCGATGATTGCTACACCGATAACTCAATTGCTACAGAAAGATGTGAAGTTTGAGTGGTCTGAGAAATGCCAACAAAGTTTTGAAAAGTTGAAAGCACTGTTAAGTGAGGCACTAGTTTTAGTTCAACCTGAGTCGGGTAAAGAGTTTGTGATTTTAGTGACGCATCATTAAATGGTTTGCGATGTGTTTTGATGCAAGAGGGAAAAGTGATAGCTTATGCTTCCAAATAATTAAAACTGCATAAAAAGAATTATCCGACACATGATTTAGAGTTGGCTGCTATTGTATTTGCATTGAAAATTTGGCGACATCATATATTCGGTGAGAAGTGCCACATTTTTACCAACCATAAAAGCTTGAAGTATCTAATGTATCAGAAAGATTTGAATTTGCGACAATGAAGATGCTCGAGTTGTTGAAAGATTATAAGTTAGTGATAGATTATCATTAGGGAAAACGAATGTAGTCGTGGATGCTCTGAGTAGAAAATCTTTATTTTCTTTACGAGTGATGAATACGTAGTTAATCTTGTCTGATGATGGTTCAATTTTAGCTGATTTAAAAGCTAAAATGTTATTTCTTCAGCAAATTTGTGAAGCTCAGAAGTGTGATATTGAATTGCAAGCTAAAAGAGTACAGTGTGAATCAACTATTAATTCAGAGTATCAAATCGGATTCGATGCTTGTTTAATGTTCTGATGTAGAATTTGTGTACCAAAAAATTTTGAGCTTATTCAGAAAATTCTACACGAAGCACATAGTGGTTGCTTATCTGTTCATTCGGGGAGTACAAAAATGTACAATGATTTGAAACAGTTGTACTGGTGGTCGGGCATGAAACGAGACATTTCACAGTTTGTTTTGAGATGGTTGGTTTGTCAACAAGTCAAAGCTAAACATCAAGTGTCTTCGGGACTACTATAGCTAGTGACGATATTAGCGTGGAAAAGGGATAGAGTTACGATGAATTTCGAATTGGGATTACCCCTGTCTCCAAAAAAGAAAGATGCTATTTGGGTTGTTGTTGATAGACTAACGAAGTTTGCACACTTCATTTCGTTACATACAAACTTATCGCTTGATAGATTAGCTGAATTGTACATCTCTGAGATTGTTAGATTGCACAGGGTGTCAGTTTCTATTATTTCAGATAGAGATCCGATGTTTATGTTGCGATTTTAGAAGAAACTGCAAGAAGCTTTGGGTACACGATTGCACTTTAGTACTGTATTTCATCCCCAAACAGATGGTCAATCCGAGAGAATTATATAGATTCTTGAAGATATGCTTCGTTGCTATGTTTTAGAGTTTGAAGGCAACTGGGAAAAATATTTACCGTTGGTTGAATTCGTGTATAACAATAGTTTTCAATCGAGTATAAAGATGGCACCGTATGAAGCATTGTATGGTCACAATTGCTGAACTCCATTGTACTAGACCGTGCTTAATGAGAAAAACATTCACGGGGTTGATTTGGTTAGAGAGACTGAAGATAAATTGAAAGTAATTCGCGATAGTTTGAAAGCAGCTTCAGATCAATAAAAATAATATGCCGATTTGAAACGTAAAGACAATGAATTTCAAATTGGTGACAGAGTATTATTGAAAGTATCTCTGTGGAAAAAGATTCTTTATTTTGGTCATAAAGGAAAATTGAGTCCTCGATTTATCGGGCAGTATGAGATTATTGAGAGAATAGGGCCTGTGGGATATCGACTAGTTCTACTGTCAGAGTTAGAAAAGATTCACAATGTATTTCATGTGTTGATGTTGCGTCGATATAGATGAGATCCATCACACATAATTTCTCCGACAAAGATTGAAATTTAGCCTAATATGATGTATAGCGAAAAACCGATTAGAATTTTAGCTCGAGAAGTTAAAGAGTTGAGAAATAAAGGCATAGCTTTAGTGAAGGTTCTATGGCAACGGAACAGTGTCAAAGAAGTTACGTGAGAACCCGAGGAAGGTATGAGAAAACAGTACCCTAACTTATTTTCTAGTAAGATTTTCGGGGACGAAAATTCCTAAGGGGGAGAGTTGTAACAGCCCATTTTTAGTCAAATCGAAATAGAGGTATCGGGGCAACAAATCCGAGGTTAAAATAATTATTTTATTATTTCTTCAATGTCTACATCATGATAGTATGATTGTGTGAAAATTTTGTTAAGAAATTTTATCGTTTAAATGCTTAATTTGATAAATAGGACTAAATCGCGTAAACTGTAAGTGAGTTTTATTAGCTAAAGGTGTTTAATTGCTATGGAACCTTAAAGTAGGGGTCCTTATGTTGTAATTAGACCATTGTATATTTGAGTAGACTTATATGGACATATGATTAATTGTTTTAAAGGTTATTCATTAAGGTTAAATTAGTAATTTAGTTAATAACTTAATAAAATAAGAGAAACATATTATCATCCTTAATTTTCTATTACCTTCCACCGAAAATTGAACTAGGAAACTCCATTGAAGGAGCTTAAGCATTCGGTTATTCAAGTTCTTTGCATGGTATGATTTTTGACTCTATTTTTTAATGATTTCTATGTTTTCGGAGTCGTTGTAGCTTAATCTAGCTAGCCCAGGGATTAATTTGCAAAATTTTTAAAGGTTTAGGGTTTTTCCATTGATGAATATGTGTGTATTTTGATGTTTGATGATAGAAAATGGATAGTTTTTGTTAGATAAACAATATTTGTAGAGTGATTTTTTGGTAAAATTGTTAGTTAGGGATTAAATTGAGAAATGTAATAAATTGTGTGGTAAATATGTGAAATAATGAAAAATTTGGGCTGCTTTGATAATAAGGGAAATCTGCTAGCATGGGTAGGGACTTAATTACATGAATTTGTATTTTTATGAGCTAAGGACTAAATTGTAATGATGTTGAAATATTAGGGGGAAAAGTGTAACTTTTCCATAATATGCATTTTGGGCTAAATTGAATAGAATGAAATTTGAATAAATTAAATTTGATATTATATAGATCAAGAAAAACGAAGTTCAGATCTAGATCGGGGGAAAAACAAAGTATTGGACTAGTCGATCCATTTCGTCGTTTTTGTGAATTGAGGTAAGTTCATATGTTGATAAGCATTAATATAATTTTGTTTTAAATGCTTTATTATTGAATTAATTGTGAATACAATTTTACGAAAATGTTCAACGAAGAATTGGCTACGTGTGAAATCTCAGTTGAACCTTAGGAATAGATTAGGATGCGAATGACATGTCATTAGGGGTTAAGTGTTTTGAGTGCTGGTCCGTACATCCTACCGATGGCTAAGTTATCTGACATGTGTTGCAGATTCTTGTTAGCTTGTGTGATCAGCACCGCGTCATGATTGAAACATCCCAAACCTGGCCCACAAGCCCTGACCGGATCTGGCATGCTTCTAAAGAAAATCCATTCGAAACTTGTTTGAAAACTTTGCTAAAACTTGTGTATTATTTTTAAAAAAAAAAAACTCTTGATTTGGGTTGGGTTTGAAAATTAAACACCTCGTTGATTTGGTGTCAAAACATTTAATAAATATACTTAAGAAAATTTAACTTTTAAACTTTAAATTCGATAATAGTTGTATCATATTAAGTAACTTAAAAGCATGCATAAACGATTCAATACTTTGGCCTTATTACATCAAATAAAAACCCGAATAATTCAAAACTTAAACATAAATAAAAATAAATCAATCTTTGAGCTTTGCATGGCCACCCTTGAGCTCCTGCCGACCCGGTCCATTACTGATCATCACCTAAAAAATAGTCCGACAAGGGGTGAGTCAAACAGACTCAATGTGTACAACCAACACCAAACTCAAATAAATTCAGGCATATCAAATCATACATAATCATATAGCATTAAATAAAATGATGCAATCCTGGACCCAAGCCTAGTTATCCATCCGCTACACGTCACCCGTACCAACCATCACACCGTGGGGACTACTAAGTCAACCCTCCATCCGCTACACACCATCGAAGGCAGTCGCTACAGTCGACGTGCTCATCGCCCTTATAAAATTTGTGGCATCGCCACCAGATACATACTTTGTGTCATGAGACACCATATTCAGATATCGTGGTCTTAGGTCACCACATTCAGATATCGTAGTTTTAGGTCACCACATTCAGATATCGTGGTCTTAGGACACCACATTCAGATATCGTGGTCTTAGGTCACCACATTCAGATATCGTGGTCTTAGGTCACCACATTCACTTCCCCTTTTTCATAATATCCCATATGCCCATGTCATACAAAATCATGCAACATAATGCCTTAGGCCCGATTTCACATTCTTATCATATTCATATTCATAGCATAACAAGTCTTATCATACTCATAGTAGGAGTAGGAAAAGCGTGCCTTAATCTTGTGTGCCATAACATGGTACTTAGCCATATTTTCCACATTCTTATAACATACATACATATTAAACAGTGCCTTAAACTTATTAAGAAATAGTGTGGGGTACACACCTGATATACTTATTGAATTTACTGAAATCCTGAAAACTCGTTCTATCACTTTAGATCTTTAATTCCTATATTCGGCCAACCCTAACATGTTAGTAAAAAGCCATTCGGCTATAAATCCCAATCCTAGTAGGATTGTTGTAATCAAATTCTTACCTTGGTGCCGATTGGATTAAAAATTAAATCCCAAAACTTTATGATGCTTCTTTATTGCAATCGGCTATACCCTTAATCATTGAACTAGTTAGTTTTTGCTTTTTAAACAAATAAGAATTAGATCTAAATACCACAATAAGGCCTTGGCCGAATGTTAGATTCACTTACCTTTATGAATCTAAATTCTCGAAAACCTCAGCTTACTTATGTTGCCTTCCTCCTAAGAACCGAAGTCACCTAATTTTTACCTACATTCGGCAATCCTCCACTTATTCAACAAACTAAAATTCTCAATTATCTTAGCCCATATGGTATTCGGCTAAAAAGAAAAGAATAGAAAAGGGCCATTCGGCCACCTACCATTAATTACTCACCTTCGACTTTTCTAAAATCGGCACCTTTGGCTTATTATAAAGCAGATTCGGCTTCTAGGGCTAAAGAAGAGAAATTGATAGGCATAGACAATTGATTCGGGTTAGATCTTGATGAGAAGAGAGGAAGAAATTGTGAGGAAAATAAATCCCGAAACTTATCGAATCACTAAAGAACATGCGACCTATGGTGCACCTTCGGGAAACTAAAACACCCTTGTAGATTCGGCTTTGAGGCTTAGAGAGATTCGGCTATAGGCTTGAAACTTATCTTTGGCTTTTGATTGGTTTTACAAAGGAAAAAGAATTGATGATGGGAAGCACAGGATATTTCAGTTTTACAAGGAAAGAAAAGGAAGATATAGAACTTAGAGAAATTTAACAAGACTAGGGGATTTTGTTTTCAACTTTGTGGAGAATTGAAAAGAAAAAAGAAGAATAATGGCAGACAGAATTCGACAGAGATTTAAAAAAGAGAAGAAAGAATGTTGAATGGCCTCGTTTTGCCGAAATTACTAAGCCTAGAGAGTCCCCTTTCTTGGCCATCACTCTCACATCTTTATTTTCCTAGCTTAGTCGAAATTCTAAAAGAATTTGACTTCAACTTAAACTCCTACCTTAGTCTCCCTATGCCGTCCATCTCCTTACCTTAGGAGTGCCAAATTTTAACCCATTATTTTGGGCTTCATGTGGCCATACTAGGCCCAAGTTATCCTAGCATATGGCGTAATTTCCGAGCCCTAAGTGGCGTCTCAAGCCATTTTCCAAGCCCGATTTTGTCACATTTCAAGGTTCCTTACATTTCCTTACATTTCCAAGCTTCCTCTTAAGACTTAATATTTTCTAAAGCATTTCGTTACATTTCCTTACATTTCCTTACATTTCCAAGCTTCCTCTTAAGACTTAATATTTTCTAAAGCATTTCCTTACATTTCCTTACATTTCCAAGCTTCCTCTTAAGACTTAATATTTTCTAAAGCATTTCCTTACATTTCCTTACATTTCCTTACATTTTCAAGCTTCCTCTTAAGACTTAATATTTTCTAAAGCATTTCCTTACATTTCCTTACATTTCCTTACATTTCCAAGCATCCTCTTAAGACTTAATATTTTCTAAAGCATTTTCTTACATTTCCAAGGTTCCTAAAATGCACACAACACATTCACAACACATAAGGCATACTATTTAATAAAATTTTAACCATAGTGCATAAGCCCTAATCCGGGATATTACAGTTCTGCCCCCTTAAAATAATTTTGTCCTCGAAATTACTTACTAACGAAAAATCGTACATCCTAACTCACCACACTACACTCTCACTGCAAGACTCGATCTTAAAACTAACACATTTCCTACAAAAATTCACATCCAAAGTTTCATACACTTCACTAGCATTACAAGAACGAACTAACTCTATAACAAACAAGGCAATGAAGGGTATTCCAAATTCCACCTCCCTGTCCGAGGGTATTCAAGGTAATTCTTCCGGAAAGACATCCTCAAATTCCCTTACAGTTCTAACTCCACTAACTCCCCCTTCTTTCGTATCTAAAGTACTAATGAAAGCCAAGAACGCCTTACACCCCTTTCGAACCATCTTATCAGCTTTTAAAGCCGAAACTACGTTAGACAAGTAGTTTCGTCTTTCTCCTATCATGACTATCACTCCATCCTCTGGGGTCCTTAACTCCATTCGTTTGGCTGCACAATCCAACACAGCCCAATGCCCCACTTGATTAACCACGAATAGTTTTATGTTTAATAGTTCTAGGAAGTAGTTCTTTCGATTCATACACATACAGTCTCACATTATTCATTTAGTCACACACATGAACTTGCGTTCATTACAGAGAAATGCTGCAATTGTCGTTGTTTGTTGTTTTCCACTACCCAGGGGTATTTCTGTAATTTTATCCTATAGGGATATTTTGGAAATTTTCAAATTAGGGTATTTGATAATGTTGCAAAAATAGAGGTTGTTGATATTTTACAAAATTAAAATACTTGTTGGAAAAATTTCAAGGGTAAAATGGTAATTTATACACTAGGGGTATTTTTGTAATTTTACAAGTCAGGGTCATTTCGGTAATTTTTCGCAAAGATATGGTTCCTGGTGACCTTCAAAATAAGGGCATTTTTGAAGATTTCTAATTTGAGGGCACTTCGTTGATTTTTCCTTACTGAGGGTATTTTGGTCATTTTGCATAGGTTAGGGGTAATTTCGTAAATTTTTTTTCAAATTAGGGTGCCTTTGATATTTTGTGAAGTTTTTGGATATTTTTGCAAAACCAAAAATTGTTATTGCAATCAGGGGTAGTATGGTAATTTTGGAAAATCAAGGGCATTTTAGTAATTTTTACCACTAAGGGTATTTAGGTAATTTGTAAATTAAAAATTTTTAGAAAGTTTTTTCCAAAATAATAATTTTCATAATTTCAAAAGGGTAGTTTGTTGACTTTTTAAAACTAGGGTTTCCATAAAAATGTGGCTAATCCCTTTCGGGTTTTAGTTGTTGGGTTTAGCCTGTGGCTGAGTCCTCTTGGTTAGGGTGAACCATTAGTATGCACCAGGTAGGATTCGAGTGGGTAGGAGGTGAGTCACTAGGACTGCTTAAATACCAAGCTCCCACTGAAACCAATCCTAGACATGCACACAACGGTTGCCACACCCTAGCTCGGCGACTTGGACACAGGTTTGTTTAATTGTGCCTTAGAGTTTTATGTATTTGTTTGGGGTAAACTAGTCCTAGGGTTCAATTCCTAGTCCACTAATCTACGTCTCTACATATATATCCCTACATATAAATCACAAAGAGGTTAGGAGCACTTACCTGGTGGACTTCGGGTCAGAGACTCAGGTGCCATGCCAGAAAGCTTGTTTATTTCTTAGAAAAGTCCATTTTCAAAAGAAAGAAAACGTTTTGGGCCCTAAAAGCCCTCAAGGCTGAGTTTTGAATTGGGCACTGATACCAAACTGAAACAACCCAAACTCGGCCTACAAGCCCTGACCGGATCTGGCATGCTTCTAAAGAAAATCCATTCGAAACTTATTTGAAAACTTTGCTAAAACTTGTGTATTATTATTTTTTTTAAAAAAAAAACTCTTGATTTGGGTTGGGTTTGAAAATTAAACACCTCGTTGATTTGGTGTCAAAACATTTAATAAATATGCTTAAGAAAATTTCACTTTTAAACTTTAAATTCGATAATAGTTGTATCATATTAAGTAACTTAAAAGCATGCATAAACGATTCAATACTTTGGCCTTATTACATCAAATAAAAACCGAATAATTCAAAACTTAAACATAAATAAAATAAATCAATCATTGAGCTTTGCATGGCCACCCTTGAGCTCCTGTGACCGGTCCATTCTTGATCATCACACGAAAATAGTCCGACAAGGGTGAGTCAAGCAGACTCAATGTGTACAACCAACACCAAACTCAAATAAATTCAGGCATATCAAATCATACATAACCATATAGCATTAAATAAAATGATGCAATCCCAGACCCAAGCCTAGTTATCCATCCGCTACACGTCACCCGTACCAGCCATCACACCGTGGGGACTACTAAGTCAATCCTCTATCTACTACACACCATCGAAGGCAGTCGCTGCAGTCGACATGCTCATCGCTCTTATAAAATTCGTGGCATTGCCACCAGATACATACTTTGTGTCACGAGACACCATATTCAGATATCGTGGTCTTAGGTCACCATATTTAGATATCGTGGTCTTAGGTCACCACATTCAGATATCGTGGTCTTAGGTCACCACATTCACTTCCCCTTTTTCATAATATCCCATATGCCCATGTCATACAAAATCATGCAACATAATGCCTTAGGCCCGATTTCACATTCTTATCATATTCATATTCATAGCATAACAAGTCTTATCATACTCATAGTAGGAGTAGGAAAACGTACCTTAGTACTGTGTACCATAACATGGTACTTAGCCATATTTTCCACATTCGTATAACATACATACATATTAAACAGTGCCTTAAACTTATTAAGAAATAGTGTGGGGTACACACCTGATATACTTATCGAATTTACTGAAATCCCGAAAACTCATTCTATCGCTTTAGATCTTTAATTCCTATATTCGGCCAACCCTAACATGTTAGTAAAAAGCCATTCGGCTATAAATCCCAATCCTAGTAGGATTGTTGTAATCAAATTCTTGCCTTGGTGCCGATTGGATTAAAAATTAAATCCCAAAACTTTGTGATGCTTCTTTATTGCAATCAGATATACCCTTAATCATTGAACTAGTTAGTTTCGGCTTTTTAAACAAATAAGAATTAGATCTAAATACCACAATAGGGCCTCGGCCGAATGTCAGATTCACTTACCTTTATGAATCTAAATTCCCGGAAACCTCAGCTTACTTCTGTCGCCTTCCTCCTAAAAATCGAAGTCACCTAATTTTTACCTACATTCGGCAATCCTCCACTTATTCAACAAACTGAAATTCTCAATTATCTTATCCCATATGGTATTCAGCCAAAAAGAAAAGAATAGAAAAGGGCCATTCGGCCACCTACCATTAATTCTCACTTTTAGCTTTTCCAAAATCGGCACTTCTGGCTTATTATAAAGCAGGATTCGGCTTCTAGGGCTAAAGAAGAGAAATTGATAGGCATAGACAATTGATTCGGGTTAGATCTTGATGAGAAGAGAGGAAGAAATCATGAGGAAAAGAAATCTCGAAACTTACCGAATCACTAAAGAACATGCGGCCTATGGTGCACCTTCGGGAAACTAAAACACCCTTGTAGATTCGGCTTTGAGGCTTAGAGAGATTTGGCTATAGGCTTGAAACTTATCTTCAGCTTTTGATTGGTTTTGGAAAGGAAAGAGAATTGATGATGGGAAGCACAGGGTATTTCGGTTTTACAAGGAAAGAAAATGAAGATATAGAACTTAGAGAAATTCGGCAAGACTAGGGGATTTTGTTTTCAACTTTGTGGAGAATTGAAAAGAAAAAAGAAGAATAATGGCAGAGAGAATTCGACGAAGATTTAAAAAAGAGTAGAAAGAATGTTGAATGGCCTCCTTTTTTCGAAATTACTAAGCCTAGAGAGTCCCCTTTCTTGGCCATCACTCTCATATCTTTATTTTCCTAGCTTAGCCGAAATTCTAAAAGAATTTGACTTCAACTTAAACTCCTACCTTAGTCTCCCTATGCCGTCCATCTCCTTACCTTAGGAGTGCCAAATTTTAACCCATTATTTTGGGCTTCCTGTGGCCATACTAGGCCCAAGTTATCCTAGCATATGGCGTCATTTCCAGAGCCCTAAGTGGCATCTCCGGGCCATTTTTCCAAGCCCGATTTTGTAACATTTCCAAGGTTCCTTACATTTCCTTACATTTCCTTACATTTCCAAGCTTTCTCTTAAGACTTAATATTTTCTAAAGCATTTCCTTACATTTCCTTACATTTCCTTACATTTCCAAGCTTCCTCTTAAGACTTAATATTTTCTAAAGCATTTCCTTACATTTCCTTACATTTCCTTACATTTCCATACATTTCCAAGCTTCCTCTTAAGACTTAATATTTTCTAAAGTTTTTCATTACATTTCCTTACATTTCCAAGCTTCCTCTTAAGACTTAATATTTTCTAAAGCATTTCCTTACATTTCCTTACATTTCCTTACATTTCCTTACATTTTCAAGCTTCCTCTTAAGACTTAATATTTTCTAAAGCATTTCCTTACATTTCCAAGGTTCCTAAAATGCACACAACATATTCACAACACATAAGGCATACTATTTTATAAAATTTTAGCCATAGTACGTAAGCCCTAATCTGGGATATTACAATGATCGTCAGCTTGTGTCAGCAGACCTGTTGATAGCTCGAGAGTGAGCATTATATGATATATGAGATTGAGATGGCTTTGGCCTTGTATTGGCACTTAGGGTGCGAGATTGCCGAGTATCCAATATTATCCTAAATGGTTCAATGGGTATATCAAAGATATGAAATGGTTAGAGATAGATACATATCAGTACAGGTATGTACAAAAATTCATATGATTATTGAATCCATGAAATTGTGAGTTCATAACATTACGTGATTGGATATATATATTAACCTTGTGATTAAATGGTTTTTTAGTATATCATGTTACATTACTTGAATGGTGAATGAATGGTGAGTTTTACTTATTAACCATATGAGCTTACTAAGCCTTATAGCTTACTTTGTTTACTTTTTCGTGTTTTATAGGGTTTATCGAAGCTAGCTCAAATTGGGAGTCGTCAGAGATCTCATCACACTATCAAGCTATCACTTTAGTACTTTTGAACTTATGTATTAGGTTATATGGCATGTATAGGAGATATGGTCACTTTGTTATATATGTTAGTGATGGATTTAGCCATTTGATTTGGCTTGTAAATGATGAATGTTTTGTTATGTGTATAGCCATATGATTTGGCTTATTTTGGTATATTTGGTGATGTTTATGTGTGTAAATGTCCTTTTGATATGTTGTGTAAAATTCCTATAAAAATACTTATTGTGAATTGGTATTTGGAGTACCAAGTGGTTGAAATTGAGGTTGGTATGCATGTGATTACAGGTAAGAAAGTGCATATATGAAGTTAACTAGTTAAATGATTTGTGAATGTGATTTTTGTATGATTTGAATAGGTAAATTATGATGTTATGAACATTATAGCTCTTGGTATGGAATTAGCATGAATTAGGCTTGATTGAGATTGATTTGAATGCCTATTTATGCCATGTTATATGCCATTTGGTTTGTGTAGGTAAATGGAAGATTGGGTGAGAAAGATGGCTTGCAAAATAGCCTATTTTTGTCCGCACGGGTAGAAACACGGGTGTGTGTCTCAGCTATATGTGACACACGATCAAGTGATACGTCCGTGTGTCCCCTGGTGTTTAATTGAAAACCAAGTCAGTATGGTCCACATGACTCAACACACGGGCATGTGACTTGGTCGTGTGGCATAAGTCAGTATACCCTATAGGTTTGGCATGACCTAGCACACGGTTTGGCACACGGGCATGTGAGGCCATTCTGAAGGGCACACGAGCTAGTCACACGAGCGTGTGTGTTGGTCGTGTGACCCAAGTCAGGAGTTTCACGGGGTCGAACATGGGCTGGGACACAGCCATGTGATCCCATTTCAAATGTCCAAACGACCTGTGACACGGGCTTGTCTATGGTCGTGTGAGACACACGGCCGGGCCACACGGGCGTGTGTCCCCTTCATTTTGAAAAATTTTCTAAGTTTTCCAAAAATTTCCTGAGTTATCGGTTTAGTCTCGAACCACTTCTAATGCATGATTTGGGCCTCATATGATCATATTAGAACCAATGTGATTGATTATGAATTACGATTATTTGAAATTGATAGTTGTATAAAAATGTATGTTCGTTTAAGTAATAATTTTAGTAATGCTTTGTAACCCTATTCTGGCGACGGATATGAGTTAGGGGTGTTACACTAGGAGTTTGGGCCTAGCAAATTGGGGACGCCATTGGCTTGGCGTGTTACGATCATTGTTTTGGGCCTAGTGAGCTAGGGTCGCCTGTGGTCCGGGCGAGCTTCGGTCGCTAGTTTGGTAAAAGACTTAAAATTAGGAGTAGCCAAAGGGTAGTTATACCAAAGTTAGGAAGTCAAATTATTTTCCTCCTTACAACACCACTCATGCACGTAACTCTTTCCTACTTCTACTATGACTAGGGCATCCTAAGAACGTCAAAACACTTAGTGCCTATAAAATAAGCTTTTTTTCATTAAAATTTCATAATCTTTTAAACGACAAAACTCTTTCAAATTTCTTCATCGATTATTTGTTTCTCTTATTGTCAAGTTTCTACAAAAGCAAGAACTCAGAACTTAGCTTTTAGGATTTAAGGTAAGGGTTTGTTTCTCTATTGGATTAAGACAAAGGAAACTAGGTTCACCAAAATACTAGCATGTGCGAACATAGGTTCGCTTGTGTTTATGTATGAGTCTTAATGTCCTGTTAGTGACTTGCGTATGTTTGTGAAATTGCAAAACTGATAGAATTGTCTTCAAGAAAAGATAAGGTAAAGGATAAGCTTATTTAAAGTTTTTAGCAAATTGGAGAGTGTTCAAGGGTCACTACATGTATGTGTGAACGATAGTGTTAATTGGGAGCTTAGGGCTTTATCCTAATTTTCAAGAGTAGGCATTGCATAAACCTTTGTTTTATGAATGTGTTTAAATGTTTGCTTTTATGAACAGTGATATACGAGCTCTATGTTGTGAGCTAGCCATGAACAGTGTTTCGCGAGCTCACAATGAATTGCGAGTTGTATGTTTAAGTAAATGTTTGACATTATAATATTTGGTAATCATTGGATATAATGGCATGCCATATCTCTTTCCTACTTCTACTATGAGTAAGGCATCCTAAGAACATCAAAACACTTACTGCCTATAAGATAAGATTTTTTTCATTAAAATTTCTTAATCTTTTAAACGAAAAAACTCTCTAAAATTTCTTCATCGATTATTTATTTCTCTTATTGTCAAGTTTCTACAAAAGAAAGAACTCTGAACTTAGCTAGTAGGATTTAAGGTAAGTCTCTGTTTCTCTATAGGATTAAGACGTTTAGAAGTAAAGAAAGTTTACAACAATGAAAACTAGGTTTGCCAAAATACTAGCATGTGCGAACCTAGTTTCGCTTGTGTTTATGTATGAGTCTTAATGTACTGCTAGTGGCTTGCATATGTTTGTGAAATTGCAAAACTGGTAGAACTGTCTTCAAGCAAAGATAAGGTAAAGGAGAAGCTTATTTAAAGTTTTCAGCAAATTAGAGAGTGTTTAAGGATCGCTACATGTATGTACGAATGATAGTGTTAATTGGGAGCTTAGGGCTTTATCCTAAGTTTTGAGAGTAAACCTTACATAAAACTCTGTTTTATGAATGTGTTTAAATGTGGGTTTTTATGAACAGTGATATGTAAGCTCTATGCTGTGAGCTAGTCATGAACAATGTTTCGCGAACTCACAATGAATTGTGAGCTCTATGTTAGTAAATGTTTGACACTATAATCTTTGGTAATCGTTGGATATAATGGCATGCCATAGCTCTTTCCTACTTCTACTATGACTACGGCATCCTAAGAACATCAAAACACTTAGTGCCTATAAAATAAACTTTTTTCATTAAAATTTCATAATCTTTTAAACGACAAAACTCTCTCAAATTTCTTCATCGACTATTTATTTCTCTTCTTGTCAAGTTTCTACAAAAGCAAGAACTCGGAACTTAGCTCTTAGGATTTAAGGTAAGGCTATGTTTCTCTATTGGATTAAGACGTTTAGAAGTAAAGAATGTTCACAACAAAGGAAACTAGGTTCGCCGAAATACTAGCATGTGAGAACCTAGGTTCACTTGTGTTTATGTATGAGTCTTAATGTGCTGTTAGTGACTAGGGTATGTTTGTAAAATTGCAAAACTGATAGAACTATCTTCAAGCAAAGATAATGTAAAGGAGAAGCTTATTTAAAGTTTTCAACAAATTAGAAAGTGTTCAGGGATTGCTACATATATGTGCGGACGATAGTGTTAATTGGGAGCTTAAGGTTTTATCCTAAGTTACGATAGTAAGCCTTGCATAAAACTTTGTTTTATGAATGTGTTTAAATGTGTTCATTTGTGAACAGTGATATGCGAGCTCTATGCTGCGAGCTAGTTATGAACAGTGTTTCGCGAGCTCACAATGGATTGCGAGCTCTATGTTTAAGTAAATGTTTGACACTATAATCTTTGGTAATCATTGTATATAATGGCATGCCATAGAATTTTCAGTACTGACCCTTGTGTTTGATGATTTGGGCGAGAGACCATAAGAAAGGTTAGGAGAAACACTAAGATATGCTGGTCTAATCGAGAGTGTTAGCTTAATGCTACACTTATGGGATATGCTAGACTCTTTAAGTTAAAGAGATCTGCTTATCCAACAGAAAAGAACATGTGAATAAGATTGTGTTTTCCAAATTATTATGTTTTATTGTTTTAAGCTGACTGACAGTAAGTATTCGCAAACTAAGCTTTGCGTGAGTATGGCAAAACTAGTTCGTAGTTTAGTAACCTTGTTAAAGCTTTTTTTTAACTTATGTTTTGTGCATTCTATGTGGTTTTTCTTTTACATTCACTGAGTTCGCAAGAGCTCACACACTATTTTGTAAACACTGTAGACAACTAGATCGCATGATGCGTAGTGGCGAAGCAAGTGATCCAGGCGAGGCATAAATGCTGAAAAGTTGATACAAGCGAACTGTGGACTAAAAGGCAATGTGAGACTCTGCTTGGGCATAGAAATAATTTTCTCTTTGTTTACTTCGTTGATTGTTCCAAGACTTAGTTTTTTTTTTATTACTAGCTCGCGAAACAATAGAACTATAAATATATTCCCAAATGTTAAGTATGCCAACTTCCTTTCTGTATGAATAAAATTCAAATCCATGTTTGATGTTTTCGTAATCGTGAGTTCATGTCTATGTATTTAATTTCTAATTGGAGTGTTCGTCATAAGATAAAGTATGAATTAATCAAAATTGACTAATTTTCATAGAGTTCGCCAAAGTTTCAGCAAAGTTACAAGATGTTGAATTGTGCAAGGTGTGAACCTAATGTTTAGTAAATTGCCACTTGTGAACCCTTAATAATTTTTTATGCACAAAATAAGAGAGACCCTGCGATGCGAGTTCACAAATTCTAAACATAAAAGGATCATCTGTGAGACCTCCCCTATTTTTAGGAGACTTATCCTGCGAAGACTTAGAATGCGTGAGCTATGCGAGGGAATAGGAAGTTAAGCTTTTGCAAACGATGTAGGTTCGCATATTAATACTATAACAACCCGTTTTCAGTGAAACTAGAATAGTGGTTTTGGGACCACAAGTATGACATAAAAATATTTATTTTATTATTATTTTAATGTCTACAACATGTTAGTATTATCGAATAAAAATTTCATTAAGAAATTTTACCGTTTGCCTGCTTAATTTGATTCAATGGACTAAATCGCATAAGGTGCAAACCTTGAGTTCTATAAGTTAAGGTATCAAATGACTATGAAATTAATTAGTTAAGGGGTTTATGTGGTAATTATATAATTTTTATATTGAGTGGACAAATATGGACATTAGTTATGAAAGTTTAAAAGTTATATGTTAAGGTTAAATTAGTAAATTAGTTAATAATTAAATTAAAAAAAGAATAAAAAATTTCGTCTTCCTTAATGTGAAACACCACCGAAAATTTTAGAAAGAAACTTCCATGGGAGCTTAAACATTCGACCATACTTATTTTGCTTGTATGTGAGTAGTTTTTGTCCTGTTTTTAATGATTTCTATGTTTTTGGAGTCATTGTAGCTTAATCTAGCTAGCTTGAGGACTAATTTGCAAAATTATTAAAAGGTTAGGTTTTTCCATGAATGAATATATATGGTTTTTGATGTTTGATGGAAGAAAATGGATAGTTGTTGCTAGATAAACAACTTTTATTAAGGGATTTTCGATGAATTTGTCAATTAGGGATTAAATTTCAAAATAGAAAACATTCATGGTGAAATTATGGAAAAAATGAAATGTATGGCTTGCTAGGGACCTATATGAAATTTGGCTATAATTGCTAGGGACCTATATGAAATTTGGCTATAATGGGTTAATGGTAAAATGCATGAGTTTTCATTTTATGAGGTAGGGACTAATTTATAATGAAGTTAAAATTATGGGGGCAACAATGTAATTTTACTAAAATATGAATTTGGATTGAATTGAATTGAATAATTATTGAATTTAATTGAATTTATTCATTTAGATCAAGATAAACCTCGTGCGGCTTTAGATCGGGGCAAAGATAAAGTTTCAGATTAATCGACTCAATATCTACATTTTATAGTTGAGGTAAGTTTGAGTAATTACATTGTATTTATGTGCCTTTGTTTGAATTATATATGTATTATGCACTGCTATATATATATTTGTCGCATATCCAATGATGTTACATCGACTACTAAGTCCTGTTTGAACCTTAGGAATTCGTAGGATACAAATGACATGTCATTAGGGTTTACATGTTTCGGGTGCTGGTCTTGAATTTCCTACCAATGGCTGAGGTCCAACATATGTTGCGGATACTCCATAGCTCTTATGAGCAGCATCGTGTAGTTACATTTCAACCCACAACTTGTGTGAGCAGGCCCATTTTCACAACTCATTTGAGCATATATGTAAAGGAATTGATTGACTATGGTTATATGTTAGCACACTTTGTGTGAGCTATCCCGAGTATCTAATGGTATTCTAAACGGTTCAATGTGCATTATTTGGAAAGGAAATGGTAAGAGAATGATATGAATTAAAACATGTACATATATGAATTTCTTTAATATAGTGATACATAGAAATTATGTAAGTTGAAATTGGTGACAAACTCAAATGATACATGTTGAGATTAATGGCTATCCATGTTATTGTGCCTATGATTTGTATTGTGTATGCTAACTTGTTTGTGTAGATGCTTAGGCTTTGGCCAAGCTTTTAGTTGGAATATGCCATGCTAAGTCTTAATGTTATGTAAAGAAATGGTAAGTTAAGTTCTATGTTATATGAACTTACTAAGCATTCATGCTTACTTTGTGGTATTTTTCATGTTTTATAGTGAATCAGAAGCTCGTTCAGGTTGGAAGCTTGTCAAAGACCTATCACACTATCCATCAGCTTAATCGGCAGATTTTGATGTTTTTTAGTCATGGTTATTATGGCATGTATAGATGTTTCTGTTTGATGATATAGCCATTTGTGTTGGCTTGTAATTGTGGTCTTTTGGCTGATGAAATAGTTGTTATGTTGGCATGTATATGTGGCCTATTAATGGTTGAGATTTTGGTGTTTATGGAGATTAAATTATGGAAGTTGGAATGGTAACTAAAAATGCATACTATGAGATGTTCTTTAATATGCTTGGATATGGCCAATTTGGTATTTTTAGATTGACTTTGATATGTGAAATTAGTGGTAAGTTTTGGCATAAATTTCATTATAAGTTGGTTGATTTATGCCTAAATTATGCAATTGTATAATACATGTTGGCCATTGTGATTGAGGTGCCTTTTGGGCATATTGTGGTCGCATGATCAAATACCTTATTTGTAAGAGTATGCCCAAAGATCAATCATGAGATAGTTGTAATAACATACTTGATTTACCATGTTTATTAATATAAAGCGTTGTCATTATTATTTTAGTTTTTCTTTCTGTGTGTACAAATAAACTGTTTTATAATAATGTCCTGAGAATAATATGATTATTCTTAAAAGATCCTTAGTCAAGTATTATTGTTGACTAGGACAACAATAATGCATTAAGACTAACATGTAGTTGATTGATGATAAAGAGTTGTCACTGATATGGAGTGTCAAAATCAATGCATGAATATGTGTTAGAGAACAACATATTGGATTGACCTGCTATGAGTATGTTTCTTGGATTATTATCTAATTGTCACAACATTACTCATAGTGATTAATATGTATATGATCCTCAGACTTGAGATCATCATTATCCCAACATCGTGAGTTGTATATTTTGATACTGATCAAGCGTACCGTAATAAAGTTGTTCTATAAAGGCTGATGTTGGATATACCACAATCTATGTAGAGGGATATGGTTGATCAATATAGGATAAGTTCTTCCTACATAATAGGAGTAATATCTTAGGCCACTTGATTGAGTGAGACTAGAAATGCATGGCCATGCTCAAATAAGTTGATATGAGATGTCATACTAATTTGTATATCATAGTCTACTCAAGATATCAAGAAACATGAGATGGACTATACAAGTGTGACTATTCCATAACTTGTGTCCGTTCTAGAGATAAAGGACTTAAGGATTAATGCATGAAAGGTTAATCACAAAAGGTTATGTCGAATCATGACTTCTTGTAACTTAGGTAGCATTGTTTGTAACATTAGATTCGTTCTAATATTACTACTAACGTTACAAGAACCTACAGGGTCACACCCTATGGTTGAAATGAACGGAATAAAACATACTTGGTATTGTGTTTGGTTGTCACATGAATTAAATTAATTAAAGAATTAATTTAATTAGACAATCAAATATTGAACATATTATATATGTACAAGGATGTTGTACATATAATGAGAGCATAGTTCTATTAATATATGAATTTGGTTCATATATAAATTTAAATAATATAGTTTACCAAATCCATGTTATAATTAATGTAATTATAATTTTCGGATATAACTAATGTAATTATAATTTTCGGTTAAAAACTTTATTGTATTTATTTAATTTTATGATTCATTAAAGATATACCAATTATATAAAAGGTAATAAAAGATACAGACCTTAAAATAAAAACCCTAAGAGATTGCTTGTTAGGTCTAGCAGCCGTCAAGCAAATAAAAACCTCCAAAAATAGTTTTGGTGATTTCTTCCGTTCATAGTCAAACCGGGTGGATTACGTAGAGCCGACATCAGAAAATGTTGTAGCTTGGTTCGACAGTAGATCAAAATTCTTGTTGTCGAGGCGTCGCTGTCTACTCAGATTGAAGTTTTGGTAATTTCGACACCTTTATTTCACCCCGATTCGTTCCTCACACATGTATTCATGGTTTGGATCGCTGGAATAAATTTTATTTTGCTGCGCCATAGGGGTGCCGGCATTCCAACATTATTGGTTTAGCTTGTTGATGCTTTGTTTGGTGCATTTTGAATGCTTGATTATATGTGAAAAAAATGGTTGTAGGTGTGCGCATGCTTGGGTAAGAAAAATGGCTTGGAAATGGCTTATTTTCGTCCAACAGCCAAAGACACGGGTGTAACACCCCTAACCCAAATCCGTTGCCAGACAGGGTTATGGAGCATTACCGGAGTTTACAATTCAGTTACATTTAATTTATGTCGTTTATTATTCATTTTCAAAAATCAATCACAATCAAGCATAATGTCCCTCATATGAGTTCTGGAGGCCCAAAATACATATTAGAACCAAGTCGGGACTAAACTGGGATCATAGAAAATTTTTCACGAAATCTCAAAATTTTTCTTAGGTGTAGGGGACACACGCCTGTGTGGCTCACATGGCCAACATCAAGCCCGTCTCCCTGCCGTGTGGGCATTCAATGTGAGGCACATGGCCATGTCCCAACCCATGCCCTTACCCGTGTAACTCTCTGACTTGAGTCACAAGGCAGCCACACGCTCGTGTGCTAGACCATGTGGACAATTTAATTTTCAAAAATTAGGTACAGTACACGGCCAGGACGCACGCCCATGTATTGGGTGGCTGAGACACATGCCCGTGTCTCTACCCGTGTGCTCAATTCTAAGCATTCTATTTCTCAAAATTTAAGATGCAAGGGACACACGGCCAAACTACATGCCCATGCGCATGGCAGTGTGTCACACATGGTCTAGACACACACTTGTGTGGACAAAATAAGGCTATTTCCTAGCCTTATTTCTGACCCAAATTGTCATCAACCTAACAACAACATTTGAATACATTTACCACCCAATCCAAGACATATAATTCAAACTAATATTCAAGTTTTATACATTACATGTTTGCTCAAACTTTCAAGTATTCATCTTATCCTTTCCTAATCATATACTTGCCCAAGTGTGATTATATCTAAGTTACTAATCCAAACATACTTACATACCAATCATGATATAAATTCATGTATAAATATATTAAATATGTTATAACTAGCCATTCCAATGGCCAATTACAACCAAAACATTTATATACCCTTACTTGTCACCATTAACCTATACATGCCATTATACCAAAGTAAATTTCCTATTTATACCAAAACGAGCTTGAGGATAGTGTGATGATACTCCAAATGATCTCCAACCTTTACGAGCTTCTGAGTACTACAAAACAGAAGAAAGAAAACCTAGTAAGCATTTAATGCTTAGTAAGTTCTTATAATAAGAATTTCACTTACCAATCATGTTTATTTTAAATAAGCATAACAATAACATGCATCCTAACAAATTAGACATTTACCTAATCACATGCACTCAATCAAGCAAGTTAGTCATAAATTTTCTAAATACTTTTCAAGTAAAAATGATGAGCTCATCAGATAATAACTTTCATATACAAAATCCTTTCACTTCGTATTTTCACATAATTCATACATTTCCATAACAAGTCATCTCAAGTTCAGTTTAGACATGTTAAAAATTTACCCGTTGAATTTATTTGAAATATCGATGGATACATCAGTAGTACACTCAAAGTGTAAAAAACTATAAATCTGTCAATTCGTATTCAAGGGTACCCAATTAGGGCACATAATCAGGAAGCACTCTCTCTAGCCAGGTAACAGAATGCTCATGTGAGCCATGTATCAGGAAGCTTATCCGGGCTAGACAGGAAACTCATAAGAGTTTTAATTAGAAACCTCATTGAGCTTAATAGGTAACTCTGAAGAGTTATTATCAGAGAGCTTCATATAGCCATTTAACAAGAAGTTCAAGCGAGCTATAATAGGATGCTCATAAAGAGCTGCATTTGTGTCCAAATCATATGCAGGATCACAACCGATCATAAACAGGATGCCTACAAAGAGCTGCGGTAGTTCACAACACATGCAGAATCACTACCGATCAGGATGCTCACAGGAACCATTTAACAGGAATGCTCGAGAAGGCTTTTAACAGGATACTTGTCTAAGCTACAATGTCCGCAACATATGCAGGACTATAATCAATACGGGAAAATACTATATCTGTCGCATTTCATTATTCAAAAGGGACTTATCATTTACCGAACAATATCGGGCATGTGATTAATTTCATACATTAAACATTTATGCAATTCACACAAATACAACATTCAATTCAAACATATTAATATACATAATTAATTTACACGGACTAACCTTAACACTTGTTCGTATATGAAAATATACTAATCTAAAATATTTTGTTTACCTTGATCCACTTCAGTACTAGGTCTATCCAGAGCTATACGAGTAAATTTAACTAAATTTAATGAAATTCCAATTCAAATCAATTAAATTCATATTTTAGCCAAAAGTAACATTTTGCCCCTATATTTTTAATTAATTCCAATGTAACACCCTAAAAATCCGAGTATTGATATATTGCATGATTTGGTGTTTAGATTATGAAGGAAAATTTTCTTACTTTTATTTTTGTGTTTATTATAGTCCTGAAGAAGAGTATAGCATAATTTGGGCAAAGAATAAATTTTATATTTGAGAATTTATTGAAGAGAAGCAAGTGTCTTTAATACTTAAGTTAATTTAAGTGTTAATAAGTGACATAAGATGAGTACATGGCATGGTGGTGTTGGCGCATGAGTTGTAGCATGAGGGAGAGGTTCAATCCTTGTTTAGCATCTAGGTAAATTTTATTTTTAATTTTTCTGCAATGTATAGCAAGTGTCGGCCAAGCATAAATATGGTAAGTGTTGACCTTGTTAATTTTGGTTAGTATATCTAAGGAACAAGGTAAGTGTAAACATATGGTATGGAATCAAAAATTTATGGAAAAATATGGGGACCTAAGGCATATATCAAGGAGAATGTTTTGGAAACAAAATCATGGCCATTTGACCATGCATTTGGACGGCAATATGGTTTAGGGAGGGAGCCGAATTTTTTGTGTTAGTTTGGCTAGGATTAGTTTTGGTCATTCTTAGCATTTTGTGCATAGTTTTGAAACTCTTTCTCTACCTTTCTCCCTTGGCCGAAATTGAGCATTGGTAAACCTTAATCTTTTGACCATTTGGTCACTTTTGCATATCACCTTAGTATTCTTTTGTGTGTTCCTTTCTTAGTGACGAAATCACCTATACCAAAAAGCCATTCTTTTCTTTTCTTCTCCCCATTGTCGAATATACAATGCTATTAAATTCATCTCTTTTCTTCCTCTTTTCTTCTCTTTGAAACGAATCCTCATCATCATCTTTTCTTCCATCTTTTATTTCTTTCTCATATTTCTTTTCAATCAAAATTCTTTTCATTAATTCTCTCATGGCGAATGCTAGTATGCCGTGAGTCAATTTTCTCTATTCCTAAGCATCATTCTCAATCGTTTCTTTTCAACCGTGGACAATAGGTAAGGGATTCCTTTTTGGTTTATATTAGTTAATAGAGGTTTGGCCGAATTTTAATGGTGGTAAGAGGATCTTTTGGATCGAAATTTATTATTCCTTCTATTAAACGTTTCCAATGGTTATATTTTAGTGCGATAACGGAAGATCAGAAATCAAGTGGTCGTGAGTGACATAGAACGCTTGGATCAATTCTCCTTGTGGAACGAGAATATTTGTGGTAAGGAAATCTCGTTCTTTAAACCTTTAGTCATAATCGATATAAATATTATTAGGACATGCTAACAATCTTTTGATATTGAAGACTTTCAAAATAGGGAAGAAAAGGGCGGTGTTTAGTATTCGTAAGAAGGGCGGATCCACTGTTTCTCCTAAGTATAAACGAAGAACGGTTTCGGCAGTCTGGGATTTTCCACCGGGTTGCGGACCATCTTCCGAAGGAAGTCAATTATTTGAAGTGGTACGAACTCCCGAGCCTTTGTACGTTAGTGGATTCTCAGCGATTAACGAACCAATAAACGAGGAGAAACTGAAAATTGAAGTGATTCAATATCAAGAGGGTAAGGTATTGGATCTAATATCGATAATGTATTTTTATACAAAATAGTGTTCTAATGGATCGAAATATGTTTTAGGTGTCGAGGAGCGAGAAGGATTAGTACTCTCGATATCGAGGTGTGTAACTTTACACTTTTTCTCGGGTTTGGATGTTATTGTAGTATTGAGTAAAATCGTAAAAACGTCTAGATCGGCTTAAAACGTAATAATTGGTATTTCAACGAAAATACATGAAAACGATAAAATTGTAGAAATTACGAAAATGCCCTCGAGAAATTCGTTGTAAATATGTAAAATTGTATATCTCGTAATAATTGGGCCGAAATCTCTGTTAGATCGATAATTGGGCGAAATCTACATTAGATCATAATGGGCCGTAATCTACATTAAAATTTTTAAGCAATTTGAAATCCTCGCTAGATTGATAAATGGGCCAAATTCACCTAAATCGTAAATTTGGGCATAAGTTGTTAAATTGTTAATTGGGCGAATGTTATTTTGGGCCTTAATAAAAATTGGAAATATTGACTCTTGTTAATGGGCCTTTTGATTAAATCATTGTATAATCACGCTTTACTTTGCATACATATTGCATGGGTTGGGAAAATTATGAAGAGAAGAAGGCTGTTGCCAAAATCTAGTTCGGTGGCTTTGCCACAAAATTATGGCTATTGCCTCTAGTTTGGTGGCTTTGCCACATAATTATGGCTATTTGCCTCTAGTTCGGTGGCTCTGCCACAAAATAATAATTGGCTCAATGCCTCTAGTTCGGTGACTTTGTCACAATCTAGTTCGGTGGCTCTGCCACAAATATAAATTGGCTTAATGCCTACGATTGGTGTGATGGCGGGGTGGGTTGACTTGATCCCCACAGGTGTGATGGTTGGTACGGGGGTGTATAGCGGATGGAATTAGGTTTGGGAGGGAAAAATTCATTTTACATGCATGTTATTAATTATGTTATTCATTATGTTATTAAATATGTTATTAATTATGTTGTTAATTCTGCTTATGGGCTCAAGGCCCAAATCCATAATTTGATAATCTGGCCCAGTGGACAAAGTAAGTGAATTATACACTGAGTTCTAAGTAACTCACCCCCTCAAATTTTCCATCTCATGTAATGGAAATTAACGTGGACTTGGGCCGAGGATGACTTCGTGGAGGCTATACTGTAAAACATGGGTTTATTAAACTCTGAACTTTTAATAAGTATTTTACTATTTTGGGTTAATGTAATAAGGGCCTCTATTAATAATTTATGGATTTTTATGTGTGTTTGGTTTTAAACTATATTTTGAACATTTAAATATGGGCTTATGATTATATGATGTTTTATCAAAATAAATTGGGTTTTCAAATATATGAAATTCCTTTATAAATATTTTATTATTGTTAACTCTTAAATAAATTACCTAAGGGTTTTGATAATACAATGTTAATAATGTTTTCAACTAATGTTTTCTAATATACATCAAATTAAAATACTCTTCCGATTTTTATTAAACCCGTAATTAAAAATAATATTGAAATTTTCAAGATTTCAAGATAGCTCGATTCGTGTAACAAACCAAATCTAGTCTTAATGCATAGACCGGTTTGGGGTGTTACATTTAATAATATCGAGCCGTGTTCAAAAACTTCTACGTGGTTTGGGTTCGCAAATAATTTCATATGAAATCGTTTAATTATATTTTAAAGATCGTTATGGCACCACAAGCATCCCAAGCAACAAGTCAAGTAAGTATTTATTGCTTAATGATTACTATGATGATCATAGGAACACTCTAGAACTTCTAGTTTTAGATGTGAAAAAAAAATCGTCTGATTGAGACTATAGGATATGTTGCGAAAAACAACTTTATCTCTCAAATCTCATAAAACATCGTTAATAAACACCAAATAAATTTTCCGATTCATAAAACTTGTTATCGATAAAAGCGAACAAGCCATCATGAGCACTAGAAGACGTGGTGGTGGGCGCAGTAGACGTGGCCGTGGTAGGGCGAGGTGCTACAACCAAGCACCAAATCATATCTCGGAAATGGGCGCACTGCGTCGGTTGAGAGTGAGACGGGATCATGCGATCACATGGAAGAAGACAATGCTTTGACTCAAGCCATGCTGCGAGTCCTAGAAAGGGTCGCCGAAACTAGAATTGGCCCAAAACTCGTGGGTCAATTTCAGAACGACTTAAGTCCAATAATGCATAAGTTTTCAGAGGAGTTTCCGGTGTAGCTCCGAATGTGGCTGAATACTGGCTCAAAGCTGTGGAACGGATTATGGATGATACAGAATGCACTGTTGAACAAAAACTAAAAGGAGCTGTATCCTTGTTAAGAGATGAGGCGTATCAGTGGTGGCTCACTGTTCGAGAAGGCACTGAAGCTGCACTGATTAATTGGGAATTCTTTAAAGCTGCCTTCCAAGGAAAATACATTGGAACGAGTTATGTAGACACTCGAAGGAAAGAATTTCTAAATCTTGTCCAAGGAAGTAAGACAGTGGCAGCGTATGAAGCTGAGTTTTTACGTCTGAGCCGCTATGCTCGGACAATTGTATCAACAGATCATGAACATTGTGTGCATTTCGAGGATGGACTTAATGATGAGCTGAGGGTTTTGATTGCTCCACAGTAAGTTAGAACTTTTTCCACTCTTGTGGAGAAGGCCAAGATAGCCGAGGAGGCTAAGAACTCGAGCAGCGAGCAGAAAGATTACGAAATAAGAGAGAGACACAGCGATCGATTCTTCCAAGAGATTCGGAAGAGACCTCGAAATGATGAACCGGTTCAAGGTAGAACACGGTAACAAATAATCGAAGTCGAGATTATTTGAGTGTGGGAAAAGACATTTTGGAGAGTGTTGGAGTAAAGCGGCGCATGTTACAAATGCGGTTCAATGGATCATCGGTACAAAATTGTCCTCGACGTATGGATACGACTCAAAAGTTCGTAATAATGATGCACACCGGCGGAGGAATCAGCGACCACCGAGAGGTCGTGGACCAGTTGTGGTGGTAATGGGGTTGGACGTGGTCAAGGTGCATGTGGTCGAGGCAATGGTCCTAGAGGAAATGCGATGCAAGACGGCTGGATGGTTTATGCGGTTAGACGCCATGAGACGGCGGTAATGCACTAGATGTGATAAGCGTCGTTCTTCATCTTGATTTACTGTTATTACTTTAATAGATATTGGCTCTACCCACTCATATGTTGCTAGTGCCATATCTGGAAACCTGAATTTAGAATCTGAAATTACCGATAGTGGGATGACAGTAATTAGTCCTTTAGGACAGTCGGTAATTGTAAATAAAATATTTAAAGACGTGCCCTTAAAAATTCAAGAAGAGGTATTCTTGGCAAACTTGATGGTACTACCTTTCGGTAAGTTCGATCTCATTCTGGGCATGGATTGGTCGGTTAAACATCAGGCGCAATTGGATTATGCTGAAAAACGAATGTTAGTAAGAACCTCGGATGATAAGGAAGTCATAATGATTGGTGAGCGAAGGAACTACTTGGCAAATGTGGTATCTGCATTAAAGGCAGAGAAGTTGGTTCAGAAAGGATATGGAGCATTCCTAGCCTTTATCTGTGCTTTGGATGCCAAAGAGTTATCTGTGAATGATGTGAGGACGGTGAAGGAATTTCTCGATGTATTTCTCGAAGAACTTCCTGGTATACCTCCAGATCGGGAAGTAGAATTTGGCATTGAGCTTTTGCCTGGGACAGCTCCAGTGTCCATTGCTCCTTATAGAATGGCATTGAAGGAGTTGGCTGAGCTTAAAGCTCAAATTCAAGAATTGCTGGATCGGGGATTTATTCGACCAAGTGTGTCTCCGTGGGGAGCACCAGTTTTGTTCGTCAAGAAGAAGGATGGATCGATGCGTATGTACATTGACTACAGACAATTGAATAAATTGACGATCAAGAATCGGTATCCTCTGCTGAGAATTGACAACCTATTTGATCAATTAAAAGGAGCTTGATTTTCTCAAAATTGATTTGAGGTCGGGTTATCACCACTCAAGGTGAAAGAAGCGGAACATTTATAAGACGCGGCATTTCGGACACGTTACGGACATTATGAGTTTGTACTGATGTCGTTTGGATTAACCAATGCACCAGTCGCATTTATGGACATGATGAACCGAGTCTTTCAACCATATTTAGACCGATTTGTGGTAGTGTTCATAGATGACATATTGGTTTATTCGAGAAATGAGGAGGAGCATGACAAGCATTTGCGGATAGTATTACAGCTACTTCGTGATAAGCAATTGTATGCCAAATTTAGTAAATGCGAATTTTGGCTAAAGGAAGTGACTTTCCTTGGTCATGTGGTATCAGCCGAAGGAATAAGGGTGGATCCTCGAAAAATTGAGGCTATTCTGGATTGGAAACCACCAACATCGGTAGCTAAAATTTAGAGTTTCTTGGGTTTGGCTGGATACTATAGACGTTTTGTAGAGGGGTTTTCGTTGATTGCTACACCCCTAACTAAACTGTTGCGGAAGGGAGCTCAGATATTTGGACCGAAAAGCAAGACAGAGTTTCGAAATTGAAGAAGATCTGATGGAAGCTCGGTTTGATTCATAGGAGGCTGAAAAAAATTCACTGCTTATTGTGATCGTCTCACACAGTGCAGGTTGTGTGTTGATGCAAAATAGAAAGGTGGTGGCCTATGCTTCTCGTCAATTGAGACCGCATCAAGTAAACTACCCTACTCATGATTTGGAGTTAGTCTTTGTTGTCTTTGCTCTAAAGATTTGGAGGCACTATCTCTATAGTGAGAAGTCAATAATCTACACGGATCACAAGAGTCTTAAATACCTCCTTACCCAAAAGGAGTTAAATTTGAGACAAAGAAGATGGGTAGAATTATTAAAGGATTATGATTTCTCAATCGAATATCATCCCGGAAAGGCTAACATGGTAGGTAGACGTTAAGTCGTAAGGCGATGTCGATTTGAGAGCATTGTTTGCCCATTTGATTACGTATGAGGATGGTAGTTTGTTAGCGAACTTGAGTGAAGCCATTGTGGCTGGAACAAATCAAGGAAAAATAGACATCAGATGAAAAGTTGGGACCTTTACTTCAGCAAGTTGAAAATGGTGAAATCGAGGATTTTGGAATAAACACAGAAGGTGTGTTGTGCTTTCGAGGAAGAGTATGTATGCCTAAGGACTCATATCTGAGGCAAATGATTCTACGGGAGGCGCATAGTAGCCCTTATGCTATGCATCCCAGAGGAAATAAGATGTATCGAGATCTCCGTGAACAGTATTGGTGGCCAGGGTTAAAGCGTGAAATTTTAGAATTTGTGGGAAAATGTTTGACTTGTCAGCAAGTGAAGGAAGAACATCAATTACCGTCTGGATTGTTACAACTGATGAAGATTCCTCTTTGGAAATGGGAACGGATAACTATGGATTTTGTTAGTGGGTTACCTTTAACACCTACTAAGAAAAATTCTGTGTGGGTAATTGTTGATCGTTTGACGAAGACTGCTCATTTCCTACCAGTTCATACGGATTATTCATTGCAGAAGTTGGCGGCTATGCGTGATCTCAAATTGTGAGGTTGCATGGGGTACTGTATCTATTATATCGAGCGAGAGATCCCGATTTACATCACGATTTTGGAAAGCTCGCATGAAGCCTTGGGGACAAAGTTGAATTTCGATCGGCTTTTCATCCTCGGTCGATGGTCGATCGGAGAGAGTAATTGATTTTGGAAGATATGTTAAGGGATGTGTAATCGACTTCAGGGGTAGTTGGGAGGATTATCTACCACTAGCAGAATTTGTGTATAACAACAGCTATCAGTCTAGCATTCAGATGGCACCTTACGAGGCATTGTATGGTCGTAAGTGTCGTTCTCCTATTTGTTGGACTGAGTTGGGCGAACGACAGATGTTAGGTCCTGAGATGATATCTGAAACAGAGGAAAAGGTAAAAGTTATTCGAGGACATTGAAAGAAGCCTCAGATAGACAGAAGTCGTATGCAGACCTGAAGCGAAAGGATATCGAGTATGATGTGGGGGATCAGGTTCTCTTGAAGGTCTCACCTTGGAAAAAGATCTTCAGGTTTGGAAAGAAGGGCAAGCTAAGTCCTAGGTACATTGGACCTTATCGTGTGCTGAAGCGTGTTGGTCCAGTGGCTTATCAGATTGAGTTACCTCCGGAATTGGATCAAATTCATAATGTTTTTCATGTTTCCATGTTGAGGCGTTATAGATCGGATCCTTCGCACATAGTACCGGTAGAAGAATTGGAGTTGAATTCAGATTTGTCTTTTGAAGAAGAACCAGTGGAAATCTTAGACCGAGATGTCAAAGTGCTAAGAAAGAAAACCGTGCCGTTGGTCAAAGTTCTATGGCGTAACCACGGAGTGGAGAAAGCTACGTGGGAGCCTGAGGATGCAATTCGGCAACAATACCCTCACCTCTTTCAACCAGGTAAATTTCGAGGACGAAATTTTCTTTAAGGAGGGTAGAGTTGTAACACCCTAAAAATTCGAGTATTGATATATTGCATGATTTGGTGTTTAGATTATGAAGGAAAATTTTCTTACTTTTATTTTTGTGTTTATTATAGTCCTGAAGAAGAGTATAGCATAATATGGGCAAAGAATAAATTTTATATTTGAGAATTTATTGAAGAGAAGCAAGTGTCATTAATACTTAAGTTAATTTAAGTGTTAATAAGTGACATAAGATGAGTACATGGCATGGTGGTGTTGGCGCATGAGTTGTAGCATAAGGGAGAGGTTCAATCCTTGTTTAGCATCTAGGTAAATTTTATTTTAATTTTTACGCACATGTTTAGCAAGTGTCGGCCAAGCATAAATATGGTAAGTGTTGACCTTGTTATTTTTGGTTAGTATATCTAAGGAACAAGGTAAGTGTAAACATATGGTATGGAATAAAAAATTTATGGAAAAATATGGGGACATAAGGCATATATCAAGGAGAATGTTTTGGAAACAAAATCATGGCCATTTGACCATGCATTTGGACGGCAATATGGTCTAGGGAGGGAGCCGAATTTTTGGTGTTAGTTTGGCTAGGATTAGTTTTGGTCATTCTTAGCATTTTGTGCATAGTTTTGAAACTCTTTCTCTACCTTTCTCCCTTGGCCGAAATTGAGCATTGGTAAACCTTAATCTTTTGACCATTTGGTCACTTTTGCATATCACCTTAGTATTCTTTTGTGTGTTCCTTTCTTAGTGACAAAATCACCTATACCAAAAAGCCATTCTTTTCTTTTCTTCTCCCCATTGCCGAATATACAATGCTATTAAATCCATCTCTTTTCTTCCTCTTTTCTTCTCTTTGAAAACGAATCCTCATCATCATCTTTTTCTTCCATCTTTTATTTCTTTCTCATATTTCTTTTCAATCAAAATTCTCTCCATTAATTCTCTCATGGCCGAATGCTAGTATGCCCATAGCCGAATCTTTCTCTTTTCCTAAGCATCATTCTCAATCGTTTCTTTTCAACCGTGGACAATAGGTAAGGGATTCCTTTTTGGTTTATATAAGTTAATAGAGGTTTGGCCGAATTTTAATGGTGGTAAGAGGATCTTTTGGATCGAAATTTATTATTCCTTCTATTAAACGTTTCCAATGGTTATATTTTAGTGCGATAACGGAAGATCGTAAATCAAGTGGTCGTGGTGACATAGAACACTTGGATCGATTCTCCTTGTGGAGCGAGAATATTTGTGGTAAGGAAATCTCGTTCTTTAAACCTTTAGTCATAATCGATATAAATATTATTAGGACGTCTAACAATCTTTTGATATTGAAGACTTTCAAAATAGGGAAGAAAAGGGCGGTGTTTAGTCTTCGTGAAGAAGGCGGATCCTTGTTTCTCCTAAGTATAAGCGAAGAGCGGTTTGGCGATTCGGGATTTTCCACCGGGTTGCGGACCATCTTAGAAGGAAGTCAATTATTTGAAGTGGTACGAACTCCGAGCCTTTGTGCGTTAGTGGATTCTCGTGATTAACGAACCAATAAGCGAGGAGAAACCGAAAATTGAAGTGATTCAAAATCAAGAGGGTAAGGTTTTGGATCTAATATCGATAATGTATTTTTATACAAAATAGTGTTCTAACGGATCGAAATATGTTTTAGGTGTCGAGGCGAGAAGGATTAGTACTCTCGATATCGAGGTGTGTAACTTCACACTTTTCTCGGGTTTGGATGTTATTGCGTTATTGAGTAAAATCGTAAAACGTCTAGATCGGCTTAAAAGCGTAATAATTGGTATTTCAACAAAAATACATGAAAACGATAAAATTGTAAAAATTACGAAAACGCCCTCGAGAAATTCGTTGTAAATATGTAAAATTGTATATCTCGTAATAATTAGGCCGAAATCTCTGTTAGATCGATAATTGGGCCAAAATCTCTGTTAGATCATAATGGGCCGTAATCTCTATTAAAATTTTTAAGCGAAGTGAAATCCTCGCTAGATTGATAAATGGGCCAAATTCCTGCTAAATCGTAAATTTGGGCATAAGTTGTTAAATTGTTAATTGGGCCAAATGTTATTTTTGGGCCTTAATAAAAATTGGAAATATTGACTCTTGTTAATGGGCCTTTTTGATTAAATCATTGTATAATCACAGTTTACTTTGCATACATATTGCATGGGTTGGGAAAATTATGAAGAGAAGAAGGCCTGTTGCCAAAATCTAGTTCGGTGGCTTTGCCACAAAATTATGGCTATTTGCCTCTAGTTCGGTGGCTTTGCCACATAATTATGGCTATTTGCCTCTAGTTCGGTGGCTCTGCCACAAAATAATAATTGGCTCAATGCTTCTAGTTCGGTGACTTTGTCACAATCTAGTTCGGTGGCTCTGCCACAAATATAAATTGGCTTAATGCCTATGATTGGTGTGATGGCGGGGTGGGTTGACTTGATCCCCACAGGTGTGATGGTTGGTACGGGGGTGTATAGCGGATGGAATTAGGTTTGGGAGGGAAAAATTCATTTTACATGCATGTTATTAATTATGTTATTCATTATGTTATTAAATATGTTATTAATTATGTTGTTAATTCTGCTTATGGGCTCAAGGCCCAAATCCATAATTTGAAAATCTGGCCCAGTGGACAAAGTAAGTGAATTATACACTGAGTTCTAAGTAAATCACCCCCTCAAATTTTCCATCTCAGGTAATGGAAATTGACGTGGACTTGGGCCGAGGATGACTTCGTGGAGGCCATACTGCAAAACATGGGTTTATTAAACTCTGAACTTTTAATAAGTATTTTACTATTTTGGGTTAATGTAATAAGGGCCTCTATTAATAATTTATGGATTTTTATGTGTGTTTGGTTTTAAACTAAATTTTGAACATTTAAATATGGGCTTATGATTATATGATGTTTTATCAAAATAAATTGGGTTTTCAAATATATGAAATTCCTTTATAAACATTTTATTATTGTTAACTCTTAAATAAATTACCTAAGGGTTTTGATAATACAATGTTAATAATGTTTTTCAACTAATGTTTTCTAATATACATCAAATTAAAATACTCTTCTAATTTTTATTAAACCCCATAATTAAAAATAATATTGAAATTTTCAAGATTTCAAGATAGCTCGATTCATGTAACAAACCAAATCTAGTCTTAATGCATAGATCGGGTTTGGGGTGTTACATCCAATTTCGTCCTTAGGCTCAGAAATTGAAATTCATGCAATTTAATATTTATTTCAAGCCTATTCGAATTTTACATGTCACAATAACAGCCCATGAATTTCACAAAAATCAGAATCTTTTCATGGGTTTTACCATTTTTAATTTAATCCCTAAATCATAATTTCATCAAAATTCTCTTTGTAAAAGTTATTTATCTATCAACAACCTTTCATTTTCTACCATAAATTTCAAATTTTTGGCATTTACATCTATGGAAAAAATTTTATACTTTGATATCTTTACAAATTAATCCCCAAAATAGATAGATTAAGCTATTAAGAACTCGAAAATATAAAAATTACTAAAAACGAGACAAGAATGCTGACCCAATTAAGCCAAGAAAGCTCGTTTGAATGTTTTTATCTTTCCTAAGGTTTCCATGTATTTTAATTTGGGGATGAAGATGAAATAAGATGATATTAAACTATTATCATGTTTATTGATTCTAATTTCCAATTTAGTTCTTTTCTTTTTCCAATTTTCCATGGATGATTCATCAAAAGTATCTACTAACTCCATTTAATGGTCTAATTTCCATATAAGGACCTCAAGTTTTGAATTCCATAGCTACTTATCCTTATAGCTACTAGAATTCAACTTTTGCATTCTATGCAATTTAGTCCTTCCCATAATTAAAAATGAAATTGATAAAAGTTTCTTATCAAAATTTTCATACGTCTTTCCTATCATAATGCAGACCATGAAATGATATTAAAATAAATTTTCTTTATGACTTGGATTTGTGGTTTCGAAACCACTATTCCGATTTCACTAAAATCGGGCTATTACAATGGGCGTGTGTCTCAGTCGTGTGAACACACGGCCATGTGAAACAATTGTGTGTCCCTTGTAGCTTACAAAGGGTTGTAGGTTAGGCAGTTACACGGCCTGGCACACAGGCGTGTGAGGCCATTTAAAAGGGTACACTACCTGGCACACGGGCGTGTGGCTTGCCTATGTGACCCAATTTAGAGAGTTACACGAGCTAGGACACGACCGTGTGTCCCTACTTTGAATGCCCACACGGCCTGAGACACGAGCACGTGTCTCAGCCGTGTGAGTCGTAAATCCGTGTGACCCTTGTAGTTTGAAAATTTTCATCCTTTTCCTAAAAATTTTATATGTTTTTAATTTAGTCCCAACTTGTTTCTATTGTGTTTTTAGGGCCTCGAGGGCTCGTATATGGGACAATTTGTATGTCATTGATTGATTTTACTATGAATGATGTTGTGAATTAAATGTTTTAAATTTTTTATAGTTTTGAACTGTAAACCCTGGTAATGCTTCGTAACCTATTTTGGCGACAGATACGGGTTAGGGGTGTTACATATATTGGTATCAGAGCTACGATTTAGTCGATTCTTCGACTGAATGTAGCATGTGTGGGTCTAGAAATACATGCCATTATATTACCTATGATAGTGTGATAACTCCTGACTCGTATTGAAATATGTTTTCATAAATGAATGACTTCGAACCGAGCAGACTCTGATGAACTTGAGAGTAGTGTTCAAGCCTCTATTCACGGAGTAGCGTCGAGCAGTACTAGGCTAGTATCTGAGGTTCAGAGAGGAGAGGCTAAGGAAGTCTTCTTCCATATGATGAGCGAATGGTTTACTGAGTTTCTGCATTGAACTTGGTTTCTCAACGACCTCCACCCCCACTTGTTCCCCAACTAGTCCCCGTTACTCCTTAAGGTTCTGAACCTTTATGAGTTAATAAGCCACCTGTTGATAAGATTCATAAGTATGGGGCCAATGAATTTAGAGCCATAACTAAAGATGATCCTGAGAGAGTAGAATTCTAGTTAGAAAACACGATCAGGTTTTTTGATGAATTGTCTTGTTCACCAACAGAGTTTATTAAATGCGCTATATCTCTGTTGAAAGACTCAGCTTACCAATGGTGGAACACATTGGCTTCAGTCATGTCAAGAGAGCGTATAAGTTTGGAATTCTTTCAAACTAAGTTTTAAAAGAAATATATAAGCCAGAGATTTCTTGATCAGAAATGCAAGGAATTTCTTGAGCTTAAACAAGGTCGTATGTCAGTGTCAGATTATGAAAGAGAGTTTGTTCGATTGAGAAAATATGATCGGGAATGTATTCCAACCAAGGTTGCTATGTGTAAGCAGTTTGCGGATGGATTAAATGAAGATATTAAGCTTCTAGTTGGGATTCTTGAGCTGAAAGAATTTATTGTTTTAGTTGATCGAGCACATACAGCCTAGTAGCTTAGCAAAAAAAAAAAAAAAAAAGAAAAGAAAAGCTAATTTTGAAGCTAAAGATTTGAGAAAGATATTAACTGGAAAATAGTATCAGTTCTCATCAAAGAGATCGAGGGAACATCACAACCGTTCCACAACTTCAGTGGTGTATTCCAGCAGAAACAGAGGTAATCGACATTTGAATCAAAAGACTCAAGCTATGTCTGTAGCAAGTATGGGTAATGCCAGGGACAATATGTAACAGACCGAATTTGACCATAATCAGAACGGTGGATTCGGGACCACGAATCAGAGTTTGAGAAATATTTTAATATTATATTTTGTGTTTATTATTTGTGAATTAATGTGTGTGAAAGTCTCGTAGAAAAATTTTATTGTTTATGTGTTTAATTTAGAAAAAGGACTTAATCGCGTAAAAAGTAAAAGTTGCAAACTATAGTGACAATTGCCTATTTGATGATGGCTTTTTAAAGTGGGATATTAAAAAGGAAATTAGCCCATTTTTAAAGTTAGTGGGTGGCTAAAGTCACCATTGCCCTTGTTATATATGTTAGCATTATTTTTATTAAATGGTTATATTAGTAATTAGCTAAATAACATAATATATGTTAAAATTAACATAAAACAAAGCCATCATCTTTTTCACTTCTTCTTGGTCGAATATTGGAGGAAGAAATAAAGCTTTGGGTTCTTTGATTTTCGGCACTTCTAGACTAAAATTCAAGGTGAGTTTTTAGTCGGTTTTTGATAATTTTGACATTTTTGAGATCGTTGCTTCAAACGATAGCTTACCCATGTTGAAATTTTTGAATCTAAGCATGTTTGATATTCGGCCATTGATGTGTTCATGTAATTTTTGATGGTTGATGATTTTATTTTAAAGATATGTTAAAGATTAATATATTTTGTATTGGAAATTTTGGGTGAAATTGAATATTTAGGGCTAAATTGAAAAAAATAAATTTTTGAGGGGCTAAAATGCAAAATAAATGAAAGATATGGACTTGTTGGGTCCCCATGAATATTCAGCCCTTGTATAGTTTAGTGAAATTTTGTGTATTTTGTGTTTTATGCAAATAGGACTAAATGGTAAAAATATGAAACATTAGGGGTAAAATGGTAAATTGCCTTTTTATGTGCTTTGGGACTAAATTGAGATGAAATGTACTTGAATGAGCTAAATTTTAATGTGTTTAGATGAAGAACAAAGAAAAACGGATTTGGATCGGGGAAAGACAAAGATTATCGAATAGCCGGATAACGCGGTTCGTCGATAACCTAAGTAAGTCTTTAAGCTAAAGTATGTTAAAGAATTATTTATGAATAGGTTCAATGAAATTATTTGATAAATTTGAGAATGAATATATGTGTTAGCCGAATGTAAAGGCTTTATAATGGATTAGATGAGTTTTTGTATATTTGATAAGAATTTGTACATTCGTTGTGATATGTGAATGTGAATTGTGTATATGTTTAGTTAGTGATCATAGTGTTAAGAAATGTAATTTGATGGACTGTTTTATGAATTGATTCAGGCTTATTGCTTAGCGTGCTTAGTCTTGGGTGATATATTCTAACTTCGTGCCTAGCGGTGCTTAGTCTTGGTGATATATTCGAACTTCGTGCCTAGCGTGCTTAGTCTTGGTGATATATTCAAGCTTCGCCTAGCAAGCTTAATACAGGTGATATATTCCACTTAGTGCCTAGCGGGCTTAGTCTTGGTGATATATTAGGCTTGGTGCCTAAGCAGCTTAGTCTTGGTGATATATTCGGGCTTTGTGCCTAGCAGGCTTAATGCCGGTGATACGTTAAAACAAAGAAACCATAAATTGATCGAGGTGAAACATAGTGAATCTATTGAGTTAAAAACTCAAGTAAGCTTAAGTCCCATTGAATTCATCAGAAGTAAGGTAAGTTGTGATTAACGTTACTTGAGTTGAAATATTATATTAAGAATGGTGTTATGCGAATTTGAGCTTGTAATCGACAGGTATGAATATAGAAATAATAGAATTTTAGTGTGATAATGTAATGGATATGATTGTTGAATCTACATGATTATAAACATGTGATTCATGTAATATATGTACTTTGTGCTTTGATGAGTTACAAGTTGATGGTATTGAAGTATAAGTAATTGAGTTAATACATTACTAGTATTCGGTTTTGTATAAATTGCATATTGAAATATACATATACAATGCTCTACATTTATTGATTAAAAATGTTAAAGTATTTGATTAGTGAATTATCTTTTGCTTATGACTTACTAAGCTAGTATGCTTACGGTGTGTTCTTGTCCATTTCTATTTTATAGACTTTTGATTCAAGCTACGGGCTCGAATGATCTTTGAAGAAGTCAACCACATTATCGACTCTCTTTTGGTATTGATAAACTTAGTTATTGAGTTGAAAAGGCATGTATAGGCTAGACTGAACTGTATTACTAATGATACTTGATCATGTATATATATATATTTAGCCATGCGAATATGGCTATCTATTTTGGTTAAATTTTGTTCATGTGTTTTGATAAAATGGCTTGCTCATGCTATGAATTAATGTTTGTATTCGGATGTGGTTTAGGTACTATTTGAAATGTGAATGGGTGATATGAATGTTATGTATCTAGTTGAAGAGAAACTTGACTTGGGTCATTGTTACTTAATATAGTTGATTCGGTTAAAGTAATATGAGTGATATTATGATCAAAGATTGTATATGTAAGTTAACTTGTTGGATTCGTTGATAATGATAAGTATAAGTAGTTACAAATTATGGAAAAGTGATAATGAATATTCGGTCAAGGTATGGTTTATATACTTATGTTTTTAGGTTAAGTTGGTTTTGAGACCTATGTTCATGTATGTTTAATTGTTGTACAATTAGTAATATAAATTTTGCATGAGTTATGGAAGTTTATTTGGCACATTCGGTCTTTGACTTAGGTTGTGGTTATGCATTAAAAGTTAAGGTTTTGCTTATTCAGATATATTCGTTTATATATAAATAAAGTGTATTGTCTATTAGTCTATAGAGGTAAAGTCAAGTGATATATGCATGTAACCGTAATGATGCTTATTAATAGTTCCAACTACAAGGTTCGGTGTGCTTGATTAAAAATGAAATAGTATGTGACGCATGTTTGCATGAAACGGTTACAAAGGTAGTGGTACTAAATAGATGACTGTATCATAGAATAAAATAGATAAATATGCTAATAATGAGGTTAGAAGTATGTTATTTGATCATTTTGTATATGTGAATGATTATATTGAATATGTTTTAACTTGGTACATCAAGTATATATGTATATACTATACCCATGTCCTTTGTTTGTCTAAGATAATAATTAATTGATTGAAAAAGATTTGGCTATTTGGTAATACCTGTAACCCTAATTCGACGACGGATACGGGTTAGGGGTGTTACATTTTAATTGGTATCAGAGCTACGGTTTAGTCGATTCTAGGACTACCGTAGTGTGTAAGAGCCTAGCTATAAATGCATTTAAATTGTAGATATGATAGTGTGGTGACTTCTGACAATTTCAATTGTATTTTATATAGTAAATGGATCCTGATCCTGGTAGAACCGTAGCTGATGATGTAGAGAGCGTTGCACCTAGTCTCGCAAGAAGATCAATACCATTAGACTCTCGACCAGTTTCGGGTAGCCATGAGGGAGAGGCTAAACAAGCCTTCTATCAGATGATGAACGAATGGTTTACCCAATTTATTCAGACTAATCCGGCTGTACAACAACCTCCACCCCTGGATAATCCAACTTCAGTACCTTCAGCACCCTCGATGATAGATCTGAAGAGATCTAGCAGGCCCCCCGTGATAAAAATTAGGAAATATGGGGCCGAGGAATTCAAGGCCAATGATGATGATGACACGAGCGGTAGAGATGTGGCTTGATAACACTATTCGAATTTTCGATGAGTTATCTTATACTCCGGATGAATGCCTAAAGTGTGCTATATCTCTACTTGGGACACCGCCTATCACCGGTGGAACACTGCTTGGTATCCGTAGTTTGAAAGAAAAAGTAACTTGGGACTTCTTCCAAATTGAGTTCCGTATGAAATATATCGATCGAGATTCATCGATCAGAAACGGAAAGAATTTTTGGAATTAAAACAGGGTCGCATGGCTGTGACGGAATATGAGCGGAAGTTTGTCAGATTGAGCCATTATGCTCGGGAGTGTATATCTACCGAAGCTATTATGTGTAAAAGATTTGAAGACGTCCTGAATGAAGACATAAAGTTACTTGTTGGCATTCTTGAAATCAAAGAGTTTGTGACATTAGTCGAGCGAGCTTGTAAAAACAAAGAGCTCGGAAAGGAGAAAAGAAAAGCTGAAGTAGAAGCTAGAGACACTCGAAAAAGATGATCTAGTAAAATTTTCCATTCTGTGCATAAAAAGTTCAGAGATGACCCCAGTCAACATAATGCTACTTCAGACTTGCCTAGACGTGATCGACCTCCAGTGAGATCCCGAGCCACGTCGATAGCTAGTGTTGGTAATGTTCCACAGAATCGGGCTGAGTGTAAATATTGTGGGAAATGGCATCCTAGAAGTTGTAGAGTTCGTGATCAGTCCTGCTTTAAATGTGGATCATCGGATTATTTTATTCAAGAGTGCCCGATGTTAACCGAGCAAACTATAACTCAGAACACTAGACCGAGCAGTGTGCCAGCACGGGGTAGACCACTCAGACATTCAGGCAATGTAGGTGGCAGTCAAAGAGGGACTAAGGGCACCACAATATGATCAGAGGCTAGAGCTCCAGTTGGAGCTTATGCTACACGAGCCAGAGAGGATGCTTCCTCCCCCGATGTCATTATCGGTACTTTCACCTTTTATGATACTACTGTGATTGCATTGATTGATCCTGATTCGACTCATTCATATGTGTGTGAAACTCTAATATTCGGTAAGACTCTGCCAGTTGAGTATGCTGAGTTTGTGATTCGTATGTCCAACCCTTTGGGTAGATGTGTATTTGTTAATAAAGTGTGTAGAGGTTGCCCGTTGATGATTCGGGATTCTTGCTTCCCAATCGATTTAATTTGTTAATTTGGTATGTTATTATGTTTTAATTGAATTGTGTAATTGAGATCATATATATGTGATGATATACCCTATGAAATAAACACAAGATGATAAACACAAATAAAATGTCATTGTCCCGGTTGAACATTGTATTTCAATGGATAATAATAATTTTCTTGAAATGAACAAAATGATATAGAAAGGATTTAGCCTGGACGGGTAATCCATAGTAGGCTCATTAGAGCTAATGTTATCGAAAGGATTTAGCCTAGACTAGTAATCATGAATAAGCTCTTGGGAGTGAATGTTAAAGACGGGATTTAGCCTGGACTGGAAATCCTATTATATAAATGTGGTTTGAGAGTGTGCTCTATGAATATGTGCTTAAGGAGCACTTTGGATGTGAATTGAAAAATGATTGACATGTATACCTTGAGTATACTACTCGAGTATCCATCGAAATTACAATAGTTCAATGGAAACAAGTCCTGAAAAATGGAATAGTGAAATGATATGAAAGTTTATACTATGGTGAGCTCATCTATGTTGGTTTGATAACTTCATGATGTGTATGACTAACTTGTTTAATGAATGAATGTATTTAGGTAACTTGTCAAAATATTGATGCAATGAATGCATATATATGCTTAGTTGATTAATTATAACCGGTAAGTTTCTTTCTATTACGCGAACTTACTAAGCATGAAAATGCTTACCCCATTTTACTTTTCCTTTTTTATAGGGATCGTAAGGCTCGCGAAGGTTGGAGGATTCAGTCGAAGCAAGATCACACTATCCACAAATATCGTTTTTGGTATAGCTAAATGATTCATTTTGGGTATAATGGCATGTATAAGCTACCTGGTTTAGATGTAGGCTTGTAAGTATTATTTTGTGACTTAGCCATTAGAATGTCTAAGGATGTTCAATTGGCGCATGTATGATGTTAATGTATGTCCAAATTCTTAAGTGGTAAGTATGGTTGATAATTCATTTTGTAAGTGGCCATTGGAATTGGCTAATATTGGTTTAGTTATATATGCACATGATGATGTCTTTTATGGATGTGAGAATTTGCATGGTTTGAGTTGACAAGTATGTGATGGAAAATAGAATGTGAATGATGTGGCTGATTTGGTTGAGTGTATGTGTTTGGATTGGTGTTATGTTTTGTTTTGTAGGTATGTGCATGGAACGGTGACAAAATGGCTTGGTAAATAGCCTTGTTTTTGTCCACACGGGTAGACACACGAGCGTGTGTCTAGGCTGTGTGTGACACACGGTCTGCCCCACGGGCATGTGTTTTAGCCATATGTCCCATACACCTTAATTGATGCAAAACAGAATGTCCAGAATATAGCACAAGGGTAGAGACATAGGCGTGTGTCTCAGCCGTGTGTTCTACATGGCCTTAGATATGGGCGTGTACCCCAGCCGTGTGAAGTCTGCAACTATTTTATAAAAATTTGTGAAAATTAAATCGACCATATGGCCTAGCACATGGGCGTGTGGCACAGCCGTGTGGAAAAGTCCGAAAGCACCCTATTTTGAACACGGCCTGTACCACGGGCATGTCCCGAACCTACACAGACGTGTGACCCTTGTTTTAGCAAAAAAATTCTAAGTGTCGTAAAACTTTCTAAAATTCTCAGTTTAGTCTCGAACCACTTCCAAAGCATGTTTTGGACCTCATAAGCTCATTTTAGGGACGATAGGAATGTAAATGAAAAGTTTTAAATTTGGATGGAGATTCACGTCTCGATTTTGTATGATTGCTTGTGTTTATGTCCGGTAATGCCTCGTACCCTGTTCGGACTTTGAATATGGGTAAGGGGTGTTACATTTAGTGGTATCAGAGGTATGTTTTAGTGAATTCTCGAACTAACGTAGCAAGTACGGGTTTAGCTATACATGCCGTTATATAAATTGTGATAGTGTGATAAATTCTAACCACTTTTAAAAGTATTTTCATATAGTAAATGTCTTCCAACCAAGCTCGAGATGAGTCTGAAGAAGTTAATGGCACTGATCAAGCTTCTGTGCAATGAGTCGTAACTAGTAGTAGTAGTAGGAACCCATGTCAAAGGGTCGCGAAGAGGTGAAAGTAGCCTTCTTCGAAATGATGGATGAATAGTTTAGCAAGTACATGAGTACACACCCAGCTGTTCCACGACCTCCCCCACCTATCCCTCAACCTGGTTATGAGATGCCACAGGGTGTTGAACCCAAAAGGATCAGAAATGATCCAATTGATAAAATAAGAAAATACAGAGCAGAAGAGTTTAGAGCTACTACTAACGATGATTCGAAAAAAGTCAAGTTTTGGCTATAGAATACTATTCGAGTTTTTAAGGAATTGTCATGTACTCTCGCAGAATGTTTGAAATGTGTGATATCTTTACTGAAAGACACAACATACTATTAGTGGAAAACTATATCTTCAGTTGTACCGAAGGAAAATTTTACATTGGAATTCTTTCAAGAGGAGTTCCGAAAAAAGTATATCAGCCTAGGTTCTTAGATCAGAGAAGAAAAGAATTTTTAGAGCTTTAACAAGGAGATAGGACCATGTCAGAATATGAATGAGAGTTTGTTTGGTTGAGTCAGTATGCTAGGGAATGGGTTCAAACTGAAGCTGAGATGTGCAAACGCTTTGAGGAAGGGTTAAACGAAGACATTAAACTACTGATTGGGATTCTCGAAATAAGAGAGTTTGCCGTGATAGCTAATCGGGCCAAGAAAGCTAAAGATTTAAGTATAGATAAGAAGCAAACTGAAAGGGAAACTCGAGTTTTGAGTAAAAGATTCATGAGTAAGTCACAACCCTCTACTTTAAAGAAATCAAGAAGTTATCATGAGCGTTTTACATCATCAGTGGGACATTCGAGAAAGGAAATAAGTTCCAAACGCTCTAAATCGAGGACTTCAACTTCCTCAACAGCTAGTGTAGGGAGTGTTGGAAACCCCAAGCCACGGTGTAATGTATGTAATAAATTACATTATGGTAAATACCGGATGAAAAGTAGGGCATGTTTCAGGTGTGGCTCCCTCGATCATTTTCTTAAGGAATGCCTGAAAAGAGCTGAGACAGATATCGAATAGACTCCTAAATAGAGTAACCTCACCTTGAAGGGTAGACTTCCACGGCACCCTGGGAATGCCAGTGGAAGTCGTGGTACTTCAAAAGATTCAGCAGCCAGATCTGAGGCACAGGCTCTGGTAAGAACATATGCCATACGTACAAGGGAAGAGGCCTTGACGCTCGATGTTACCGGTATTTTTTCATTCTATGATACTAATGCGGTTGTATTGATTCATCCTGGATCAACCCATTCTTATATTTTCACGAAGTTGGGATCTAGTAAGGATTTACCTATTGAGTCTACTGAACATGTGATTTAAGTGTCGGACCCCCTAGGCAAATATGTTCTAGTTAATAGAGTTTGCAAGAATTATCCTTTGATAATTCGAGGTCAATGTTTTCCAGCTAACTTAATGTTGTTGCCATTTAATGAGTTTGATGTTATATTGGGTATGGATTGGTTGTCACTACATGATGCTATAGTTAATTGTAGAGAAAAATTATTGAATTGAAATGTGAAAATGGTGAAATTCTTCGGGTTGAATTAGATTAGTCAGATACACTGCCTATTGTGATTTCTCCTATGTCGGCTTAGAAATACATGAGAAAATGGTGTGAAGCCTATCTTGCTTATGTGTTGAACAGTAAGGAGGCTAAATTGAAAATTGAATCAGTACCGGTCGTATGTGAATATTCAGATGTATTTCCAGAGGAATTTCCAGGGTTGCCTTTGATTAGAGAAATTGAGTTTGGTATTGATTTAGTCCCTGGTACTTCACCGATATCAATTGCTCCATATAGGATGGCCCCGATTGAATTGAAAGAATTGAAAGCTCAATTACAAGAATTGACAGATAAAGGATTCACGAGACCGAGTTATTCTCCCTGGGGTGCACCGGTATTATTTGTAAAGAAGAAAGATGGTTCTATTAGACTGTGCAACAATGATCGACAGCTTAACAAAGTGACCATAAAGAACAAGTACCCGTTACCGAGAATTGATGACTTGTTTGATCAGTTGAAAGGGGCTACAATATTTTTAAGGATAGACTTGAGATCGGGCTATTATCAGTTGAGAGTTAAGGACTCGGATGTACCAAAGGCCGCTTTCAGAACAAGGTACGGGCACTATGAATTCCTTGTTATGCCTTTCAGACTGACGAATGCTCCTGTAGTTTTTATGGACTTGATGAACCAGATTTTCAGACCATACCGAGGTAGGTTTGTGGTTGTGTTCATCGATGATTTCCTAATTTATTCTCGAGATGAGTTCGAGCACGCTGAGCATTTGAAAACTGTTTTATAGATTTTGAGAGAAAAACAGTTATATGCTAAGCTCAATAAAAGTGAGTTTTGGCTTCAAGAAGTTGAATTTCTAGGGCACATTGTTTCAGGGGATGGCATTCGAGTTGATCTGAGTAAGATTTCTACTATAGTTGAATGGAAACCATCGAAGAATATATCCGAGGTTAGAAGCTTTTTGGGCTTAGCTAGTTACTACCGCCGATTTGTCAAAGGGTTTTCGATGATTGCTACTCCTATGGCGAGATTGTTGGAAAAAGATGGCAAGTTTAAATGGTCTGAAAAATGCCAGCAAAGTTTTGAGAAATTGAAAGCTTTAGTGATTGAAGCACCAGTCTTAGTACAACCTGAACTGAGAAAAGAATTTGTAATTTATAGTGACACGTCTTTGAACAGACTTGTATGTTTGTTGGTGCAAGAGGGCAAGTGATAGATTATGCCTCGGGACAGTTGAAACCACATGAGAAGAATTACCCGACGCATGATTTGGAACTGGTGGCCATAGTTTTTACCTTTAAAATTTGGAGACATCATTCGTACGATGAGAAATGCCATGTTTTTACTAATCACAAGAGTTTGAAATATTTGATGACTCAGAAAGACTTACATTTACGGCAAAGAAGATGGCTTGAGTTATTGAAAGACTATGAGTTGGTGATTAGTTATCACCCAGGAAAGGAAAATGTAGTCACAGATAACCTGAGTAGGAAATCCTTGTTTGCCTTGAGAGCAATCAACACGAGGCTAACTTTATCGGATAATGGTTCGATTCTAGCTGAATTGAGAGCTAAACCGATGATTCTTCAATAGATTTGTGAAGCCCAGAAGTGTGACAGTGAATTGCAAGCTAAGAGAGCTCTATGTGAATCGGGCAATAACTCAGATTTTTATGTCGAATCTGATGACTGTTTGATGTTTCGAGATTGGATTTGTGTCCTGAAAGGTGACAAACTTATTCAAAAAATTCTTCAAGAGTCATGTAACATCCCAAAAATTAGGGGGTTTCTTATATTTGGGTAATTGCATGTTATGCTTGTTTTGTGTGTTGTTTGAAGGTGTTTAGGGGCCCTAGGGAGTCCTGGGGTGGAGTTTGAGCCCTGGTAAAATTTTGGTTTTTGCGCACTTCAGTGGGGTGAGCTGGGGAAAGTAGGGCTTAAGGTCAATTAAGTGTGTTTGCTAACACAAGCAAGATAGTGGCATAGTGGTGGTGGCGTCAACATGCATGCAAGGGGAGTGAGGTTCGAATCTCATCAGTAGAACTTGGGGGTTTTATTTTTTATGCTCAGGGAAGGGAGGTAGCTGAGTGGAGACCAAAATCTGTAGGAGAGAGAGAAGACTTGGTCAAGGATTTCAAATGGGTGATGGAGAGTGGATTGTGGAGAAAATGGAGGAGAGAATCATAGGACATAATGGACTACAGGAGTTGGCTGAAAATGGGGATGTGTATGGGGAGAGTTTCGATCATGAGGGTGGTGGCTTTTTGGAGAATGTTCTCGATTTGGTTGAGGGGTGTGCTAAGTTCTCTTGTATGGTTTTGAAGAGTAAAACAATTGCCAAGTGTGTTATTGTGACATTTTGGGTCTTTTCATTCTTCCTTTCTCAACTCTCTCCATTATACTTCCTTCTTGCCAAATCTCTACTAAGCTTTCTCTTATTCGTTTTGCCTTTTTGTGCATTGCTTCTCCTTCATTGTTACCAAGTCAGTTTTGGCTGAATCATCTTCCATATCTTCTTATTTCTTTTTTCCTTTCTCTACGTCTTAGCCGACTACATAACCTCTTTTTTACTTCTTCTTCGCTTCTCTACTTTTCTCTACTAACAAATCTCTTTTTTCCCTATTTTGAATTGGTGGTTCTCAATTAGCTTGAGGAGTGTGGGATTATTTTCTACCGAATTTACCTTAGTCATTCGACACTGTTGGGGGCCAGGTAAGATCTTCTTTCTTATTTCTTTTCCCTCGATTCTTTCTTTTCTCTTCTCTCTAAAGCCGAAGCTTCCATACTTATTGTAAGGGTCGAATCTATTCACTCTTCTCCTAGCGATTTCTTTTTCTAGTTGAAGGTAATGATTTTATTTTCCTTTATTTCGTTTCTTCTATCTCTTTTCTCGCTTCTCCTTTAAAGAACCAAAACAATTAACTTCTAACTCCTTTCTTTTTGGCTGTGTCCGAACACTCCTCTTCACCTAGAAGCGTGTTGTGCCTTATAGAAGCTGAAAACCTTATTTTGTCAATTGCAGAAATTTTGGCACTTTGATATGTTTGTTTTGGCCGAATAGGGTGTAGTGAAGGGTCGTTCTCCTTTTCAGGTTCATCTTGACCTAAAGGCCATATCTTCGTTATTCTAGAATCAACATCACTAACTCGAGCTCTTCTTTAGGGATGCGATTTCATGAACTGCGGGAGTAAATCGAACATTTAGGCATAGCAGGGAGTGCTGCCGTCTTGGTAAGTTTTGTGTGCTGGGTCATTGATTTCCATTTTGAGATTTTCGAACAAAGAGACCAACCAATAGTTATTATGCCCTAGGTGCTTCAAAGTGTGTCATGGTTGATTTTTCCAAAACAGGTGTGTAATCTCACACCATTCTCTATTATGTTATGTGTTATACTGTGAATCAGCCAAAAGCCGAAATACCCGTAATGAGTTAGTTTCTGAGATACCCTTAGTGGAGGGATTATTGTAATAACCCAGATGAGTAAGACTACTGCTATACCCTTAGGGGCAGACTTGGTATGTTTGTGTATGATTTGATAATTGCCATCATGACATATTAATGCATACACAGATTTATTATGCCATGATATTGCATTGGGTTGGGTTGTATGTTATGGAGGAAATGTACTGATACTGGTGGCCTTGCCACAAACACTATTACTGGCAGCTTTGCTGCGTTTATACTGGCAGCTTGACTGTATTCTCAGAGTGTAGTGGATGGGTGGGTCAATTTTAGAAATCCCCACAGGAGTGTTGGGCTGGTACGGGTGGAGTGTAGCGGATGGATAATTAGGTTAGGAACTGCATTGTCTGTTGCAATAGCATGATTTTGGGGCCATGGGCTCAAATTGATACTATATGGGGCTTAGGCCCAAAATGAGACCATGACTATGACTGGGACTGGGATTATGCACTGAGTTCTCGTAACTCACCCCGTTGTTTCAACCTTGCAGGTGATCCCCATCGTTAGTGGATTTGGAGCTGTGGAGGACTCTGAGGTGGCCATACACCGAGAATTATTCTCGTAAACTTAGTAAATTATGTTCTGCTTTATTTTAGTTTAATTCTTGATTTGGGTTAATGTTTTCGTAATAAGGCCATTGGTATAATTTCTTTTAAGTTTACTTTAATAACTACTAGATTTATAAATACGCGGTTTTCCTAAAACAACCATAATTGTTTTCAAAAATACCACATCTTCATAATGTATTGAAATTTATTTCTTTTCTAAAGAAGGTTTTCAATAATGGTAATAACAACGTTTTTATGATAACATCATAAAAGCAAATATGAACCACAACAATGACAAAGCTTGCAGTTTTCCAAGAAAGAATATGAAGTTTTTAATGAAAAATACGGTTTTAAACAATTTATCCATGTGACATGCTAGATCTGATCGTAAATTTTAGGCCGAGTTTGAGGTGTTACTTTTTTATGGTATCAGAGCTAGGTTGTAAAACTCAGCTTGTGGAATGGGTACGAAAACATATTTTTGAAAAAAAAAATTAGTTGGAAATATGATTTAAGAAATATATGTTTTTGGACGTATGGCACCGGAGTCTCCGGCACCAAATCCGTAAGTCTTCTGACTTTGTCTGATAATAGGATGGAATAACTTTAGTAAGAAACTACTAGAGTTAGTGGTAGTATACTGAGATTATTAGCTATAGGGACTAAAGCCTATAGAGACTGAGACATTAAAAAACTCGAACTAGGAGAACAACTATTATACCGGCTTCTCATAAAACATTTGTTAATAAACATTGAATTATATAATGATTCATAAAAATTTTTAAACAGATTAACTCGATTCAGCTTCATGAGTACAAGAGGACGTAGACGTGGTAGACATGGCCAGGGTAGGGGCCAAGGTGTTGGGGCTTGGTCCGAAGATCGGGGCACATACCTGAGATGGAAGCACCTACATCACCAATGATCGAAACAGCGTCCCATGACTGAACTGAAGGGGATGATGCTTTGTCCCAAGCTATGCTGCGAGTTTTGGAACGGGTTGCTAGAGCAAGTATTGGATCGGTAGCCCAGAAATCTATTCCTGAGCAACTCCGGACAAATGAAGCCAAGGTATTTAGGGGTATTTTTGGTGTAGTTCCAAGTGTAGTTGAATACTGGTTGGAGGCAGTTGAATGAATTATGGATGACTTGGACTGCATTGTAGAGGAAAATTTGAAAAGAGCAGTGTCACTCCTACGGGATGAGGCATACCAGTGGTGGCTCACTGTGAAAGAAGGCACTCAAGCGGATTGTATCACCTAAGATTTCTTTAAAGCGGCATTCTAGAGAAAATATGTCGGGGGTAGCTATGTTGATGCTCAGAGAAAAGAATTTTTGAGTTTAGTTCAAGGGAATAAGTCGGTGGCAGAGTACGAGATGGAGTTTTTGCGTCTAAGCTGGTACGCCCGGGGAATAGTCTCTACTGATTATGAATATTGTGTGTGTTTTGAAGATGGGCTGCGAGATGAGCTGCAGGTACTGATAGCTCCGTAGCGGGAAAGAGATTTTGTTGTATTGGTGGAGAAGGCCAAGATTGCTGAGGAGGTGAAACGCACTGAGCGGCAGAATCGTGACATGGATAAGGGCAGGAATAAGAGGGATTTTAGGCCTTCCTGTTCTTCTAATACATTTCAAAAGAGGCCTAGATTTAACAAGTTGGCTCGAACTAGAGTTTCGTTTGCTACTGGCAGACTGCAGCCTTGTGCAATGTGCGGGTTATTTCATCAGGGTTAATGTTGGAAGTGAGTTGGAGCTTGCTTCAGGTGTGGGTCAAGGGACCACAAAATCAAGGAATATACGCTGAAGCTGGGTCGGTCGCCAGCTGCGAGATAGGGTTATGTTCAGCCAGAGAGAGGTGGTCAGTAGCCATCGAGAGGTCGTGGCCAAGCCCGAGGGGGAAATGTGTTTGGACGAGGTCGTGGAGCATCGGGCAGAGGTGCTGGTAATACAGATGCAAGGCAGCCAGGGTTGGTTTATGCAGCTGGACGTCGAGAGAATGGCGACGCACCGGATGTCATAACTGGTACGTTTCTCATATTTGATGTGCCCTTTACCGCTTTAATTGATATTGGGTCTACCCATTCATATGTTGCCTGTACTGTATCTGGGACTTTGGTTATAAAATCTAAGATTGCTACTAGAGAAATGTTTGTGATTAGCCCTCTAGGACAATCTGTGCTAGTGAGCAAGTTGTTTAAAGATGTGCCTCTAGAAGTTCAAGGAGTAGTGTTCCTGGCGGATTTGATGGAACTGCCGTTTGGTGAGTTTTATCTTCTTCTAGGCATGGACTAGCTAGTTAAGCATCATTCAAATTTGGATTGCGCTGTTAAGCGTATGGTTTTAAATTCTCCAGAGGGTGAAGAGGTGATTGTGATAGGAGAAAGAAGAGATTATCTATCCGATGTGATTTCAGCATTAAAGGCCAAAAAGATGGTTCGTAAAGGGTGTAAGGCGTTTCTAGCTTTCATCAACACATCAGATGTTAAGGAATAGTCTGTTAGGGATGCCAGAACCGTGAAAGAGTTATCGGATGTATTTTCTAAAGAGCTTTCGAGGTTGCCACTGTAACATCCTATAACTGGGCCTAATAGGATTGGGTCAATGGGCCTTGGGGTAGTAGCGTTTAAAATTTTTGAGAATAAGAGAACGGATTTAGTGCTAGTTGGACCTATTAGGTGAGTGATTTTGGAAGGTTAGAGGGCTTCTATGAAGTCCCGGGTTCAAACTTTGGCTTTAGGAAAATATTGGTTTTAGGTGAATAAAACCCTGGGAGTTAGTAGGTAAGCTTTAAGAATAAAATGTGGAAAAAAATGACACAAGTGGAGTGTGTGGTGTAGTGGAGAAGTGACGCCACATAAGGGACAAGGGGGTGACGACACAAGGAAGGAAGGAGGTCCAAGGTTCAAGTCTTGGCTCTTGCAGATTTTTGCCATAGGGTTATATTTAATTGCGCATGATTTTAGACACAAGAAAGTGAGTGGTCTAGTGGCAAGGCATCATTAAGGGTGCAAGGGAGCTTGGGCTCGAATCTCATGACAAGCAAGGGAGTATTTATTTTGCGAATTGGACGAAAAGAGTTTGTGTTGGATTTAAACTCTGCTAACGGAGGGATCCCACATCGGTAAGATACAAAGAAGGAAGGTGAGAAGCTAGCTATATATAGAGCATTCTATGAGGAGAGTTAATATACCTTGGTGGGTGTTTGGGTGCAGACCTAGATGATAATCGCCAATAGTAGCGAAGGAAGGGCTACTAGAATGTGAGGTACACAGTAAGATTACGGTGAGGTTACAGTTTTCGATAAGTGTATATTAAGTTATTATTAATCGTTAGGTGATGTTGATTGTACGTTCGTGACTAAGGGGTTTACAGCACGCGAGGTTACCAGGTGTGTACAAACACTACACACACGATATCGACAATGCCGAAAAGCCAAAATGCCAAAAGTGGCTAAATGAGCCCGGTGGGCCCTGAGGCTAAGTTTGATAAAATGCTTTGGTTGATTGTATGAATTAAGTTAGCCATGCTTGATACATGATCTGGATATGCCTTGGGCCTAATAGGCTATACGATGAAATTTGGGCCTAATGGGCCTAAGGTTGTAATTTGGTATTGATGGGCTTATGGGGATGTAGACATGTATGTTAGGGTTTATGGACCTTAGGCCTAGTTTGAACAACTCTTAAATTCCATAAGACTTTCTAATAATTAAACATGTCCGTAAACAAGTCGCTAGGTTAGAGTGTGGCAACGGGCATACGCATGTCTAGGATTGGATCTAGGGAGAGCTTGGTACTTAAGCGGCCCTAGTGGCCCACCTCCTCTTTTCTGAAATCCTACATGGTGCGTAGTGTTTGTTCACTTTAGCCGCGAAGACTTGTTGATGGGCCAAAGTTATAGCTAAAACCCGAAAGGGACCAAAATACCCTCAATTTGTGAAATTACCAAAATACCCCGATTTGTAAAATTTCCAAAATACCCTCAATTTGTAAAATTACCGAAATACCCCTAGTTTGTAAAATTACCGAAATACCCTAATTTGTGAAATTACTGAAATACCCCTGATTTGCAAAATTATCGAAATTCCCCTAGTTTGTGAAATTATTGAAATACCCCCAGATTACAAAATTACCAAAATACCCCTAGTTTGCAAAATTACCGAAATACCCCTGGGTTGTAAATTACAAAAATACCCTTGGTAGGTAAATTACGAAAATACCCTTGGTAGATAAATTACGAAAATACCCTTGGTGGGTAAATTACGAAAATTACCTTGGTAGGTAAATTACGAAAATAGCCTTGGTGGGTAAATTACAAAAATACCCTTGGTTGGTAAATTACGAAAATACCCTTGTAGATAAATTACGAAAATATCCTCGATGGGTAAAATGACCGATATGCCCCTAGAGGGCAAAAAATGACGAAAATGCCCCTACATGTTATATGATTATTCTTGTATGTAATTTATGATTGTTATCGTATGATTATTACTGTATGTTGCATTCATGTGTTATGATGTTGCATGGGGATGGGATTATTCGAAGGGGGAAGTGCAGATAGGATCGCATGGGCGCTTGACGACTGTGGATCCACCAAAGGCTTTAGCCATCGAAGCGACTATCTTTGCCGATAAGTTAGTGCCGCAATCGATGCTACATAAGGAGTGTAGGGATGGGTGGGTCGATTAAATCCCACGAGTGTAGGGTTGGATAGGAGGCAGTCTGTGGGTTGGTATGGGCATTAATGCATTGCGTATGTGGTTTTATTTGAGATGGGCTCAGCCCAGATAAATATGATTTGTGACATTTATGGGTTAAGGCCCAACTGAGGCTTTTATGGGCTAAGGCTCAATTGCCACCATTATTGAAATTGGCTTCGGCCCGAACTATTGTGATTCATGTTCTTATTGATGAGGGTTATGCACACTGAGTTTTCGTAAACTCACACCCTCTTTTTAATATTTTTTCTTATGCAATCCTCAGTAAGCGGTTTGATGTGCTGGAGGACTCAGAGGTGGCCACACTACGAGCAGTTTTGGACTCTAGTATTTTACTTATTTTTAACTTGGGTTAATATTTTGTAATAAGGCCTCTCTTAAATTCTAGTTTTAGTTTTGAATTTTTTGTTTATTATGTCTTAAATCTGCTAAACTTTGTATCACGGTTTTCCAAAACAATATCTGCTTTCAAAATACTATGCTTTTGCGAATAGGCTGTAAACATCACGTTTTCATAAGTTAGTCATTTTAATTAAGTTTTCGCAACAAAAAAAAGTTTTTTTGGGTGATAAATTTTTAATAAATGTCGATTAATAATAAACAAATGCAAAATGGGACTTTAGTTATTAATATCAAGAAAGGTTTTCAAATGGAACAATGGTTTCTCGAAAAGCACCCCAATGTGACACGCCAGATTCGGGCCTAACTTCTAGGCCAGGTTTGGGGTGTTACAGCCTCTAAATTATGAGGTTGAATTTGGCATTGAGCTACTTTCAGGGACGGCTCCAGTGTCCATCGCCCATTATAGGATGGCACCGAAGGAGCTGGCAGAACTAAAAGCTCAGATCTAAGAGCTATTGGACCATGGATTTAGCTTACCAATTGTATCTCCGTGGGGAGCGCCAATATTGTTCGTGAAGAAAAAGGATAGGTCGATGCGTATGTGCATTGACTACCATCAATTGAACAAGTTAACTATTAAGAACAAATACCCACTACCAAGGATTGACAATTTGTTCGATCAGCTACAAGGAGCTTCAATTTTCTCGAAGATAGATTTGAGACTGGGGTACCATCAGTTGAGGGTCAAGGAGGTAGATATTCATAAGACTGCTTTTCAAACTCATTATGGGCATTACGAGTTTCTAGTGATGTCGTTCGTATTAACTAATGCACCGGCCACTTTTATGGATATGGTGAACCGGGTCTTCCAACCCTTTCTAGATCAGTTCGTGGTGGTATTCATAGATGACATCTTGGTGTACTTAGGAACTGATGAGGAGCATGAGTCGCATCTTCGGGTGGTTCTACAGATATTGAGAGAAAAACAACTCTATGCCAAATTCAAAAAGTGTGAATTTTGGCTGAGGAAAGTGACCTTTTTAGGACACGTTGTGTCTGTCGAGGGGATTAGGGTTGATCCTTGGAAGATTGAAGCCATGTTGGATTGGAAGCCACCAAAGTCAATATCAGAAATTCAAAGTTTTCTGGGTTTGGCTGGGTACTACAGAAGGTTTGTTGAGGGGTTTTCGTTGATTGCAGCACCCTTAACTAAGTTACTATGTAAGGGAGTGCCGTTTGTTTGGACGATAAATAGTAGGAAAGCTTGGAAAAGTTATAGAAGATTCTAACTAAGGCACCAGTGTTGATTCAGCCTGAGGCTGGGAAGGAATTTGTTGTCTATTGTGATGCATCACACACAGGTTTGGGTTTTGTGCTAATGCAAGAGGGGAAGGTTGTAGCGTATTCATCTTGTCAATTAAGGCCGCATGAGATGAACTATCCCACACATGATTTGGAGCTATCTGTTGTGGTGTTCGCATTGAAAATATGGAGACATTACTGTTGGAACGCCGGCACCCCCACGGACAGTGAAATAAAATTAATCCCGGTGATCCAAACTATGAATCCATGTGTGAGGAACGAATCGGGGTGAAATAAAGGTTTGAAGTTACCAAATTTCAATCGAGTAGACAATGATGCCTTGGCAACAAGAGTTCGATCTCTTGTCGAACCAAGCCGCAACCTTTACGATGTCGGCCTCTACGTAATCCACTCGATTTGACTATAAACGGCAGAAATCTCCAAAACTATTTTAAAGGTTTTTTCTTGCTTGACGGCTACTAGACTTTTTTTAAGCAAATTCTCTTAGGGTTTTTCTTAATAAGTTTTATTATCACTTATTACCTTTTATAATCTGTATATATTTTATGAATTATAAAATTAAATAAATATAATAATGTTTTAACCGAAAATTATGATTACATTAATTATACCCAAAATTTATAATTACATTAATTATAACATGGATTTGATAAACTATATTTATTTAAATTTATATCTGAACCAAATTCATATATTAATTCTCATTATGTGTACAACATCCTTGTACATATAATATATTCAATATTTGATTGCCCAATTAAATTAATTCTTTAATTAATTTAATTCATGTGACAATCAAACACAATACCAACTATGTTTCATTCCGTTCATTTCAACCATAGGGTGTGACCACAGAGGTTCTTGTAACGTTAGCGATAATACTAGAACGATTCTAATGTCACAAACAATGAGTGGCATCTAGCAATGCATCATTGCTACCTAAGTTACAAGAAGTCATGATTAGACATAATTTTTTTGATTAACCTTTCATGCATTAATCCTTAAGTCCTTTATCTTTGGAACTGATACAAGTCATGGAATAGTCACACTTGTATAGTCCATCCCATGTTTCTTGATATCTTGAGTAGGCTATGATATACAAATTAGTATGACATCTCATGTCAAATTATTTGAGCATGGCCATGCATTTCTAGTCTCACTCAATTAAGTGGCCTAAGTGGGAGGGACTTATCCTATATTGATCAACAATATCCCTCTACATAGATTTTGGTATATCCAACATCAGCCTTTATAGAACAACCGATTCTGATTATACGTTTGATCGTATCAAAATATCGACTCATGATCTTTGGGATAATGATTATCTCAAGTCTAAGGATCATATACATATTAATCACTATGAGTAATGTTGTGACAATTACATAATAATCCAAGAAACATACTCATAGCGGGTTAGTCGAATATGTTGTTCTCTAACGCACATATTCATGCATTGATTTTGACACTCCATATCAATGACAACTCTTTATCATCAATCAACTACATGTTAGTCTTAATGCATTATTGTTGTCCTAGTCAACAATAATACTTGACTAAAGATATTTTAAGAATAATCATATTATTCTCAGGACATTATTATAAAATAGTTTATTTGTACACACAGAAGGAAAAACTGAAATAATAATGACAACGCTTTATATTAATAAACATGGTAAATCAAGTATGTTATTACAACCATCTCATGATTGATCTTTGGGCATACTCTTACAATTACCTGTATGGGGAAAGGTCGATCATTTTCACTGACCACAAGAGTCTGAAGTATCTCCTTACCCAAAAGGGAGCTGAATTTAAGGCAACAGAGATAGATAGAGTTGTTGAATGACTATGATTTCTCGATCAAGTATCGCCCGGGTAAAGCCAATGTGGTGGCAGATGCACTAAATCGTAAGGTTTTATCATATTTGAGAGCAATGTTTGCTCATCTCAGTCTTTATGAAGATGGGAGCTTGTTGGCGGAACATCAAGTAAAGCCGACATGTGTTAGTCAGATTAAAGAAAAATAGTTTTTGGATGAATCATTGGGTTCTCAACTTCAGCAAGTGAAAAGTGGAGAGAGAGTGGATTTTGGGTTGAACAATGAAGGGGTATTATGTTTCCATGGGAGAGTTTGTATGCTGAAGGACTCTGAGTTGAGACAGATAATTCTACGGAAAGCGCATAGTAGCCTATACGCTATGCATCCTAGTGAGAATATGATGTACTAAGACCTACGTGAATAGTACTGGTGGCCAGGGTTAAAACATGAGGTTACTGACTTCATGAGCAAGTGCTTGACGTGTCAGCAAGTGAAAGTAGAACATCAGCTACCTTCGGGATTGCTACAACTGGTAAAGATTCCACTTTGGAAGTGGGAGAGAATAACAATGGATTTTGTTAGTGGGCTACCCCTGACACCTACTAAGAAGGATTCCGTGTGGGTAATCGTTGATCGGCTGACTAAATCCATGCACTTCATACCAGTTCGCACTGACTACTCGCTACAAAAGCTTGCCAAGTTGTATATGGCAGAAATTGTAAGGCTTCATGGGGTACCAGTGTCTATTATATCGGACAGGGACCTTAGATTTACATCTCTATTCTAGAAGGCATTACATGAGGCTTTGGGTACAAGACTAGACTTTAGCACAGCGTTTCATCCACAGACTGATGGTCAGTCAGAGAGGGTGATCCAAATTCTGGAAGACATGTTAAGGGGCTGTGTGATTGACTTTAGAAGTAGTTGGGAAGATTATCTACCGTTAGCAGAATTCACGTATAATAACAGTTATCAATCTAGCATTCAGATGGCATCCTACGAGGCATTTTATGGTCGTAGGTGTCGTACCCCTACCTATTGGACAGAATTAGGTGAGCGATAGTTGTTGGGTCTGAAATTGATTTCTGAAACTGAGGAAAAGGTTAAGTTGATTCGGGGTCGATTAAAAGAGGCTTCTGATAGACAGAAGTCGTATGCGGATTTGAAGCGTAAGGAGATAGAATTCTCAGTGGGGGATTATGTCTTCTTGAAGGTCTCAACCTGGAAGAAGATTTTTAGATTCGGAGAGAAGGTCAAGTTGAGCCCCAGATTCATCGGACCTTATTGGATAGTTAAACGTGTGGGACCAGTCGCCTATCAGCTTGAGTTACCCTCGGAGTTGAAACAGATACATGACATATTTCATGTTTCTATGCTGAGGTTCTACCGCTCTGATCCATCTCATGTAGTGCCGGTGGAAGAAATTGAGGTTAGACCTGATTTGTCTTTTGAAGAAGAACTAGTGCAGATCTTGGATAGGGATAATAAGGTATTGAGGAGGAAATTTGTTCCATTGGTCAAATTGTATTTACATAATCACGGTTCAGAAGAAGCCACGTGGGAACCAGAGGAGACAATTCGATAGCAATACCCTCACCTCTTTTAACTAAGTAAATTTCGTGGCTAAAATTTCTTTAAGGGGGTAGAACTGTAACATACCAAAAATTAGGGGGTTTGTCATATTTGTGTAATTGCATGTTATGTTGGTTCTATTGTTTGAAGGTGTTTAGGGGCCCTAGGGAGGCCTGGGGTCGAGTTTGAGCCCTGGTAAAATTTTGGTTTTTGGGTACTTCAATAGGTGAGCTGGGGAAAGCAGGGCTTAAGGTTAATTAAGTGTGTTTGCTAACACAAGCAAGATAGTGGCACATTGGTGGTGGCGTCAACATGCATGCAAGGGGAGTGAGGTTCAAACCTCACAAGTAGCACTTAGGGGTTTTATTTTCTATGCTCAGGGAAGGGAGGTAGTTTAGTGGAGACCATACTCTATAGGAGAGAGAGAGGACTTGGTCAAGCATTTCAAATGGGTGATGGAGAGTGGATTGTGGAGCAAATGGGGGAGAGAATCATGAGATATGGTGGAGTGGAGGAGTTGGACGAAAATAGGGATATGTATGGGAGAGTTTCGATCATGAGGGTTGTGGCTTTTTGGAGAGTGTTTTCGGTTTGGTTGAGGGGTGTGCCGAATTCTCTTGTATGGTTTTGAAGTGTAAAAAAATTGCCAAGTGTGTTGTTGTGACATTTTGGGTCTTTTCATTCTTCCTTTCTCAACTCTCTCCATTCTACTTTCTTCTTGTCGAATCTCTACTAAGCATTCTATCATTCGTTTTGCCTTTTTGTGCATTGCTTCTCCTTCATTGTTACCAAGTCACTTTTGGCCGAATTATCTTCCATATCTTCTCACTTTTTTTTCCTTTCTCTACGCCTTAGCTGACTATATAACCTCTTTTCTACTTCTTTTTCACTTCTCTACTTTTCTCTTCTAACCGAATCTCTCTTTTCCCCATTTTGAATCGGTGGTTCTCGAGTAGCTTGAGGAGTGAGGGACTATTTTCTGCCGAATTTACCTTGGTCATTTGCACTGTTGGGAGCCAGGTAAGATCTTCTTTCTTATTTCTTTTCCCTTGATTCTTTCTTTTCTCTTCTCTCTAAAGTCGAAGCTTCCATTCTTCATACAAGGGCTGAATCTATTCACACTTCTCCTAGATGTTTCTTTTTCTAGTTGAAGGTAATGATTTCATTTTCCTTTATTTCATTTCTTCTATCTCTTTTCTTGCTTCTCCTTTAAAGAACCGAAATAATTAACTTATAACTCCTTTCTTTTAGGCCGAGTCCGAATACTCCTCTTCACCTAGAAGCATGTTGTGCCTGGTAGAAGCCGAAAACCTTATTTGGTCAATTGCCGAAATTTTGGCACTTTGGTATGTTTTCTTTGGCCGAATAGGGTGTAGTGGAGGGTCGTTCTCCTTTTCAGGTTCATCCCGACCGAAAGGCCATTACTTCATAATTCTAGAATCAACATCATTAACTCGTGCTCTTTTTTAGGGACGCGATTTCGTGAACTAGGGGAGTAAATCGAACATTCGGGCATAGCGAGGAGTGATGTCGTCTTGGTAAGTTTTGTGTGTTGGGTCATCGGTTTCCATTTTGAGATTTTTGAATAAAGAGACCAATCGATAGTTATTATGCCCTAGATGCTTCGGAGAGTGTCGTGGTTCATTTTCCAAAATAGGTGTGTAATCTTACACCATTCTCTGTTATGTTATGTGTTATACTGTGAATCGACCAAAAACCGAAATACCCGTAATAAGTTAGTTACTGAGATACCCTTAGTGGAGTGACTTTTGTAATAACCTAGGTGAGTAAGACTACTGCTATACCCTTAGGGGCAGACTTGGTATGTTTGTGTATGATTTGATAATTGCCATGATGACATATTGATGCATACACGGATTTATTATGCCATGATATTGCATTGGGTTGGGTTGTATGTTATGGAGGAAGTGTACTTATACTGGTGGCCTTACTACAAACACTGTTACTGGCAGCTCTGCTGCAAATACTATTATTGGTGGCTCAACCACATATACTGATACTGACAGCTTGACTACGTTTTCGTAGTGTAGCGGATGGGTGGGTTGATTTTAGAAATCCCTACAAGAGTGTTGGGCTGGTACGGGTGGAGTGTAGCAGATGGATTATTAGGTTGGGAACTACATTTTCTATTGCAATAGCATGATTTTGGGGTCATGGGTGCAAATTTATATTGTATGTGGCTTAGGCCCAAACTGAGACCACGACTATGACTGAGATCGAGATTACGCACTGAGTTCTCATAACTCACCTCGTTGTTTCAACCTTGCAAGTGATCCCCAACGTTAGTGGATTTGGAGCTGTGGAGGACTCTAAGGTGGCCATACACCAGGAATTATTCTCGTAAACTTAGTAAATTACGTTCTAATTTATTTTAGTTTAATTATTGATTTGGGTTAATGTTTTTGTAATAAGGCCATTGGTATAATTTCTTTTAAGTTTACTTTAATAACTGCTAGATTTATAAATACGCGTTTTTCTTAAAATAACCATAATTATTTTTGAAAATGCCACATCTTCATTATCTATTGAAATTGATTTCTTTTCTAAACAAGGTTTTCAATAATGGTAATAACAACGTTTTTAGGATAACATCATAAAAGCAAATATGAACCACAACAGTGACAAAGCTTGGAGTTTTCTAAGAAAGAATACGGAGTTTTTAATTAAAAACGTAGTTTTAAACAATTTATCCATGTGACATGTTGGATCCGGTCATAATGTTTAGGCCGGGTTTGGGGTGTTACAAGTCACACAGTGGTTGTTTATCCGTTTATCCAGGTAGTACGAAAATGTATAATGACTTGAAGAATATGTATTGATGGTCAAGTATGAAAAGAGATAACTCCAAGTTTGTTTTGAAATGTTTGATTTTCCAACAAGTGAAAGCTGAACACCAAGTATCCTCAGGTCTACTGCAGCAGGTGATGGTTCCCAAGTGGAAATGGCATAGAATCACAATGGACTTTGTAATGAGTTTGCCTTTGACCCCGAAAAAGAAAAATGTCGTTTGGGTCATTTTTGATAGATTGATAAAGTCAGCAAATTTTATATCGATACGGACTGACTACTCATTTGATAAACTAGCTGAATTGTACATTACTGAGATTGTGAGATTGCACAGGGTGCCTATATCGATTATTTTAGATTGAGATTCGAGATTCACTTTGCGATTTTGGAAGAATTTGCAAGAAGCTTTAGGTATGAAGTTAAATTTTAATACTGCTTTCCATCCACAAACCGACGGTCAATTCGAAAGGGTAATTTAGATTCTTGAAAACATGCTCCGATGTTGTGTTCTAGAGTTCCAAGGTAGTTGGGAGAAATATCTACCTTTGGTTGAATTTTCCTACAATAATAGTTTTTAGTCAAGCATAAAGATGGCACCGTATGAAGCGTTATATGGCCATAAGTGCCAAACTCCTCTGCAACAAGAAACAAATTCACGGGGTTGACTTAGTTAGAGAAGCCGAAGAAAAGGTGAAAGCAATTCGTGATAGTTTGAAAGCAGCTTCTGATAGACAAAAGTCATATACGAATTTGAAAAGAAAAGAGATTGAGTTTCAAATTGGGGATAAAGTGTTTTTGATAGTATCTCCATGGAAGAAAGTTCTTAGATTTGGCTGGAAAGGCAAGTTGAGTCCATGTTTTATTGGGCCGTATGAGGTGATTGAAAGAATCGGGCCAGTAACTTATCGGTTGGCTTTACCGACGGAGTTGGAAAAGATCCATGATGTGTTTCATGTGTCTATTTTGCGACAGTATCGATCTGACCCTTCACATGTGATTTCACCCTTAGAGGTTGAAATTAGACCGGATATGACCTACGGTGAAGAGCCGATCAAGATATTAGCTCGGGATGTGAAACAATTGAGAAATAAAAGTATAGCCCTAGTGAAAGTCTTATGGCGAAGACATGGAGTTGAGGAAGAAAAGTGGGAACCTGAGGAGGCTATGAGAAAACAGAACCCAAACCTCTTTTCTAATAAGATATTCGGGGACGAAAATCCCTAAGGGGGGAGAGTCGTAACAACCCGATTTTAGGTCTAGTCAGAACAATGGTTTCGAGACCACAAATCTGACACAGTAAAAATTTTTTTATTATATTTTTATGGTCTATTGTTTTATGGAACTATTATGTGAAAATCTTGTTAGAAAATTTCGACGTTTGGGCACTCAATTTAGTTTTAAGGACTAAATTGTAAAAAGCTCAAAACTTGAATTCTAGATGTTAAAGGTGTCCAATTGCTATGAGATATCAAATTAGAGGTCCTTATATGTTAATTAGACCATTAGTTAAGTTAATGGACAAAAATGGACATGATTAGGTGAAATTTTAAAGTTTGGCAAAATGGGCAGTTTGGTCATTTAGTAATTAAATGAGTTAATAAGGAAAATGAAAGCAAAATTTGTTCATCTTCTCCTACCTTGTGCAAAAATTTGAAGGCCACCGTAGCTAGGGTTTATTCAACATTCAAGCTTGATTGTAAGTACATCCTAGCCCTATTTTTAATGCTCTTTACATTTTTGAAGTCGTTGTCATCCAATCTACATATATCTACCATTAATTTAAGATGTGGTTGATGTCTAGGTTTTAACCCATGTTATAAATATATGTATTCGATTTTTAATGGTAGATTATGCATGTTTGATGTGTGATAAACAACTTTTACTAGGTGATATTTGATGAAAATGCATAAAAAGGACCTAATTGTAAAATGTTATAAAATGGGTAGTAAAAATCTAATTTAAGGGAAAAGGTGGACTACCATAACATGAAAATGGTTCAGCTAGGCTTGGGTTACGAAGAAATTGAACACATTTCTTTTTACGAGCCTAGAGACTAAAATGTAAAATGTTAAAAAGTTAGGTACAAAATAGTAATTTTGTTTAGGATGCAAATTAATGTAAATGTATGTGTAAAATGATGAATTAATAGTCAAATTTGTTTATATAGAACTGAAACAATTGATTACGAAACTAGATCGAGGAAAACGAAAAGTCTCAGATTAGTTGAGTTTCAAATAAGAACCATTCTCAACGTAAGTTCATGTAATTTAATTTGGTATGTTATTATGTTTTAATTGAATTATGTAATTGAGATAATATATATGTGATGATAAACACAAATAAAATGTCATTTTCTCGATTGAACATTGTATTTTGATCGATAATAATAATTTTTTTGAAATGAACAAAATGATATAGAAAGGATTTAGCCCGAATGGGTAATCCTGAGCTACACTCTCTTGAGTAAATGTTATGAAATGAATTTAGCTCGGAAGGGTAATCCATAGTAGGCTCACTAGAGCTAACATTATCGAAAGGATTTAGCCTAGACTGGTAATCTTGAATAAGTTCTTAGGAGCAAATGTTAAAGAAGGGATTTAGCCTGGATTAGTAATCCTTTTATATAAATGTGGTTTGAGAGTGTGCTCTATGAATATGTGCTTAAGGAGCACTTTGGATGTGAATTCAAAAATGATTGACATGTATACCTCGAGTATACTACTCGAGTATCCATCGAAATTACAATATTTCAATGAAAAGAAGTCCTGAAAAATGGAATAATGAAATGATATGAAAGTTTATACTATGGTGAGCTCATCTATGTTGTTTGATAACTTCATGTTGTGTATGACTAACTTGTTTAATGAGTGAATGTATTTAGGTAACTTGTCAAAATATTGATGGAATGAATGCATATATATGCTTATTTGAATAATTATACCCAGTAAGTTTCTTTCTATTACGGGAACTTGCTAAGCATGAAAATGCTTACCCCATTTTACTTTTCCTTGTTTATAGGGCTCGTAAGGCTCGCGAATGTTGAATGATTCGGTCAGTGCAAGATCACATTATCCACAAATCTCCTTTTTGGTATATCTAAATAATTCATTTTGGTATAATGGCATGTATAAGCTACTTGGCTTAGATGAAGCCTTGTAAGTAATATTTTGTGACTTAGCCCTTGGAATGGCTAAGGGTGTTCAATTGGTGCATGTATGATGTTAATGTATGTCCAAATTCTTAAGTGTTAAGTATGTCTGATAATTCATTTTGTAAGTGGCCATTGGAATTGGCTAATATTGGTTTAGTTATATATGCATATGATGATGTCTTTCATGGATGTAAGAATTTGCATGGTTTGATTTGACAAGTATGTGATGTTGTATGTGATGGAAAATAGCATGTAAATGATGTAGCTAATTTGGTTGAGTGTATGTGTTTGTATTGGGGCTATGTTTTATTGCGTAGGTATGTGCATGGAAGATTGACAAAATGGCTTGGTAAATAGCCTTGTTTTTGTCCACATGGGTAAACACATGGGCGTGTGTCTAGGCCGTGTGTGACACACAGTCTGCCCAACAGGCATGCGTTCTAGCCGTGTGTCCCCTGAAACTTAATTGATGCAAAACAGAATGTCCAGAATATAGCACACGGGTAGAGACACAGGCGTGTGTCTCAGCCGTGTGTGCTACATGGCCTTGGACACGGGGGTGCACCCCGGCCGTGTGAAGTCTGCACCTATTTTATGAAAAAATATAAGAACTAAATCGACCACACGGTCTAGCACACGGCCGTGTGGCACAGCCGTGTAGCAAAGTCAGAGAACACCCTATTTTGAACACAGCCTATAGCACAGGCGTGTCTCAGGGTAGCACGGGCGTGTCTCGAGCCCACACGGGCATGTGACCCCTATTGTAGTAAAAATTTTCTAAGTGTCGCAAAACTTTCTAAATTTGGCAGTTTAGTCCCGAACCGCTTCCAAAGCATGTTTTGAGCCTCGTAAGCTCATTTTAGGGATGAAAGGAATGTCAATGAAAAGTTTTAAATTTGGATGGAGATTCATGTCTTGGTTTTGTATGATTTCTTGTGTTTATGCCAAGTAATGCCTTGTACCCTGTTCCGGCTTTGAATATGGGAAGGGGTGTTACAACACGCACGTGTGCTAGGTCGTGTGGTTAATTAAATTCTTCGAAATTAGATGCAGGTTTCACACGGCCAAGACACATGCCCGTGTTCTAGGCCATGTAGCACACACGGCTGATACACACGCCCGTGTCTCTACCCGTGTGCTCAATTCTGAGAATTCTATTTTCTCGAATTTAAGATACAGGGGACACGGCCTAACCACACGTCCATGTACCAGGCCATGTGTCTCGCACGGTCTAGACACACGCCCGTATGGAAAAAATAAAGTCATTTATAGCTTCATTTCTCACTCAAAATTTTTACTAAGTTCCTGCACCAAACTTATATCCAATCACCAACCAATCCAAGTATTGAATTCAAGCAATTTATAACATCTAATATGATATATTGTTGTAACACCCCTAACCAAAACCATCATCGGTCTAGGGTTAAATGTATTATCAGACTAATCGAAATTTTTACGAACATTTCACATTGTAGCTAATCGTTATGTAATCAAAGTGTCCCTTATTATGGTCATCGAGACCTCAAACATGCTTTAGAAAGGGGCCGGGACTAAACCAAACACAAATGGAATTTTTGAAAATTTAAACATTTTTCAAAGCTACAAAGGTCACACGCCCGTGTGGTCAGGCCGTGTGCCTCATACGGTCTTAGACACACCCGTGTGTCTAACCCGTGCCAAAACAGGGCATACATACTGACTTGTCCATATGGTCGTGGACACGCCCATGTGGCTTACCTGTTGACACGGCCGTGTGCCTCGCCCGTGGTCACTAGTGACTTGCACCACACGGCCAGTCACATGCCCATGTGTCTAGCCCGTGGTCGTGTTTGACTTGTTTTGAAACACAACCGTGAAGGACACGGTCGAGCCACATGTCCATGTGCTCAACCGTGTGGGCAATTATAAGCCATTTGCAAGGCCAAAATGCCACCCACACATTGGGTTAACCCTATAAGTACATACAAGTATCATTCCAAACACTTATGGCAACCGAAACCCACCAAATTGACCATCTTTTCTACCCATTCAAGAACATTTCAAACACAACATCTTATGTACCATTTACCTCAATTTAATCACAAGCATTTCCAAGTATAATCCATCACAAACTTACCATTTCATTATGATAATCTATTATCAATAATAAACTAGCTTTGCATCATAAAACATATTATCTTTTTGATCATCTCATTAACCATCAAACCATTCCAAACTATGCATCATATAACATGACTACTCATTCACATCACATTCTATTATCTAGCCATATGACATGGCTATATACACTTCACAAACATCAACCATTTCAACTAGACTATATATGCCATACATAACTATGTACACATTCAAAAGGTACCAAATTAGAGTTTGATAGTGTGGTGATGGTCCTCGATAATCCCCGAGCCTTTCGTAGCTTTGACGATCTATAAAACAAAGCAAACACACAAAGAGTAAGCTTTCAAAAGCTTATTAAGCTATATACAAATAAACTTAACATTTAGTACACATAATCATATCAAATATATGATCATTAATGTTACTCAATTGTAAATTCATAACTCTTCTTTGGCTCATTTATTTAGCCATTACTTACCCACAATTCATATCTCAAAGTATCTCTTTTGCTCATAACACAATCATACATATATCACATTTTGTCTCATTGAATCTATGCACATATTTCTCTATTGCAAATTCACAAATACTTACCTTTTATGCTTAATCAAAGCATACGCATCAAACGTACCTGAAACGGTTATACATTTCACCCATTCTTTCATTTCTCAGATTTTCCCGTTGAACCATTCGGAATCAAATAGGATAATCGGAATACTCGAAAAAATCGTACGATGCCAACGTCCCAGACATGATCTTACTTGTAACCAAATATCGATGCCACTATCCCAGACAGGGTCTTACATGAATCAAATATGATGCCAATGTCCTGGACATGGTCTTACACATAAATTTCATATCGATGCCAATGTACCAGACGTGGTCTTCCACGATATCACATATCAGAAACCTATGTCATGGCTTATGAAATCCTATCTATTCTTAGGTTCGTACGAGACTTTTTGGATTTTGACACATTGTCAATTTTTTCTCCGACTTCATATATATATATATATATATATATATATTCCTTAGAAAATCATCAAAATTTAATTTCATACGAACATAAGTAAATCAATTCAAATACATTTATTTGTATACAGACTTCCTCAGATTCAAATATAAACAGACGAAATCGGCTACTCAATCACTTTCGACTTTCCTCGGTCTAAATCCGTTTTCTTCGTTTCTTGATCTATACATATTCAAATTCAACTCACTTATTCACTAATTCATTCAATTCAGTTCAAAAACACATATTTAGGGTAATTTACAAATTAGCCCTCATATTTTTACATTTTGACATTTTAGTCTTTATTTCACAAAATCACAAAGTACAAATAATTAATATAACCCATGTTTAGCTGAATTCTCTATACGTCCCTAGCAACCCATATTTTTTATTTATTTCACATTTTAGTCATTCAAAATATTATTTTCTCAATTTAGTCCAAATTACTCAAATTCACCAAAAATCCAAAGACAAAACATGTTAATCTAACACATATATTTCATATTTCATCAACAACTATCACAAAGCTTACAAAATCATCAACGGTATATCTCAAAATCTCCATCAATTTACAAAATTAAGGCCTGGGTTTTGTATTACTTGAAGCAACGATTACAAAAACGTAGAAATTATCAAAAACTGAAACCAAAACATACCTTAATTTTGCTTGAACATAGCCGAAACCTAACTTGGTTTATTTCTTTCTATTTTATTTGTATTTTCGGCACAAGGATGAATATAATGGCCATCCACTTTGTTTTTATTTTAATTATAATTACATTAATAACCAATTTACTTATATAGACTTTTTAATGACATGAAAATAATCCACTAACCATGTCCATCTTTGACATTTAAAATATTCAATGGTCAAATAGCCATATAAGGACCTTATCTTTATAAAGACACAACACATAAGTACTTTTAACACATGGCATGCTAATTTTGCATTTTTCGCAATTAGATCCTTATGTCAAATTAAGGACACAAACAACAAAATTAATTTATAGAACTTTCACACATACTTAATCACATACTGTAAGCACGAAAAATAATATTAAAATATTTTTTTGACTCGGATCTGTGGTTTCAAAACTACTGTTCTGACTAGGGTCTAAATCGGACTGTTACAATTCTCCCTCCTTAGGGATTTTCATCCTTGAAAATCTTACCATTAAACAGATTCGGATATTGTTGTCTCATAGCATCTTCAGGCTCCCATGTAGCTTCTTCCACTCTGTGTCGATGCCATAGTACTTTTACTAATGAGATTTTCTTATTTCACAATTCTTTCACCTGATGATCTAAAATTCGGATCGGTTCTTCCTTGTAAGTCATATCAGATCGAATTTCAATCTCAGACAAAGAAATAACATGTGTTGGATCAGATCTATATCGACGAAGCATTGACACGTGAAATACGTTATGAATCTTTTCTAGTTTTGGTAGCAATAATAATCTGTATGCAACAGGTCCAACATGCTCGATAATTTCATACGGCCCGATAAACCTCGTACTCAATTTGCCCTTTTTGCCAAAACGAAGTATTTTCTTCCATGCAGATACCTTCAAGAACACTTTATCACCAATCTCAAACTCAATATCTTTTCGTTTCAAATCTGCCTAGGATTTCTGATGATCTGAAACAGTTTTCAGACTACTACGGATTATTTTCACTTTCTGTTCAGTTTCTTTGATCAAATCAACCCCGTGTATCTTCTTTTCTCTTAGCTAAGTCCATTACAAAGGTGTTCAACATTTGCGTCCATACAAAGCCTCATAAGGTGCCATTTTGATACTCGACTGAAAACTATTATTATACGCAAATTCAGTGAATGGCAGATATTGTTCCCACGTACCATTAAACTCAAGAATGCAACATCTCAACATATCCTCGAGTATCTGAATAATCCGCTCAGATTGACCATTCGTCTGTGGGTGAAAAGCTATACTAAAATGCAATTTAATACCTAAAGCTTCTTGCAGTTTCTTCCAGAACCGTGAAGTAAATCTCGGATCTCTATCAGACACAATAGACAGTGGCACCCTGTGCAATCCTACAATATCTAAAATATAAAGCTCAGCTAATTTATCAAGTGAGTAATCAGATTGTACTAGAATAAAATGGGCTGATTTAGCAATCTGTCAACTACGACCCAAATTGCATCTTTCTTCCTCGGAGTAAAAGGCAACCCTGAAACAAAATCCATCGTCACTCTGTCCTATTTCCATTCAGGAATCAGAATCAGCTGTAACAAACCAGATGGCACCTGATGTTCAACTTTAACTTGCTGGCAGACTAAACATTTTGACACAAAATTTGAGATATCTCTTTTCATACCAGGCCACCAATAAAGTTGCTTCAAATCATGGTACATCTTAGTACTTCTCGGATGAATAGATAGACGACTGTTATGTGCTTCATTCAATATCAACTGAATCAGTTCTAGATTCCTCAAAATACATATCTGATTTCAAAATCTCAAACAATCATATTATCAACTAGAAATTCTGAATCAGAATTCAATTCACACAGAGATCGTTTTACTAACATCTCATTATCAACTTTCTGTGCATCACATATTTACTGTAAAAATAACGGTTTGACTTTCAATTCAGCCAAAACTGAACCTTCATCAGACAAATCTAAATAAGTGTTCATCGCACATAATGCAAACAATAATTTTTGACTCAATGCATCAGCAACAACATTCGTCTTACCCAGATGATAATCTATCACAAGCTCGTAGTCTTTCAATAGTTCTAACCATCTTCTCTGTCATAGATTCAAGTCTTTCTGAGTCATCAAATATTTCAGACTTTTATGATCCAAAAACACATGACATTTTTCATCGAAGAGATAGTGGCGCCAAATCTTTAATGCAAACACAATCGCAGCTAGTTTAAGATCATGTGTCAGGTAATTCTTTTCATGCGTTTTCAATTATCTCTATAACACCCCTAACCCAAAATAGTCGTCGGAATAGGGTTAAGGGGCATTACCAAACAATCGAATCATTTCACATCCCATTTATGACATAACGTTAATCATCATCATAACACATCAAGACATAATCAAATAGTCCCTTATTGAGGCCTACAAGACCTCAAACACATGCTAGAGAGGGAGGGGTCGAGACTAAACTGAACACTTGCAAAAGTTTTAGAAATTTCAAACATTCAATGAATATGTTAAGGCCACACGCCTGTGTCACCAGGCTGCGTGCCTCATACGGTCACCAAACACCCCTATGTGTCTAGGCCATGCCAAAACAGAGCAAGCATTCTGACTTCTCCACATGGCTACTAGGCACGCCCCTGTACCATAGTCGTGTGTCCTTAAGCTAGCTACTGACTTAGCCCTACGGTTACTAGGCACGCTCGTGTGTGAAAACCTTGTGACAAAATAGGCCTTATGCAAGGCCAATTTTCTACCCTTACAAGGTTCAAACCTACAAGCACATTTTAGCATGATTACACACACAATTTGGCAACCAAATTTATGTCAAGTGATCAACATATCATCTCATGCATTCTTATTCACAACCATGTTAACTATTAGACTAAGTTACACCACTTGAACACATTCAATACCAATATAATTCATTTCCAAATTCTCTATTTCATACTAGCATCATATCAACACACAGTTTACCATTCATAAGTCATCTTCTTTACTCATAAATCTTACCAAAACATGCATTATATATCAATACCATTCATACTTAAAACTAACACATATCTAGCCACATCACATGGCTATTTAAACATCTCAAACATGACTCAAATAACTAGCCTTTACATTCCATATTTCAACTATGTACATCTTTCCAAAAGTACCCAAAATAGATTGTCGATAGTGTGATTGAGATGTTGACGATCCCAAGATCCGAGCTAGCTTTAATGACACTGTAAAACAGAGAAATAATCACACAGTAAGCTTTCAAAAGCTTAGTAAGTTCGAAATACAATACTTATTACCCAAATATTCCACATTAGTACATAAGTAAACCATCATATGGATAAATGCACTACTAGGCTCATCATCATACTCAACCATGTCCTCAAGCATCTATTCATTCAACTTCTAAGATTATCATCAACCACATAGGTTTAACATACCTTGATCAACACATAGTTACTCACCATTTAAGCTACTCCATATCTCAATATTACATCACATCCAACCTTTGCTTTTCCTTTGAGATATTTGCACACTTAGTGCTAAATTACATAATCGAAACATAGTCATTTCTGCACACTTAGAGCTAAATTACATAACCGAAACATAGTCATCTCCGCAAACTTAGTGCTAGATTACATGACTGAAACATATATCGGTATCGCACACACAGTGCCAAATCATTAAGCCGAAGATTTTATCATTTCGCACACACAGTGCCAACCATCTCTATCTCGTATCTAATTTCACACACTTAGTGCCTTTTTGTTCAATTATGCACTTAGCAATTCAAGTCTCATAGTTATATAGATATTCATTCAATTCATATCATATAGAACATAAGTTAACAACATGTATTATATCTGAACTTACCTTGGACGTCGAACTATCGAAACGGTCGATTAATCGAGCACTTTATCTTTTCCTCGATCTCGATCCGAACCTTTCCTCTCTTGGTCTACACACATTCAAATTCAGTCCATTCAATAACCAAATCATTCATTTTAGTCCAAACACACATATTTAGGGCATTTTACAAAATAGCCCTCACATTTTCACATTTCGACACTTTAGTCCCTAATTCATAAAATCATCAAATACACAAAATCTCAAAACGCATATGCTTAGCCGAATTCTTCCCATGCTAATACAAGCTCACACATTTCATTTATTTCACATTTTAATCCTTCAATTTATCATTTTCTCAATTAAATCCAAAATACTCAATTTCACTAAAAATTCCAATACAAATTATGTTAATCCAAAACCAAGTTTCCATATTTCACTATCAACTAACACATAGCTCAAGTGTTCATCAATGGTTCATCACAAAAACATTATCAATTCACAAAATTACAACATGGGTTAGCTAGAGCACGAAACAACGATTACAAAAATGTAGAAATTATCAAGAACAGGTAAAAAACTAACCTTGAATCAAGCCAAAACTATGGCCGAACCCTAGCTTACTCTTCCTTTCTTCCTTTGATATTTTTGGTCAAGAAAAATCGATGAACAATGTCTATTTTCATGCCCTGTTTTTCATTATAACATATTATTATGTTATTTACTAAATTAACCTTTAGCATAAAAATTCATATAACATATGATATACGGTCACTCTTGACCATTGCCACCCACTTTCTTAATTAATGGGCTATTTTCAACATAAGGACTCCTATTTACAAAGACAACCACACTTAGGTACTTATAAATCAGCACATAGCTTTTACTCTTTACGCGATTAAGTCCTTTCTCTTAATTAGCCATACAGTCAATCAAATTATCACATAGAATTTTCACACAGACTATGTCACATAGAATCAACACCAAATATAACATTAAAATAATATTTTGACCTCAGATTTGTGATCTTGAAACCACTATTCTGACTAGGGTCGAGCTATTACAGTCTCGAGGCATAAGTTATAACTTTGCCTTCCTGCATCAAAACACATCCCAGACCATTCAACGAAGCATCACTATAAATCACGAACTCTTTACCCGATTTTGGCTATACTAAAACTAGAGCTTTAAACTATGAACTTCTTTTAACTAGAAAAGCCTTTTACGAACCTTCGATAGTAACTAGCAACTCCTAGAAAACTATGAACTTCAAACACATTCTTCAGAGGCTTCCATTCCAAAATAGCTGAAATCTTGCTCGGATCAACTCGTATGCCAGATGCTAACACAATATGTCCCAGAAAACTAACTTCTTTTAACTAGAATTCACATTTACTAAATTTCGCAAACAGTTGCTTTTCTCTCAGAGTTTGTAAGATAATTCTCAAATGTTCAACATGCTCAATTTTATCACACGAATAAATCAAAATGTCTTCAATAAATACAACAACAAAACGATCCAAGTACAGTCTAAAAATTCTGTTCATCAGATCCATAAAATAGGAGGAGCATTTGTTAGTCTGAAAGGCATAACTAAAAACTCATAATGCCTGCACCTCATTCTGAAAGTAGTTTTCAGAATATCTGAATTTTTCTAGCAACTAGTAGTATCTCGATCTCAGATCTATCTTAGAAAACACAGTGGCTCCATTTAAGCTAATTAAACAAATCATCAATTCTGGGCAAAGGATATTTATTCTTGATAGTCACTTTGTTCAATTAATGATAATGAATGCACATTCTCATCGTGCCATCTTTCTTTTTCACAAATAACACAAGAGCACCCCAAGGTGAATAACTCAGTCGTGCAAATCCTTTATTGGTGAATCCTTGTAACTGAGACTTCAACTCTTTCAATTCTATTGGTGCCATTTGATAAACCGTAAAAGTAACATATTTTAATCCCACATTTAGTATGCTTTTGGATGATTTATCCCTGATTTATGTAAAAAGGTGCTCTTAATCCTTTCTTTTCATGTCTTATACCCAGGAAAGCACCTAAGGAAAAAATAACGTAAAATAGGCTTAAAATGGACCAAATTGGGCCAACCCAAGAAATCGACATGGCCTGGACTTTAAGCCACATGGCCGTGCCTCGCCAATTAACTTCACATGGCCATGCCATGATTTACACGATCGTGCCTAAAACGATAAAATCAAAACATGGCCTAACCATGATTTACACGGGCATGTGCCATGGGCGTGCCCCTTCGACGGGAATGAGTAATTTCACTCAGATTTGGATGCTTGAAGGCAAAGAAACATACTCCTAAGTCTACTTAAACACCTTAATAGTAATTCTACTTGAAGGAGGTACTTAGGAGCCAAGTAAAGTATCTAAAAAGCCTATATAAACAACCCAAGGCAGCCGTTCTAAGGAGGAAGTTTTAGGCAGAGTTTTCTGCCAGAGCTTTTATTTAGGGAATTACTCGAAGATAGCCAGTTGATCCATCTCAAGAAGCCAGAGTTCGACTCAAGACAGAGGATCTCCTCTTCAATTCCTTCAGGGGGTTTTAGGGATTTCTTATGTTTTGTTTTATCTTTTCTCTTGATATGTTTTCTTATTTTGTTATGAACTAAACCCTTCAGATACCTAAAGGGGATGAAACCTATGATGGATTTTGTTATTTGATTTCTAAATTATATGATAACTACTTAGTTTGTTCTTAATTATGTTTCTTAATTTAATCTGATGTGCTTACGTGGAGGAGGAATAGACCCTGCCTAAGAGTAGATCTAGTATAATTAAGTGGAGTTGATCGCACGCCTAGAGATAGGGTGATGAGATTTTGCCGGATTAGGGTGAAACCTAATATGGGAGTCCATTGATCGATTTACTGCTTCCTTAAGGGGTTATTATAAGAGAACGAGAGTTCCACTAATTAACCTAAGGTTAGACGTTATTCGCCTCAAGAGAGGGTTTAATATAGGTTAGGGAGTCTCACGGATCAAGCTAAGTAAAGAAGTCATATGAATTAAAAGTTAGATAACAAGTGAAGTCATAGGTGGATTCTTCTTGAGGGTATCGTCGAAATCAATTGAGTTTTTCCACAGTCTTTTCCCAAAGTTTCATTCTTTTGTCTTTGCATCTAGTTTAGTTTTTCATTAGTTTAATAAACCAATCACTCCATATTTTAGGCTAAATAATAGAAAGAAAGTGAGTAGCAGTTCTTTTAAGTTCCTTTAGGCTCAGTAAAATAATCTTGCCTAAACTATACTATTGTTTGATAGGTGCACTTACCTCAATCTTTGTCATAGTTAGTCTATAGGTTCGATCATTCTTTATAAATATTAAAACTCGACTATTTGACACGATCAAGTTTTTGGAACCTTTGCCAGGGGACACTAAAATATTAAGAAAGCTCTATTTCTATTACTTTAGCCATTATTTTATTATTTTTTTGCAATTTACTTTTATTTTTCATTTAGGTTAAATTTTTATTTACACTAAATTTCTTTCTTTCTTCTCCTAGCAGGTACCTCTAGTTTATGACTAGAAGGAACCCGAGAGGACCTTTAGCGTATGAAAGTGACATTGAATCTACCGCTCGCAAAAATCATAGAGAAACTAGACGAGCTCTAGGCTACCAAAGAAAAGAACAACAAGACAAATCCAATCCTACTGAAGGGATGGACGAAAACAATCCACTGCCAAATGTGCACGAACAGAATGCTCTGCATACTATGTATGATTATGCTAAACCTAATTTGACAGGAGCAGAATCTAGTATTGTTAGGTCGGCTATAGCTGCTAATAATTTTGAATTAATGGCTAATACAATACAAATGATTCAACAATTTGTTCAATTTGATGGTTTGCAGGATAAAGACCTAAACACTCATATAGCAAATTTTTTAGAGTTATGTGATACTTCCAAAATAAATGGAAATTCTGATGATGCCATACGTCTTCGGTTAATTCCCTTTTCATTAAGGAATAAAGCAAAGCAGTGGTTGAACTCATTACCACGAGGGTCAATCACCACATGAGATCAAATGACTGAAAAATTTCTTTTAAAATACTTTCCACCAACCAAAACGGCCAAACTTAGGAATGACATATCTTCTTTTGTGTTGAATGACGCAGAAATATTATATGATGCAAGGGAAAGATATAAGGATCTCTTGAGAAGATGTCCACACCATGGATTACCTTTGTGGCTTCAAGTCCAAACTTTTTACAACGGTGTGAATTCTTCAATGAGGCAAATGATTGACTCATCAGCCGGTTGAACTTTGAATAACAAAACTCCCGAAGTGGCTTACGACTTTATTGAAGAGATGTCGTTGAATACCTATCAATGGAAAATTACAAGGGCCAAACCGACAAAATCAGCCAGAGTTTTTAACGTAGACGCAGTAACAATGCTGTCAACACAAGTGTAGATGATGAATAAAAAGCTTGATAATTTATGTTCTTCACAGGTACATCCAGTAATGTAATGCGAAGCAAGTGGGAATACGGTGAATCCTGAGTACCCACCCTACCAACCAGGAGTAGAACATGAGCAGACAAACTATATAGGTAACAATTTCAGATCCAATAATAATCCTTATAGTAACACTTATAACGCAGGTTGGAGGAACCAACCAAATTTTTCGTGGAGAGGACAAGGAAATAAAGGAAATCAAAGGCAGCAACCTCTTCTAAATTATCAAAATCAGCCATATCCACAATAGAAGAATTCAAACCTCAAAGAGATGTTGATGAAATTAATGGTAGTCATAGATTCTCGTTTCCAAAAGACTGAAGCAGCACTTGATGAACAGCAAAAATTGATCAAAGAGATCGAGAATCAAGTTGGAGAACTTACTAGGTCAGTGGGACATCTCACAAAGCTGATTTTTGAATGTCAACAAGGACGTCTACCAAGCAACACAGAAATAAACCCAAAAGAACAGATCCAAGCCATCATAGCTCAAGAGGGTACAAAGGTAGACGAGCCCACCACGGCACAAGAAACCAAGGAAGAAAAAGGTAAAATAGAGGTAGCACACGAAAAGCCAAAACCAATAATCAAAGAATACAAACCTCGCATACCTTATCCCGAAGCATTAAAAGGAGATGATTCAAAGAATACATTCCTAGGGGCATTATTGAAGATGTTCTTGGTCAAAACTGACTACTCAAACACGGGCATGGCACATCAAGAACGAATGTGGGCAATGCAACATGCTCCACACCATGGCCGTGTGAGGTGGTTGTGTGAATCTACATGCCCTTGGACCACGGTGTGTGAACATGCCAAATTTGAGATACTATTTAAACCTCACAGCCCTTCCCCTTCTTCCCATCTTTTCTCTTCTTCCTTCTTTCATTTTTCTTTCAAAATTTTCTTTCTCTGCAGGAAAAGTTTCCAAGACCCTTGAGTAACACTATAATCATGCCGAAGAAGTGGAAGAAGGCTAGTATAATCTCCCTATGGGAAACAGATCTACATAAGTTCATGCCGGTCGCATCATTCAAACACCAAGCCAAGGGTCTTTGAGACCATATAGCTTTTACTTTCTTTTTCTCTTTTACTTCAATTTCCTTCTCGTTTGCAATCTTATGCTTAGTTTAGTTTATTTTAATTCAATTTTTTAGTGTTAGGTTCGCCAGGCTGCTTGGGAATCACACCGACCACGACGATAACCTCTTCACATCTACCACCGCGATCATATCCCCAACCTTAGTGTTGATTTCCACCTTGCAAACCATCCTTCAATAAGGAATTAACAGTCCATTTATTTTTTATTTTCACTTTAGATTATTTTCTATTTTAATTCTTGTCTTCTTTCTTATCTTCATATATATACTTAGTTTATTTTAAATATGTCTTAATAGTCCCTGGCTAATTCTCTACAAGCTCCCTAATTTCTTCATCTAGCATAGAGATCGTTGGTAGCACCCCACCAGGACCATAGAAAACACCACCACCGCCTTCTCCAGCTACCTTCTACCACGACCACTACAAACTCCCAGAGCCATCCAAAAATCAGGAAGTCACTTTACCCCTTATCTTTTGATTTATCCCATATTGTCATTATTCATATTTGTACATTGAGGGCAATGTACATCTTAAGTGTGGATGGTAAAAGTGTCAAACTCCTAAATTTAGTCTTGATTCGAAAGTATTTTTCTCATATTACAAATTAGGATGAAATTTCTAATGATTTATGATTTTTATTGATATGTTTTAGATTAAATCATAGTAAATTGTGCATTGATGATTAATTTTGAAGAATACTAGAGAATCAGGCATGGTAAGTCTATTTTTTGAAAATTAAAATTGATGGGTCGTTGAACTAAATTTGAGTATTACCTTGAAATTTGGAATTTATAAAGATTGATGTCAAAAACACCTATAATTTTTGTGAGATTTTGAGCCTTATAGAGCATATATTCTTTTTCATGCTCACTTTATTGATTATGAGTGTGTCAACTTTGAACTATTATTCTAGAACTTGCCTCGTTTATACATGTCGAGACCACACATTTGATTTGATATACAAAGATGATAAAGGCACCTAGGATTTAACCCACTTACTCCATAAAAAGCCTACCTTCACAAATCAACCCCTACTGAACCCCATTGAATCCTAACAACTTTTTTATTGACTCACCCACTAATATTAATCCAAAATCCTTTTGTATTTGTTATCACCCTTTATTTTGACTACCCTTTAATCGAGGTTTGATTTGATTAAGTTATCGAATTATATTAGTTCAAGAGTTACATTTATCATTTATGATGTAATATTTTAGTTTGTTCTTAAAAAAAATAAATAAATAAATTTTGAAAAATCAAATTATAATCAGTATTAGTGTAAAAAGTGAGCTTGTGCATTTAATTTTCAATTATCAAAGAAAAAGCTCGTATTATTATTAGTTTCATAGTTTCAATTGATGTAATTAGTTATTTCCAGTTCATTGTTTTTTTTTAGATTAAGTAATTAGTCAATTCGATCTCGATTCTAACCCTTCTAATTCAGCCTTTATCCACACCCTTAACCTTAGCCCCGTTATAACCCTGATAAGGACCTTTTGATCTGTGTTTCATCTCATATACAGTGGTGAAGATTTGATTTTCAGGCAAGCCTATGGGATTAACCTTTCAGGTTCGACTTATGAGTGCTTATTCCTGAACCTTAAACACTTTGAGTGATTTGAGTGAACCTTTAGTGAGGATATCAATCCTTGTCGGATTTGAATTAAAGGTAATTATTCAGATAAGGGGAGACACCTATGTTTTCGTACTACAAAGGTATGACTTATCGTGATTGAATCTTTAGGACTCTTTGAGTTGAATTATCCATGTATAAATTACCTATGAATTATGATGAGACATTATCGATAGGAATTATGAATTATGGAAAGTTCATTTTAATTGTAAGTTGAGAATTTTGCTTGAGGACAAGCAAAAGCTTAAGTGTGGGGGTATTTGATAAACCGTAAAAGTAACATATTTTAATCCCACATTTAGTATGCTTTTGGATGATTTAACCGTGATTTATGTAAAAAGGTGCTCTTAATCCTTTCTTTTCATGTCTTATACTCAGGAAAGCACCTAAGGATAACAACAACGTAAAATAGGCTTAAAATAGACCAAATTGGGCCAACCCAAGAAATTGAAACGGCCTGGACTTCAAGCCACACGGCCATGCCTCGACAATTAACTTCACACGGCCATGCCACGATTTACACGGCCGTGCCTAAAATGATAGAATCGAAACATGGACCAACCACGATTTACACGGACGTGTGCCATGGGCGTGCCCGTGCCACGGGTATCACATCCAAAATTTTTGGGGCTTTGCATTTGACGTGCTATGATGTATTGTTGTGCTTATTATGCTTGTTAGAATGTTTTAGTGGTCCAGAATGGGCTCGAAGTTGGGACGAGGCCTTAGCAAAAATTTTCTGTTTGGGCCAGTGGAGAGTTAGGTAGGATAGGGCTTAAAAGATATTATCTATGTAGTAAGACACAAAAATGGGCTTGTGGCCTAGTGGTCAGTGGTAATATGCAGGGATTAGGAGGTGGCGTGTCAAGCAGTTAAGGAGGTCAAAGGTTTGAGTCGCATGATACCTTTTTATTTTAATTTAATTTTGGCAATAGCAAAGAGCAGTAGTGGAGTTCGGCTTGGTTGCTTGAAATTAGGAATTATTTACTGTGGATAATAATGTTGATAATGTGCCGATAAAGGAAGGGAGAGGTGGTGTTATCATTGACACTGTGGATAAGTAATCAGATAAAGATAAGGAGGAAATTTTGGATTTATCTACTGGTCACAGTGGTGGTCGAAATTCCAACACTGAAGGGAGAGGTGAAATCGGTTCTGATAAGTTCAAGGGGTGCCGAAATTTCCCTTGATTAAATAGCTTGGTTTTGATTTTAAAGAGGAGCATTTTTAGTTTTTAGGCAGTAGGTGCCGAAATTTTGGTTTAAGTAGGGGGGATACCTCTTCAATTCCAGTATTTGACCCTATTCTCTTTTTCTTTCCTCTCATCTCCACTTTTATGCAAAAGCCAAAATTTCTATTGTTTTCTTCTCTCAATCATCTTTTTCTCAAAAGCCGAACCTCATAACTTTCCTCTACTCTATTATTTTCTTATAACTGAATGATCATTATTCTTTCCTTTATTCTCTCTTTTCCGATTTCTTCATAGCTGAATTTTCATAGATCCTATTTCACTGTTTTCCTTTTGATCTTCTCGAAAGCTAGAATCTCTAAGAGTTAGTCGAATCTGTTGGTTAAGGTAAGTGCTGAATTCTCTCTTCACTTCTCCTCTTCCAGTTTTTGGAGACCAAAGTCGAAAGGCTAGATAAGATTATCTTTGGAGTAATGATTTGATTGTTCTCGTGTTCTTATTTTGGGGCGACACATCAGAAATTGAAGTAGATCGTCTAGATCTAAATGCCGAAAATCGCTAGTCTTTAAACTCTATCTCTTTCGAGATTTCTAGGTAAGGGATCTCTGCCCTATGAATGTACATTCGTGTTTGTACTCGATTTAATGTTTTAATCTGATTTGTTGACTAAGATCTGTTCCATGGATACAAACGCCAGTGAAACAAAAGAGGGAATTAGATCCGTAAATCCAACCCCTAGATTTAAGAAGCGAAATGTCGTGTCACCGTATGGATTGGCCATCGGCTTCGGACCGCTTCGAACAAAACCTCGCACAGCTTAGCGATCGTATCGACCGATAGTGTCGACATAGAAAGTGTCATGTTGTCTGGAATCAGGTGTGTGGATCTCTATCACACTAGTTAATTTGTACTATATATATGTTATGGGCTAAAAGCCGAAAAAAGGATGTATGAACAGTCGTGTTACTCCAAAAGGGCAGGCAAAGGATGCCAGGTACGTAATCATAGAAACTTCTCTGCGTGTATCGAAGGATGTGGTGGTCTGTGATCTTTTTAGATAGTATATTATTTTGATTCTGCATGTATGTATGCATGGGATGGGATTGATATAACGAAGGGGAAGAGTATGCTAATAGGTGACTCAGTGATCGGTGGTTAATCCACAACATATTATTTAGGTCGCATGGCGATCGGTGGCTCTGCCACATAGGTCACATAGTGATCGGTCTTTATGACAAGCAGCATAGCTGTCGAAATGGTGTGTAGGGGATGGAGGGTTGATTGTAGAAATCCCCAAGGTGTGATGGCTGGTATGGGCTGGTGTGTAGAGGATGGATTATAGGATTGGGTTGGGCCATGTAGCATGTATATATTTTGTTGCCATTGTGTATGGGCCAAGGCCCATAATGTGTTTGTGGTCCTCCCCCTTTTATGTGTTTTCAGGATTTACACACTGAACTTGGTGACTCACCCTTTTATTTTCCTCAACTATTCAGATGAGCAGTAGATCGTGGACATGGGAGCCGATGCGGACTCGAGGGGCCATCAAGTCTTTTATTTATCACAAACTATTTCCAGTTTTCCTTTAAGTTTTAAATTTTGGGATTATTTGTGTAATAAGGCCTCCATAGCTTAGGTTATCAAATTATATTTTTTTTATTAATGTTACATTTTTATAAACTTATGTTTTCTAAGATTTAATTATAAAGCGAAATGAAAATGGGCCTTTCAAACTCGTTCAATGCAGTAGTTAAATTTTCTTTCAAAAATATCACAACTAGTGACTAATCGATTAAATAAACTGAGATTTTCAAAACCCTTCAAAGCAAAGTTTCCAACCTAAACCCGTAGCATACCAGATCCGGTTGTGGCTTATGGGCCGGGTTTGGGATGTTACATTTTGGTATCAGAGCCCAGTTCAAAACTTGGGCTGTGAAATGGGTCCAATAGTGATTTGTAAAATTGATGTGAATTTGAGAAAACTTTCGTTTGAGATATGGCCTTCGAGTCTACCAGCACCCGATACACACAGGTAATTATTCTAAACTCATTATGTGATATGCGTGTTGGGTTTGATGGGCTTTATGGGGACGTAGGCAAGTATGCTAGAGTTTATGGACCTTAGGCGTAGTCGAACAACTCTTGAAATCCATAAGACTTAATTTCTCTAGTTAAACATGTCCATGAACAATTCGCCGGGCTAGAGTGTGCCAACAGGCATACGCATGTCTAGGATTGGATTTAGGGAGAGCTTGGTATTTAAGCAGCTCTAGTGGCCCACCTCCTCTTCACTAGAATCCTACCTGGTGCGCAGTGTCTATTCACTTAGCCGTGAGGGCTTGTTAATGGGCCAAAGATCATAACTAAAACCCGAAAGGGACTAATACCCTATCTTTACAGAGTTATTAAAATACCCTCGATATGTGAAAATTACTAAAATACCCTAGGTTGTGAAAATTACCAAAAAGCCATTGGTTTGTAAAATTATCGAAATACCCCTAGTTTGCAAAAATACCAAAATACCCATAATTTGCAAAATTACCAAGATACCTTATTTTGCGAAATTAAAAAAATACCCCTGTAAGGTATAATTACGAAAATAACCCTAGGTAGTGAAATGACGAAAACACCCTTGTGTGACGAATGTGAGTTTATGGATGTTACTTGTGTGTTTGATGCATGTACATGATGCTTTGCTTGGAATGCAAATGGATATTGATTGAATGTGGTTTCTAGAGCTAGGAAATACAGACTTGAGAATTGAACCTTGTAGATATAGTTTTGATTTCGAAAGAACTATTTTTAAAACTACTTCCCATAAGATTGTTCGTTATTAATCAGTAGAAGAAATTATTAATCCATAAAACTTCTAATCAGATAAATCGCGAACGTTAGATATGAGCACTAGGGGGCATAGTGTGCATGGTCGAGGTAGAGGCAGGATTGCTGTGTCGGAACTGGTAGGGTCTAGTCACGAGTCAGGGAATGAGATACCAGCGCCACCAGCTGTGGAGGCAGAATATTAGGACCAAAAGGGCAGAGACGATGCGGTGTCTCTAGCGATGCTCCGTGTGTTGGAAAAGAGTTCCAGGAGTAGGCATGGGCACAGGAGCCAGAAAATCTGTGTCGGAGCGACTTAGAACGAATGGGGCAGAAGTGTTTAGGGGAATTTTTGGTATAGCCTCGAGTATAGCTGAGTATTGGTTGGAGGCAGTTGAACGCATAATGGATGACCTAGATTTTACAGAAGAAGAGAAGTTGAAAGGAGTAGTGTCCCTTCTCCGGGACGAAGCGTACCAATGGTGGCTTACGGTTAAGGATGGTACAGTGGCTGACCATATCACCTGGGATTACTTCAGAGCGGCATTTCAGAGTAAGTACATTGGAACGAGTTATGTGGATGCGCAGCGCAGAGCGTTTCTAAATCTGGTTCAGAGAAGTAGGTCAGTGGCAGCATATGAAGCAGAATTCTTACGCCTTAGCCATTATGCTCGAGGGATAGTGGCCACAGAACATGAGCGTTGTGTTTGATTTGAGGATGGCCTGAAGGATGATCTACGTGTTTTGATAGCTCTACAGCGGGATAGCAAATTTGTTGTGCTTGTGGAGAAAGCTAAGATAGTTGAGGAGGTGAAGCGGACGAAAAAACTGAACATGGATAGAGATAGGACAGGAAGTAAGGATCATCAGGGGCAGTCGGGCATGTTCAGAAAAGACCTAGGTCAGATAGGCTGAGACGGGATGAGAGACCTACTGCTGCTAGTCAGACACATAAGTGTGCTCGATGTGGTAAATTCCATGTAGGTGAGTGTTGGGCACGCAGTGGGAAGTTCTTTAGGTGTGGATCTATGAACCATCAGATTAGAGACTGTCCACAGCCACTGGGCAATGTAGGACCCACAGGGCAGGGAAATGCTCTGTCGGGTAGAGGAGGTCAGCAGCCGCAGAGAGGTCGTGGTTTAGCCAGAGGTAGTAACGGTTTCGATCAGGGCCGTGGAGCACCAGGCCGAGGGGCAGAAAAAATTGAGGTGAGGCAGCAGGGGTTGGTCTATGCTGCCAGACATCGAGAGGAGGCTGACGCACCAGATGTTATAACCAGTACGTTTTTAATATCTGGTTTGCCTTACACTGTATTGATTGACATTGGGTCGACGCATTCATATGTTGCTAGTAGTGTCTCTAAAACTTTAAGTTTAGATTTCGAGATTACCCCTAGGGTAATTACTGTAATTAGCCCATTAGAACAATCTGTGGTAGTAGATAAACTCTATCGGGAGGTGCCCTTAGAAGTTTAGGGAATAGTTTTCCTGACGGATATGATGGAATTACCGTTCGGGGAGTTTGACTTAATATTAGGCATAGACTGGCTGGTGAAGTATCAAGCTAATTTAGATTGTGCAGCCAAGTGCATGGTGTTAAAAACCCCCGAGAGTGGTGAAGTGTTGGTGATAAGAGAAAGGGGGAACTATCTATCGAATGTGGTGACTACCCTAAGAGCAGAAAAGATAGTGAGAAAAAGATGCGAGGCAGTTTTAATATTTGTTCGGGTTATGGAAGCCGAGGACTTAACTGTTGGGGACATTAGGACGGTGAAGGAATTTTCTAATATTTTCCCAGAAGAGCTTCCGGGATTACCCCCGAATCGTGAAGTAGAGTTTGGTATCGATCTTCTTCCAGGAATAGCGGCAGTATCTATTGCTCTAAATAGAATGGCGCCAAAGGAGTTGGTGGAATTGAAAGCGTAGATAGGAGTTACTGGATAGAGGGTTTGTTCGACCAAGTGTGTCACCGTTGGGAGCGCCGGTGTTATTTGTTAAGAAGAAAGATGGATCAATGCATATGTGCATTGACTATCGTTAGTTGAATAAGTTGACAATCAAGAACAAATACCCACTACCGAGGATCAATGACTTGTTCGATCAATTGAAGGGGGCTTCAGTCTTTTCAAAGATAGATCTAAGGTCAGGGTACCATCAGCTTAAGGTCAAGGAGACAGATATTCATAAGACGGCTTTTAGGACTCGCTATGGTCATTTCGAGTTCATGGTAATGCCATTTGGATTGACCAATGAGCCAACAGCATTTTTGGATATGATGAACCTAGTGTTCCAACCCTACTTAGATCAGTTTGTTGTGGTATTTATAGATGACATCCTGGTTTATTCAAGATCGGAGGAGGGGCATAATTCACACCTTCGAGTGGTTTTGCAGATTCTGAGGGAGAAACAGCTGTATGTCAAATTTAGTAAGTGAGAATTTTTGCTAAGTGAAGTTACTTTTCTAAGCCACATTGTGTCGGCAGAGGGGATTAGGGTTGACCCTCAAAAAATTGAAGCGGTGTTGGAATGGAAGCCGCCTAGGTATGTGGCAAAAATTTAGAGTTTTCTTGGTCTGGCCGAGTACTACCGAAGGTTTGTTGAAGGATTTTCTTCAATTGCGGCACCATTGACTAAGTTTTTATGGAAAGGGGCTCCGTTTGTTTGGTCTAATAAGCAGCAAGAGAGTTTTGAGAAGTTAAAAAGGATTTTGAGGGAGGCTCCGGCATTGATTCAGCCAGAGGCTGGAAAAGAATTTGTAATTTACTGTGATGCTTCACACACGAGACTAGGATGCGTGTTGATGCAGGATGGAAAGGTTGTTGCGTATGCATCTCGGCAGTTAAGACCGCACGAAGCAAATTATCCCACCCATGATTTGGAATTGGCGGCGGTGGTTTTTGCTCTGAAGATCTAGAGACATTATCTGTACAGGGAGAAATCTGTTATTTATATTGATCATAAGAGCCTAATATACCTTTTGACTCAGAAGGAGTTGAATTTAAAGGATTATGACTGCTCGATCGAGTATCATCCGGGTAAAGCTAACGTGGTGGCGGATGCTTTGAGTCGTAAAGTAATTTCTGACTTGAGAGCAATGTTTGCTCACCTTAGTCTATACGATGATGGGAGTTTATTAGCTAAAATTCAAGTGAAACCCTCTTGGGTCAGTCAGGTTAAGAAGAAGCAGCATACCGATGAGTTGCTGAAAGAGAAGTTTCAGGTAGGATCAAGTGATAGATCAACAGAGTTCAGTATGAATGAGGAAGGGCTATTATGTTTTCAAGGAAGAATTTGTATGCTGAAAGATCCTAAATTGAGGCATAAAATTTTGTTAGAAGCGCATGGTAGTCCATATGCTATGCACCCTAGAGGGAGTAAGATGTATCGGGATTTGCGAGATCAGTTTTGGTGGCCGGGCATGAAGCGAGAGATAACTGAATTGGTGTGTAAGTGTTTGACCTGTCAGCAAGTAAAGGCGGAGCATCAGTTACCATCAGGGTTATTGCAACCGGTGAAGATTCCACAATGGAAGTGGGAAGGGATCACAATGGGCTTTGTTAGTAGGCTACCTCTTACGCCTACTAAGAAAGATTTAGTTTGGGTGATTGTTGATCGCTTCACAAAGTCTGCTCATTTCATACCAGTACGGGTCGACTACTCTCTACAGAAATTAGCTAAGCTATACATAGCAGAGGTAGTGAGGTTGCATGGAGTACCAGTATCGATCATATCGGATAGGGACCCTAGGTTCACGTTGCAATTTTGGAAGGCATTGCATCAAGCGTTGGGTACGAAGTTGGATTTCAGTACAGTGTTTCATCCTTAGACTAATGGACAGTCGGAGCGGGTAATTCAGATCTTAGAAGACATGTTGAGAGGTTGTGTCATTGATTTTAGGGGTAGTTGGGAGGAGTTTTTACCTTTGGCAGAGTTTGCTTACAACAACAGCTATCAGTCCAGTATTCAAATGGCGCCCTATGAAGCATTATATGGGTGGAAGTGTCGTACTCCTACCTGTTGGCCAGAGTTAGGGGAACGTCGAATTTTGGGGCCAGAGTTGGTTACCAAGATGAAAAAGAAGGTTGAGTTAATTCGAGCTCGACTAAAGGAATCGTCAGATAGACAGAAGTCCTATGCTGATTTGAAGCGTAAGGACATAGAGTTTGTAGTGGGTGACAAGGTGCTCTTGAAGGTGTCGCCATGGAAGAAAATGCTAAGGTTTGGGCAAAAAGGTAAATTAAGTCCCAGATTCATCGGGCCTTATCGGGTGTTGAAACAAGTGGGGCTGGTAGCTTATCAGCTTGAGCTACCTTCAGAGTTATGCCAAATTCACAATGTGTTTCATGTCTCTATGTTAAGACGATACCGTTCGGATCCATCCCATGTGGTGTCTGTGGAAGAAATCGAAGTAAGACCCGATTTATCCTTGGAAGAGAAACTAGTGAAAATTATGGATCGTGATGTCAGAGTATTACGGAGGAAGACGGTTCCTTTGGATAAGGTTCTATGGCGGAATCACGACTCTGATGAGGTTACTTGAGAACTAGAGGAAGCAATGCGGTAGCAATACCCGCATCTATTTTTGACCTGGTAATTTCGAGGCCAAAATTTCTTTAAGGGGGTAGAACTGTCACATCTCAAATTTTTGAGGCTTTGCATTTGATGTGTTGTGATGTATTGTTGTGCTTATTATGCTTGTTAGAATGTTTTAGGGGTCCGGAATAGGCTTGAAGTTGGGTCGAGGCCTTAGCAAAAATTTTCTGTTTGGGCACTCTAGTGGATAGTCAGGTAGGATAGGGCTTAAAAGATATTATCTGTGTAGTAAGACACAAAAATGGGCTTGTGGCCCAAAGGTCGATGGCGATATCTGCGGGATTAGGAGGTGGCATGTCAAGCGATTAAGGAGGTCCAAGGTTCGAGTCGCATGATACCTTTTATTTTAATTTAATTTTGGCAACAAAGAAAGAGCAAAGGTGGAGTTCGCCCGATGCTTGAAATTAGGAATTATTTAATGTGGATAATAAGGTTGATAATGTGCCGATAAAGGAAGGAAGAGGTGCTGTTATCCATGACACTGTGGATGACTAATCAGATAAAGATAAGGAGGAAATTTCAGATTTATCTACTAGTCATAGTGGTGATCAAAATTCCAACACTGAAGGGGGAGGTGAAATCGGTTCTGATAGGTTCAAGGGGTGCCAAAATTTCCCTTGATTAAATAGCTTGGCTTTGATTTTAAAGAGGGGCATTTTCGGTTTTTAGGCAGCAGGTGCCGAAATTTTGGTTTAAGTAGGGGGGATACCTCTTCAATTCCGGCATTTGACCCTATTCTCTTTTTCTTTCCTCTCATCTCTATTTTTATGCAAAAGCCAAAATTTCCATTGTTCTCTTCTCTCAATCATCTTTTTCTTAAAAGCCAAAACTCATAACTCTTCTCTTCTCCATTCTTTTCTTATAACCGATGATCATTGTTCTTTCCTTTATTCTCTCTTTGCCGATTTCTTCATAGCCAAATTTTCATAGATCTTGTTGCACTGTTTTCCTTTTAATCTTCTCAGAAGCTGGAATCTCTAAGAGTTAGTCAAATCTGTTGGTTAAGGTAAGTGCCGAATTCTTGCTTCACTTCTTCTCGTCCAGTTTTTGGAGACCAAAGCTAAAAGGCTAGATAAGATTATCTTTGGAGTAATGATTTGATTGTTCTCATGTTCTTATTTTGGGGCGACACATCGGGAATTGAAGTAGATCGTCTAGATCTAAAAGCCAAAAATCGCTAGCCTCAAAACTCCATCTCTTTTGGGATTTCTAGGTAAGGGATCTCTGCCATATGAATGTACATTCGTGTTTGTACTCGATTCAATGTTTTAATCCGATTTGTTGACTAAGATCTGTTCCATGGATACAAACACCAGTTAAACAAAAGAGGGAATTGGATCCGTAAATCCAACCCCTAGATTTAAGAAGTGAGCTGTGTCAACCGTACGGGATTGGCCACCGGGTTGTGGACCTGCTTTTAACAAAACCTTAGATGCTTAGCGATCGAATCACCGATAGTGTCAACATAGAAAGTCTCATCTTGTTCAGAATCGTGTGTGGATGTCTATCACACTAGTTAATCTGTACTATATATATGTTATGGGCTAAAAGCGAAAAAAGGTCAGATGAACAAATGTGTTACCTAAAAGTGTAGGCAAAGGATGCCAGGTACGTAATCATAGAAACTTATCTATGTGTATCAAAGGATGTGGTAGCCTGTGATCTTTTTGGATAGTATATTATTTTGATTCTGCATGTATATATGCATGGGATGGGATTGATATGACGAAGGGGAAGAGCATGTTAATAGGTCACTCAGTGATCGATGGTTAATCCACAACATATTATTTAGGTCGCATGGCGATCGGTAGGTCTACCACATCTGATTAATAGGTCACATAGTGATCAGTGGTTAAACCACAATATATTATTGAGGTCGCATCACAATCGGTGGCTCTGCCACATAGGTCACATAGTGATCAGTCTCTATGTCAGGCAGCATAGCTGTCGAAATTGTGTGTAGCGAAAGGAGAGTTGATTGTAGAAATCCCCAAGGTGTGATGGCTGGTACGGTTTGGTGTGTAGAGGGTGGATTATAGGATTGGGTTGGGCCATGTAGCATGTTTATATTCTATTACCATTGTGTATGGGCCAAGGCCCATACTGTGTTTGTGGGCCTCCCCCTTTTATGTGTTTTCGGGATTTGCACACTGAGTCTTGGTGACTCACCCTTTTATTTTCCCCAACTATTCAGATGAGCAGTAGATCATGGACATGGGAGCCGAGGCAGACTCAAGGGGCCATCAAGTCTTTTATTTATCATAAACTATTTTCGATTTTCCTTTAAGTTTTAAATTTTGGGATTATTTGTGTAATAAGGCCTCCATAGCTTAGGATATCAAATTATATTTTTTTATTAATGTTATATTTTTTATAAACTTATGTTTTCTAAGATTTAATTATAAAGCGAAATGAAAATGGGCCTTTCAAACTCGTTCAACGCAATAGTTAAAGTTTCTTTCAAAGATATCATAACTAATGACTAATCGGTTAAATAAATTGAGATTTTGAAAACCCTTCAAAGCAAAGTTTTCAACCTAAACCCGTAGCATACTAGATCTGGTTGTGGCTTATGGGCCGGGTTTGGGATGTTACAACGGGAATAAGCAATTTCACTCGGATTTGGATGCTTAAAGCCAAAGAAACATACTCCTAAGTTTACTTAAACACCTTAATAGTAAGTCGACTTGAAGGAGGTACTTAGGAGACAAGTAAAGCATCTAAAGAGTCTATATAAACAACCCAAGGCAGCCGTTCTAAGGAGGAAGTTTTAGACAGAGCTATTAATCATGGAATTACTCAAAGATAGCCAGTTGATCCATCTCGAGAAGCCAGAGTTCTACTCAAGACAGAGGATCTCCTCTTCAATTCCTTCAGGGGGTTTTAGGGATTTCTTATGTTTTTTTGATCTTTTCTCTTGAGATGTTTTCCTATTTTGTTATGAACTAAACCCTTCAGATAACTGAAGGGGATGAAACCTATGATTGATTTTGTTATTTGATTTCTAAATTATATGATAAGTACTTAGTTTGTTCTTAATTATGTTGATTAATTTAATTTGATGTGCTTAGGTGGAGGAGGAATAGACCCGCCTAAGAGTAGATCTAGAATCATTAAGCGGAGTTGGTTGCATGCCTAGAGATAGGGTGACAAGATTTTACCGGATTAGGGTTGAAACCTAATATGGGAGTCTTTTGGTCGATTACTGCTTCCTTAGGGGGTTATTATAAGAGAACGAGAGTTCCACTAATTAACCTAAGGTTAGATGTTATTCGCCTCGAGAGAGAGTTTAATATAGGTTAGGGAGTCTCACGGATCAAGCTAAGTGAAGAAGTCATATGAATTGAAAGTTAGATAGCAAGAGAAGTCATAGATGGATTCTTCCTGAGGGTATCATCGAAATCAACTTAGTTTTTCCACAGTCTTTTCCCAAAGTTTCATTCTTTTGTCTTTACATCTAGTTTAGTTTTTCATTAGTCTGATAAATCAATCACTCCATATTTTAGGCTAAATAATAGAAAGAAAGTGAGTAGTAGTACTTTTAGGTTCTTTTGGGTTCGATAAAATAATCTTGCCTAAACTATACTATTGTTCGATAGTTGCACTTGCCTCAATCATTGTCATAGTTAGTCTACAGGTTCGATCATTCTTTATAAATATTAAAACTCAACTGTTTGAGACGATCACCATTCTATACGAAGCTATCAAAATAGGAGTTGTTCCTAGCATTAAATCAATACCAAATTCAACTTCACATATTGGAGGTAATCCTGGTAGTTCTTCAGGAAACACGTTAGGGAATTCACAAATAACTGGCACTGATTCAACTTCATTTTCCATCACTCTCGAATCAATCACATAAGCAAAGTAATCTTCATAACCCTTTTTCACATAACTCTGAGCTTTCAACACTGATATCACAGCCGGCAATCCATTTAAATCATTCGATTCAATCCTAACTTTTTCATCATTCTGAAGTCTCAAATCAATAATCTTTCTTTTGTAGTTCACAACAGCATCATGCAATGTTAACCAATCTATACTCAGAATTATATCAAACTCATCAAAAGGTAATAGCATCAGATCAGCCAAAAAACAAACATCTTGAAACATCAATGGACAGTTCTTGCATACTTTATCAACCAAGACACATTTACCTAAGGGGTTCGAAACTCTAATAACAAATTCAGTAGACTCTACAGGCAAAGTCTTCTTGGATACTAAGTTTATGCATACATACGAATGAGTAGATCCTGGGTCTATCAATGCAATCACAAAAGTATCATAAAGAGTAAATGTACCCGTAATAACATCTGGAGACAAAGCTTCCTCTCGGGCTCGAATAGCATAAGATATGGCAGGTGCCCTATCTTCAGATCTCGTAACTGCATCTTTCATAGCTCTCTAACTACCACTAACATTCCTTGTATTTCGAGAAGGTCTACCTCTAGCTGAAACATTATTTGACTTCAAATTCTGAACAATCTCTTGTTCCATAGACTCCGGGCAGTCTCAGATGAAATGGTCTAATGATCTACATCTGAAGCGGGCTCGATCATTCAATCTACAACTACCTGGATGTTTTTTACCATAATGCTTACATTTAGGTCATTCGGATCGAACATTTCCAACACTAGCCATCAAAGTAGCTGGAGCTTTGAAGTTTGATTGTGATCTAGCTCGATCTCTGTTCGAATGTCCCACATTAATCTTTGAAAGGCTATACTCATCTCTAAATTTCTTTAAAGCAGACTGAAATGATTTACTTGGAAATCTTTTTCTCACATCTCTGGCTTTACACTCAGCTTTTCTTTTATCTTTCGTGAGTGCCTCAGCTTTACATGCTCGATCAACAAGCACAACAAACTCCTTTATTTCCAGTATCCCAACTAGCAAATGAATATCTTCATTTAGGTCGTCTTCAAACCGTTTACACATTATTGCTTCAGTCGAATCACATTCCCAAGCATATTCGCTTAATCTCACAAATTCTCATTCATACTCAGTGGCAGACATGCATCCGTGTTTCAATTCCAGAAACTCTTTTCATTTTTTATCTATAAATCTCTAGTTGATGTATTTCTTTCATAATTCAGACTGAAAGAAATCCCATGTGACTCATTCTTTTGGAACAACATAAATCAAAGTCTTCCACCCCTGATAAGCTGCATCTCGTAACAAAGAAACAACATATTTCACACATTCATCAGGAGTCAATGACATTTCATCAAACACTCGGATTATGCTCTCGAGCCAAAACTCAGCTCTATCAACATCATCACTGGTGGTCCTAAACTCTTCAGCCCCATATTTACGTATTTTATCGACCAAAGGCTTATTCAACAAATTCAAATTCATAACCAAAGGTACAACAAAAGTCTGAGGAGGATTAGACGGGGGTAGCAGTTGTGAAATAGCTGGATTCATTCTAACGTATTGAGTGAACCACTCATTCATCATTTGGAAGAAGGCTTGTTTAGCCTCTCCTTTTTGACCGCTAGAAGCCGGTCTCGAAACAAATGGCGCTGTCCCTTGAGTGGGAGAAGGCACATTGCTTTCAACATCGTCAACTACAGCTCTTTCGGGATCCATTACTATACAAAAAACACGCTACGTTATATATGGCATGTATAGCTAGACTCTCACACGCTACGTTAGTCCTAGAATTGACTAAATCATAACTTTGATACAAATCAAATGTAACACCCCTAACTCGTAGCCATCTCTAATCTAGGGTTAAAGGAATTACCGGACTAATCGAAACTTTTACAAATATTTCACATTGTAACTAATCATTATGTAATTAAAGTGTCCCTTATTTAGGTCTACGAGACCTTAAACGTGATTTAGAAAGGGGACGGGACTAAACCAAATACATACGAAGTTTTTGGAAATTTAAACATTTTTCAAAGCTACAGAGGTCACATGCCCGTATGTCTCACACGATCTCAGACACACTCGTGTGTCTAAGCCGTGTCAAAACAAGGCATACATACTAACTTGTCCACATGGACATGGACACACCCGTGTTTCTCACCCGTGGTCACTACTGACTTGCACCACATGGCCAGTCACACGGCCATGTTTCTTGCCTATGGTCGTCACTGACTTGATTCACACAGTCAGTCACACGCCTGTGTGTCTAGCCCGTGGTCGAGTCTGACTTGTTTTGAAACACAACCACAAAGGACACAGTCGATCCACACACCCGTGTGGGCAATTATAGGCCATTGGCAAGGCCAAAATGCCACCCACACTTTGGGTTAATCCTACAAGAACTTACAAGCATCATTCTAAACACTTATGGCAACCCAAAACACAACAAATTGACCATCTTTTCTACCCATTCAAGAACATTTCAAACACAACATCTTATGTACCATTTAGCTCAATCTAAACACAAGCATTTCCAAGTATAATCCATCACAAACTTACCATTTCATTATGATAATCTATTATCAATAATAAACTAGCTTTGCATCATAAAACATATGATCAATTTGATCATCTCATTAGCCATCAAACCATTCCATACTATGCATCATACAACATGACTACTCATTCACATCACATTCAATTATTTAGCCATATGACATGGCTATATACACTTCTCAAACATTAACCATTTCAACTAGACTATACATACCATACTTAACTATGTACACATTCAAAAGGTACCAAAATAGAGTTTGATAGTGTGGTGATGATCCTTGATAATCCCTGAGCCTTTCATAGCTTTGACAATCTATAAAACAAAGCAAACACACATAGATTAAGCTTTCAAAAGCTTAGTAAGCTATATACAAATAAACTTAACATATAGTACACATAATCATATCAAATATAAGATCATTAATGTTACTCAATTGTAAATTCATAACTCTTCTTTGGCTCATTTATTTATCCATTACTTATCCACAATTCATTTATCAAAGTATCTCTTTTGCTCATAACACAATCATACATATATCACATTTTGTCTCATTTAATCTATGCACATATTTCTCTATTGTAAATTCACAAATACTTACCTTTTATGCTTAATCAAAGCATACACATCAAACGTACCTGAAACGGTTATACATTTCACCCATTCTTTCATTTCTCAAATTTGCCCGTTGAACCATTCGGAATCAAATGGGATAATCAGAATACTCAGAAAAATCGTACAATTCCAATGTCCCAGACATGGTCTTACATGTAACCAAATATTGATGCCACTGTCCCAGACAGGGTCTTATATGAATCAAATATGATGCCAATGTCCAGACATGGTCTTACACGTAAATTTCATATAGATGCCAACGTCCTAGACGTGGTCTTACACGATAGCACATATCGGAAACCTATGTCATGACATATGAAATCCTATCTATTCCTAGGTTCGTACAGGACTTTTCAGATTTTGACACATTATCGATATTTTCTCAGACTTCATGTATATATATTTTCATTAGAATATCATCAACATTTAATTTCATACGAACATAAGTAAATCAATTCAAATACATTTATTTATATATAGACTTACCTCGGATTCAGATATAAATGGACGAAATCGGCTACCCAATCAGTTTCGACTTTCCTCAGTCTAAATCCATTTTCTTCGATTATTAATCTATACATATTCAAATTTAACTCATTTATTCACCAATTCATTCAATTCAATCCAAAAACACACATTTAGGGCAATTTACAAATTAGCCCTCAATTTTTACATTTTGACATTTTAGTCCTTATTTCACAAAATCACAAAATACACATAATTCAATATAACCCATGTTTAGTTGAATTCTCTATAGGTCCCTAGAAACCAATATTTTTTTATTTATTTCACATTTTAGTCATTCAAAATATTATTTTCTCAATTTAGTCCAAATTACTCAAATTCACCAAAAATCCAAAGACAAAACATGTTAATCTAACACATATATTTCATATTTCATCATCAACTATCACAGAACTTACAAAATCATCAATGGCATATCTCAAAATCTCCATCAATTTACAAAATTAAGGCATGGGTTTTGTTGTACTCGAAGCAACGATTACAAAAAATGTAGAAATTATCAAAAAAATGAAACCAAAACATGCCTTAATTTTGCTTGAACATAGCCAAAACATAGCTTGGTTTATTTCTATCTCTTTTCTTTGTTTTGTCGGCACAAGGATGAATATAATGGCCATCCTTTTTGTTTTTATTTTAATTATAATTACATTAATAACCAATTTATTTATATACTGTAACACCCCATACCCATGTCCGACACTGAGATCAGATACGAGGCATTACCATGCTTAACCTTACTTGAACATGTAATATCGAGCTATAAAATTTCGTTCCATCTTAAAACTTTTTCTTTCTTACGAATAACATACATTTCATGGGCTTACGAGGCCTTAAAAATACATTCAGAAGGTTACAGGGATCAACCGGAAACTTTTACTCTCTTAGAAAATTTTTGTCTAAACAGGGGTCATACGCCCGTCTGACTTGGGACACACCCGTGTGGGCAGGCCGTGTGGTCTCACACGCCCATGTCCCTAGCCTGTGTAGAATTTATTTTTATTTTAAACCTACATGGGTTTTCACACGGCGGACACACGCCCGTGTTGATGGTCCGTGTCTTTCCCACGACCTAGACATGCCCGTGTCCTCACCCATGTGTGAAAACTAGGGGTATTTTGTTTATGACGTTAGCAATCCCTTAAGAAGCACACGACCTAGGCACACGCCCGTGTGCCGGTCAGTGTGACGATTCGAATTCTCGCAATTAAAATGCAGGGGACACACGGCTTATTAACACACCCATGGGGCTGACTGTGTTTCACATACGGCCTAGACACACGCCCGTGTGTCTACCCGTGTGGACACTTAGAAGCTATTTTCCAAGCCTTTTTACCACCCTGAAACATAAACTCATTCAATTCATCACAAGTATCACATAACAAGGCAATAATAAACTACTAAGAATCCTTAAATTATCATTCATTCCACCCATATTTTACTTAATTACTTGCATGAACATTCATTTCATCAAACTCATCAACTTTATAACATAAACTTAACAATATTGGCCAATTCACCATGGCCATTTACAAAATGAGTGTAGAACATTAATAGCCAACCCCTTTGGCCTTTAAATATGACATGACACAAAATGATTAAGTTTTTTTTCATGCCATACTCAAAATGAATTAACTTTACTATACCAAAAGAACGGTTGGTAGTGTGATCCGAGCTCTGACGTTCTATGATCCCCGAGCTAACTTGGCGAAACTACAAGGAAAAGAAAAAAGAGATGGGTAAGCATATAGCTTAGTAAGTTTGCATGAAATTCTAAAACAACATAATTGCTCACATTAAATTCATCCATCTATTGAAACAATAACAACATAAGTCTCAAAAGCTTAAGCATACTCATCTATGCTTATTCATACTTATTCTTACCCATCTCATGCCACATTATGGGTTTATAACTTGTATTTTCTTATGGTACCTGTATCACTTATCACATAACTTAGCATATATACTATCACGAGCATAAACTCAAATCTTTATTAATCATAACATGAATGAAACTCAAGGTTATCCATAAATAGTTTTACCCCTATACCATTTTACACACTTAGCTCTTTTGCCTATGAATTAATTACATTATCGTGATATTCAAACTCATCATGATTAAATCTCGATGCCCATGCCATATCCCAGATATGGTCTTACATGGGATCATGCCTTGATACCGATGCCATATCTTAGATATAGTCTTACACAGGATCTTATAGCTCGATGTCGATGCCATGTCCAAGACATGGTTTAGTACGAGATCATACATAGATGTTGATGCCATGTCCCAGACATGGTCTTATACGAAATCATCCTTTGGTGCTGAGGCCATAACCTAGACATTGTCTTACACGAGACTTTCCTTATTCAATGCTATGACATGAGTATCCTCATTATTTTGAATCTTTATCCGGGATTTCACTTAGCTTATTTTCACCATTTCCTCATCGAGGCTTCATCACTCGACTTTCATAGCAATAACATACATTGTCATAATATTAAGTATTTTTAATTATCGAAACATTATGAACTTTAAATTCATACAAACTTACCTCGATTCTCAAAATGTGTATCGATGCTCAATTTAGTCCTTGATTTTGTTCTTTTCTCGGCTTCAATCTGGGCTTCATGTTTTTTCATCTATAATAATAATTTCACTTGTTAAATAAGTGCATTGACTAAATCGACTCATAATTCATATTTTGGAAAGATTATAATTTTTCCCCCAAACTTTTACATAATTAAACTTTTGCCCCTAGGCTCGTAAAATAATTTTTATTCAACTTTCTTGCATTTCAAGCCTAACAGAATCATATTCTCTACTATAGTAACCTTAAATTTCCACTATTTCATTCATGTATGACTATTTTTTCAACTTTTACAATTTAGTTGTAACGACCCAAATTTGGGCCTAGTAGAATTAAGCCCATTGGGCCTTGGCCATGGGAGCGTTTAAAATTTTTGAGAAAGAAAGAATGACACTAAGGTAAGTTGGACCTATTAGGTGAGCGATTTTGGAAGGTTAGGAGGCTTCTATGAAGTCCCGGTATCAAACCTGGGCTTAAGAAAAATTTTGGTTTTAGGTGAATAAAACCCTGGGAGTTAGTAGGTAGGCTTTAAGAATAAATTGTGGAGAAAAATGACACAAAAAGAGCTTGAGGTGTAGTGACAAAGTGACGTCACAAGGAAGCAAGGGGTCCAAGGTTAAAGCCTTGGCACTCGCATTTCATTTTGATTTATTTTTAAGTGAACTTGGACTTTGGCCCATAGATTTATATTTAGTTGTGCACGATGTTAGACACAAGGAAACGAGTGGTCTAGTGGCAAGGCGTCATTAAGGGAGTAAGGGAGCTTGGGTTTGAATCTCATGACAAGCAAGGGAGTATCTATTTTGCGGATTGGACGGCCAGAGTTTGTGTTGGATTTAAATTCTATTGAAGAAAAGATCCCACATCGGAAAGCTAGCAAGAGGGAAGGTGAGAAGCTGGCTATATATGGAGTTTTCTATGAGGAGAGGAAGCATACCTTGGTAGGCGTTTGGGCATAGGAGAATTCGGAGTGCAGATTACCTTTAGACTCCTCTCAGGTGATCCCCAGCATTAGAGGATTTGGAGTTGTGGAGGACTCTGTGGTGGCCATACATCGGAGCTTTATTCACGAATTTTAGTAAATTCGATCTTTACTTCATTTTAAGATTATTTTAATTTGGGTTCAGTAATTTGTAATAAGGCCTTTGGATTTTGTTTTACTTTTTAACTTTGATTTCTGTTATATTCAAACTATAAATGATTAAACACTTAGTTTTCTTAAAAAGTTAATAATTGTTTTCAAAATATCACGTTTCCGTAAATTACTGGATCTGATTTCTACTACAAACAAAGTTTTCGCTAATAGCAATAACAATGCTTTTACAAGAAAACCATAAAAGCAAATCTGAATTTCATAAATAAAAAAGTGTGGAGTTTCAAAAAGAATACCAAGTTTTTAACGAGCGTGTTATTTTTAAACAACCCTTTCATGTGACATGCCAGATCCGATCGTAACGTCTAGGCCGAGTTTGGGGTGTTATATTTTATAGCATCAGAGCTCGGTTGCAAAACTCGGCTGTGAAATGGGTTTGAAAATGTTTTTCAAAATTTATTTGAAATATGGTCTAGAAAATATATATCTTTACTGGAAGGATGGCACCCCGAGTCTCCGACACCAAATCCGTAAGTTCTTGATATTATGCTTTGTTGTATGCAGTATTGACTATAGTTATTTTGTGTATGTTTTGTGGATGTGATGCTTTAACTTAGAGTTTGTATTGAAAAAGGGCTATAGTGTTTTCGAAAATAGATTTGAGATCGGGCTATTACCAGCTGCGAGTAAAAGACTCTGATGTGCCAAATACTGCATTTAGAGCAAGGTTTGGTCATTCTAAATTTTTAGTTATGTCTTTTGGACTAACGGATGCACCTGCTATCTTTATGGACTTAATGAACCAGATTTTCAGACCGTACCTAGATCGATTTATCGTTGTATTCATTGATGACATTTTGATTTACTTACATGATGAATCCGGTCATGCCGAGCATCTGAGAACTATACTATAGGCTCTGTGAGATAAGTAGTTATTTGCAAAGTTTAGAAAATGTGAATTTTGGTTGCGCGAGTTGGTTTTCTGGGGCATATTGTGTCAGCATCAGGTATTGGAGTCAATTCGAGCAAAATTTCTGCAATAATGAATTGGAAGCCTTTGAGAAATGTATCTGAAGTCCGTAGTTTCCTGGGACTCACTGGCTATTATAGATTGTTTGTAGAAGGTTTTCAATGATTGTAATTCTGATGACGAGATTACTTCAAAAAGATGTTAGATTTGAGTGTTTAGAAAAGTGTCAGTAGAGCTTCAAACAGTTGAAAGCTTTATTGACAGAGGCACCAGTGTTAGTTCAGCCTAATTAGGTAAAGAGTTCATTGTATTCAGTGACGCATGGTTGAATGGTCTGGGTTGTATTTTGATACAGGAAGGCAAAGTTATAACTTATGCCTCGAGACAATTGAAACCGCATGAAAAGAATTACCCGACGGATTATTTAGAGTTAGCAGATATTGTGTTTGCGTTGAAAATTTGGCATCACTATTTGTTTGGTGAGAAATGTCACATCTATACCGATCACAAGAGTTTGAAATATTTGATGACTCAGAAATATTAGAATTTGCGACAAGGGAGGTGGTTTGAATTATTAAAAAGATTATGAGTTAGTGATTGGTTATCATACGGGAAAGGCTAATACCGTTGCTGACGCTTTGAGCCAAAAATCCCTATTCACTCTACGTGCGATGAACACTCAAATAGCTTTGTGTAATGATGGTTTGATTGTGGCTGAGATGAAAGAGAGACCATTATTTTTATAGCAAATTTACGAAGCTTAGAAAGTCGATAATGAAATATTAGCAAAATGAGATCAATCTGATTCGAACCCTCAATCAGAGTTTCAAGTTGATTCTGATGATTGGTTAATATTCAGAGGCCAAATATGTGTTCTAAGAAATTTAGAGTTGATTCAGATGATTTTGAATGAAGCACATAGTAGTCGTTTATCTGTTCATCTGGGAAGCACGAAAATGAATAAAACTTGAAATAGTTGTATTGGTGGCACGACATGAAAAGAGATATCTCTGAGTTTGTTTCGAAATGTTTAATCTATCAGTAAGTCAAAGCTGAGCATCAAGTACCATCGGGTTTATTGTAGCCAATCATGATTCTTGAGTGAAACAGGATAGAGTGACTATGGATTTTGTATTGGGTTTACCCCTATCTTCGAGAAAGAAAGATGCAATCTGGGTTGTTGTTGACCGATTGACGAAATCATCTCATTTTTCATGTACGTATGATTTTTTCTCTTGATAAGTTAGTTGAGGTTATATATGTCCGAGGTTGTGAGATTACATGTGGTACCTATTTCTATTGTTTCGGATAGAGATTCGAGTTTCAAATCACAGTTTTGGAAGAAACTGCAAGCGCACTGGGTACAAAGCTCCATTTTAGTACCGCATTTCACCAGCAAATGGATGGTCAATCCGAGAGAGTTATTCAAATACTCGAGGATATGTTACGTTGTTGCATTCTTGAGTTTGAAGGTACGTGGGAAAAATACTTGCCGTTGATTGAATTTGCTTATAATAATCACTTTCAATCGAGTATAAATATGGCACCATATGAAGCTTTATACGATCATAATTTTGAACACCGTTATGTTGGACGGAGCTCAGCAAGAGTAAGATTCACGGGGTTGATCTGATTAGAAAGACTGAAGAAAAAGTGAAAGTAATTCGCGATAGTTTGAAAGCAGCATCTAATCGAGAGAAATCTTACACAGATTTGAAGCGGAAAGATATTGAGCTTCTGATCGGGGATGAAGTATTCTTGAAAGTGTCGTCGTGGAAAAATATATTGTGGTTTGGTAAAAAAGGAAAACTGAGTCTGCGATTCATCAGGCCGTATGAGATTATCGAGTGAGTCAGACCAGTTGCTTATCGACCATCTCTACCGTCTGAGTTAGAGGAAATACATAATGTGTTTCATGTGTCGATGCTTTGACGATACCGATCCGACCGTTCACACATCATTTCCCCAATCGAGGTTGAAATTCAGTCTGATATGTCATATGCTGAAGAACTAATTCGAGTTTTAGCTCGTGACATCAAAGAATTAAGAAATAAGAAAATCGTATTAGTGAAAGTATTATGGCATCGACATGGGGTTGAAGAAGCTACGTGGGAACTCGAAGATGCTATGAGAAAGCAATATCCAAACCTATTCACTGGTAAGATTTTTGGGGACGAAAATATCTAAAGGGGAGAGTTGTAACAGCCCGATTTTAGCTAAGTCAGAATAGTGGTTTCAGAACCACAAATCCAAGGTTGGAAAATTATTTTAATATTATTTTTGGTGTTTATAGCATGTGATTATATATGTGTGAAAGTTTCGTGAAATAATTTTAGCATTTGAATGCTTAATTTGATAAAAGGACTAAATCGCGTAAAATGCAAAAGTGGCATTCTAACTGTTTAAGTGATTATTTGCTATGAATAATTAAATGTGAAGTCCTTATGTTGTGAATAGACCATGGATAGTGGGAATTGACATGAATAGGCATCCAATATATGTTTTATTATTGTTTAAACAAAGGTTAATTAAGTAATTTGTGATTTAAGTTTAATTAAATTATAACAAAACAAAAATTAAACTTCATTTCATCTTTCTTTGGTCGAACATGGTGAAAGAAGAAACATTTAGTTCATTTTAGGGTTTGGTCAATTGGGAGCTTAATTGGTAAGTGTTTTGAGCTCTGTTTTTTATGATTTTTACGTTTTTGAGATCGTTGCTTTGTATTCTAGCTAGCCCATGCCTTAATTTTTAAAGTTGTCAATGTTTTTGTGTAGTGCCATTGATGAATGTTTAAGCTTTTAAATGTTTGAAGATGAAAAATGGATATTTGTTGATAGATTATCATATTTTGTTAAGTGATTTTTGACAAAAATGTCAAATAGGGATTTATTTGTGAAAATGTGAAAATATGTGGTTAAATGTGTGAATAAATGATAAATATGGGTTGATATGTGTAGTAGGAAAACTCTGCTAGCTTGGGAAGCTATTAAATTGCATGAATTTTGTGTATTTGTGAAATAGGGACTAAATTGAATAAATATGGAACTTTAGGGGCTAAAGTGTAAAAATGCCAAAATATGTGTTTGTGGACTGAATTGAATGATTTGATGAATAAATGAGTTAATTTTGAATCTATATAGATCAAGAACAAAAGAAATCGGATTTATATCGGGGAAAATCATAGGTTATCGAATAGTTGATCCATTCCGTTTATCCCGAAAACAAGCTAAGTTCATATGAAAATAAATATCTTTAAATTGAATTATATATGTTTAATTGTCATTGAACTATTATGAATGTTGAATGATCAAATACGATCAAGAATCGACAGGGTTACAATATTCGAAAGTTCCGTATGAACCTTAGGAATATTATAGGATACAAATGTCATGACATTAGGGTTACCGAGATTTGATTATGTGTAATACCATGTCTGGGACATTGGCATCATTATATGATTTCATATAAGACCTTGTCTGGGACAATGGCAACGATATGTGATAACATGTAAGACCATATTCGGGATATGGCATTGTACGAGTTATATGTGATTTTCGACTATCCTTAATGATTTTGAATGGTTCAATGGGCAAGGTCAAGTCGAGAAAGGATGTTGAATGAGTTAAGTGACTCAGGTACGTACGAGATTCATACGAGTATTGGAAAGGAAAGTATTTGATGGATTCACTTATGATTTTGAATATGAGTTCAATGGGAAAGGTTTGTGAGCTTTTATATGCTTATTCATGATTTGTCTATTAATGAAAATGATATTGATTGATGTGGTAATTTTATTTGTATATGACTTACTAAGCTTTTAAAGCTTACTTTATGTGTTCTTTCCTTATTTTATAGATAATCGAAGCTAGCTCGGACTCGGGGATCATCAGGAACATCGTCACACTATCGATCAACTTGTTGGTACTTTTGATGTTATGTATATATGGTATATGGCATGTTTAGGCTAGTGTTAAGATGATATGTTTTGAGTTGTGATTTTAGCCATGAGAGTTGGCTTGTAAATGATGTACATTTTGGTGTGTATTTGGTCATCTAAGTTGGCTTAGTTTATGAATTTGGTAAGTGATATGTGATGTATATATATGGCCTTGTGTTTTGGTATGTTTTTGCTTGATCTTGAGAGGATGATTTAGTATGTTTTATGACATGAATTAGTTGATAAGATAATGAGAAAAATGCAATGACAAGATAGGTGAAATTGTTGGTAATGACATATTGTTTTGGTATGTTTAGGGTTATGATTTGAGTAGTGAAATGGTTGAAGATGAAATGGCATGATTGTATATGAATTGGCATGTTTTGGTTGCCTATAAATGTGTTGAAATGGTATTATTTTGGTTGTTTAGGTAAGTATGAGAAAGGGTGGCAAATTGGCCTTGTAAATGGCCTATTTTTGTCCACACGGGTAGGGACACAGGCATGTGTCTCTGTCGTGTGAGACACACGGTCATGCTACACGATCGTGTGTCCCCTGGTATTGAAATTAAATTGAAGTCAGTATGCTCTACACGGCCTCACACACAGGCGTGTGACCGGTCGTGTGGCACAAGTTAGTATATCCCTCGAAATGGCACACGGCCTAGCACACAAGCGTTTGACTTGGCCGTGTTGCATAAGTCAGTATACCCTACAGGATTGGCACGGCCTAACACACGGCTTGGCACATGGGCGTGTGTGGCCATTTCGAAGGGCACACTGGTTAGACACACAAGCGTGTGGTCAGCCGTGTGACCCAAGTCAGTATGTATGCCCTATTTTCACACGGTCTGGGACACGGGCGTGTTTGGAGCCATGTGAGGCACATGGCCTGTTCACACGGGTGTGTAACCTTGGTATGTTTGAAAAATTTCTATGTTTTCGAGAATTTTTGTAAGTTATCGGTTTAGTCCCGAACCATTTCTAAATCATGTTTAAGGCCTCGTAGGCCCTTATATGGGACAATGTTATTATGATTGAATGGTTTTTGAGAATGGGTGTATAAATGTATGTTGTATGTTGTGATTTGATCGGTAATGCCTAGTAAACCTATTCCGGTAACGATTACGGGTTAGTGGTGCTACGTTCTATTTTTCAAAATTAAGGTGCAAGAGACACACGTCCAGAACACATGCCCATGGGGCAGACCGTTTGTCACACACGGCCTAGACACACACCCGTGTGTCTCCCCATCTGGAAAAAATAAAGGCTATTTACCAAGTGGAAACACAGAGATTTATATACTTTTTCATACCTAATTTTACTTAAAATCATGCATTTTCAATGGGATTTTTTTCATAAAATAATTAATTTTTATAAAATAATTAAATTGTATTAAAAATTTGAACATGTTAATTTTTAGTCAATTTTATAATTATTTTTAGTGAATTTTGATTATTTTTGACAGATTAGTACAAAGGGCAAAAATTGACCTGATGACACTGTTAGAAGAACAAAACCGAGAAGCAATTCAAAGTAACAATGCGAAATAATTTCTAGCCTAAGACGGTCCAAATATATGTAGTATAATTAATTTTAATTTATTCTCAATTTACTGTAGGCTAAATAAATTAATTTTAATTAATTATGGAAAAAGGGCCCAGTTGAACCGCACCAGTTGAACCAAATTGCGTGAACCGAACCAGCCACCAATCGGGCTGCCCAGAACCATTCAAATACTGACCCAAATCAGCATTTTAGCTGATTAAATGAGCTTGCAAGAAGGCCCTTGGAAAACTTCCAAATTGCATTCAAACCTCACCTTAAATTAAGGCTTTATGGATTTGCCCCTGGCTAATTTTATCAAAGTTGAAAGTCTCAACTTTGCCATGTAAGATGGCCGGCCATGAGGGGACTCTTTGGCTGCTGAAATTTTCTATTTTTATCAGCCATACTCAGCTATATAAACCCCCCCTTTTCTACCCATTCAAAGCATCCCTCAACACTCTCATTCTCTCTTCACTTCTCTTCTCCCCATTCTCTCTTTCTCTCCAAAAAACCAAGCCTTCTTGTGCCAATTTCCCCTCTTGGAAAAGAGGTGTTTTCTCAGCCATTTGGGGCAGCAAGTGAGTGTTCATAGAAGCCTTGATCAACAAGGACAATAGAGACAAAAGAAGGAGCAATCAGTCAAGCCATGGAGAAACACCGAATTTGCTTCTTGTTCCCCATCTTTTTAATTTATGTTGTTTTTATGATGAACATATATGTGAGTATTCATGTATTTGAAATGGGTATTTCAATCAATCTATCTTAAATTAAGTCGTGTTGGGTTCATTTCATTTCATCCTCTTGATTTGTTAAATTTATGTTTATGCTGTTATAGGCCTCGGTAAAATGCTTGATTAAGTAAAATCATGCCTATGTTATTCTGGCATTATAATTGTTTAGATAACTAAAGAATTAATTATTTAAACACATTGAAACTGGCAATATAATTGTCTAGATAACTAAAGAATTAATTATTTAAACACATTAAAATTGTAATTAATGGACACAGTACTTAATCAGTGCATGTTTAATTCTTCTAAGGTAGCTGAAGATTTGATTAGCATTGTATTTGGCGATACATACGCCTTGCATAACTTGCAAGATTATTGTGATTAAACTGTTTCAAGGTAAGGATACTTCGTTACCTAACATAGTCTTTTATATGCTTATTAGGTTGAATCAATCGTTTGAATCGGCATAGGAATATGCGGGAGATTGTTTAATTTAATAAGTATGTATGTGCAATAACATGTTTACCTTTATAAATCTGTTTAATTGGTCAAATTGGCATAGAAATATGTACAAGAGATGAATGGATTTTTTGTCTGTAAATATGTTCATAAGTTAGCAAATTACCGAGTTGCCGTGATTTATTCGTAACAAGTATAAGCATAAGTTTAATAATTCTAAGGTAAGGAAATATAATTAATCCAACACAATTATAATATCTGGATTAAATCATATTTGGAATCGTGCACTAGAATTTCTTTGTTGTATTTTAATTATTTCACTTAGTTTTTAACTCTTAGTTTTTTTTTATCTCTTTTTAAAATCAAATATTTTTCCTTCACCAAAGTGTTTAAAATTACTTTCATAAATAATTCTTTTACAGTCCCTGTGGGTACGATAACTCGACATTTACTTGTCACTTCATTACTTTTTGCGATTGTGTACACTTGCACATTTCCCTCGTTCCAAGTTTTTGGCGCCGTTGCCGGGGAACTATTTTTTAAAAGACATTATTTGTGAATTTGTTTGTCTTACATTCTGGTTTAATTTTCTGTTTAATTTTTAACTTAAATTAAATTTTCTATGAATATTTCAGGTGTTTATGAGTATTGACCGAATTATCAATTTACTCCCTGTAGACCTTGAGATAGAATGAACCTTTCAGCAATGTAAAAGACAAGTAAATCAAAGGAGGATCGAAGAGATGAATTTCATGAATATGAATCAAGAGAATGGAGAAAAGCTTGCTCAAAATCCAATCCTTATTGTTGATGATAGGAATAGAGCTTTAAGACAATATGTCGTGCCAGTGTTCAATGATCTTAATTTGGGTATTAGAAGACTCGAAATCAAGGCACAACAATTTGAGCTGAAGCTAGTCATGTTCCAGATGCGTCACACAATGGGCCAATTCAGTGGAATGCCTACTGAAGACCCTCATCTGCACTTGAGACTATTCATGGAGGTGAGTGACTCTTCCAAATTAGTCGGAGTACTCGAAGAAGCATTACGATTGAAGTTGTTCCCATATTCGCTAAGGGACAGAGCTCGAGCCTGATTGAACTCAGTGCCACCAAACTTAATTTCCACATGGCAAGAGTTAGCCGAGAGATTTCTTATGAAGTATTTCCCGCCTAGCAAGAATGCTAAGTTGAGGAATGAGATCACTGCCTTCAAACAAATGGATGACGAATCCTTGTATGAGGCATGGGAAAGATTTAAAGAGTTATTACAAAAGTACCATCATCATGGAATTCCACATTGCATCCAACTTGAGACGTTTTACAATGGTCTCAACGCTCACGTGAGGATGGTAGTGGACGCTTCTGCTAATGGTGATCTCCTTTCTAAGTATTATAATGAGGCTTACGAAATTATCGAGAGGATCATCAGCAACAACTATCAATGGCCAACTAGTCGAGCAGTGTCAGGAAGACGAATCGCTGGAACACATGAAGTAGATGCTCTTACTTCACTCACATCTCAAGTATCATCAATATCGTCAATGCTTAAAAATCTTACTACTAATGGGTCTAATAGTTTTGCAGCACAACCGCCTAATCAATTTGAGAATATAGCCTGGGTCTATTGTGGGGAAGGATATTTGTTTGAAGAATGTCCATCGAACCTAGAATCTGTATACTACATAGGTAATCAAAACCAAAATCGAGGAAGGTAAGGGCAGCAATCCAATTTTTATAACCCATCATGGAGAAACCACTTGAATTTTTCCTGGAATAACCAAGGGGCTGGAACCAGTAACACTTACACCCAATCTAGACCAACCCAGCTGCCTAGTTTCCCTCAACAAGTTTAGAAACCAGTTCAAACTGAAGCATCCAATAGCTTGGAGAGTTTGCTGAAGGCATACATGGCAAAGAATAATGCTTTAATCCAAAGCCAAGAAACTACATTGAAGAATCTGGAAAACCAAATGGGCCAGCTTGCAACGGAACTTAGGAACCGACCATAGGGTAACTTACCTAGTGATACGAAAAATCTGAGAAACCTGGGAAAGAAGCACTGTAAAGCATTCACATTGAGGAGTGGAAAGATGGTAGAGCCCAATACCAATGAAGCTGAAAAGGAGCAAGCTGAGGCTCAAGACTCAAAAGAAGTTCAATCGAGTGTTGAAATTCTAGTTTCACAAGAACCAGAATCTACAAACCCCGATAAGGTAACCTCAGAATCAGCTAAATCTGATCAACTAACAACTCTATTAGATGCAGAATTACCAGAGAAGACGAATCAACCATTACCAGTTCCAGTAAAGAAACCATCACCACCCTACCCTCAAAGACTTCAGAAGTAGAGTTAGGAGATTCAATTCAAGAAGTTCCTTGATGTACTTAAGACTCTTCACATCAACATTCCATTGGTTGAAGCACTTGAGCAAATGTCGAATTATGTCAAGTTCATGAAAGATATCATGTCTAAGAAATGAAGACTTGGAGAATTTGATATGGTAGCCCTGATGAAGGAATGTAGTGCATATATTCAGGAAAAAATTACCCCTAAAATTGAAGGATCCTAGATGTTTTACCATACCGTGCAATATTGGAGCAACCTATTCTGGTAAGGCATTATGTGACTTAGGTGCGAGTATTAACTTGATACCTATGTCAGTATTTAGAAAGTTGGGGATAGGTGAAGTTAGACCTACTACAGTTACACTTCAACTAGTAGATCGATCCTTAGCGCATCTAAAAAGGAAAAATTGAAGATGTATTGGTACATATAGATAAATTTATCTTTCCTCTTGACTTTGTAATTCTAGACTTTGAAGCAGACAAAGAAGTGCCAATTATCCTAGGAAGACCATTCTTAGCAACTGTTGATGTACAGAAGGGCGAGCTAACTATGTATGTTCAGGATGATTAGGTAACATTTAATGTTTTTAAGTTAATGTGATTTCCTGACACAATTGATGATTGTTCTGCAGTATCCAATTTAGAGGAATTAATAGTGGAGAAGGAACTAAACTATGTTGAGGATCCGTTGGAACGAATTCTGACATCAGACCCTCCAATTGATGAAGAGGAGAATGAATACTTAGCTTTGTTAGAAGCTAATAAAAAAGGATTTAACCGCAATCCCATTTTGAATCTTTAGAATTAGAGAAAAGGGATTACACCTAGCCAAAAGAATCAATTAAGGAGTTACCTAAGTTAGAACTCAAGGTATTACCTACACACTTAGAATATGTTTATTTAGGTAACGCTTCTACTCTGCCTGTGATTGTTTTAGCAAAATTAACTACTGAACAAGAAGAGAAACTTATCATAGGTTTGAAATAATTCAAGAAGGATATTAGATGGACCATAACCAATATTCACGGTATTATCCCATCTATATGTAGAGAGGAACGATTGATGGACAACGAAGACTAAACCCCATCATGAAGGATGCAGTAAAGAAGGAAATTATCAAGTGGTTGGATGCGGGTATAATTTACCCCATCTCAGAAAGTTCATGGGTAAGTCCGGTCCAATGCATGCCAAATAAAGGAGGTATCACGGTCATTGACAATGAGAATAACGAGTTGATATTGACCAGAATGGTTACGAGATGGAGAATTTGCATCGATCACCGAAAGCTGAACAAGGCAACACGAAAAGATCACTTTCCTTTGTCGTTCTTGGACCAGATGCTTGATAGACTCGTGGGGCGAGACTATTACTGTTTTCTTGATGGATACTCAGGGTATAATCAGATTATAGTAGCACCGAAAGATCAGCAGAAGATGACATTCACCTACTCGTACGGTACGTTTGCATTTAGACGCATGCCATTTGTTTTATGTAATGCACCTGCTACATTTCAAAGATGTATGATGTCAATTTTCACTGACATGGTTGAGAAGTATTTGGAAGTTTTTATGGATGAATTTTTAGTATTTAGAGACACTTATGATGATTGTTTAGCCAATCTAGCCAAGGTACTAAGACGATGTGAAGAAACAAACCTAGTTCTCAACTGGGAAAAGTGCCATTTCATGGTACAAGAAGGAATTGTTCTAGGGCATCGGATATCGAGACATGGAATTGAGGTAGACAAACTAAAGGTAGACATTATTGAGAAACTCCTACCTCCAACATCTGTAAAGGTTGTTAGGAGTTTTTTGGGCCATGCCGTTTTTTATCGTAGATTTATCAAAGACTTCTCCAAAATTACAAAACCTTTGTGAAAATTATTGGAGAAGGACAAGACATTCAAGTCTGATGATGAATGTTTAAAAGCATTCAAAGAGTTGAAGAATCAATTAGTTATGGCATCCGTCATCGTCACACCAGATTGGGATCTTCCATTTGAATTGATGTGTGATGCAAGTGACTTCGCAATTGGAGCTACATGGGCTAGTGAAGGAACAAAGTTTTTAACCCCATCTACTACGCAAGTCAGACTCTAACAGGAGCACAACTGAATTATATGGTAATAGAAAAAAAGTTACTTGCTATTGTATCTGCTTTCGACAAGTTTTAATCTTATCTTGTAGGTACCAAAGTGACTGTTTATACGTACCACTCGGTAATTAAATATTTACTGGCCAAGAAAGATGCTAAGTCGAGATTGATCTGGTGGGTACTTCTACTTCAAGATTTCGATCTAGAAATTCAAGATCTAAAGGGAGTAGAAAACCAAGTAGCAGATCACTTGTCTAGATTGGAGCCGCAAGAGGGAAATTCTCCACTTGTACCAATTCAGGAGACATTTCTAGATGAACATATACTGAAGGTAAATCATGTCCATAATATTCCTTGGTTTGTTGATATTGCTAACTATTCAGCTTGTGTTTTGATGCCGATTGATAAAACGTATCAACAAAGGAAAAAGTTTCTTCACAATGTGAAGTACTATTTTTGGGAAAAGCCATATTTGTTTAAAAAGTGTACAGATCAGATGATCAGGAGATGTGTGGAAGAAGATGAATTACTAAAGATTTTATACCACTGTCACTCAGCTCCGAGTAGGGGACACTTCAGAGGTACTCGCACTGCGACCAAAGTATTTCAAGTTAAATTTTTTTGGCCCACACTATTCAAGGATGCATACGCGTACGTAAAGAGTTGTGATCAATGTCAAAGGGTTGGAAATGTCACCAATAGAAATGAGATAACTTGAACAAATATCATTGAGGTAGAATTGTTCAATGTTTGGGGTATTGACTTTCTTGGTCCTTTCCCTCCGTCTTTTGGTCACATGTAAATATTGGTAGCAGTAGATTATGTGTCCAAGTGGGTCGAGGCTAAAGCTTATCCGACGAACGATGCTAAGGTTGTGATGAAGTTCTTACAGAAACACATGTTCACAAGGTTTGGAACCCCAAGAGCTATTATCAGCGATGAAGGGACCCATTTTGTGAACAAGTGGTTAAAATGGTTGTTAGATAAACATAGAGTGAAACATAAGGTTGCTACAGCTTACTATTCGCAGACAAATGGGCAAGCTGAGCTGGCAAATAAGGAGATCAAAGGCATACTTGAGAAGATAGTTTACCCTAACCGATGAGATTGGTCCAAAAGACTAGATGATGCTTTATGGGCTTACAGAACAACAAACAAGACACCTTTAGGAATGTCACCCTATAGGTTGGTCTTTGGGAAAGCCTTTCATCTACCTCTAGAGTTAGAGCACAAAGCTTATTGTTCTCTTCGACGACTCAACTTGGATCTTAAGCTTGCTACAGAGAAACAGATGCTCCAACTCAACGAGCTAGAGGAATTCCAAATGTTCTCACAGGAAAATGCCAAATTACTCAAAGAAAGACTCAAGAAATTGCATGACAAGCACATTCGAGTTAGAGAATTTGAAGCAGGTCAACAAGTCTTGTTATTTAATTCCACATTGAAGTTCTTCCTAGGTAAGTTAAAATCACGTTGGTCCGGTCCATTTACGATTCATCACGTCTATCAAATGGAGTTGTTGAACTCCAAGGTAAGGGAGGGAATTTTCAAGTCAATGCTCAGCGTTTGAAACATTACTACGGAGAAAAACCTGAACGGGATCAAGTCTTGTTGAGTTTATCAGATATTTAAATTTTATTTTTTTAATAAATTATTTAGGGTATATTTTCGAGTGTATTATGTTTAAGTAAATTCTGTCTAGGATATTGGAACTTCAGCGGGACCGCTTATGACCCCTCCAATCTTTCCTGTGAATTGATTTTTACATAATTTTTTGAGAAATTATTCCCTAAATGACAAAACAATTTTTTGTTTCTTCAAATAAAAAGGTCAATTTTGATCCAAGTTTTAAATTTCAACTCAATTTTAATGTTTTATTAAGTCTAGGGACTTAATTGAATTAATTTTAAAAGTTGGTTGCTATTTTCATAAATAATAATAACTAGGTGCCTCTTTTGTAAATATTTCCAAAAGGTATCTATAATAAATATTTTTACTCAATATATATATTTATATAATAATATGATAAACTTTAATATATAATTATATCTATTATAATTTATATATTAATTTTTATCAACTTAGCATAGAATTAGGATTAGTTTAATTTTAATCATATTTTATTTTTGTTTTAATAAATTAATAGCATTAAAATTTAACATGCATTTATTTAATTATTAATTGTTGTTAACTTTGAATTGAATTAGAATTAGAATATTTTAAGTGTTAAATTCTATTATGAATTCTACTCTAGTTCCTACTACTCTCACTATAAATTCCACCCTTACTTCCCTCTATTCATTCATCACTCAAAACCCAAAGCACCAAATCTCTTAAGTGTTGCAAGCCCTAGCCACAACATCACCCAGTAGTCGGCTAACACTTGCCCAGCAGCCCACACGCCTAGCTGCCTTCCAAGCACTTGTGCGGCACACACCTTCACCCATCCTTAACCAAAACCTCCAACCTACCTTAAATCGACCTCTTTTGCTTTTAATTATTTTTTTTAAGAGTTCTTAAAAAAGGGTGGTAAGACCGAATTTTCTCTTGAACTTTAATTTTATTCAATTATTTAAATTTTCAATTTATTAAATTATTAATAATATATTAATTAAATTTTTGAGAAAATAAATTTTCCCATCTTATGTTCAGGTTAATCATGCCTCGCAAGAGAACTCGTGCCTTTGCCCAAATCGATGAAACGCAAAATAAGTTCCACTGGGAAGAAGCCAAAGTAAGATACGAAAGTATCTTCAAAAATCAACAAATGCATCCAGAGAAAGGCTTCACATTGAAGGAAAGCAACTACGAAGACTTTATGGTACGTATTCGTCAAGTTGCTGAAGCCCTCAATTGGGAATTATTTTGTGAAAAGAGACCAAGCGTGGATGAGGAACTAGTTCGTGAATTCTATGCGAACTTAACCTCAAGCGAATTGACCGAAGTTCCAGTTTGCGGAATCAAGGTACCATTAAATTCAAATGCTATTAATGAGTTCTTTGAATTACCTGATTTCAAAAATAATGAATATTATTCTTTGTTGAGCAACATTAAGCCTGAAAATTTGCAAGAAATTCTCGAGGAACTTACAGTTTCAGGTTATAAGCGGGCCGTGTCAAAGCAAGGAATCCACACGTGTCGAAGAGAATATTTGACACCACTTGCGAAGGTATGGTTCTATTTCATCCGTTTCAGCCTTATGCCTAGTTCGCATGGGACTACAATCTCATTAGAGCGAATGGTCCTATTATACTCGATTCTAACTAGAAAGACCATTGATGTGGGCAAAATCATCCTAAGAGAAATGTGAAATTGTGGTGTTAGACGTTCTGGCCCAGCCTATTTCCCCTTTACGATAACAATTCTATGCTTAAAAGCAAAAATTCTTGCGAACGTAAAGAAGACAGGGTATAGTCAGGGCACAATCACCGATTGGGACCTCTACCGAGTAGTTGGAGATTTTGTTCTATAGCAACGAGTTGAAGAGAGTAAGGATCCCGAAGAAGTAAAAGATGAACCCATAGAGATCCCGCTAGAGCAATCAACTGAAGTCCCTAATGAGGTGGAACCAATGGTGTAACCCCCAAGCCCGACCAAAAACACCACGGCCGAATTCAGAATGTTACTGGGAAGGGTGTAAAAAGAGTTCTGTTTGGAAGTAAACATAAGTTTTTAGTTTTCTAAATCAAAACGTCATTTTTAAAGAAAAGGGTTTCTCGTTCAAAATTTGCAATTTGTCGGCAAATGAAATTTTGGGTTATTTTAAGTTCAAAACCTGATTCATGCTTGAGTTAAAATGTTTGCTTATAGGTGATCCAAGATTTTGAAAAAAAAACTTTCATTTGTTACCCTTACGTTAGAAATATCTTAAAACCATCTTTTAATTAATCAATGGATAGGAAAAACTAACTTAAACCCATAATAATAATCCCAAAACATTTAAAGCGGCCTTATTACAATAAAAATATCCCAAGAAAAATAACCAAAAGTTCATAATGTACTTAGAAATAAAAACAGCTTTTGCATGGCCACCCTGAGTCCACTCCAGCCCGGTCCAATAGACTACGAATTGCCTGCATTGTTGGAAAAGCAAGGTGAGTCACGAGACTCAGTGTGCAATTAGCCTACATATATCCACAATTGGGCTTGGCCCTAACCCACATTAAACCACATACCATGTATAGTGATGCAAAATGTTAACCCAGCCCAACCTAATATCCAACCGCTACACACCACCCGTATCCAACCACCACACACATGGGGATTACTAAATCGACCCTCTATCCGCTACACACCTCTTTGGCAGTCCGTACCGATGGTACACTACTCAAAGTCCACTTAGTGGTCCAGCCACTGATCACGTGATTGAAATCACAAATATCCACGATGAGACTCATGGTCGTTGTCAATCCACGATGAGGCTCGAGGCCATCATCAATCCACATACATAAATGTATGCACTTCCCCTTTAACAGTATATATCCCGAACCCAATGCACATGTAGCATAATATGATAGAATGGTAACATAACATATAAACATACCAAATATACATATATGACATGCTTACATAGATCCACAATTACTAACCACATCCGTAGCATGGGTAGTATACTAACCTGGTTACCGGATTACCCAACATGAGTAATAACACCACCACGACCCATGTTTTGCCACTGTACACAATACATTTATTTAAATTAAAGCAGATAAATAACCAGTGTGTTAATTACACACCTGAAAACTTGGAGAACTAGGCTATCAATCTCCCTAATGTCCTCACTCGAAGAAACTACAGTAATCTGCTTGTCTCTCTCCGACGCCGCCCACACCCCGATGGCTGATCCCGAACAATAAATCGTCTCTTCTTAAATTTAGGGTAGGGACTACGTGTCCAACCCTTTCGCTCCTTGGCTAGTACTCGAATCCATGAGATATAATCTTTGGTTAGAAAGCCCGGTTAAAACGTGGAATAATACTATAACGAAACTAAAAGAATATTCTAAAGAAAGATTACCCCTTACCAAAGTCAACCGAAACCCGGAGGTTATTCACTTGCACTTAAAGATTGCCGAAATCCCTACATGAACCCATATTAGTTTCGGCCATAACACTTATGATAAAAAAAAAAAGTGGCCTTCGGCCTAACGTTATAACCTTCTTACCTTGAATAATTGAAATCCGAAAGATCCTTAATATCCTTCACCCTTGCTACAAACAAAAGAACCATGAAGTCAACCCCTCATATATTCGGCCATGCCTCAAGAAATAGGATTAGGCATTTGGTTTTGGCAAACCAAAAAGGAAAGGAAAAGAGAACGATTCCCACAGAAGAGAATGCTTACCACAACCACCAAGACCCGATTGAGAAGATTGATAGGAGATGAATGCTGGCACCACCTCTAAGAATCAACAAATGAAAGAAGTCACCACACAAGAGAGGTTCGGCTTTAAAGAATAACAACAACGAAAGAAAAATAATGAATGGAGATGGCTAGAAGGTTCGGCTACAAATCACAAAGAAAGATGGGTTGTTCGGCTTTTGAAGATAAAGTAATTGGTGAAAAGAAGAAGTTGAGGTTTAAGAGGTTTCAGCTATGGGAAAAAGTGAAGGGTGTATTTCGGCTTTAGGAGTGTGAAAGTCTAAGATTATCAAAATGAGGAAGAAAAGAGAATAAGAGGGAGATATGGTTTGGCCAAGAGAAGAAAATAAAGAGAAAGAAGATGAACGAAATGCACCAAATGACCTCTTTCTCTTTCGGCTTTTGACTATAGGAGAAAAAGAAGAAAAGAATAATGACTCTTGCTTGACACTTTCGGCAAAGAACTAGAGAAGAAGAAACACAAAAAGGAAAAAAATGCCCAAAACCCCCTATCACAACACTTAGTTTCGGCACCTAAGGCCCCCAACCGAACCACTCCCCTTATAACCGAAAATCCTCTCCCAAGAGCCCCACATTCGGCCAACACTCAAACCCCTCTCCTCATCCCTTCTTTTCCTCCTACATTTCCTCCCCTTCACTCATTCAAACTAGTTTGAATGATTCCACCTCGTAATATTCCTCTCCACCACCTATTCAAAAGATTTGACCCCATCAACCCTCCACCTTTCAAGTGTCCAAGCCGAATCAATCTTCCACTCCCCCTAATGCAAAATAAACTTCAAAAAGCTACCCTCGTTGCTCGATCCTTCTCCCCCCTTGAACTCCCTCCTTGAAACGTCCACTCCGATTGCTCCTAGGTGTCACCTTGCCACTCCACCACTCCACTTGTTGTGTCCTTAAATCCCATATTCAATCCCTTAAGGCTTAGCTCCCCTAGCTACCTCCTAAAGGCTTCAAACCAAAATTTTCACTAAGGCTAAGACTTAACCCCAAGGTTCCTCGAAGCCCCCAAACACACTCAAACAAGCATACAGAGAAACTAGCACACAAATACGAGTTAAAATGCGAGACCCTTAAATCTCGGATGTTACAGTTCTACCCCCTTAAAGAAATTTTAGCCTCGAAATTACCTGGTCAAAATAGGTGAGGGTATTGTTGACACGTTGCCTCCTCCGGCTCCCACGAAGCTTCTTCTGAACCATGGTTCCGCTATAACACCTTGACTAAAGGGACTGATTTCTTCTGTAGCACCTCCACACTTTGCTCCAAAATTTGGATTGGCTCCTCTTCATAAGACAAATCTAGCTTCGACTCAACTTCCTCCACTAGCACCACGTGAGACGGATCCGATCGGTAATGTCTTAGCATTGAGACGTGAAACACATCGTGTATCTACTTCAACTTCGAGGGCAACTCTAATTGGTATGCTACTGGTCCAACTCGCTTCAAAACCCGATAAGGCCCTATAAACCTAGGACTCAGCTTACCCTTACGTCCAAATCTCATCACCTTCTTCCACGGCAAAACTTTCAGAAAAACCTGATCACCCACTGCAAACTCTATTTCTTTCCACTTAAGATCCACATACGACTCATGTCTGTCAGATGCCTCCTTCAATCGAACTCGAATTACCTTAACCTTCTCCTCTGATTCTACCACTATCTCTAGACCTAACACATGACGTTCTCCTAACTCTGTCCAACAAGTAGGAGTGCGACACTTCCGCCCATATAATGGTTCGTACGGTGCCATCTGAATAGTTGCTTGGTAACTATTGTTGTATACGAACTCTGCTAAGGGCAATAATTCTTCCCAATTGCCTCTGAAGTGGATAACACATCCCCTCAACATATCTTCCAACACCTGAATCACCCTTTCAGACTGGCCATCTGTCTGCGGATGAAATCCTATGCTAAAATCCAACCTGGTACCCAAAGCCTGATGCAACGCTCTCTAAAACCCCGACCTAAATTTAGGGTCCCTATCCGAGATGATCGATGCCGGTACCCCATGTAGCCTCACAATTTTTGTCACATACAACTTCGCCAACCTCTGTAGAGAGTAGTCGACACGAACAGGTATGAAATGAACGGATTTTGTCAACCGATCCACTATCACCCATACCGAGTCTTTCTTAGTAGGCGTAAGAGGAAGCCCACTAATGAAATCCATCATGATTCTCTCTCACTTCCACTACAGAATCTTTACTGGTTGCAGCAACCCCGAAGGCACTTGGTGTTCAGCTTTGACCTGCTGACACGTCAAACACTTCCCTATAAATTTTGTAACTTCCCGCTTTAATCTAAGCCCCCAAAACTGATCTCGAAGATCCCTATACAACTTACTCCCTCCAGGATGCATAGCGTAAGGGCTACTATGCTATTCCCGAAGAATCTTCTGCCTTAACTCCTCATCCTTCGGCATACAAACGCTACCTCAAAAACACAAAACTCCGTCGCTGTTTACACTGTAGTCCTCTAATCCCCCATTCTGAACTTGCAGAAGTCTAGCACTCAGAACCTTATCCACCAACTGTTTCTCTTTAACCTGACTTAACCATGTTGGCTTCACTTGTAGCCCCGCTAACAAACTCCCGTTGTCATATAGGCTAAGATGAGCGAACATCGCTCTCAGATCCTATACTACCTTTCGGCTTAGTCCATCTGCCACCACATTCGCTTTACCCTGATGGTATTCAATCAAGCAGTCGTAATCCTTTAATAGCTCCACCCACCTTCGCTGTCTCAAGTTCAACTCTTTCTGGGTCAGCAGGTACTTTAAACTCTTATGGTCCATGTAGATCATCGACTTCTCTCTATATAAATAATGCCTCCACACTTTCAAAGTGAAAACACTGCAGCCAATTCCAGGTCGTGCGTTGGATAGTTAACTTCATGTGGTCTTGACTGCCGAGATGCATAAGTAACAACCTTCCGTTCCTACATCAGTACACAACCTAGCCCCGTATGAGAAGCATCACAATATACCACAAAATCTTTCCCTGCCTCAGGTTGAATTAACATCGGAGCCTTTGTCAAAATCCTTTTTAGTTTCTCGAAACTCTCCTGCTGCTTATCCGTCCACACAAAAGGTACCTCCTTCCTCAATAATTTAGTTAAAGGTGCTACTATAGAGGAAAAACCTTCAACAAATCTTCTGTAATAACCGGCTAACCCCAAGAAACTACGAATCTCTGCCACTGAATTAGGTGGTTTCCAATCCAATACCGCCTCAATCTTCTGAGGATCCACTCTTATCCCTTTTGCAGATACCACATGACCTAGAAAAGCAACTTCTCTTAACCAAAATTCGCATTTACTAAACTTAGCGTACAATTTCTTCTCCCGTAAAACCTGTAGCACTATTCAAAGATGCACATCATGCTCCTCTTCTGACTTGGAATATACCAGAACATCGTCTATGAATACCACGACGAACTGGTCCAAATAGGGTTGAAACACCCGATTCATCATATCCATGAATGCAGCTGGTGCGTTTGTCAACCCGAATGGCATTACTAGGAATTCATAGTACTCGTATCGAGTCTGGAATGCTGTCTTGTGAATATCTGGTTCCTTCACCTTAAGCTGGTGATACCCCAACCTCAAATCTATCTTCGAAAAGACTGCAGCCCCTTTGAGCTGATCAAACAAGTCGTCTATCCTCGGTAGTGGGTACTTGTTCTTGATCGTCAACTTATTCAATTGGCAGTAATCTATGCACATTCGCATAGATCCGTCCTTCTTCTTTACGAACAACACCGGTGCTTCCCATGGAGACACACTGGGTCGAATGAAATCACGATCTAACAACTCTTGGATTTGGGCCTTAAGCTCAACCAACTCCTTCGGAGCCATCTTGTAAGGAGCGATAGACACCGGTGTTGTACCTGGAAGAAGGTCGATTCCAAACTCCACCCTATGATCCGAAGGCAACCCTGGAAGTTCTTCCATAAAAACATCCACAAACACTTTTACTGGTCTAACCTCCCCCACAGTTGCTTCCTTTGCATTCAAAGCACAAACAACCACTAAGAAAGCCAAACACCCTTTCCTCATCATCTTCTCCGCCTTAAGAGTAGGCAATACATTAGACAGGTAGTCTCTCCTCTCACCTATCACCAAAACCTCATTATCCTCGGGAGTCTTCAATGATATGCACTTAATAGCACAGTCCAAATTCACACGATACCTTACTAACCTGTCCATGCCAAGGATCAAGTCAAATTCCAAAATGGTAGCTCCATCAAGTCAGCCGAGAACACAAACCCCTGAACTTCTAAAGGCACATCTCTAAAGAGTTTATCTACTACTACCGATTGCCCTAATAGACTAAGTACTGTCATCTTCCTAGAGGTAATTTCAGGATTCACATTCAAGGTTCTGGACATTATGCTAGCAAAATAAGAGTGAGTCGACCCAACATCAATTAAGGCAGTAAAGGGTAACCCAGGCTATCTTGCATCTGAGCTCCCAGCACCACTGCCCGGTGCTTCACGACCCCGACCTAAACCATTCCCTCCTCGGTTCAGACCACGGCCTCTTGACATCTATTGACCACCCCTTCTTGGCTGCACATACCCCTGACCTACCGTCTGAGTCCTAGCCATATCCTAAGGACAGTTCTTAATCAAATGGTCTCTTGACCCACACCTGTAGCACTCTTTATTCCTTCCCCAGCACTCTCCTACATGAGACCTCCCACACTGAGCACACTGACGAAACTGACTTCCAGTAGCTGGCGTAGAAACACGAGCAGGTCCCTCAACCCTAGGCTTTTTCTGGAAACCCCTCAATGTTGTTGACGGTCCAAAACCCCTCTTATTCCTGCCTCTGTCCTTATCTCTGTTCTGTCTATCAGTTCCTTTAACCTCCTAGGCTATCCGAGCTTTTTCTACTAGAGTAGCAAAGTCCCTCTCCCTCTGAGGAGCTATCAACACCTGCAGCTCATCTCGCAACCCATCCTCGAATCTCACGTAGTGCTCGTAGTTAGTTACAACCATCCCTCTGGCGTAACGACTCAGTCGTAAGAATTCTGTCTCATATTCAGCTACTGACTTACCCCCTTGCACCAGGTTTAGGAACGCCTTCCTCTGTGCGTCCACATAACTAGCCCCAATGTATTTCCCTTCGAACTTAATCTTAAAGAAACTCCAATCCACTCGAAGTAAAGAAACATTGCCCTTCAATTTCTCTTCAGCTGTGCAATCCAGATCATCCGTGATCCTCTCGACTGCCTCTAACCAGTACTCTGCCACATTCAGGGCTACGCCCTAGACACCCCTAGATATCTCGACTCCATTCACTCTGAGTCACTCAGACACTGATTTTTGGGCCCCAATACCCATATTTGCCCCCGTAACTCTCTCCAAAACCCGCAGCATGGCCTGAGACTCCGTGTCGTCTCCACCCGTTTGATCTTAAAATATAGCTTCCTTAGCTAGCGGCGGCAATTCATTCCCTGACTCATGACCAGACCCCACTGGTTCCGATACAGTCACCCTACCTCTACCATGCCCATGCGCATTACGACCACATCCCCTAGAACTCATGTCTATTGTCGCGTTTTAATCTGTTTTAAAGAATTATTATGCATTAGCTTTCTTTTCACTTGTTGATTAAAGAAGTAGTTTTATGGCATAGAATTTTAAGTTATTCCTTCGTAAAGAGCACACATCCCCAAAGGTTTCAGTCTCTAAGGAGAATGTCCTAGATTCTAATATCCACAACATCATCTATAACAATGCATCATATGTCCACTTCCACTCAATTCATTTAACAGTCAACAGACTTACCTGGTAGACCTGGGGCGAAAGATTTGAGTGCCATGCCTTCACAAACCCATTTCATGAAAAATTTCCTTTAACTGACTTTATATACCCATTTTGAAAACATTACGGGCCTCAAAAACCCAAAGGCCGAGTTTAAAACTTGGGCTCTGATACCAAATTGTAACACCCCAAACTCGACCCAAAACACCACGGTCGAATTCGAAATGTTACTTGGAAAGGTGTAAAAAGAGTTCTGTTTGAAAGTGAAAATAAGTTTTTAGTTTTCTAAATCAAAACGTCATTTTTAAAGAAATGGGTTTCTCGCTCAAAATTTTTAATTTGTCGGTGAATAAAATTTTGGGTTATTTAAAGTTCAAAACATGATTCATGCTTGAGTTAAAACGTTTGCTTATAGGTGATCCAAGATTTTGAAAAAAAACTTTCATTTGTTACCCTTACGTTAGAAATATCTTAAAACCATCTTTTAATTAATCAATGGATAGGAAAAACTAACTTAAACCCATAATAATAATCCCAAAATATTTAAAGTGGCCTTATTACAATAAAAATATCCCAAGAAAAATAACCAAAAGTTCATAATGTACTTAAAAATAAAAACAGCTTCTGCATGGCCACCTCGAGTCCACTCCAGCCCGGTCCAATAGATTGCGAATTACCTGTATTGTTGGAAAAGCAAGGTGAGTCACCAGACTCAGTGTACAATTAGCCCACATATATCAACAATTGGACTTTGCCCTAACCACATTAAACCACATACCACGTATAGTGATGCAAAATGTTAACCCAGCCCAACCTAATATCCAAGCGCTACACACCACCCGTATCCAACCAAGACACACCTAGGGATTACTAAATCGACCCTCCATTCGCTACACACCTCTTTAGCAGTCCGTACCGATGGCACACTGCTCAATGTCCATTTAGTAGTCTAGCCACTAATCCACGTGATTGAAATCACAAATTTCCACGTCAAGACTCATGGTCATCATCAATCCACGATGAGGCTCGAGGCAATCATCAATCCACGTACATAAATGTACACACTTCCCCTTTAACAGTATATATCCCGAGCTCAATGCACATGCAGCATAATATTATAGAATGGTAACATAACATATGAACATACCAAATATACATATATGACATGCTTACATAGACCCACAATTACTAACCACATCGTAGCATGGGTAGTATACTAACCTGATTACCGGATTACCCAACATGAGTAATAACACCACCACAGCCACTGTTTTGGCTACTGTACACAATACATTTATTTAAATTAAAGCAGATAAATAACCAGTGTGTTAATTACAGACTGAAAACCTGAAGAACTAGGCTATCAATCTCCCCAACGTCCTCACTCGAAGAAACTACAGCGATCTGCTTGTCTCTCTCTGACACTGGCCCACACCTTGATGGCCAATCCCGAATCGCTGAAACGATCGCTTTTTGAATTTAGGGGTACGGACTACGTGTCCAACCCCTTTCGCTCCTTGGCTAGTTCTCGAATCCATAAGATATAATCTTTTGTGAGGAAGCCCGGTCAAAACGTGGAATAATACTATAACAAATCTAAAAGAATATTTTAAAGAAAGATTACCCCTTACCAAAGTCAACCAAATCCTGGAGGTTATTCACTTGCGCTTAAAGATTATCGAAATCCTTACACGAACCCACATTAGTTTCGGCCTTAACACTTATGATCAAAAGAAGTGGCATTCAGCCTAACGTTATAACCTTCTTACCTTGAATAATTGAAATCTAAAAAATCCCTAATATCATTCACCCTTGTTGCAAACAAAAAGAACCATGAAGTCAACCCCTCATATATTTGGCCATACCTAAAGAAATAGGATTAGACATTTGGTTTTGGCAAACAAAAAAGGAAAGGAAAAGAGAATGATTCTCACAGAAGAGACTGCTTACCACAACCACCAAGACCTGATTGAGAAGATTGACAGGAGATGAATGCTAGCACCTCCTCTAAGAATCAACAAATGAAAGAAGTCACCACACAAGAGAGGTTCGGCTTTAAAGAATAATAACAACGAAAGAAAAAGAATGAATGGAGATGGCTAGAAGGTTCGGCTACAAATCACAAAGAAAGATGGGTTGTTTGACTTTTGAAGATAAAGTAATCAGTGAAAAGAAGAAGAAGAAGTTAAGGTTTAAGAGGTTTCAGCTATGGGAAAAAGTGAAGGGTGTATTTCGGCTGTAAGAGTGTGAGAGTCTAAGATTATCAAAATGAGGAAGAAAAGAGAATAAGAGGGAGATATGGTTCAACCAAGAGAATAAAATAAAGAGAAAGAAGATGAGCGAAATGCACCAAATGACCTCTTTTGCTTTCGGCTTTGACTTTAGGAGAAAAAGAAGAAAAGAATAATGACTCCTGCTTGACACTTTCGGCAAAGAACTAGAGAAGAAAAAGCACAAAAAGGAAAAAAATGGCTAAAACCCACTATCACAACACTTAATTTCGGCACTTAAGGCCCCCAACCGAACCACTCCCCTTATGATCGAAAATCCTCTCCGAGATCCCCATATTCGGACAACACTCAAACCCCTCTCCTTATCCCTTCTTTTCCTCCTACATTTCCTCCCCTTCACTCATTCAAACTAGTTTGAATGATTTCACCTCCTAATATTCCTCTCCACCACCTATTCAAAAGATTTGACCCCATCAACCCTCCACCTTTCAAGTGCCCAAGCCGAATCAAACTCCCACTCCCCCTAATGCAAAATAAACTTCAAAAAGCTACCCTCGTTGCTCGATCCTCCTCCCCCCTTGAACTCCCTCCTTGAAACGTCCACTCCCCTTACTCCTAGGCGTCACCTTGCCACTCCACCACTCCACTTGTTGTGTCCTTAAATCCCATATTCAATCCCTTAAGGACTAGCTCCCCTAGCTCCCCCCTAAAGGCTTCAAACCAAAATTTTCACTAAGGCTAAGACTTAACCCCAAGGTACCCCAAAGCCCCCAAACACACTCAAACAAGCATACAGAGCATACTAGCACACAAATACAAGGTAAAATGCGAGACCCCTAAATCCCGGATGTTACAAATGGAACCAAAAGCTGAACCTAATATCGAATCCTCAATGTTTGTAGCTCCACCCCCTAGCCTAGATATTCTAGATGAGATGTCAAAGCTGATGGACTTAATGCAACACATACAATGGCAGCAACAAGCCTACTGGAGATACTCAAAAATAAGGGATGACTCAATGAGGAGTGCCTTTAGGAAAATTTATAATGACCCATTTATTTTTGTGCCTAAGATTTCGGATTTCATATTTGAACCATGGAGTTCATTATTGAAGAGGGAGCAAAGCTATTCATGCGAAGGCAATAATGATGGAGCAAAAGATGAGTCGAATTCGAAAGGATCAACAAACAAATAAAAAAGAGAGGACCTCAACTTTATTTTATTTTTATTCTTAAGTTATTTTAGGATTAGGTTAATTAGGAATATTGATTTTTGCACAATAAAACAAGAGATAGGAATCGTGAATATAATCTGAACAAGTCACAAAGGCTAAAGTGTGGCAATAGGTATATACATGTCTATGATTGGATTTAGAGAGAGCTCGGTACTTAAGTAGTCCATTTGACTCACCTCTTCTTTTCTAAAATCCTACCTGGTGTATAGTATCTATTCACTTTAAACAATGGGGATATTGTTCACTTTAAGTGAGGGGGACGAAAAAATTGAATTGATTCCACTCAGAATAAAATTTTCTTTTAATTATGATTAGGATATATTTCGTTCAATAACAAATTTTGTTAAGTATGCTAAACTTCAATATTAATAAAATTCTATTATTTCAATAAGTTATTATGTTAGCTTAATAATGATATGAATGTATTTCTAATAAAGCATGCAAATTCGTACCATAAAATATTTAGTTCCCTATGAAAAAATTTGGCATGCATGAAAGTTTAAGTCTTTAGAATTGACTTAGTAATTTCTTGAGCCGAAATCCTAGGAAACAGGAAATATTGAAAATGATTTAGGCAATTATTGTTTGGACCGTTTGAGCCTTTCAAGTCGGCCATGATAAAATTATCCTTTGAAACCCCACTTTGAGACTATATGGCCTAGTTTTATTTGGACCTTTGCAATATTTAACCATCACTTTTCTCTTCATTATCTTTAAAATTGTCCCAAACACTAGACTCAATACTATTCATACTATCGTTTGAAAATAAGTTTGGCGGGATTGAAAAGAAGTATCAATTGCTCGAAAATTATAGTACATGAGCAAGTGCTCGAATTTGAGTTTAGAAAAAAAAAGATAGAAAACACATGTACTCGAAAGAAAATAGATGTACAAAAGAGCATGTGAAAGTAAAATAAGTTGGTGCTTCAAAGGTAAAAATTCTAAAGGTTCAATTTTACGCTGAGTCTAGGGTTTTTAAGCCAAAATTTATCTATCTTTTACCTACCCATAGCCTAGCCATTTAACAACCTTAATAAAGACCTATTGATTCAAGTTTCTATGCTACCTACATTAGTGGAGAGAAATTGTTAAGATCAACATATGAAGACATAAGTTAAACTTAATGATTGTAGCTTAGTCTTGAATAAGGGAATAAAAAAAATCAAATTGGTAAGGGTTAACATGTCTTTGTTAAAGATGCATTTAGTCTAATTTTGTTATTATAATAGCTGTTGGATGTAATTTGAACGATATGTATACTTAAGTAGCATAATTATCAAATTTCTTATTTTTGAGCCTAAGTAAATTAAATTCATAATTTTGAGAAGAAAGTTGTTCCGAAGGAGTTCTTCAAAAGTGTTTTTGTAACACCCCGAATTTGGGCCTATTGGGCTTTGGGCACTTAAGCATTTAAAAATTTTTGAGAGCAAGAGAACAGCACTAATGCAAGTTGCACCTATTAGGTGAGTGATTTTGGAAGGTTAGGGGGCTTCCATGAAGTCTTGGGATCAAACCTGGGCTTTTGGAAAAATTTTGGTTTTAGGTGAATAAAAGCCTTGGAGTTAGTAAATAGGCTTTAAGAATAAATTGGGGTAAAATAAGACAAAAGGAGTTGTGGTCTAGTGGTAAATGACACCACATAGGAGGTAAGGAAGTGACGCCATAGAGGAAGCAAGGGGTCCAAGGTTCAAGTCTTGGCGCTTGCAATTCATTTTGATCTTTTTTTAAATGAACTTAGACTTTGGCCCATAGGTTTATATTTAGTTGCGCATGCTTTAAGTCACAAAAGGAGCTTGTGTTGTGGTGGCATGTAGCATCTAGAGCATAAGAGAGGGTAAGGGTTCGAATCCCATTGCAAGCAAAAAGGGATATTTATTTTGCTGAGTTGGGGTAACATGTGGTTGCAATGGAATTAAACTCTGCTGAAGGAGAGATCCCACATCAGGAAGCTAGCATGAGGAAAGGTGAGAAGCTGGCTTTAAATAGAGTAATCCATGAGGAGAGTAAGCATACCTTGCTTGGCATTTGGGTATAAGAGTGCTCAGAGCGCGGATTAACTCCAGATTCCTATCAGGTGTGTATTTCACACTACTCTAGCTGTAGAGCGGCAAATGTAGAAATGCCGATCACATGACAATGATAGCCACACGAGAGTATGAGCGCACATGTAGGGGATTCGACGTGATAGTTGAGGCCATCTTGAGTGTTCTTGTGGGTTTAGGCTATTTGGGCCACGATAGGCCGAATAAGGCCATGTGGGGATAATAGGCCCATGGGCCCAATCAGATAAGTTGTATGATTGTGTAATAAATATTGGAGTGGACTATGTGAATCCATATCTGTCGCTAGATTTGGGCTAAATGGGCCACACGAGTGTATGGGCCTATTTGGGCCGAGAGTGGGCCTTAGGCCCATTCGCATCGTTATCTATGTTTAGAACCACCAGTTTATGAAATTATCGAAATACCTCAGTTTGCAAAATTACTGAAATACCCTCGATTTGCAAAATTATCGAAATACCCCCAATTTGCAAAATTACCTAAATACCCTTAGTTTGCAAAATTACTGAAATACCTTTATAGGGTAAATGTCTGTTTTGCCCCTACGGGTAACTGACTGATTAGGACTATGACTGTTCTAACTGTGAATGTATGACCGTGTTTTAACTGATTTGACTGTGGTCATGTGACTGTTATGTTTTTAATGTGTGTGTACATGATTATTACTGAGCATGGCCATTTTGCATACACGTGTAATGATTGAGCATGACATACATAACATATTGCATTAGGTTGGGTTTGCTGATTAGAGGAAGTACCATTTTAGTGGCATCGCCACATACCATTCTAGTGGCATCGCCATATACCGTTATAGTGGCATCGCCACGTAATCTGGTTATGGCATGGCTGTTGTCATCTTAATTATGGCTTTTTGCCAATCGTATTTACCCGTGGCTATGTGCATAACATATATCGATGACTCTATGTCGATCATATTTACCCAAGGCTGTGTGACGAATATATTACCGTTGCTGATGGCTATGTGCCAAACATAATATAGTTACTGATGGCTTTGTGCCAATTATAATACCGCTACTGAAAGCTTAGAGCCGTATATATATATATATATTATTAGCTTTGCTGCATTGTTATTAGCAGCTTGGCTGCATTATTGGAGAGTTTTGGCTGGGTGGGTCGACATGGTCCCCACATGGAGAGTTTGGTTGGTATAGGTGGAGAGTTTTGTTGGATTGGGATGGGTACATATCCATTGCATTGTTATGACTTGGGGCTTAGGCCCAGATTGTAACCTAATAAGGCTTAGGCCCAGACTGATACCGCATGGGCTTAGGCCCAGACTGTGACCGTATTAGGGGATTACATACTGAGTTCTCGTAACTCACCCCTTTCTTTTAACCATGCAGGTAATCCCTAGCCTTTGAGGATTTGGAGCTGCGGAGGACTCGGAGGTTGAAACACCCCAAACCCGGCCCACGAGCCTTGACCGGATCTGGTATGTTCCTTGAGTAAAACGGTTAAAAACTTGCCTGTTTCTTTGGAAAACTTTGGTTGGTTTGATGAAGAATTGATTTGTGTTGTGCTCGAGTTGTAAACGAGTTTATTTTGAAGTCTAGATTTTAATAAAACTTTATTTTCAAAACCAGAAGTTGAAAATGTTGCCGAGTTCTTAGAGTTTACTATTTAAACTGAAAAGCATTTGTGTTAGGTGTCAAAACATTTCAAAATTTATTTTTAAGAAAGGTTACTCAACTTTAATTTGATAAGAATCGTGTCATAATAAAATAATTAAAATGCATGCATAAACAGTCTCATATTAGTGGCCTTATTACATTAAATGAAAACCCGTAATGAATCCAAGATACTTAAATAAAATAGGAAGTCCAAAATAAAATAAAATTTGGGCTGAACATGGCCACCACTAAGCTCCTGCCGTCCCGGTCCATCACTGAGTGTCTCCTGAAAAATATCCCACAACGGGGTGAGTCAAACAGACTCAGTGTGTAACAACCAACACTAAGTCCCAATGATTCAGGTATATCAGATCATACATATAGCAAATTATAAAGAATGATGCAATTCCCGAACCCAAACCTAGATAACCATCCGCTACACATCACCCGTACCAACCATCACACCGTGGGGACTACTAAGACCCTCCATCCGCTACACATCATCGAAGGCAGTCGCTGCAGACGACTTGCACATCGCCCTTATAATTTTGTGGCATAGCCACCAGATAATATTTTGTGACATAAGTCACCACATTCAGATTTCATGACATAAGTCACCACATTCAGATTTCGTGACATAAGTCACCATATTCAGATATTGTGGTATAAAACCACCAAATCACTTCCCCTTTCATAATCACCCATGTGCCCCATGTCATACAATTCATGCAAAGATTATGCCACATTATTTATTTCACATTCTTACCAATATTCACATATGTGTCATAACAGGTATTCGTAACATTGTTAACATAGTTTTAGAGAATAACGTACCTGAATATGCCGTACCATTGATTGGTACCTTAAGCTATATCTTTCACATTCTTATTAACACATATATTAAATTAAATCCGTAAATCTATTAAGATTCAGTGTGGGTTACACCCTGGTATTAACGCTTTCACTAAATCCTGAAAATCTACCAAAACCAATTGCACTCCTTCCTAATACCCATAGTTAAAATCAATTAGGCATTAATACTAAAATATGGCCTATGGCCGAATGTTACATGCACTTGCCTTGTGAATCTTAGATCCCGAAATTAATCATTAAATCGTCGGCTACAACAGAAATCCCAAAATCACCTTCATGGTTTCAGCCAAAGAACATAGAGGATTAGAGTCTTAATTTTCGATAGTCAGAGAAAGAAAAGAACAAGAGCTTGATCAAGAGATCCTTACCAAATAGAATGATCAAAACGTAATTGGCTCACCAACTCAAAGTGTCGACAAGAGGGAGGAAGTGTTTGAGTTTCGGCTTTTAATGTATATGATCAAATCGGCTCAAGGGAAAAAGAATGGAGAAAAGGTTTCGGCTTTTAAAGAAATTGGAGAGGGAGAGGCTAAAGAATTCGGCATAAAGAATAAAGAGAATTAGGGTTTTTTTTTAAATGTCAGAATCAATGAGATATCCTCCCCTATTTATAGAAATTTCGGCACCTATTGTTCAAACCCGAAAACGCCCTTCCTGATAACTAAAAGTTAAGCTAAAAGAAAAGGGAAAATTCGGTATCCATATATACTAAAATAAATAGATAAATAGAATAAACCTACACTCCCTAATCAACTCAAACTTATCACTAATCAAATTCCTTTATTATCTTCAAAATTTATCCTCATCAAAAGTCCTTTATTTAGCCCAAAATTCAATTTGAATTTCATTCAAATAGCTTCCGATCGCAGACCATCTTTTGGAATTTTGGTCCAATTCAAACACCTTCCACGCTAGCAAAGAAAATTTCAAGCTATTACGCACAAGGCAACTCGAACCCGAGACATCCAAGCACAACCACACCTGGTACCAGCCAATCGTTGTGCGAACCATTCTTGTAATATATTCCGTTGTCAACTTTTTAAAGTATACTTTCCAATAATCGAATCATCCAAAGAAATCCAAAATATTAACCAACACCTGGATTCGAACCTCCGCCCTTTTCACTATGAGGCACGTCCCTTGCCACTGCGCCACCCGTTTCATTTGAGTCATAATTCCTTCTCAATTAATTATCAACCTTTATTCCATGCTCCAGGTTTACTTAAAAAAAGAAACCCAACATTTCGCACACAACGCGACTAGAACCTTGTTGCCCCCTCCTGCTCCTAACGCCTTTGCCACTGGGCCAGGCGTTTCCTTGTGTCATGAAACAGGCCTAACAAATTATAAGGCCTAAACTCTGGCCTTCATGCTAACATATGCAAAATAAATTTTTTTTATGACAAAATCCATTCTCTCGACACACGAAACCCATTTATTCTAGCCCCAAATTCAGGATGTTACAGAGGTGGCCACATGTCGGTTATGGTTTAAAGACTAAACTTAGCGATTTTAGTTTAATTTAGTTATTTTAAATTATTGGGTTAATAATTTTTGTAATAAGGCCATTGAGTTTTTCTTTTTAACTTTTATTTGGTATTTCTTTAAATTACAAACTGCTGGTCTGTTAAAAATAGGTTTTTAAAACTATAACCACTATTTTCAAAATATCACGTATTCGCAAATATTTGAATCAAACTTCTGCAACAAACAAGGTTTTGAAAGTAATAATATTTTTTTTGCAAGAGAATGACTTTTAATAAACTATGTTTTGAAGATAAGCAAACAAAATCTGATGTTTTACATGGCAGAAAGTTTTAAATTCTTTAAGGGTTTCTAATGAAAGCATGGTTTTTGAAAAACTCTTCAGTGTGACATGCTAGATTTGGGCCTAACTTCTAGGCTGAGTTTGGGGTGTTACAATTTTTGAGAAATTCTTCCCAAAAATTGTGCATTACTCGGGACGAGCAATAATTTAAGTTTGGGGGTGTGAAAACACAAAGATTTATATACTTTTTCATACCTAATTTTACTTAAAATCATGCATTTTTGATGGAATTTTTGTCATAAAATAATTAAATTGTATTAACAATTGAAACATGTGAATTTTTAGTCAATTTTACAATTATATTTAGTGAATTTTGATTATTTTTGACAGATTCGTACAACGGGCAAAAATTGACCCGACAGACACCGTTAGAAGAACAAAACCGAGAAGCAATTCGAAGTAACAAGGTGAAATTATTTCCAGCCTAAGACGGTCCAAATATGTGTATTAATTCATGATATAATTAATTTTAATTTATTCTCAATTTAATGCAGGCTAAATATATTAATTTTATTTAATTATGGAAAAGAGGGCCTAGTTGAACCGCACCAATTGAACCAAATTGAGCGAACCGAACCATCCACCAATCGGGCAGCCCAGAACTATTCAAATACTGACCCAAATCATCATTTTTTCTGATTAATTGAGCTTTCAAAAAGCCCTTGGAAGACTTCTAAATTGCATTAAACCCCACCTTAAATTAAGGCTTTACGGATTTGCCCCAGGCTAATTTTAGCAAAGTTGAAAGTCTCAACTTTGCCATGTTAGATGGCCGGGCATGAGGGGGATCTTTGGCTGCTGAAACTTGCTATTTTTAGCAGCCATCCCCAGCTATATAAACCCCCCTTTGCTTCCCATTCAAAGCATCCCTCAACACTCTCATTCTCTCATCACTTCTCTTCTCTCAATTCTCTTTTTTTTCTCCAAAAAACCAAGCCTTCTTGTGCCGATTTCCTCTCTTGGAAAAGAGTTGTATTCCCAGCCATTTGGGGCAGCAAGCAAGTGTTCGTAGAAGCCTTAATCGGCAAGGATAATAGAGACGAAAGAAGGAGCAATCAGTCAAGCCAAGGAGAAACATCGGAATTGCTTATTGTTCCCTATCTTTTTAATTTCTGTTGTTTTTATGATGAGCATATATGTGAATATTCATGTCTTTGAAATGGTTATTTTAATCAATCTAGCTTGAATTAAGTCGTGTTTGGTTGATTGCATTTCGTCCTCTTGATTTGTTAAATTTATGTTTATGATGTTATAGGCCTCGGTAAAATGCTTAATTAAGTAAAATCATGTCTAAGTTATTATGGCATTATAATTGTTTAGATAACTAAAGAATTACTTATTTAAATGCACTAAAATTGTAATTAATGGACACAGTACTTAATCAGTGCATGTTTAATTCTTCTAAGGTAGTTGAAGATTAGATTAGCATTGTATTTGGCGAGACATATGCCTTGCATAATTGCAACATTATTGTGATTAAACTGTTTCAAGGTAAGGATACTTTGTTACCTCACATAGTCTTTTATATGCTTATTAGGTTGAATTAATCGTTTGAATTGACATAAGAATATGCGAGAGATTGTTTAATTTAATATGTATGTGCAATAACATGTTTACCTTTATAAATCTATTTAATCGGTCGAATTGGCATAGAAATATGTACAAGAGATGAATGGATTTTTTATTTGTAAATATGTTCATAAGTTAGCAAATTACTGAGTTGCCGTGATTTATTCGTAACAAGTATAAGCATAAGTTTAATAATTCTAATGTAAGGAAATATAATTAATCCAACACAATTATATCATCTTGATTAAATCATATTTGGAATCGTGAATTAGAATTTCTTTGTTTTATTTTAATTATTTCACTTAGTTTTTAACTATTCGGTTTTCTCTCTCTTTTAAAATCAAATATTTTTCCTTCACCAAAGTGTTTAAAATTACTTTCATAAATAATTTTTTTATAGTCCCTATGGGTACGATAACTCGACATTTACTTGTTACTTTATTACTTGTTGCGATTGTGTACACTTGCACATTTCCATCGTTCCACCAAGCCATTTTGCCACCCTCACTTCCACACATCAACACAACATCACATGGCACAAATTCAAGCATATGAGAGCAACCAAACAACCACAACCAAGACAATAACATGTTGTTCTTATACCATCATTTATCATACATAGAACATCAAACTCTCCACACCAAATCATGCAAGATTCCACATATACAAACATTTTACATTCTTGTCATAAATCATATTTCTATCATTCATCAAGTATACCATATTCATATCACCAGAGACATTAGCACATATATATATATATCTATACTTAGGCTTACAACCATAATAGCCCAAATAAACCAATCTTGTAACACCCCTAACCCGTATCCATCGCTGGAGTAGGGTTACGAGATATTACCGATCAATACACATCATTTAAGATACAATAATGATACATTTATGCATTCATACTCAAATACCATTCAACACAATCACGTTGTCCCTTATAAGAGCCTACGAGGCCTTAAACATACTTTAGAAGTGGTTCGGGACTAAACCGATAACATAAGAAATTTTTGGAAAACTTAGAAATTTTTCATCCATACAAGGGTCACATGCCCGTGTTAACAGGACGTGTGCCTCACACGGCTCCAGACACGCTCGTGTCTCAGGCCGTGTGAAAACAGGGCATACATACTGACTTGGGTCACACGGCCAACCACGCACCCGTGTGCCCATGCAATGGCCACACAAGTCCGTGTGCTGGGCCGTGTGCTAGGCCATGCCAAAACTATAGAGTGTACTGACTTATGCAACGTGGCCAAGTCACACCCCTGTGTACTAGGCCGTGTGCCATTTAGGGGGTATACTGACTTGTACCACATGACCGGTCACACGCCCGTGTGTGAGACTGTGTGAAGCTTACTGACTTCATTTAATTTCAACAATAGGGAGCACACGGCCATGTAACATGACCGTGTGTTGCACACAGCTGAGGCACATGCCCGTGTAGACAAAAATAGGCCATTTGCAAGGCCAATTTGCCACCCATTATGAACATACCTATCAAATCTCAAATAGCACCATTTCATCATGCAATAGGCAGCCAAAAATCATCAACCAAAAGCACAATTTATACCATATCCATTTCAACCAAATTCAATACTCAATTCAATGCCAATTACCTATTCAAATACTTATCAACTCAACTTATAAAATCATACTTCACTAAAGCATTTTTCAAGCCTTAAAATCCATAAATCAATTAACCATTTGCAACTATAAAACCATAACCATTTTCATACTAAACATGCCAAAATAAGCCTGTAACACCCCAAACTCGGCCCATGCGTTAAGGCTAGATCTGACATGTCACATGAGAAAATACTACTAAGTCCTTTTTCAGAAATAGATCAATTAAAACAACTCCCTTTTTAAAATTTTTGATAAAGTAGTATTGAATAAAAGTTTTATTGACAATTCGATAAAATTGAGATATGAAGATCTTATAAATCGTGACATTGAAAATATCGTTCATGGTTTGAGAAGAATTTGAAAATTATTTTCGAAAAGTGTTGATAAAAATTTTTAAGAGAAATTTCCGAGTTACAAAAAAAATGTTTATAAAAGTTTATTATAAAACCCTTTTTGTTTAACCATTTTAAGGAAACGATTATTTTAGTTTTTTAAAAAATCTCAATTTGAAATACTTAAAGCAATTTATAAATACGTCAAAACATAAAACAAAACGAGATTAATCCAGAGGCCTTATTACAACCTTAACTCAAAATAGCAAAGTAATTAAAAGTACTAATAGAAATCCAAATTTCAAATTAAACCATTTTTGTAGTATGGCCTCCACCGAGTCATCCATGGCTCAAGTGTCCATCACTGATCATTACCTGAAAGGAGAAGGAGAAATAGGGTAGTTACTAGAACTCAGTGTGTAACCCACTTACTGTTGTCCACTGGGCCAAAATCCCATTAAGCAATTATTTGGGCCTAAGACCATTTACAATAATAATAATATATTAAGTATAACATGCGTATGAAATGCAATTCCCAAACCAAACCTGTAACATCCTAATAAATAGGGGTTATGCATCTTACTTAATTAATTGATGTTGCATGCTTAAATATGTTAAGTGTGTTTTGGAAGTTATTTTTGAGCTTCATTAATTAAGTGAATGCTTAGTGGAACTTTTAATTTCTAATAATTAAAATGGAGCTAAGCATGTTAGGCTTTAAGAATTAATGTAAAGGAGCTTAAAGCATAAGTTGAGTAATTAGCAAAGTGGTTTGGATGCATGGATGAGTGCTTGAGGGGAGAGGTTCGAATCCCCTTGCTAACAAATGGGAGGATTTTATTTTATTTTTTGTTTCCTTACCCATAGTGTCGGCCAAGAACTTTCTAGAGTGGATGAGCATTCTTTTAATTTTGGCTATTTGACCATATGAAAAGGCAAGCTAAGGACTTATGGTATGGAATCAAGATAGGATGGTAAGAAGGGGGACAAAGGCTTGATATGTGGGCAATGTTTTGGAAGTTTGCTCATGGTCATTTGACCATGAACCTAGACAACATAAGGGCGAAGGGAGTGGTTTAATTGTGTTGGAAATTACGGAGTTGATAGGGAAGAATTAAGGAGGAAAGAAGGGATTGTGTAGGCTATTGTGTTGGCGAATTTTGGTATGGGATTAGGAAGATTTTGTTGACCAAAAGGTTGTCATTTGTGCATTTTTTTCCTTGTCCAATATTTTTCTCTTAGCGAATTTGTCTATTGGCATTTGGTAAAAGTTTGCTTTGTTTTGGCCTTTGCATTTTGACCAAATAGGTACTTTTATTTCTTATTTTCCTCTCAAATCTTTATCTTCTTTTGATACCAAAATATTGTCACTTTTGAAGACACTTATCCTTTTCTTTCTCTCTAGTGCGAATTCAACTTTCACCAAAAGCATCCTCTCTCACTTTCTTTTTCTTTTTCATTCTATTTCTCTCTTCTCTTTCCATCTCATTGCTGAAACTACAAAAGTTCTAGAACCAATTTTCTTCATTTCTTTCCCTTGGCCGAATGTGCATAGGTTCCAAAAACTATCTCTTTTCTTTTTGAGGATCATCATCATCTTCTTTTAATCTCTCTTTCTCTTTCTCTTTTTCTTCCTTCTCTCTTTCCTTCTCTTTTTATTTTTCATTTTCTTTCTTCTTTTCTTTCTTTGAAAACTGAAACCACCAAATCAAATTTTATTCTCTTCTTTTCTTGTTCAAGGTCAATCTTCAAGTGCTCAAAGTAAGGTTTTTGTTGTCAATAGTTTTCATTATTTCCTTTTCTTGTAGTTGATTTAGAAAATAAATCTTTTATTTTTCTCTCCTAGGTCAATCCTTGGAAAGGATTTTTAAAGATCTTTGTTGAAGCCAACTTTTATGAAGTGATCTTTCGAGATCATCAAGGTAAAGATTTTAATTTCGATCGTATCAATTCTTTTAGAATGGATCACTAATCAACGTTATTTTAGGGACGATTTAAGACTAACAAGATAGGTAAGAAAAGAGCCAATGAGTGTTTGGAAGAGAGAAGGTACTCTTTTACCATCAAACTACAAACGAAGGGCGAATCGGGTGTAAGAGACTTTCCACGGGTTGTGGACCTCTCGCTAACGAGGATCGGTTATTAGAAGTTGTACGTATAACCGAACCACTTTACGTTGGTGGATTATCGGTGGGTTTTGATCCATCTAGCGAAGAAAACCACAAATAACGTCGCTTCGAGAATCGAGGGTAAGGATTTAGATCCATCATCAATAAGTATAGTTTTGTTAGTAAAAGTTTATACTAACCAAGTGTGTTAATTAACTAGGGGTTGTGATTTAGAGAGTATTGTTCTCACTTGTCATAAGGTGTGTAACCCTACATTAAAACTCATAGATCTATTTTTACATGTGATTTTATGATAATGTGTTTAATAATGATTTTTGGATACCATTCGGTGGTATACGATATTCAGGTATGTTTACCCCAATATTTCGTTAATTTTGCTATATGCATAAAATGTGAAATAAGTATGATTATATTATGATTTTGGGGTAAATCGCATGAAAACTAAATGATATGTATGTGCATGGGCATATGTGAATATTTGATAAAGGAGGAAGTATTCTGGTGGTTTTACCACATTTTCGGTGACTTCGGTCACATATTTGCAATCTGGTGACTTCGATCACAAATATGAAATTCGGTGACTTCGGTCACATATTTGATATCCAGTGACTTCGGTCACAATTTTGTCTGGTGGCCTTGCCACAAAATTATAAGGGCGATGTGCATGTTGACTACAGCAACTGCCTTCGATAGTGTGTAACGGATGGAGGGTCGATTTAGTAATCCCTACGGTGTGTTGGTTGGTACGGGTGGTGTGTAGCGGATGGATATTAGGTGGGCCAGGCTTGCATTTCATTACATGTACATATCCATGTGATTTAAATGATTATTATTTAATCTGCTATTAAAATGGGCCTATGGCCATATGTGAAAATTTTGGGCTTTAAGGCATATGATAAAATGGGCTTTTTAATGTATGTGTTACACATTGAGTTTATAACTCACCCATTTTTGTGGGATAAACTTTTCAGATGATTCAGTAGTGCGATGGATCGAATTGACAAGGGATTTCGAGGTGGCCAATGCTCGTATCAAGTATTTTGGAGATTTTCCAATTTAAACTTATTTAATTTGATTAATTAGACTTTATTATGGGTTTGCTATTTTTATGTAATAAGGCCACTATAAACTATTTTTAATTTTTGGGTGTTTGAATTTATTTTTACTTTTTCATGAACAATTACTAAGTAAATAACTAAATGGTTTTCAATAAATAATTTAAAATGTTTTTGTCACTAATATATAAATGTTTTAAAGTAATTTTCTTAAATTTGGTTTCCTTTTAATTCCTTCTAAAAATAAATGTGTTAAAAGATAAAATTTACTTTACAATTGATTTCAACCTAAAATATTAAGTTAAATCTGCTTTCTACAAAATCGTCAAATTTTTAAGAGTTTGCGAAAAGTTAGATTCGAGGAACATAACAAATCCGGTTGGACTTTTTGGACCGGGATTGGGGTGTTTCAACTTGGTATCAGAGCCCAGTTTTAAACTCTCGGCCTTGGGTTGTGAAGCCCACAACGTTTTCAAAATATGGCCCAAATGACTTTTTAAAAGTTTTCTTAAGTTAAAATGGTTTTATAAGAGCATGGCACTCGGAGTTCTCAGCCCAGATCCATCAGGTATGTATCCTTATTGATAAAGTGATATGAAAGTCCGATAAGCTTAAGGAAACTATAACTTTAGAGACATGGACCCTAGGTGTTTGTACACTACTACGAAAAAACCACTGAATATCTATTTCATAAAACTTTCTTTTAATAAGAAGTGAAAAGACTCTAATACATAAGACTTTTTCGTAAAAACAGATAAGACACGTAGTAGAAATGAGCTCTAGGGGACGTGGTCGTCGTGGACGTGGAAGAGGAAGAATGGCTGTGTCGGAACCAGTTCGATCTGGTCAAGGTTCCGAGAATGATGCTCCACCACTGGCTGTTGGGGTGGATTTTCAAGAGCAAAATGAAGGAGGTGACGCAGTATCACAAGCTGTGCTGCGAGTTTTAGAACGAGTAGCAGAAGCTAGTTCTGGAAATGGGTCTCGAAAGTCAGTAGCTGAGAGACTAAGATCAAATGGAGCTGAGGTTTTCAAAGGAGTATCTGGAGTAGCTCCAAATGTAGCGGAATACTGGTTGGAGGCAGTCGAGAGGATTATGGACGATTTGGATTACCTTCTTGAAGAAAGCGAAAGGTGCTATTTCACTACTTCGTGATGAAGCCTACCAGTGGTGGCTCACTATTAAGGAGAGTACCCCTGTGGATCGACTGGATTGGGGGTATTTTAAAATTAATTTTGAAGGAAAATACGTTGGAGCTAGCTACATCGACTCCCGAGGAAGACATTTCGAATCTAGTGCAAGGAATAAGTCGATAGTGAATATGAAGCGAAATTTTTACGACTTAGCCGTTATGCGGAGGGATAGTGGCTACGGAATATGAACTGTATTAGATTTGAGGATGGACTTAGAGATGAACTGTAAGTAATGATTGCTCCACACCGGGAAAGAGATTTTGCAATCTTGGTGGAAAGGGCAAGAATAGCTAAAGAGGTTAAGCGGACAGAAAGACAGAACCGGGATAGAGGCCAGAATAAGAATAAGAGAAGCTTTGGGTCTTCAGGGTCATCTTGGAATTTTCAGAAGAAACCAAGAAATGAAGGACCGCGAGGTCAGCAGACTGCTACGGGTGGACAAAATCGTGTTTGTGCCCAATGTGGAAAAATGCACTCTGGAGAATGTTGGAAAAAGACCGGGATGTTTCAAGTCTGGTCGAAAGACCATATGATCAAAGATTGCCCAAGAATTGAGATAAGAACCGCCTTGAAGTCGGTGTTAATCGAGTTAGCGAAGGGAACAATGACCTATAAGGGCCGTGGTTCAAATGGAAGGGTAATGGTTCTAGTAGAGGTCGTGGAACTTGAGAGAGTAGTGGTAGCTCGAGGCGAGACACCGTGTTTGGTGTATGCAAATCCGTCGCAGAGAAAGACGATGGCCTTTTGATGTTATCACGAATGCGTTTCGATTTCGGGTTACCCTTTATTGCTTTGATAGATATAGGTCAACTCATTCCTACATCGCTAGTGAAGTATCCGGAACTTTGCATGTGACTTCGAGGCGTACCTAGGAAGATGATCGTGCTTAGTCCTTTAGGATGAGCATGAGTTATAGACAAACTTTTTAAGGAACCGCCTTTAGAAGTTCAAGGAATGCGATTCGGTGATTTAATGGAGTTGCCATTCGGAGAATTCGACCGATCTTAGGCATGGACCGGCTTGTGAAGTATCGTGCAAATGTGGATTGTCTTTGCTAAGCGAATGTCCTAAGAACTCTTGATGACAAAGAAGTGGTAGTGATGGGCGAGAGACGGAACTACTTATCTAATGTAATGTATCTGCTCTTAAGGCGTAAAAGATGGTTAGAAAAGGATGTAGCCTATCGATGTTGGTGAGTGCCTTGGAGGCTAAGGAGGCGATTGAAGAAGTCGGGATGTGAATGAATTTGTAGATGTTTTTTCGAAAGAACTTCGAGGTTTGCCTCCGGATCGTGAGGTAGAATTTGGGATTGATTTATTGCGGAACGGTGCCGCTTCTATTGCTCCATATAGAATGGCACCGAAGGAATTAGTTGAGCTTAAGGCTCGATTCGGAGTTGCTTGATCGTGGATTTATCGACCTAGTGTGTCTCCATGGGGAGCACCGGTCCTATTTGTGAAGAAGAAGGGCGGATCGATGAGGATGTGTATAAATTACCGGCGGTTGAATAAGTGACCATCAAGAACAAGTATCCTTTGCCAAGGATCGACGACTTGTTCGATCACTCAAAGGAGTCATGTATTCTTAAAGAATGATCTAAGGTCGGGTATCATCGACTTAAAGTAAAGGAAGTGGATATCCATAAGACGGCTTTCCGAACTAGATATGGGCATTATGAATTTTTGGTAATGCCATTCAGATTGACGAACGCCCCAGCTGCGTTCATGGATATGATGAACCGGATTTTCCAGCCCTACTTGGATCAATTCATCGTGGTGTTTATAGACGACATCCTGGTGTATTCTAAGTCCGAAGTTGAGCATGATGAGCATCTCCGGATTGTGTTGCGAGTTTTAAGGGAGAAGAAGCTGTATGCCAAATTCAGCAAGTGTGAATTTTGGCTGAAAGAGGTTGCATTTTTAGGCCATGTGGTGTCGGCAGAAGGGATAAGGGTGGATCCTCGGAAGATTGAGGCTGTGCTAGATTAGAAACCACCTAAGTCCATAACTGAAGTTCGTAGTTTCTTGGGGTTAGCCGGATACTATAGAAGATTCGTCGAAGGATTCTCATCGATAGCTACACCTTTAACGAAATTACTGAGAAAGGAAGTACCTTTCGTATGGGCTGATAAGCAACAAGAGAGTTTTGAGAAGCTCAAGAAGGTTTTGACTGAAGCTCCGATTTTGATTCAGCCTGAGGCAGAAAAGGATTTCGTCGTGTATTGTGATGCTTCTCACACAGGATTAGGATGTGTTCTGATGCAAGACGGGAAGGTAGTTGCGTATGCGTCTCAGCAGTTAAGACCTCACGAGGTTAATTACCCGACGCATGATTTGGAATTGGCAGCAGTAGTCTTTGCTCTTAAAGTTTGGAGACATTATCTATACGGGGAAAACTCAGTGATATACACGGATCACAAAAGTCTGAAATATCTACTGACTCAGAAAGAACTTAATTTGAGGCAGCAAAGGTGGATAGAGTTGTTGAAAGACTACGACTGTTCTATCGAGTACCACCCGGGCAAGGCAAATGTGGTGGCAGACGCTCTAAGTCAAAAAGTGGTGTCAGATTTAAGGGTGATGTTTGCACATCTTAGTCTTTACGATGACTGAAGCTTGTTGGTAGAACTTTAAGTTAAGCCGACATGGTTAGGTCAAGTGAAAGAGAGGCAATTAGTTGACGATGATCTGAGTGCAAAACTTTGGCAGGTGCAGAGTGGAGAATTGGAAGATTTTGGTATTAACAGTGACGGGGTATTGTGTTTTAAAGGTAAAGTCTGTATGCCGAGGGATCAGGAGTTAAGGCAAAAGATTCTTCAGGAATCGCATGGTAGCCCCTATGCTATGCATCTTGGAGGAAGCAAGTTATACCGAGATTTACGAGATCAGTTTTGGTGGCCTGGACTTAAGCGAGAAGTTACGGAGTTTGTAGGTAAGTGCTTAACGTGTCAGCAAGTCAAGGCTAAACATCAAGTACCTTCGGGATTGCTTCACCCGATAAAGATTCTCAAATGGAAGTGGGAGAGAATCACCATGGACTTTGTTAGTGGGCTTCTCTTACACCTACTAAGAAAGACTCAGTATGGGTGATAGTGGGTGATTGATGAAATCGCACATTTTATCCCAGTTCGGGTTGATTACTCTTTACAGAAATTGGCAAAGTTTTATGTGGCTGAGATTGTGAGATTGCATGGAGTGTCGTTGTCAATCATTTCATATAGAGATCCGAGGTTTACGTCTCGGTTTTGGAAAGCATTGCATCAGGCTTTGGGCACCAGATTGGACTTCAGTACGGCATTTCATCCTCAGTCGGACGGTCAGTCTGAAAGAGTAATCCAAATCTTAGAAGATATGTTAAGGGGATGTGTGATAGATTTCAAGGGAAGTTGGGAGGAATTCTTACCGTTAGCAGAATTTGCATACAATAACAGTTACCAAGCCAGTATTCGGATGGCACCATATGAAGCACTATATGGACTAAGTGTCGCACTCCTCGTGTTGGATGTAATTAGGGAACGTCGATTTTGGGTCCGAAATAGTGGCTGAATCCAAGAAAAGGTTAAGGTAATCCGGCTCGGTTAAAGGAAGCATCTAACGAGAAAAAGTCGTACGTAGATCTAAAGCGGAAAGAAATAGAGTTTGCTTTGTGGGGACCAAGTTTTCCTAAAGGTTTCACCTTGGAAAAAGGTGATGAGATTTGGTCGCAAAGGGAAGCTAAGTCCCAGGTTCATTGGACCTTATCGGATTGTGAAGCGGGTCAGATCTGTGGCATATCAGTTAGACTTACCTTCGGAGTTGAAGGAAATGCACGATGTGTTCCATGTTTCAATGCTACGCCGTTACCGGTCGGATCCATCTCATGTAGTGCCAGTTGAGGAGGTGGAATTAAGACCAGATTTGTCTTATGAAGAGGAACCAATTCAAATTCTGGAGTGAGATGCAAAGGTTTTACGGAGAAAGTCGGTTCCTCTCGTCAAAGTATTATGGCGTAATCATGGATCAAAAGAATCTTCGTGGGAACCGGAGGAAGCAATGCGACAGTAATACCCTCACTTATTCGGCCGAGTAATTTCGAGGACAAAATTATTTTAAGGGGTAGAAGCTGTAACATCCTAATAAATAGGGTTATGCATCTTACTTAATTAATTGATGTTGCATGCTTAAATATGTTAAGTGTGTTTTGGAAGTTATTTTTGAGCTTCATTAATTAAGTGAATGCTTAGTGGAACTTTTAATTTCTAATAATTAAAATGGAGCTAAGCATGTTAGGCTTTAAAATTAATGTAAAGGAGCTTAAAGCATAAGTTGAGTAAGTGGTTTGGATGCATGGATGAGTGCTTGAGGGAGAGGTTCGAATCCCTAGCTAACAAATGGGAGGATTTTATTTTTTTTGTTTCCTTCCCCATAGTGTCGACCAAGAACTTTCTAGAGTGGATGAGCATTCTTTTAATTTTTGCTATTTGACCATATGAAAAAGGTGAGCTAAGGACTTATGGTATGGAATCAAGATAGGATGGTAAGAAGGGGGACAAAAGGCTTGATATGTGGGAAATGTTTTGGAAGTTTGTTCATGGTCATTTGACCATGAACCTAGACGGCATAAGGGGCTAAGGGAGTGGTTTAATTGTGTTGGAAATTATGGAGTTGATAGGGAAGAATTAAGGAGGAAAGAAGGGGATTGTGTAGGCTATTGTGTTGGCCGAATTTTGGTATGGGATTAGGAAGATTTTTGTTGACCAAAAGGTTGTCATTTGTGCATTTTTTTTCCTTGTCCAATATTTTCTCTTAGCAATTTGTCTATTGGCATTTGGTAAAAGTTTGCTTTGTTTTGGCCTTTGCATTTTGACCAAATAGGTACTTTTATTTCTTCTTTTCCTCTCAAATCTTTATCTTCTTTTGATACCAAAATATTGTCACTTTTGAAGACACTTATCCTTTTCTTTCTCTCTAGTGCGAATTCAACTTTCACCAAAAGCATCCTCTCTCATTTTCTTTTCTTTTCATTCTATTTCTCTCTTCTCTTTCCTCTCATTGTCGAAACTACAAAAGTTCTAGAACCAATTTTCTTCATTTCTTTCCCTTGGTCGAATGTGCATAGGTTCCAAAACTATCTCTTTTCTTTTGAGGATCATCATCATCTTCTTTTAATCTCTCTTCTCTTTCTCTTTTCTTCCTTCTCTCTTTCCTTCTCTTTCACTTTTCATTTTCTTTATTCTTTTCTTTCTTTGAAAACCAAACCACCAAATCAAATTTTTATTCTCTTTTTTTCTTGTTCAAGGCCGAATCTTCAAGTGCTCAAAGTAAGGTTTTTGTTGTCAATAGTTTTCATTATTTCCTTTTACTATAGTTGATTTAGAAAAATAAATCTTTTATTTTTCTCTCCTAGGCCAAATCCTTGGAAAGGATTTTTAAAGATCTTTGTTGAAGCCAACTTTTATGAAGTGATCTTTCGAGATCATCAAGGTAAAGATTTTTAATTTCGATCGTATCAATTCTTTTAGAATGGATCACTAATCAACGTTATTTTATGGACGATTTAAGACTAACAAGATAGGTAAGAAAAGAGCCATACGGAGTGTTTGGAAGAGAGGAGGTACTCTTTTACCATCAAACTACAAACGAAGGCGCGATCGGTGTAAGAGACTTTCCACGGGTTGTGGACCCTCTGCTAACGAGGATCGGTTATTTGAAGTTGTACGTACAACCGCACCACTTTACGTTGGTGGATTATCGGTGGTTTTGATCCATCTAGCGGAGAAAAGCCACAAATAATCGCTGCTCGAGAATCCAGGGTAAGGATTTAGATCCATCATCAATAAGTATAGTTTTGTTAGTAAAAGTTTATACTAACCAAGTGTGTTAATTAACTAGGGGTTGACGAGCAAGAGAGTATTGTTCTCACTTGTCATAAGGTGTGTAACCCTACATTAAAAACTCATAGATCTATTTTTATATGTGATTTTATGATAATGTGTTTAATAATGATTTTGGATACCATTCAAAGGTATATGATATTCGGTATGTTTACCCCAATATTTCGTTAATTTTGCTATATGCATAAAATGTGAAATAAGTATGATTATATTATGATTTTGGGGTAAATCGCATGAAAACTAAATGATATGTATGTGCATGGGCATATGGGTATATTTGATAAAGGAGGAAGTATTCGGTGGTTTTACCACATTTCGGTGACTTCGGTCACATATTTGCAATCTGGTGACTTCGGTCACAAATATGAAATCCGGTGACTTGGTCACATATGTGAATCTGGTGACTTGGTCACATATTTGATATCCGGTGACTTGGTCACAATTTTGTCTGTGGCCTTGCCACAAAATTATAAGGCGATGTGCATGTTGACCGCAAGAATCGCCTTGATGGTGTGTAGCGGATGAAGGGTCGATTTAGTAATCCCCACGGTGTGTTGGTTGGTACGGGTGGTGTGTAGCGGATGGATATTAGGTGGGCCGGGCTTGCATTTCATTACATGTACATATCCATGTGATTTAAATGATTATTATTTAATCTGCTATTAAAATGGGCCTATGGCCATATGTGAAATTTTGGGCTTTAAGGCATATGATAAAATGGGCCTTTTAATGTATGTGTTACACATTGAGTTTATAACTCACCCATTTTTGTGGGATAAACTTTTCAGATGATTCAGAGTGCGATGGATCGAATCAATAAGGATTTGAGGTGGCCAATGCTCGTATCAAGTATTTTGGAGATTTTCCAATTTAAACTTATTTAATTTGATTAATTAGACTTTATTATGGGTTTGCTATTTTTATGTAATAAGGCCACTATAAACTATTTTTAATTTTGGGTGTTTGAATTTATTTTTACTTTGTCATGAACGATTACTAAGTAAATAACTAAATGGTTTTCAATAAATAATTTAAAAATGTTTTGTCACTAATATATAAATGTTTTAAAGTAATTTTCTTAAATTTGGTTTCCTTTTTAATTCCTTCTAAAATAAATGTTTTAAAAGACAAAATTTACTTTACAATTGATTTCAACCTAAAATATTAAGTTAAATCTGCTTTCTACAAAATCGTCAAATTTTTAAGAGTTTGCGAAAAGTTAGATTCGAGGAACATAACAAATCCGGTTGGACTTTTGGACCGGGTTTGGGGTGTTTCAAAACCTAGTATTCTATCCGCTACACACCACCCGTACCAACCAACACACCGTGAGGATCAAGTCAACCCACCCCGCCAACACACCAATCGCAGTATTAAGCCGCTTCTAAAATTACATGTGGACAAGCCACCGTAATAATGTATTTACATGGCATTGCCACTATACGATTTGTGGAGAGTCACTGTAATTATGTGGCAGAGCCACCAGAACTTCTCTTCAAGATTATCCCATCCCATGCAAATCATGTATATAATGCATAACATATCACAATATAACCACAATAATTTATTTGAATATTTATTACAAAGTTATGGCCCATTATAATAATTTATCAATTAGGCCCATTAAGCAAAATATCAGATCTACCCATATAGCAAATTAATAGATCGGCCCATATATCATATTATCAGATCGGTCCATATAGCAAATTAACAGATCGGCCCATATATCATATTATCAGATTGGCCCATATAGCATATTATACCGATTTGGCCCATTAAGGGCATTTTCGTAATCTTTCACGATGTTAATACAAATTTTGTCAATTTTATCACAATAGTGAGATCTAAGCCAATTTTTCCAGTTTCACCATAATATGATTTTAGTCACTTGATTTACTACCAATATAATATTAATCTTTAACCCACAGAAAATGGTGTGAGATTACACACCTGATTACGGTAAGCACTACGCTTTCTTGATCGTCGACACCTAAAATTTGATAATGCTCGATTAGTCAACGCACGCGATTTAATAAATCTACTTTAAAACAAACGATTTAAATTTTACCTTCAGGATCGTGAACGACTACGATTTGTCAGTTTTCCCCATTTGACGCCTACAACCTAGTGGAAAATCTTGAGTCACCAATACCGCCCTTTTCTTGAATTTAGGAGTAGGGATCGCTAATCCGCTCCTTTTGTGATCTCCACCTGACTTCCCATTCGAATCGGTACCACAAGCCTCCATTCGGTTAGATCTTATATAGATCGGTATTACGATAAAATATGGACTATCAAAATGGTAAAGATTGGCTTACCACTAATTTTCGAGTGATCAACGATTGGGTAGATCGAGCAATTTAATCCCTATAAAATATTAGTTAATCATCACTATCTTAACGAATAAAGAATGATTTATAGAATCCTTGAAGAACTCCTTACCTTAATGATTTTAGGACCGATTTCTAGTGATTATACGATGGCTTTGAAAGAATCAATGTTTCAGCCTTCCACTATATCCCTACAAAAAAGAAAATGATCTCGAATGAGAGAAAGTAAGGTTATGGTCTGGGTCAAAATGACCATCCTAAACCAAAGTATAAATTCGGTCATTAAGAGAAAAAAATAAATAAAATATTGAGAAGAACACTTACCGATTGATCACGAAATGGATGTTAATATGGATGTGAAGAAGAAATAGAGAAGAGATGAAGGTTCGATTATAGAGGAAATTGTATGTTGATATTCAGCTACGGTGAAAAAGAATTAGGACAGAAGACATGCTTGAAGGATTTCGTGAGAAATAAAAGAAATAAGAAGAAAGATGTTTGACTAGCTTGGTTTTCAAGAAAGATGAAAGAACAAATTTTGGTCTCAATGGTTGGTGTACATTCGGCAACAAGAAGAAATAAAAGAAGAGAATATGCACACTCAAAGTTGAAGATTCGGTATGAAGGAAATTTGGATAGAAGAGAAAATGTCACAAAAGTTGCGTAAAGAAATTTTGGCCAAAACAATGTCAAAATTTTTTACCAATTGCCAAAGACAAAATTCGCCTAAGAGAATGGAATTTTGGAGAAAATGACACACTCTTGATGCTAAAGGAAATTGACGAAAACAAACACTAAAACTTTGCCAAAACACCAAGCAAAATTCAGCTATCCCCCCTAATACACAAAACCGTCCACATACATGACTAAAATGGTCAAAATTAGCCACCCACACTTTCCATAACATTTTCCTCAAAAAAAGGCCACTTGTTCCCTTTACTTTCCCCTTTTTCTTGATTTCTTTCCTCACCTTCATTCTTTCCTATTCTCTTTAGCCATCTTGCCAAAAATAAGAAAAGTCCACCTTGCCATATTTACATGCTTGGCCGACACTTAAGGAAAGTGTGCAAAAATAATAGTCAAAATTTGCACACAATGGGATTTGAACCTCTTCCCTCATGGTACTTCATATGGCGCGATAACCTCGTATAATTGCTCATTTATGCTAGCTATTTACTCATTATTTCCATATGCTTTAAGGTCACTTACTCTATCACCTTAAAGTGCTAAATGCCAAATTCTTTTACTAGGTCCAAATAAACCCCGAGCCTCCTCAGGCCCTCCTAAACATACACAATTAATAGTTTAACTAGCTTAGCACCAAAAATAATGCAACACATAAAATTCCAAATTTTAGGATATTACAAAGCCATCACTCATGGCTATGTATACAACCAAACATATGCATTTACAAGCCATTTCTAATAGCTAAACACACAAAAATATTAACAACATTTACAAGCCAACTCTCATGGCTATATTCATAACCAAAACACCACAAGTAGCCTATACATGCCATATACCATATATAAACAACTCAAAAGTACCAAATAGATGTCCGATAGTGCGATGATGTTCTCGACGACTCCTGGATCTGAGCTAGCCTTGATTCACTATAGAACATAGAAAAATAACACAAAGTAAGCTTCATAGCTTAGTAAGCTCGTAAGTGAATAAATCAATTCATTGAATAAATGTAGTTCAACCAATTACACATGACAAAATCATAAACACAATAACTACAAACCTTTCTCATGTCCCAAAACATGATTAAATATAAACTCATCAGACTTTTTCTATTTAATACTCGAATAGGTTTCGTACTGTAACACCCCAAACCCGGCCCATGAGTCCTGACCGGATCTGGTATGTCATGGAGTAAAATAATTTGAATCTTTTTGAGTGTCTGGTGAAAACTTGTTAAAATGTGGCTAAGGTATTAAATCGTGGTTTGATAAAACTTAGTTAGGATTATTTTCATAAACATGGTTGGGTTGATGAACCCTTTTAAAACGTTTGATCATGTAAAACTTTAAAATTTGTCAAGGTTATAATTGACTTGGTGTAGTTTGTTACCCGATGGTAACATATTTGAAAACCCGTAGAAGTTATTAAGTTTGAAAAAGTTACTTTTAACCGGTTCACTTAACATTTATAAACTTCATTTGTAACATAACATAAGTAAAATAAAATAAACATCCAAATAATAAATAGCGGCCTTATTACATCCTAAATTAAAAACTTAGAAAAGAAAATAAATAAACTTAACGATAATAATTTAAATTCAAATCCCTCGAATAAGCATGGCCGCCTCGAGTCCTCTCCGGCTCCATCTCCGCAATCTACTCATCTGTAAAATAGTATGGCAAGGGGTGAGTCACCAAGACTCAGTGTGTAAATCCCCCACCCGGAAATGTAACTCATACACAGATTATTAATAAACATGCAAATATGAAACCCCACTAACCATCCGTACTCCTTAACTACCCCGTGTGGTCAAAACCACTAGTGGTCAAAACCACTGGTGACTAGTGTCACAATTTAAATGATGGGGCCAACCCATCGTGTGGTCAAAACCACTGATGACCTCAAAACCACTGGTGGTACCAAACCACTGGGACTTAGTCACAATTATCATCGGTGTGGTCAAAACCACTGGTGACCGAAGTCACAATAAATCTGATAGGGCCAACCCACCTTGTGGTCAAAACCACTGGTGACAGTCCATAAAATCATCCCCTCCTCTCATCAATCCCACCATCACCATGCTTACATATCAATTATCATATATCATGTATTTAGGCATAGCATTTAACAAAGATGTGATGGCATACAAAATCATATATCAAAGATCACGTAATAGGGACTTACTCGAATCCATGCTTAAGCCCACAAGCATATATCATAGATCACTACCATAATTATTAACAAGGCAACAATATAGCAAAGTTTACTAATAAAGTGTGTAGAGAGTTTACACACCTGTTATCACCGAAATTCCTATATCCCAAAAATTTGATCTACGATGCTAGATCCTTGACCCTATAATCGGCCAATAATAGGGTTAGGGACTTAGGCCTATTCGGCCAAACCAAATAATACCAAAGGCTCTTTTGGCGGAACTTACCTTAAATGGATTTGGTTTCCAACAAATCCCAAATCGCCACTTAATTAAGACTCACAAATTCAGAACAACCCACAATAAAAATTCGGTCACCACTTAAAAATACATAACATGGCTTTTGGCCGAATGTCATAGCCTACATATCATGCTTACCTTAAATCCCAAAAGACCTCTCACTTCTCCTTAATGCTGGCTTCTAGAAGAGGGTTACAAATCCATGACCCTGAATAGGTTCGGCCATACATAAAAATACATGGTTAAGCCTCATGGTTTTGGCTGGCCAAAACAATAATAAAAGAATTAAACTTAGAGATATCCCTTACCACACTATTAAAATCGACAGCACCTTGGTTAGGGAGAATTCGGCTAACACAAGATGGAAGGGTTGAAATTTTGAGTAGAAGAGGGGGTAGGTTAGGCCAAGTAGTAGAAAAAGAAGCTGAAAATTTTGAACAATTTTGGCAATGTATCAAGGGAGAATTCGGTCAGCACTATTGAAGAGAGAAAAAAGAAAAGAACTTGATGAATTTTTAGCACTTCATTGCTATACAAAACCGAATATGGATGGCCTCCCAAGGAGTCCTATATTTGGCCAACACCCCTCCTTTTGGGATAATTTAGGCTTTTAATTATCACCTAACAATAATATTTATCTTCTTTTTAATCTCCTAATCACCTCTTCAACAATTATAATGAAAATAAAATACTAATAATACTACTCTTCAGCCGAAAATTAAAAGGAAAACAATGCTTTATCCTTATCACCTTAAGAGTCCTACATGCAGCCATCAGCTCACCCTCCCATTCACGCCAGCTGCATAAAAAAATAAAATGCCCACTGTTGTTTCTTTGGTTCGAACCTGGAACCTAAAGGAGCAACTGCCACAGCCCCCTTTTTAACGCCCCATGCCATTCCTTCCAATTGACTTTCATGTCATAACACCTCACCATTTAATTATAAGGCCTTCCTAGGCCGATTCTCTTTCTAAAGCAAAATAAAATAAAACTCCAAGGCGCAACCTCGGTAGTTCGAACCCAAGACCTGCCCAATCGTCACCTCCAAGCCCAAGCCACTCCACCAACTCAACTTTCATGTCTAAACCTTACCCACAAAATTCTTTAAAGCCTTCTTCACTTAACCCTTTCTTTAACGCCCAAAAAGCCCAACAAAATAAAATGCGTCCCCCTTGTAACTCCCAAGACTCGAACCTCCTTCCTTGCAACACTCTTAGATGCACCAAGCCAATCGTGCCAATTAAATCCTTGTGTCATGTTCCTTCCAAAATTTTCTTTAACCCCTTATCTCACCTAGCTCTCTTCTTTTAAATACTTAAAAAGAAATTTTTAGTCCTAAGTCAGGCCTAGCTCGGGGTTATTTCTAGACCCTAGAACATGCCAAAAAAATCATAGTATTTATTTCTCCAAGCACACACATGGGAATTTAATTAAATTACAAACAACCCCTAATTTAGGGTGTTATAGTTCTACCCCCTTAAAAAGAATTTTGGCCTCGAAATTACCTGGATCAGAAGAGCTGGGGGTATTGCTGCCGCATCACATCCTCGGGTTCCCATGTGGCCTCCTCCGTACCATGGTTTCGCCATAACACCTTCACCAAAGGCACTGACTTCCTACGTAGAACTTTGATATCTCGATCCAAAATCTGTACTGGCTCCTCATCGAAAGACAAGTCTGAGTTCACTTTAATTTCCTCAACCGGCACAACGTGTGAGGGATCTGATTGATAGCATCTCAGTATCGAAACATGGAAGACATCATGGATCTGGCTCAATTCTGCTGGGAACTCAAGCTGGTAAGCTATCGGTCCCACACGTTTCAACATCGTGTACGGTCTGATGAATCTAGGGCTTAGCTTGCCCTTCCGGCCAAACCTCAGCACCTTCTTCCAAGGTGATACCTTCAAGAAGACCTTATCACCCACTGCATACTCAACATCTCTACGTTTAAGATCGGTGTAGGATTTCTGCCTGTCTGATGCCTCCTTAAGATGATCCCGAATTACTCTCACCTTATCCTCCGTCTCCGCCACTATCTCTGGACCCAACATCCGACGTTCTCGTAGTTCCGTCCAACATGTAGGAGTACGGCATTTTCGACCATACAGTGCCTCATACGGTGCCATCCGAATACTCGCTTGATAACTGTTGTTATAAGTGAACTCTGCCAAAGGTAGGTACTCCTCCCAACTACCACGGAAATCCAAAACACAGCCCCTTAACATGTCTTCCAACACTTGGATGACCCTCTCAGATTGTCCATCGGACTGCGGGTGAAAAGCCGTACTGAAATTCAACTTCATGCCTAACTCCTAATGTAAGGCCTTTCAGAATCTCGACGTGAATCGAGGATCCCGATCTGAGATAATGGACACAGGTACTCCATGCAACCGCACTATCTCAGCGATATACAACTTGGCCAACCTTTGGAGCGAGTAGTCAACCCTTATTGGTATGAAATGGGCCGACTTAGTCAATTGGTCTACTATCACCCAAACAAAGATCTTCTTCATCGGGCGTAAGGGAAGCCCACTTACGAAATCCATAGTAATCTCCTCCCACTTCCATCTGGATCTTTACCTATTTAGAATGACCGATGGCAATTGATGCTCAGCCTTAACTTGCTGGCATGTCAGACACTTGCCTACCAACTCTGTCACTTCTCGCTTAAGACCCGGCCACCAAAACTGCTCCTTTAAATCATAATACATCTTGCTGCTTTCCGGGTGCATAGCTACGCACTGCTATGAGCTTCTTTAAGGATTCGCTACCTCAATTCATCATCCTTAGGCATGCATACTCTCCCCTGAAAGTACAACACTCCATCACTGCCCAAACTGAAACCTTTGGCCTCACCATTCTGTACTTGCAACCTTCGAGTATTCAAAGCTTCATCAGTCATCTGCCTTTCTTTGACCTCATTAATCCATGACGGCTTCACTTGCAATTCTACTAAAAGGCTCCCATCCTCATAGAGACTCAGATGAGCAAACATTGCTTGCAAATTCGCTACCACCTTTCGGCTCAATGCATCAGCTAACACATTAGCCTTCCCCGGATGGTATTCGATTGAGCAGTCGTAGTCCTTCAACAACTCAATCCACCTTCGCTGCCTTAGATTTAAATCTTTCTAAGTCAGGAGGTACTTCAGACTTTTGTGATCTGTGTATACTACCGACTTCTCCCCTACAGATAGTGCCTCCAGATTTTCAAGGCAAATACCACAGTAGCCAATTCCAAGTCATGTGTCGGGTAGTTAACTTCGTGAGGCCTCAATTGCCGTGATGCATAAGTGACCACCTTCCCTTCTTGCATCAACACACCCTAAACCAGTATGTGATGCATCGCAGTATACAGTGAACTCCTTTCCTGCCTCAGGCTAAATCAAGACCGGTGTTTCTGTCAAAATCCTCTTCAACTTATCGAAACTCTCTTGCTGTTTCTCAGACCACACAAACGAAACCCCTTTTCTCAACAGCTTAGTCAACGGTGCTATGATTAAGGAGAAGTTTTCCACAAATCTCCTATAATATCTGGCCAACCCCAAAAAACTCTAAATTTTCGTAATAGACTTGGGTGATTTCCACTTTAATACCGCCTCAATCTTACGGGGATCCACCCTGATGCCCTCGGCTGAAACTACATGCCCTAGAAAAGTTACCTCCTTGAGCCAAAACTCACATTTGCTGAATTTGGCGTACAACTATTTCTCCTTTAGAACTTGTAGAACCACATGAAGATGTACGCCATGCTCCTCTTCAGACTTCGAGTACACCAAAATGTCGTCTATGAAGACCATGACGAACCGATCCAAATAGGGCTGGAAAACCTGGTTCATCATGTCCATAAACGTGGTCGGTGCATTCGTCAAACCAAAAGGCATTACTAGAAACTCGTAATGCCCATACCGAGTACGGAATGCCGTCTTATGGACTTCAGCCTCCTTCACCTTAAGCTGATGGTGCCCTGACCTGAGGTCAATCTTAGAGAACACCGATGCTCCTTTGAGTTGATCGAACAGATCGTCAATCCTGGGCAAAGGATACCGATTCTTTATTGTCAACTTGTTCAGCTGCTGATAGTCTATACACATCCTCATTGTCCCATCTTTCTTCTTGACAAAAAGCACTGGAGCTCCCCAAGGCGATACACTTGGTCGGATGAACCCTCTATCCAATAATTCCTGAATCTGTGCCTTCAACTCTACCAATTCTTTCGGTGCCATCTGATACGGAGCTATAGATACGGGTGCGGTTTCGTAACAAGTCTATACCGAATTCAACCTCGCGGTCTGGAGGTAGACCCGGAAGCTCCTCGGGAAACACATCGACATAATCCCTTACAGTCCGGACATCCCTCATAGTGACATCTTTAGCTTCCAAAGCACAGACATGCACCACATAAGCTTCACAACCCTTCTTAACCATCTTTTCCGCCTTCAACGTAAAAAACCAAATTAGACAGGTAATCTCTTCTTTTACCTATCATCACCACCTCATCACCTTCCACGATCTTTACTACCATGCGCTTAGCTGCGCAATCCAGACTAGCCTGATACTTTACTAGCCAATCCATCTCGAGAATTAGGTTGAACTCCCAGAACGGTAGTTCTATCAAGTCAGCCAAGAACACGACCCCTTGGAGTTCTAGGGGTACGTTCCTATAGAGTTTACTTACTTCTACAGAGTGACCTAGGGGGCTTAATATAGTCATCTTCCTAGAAGTAAGCTCAGAGTCTAAGTGCAAAGTTTCCACTACGCTACTAGCAATGTATGAGTGGGTTGAGCCAATGTCAATCAAAGTATTATAGGGTACACCAAAGATCAAGAACATACCGATTATAACGTCCGGTGCGTCGCCCTCCTCTTGATGCCTCGCGACATAGACTAGACCAGGTTGCCTAGCCTTAGTACCACCGGTACCTCCCCTCGGTGCCCCACGACCTCTGCCAGTACCATTACCTCCTCTTCCTGCACCACGACCCCTCTGAGGCTGTTGGTTATCCCTCCTATTTGGTGCACGATCTTGACCCTCTGATCTCAGCCTATCTACTTTCTTCGGACAATCTCTAACTCGATGCTCCAAGGACCCACACTCAAAGCATCCCCGATTACCATTCCAACACTCCCCCGTGTGAGTCTTGCCACACCGAGCACACCGTGGCGGCCATTGAGGATTAACAACAGCAGGCCTAGCAGCTTGATTCGACCCACCAAACCTTGCCCTCTTCTGCTGATTACCAGAAAACTTTGAAGGTCCGGAGCTTCTCTTATTCCAATTCCTATCCTGATTCTGTCTAACCGACTGTCTTACCCCTTCAGCAACCTTCGATTTCTCCACTAGGATAGCGAACTCCCGTTCCTACTGTGGAGCTATCATCATCCTCAGCTCATCTCTCAGCCCATCCTCGAATCTAACACAACGTTCATGCTCGATACCCATAATACCATGAGCATACCTACTCAACCGGAGGAGTTCGGCCTCATACTCCGCCACTATCTTGTTGCCTTGAACCAGGTTCAAGAAAGCCTTCCGCTGTGCATCCACGTAACTAGCTCCTATATACTTCTTTTGGTAGGTGGCCTTAAAGAATTCCCACGTGAGATCCTCCGCCATCGCTCCATCGCTTACGGTGAGCCACCACTGATATGACTCATCTCGAAGCAGAGATATTATGCCCTTTAACTTCTCCTCAGCTGTAAAATCTAGGTCACCCATGATCCTCTCAGTCAATTCCAGCCAATACTCTGCCGTACTGGTTGCCACTCCAGAAACTCCTCTAAATACTTCTACTCCGTTAGCCCGGAGTCGTTCAACCACAGATTTACGGGTTCTTGCACCACCCCGACCTCAAAGAACTCATTCCAATACCCGTCTGACTTTTGAGATACTACATCATTACCAATTTGGCCCGATCTTAAAATTCGGGCCATTACGTCATCAGATCCAGATCTCATTTCCAGACCCATGACTAGACCTTGCTGGCTCCGACAAGGTCATCCTACCTCTATCGCGGCCACGGGGCAGACGTCCACGACCTCTCATACTCATTTCTAACGATTGCGTTTATCTGCTTAAGAATTTTATGCATTAGTACATTTGTTTCACTTGATTATCCGCGAAGAAATTTTATGATAGGAGTTTTAGGAGTGGTTCTTTCGTATCATACATGCACACAGTCCTTCTATTCATTCATTCAAAGAGACGTTGTAGTTTTCATTGTGATTGTTTTTCTAGTACCCAGGGGTATTTTCGTAATTTATCCTACAGGGGTATTTTTGTAATTTTTCAAAAATAAAAATTTTTGGATGATTTTGTCAAAAAGTATTTTGGAACTCTTAAATTCCCAGGGCATTTTGAAAAATTTTAAAATCCGGGGGTATTTCGATAATTTTGGACCTCAGGGGTATTTCAGTAATTTTTCACAAATCAGGGTGATTTTGTAAAATTTAACAAATTAGGGATATTCCAAAAGTTGTAAAACTTTGATGGTTCTTTTTGAGAATTGCATTTTCCGAAACAGTGATGTTGCAAAATTTTGAAAATCAAGGTGATTCTGGTAATTTTGTTGGTTAGGGGCAATTTCGTAATTTTACCACTAGGGGTATTTTAATAATTTTCATAATCAGGGCATTTTACCACTAGGTTCTAATTGATTTCACAAAAGAAGGATATTTTGAAAATTTTCCATACAGAGGGTATTTTGGTAATTTACAAGCCAGGGGTATTTTGGTCATTCTTCAAACTAAGGGGTATTTTGGTCATTTTATTCTTTTTAAAGCAAGGTTTTAATTACTTCAAAAACAAAACGGCTAGTCCCTTTCGGGTTTTAGTTATCAAGTTTAGCCTGTGAGCACGTCGTCTCAGTCAGGATGAACCGTCACTACGCACCAGGTAGGATTCAAGTGAGTAAGAGGTGAGTCACTGGGACTGCTTAAATACCAGGCTCCCACCGAATCCAATCCTAGACATGCGTATAACGATTTCCACATCCCTTGCTCAGTGACAACTCACAGGGTTGTTTAAGAAATTATTAAATCTTATGCATTGTTTGTTGGGGTACGCTAAACTTAGGGTTCAACAATTTCTAATCTAATGTTCTACGTTCCCAATTTACCCTTCTACCCCTATCAAATATTCACAAAGAATAGATAGAATTACTTACCTGGGTGGATTGGTGCTGGAGACTCGGTGCCATGCTGTTCAAGCCAAAAACAGCTTCAAAACATTCCAATAAGGCCTACTAACAAAACATTTTGGGCCTTGGGCCCTCACAAATGAAGTTTTGAATCGGCTCGATACCAAAATGTAACACCCCAAACTCGGCCCATGAGTCCCGAATCGGATCCGGTATGTCACGAGTAAAATAATTTGAATCTTTTGAGTGTCCGTGAAAACTTGTTAAAATGTGGCTAAGGTATTAAATCGGGTTTGATAAAACTCGCTTAGGATTATTTTCATAAACATGGTTGGGTTGATGAACCCTTTTAAACGCTTTGATCATGTAAAACTTTAAAATTTGTCAAGGTTATAATTGACTTGGTGTAGTTTGTTACCGATAGTAACATCTTTGAAAACCCATAAAAGTAATTAAGTTTGAAAAGTTACTTTTAACCGTTCACTTAACATTTATAAACTTCATTTGTAACATAACATAAGTAAAATAAAATAAACATCCAAATAATAAATAATGGCCTTATTACATCCCAAATTAAAAACTTAGAAAAGAAAATAAATAAACTTAACGATAATAAATTATATTCAAATCCCTCGAATAAGCATGGCCGCCTCGAGTCCTCTCCGGCTCCATCTCCGCGATCTACTCATCTGCAAAATAGTATGGGAAGGGGTGAGTCACCAAGACTCAGTGTGTAAATCCCCCACCCGGAAATGTAACTCATACACAGATTATTAATAAACATGAAAATTTGCAACCCCACTAACCATCTGTACTCCTTAACTACCCCATGTGGTCAAAACCACTAGTGGTCAAAACCACTGGTGACTAGTGTCACAATTTAAATGATGGGGCCAACCCATCGTGTGGTCAAAACCACTGATGACCATAGGTCACAAATATCATAATGTGGTCAAAACCACTGGTGGTACCAAACCACTGGGACTTAATCACAATTATCATCGGTGTGGTCAAAACCACTGGTGACCGAAGTCACATTAAATCTGATGGGGCCAACCCATCTTGTGGTCAAAACCACTGGTGACAGTCCATAAAATCATCCCCCTCCTCTCATCAATACCACCATCACCATGCTTACATATCAATTATCATATATCATGTATTTAGGCATAGCATTTAATAGCATGTGATGGCATACAAAATCATATATCAAAGATCACGTAATAGGGGACTTACCCGGAATCCATGCTTAAGCCCACAAGCATATATCATAGATCACTACCATAATTATTAACAAGGTAACAATGTAGCAAAGTTTACTAATAAAATGTGTAGAGAGTTTACACACCTGTTACCACTGAAATTCCTATATCCCAAAAATCTGATCTACGATGCTAGATCCTTGGCCCTATAATCGGCCAATAACAGGGTTAGGGACTTAGGCCTATTCGGCCAAACCAAATAATACTAAAGGCTCTTTTGGCGGCACTTACCTTCAACGGATTTGGTTTCCAACAAATCCCGAAATCATCACTAGATTAAGACTCTGCCGAAATTCCGTAAACAACCCACAATAAAAATTCGGTTACCACTTAAAAATACATAACATGGCCTTTGGCCGAATGTCATAGCCTACATATCATGCTTACCTTAAATCCCGAAAGACCTCTCACTTCTCCTTAATGCTGGCTTCTAGAAGAGGGTTACAAATCCATGACCCTAAATAGGTTCGGCCATACACAAAAATACATGGTTAAGCCTCATGGTTTCTACCGCCAAAACAATAAAAAAGAATTAAACTTAAAGAGATCCCTTACCACACTATTGAAATCGGCAAAGACCTTGGTTAGGAGGATTCGCTAACACAAGATGGAAGGGTTGAAATTTTGAGTAGAAGAGGGTAGGTTCTGCCAAGTAGAAGAAAAAGAAGTGGAAATTTTGAACAATTTTGGCAATGTATCAAGGGAGAATTCGGCCAGCACTATTGAAGAGAGAAAAAAGAAAAGAAATTGATGAATTTTTGGCACTTCTTTGCTATACAAAACCGAATATGGATGGCCTCCCAAGGAGTCCTATATTCAAATAACACCCTCCTTTTGGGATAATTTAGGCTTTTAATTATCACCTAACAATAATATTTATCTTCTTTTTAATCTCCTAATCACCTCTTCAACAATTATAATGAAAATAAAATACTAATAATACTACTCTTCAGTCGAAAATGAAAAGGAAAACAATGCTTTATCCTTATCACCTTAAGAGTCCTACATGCAGCCATCAGCTCACCCTCCTATTCACGCCAGCCGCGTAAAAAAAATAAAATGCCCACTGCTGTTTCTTTGGTTCGAACCTGGAACCTAAAGGAGCAACTGCCGCAGCCCCCTTTTTAACGCCCCATGCCATTCCTCCCACTTGACTTTCATGTCATAACACCTCACCATTTAATTATAAGGCCTTCCTAGGCCGATTCCCTTTCTAAAGCAAAAGAAAATAAAACTCAATGCAACGTCGTCGTGATTCAACCCAAGACCTGCCCAATGTCACCTCCAAGCCCAAGCCACTCCACCAACTCAACTTTCATGTCTAAACCTTACCCACAAAATTCTTTAAAGCCTTCTTCACTTAACCCTTTCTTTAACGCCCAAAAAGCCCAACAAAATAAAACGCATCCCCCTTGTAACTCCCAAGACTCGAACCTCCTCCCTTGCAACACCCTTAGACGCACCAAGCCAATTGTGCCAATTAAATCCTTGTGTCATGTTCCTTCCAAAATTTTCCTTAACCCCTTATCTCACCTAGCTCCCTTCTTTTAAACACTTAAAAAGAAATTTTTAGTCCTAAGTTAGGCCTAGCTCGGGGTAATTTCTAGACCCTAGAACATGCCAAAAAAAAATCATAGTATTTATTTCTCCAAGCACACACATGGGAATTTAATTAAATTACAAACAACCCCTAATTTAGGGTGTTACACGTACATACCTGTATCGTCTCGTACTAACCTCTTTCTCAACCACATCATTCATTTACCCGTTCAATCATTCGAAATAGAAGTCGGATACTCAAAGATCTCAATCGATAAGAACCTATACCATGGCTTGAAGCAAAATCAAGGTAACTTATCTCGGAGTACCTATACTATGGCCCGTAGCCAAATCAAGGTAACTCATCTCTAAAATACCTATACCATGGCCCATAGCCAAATCAAGGTATCACTCGCACCCGTTGCACCGATATTGTGGCCTGAAGCCAACACAATAACCTAATGACATGTCACTAGCATCCTAAACTATTCCTAAGGTTCAACCTGGAATTTACACTTGTCGATTTCTTCGTCGAACATATTCGTAGAGTCGTATTCACATTTCAAATATTATTCGTATCTCATAAGAACAGTTTATTCGATATCAAAGCATTTAACATATATTTATAGTGAAATTTCCACATACGAACTTACCTCGTATTCGGATTTGACGTATCGGATCGACTACTCAATAATCTTGCTTTTCCCCTGATCTAATTCTGGATTCCTCTTTTCTTAATCTAAGTATAATCAAAATTAACTTATCCAATCTTATATTCTTTCAATTTAGTCCCAAACACACATTTAGGCCCTTTTTACACATTAGCCCTTAAATTTTCAAATTTAATCAATTTAGTCCCTATTTCACAAATACACAAAATTCACATAATTTCATTAAGCCCAAGCTTGGCAGAATTACACATTGGTCCCAAATAGCCCAAAACCTTCATTTATTTTACATTTTAACCACCTAATTTGTCTATTTCATAGTTTAATCCTTATTATGCAATTTCATCAAAAATCACTTTACAAAACATGAAAATCTATCATCAAAAATTCATATTTCATCTTTAAACACCAAAGAACACATAAGCTCATCAATGGAAACTTTTAAAATCTTTAACGCTTTCAAAATTAAAGGTACAAGCTAGCTAGATTGAGCTACAACGGTTATAAAAACATAGAAATCATCAAAAACTGAGTAAAACTGTACATTAATCAAGCTAGGAGAGTGTCGAACCCTAAAAAGCTTCAACCCTTTCCTTCTTTTCTAATTTTTGGTTGTAAGTGAGAAAGTGAACATAAATTTCATTTGTTTTTATTTTATTAACATTTATTTATGAATTACCATATTAACCTTAATAAAACATTAATATATAACACAAAAACCATGGACATAAAGTTCCACTAACCTTAACAATGGTTCAATTTCAACATAAGGGCTCCCATAATTTAATTTCATAGCTATTTAATACTTTTAACTATTAGAACTCAGATTTTACGCTTTACGTGATTTAGTCCTTTTTTTTTTCAAGTTGAGCAATTAAACGATAAATTAGCTCACGAAATTTTCACACATACATGCTATCATGCTGTAAGCACCAAAAATAATATTAAAATAATTTTCTGACATCAAATTTGTGGTTCTAAAACCACTGTTCTGATTTAGCTAAAACCAGGCTGTTACAAATCTACATGGCCAAATATCAAAACAAGCATTTGACAATCACAAGCCAACACATTGGCTACAATCACAATGACACATTTAACAAAATGAATAAGTCCTTATACATGCCATAGACTTAAAATACTTGAATTCATTTATACCCAAAATGATAGCATGATAGTGTGATAGAATCTCCGGCAATTTCCAACTCGAGCTAGCTTGGCGACACTATAAAACATGGGAAAGGAAGGGGGAAAGCTATACAGCTTAGTAAGTCCGTATGAAAATAATAAGCAACTCTTACAAATCTTTTATCAAGTTCAACAATTTGAGCACAAGATAATAAAAATTGCTATAAAGCTCACAGTTATAATTTTCATTCAGTCATAATGTTTACTCTATCAACTTATAAGTATAATTTAACATATCTTGGCATTAGCCTAACAACCATAGTCTCTCCTTTGTAACAGATTACAGCAAATACAAATCATTTCAAACTTCATAGTAACCATGCACATTAATTATGAGTATTTACATTTCAAGCATATATTTTAACATCTTTCAATTTCTTAATCTCTTATCTTCCTATAATTCCATAACCTTTTTAATAGGCAATTATGCCAAACTTCCCTTTTTTTCATATCCGATAAAATACAATTTTGTGAATAAAACATGTTGTATCATAACTCAATTTAGCCTGAAAGCCAAACACATATTCGTCAACCGATTTTACCATGTATTTCATACATCACAAGTATTGAACAATAATCACAAGGTTTTCACAGAAACATCAATGTGGAAATCATGAACTCACAATTTCATGAACATAACATACTCAATCACATTCTTACCAATGGTTCATCATATACCGAATTCATTTCCTTTGAGTTTTTCGTACATACCTGTACCAACTCATAACATAATGACATACTTTCTCATCTTTGACATACCCGTTGAACCACTTGGAATACTACCGGTAAGTGCCACATATGTAGCCAATGCTACCACAAATCTCATAAGACATATAAGCTTGCTCTCGAGCTATCCTCAAGCCTGCTCACACAAGCTGTCAGGTATCCGCAACATATGCCGTTATACCCAGCCACTGGTAGGACGTACAGGACCAGCACTCGGGACACATAAATCACATAATTACATGGGTTCCTAGTGACATGCCACTTGTATCCTAATCTATTCCTAAGGTTCAACTGGGATTTCTCTCTTGCCGAATCTTCATCGAATATACTCATAGAATCAATCATAGATTTCATGCAATATCGAAACATTAAAATACAAATATAACATTGCATTATTTACATACAAACTTACCTCGCCATAGAAATTGTAAAAAGAACTAAATCGTCAAATACTCGTTTTCCCCTATTCTAACTCCGAACCTTATTTTTGTCAATCTATAATATCACATTTAACTTATTTAATCATTATACTATTCAAATTAGCCCAAAATCACATTATGGTAAAAATTACATTTTTGCCCTTAAACTTTTAACATTTTACATTTTAGTCCCAAGGCTCGTAAAATGATTTTCATTGAATTTCTTCAAAACCCAAGCCTAGTCAAACCAGTTTCATACTTATAATAGCCTACAATTTTCATTTATTCACACTTTTACTACTCATTTTACAAGTTTTACAAACAAGTCCTTTTAGGCATTTTTACCGAAAATCACTTAGCAAAAGTCATTTATCATACACCAGACATACATTTTTTTGCCATCAAACATCAAAATACACACATTTCTAATATGGATCAAACCCTAGACCTTGATCATTTCTTAAATTAGTGGTAGAAATAGATAGATTGAGTTACAACGACTTCAAAAATGTAAAGAGCATTAAAAATGGGGCAAGAATGGACTTACAATCAATCTTGGAAGTGGCCAAACCCTAGCTATGGCTTCCCCCTAGTAAATTTCGGCCATGAAGAAGAATATGGAAAAATTTTGGCTTGATTTTTGCTTTTTAATTCATTTTAATAACCAAATTGCCCTTAATGAAAAACTTTAGAAACATACCAAATCATGTCCATTTTTGTCCACCAACTTAACCAATGGTATAATTACCATTTAAGGACCCCAAATTTAAAATATCATAGCAATTGGACATCTTTAACATATAGAATTCAAGTTTTGCACTTTTTGCAATTTAGTCCTTTTAACTAAATTGAGTACCCAAACATCAAAATTTTCGAACGAAATTTTCACAAAAGTGTTTCATAAAATTGTATACCATAAAAATATAATAAAAATAAATTTCTCTACGTTAGATTTGTTGTCCCAAAACCACTGTTCCGACTAGACCCAAAATTGGGCTGTTACATAGAGAATGTGATCCATGAGATCCATGAACACCGCAATTGCATTCTTTAACCTGGATGGCATCATAAGAAAATCATAGTGCTCGTACCACGTACGAATCTTTGTATTAGCTTATTATATCCTAATCTCAAATCGATCTTGAAGTAGACTGATGCACCTTTCAACTTATCAAACAAATCTTTGATACGCGACAATGGATATCAGTTCTTATTTGTCATCTTATTCAACTACTAATAATGAATGTAGAGCTGCATCGACCCATCTTTCTTCTTAACAAATAATATTGGAGCTCCCAATGTGATATACTAGGACATATAAAGCCATGATCCAAGAGATCTTACAACTAAATTTTCAAATCTTTTTACTCCGTTGGCACCATACTGTATGGAGCAATTGACACAATAGTTGCACCTGGGAAAACTTCAATTGCAATTTCAACCACACGATTGTTCGTGTGTCAAAGTCTTAAAAATTTATATAATGAATGATCTAGCCTAAAAACTAACTGTGACAATGACTTGAGGCAAGCGCACCTATCAAACAGTAGTATAGTTTAGTGGCAAGACAGGATTGTCGAACCCAAATGAACCAAAAGTACTAATACTAACTTTCTTTCTATTATTTAACCTAAGAATTAAAGGAATTGTTGTTTAACCTAAAATTAACTAACTACTAAGCTAAAGATGCTAAGACAAAAAGAATGAATTGGGGAAATACTTGTGGGAAAAACCAATTGATTGAGACAATACCCGAGGAAGAATCCATCTAGACTTCACTTGTTATTTATCTCTGAACTTGACGATTTATTCACTTGACTTGATCCGTAGGATTCCCTAACTTATATTAATACCTCTATCGAGGCTACTAACGTCTAACCCTAGGTTGATTAATTGAAATCTCTTTCTAATTAAAACCCCTAGAATTGCATTAACTCGATTTATGGACTCCCATACTAGGTTTGACCCTAATCCGATAGATTTTCATCATCTTATCTCTAGGGTTGCGATAAACTCCGCTTAACTATGCTAGGTCTACTCTTAAACAGGGTCTATTCCTCCTCTGCCTAAGAGCATAAATGCTTGAATCAATATCCTGAAATATCAAAACAAGAATTAAGAACACATAGTTAAGAACAAATCAAGTATTTATCATACATCTTAGAAAACAATAACAAGATTCATCTTAGGTTTCATCCCCCTCAGGTATTTGAGGGGTTTAGTTTATAATCATAAAAGAATACATCTTAGAAAAAAAATATAAAACAAAACATAAAGAAAACCCTAAAACCCTTTAAAGGAAATTGAAGGGAAGATCCTCCGTCTTGAGTATGATTTCGGCTTCTTGAGACGAATCAACTGGCTTTCTTCGAGTGAATCTCACAATTCGGCCCCTCTATCTTGGCTCCTTGGCCTAGTTGAATGCCCTTTCAAGGTCAGCCTCTAGGGTGTTTATATATGTTTTTGGATTGGCTTTGTTTGCCTCTAAGTACCCTATTCCAAATAGAATTCAAACAGGTCACATCAGGGACACGCCCATATAAGTTGAGGCTAGGCTGTGTTCGGGTCTGTAATGAGGCACGGCCACGTGGTCTTGGGCCCAGCCGTGTCGATTTTGTGTTAGGCCCATTTTCTCTATTTTCGGCCTATTTCTCGTTCTTTTCATCCTCCGGTACTCTCCTGAGTATAAAACATGAAAACAAGGGATTATGAGCACCTATTTCCATAATTAAAGGGATAAATCATCCAAAAGTATGCTAAATGTGGGATTAAAATATGTTCATATTACGGTTTATCAAATACCCCCACACTGAAGCTTTTGCTTGTCCTCATGCAAAATTCTCAACTCACAGTTAAAACAAACTTCCTCAATTTATAATATTCATCGATAATGTTTCATCATAATTCATAGATAATTCATACATGGATAATTTAACTCAAAGAGTCCTAAAGATTCAAATAATCAAAGTCACAAGTTTGTAGCACGAAAAATATAGGTGTTTCCCCTTATCCGAATAATTACCTTTAATTCAAAATTGACAAGAGTTGACATCCTCACTAAAGATTCACTCAAATCACTCAAGGTGTTTAAGGGTCAAAATAAAGCACTCATCAGTCAAACATGAAAAGTTATCACGAAAGGCTTACACGAAAATCAAATCTCCACCACTATAAAATGAGATGATACATAGATCAAAAGGTCTTTAAAGGGTTGTAATGGGGTTTAGGTTAAAGGTGTGGATAAAGGCTGAATTAAAGGGTTAAAATCGAGATTGAATTGACAATTTACCTAACTAGAAAAATGAACTAATCCTAAATAATTACAGCAGTTGAAAACTTGAAACTAATAATACGAGCTTCTTCTTCAAGATGTGGAATTTAAAATGTATAAGCTCACTTAATCACAGAACTAATAATGAATTTACCTTGATTTTTTTTAAGAACAAATCAATACATACTAAGAAAGAACTTTAACAATTGAAATATAGAACATAGTTAGGCAACTGCTCAAAATCAAATCTCGAAAAAAAGGGTAGTCAAGAGGAATGGTGATAACAAATACAAGATGGGTTTTGGGTTAATATAAGTGGGTGAGTCAATAAAAAGGTTAGTATGATCAACGGGGTTTACTAGGGGTTAATTACGAAGGTAGGCTTTTATGGGGTAAGTGGGTTAAATCCTAGGTGCCTTTATCATCTCAGTATATCAAATCAATGATGTGGTCTCATCATGTATAATTGAAGCAAGTTCTAGAATAAAAAATCAATGTTGACACACTCATAATAAAGTGAGCACAAAAAGAATGTATGCTCTAAAAGGCTCAAAATCTCACAAAAATTATGGGTTTTTGATGACAACCTTGTAAATTTCAAATTTCAAGGTAATAATTAGATTCAGGTAGACAACCTAACAAAATTTTATTTTTTGAAAATAGACTCATCATGCTTGATTCTCTAGTATCTTAAAGTTTAAATCATCACTGTACAATTATCAATGACTTATTCTGAAACATATCAATAAAGATCATAAATCAACAAGAATTTTATTCTAATTAGTGATATGAGAAAATTACTTAAGACAAGATATCATTCAGGGATAAAAAGTTAGGAACTTTTCTAAATAAATTTTCACCCCCCACACATAAGATGTACATTGCCCTCAATTTACAAAGATAGATAGTAATCACAGAGTAAGAAAATCAAAAGAGATGGAGAGAAGTGAAACTTCCTGAATTTTGGATGGAGTCAATGAAAAGAAACGGGGGAGCACCTCGAACCATTCAAAATTGGATCCTTGAAGCCGCCGGTCTAATCTTATTGTATCCTAAGCTTAATCTAAATGGCATGAAGAAAAGAAGAAAATAATAAAGAAAATAAAAAATAAATATAAAAGGAAGAATAGAAATAAATAATGAAAAGTGGATATGCGTTCAAAAAGAAAGGGGAAAAGGGAAGAAAGTGAACAGAAAAAGGGGATTTATATAGAAATCATGGATCTGGTGGTTGCCCACACCCTTGTACCTTCATGTGGTGGCCACATGGCCACGGCCACGGTCGTGTGCAAGGCTATGTGTGTATGAAAACATACGCCTAAAAGTCTAGTTAGTTCTTACTTAGATGCTAAAATTTAAAAATATAAAAATTAATGAGGTTAGTGCTCGGGTTGCCTCCCAAGAAGCGCTCGTTTAAAGTCTTGAGCTAGACTTACCTATTATTCGTATGGCCATGGTGGTTCACGGAGTTGAAACATTTTTTTTTCTTACTATCAATTCTATCAACATATGGTTTGAGTCGGGTAATATTTACCTCAAAAGTGTTGAAAGTAGAATGTGTTACCTTGGCCGTTTTGTATGGAAAGACTTTAAGTACCGTAAAAGGAGTCACACCATTTTTATTAAGCTCAGAAGCGACTATTCGAGGGTCAGTTGCATCTAACAGTATTTGGTCCCCAACTTTGAAGTGATTGGTTCCACCTTCAGTACTCGATGTCCTAGTCGTGTCAAGAACCTCAACCTTACCTTCCTCTACACATTCTCTTACTTCAATTGTGCTTCGTCTAAACTATCACTGTCGGAATAGAGAAGGGGTGAATGTGCTCCTTTAGGTTAGTTTCAGTGTTGCTCGGCAAGCTATCTTGTTGTCGTTCAGATATGGCTTTGGCAAGTTGCCCTAATTGGTTCTCGATCCTTTGAATCGATGCTTGTTGATTTTTAAACGTTGTTTCGGTGTTTTTGAAACGTGTTTCTAACACCAAAATAAATCTCATTAGCATCTCCTCAAGGTTTGGCTTTTTTTCCTACTGGTGAGATGGTTATTGAAAATTTGGAGGAAGTTGCGGTCTTTGACTACCTTAACCACTCTACGAGAAATTGGGATGGTACCTCCAACCTGCATTATAAGTGTCCCTATAAAAATTATTTTGAGGTCTAGAGTAGTTACCCATATCATTGACTTGTTCGTTCTCTATGCTAGGGTTGTAGAATAGATATTTTGTGTTATTAACCCCTCCTGCATTTGTATCGTACTGTATTACCAGATGTACCTGTGTAGAACCATACAAACCATCAATTTTTTTATTTAAAAGCTCTACTTGGTTAGATAACATGGTGACCGCGTCAAGGTTGACTTGCTACTGATAATTATTCAATGACATCTCTTCGATTTCTACGAGCGGTATGTTTTATTTCACTGTCATAACTCAGGGGTACCGTCTGGTTCTTTCTAGTCATAAACTAGAGGTACCTAGTAGGAAAAGATAAAATGAAAAAGAAAATTAGAAAAGTAAAAATAAAATTTAATTGCAAAAATAAAATATGGCTAAAGTAATAAAATTGAGCGTTCTTAATATTTCAGCCTCAAAGAACGCACCAAAAACTTGTTCGTGTGTCGAGTCTTAAAATTTATATAATGAATGATCTAGCCTAAAACTAATGTGACAACGACTTGAGGCAAGCGCTACTTATCGAACAAAGAGTATAGTCTAGTAGCAAGACCGGGTTGTCGAACCCAAAGGAACCAAAAGTACTAATACTAACTTTCTTTTTATTATTTAACCTAAGAATTAGAGGAATTGATGTTTAACCTAAAATTAACTAACTACTAAGCTAAAGATGCTAAGATAAAAATAATGAATTGGGGAAATACTTGTGGGAAAAACCAATTGATTGAAACAATACCCGAGAAAGAATCCACCTAGACTTCACTTGTTATTTAACTCTGAACCAGGCGATTTATTCACTTGACTTGATCCGTAGGATTCCCTAACTTTTATTAATAATACTCCCGAGGCTACTAATGTCTAACCCTACGTTGATTAATTGAAATCTCTTTCTAATTAAAACCCCTATAATTGCATTAACTCGATCTATGGACTCCCATATTAGGTTTGACCCTAATCTGATAGATTTTCGTCATCCTATTTCTAGGGTTGCGATCAACTCCGCTTAACTATGCTAAATTTACTCTTAAACAGGGTCTTTTCCTCCTTTTCCTAAGAGCATAAATGCTTGAATCAATATCCTGAAATATCAAAATAAGAATTAAGAACACATAGTTAAGAACAAATCAAGTATTTATCATACAGCTCAGAAAACAATAACAAGATCCAGATAGGTTTCATCCCCTGTATTTGAGGGGTTTAGTTCATAATCATAAAAGAATACATCTCAAAAGGAAATATAAAACAAAACATAAAGAAAACCCTAAAAACCCCTGAAGGAAATTAAAGGGAAGATCCTCCGTCATGAGTATGATTTCGGCTTCTTGAGATGAACCAAATGGCTTTTTTCGAGTGAATCCCACAGTTTGGCCCCTCTATCTTGGCTCCTTAGCCTAGCTGATTGCCCCCTTGAAGGTTGACCTCTAAGGTGTTTATATAGGATTTTAGATTGGCTTTCTTTTCCTCGAAGTACCCTATTCCGAATAGAATTCAAATAGGTCACATTAGGGACACGCCCATGGCACACGCCCATGTAAGTCAAGGCCAGGCAGTGTTTGAGTCTGTTAATGAGGCACAATCATATGGTCTTGGGCCCAGGCTGTGCCGATTTCGTGTTAGGCCCATTTTCTCTGGTACTATCCTAAGTATAAAACATGAAAACAATGGATTAGGAGCACCTATTTCCATAATTAGTTGAAATAATATCGTTCTCATAATCCCAAAAATTATAAAATGCTCCCATGCCTAAGGCCCAATGGACCCAATTCTACTAGGCCCAAATTCAGGGTGTTACAAATCTACCCCCTTAAAGAAATTTCATCCTCGAAATTTCCAACTAACGAAACTGTCACACACCCTAGCCTAGTACACTACGCTCTCACTGCGCACTCTGATCCTAATTGCAACCTAAGTAAATAACATTTTATAGCTAAAGTACGTACCAGTATCTACCTACAGTATAACAGTTTAAAACAGACGGGAGAGCTTACTTGGTCCGACGATGGAGACTCAGTGTGCCACACAAAAATCCTCCAAAACCACTTCAGATTATTTTGTAAACATCTTTAAAATAGAAACTAAAGCCCATTTCACAACCTGAGTTTTGCAACCTGCCTCTGATACCACTAAATGTAACACCCCAAACTCGGCCTAGAAGTTAGGCCCGAATCTGGCGTGTCACATTGAGGTATTTTTTCAAAAACTGAATTTTCATTGAAAACCCCTTTTGATATTTAAAAACTAAAGTCCCAGTTTACGATTGATATTATTAATCGACATTTATTAAGAAGTAATTACCTTCAAAACCTTGTTCATTGCGAAAGCTTAATTTAAAACAATTGGCTTATAAAACGTGATGTTTACAACTTGGTTGCGAAAACGTAGTGTTTTGAAAACATATATTATTTTGGAAAACCGCGATTCAATGTTGAGCAGGTTTAAAATATAATAAACTAAAAATCCCAAACTATTCCAGAATTTAAGAGAGGCCTTATTACAACCCAATAAAAATGATTTATTAAAGTAAAGTAGAATACTAAAATCCAAAATTGCTCATAGTGTGGCCACCTCTAAGTCCTCCAATAAGTCGAATAGCCTACTGAGGGTTACCTGGAAAAATTAAAAATAGGGGGTGAGTTTACAAAAACTCAGTGTGTCCGACCCTCATCAGTAAAAACATGCATCACAACAATCCGGGCCGACGCCCATTACAATAACAGTGGCAATTGGGCCTTAGCCCAAAATAGCCTCAATTGGGCCTTAACCCATATCATATGTCACATATCATAAATATCTGGGCCTAAGCCCATCTTAATAATATAATCCATATATGCAATGCATTAATGCCCATATCAACCCTGCACTCCGTCTCCTGTCCAACTGTGCACTCCTATAGGGATTTAGTCGACCCACCTATCCGTACACTCCTTATGTAGCACTAGTTGCGGCACTAACTTATTGGTGCAGCATGACTGCTCGGTGGCTAAAAAGCCTTCGGTGGATCCACAGTCATCAAGCGACCATCCAATCCTATTAGCACTTCCTCTATATTAATCATCCCATTCCCATGCAACATAATAACACATGAATGCATCATACAATAATAAACATATCATAATAATCATAAATTGCATACAAGAATAACCATATAACATGTAGGGGCGTTTCTGTCACCTTGCCCTTCAAGGGCATATCGATCATTTTACACATCTAGGGTATTTCGATAATTTTTGCAAACCAGGGGTATTTCGATAATTTTGCAAACTAGGGGTATTTCGATAATTTTTCAAAACAGGGGTATTTCGATAATTTTGCAAACTAGGGGTATTTCGGTAATTTTGTAAATTAGGGGTATTTCGATAATTTCACAAATAATGGGTATTTCGATAATTTTGCAAAATAGGGGTATTTCAATAATTTTGCAAACCAGGAGTATTTCGGTAATTTTACAATCCAGGGGTATTTCGATAATTTTACAAACCAGGGTAGTTTCGATAATTTACCCATCGAGGGTGCTTTGGTAATTTTGCATTTAACAGCCATTCCAAAGGCCTGCTGCTGCCCCGAGTGACTTAGATAACCTAAATGGTCATAACGATGTAAATGGGCCCGAAGCCCCTTTTTTGGCCCACATGGGCCCACATGCTCGTGTGGCCCACTTAGCCCAAATCTAGCCAAAGATACGAGATTCCCATAGTCCAGTTCACTATCTACTACACAATCATACAATTTATTCAATAGGCCTACGGGCCCATTGGGCCCATTTGACCCCTTTCAGCCCATCGTTGCCCAAATAGCCTAAACGCACAAGAACACTCAAGCTGGCCTCAACTATCGTGTCAAAGCTCCCATACGTTCGCTCGCACGCTCATGTGGCTACCATCGTCGTGTGACCGGTATTTCGGCATTTGCCGCTCTGCAGCTAGAGTAGAGAGAATACACACCTGATAGGAGTCTGAAGCTAATCTGCGTTCCGAATGCTCCTATGCCCAAACGCCCACCAAGGTATACTTCCTCTCTTCATAAACAGCTCCATACCTTCCCTCTTGCTATCTTTCCGATGTGGGCCACCCAATCCGCAAAATAAATACTCCCATGCTTGTCATGAGATTCGAACTGAAGCTCCCTTGCACCCTTATTGACGCCTTCCCACTAGACCACTCACTTTCTTGTGTCTGACATCATGCGCAACTAAATATAAATCTATGGACCAAAGTCCAAGTTCACTTAAAAATAAATCAAAATGAAATGCCTGCGCCAAGGCTTGAACCTTGGACCCCTTACTTCCTTATGGAGTCACCTCTTTGTCTCTTATGTGGCATCACTTTGCCACTACACCACAAGCTCTTTTTGCGTCATTTTTCTCCACATTTTATTCTTAAAGCCTACTTACTAACTCCCAAGGTTTTATTCACCTAAAACCAAAATTTCCCTAAAGCCCAAGTTTGATCCCGGGACTTCATACAAGCCCCCTAACCTTCCAAAATCACCTTCCTAACAGGTCCAACTTGAAATAATGCCGTTCTCATAATCTCAAAAATTATAAATTGCTCCCACACGTAAGGCCCAATGGACCCAATTCTACTAGGCCCAAATTCAGGGTGTTACAACTTAACTACTCCTCATAGATGATCGGACATCTCACATATGACTCGACTCACCCCGAGGCGGATCGTATCATTAAGCCATGCATGTGCTTGTATTAATGGATCCTTAATGTATTCGGCACCTTGAGGAACATAACTCTTGGCCAAAAGGTTGCTTAGGGATCACCAGTAGCTAGCCCACCATGCATAAATTCATTCATGCATGAACTCTTTAATCCATGTACCTAACCGTGCATGAATCTCATTAAATGTACTCCATACATTCGACTGAACCTACAAGAGACATGAACACATTAAATCCAAATATAAATTCGGCTGAACATGTTAAGATCATGAACTAGTCATCATAAATATCATGCTAAGCGAAACTGAACACATTAATTAAAGACTAGCTAGTAGCATTAAGTTTGGCTAGCTCAAACTAAGTGAAAACATTTAATGAACTTATTTGAGCTAGGATTTTCGTTAATGAGCTATAGCAAACTAATTAGTATAAAACTAAAACTTAGTTTGATTTACTGAAATAAAGAATGAGCTGAAATAAGCTCAAATGAGCTGAATTGAGTTGCACGTAGCTCGAGAAGCTAGAATTGAGATTAACCGCATTTGATTGAACTTTAATTGAGCTAGAATTTGGCTTCATTTTGCACTTAGGCCCCTCGAGCTTAGGCCACTCCTGATGGCGTCAGGTGGTGTCATAACATGATTCGACCGGATTCGCATCATGATACGATCTGCCTTGGGGTTGAGTCAAGCTATATGTAAGATGCTCGATCGTCTATGAAGAAGTTTTGTTCGATTTGTTTAAATGAAAGGAAAATTGTTATATTTAAGTAAATGGAAACAACTTTGGTTGGAGAAAAAATTAGAAGGATGTATGGAATGTTGGTTGAAACAAGAAAGAACCCTTAATAGAAGATTAAGGACTCGAATCTTATAGGTTTCAAAGGAATGGTTGAATTAGATAAAAACCTCAACCCACTATCTAGCAAGATAGGAACCTCAGTACAAAGGTTTGAACGCCACACCCGAATGGATGATAAGTTCGAAACAAAGTTAGATTGACGCCACTAGCTACTAGATAAGTTAATTTAAACTTTGAAGAATAATGAGAGTAGATAACTCACAATAAGAAAATTTCATTAAAGATCAAAAGTGCCCCTCAATATGGCTGGTTACACATATTTATAGTGATAGAAAAACTAGCTAAAAAGTCTCATCTTAATTTGCTAATTAAAATGAAATTAAACTCAAAACTCTTTATATTCTTGTAACAACTTAACTCCTTGCTTAAATTCACTTTAAATCAGCTTGAATGTCCTTCTTGAATGCTTTAAAATGTCCCTTGAGTTGTCCTTGGCTAGCCGAAAAGACACCAGCAACTAATGGTGTTTTGAATGCTTGTTATCATCTTTTAAATGAGCCAAAAACTGCTGGTAAGTGAAGAGGTTGCTGCCGGATTTAAGAAGGCTTAAAATGCTTCTTAAAACTCCTTAATTTGATGTATTAAGCATCCCTTGTAACATCCACTTTATTTGTAACCATAATCAACTTAAAAGTCACTTCAATCAATGTTGTAACAGCCTTGTAAAGTAATGGTTGTGAGCTGAAAAGTTCCTGCATTAAACACACTAAAAATAAACTTAATAAACACAGATGAACACTAATTGAACTCTAACACATTAAACACTTGACTTTATTAAATGAACTAAAAGTTAAGACTTCAATTAATGTAGCAACGAGTTAAATTATGGAAGCAAAATTAAACGAACTTAAACTCATGCTTCATTAAAACATCCTAGTAACTAGATTAGTTAATAAGCCTCTTATTAAACACAACTTATTTATTAAAATAAACATCTTTATTTAAATCTAATTTAAAAGTTTTTATTCAGCAAAATAAAAATGCATGAATTAAATCAAGCTAAACACAAGCTGAATGAGCTGAATATGAGCTTATTCCAACTTGCAAAAGCATGCGCATTGGGCTTATTAAGTTAGCTTGATTCTCCACATTTTTTCCAGCCATTAACTTTCTCCACTTTTGCTCAACCAAGGCCGAAATAGCCTCCTTGAAACATTTTGTACGTGCTCGGGTGATGGGTCATTGTGGCAACACCAATGGCTCTTTGTTGGAACTTTGTGCGTCCCGGATCATGGCTGTACCATCCTCCCCCTCTTCAAAGCGATTTGTCCTCAAATTGGAATCTACATCAAAGAGAGATAAATCAGACACATTAAAAGTTTCACTTATATTAAACTCTCCTGGTAGGTCAAGTCGATAGGAATTGTCGTTAATTTGCTCCAAAACTTGGAATGGACCGTCACCACGCAACAATAATTTGGACCTTCTTTGAGCTGGAAATTGTTCCTTCCTCATGTGAACCCAAACCCAATCCTCGGGTTCAACTATTACTTATTTTTTCCCTTTGTTGGCCTTGCGCAAATATTGCTCCATTCGAGCCTCGATATTAGCTTTAACCATTTGATGTAATTGTTTCACATAGTCCGCTTTCCTCTTAGCATCTATATTAACAACTTGATCGTTAGGTAATGGAATTAAGTCAAGAGGAGATAAAGGATTAAAATCGTAAACTATTTCAAATAGAGAGAATTTAGTAGCAGAGTGAATAGTTCGGTTATAAGCAAACTCTATGTGAGGTAGGCAATCCTCCCACGACTTGAGATTTTTGCAGATAATAGCTCGTAGCAGGGTGGATAGTACGTGGTTCACCACTTTGATTTGGCCATTCGTTTAGGGATGACATGTCGTGGAGAATAAGAGCTTCGTGCCTAACTTATTCCAAAGTGTCCTCCAAAAATGATTAAGAAATTTTGCATCACGATCAGACACTATCGTCTTCGGAATTCCATGCAACCTAACAATTTCTTTAAAAAAGAGGTTAGCAATATTAACAGCATCATCAATTTTCAAACACGTAATAAAATGTGACATTTTTGAAAATCGATCTACTACGACAAAAATAGAGTCTTTTTCGATTCGAGTTTGTGATAAACCTAAGATAAAATCCATAGAAAGATCATTCTAAGGCCCTTCGGGAATAGGCAAAGGCATGTAAAGCCCATGTGGGTTAAATTTTGATTTTGCCTTCTTACAAGACAAACATCGTAAACATATTTTCTCGACATCTCGTTTCATCTGTGGCCAAAAGAAATGTTCTTGCAGTACGGCCAAAGTCTTTGCAATGCCAAAATGGCCCATGAGTCCACCACCATGTACCTCGAGTACAAGCAACTCTCGAATGGAACTTTGCGGAATACAAAGCTTACCTTCTCAAAAAAGGAAGCCATCAAACCTGAAAAACTTATCAGCAGTAACATGTTCACACAATTTCTACACATCTCCAAAATCAGCATCAGAAATATACAAATCTTTCAGAAAAGTAAAACCAAGAAAATTTGAATCCAAATGATTTAATAAAGTATATCTACGAGATAGTGCATCAGCCATAATATTTTCCATACCCTTTTTATAACGAATAACATAAGGAAAGGATTCAAGAAATTCTACCCATTTTGCATGCCTTTTGTTGAGCTTGTGTTGGCCTTTGTTGTGCTTGAGCGATTCATGGTCCAAATGGATGACAAACTCCTTCGGCCACAAATAGTGTTGCCATGTTTCCAATGCCTGGATCAAAGCGTACATTTCCTTATCGTATGTTGGGTAATTCAATGGTGCGCCACTAAGCTTTCGCTAAAATACGCCACGGGCATTACAGCACCAATCACAATACCTAAGGCATCACATTCAATTTCAAATGTTTTATCAAAATCAGGTAATACGAGTAATGGAGCATTATTTAAATGATCTTTAAGTGAAGTAAAATATTTTTCTTGCCCCTCATTTCAAAAGAAGGCATAATTTTTTTTATCACACTCGTAAGAGGTGCGGCCAATGTGCTGAAATTCGGAACAAAGAGACGGTAGAAACTCGTCAAGCCATGGAAACTTCGTACTTGACTTATGCTGGTAGTCTAGGCCAATCTCGGATGGCTTTAACCTTTTCTTGACCTACTTCAAGTCCTTGAGAGCTGACAAAAAATCCTAAGAAAATGACTTTGTTAGAACAAAATGTACATTTCTTAAGATTGGCATATAAAGTTTCTTCTCGCAATAAATCAAGATTAGCTTATAAATGCTTCAAATGTTCATCTAAAGATCTACTATAAACAAGAATATCATCAAAGTAACCCATGCAAAATTTTCCAATATAAGCATGAAGAACATGGTTCATTAAATGCATAAAGGTATCAGGAGCGCTAGTAAGATCGAATGGCATTACCAACCACTCGTACAAATCGTGTTTTGTTTTAAACGTTGTTTTCAACTCGTTTCCCTCACGTATACGTATTTGATGGTAATCACTTTTGAGATCGATTTTGGAGAATAAATGAGCACCACTTAGTTCATCAAGCATATCATCAAGGCACAATATTGGATGATGATATTTAATTGTGATTTTGTTTACGGTGCGACAGTCAACACACATCGCCAAGTCCCATCCTTTTTTTGGCACCAATAAAATCGAAACGGCGCACGGACTAAGGCTCTTCTCAAGGAGTTCATTCACCTATTTTTGTAGTTCCTTTGTCTCTTCGGGATTGCTACGATAAGCTAGTTGGTTCGGTATTGATGCACTGGGAATGAAGCCAATTTGATGTTCTATTCCCCAAATAGGTGGTAAGCCATTTGGAACTTCGTTGGGAAATACATCTTCAAATTCCTACAAGAGAGAGACAATAGAAGAGGGTAAAGTAGCATTTAACTCATTAATATTCAAATAGGATTCCTTGTACATGAGTACAAGTACAGACTGCCTCAACATGAAGGATTTTCAAATGCCACTCTTTGTTACATACACACTCATATTTGCACTCAATTTTTCGTCACTCTTTTTGTTCTCTTGATCTTTATTCTTTTCTCTCATTTTTACCTCTTATTTCCCTCATTTTTTTTTCACTCAAATTTTCACACACCTTTTCACTCTTTTCTTTCTTTTCACTCTCTTTGAATTTCTCAATTGAGTCTCACAATTTCACTTGATCTTCGTATACTTGTCTCGGTGTCAAAGGTGCCAAAGTGATGTTTTTGCCTAAATGCTTGAAGGTGTATTGGTTGGTGTAGCCATCATGTACCACCTTTCGATCAAATTGCCATGGGCAGCCAAGCAGAAGGTGTCCGACATGCATTGGAACCACGTCACAGAGAACTTCATCTTTATATTTTTTGATGGAAAACTACACTAACACTTGTTTTGTAACCTTTAACTCCCCTCTTTCGTTAAGCCATTGAAGCTTATATGGACAAGGATGTTTCGTTGTGGTCAAGGCAAGTTTCTCCACCATTAATGTACTAGCAACATTTGTACAACTTCCACCGTCCACAATAAGACTACATGCCTTACGTTGCATAAAACAACATGTATGGAAGATGTTCTTGTGTTGTTGTTCGTTCTCCACACTTTGCAAACTTAGGCTATGTTTGATCACTAATATTTAACCTTTAACGGCTTATTCAAATTCTTCCTCGTCTTCACTAGCAGAAGTGTTAGATTCCTCATCTTTCTCATCTTTCAACTGTATTTCGCCATTAGTTCTCAACACCATTGTACGTCAGTTAGGGTATTGACTAGCTATGTGCCCTCATCCCAAGCACTTAAATCACTTGATGCCCCTTGTATGATTCAGATTGGAGACTTCTTTGCCTTTGCTTGATTCACAAGCAAGTTTGTTAATCTTAACAGGAGCATTTTGATCCTTCGAACGGTTACAAAAATCTCTTTTGCTTGTACTTTGTCCCCACTTTGAGGTGTTTGCTGGGTTGGAATAGGTCCAAATGGAACCTTTCTTCTTGAGTTGCTTTTCTATTTTAATTGCAACATGGACCATGTCATTCTCCTCGACACAGTGTTAAAGCTCCATCACGTTAGCAATTCCTCGATTTAACCCAGCTAAGAATCTGGCCATGGATGCCTCACGGTCCTCTTCCACATTCGCACGAATCATTGCAATTTCCATTTCTTTGAAATAATCTTCTACACTTCGGTGGCCTTGTATAAGATTTTACAATTTTTGGTATAACTCCTGATGGTAATAAGATGGAATAAATCTCTTTCTCATCACTGCCTTTATCTCTAACCATGTAGAAATCAGTCTTTCTCTATTATGTCTTTGATTGGCTGTTAGTTGATCCCACCACACCATGGCATAGTCGAAAAACTCGATCACTGCTAACTTGACTTTCTTGGCCTTCGAGAAATCGTGGCAGTCAAACACCAACTCGATTTTCTTTTCCCACTCCAAGTATGCCTTCGGATCAGATTTGCCTTGGAAGGGTGGTATGGAGAGCTTAATATTCTTCAAGTCATCGTCCCCTTGTCCTCATTCTTTTCAGTTTCAGTTTCGTTGACCCCTCCGTCGATCACTTAAGTTAGACCCTTGGTCACTTTCAGATTCGCTAGAGATGGGATCGACTTCTTAGATCCTTGGGCGGCCTCGTTCCCTTCGTGGACCTCGAGGAATCCGTTCTCGCTGGGTTCTCTCTTCGACTTGATCTAGCCTCTCTTAAATAGGCTCGGGCTTGTGGTCGAATAAACGCTCAACCTCATGCAATAGGGCTTGAAGATTAAGGTCCAGTGCATTACGAACTAGTTGTTGTTCACCCTTTCTTCCATGTTTCCATTTGGACTTCTTGACATAAGAAAGTTTTTTTTAACCTCACCACAAACCTTACTAGTCACTCGAAAAGAAAAAGTAAATATTGAACACTCACACTCGTGTTTCACTCAATTTAGGCATTTTCTTTAATGAGTCACTCATGCCTTTTACCACTCGAATCCACCTCTAAAAATTCATGAAGGGTGCCTTAGACTTATTAACAACTTGTAGGTTGACTTCAAAGGGTTTAAGGAAAGGAAAAATCATTATAGGTTAAGGTAGGCTGAAAGAAAAAGAAATTGATAGATGTGGCGTTGGATGAGTTGAAAAAAATACCAAATGATGGGAATAAGAATTTTAGATGATCAGGTTAGGAAGATGACAATAATGGCTTTAGGAACTCAGAAATTTGAGGAAAAGAATGGGGAAACTAACAAAATCACAAATTTCACTTTTTTTGTATTTTTTTATTTTTTTGAAATACACGAAATTCAGTATAATAGAACACTTTGAATATAATTTGAACTTGTTTTTTGAATTTTTTCAACTTACGTACCTATTTTGGTATTACGATGATCGTCGGAGCTCTTTGTTTTCTAGCTCTGATACCAAATGATACGATCCACCTCAGGATTGAGTCGAGTCATATGTGAGATGCCCGATCGTCTACGAAGGAGTTTCGTTTGATTTGTTTAGAAGAAAGGAAAATGGTTATATTTAAGTAAATGGCAGCAACTTGGGTTGGAGAAAAAAAATAGAAGGATGTATGGAATGTTGGTTGAAATAAGAAAGAACCCTTAATAGAAGATTAAGGACCAGAATATTATATGTTTCAAAGGAATGGTTAAATTGGATAAAAACCTCAACCCACTATCTAGCAAGATAGGAACCTCGATGTAAAGGTTTGAACGCCACACCCGAATAGATGATAAGTTCGAAATAATGTCAGATTGACGCCACTAGCTACTAGATAAGTCAATTTGAACCTTGAAGAATAATGAGAGTACATAACTCACAATAAGAAAATTTCATTAAAGATCAAAAGTTCCCCTTAATATGGCTGGTTACACATATTTATAGTGATAGAAAAACTAGCTAAAAAGTCTCATCTTAATTTGCTAATTAAAATGAAATTAAACTCAAGACTCTTTATATTCTTGTAAAAACTTAACTCCTTACTTAAATTCACTTTAAATCAGCTTGAATGTCCTTTTTGAATGCTTTAAAATGTCCCTTAAGTTTTCCTTGGCTAGCCAAAAAGACACCAGCAACTAATGGTGTTTTGAATGCTTGTTATCATCTTTTAAATGAGCCAAAAAATTGCTGGTAAGTGAAGAGGTTGCTGCCGAATTTAAGAAGACTTAAAATTCTCTTAAAACTTCTTAATTTGATGCTTTAAGCATCCCTTGTAACAGCCACTTCATTTTTAACCAAAATCAACTTAAAAGTCACTTCAATCAATGTTGTAACAGCCTTGAAAAGTAACTGTTGTGAGCTGAAAAGTTCCTACATTAAACACACTAAAAATGAACTTAATAAACACAAATGAACACTAATTAAACTCTAACACATTAAACACTTGACTTTATTAAATGAACTAAAAGTTAAGAATTCAATTAATGCAGCAACTACTTAAATTATGGAAGCAGAATTAAACTAACTTAAACTCATGCTTCATTAAAACAACCTAGTAACTAGATTAATTAATAAGCCTCTTATTAAACACAACTTATTTATTAAACTAAACACCTTTATTTAAAGCTAATTTAAAAGTTTTTATTCATCAAAATAAAAATGCATGAATTAAATCAAGCTAAACACAAGCTGAATAAGCTAAATATGAGATTATTTCAACTTGCAAACGCATGCGCATTGGGCTTATTAAGTTAGCTTGATTCTCTATAATAATGCCAAGTAAGCCTTATAAGAAATTTGTGAATAGAATTGAGTAAAGATGAGATTGAATAAGCTGAATTTGATATTATATAGATCAAGAAAAGAGGAATTTGGGCTTAGATCGAGGCATGAACAAAGTGCTCAATTGATCGATTAGTATCATTGTTTCTACGTCCGAGGTATGTTTGTGTATAATATGTATTGTTTAAACAATGTTCATATGTGATGAAATGAATGGAAATGTGATTGTGGATTTTGGTGATGTGAAATGTGAGTTCGAAGATATGTGGCACTAAGTGTGCGTAAATAGAATAGTTACTGTGATGAATGGCACTAAGTGTGCGAGATAAAGAAAGCATCAACTATATTATTTGGCACTATGTGTGCGACACCGAGACAATTTTGATTTAATGTGATGGCACTAAGTCTGCGATATTATTATAGCTTCGGCTAATTAATTGGTACTAAGTGTGTGAGCTCATTAAATGTTTAAAGAGGATCAAATGAATTATGGCATCGAGCATTGAAGTGGTAAATGTGATAAATAAATACGTGATAGTACATGTATGTGAAGACCCTATGTGGTTGATGATATTGTGTGTGAGATAGATGGAAGATTATGTGAATGAATAATGAAAAGGGTTGAATTGAGTGGCATTATAAATGCTTGCACATGATCCTATAGATATGGTATGAAAGCGAGTAATAGCCATGGCTGAGATTGAGTAGTGATGTGAATTGAACTAAGTGTTAGTTAATTTTGCATATTGAATTTGAATTGTTGAGTTAATTGTGGTATATTATGAACTTACTAAGCTTTAAAGCTTACTATGTGAAGTCTTTCTCTATTTTACAGTGTCATAAAAGCTAGCTCAGATCTAGGGATCGTCAGCGACTCGATCACACTATCAAACATCTATTTTGGTACCTTTTGGTAATTGTATTTATGGTATATGACATGTATAAGCTAGTGAGGTTGTGGAATGTTTTGAGATGTATAAATCTTGCCATGTGATATGGCTTGATAACGGATTGATTTTGGTATATATTTTGCTATGTGAAAATGGTGTATGTGATGTGTATATATGGTCTTATATGAATGGCCATTATGGTATGCTTTGGTGAAATAGAAATGATATGTTTCATACTTGATTTGGTATTTGAGATGGTGAATGATTTATATGTTATTTGATATTGGAATTGAACATGTAGGGATAACCCAAGTTGGATGGCAATTTGGCCTTCTAAATGACCTACAATTGTTCACACGGGTGAGAACACGAGCGTGTGTCTCGACCATGTCCTTCACTGTCCCAATTTGAAGAAAGTCAGCCTTGCACACGGGCCAGACATACGGGCTTGTGATAGGCCGTGTGATTTAAGTTAGTGTTGCAGACGGGCCAAACACACGGGCGTGTGACAGGCCGTGAGACCCTAGTCAGTGTTGCACATGAGGTAAGACATGGTCTAAGGCATGGCGACGTGTGCCCTATTTTGAAAGAAAAATTTTCTCAGTTCTGCAAAGTTTTCGTATGAGATCGGTTTAGTCTTGAACCTTCTCTAAAGCATATTTAAGGCATCGTAGACCTTAGAAAGGGACTTTGTGATATTGATTAACTATGATATGCTGATGTGTGAGTCATTGTGGTTTAAAAGTTACGATTCGATTGGTAATACCTTTTAACCCTAGTCCGGCGATGGATACGGGTTAAGGCTGTTACAAAAAATTTGTATTTATACCTAGGGTTCAAGGGTATGGACAGCACACATATTAAAAAAAACATAGGATTTTGAAAAACTTAATTATTTTGTAAGGGAAAAGATTTGAACTTTGGACCTTAATCTAATTTTCATGCTTTCTCATTTAACAACTAACCGCTGAGCTAATTCTTTAATTTTGAAATATTTATTTTAAAAACAAGGCTTGTCACATACTAGGGTTTTTGGCAAAATTTGTTAAATAATAAATATGGTGAAATATTTATTCCACCAGGACGCAACCGTTATAGGCACCGGCACTACCATGTTCGATGATGTAGGTACAAACCTTACGACACCCCAGTCGATTCCACTATTACCTATTCGATCCGGGTCAATGACGACCCGACTAGTCCAATCTAGCAACTGGTTGGACCGTCGGCCCAGTTTGACCAATTTTTTGGGTCTTGGTCTCGATTTTGGGCTCCCAGGCCCAATTTATGATCTCAGGTCCAATTTTCAAGTTTAATTACCCATTGGGCCAATTGTTTGACTTGAAATTAACTTCTAAAAATATCATATTAATTTTAATTGATTTGTTTAATTTAATTTCACTTGATCAAAATTAATTTTTCAAAAATTCACTTAGATTTTCCAAATTAATTTTTCAAGAAAATTATTTAATCAAATTCTCTAGTTGAACAATTTTTACAACCACCTAATTTAATTTCACATTGAATAAATTGGCTCAATTAAATTATTCCCAAAGTTGTAGAATTTTCTTCTGATTCAAATGTAGTTCGATCAAGCTTTTGTTGAGCTAGCGGAGGGACTAATCGAACATACACAATTAGGCTTTAATTATTGCAATTACGTCCAGAAGCTTCGTTCCGATAATTCACAATTACTTAATCATGGAGTCAGTCCACAAAAAGTACCATGATTGAAAACTCTTTATTGTATACTCTTTTCAAAAGCAATTCATCCAACTACTTTGTCCAATGACCTCGTCATGTGTTTGTTACATTCATATGATATCCTTGATTCCTTTTGAGTTAAATCCATTCACTCAATACAATTATATTTTATCTTATTGTCACCATTGTATTCACTCAATACAATCATATTTTATCTTATTTTCACCATTGTGTTTTCTTAATGATTAATATGATCACTATCAATAAATGAATGTGATAAATTGCTCAATCGAGAATAAGCAACCCATGGTCACATTCCATATTTATCAATCCACATAATGCCAATGAAAGGATATCAATAACTCTTTAATTGAGCTATGAATTCCACTATTGCTAGTAAAGCCATGGCATACACAAGTCATGTGCCCAACATACCGGCTATAGGCTCGATCATCTTTACAGTATAAGCCTCCACTTATATCAAAACACATGAATTGCATACGCATGGTTAGTGACTAACTTTGGATTTAGGTAAATCACACCATGAACGTCACAAGTGAATCAGTTCACAAACGAATTCAAAATTAATTCATCTTGGTTCTAATCCAATGTGTCATTCTACCAATGAATACATCTATGTCTCTACTCATGGAGTCAACTGCTCTGATAGGCAAGACTAGTCATCTCCCCAATTAAAATTGTAGATGCCATAATAATCCTTCTTAGTATTTAAATCAAATGTTTACTTTGATTCTTTTACAGGATTACAAACTCATTTAGGTTATCTACAAATGTAATTTGTCTTTCTCGCATTGTAAACATTCTTTACAATGCCACTTATCTTCAGCTTGAACTTAAGACAATTAATGAGCTAATATTTTCTGGTCGCAATTTTTCTATGCATGCAAAATATAAAATACAAAAAATTCAAAAAACATAATAGTGAAATGTGTAATTAACTTTATTTATTTATTCATCGTTCAAATAAATAGAAAATAGTTACATGTTTACTACAATATGGCACATTTCCCAACAATATCACACTCGTGTAGAGTACACTTTAATTGTTGTAGTATTCGATTCATCAATTCTGACCAAGACTCGGCTGACAAGGGATACATGCCTGTCAATCCTTTAAATTAGTTTACTCCATATTTTCACAACTCTTTTATCGGAGCTCACTAAACTACGACTATCAATGCAACCTACTGAGTAGCTCTTGCAACTCACTAAAGGGCTTCGACTATATTGTCGAGCAAATTTTTATCTTTCTGACCTTCTTGTCGAGTTCTAGCAACCCTATTCTGTCAAGCACCGGTTCGATCAATGCTAGGTGCCTCAATCCCGTTTCTATACTCACCCTCAATAGAGTCGTCGCTTCTATAAACATCATTACTAACATCATTTATTGATTCCTATAACATTTTCATCTATAAAATAGAGGAATTTTATAATTAGCATCCAAATCCTGACTCAAACTTGACTTGACCTTGGCATGTACCTCTAGACTCATTTTTGAGCTAAATTTACTCTGAGAATAGGTTAAACCTATAACTTTGATACCACTAAATGTAACACCCCTTACCCGACCTAATCACCAGGTTTGAGCTACAGGATGCCACATTCATTGCTAAAGCAACTACAATCAATTATATTCAATTTGTACCATTAAGTATTTAAATACAACTAACACATGCATATGATATGATAAAAAATCAATTTTGGGTATCATACCAGCTTAAGTAAGCTCTTTCACTAACCAGATGTCGAATTTTGATTACACTTTAAATTTTGCAAAATATGAAGTTGATATCGCAACTTCGGGGTCCCTTGTTGCAACGCAACTCACTAACTAGGTCTCATAGCGATGACAAGGTTTTGACTTCGAGACATGATAGTTTGTTTGCAAATGGCCCAAAATGGCACCAACTTGCTCTTACCTAAACAACAATTCAACATTTTCAATATACTTTTCCAGCCAAATACTTATGTTCCAAATTTCAAATCTATACAATACCATCTTATTCATAAATGTAAAAATTCCATACAACCATTTCATCCTCGCCATTCACATATAAGTTAATTTCTTGGTACAAACCATTCAAAACATTTAACATATATACATATTCAAATAGACTATAAACATAATAACATTTTATGCATTTCAAACCTTGTGACGTACTCAATTTCATAACCTAACCATTTGACCATTTCCAAAATGCCAATTCTAACTTCAATCAAGAACACAATCACCTATTATGCCAAAAATGAACTCAACCTAAGTACGTGCCATATATTTAACAAAATGAGACTATAGAAACATTGCTGAGTTAAGGATCACTGGCTGCATGCTAGATCACACTTCGAAACTTCAGGATTTACCTATACCTACCCACGGAGAAAACAAACCATATGCTAAGTGATAAAGCTCATTTGTATATTCATGATTCAATTCAATACAATACAAGTATGAATCGATGCAAACTGTAATATCCTGGAAATGGGCTTGTGCATTCATGCTTAATTATATGAAATATCATGTTTATGAATGTTCTGAATGTGATCTATGAATATCGTGAACTTTGAAATGTAGGGAAGTACCTTAGAAATTTTTTAGATTTTAAGTCTTACTAAGGGATCTAAATGAATAGGGCCTTAAGAGAAAATGTATGTGAAATATGACATACAAATAGGCTTGGTAAAGTGGCTATAGGATGCCACTTAAAGCCCAGGTAAGTGACGCCACAAGCTATGCAAATGGGCCTAGGTTCGAGCCACAAGGTAAACAAAAGGAGTTTTTATTTTTCGGCATTAAGAGGGAGAAGTGGACGGCATTAAGGCACTAAAAGGAAGGTGTTTTATTTTTGTTAAAATTCGGCAAATAGATGGATAATTATTGGTATATTTTTTTAAGTGATAAGAGATAATTGAGGGATTAATTCTATTATTGAATAAAGGGATAAGAGAAAAGCTACGAATTGGCTAGTGTTGGTAGAATAGGGATTCCTTTGGTGATAATTTCGGCAAAGAGGAGAAAATAAGGCCATTCTTCATTCTTTTCTAAGTCTCGCTAAAAGTCTCTAGCAAACTCTCTCCTTTCTCTTTATTTTGCCAAAGTGAATACTCAAGAAAGCTTAGCCGACTTCTCCATCGTTTCTTCTTCAAAGATTTTCACCATTGTCAATTACTACCTCATACCTTTTCTTTTGTGACCCTTGTGGAAGCCGAATCCATAACCCTTGCTACCCTTTTCAAGAGTCGATTATATAAGGGACTTTCGATTTAATTTTCTTCAAGTTTCAAAGCCGAATAACTCAGAGGTGACTGACATAGTTGCTGTCGATTTCTTCACTAAGGGTAAGATCAAATTCAGTTTTCATTCTTCTACTCTTAGGCTTGTCAAAAACTAAAGATCTAATCCCTCATGTTGTTCTTTGGCCGAATCTATGAAGGGGTGCTTTGGGAGTTAAGTATTGTCGACTTTGGAAGAGGATCTTTTCGGGATCTCAAGATTTAAGTTAAGCGATAAAGTGATATTCGACCATAGGCCATTATTATGTGATTTAAAGATTAGATTTAAATCTAACCTATGACTATAGGTAATTCGACGTCTCCTTGGTTAGGGGGCTGATTTTGGGATTTCAAAACCACAAGGTAAGCGCTATGGACAATCGGCTATAGCCCTATTTTAATACTTAGATCTATTCCTTATTATCATGGAAGCCGAAAAACTAACCTATGTAGAGATTTAGTGCTTGGCAGAATACAAGGAGGAGTATAGCAAAGATTGCGGAACTTGATTCTTAAGTCAATCGGCAACAAGGTAGGTTTTAAGTGTAATAATCCTATTGGGATTTGGATTTGTGGCCGAATGGGTTTTCACTAAATTTTTAATATTGGCCGAATGTAGGAGTTAAGGATCTAAAGTGTTAGATCGGATTTTTGGGTTTCAGGAAGGCATTAATATCACGTGTGTACCCCACACTATTTCTTAATAAGTTTAAGGCACTGTTTAATATGAATGTATGTTATACGAATGTGGAAAATATGGCTAAGTACCATGTTATGGTACACAGTACTAAGGTATGTTTTCCTACTCCTACTATGAGTATGATAAGACTTGTTATGCCATGAATATGAATATGATAAGAATGTGAAATCGGGCCTAGGGCATTATGTTGCATGATTTTGTATGACATGGGCATATGGGATATTATGAAAAAGGGGAAGTGAATGTGGTGACCTAAGACCACGATATCTGAATGTGGTGACCTAAGACCACGATATATGAATATGGTGTCTCATGACACAAAGCATGTATCTGGTGGCTATGCCACGAATTTTATAAGGGCGATGAGTATGTCGACTGCAGCTGACTGCCTTCGATGGTGTGTAGCGGATGGAGGGTTGAATTAGTAGTCCCCACGGTGTGTAGGATGGTACGGGTGATGTGTAGCGGGTGGCATATAGGCTTGGGTTCGGGAATGCATCATTAAATGTAAATTATGATATGTATGAATACGATTTGTTATGCCGAAATTTGTTAAGACTTAGTGTTTCTGTACACATTGAGTCTGTTTGACTCACCCCGTTGTGGGAACCTTTTTCAGGTGACGATTAGTAATGGACCGGGTCGGCAGGAGCTTAAAGGTGGCCATGCACAGCAAGGAATTTATTTAATTTGGATTTTTATTTTATTAAGTACTTTAATTTATTTTGGGATTGTTTGATGTAATAAGGCCCTAGTACGAACTATTTCATGCATGCATGCCATTTATTTCAGTACGATACAAATTTTACCAAATTTAAAGTCAAGTAAATTTTATTTCAAGATAAATCTATAAATGTTTTGACACCTAGAACAATATGAATTCCAATTTTAAAGATAAAACCTAAGACAAAGGAATAGACATGACTTCTAAGTTTGAAAGTAAAGTTTTAAATAAACCCTGATTTTAAAATTAAACCAGTTTTCAACTTAAGCCTAACACAATTTGGGTTTTCTGCCAAAATCACTCAAGCTTTTCCAAAAAAAAAAAAATGAATTTGAACCGGTTTTTCCTGAGGAACATACCAGATTTGGTCGAGGCTCGTGGGCTGGTTTTAGGGTGTTTCAATTTGGTATCAGAGCCCAGTTTTAAACTCTCGGCCTTGGGTTTAAGGCCCAAAATGTTTTCAAAGTTAAGCCCAAAAGGAATTTTTGTGAATTAAGCAGGTTTTTCTGGCATGGCACACTAAGTCTCCGACCCGAAGTCCACCAGGTAAGTACTCTGATCTCTTGTGTGATTTATATTATGATTTATAGAAGGGTAGGAATGGAACGTAGAATAGAGATTAAGTACTTGAACCCTAAGACTAGTGTACCCCAACAAAAACATAAGACTTAAATGCCTAACTAAACAAACCCATGATTTAGTCGCCGAGTTAGGGTGTGGCAACCATGGTACGCATGTCTAGGATTGGTTTCGGTGGGAGCTTGGTAATTAAGCAGTCCTAGTGACTCACCTTCTCTCCACTCGAATCCTACCTGGTGCGTAGCCTCGGTTCACCCTAACCAAAAGAACTTAATCACGAGCTAAACCCCTGACTAAAACCCGAAAGGGACTAGCCGTATTTTTATGGAAACCCTAGTTTAAAAAATTACTAAATTACCCTGTTGATTTGTAAAAGCTACTTTATAAAAATTTTTTCTGAAATATTTTTTTTCAAAATTACTAAAATGCCCCTAGTGGTAAGATTACCAAAATGCCCTTGGTTTATAAAATACTCATATTACCCACAGTTTTATCAAAACTTCTTTACTTTATAAAATTTCCATGTTTTACAAAGGTATCCATAAAACCCTAACTTGTGAAAATTCAAAATACCCTGATTTGAAAATTTACGAGATTGCACCTAACTTACAAAATTATCAAAAAAACCCTGAAACCCAAACCGATTTGGAAAGCAAAATTCTCAAAAAGAACCCCCAAGTTTTGTAAATTTCGAACTATCCTTGATTTATTGAGATTTACAAATTCACCAGGGTTAATTACTAAAATACCCTCGGATTTCCAAATTTCCCAAAATACCCCGGGGAATGCAAAATTACCAGAATACCCTTATTGAAAAAAATTCCCAAGGAACCTTATTTTGAAAAATTACAAAAAATACCCCTGTAAGACAAATTACGAAAATACCCCTATAGGACAAATTACGAAAATACCCCTGGGATAGGAACAGATAGAAATGTGCAAAAAGTGAATGTGTATGGGAGATACTATGGAATGGATGTGCTTTTCTGTGAATTAGGATAGAAAACTTGAAACTTTGATTGATCGAAAGAACTACTACTAAACTCTTTTCATAAAACTTCTTCGTGAATAATCAGTAAAACAATGGCTAATGCATAAAAATTTCTTAAATCAGATTAAAGCGTGATTGTAGAAATGAGCTCTAGGGGGCGTGGTCGCAATGTACGAGGACACGGTCGAGGTAGAATGACCATGTCAGAACCCATTAGATCGGGACAAGGATCTGAGAATGAGGCACCACCGCCACCACCACCACCAGCTGTTGGTGTTGAGCAAAGAAGATCGACGGAGAAGATCTTTGACGCAGTCGTCTTGTGTGTTCTTGAAATGGTGGCTGGTGTTGGAGGGAATATGAGAGCTCAAAATTTTGTACCCGAGCGACTTCGAGCCAACGGAGCTAAGGTGTTTCGTGGAGTATCTGGTGTGGCACCCAGTACAGCTGAATATTGGTTGGAGGCGATCGAGTGAATTATGGATGAGCTCGATCTGACCCTTGAGGAGAAGTTGAAAAGAATGGTGGCACTGCTACGCGATGAAGCGTATCAATGGTGGTTAACAGTTCGGGATGGTGCCACAGTTGAGGATCTGACCTGGGAATATGTTAAGGCGGCATATTAAAAGAAGTATGTCGGCACACGTTATATTGACCAGCAGAGGAAGGCATTTTTGGGGCTGGTTCAAGGGAACAAGTCAGTAGCAGAGTATGAAGCTAAATTTTTGAGGTTAAGCCCGTATGCTCGAGGAGTGGTGGCAACAGAGCATGAACGATGTGTCTGATTTGAGGACGGACTAAGGGATGACCTGAGGTTGGTTGTCGCTCCACATCAAGAGCGGGAGTTTTCTACTTTAGTAGAGAAAGCTAAGATAGCGGAAGGAATTATGGACTCTATGAGGCAGAACACAGACCAGAATAAGCAGAAGAGAGGATTTGGGTCTTCTGGATCATCTGGGAATGCTCAAAAAAGGCCTAAAGTTGATGGGCCTCGAGGTCAGCAAACGGGTACTAGAGGGCAACATCGTACTTGTGAGCAGTGTGGGAAGAAACACTTAGGCGAATGCTAGAAGAAGACAGGTGGATGTTTCAAATGTGGGTCAAAGGACCATATGATTAAGGACTACCCGATGAGACCAGATGGGAGTCGACCAGTAGCTCAGAATGTTAATCAGGCTGGTAGAGGTGGACAGTAGCCTCAGCGGGGTCGTGGTCTGAATAACAAAAGAAATGGTGCTAGCAGAGGACGTGGAACACGGGGTCGAGGTGCTGTTAATACTGAGACAAGGCAGTCGGGTTTGGTTTATGCGATTCACCGTAGAGAGGATGGAGACGCACCAGACGTCATAACCGATACGTTTCTTGTATGTAGAAAACCTTATTATGCTTTGATCGATGTGGGCTTGACCCATTCTTATGTTGCCTATAGTGTAGTTGAAACACTAGACATAGCCTCTGAACCTTCTAGTAGGGAGATGACTGTAGTAAGCCCACTAGGTCAAACTATAGTGGTGAATAAGGTCTTTCGAAGTGTACCTTTAGAAATTCAAGGTGTGGTATTTTCTACCGACCTGATGGAACTTCCCTTTGGAGAGTTCGATCTCATACTTGGAATGGACTGGCTAGTGGACCATCGGGCTGTGTTGGACTGTACAGCTAAGCGAATGGAATTAAGGACCCCGGAGGATGAGGTGGTCATTATGATAGGAGAAAGAAGAAACTACTTGTCTAATGTAGTTTCGACGCTAAAGGCTGAAAAGATGGTTTGTAAAGGGTGCAGGGCATTCTTAGCCTTTGTAAGTGTGTTAGATGGAAAGGAAGGAGGTGTCAGTGGAGTTAGAACTGTAAGGGACTTTGAGGATGTGTTTCCAGAGGAATTACCAGGAATACCCCTAGATAGGGAGGTGGAGTTTGGAATTGACTTGCTATCGGGAACAGCTCCTATGTCAATTGCCCCTTATAGAATGGCACCAAAGGAGTTGGTGGAGCTCAAGGCTCAAATCCAAGAACTGCTTGATCGTGGGTTTATCCGACCTAGTGTGTCTCTATGGGGAGCACTAGTCCTGTTTGTGAAGAAGAAAGACGGAACTATGCGTATGTGCATAAACTATCATCAGTTGAACAAGTTGACCATCAAGAGCAAGTACCCCTTGCCATGGATAGACGACCTATTCGATCAGCGTAAGAGAGCAGTGGTTTTCTCCAAGATCGATTTAAGGCCTGGATACCATCAGTTGAAGGTGAAGGAAGTGGATATCCATAAGACAGCCTTTAGGACAAAGTACGACCACTATGAGTTTGTTGTAATGCCATTTGGATTGACGAACGCCCCAGCTGCATTCATGGATATGATGAAACGGGTTTTTCAACCCTACTTGGATCGGTTCATCGTTGTGTTTATCAACGACATCTTGGTGTATTCCAAGTCCGAAGAGGAGCATGATGAGCATCTACGAGTTGTCTTTGTAAGTGCTAAGGAGAAAAAGCTCTATGCCAAATTCAGCAAGTGTGAATTTTAGCTGAAGGAGGTTGTGTTTTTAGGACATGTGGTGTCTGCAGAAGGAATAAGGGTGGATCCTAGGAAGATTGAAGCGGTGTTAGATTGGAAACCACCTAGGTCAGTGGCTGAAATTCGTAGCTTCTTGGGATTGGCAAGCTACTACAGAAGGTTTGTAGAAGGGTTCTCGTCGATTGCTGCACCTTTGACAAGGTTGTTGAGGAAGGAAGTACCTTTCGTATGCGGAGATAAGCAACAGGAAAGCTTTGAGAAGCTTAAGAGGGTCTTGACCGAGGCTCCAGTTTTAATTCAGCCTGAGGGAGGAAAAGATTTTGTGGTGTACTGTGATGCTTCACACACGGGATTAGGATGTGTATTGATGCAAGATGGGAAAGTAGTCGCATATACATCTTGGCAACTAAGGCCTCATGAGGTTAACTACCCGACTCACGACTTGGAATTAGCATCAGTGGTCTTTGCTCTTAAGGTGTGGAGACACTATCTCTCTGGAGAAAAGTCAGTAATTTACACAGACCACAAGAGTCATAAGTATTTGTTGACTCAGAAGGAGTTAAACTTGAGACAGCGAAGGTGGGTGGAATTACTGAAGGACTATGATTGTTCCATAGAGTATCATCCGGGCAAGGTGAATATAGTAGCTGATGCCCTAAGTCGAAAAGTTATGTCGGATGGCGATGTTTACACATCTGAGTTTGTATGATGATGGAAGTCTATTGGCAGAGTTGCAAGTTAAGCCGTCGTGGTTGAATGAAGTGAAAGAGGGACAGTTGGCTGATGAGGACCTAGGTGCTAAGCTACAGCAAGTACAAAATGGAGAGTTGGAAGATTATGGCATTAATGGCGAATGAGTGTTATGTTTTAGGAACAAGGTCTGTATGCCCAAGGATAAGGAACTTAGACGAAGGATTCTTTAGGAATCACATAGTAGCCCTTATGCTATGCATCCTGGAGGCACTAAGTTGTACAGAGACTTGAGGGAGCAGTTTTGGTGGCCCAGTCTGAAAAAGGAAGTTACAGAATTGGTTGGTAAGTGTTTGATGTGTCATCAAGTTAAGGCTAAACACCAGGTTCCGTCGGGATTGCTTCAGCCAATCATGATTCTGCAGTGGAAGTGGGAGCGAATTACCATGGACTTCGTTAGTGGGTTTCCCCTTACGCCTACTAAGAAGGACTCAGTATGGGTAATAGTGGATCGTTTGACCAAGTCCGCGCACTTTATTCTGGTGAGAGTCGACTATTCTTTGCAGAGGTTGACAAAGTTATATGTGGCGGAAGTTTTAAGGTTGCATGGAGTGCTGGTGTCGATTATCTCAGATAGGGACCCAAGGTTTACTTCTCGGTCCTGGAAAGCGTTACATCAGGCTCTAGGCACTAAGTTGGATTTTACTACGGCTTCTCATCCACGGTCGACGGCGATCGAAGCGGGTAATCCAAGTTTTAGAGGACATGTTGAGGGGCTATGTGATGGATTTTAGAGGAAGTTGGGAGGAGTATTTACCTTTAGCAGAGTTTGCCTACAACAATGACTATCGTGCCGATGTTCGGATGGCACCGTATGAAGCGTTGTATGGTCGGAGGTATCGAACTCCTACGTGTTGGGCAGAATTAGGAGAACGTCGAGTTTTGGGACCTGAATTAGTTGCAGAATCTGAAGAGAAGGTTGAGATAATTCGTGCACGATTGAAGGAAGCATCTGATAAACAGAAGTCATACACAGATCTTAAATGGAAGGAAATCGAATTTGATGTAGGAGACAAAGTATTCCTTAAGGTTTTGCCTTGGAAGATGGTGATGAGATTTGGTCGGAAAGGGAAGCTAAGCCCAAGGTTTATAGGACCCTATCGAGTGTTGAAGCGAGTTGGACCAGTGGCATATCAGTTGGAATTGCCACCCGAGTTGAAGCAGGTGCATGACGTATTCCATGTGTCCATGCTACATCGCTATCGATCGGATCCATCTCATGTGGTACCAATCGAAGAGGTAGAGCTAAGGTCAGGCTTGTCCTACGAGGAAAAGCTGATTTAGATTCTAGAACGAGATGTTAAGGTTTTACGACGGAAATCAGTGCCTTTAGTCAAAGTGTTATGGAGAAATCATGGATCGGAAGAAGCTTCGTGGGAACCAGAAAAGGCAATGCGACAGTAATACCCTCACTTATTTCAGTCAGGTAATTTTGAGGATGAAATTATTTTAAGGGGGTAGAACTATAATATCCTGGAAATGGGCTTGTACATTCATGCTTAATTATATGAAATATCATGTTTATGAATGTTCTGAATGTGATCTATGAATATCATGAACTTTGAAATGTAGGGAAGTGCCTTAGAAAATTTTTAGATTTTAAGTCTTACTAAGGGAGCTAAGTGAATAGGGCCTTAAGAGAAAATGTATGTGAAATATGACATACAAATAGGCTTGGTAAAGTGGCTATAGGACGCCACTTAAAGCCCAGGTAAGTGACGCCACAAGCTATGCAAATAGGCCTAGGTTCGAGCCACAAGGTAAACAAAAGGAGTTTTTTTTTCGGCATTAAGAGGAAGAAGTGGACGGCATTAAGGCACTAAGAGGGATGTGTTTTATTTTTGTTAAAATTCAGCAAATAGATGGATAAGTGATGGATAATTATTGGTATATTTTTTTTAAGTGATAAGAGATAATTGAGGGATTAATTCTATTATTGAATAAAGGGATAAAAGAAAAGCTAGGAATTGGCTAGTGTTGGCCGAATAGGGGATTCCTTTGGTGATAATTTCGGCAAAGAGGAGAAAATAAGGCCATTCTTCATTCTTTTCTAAGTCTCTGCCGAAAGTCTCTAGCAAACTCTCTCCTTTCTCTTTTATTTTGCCAAAGCCGAATACTCAAGAAAGCTTAGCCGACTTCTCCATCGTTTCTTCTTTAAAGATTTTCACCATTGCCGTTACTACCTCATACCTTTTCTTTTGTGACCCTTGTGGAAGCCGAATCCATAACCCTTGCTACCCTTTTCAAGAGCCGATTATATAAGGGACTTCCAGACGAATTTTTCTTCAAGTTTCAAAGCCGAATTGAAACACCCCTAACCCGTATCCGTCGCCGGAGTTGGGTTACGAGGCATTACTCGTTAAATAACAACTTTTAATCAATCACTTAAGTCATATATAGCATAATCAGTTTTAACTATGTAATAGTCATGGCATTTAAATAAACATATAGGAGATCACATTACATATCTCATACCAAAATCAAATAGAGCCAATACTCAATCGATCCAATACACACCTAAAATTTGTTAACATACGCATAATTGAGCCACAAATGTTTATACAACTTATTCATTACTTTTGCGTGCACCAACTGTACCTAATTTGTATACCATTTAAGCATATACTAATTTTCCATATGCAATCTCTTTTGTCTAGATATGCATAATAAGATCAACTTCTAAAAACATAATTTAGTAAATGTAATGCATGGCATAATAGACTCAAAATTTAATCTATCTATCATCACATACATACACATATTATTATTTTGAAATTATACAATATTCAAGCATATGGCCGAATGCCATCAAGACCATATTTCCCTCATTTGGCTAGCTCATTACAAATTCACATAAAACACATTTGATACTCATATACCTATGACTTTCATAACTAGATTTGCCGTTCAAGTATATGTTCATTAGTATCCCCTATTACCGAATACAAAGTTTACAAGGCTAACTCATGCTTCCAATTTACACATCCAAATAATATACACCGAGTCTTAATCCAAACTTACTAAACTACCACACCTATTCACACTCAAAAGGTCTATCAAAAACTCATATAGGTGATCACATATCAAACATACATATTCTAACGTTTTACTTAGCATGATTTAAAAACACATCCATAATTGTTATTCAAGCAAACTTGCACTTTTACCATATTCAAGATTTGCATAACCTTAAGTTAATTAATAAAAGGCAAGCCATTTTCGCATGGCTATAAACATTAACATAGTATCCTTCAAAATAACAAGCTAGCCTATACATGCCTTGTGTTTAAAATTCAACTTCTAAGAGTACCCAAAATAAGTTGATAGTGTGGATGACTTCAACGATGAACCCTTGTAACATCCTAGATTAGGGGTTATGCATTTGTGCATAATTCATGAGTAGTAGGTTTTGGCAGTGTTTGGAAATGAATTAAGGGTTTTTAAAATCCTAGGATGAAAAAGAAAGCTTTGGACAATTATTGGTTTTTAAGTTAAAAACAAGAAGTGATGTGGAAAAGTGGCAAGGGACGCCACCTAAGGTGCAAGGGTTTTGGCAACAAGTGAAGTACTTTGAGGGAAGAGATTCAAATCCCATTGTGTGCATTTTTGCTTAATAGCATGTTTGCTGTGATATGGATGTGTGGTGTGAATTTTTAGAACCTTGGAAATGTAAGGAAATGTATGGAAATGCATAGAAATGTATGGAAATGTATGGCAATGAATGGAAATGTAAGGAAATAAAAGGAAATGTAAGGAAATGTAAGGAAATGAAAGGAAATGAAAAGAAATGTAAGGAAATGAAAGGAAATGAAAGGAAATGAAAGGAAATGTAAGGAAATGTAAGGAAATATAAGGAAATGATTTGGAAATGATTCAAAAGAGGAAAGTAAACATTTCGGGAAACTTGGAAATGTATGGAAATGTTACATTAAAAATAGGAAAGTGAACATTTTGGAAACTAAGCTAAAAGAGGAAAGTAAACATTTTAGGAAACCTAAGAAATGTCAAGTTACAGAGCCGCGCGAAAATTTTTAGAAACTTAAAAATGACCCCGAAATGTCAAATTTTAAAGTTCAAAGGGGAATTTAGGGCCAGGTGACCCTAAAAGAAAAAGTACGTGAAATTTGACACACAAACAGGCTTGGAAAAGTGGCCTGAAGATGCCACTTAAAGACCAAGGAGTGACGCCACTTAGGTGGATAAATTGGGCCTGGTATGGCCACAAGGAGTCCAATAAGAACAAGTTTAAATTCGGCTCATCAAGGGAAGGGGGTGGATGGCACCTAGCTAAAGCTTTAAGTGATTTTTTATTTAATTACTTAGAGAGGAAGCAATGGACGGCAATAGGGACTCTTAAGAGAAGAGTTTTATTCCCTTTAGAATTTCGACTAAATAGGTGGATAAATGAAGAATTATTCTTTAATTAGGAGAATGAGGGAAGAGTGACGGCCAAGTAAAGGATTCTTGGCCTAGTAATTTCGGCTATAAAAGGATGAGACTAGGGCTATTCATTATTCATTCTCCCCCTCTTTTCTTTTGCCGAATATTCTTTCTCCTCTCCCTCTGCCGAAATTCTTCTTGAGCATCCATTATTTTTCCTCTTTTCTTTTAGCCTCCTAACCAATTCCTTATAAGCCTATTATTCCTCTCTTCTTTCATCGTTGAAACCGAATACATAAGGGATCATAGCCAATTGTTCATCAAGTCTCTAAGCCAAATCTCTGAAGTGGTGTCAGGAGGGATCTGTCGATTTCAATATAAAGGGTAAGGATCTATAGTTATAATTGTATTCCTTTCTTTTAAGCCAAAAGTTAGTCTAATCCCTCCTATATTTTATTGATCGAAATATGGAAGGTGAGTTTCGGGATTTCAAAAACTAAGGTATTTTGGCATCTCCATTAATCAAGAAGAGAGTTTCGGGATTTAAAAGATTTAAGGTAAGATATATGTATATTCGGCCAAAGGCCATGTTTATGTTTTAATGTTAGATTAAATCTAACATATGGTTATAGGAATTTTGACATCCTTAAAGAAAGCAAGAGATCAATTTTGGGATTTGAATAATAGGGAAACCGGTAACAAAGTAAGCCTTAGTGTCCTAATCCTACTAGGATTTGGATTTATGGCCGAATGGCTTTTTATTAAAGTAATAAGTGATAAAACAAATGTAGGGATTAAGGATCTAAGCATTAGATCAAGCTTTTCGGGATCTCAAGGAAACTGTTAAGCAAATCAGGTGTGTACCCTACACTAAATCTTGATAGATTTACGGCTTTAATTCATTATATGTGTTAATATGGAAGTGTAAGAATATAGCTAAGGTACCGTGTGTACCCCACACTAAATCTTGATAGATTTACGGCTTTAATTTTATTATATGTGCTAATATAAAAGTGTAAGAATATGGATAAGGTATCGTGTGTACTCCACACTAATTTTAATAGTTTTATGGCTTAATTATGACATATATGTTAATATGAAAGTGTAAGAATGTGGCTAAAGTACCATGTTATGGTACAAAGTACTCAGGTACGTTTTCCTACTTCTACTAGGATTATGAAATATGTTATACTTAACATGTGAAAAGTGATATGAAAGTGAATTTAAATATGATATGCATGATATGAATAATATGGGGCATTTGGTTATTTGTGAAAGGGGAAGTGAAGGTGATGACTTCGGTCTCACTAAGTGAAACGTGATGACTTCGGTCTCACTAAGAATATGTGATGACTTCGGTCTCACTAAGAATATGTGATGACTTGGTCTCACTAAGAATATGTGATGACTTGGTCTCACTAAGAATATGTGTTGACTTGGTCTCACTAAGAATATGTGATGACTTGGTCTCACTAAGTGAATGTGGTGACTTGGTCACATTAAGTGAATGTGGTGTCTCATGACACAAATATCCGGTGGCTATGCCACGAGAACTTTATGTGGGCGATGAGCACGTCGATCGCAATGTTGCCTTCGATGGTGTGTAGCGGATGGAGGGTTGACTTAGTAGTCCCCACGGCAGCGTGTTGGTACGGGTGGAGTGTAGCGGATGGCATATAGGTTTGGGTTCGGGTTTGCATCATTATCTTGAATTTTTATATAAATATGATATGTATGGTGTGCCTATTTCTATTATGTTTTGGTGTTGGTTACACATTGAGTCTATCGACTCACCCGTTAGGGAACATGTTTGGTGATGAGCGGTAATGGATCGAGACAGCGAGAACTTGTGGTGGCCATGTTCAGCTTGAAGTTTAATTTAATTTGAATCTTTATTTTATCTTAAGTCTTGTACAATTTTATTTTGGGTTTCGTTTTATGTAATAAGGCCATCGTGACGATTTTTAATTACGCTTTAATTACTATGTTATGAATTTAGGGCTTTATAAAGAATAAGCCCATTTAATTTAAAATAAGTTTAAACATTTTGTCACCTGAAACAAATGGGTTTTTGATATAAAATAAATTTGTTTTCAACTCGAGCCCAACCCACAACAAACTATCTTCCAAAACATACAGTTTTCAAAGTATTCGAATGAATTTGAACCGGGTTACTTCGAGGAACATACCAGATCCGGTCCATTCTCATGGGTCGGGTGTGGGGTGTTTCAATTTGGTGTCAGAGCCCAATTTTAACCTCTCAGCCTTGGGTTTAAGGCCCAAAACATTTTCCAAGGTAACCCCAAAAGGAATTTTCCGAAAAAAATTTTTAGGTTTTTCTGGCATGGCCCACTAAGTCTCCGACCCGCAGTCCACCAGGTAAGTACTTCTGACTTCTGAAGTGATTTGAATATGTGGAATGTATGGGCTTTTATGGCAACGTATATTAGTCTGATAAGTATTTGAACCCTAGGACTAGTCTACCCCAACAAATACATAAGACTTAAATATCTAATTAAACAAATCTGTGGTTGAGTCGCCGAGTTAGGGTGTGGCAACCATGGTACGCATGTCTAGGATTGGTTTCAGTGGGAGCTTGGTATTTAAGCAGTCCGCGTGACTCACCTCCTCTCCACTCGAATCTTACCTGGTGCGTAGCCTCGGTTCACCCTAACCAAGAGGACTTATACACTGCTAAACCCCAACTAAAACCCGAAAGAGACTAGCAGTATTTTATGGAAACCCTAGTTTTAAAATTTCTAAATTATTTTCTTGATTCAAAAAGATTATTTTATAAAATTTTCTTGAAATATTTCAGATTTATAAAATTACAAAATACCCCTAATGGTAAAATTACAAAAATGCCCTTGGTTTATGAAATTTTCAAAATACCCACAGTTCCTATCAAAATTTTATTACGTTATAAAATGTTCAAAAACCCTAATTTACAAAATGAAAAAAAATACCCTGATTTTAGAAAAAATTACGAAATTACCCCTACCCTACAAATTACCAAAATACCCCTGAGTTACAAAATTACCAGAACGACCCCCGATCTTCAAAAAAATTTTTGCAACAACACTGATTTGGAAAACAAATTCTCAAAAACAACCCTCAAGTTTTGTAAATTCCAAAATATCCGTGATTTATTAAGATTTACAAATTCACCCGGGTTAATTACAAAAATACCGTCGGATTTCAAAATTTTCCAAGATACCCCGGGAATGAAAAATTACCAAAATACCCTTATTTACAAAATCACCAAGGAACTTTATTTTGACAAATTATGAAAATACCCCTGTAGGACAAATTACGAAAATACCCCCGAGTAGTGGAAAAACAACAACAATAGAAACTACAATATTTCTCTAAATGAACGAAAGTTCATAATTGATTGATGGAGGTATGAATGTAAAGACTGTGTGCATGTATGAATACGAAAGAACCACTCCTAAATTTTTTTTCATAAAACTTCTTCGCGGTTAATTAGTGGAATAAAAGCTAATTTATAAAATTTCTTAAATCAGATTAAAGCGCATCATTAGAAATGAGTTCTAAGGGACATGAACTTAGAGATTGTGCCTGGAAAGTATGATGGTTCTATTAAGATCGAGTCGTAAGCGTAAGCATAGTCGGTGAGAAGGATTGTCTGTTGTTAGTAAGTAATTTCGAGGACGAAATTATTTTTAAGGAGGGTAGAACGTAACATCCTAGATTAGGGTTATGCATTTGTGCATAATTCATGAGTAGTAGGTTTTAGCGGTGTTTGGAAATGAATTAAGGGTTTTTAAAATCCTAGGATGAAAGAGAAAGCTTTGGACAATTATTGGTTTTTAAGTTAAAAACAAGAAGTGATGTGGAAAAGTGCCAAGGGACGCCACCTAAGGTGCAAGGGTTATGGCAACAAGTGAAGTACTTTGAGGGAAGAGATTCGAATCCCATTGTGTGCATTTTTACTTAATAGCATGTTTGCTGTGATATGGATGTGTGGTGTGCATTTTTAGAACCTTGGACATGTAAGGAAATGTATGGAAATGCATGGAAATGTATGGAAATGTATGGAAATGTATGGAAATGAATGGAAATGTAAGGAAATAAAAGGAAATGTAAGGAAATGTAAGGAAATGAAAGGAAATGAAAGGAAATGTAAGGAAATGAAAGGAAATGAAAGGAAATGTAAGGAAATGTAAGGAAATATAAGGAAATGATTTGGAACTGATTCAAAAGAGGAAAGTAAACATTTCGGGAAACTTGGAAATGTATGGAAATGTTACATTAAAAATAGGAAAGTGAACATTTTGGAAACTAAGCTAAAAGAGGAAAGTAAACATTTTAGGAAACCTAAGAAATGTCAAGTTACAGAGCCGCGCGAAAATTTTTAGAAACTTAAAATGACCCCAAATGTCAAATTTTAAAGTTCAAAGGGAATTTAGGGCCAGTGACCCTAAAAGAAAAATACGTGAAATTTGACACACAAAAAGCTTGGAAAAGTGGCTCAAGATGCCACTTAAAGCCCAAGGAGTGACGCCACTTAGGTGGATAAATTGGGCTGGTATGGCCACAGGAGTCCAATAAGAACAAGTTTAAATTCGGCTCATCAAGGGAAGGGGGTGGACGGCACCTAGCTAAAGCTTTAAGTGATTTTTTATTTAATTACTTAGAGAGGAAGCAATGGACGGCAATAGGGACTCTTAAGAGAAGAGTTTTATTCCCTTTAGAATTTCGGCTAAATAGGTGGATAAATGAAGAATTATTCTTTAATTAGGAGAATGAGGGAAGAGTGATGGCCAAGTAAAGGATTCTTGGCCTAGTAATTTCGGCTATAAAAGGATGAGACTAGGGCTATTCATTATTCATTCTCCCTCTCTTTTCTTTTGTCGAATATTCTTTCTCCTCTCCCTCTGCCGAAATTCTTCTTGAGCATCCATTCTTTTTCCTCTTTTCTTTTAGCCTCCTAGCCAATTCCCTATAAGCCTATTATTCCTCTCTTCTTTCATCTTTGAAACCGAATACATAAGGGATCATAGCCAATTGTTCATCAAGTCTCTATGCCGAATCTCTGAAGTGGTGTCAGGAGGGATCTGTCGATTTCAATATAAAGGGTAAGGATCTATAGTTATAATTGTATTCCTTTCTTTTAAGCCAAAAGTTAGTCTAATCCCTCCTATATTTTATTGATCGAAATATGGAAGGTGAATTTCAAGATTTCAAAAACTAAGGTATTTTGGCATCTCCATCAATCAAGAAGAGAGTTTCGGGATTTAAAAGATTTAAGGTAAGATATATGTATATTCGGCCAAAGGCCATGTTTATGTTTTAATGTTAGATTAAATCTAACATATGGTTATAGGAATTTTGACATCCTTAAAGAAAGCAAGAGATCAATTTCGGGATTTGAATAATAGGGAAACCGGCAACAAGGTAAGTCTTAGTGTCCTAATCCTACTAGGATTTGGATTTATGGCCGAATGGCTTTTTATTAAAGTAATAAGTGATAAAACAAATGTAGGGATTAAGGATCTAAGCATTAGATCAAGCTTTTCGGGATCTCAAGGAAACTGTTAAGCAAATCAGGTGTGTACCCTACACTAAATCTTGATAGATTTACGGCTTTAATTCATTATATGTGTTAATATGGAAGTGTAAGAATATGGCTAAGGTACCGTGTGTACCCCACACTAAATCTTGATAGATTTACGGCTTTAATTTTATTATATGTGCTAATATAAAAGTGTAAGAATATGGATAAGGTATCGTGTGTACTCCACACTAATTTTAATAGTTTTATGGCTTAATTATGATATATATGTTAATATGAAAGTGTAATAATGTGGATAAAGTACCATGTTATGGTACAAAGTACTGTGCACGTTTTCCTACTTCTACTAGGATTATGAAATATGTTATACTTAACATGTGAAAAGTGATATGAAAGTGAATTCAAATATGATATGCATGATATGAATAATATGGGGCATTTGGGTTATTTGTGAAAGGGAAGTGAAGGTGATGACTTGGTCTCACTAAGTGAAACGTGATGACTTGGTCTCACTAAGAATATGTGATGACTTGGTCTCACTAAGAATATGTGATGACTTGGTCTCACTAAGAATATGTGATGACTTGGTCTCACTAAGTGAATGTGGTGACTTGGTCACATTAAGTGAATGTGGTGTCTCATGACACAAATATCCGTGGCTATGCCACGAACTTTATGTGGGCGATGAGCACGTCGATTGCAATGATCGCCTTGATGGTGTGTAGCGGATGGAGGGTTGACTTAGTAGTCCCCACGGTGTGCGAGTTGGTACGGGTGGAGTGTAGCCGATGGCATATAGGTTTGGGTTCGGGTTTGCATCATTATCTTGAATTTTATATGAATATGATATGTATGGTGTGCCTATTTCTATTATGTTTTGGTGTTGGTTACACATTGAGTCTATCGACTCACCCGTTGTGGGAACATGTTTGGTGATGAGCGAAGAATGGATCGGACGGCGAGAACTTGTGGTGGCCATGTTCAAACTTGAAGTTTAATTTAATTTGAATCTTTATTTTATCTTAAGTCTTGTACAATTTTATTTTGGGTTTCGCTTTTATGTAATAAGGCCATCGTGACGATTTTTATTTACGCTTTAATTACTATGTTATGAATTTAGGGCTTTATAAAGAATAAGCCCATTTAATTTAAAATAAGTTTAAACATTTTGTCACCAAACAAATGGGTTTTGATATAAAATAAATTTGTTTTCAACTCGAGCCCAACCCACAACAAACTATCTTCCAAAACACACAGTTTTCAAAGTATTCGAATGAATTTGAACCGGGTTACTTCGAGGAACATACCGGATCCGGTCCATTCTCGTGGGTCGGGTGTGGGGTGTTTCAACCCTCGAGCCTATAGCTTGATCACAATCTATAAAACAGAGTGAAAACATACAGAGTAAGCTAACTTAGCTTAGTAAGCCTTAAGAAATTTTACAACTCAACTAGGTATTCAATTAAATTGAATAGGATAACATTATTAACACTTATGAACGAACATAACACATATGTACTATCATGGCCGATTATCAATGTTTATACCTAGTGAAATATTATTCCTCGTACACTTAAAATGTGAGACTTATCAATAGTACCCAGATTGCTAATCAAAGATATATATATATTTCCACTTACAACCGAATAATATCTTCCGTGTACATTTAAGATGAGGGCACATAATTGAATGTGTACAATTATCTATATGTATAGCTCATGGCCGAACCTATATAGATATAATTTCTCATTTCAATATAAAAAATCTTAAGTAAGCAGGTAAACATATCAACTCAATGTCTTTTCTAATCACGTATCTTAAGTACAGAATATATGAACACATTTATATCAACTTGCTTATTCAAGAAGCATCACATATATCATAAACTTGATTCGATACATAACTTTCGGTCGAACACTCATACTATAGTAATAAACCTTGGCTTATTCAAATACCATCATAACTAGACCATTTCATTCATAAGCATAAGCTCGTATTAAAAATCACTGGTATAAAACCTGCTAGACCAAAGGTCCGAGATTTAAACACCGGCATGAAGCCTGCTATGCATTAAAGCCCGAAATAAATCACCGGTACAAAGCCTGCTAGGCATTAAAGCCCGAAATAAATCACCGGCACGAAGCCTGCTAGGCATCAAAGCCAGATAAATAACACCGGCACGAGGCCTGCTAGGCTCAAAGCCCGATTAATAACACCGGCACGAGGCTCGCTAGGCTCAAAGCCCGATTATCAACCCAATCAACATTCCCATACACATTACTTAATGCTAAAATCATATCCATCTCGTATACTTTATTTTACAATTACATGTTAAACCGAACATAATTATTCACATCACATTCAACAAACAAATTTACTAAAATTTCATACCCCACATTCGGTCTACATATATTTTCATGCCTTAAATACCAAATTTTATCATGTACTACTTTCGTAAATAATTTCTCGGCATAAATTTGCTTAAGGACTTACCTCGGTTGTCGATAGACCGTGCAAATCGGCTATTCGAGAACCTTCGTCTTTCCCCGATCTAAATCCGTTTTTCTCTGCTCTTGATCTAAAATACATTAAAATTTAGCTCATTCAAGTACATTTCATCTCAATTTGGTCCCTAAGCACATAAATAGGTAAATTACCATTTCACCCCTAGGGTTTCACCTTTTTACAATTTAGTCCAAATTGCACAAAACACAAAATACACAAAATTTCCCTACAACACTCAAGGGCCGAATGTTCATAGGGATTATACAAGTCTATATTTTTCATTTATTTTATGTTCTAGTCCTTTAATAATTTATTTTTTTCAAATTAGTCCCTAACATTTAATTTCACCAAAACTTCTAATTCTAAAAATGATGATTTAACACATACTATTCATAATCTACTATCAAATATTACATGCCATGCATATACAACCATAGCCGAATCTTAATGTGCCATAATCTCAAAAATTGATACATGGGTTGTATAGCATTCAAAGTAACAATTCAAAAAATGTAAAAATTATAAAATACTAAGCAAAATACATACCCTAATTTAAGCCCCAAGTTGTCAAATTTAAGCTCCAACAATAGAGTTTTTCTTCCTCCACATTCGCCAAGAAGAAGAACAAGGTATGTTCTCTTTCTTCCCACTTTGTTTCTTTATTTTATGCCTTAAAAATTAAAGGTAATATTGTTTATTCATTACCTAAAAAAAAGCATATGATTATAAAACAAAATTTTAATCTTATTTCTCATATATGCCATTCCACTATCTAAAGAAATGGGCAAATTGTCCTTTAGGACATCCACTTTAAAAGCCACAATCAAAAGGTACATTTCACCTTAGCATGCCACTTTTACTCTTTATGCGATCAAGTCCTTTTTATCAAATTAAGCACTTAAACAATAAAATTTTTTCTACGAAACTTTCACACCTTTTAATTCACACATAATAAACACAAAAATAAAATATTAAAATGTTTCTCGGACTCGAATTCGTGGTCCCGAAACCACCGTTCCGACTAGTGTCAAATTCGGTCTGTTACACGAATAACTCAGAGGTGACTGACATAGTTCCTGTCGATTTCTTCACTAAGGGTAAGATCAAATTCGGTTTTCATTCTTCTACTCTTAGGCTTGTCGAAAACTAAAGATCTAATCCCTCATGTTGTTCTTTGGCTGAATCTATGAAGGGGTGCTTCGGGAGTTAAGTATTGTCGACTTTGGAAGAGGATCTTTTCGGGATCTCAAGTTTTAAGGTAAGCAATAAAGTGATATTCGGCCATAGGCCATTATTATGTGATTTAAAGATTAGATTTAAATCTAACCTATGACTATAGGTAATTCGACGTCTCCTTGGTTAGGGGGCTGATTTCGGGATTTCAAAGCCACAAGGTAAGAGCTATGGACAATCGGCTATAGCCCTATTTTGATACTTAGATCTATTCCTTATTATCTTGGAAGCCGAAAAACTAACCTATGTAGAGATCTAGTGCTTGGCCGAATACAAGGAGGAGTATAGCAAAGATTGCGAGACTTGATTCTTAAGTCAATCGGCAACAAGGTAGTTTTAAGTGTAATAATCCTATTGGGATTTGGATTTGTGGCCGAATGGGTTTTCATTAAATTTTTAATATTGGCCGAATGTAGGAGTTAAGGATCTAAATTGTTAGATCAGATTTTCGGGTTTCAGGAAGGCATTAATATCAGGTGTGTACCCCACACTATTTTTTAATAAGTTTAAGGCACTGTTTAATATGTATGTATGTTATACAAATGTGGAAAATATGGCTAAGTACCATGTTATGGTACACAGTACGTAGGTACGTTTTCCTACTCCTACAATGAGTATGATAAGACTTGTTATGCCATGAATATGAATATGATAAGAATGTAAAATATGATAATATTTTAATATTATTTTTCGTGTCTTTGATATGTGATTAAGCATGTGATAAATTTCTGTAAGTTAATTTGTCCGTCTGTGTGTTTAATTTGGCATAAGGATTAATTGCATTAAATTTGAAAGTTATATGCTATTTGTTAAAGTACCAATATGTTGTGGCTTTGTAAAGATGAAGGATTTATATGGCAAATTAGCCATTACTATAGGTAGTGGACGGCTATGGTCCATATTAACCTTTGAAAATATGTTTTATAAGTTTATATTATAAGGGTAATTATGTCATTCATGTATTAAGTATATTATGGTTTAATAAAAGCATGAAATTAGACATCTATATCATCTTTTGCCCGAATGTCTTAAAAAAAAAGAAATAACAAAAGCTTAAGGGTTTCGGTTGGGTTTCATCTTGATTAAGGTATGATTTTGAGTTGGTTTTCGATAATTTTTACGTTTTTGCAATCGTTGCTTAGTCTACTATCAGGCCTATATCTCAATTTGATGAATTGATGTTCTTCATGATATATGCCATTGATTTTTGTTGAGCTTTGTGATGATTTGTGGTGTTAAATGAAAGATTTAAGCTAGATGAACATACTTTGTTTTTGAATTTTTTGATGAATTTAGGTAAAAGGGCTAAATTTAGAGAATAGTAATTTGAGGGACTAAATTGCAATTTGATGAAAAATATGGGCTTGTGTGATGTTCATAAGCATTTGGCTAAGCATGGATGGGTATTGATTTTTGTGAATTTGATGATTTGAGAAAATGGACTAAATTGATAAATTGTATAAATGTGAGGGCTAATTAACAAATAGCCCTAAATGTGTGTCCTTGGATCGAATTGAATGAGTTAGTGAATAACAGAGTTAATACTAAATATGTATAGATCAAGAAATGAGGAAAACGGACTTAGAACGCAAGAAAGCGAAAGTAATAAAGTAGTCATTTTCATTCAGTTAAACTGAATTCGAGGTAAGTCACTATGCTCATAAGCATACTTGTATGAAATTGTCATTGTTCATATGACTAATGTTGATAACGAATGCTTATGGGAGGTTATGCATATGAATTTTGAGATAAGTTCGATATAGTGACAATGTTCAAGAAGTCTTGTACGAACCTAGGAATTGATTGGATTAGCAATGTCATGACATAGGTATCTGTTCTGTTTTATCATGTAAGACCACGTCAGGGACGTTGGCGTTGATTTGAGATTTCGTGTAAGACCACGTCGTGGACATTGGTATCGTTATGAGCTTTACATGTAAGATCACGTCTGGAATATTGGCATCAATATGAGCTTTACGTGTAAGACCATGTCTGGGACATCGGCATCGTATTGATTATTGTAAGACCCTATCTGGGACAGTGGCATCATATCTGAGTGCATGTAAGACCTCGTCTAGGACGTTGGCTTTGTACAACTAATCCAAGTTTGCTGAGCATCCTACTAGATTCCTATTAGTTCAACAGGCAAGTCTGTGATACGAATTGTAAATCTGAGCTATGATCAATTAAGTGAATGAATGTCTATTTCAAGTACGCTTGGTATATACACAAAGTGTGTATAAAAAGGTAAGTATTATGTGATTTTGATTTGAAGAAATGTATGCTTAAATGTGAAAATGTGGCCACAAGTATGAATCAAAGCATATATGTGATAGTTAAGTGAATGAGATGTGCCAATGTATCTAATTGCATATATGCCTTCCATGTAAATTTTGTTTGTATAATGACTTACTAAGCTTTTGGAAAGCTTACTTTGTGTGTGTTTTCTCTGTTTTATAGGTCGTCAAAGATACTGAAGGCTTGGGACAGTCAAGGATAGTCATCACACTACTAAACTCTTTTTGCTACACTTTGGATATGTATAAAGCTAGTTATGGCATGTATAGGCTAGAATTTGCTATAAGTTTGTCTTATAATCTTAGCCATGTGATTTGGCTAATTATGAGTTGAGAAATTGTTTGAATGTATGTGATATGTGAAGTATGTTTTGGCATGGTTAGATGACACATGAATTGGTCAAGTTTTGAGTAGGCAAATGAATGAATTATGCTTGTGATGGGATCAGTTTTAGTCTTGAAATTTGTCATAGTTGGAATTGGTATTGAATGCATGGTTTGAATGATTATTTTGTTATGTTTTTGGTTGTCATATATGCATGAGATGTCTTGATGATGTTGCTTGTAGGTATGACCATGTGGGTGGCATTTTGGTCTTGCAAATGACCTATAATGTCACACGGCCATGGTACACGGGCGTGCCTAGTGACCCTGGGGTAAAGTCAGTAGCTATCTTAAGAGCACACATCCGTGGTACACGGGCGTGCTTAGAAGCCATGTGAGAAAGCCAGTATATGGTCTATTAGTACACGGCCTTAGCACACGGGGGTGCTTTGTAGCCATGTTGTTTCGGTAGAATCGACCACAGCCAGGGTACACGGGCGTGCTTGGTGGCCGTGGTGCTAAGTTAGTTTCGACCACGGAGAGGACACACGGGTGTGTCAAGTAGCCGTGGGTAGAGCATGGCCTACTCCCACGGGCATGTATTCCCTGTGTTTGAAAAAAGTTTTTAATTTTTTGATAACTTCTATATATGTTTCATTTTAGTCCCGACCTGGGTTATAAGCATGTTTAAGGTCTCGTTGACCTATTTAAGGGATACTGTGTATATGATTGGTGAATGAAATGTATGAAATGTTAGGAAAGTTTCTGATCTATTCGGTAATGCCTTTAACCTTAATTCGGTGATGGTTACGGGTTAGGGGTGTTACGTTTGGTTGGTATCAGAGCTACGATTTAGTTGATTCTCAGACTAACGTAGCGTATCAGAGTCTAGCTATACATGCAGTACTTCTGAATTGTGATAGTGTGATGAATCCTGATGTATAAAATGTGATATCTGTATAGAAGTGGATCCCGGAAGAGCCATAGTTGACGACGTAGAAAGTAATGCGCCTGCTCCTGCACAAGGGATAATGCCTTTTGATCCGAAACGGCTACGAGCAGTCCAGAGGGAGAAGCTAAACAAGCTTTCTTCAGATGATGAGTGAATGGTTCACTCAATACATGAGGATTAACCCGACTATTTCGTAACCCCTGCCCTTAGTTAATCCCCCTCAAAAATTTGATATTCCTTCGACTGTAAATCTGAATTTGTGGAATAAGCCTCCAGTTGTCAAGATTCATAAGTATGGGGCTGAAGAATATTGGGCTACAAATGATGATTATGCTGAAAAGGCCAAGTTATGGATTGAAAATACTATTCGAGTATTTGACGAAATGTCTCTGACTCTGGAAGTATGCATAAAGTGTGTTGTATCTTTGATCTGAGATGCAGCTTATCAATGGTAGAAAACTCTGATTTCCATTATTTCGAAAGAGCGAGTTACATGGGACTTCTTTCAGATCGAGTTCCAGAAGAAATATATCAGTGAGAGATTAATTGATCAGAAATGAAAGGAATTTTTGGAACTTAAACAGGGTCGAATGACTATTTCTGTGTATGAACGAGAGTTTGTGAGACTAAGCCGTGTATGAATGAGAGTTTGTGAGACTAAGTCAATATGCCCGAGAGTGTATATCATCTGAAGCTATAATGTGCAAAAGATTTGAAGACGGTCTTAATGAAGATATCCTTTTGCTAGTACGGATCTTAGAAATAAAGGAGTTTGTTGTACTCATTGACCGAGCATGCAAAGCTGAAGCACTCGGGAAAGATAAAACAAAAGTTGAGTCTGAAGCTAGAGATATGAGAAAGAGATATCCAAGCAAGTCATTTCAGTCTGCTTCGAAGAGATTCAGAGATGATCAAATTCGTTTAAGAGACAATGTGGGAGATTCAAATAGAAATCGAGCTAGATCGCAAATGAGTTCCAAAACTCCAACAAATTCAGTGGCTAGTGCCGATAATGTCTGGACTGAGAGACCTAAATGTAAACATTATGGAAAAAGGCATCCAAAAAGTTGTAGATTAAACGACAGAGCTTGCTTCAGATGTGGATCGCTTGATCATTCCATTCGTGATTGTCTTGAGTTTGTTGAGCCAGAGATTGTTCAGAATCTGAGATATGATAATACACCTATGAGAGATAGACCTCCAAAGAATGTAAGAAATGTTAGTGGTAGTCTGAGGACTACGAGAGATACTGTTGCAAGATCTAAAACTAGAGTACCTGCCAGAGCGTATGCTATCCGAGCTTGTGAGGAAGCTTCATCACCTGATGTTATAACGGGTACTTTTAAACTTTATGATACTTTTGTGATTTCATTGATAGACCCTGGTTCTACTCATTCATATATATGTATGAATTTAGTATACAGTAAGACTTTGCCTATAGAGTCTATTGAGTTTGCTATAAAAGTATCGAACCCCTTAGGTAAAAGTGTTTTGGTTGATAAAGTATGCGAGAACTATCCATTAATGTTTAGGGATATTTATTTCCAGTTGATCTGATGCTTTTGCCATTTGATGAGTTTGATATTATTTTGGGTATGGACTGGTTGTCTTTGCATTATGCTGTTGTGAACTGCAAAAGAAAGACTATAGATTTGAGATGTTCAACTAATGAAATTGTACGAGTTGAATCGAATGATTTGAATGGATTGCCTGCTATGATATTGATATTGAAAGCTCAGAGTTATGTGAAAAAGGGATATGAGGCATATTTTGCTTATGTAATTGATTCAAAAATGTCTGAAAGGAAAATTGAGTCAGTACCTATTGTCTGCGAGTTTTCTGATGTGTTTCCTGAAGAGTTACCGACTTGCCTCCGATTCGTGAAGTTGAGTTTGGTATTGAATTGATGCTTAGTACGACACCTATTTCGATAGCTCCGTATAGAATGGCACCAACAGAGTTGAAAGAGTTAATGTCACAGTTGCAAGAATTAACTGATAAAGGGTTTGCTAGACCAATTTTTCCGCCTTAGGGTGCTCCTATTCTGTTTGTGAAAAAGAAAGATGGCATGATAAGAATGTGTATCGCTTATCGTCAGTTGAATAAGGTGACAATAAAGAATAAATATCCATTACCCAGAATTGATGACTTATTTGATCAGTTAAAAAGGGGATACTATCAGTTGAGAGTGAAAGATTCAGACATACCGAAAACTACTTTCAGAACGAGGTACGGGCTTTACGTGTTTTTAGTTATGCCATTTGGACTAACCAATGCTCCTGCTATTTTTATGGAGTTGATGAACAGAATTTTCAGACCGTATCTAGATCAATTTGTTGTAGTATTTATAGATGACATATTAATTTATTCACGTGATGAAAATGAGCATGCTAAACACCTGAGAATTGTATTGTAAACTTTGAGAGAAAAGCAATTATACGCGAAATTTAGCAAATGTGGATTTTGGTTGCATGAGGTTAGTTTTCTGGGACATATTGTGTCAGCTTCTGGGATTCGTGTTGATCCGAGCAAGATTTCTGCTATTCTGGATTGGAAACCTCCAAGAAATGTGTCTAAAATTCGTAGTTTTCTGGGACTAGCTGGTTACTACCGTCGATTTGTAAAAGGATTTTCAGTGATAGCTACTCCATTGAGTAGATTACTTTAGAAAGATGTTAAATTTGAATGGTCTGATAAATGTCAGAAAAGTTTTGATCAGTTGAAAACTTTGTTAACAGAAGCTCTAGTGTTAATACAACCAGAATCGGGTAAAGAATTTGTGATTTACAGTGATGCTTCGTTAAACAGTCAGGGTTGCGTTTTGATGCAAGAAGGCAAAGTTGTAGCTTATGCCTCAAGACAATTGAAGCCTCATGAAAAGAACTATACGATGCATGATCTTGAGTCAGCTGCGATTGTCTTTGCACTTAAGATATGGCGTTATTATCTGCACGGTGAAAAATGTAACGTATTTTCAAATCATAAAAGTTTGAAATATCTAATGACTCAAAAAAATTTGAACCTGCATCAGAGAAGATGGCTTGAGTTGGTGAAAGATTACGAGCTTGTGATAGATTATTATCCGGGTAAAGCAAATGTTGTTGCAGAGGCACTGAGTCAAAAATCATTGTATGCACTACATGCTCTGAATGCCCAGTTAGATTTTAATGATGACAGTTTTGTGATAGCTGGATTAAAAGCGAAACCATTGTTTATACAACAGATATGTGATGCATAGAAATCTGATAATGAATTACTAGTGAAACGAGCTCAGTGTGATTTGAATTCCAAATCTGAATTTCAAATTATTGATGATTATTTGAGATTCCGGGGTTGTATCTGTGTACCGAGAAATCTGGAGTTGATTCAACTAATTCTGAGTGAAGCACACAATAGTAGTCTATCTGTTCATCTTGGAAGTACTAAAATGTATCATGATTTGAAACGACACTACTGGTGGTCTAGTATGAAACGGTACATTTCTGACTTTGTTTCGAAATATTTAGTTTGTCAGCAAGTGAAAGCTGAACATTAAGTTCCATCATGTTTGTTACAACCGATTTTGATTCCTGAATGGAAATGAGATAGAGTGACAATGGATTTTGTTTCTGGTTTACCTTTAACTCTGAGAAAGAAAGATGCGATATGGGCCATGGTTGATAAATTAATGAAAACAACCCATTTTATTCCGATAAGATCTGATTATTCACTTGAGAGATTATCTGGGGTTTACATTTTTGAGACTGTGAGGTTGCACGAGGTGCCACTATCCATTGTGTCAGATAGAGATCCGAGATTCACATCACAATTTTGGAAGAAATTGCAAGAAGCTTTGGGCACAAAATTGCATTTCAGGATAGCTTTTCATCCACAAACGGATGGTCAATCCGAGCAGATCATTCAGATTCTTGAAGATATGTTAAGATGCTGTATACTTGAGTTTAATGGTTCGTGGAAATAGTATCTGCCATTGATCAAATTTGCGTATAATAATAGTTTTCAGTCAAGCATCAAAATGGCACCTTATGAAGCTTTGTACAGACGTAAATGTTATACACCTCTGTATTGGACTGAGTTCAGTGAAAATAATCTCCACGGGGTTGATTTGATAAAAGATTTATAACAAAAAGTGAAATTGATTCGAGATTGTTTGAAAGTAGCATCTGATCGTCAGAAGTCTTATGCGGACTTGAAACAAAAAGATATAGAATTTGAGATCGGCGATAAAGTATTTCTGAAAGTGTCACCGTGGAAGAAAGTGATTCGATTTGGATGTAAGGCAAGTTAAGTCCTAGGTTCATCGGACCATATGAGATCATTGAACGTGTTGGGCCTGTTGCTTATAGATTAAAGTTGCCATCTGAGCTAGAAAAGATTCACGATGTATTTCATGTTTCAATGCTCCGTAGATATCGTTCTGATCTGTCACATGTGATTGCTCCATCTAAAATTGAAATTTGATCTGATATGACATACGAAGAGGAACTGATCTGTATATTAGCTCGTGAAGTGAAAGAGTTAAGAAACAAGAAAATTCTGTTAGTGAAAGTACTATGGCATCGTCACGAATAGAAGAGGCTACGTGGGAGCCCATGTCTCAATTTGATGAATTAATGTTGTTCATGATATATGTCATTGATTATTGTTGAGCTTTGTGATGATTTGTGGTGTTAAATGAAAGATTTGAGCTAGATGAACATACTTTGTTTTTGAATTTTTGATGAATTTAGGTAAAAGGGCTAAATTGAGAAAATAGTAATTTGAGGGACTAAATTTCAATTTGATGAAAAATATGGGCTTGTGTGATGTTCATAAGCATTCGGCTAAGCATGGATGGGTGATGATTTTTGTGAATTTGATGTTTTAAGAAAAATAGACTAGATTGATAAATTGTGCAAATGTGAGGGCTAATTTGCAAATAGCCCTAAATGTGTGTCCTTGGATTGAATTGAATGAGTTAGTGAATAAAAGAGTTAATTCTAAATATGTATAGATCAAGAAACGATGAAAACAAACATAGAATGCGAGAAAGCGAAAGTAACAGAGTAGTCATTTTCATTCAGTTAAACCGAATCCGAGGTAAGTCACTATGCACATAAACGCACTTGTATGAAATTGTAATTATTCATATGACTAATGTTGATAACGAATGCTTATAGGAGGTTATGCATATGAATTTCGAGGTAAGTATGATATAGTGACAATGTCCTAGAAGTCTCTTACGAACCAAGGAATAGATAGGATTAGCTATGTCATGACATAGGTATCTGTTCTGTTTTATCATGTAAGACCACGTCAGGGACGTTGGCGTTGATTTGAGATTTCGTGTAAGACCACGTCAGGAACATTGGCAGCGATATGAGCTTCACGTGTAAGACCATGTCTGGGACATGGGCATCGTATTGATTTATGTAAGACCCTGTCTGGGACAATGGCATCGATATCTGAGTGCATGTAAGACCTCGTCTGGGACGTTGGCTTTGTAAAACTATTCCAAGTTTTCTAAGCATCCTACTAGATTCCTATTGTTTCAAAGGGTAAGTCTGTGATACAAATTGCAAATCCGAGCTATGATCAATTAAGTGAATAAATGTCTGTTTCAGGTATGTTTGGTATATACACAAAGTGTGTATAAAAAGGTAAGTATTTATGTGATTTTGACTTGAAGAAATGTATGCTTAAATGTGAGAATGTGAATCTTGAAATGATGAATGTGGCAAATGTGGCCACAAGTATGAACCAAAGCATATATGTGATAGTTTGTTAAGTGAATGAGATGTACCAATGTATCTAATTGCATATATGCCTTCCATATAAAGTTTGTTTGTATATTGACTTACTAAGCTTTTAGAAAGCTTACTCTGTGTGTGTTTTCTCTGTTTTATAGGTCGTCAAAGATACTAAAGGCTTGGGACCGTCAAGGATTGTCATCACACTACTGAACTCTTTTTAGTACACTTTGGAAATGTATATAGCTAGTTATGGCATGTTTAAGCTAGTATTTGCTATAAGTTTGTCTTATAATCTTAGACATGTGATTTGGCTAATTATGAGTTGAGAAATTGTTTGGATGTATGTGATATGTGAAGTATGTTTTGGCATGGTTAGATGACACATGAATTAGTCAAGTTTTGAGTAGGCAAATGAATGAATTATACTTGTGATTGGATGAGTTTTAGTCTTGAAATTTGTCATAGTTGGAATTGGTATTGAATGGATGGTTTGAATGATTATTTTGTTATGTTTTTGGTGGTCATATGTGCATTAGATATCTTGTTGATGTTGCTTGTAGGTATGACCCATGTGGGATTTTTACCACGGGGAGGACACACAGGTGTTCCAAGTAGCCATGGGTGGAACACGGCCCAAATCCTACGGGCGTGTATCCCCTATATTTGAGAAAAGGTTTTAAGTTTCTGAGATCTTCTGTATATATTTCATTTTAGTCCCAACCCATGTTATAAGCATGTTTAAGGTCTTGTTGACCTATTTAAGGGACAATGTGTATATGGTTGATGAATGAAATGTATGAAATGTTAGGAAAGTGTTTGATCTGTTCGATAATGCCTTTGACCCTAATCTGGGGACGGTTATGGGTTTAGGGTGTTACACATGGTGTCTGTTCACTTTATCCGCAAGGACTTGTTGATGAGCCAAAGTTCATAACTAAAACCCGAGATGAAAGAAATTATGAAAATACCCCTGTAGGGTAGAATTACACAAATACCCCTATAGGGTAGATTTACAAGAATACCCCTAGGTAGTGAAATAACTAAAATACCCTTAGATGCTTAATGTGTCAAAATGTGTATGTTGCATTCATGAGATATATGTTGCACTTGGGTGGATTAAATGATACGGAGGAAGATATGTGAGGATCGTATAGTAGCTTGACGACCGTGGATCCACCTATCTCTTTCAGCCCATAATATGCTTAGCAACCTTGCTGCAACGTTTGAGTACTGCCGCTGTTGGTGCTACCTTTGGAGTGTAGGGATGGGTGGGTTGATATTTATATCCCCACAGAAGTGAAGGATTGGAAGGGAAATGGAGTGTAATGTTAGATTTTGGATGGAAGCATTGCATTCATGTGATACTGATGTGGCATGAGGTCATGGTGGGCTAAAGCTCAAGACCACCAATTTTGATAGGGCTTAGGCCCAATGTGATATTCGTATGTTGGTTGGATTACCAAGGGTCGTACACACTGAGTTTTGAAACTCACACCCTTTTATTTAATGTTTTAGGTGACTCTCAGTAAATGACTCGACGTGGAAGAGGACTTAGAGGTGGCCACACTGCAAGTTACTTAGAAGTTTTTAATTAGTTTCAAATGACTTTATTCTAATTACTTTATTTTCATTGGGATGTAATAAGGCCTTATATCTCTAATTTGACTTTATATTTGGGTTTCATTATTGTTTCAACTATCTAATTATTAAACTTAAGACATTTTCTTAAAACATGGGCTTTCTTCATAACTTAACAAGTTGCAAGGATTTTGGGTTTCTAAATCTTAAACTTAAGTTTTTAACTATGCAAATTTCCCACTGAACATAAATTTAACTAAACAAAGTCATTTTGGAGTTATCCTTTTGATGTGACATCACCGAATTTGGCCATAACGTTTGGATCAGGTTTGGGGGTGTTACATTTAATGGTATCAGAGCCAGTTGCAAAGCTCTGGTGTGAAATGGGCCTTAGATTTTGGGTTTTTAAAATAAGTAGATTAAAAAGTTTTGGTAGTATTCTTGATGTGTGGTTCACCGAGCCATCGACATCGAGCCAAGTATTTTTTTTTTTGTTATTGCACTTGTTTAAATTACTGAACTGTATTTTAGATATTGGGCTACCTTAAACAATAGGTTCTTAGAGACTAAATCACGTAAGAAACTTAAGCATGTAGTAGATTTACGACTACGAAACAACTTTTAAATTGTTACTTGCATAAGACATGCGTTTTAAACAATAGAACTATGAACTAATTTCATAAAAATTCTAATCCAGAAATACGCACGCAACGATGAGCGCTAAAAGAGGTGCAAGAAGCCGTGGAAGTGTTAGGGTTGGGTCATCGGTGTCAGGCCATATGCCCAATGTTAGAGTAGAGGAGGCTCCAGCCTCACCAGTAACTGAAACAAGATCATTTTAATAGGCTGTCACTATAGAAGATACAGTATCGCATGCCATGTTAAGGATTTTAGAAAGGGTCGCTGGGCCCAATAATTGTACGAGAAGTCGTGGGTCGATCGCGGAGCTATTCTGAGCTAATAGGGCAGAAATTTTGAAAGGAGAAGATGGGGTGGCCCCGAATGTGGTGGATTATTGGTTGGAAGCTACGAAAAAGATAATGGACGACCTAGACTGCAAGGTGGAACAAAAGTTGAAAGGGGCGATATCCTTAATTAGGGAGGATGCTTATCAGTGGTTGTTGACCATAAAAGAGGGCAACCAACTGGAGTATATCACCTGAGTGTTCTTAAAATCGACATTCAAGAAGAAGTACATTGGAGCGGGCTATGTGGATGCTCGAAGGAAGGCATTTTTGAGTCTGATTTAGGGAGATAAGTAGCTAGTAGAGTATGAGACTGAGTTTCTGTGCCTTAGTCGATATGCCAAGGGAATAATCGCAACAGAGTATGAGAGATGTGTACGGTTCGAGGATGGGTTAAGAGACAACCTTAGGGTACTTATAGCTCCACAGAGGGAGCGAGACTTTACGGTCTTGGTGGAGAAAGCAAAGATAGCGAAGGAAGTAAAGCGCACGGAGTGCCTCAACCAAGAGAAAGAGAAGGGTGAGAAAAAATGGAACGTGGAAGCTATGGGGGTTGGACTGAGGCCTATGAGAAGGGCCAGAGTGAATGGGCCGGTTAGAGTTGGGGCCCTTGTTGCTATTGCTAATACTGGGATACCACCTTGTGCTGTGTGTGGAAAAGGGCATACGGGCGAATGTTGGAGGAGAATAGGAGCTTGTTTAAGCTGTAGATCTATGGAACATAGGATTAGAGAGTGCCCGAGAAGGCCTGATCAGGTGCGAGCCGATGGCAGAGGTAACTTTCAGCCGCAGAGGGGTGGTAACAACCACCAAGGGGCTGTGGACAAGCCAGAGGCGGTAATGGCATAGGACGAGGATGTGGAGCACCGGGCAGAGGTGTAGAATAGGCATAAGCAAGGTAGCCAACTTTAATCTATGCTTCGTCGCAGAGAGGAAGGAGATGCACCATATGTGATAACGGGTACGTTACTTATTCGTGAGCTACCTTATATTGCACTAATTGATTTTGGATAAACACATTCATACATTGCATGCAATAGGACTAAAACTGTAGGGGATGAGTTTGAAAACATTGCAAATGAAATGACTGTGTTAAGTTCTTTAGGGCAGTCAGTGAAAGTTAGTAAGTTGTTTTGGAATGTACCATTGGTAGTTCAATGAGTTACTTTCTTAGTGGACTTGATGGAATTACCATTTGGTGAGTTCGACCTCACCTTAGGCATGGATTGGTTGAGGAGGTACCGGGTAACTTTAGATTGTGTTGCGAAGCGAATGGTGTTAAGAACTGTGGAAGATGATAAAGTAGTAGTGATCGGGAACCACGTGATTTCTTGTCGAACGTGATTTCGGCTTTAGGGGTAGAGAAGTTGGTGAGGAAGGACTGTGAACCTTACTTAGCCTATATTAGTGATATGGAATCTAAGAGTTTTTCTGTTAAGGATTTGAGAACAGTAAAAGAATTCCCTGATGTTTTTCTAGAGAAATTGCCTAGGTTACCTCCCAATAGAGAGGTGGAGTTTGGAATAGAATTGTTACCTGGTATAGCTCCAGTGTCCATCGCACCTTATAGGATGGCATCGAAGGAGCTGGTGGAGTTAAAGTCCCAGATTCAGGTGTTATTGGACTGCGAATTTATTAGACCAAGTGTGTCTCCATGGGGAGCACTGGTATTATTCGTGAAGAAGAAGGATGGGTCCATGAGGATGTGCATCGATTATCATTAGCTAAACAAGTTAACCATTAAGAATAAGTACCCTCTGCCTAGGATAAATGACCTTTTCGATAAACTTAGGGGAGCCTCAGTTTTCTCAAAGATTGACTTGCGTTCAGGGTACCATCAACTGAGGGTTAAGGAAGCAGATATGTATAAGATAACTTTTAGAACTCGTTATGGACATTACGAGTTTTTGGTGATGCCTTTTGGCCTAACGAATGCACCTACTACTTTTATGGATATTATGAACCGGGTTTTTCAACCGTATATGGACCAGTTCATAGTAGTTTTCATAGATGACATCATAGTATACTCGAGAACGGAGGGTGATCATGATGCACACTTAAGGATTGTGTTGCAGATTCTAAGGGAGAAGTAACTTTATGCTATGTTTAGCAAGTCTAAATTCTGGCTAAGGGAAGTCACTTTCTTAGGGACAGCTGAGGGGATTAGAGTTGATCCTCGGATAGTGGAAGCAGTGTTGGATTGGAAACAACCTAAGACGGTGTCAGAATTTTAGAATTTTCTAGGCCTAGCAGGGTACTATAGGCGGTTTATTGAAGGGTTCTCCCTAATCGTTGCACCCTTGACCAAGCTGCTACGAAGTGGGTATCATTTGTATGGTCTGATAAACAGTAAGAAAGCTTTGAGAAGCATAAGAAGGTTTTAACGGAGGCCCCTATTTTGATTCAGTCAGAGCCCGGGAAGTAGTTTACGATTTATAGAGATGAGTCACACATGGGCTTGGGCTATGTTTTAATTCAGGAAGGGAAGGTTGCTGCATATGCGTCGCGCCAGCTTAAGGCTCATAAGAGGAATTACCCAAGCCACGATTTGGAGTTGGCAGCAGTGGTTTTCGCACTTAAGATTTGGAGGCATTACTTGTATGGAGAGAACTACACCATCTATACGGATCACAAGAGTCTGGGGTACCTCTTAATTCAGAAGGAGTTGAACTTGAGGCAGCGCAAATGGATTAAGCTGTTAAAGGATTATGATTGCACGATCGAATATCACTCGGGTAAAGTAAATGTGGTGGCTGATGTGCTAAGCCGTAGGGCTATGTTGGACTTGAGGGCGATGTTTTCTCGATTGAGTTTGTATGACGACGGGAGTTTGTTAGCTGAGTTACAAGTGAAGCCACTGTGGGTTGAGCAGATTAAAGTTAAACAGTCATTGGATGAAACTCTGGGTTCTCGATTCAAGCAAATTGAGAATGGGGAAACGACAAATTTTGGGTTGAATAGTGATGGGTTGTTGTGTTTCCGTGGTAGAATTTATGTGCCAAGGGACTAAGAGCTAAGGAAGTCTATCCTGCGAGAAGCACATAGTAGTCCCTATGCAATGCACCCCGGATGTAACAAGATGTATTAGGATTTATGAGGGCTTAATTGGTGGCCGAGATTGAAATGTGAGGTTACGGAGTTTGTGGGCAAATGTTTGGTATGTCAGCAAGTGAAAGCAGAACATCACCTACCATCAGGGGTACCTCAGCCGGTTAAGATCCCACTATTGAAGTGGGAGCGGGTTACTATGGATTTCATTAGTGGGCTACCCTTGACACCTACTAAGAAGGACTCTGTGTGGGTTATTGTGAATCGGCAAACTAAGTCTGCCCATTTTATATTGGTCCGCACCGAATACTCATTAGAGAAGTTGGAAAGGTTGTATGTGGTGGATATTGTGAGATTACATAGGGTTCCGATCTCTATTATATCTGATAGAGAACCTCATTTTACATCTCACTTTTGGAAGAAGCTACATGAAGCACTGGGTACGAGGTTGGATTTTAGTACAACATTTCACCTTCAGATTGATGGCTAGTCGAAGAGGGTAATTCGAGTTTTGGAGGATTTGTTAAGAGGGTGTGTAATTGAGTTCCGAGATAGTTGGGAGGATTACTTTTCGTTAGCTAAATTTGCATATAACAATAGTTATCAGGCAAGTATTGGAATAGGACCATATAAAGCACTACATGGGCAACAATGTCGTACTCTGACTTGTTGGACAGAGTTGGGTGAGCGACGAGTATTGGGTCCAGAGTTGGTAGCAGACACTGAAGATAAGGTAAAGTTTATTCGAGATCGGTTAAAGGAGGCAGCGAATGGGCAGAAGTCATATATTGACCTCAAACGGAGAGATTGAGTATGTGGTGGGGGACTTGGTTTTTCTTAAGGTTTTCCCTTGGAAGAAGGTATTAAGGTTTGGTCAGAAGGGCAAGTTAAGCCCTAGATTCATTGGGCCATACAGGGTTTTGAAGCAAATTGGGCCAGCTGCCTATTAGTGGAATTGCCTTCTGAACTGAGCCAAATAAATGATGTGTTCCATGTATCAATGCTAAGGTGTTATCGCTCAGACCCTTCTCACATCGTGTCAATTGAGGAGATGAGGTTAGATCAGACCTAACATTTGAAAATGAGCCAGTTCAAGTAATTGATCAAGATGTTAAGGTGCTAAGAAGGAAGTCTGTCCCTTTGGTCAAAGTGCTTTGGCGTAACCATAATGCCGAGGAGGCTACTTGGGAATCTGAGGAGCTGATGCGACGAAAATACCCTCACTTGTTTCAATCAGGTAAATTTTGAGGTTGAAATTTTTTTAGAGGGGTAGAGTTGTAACGCCCCCAAAATTTTGAAACTCTAAATTTTGTGCACAGAAGTTGGTATGTATAAGTAGCACTTAGAATATTAATTTTAGGGTAATTACCAGGGTTATTTGAAGTCTTAGGGATAAGGAAGACTATAGGGAAAAATTTAATTTTTTCCTTAATGGAACCCTAGTATCAAGTATTAAGCCTCATAAACAGGTTAAGGGGAAATAGGACACAATTGGGCCTGTGGTTTAGTGGCAAGGTGGTGCCACTTGGGGAGCTATAAGGCGGTGTTACTGTTAGGTGAAGACGTCCAAGGTTCGAGTAGTGGTATGATATTTTATCGGGGTATTTATTTTGCTGGCAGGACAGCTAGAGTTTGTGTTGCAGTGAAAGTTTGATGGATGAGAGGTTTGAAATGGTCATGGAGAGATTGTAGGAGCTTAGCTTGGAGGAAATTTAGGAGATGAGATGTCTAGAAAAGTTGGTGTCGAATGGGACTTTAGGGGGAAGGTAGTTTTGGCTTTTGGCTATAACATAGGGGTGTCAAATTCCTTTGAAAGGTTCTTGGGTTTTCCATTACTTTTCTTTTCTCCCCTTTATTTTGTTTCTTCCATTGCCGAAAAACCATCATTTCTTTTTACCGAAATCCCTATTCGTGTTGCGTTCTTCTTCATTCTCTAAAAGTCGAATACTCCCTTATAATCGAATAGTCCTTTCTTTTTTGCCGATTCCTTCTTGTTTTTCCTCCATCACAAATCAATTGCTATTATTTACTCTTAAACAAGTTTTAACAGCCAGATCTTGTTCAGTAACTATCTAGGCCACAGAATCAAAGGTTGGATTCAGTAAGTACTTAGTCAACCTCCTTTAGTGTGTTTTGGTAAAAGCCAGAGGGCTGTCTAACTCTTTATTGTTGTTAACCTTGTATTAACAAGGGTAGGGTTCAAAGATCGCAAGCATGGTAAGGATCTAGCAAGTGGTAAGTGTACTCGTCTCAATTGTAGATTAGTAAGTGGCCAAATTAAAGTGTTGCTTAAAGAGGTGACTTGTGTGGAATATGAGTCACTTGATTTTTGATAGTATATGTGTGGGTGCAGATCTAGGGGATATTCGTGAATAGTAGCTAAGGAAGGGCTACTAGAACTGGTGGCACACGGTAAGGTTATGGTAAGGCTTCGAGTTTTTGGGTAAAAATGTTGGTTAAGTGTGTGATTGATTGAAGATTGGTATTGTTTTTCAGTTCAAAGTTGGGGATAGTGTAACACATCACATTAACCAGGTGTGTACATACACTTCACACACGACAAATCGGCAAAAGTCAAAATCCTGAAAAATCAGAATACCAAAAATCTAAAAGGCTGGCGCCGACAACCACACGAGCGTATGAACATTTGCGTGAGAACACTGATATGATTACCAAGGCCAAGAGAGCGATCTCATGGTCTCAGGCTACTATTTGGCCGACCGGGCCAGACGGGGCTAAATGGGCCTGCCGAGCTCGTGGGCCTAAATCGACAAGAGTTTATATGTGAAATTTAATGATAGATTGATATGGATGGTTGTTTGATTTGATTATGATCGGGCCTATGGGCTATATAAACATGATTGGGCTTAATGGGCTATAAGGACATGATTGGGCTTAGTGGGCCTTATGGGATTTTAGAAATGCATGCTAGGGTTTTTAATGGACTCTAGGCCTAGTTCTGACAAATTATTAAATAGAATAAAAATTAATTTAATAATCAAACATGTATATGGACAAGTCGCTAGGTTAGAGTGTGGCAATGGATATATGCATGTCTAGGATTGGATCTAGGGAGAGCTTGGTACTTAAGCTGTCCCAATGACCCACCTCCTCTTCTCTGGGATCTACCTAGTGCATGGTGTCTGTTCACTTTAGCCACAAGGACTTGTTGATGGGCTAAAGTTCATAACTAAAACACGAGATGAAAGAAATTATGAAAATACCCATGTATGGTAGAATTATGTAAATACCGCTGCAGGGTAGAATTACGAAAATACCCCTGTAGGGTAGATTTACAAAAATACCCCTAGGTGCTTAATGTGTGAAAATGTGTATGTTGCATTAAATAGATATATGTTTCACTTGGGTAGGTTTGATGATACGAAGGAAGATATGTGAGGATCACATAGTCGCTTGACGACCGTGGATCCACCGGTGGCTTTAAGCCCATAATATGTTTAGCAACCTTGATGCAACATTTGAGTATTACTGCTGTTCGTGCTGCCTTTGGAGTGTAGGGATGGGTGGGTTATATTTATATCCCTATAGGAGTGTAGGGTTGGAATGGAAATGGAGTGTAAGGTTGGATTTGGGATGGGAGCATTGCATTCATGTGAAACTGATGTGGTATGAGGTCACGGTGGGCTAAGGCCCAAGACCACCAATTTTGATAGGGCTTAGGCCCAAGGTGATATTCGTATGTTCGTTGGATTACCAAGGGTCATACACACTGAGTTTCAAAACTCACACCCTTTTATTTAATGTTTCAGGTGACTCTCAGTAAACGGCTCGACATGGAAGAGGACTCGGAGGTAGCCACACTGCAAGCTACTTAGAAGTTTTTAATTAGTTTCGAATGACTTTATTCTAATTACTTTATTTTCATTGGGATGTAATAAGGCCTTATATCTTCAATTTGACTTTACATTTGGGTTTTATTATTGTTTCAACTGCCTAATTATTAAACTTAAGACATTTTCTTAAAACATGGGCTTTCGTCATAACTTAACAAGTTGCAAGGATTTTGGGTTTCTAAATCTTAAACTTAAGCTTTTAAATATGCAAATTTCCCACTGAACATAAATTTAACTAAAAAAAGTCATTTTGGAGTTATCCCTTTGATATGACATCACCAGGTTTGGCCATAACGTCTTTGCTGGGTTTGGGGGTGTTACACTCATTGCTCATAAGGCACATAAAGACTTTCAGCTCAAAGCGTCACCAACAACATTAGCTTTCTCCGGATGATAATCAATTACTAATTCACAGTCTTTTAGCAATTCTAACCATTTTTGCTGTCGCAAATTCAATTCTTTCTGAGTCATCAGATATTTCAAGCTCTTATGATCAGTATAAATGTGACATTTCTCACCAAATAGATAATAAATCCAAATCTTCAATGCAAATACCATAGCTGCTAATTCAAGATCATACGTCGGGTAGCTCTTTTCATGCAGTTTTAACTGTCTCGATGCATAGGCTATAACTTTGCCTTCTTTCATCAACACACAGCCCAAACCATTGAAAGATGCATCACTGTAAACTATGAATTCTTTACCCGGTTCAGGTTAAACTAGCACTAGTGTTTCTATCAACAATACTTTCAACTGTTTAGAACTCTGCTGACACCTTTTTTGACCACTCAAATTTAACATCTTTCTATAGCAATTTTGTCAACGGAGTTGCAATCATCGAGAAAACTTTCACAAGCCGTCTACAATATCCCGCTAGTCCCAGAAAACTGCGGACTTCAGACACATTTCTCGGAGGTTTCCAATCTAAAATTATTGAAATCTTGCTCGTATTAACTTGTATTCCCGCAACTGACACTCTATGTCCCAGAAAATCAACCTCACGCAACTAGAACTCAGATTTATTGAACTTTTCATACAATTGCTTCTCACGTAGATTCTGTAACATGATCCTCAAATGCTCAGCATGCTGTGTCTCATAAAGAATAAATCAAAATATCGTCATTAAACACAATGACAAATCGATCCAAATACGGTCTGAATATCCGATTCATCAAAGCCATAAATACTGCAAGAGCATTCATTAGTTCGAAAGGCATAACAAAGAATTCATAATGTCCGTACCTCGTTCTGAAACTAGTTTTTGGCACATCATAGTATTTAACTTGTAGCTGACAATAGCCCAATCTCAAATCTATCTTAGATAACATTGTTGCTCCTTTCAACTGATCAAACAAATGATCAATACGTGGCAAAGGATATTTATTCTTTATAGTCACCTTGTTGAGTTGTCTGTAGTCAATGAACATTCTCATAGTTCTATCTTTCTTTTTCATAAACAACACAGGAGCACCCCAGGGTGAGAAACTCGGTCGTGCAAATCCTCTATCGGCCAACTCTTTCAACTAAGACTTCAACTCTTTCAATTCTGTCGATGCCATTCTATACGGAGCAATTGAGATAGAAGTTGTTCCTAGCACTAAGTCAATACCAAATTCAACTTCTCATATCAGAGGTCACCCCAGTAGTTCTTCAGGAAACACATCAGGGAATTCACAAACCATAGGCACAGATTCAACTTTCTTTTCTGTCACTTTTGTATCTATCATATTTGCAAGATAGACTTCACATCCCTTTTTCACATAATCCAAAGCTTTCATCGAAGATATTATAGCCGGTAGCCCATTCAAATCACAAGATCCAATTCGAACTATCTCACCATTTTGGCATTTCAAATCAATACTCTTTCGTTTGCAATTCACAATAGCATTATGCAAAGTTAGCCAATCCATACCCAAAATTATATCAAATTCATCAAAGGGTAGAGCATCAGATTAGCCAGAAAACAAATATCTCGAATCATCAATGGACAATTTTTGCATTCATTATCAACTAGAACACACTTGCCTAAGGGGTTCGATACTTTAATTACAAACTCAGTAGACTCAACAGGTAAAGTCTTACTAGATACTAAGTTCACACACAAATATGAATGAGTAGATCCTGGATATATCAATGCAATCACATCAGTATCAAAAAGAGTAAAAGTACCAGTAATGACGTCTGGAGATGGCGCTTCTTCGCGAGCGCGAATAGATAAGCTCGAGCAGGTGCTCTCGCCTAAGATCCAACAGCTGTATCTGATGTTCCTCTCTGACTACCACTCATATTTCTGGTGTTTCTGGGTGGTCTACCTCTAGCTGCCGTATTACTCGGCCTCAGACTCTGAACATTATCTTTCTCAACTAACTCTAGGCTATCCCAAATAAAATGATCTCGTGATCCATATTTATAGCAAGCTCTACTATTATAGCTGCCCCAACATTCTCCGATATGATGTCTCCTACACTATCTACATTCAGGCTTATTGTTTCTAACACTTCCAATGTAACAACCCAAACCCGATGTAGGAGTTAGGCCCAAATTCGAAATGTCACATTAAAGGCACAATTCAAAATGATTATACTAATTAACAATTTAAGCCCCAAAAGCTCAAAATCCTTAAGTCTTGTTAAGTAATGATAAAAGCCCATTTTATTATTTTAAGCATTTCAGAAACCAAGTTTAAACATACAGGATTTACTTAGGTTTAATATTTATGTAAATAGTTGAAAACAGCACACCCAAAATCCAAAGTCAAATCAGAGTACAAGGCCTTATTACATCCAACTAAAATAACGCAATTAAAACCATGTTTTTTAAAACAAAGAAATAAAAATTTAAACATCTCGTAGTGTGGCCATCTCCGAGTCCTCTCCCACGTCGGGCCGTCTACTAAAGATCACCTGAAACATTAAATAAAGGGTGTGAGTTTCGAAACTCAGTGTGTACAACCCTTTGCAATCAAACCAACAGACAAATATTCACATTGGGCCTAAGCCCTATGAAAATCGTTGGTCTTGGCCCTAGCCCAAAATGACCTCATATCATATCATATCATATCATATCATATGCAAAACAAGGTAATGCAAAACCCTCCCCAAAATTCCATCCGCTACACACACCATTTCCCTTCCAACCAATACACACCTATGGGGATTTCTAAATCGACCCACCCATCCTCTACACACCAAAGGTAGCACTCACAGCGACACTACTCAACGTTGCAGCAAAGCTGCTAATCATATAATGGGCTTAAAGCCACCGGTGGATCCACGGTCGTCAAGCGACTATGCGATCATCAAATTCTTCCTCCGTACCATAATTCTCACTTATATGCAGCCTAAACAGAATATCATCTGAATGCAATATGCGCATGAGTAACATCCACAAAACTCATACTCATCACATAGGGGTATTTTCGTCATTTCACAACCCAAGGGTGTTTTCGTAAATCTACTCTATAGGGGTATTTTGGTAATGTTGAGAAACAGAGGTATTTTGGAAATTTAGTAAATCAGGGTTGTTTTGGTAATTTTGCAAATCAAGGGTATTCTGGTAATTTCATAATTCGGGGCTAATTTAGTGAGTTTGTAAATCTAAGGGTATTTTGGTAATTTTCAAACTAAGGGTATTTTGGTTATTTTCAAATCAGGGGTATTTTAGTAATTTTACAATTCTAAGGGTATTTGGCCCCTCTCGGGTTTTAGTTATGAACTTTGGCCCATTAACAAGTCCTTACGGCTAAAATGAATAAACACTATGCACCAGATAGGATTCCAAAGAAGAGGAGGTGGGCCACTAGGACTGTTTGAGTACCAAGCTCTCCCTAGATCCAATCCTAGACATGCATATGTCCATTGCCACACTCTGACCCATCAACTTGTTCACGGAAATGTTTAATTATTAGAAAGTCTTATGCGGTTTAAGAGTTGTTCAGAACTAAGCCTAAAGTCCATTAACCCTAGCATACTTGTCTATGCCCCCATAAAGCCCATCAAGCCCATTTCACGTTCATATAACCCATTATGGCCACATCACATCTTTACGGGCCACTAGGACCAAATCCCATTCATATGGCCTATTAGGCCCAAAACAATTCCAAATCAAGTAACATGCACGCCTAACCTAATTCATATAATCAAATTAATCCATTTCATCAAACTTAGCCTCATGGCCCACCGGCCCATTTAGCCACTTCTAGCCTTTCGACTTTCCGGCATTGTCGATGTTGTGTGTGTAGTGTTTGTACACACCTGGTTACTGCGATATGCTATTCTTTCCTTAGCCTTGATCTGTGTGCTACTGAGTTCTAATAGCCCTTCCTTAGATACTAATCAGGAGTATCACCTAGATCCTTGCTAACGATCCTACCACGCTTGCGATCTTTGAACCGTATCGAAATCTACTTTCAATCCTAGGGCCTAAATTCATCTTTTCAACCTTGATTGATAGTAGATCACAGTCAGTTTGTGATGGAGGAAAACAACAAGGGTTTGGCACAAATAGGAATTTCGGCAAGAGAAGATGTTGGCAATTCGGCAATAAAGGAGTTTGGCTAAGAGAGAATTCGGTAAAAAGGAATTTGGCTTTAGGAGATTTTGGCAATAGGGAGAATTCGGCTATAGGAAAACTGATTAAGGGGGAGAAGAAAAATTAAAGAATGCTCAAAGAACCTTTCAAGCATTCGGCCCCCTCCTTTTATAGCCATAGGCCGAATACTCCTTTCCCCACAGTCCCATTCGGCACCAACTCCTCCCTTTCCTCATCTCCTGATTTTTCTCCCTGATAACACCTTAATCTTATCCGAAATTTTCTCTACATCCATCACATCTGCTTACTTTAAACTCTCCACGGCAAGAGTTCAAAACCAACACAACTCTTCCCGTCCACATATGGAAAATAAAACACTCCAAAAATACACTCTAATGCTCGAACCTTGGACCTCTCCAGCTTACACACACGCCACCTTATAGCTCCCAAGTGACACCACTTACCACTGGACAAGAAGCCCATTTGTGTCCTATTTTTTCTTAATCTACTTAATAAGCCTCATGCTAGAGACTAGGGTCCACTAAAGCAAGAAAAATAAATTTTTCCCTATGGTCTCCCCTATCTCTAAGGCTTCAAATAATCCCGATAATACCTTAATATTAATATTCTAAGTGCTACACATACATACTAACTTGAATGCATAGAAATTAGGGTTTTAGGATTTTTGGGACGTTACATCCAACACTTGATTCAATTGGAGTTTAAATTTTAAGACCAGAATTCTGTTTCACACGATCTTTTCTCGAATGTTCGAACGAAACATTTGAGCTATTGGTTGCATCTTTGAATCTCTTTGACGAAGAATGATACGACTTGCTCATCGACCTTTTTCTTTCGTCTCTATCTTTTGAATCCGCTTTCTTCTTTTCTTTACTAAGCTCTTCAGCTTTGCAGGCTCTTTCAACCAATACTACAAATTCATTCAAATCAAGAATTCTGACCAGAAGTTTAATGTCTTCATTCAATCCTTCAATGAGTCGTTTACACATAATAGTTTTTTGTCGAAACACATTCTCGCGCATACTGACTCAGTCATACAAATTACCGCTCGTACTCTATAATAGACATACGGCCCTATTTCAGCTCAAGAAACTCTTTACCTTTCTGATCTATAAACCGTTTGGTTGATATATTTCTTCTGGAATTCAGCTTGAAAGAAGTCCTAGGTAATTCTTTCTCTCAGAACCACAAATATCAATGTTTTCCACCAATGATATGTCGTATCTCTCAATAATGAAACAACACATTTTAAACATTCATCAGGAGTACACGATAATTCATCAAACACTCTTACGGTATTCTCAAGCCAAAATTTAGCTCGTTCAACATCATCATCAACTGTGGCTCTGAACTCTTCAGCCCTATACTTTCGGATTTTATGCACAGGATGCTTACCCAATCAGATCGGATCTGAAACTTGTGGGGGTTGAGGTTGTTGAGCGGCCGGATTTGATCGAATGAACTCTGTAAACCACTCACTCATCATTTGGAAAAAGTCTTGATTTGCCTCTCCCTCGTGACTACTAGCTATCGGCTTAGATTCAATGAACACTGTCCTTGAGCAGGAGTAGACGTATTACTCTCAACATCGTCAACTACTGCTCAATCGGGATCCATTTTTATATAAAAACACATTTTTAACTGTCAGGAATCATCACACTATCATAGGCATCTATGGCATGTATAGCTAGACTCTCACACGCTACGTTAGTCCTAGAATCAACTAAACCGTAGCTTTGATACTAATAAAATGTAATAGCATTAACCCGTATCCATCGCTGGACTAGGGTTATGAGGTGCTACAGATCAAATTGTAACCTTTAACCTTCATAGTTCAAACAACATTAAATCATAATTAATCAATGCCACTAAGTCCCTTAACAAGGTCTAAGAGACCTTAAACATGCATTAAGAAAAGATTGGGACTAAACCAAGCAGTTACAAAATTTTTCCAAAACTTAAACATTTTTCAAAGTTATAGAGGTCCCACGCCCGTATGGGCAGGCCGTGTGCCTTACACGGCCTCAGACACACCTGTGTGCCCAAGCAGTGTCAAAATAGGGCATACATACTAACTAGTCCACACGACCGAAGACACGCCGTAGACCCGACCGTGTACTTGACCCGTGGTCGACACTAACTTATTTCACATGACCAGTCACACGCCCATGTGTCCAGCCCGTGTGCAAGTCTGACTTGCTTCAATTTGTAAACTTAAGAGACACGGTCGAGCCACACACCCTTGTAATTAACCATGTGGGCAAATATAGGCCATTTAGAGGACAATTTGCCACCCACACTTTGAGTCACACATACAAGCATCAAACCATTCTAAAATTATACCTCAAATGCCTCCAAAACATACATTTTAACCATCATTTCCACCAAACAATTCAAGCATAAAACATACATTTTCATCTTCTCTAATTCATACCATAATGATCATTCAAATAACCACATTTACACATTATAACCACCATCTTCACATATCCAAAATATATATACTAAAGGCATTTAACTTTGAAGCCATATCACATGGCAAGAACAACACTTCTCAAAACATACCATAATCACTAGCCTATACATGCCATATACTAAATATACAACTTCCAAAAGTACCAAAATAGATGGCCGATAGTGAGATTGAGTCGCTAGCGATCCACAGATCCGAGCTAGCTTTAAGGACACTATAAAACAGAGATAAACTTCACACAGTAAGCTTTAAAGCTTTGTAAGTTCGTAATATAACACAATTAACTCAACTATTCAAATTCAATGCAAAATTACCAACACCTAATTTAATTCATCTCAATAATCAATTCTCAGCCATCACAATTCCTCACTTTCATATATAACTATGTATTCAATGTACATGCATTTACCAAGATTCTTAATCCAACTTATTCCATCATTCAGTCACACAACTATCCATTTAACTCAATACAACTCCATCAACGACAAAGGTTATGTACGTACCTGTGCCATCTCGTATTCAACAACAGCATTTACCATTCAATGCTCTAAGCAATTCCTTATTCAATTCTCTTTAAACATTTGATGAACTCGCACACTCTGTGCCAAATTATTAGCCGAGGCCATAATATTATCGCACACTTAGTGCCAATTTCTTAGCCGAACCTTTAATATCATCGCACACTTAGTGCCTTTGCATTAAACCAAATTTGACTCGATATCGCACACACAATGCCAATTAATATAGTCGATGCTTTCTTTACTTCGCATACACCGTGCTAATCATCCCAATATTAATCCTATTTACTCACACTTAGTGCCATATAACTTTAAAATCACACCTCACATTTCCAAATTTCATACTCACATTTCCATTCATTTCAATACATAAAAAAAACATCATTTAAACAACATCTATTATACCCGAACTTACCTCGGACGTAGAAATAATGAAACAAGTCAATCAATCGAGCACTTTATCTTTGCCTTGATCTCAATCCAAATATGTCTTTTCTTGATCTATATAATATTAAACTCAACTCATTCAATTTAATCCAAACACACATATTTAGGGCATTTTACAAAACAGCTCTCACATTTTCACATTTCGACATTTAAGTCCCTATTTCATAAAATAATCAAATACAAATAATTTCACTATACTCATGCTTAGCCGAATTTTCCCCTAGCTATACAAGCCCACATATTTCATTTATTTCACATTTTAGTCCTTCAATTTCTCATTTTCATAATTTAGCCCATAATACTCAAATTCATCAAAAATTCAAAGACAAAATATGTTAATATATCACATATCTTTCATATTTCATCATCAACTATCACAAAGCTCAAACATTCATCAATGGCATCTTACAAAATCACCAAAAAATTTAAAAATTAAGACATGGGCTAGCTAGAACACGAAGCAACGATCTTAGAAACATAAAAATCGTCAAAAATCGATCTCAAAACATACATTGATTAAGAACAATAATGGCTGAATGTGAGAAAGCTTCTAACTTTATTTCTTTTCTCTATTTTTTGTGAAAAGATGAAGAGGAATGGCCATCTAATTGTTTGTTTTGTTTAATAATAACTTAATAACTCAATTACCATTTTAACTTTTAATTAAAACATTGAAATTCCACTAATATAAGCTCATTTTTGTCCATTCCCACTATCAAGGGTCTAATTACAGCATAAGGAATTCTTATTTAATAAGCCATGCAATTAAGCATCTAAACAACTAGAACACAACTTTTGGATTTTATGCGATTAAATCCTTTTTCACAATTCAGCATACAAACGATAAAATTTTCACACAGAATTTTAACACATCCTTAATCACATACTGTAAACACTAAAAAAATATTAAAATATTTTTTCAACCTTGGATTTGAGGTCTCAAAACCACTATTTTGACTAGGGTCTAAACCAGGCGGTTACGTCCCTGAAAATCTTACCAGTAAATAGGTTCGAATATTGTTCTGCCGTAACATCTTCAAGCTCCCACGTAGCCTCTTCAACATTGTGTTTGTGCCACAACACTTTCACTAAAGATATCTTCTTATTTCTCAACTCTTTGATCTCACATGCCAGAATTCAAATCAGTTCTTCATTATACGATAAATCAGACTGAATCTCAACTTCTGTAGGAGCAATCACATGTGATGGATCAGATCTGTATCATCTAAGCATTGATAGATGAAATACACTATGAATCTTCTCTAGCTCAGGTGGCAACAATAGTCTATAAGCAACTGGCCCAATATGTTAAATAATCCCATACGGTCGGATGAACCTCGGACTCAATTTGCCTTTTCTGCAAAAATGAAGTATTTTTTTTTCCACGGAGTCACTTTCAAAAACTCTTTATCACCGATGTCAAATTCAACCCGTTTGTTATCTGTATAAGACTTTTGACGATCTAACGCTGCTTTCAAGCTGTCACGAATCACTTTCACTTTCTGCTCAGTCTCTTTAATCAAATCAACCTCGTGAATCTTATTTTCACTAAGCTCAGTCCAATATAATGGATTTCTGCATTTACGATCGTAAAGAGCCTCATATGGTGCCATTTTAATGCTTGATTGAAAACTACTATTATACGCGAATTCAATCAATAGCAGATGTTTTTCCCACGTACTTTCAAACTCAAGAATACAACATCTCAACATATCCTCGAGAATCTAAATAATCTGCTCAGATTGACCATCTGTTTGCGGACGAAATGCAGTACTGAAATGCATCTTCGTACCTAAAGCATCTTACACTTTCTTCCAAAACCGCAAACTAAACCTCAGATCTCTATCAGTCATAATGGATAATGGTACCCCATGCAATCTCACAATCTCGAAAATATACAATTCAGCTAGCTTATGAAGCGAATAATATGTTCTCACCAGAATAAAATGAATTGATTTTGTTAACCTATCAACTATCATCTAGATTGCATCTGTCTTTCTTGGTGATAAAGGCAATCCCAACACAAAGACCATTGTGATTCTCTCCTAATTCCACTCAAGAATCATAATCGGTTGTAACAAACCAGATGGAACCTGGTGTTCAGCTTTAACTTGCTGACAAACTAAACATCTGGAAACAAATTTTAAAATATCTCGTTTCATACCATGCCACCAATAAAACTGCCTCAGATCATTATACATTTTAGTACTTTCTAGATGAGTAGACATACGACTACTATCAGCCTCGTTCAAAATCAACTGAATCAACTCTGAATTTTTAGGAATACAAATCCGATCTATGAATCTCAAACAACCACCACCATCAACTCAAAATGCTGTCTCAGAATTCAAACTGCAGTAAGCTCGTTTTGCCATCATCTCGACATCAATTTTCTAGGCATCACAAATATGACGTATAAATATTAGCTTCACTTTCAACTCAGCCAAAGCCGAACCATCATCACATAGATCCATCTGAGTACTCATTATTCGTAAGGCACATAAAGACTTTCGGCTCAAAGGGTCAGCAACAACATTAGCTTTCCTCGGATGATAATCAATTACTAATTCATAGTCTTTTAGCAATACTAACCATCTTCGCTGTCGCAAATTCAATTCTGTCTGAGTCATTAGATATTTCAAGCTCTTGTGATTAGTATAAATGTGACATTTCTCACCAAATAGATAATGAAGCCATTTCTTCAATGCAAATACAATAGCTTCTAATTCAAGATCATGCGTCGGGTAATTCTTGTCATGCGATTTTAACTGTCTCGAAGAATAGGCTATAACTTTGCCTTCTTGCATCAACACACAGCCTAAACCATTCAACGATGCATCATTGTAAACTATGAATTCTTTACCCGGTTCAGGTTGAACTAACACTAGTGCTTCTGTCAACAATACTTTAAACTGTTCAAAACTCTACTGACACCTTTTTGTCCACTTAAATTTAACATCTTTCTATAGCAATTTCGTCAACGGAGTTGCAATCATCGAGAAACCTTTCAAAAACTGTCTATAATATCCCACTAGTCCCAAAAAACTACGGATTTCAGACACATTTCTCAGAGGTTTCCAATCTAAAATTACTGAAATCTTGCTCGTATCAACTCGTATGCCTGCAGCTGACACTATATGTCCCAGAAAACCAATCTCACGCAACCAAAACTCACATTTACTATACTTTACATACAATTGCTTCTCACGCAGAGTCTGTAACATGATCCTCAAATGCTCAGCATGTTGTGTCTCATCACAGGAATAAATCAAACTATCGTCAATAAACACAACAACAAATAGATCCAAATACAGTCTGAATATCTGATTCATCAAATCCATAAATACTTCAGGAGCATTCGTTAGTCCGAAAGGCATAACTAAGAATTCATAATGTCCTACCTCATTTTAAAAGCAGATTTCGACACATAGAGTCTTTAACTCGTAGCTGATAATAGCCCGATCTCAAATATATCTTAGAAAACACCGTTGCTCCTTTCAGCTAATCAAACAAATCATCAATACGTGGCAAAGGATATTTATTCTTTTATAGTCACCTTGTTGAGTTGTCTGTAGTCAATGCACATTCTCATAGTTCTGTCTTTCCTTTTCACAAACAACACAGGAGCACCACATGGCGAGAAACTCAGCCATGCAAATCCTTTATCGGTCAACTCTTGCAACTGAGACTTCAACTCTTTCAATTCTGTCAGTGCCATTATGTACGGAGCTATTGAGATAGGAGTCGCTCTCTACACTAAGTCAATACCAAATTCAACTTTTTGTATCAGAAGTACCCCGATAGTTTTTAAGAAACACATCAGGGAATTCGTAACATCCCGAATTTGGGCCTAGTAGATTTGGGCCTATTGGGTTGTAACGCCACAAAAATCCCGAAACTTTTAATTTCTATGCATGGGAGTTAGTATGTATGTGTAGCACTTAGAATAATAATATTAAGGTATTATCGGGATTATTTGAAGCCTTAGAGTTAGGGGAGACCATAGGAAAATTTATTTTTCTTATTTAATGGACCCTAGTCTCAAGCATGATGCCTCATAAGCAGATTAAGAGAAGAGAGGACACAAATGGGCTTGTTGTCCAGTGGAAAGTGGCGTCATATAGGGGCTATGAGGTGGCGTGTTAAGTAGTTACGGAGGTCCAAGGTTTGAGGCCTAGGAAGGGAAAATTAAGGAGTTTTATTTTTGTGTCTGGACAAAAGGAGTTGGCGTTGGAGGGGTCTCTGAAAGGGAGTGTTCAGGAGAGAAATTTAAGGTGCAGATAAGGGAGAAAAGATAGGGATTGGGAGGTGGATATAATGGTACCGAATTGGACTCTGAGAGAAGGGAAGTTTGACTAGGGGCTATATATATGAGTGCCGAATTAAGTTCCTATGCTAATGATGAATTTTTGCTTCCCTGCTAGCCAAATTCATCACTTGTGAGAGGCAGACATTTTTTCTAAGTGTGTCAAAGCCGAATCCTTCATATCCTCCCTTTTCAAATTCCTTTTTGGTTTACCACTCGGTTCTAGCCAAATCACTTTTATTTCTTTCCCCCTAGTATTGTCGAATTGCCTTTGTCACCTTACTAGTCTCAAAAGTCAGACTTAAGCTGTAGGATCAAAGGAAGATTTTGGTAAGAGCTTAGTTGAATTTTTAATGTTTTTTATTAAAAGTCAAAGGTCTATCTTACCCCTCTTTTCCGTTACCATGTACCAACAAGGGTGAGGCTCAGCAATCGCAAGCGCAATAGGAAAGGATTGTGACAAGGCAGTAAGTATTCTCGATTCAGTTAAAGTTTTAATAAGTGACCGAATCTATTGTGGCTCATAGGGGTGACTTATGATCAATATGGCTCACTTGGTTTTGACGATATAGGTGTTTGGGGGCAGATCTAAAGGATAATCGCCAATAGTAGCAAAGGAAGGGCTACTAGAACGTAAGGCACACGGTAGGGTTATGGTGAGGTTTCGATTTCTGATAAGTGTATATTAAGTTATGATTAATCGTTAGGTGATGTCGATTATAGGTTCGTGACTAAGGGGTTTGCAGCGCGCGTGGTTACCAGGTGTGTACAAACACAACACACACGAAATTGGCAAAGCTGCAAGTGGCTAAATGGGCTCGGTGGGCCTTGAGGCTAAGTTTGATGAAATGGTTTGGTTGGTTATACGAATTGAATTAGTCATGCATGATACATGAATTGGATTTGTTCTGGGCCTATAAGGCCATATGATGAGATTTGGGCCTAATGGGTCGTAAAGGTGTGATTTGGGCTTGATGGGCTTATGGGGACGTAGACATGTATGTTAGGGTTTATGGACCTTAGGTCTAGTTTGAACAACTCTTAAATTCCATAAGACTTAATTTCTCTAATTAAACATGTCTGTGAACAAGTCGCTGGGTTAAGGTGTGGCAATGGGCATAGGCATGTCTAGGATTGGATCTAGGGAGAGCTTGGTACTTAAGCGTACTAGTGGCCCACCTCATCTTTTACGGAATCCTACACAGTGCGTAGTGTCTGCTCACTTTAGCCGCGAGGACTTGTTGATGGGCCAAAGTTCATAGCTAAAACCCGAAAGGGACCGAATACCCCTTGATTTGCGAAATTACCAAAATTTCCCCAGTTTGTGAAAATACCAAAATACCCCCGGTTTGTGAAATTACCGAAATACCCCCGATTTGTAAAATTACCAAAATACCTTTAATTTAAAAATTACCAAAATACCTCCAGTTTGCAAAATTACCAAAGTACCCCCAATTTGCAAAATTACCGAAATACCCCCGATTTACAAAATTACTAAAATACCCCTATTTTACAAAATTACCAAAATACCCTCTATTTTGTAAAATTACCAAAATACCCCCAATTTGTAAAATTACCAAAATACCCTCAATTTGCAAAATTATCGAAATACCTTCGATTTGCGAAATTACCAAAATACCCTTATAGGGTAAAATTACAAAAATACCCCTGGGTAGTGAAATGACGAACATACCCCTATGTGATGAATATAAGTTTATGGATGTTACTTGTGTGTTTGATGCATTCATATGATATTCTGTTTAGGATGCATATGGGTGGGAATTATGGTACAGAGGAAGATTTGAGGATCGCATGGCCGTATGGTATGGATCCAAGATCGCATGGCCGTATGGTATGGATCCAGGATCGCATGGTCGTATGCTATGGATCCAAAGGAGGCTTTAAGCCCAATATTTGATTAGTAGCTTTGTTTGTAATGTTCGATAATCTCGCAACCGGCTACCCTTGGTGTCTTGATGGAGGGTGGGTCGAGCTAGAATTCCCAACAGGAGTCATAAGGTTGGAAGGGAAATGGTGTGTGTAGCGGATAGATTCTTGGGGTAGGTTTTGCATTATTTGTTTATGAATGATATGATATGATATGATATGATATGATATGATATGATATGAGATCATTGTGGGATAAGGCCCAAGACCACCGATTTTGATAGGGCTTAGGCCAAATCTGGATATTTGTAAGTGATTTATTTTCCAAGGGTTGTGCACACTGAGTTTTGAAACTCACACCACTTTAATTTAATGTTTCAGGTAATCCCGAATAGACGACTCGACGTGGGAGAGCGCTTGGTGATGGCCACACTACAAGAGGATTGAATTTTCATTTATTTGTTTCAAAATACATGTTTTATTTACTTAATTTTCAGTGGACATAATAAGACCTTGTACTCTGTTTTGACTTCAGATTAGATTTTGGGTTTTGAGATTAAATGTTTATTTAATTATTAAACCTAAGTAAGCTCTTATGTTCAAACTTGGTTTACTAAATGCTTAAAATAATAAAATGGTTTTTTTATCTTTAATTAATAAGTCTATTAGGTTTTGGGTTTTTGGGCCTTCATTTCTTAATTAGCAAAATCGTTTTGAATTGTGCCTTTAATGTGACATTCCAGATTTGGGCCTAACTTCTAGGCTAGGTTTGGGGTGTTACAAAATTCACAAACCACAGGCACTGATTCAACTTTCTTTTCTATCACTTTTGTATCTATCATATATGCAAGATAGGCTTCACATCCCTTTTTCACATAATTCAAAGCTTTCATCGAAGAAATTACAGCTGGTTGCCCATTCAAATCACGAGATTCAATTCAAACATACTCACCGTTCTGGCTTTTCAAATCAATACTCTTTCGTTTGCAATTCACAATAGCATTATGCAAAGTTAGCCAATTCATACCCAGAATTATATCAAATTCATCAAAGGGTAGTAGCATCAGATTAGCTGGAAAACAAATATCTCGAATCATCAACGGATAATTTTTGGATACTTTATCAACCAGAACACACTTGCCTAAGGGGTTCAATACAATAAGTACAAACTCAATAGACTCAACAGGTGAAGTCTTACTAGATACTAAGTTCACACACACATATGAATGAGTAGATCCTGGATCTATCAATGCAATCACATCAGTATCGAAAAGAGTAAAAGTACTAGTAATGACATCTGGAGATGATGTTTCTTCGCGAGCGCGAATAGCATAAGCTCAGGCAAGTGCTTTCGCCTTAGATCGAACAGTTGTATCTGATGTTCTTCTCTGACTACCAATCACATTTTCGGTGTTTTTGGGTGGTCTACCTCTAGCTGTCGTATTACTCGGCCTCGCACTCTGAACATTATCTTTCTCAACTAACTCTTGCCTATCTCGAGTAAAATGATCTGGTGATCCACATTTATAGCAAGCTCTAATATTATTGTTGCCCCAGCATTCTCCGATATGACATCTCCCACACTGTGTACACTCAGGCTTATTGATTTTGACACTTCCAATTCCATTGGAGTTTGAGTTTTAAGACCAGTATTCTATTTCACACGATCTTTTCTCGAATGTCCAAACGAAACATTTGAGCGATTGGTTGCATCTTTGAATCACTTTGACAGAGAATGATACGACTTGCTCATTGACCTTTTTCTTTCGTCTCTATCTTCTGAGTCTGCTTTCTTCTTTTCTTTACTAAGCTCTTCATCTTTGCAAGCTCTTTCAACCAATACTGCATATTCATTCAAAGTAAGAATTCCGACCAGAAGTTTAATGTCTTCATTCAATCCTTCAATGTATCGTTTACACATAATAGTTTATGTCCAAACACATTCTTGCACATACTGACTCAGTCATACAAATTCCCACTCGTACTCTATAACAGACATATGGCCCTGTTTCAGCTCAAGAAACTCTTTACATTTCTGATCTATAAACCGTTGACTGATATATTTCTTCCTGAACTCAGCTTGAAAAATGTCCCAAGTAATTATTTCTCTCGAAACCATAGATATCAATGTTTTCACCAATGATATGACGTATCTCTCAACAATGAAACAACACATTTTAAACATTCACCAGGAGTACACGATAATTCATCAAACACTCTTACGGTATTCTCAAGAAAAAATTCAACTCGTTCAGCATCATCAGCAATTGTGGCTCTGAACTCTTCAACCCCGTACTTTCAAATTTTATCCACAGGAGGCTTACTTAATCGGATCAGATCTGAAACTTGTGGAATTATAGGAACTTGTGGGGGTAGAGGTTGTTGAGCAGCCGGATTCATTCGAATGAACTCTTTAAACCACTCACGCATCATTTGGAAAATGGCTTGCTTTGCCTCTCCCTCGTGACTACTAGCTATCGGCCTAGATTCAGTCGGTGTTGTCCCTTGAGTGGGAGCAGGAGCATTATTCTCAACATCATCAGCTACTGCTCGACCGAGATCCATTTGCTATATAAAAACACATTTTTAACTGTCATGAATCATCACACTATCACAGACATATATATGGCATGTATAGCTAGACTCTCACACGCTACGTTAGTCCTAGAATCGATTAAATTGTAGCTCTAATACCAATAAAATGTAACACCCCTAACCCGTATCCATCGTCGGACTAGGGTTATGAGGTACTATCTATCAAATCGTAACCTTTAACCTTCATAGTTCAAACAACATTAAATCATAATTAATCAATGTCACTAAGTCCCTTAATAAGGTTTAAGAGACCTTAAACATGCATTAAGAAAGGGTCGGGACTAAACCGAGCACTTACAAAATTTTTCCAAAACTTAAACATTTTTCAAAGTTATAGAGGTCCACGCCTGGTGTGGGCAAGGTGTCATGTGCCTCACTGCGACCTCGACACACCCATGTGCCCAAGCCGTGTCAAAATAGGGCATGCATACTAACTTGTCCACACGGCCGAAGACACGCCCGTGTACTTGACCCGTGGTCGACACTGACTTATTTCACACGGCCAGTCACACGCCCATGTGTCCAGCCCGTGTGCGAGTCTGACTTGCTTCGATTTGCTAACTTAAGAGACACGGACGGGCCACACGCCCGTGTGCTCAACTGTGTGGGCAAATATAGGCCATTTGCAAGACCAATTTTCCACCCACACTTTGGGTCATACCTACAAGCATCAAACCATTCTAAAATTATACCTCAAATGCATCCAAAACATACATTTTAACCATCATTTCCGCCGACCAATTCATGCATAAAACATACATTTTCATCTTCTCTAATTTATACCATAATGATCATTCACATAACCACATTTACAAATTATAACCACCATCTTCACATATCAAAAATATATATACTAAAGGCATTTAACTTTGAATCCATATCACATGGCAAGAACTATACATCTCAAAACATACCATAATCACTAGCCTATACATGCCATATCCCAAATATACAACTTCCAAAAGTACCAAAATAGATGGTCGATAGTGTAATTGAGTCGCTAACAACCCCCGGATCTGAGCTAGCTTTAATGAAACTTTAAAACAGAGATAAACTTCACACAATAAACTTTAAAGCTTAGTAAGTTTGTAATATAACACAATTAACTTAACAATTCAAATTCAATATAAAAAATTACCAGCACCTAATTCAATTTATCCCAATAATCAATTCTCATCCGTCACAATTCCTCACTTTCATACATAACTATGTATTCAATGTACATGCATTTACCAATATGCTTAATCTCACTCATTCCATCATTCATTCACATAACTATCCATTTAACTCAATACAACTCCATAAACCACATAGGTTATGTACGTACCTATACCATCTCGTATTGAACAACAACATTTACCATTCAATGCTCCAAGTCATTACTCATTCAATTCTCTTTAAACATCCGATGACCTCGCACACTCAATGCCAAATTATTAGCGGAGGCCACAATATTATCGCACACTTAGTGCCAATTTCTTAGCCAAACCTTTAATATCATAGCACACTTAGTGCCTCTACATTAAACCAAAATTGACTCGGTATCACACACACAGTGCCAATTAATATAGTTGATGCTTTCTTTACTTCGCATACAAAGTGTCAATCATCCCAATATCAATCCTATTTACGCACACTTAGTGCCATATAACTTTAAATGCACACCTCACATTTCCAAGTTTCATACTCACATTTCCATTCATTTCAATACATAAAAAATTCATTTAAACAACATGTATTATACCCAAACTTACTTCGGGCGTAAAAATAACGAAACAAGTCGATCAATCGAGCACTTTGTCTTTTCCTCGATCTCGATCCAAATCTCTCATTTCTTGATCTATATAATATTAAACTCAACTCATTCAATCACCAGTTCATTCAATTTAATCCGAACCACATATTTAGTGTAAGACCCTTTACTCGTATTTATTGTCGAAATAGGGTACGAGGTATTACTAGACTTATACACATACAATTATTCACTACTGAGACCTAACTTTCCTTTCTAAATTAAATATCTTGATAACATCTCTTTAATAAGCCTACGAGGCTTAAATCACACTTCAAAAATGGTTCAAAAATAAATCGAACTCTTTAAGATGTCTCTAAAAGTCTTGAAAAAAATTTTCACTAAACAGTCCATACGCCCGTGTGAAAGAAGAGACACACTCGTATGACATATCACACACCCATGTGGAATTATTTCTCAATTCAAAGCTACAGGGGTTTTTGCACAGTCGGACACATGCTCGTGTCCCTCACACGACCTTGACTCGCTCGTGTGCTCCACCTGTGGTTAACACTGACTTGCATCACTAATATGCAGGGGACACACAGCCTAGCCACACACCCAAGGGACTGACCGTGTGTCACACAAGGCCTAAACACAGGCCTGTGTGTCTACCCATGTGGACAAGAACAAAGCTGTTTGCCAAGCTCTTTTATCACCCTAACTCACACAATCATAAATCTCATTCAACCATCAACCCATTCATGCATATTGTACCAAGTAACCCCATCATGCATCATACACATTCATGAATAACCTCATCTTTCCATAGATCAATAATAATAGTGAGCCATCAACTATGGCCTTATACAAAAGAGTTTATCCTTGAATGAGTTAACACTTTTGGCCAAAATACATAATATTCAACTAAGTCTAGACCTTATACATACCATACTCAAAATGGTAAGTCTAACTATACCGAGATGTGCTGATAGTGTAGGCGATCTTCTGATTATCTTCGTATCCCGAGCTGGCTCTTTGACACTATAAGACAAGAGAAAAGAAAAGGAGTAAGCTTTAAGCTTAGTAAGTCTATATGTAAACAAAAAGAATCATACCATATGCTAAGCAATCACAAACATTACATATTATGTAAGAACAAATCACATTTACATAATCATGCTTACTCGTCTCATCTCTTACCACATTCCAACCATATAACATATATATTGCTCACATTTTCTTGCACATATACCCTGCACTTATCACCACAAGGCTACATGAATTATTTACTTAACAAGTTTCTCGGTAAATCTTTTAGAATGGTACAAAGTACCCAGTGGTTTCGCACACAGCCCACCATTAAACAATAATAGGGTGGTATCGCACATAGCCCACCAAATGATAACATAAACGATGGTGTCGCACACAACCCATCGTGAATAAATAACGAGGTGCTATCGTACACATCCCACCATCAAATTACATATTTATAGATACTTAGTTGTACCCACATTTTTCATTTCAATTCCAAGGTTCATTTGAAAATTATTCATTTTCCATCAATTTTAGTCAATCCCACTAATAAGTATTCACATACATCCAATGCATCAATAAGTAACAACATATGTATTAAGGGTGTATCATTTACACGTAAACTTACCTCGGTGCAAAATGTGTAAATCAACAGTTTAGTCTGTAACATTGCCTTTTCCCCGGTCAAGGTTTTTTTGCACTCTTCTTGATCTATAATAATAAAATTTACTCATTTAATCACTACTTAACTCGTGACACATCAAAATTTCTACTTAGGCAAAATGACCATTTTGCCCTTATACTTTGGCAAATTTACAATTTTGCCCTTAGGCTCATAAATCGTTTTTCATCACATTTTCTTATTAAGCAAGCCTAGATGAACATTTATTTCTCTTTCAACAACTCACAAAATCAATCATTTCACGCATTTATTACTCAATTACAACCTTTACAAATAAGTCATATTTAAGTGTTTTCATAGAAAAACCTTTCACAAAAGTTATCCTTTACCCCACTAACATTCATTTTCTTCCATAAAAACTCAGAAAAAAACATAAAAATTCTCATGGAAAATCCCTAAACTTTCAATCATTTTGCAAAATAGTCCCCTCATTAGCTAGCTTAAGCTTTTGGGGGTTCCAAAACTACAAAAATTATCAAGAACCACCTCTAAAATAACTTACTTGCAAAGAAATAGCTTGGCTAAAAGTTTGAGCTCCAAAAACCTCTATTTTTTCTTCAAATTTCGATGGTAGAAGAAAGTGGAATAGTAAAAGATGATATATCCTTCTTTTATCTTATTTTATTCATTTCTAGTCACCTAATTTCACCAAATTTTGACCAATTTAATGCCCTTGCCTCCATTGGTCGGCAATCACCTTTAGGAAGGCCTAATTTCACTTTAAGTACCTCCAATTTAATATTCTATAGCTTTTAGACGCCTTTAACTTGTAATATAGAACTTTTGCACTTTATCCGATTTAGTACTTTTTTGAAATTAAACATGCAATCATCAAAATTAATTCACCAAAATTTTCATACTCATATAATTATGTCAGAACACATAAAATAATATTAAAATAATTTTCTTCAACCTCGGATTAGTGGTCCCGAACCCACTGCTCTGACTAGCCTCAAAATCGGGCTGTTACATTTAGGGCATTTTACAAAATAGCCCTCACATTTTCACATTTTGACATTTAAGTCCCTATTTCATAAAATCATCAAATACACATAATTACACTATACTCTTGCTTAGCCGAATTTTCCCTAGCTCATACAAGCCCACATATTTCATTTATTTTACATTTTACTCCTTCAGTTTCTCATTTTCATAATTTAGCCCATAGTACTCAAATTCATTAAAAATTCAAAGACAAAAGATGTTAATCTATCACATATCTTTCATATTTCATCATCAACTATCACAAAGATCAAACATTCATCAATGGTATCTTACAAAATCACCAGCAAATTCAAATTTTAAGACATGGGCTAGGTAGAACACGAAGCAATGATCTCAGAAACATAAAAATCATCAAAAATCGAGGTCAAAACATACCTTGATTAAGAACAACAATGGCTGAATGTGAGAAAGCTTCTAACCCTTATTTCTTTTCTCTATTTTCAATGAAAAGATGATGAGAAATGGCCATCTAATTGTTTGTTTTGTTTAATAATAACTTCATAACTCAATTACCATTTTAACCTTTAATTAAAACTTTAAAATTCCACTAATATAAGCTCATTTTTGTCCATTACCACTATCAAGGGTCTAATTACAACATAAGGACTTATTATTTAATAAGCCATCAAAATTAAGCACTTAAACAACTAGTACACAGCTTTTGCATTTTATACGATTAAATCCTTTTTCACAATTCAGCACATAAACGATAAAATTTTCACACAGAATTTTTACACATGCTTAATCACATACTGTAAACACCAAAAATAATATTAAAATATTTTTTTACATCGGATTTGTGGTCTCAAAACCACTATTTTGACTAGGGTCTACACCAGGCTGTTACAGAACCGTTTTACCAATAGGGCAACTAAGTTTCCAAATGACTTGAAAAATGGTTTTTTTTTTTTTTGCATTAGTTTAACATCGAGCATTTTTTTAAGAAGGGTGACAAGCAAATGGTTTTTCTAAAACAACACTATTAACAATAAAATGAATTCTAAGTATACATGACGTAATGAATGAATGCTTTTAAGCTAACTCAAAGTACAACTACGGTTTTCTCTAAAATGAGTTTATTTAAGGACTTTAAAAGTAACGTGCAAAGCCTTGACTTTTGGGCCTAAAAGAAATGGGCTTCGCGTATCAGAGGAATTGGAATTTGGTTGTGCAAGTGAATAACACAAATGGTTGTTTGCTTTGATGGTTTGGTGAGTTTGGAGTGGTTGGAAATGTTTGGAAAGTCCTGGGGTCAAACCTGGGCTTTAGCAAAAATTTTGGTTTTAGGTGAATAAAACACTGGATGTAAGTGAGTAGGCTTTAAGAATATTGTTGGGGAAATCATGACACAAAAGGAGCTTGTGGCCTAGTGGCAACTGGCATGTGGAGTAGCAAAGAGGTCTGAGGTTCAAGTCCTGGGATAAGCAAGGGAGTGTTTATTTTGCAGCTTGGGCGACCAGTGTTTGTGTTGCAATGAAAGTTTGATGGATGGGATGGTTTTGGAGGATTGATGGAGGGATCCCACATCGGGAAGCTAGCATAAGAGTAGGAGAGAAGTTGGCTTTAAATAGAGCAATATATGATAAGAGTAAGCATACCTTGGTTGGCGTTTGGGCATAGGAGTGTTTGAAGTGCAGATTAACTCTAGATTCCTATCAGGTGTGTATTTTGCACTACTCTAGTTATAGAGTGGCAAATGCCGAAATGTTGATCACACGGCGATAGTAGCCACACGAGCGTGCGAGTGCACGTGTGGGAGCTTCGACCCGATAGTTGAGGGCATCATGAGTGTTCTTGTGGGTTTAGTCTGTTTGGGCCACGATGGGCCGAAAGGGGCAATGTGGGGCCAATAAGCCCGTGGGCCCAATTGAATAAGTTGTATAATTGTGTAGTAAATATTGGATTGGACTATGTGAATCTCATATTTATGGCTAGATTTGGGCTAAATGGGCCACACGAGCGTGTGGGCCGAGAATGGGCCCTGGGCCATTCGCATTGTTATCTCTGTTTAGAATACCTTAGTTTACAAAATTATTGAAATACCATCGACTTGTAAAATTGTCGAAATACCCCGATTTGTAAAATTACAGAAATACCCCCAATTTGTAAAATTACCAAAATACCCTCAGTTTGTAAAATTACCAAAATACCCCCAGATTGTAAAATTACTAAAATATCCCCGATTTGCAAAATTACTGAAATATCTCCGAATTGCAAAATTACTAAAATATCACTGGTTCACAAAATTACTAAAATACCCCTAAATTGTAAAATTACTAAAATATCCCTATTTTATAAAATTATCAAAATACCTTTTATTTATGAAATTATCGAAATACCCTCAATTTGTGAAATTATCGAAATACCCTCAGTTTGTAAAATTATCGAAATACCCTCGATTTGGGAAATTATCAAAATACCCCCAGTTTACAAAATTACCTGAATACCCCGTAGGGTAGAATTACCGAAATACCCCTGAAGAGTAGGATTATCGAAATACCCTTATAGGGTAAAATGACTATTTTGCTAGGATTACTTAAATACCCTTATAGGGTAAAATGACTATTTTGCCCTTACGGATAAATGACTGATTAGAATTATAACTAATTTAACTGTAAATGTATGACATGTTTTAGCTGATTTGACTGTTGTTGTATGACTGATATACTTTTAAAATATGTTTAAATGACTGATACTGAGCATGGCCATTTTGCATACACGTGTAATGATTGAGCATGACATACACGACATATTTCATGGGGTTGGGACATTGATACGGAGGAAGTTCTGATAGGGTCGCACGGGTTGCATGAGACGATTGTGGATCCAGTATTGATATGTTAAGGTCGCACGTGTCGCATAAGACGACTGTGGGCCGACGGATGGCTTACAGCCACGTACTCTGATTATGGCTTTGTGCCAACCTAAATATGGCTCTGTGCCATCTTGATTATGGCTTTATGCCAATTGTATTTACCCGTGGCTATGTGCCTAACTTATATATTGATGACTCTGTGTCAATCATAATTACCCGTGGCTGTGTGCCGGTTATATTACCATAGCTGATGGCTATGTGCCAATCTTATTACAATTACCGATGGCTATGTTCCAATTATGGGACCATTGCTGTTGGCTTAAAGCCGCATAAATACTAGTAGCTATGCTACGATTTTGGTTAATGCCGCAACCGGTGCTAACATTAAAAGTGTAGGGATGGTGTGGGTGATTTATTCCCCGTAGGTAGTGCAGGGTTGGACGAAGGCAAGTGCAGGGTTGGATGGGATGGGTTAGCATACATCACGCATTATGCATATGGAATTGATTCTAATATGGGCTAGGCCCAACTGTTATTGATATGGAGAATGGGCTAGGCCCAATTGATTCTGATAAGGGCCAAGACCAGAGTGAAATTATACTAGGCTTAGACCCACACACGTTATTTTGTTACTGTATTGGGCTCCAGCCCAGACCGACTCTGAATTCTATCTGCTTTACTAACTGTTTTAGATAGGAGGGGATTACACACTGAGTTTTCGTAAACTCACCCCATTTTGAACTATTCAGGTAATCCTCAGCCCTAGACGGATCGGTGCTACGAGGGACTCGGAGAAGGCCACACACTGTTTATGTTTTTCGTTTTGATTGCTTACATTCAAGTATTTTGATTTGGGGTTGTAATAAGGCATATTTAAGTTTCTGGATTTCAGCTTTGGGTTTTTAATTATTTTTGAATTATATCCGTTAGAAGTAAATCACGATTTTCCAAAATATTAACTTTTTTTAAAATAACACTATGTTTTCGCAACATTTTTTGAAATGGTTTCTCGACGTAATCTTTTTCGTAAATCGATTACTCTCAAAATTAGCTTCCGCAATTAAAAGGATATTTTGGGAATAAATTTAATAATTTTTCAATGTACCATGTTTTAAGAAAAACTAACGTAACTAGTATTTTACTTAAGCTTTTAAACAAGAAGGGTTTTAAATGAAAACATGATTTTTGAAAAACACTTTGATGTGACACGCCAGATTCGGGACTAACTACTAGGCTGGATTTGGGGTGTTACATAACATAAGTTAGCTTAGCCATTTCGGTGGCTAATGTAGCCTTCTCAATCTAGCCATAACGTCTACGCCGGTTTTGGGAGGTTACATCCATCACCTCGTGTTTCCCAACAATGGTGTTTTCCATAATCTTATTATTCATTCATCCCTGGTTTCCTGTCAACGATGACTCAACATGTACATTCTACAACCTTGGGTTGCCTGGCAATAATGGATTGAAATCAATATTCTGACCCTATGGCATGCCAACTATATTCAACTATGGTCGAACAACTAATAGGGTAACCAATTTTCCAATTTTATTATATGATTCAATTCATATTCCAACATTCTCCATTTATCATCATTTCATAATTTCATTACATTTTATAGCATTTTTTAGTTAATTTTCAAACCACATATCACATTCCAATCAAATCATGCTATTTTCTATTTTATTCAATTCAGTCCACTATGCAAAATATCATGAATATGTAGTAACTCATTTGATCTCAAATCAAAGAAATACAAACTAAAATCTCTTATCACTCGTCGTTGGCTCTGGCTTTTCTTTTTCATCTGGATGGTTCAGTGTCATCTTTAGCTTCAAATAATAATTCAAAAAATACACAACATCAATTTTTCGTTCAATTTACATTCAAATACAAACACAAACATATTTTTTATTTTATTCAATTTGGTCCCTAAACTCAAGATAAGCATTACTTTCAATAAATAGCTTTGGATTAAAATCCAATTTCACATTTACTCACTAGGGACTCTATGCTTTCTATTCCTAACATAATTTCATTTCAGGTTTTTGTTTTATTTAATTTGGTCCCTAATGTAAAAAAGTTAACTGTAACACCCCAAACCCGGTCTATGCGTTAAGACTAGATTTGGATTGTTACATAAATCGAACTATCTTAATAATGACAGTGTAACCAAATCTACAAAATTATTTTTTAATTACAAGGTTTAATAAAACAAAAAGAATATTTTAAAATTGATGTATATTAGAAAACATTAGTTGAAAACATCATTTGTATTGTGTTATAAATTTTTATAAGTATTTAAAATATATATTAAATGATAAGAAATTTCATGTAATAGAAAACCCAATTTATTTTAAGAAAACATCATATAATCATAAACCCATATTTAAATGTCCAAAATATAGTTTAAAACCAACCACCCATAATAATCCATAAAATATTAATAGAGGCCCTTATTACATTAAATCCAAATAGTAAATTATAGAAAGTACTTATTTAAAAGTTCAAGTTTAATAAACCCATGTTTTGCGAGATGGCCTCCACGAAGTCATCCTCGGCCCAAGTCCACGTCAATTTCCATTACGAGATGAAAAATTTGAGGAGTGAGTTACTTAGAACTCGGTGTATAACTCACTTACTTTATCCATTGGGCGGATTATCAAATTATGGATTTGGGCTTAAGCCCATTAGTAGAATTAACAACATGAATAATGATATGCATGCAAAAATGAATTTTCCCTCCCAAACCTAATTTCCATCCGCTACACACCCCCGTACCAACCATCACACCTGTGGGGATCAAGTCAACCCACCCCGCCATCACACCAATCGTAGGCATTAAGCCATTTTATATTTGTGGCAGAGCCACCGAACTAGATTGTGACAAAGTCACCGAACTAGAGGCATTGAGCCAATTATTATTTGTGGCAGAGCCACCGAACTAGATTGTGACAAAGTCACCGAACTAGAGGCATTGAGCCAATTATTATTTGTGGCAGAGCCACCGAACTAGAGGAAAATAGCCATAATTTTGTGGCAGAGCCACTGAACTAGATTTTGGCAACAGGCCTTTCTTCTCTTCATCATTTTCCCAACCCATGCAATTTGTATGCAAAGTAGTCTATGATCATACAATGATTTTATTAAAAGGCCCATTAACAAGAGTCAATATTTCTAATTTTTTTATTAAGGCCCAAAAATTACAAAACAACATTTGGCCCATTTAGCAATTTAACATCTTAGGCCCAAATTTACGATCTAGCAAGAGTTCGGCCCATTTATCGATCTAGCAGGGATTTTAGCCCGTTTAACAATTTAACAGAGATTACGGCCCATTTACGATCTAGCAGAGATTTCGGCCCAATTATCGATCTAACAGAGATTTCGGCCCAATTATCGATCTAGCAGAGATTTTGGTCCAATTATTATTTATCAGGGATTTCGGCCCATTTTACTAACAAGCAATATTTTTCGGCCCATCTACTATTTATCAAACTCATCGGCCCATTTTACGAAGACATGAAATTTATATTTTACCCTCTAACTTATCGAGGGCTTTTTCGTAATTTTCACCATATTAACCATTTTCATGTAATTTCACCAAATACCAATTATTGTGTTTTATACCGATCTAGTCATTTTTACGATTTTACTCAATACCACGAATGACATCTAAACCCAAGAAAAGTGTGAAGTTACACACCTTGATATCGTGAGTACTAACCCTTCCTGCTCTTCAACACCTAAACATAATACGATCTTATTAGGACACTATCATGTATAAAAATATGTTATTGATATTCAATCCAAATCCTTACCCTCTTGATTTTGAATCACTTCAATTTTCGGTTTCTCCTCGTTTATCGATTCGTTGATCGCTGAGAATCCACTAACGTACAAAGGCTCGGGAGTACGAACTACTTCGAATAATTGATTTCCTTCGATAGATGGTCTGCAACCCGGTGGAAAATCCCAGACTACCGAAACCGCCCTTCATTTATACTTAGGGGAAATAGTGGATCCGTCCTTCTTACGAAGACTAAACACTGCCCTTTTCTTCCCTATTTTGAATGTCTTTAATATCAAAAGATCGTTAATCCTAATAATAATATATTGAAAAATACTAAAGATTTTAAAGGCAAGATTTCCTTACCACAAAGATTCTTGCTCCTCAAAAAGAGAGACGACCAAAAACGTTTCCCTCAACACCTTAAATCGATTCCAAAGTTCTAAGATACACACGAACACTTGAGTTCGATCTTCCTCTATTGCACTACTGATATAACGAAAGAAAACATTAATAGATTGAGCGATAATTTCGATCTAAAAGATCCTTCTTATCATCCTCAAGATTCACCAAAACCATCATCAACTAAAATAAACTAAAATAATTCTTACCTAATGTCCACGGTTGAGAAGAACGATTGAGAAGGATGTTTATGAATAGAGAGAGATTCGACTATGAGAAACCAAAGAGAAGAGAAAATGGTTCGGCAAAGGCACATTAACAATCGGCCAAGAGAGAATATAATGGAGAAGGTACGATTGAAAAGAAAATAAAGGATGAGAGGAAAAGATGATGATGATGATGGTGATTCGATTTCAAAGAGAAGAAAAGAGAAAGTAAGAGATGTGTTTAGGGGCAAGGTACATTCGGCAATGGAGGAAGGAAGAAAAAGAATGACCTTTGGTATTGGTAATTTCGGCACAATGAAAAGGCACACAAAAGAATGCTAATGTGATAAACAAGAATGACCAAATGGTCAAAAGAATTTAGGCATACCAAAAGCTCAAATTCGGCCAAAGAGAAGGTTGAGAGAAACAAAGAAAAAAAAAAACAAAACTTGCACAAGATGATAGGAATGACCAAAAACAAAATCCCTACCCTAGCCAAGCTACTAGCAAAATCGACCAACCTCCCCCTAGCCACATTGCCGTCCAAATTCATTGGTCAAATGACCATGAATTTGTTTCCAAAACCTTTTCCTTGATACTTGCCTCATGTCCCCATATCTTTCCAAAGTTCCTTGATTCCATACTATAAGTTAAAAATTACCTTTTTCCTTTAGTCTACTTACCTAAAATAAAACAATACAACTCATCCATCCTTATCCCTTTGCCGACACATGCATAGATTAAAGCCAAAAAATAAAATTTTCTAGATGCTAACCAAGGGATTCGAACCACTCCCCTCATGCCACAACTCATGCGCCAACACCACCTTACCATTTACTCATCTTATGCTACACTTTGACACTTATTTTTACTTAAGTATCAATGTCACTTAATTCACTTCATTAATTCTTCTAAATTTAAAAATTTAATCCATTCCCGAATAATTCTAAATTCTTCTTCAGAACTATAATAAATACGAAAAGAAGTAAGAAAAATTTTCCTTCAAAATCTAAGCACCAAAAACATGCATTAAAATTGATACTCGAATTTTAGGGTGTTACATTAACAACTAAGCTTATTAAGCTTTACAATTTAGTCATTTTCATAGTTTAAGCTAAATTTCTACCAATTTCAAGCCTAATTCCTCAAATTCTCTGTAACACCCCAAACTTGGCCTAGAAGTTAGACCCGAATCTGGCGTGTCACATTGAAGTGTTTTTCAAAAACCATGCTTTCATTGAAATCCCTTCTTGCTTAAAAGCTTATGTAAAATCCCAGTTACATTAGTTTATTTTTAAAACGTGGTCCATTGAAAAATTATTGATTTTATTCCCAAAATATCTTTTTAGTTGCGGAAGCTAATTATTTATTTCCAAAACACGGCACAGGTGCAAAATAAATTCCTCAATGCTCATCCCATGATTTGAACCTTAGACCACATGCATACTCCTAGTGCCATATTGCCACCAGACCACATGCCTCCTTGTGTCATATTTTAGTCCTCAAATATTAATTAAGCCTTCAAACTGACGCAAAGTTCACCTAAAGGGAAAAACTAAAATTTTTGCTATAGCCCTGGTTTGAACCCAAGACTCCTCCAACACTCCCAACTCTTTCTAAATCACTTAGCCACTAAAGCAAACAAGCAATTTGTGATATTTCTTGCACACATAAACTTTTATGTGCAGTCTCTTAGAGGCTCCCATGCATAAGGCCCAACACTTATAGGCCCAAAAATTTGGGGCGTTATAACTCACCCCTCCTAAAAGAAATTTCGTCCCCGAAATTTCCAACTATTAGAATAGTCGCACACCCTAGCCTACCACACTACGCTCTCGCTGCACACTCTGATCCTATTAATATAAGCACGCAACACACCATCTATCCATCGGGCAGATGGAATCACACGCATATCATTTTCAAAATACACATAGAATAAATACCAAAAACACAGTCCAATATCTAAAGAAACCACAATATTTCTAACTCAATGTATTTCAATTTCTAAACAGACAAAAGTATTAAGAAAACTTACGAATTCAGCACCGGTGACTCGGTGAGCCACACTTTCAGGAAAATATTTAGTAGAACATTTCACATACATCAAATCTTTTGAAATGGTTCTTTCAAAAATTCAATTTTAAAAACCCAATCCACAACCGAGTTTTGTAACTTAGCTCTGATACCACTAGATGTAACACCCCAAACCCGGCTTAGAAGTTAGGCCCAAATTTGGCGTGTCACATTGAAGTGTTTTTCAAAAACCATGTTTTCATTGAAAACCCTTCTTGTTTAAAAGATTAAGTAAAATCCCAGTTACGTTCGTTTATTTTTAAAATGTGGTCTATTGAAAAATTATTGATTTTAATCGCAAAATATCTTTTTAGTTGCGGAAGCTAATTTTGAGAGTAAACGATTTATGAAAAAGATTAAGTCGCGAAACCATTTCGAAAATGTTGCGAAAACGTGGTGTTATTTTAAAAATAGTTAACATTTTAGAAAACTGTGATTTGCTTCTAACGGATATAATTCAAAGTAAATAAAAACCCCCAAGCTAAAACCCAGAACCTTAAAGAGGCCTTATTACAAAAATTAAAACCCAAAACAAAATCTAAAGCATAAATGAAGTCCAAAGGCAGTCGTGTGGCCATCTCCGAGTCCTTCGCAGCACCGATCCTCCTAATGCTGGGGATTACCTACACAGTTAAAAATGGGGTGAGTTTGCAAAAACTCAGTGCGTAATCCCCTCCTAATTAAAAATGGTTAGTAATACAGACAAAATTCAGAATCAGTCTGGGCCGGAGCCCAATACAGTAATAGAACAATTGTGTGGGTCTAAGCCCAGTACAATTTCACTTGGGTCTTAGCCCTTATCAGAATCAATTCCATATGCATAATGTGTGATGCATACTAACCCATCCCATCCAACCCTATACTTGCCTCCGTCCAACCCTGCACTACCTGCGGGGAATAAATCACCCACTCTATCCTTACACTCCCACTCCCAATGTTAGCACTAGTTGCGGGACTAACCAAAATCGCAGCAAAACTCTAGTAAACAGAATGGCTAAGAGCCATAAACAGAATGGTTACAAACCATAATTAGGATGGCACAGAGCCATAATCAGGATGGCACAAGGCTATTGGTAACTACAATAAGTTTGGTACATAGCCATCAGCGATAGTAATATAATCGACACACAGCCACGAGCAATTATGATCGACATAGAGTCATCAATATATATGTTAGGCACATAGCCATGGGTAAATACGATTGGCACAAATCCATAATCAAGATGGCACAGAGCCATATTTAGGTTGCCACAAAGCCATAATCAGATTATGCAGCTTTAACCCGTTCGTCGGTCCACAGTCGTCTCATGCGACTCATGTGACCCTATTAGAACTTCCTACATATTAATGTCCCAACCTAATGCAATATGACGTGTATGTCATGCTCAATCATTACACGTGTATGCAAAATGGCCATGCTCAGTAACAGCCATTTAAACATATACTAAAAGCATATCAGTCACACGACCACAGTCAAGTCAGTTAAAACACAATCATACGATCACAGTCAAATTCATAGTCTAAGTCAGTCATTTACCCACAAGGGCAAAATAGTCATTTTACCATATAAGGGTATTTCGGTAATCCTACCCTTCAAGGGTATTTCAGTAATTTTGCAAATCGAGGACATTTCAATAATTTTGAAAACTAGGGGTATTTCAAAAAATTTGGCAAATCGGGGATATTTCAGTAATTTTACAAACTGAGGGTATTTCAAAAATTGTACAAATCGGGGGTATTTTGGAAAATTTCACAAATTGAGGGTATTTTAGTAATTTTACAAATTAGCGATATTTTTTAATTTTACAAACCGGGGGTATTTCAATAATTTTGCAAACCAGAGGTATTTCAATAATTTTGCAAACTGGGGGTATTTTAATAATTTTGCAAACTGGGGTCTTAGTGACCCAACAAAAGGCCCACCGTCACCTCGAGCGACTTAAGTAACCTAAATAGTCACAATGGGGTAAATGAGCCTAAGGCACATTACTCGGCCCAAGTGGGCCCACACACTCGTGCGGCCCAAGTGGGCCCAGAAACAGCCACAGTTATGCAAACGTCATAGTCCAAACAACACTTACCACATCATATACATTTTATCCGTGTGGGCCCACAAGCCTGCTAGGCCCACACAACCCATTTCGGCCCAATAAGGCCTAAAATAGCCCAAGACCACGAGAGCGCTCGTGGTGGCCTCTACAGACTAACGCCCATGTTCGTGGGCTCGATCCACACACGTGCGATCGCACGCTCGTGTGGCATCCTTCGCCAGTATTTTAGCTTTTCAGCATTTTCTCGATCTACAATCATCGCAGTGTAAACAACACATACTTTTAGCTTTTCAGCCGATTATCAAACATAGCACTATTACACACCTTGATTACGAAGCGCGCCATGAATCCCTAGCACCGAACCCTACTCGATCGAGCTTCCCTAAATCCTCATTAATCGTTACCAACGATCAACTTCTTGTAGATATCTGCGTTACCCAAAGAACCTTATTAACCAAGATTGTATAAAATTATGGTTTATGACCACATTTGATAACCTTTAACAACATAAAAGAGCATTCGGCCCCAACTAAAAGCAAGGAGGAAAAGAGTGCACTTACTATTTGATCAAGAACCCTTACCACACTGAAAACTAAATGCAATAAGAGTATTTTGGCAAAGTGACAACAACGATTTGGCAGAGAAACACAAAGATTCGGCCTAGCCAAAAAAATGGCTAAGAAATATAGTAAGAAGGTTCGGCTATGGCTTAAAATCGATTGAAGAAGAGGTTAGTAGAGAAGAGAGAAAAGAAGAAGAACAATACCCGAAACAATAGAGGAATAAACCACGAACGACAATTGTTGAAGTGAATGAATAAGAGTCTAGATTGAAGAAATCGACACAAGAGTTTGAGATGAATAAAGGAGAAAGATAAAAGAATTAGAAAGAAAAGAAGAGGACTAGAAGAGGAGAAATTGGCTAATAAGTGGCCTAAATGGTAATGCAATTTCGGCTTAGAAAAGAGTATAACCAGGATCATGAAAACCAAAACGAGTGGAAAAAAAAACAAAAACTCTTCTTAGCAAGATTTGGCTATACCCAACAATGACCACAAGCGGCACTCACCCTACCCTATGCCGAATTTTCCACACTCACAAAGTCCAACTCAGTTACAACACCTCCCCCTTCAAAATACCACGATTATCTCTCTAAGCTACTCCATAAATCACTCCTCAATCGACTCCCACCACACATCCAAACTCCAAGACCAATTCAAACCCCCACCAAGTAGAGTTTTAAACAATTACAACCACTTACACGGCACAGGTGCAAAATAAATTCCTCAATGCTCATCCTATGACTTGAACCTCAGACTACATGCATACTCCTAGCACCATATTGCCACCAGACCACATGCCTCCTTCTATCATATTTTAGTCCTCAAATATCAATAAGGCCTTCAAACTAATGCTAAGATCACCTAAAGGGAAAAACTAAATTTTTTGCTACAAACCTGGTTTGAACCCAACACTCCTCCAACACTCCCAACTATTTCTAAATCACTTAGCCACTAAAGAAAACAAGCAATTTGTGATATTTCTTGCACACATAAACTTTTATGTGCAGTCTCTTAGCGGCTCCCATACACAAGACCCAACACTTCTAGGCCCAAAAATTCGGGGCGTTGCATTCTCAACAATGGAAACTTATCAAAATTTCAAAATTTGAAAAAATTGATATAGCTAAATCAAGCTCTCATAATCATAAATCTATAAAAATCAAAGAAAAATGGCTAGGGACTTAATTGTAAAAGATGATCGAATGTACAAAGGTTTCAACAATGGTGGTTTCTTGTTGTTGTTTTGATTGATGGTGAAGAAGATGATATTTTATCATCTTCTCCATTTTCATTTTCTTTTATATTAAGATTACCAAATAATTAACCTTAATTAATTAAATTAAACATGTTTTACTTGTAATTAACCTTAATTTAATAATAAATTAACCTTTAATGGAAGTCATCAACAAAGTCAACTAACTCCTATTCTAATTTAGTTTATTGACCATATTAGTCCTTTGGATTATTGCTGTCTAGGTCCCCAAGAATTTTCTAAATTAAAAATCTATAGCAATTAAACTTTTACAATTTAGTCTATAGGCCTTAATTAACCACGTATTCGGCTAAATTGCTTAGCCAAATTTCAATTCATCTATATACTAACTCTGTAAATATCACTATTTAATATTCATGGACTAGATTTACGAAAATAAGGTCCCAAAACTGTAAATTTTTACACCACTAAAAATCGGGTCATTGTAAGTTAGGTGTTAAAAAAAGTTTAGGAACTAAGAACGTAATATTAACCCATTTAAAAATTTACAATTTTTTTTTTGAAAATTACAATCTCTCTTTTATAAATGTTAAGGGCTAAGTTTTTGAATTTTTAGATTTTGAATTAAAATATCAACTTTATAAACATTGATGGCTAACTTTGTTGAATTTTTTTTATATATTTAGAATCAAATTGATAGAATGTGTCAACATTAGAGGCTAATTTTTTATTAGACCAATAATAAAGCCTACATTAGCAATTCTATTAATATTTAGTGGTAATTAACGTTAGGTGATAAAAATATTTGATTTTTTATATAGTGTCCAAATTTGAAAAATTAAAAGTTCAGTGACCAAATAGAATGCGAGTTATACTTTAGTAACATTTATGTAATTTAGCCATAATTAAAACATGATACAAAATAGGTTAATTGGATCATGTTGTGTCTCCACAACTAAGCATACAATACTCTTTGATGGAAATGAAGTGTGGCCTTTGTATAGAGGATTAAGACAAAGGGTTCCTTTGTCTCCTTACCTTTTTATTTTATGTATTGAGGGGCTAAGTTATCTTTTTAGGTAAGATGAACGGGGGCCTGCATGGAATCCCCATTTTTAAAGGTAGTCTTTGTAACACCCCAAACCCGGCCCATAAGTCCTGACCGGATCTGGTATGTCACGGAGTAAAATAGTTTGAATCATTTTGGGTGTCTAGTGAAAACTTGATAAAATTTGGCTAAGGTATGAAAACGGTGTTTGAAAACTCAGTTGGGCTTTTTTAAACATGGTTGGGTTGTTAAACTCTTTTCAAAACGTTTGATCATGTATCGTTCTAAAATCATCTGAGTTATTGGTGTCTTGGTAAATTTTGTTACCCGATGGTAACTTCTTTGAAAACCCGTTAAATTTTATTAAGTTTGAAAAGGTTACCTTTAACCGGTTCACTTAATATTTGTAATATAATATAATTTAAAATAAACGATTAAATAACATCCAAATAAAAATTTAGCGGCCTTATTACATCCCAAAATAAAAAGACTTAGAAAATAAAATGAATAAACTTAACAAAAATAAATTTGAGTCCAACGATAAGAATGGCCGCCTCGAGTCCTCTCCGGCTCCATCTCCGCGATCTACTCGTCTGCAAAATAGTAAGGGAAGGGGTGAGTCACCAAGACTCAGTGTGTAAATCCCTCACCCGGAAATGCACTCATACATAATTTATTAATTAACATGCAAATATGCAACCCAACCTAACCATCCATACTCCTTAACTACCCCGTGTGGTCAAAACCACTGATGACTTAGAGTCACAAATTAAATGATCGGGCCAACCCATCGTGTGGTCAAAACCACTGATGACCATAGGTCACAATTTATCAAGTGTGGTCAAAACCACTGGTGGTACCAAACCACTGGGACTTAGTCGCAAATTATCAATCGGTGTGGTCAAAACCACTGATGACCATAGGTCACAAATAATCTGATGGGGCCAACCCATCTTGTGGTCAAAACCACTGACGACAGTCCATAAAATCATCCCCCTCCTCTCATCAATCCCACCATCACATGCTTATATATCAATTATCATATATCATGTCATAGCATTTAACATCATGTGATGGCATGCAAATCATATATCAAAAATCACAAGTTAGGGGACTTACCCGGAATCCATGCTTAGCCATAAGCAAAACACTACCAAAAAGGTGAATAACAACAACAATAATCATGTAAATTAATAAAGTGTGTAGTGAGTTCTTACACACCTAGTTACTAGCAAATCCCGAATATACTAGCAAAATCCCGAGACATTGTTTCCTCCTACAATTGGTCGACACATGAATTTTTAGATCTATTAGCCAATTGGCTAAACTAGAGATCCCGAAGGATCAATTGTACCAAGAGTATGGCCTTTGGCCGAATGTGACTTATTCACTTACCAAACTCACCGAAATCTCGTATTTGTCACTTGAGTCTTCGAGATCCTACCAAAATGCATGTTAAGAATCGACTTGTACAATCACACATAATCAAGGCCTATGGCCGAATGTCACTTACCTCCCTACCTTGGGAAGATCTCCTTACTCCTCTAATGTTATCCTCTCTTGACTATAAAACAAAGCATGAATTCAAGGTCTTAATAAGGTCTGGCCAACCCAAAAATACATGGTTGAGCCTCAAAGTTTCAGCTGGCCATAATAATTAAAGAATTAACTTAGAGAGATCCCTTACCACACTTATAAAAATCGGCAGCACCTTAGTTAGGGAGAGGAGAAGATTCGGCCAACACAAATGAAAGGTGCTAATTTTTGTTAAAGGAGGGGGTAGGTTCGGCTAAGTAGAAGAAATAAGAAGCAAGGATTTTTGAAGAATTTTGCCTTCTATAGCTAGGGAGAATTCGGCAGCAGCAGCTTTGGGAGAAAGAAAAGAAAAATTGAAGAATTTTGGCCCTTCTCTCTAGGTGTTAAACTGAATATGAACAGCCCTAAGGAGTCCTATAATCGGCCAATACTTAGCTTTTGTGATTAACTACAGCCTTTAATTATCAAAAATTAAGCAAGGTTTATCTTACATCTTTATCTCCTAGCCACTCCTCATCAATTATAATGAAAATAAAACACTAATAGCTACTCTGCTAGCCGAAATTAAGAGTCCAAAATCAGGCCAACACTCTCCCATTCACGCCAAAGAAGATTGAAAAAATAAAACCAAAGTCGACAGGGGTTGAAACCAAGACCCACTGCCGCAGCCCTTTCTTTCAACGCCCCCTTGCCACTTCTCCCAATTTGACTTTCATGTCAGATTACCCCACCATTTATTTATAAAGCCTTTATACCTGAGCCCTTTTCCTTTTAACGCCAAAGCCCAAAAAAATAAAACTCCCCTTGCATCCGTCACGACTCGAACCCGAGTCCTTTTACCAACACCCCTAAGTGGCGCCCCAAGCCACTCCACCGAACGCCTTTCCTATCCAAACCTTGCCCACAAAATTATTTAAGGCCTTTCTACTTAAGCCCATCACCGCATGTAAAAAAAACAAAATGCAAAACGCCCCTCCTGCCACTCGAACCTATGACCTGCGCCCCTCTTCACCTCCAACACTTAAGTGGCTCATGGAACCACTTAGCCAATTAGTTCTTTGTGTCAAGTTCCTTTCGAAAATTTTCTTAACCCCTATCTCACCTAGCTTCCCTCCTTTAAACACTTAAAAAGAAATTTTTAGCTCCAAGTTCGACCTAGCTCGGGGTTAGTTCTAGGCCCTAGAACATGCTTAATAATCCTAGAATTTAATTCTTCAAGCACACACATGGGAAAATATTTAAATTACAAATAACCCCTAATTTAGGGTGTTACGGTTCTACCCCTTTAAAAAGAATTTTGGCCTCGAAATTACCTGGATCAGAAGAGCTGGGGGTATTGCTGCTGCATCACATCCTCGGGTTCCCATGTGGCTTCCTCCGTACCATGGTTCCGCCATAACACTTTTACCAAAGGCACTGACTTCCTCCTCAGAACCTTGACATCTCGATCCAGGATTTGTACTGGCTCCTCCTCGAAAGATAAATCCGGGCTCACTTCAATTTCCTCAACCGACGCAATGTGTAAGGGATCCGATCGATAGCGCCTCAGCATTGAAACATGGAAGACATCATGGATCTGACTCAACTCTGCCGACAACTCAAGCTGGTAAGCTACCGGTCCCACTCGTTTCAGCACTGTATGCAGTCCGATGAATCTAAGGCTTAGCTTGCCCTTCAGACCAAACCTTAGCACCTTCTTCCAAGGTGATACCTTCAAGAAGACCTTATCCCCACAGCATACTCAACCTCTCTGCGCTTAAGATCGGCGTAGGATTTCTGCCTATCCGATGCCTCCTTCAGACGAGCCCTGAATTACTCTAACCTTATGCTCCGTCTCTGCCACCAACTCTGGACCCAACATCCGACGTTCTCCTAGTTCCGTCCAACATGTGGGAGTATGGCATTTTCGACCATACAGCGCTTCATACGGTGCCATCTGAATGCTCGCTTGATAACTATTGTTATAAGCGAACTCTGCCAACGGTAGGTACTCCTCCCAACTACCACGGAAATCCAACACACAACCCCTCAACATGTCTTCCAACACTTGGATGACCCTCTCCGATTGTCCATCAGACTGCGGATGAAAAGCCGTGCCGAAATTCAACCTTGTACCTAACTCCTGATGTAAGGCCTTCTAAAATCTCAAACTGAACTGAGGATCCCGGTCCAAGATAATGGACACTGGTACCCCATGCAACCGTACTATCTCTGCGATGTACAACTTGGCTAGCTTCTGAAGCGAGTAGTCAACCTTTACCGGTATAAAATGAGCCGACCTAGTCAACCGGTCTACTACCACCCACACTGCATCTTTCTTATTGGGCGTAAGGGAAAGCCCACTTACAAAATCCATAGTAATTTCCTCTCACTTCCACTGTGGAATCTTTACCGGCTGTAACAGTCCCGATGGCAATTGATGCTCAGCCTTAACCTGCTGGCATGTCAGACACTTGCCCACCAACTCAGTTACTTCCCGCTTAAGACCCGACCACCAAAACTGCTCTCTTAAATCCCGATACATCTTGCTGCTTCCCGGGTGCATAGCGTACGCACTGCTATGAGCTTTTTTAAGAATTCGCTGCCTCAACTCATCATCCTTAGGCATGCATACTCTCCACTGAAAGTACAACACTCCATTACTGCCCAAACTGAAACCTTCGGCCTCACCATTCTATACTTGCAACCTCCGAGTACTCAAAGCTTCATCAGACATCTGCCTTTCATTAACCTCATTAATACAAGATGGCTTCACTTGCAATTCTGCCAAAAGGCTCCTATCCTCATAGAGACTTAGATGAGCGAACATAGCTCGCAAATCCGCTACCACCTTTCGGCTCAATACATTAGCTACCACATTAGCCTTCCCCGGATGGTATTCGATTGAGTAATCGTAGACTTTCAACAACTCAATCCACCTCCGCTGCCTCAGATTCAAATCTTTCTGGGTTAGGAGGTACTTCAGACTTTTATGATCTGTGTACACCACCGACTTCTCCCCGTACAGGTAGTGGCTCCAGATCTTCAGAGCAAAAACTACAGCAGCCAATTCCAGATCGTGTGTCGGATAATTAACTTCGTGAGGCCTCAACTGCCGTGATGCATAAGCGACCACCTTCCCTTCTTGCATCAACACATACCCTAATCCGATATGTGATGCATCACAGTACACCGTGAACTCCTTTCCGGCCTCAGGCTGAATTAACACAGGTGCTTCTGTCAGAATCCTCTTCAGCTTATCAAAACTCTCTTGCTGCTTTTCAGCCCACACAAATGGAACTCCTTTTCTCAACAGCTTAGTCAACGGTGCTGCGATTAAGGAGAAGTTTTCCACAAGTCTCCTATAATATCCGGCCAACCCAAGAAAACTTTAAATTTTCGTAACCGACTTTGGTGGCTTCCACTCCAACACCGCCTCAATCTTACGGGGATCCACCCTGATTCCCTCGGCCGAAACAACATGTCCTAGAAAAGTTACCTCCTTGAGCCAGAACTCACATTTGCTGAACTTAGCGTACAGCTGTTTCTCCCTTAGAACTTGTAGAACCACATGAAGATGTGCGTCATGCTCCTCTTTTGACTTCGAGTACACCAAAATGTCATCTATGAAGACCACGATGAATCGATCTAGATAGAGTTGGAAAACCCGGTTCATCATGTCCATAAACGCTATCGGTGCATTCGTCAAACCAAAAGGCATTACCAAAAACTCGTAGTGTCCATACCGAGTACGGAATGCCGTCTTGTAGACATCAGCCTCCTTCACCTTAAGCTGATGGTACCCTGACCTAAGGTCAATCTTAGAAAACACCGATGCCCCTTTGAGTTGATCGAACAGATCGTCAATCCTAGGCAAAGGGTACTGGTTCTTTATTATCAACTTGTTCGATACACATCCTCATTGTCCCATCCTTCTTCTTGACAAATAGCACTGGAGCTCCCTAAGGCGATACACTTGGTCAGATGAACCCTCTATCCAACAACTCCTGGATCTGTGCCTTCAACTCTACCAATTCCTTCGGTGCCATCCGATATGGAGTGATAGATACTGGCACAGTTCCGGGTAACAATCAGATCTATCCCAAATTTAACCTCACGGTCCAGAGGTAGACCCGGAAGTTCCTCTGGAAACACATCCACATAGTCACTTACTGTCCAAACATCTCCTACAGCAACATCCTTAGCTTCCAAGGCACAGACGTGAACCACATATGCTTCACAACCCTTCTTCACCATTCTTTTTGCCTTCAAAGCAGAAACCAAGTTAGATAGGTAATCCCTCCTTTTACCTATCATCACCACCTCTTCTCCTTCCACTGTCTTTAAAACCATGCGCTTAGCTGCGCAATCCAGGCTAGCCCGATATTTTACTAGCCAATCCATCTTGAGAATTAGGTTAAACTCTCGGAACGATAGTTCCATCAAATCAGCCAAGAATATGACCCCTTGGAGTTCTAGGGGTACGTCCCTATAAAGTTTACTTACTTCTATGGAGTGACCTAGGGGGCTTATTACAGTCATCTTCCTAGAAGTAAGCTCAGAGTCTAGATGCAGAGTTTCCACTACACTACTAGCTATCTATGAGTGGGTTGAGCCAATGTCTATCAAGGTATTATAAGGCACACCAAAAATCAAGAACATACCAGTTATGACGTTCGGTGCGTCGCCCTCCTCTTGACGCCTCGCGGCATAGACCAAACCAGGTTGTCTAGCCTCAATACCACCGGTATTTCCCCTCGGTGCCCCACGACCTCTGCCAGCACCATTATCTCCTCTTCCTGCACCACGACCCCTCTGAGGTTGTTGGTTATCCCTTCTTTTCGGTGCCCGATCCTGACCCTCAGATCTCAGTCTAGCTACTTTCTTCGGACAATCTCTAACTCAATGCTCCATAGATCAACATTTGAAGCATCCACGATTACCATTCCAACACTCCCCCTTGTGAGAATTCCCACACCTAGCACACTGTGGCGGCCAATGAGGATTAGCAGCAGCAGCAGGCCTAGCAGCTTGCTCTGACCCGCCAAACCTTGTCCTCTTCTACTGATTACCTAAAAACTTTGAAGGTCCGGAGCTCCTCTTATTCCAATTTCGCTCTTGGTTCCGTCTAACGGACTGTCTTACTCCTTCAACAACCTTTGACTTCTCCACTAGGACAGCAAACTCCCGTTCCTATTGTAGAGCTATCATCATCCTCAGCTCATCTCTCAGGCCATCTTCAAATCTGACCAGTGCTCATGCTCGGTACCCAAATACCACGAGCATACCTACTCAACTGGAGAAACTCGGCCTCATATTCTGCCACCGTCTTATTACCTTGAACCAGGTTCAAGAAAGCCTTTCGCTGTGCATCCACGTAACTGGTTCCGATATACTTCTTCTGGTAGGCATCCCTGAAGAATTCCCAAGTAAGATTTTCTGCCACCGTTCCATCCCTCACGGTGAGCCACCACTGATATGACTCATCCCGAAGCAAAGATATTATGCCCTTCAACTTCTCCTCAGCCGTGAAATCTAAGTCACCCATAATCCTTTCAGTGGATTCCAACCAGTATTCCGCCACACTGGGCGCCACTCCGGAAACTCCTCTGAATACTTCTGCTCTGTTAGCCCGGAGTCGTTCAGCCACGAATTTACGGGTTCTTGCACTAGCGCCAGCCTCAACAACTCGTTCCAATACCCGTAATATAGCTTGAGATACGACGTCATTACCACCCGTCTGATCTTGGAACTCAATTTTCGCCGCCGGCAGATCCGGCATCTCATTTCCAGACCCATGACCAGACCTTGCTGGCTCTGACAAGGTCATCCTACCCCTACCACGGCCACGCGGCGGACGTCCACGACCTCTTGAACTCATTCTAACGATTGCGTTTATCTGTTTAAAAATTTTATGTATTAGTACTTGTTTCACTAGATTATCCGCGAAGAAATTTTATGATAAGAGTTTAGGAGTGGTTCTTTCGTAATCATATATGCACACAGTTTTCTATTCATTCAAAGAGACGTTGTAGATTTCATTGTGATTATTTTTCCACTACCCAGGGGTATTTTCGTAATTTGTCCTACAGGGGTATTTTTGTAATTTTTTTTCAAAAATACAGGTTCTCAGATGATTTTGTCAAAAAGTATTTTGAAACTCTTAAATTCCCGGGGTATTTGGAAAATTTTTAAAAATCGAGGGTATTTTGTTGATTTTGAAGTTCAGGGGCACTTTGGTAATTTTTCACAAATCAGGGTGAATTTGTAAAATTTAATAAATCAGAGATATTTCAAGAGTTGTAAAACATTGAAGGTTCTTTTTAAGAATTTATTTTCCAAGTTGATGGTGTTGCAAAAATTTTGAAAACCAAGGTCATTTTGGTAATTTTTCAAACTGAGGGATGTTTTGGTCATTTTTTTTTAAAACAGGGTTTTAATTATTTCAAAAACAAAACGGCTAATCCCTTTCGGGTTTTAGTTATCGAGTTTAGCCTATGAGTGTGTTGTCTCAGCTAGGATGAATCGTCACTACGCACCAGGTAGGATTCGAGTGAGTAGGAGGTGAGTCACGAGGACTGCTTAAATACTAGGCCCCCACCGAATCCAATCCTAGACATGCGTATAATGATTGCCACATCATTTGCTTAGTGACAACTCACAGGGTTTGTTAGAGAATTATTAAGTCTTATGCATAGTTGAGGTACGCTAGCCCTAGGGTTCAACAGTTTCTACTCTAGTTGTCTACGTTCCCAATTTACCCTTCTACCCTCATCAAATATTCACAAAATGGATAGAAGTACTTACAGGCGATTGGTGCCGGAGACTTGGTGCCATGCTGTTCAAGCCAAAACAGTTTCTCAAAACATCATAATAAGGCCTACTACTAAAACCAAAACATTTTGGGCCTTGGGCCCCCCACAGCCGAGTTTTGAACCGGTCTCCGATACCAAAAATGTAACACCCCAAACCTGGCCCATAAGTCCTGACCGGATCTGGTATGTCACGGAGTAAAATAGTTTGAATCATTTTGGGTGTCTAGTGAAAACTTGATAAAATTTGGCTAAGGTATGAAAGCGGTGTTTGAAAATTCAGTTGGGCTTTTTTAAACATGGTTGGGTTGTTAAACTCTTTTGAAAACGTTTGATCATGTATCGTTCTAAAATCGTCCGAGTTATTGGTGTCTTGGTAAATTTTGTTACCCGATGGTAACTTCTTTGAAAACCCGTTAAATTTTATTAAGTTTGAAAAGGTTACCTTTAACCGATTCACTTAATATTTGTAATATAATATAATTTAAAATAAACGATTAAATAACATCCAAATAAAAATTTAGCGGCCTTATTACATCCCAAAATAAAAAGACTTAGAAAATAAAATGAATAAACTTAACAAAAATAAATTTGAGTCCAACGATAAGCATGGCCGCCTCGAGTCCTCTCTGGCTCCATCTCCACGATCTACTCATCTGCAAAATAGTAAGGGAAGGGGTGAGTCACCAAGACTCAGTGTGTAAATCCCCCACCCGGAAATGCACTCATACACAATTTATTAATTAACATGCAAATATGCAACCCAACCTAACCAGCCATACTCCTTAACTACCCCGTGTGGTCAAAACCACTGATGACCTAGAGTCACAAATTAAATGATCGGGCCAACCCATCGTGTGGTCAAAACCACTGATGACCATAGGTCACAATTTATCAAGTGTGGTCAAAACCACTGGTGGTACCAAACCACTAGGACTTAGTCGCAAATTATCAATCGGTGTGGTCAAAACCACTAATGACCATAGGTCACAAATAATCTGATGGGGCCAACCCATCTTGTGGTCAAAACCACTGACGACAGTCCATAAAATCATCCCCCTCCTCTCATCAATCCCACCATCACATGCTTATATATCAATTATCATAAATCATGTCATAGTATTTAACATCATGTGATGGCATGCAAATCATATATCAAAAATCACAAGTTAGGGGACTTACCCGGAATCCATGCTTAGCCATAAGCAAAACACTACCAAAAAGGTGAATAACAACAACAATAATCATGTAAATTAATAAAGTGTGTAGTGAGTTCTTACACACCTATTTACTAGCAAATCCCGAATATACTAGCGAAATCCTGAGACATTGTTTCCTCCTACAATTGGTCGACACATGAATTTTTAGATCTATTAGCCAATTGGCTAAATTAAAGATCCCAAAGGATCAATTGTATCAATAGTATGGCCTTTGGCCGAATGTGACTTTTTCACTTACCAAACTCACCGAAATCTCGTATTTGTCACTTGAGTCTTCGAGATCCTACCAAAATGCATGTTATGAATGTCACTTACCTCCCTACCTTGGGGAATCAAATCCTGGAAGATCTCCTTACTCCTTTAATGTTATCCTCTCTTGACTACAAAACAAAGCATGAATCCAAGGTCTTAATAAGGTTCGGCCAACCCAAAAATACATGGTTGAGCCTCAAAGTTTTGGCTGGCCATAATAATTAAAGAATTAACTTAGAGAGATCCCTTACCACACTTATGAAAATCGACAGCACCTTAGTTAGGGAGAGGAGAAGATTCGGCCAACACAAATGAAAGGTGCTAATTTTTGTTGAAGGAGGGGGTAGGTTCGGCTAAGTAAAAGAAATAAGAAGCAAGGGATTTTTGAAGAATTTTGCCTTCTATGACTAGGGAGAATTCGGCAGTAGCAGCTTTGGGAGAAAGAAAAGAAAAATTGAAGAATTTTGGCCCCTCTCTCTAGGTGTTAAACCGAATATGAACAGCCCCAAGAAGTCCTATAATCGGCTAACACTTAGCTTTTGTGATTAACTACAGCCTTTAATTATCAAAAATTAAGCAAGGTTTATCTTACATCTTTATCTCCTAGCCACTCCTTATCAATTATAATGAAAATAAAACACAAATAGCTACTCTTCCAGCCGAAATTAAGAGTCCAAAATTTGGCCAACACTCTCCCATTCACGCTAGCAGCATTGAAAAAAATAAAAACCAAAGTGCAGCTCTTGGGGTTCGAAACCAAGGCCCACTGCCGTAGCCCTTTCTTCCAACGCCCCCTTGCCACTTCTCCCAATTTGACTTTCATGTCACATTACCCCACCATTTATTTATAAAGCCTTTATACTTGAGCCCTTTTCCTTTTAACGCCAAAGCCCAAAAAAAATAAAACTCCCCTTGCGTCCGTCACGACTCGAACCCGAGTCCTTTTGCCAACACCCCTAAGTGGTGCCCCAAGACACTCCACCGAATGCCTTTCCTATCCAAACCTTGCCCACAAAATTATTTAAGGCCTTTCTACTTAAGCCCATCACCGCATGTAAAAAAAACAAAACGCAAAATGCCCCTCCTGCCACTCGAACCTGTGACCTGCGCCCCTCTTCACCTCCAACACTTAAGTGGCACATGGACCACTTAGCCAATTAGTTCTTTGTGTCAAGTTCCTTTTGAAAATTTTCTTAACCCCTATCTCACCTAGCTTCCCTCCTTTAAACACTTAAAAAGAAATTTTTAGCTCCAAGTTCGACCTAGCTCGGGGTTAGTTCTAGGCCCTAGAACATGCTTAATAATCCTAGAATTTAATTCTTCAAGCACACACATGGGAAAATATTTAAATTACAAATAACCCCTAATTTAGGGTGTTACAGTCTTAGTATTACCCATTTACTTTTTGCTAATAACAGTTTCCTATTCTTTCGAGCCAAAGATTCTGAAGCTTCTATGGTTAAAAGTGTTTTTACTTAGTACAAAAAAGCCTCTGGAAAAATTATAAAATTTCATAAATCTAGAATCATGTTTAGCTCCAATATGACTCTTTGTCCATAATACTTTGTGCCAAATCTTGGTGTGACAAGCCTTTTAATTCATAGGTGCTACCTCGACCTACTCTCATTGGAAGAAACAAAAAGCATGTCATCTTTTTTATAAGAGAGTGACTTAGCAAGCATATATTTAGTCGGAAGAACAAGCTCTTATTGAAAGCTAGTAAAGAGGTGTTGCTTAAAACTATTGCTCAAATGATTTTCATCGAATTTATTAACATTTTCCTTATCTCATCTAACACTTGTGATGCTCTTTAAAAGATGATTAATTCTTTCTAGAGGGGTTCAAATGGTAATGATGGTACAAAGATTCATTAGGAATCTTGAGAAAGGTTCTGTGCTCTTAAAAGTTTGGAGTTATGGGTTTCCATTGCTTTAATCTAGCGATGCTTGGTAAGTAAACTTCCAGACATATCAGGAATCTAGATACTCTTCTAGTCAATGTTTCAAAGCAACATATTTACCAAATGGTGATTTTTATTCTACTAAAAGTGAAAACCCTTCCTATGTTTGGAATAGCATCATGGTTGCTAGGCATTTGATCTTCAATGGCACAAAAAGGTATGTACCGATCTGTTTTTTAATGGTGTCAGAAACATTGGTTTGGGGACCACAATTTGGACGAGTGAGTTTGTAAATATTATTATTTAATATTTAAGAGTTAAAGATGGTGATATTGTGAATTTGGATTTTATAAACTTTATTAATTTGTTAGTTAGTCAAGGTACAAGTGGTATGTAACGAAAGCTAGTGGTTTTGGAAAATGAGCTATCGGGACCTCATTTCAGTAAATCAAGCTCGTAAATATTTTTATTTAATATTTACATAGATGTTATTTCGATGAATTGAATTTTGGTTCAAAAATTTTATTGGTTGGATGGTTAATTAGGATACAAGGACTAAATTATACAAGTGGTAAAATTTTAATCATTATTAAATTTTAATAGCTAAATGAGTCAAATGGTATTAGTGTAACACTCCAAATTCAGCCTAGATGTTATGGCCGGATCTAGCAAGTCACATCAAAAGGAAGTTAAAAAGCTAAGCATTCATTAAAAATGTTGCATCTCTTGTTGAAACTTCGAGTTTCATTGTTTGTTTTCAAAACACAATTTGCTTAATGTCTAATTTTGTAAAGTTGCCATTATTTTTATAAAAAAAATTATTTTTATTGTGAAAATCGAACTTGAACAGTTGCAGAACCGTGATATTTTGGAAAATGATTTTTAATGTTTTAGGAAAAACTCGTATTAATAAGTTTAACGGTTATTAATGAAAACTTAAAAGAAAAAAAATAAACCAAAGGCCTTATTTCAAAATGTAAACCCAAAATAAATAACCTTAGAAATAAAGTAAAAAATGAATTTACTAAAGTTCACAAGAAGTATCTCCGTTGTATGGCCACCCCGAGTCCTCTATAGCTCTAAATCCTCCACCGCTGGGAATTACCTGTGAGGTTAAGGGAAAAGGGGTAAGTTTCGAGAACTCAATGTGTAATCCCCCTAACGGTCACTAACTAGGCCTGAGCCCTTTCATCATGAAAATGCAGATAATGTAAGGTAATGTAATGTAACCCAACCCAAACCAACCAATCATTACCTTTGGGGATCAAGTCAACCCACCCCGCCAATCATATCAATAATGCAGCCGAGCTGCTAATCACAATATTTGTGGTTGAGCCACCAGAACCATAGTATATATATATGTGGCATAGCCACTAAAACAGTATGTGGCAGAGCCACTAGGCTACAATTCTCTTCAGTCATTAACCCGCCCCATGCAATATGATAAAATGTCATGTATCAACGTATAAAAGTGTAAATAAAAACATACACACGATATTCAATCACAATTAAGGGTATAACAGTCATTTTCACCTCTTGAGGGTATTTCGGTAATTTTACCCATCGAGGGTATTTTGGTAATTTTGCAACCCAGGGGTATTTCGATAATTTACCCTCCAAGGGTATTTCAATAATTTCACATTTAACGGCCTTTCCAAAGGCCTATAGTCACCTCGAGCGACTCGGGACCCTTTTTGGGTCTCTACAGTACTATTGGGCCTAGAATCCATTTTAGGCCCAAACGGGCCCACACGCTTGTGTGGCGCATTACACGTGGTCTCGCTTTTAGTTTTGCGAATTTCACACTCACATCTATCATTTAGTATTTTCCATCAATTTTGTCCCCGTGGGCCCGTAAGCCCATTAGGCCCATTTAGCCTATAGCAGTTCGATTAGTCCCGTTTCGACCATAGTTATGCGAGAGTGCTCGTGACACTCTCAATGACCCACCGTCGACATTCATGTCTCACTTTACCACCACGAGCGTTCGCATACTCGAGTGGCCACAGTTACATACTTTTTAACTTTTCAATTTATGGCTGATTCTCAAAACATCACATGCAGTTATCATCAAAATGGTGTGAGATTACACTCTTGTTACGAGTGTAGATTGAACCCAAGGGATTACGCACCTATAAATCCATATACTTTAACCATTAGCCTTAATCATAGTAAGATATATCCATTCGATTGAAAATAACAACCTAATCCACACTACTTACCAAGAATGAAGGTAACTCCTTGTTATACTTGAATGTTCAGTTTACTCCCTCTGGTTACAAAATCGAGTCCCTAATGAAGAGCATGAGTTAGCGATGTTGTTTCAAGAATAATGAAGAAATGGTCTTTCGCCTGAATGAACCTAAAATGGAGAACGACCGTCCACTCCCCCTACTCGGCCATATAAACTTACTAACGTGACCCAGATTCTGTAATTGCTCTGAGTTTTGACTTCCCCACAAAGAAAGAACAAATGATACTCAAGGTGGAAGGGAATATTCAGGTTCGACCTTAGCGAAGAAGAAGTAGAGTGAGAGATTCGACTTACATTTGAGAAAAGAAAAGAGAGCTGAAAAGAATGGTAACAAACAAAAGAGAAAGAAGTATTACCTTTTATCAGAGAGAAGCCGAATGGAAAGAAAAGGTTCGGCACCCAAAAAGAAAAACACCACGCTTCAAGCTACCAAGCAATTGGCCAAATGAATCCAAGTAGAGGCAGGGTGGCTATTGTTCTAAGGAGAGGGATGAAGTGAATGCAGTTGAGAGAATAAATGAGGAGGAGGGGAGTCGGCTATGGTGAAAAAAACAAATAATAAGATATGGAAATGAGAGATTCAGCCAAGAGGTCTTTAGGTACCAATGGAAGGGGATGAGGCTATGTGGCTTAAAGAGAGGAGAAGAAAAGTTGAAGAAAATAAAGAAATGAAATGTCAAATGAATAGAACCCGATTCAGGTGAGAGGTAAGAGGAGATTTGGCTATAGCATAGAAAAGAGGAACAAATTCAAATGGGAGAAGGGAGGGAATTCGGCTTATAGAGAGAAGAATAGAAAGAAATGGAGAAGGGGAAAATGGAGAAAATGGTTTTTGACAAGTAGGTACATGCATAGGTGACCCGAAATTCTTAAGGAGGACAGTACTAAAAAATACACGAATACAACATAAAACGCTACAGAATTCGGCAGCCTTTCTCCCCATCCAAAAATCGAATGTGCACCCAAAGTAACAAGTCTTTTTGATCGAAACTCCCCCCATGCACTTCCCCAAATTTGGCCACTACCTCCTCTCCCTCCATTCCCACAATTCTTTCCTCCATTTGCTCCACCAAACACTCTCTACCTCCCATTCAAATTATTTGACCAAGTCCTCTCTCTCTCTCCTGTGGAGTTCTAATGCAACTCCACCTCTTCTCCTCCCATAACATAAAATAAAAACCCACATATGTTGCTTGTGGGATTCGAACCTCTAACCTCATTGCACTCCCTTTGGCACCACACCACTAAGCCACCAACTCATCCTGTGTCGTAAAACATGAGCAATTAAAGATAAGTCTATGGCCAAAGTCTAAAACCATTTAAAAAGATAATCTAAAAGAAATGCAAGCACCAAGACTTGAACCTTGGATCCCTTTACTTCCTTGTATAGCGTCACCTCCTTGCCTCCCATGTGGTGTAATTTACCACTAGACCGCAACTCCTTTTGTGTCATTTTTCTCCACATTTAATTCTTAAGGCCTACCTACTAACTCCTAGGGTTTTATTCACTTAAAACCAAAATTTTCCTAAAGCTCAAGTTTGATCCTGAAACTTCATAGCGGCCCCCCTAACCTTCCAAAATCACTCACCTAATAGGTGCAGCTTAGATTAGTGTCATTCTCTTATTCACGAAAATTTTAAACGCTTCCATGCCCAAGGCCCAATGGGCCCAATTATACTAGGCCCAAATTTGGGTCGTTACAAATCTACCCCCTTAAAGAAATTTCGTCCTCAAAATTTCCAACTATCTAACAATGTTTTAACACAGGCCACTCTACCACGCTGTCGCTGTGCACTCTCATTCCAATAACACTAATACACTTCTAACATAATCTAGAAACCTCTTCATCCAACCAAATATCTAACCACAGAAACAACAGGTATTCATCGCACATACATAAAATTTTTTACATTCAAAAATCACATACAACCAAAACATACCCGACTTAATGGTGATGGAACAATCCCGAGCCTTATGCTCCTTAGATCTGCATCTCAAACATGCTCTTGACCTCCTCCAACATTCACCCGAATGACACCTTTTGCAATACTCGCAAGCCGAAAAGTTTGGACGTGCCTTAACATGCTTTACAGAACGAGACTGCGGTCCTAGAAAACTGCGATCTCTTTTCTTCTTACAGTCCATTCACCCCACTCAAAGTGTTCTGGCAATTTTTTTAACCTTTTCAAATACCTCTCTAACTAGCTAAGTTAGCATTTTAGCTCTGGCTCGGTCATGAGACCTTGTCTCAGTTACTGGCGATGACTGCGCCTCTCTTCTAGGCATAAGCCCCGATGCTGAGGATCCAGCCCTAGCACCTCGGCCTCTACCACGATCGCTTGTACCTTGTCCACATCCTCTCGTTCTCATATCGCTGAATCGAGTCAATCTATTTACAAGTTTTATGAATTAGTCTTTAATTCTAATGTTTATTAACAAGTGTCCTATGAAAAACATGTATAAGAGTTGTTTTCGCGGATCGAATTTCCTATTGTTTTAGTCTCTATAGGCTTAATTCCTTTAGCTAACAATTCTAGCGTACTACCACTAACTCTAGTAGTTTCTTACTATAGTCATTTCATCATATCATGAGGTAAAGTAAGAGGACTTACGGATTTGGTGTCGGAGACTCAGGGTGCAATACTTCCAGTAAAGATATCCATTTTTCCAAACCATATTTCAAATAAATTTTGAAAACAACGTTTTTGAACCCATTCCACAGTTGAGTTTTGCAACCAGGCTCTGATACCATAAAATGTAACACCACAAACCCAGTCTAGACATTATGGCCAGATCTAGCATGTCACATCAAAAGGAAGTTGAAAAGCTAAGCGTTCGTTAAAAATGTTGCATCTCTTTTTGAAACTCTGAGTTTCGTTGTTTGTTTTCAAAACACGATTTGCTTACCTTAATGTCTAATTCAGTAAAGTTGCCATTATTTTTTTAAAAAAATTATTTTTGTTGTGAAAATCAAACTTGAACAGTTGCAAAAATGTGATATTTTGAAAATAATTTTTAATGTTTTAGGAAAACCTCGTATTAATAAGTTTAACAGTTATTAATGAAAACTTAAAAGAAAAAATAAACCAAATGCCTTATTTCAAAATGTAAACCCAAAATAAATAACCTTAGAAATAAAGTAAAAAATAAATTTACTAAAGTTCATGAGAAGTATCTCCATTGTATGGCCACCCCCGAGTCCTCCACAGCTCCAAATCCTCCAGCGCTGGGAATTACCCGCGAGGTTAAGGGAAAAGGGGTGAGTTATGAGAACTCAGTGTGTAATCCCCTAAACGGTCACTAACTAGGCCTGAGCCCTTTCATCATGAAAATGCAAATAATGTTAGCTAATGTAATGTAACCTAACCCAAACCAACCAATCACACCCCCGTACCAACTAATCGTCACCTGTGGCGATCAAGTCAACCCACCCCGCCAATCACACCAATAATGCAGCCGAGCTACTAATCACAATTTTGTGGCCGAGCCACTAGAACCATAGTATATATATATGTGTGTGGCATAGCCACTAAAACAATATGTGGCAGAGCCACCAGGCTACACTTTTCTTCAGTCATTAACCCGCCCCATGCAATATGATAAAATGTCATGTATCAACGTATAAAAGTGTAAATAAAAACATACACGATATTCAATCACAATTAAGGGTATAACACTCATTTTCACCCCCTCAAAGGTGTTTTGGTAATTTTACCCATCGAGGGTATTTTGGTAATTTCTTAACCCAAGGGTATTCCGATAATTTACCCTCTAAGGGTATTTCAATAATTTCACAACCCAGGGGTATTTTGGTAATTTACCCTCTAAGGGTATTTCGGTAATTTAACATTTAACGACCCTTCCAAAGGCCTATAGTCACCTCGAGTGACTCGGTACCCTTTTTGGGTTTCTAGGGTAATATTAGGCCTAGAATCCATTTCAGGCCCAAACGGGCCCACACGCTCGTGTAGCCCATTACACGTGGTATCGCTTTCAGTTTTACAGATTACATACTCGCATCTATCATTTAGTATTTTCCATCGACTTTGCCCCCGTGGGTTCGTAAGCCCATTACACCCGTTTAGCCTATAGTAGTTCGATCTGGCCCGTTTCGGCCTTAGTTACGCGAGAGTGCTCGTGACACTCTCAATGACCCATCGTTGACATTCATGTCTCACTTTACCACCATGAGAGTTTGCATACTCAAGTGGTTACAGTTACTGACTTTTCGGCTTTTCGGCTTATGGCTGATTCTCAAAACATCAAATGTAGTTATCATCAAAATGGTGTGAGATTACACACCTGTTGCGAGTGTAGATTGAACCCTCGGGATTACACACCTATAAATCCATATACTTTAACCATTAGCCTTAATCATAGTAAGATATATCTATTCAGTTGAAAATGATAACCTAATCCACACTACTTACCAAGAATGATGGCAACTCCTTGCTATACTTGAATGTTCGGTTTACTCTCTCTAGCTACGAAATCGAGTCCCTAATGAAGAGCAAGAGTTAGCGATGTTGTTTCAAGAATAAAAAAGAAATGGCCTTTTGGCCTGAATGAACTTAAAATGGAGAACGACCGTCCACTCCCTCTACTCGGCCATATAAACTTACCAACGTGACCCAGATTCGACAATTGCTTTGAGTTTTAGCTTCCCCATAAAGAAAGAGCAGATGATACTCAAGGTGAAAAGGAGTATTCAGGTTCATACAAGAAGAAGTAAAGTGAGAGATTTGGCTTATATGAGGGAAAAGAAAAGAGAGCTAAAAAGAAGGGTAACGAACAAAAGAGAAAGAAGCATTACCTTTGATCAGAGAGAAGCCGAATGGAAAGAAGAGGTTCAGCACCCAAAAAGAAAAACACCACGCTTCAAGCTACCAAGCAATCGGCCAAATGAATCCAAATAGAGGCAGGGTGGCTATTGTTCTAAGGAGAGGGAAAAAGTGAATGCAATTGAGAGAATAAATGAGGAGGAGGGGGTCGACTATGGTGAAGAAAAATAAATAATAGGAGATGGAAAAGAGAGATTCGGCCAAGAGGTGTTTAGGTACCAATGGAAGGGGGTGAGGCTATTCGGCTTAAAGAGAGGAGAAGAAAAGTTGAAGAAAACAAAAAAAATAAAATGCCAAATGAAGAGAACCCAATTCAGATAAGAGGTAAGAGGAGATTCGGCTATAACATAGAAAGGTCGAACAAATTCAAATGGGAGAAGAGAGGGAATTTGGCTTATAGAGAGAAGAATAGAAAGAAATAGAGAAGGGGAAAAGGGAGAAAAATGGTTTTTTACAAGTAGGTACATGCATGGGTGACCCGAAATTCTTAAGGAGGACAGTACTCAAAAATGCACGAATACAACATAAAACACTACAGAATTTGGCACCCTTTCTCCCCATCCAAAAACCGAATGTACACCCAAAGTAACAAGTCTTTTTGATCGAAACTCCCCCATACACTTCCCCAAATTTGGCCACTACCTCCTCTCCTTCCATTCCCACAATTTTCTTCTCCATTTGCTCCACCAAACACTCTCCACCTCCCATTCAAATTATTTGACCAACTCCTCTCTCTCTCCTGCAGATTTCTAATCCAACTCCACCTCTTCTCCTCCCATAACATAAAATAATAACCCACATATGCTGCTTGTGGGATTCTAACCTCAAACCTCCTTGCACTCCCTTTGACGCCACACCACTGAGCCACCAACTCATCTTGTGTCTTAAAACATGAGCAATTAAAGATAAGTCTATGGCCAAAGTCTAAATCAATTTAAAAAGGTAATCTAAAAGAAATGCAAGCGCCAAGACTTGAACCTTGGATCCCCTTGCTTCCTTGTATGGCGTCACCTCCTTGTCTCCCATGTGGCGTCATTTTCCACTAGACCACAACTCCTTCTGTGCCATTTTTCTCCATGTTTTTTTCTTAAGGCCTACCTACTAACTCTTAGGGTTTTATTCACCTAAAACCAAAATTTTCCTAAAGCCCAAGTTTGATCTCGGGACTTCATAAAGGCTCCCTAACCTTTCAAAATCACTCACCTAAGCTCCAACTTGCATTAGTGACGTTCTCTTGTTTACAAAAAAAAATTTAAACGCTTCCATGCCTAAGGCCCAATGTAACATCCCAAAATTGGGCCTAGTAGGATTGGGCCCAATGGGCCTTGGGCGTAGGAATGTTTAAAATTTTGAGAACAAGGGAATGGCATTATTACAAATTGGACTTATTAGATAAGTGAATTTGGAAGGTTACATGGTTTCTATGAAGTCTCAGGTTTAATTGGGCCTTAGGAAAAATTGGGTATTTAAGCACTTTAAGGAGAGATGGTAAGTAGCTTCAAAGTTTATAGAAATAAATAAGTAATGTGCTTGCATAAATGAGCTATTGGTAAAAAGGTTATGGCATTAAGTGAAGTACCTTGAGGGAAGAGGTTCAAATCCCTTTGTGTGCAATTTTTTACTAATATTTTTGCACTCTTTCCTTAAGTGTCGGCCAAGAGGTATTTATGGCAAGTTTGACTTCTTTATGTTTGGTTTGGTGGCTACTGAATTAAGGAAAGGTTGAGGTTGGGGAAAGGAATCAAAAGGAAAAGGCAAGTATGGGGAACAAGTGGCTTATTTCATAGAGAATGCTAAGGAAGGTATGGTTGGCAAAATTTTGACCCTTATGAATATGCATGTGGACGGTTTTGGGGGTAGATAGGTAGCTGAAATTTTACTTTGGCATTTGGTAGGGTCTTGGAATTATTTTGGCCAAAAATCACATTTGCAACTTTAGTGTCATCTTCTCCCAATTTGCTATTCTCTTTGCCGAAATCTTCTAGCACAATAGTGCATTTTTCTTCTCTTTGGATTGGTTTCATATTCACCTTTTGTCCATCTTCCTTGATAGCCGAATATCAACATACAATTTCCTCCATAATCGAACTTTCATCTTTTTTCTATTTCCTCTTCTCATCCAGATTAACATCCGTTTCTTGATCAATCGGTAAGTATTCTTCTCAATATTTTATTTTCTTTGGTTTTGGATGGTCATTTTGACCTAGATCATCACCTTACTTTCCATCATTCGAAATCATTTTTTCTTCCTCGTAAAGATATAGTGGAAGGTCGAAACTTGACTTTTTCCGAATTCATCATATAATCGCTAGAAATTGGATCCAATATTAATAAGGTAAGGAGTTCTTATGGATTATTGATATTATTCAATATTTGATTGGTTGCTAACGGAGTAATAATGTGAAATAATCGACTACATGTTTTACGGACAAATCACTCGATATATTTTACCTTCGAACATAGTGGTAAGTGATTCAAGTGTAAGTGATATGAAATCTTTTGGAAATCCGAGGCTAACTTTTGGTTGGTATTGTTCTAGGTCAGCGACGAGTGGTTCGTTAGGAAATCGAAATCAGGTGTGTAATCCCGTACCTTTCGTATACATATCTAACATGGTGTGTAATCTCACACTTCTCAAAAAGTTTGTATGAAATATTCTGTGAATCGGTTGAAATATCGAAGAAAATTGGAAACCAGCATCCGTGATCACTCGAGCGTGCGTATGATCGTAGTGGTAAACGTATTTTGTAATAAAATAGTTTCAGTTAGAAGCAGTGATGTGTTTTTGAAAAATCACAAAAAATAGAAGAAAGGGAATTAGAAAGTGAATGAGATATTGAATAAAATATTACTGTGTCTATTTTGATAAGGAAGAAACGGAGAAGGAAAAGGAATTTTATATTCTGAGATATGTTAATTTTAGTGAGACTGGTTCTGAATGATTTCGTGGTTCCCTGATCTGTCTTGGAAAAATCAAATAAAATTGTACAAAGTGAATTAAGAGTTATAGTTTATATGTAAAGATTCCTCAGTGAGTCTATTTTCAATAGAAACAAGTGAGAACAACATATGAAAACTGTACAATGAGATATTTGAATTTTGGGTAAGAGAGGTCAGAATCATTGGACAGTAAAATAAGGGAAAATTTAAGGAATAAACTGTACTAAATGGTTAATACAAAAATTCTGGAAAGATTTTAGTAAGAAGATATATGATTTTAGTTTTAAGAAAAATTTAAGCATTTAGATTTCGAGATTCCTAAGCTAAGTTATAGTCAATTTAGTTAGTACGACGCAGATGGACAGTTTAAATTGTTATGCCCAAATTAGTAGTTAGGTTTGGATTGCAAAATTACCGAATTACCCTTAGTGGGTAAATTTTAGAATTACGAAAATGCCTCTAAAGGGCCAAAATATGGAAATACCCCTAATGGGCCGATTTGCAAAAGTGTAAATGGGCCAATCTAATATTTTGATAAATGGGCCAATCTGATATTTTGATAAATGGGCAAATCTGATATTTTGATAAATGGGCCAATCTGTTATTTTGCTAAATGGGCCAATCTGATATTTTGATAAATGGGCCAATCGTATATTTTGCTATATGGGCCTAATTGATAAATTGTTATAATGGGCCATAAAAATTGTAAGAAATATCTGAATACATTGTTGCGAATTGTTATGCATTATATACATGTTTTGCATGGGATGGGATGATGATGAAGAGAAGTTCTGGTAGCTCTGCTACATAAATCTGGTGGCTCTGCCACAAATTTGAAAAATGGCAATGCCATGTAAATTCTGTTAATCTGGTGGCTTGTCCACAAATTTGATATAAATGGCTTAATGCCTACGTTTGGTGTGTTGGCGGGGTGGGTTGACTAAAGATCACCCACAAGTGTGTTGGTTGGTACGGGTGGTGTGTAGCGGATGGAAAACTAGGATTTGGTTTGGGAATTGCATATCATATGCATATTATATATGATACATTTATATTATTGAAAGCGGGCTTTGGCTCAATTAATTGCTTAATGGGATTTTGGCCCAGTGAACAATGGTAAGTGGATTATACACTGAGTTCTTGTAACTCACCCCCCTTCTCTTAACCCTTGTAGGTAATGCTCAGCGACGAGGACTTGGAGCCATGGATGACTCGGTAAAGGCCATGCTTCGGAAATAACATTTTCGAATATTAGTAAACTACCTTTCTATTTTATTTGATTACTTTTATTGTTTCGGGTTTTAAAGTTGTAATAATGTCTCTAGACTATTTTTATTTTTCTTTATGTTTGGGATGTTTTTATTATTCTTCTTAAATTGTTTAAAAATGAATTTTCTAAAAATATAAATAACGGTTTTCAAAATTGATTAATAAATGGATTTTATAGCAAACTTTTACAAATAATTTAACTCGGATTCTCTTTCAAAATTTCAACGTCATTTTCAAAAGTCCTGATTTTAAAGTCCACTACTTTGATTTTCAATTCATCAACCAACCTCTCAAAAATACTTGTATTTTATCTACGTTTCCGTAATGTTTTCAAAATGCTTCTGCAACTCTATTTCTAAACGTCATATTTTCGTAAATTTTTATTTCAAATATGTTTTCGCAACCAAAAAGATTTTTAAAGATAATTACGTTTTCAAGTAGATAACAATTGCTTAAGTGTTTTGGGTTTTAACAAAGAGGCTGTAATTCTTAAACAAGTTTTTAACAATCGCAAAGATGGTTTTGAAAAGAAAGAAAAACACTTCCATGTGACACGCCAGATTCAGGCCTAACTTTTAAACCAGGTTTGTTGTGTTACATTTTATGGTATCAGAGCCTAGTTGCAAAACTCGGCCGTGGTTTAGGTTCAAAAGCATTTTTTAAAGTTGTTTAGAATTTTGATTTATAAATATATGTTCTAAAGGAAGTATGGCACCACGAGTATCCGGCACCAAGTCAAGTAAGTATTTGTTTTCATTTTATGATTATTGTGTTACAAAAATTCTACAAAGTAGAATACTCTAGAACTGTTAGCTTTAAAAGTTGAAACTATAGAGACTGAGACTTTATGATGCGGATTTGAGTCTCGAAAACAACTTTTCTACTCATACTCCATAAAACATCGTTTAATAAACATCGAATAGCATAATGATTCGTAAAACTCTTAATTAGATTATATCGACTTAGTGATCATGAGCGCTAGAAGACGCGGACGCGGTAGACGTGGACGTGGTAGAGGCCGAGTTGCTAGGGCTAGACCTTCGGCACCAAGGCATGTGCCCGAAAGGGAGGCGCAGGCATCGTTAGTGGCTGAGACGGGATCTCATGATCGAGTTGGGGTTGATGAGCTGACTCATATAGTTAAGAAGGTATTGAAGGAGGTTAAGGAAATCAGTGAAGCACTTCGAGTTGGGTCTGTGGACTGTAAGAAGAAAGGAGACTGTGGTTCTTTTGGATCGCAGTCTTGTTCTGTAAAGCGTGTTAAGGCACGTCCGAACTTTTTGGCTTGCAATCATTGCAGAAGGCGTCATCCGAAAAAATGCTGGAGGAGGTCAGGAGCATGCTTGAGATGCGGGTCTAAGGAGCATAAGGCTCGAGATTGTTACATCACCATCAAGTCAGGTATGTTTTGGTTGGATGTGATGATTGAATATAGAAAATTCTAAGTATAAATGGCAGACAACTGTGTGCATTTGTGGTTAGATGTTTGGTTGTGTAAAAGTGGATTCAAGATTTTGTTAAAAGTACATTGTGTTTTTTTTTAGATAAGAGTGCGCAGCAAAAGCTTAGTGGTGTTATTTGAGTGATGCGTTTAGTAGATGATTGGAAATTTTGAGGACAAAATTTCTTTAAGGAGGGTAGAATTGTAACATCCCAAAATTGGGCCTAGTAGGATTGGGCCCAATGGGCCTTGGGCGTAGGAATGTTTAAAAGATTGAGAACAAGAGAATGGCATTATTGCAAATTGGACTTATTAGTTAAGTGAATTTGTAAGGTTACAAGGTTTCTATGAAGTCTCAGGTTTAATTGGGTCTTAGGAAAAATTGGGTATTTTAGCACTTTAAGGAGAGATGGTAAGTGGCTTCAAAGCTTATAGAAATAAATAAGTAATGTGCTTGCATAAATGAGCTATTGGTAAAGAGGTTATGGCATCAAGTGAAGTACATTGAGGGAAGAGGTTCAAATCCCTTTGTGTGCAATTTTTTACTAATATTTTTGCACACTTTCCTTAAGTGTCGGCCAAGAGGTATTTATGGCAAGTGTGATTTCTTTATTTTTGGTATGGTGGCTAAAGAATTAAGGAAAGGTTGAGGTTGGGGAAAGGAATCAAAAGGAAAAGGCAAGTAAGGGGAACAAGTGGCTTATTTCATAGAGAATGCTATGGAAAGTATGGTTGGCAAAATTTTGACCCTTATGACTATGCATGTGGACAATTTTGGGGGTAGATAGGTAGCTAAAATTTTACTTTGGCATTTGGTAGGGTCTTGGAATTATTTTGGCCAAAAATCACATTTGCAACTTTAGTGTCATCTTCTCCCAATTTGCTATTCTCTTCGCCGAAATCTTCTAGCACAATAGTTCATTTTTCTTCTCTTTGGATTGGTTTCATATTCACCTTTTGTCCATCTTCCTTGATAGCCAAATATCAACATACAATTTCCTCCATAACTGAACTTTCATCTTTTCTCTATTTCCTCTTCTCATCCATATTAACATCTATTTCTTGATCACTCGGAAAGTATTCTTCTCAATATTTTTTTTTTCAATTTTGGATGGTCATTTTGACCTAGACCATCACCTTACTTTCAGTCATTCGAAATCATTTTGTCTTCCTCGTAGAGATATAGAAGGTCAAAACTTGAATTTTTTCGAAGTCATCGTATAATCGCTAGAAATCGGATCCAATATTAATAAGGTAAGGAGTTCTTATGGATTATTGATATTATTCAATATTCGATTGGTTGCTAGCAGAGTAATAATGTGAAATAACCGACTACATATTTTAGGGACAAATCACTCGATATATTCTACATTTGGACATAGTGGTAAGTGATTCAAGTGTAAGTGATACGAAATCTTTTGGAAATTCGAGGCTAACTTTTGGTTGGTATTGTTCTAGGTCAACGATGAGTGGTTCATTAGGAAATTGAAATCAGGTGTGTAACCCCGTACCTTTTGTATACATATCTGAAATGGTGTGTAATCTCACACTTCTCTTAAAAGTTTGTATGAAATATTCTGTGAATAGGTCAAAATACCAAAGAAAATCGAAAACCGGCATCCGTGATCACTCAGGCGTGCGTATGATCGTAGTGGTAAACGTATTTTGTAATAAAATAGTTTTGGTTAGAAGTAGTGACGTGTTTTTGAAAAATCACAAAAAATAGAAACAAAGGAATTAGAAAGTGAATGAGATATCAAATAAAATCTTACTGTGTCTATTTTGATAAGGAAGAAACGGAGAAGGAAAAGGAATTTTATATTCTGAGATATATTAATTTTAGTGAGACTAGTTCTGAATTATTTGGTGGTTCCCTAATCTATCTTGGAAAAATTGTATAAAATAGTACAAAGTGAATTAAGAGTTATAGTTTATATATAAAGATTCCTTAGTGAGTCTATTTTCAACAGAAACATGTAGGAACAACATATGAAATTTGTACAGTGAGATATTTGAATTTTTGTTAAGAGAGGTCAGAATCATTAGACAGTGAAACAAGGGAAACTTTAAGGGATAAACTGTACTAACTAGTTAAGACAAAAATTCTGGAAAAATTTTAGTAAGAAGATATATGAGTTTAGTTTTAAGGAAAATTTACGGTTTAGATTTCGAGATTACTAACCCATGTTATAGTCAATTTAGTTACTATGACGCAGGTGGACAGTTTAAATTGTTATGCCCAAATTAGTAGTTAGGTCTGGATTGCGAAATTATCGAATTACCCTTAGTGGGTGGATTTCTGAATTACGAAAATGCCTCTAAAGGGCTGAAATATGGAAATGCCCCTAATGGGCTGATTTGCAAAAGTGTAAATGGGCCAATCTGATATTTTGATAAATGGGCCAATCTGGTATTTTGATAAATGGGCCAATCTGTTATTTTGCTAAATGGGTCAATCTGATATTTTGATAAATGGGCCAATCTGATATTTTGCTATATGGGCCTAATTGATAAATTGTTATAATGGGCCATAAAAATTGTAAGAAATATCTGAATACATTGTTGTGAATTGTTATCCATTATATACATGTTTTGCATGGGATGGGATGATGATGAAGAGAAGTTCTGGTAGCTCTGCTACATAAATTTGGTGGCTCTGCCACAAATCTGAAAAATGGCAATGCCATGTAAATTCTGTTCATCTGGTGGCTTGTCCACAAATTTGATATAAATGGCTTAATGCCTACATTTAGTGTGTTGGGGGGGTGGGTTGACTCAAGATCACCCACAGGTGTGTTGGTTGGTACGGGTAGTGTGTAGTGGATGAAAAACTAGGATTTGGTTTGGGAATTGCATATCATATGCATATTATATATGATACATTTATATTATTGAAAGCAGGCTTTGGCTCAATTAATTGCTTAATGGGATTTTGGCCCAGAGAACAATGGTAAGTGGATTATACACTGAGTTCTTGCAACTCACCCCCTTCTCTTAACCCTTGTAGGTAATGCTCAGCGATGAGGACTTGGAGCCGTAGATGACTCGGTGAAGGCCATGCTTCGAAAATAACATTTTCGAATATTAGTAAACTACCTTTCCATTTTATTTGATTACTTTTATTGTTTCGGGTTTTAAAGTTGTAATAAGGCCTCTAGACTATTTTTATTTTGCTTTATGTTTGGGATGTTTTTATTATTCTTTTTAAATTGTTTAAAAAGGAATTTTCTAAAAATATAAGTAATGGTTGATAAACCATAAAAGTAACATATTTTAACCCTATATTTAGTATGCTTTTGGATGATTTAGGCCTTGTTTTATGTAAAAAGGTGCTTTTAATCCTTTCTTTTCATGTTTATACTCAGGAAAGCACCCGAGGATGAAAAGAACATGAAACAGGCTTAAAACGGGCCAACTTGGGCCAAAGAGGAAATCGACACAGCCTGGACTTCAAGCCACTCGGCCGTGTCTTGTCAAATTACTTCACACGACCATGCCACTATTTACACGGCCGTGCCCCAATCGATAGAATCGAGACACGGCCTGAAGACGATTTACACGGGCGTGTTCCATGGGCGTGCCCCTGCCACGAGAATGAGCAATTTCACTCAGATTTGGATGCATGGAGCGAAAGAAACATACTCCTAAATCTACTTAAACCCTTAATAGTAATTCTACTTGAAGGAGGTACTTAGGAGCCAAGTAAAGCATCTAAAGAGCCTATATAAACAACCCAAGGCAGCCGTTCTAAAGAAGGGAGTTTTAGGCAGAGTTTTTTGCCAGGGCTTTTATTCAAGGAATTACTCGAAGATAGCCAGTTGATCCATCTCAAGAAGCCGGAGTTCTACTCAAGACGGAGGATCTCCTTTTCAATTCCTTTAGGGGGTTTTAGGGATTTCTTATGTTTTTTTATCTTTTCTCTTGAGATGTTTTCTTATTTCGTTATGAACTAAACCCTTCAGATACCTGAAGGGAATAAAACCTATGATGGATTTTGTTATTTGATTTCTGAATTATATGATAAGTACTTAGTTTGTTCTTAATTATGTTGATTAATTTAATCTGATGTGCTTAGGTGGAAGAGGAATAGACCCTGCCTAAGAGTAGATCTAGCATAATTAAGCGGAGTTGATCGCACGCCTAGAGATAGGGTGACGAGATTTTGCTGGATTAGGGTGAAACCTAACATGGGAATCCATTGATCGATTTATTGCTTCCTTAGGGGTTATTATAAGAGAATGAGAGTTCACTAATTAACCTAAGGTTAGACATTATTCGCCTCGAGGGAGGGTTTAATACAGGTTAGGGAGTCTCATAGATCAAGCTAAGTAAAGAAGTCATATGAATTAAAAGTTAGATAACAAGAGAAGTCATAGGTGGATTCTTTCTGAGGGTATCGTCGTAATCAATTGAGTTTCTTCGAGCTATTTCCCAATTTGTTCTTTTTTGTCTTTGTCTTTAGCTTAGTAGTCGTTAAACTAGATAAAATAAACCAATCACTCCATATTTTAGGCTAAATAATAGAAAGAAAGTGAGTAGTAGTACTTTTAGGTTCCTTTGGGTTCGATAAAATAATCTTGCCAAAACTATACTATTGTTCGATAGGTGCACTTGCCTCAATCGTTGTCATAGTTAGTCTACAGGTTCGAGCATTCTTTATAAATATTAAAACTAAAATGTTTGACACGAACAAGTTTTTGGCACTGTTGCCCGGGAACACTAAAATATTAAGAAAGCTCTATTTCTATTACTTTAGCCAATTTTTTATTACAATTTTTTATTATTATTTTATTATTTTTATTATTATTTTTTTTACTTTGCGAATTATTTTGTAACACCCCAAACCCGGCCCAAACGTTATGGCCAAATTCGATATGTTACAGATGAAAACATTTTGGAAACCTTTGTCTAGCCGATTTTGTTCAAGTAAAAGATGTTGTCTTATTTTAAAAACAGTTGAGGTGTATAAAGAAAGCAATACTTAGTTCATTTAAAAATATATTGAGTCAGATTGTTACCGATTTCAGATGTACCCGATGGCACAAAAAACATTTTTTACTTTTAAATTTAAGAAAACTTGTGTGATCATTTAAAAATCATTAAACATTCTAAATGCTTCATCCAAACATGAGAAATAATAAAAATAATCTTAGGAGGCCTTATTGCAACTTAAATAAATAAATCCAAAATAAAATAAAATAATTCAAAGTTCATCTAGTCCATAATTTCACTGCATGGCCACCTCGAGTCCATCCGGCTCCTCATCCGCGATCTACGAGTCACCTGAAAAATGTTAAAGGAAAAGGTGAGTCACCAAGACTCAGTGTGTAACCCTTTTCCCGGTTTAATGCAACATCATACACAATTTATAAAAATTAACATGCACTAAATTATGCACCCAACCTAGCCATCCAAACACCTCTCTCTACCCCGTGTGGTACCAAACCACTGGTGGTGCCAAACCACTGGTGACTTAAAGTCACGATATTCATCAATAATTGTGGTGCCAAACCACTGGTGGGGCCAACCCATGTGTGATACCAAATCACTGGCGTCGATCCCATAATACAATCTGTGGGGCCAACCCACTGTGGTGCTAAGCCACTGGGACGAGATGCTATGAGGTGCCAAACCTCTGGAGGTGCCAAACCTCTGGTTACCGTAGTCACGAAATGTGGTACCAAACCACTGGTGTCCGTCGACACGAATATCACTTCCCCCTCCACTCATATATCCCACGTCAAATCCATGATATTTAGCAGAAATCATGCCAACATGCTTATTTAGCAACATACATTGGATTAATCATTAACCATATATTTAAATCACATATACCAAATATGTCATGCTTCCCAAAAGCATCATAAAGAACTCATAACGACAAGGACTCACCGATTCCTTGTTTATACCACGATGGTATTAAATCCAAATCTACATAAATTCAGATTAGCATGCACAATGCATCTAGCATAGTTACGAGTTATGAAGTGTGTATGTGCACACCTGTTACTAATGAGAGTCCCAAATCCCGAAGAATCAAGTTGGCCACACTAGATTTCCCTGCCCCTAACTGCTTTTGATGATCAACCACCACACTACGTGTGATTCAGCTTCACTTCCCTACAATCGGCATTCACACACCATATCAATAGCCTTCGGCTTTGAATATATATACACATCAATGAACCGATAATCTTAAAATGAAACCTTACCACCACTTACCAAAGTCGACTGCCAGAGAATAGGGCTTAGATCGATTGTTCCAAATATCCCGGAGACCCTACAATATGTCGGTTTCAAAAGAGTATTATCACATTTGATATCAAATGCCAAAATTGGCTCTTACCTTCCTAGAAGTCGACAGAGGAGAGGGAAAAAGAAGAAATAACATTCGGCCATGCATACATACCTTCCAAAATCGATTGACAAAAGAATCCCGAAGAGATCAACACCACACTTAATATTCGGCCAAGGTGAGTTAAATAGAAGGAAAGAAATTCTAGCACATAGGTAGGGAATAGATTCGGCTAGAGGAAGAAAATAATGGGAAAAAGGGAGATAGAGGTTTCGGCTAAGCTTGATAACAATCAAGGTTCGGCTTTGAGGGGAAAAGAGGATGAAGAAGAAGTAGAAAAGAAGCTGGAATTTCAACAATATAAGCAGAGGAAATTCGACAGCAGCTATGGAGAAAAGAAAAGAGAAAATTGAAGGACTTTTGGCATCCCTTTACTGTACAAAATCAACTTTGAACAGCCCCCCAAAGAGTCCAAATGCTGGCCAATTCCTCCCCCCTCTTTTGTGATAATTAAGCTATTAATTATCACTCAAGATAATAACACTTATCTTTTATCCTTTCTTAAACAAATTGAATGAAAATAAAAAACTAAGCTCCCCTCTTCCAGCCGAATATGAGCAAAAAAAAAAAATAGCTCCAACCTTATCAATTTAAGAGTCCAAAAAAAACAGACCACTAGCTCTCATTCCCCTCCATGCCAGCAGCAGGAAAAATAAAAGAAAAACCACTGCAGTTGTCTTGGTTCTAACTCAAGAACACACTGCCCCAGCCCTCTTCTTCTAACGCCCAGGCCACTTTTCCTCATTTAACTTTCATGTCAAATGTCCTCACCATTTATTTATAACACCTTAATACCTGGGCCCTTCTCCTTTTAGCACCAAAGCCTAAAATTAAAATTCCTTTTTGCATTTGTTACGACTCGAACTCGAGTCCTTGCACCAGGGACCTTAAGTGGCGCCCCAAGCCACTCCACCAACCTGCCATTCATGCTCTTTCCTTGCCCAAAAATTCTTTAAAGCCCTCTTACTTGGCCTCTCCCTTTAATGCCCCAAAAAGCCTAAAACAAAACGCATTTCCCCCTTCTTCCAGAATCGAACCCATGACCTCCCATCCGTCCCCCTAAGCCTTTTAAGTGGCGCATGCTAGCCACTCTGCCACCTATTTCTTTTAGTCATGCTTCTACCGAATTTTTACTTAATCCCTATCTCCTAGCTTCCTTCCTTTTAAACCCTTAAGAAGAAATTTTTAATTCCACATCTGACCAAATTCAGGGTTATGTCAAGGCCCTAAATATGCTTTGAAATCAAAATATTTATTTCTACAAGCACATAAGGGAAATTAATTAAATTTTTAACAACCCCCCTAATTTAGGGTGTTACAATTCTACCCCCCTTAAAAATAATTTCGTCCTCGAAATTACTTACTAACAAATAGTCATACCTCTTAACTCACTGTATACGCTTATCTTCACAGACTCGATCTTAATAAAACTATCTTACTTCCTAAGCACCATCTCTAAATTCACAACCAAAGTTTCAGGCACTTCCCTAGCAAAACAAGAAAACTCTACAATAATCAAGCAATTAAGGATTCCAGAAATAAGGAGCATACCCGTTGTCACATCTGGCACATCTTTCTCCTCGCGATGGCCAATTGCATAAACCAACCTTGGTTGCCTCGCCTCTGCACCTTCAGCACCTCAGCCACGCCCGTTAGCATTTCCATTACCCCTAACTACACCTCGACCCCTTTGTGGCTGTTGGTTATCGCTCATGTTCAGTGCACGATCCTGATCCTCAGATCTCAGTCTAGCTGCTTTCTTTGGACAGTCTCTAACTCGATGCTCCAAGGACCCACACTCAAAGCATCCCCGATTACCCTTCCAACATTCCCCCGTGTGAGACTTGCCACACCTATCACACCGTGGCGGCCATTGAGGATTAGCAACAGCAGCAGGCCTAGCAGCCTGATCTGACCTATCAAACCTCATCCTTTTCTGCTCATTACCCGAGAACCTTGAAGATCCCGAGTTCCTCTTATTCCAATTTCTATCTTGATTTCGTCTAACCGACTGTCTTACTCCTTCAGCAACCTTTAATTTCTCCACTAAGACAGCAAACTCTCATTCCTGTTGTGGAGCTATCATCATTCTCAACTCATCCCTCAGCCCATCCTCGAATCTAACACAGCGCTCATGCTCGGTACCCACAATACCACGAGCATATCTACTCAATCGGAGGAACTCGGCCTCATACTCTGCCACTGTTTTATTTCCTTGAACCAGGTTCAGGAAAGCCTTCCTCTGTGCGTCTACATAGCTAGTTCCAATATATTTCTTCTGATAAGCTTCCCTGAAGAACTCCCAAGTGAGATTTTCTGCCATCGATCCATCCCTTACGGTGAGCCACCACTGATATGACTCATCCCGAAGCAGAGAGATGATACCCTTCAACTTCTCCTCAGCGATGAAATCCAAATCACCCATAATCCTTTCAGTGGATTTTAACCAATTCTCCGCCGCACTGGGCACCACTCCGGACACTCTTCTGAATACTTCTACTCCGTTAGCCCGAAGTCATTTAGCCACAGATTTACGGGCTCCTGCACCCGCACCAGCCTCAGCTACCCGTTCTAATACCCGTAATACAGCTTGTGATACAACATCGCTACCACCCGTCTGATCTTGGAACTCAGTCTCCGCCGCCGACAAATCCAGCATCTCATTTTTGGACCTATGACCAGACCTTGCAGGCTCCGACAGGGTCATCCTACCTCTACCACGGCCACGCGGCAGACGACCACGACCTCTTGAACTCATTCTAACGATCGTGTTTATCTGTTTAAGAATTTTATGCATTAGTATTTCACTTGGTTATCCCCGAAGAAATTTTATGATAGAAGTTTTAGAAGTGGTTCTTTCGTAATCATACAAACACACAGTCTTTCATTCATTCATTCCAAAGAGACGTTGTAGTTTCGTTTTGATTATTTTTCCATTACCCGGGGGTATTTTCGTAATTTGTCCTACAGGGGTATTTTCGAAATTTTTCAAAATACAGGTTCTCGGATGATTTTTTCAAAAATTATTTTAAAACTCTTAATTTCCCGGGGTATTTTGGAAATTTTTTTTGAAATTCGGGGGTCTTTCGATGATTTTAAAACTCAGGGGCATTTTGGTAATTTTCCACAAACCAGGGTGAATTTGTAAAATTGATAAATCAAGGATGTTTCAAAAAGTTGTAAAACTTTGGGAGTTATTTTTAAGATTTTATCTTCCATTTTGATGGTGTTGCAAAAATTTTGAAAACCAAGGTCATTTTGGTAATTTTGTTGGTTAGGGCAATTTTGTAATTCTACAAAATCATGACGTTTTTGGAATTTAAGGTTTTAAGAACTTTTTATGAAATGAAAATTTTGATTAAAGCTGTGGGTATTTTGGAAATTTCATGTTTCAAGGCGTTTTAGTAGTTTTACCCCTAAGGGTATTTTAGTAATTTTTCATATTCGTGGCATTTTACCAAAATGATTCCAAAATTGGGTTCTAAGTGATTTCACAAAACATGGATATTTTGAAAATTTCTATTTGAAAAATTTTTCATACTGAGGGTATTTTGATAATTTACAAGCCAGGGGTATTTTGGTTATTTTTCAAACTGAGGGGTATTTTGGTCTTCTCTTTTTTTTTCAAACAAGATTTTATTTTCCTCAAAAATAAAACGGCTAATCCCTTTTCGGGTTTTAGTTATCGAGTTTAGCCTATGAGTGTGTCGTCTCAGCTAGGATGAACCGTTACTACGCACTAGGTAGGATTCGAGTGAGTAGGAGGTGAGTCACGAGGACTGCTTAAATACCAAGCCTCTACCGAATTCAATCCTAGACATGCGTATAACGATTGCCACATCCTTTGCTCAGTGACAACTCACAGGGTTTGTTTAGAGAATTATTAAATCTTATGCAATTTTTTTGTTGGGGTATGCTAGCCCTAGGGTTCAATAGTTTCTACTTTAGTAGTCTACGTTCCCATCTTACCCTTTCTACCCCTCATCAAAAGAATTCACAAAAGTGGATAGAAGTACTTACCTGGGCGGATAGGTGCCGGAGACTCGATGCCATGCTGTTCAAGCCAAAAATAGTTTCTCAAAATATTATAATAAGGCCTGCTAACAATACCAAACCTTTTGGGCCTTGGGCCCCCCACAGCCGAGTTTTGAACTGGGCTCTGATACCAATTTTGTAACACCCCAAACCCGGCCCAAACGTTATGGCCAAATTCGGTATGTTACAGATGAAAACATTTTGGAAACCTTTGTCTAGCCGATTTTATTCAAGTAAAAGATGTTGTCTTATTTTAAAAACAGTTGAGGTGTATAAAGAAAGCAATACTTAGTTCATTTAAAAATATATTGAGTCAGATTGTTACCGATTTTAGATGTACCCGATGGCACAGAAAACATTTTTTACGTTTAAATTTAAGAAAACTTGTGTGATCATTTAAAAAATCATTAAACATTCTAAATGTTTCATCCAAACATGAGAAATAATAAAAATAATCTTAGGAGGCCTTATTACAACTTAAATAAATCCAAAATAAAATAAAATAATTCAAGTTCATCTAGTCCATAATTTCACTGCATGGCCACCTCGAGTCCATCCGGCTCCTCATCCGCGATCTACGAGTCACCTGAAAAATGTTAAAGGAAAAGGTGAGTCACCAAGACTCAGTGTGTAACCCTTTTCCCGGTTTAATGCAACATCATACACAATTTATAAAAATTAACATGCACTAAATTATGCACCCAACCTAGCCATCCAAACACCTCTCTCTACCCCGTGTGGTACCAAACCACTGGTGGTGCCAAACCACTGGTGACTTAAAGTCACGATATTCATCAATAATTGTGGTGCCAAACCATTGGTGGGGCCAACCCACGTGTGATACCAAATCACTGGTGTCGATCCCATAATACAATCCGTGGGGCCAACCCACTGTGGTGCTAAGCCACTGGGATGAGACGCTATGAGGTGCCAAACCTCTGGAGGTGCCAAACCTCTAGTGACTGTAGTCACGAAATGTGGTACCAAACCACTGGTGTCCGTCGACACGAATATCACTTCCCCCTTCACTCATATATCCCACATCAAATCCATGATATTTAGCAGAAATCAAGCCAACATACTTATTTAGCAACATACATTGGATTAATCATTAACCATATATTTAAATCACATATACCAAATATATCATGCTTCCCAAAAGCATCATAAAGAACTCATAACGACAAGGACTCACCTGATTCCTTGTTTATACCACGATGGTATTAAATCCAAATCTACATAAATTCAGATTAGCATGCACAATGCATCTAGCATAGTTACGAGTTATGAAGTGTGTATGTACACACCTGTTACTAATGAGAGTCCCAAATCCCGAAGAATCAAGTCAGCCACACTAGATTTCCTTGCCCCTAACTACTTTTGATTATCAACCACCACACTACGTGTGATTCAGCTTCACTTCCCTACAATCGGCATTCACACACCATATCAATAGCCTTCGGCTTTGAATATATATACACATCAATGAATCGATGATCTTAAAATGAAACCTTACCACCATTTACCAAAGTCGACTGCCAAAGAATAGGGCTTAGATCGATTGTTCCAAATATCCCGGAGACCCTACAATATGTCGGTTTCAAAAGAGTATTATCACCTTTGATATCAAATGCCAAAATTGGCTCTTACCTTCCTAGAAGTCGACAGAGGAGAGGGAAAAAGAAGAAATAACATTCGGCCATGCATACATACCTTCCAAAATCGATTGACAAAGGAATCCCGAAGAGATCAACACCACACTTAATATTCGGCCAAGGTGAGTTAAATAGAAGGAAAGAAATTCCAGCACATAGGTAGGGAATAGATTCAGCTAGAGGAAGAAAATAATGGGAAAAAGAGAGATAGAGGTTTCAGCTAAGCTTGATAACAATCAAGGTTCGGCTTTGAGGGAAAAAGAGGATGAAGAAGAAGTAGAAAAGAAGCTAGAATTTCAGCAATATAAGTAGAGGAAATTTGACAGCAGCTATGGAGAAAAGAAAAGAGAAAATTGATGGACTTTTGGCACCCCTTTGCTGTACAAAAATCAACTTTGAACAGCCCCCCAAAGAGTCCCAATGCTGGCCAATTCCTCCCCCCCTCTTTTGTGATAATTAAGCTATTCATTATCACTCAAGATAATAACACTTATCTTCTATCCTTTCTTAAACAAATTGAATGAAAATAAAACACTAAACTCCCCTCTTCCAGTTGAATACGAGCAAAAAAAAAAAGCTCCAACCTTATCAATTTAAGAGTCCAAAAAATAGACCACTAGCTCTCATTCCCCTCCACGCCAAAGAGGAAAAAATAAAAGAAAAACCACTGCAGTTGTCTTGGTTCGAACTCAAGACCACACTGCCCCAGCCCTCTTCTTCTAACGCCCAGGCCACTTTTCCTCATTTGACTTCCATGTCAAATGTCCTCACCATTTATTTATAACACCTTAATACCTGGGCCCTTCTCCTTTTAGCGCCAAAGCCTAAAATTAAAATTCCTTTTTGTCTTTGTTACGACTCGAACTCGAGTCCTTGCACCAGGACCTTAAGTGGCGCCCAAGCCACTCCACCAACCCGCCATTCATGCTTTTCCTTGCCCAAAAATTCTTTAAAGCCCTCTTACTTGGCCTCTCCTTTAACGCCCCAAAAAGCCTAAAACAAAACGTATTTCCCCCTTCTTCCAGAATCGAACCCATGACCTCCCATCCGTCCCCCTAAGCCTTTTAAATGGCGCATGCTAGCCACTCTGCCACCTATTTCTTTTAGTCATGCTTCTACTGAATTTTTACTTAATCCCTATCTCCTAGCTTCCTCCCTTTTAAACCCTTAAGAAGAAATTTTTAATTCCACATCTGACCTAATTCAGGGTTATGTCAAGGACCTAAATATGCTTAGAAATCAAAATATTTATTTCTACTAGCACATAAGGGAAATTAATTAAATTTTTAACAACCCCCCTAATTTAGGGTGTTACATTTTTCCTCTATTTTGCTTTTGGCAGAAAATTTTAGTCTATGGAAAAGATGGCACTGAATAATTATCAGTGGCAAGTCATGAGGACAATTCCTACTAAAATAGCCAGTGTCTTTAACCTCGACGTGGTCACCAGGTTATCTAGTCAGTTAGAGATTATGAATAAAAAGATTGATGATTGGTATAGTCCCTCGCATGTACATCCAGAAATACAATATGATTTGAATCTAGGAGGCGTGGTGAATCCTGAGTACCCACCCTACGGATACAGGTAACTATTCTAGATATCAAAATAATTTTTATAGTGACACTTATAATGCAAGTTGGAAGTACCATCCCAATTTCTCGTAGGATGATCAAAATAGCCAAAGATCGAAACTTTCTCCAGATTTTCAACGACCACCTCACCAACAAGAAGAGGAGTCGAATCTTGAAGAGATGCTGACAAAATTTATGGCAAACATAGAAAATCAGTTCCAAGAAACTGGTAAAACAATTAAAAGTAACGAGAACCGAACGGGGGAACTTACGAAGATAGTAAAGGAAGCAACTAATGCAGTCGAACAACTTGCAAAGCTACTGTCAGAACGACCATAAGGACATCTACCAAGTAACACCGAGATCAACCCAAAGGAGCAAATTCAAGCCATCTCAGCTAATGACAGTAAAGGGTTAGAGGAACATAATCCAATACAAAAAGCCAAGGTAGACGAAGGTAGGGTAGAGGTAACACAAGAAAAGTCGAAATTGGTAATCAAGGAGTACCAATCTCGCATACCTTATCCCAAATCAATGAAAAGAGACGATTCAGAGGAACAGTTCGGTAAGTTTCTTAAACTCTTAAAGAAATTACATATTAACTTACCTCTTCTTGAAGCTCTTTTTCAGATACCAGACTCGAGGAAATTTTTAAGATAGCTCTTGACCAATAAACGCAAATTATAGGAAGAGCACCACGTGGAGCTAAATGTAATGTGCTCAGTAATTCTACATAATAAACTGCCACGAAAATTAAAAGATCCAGGGAGTTTTACAATTTCATGTTTAATTGGTAGTTTATCTATTGATAATGCATTAGCGGATTTAGGGGCAAGCATCAATGTTATGCCTTACAAAATGTTTAAACAACTAGGTCTAGGAAAACCCAGACAAACTAGGATGAGCATTCAATTAACTGATAAAACTATAAGAATTCTTAGGGCTATAATACAAAATGTTCTAATCAAAATTGATAAATTCGTATTTCCAGTAGACTTTGTCGTTTTATACATGGATGAGGACAACACGATCCCCTTAATTTTATGAAGACCCTTTTTAGCAATTGCCAGAGCTAAAATTGATATCTATGCAGGAGAACTCATACATCATGCAGGCGACGAGATAGTCACTCTTCAAGCTCTTAACTAAGCCAGAGCATCAAGTGATAAAGGTGAGAAAGTAAATCCAGTTGATAACCAACTTGTTCAACCTTCATTGCAGGAAACACCACAAAGCTACAAACCTGAGCTGGATCATAGACCTCGTGCTAATAAAGAAGAATTACATGAGGAACCAGAGCCACACGAAGTGAAACCGAAGGAAACCCCAGACGAGATGATAGGAATACAAAATCACATCAAAATAGAGGATCGGGTATTGTTGAATAAGGAAGACCCTCGAATCACCAATTCAGAACTCAAGGCAAACGAAGAAATCACTTTTGAGGTACTTAATGTCTTCCTATATGGCACAGTTGAGGTGAGCAATCCTAAATTCAACACTTTTGAGGTAACCATTACTCAACTTAAGCTTTATATCCATAACTGAGTTGATCCCATGAGAAAGGATTTCCACCTCCTCAAACCACCATGATTGTGCGTACAACAGGTAAGTCTAGCTCAAGACTTTAAACGAGCGCTTCTCGAGAGGCAACCCGGGTACTAACCGTACTAATTAGTTTGGTTTATTTCTTTTCGTATTTAGCCATAGGTTTCCATACCCACATGGCCTTGCACACGGCCGTGGCCGTGGCCGTGTGGACACCACGACTAGGCACATAAGCGTGGACCTTATCTCTATTTAATTATTTACTTTTATTCATATTTTTATTTTTATTTTTATTTTTATTTTTATTTTTACTTCCTTTATTATTTTCTCCTTTTTCTCAATGGCATTTAGATTTAGCTTAGGATACAATAAAACCAAGGCGGCTACTTCGAGGATTCAATTTCAAACGGTTCGAGACGCTTCCCCACGTTCACCTCTAATCTTATCCGGTTTCTTTTCATAAACTTCATCCAAAAATTTAGGAAGTGTTACTTCTCCCCTCCTCTTTTGATTTTATTATTACATAATTGTTGATTTATCTTTGTACATTGAGGGCAATGTACATCTTAAGTGTGGAGGGGTAAAAGTGTCAAACTTTTTGCATTATTCTCAAAATCCTGAATTTAGTCTTAATTCGAAAGTATTTTTCTCATATTACTAATTAGGATGAAAGTTATAATAATTTACGATTTTTTATTGATATGTTTTAGATTAAGTCATAGTTAATTGTGCATTGATGATTAAATTTGAAGAATACTAGAGAATCAGGCATGGTAAGTCTACTTTCTAAAAATTAAAATTGATGGGTCGTTGAACTAAATTTGAGTATTACCTTGAAATTTCAAATTTATAAGGATTGATGTCAATAACACCCATAATTTTTGTGAGATGTTGAGCCTTATAGAGCATATATTCTTTTTTTTTGCTCACTTTATTGATTATGAGTGTGTCAACTTTGAACTGTTATTCTAGAACTTGCCTCGTTTATACATGTCGAGACCACACTTTTGATTTGATATGCAAAGATGATAAAGGCGCCTAGGATTTAACCCACTTACTCCATAAAAAACCTACCTTCACAAATTAACCCCTAGTGAACCCCGTTGAATACTAACAGCCTTTTTATTGACTCACCCACTAATGTTAACCCAAAACCCCTTTGTATTTGTTATCAGCCTTTCTTTTGACTACCCTTTAATCGAGGTTTGATTTGATTAAGTTATCGAATTATATTAGTTCAGTAGTTACATTTATCATTTATGATGTAATATTTTAGTTTGTTCTTAAAAAAAACTCAAGTATATTTAATATTAGTAGTATATAAAAAAAAGCTTAGAGCATTTAAATTCCAATTGTTGAAGAAAAAGCTCGTATTAAAGTATTATCAAATTTTAAGTGATGAAAATACTCTTTATTATATAGTAATTATCAATAGTGGCATTATTAGTTTTCACTCGATGAAAATATTCATATTTAGTTCATTGTTTCTAGTTAGGTAATTTGTCAAGTCAGTCTCGATTCTAACCCTCTAACTCAGCCTGTATCCACACCCTTAACCTTAGCCCGTTACAACCCTGATAAAGACCTTTTGATCTGTGTACCATCTCATATATAGTGGTGGAGATTTGATTTTTAGGCAAGCCTATGGGATTAACTTTTCAGGTTCGACTTATGAGTGCTTATTCTTGAACCTTAAACACTTTGAGTGATTTGAGTGAACCTTTAGTGAGGATGTCAATCCTTGTCGGTTTTAAATTAAAGGTAATTATTCAAATAAGGGGAGACACATATGTTTTCGTACTACAAAGGTATGCCTTATCGTGATTGAATCTTTAGGGTTCTTTGAGTTAAATTATCCATGTATAAATTATCTATGAATTATGATGAGACATTGTCGATAGGAATTATGAATTATGGAAAGTTCGTTTTAATTATAAGTTGAGAATTTTGCTTGAGGACAAGCAAAAGCTTAAGTGTGGGGGTATTTGATAAACCGTAAAAGTAACATATTTTAACCCCACATTTAGTATGCTTTTGGATGATTTAGCCCTTGATTTATGTAAAAAGGTGCTTTTAATCCTTTCTTTTCATGTTTATAATCAGGAAAGCACTCGAGGACGAAAAGAACGTGAAACTGGCTTAAAACGGGCCAATTTGGGCCAAAGAGGAAATCGACATGGCCTGGACTTCAAGCCACACGACCGTGCCTCGTCAAATCACTCCACACGACCATGCCACGATTTACACGGCTGTGCCCCAATCGATAGAATCGAGACACGGCATAAAGACGATTTACACGGGCGTGTTCCATGGGCGTTCCCCTGCCACAGGAATGAGAAATTCCACTCGGATTTGGATGCTTGAAGCCAAAGAAACATACTCCTAAGTCTACTTAAACACCTTAATAGTAATTCTACTTGAAGGAGGTACTTAGAAGCCAAGTAAAGCATCTAAAGAGCCGATATAAACAACCCAAGGCAGCCGTTCTAAAAAAGGGAGTTTTAGGCAGAGTTTTCTACCAGACTTTTGTTCAGGGAATTACTCGAAGATAGCCAGTTGATCCATCTCAAGAAGCTGGAGTTCTACTCAAGAAGGAGGATCTCTTCTTCAATTCCATCAAGGGGTTTTAGGGATTTCTTATGTTTTGTTTTATCTTTTCTCTTGAGATGTTTTCTTATTTCGTTATGAACTAAACCCTTCAGATACCTGAAGGGGATAAACCTATGATGGATTTTTTTTTTGATTTTTAAATTATATAATAAGTACTTAGTTTGTTCTTAATTATGTTGCTTAATTTAATCTGATGTGCTTAGGTAGAAGAGGAATGGACCCTGCCTAAGAGTAGATCTAGCATAATTAAGTGAAGTTGATTGCACGCCTAGAGATAGGGTGACGAGATTTTGTCGGATTAGGGTGAAACCTAATATGGGAATCCATTAATCGATTTACTGCTTCCTTAGGGGGTTATTATAAGAGAACGAGAGTTCTACTAATTAACCTAAGGTTAGACATTATTCGCCTCGAGAGAGGGTTTAATATAGGTTAGGGAGTCTCACAGATCAAGCTAAGTAATGAAGTCATATGAAATAAAAGTTAGATAATAAGAGAAGTCATAGGTGGATTCTTCCTGAGGGTATTGTCATAATCAATTGAGTTTCTTCGAGTTATTTCTCAATTTGTTCTTTTTTGTCTTTGTCTTTAGTTTAGTAGTCGTTAAACTAGATAAAATAAGCTAATCACTCTATATTTTAGGCTAAATAATAGGAAGAAAAAGAGTAGTAGTACTTTTAGGTTCCTCTGGGTTCGATAAAATAATCTTGCCAAAACTATACTATTGTTCGATAGGTGCACTTGCCTCAATCATTGTCATAGTTAGTCTACAGGTTCGATCATTCTTTATAAATATTAGAACTCGACTGTTTGACATGATCAATGGTTTTCAAAATTGATTAATAAATGGATTTTATAGCAAACTTTTACAAATAATTTAACTCGGATTCTCTTTCAAAATTTCAATGTTATTTTCAAAAGTCCTGATTTTGAAGTCCACTTCTTCGATTTTTGACTCATCAATCAACCTCTCAAAAATACTTGTATTTTATCTACGTTTCCGCAATGTTTTCAAAATGCTTCTGCAACTCTATTTCCAAACGTCATATTTTCGTAAATTATTATTTCAAATATGTTTTCGCAACCAAAAAGGTTTTTAAAGATAATTACGTTTTCAAGTAGATAACAATTGCTTAAGTGTTTTGAGTTTTAACAAAGAGGTTGTAATTCTCAAACAAGTTTTTATCAATCGCAAAGATGGTTTTGAAAAGAAAAAAAAAACACTTCCATGTGACACGCCAGATTCGGGCCTAACTTCTAGGCCAGGTTTGGGGTGTTACACAATGGGTCAATTCTACTAGGCCCAAATTTGGGTCGTTACAATTAGTGAATGGATTAAAATTGTAATTAGACCATAATATTATAGTATGGACTGTTAAAGCTTATTTTTTTTACTTATTTTATATGTTAAAGTTATATTAAAATAATATATATTTATTAAACATTATGTAACACCCTAAAATCCGAGTAAATAAATTGCATGAATTGGAGTTTAGAAAATCTCTTATTTTATTTCATTGCTTATTGAAGTCCTAGAGGGGTAAAACATAAATTGAAGAAGGAATAAAATTTATTAAGTGAGAATTTATTGAAGTGAAACAAAGGTGATTAAGACTTAAGCTAAATTATGTGCTAAAAGTGTCATAAAATGAGCATATGGCATGGTGGAGATTGGCGCATGGGTTCAAGTAAGAGGGAAGAGGTTCGAATCCCTTGTATAGCACCTAGATAAAATTTTTGTTTTAATTTTCTGCTCATGGCTATGAAGTGTCGGCAAGGGGACATATAAGGAAGGTGTTGACCATGTATTTTTGGTTAGTGTATCAATGGATTAAGGTAACAACTAACATATGGTATGGAATCAAAAGTTTAAGGAAAGATAGGGGGGACATAAGGCACTTATCTAGGGGAAAATTTGGAAAGAAATAATGGCCAATTGACCATATGCTGGACGGCAATATTGGTAGGGGGAGGAGAGCCAAAATTTTGTTAGTTTGGCAAAATCTCATTCTTTTCTCTTTGGTTAACCTTTGCACTTTGTGCAGAATTTTATTCCTCTCCTTTCAATATCCCTTTTGGCGAATTTTGCATTTGGTTAAGCCAATATCTCTTGACCATTTGGTCACTTTTATTCATTTTGTTAACTTTCTTTTGTATTCTCCTTGTCTTGAAATCACCTATACCAAAATCAATCTCTTTCTTTTTTTTCTTTGCCATGGCGAATATACCAGACCTAAGTTCATATTTTCTTTTCTTTTCTTCTAATCTCCTTGAAATCAAAACATCATCACCATCATCCTTTCGTTCTTATGCTATTTCTTTTCAATCGAAAATTTTCTCCATATTCACTCTCTTGGCGAATGTTATTGTGCCTATAAGCCAAAAATTATTTTTCCATTCTTAATCATTTATAGCGAATCTTCCATCAATTAAACATCATTCTTAATCTTTCTTTTCGTAGTGGGAAGTAGGTAAGGGTTCCTCTCTATTTTCGATTAATTGATTAGTGATTTTATGGCGAATATCATTGATTAATTGAGGTCTTTTGGATTGAAATAACGTTCATTCTAATAACGTTCTTTTCGTTATTATTATTTAGTGCAATAACGGAGATCGGAACTCAAGAGATCGGGAGAAAGCGTTGGAGACGTTTTGTTTTGGTAAGGAAATCCTACTCTTTAAATCTCTAGTATTATTGATATTATTTTAGATCTAACTAAATTCTTTTGGATCTTGAAGATCGTCAAGATAGGGAAGAAAAGGCGGTGTTTAGTTATCGTAAGAGGGTGGATCTGTAAATCCCCATTCAAGCGAAGAGCGGTTTCGCGATCAGGATTTTCCACCGGGTTGTGGGCCATCTTCCAAAGGAGTCCATTATTTGAAGTAGTACGAACCTCGGAGCCGTTATTCGTTGGTGGATTCTCGTGACAAGTGAATCGATAAGCGAGGCAAAACCGAAAATCAAGTGATTCAAAATCAAGAGGGTAAGATTTTGGATCCATTATCGATTAAGATTTATTTTCGAGTTAGTTGACTAACGAATCAAAATATATTTTAGGTCTTAGAAGCGAGAAGGGTTAATACTCACGGTATCGAGGTGTGTAATTTTCACACTCATTATTTTGGTTGGATGTCAAATTTCGGTATGGAAGTAAATCGTAAAACGATTAGATCGGTAAAAACGTAAAAAATTGATATTATGACGAAAATACGTAAAACGACAAATCGTGAAAATTACGAAAATGCCCTCGAGTTATTAATTGTTATTATGAAAATTGGATATTTCGTGAAAATGGGCCGTAATTACTTTAGTTCGTGAAAATGGGCGTAATTACTCTAGTTCGTGAAAATGGGCCGTAATTACTCTAGTTCGTGAAAATGGGCCGTAATTACTCTAGTTCGTGAAAATGGGCCGTAATTACTCTAGTTAAGTGAAAATGGGCCGTAAATACTCTAGTTCGTGAAAATGGGCCTTAAATACTCTAGTTCGATAAATTGGGCCAAAACACTCTAGTTCGTTAAAATTTAGCCAAAACGCTCTAGTTTGGTAAATGGGCCAAAGCCCACTAAATTGCTAAATGGATAAATTGCTATAATTATGGGCCAAATGAAATGTCATTTATAAACCCACCATGTTATGTATTGATAATAAATTTTATATTTTAAAGTATATGTATAATTGCATGGGTGGGATATATGAAGAGAAGAATGGCCGATTGCCACAATATCGGCTTATTGCCTCTAGTTCTGGTGGCTTCGCCACAATATCGACTTATTGCCTCTAGTTCGGTGGCTCGCCACAATATCGACTTATTGCCTCTAGTTCGGTGGCTTCTGCCACAATATCGACTTATTGCCTCTAGTTCGGTGGCTATGCCACAATTATAAAAAGGCTTAATGCCTACGATTGGTGTGATGGCGGGTGGGTTGACTTGATCCCCACAGTGTGATGGTTGGTGCAGGGGTGTTAGCGGATGGATATTAGGTTTGGGTTGGGAATTACATGTTTTTTTTATGCATTATTAATTATTTTAAATTCATGATATATTATTGAATTCTGAATTGGGCTCAAGCCCAGCATAATATCTTGACAACCTGGCCCAATAATGGTGGTAAGTGAGTTACACACTGAGTTCTAAGTAACTCACCCCTTTAATTTCTTTCCATCTCGGGTAATGGAAACCGATGTGGACTTGGTGAGGATGACTTCGTGGAGGCCATCTTGCTATATATGGGTTATTTAAAACTCTGAACTTTTAATAATTATTTTTACTATGTTGGGATGTTGTAATAAATGGCCTCTATAAATAACTTATGGATTTTATGTGTGTTTGGGATTTAAACTTTATTTTGGGCTTTCAAAACATGGGCATGATTTATGATGCTTTACTTAAATAAATTTGGGTTTTCAAAGTATATGGAATTCTTTTATAAAATTTCTTTTTATTGTTAACTCTTTAACAAATCTCCTAACGGTTTTGATAATACAATGATTTTCAACTAATGTTTTAAATATTTATCAAAATCTAATACTCTTCAAATTTTAAACTCAGTAAACAATATTGTAGTTTTCAACTCGTTAAAGAATCAAGAATAGTTCGAATCATGTAACAAACCAAATCTAGTCTCAACGCATAGACCGGGTTTGGGGTGTTACATTTAGTGGTATCGAGCCAGTTTCAAAAACTTCGGTACTGTGGTTTGGGTTCAAAATAATTTACGTATGAAAATGCTCAATGATATTTTAAAGATCGATATGGCACCACAAGCATCCGTGACAAGTCAAGTAAGTATTATTGCTTAATGATTACTATGATAAGATCATAGGAACACTCTAGAACTTCTAGTTTTAGATGTGAAAAGCTAGAGATTGAGACTATAGGACACGTTATAAAAACAACTTTATATCTCAAATCTCATAAAATATCGTTAATAAACACCAAACAAAAAAAAAAATTACGATTCATAAAACTTGTAATCGATATAAGCGAACAAGCAATCATGAGTACAAGAGGACGTGGTGGTGGGCGCGTGAGACGTGGCGTGGTAGAGGCCGAGGTGCTACTGGTGAAGCACCAAATCATATGCGAAGTGGGCCTTTGCGTCAATAGAAAGTGAGACCGGATCACGCGATCACATGGAAGAAGATCATGCATTGACTCAAGCAATGCTACGAGTCTTGGAAAGGGTCATTGGAACTAGAATTGGGCCAACAACTCGTGGGTCAATTTCGAGCGACTTAAGGCAAATAATGCGAAGTTTTGGAGGAGTCTCGGTGTAGCTCGAATGTGGCGAATCTTGGCTCGAAGTCGTGGAGCGGATTATGGATGATATGGAATGCACGGTGAGCAAAAGCGAGAGGAGCTGTATCCTTATTGAGAGATGAGGCGTGTCGGTGGTGGCTCACTGCTCGAGAAGGCACCGAAGCATTGATTAATCGGGAATTCTTTAAAGGCGCCTTCCAAGGAAAATCGTCGAACGAGCTATGTAGATGCTCGAAGGAAGGAATTTGAATCTTGTCCAAGGAAGTAAGACCGTGGCGATATGAAGTCGAGTTTCTACGTCGAGCCGTTATGCCCGGACAATTGTAGCAACATCATGAGCGTTGTATACGTTTGAGGATGGACTTAATGATGAGTGAGGGTTACGATTGCTCATGACAAGTTAGAAATTTTTCAACTCTTGTGGAGAAGGCCAAAATAGCCAAGAGGCTAAGAACTCGAGCAGCGAACCGAGAGATCCGAAACAAGAGAGACACACAATCTGGTTCTTCCAAGAGATTCGGAAGAAACCCGAAATGATGAATCGGTTCAAGGCGTAACCCGTAGCAAATAATCGAAGTCGAGATTACAGAGTGTGGGAAAAGGCATTTTGGGGAATGTTGGAGGAAAAGCGGGTGCATGCTACAAATGCGGTTCAATGGAACATCGATACAAAAGTTGTCCTCGCCGAATGGATACGACTCAAGAAGTCCGTAATAATGATGCACAAATAGCCAGGTAATCAGCAGACCACCGAGAGGTCGTGGACCGGTCGTGGTGGTAATGGGGCTGGTCGTGGTCAAGGTGCACCGGTCGAGAAATGGTAATAGAGAAATGCGGATGCAAGACGCCTGGATGGTCTATCTGAGTTAGACGCCATGAGGATGGCAATGCACCGATGTGATAACCGACGCGTTCTTCATTTTGATGTACTGTTATTGCCTTAATAGATATTGGCTCTACTCATTCATATGTATCTAGTGCCATATCCGAAATCAATTTAGAGTCCGAAATTATCGAAAATGAGATGACGATGTCAGTCCTTTAGAACGATCGATGAATTAATAAAATATTTAAAGACGTGCCCTTAAAAATCCAAGAGGAAGTATTCTTAGCAAATTTGATGGAACTACCTTTCGTGAGTTCGATCTCATTACGGGCATGGACCGGTTGGTTAACCATCGAGCGCAATTGGATTGTCTTTGAAAAGCGAATGTCGATGAAGGACCGGATGATAAGGAAATCATAATGATTGGTGAGCGAAAGAACTATCGGCAAATGTGGTATCTGCATTAAAAGCGGAGAAGTTGGTGCGGAAAGGGTGCAGGGCATTCCTAGCCTTTATCGTGCTTTGGATGCCAAGGAATTATCCGTGAATGATGTGAGGACGGTGAAGGAATTTCCGATGTATTTCGAAGAACTTCTGGTATACCTCGGATCGGAAGTAGAATTTGGCATTGAGCTTTTGCAGGGGCGGCTCCGGTGTCCATTGCTCCCTATAGAATGGCACAGAAGGAGTTGGTGAGCTCAAAGCTCAAATTCAAGAATTGCGGATCGGGATTCATTCGACCAAGTGTGTCTCCGTGGGGAGCACCGGTCTTGTTCGTCAAGAAGAAGGATGGATCGATGCGTATGTGCATTGACTACGAGATAGTTGAATAAATTAACGATCAAGAATCGATATCCTCTGCAGAAATTGACGACTGTTTGATCAATTGAAGGAGCTTGATTTCTCAAAATTGATTTAAGGTCGGGTTATCATCAGCTTAAAGTGAAAGAAGCGGACATTTATAAGACAGCATTTCGGACACGTTACGGACACTATGAGTTTGTAGTGATGCCGTTTGGATTAACCAATGCACCAGCTGCATTTATGGACATGATGAACCGAGTCTTTCAACCATATTTAGACCGGTTTGTGGTAGTGTTCATAGATGATATATTGGTTTATTCGAGAAGTGAGGAGGAACATGACCAGATTTGCGGATAGTATTACTGACTACTTCGTGATAAGCAATTGTATGCCAAATTTGGTAAATGCGAATTTTGGCTAAAGGAGGTGACTTTCCTTGGTCATGTAGTATCAGCCGAAGGAATAAGGGTGGATCCTCGAAAAATTGAGGCTATTCTGGATTGGAAGCCACCAACATCAGTAGCTGAAATTCGGAGTTTCTTAGGCTTGGCTGGATACTATAGACGCTTTGTAGAGGGTTTTCATTGATTCTTTGCACCCTAACTAAAGCTGCTTGCGAAAGGGAGCTCCGTATATCCGGACCGAAAAGCAAGAAGAAAGTTTTGAGAAATTGAAGAAGATCTGACGAAGCTCGGTTTGATTCAACCCGAGGTCGGAAAAGAATTCACTGTTATTTATTGTGATCGTCTCACACGGGTCTGGGTTGTGTGTTGATGCAAAATGGAAAGGTGGTGGCCTATGCTTCTCGTCAATTGAGACCACATGAAGTAAACTACCCTACTCATGATTTAGAGTTAGCTGCCGTTGTCTTTGCTCTAAAGATTTGGAGGCACTATCTCTATGGTGAGAAGTCCATAATCTTCACGGATCACAAGAGTCTTAAATACCTCCTTACCCAGAAGGAGTTGAATTTAAGACAAAGAAGATGGGTAGAATTGTTAAAAGATTATGATTTCTCCATCGAGTACCATCCTGGAAAGGCTAACGTGGTAGCCGACGCGTTAAGTCGTAAGCGGTATCTGAATTAAGAGCTCTGTTTGCCCATTTGAGTGCATGCGAGGATGGCGGTTTGTTAGCGAAACTTGGTGAAGCCGCTATGGTTGGAACAAATCAAGGAAAAGCAGACATCGATGAGAAGTTGGGACCTTTACTTGACAAGTTGAAAATGGTGAAAATGAGGATTTTGGATTAAACACGGAGGGTGTGTTGTGCTTTCGAGGAGAGTATGCATGCCTAAGGATCTAGATTTGAGGCAAGCGATTCTACGGAGGCGCATAGTAGCCCTTATGCTATGCATCCGGAGGAAATAAGATGTATCGAGATCTCCGTGAATGATATTGGTGGCGGGGTTGAAGCGTGAGATTACGAGTTTGTGGGAAAATGTTTGACTTGTCAGCAAGTGAAGGCAGAACACCAATTACCGTCTGGATTGTTACAACCGATAAAGATTCCTCTTTGGAAATGGGAGCGGATAACTATGGATTTTGTTAGTGGGTTACCTTTAACGCCTACTAAGAAAAATTCCGTTTGGGTAATTGTTGATCGGTTGACGAAGATTGCTCATTTCTTGCCAGTTCGTACGGATTATTCTTTGCAGAAGTTGGCGAAACTTTACGTATCCGAAATTGTGAGGTTACATGGGGTACCAGTATCTATTATATCGGATAGGGACCCTAGGTTTACATCACGATTCTGGAAAGCGCTGCATGAAGCCTTGGGGACAAAGTTGAATTTCAGTACGGCTTTTCATCCTCAGTCTGATGGTCAGTCGGAAAGAGTAATTCAGATATTGGAAGATATGTTAAGAGGATGTGTAATCGACTTCAGGGGTAGTTGGGAGGATTATCTACCACTGGCAGAATTTGCGTATAACAACAGCTATCAGTCTAGCATTCAGATGGCACCTTACGAAGCATTGTATGGTCGTAAGTGTCGCTCTCCTATTTGTTGGACTGAGTTGGGTGAAAGACAGATGTTAGGTCCTGAGATGATATCTGAGACCGAGGATAAGGTAAAAGTTATTCGAGCACGGTTGAAAGAAGCCTCAGATAGACAGAAGTCGTACGCAGATCTGAAGCGGAGGGACATCGAGTATAGTGTGGGAGATCGGGTTTTCTTGAAGGTATCTCCTTGGAAAAAGATCTTCAGATTTGGAAGGAAGGGCAAGCTAAGTCCTAGATATATTGGACCTTATCGTGTCTTTGAAGCGTGTTGGTCGATGGCATATCGATTGAGTTACCTCCGGAGTTAGATCAAATTCATAATGTCTTTCATGTTTCCATGTTGAGGCGTTATAGATCGGACCCTTTGCACATTATACCGGTAGAAGAATTGGGTGAATTGATTTGTCTTTTGAAGAAGAACCGGTGGAAATCCTAGACCGAGATGTCAAGGTATTGAGGAAGGAAAAGCGTGCGTTGGTCAAAGTCCTATGGCGTAACCACGGAGTGGAAGAAGCTACGTGGGAGCCAGGAGGATGCAATTCGGCAACAATACCCTCACCTTTTTCAACTGAGTAAATTTCGAGGACGAAATTTTCTTTAAGGAGGTAGAGTTGTAACACCCTAAAATCCGAGTAAATAAATTGCATGAATTGGAGTTTAGAAAATCTCTTATTTTTATTTCATTGCTTATTGAAGTCCTAGAGGGGTAAAACATAAATTGAAGAAGGAATAAAATTTATTAAGTGAGAATTTATTGAAGTGAAACAAAGGTGATTAAGACTTAAGCTAAATTATGTGCTAAAAGTGTCATAAAATGAGCATATGGCATGGTGGAGATTGGCGCATGGGTTCAAGTAAGAGGAAGAGGTTCGAATCCTTGTATAGCACCTAGATAAAATTTTTGTTTTAATTTTACGCTCATGGCTATGAAGTGTCGGCAAGGGACATATAAGGAAGGTGTTGACCATGTATTTTTGGTTAGTGTATCAATGGATTAAGGTAACAACTAACATATGGTATGGAATCAAAAGTTTAAGGAAAGATAGGGGGACATAAGGCACTTATCTAGGGAAAATTTGGAAAGAAATAATGGCCAATTGACCATATGCTGGACGGCAATATTGGTAGGGGAGGAGAGCCAAAATTTTGTTAGTTTGGCAAAATCTCATTCTTTTCTCTTTGGTTAACCTTTGCACTTTGTGCAGAATTTTATTCCTCTCCTTTCAATATCCCTTTTGGCGAATTTTGCATTTGGTTAAGCCAATATCTCTTGACCATTTGGTCACTTTTATTCATTTTGTTAACTTTCTTTTGTATTCTCCTTGTCGAAATCACCTATACCAAAATCAATCTCTTTCTTTTTTTCTTTGCCATGGCGAATATACCAAAGACCTAAGTTCATATTTTTCTTTTCTTTTCTTCTAATCTCCTTGAAATCAAAACATCATCACCATCATCCTTTCGTTCTTATGCTATTTCTTTTCAATCGAAAATTTTCTCCATATTCACTCTCTTGGCGAATGTTATTGTGCCTATAAGCCAAAAATTATTTTTCCATTCTTAATCATTTATAGCGAATCTTCCATCAATTAAACATCATTCTTAATCTTTCTTTTCGATAGTGGGAAGTAGGTAAGGGTTCCTCTCTATTTTCGATTAATTGATTAGTGATTTTATGGCTGAATATCATTGATTAATTGAGGTCTTTTGGATTGAAATAACGTTCATTCTAATAACGTTCTTTTCGTTATTATTATTTAGTGCAATAACGAGATCGGAACTCAAGAGATCGGGAGAAACGTTGGAGCGTTTTGTTTTGGTAAGGAAATCCTACTCTTTAAATCTCTAGTATTATTGATATTATTTTAGATCTAACTAAATTCTTTTGGATCTTGAAGACCGTCAAGATAGGGAAGAAAAGGCGGTGTTTAGTTATCGTAAGAGGGTGGATCTGTAAATCCCCATTCAAGCGAAGAGCGGTTTCGCGATCAGGGATTTTCCACCGGGTTGTGGGCCATCTTAGAAAGGAGTCCATTATTTGAAGTAGTACGAACCTCGGAGCCGTTATTCGTTGGTGGATTCTCGTGACAAGTGAATCGATAAGCGAGGCAAAACCGAAAATCAAGTGATTCAAAATCAAGAGGGTAAGATTTTGGATCCATTATCGATTAAGATTTATTTTACGAGTTAGTTGACTAACGAATCAAAATATATTTTAGGTCTTAGAAGAGCGAGAAGGGTTAATACTCACGGTATCGAGGTGTGTAATTTTCACACTCATTATTTTGGTTGGATGTCAAATTTCGGTATGGAAGTAAATCGTAAAACGATTAGATCGGTAAAACGTAAAAAATTGATATTATGACGAAAATACGTAAAAGCGACAAATCGTGAAAATTACGAAAATGCCCTCGAGTTATTAATTGTTATTATGAAAATTGGATATTTAAGTGAAAATGGGCCGTAATTACTCTAGTTCGTGAAAATGGGCCGTAATTACTCTAGTTCGTGAAAATGGGCGTAATTACTCTAGTTCGTGAAAATGGGCGTAATTACTCTAGTTCGTGAAAATGGGCCGTAAATACTCTAGTTCGTGAAAATGGGCCGTAAATACTCTAGTTCGATAAATTGGGCCAAAACACTCTAGTTCGTTAAAATTTAGCCAAAACGCTCTAGTTTGGTAAATGGGCCAAAGCCCACTAAATTGCTAAATGGATAAATTGCTATAATTATGGGCCAAATGAAATGTCATTTATAAACCCACCATGTTATGTATTGATAATAAATTTTATATTTTAAAGTATATGTATAATTGCATGGGTGGGATATATGAAGAGAAGAATGGCCGATTGCCACAATATATGCTTATTGCCTCTAGTTCGGTGGCTCGCCACAATATCGACTTATTGCCTCTAGTTCGGTGGCTCTCGCCACAATATCGACTTATTGCCTCTAGTTCGGTGGCTTCGCCACAATATCGACTTATTGCCTCTAGTTCGGTGGCTATGCCACAATTATAAAAAGGCTTAATGCCTACGATTGGTGTGATGGCGGGGTGGGTTGACTTGATCCCCACAGTGTGATGGTTGGTGCAGGGGTGTTAGCGGATGGATATTAGGTTTGGGTTGGGAATTACATGTTTTTTTTATGCATTATTAATTATTTTAAATTCATGATATATTATTGAATTACGAATTGGGCTCAAGCCCGACATAATATCTTGACAACTTTGGCCCAATAATGGTGGTAAGTGAGTTACACATTGAGTTCTAAGTAACTCACCCTTTAATTTCTTTCCATCTCGGGTAATGGAAACCGATGTGGACTTGAATGAGGATGACTTCGTGGAGGCCATCTTGCTATATATGGGTTATTTAAAACTCGAACTTTTAATAATTATTTTTACTATGTTGGGATGTTGTAATAAATGGCCTCTATAAATAACTTATGGATTTTATGTGTGTTTGGGATTTAAACTTTATTTTGGGCTTTCAAAACATGGGTGTGATTTATGATGCTTTACTTAAATAAATTTGGGTTTTCAAAGTATATGGAATTCTTTTATAAAAATTTCTTTTTATTGTTAACTCTTTAACAAATCTCCTAACGGTTTTGATAATACAATGATTTTCAACTAATGTTTTAAATATTTATCAAAATCTAATACTCTTCAAATTTTAAACTCTGTAAACAATATTGTAGTTTTCAACTCGTTAAAGAATCAAGAATAGTTCGAATCATGTAACAAACCAAATCTAGTCTCAACGCATAGACCGGGTTTGGGGTGTTACACATTAAAAGATGGATATCATCTTCTTCAATTAGTTTACACAAAATAGAAAATAATAAAGCCACCATTTTTGAAGCTCCAAAGTTGGTTGAACTTGTTTCCTTGCATATAATTTCATTCTAAGCTAGTCTTAAATAAATTTTATATTTTTGAGACCGTTGTAACTAGGTCCAACTAACCTGTATCTCTATTTTTAAAAATATTAAAGATTTTAAAACTTACCATTAGAGATAGTTGAAGTTTTTGGTTGTTAAAATGATGATTTAAAAACTTTGGAATGGAAAAAGGATTAAACTCTGAAACTAATTGTAAGTTTTGAGTTTAAGGACTAAATCATGAATATCTTGAAATTGGTGTGAAATTTTTGTAAATTGTGATAATAGGAGGTCGTATATGGACATATTTAAAATGGGTTTAAAATTTGGAGTTCAAATTTGGAAGCTATGATAAGTTTGATTTTAGGGTTATATTGAATAAAATGAAAAACTTTAGGGAGAATCTGAATAATGAAATTGAGATGATATATGTTTATAATAGGATGAAATAAGATGGTTGAAATTGGTAAATTGAATTGAATTATTGAATAGATTGAAAATTGGACTAAATTGAAGAAAATTGGGGAAATGACAAAATTGCTAATTAGCCCTTGGAGAGTTGTTTTGTTGTTGTTTTGACCAGGTAAATTCACATAGTATGGTGGTATTTAAATTGTTTTATATTTGATTTGTAAATTTTTGTTTGTTTGATAATAGTTTGAATTGTTCACAAATTGGTACAATAGCTGAGTTATGGACTAAAACATAGAAAAGTGATAAGCTGATGGATAAAACTTAAAATGCTGAAATGAGATCTGAAATAAAACTAAACTTATAATTGATTATAATTGATTGAGTTGTGTTTTATGAAATTGATTGATTGTTTACGACAATTACTAAATTCAATTTATTTGAGATTATTGTATATTGATGTAAATGCAAAATTGATTTTCGTATTCAGAAGAATTATATTGTTTATGTTGATATGTATTGATAAATTGTTCTTGAACAAATATAATTGAAGTGAGATATTTGACTTCTAATGGAAATTGAAATTGGTTACCTTATTAACGGTTTTTCTAGAGTTGGATATAGTTGGCATGTCATAGGATAGGAAGAGTTCAAGGCTTCTTCAACTACGAGTCGATGAGGCACTGGGTGCAAAATTACTTCGGTTTTACCGATGAGACACTAGGTGTCAACTTGTTAAGAAGCGCTGGGCGTAAACTATTTATTCAGATTTATCCGATGAGCCACTCAGTGCCAAATTGATGTGTTGGTTGGATCTATGTACCTTTCTGAGTCTAAGTCGAGTTAATAGGGGAAATAAATGGCAAAAGTGGGATAAGTATAATTGAAACAATGATGATAGTGTCCTTGAAATCATGAGATTGAAAATCTGATACGAAAAGTGTGATTTGGCAAGTGAGATGGCAAATAGATAAGAAATGGAAAGTAATGTGATCTTTGATTTGTGAGATATAAACTGGATTGATAATTGTGTTATGGTAATACAAAGTTGATTAACGATATTTATGTATGAATATCAATAGTATTGGTTGCTAATATGTATCAGATATACGATCCTAAGGGCCAATATGGAAATGTGAAAAGTTTATGAATTTAATGCAGAATTCAAACAATAAAATGAAATAATGATTGCCATTATATTTAAATTTGATATATTGTTGACAACAAACTAAAATGATTCAATATAATCTTTAAATTTATTAATTGAAGCTTGTATATATATTGATACATGTGTATCATTGAGACTTGTTGTATTTGTTAATTAAAATGTTGATTTGAATGATGTGAAGAGTATTGAGTTATTGATTTCCATGAAATTGGAGTTAAAATTAAATGAAATGTTAAATGTTCAGATTATTATATGAATTGGTTATGGGATAAACTCACCTTGTTGATATAGGGTTGCTAGATTAGGATAAAACCATTAAGTTGAATAAATTGTTTAACTTCATAAAATGAGGTAAGTTGTTGTTTTAATAACTATGAACTTACTAAGCATTTGTAATTCTTACTCCTTTGTTTCCCTTTTCCTTGTACATTGTCAACTTGTGGAAAGTGTCAAGCAAATCGTCGAGAACTCACACTATCCCAATATTGATTTAGTAGTCGTTTTATCGTTTAAAACTTTGTTTTGTGGTATGTATATAGGCAATTCATTTTTGTCAATCATGAATGTTGGTACCTTGGTTCTTGATTGTGACTTGAATTTTAAATGGTTATATGCCATGTACATAGGCTATTTTGGGTTGATGGTTTAAAGTTATAAATTGAAGCTGTTGTAACATCCTGAATTTATGGGCCTGTGCATTTTGTGTAATGAATGCCTAAATATGTTAAATTAAGAATTAGAGGTTCAGTTTGGGCTCAAGAATGGGTTGAGGCCTTGACGAATTATTCTGTTAGGCACTCTAGGACTTGAAATAAAGTAATGGTAGTTTAGTTGGCCTAATGGGCTTGTGGCCCGATGTAAGGGGCTGATGAGGAAGTCGTTTAAGTGGCGCCTTGGACTGATGAGTAGGCCCAAATTTGGTTGCATGGGGCCCAAGAAATTGGGTTAAAAATTCGGCAACCCAAGGTGAGCTAGGAGGGATGGCACAAGGCTATTAACTAGGGGGATTTTATGTTTTAATTATGTGGATAATAAGCAGTTAAAAGGGGAAGTAGTGGTGTGATGTAGGTCTCTAATGGATGAGTGTTCAGATAAGGATAAGGGATAGAATGATCAGAGTGATCTCCTGGAAGCTAGTGTTGGCCGAAAATCAATCTCAGGAGGGGGGAGGAATCGATTTAGTATAGGCAGAGAGGTGTGCCGAAAAATTTATGCTATGTTCTCATCATCTTTTTCTTTCTCTGCCAAAATCCCCACTCCATTCTCCCTCTCAACTTTCTTTCTTTTCTTTTTCCATTTGGTCGAACCCTTTGACAATTTCTTTCTCATTCCTTTCAAATACTTTAGTCGAAATCTCTAAGCCTTTCCTTGATTTCTTTTTACTTTCTTTCTAAGCCAAAGCCAAAAACTCAGGGTAAGTGTCGATTCATGAGATTTCAGTCTTTTTCAGCTTTTTAGAGACTCTAGCCAAATGGCTATCTGGAAACTAATCTTGTGTTTTTCTCTTATTTGTGGCATTCCGGGATTTGAAGGGGAGTCAATCGCTTAGATTTCTAAGTCAGACTTCAGTAGCACTTGAATCATGCTACTTTCGAGAATTCAATGTAAGGAGATCTGTTAATTTTAAGCATGTAGATTCGAGTATACTCTAACCCTTGGCCGAATGTAGGAAGGCCTTAACTTTGTGTTCTTCTGGCTTTTGAGCAAAATTGTAGACAAAGGGCAGTAGATCTGATTAGTGAGGGTATCGACATAGAGGGTAGTCCTATGTATTTATCAGGTGTGTAACACTTCCACACCATTTAGATTGCCTGTATACTATGGTTATAAATCTGTTAAATTTTGTTAAATGCCGAAATCCCGGCAGAACAGTTGAAACTTGAAGAGGGTAAAGGCGAATCACCAGGTTAGTGAATTCTATCATTCATAAATGAATGTTTCTGTTGAGATGATATGTTTTATATGTATGCCGATTTCTGTGATAGCACGGGGTTGGGAAATTGATGAAAGGGGAAGTGTTCTGTTGTAGTGGCTTTTGCATGATCTGTTGTAGTGGCTTTTTCCATGATCTGTTGTAGTGGCTTTTTGCCAGGATCTGACGATGAGCAGCTAACTGCAGCATGTCTGCCATCGATGGTGTGTAGCAGTGTGGGTTGATTGTAGAAATCCCCAATGGTGTGATTGGCAGGTAAGGGTGGTGTGTAGCGGATGGAAACCTAGGATTGTGTTGGGCTTTGCATAATTCGACATATTATATTTTGTTATACTGCTTACGTAGGGCTAAGGCCCAATCGATGGTACACGGGGTTACACATCGAGTCTCGCGACTCACCTCGTTATTTAACATCTTTCGGTAGCACCTAGTGCATCGGACCGAAATGGAGAGGAGCACAAGGTGGCCATGCGAGAGAATATTTTGATTCAGCAAAAGACTTTACTTAGTTTATTTATTTTTATTATTTTTAATAATGGGTTCTAAATTTCATTGCAATAAGGCCACAGGCCACTAGCTTTATATATTTTATTTTTCGATTTTATTTTGGGCTTTTATTACTATTAAACATTTAGATTTACATCTTAATTAAGCTAAGGCATCATATAAAATTTATATCTTTTTATAAATTGTCAAATCGTTATGTTTTTCGGAATACATGTTTAACTCGACAAATGTTTTCCAAAAATGCAACATGTTTTACTAAATCTTCTTAGTGACATGCCAGATCCAGTCGTGGTTTTTGGGCCGAGTTTGGGGTGTTGCAAATTGGTATCAGAACCCAGTTTAAAACTCAACTTTTGGGTTTTTGGGCTCAAAACATTTTCTAAAGATGGGCTTTGAAACATGCATTTTTATAAATGATACAGGTCTGTTAGCTCGGCATGGCACCTGAGACTCTGGCCCAAGTCTGCCAGGTAAGTATTCTGAACCATTGTGTGTTAAGTATCTGTGGACTCGATGGGCTTTATGGGACGTAGATCAGTTTAAATAGAATTCGATGGACTTTAGGTCTAGTTTACACCATACTTTAAACTTCATAAAACTTAACCTAATTAAACAAACCTGGGAATAAGTCGTTGAGTTAGGGTGTGGTAACAGGCATACGCATGTCTAGGATTGGATCCAGGGAGAGCTTGGTATATAAGTAGTCCTAGTGACTCACCTCCTCTTCGTTGGAATCCTACCTGGTGCGTAGTGTCTGTTCACCTTGGCCATGAGGACTTATTGACGGGCCAAAATTTATAATTAAAACCCGAAGGGGACCAACCACCCTATTTTCACAAAATTACTAAAATGCCCTAGTTTTGTAATAAATTACCAAAACACCCCTACTTCACGAAATTACCAAAATACACCCAGATTGTAAAATTACCAAAATACCCCCAGATTGCAAAATTACCAAAATACCCCCGGATTATCTTGAAAAATCACCAAGACACCTTATTTTTAAAATTACAAAAATACCCCTATAGGTATAAATTACGAAAATACCCCTAGGTAGTGAAATGATGCAAATACCCCTAGGTGATGAATGTAAGTTCGTGGATGCTGTTTGTATGACTGAATGTGAACTCTAGAACTAGGAAAGACTGATTTAGAATTGAACTGGTAGATAGAATCCAGAGTCGAAAGAACCACTATCAAACTACTATTTCATAAAATTGTTCGTGGATAATCAGTGGAAAGAGTTAATAATTCATAAAATTTTCTTAAATTAGATAAAGGCGATATTACAATGATGAGTACAAGGGGTCAAGGACATCCACCGCGTGGTCGTGGTAGGGGCAGGATGACCGTGTATCGAACCAAGAGGGTCAGCCACAGTCGGAGATGAGATACCGATCTACCAAATTGTAGAGAGAATTTTAGGACCGAACAGGTGGAGATGATGCAGTGTCTCAGGCGATGCTGCGGGTCCTTGAAAGAGTGGTTGGAGTAGGCACGGGTTCAGGAACTCAAAAGTCTGTGTCTGAACGACTCCGAGCCAATGGAGCGGAGATGTTTAGGGGAGTTTCTGGCGTAGCCCCTAACACAGCTGAGTATTGGTTGGAGGCAACTGAGCGCATAATGGATGACCTTGAGTTCACTGTGGAGGAGAAGTTGAAGGGGGTCGTGTCTCTTCTTCGAGACGAGGCCTACCATTGGTTGCTCACGGTGAAGGAGGGTACTTTCACTTATCGTATTGATTGGGACTTCTTTAAGGAGTCATTTCACAGAGGAAGGCATTCTTGAACTTCGTACAGGGAAGTAAATCTGTGTCTGAATACGAGGCAGAGTTTCTGCGATTGAGCCGTTACGCTTGAGGGATTGTGGAGACTGACTATGAGCGTTGCGTACAGTTCGAAGATGGTCTAAGGGATGAGCTGAGGGTATTAGTAGCACCGTAGCGAGAAAGGAACTTTGCGATTTTGGTTGAGAAAGCTATGATATCTGATGAGGTTAAGCAAACTGAGAAACAGAATAAGGATAAGGATAGGAATAGGAATAAGAGGAATTTTGGGCCTTCGGGATCATCCAGAAATTTTCAAAAAAGGCCTAGGTCTGATGGGCCAGTTCGTGCTCCGACCGATCATGTCTTCGTGTGGGAAGATGCATTATGGGGAGTACAAAAGGAGAATCGGTGGATGATTTAGGTATGGATCCACGGAGTATATGATTAAGGATTATCCACAAGTGGAGCAGGCACAGCCCGTAAAACGAGGTTCTGATCAGGTTAGGAGAGGTGGTCAGCCAGTACCAAGGGGTCGTGGTATGGCCAGAGGAGGAAATGGATTCGACAGAGGTCGTGGAGCACCTGGTAGGAGTGCAGGTAATGTAGATGCGAGGCAGTCAGGTCTAGTCTATGCAACACATCGACGGAGGATGTGACGCACCAGACGTCATAACTGGTACATTTCTTATTGCTAATAGTCCATACCTTGCTTTGATTGATATTTGGTCAACCCACTCCTATGTTGCATGTTCGATATCTGAGACCTTAAGTTTGGACTCTGAAACAACTACTAGGAAGATGACTGTGATTAGTCCTTTAGGACAATCTAGGGTAGTGGACAAACTGTTTAGGGACGTACCTCTAGAGACTCAAGGGGTAGTGTTTCTGGCAGACTTAATGGAATTACGGTTTGGAGAGTTTGATCTTGTCTTAGGAATGGATTGGTTTACTAAACACCGTGCTAAGTTGGATTGTGAGACTAAGCGTATGGTGTTGAATACCCTAGAAGGTGGGGAGGTGGTTGTGTTAGGAGAGGGAAGGAATTATTTGTCCAACGTGGTATCTGCCTTGAAAGCTGTTAAGATGATTCAGAAAGGATGTAACACATTTATAGCCTTTATCAGTGCTTTGATGTTGAGGAGGTGACTGACGATGAGGTTCGAACAGTCAAGGATTTCATAGATGTCTTTCCTGAGGAGTTGCCAGGATTACCCCCAGATCGCGAGGTGGAGTTTGGAATAGAGCTACTTTCGGGTGCAGCTCCAATGTCTATTGCTCCGTACAGGATGGCGTCGAAGGAGTTGGTGGAACTCAAAGTTCAGATCCAAGAACTATTGAATCGTGGTTTTATCTGACAGAGTGTGTCTCCGTGGGGAGCCCCGATCTTGTTTGTGAAGAAGAAGGATGGATTCATGCATATGTGCGTGGACTACCGTCAACTGAATAAGTTAACGATTAAGAACAAGTACCCACTGCCAAGAATTGACGACCTGTTCGATCAGCTCAAAGGAGCTTCAGTCTTTTCTAAGATTGACTTAAGGTCAGGATATCATCAGTTAAGGTAAATGAAGGAGACATTCATAAGACGGCGTTTCGAACTCGATATGGTCATTACGAATTTTTGGTGATGCCGTTCGGGTTGACGAATACGCCAGCGGCATTTATGGATATGATAAATCGGGTGTTTCAATCGTATCTTGATTGGTTTATCGTGGTGTTCATCGTTGATATCTTAGTTTACTCTAAGTTCGAAGAGGAGCATGATGCACATCTTTGTGTGGTGTTGCAAATCCTGAGGGAGAAGCAGTTATATGCAAAGTTCAGTAAGTGTGAGTTTTGGCTGAAGGAAGTGACTTTCTTAGGGCATGTAGTTTTCGCAGAGGGAATTAGGGTAGACCCTCGGAGGATAGAAGCCGTATTGGATTGGATACCGCCGAAGTCTGTGGCAGAGATTCAAAGTTTCTTGGGATTGGTCGGGTACTACAAAAGATTTGTTGAAGGGTAATTCAGATCTTGGAGGATATGCTAAGGGGTTGCACCATTGATTTTAGGGGAAGCTGGGAGGAGTATTTGCCCTTGGCAGAATTTTGCGTACAATAATAGTTATCAATCTAGTATTCGAATAGAAGGAGATGTCATACCCCAACTTGTTGGACAGAGTTAGGTGAGCGTCAGGTGTTGGGCCTAAAACTAGTGTCAGAAACGGAAGAGAAAGTTAGGTTAATTCGGGCTCGATTAAAGGAAGCGTCTGATCGGCAAAAGTAGTATGCGAATCTTAAACGGAAGGGGATGGAATTTGCAGTAGGAGATCAAGTCTTCTTGAAAGTGTCACCGTGGAAGAAGGTAATGAGGTTTTGTCGGAAGGGTAAGCTAAGTCCCCGATTTATTGGGCCTTATCGGGTACTGAAACATATGGGCCCAGTGGCTTATCGATTGGAGTTACCTTTAGAGTTGGAGCGCATACATGACGTGTTTCATGTCTCGATGCTAAGACGTTACCGTTCTGATCCCTCGCACGTTGTGTCGTTGGAAGAGATTGAAGTAAGGCCAGGTTTGTCCTTTTAGGAGGAGCCGATCCAAATTTTGGATCGAGACGTAAAGGTGTTGAGAAAGAAGTCTATCCCGTTGGTCAAGGTCTTGTGGTGAAACCACAGTGTGGAGGAAGCGACATGGGAATCAGAGGATGTTATACGACGGCAATATCCCCATCTCTTCTGATCAGGTAAATTTCGAGGCCAAAATTTATTTTAAGGGGGTAGAACTGTAACATCCTGAATTTATGGGCCTGTGCATTTCATGTAATGAATGCCTAAATATGTTAAATTAATAATTAGAGGTTCAGTTTGGGCTCAATAATGGGTTGAGGCCTTGACGAAATATTCTGTTGGGCACTCTATGACTTGAAATAAAGTAATGGTAGTTTAGTTGGCCTAATGGGCTTGTGGCCCAGTAGCAAGGGATGCAGCGAGGGAAGCTATTTAAATAGCGCCTTGGACTGATGAGTAGGCCCCAATTTGGCTGCATGGGGCCCAAGAAATTGGGTTAAAAATTCGACAGCCTAAGGAGAGCTAGGATGGACTTCACAAGGTTATTAACTAGGGGGAATTTTATGTTTTAATTATGTGGATAATAAGCAGATAAAAGGGGAAGTAGTGGTATGATGTAGGTCTCTGATGGATGAGTGCTCAGATAGGGATAAGGGATAGAATGATCAGAGTGATCTCCTAGAAGCTAGTGTTGGCCGAAAATCAAACTCGGGAGAGGGAAGAATTGGTTTAGTATAGGCAGAGAAGTGTACTAAAAAATTTCTGCTATGTTCTCATCATCTTTTTCTTTCTCTGCCAAAATCCCTACTCCATTCTCCCTCTCAACTTTCTTTTTTTTCTTTTTCCATTTGGCCGAACCTTTTGACAATTTCTTTTTCATTCCCTTCAAATACTTTAGCCGAAATCTCTAATCCTTTCCTTGATTTCTTTTTACTTTCTTTCTAAGCCAAAGTTGAAACACTTTACTCAGACCTTCTAAAAGCCAAAATCCCTAGATCTCATCTCTTATGTTTGTCGAATTCTCTCTGAGGTGTCTGCTTGTGTCGAATCTTGAAGAAAACTCAGGGTAAGTGTCGATTCGTGAGATTTCAGTCTTTTCTGGCTTTTTAGAGACTCTAGCCAAATGGCTATATCGAAACTAATCTTGTGTTTTTCTCTTATTTGCGGCATTCCGAAATTTGAAGGGGAGTCAATGGCTTAGATTTCTACATCGGACTTGATGCTTTTCGAATCATGCTACTTTCGAAATTCAAGGTAAGGAGATCATTAATTTTAAGCGTGTAGATTCGGTATACTCTAACCCTTGGCGAATGTAGGAAGGCCTTATCTTTGTGTTCTTAGGCTTTTGAGCAAAGTTGTAGACAAAGGCGATGATCGATTAGTGAGGGTATCGACGTAGAGGGTAGTCCTACGTATTTATCAGGTTTGTAACACTTCCACACCATTTAGATTGCATGTATAATATGGTTATAAATCTGTTAAATTCTGTTAAATGCTAAAATCCTAGCATAACGATTGAAACCCGAAGAGGGTAAAGGTGAATCACCAGGTTAGTGAATTCTGTCATTCATAAATGAATGTTTCTGTTGAGATGATATGTTTTATATGTATGCCGATTTCTGTGATAGCACGGGGTTGGGAAATTGATGAAAGGGGAAGTGTTCTGTTGTAGTGGCTTTTGACATGATCTATTGTAGTGGCTTTTGCCATGATCTGTTGTAGAGGCTTTTGCCATGATCTGTTGTAGTGGCTTTTTGCCATGATTTGATGATGAGCAGCTAACTGCAGCATGTCTGCCATCGATGGTGTGTAGCAGTGTGGGTTGATTGTAGAAATCCCCAATGGTGTGATTGACAGGTAAGGGTGGTGTGTAGTGGATGGAAACCTAGGATTGGGTTGGGCTTTGCATAATTCCTGACATATTATATTTTGTTATCTGTTCTGTAGGGCTAAGGCCCAATTTGATGGTACACGAGGGTTGCACACTGAGTCTCGCGACTCACCCTATTATTTAACATCTTTTAGGTAGCATCTAGTGCATCGGACTGGGCTAGAGAGTAGCGCAAGGTGGCCATGTGAGAGAATATTTTGATTCAGCAAAAGACTTTACTTAGTTTATTTATTTTTATTATTTTTAATTAATGGGTTCTAAATTTCATTGTTATAAGGCCACGGGCCACTAGCTTTATATTTTTTTCGATTTTATTTTGGGCTTTTATTACTATTAGACATTTAGATTTTACATCTTAATTAAGCTAAGGCATCATATAAAATTTATATCTTTTATAAACTGTCAAATCGTTAAGCTTTTCGAAATACATGTTTAACTCGAAAAATGTTTTCCAAAAATGCGACATGTTTTACTAAATCTTCTTAGTGACATGCCAGATCCGATCGTGGTGTTTGGGCCGGGTTTGGGGTGTTACAGCTGTAATTTGTTATAATGGTTGCCATGCATTGAATTTAGTGATTACTATGGTATGTATATAAGGTAAATGATGATAGTATGTGTGGTGATGGTATTCTTGATTTTGGATCATGAAATGGTTGGGAAATGGTAATCTTGAGTGAAATGTATGGTATATGTGTTAGTTAATAGTTGTGGTATATGCATTCATTAAATTAAGTTGTTTCAATGACATAGTAAGTTTTGGTTATGTACAAAGTTAAATTGTACTATATGATACATGCTTGTATGTATAATTGAGCTTATGCTTTGAAATTGGTTGTAATGGTGCTAAATGGAATATTGCTTAGTATTAGGATAACAGTACCTAATTGCATACTTAATTATTAATTATAATAGGTAAGATAGTTAATAAATCATGGTTGAATCATAGTGTAATAGCCTATTTGTAATGAAATTGAAATAGTAGTTTCAGGACCACAAATCCAATGAGTAAATCAAAACAGTCTTATTTTCACAGATCAGAAAAGCCTGAAGTATTTGATGTCACAGAAAGATTCAAATTTGAGACAGCGTAGATGGCTTGAGTTGTTGAAAGACTAGGACTAGATCATCGATTATCATCCGGAAAAGGCTAATGTTGTTGCTAATGCATTGAGTAGAAAATCTTTTTTGCTTTTCGAGCTTTGAACATACAGTTGACATTGATTGATGATGGTTCAATTTTAGCTAAATTGAAAGCTAGACCGATGTTTTTGCAATAGATTTGTGAAGCTTAGAAAAGTGATGTTGAATTGATTGCTAAACGAAAATAGATTGAGTCGACACCTAATTTAGATTTTAATGTTGGTTTAGATGACTATTTGTACTTCAAAGATAGAATTTATGTTCCAAGACACTATGATCTCATTCTGAAGATTTTACAAGAAGCTCTGAGTAGTAGCTTACCGATTCATCTTGGTAGCAATAAAATGTATGGTGATTTGAAACAGATGTACTGGTGACCAAGTATGAAATGGGAAATTTCAGAATTTGTGTCAAAATGCTTGATCTGTCATCAAGTTAAAGCTGAACATCAGGGACCTTCAGGTTTCTTACAACTTGTGATGATTCCAAAGTGGAAATGGGAACGTGTTACGAAGGATTTTGTATCGGGATTACCTTTACCTCTGAGAAAGAAAGATTTTGTATGTGTTATTATTGATCATTTGATGAAATTTGTGCATTTCATTCCTATGCGTATGGATTTTTCACTTGAGAAGCTAAAGGAATTGTATGTTTCTAAGATTATTAGACTGCACGATGTACCGATTTCTATTATCTCTAATAGGGATCCACGGTTTACATCCCGATTCTGGAGTAAGTTACATGAAGCTCTGGGTACTCGATTGCCTTTTAACACAGCATTTCATCCACAGACCAATGGTCAGTCTGAGCGAGTAATTCACACTTCAATGTTGAGTTTCAGAGTTCGAAGGTAACTTGGAGAGATTTCTGTCATTATTTGAATTTGCATACAATAACAGTTAGCAAACGAGCATTAAAATGGTGCCATACGAAGCTTTGTATGGTCAAAAGTGTCAAACTCTGTTATACTGGATTAAGCTGAGTGAGAAAAAGTTTTTCAGTCCTGATTTGATTCGAGAAACCGAAGAAAATGTCAAAGTGATATGTGACAGTTTGACAGCGGCATCTGATTGTCAGAAATCTTATACAGATTTAAAAAGAAAGGATATAGAGTTTCAAGTCGGTGACAAGGTATTTCTGAAATTATCGCCTTCGAAAAAAGTTCTTTGATTTGGCCAGAAAGGAAAGCTTAGTCTACGATTTATCGGGCCGTACGAGATCATTAAGAGGATTGGGCCAGTAACTTATCGATTAGCTTTGCCGTCAGAGTTAGAAAGGATTCATAATGTATTTCATGTATCGATGTTACGACGGTATCTACCAGATCCTTTACACATGATTTCACATGTAGATGTTAAGATTTAGCCAGATATGACGTACAATGAAAAACAGATTAGAATTCTAGCTCTGGAAGTTAAAAATTTGAGAAATAAAAGTATAGAACGACACGAAATAGAAGAGGCTACCTAGGAACCGAAGTAGCTATGAAAGTGCAATACTCAAACTTATTTTCTAGTAAGATTTCGGGGACGAAAATTCCTTTAGAGGGAGAGTTGTAACAGCCTATTTTTAGTGAAATTAGAATAGTAGTTTCGGGACCACAAATACGACGACTAAATTATTATTTTAATTTCTATGGGATATTAGTAAGGTCATATTAAAATTTCATTAAGAAATTTTGATGTTTGTATGATTAATTGAGTGAAAAGGACTAAATCGTAAAAAGTGTAAAAGTGGAGTTCTATTAGTTAAAAGGGTCAAATGGCTATGAAACTTTAAAGTGAGTAGTCTTAAATGGTAATTGTACCATTCTTAAAGTTAGTGGACATATATGGACATAGTTTAAGTGATTTTTAAATTTATAAACTAAGGTTAAATTAGTAAATTGATAAAAATCTAAATTAAATAAAGAAAAGATGGTGTCATCTTTCTAAATGGTCTTTCTCCACCGAAATATTGAAGAAAAACAACATTTTTGGTGCTTTGAAGATTCGGCTAGCATTGTTCTTGCATGTAGTCATTTTTTAGGTTATTTTTTAGTAATTTTTATGTTTTTGATACCGTTGTAGCTTAATCTAACTAGCCCAGGGATTTATTTGTAAAACTATAAAAGGTTGGGGGTTATACCTGGAACGACGAAAATGTGCAAATGTACTGTAACAACCCGTTTTTAGTCAAATTGAAAGAGTGGTTTTGGGACCACAAATCAGAAGTCAAAATATTTATTTTATTATTATTTTAAGGTTTACAGCATGATTGAATGATTGTGTGAAAGTTTCGTTCAGTAATTTTATCATTCGGTTGGTTAATTTGATAAAAAAGGACTAAATTGCGTAAAGCATAAAACTTGAGTTCTAATAGTTAAAGGTGTCTAATAGCTATGGATTCTTAAAGTGGAGGTCCTTTTTTGGTCAATAGCCCATTAATAGACTAGTGGATGATAATGGCTTCGTAATTTTGAAATTTGTGATAATTTTTAAGGTTAATTTTGTAATTTGGTTATTAACGATAAAATAAGCTAAAACAAATTAAAAGGTTATCATCTTTATTTGTTCCTCCACCGAAAATTCAAAGGGAATAAGCCATTTTTAGAGACATAGGTTCGGCCAACCTTTCATTATTCAATTTGGTATATATTCTATCCCGTTTTAAATGATTTCTACATTTTTGTGATCATTGCTTCTTATTCTAGCTAGCCTGTACCTTAGATTTCGAAACTGTTAAAGATTTATCATGTTGTCATTGTTGAATGTTTGAGTAATTTGATGATTCATGATAGATTTGGAAGGTTTAATGTTAGATTAATAGCTTTTTTAAATTGATTTTTGACAAAAATGTCAAAAAGGGATTAAATTAAGAAAATGTGAAATGTGGTAGTTAAAAGTGTGAATAAATGAGAAACATGGGCTAATATAAATACTAGAGAAATTTCTGCTAACATGGGTTGTGGTTAAATTGTATGAATTTGTGATTTTATAAAATAAGGACTAAATTGTATAAGATGTGAAATATTAGGGGCAAATGTGTAAAAATACCTTAAAGTGAGATTGGGACTAAATTGAATAGACTGAATGCTAAATGTGCTAAATTTGATAATGTATAGATCAAGATAAGTCGAGATCGGTTTAGATTGGGGAAAAGGAAAAATGGACGAATAGTCGATAATTTCCATCTGAACAACTTGAGGTAAGTTCGTATAATTAGAATTGAATCTTTAAATACTTGTAAATTATTTGAACTGAAAGTATAAATGAATAAATGGTATTACTGAATTTGAATTCCTATTGATGAGAATTATTAAATACCGAGTAGAAAGTCGTAGGATACGAGTGACATGTCACTAGGGTTACCGTTTTGGTCGAGATCCTGCATGTGTTGCAAATTCACCACAGCTCGTATGAGCTTACCGATATATCAGCTCGTAAGAGCTTACTGTTTTTAGCTCATCAGAGCTTATCATTTCAGCTCAATAGAGCTTACTGTCCATCAGCTCAGGAGGAGCTTACTGATCATAGCTTGAAAGAGCGGAAATGATAATGAATTGACGGATTATTGATTTATATACATAAAGTATATCACCCGAGTATCCCTTGATATTCTAATAGGTTCAACGGGCATAAATTCTATTATTGGTTATGTGATATGCTATTTATTTATACGGATGAATTACCATTTATATGGATGAAGTATTGTTTATACGGATGAGTTACTATTATCGAATGAATTATTGTTTATATGATAGAGATTGAATTGTTACAAATGATGTATATGATATATGAATTTGATGATACAATGTATTGAGTATTAAATTGAGATAATGGATGATTTTAAGCACTTATGTGACTAACTTGTTGATGAGTGCTTGTGTTTAGGCATTTGGTAATTGAATTGAGTGTACCTTAATTATTGACTTAATTAGGTATAAATGGTAAGTGTAATTCTAAATTATACGGGCTTACTAAGCTATAAAGCTTACTCTATTTCTTTTTCGTGTTTTATAAAGGTTCGATAGCTCGATTCGGTTAAAGTCAGAGATACGCATCACACTATCAGTTGTCGATTGGTACTTTTGAACTCATGGATATATGTAAATATGACATGTATAGGCTAGTTTAAAAATCATAGTTATGGTTACTTGAGCTAGTGATTTTGGTACATGTTGTGGTATAAGAAAAATCCATTTGACTTGGCTTAATTTGGTATAATGCTTTGGTTGCATATATGTATTCAAATATGTGTATGAAATGTTATGAATTGGCTGCCTATTGATGTAACAGTCCGGTTTAGACCCTAGTCAGAATAGTAGTTTCAAAACCACAAATACGAGTCAAAAATATTTTAATATTATTTTCTATGTCTGCAATATGTGAATTAGTATGTGTGAAATTTCTGTGATTTAATTTCATCATTTGTGTGCTTATTTGAGAAAAGGATTAAATTGCATAAAATATAAAAGTGACCTTCTAATTGATTAAGTATTAAATTGATGTGTCTTTATAAGGATGGAGTCCTTATGTGGCAAATTGGCCATTTATAAATGGCATGGCTAGTTTTGGGCTTGAATTATGTGGTTTTCTAATGAAATTGTAAAGGTTATTATGGTAAAATGTGTATTAATGATATATAATAAAACAAAATAATAAAACATGTATAGTGTTCATCTTGTTGACCGAAAATAAGAAAGAAAAACAATGTTTGAAGCTCTTTCATATTCAGCCAACATTTAGTTTGATTCAAGGTTAGTTTTTATTCAGTTTTTGATAATTTCTACATTTTTGTAATCGTTGCTTAGTGTTCTCTCAAACCCATTGTAGCACCCCAAACCTGCCTAAACGTTATGACCGGAACCAACGTGTCACACCAAAGTGTTGTTTGAAAACTATGCGATCATTGAAAACCCTACTACATTTTAAAACTTTCTACCATTTAAAATCCCGATTTTTGTTGCTTAGTATCAAAATAATATTTACTCAAAGTCAATTTGTTAACCACTTCAATCAAACTTTATTTTTATTAAAACCTAGTTTGTTGCGGAAGTTTAGTTCAACCAGTTGCGAAAACGTGACATTTTGAAAACAATAGTTATTGTGTAAAAAAAAAACCAAGTTTAATGGACTCGTAGGTTGTAATTAAAAGCAACCATATGAAAGTTAAAAATCCCAATGGCCCTATTACAAAAATTATTAACCCAATAAATTAAAATAAAATAAAATAAAATAAAGTTGCTAAGTTTATCTTTGAAACATGTCAGATGTGTGGCCACCTCTGTGTCCCTCGCAGCTCCAAATCCTCTATGGCTGGGGATTACCTACAGAGTCAAATAAATGGGTGAGTTACGAGAACTCAGTGTGTAATCCCCTAATACAGTCACAGTCTGGGCCCAAGCCCATTTGATAACTTCTGGGCCTAAGCCCTATGATATGCAAAACAGACATGAAACCCAACCTAGTCCAACCATCACTGTAGACTATCGATTCAAGCCCATTTGATAACTTCTGGGCCTAAGTCCATCTGCGCTGTCTCAGATTCAAGTCTTTCTGAGTCAAGAGGTACTTCAGACTCTTATGATCCGTGTAGACTATCGATTTCTCTCCGTACAAGTAATGCCTCTATATCTTCAAGGCAAAGACTACAGCCGCAAGCTCTAGATCGTGCGTTGGATAATTGACCTCATGTGGCCTCAGCTGCCGAGATGCGTAAGCCACAACCTTCCCTTCCTACATCAGCACACAACCCAAACCTGTATGTGATGCATCGCAATAATAAGCGTGAATTCCTTTCCACCTCGGGTTGAATTAGAACCGGAGCTTCAGTCAAAATCTTCTTCAACTTGTCGAAGCTCTCCTGCTGCTTCTCAGTCCAAATGAACGGAACCCCTTTTCTTTATAATTTGGTTATCGGTGCTGCGATCAACGAAAACCCCTCTATAAACCTTCGGTAGTATCCTGCCAAACCCAGAAAACTTTAAATCTCAGCTACTGACCTAGGCGGCTTCCAACCCAAAACCGCCTCAATCTTTCAAGGATCCACTCTAATCCCCTCAGCCGATACTACATGACCCAAGAACGTCACCTCCTAAGCCGAACTTGCATTTACTAAACTTCGATAAAGTTTTTCTCCCTTAGAATCGCAATACCACCATAAATCGCATCATGTTCCTCCTCGGTCCTTGAATATACCAAGATGTCGTCGATAAAAACCACTACTGAACTGATCTAAATCTCTCTGGAACACCCTATTCATCATATCCATGAAGGTCGTCGATCGTTAGTCAACCCAAACGGCATAACTAAGAACTTAAAGTGCCCATCTTGAGTGAACGCCGTCTTGCGGATATCGCCTCCTTCACCTTTAATCGGTGATACCTGGACCTTAAGTCAATCTTGAGAAAATCGACACACCCTTGGTGATCAAACAAGTCATCTATCCGAGGCGCGGATACTTGTTTTGATCGTCGACTTATTCGGTTAGCGGTAGTCTATACACATCCGCATAGTACCGTCTTTCTTCTTGACAAAGAGTACCGGCGCCCCATGGCGAAACACTTGGCCCGATGAAGCCCGGTCCAACAACTCTGGATCTCGAGCCTTAAGCTCCACTAACTCTTTAGGCGCCATCACATGCGAGACAATAGATCTTGGCGCGATTAAGATAATGATCTATCCGAACTCTACCTCACGATCGATGGCAAACCGGAAGCTCCTCAGGAAACACATCAACAAATTCCCTAACTGTCCGAACCGTCTCCACAGCAGACTCTTTAGCCTCCAAGGCATACACATGAACCACATATGCTTCACAGCCCTTCCTGACCATCTTCTCGGCTTTCAGAGCAGATACCACATTGGACAGATAATTTCTCCTATTACCGATCAGAACTACCTCATCACCCTTAGCTGTTTTCAGAACCATGCGCTTAGCCGCGCAATCCAACTTCGCCTGGTACTTAACCAGCCAGTCCATCCCGAGAATCAGATCGAACTCCCCAAAAGGAAGTTCCATCAGATCAGCCACAAACACTACCCCTTGGAGTTCTAGAGGTACGTCTCTATATAGCTTATCTACAACTACAGAGTGACCTAGAGGGCTTATTACGCTCATCCGCCTAGAAGATATCTCAGAGTCTAAATCCATGGTCTTCACTATGCTACTTGCAACATATGAATGCGTCGAACCCACATCAATCAAAGCAGTAAATGGAGAACCAAAGATTAAAAACGTACCGGTTATGACGTCCGGTGCGTCGCCCTCCTCTCGGCGCCTCGCCGCATACACTAGCCCCGACTGTCTGGCCTCAGCATTACCTGCACCTCTGCCCGGTGCTCCACGGCCCCGACCAGAACCATTACCTCCTCTGCCATTACCTCGGCCCCTCTGCGGTGGTGGTCCATTATTCCTGTACTGAGTACGGCCCTGACTCTCGGACTGAATCCTAGCCAACTTGCGCGGACAGTCCCTCACACGGTGGTCCAGCGAGCCACACTCAAAACAGCCTCTACCACCAGTCCAACATCCTCCCCAATGGGCTTTCCCACAACGGTTACACTGCGGCGGTCCCTGACTAGCAGCAACAAACCTACCAGACTGATTCGGCCCACTCGGTCTAGCCCTTTTCATGGATTACCTGACGACCCAGAAGATCCAAAACTCCTCTTGTGTCGGTTCCTATCCATGCCTTGCCTCACAGACTCCTTAATACCCTCGGCTACCTTCGCCTTTTCAACCAGAACAGCAAATTCACGCTCCTGCTGGGGCGCAATCAACAACCTTAATTCATCTCGCAGGCCATCCTCAAAACGAACACACCTCTCATGTTCAGTAGCCACCATACCCCTGGCATACCGACTCAGCCTCAGAAACTCTGCCTCGTACTCTGACACAGATTTACTCCCCTGAACTAACCTCAGAAATGCTTTCCGTTGCTCATTAATGTAGTTAGCTCCAACGTACTTTTTCTGATAAGCAGCCCTGAAATAGTCCCAAGTCAGATCTTCCGCTGCAGCGCTGTCCCGAACCGTGAGCCACCACTGGTATGACTCATCTCGGAGAAGTGATACTATCCCCTTCAGCTTCTCCTCAGCAGTCAAGTCTAAATCATCCATGATCCGCTCTGTTGCCTCCAACCAATACTCAGCCGTGCTGGGAGCAACACCAGAAACACCTCGGAAAACCTCAGCCTCGTTTGCCCGAAGTCGTTCAGGCACAGATTTCCTAGCTCCTGCGCCTCTACCTACTCCAACTACCCTTTCCAGAACCCGCAGCATTGCCTGTGACACTGCGTCGTCCCCAGTCTGTTCCTAAAACTCACCACCTCCAACTGGTGGCGATGCAGTATCTCATTCTCGACCACGACCGAACCTACGGGTTCAGAAACTGTCATCCTACCTCGACCACGTCCACGACCACGTCCACCTCGGGTACTCATGACTAAAATCTCATATGATTTAAAGAATTTTATGTATCAGTAATTATTCCACTGTTTAAAAGTAAAGTCTTATGAATATTAGAGAAGCTTTTGTTTTCGCGAGTCCACTGAGTCCTATCAGTTTCAGTCTCTAAGGTAGTCTTACAATCACTAGCCATCCAATCACAACTCATCCATATCATTATCACAAGCAATAGTAAGGGGTACTTACCTGGGCGGATTGGTGCCGGAGACTCGGTGCCATGCCTTTCAAACCATACTTTTTAAAACATAACACTTAAAAACCAGAATTTAAAACATTTTGGACCCAGACCTACTGGTAGAGCCTTTGAACTTGGCTCTGATACCACAATTGTAACACCCCAAACTCGGTCAATACACCACGACCGAATCTGGTATGTTACAGGGAAAAAGGATTTGAGAGGTTTAGGTTTTCGTTTAAAAGTTTGATGAAAAACTCCTTCGTATGTTTTGTTCTTGTAAAAAAAACTTGAGCATGATTGTTTAAAAGCGATAGGGTATTTGAAAAACCCGAAATTTTAGAAACTTAATCAGTTCCGTAAGTAAAACAAGTTTACCTCATTTAAAAATTTAGGTAATCCTAGTTGTTGTTTAAACACTTTTTTTTTCTTTATGCTAATAAGAAATCTCATTCAAGTTTGGAAGTCAATTGAGTTTCATTTAATTTGTATTACAGCGTGATACCCGATGGTAAAGTTTAAAACATGTCGCTTTGTAGTTTTGAAACCTTTATCTTTCCAAGTTTTATCGAATATTGCCCAGTAATTTGTTAGGCATATTTGAAATCCAATCTAAGCAAGTAAATAACAAAATATGAGTTTAAAAACTTTAAAGAGGCCTTTTTCAATCCCAGCATAATCAAATGAAATTTAAATAAAGTAAAGTACCAAGTTTGAAAATCAGTGCAAGCCCGAATTTATTTTTGCATGGGCACCTCGAGTCCACCCCGGCTCCGTGTCCGCGACCTACGTGTCACCTGAAATGATAAGGGAGAAGGTGAGTCGCAAGACTCAGTGCATAAATCCCTCTCCCGATATAACATGCTAACACACATCAAAACAAAGCAATGCAAGTAATGCACCCAATCCTAACCATCCATATCACCTTTTCTACCCGTGTGGTACCAAACCACTTGGTGGTGCCAAACCACCGTGACCCAAAGTCACGATATCCATAGATGTGGTGCCAAACCACTGGTGACCCAAAGTCACGAAAGATCCATTTGTGGGGCCAACCCACGTGTGATACCAAATCACTGGAGACGATCCCAAATCTCAAAAGTGGGGCCAACCCACAGTGGCGTTAACCACAGGGACGAGTCGCTATGAGGTGCCAAACCTCTGGTGTCCCAAAGATACAAGTGTGATACCAAATCACTGGTGACCGTAGTCACAATTAAAATGATGGGGCCAACCCATCGTGTGATACCAAATCACTAGCGTCAATCCCGTATAATCAACCGTGGGGCCAACCCACTGTGGTACTAAGCCACTGGGACGAGACGCGGAGGTGCCAAACCTCTGGTGACCCAAAGTCACAATAATCGATCTGTGGTACCAAACCACTGGAGGTGCCAAACCTCTGGTGTCCCAAAGACACGGATATCATATCCCCCTCCTCTCATATCACCCAACAACATATCATACTAATGCAAAGTTGTGCAATCATGCTATCATGCTCACATGCTTAATATGACATCACAAAATACATACACCAATAAATCATGATATCACATATCATCACATATCTCATAATGAAACGGACTTACCCGAATCCGTATCCATACCTCATTGGGTATTCAATCAGTCAACCACACTATTTCACTTACACAATCAGGTTATTACATTACTCAGTTAAGAAGGTGTGTTAGTTTACACACCTGAAATAGCGAAGGTTTTAATCCTAAGAACCGGTCTAAGTCCCTTGATCACCTCGACAACCTCGATCCTATAATCGGCCAACAAGGATTAACATCATACCATTCGGTCATAACCATTTAAACCAAAAGGGTTTAACTTGATCCCTTACACGCCTTGATTCGGTTTCCAACCAAGTCCCAATCCAACAATGGTTCCTTCACTAATCGACTACACCCTAAAAAGAGAACGATTAATCCTTTGAAACCTTATACTTAATCGAAACTAAACAAATAAACCATGAGCAACCATCTCACCATCACTTACCAATCAATCGAATTCAGATAAAAGCTTTCTTGTGCTTGGAATCCCAAAGCCCTATAATGAGATGTTTAAACAAATGGTTAACTCCTTCCAACCACAACCCACATAGGCCTAACCAAACCGAAATCAACATAGCGATGAGAGAGAAAGAGAAATGGCCATTCGGCCAAGAACTTACCCCAACACCAACCACTAATCGGCCAACCAAACCACTAGGAGAGAAGGAGATTCGCCAAAACTTTGCACCAAAAGGAGAAGAGGATTCGGCTAGGTGGTTTATACCAATCAACAAGATCCGGTCAGAGTGAAAGAAAAGAGTAAACAAAATGCAAAAGAATAGGGTTGATATTCGGCTAAGTAACAAAATAGAACCACGAGATAGAAAGGTACTTTTAGTTTGAAAGAAGAGGAAATGGTGAAAAGTATTTTGGAGAATGGTATTTCGACTAAGAAGATTCCAAGAAGAAAAAGAAAGTAGAAGGAGAATAGAGAATTAGCTTCGGTTTAACACAAATGAAAAAGAAAAGAAAATGGGAGAGGCATTCGGCTAATAACAAAATTAAAAGACACAAAGTACTTTCGGCAAAGGTATGGTTGTTTGAAGTTTGATTACAAGAAGCAAAAGATGAGAGACTCAACCTTGAAATTTACTTAACAAAGACCAAAAGAAAACTAGCAACTTTCGGCAGGCTATAGAGATTTGGTATTTCGGTTTCAAAAAGTGAGGAAGATGAGAGAAATCTCTTTGGAAAAAATTGGCTTGTTTTTGACAAAATGAAAGAACTTTGTTTGCTACCCCCATGACCGAAAATGCACCAAAAATCCAAGTGGATTTTGGCACTTCCCAACTCCCTCACAACCAAGCCGTCCACTCCCCCACAATCTCTCCAAAGAATCGGCCACAACTCCCCCAAACACTCCAAGCCTTCCATTCAAATTACTTTGACCAAGTCCACCTCCACAATTTGCTATCCACCCACCATTCAAATAGGAAGACTTAGTCCAAGGCAGAGTTTGAACTGCCTACAACTCCTCCCCTCCATGCCGTCAAAATGGATGCAAAAATAGGGGATATTCACAGCATGAACACAGGACATCCTCCCTTGCACTTGACGTCATACACAAGCTCTAAGTGGCGCATGCTTTGCCACTTTGCTAGCTCATCACTTGTGCAACAATTCACCAAATAATATACATATATCCCAGCTCCATCAGCTCCTCTCACATAAGGCTTAAAACTAAAATTTTCCCACCTACTCAGGCTCACTCCTAGCCTACAACTAAGCCCCAACAACAACAAAATAACAACATAGCATATCATGCACATGTAACAAAGTCAAAATAAAATAGCCCTTAACCCGGGATATTACAAACGCCTTACGTTGTGCATCAATATAACTAGCCCCGACGTATTTCCTCTGATAAGCTGCCTTAAAGAGATCCCAAGTGAGGTCATCCACCGTTGCACCATCCCGAACCGTGAGCCACCACTGGTAAGACTCATCCCGTAGAAGAGACACTGCCCTCTTCAGCTTTTTTTTAGTCGTAAAGTCCAAATCATCCATAATACGTTCTGTCGCCTCTAGCAAATACTCAGTTATATTGGGAGCCACCCCAGACATACCCCTAAATACCTCGGTTCCATTAGCCCGGAGTCGTTCAGACGTCCCGTCCCGTCACGTCGTTAAAACCCGCAGCTACCCTGATCCTCCACCTACTCCAGCTACCCTCTCCAAAACCCGCAGCATCGCTTGTGACACCACGTCGTCACGTCCCGTCTGATTTTGAAACTTCGCGTCCACAACTGGCGGTAGTGGTACCTCATTCTCTGACCCATGATCGGACCCTACTGGTTCTGATACAGCCATCCTACTTCTACCCCGTCCACGTGCATTACGCCCACGTCCTCGAGAACTCATGACTACCATTCACGTTTTAATCTGATTTAAGAATTTTATGCATTAGACTTATTCCACTGATATTGCATCACAGTTTTATGAATAGTTTTACTATGGGAATTGTTTTCGCAGATTCACCCAAATTCTATGTGTTTTAGTCTCTAAAGTAATTTCCTATTACTATCAGTCATAACACAATCACCACAATCATATAAATAGTAGTTAAGGGTACTTACCTGGGCGGATCGGTGTCGGAGACTCGGTGCCATGCTCTCCCAAATTACATATTTCTCATCAAAATCATTTTGTAACCCACTTATTAAAATATTTTTGAGCCTCGGGCCCACAGTCGAACTTTTAAACCTAGGCTCTGATACCGTAACTGTAACACCCCAAACTCGGTCAACATACAACAACCGAATCCAGAATGTCACCTGAGTAAATGATTTCTAAAAAATACAAGTTGTAGGTTAAATTTCGGAGTAAAAGGGGCATTATCTAAAAATAGGTTGTTTCCAAAACGGATTTAGAAAGATTGTGTGTTGTCTCCTATTATAAGAAAACCCTTTATTTTTGTTTAAAAGCCAAAATCATTTTAGTTTAGTTGCCAAAATCGTATCCAATTGAGTTTTTAAAGAAACCGCGTTAGCTTGTTTGTACCACTTGTTGGTTTTTACCCGATGGTAAAGTTTTAGAAAAACCCGATAATCTGTACAAGTCCAAAAAAAATATTCATTTTAAAGTTAGCCGTGGTGTTTAACTTATGCAAATTTTTAGTGAAAAACAGGCAGATCAATAAACCCCAAAATAAAGATATAGTGGCCTTATTACAACTTAAAAACCAAATTCAAAGTATATAAACCAAAGTAATAATTTAAAACGAAACCCGAAAAGCAATGAGCATGGCCACCTTGAGTCCGCCCTGGCTCCACATCCGCAATCTAAGGTTTACCTGCAAAATTAGACATTTGGGTGAGTCATCGAGACTCAGTGTGTAAACCCCCATCCCAAAAATAGCAAGGCTCGTACACCATTCATAAGTCAACATGCAAGTCATGCAATCCCAAAACCTAACCATCCATACTCCTGTTTCTACCCCGTGTGGTCAAAACCACTGGTGACCGTAGTCATGAATAGTATCAGTGTGGTCAAAACCACTAGTGACCGTAGTCACAAATAATAAAGGTGTGGTCAAAACTACTGGTGACCGTAGTCACAAATAATATCGGTATGGTCAAAACCACTGGTGACCGTAGTCACAAATAGCAATATGTGGTCAAAACCACTGGTGGTCAAAACCACTGAGACTTAGTCACAATAATATAATAAGCGGGGCCAACCCACTGTGTGGTCAGAACCACTGATGACAGTCTGAAATCATAACTTCCTCTTCCTCTCATCAAACCCACATCAATGAACATACTTTTCATAGTATAAAGATCATGCTCAACAATCAGAGATTACATGGCATGGCATATACAGATTCTAACGGGCATTTAATGTTAACCAATCAGAGTGGACTTACCCGGAGTCCTCGCTTCCTACCCGCAAGGGTAACTTACCGTCTTCAACAGTTATTCCGGTTTTTAGCAATTACACGATTTAACATATTAACAAATGAAGTGTGTAAGAGTTACACACCTGTTTACTCGCAATACGACACTATCTACGTTGGTACTATCGTTAATCGACACTACCGCTATCTAACTACTGTGCTGCTCAAGTGTCTGTCCACACCCAAGTGGCCAATCACGAACAGCCGACACTACTCTCTTCTTGAACTTAGGGCTTAGGAACTCAGATCTGACCCCTCCTAACGTTTGGTTAGCCTTCGAGTCCATAACACCTTAGTCACTAACTCAGATTAAAGCAATAAAACAAATCGTAAAGAACTAAATCCCAAAATTAGATCCCTTACCTAATCGATAAATCCCAAAGATTTAAATCTAAACCACGAGTTGAGCAACTCCCGAGAATCCAAACGCTTGCATCACACCTTCCCTATAATCGGCTAAACATACCATTATTAACAAATAGCCATTTCGCTTTGGCCAAGAAATCCCGAAAGAGATAACGAAAATACAAGGGAACATCCCTCCTCTTACCTTAACTCCACAAATTTGGCCAACACCTAGCAAGATTCGGTAACACTAGAGTAGAAGAGAACCTAAAAGGAACAGAGAGGAGAAGATAGTTTCGGCCCAAATGTGATGAAGAGAGGAGGTAGTTTCGGCTCTTTGAGAAAAATAAAAGAGAGTGACCAAGATATTCGGCTATCACAGAATGTAGATGAAGAGGAAAAGAATGATGAGTACTAGATGCGGCTAGATCCAAAATGAGAAAAGAGAATGAAGGTTTAGGTATTTCGGCACAAGAGAACCTAGGAGAAGAAAAGAAATTGGAAGAGAAGTGGAATGATGCTTTCTGCTTAGGTTCAAAATGAAGAAAAGAAAGTAGAATAGATTTGGTTACGACTTGTTGAGAGGAGAAGAAAAGAAGAAGAAGGGCAAAGAACCAATAGGGGTTTCGGCAATTGCAAAAGGTGAGAAAAAGATGAGAGAAATTGTGGTGCTTCCAAAAAGAGAGAGATTGAAAGAAAAAAGAAAAACAACCAAAACCGATGAGTGTACCTACCTAAATGCCAAAAATTCTACTCAAAGCCTCAATTTCGGCACACCTCCCCACGCTCAAAGCTGAAAACTCCAACACCCCTTAGCCACTACCAAATTCGGCTAACACACCCCAACACCCTTCAAACTCTATGCCGTCCCCCTCCTTCCTCCTTGAATTCCTCTCTTCCACTCATTCAAACAATTTGAATGAGTCAAACTTCCTACTTTCACTCTTCTCCGACCATTCAAATCTCGTTGACTCCTTCCACCCTCATCCACCAGTGTCCATCCTGAACTCAACTTCTCCTTGGTCTTGGCATCGAAATAATAAGCAGAAAAAGGGATTCTGCTGCTCGAACCCAGGCTCCTTTAGCATGCATAAGGCGTCACTCCCTTATGCCCAAGTAGCGCCTCCCTTGCCACTCCACCAAGGCTTCTCTTGCGACACAAACCACCACTAATTACCCTTAACCCCTAACGTCAATAGCTCCCCCCTTCCAAAGCCCAAAACACAATTTCCTGCTATGACTCAGGCCCAATCCTGGCTCAAGCCTAGACCCTAAGATAAACCAAACTAACATACCTAACATACATTACACATGCAAACACGCAAAATGCAAAAAACCCGATTTAAGGATGTTACAAATCATCCAAAAATAAGCCAAGCATGGGGTCAAAATATGTATAAATTATGGTTTATCAGAGACTATGGCTGCACCTTTAGAACTCTCACATTCCTCAAAAGGTTAAAACTTTGTTTGAAGATGCTTGAAGAGCTTTATACCTTCTAAAACAAGGTTAGTTGATAAAGGAATTCATCTAGATCCTATGTGTTCTCGATGTGGAAAGGCAAAAAGCCTTGATCATGTGTTGTTTCATTGTGCGAAAGCTAATACAATTTGGCATCTTTTTCGATGACACTTCTCAAATTCCTCTATTTCTGATATGATTTTATCACTTTTTAATTCGCAAGATAGTGATATGAGGTACAAGGTTCCTACGACGATGTGGAACATATGGTTCCACAAAAACATGTACTAATGGAGGAATAAAGATGTGTTGGCGATTGTTATCATGTCTTTTTCTATGTCTCACCTATAGACTTGGATGAATGGAAAGGCAATGTTTGAAAAGGTCCAACATTTACTTGTAGCTTCTAATAGCATCACTTTTACGTTGATAAATCCTCCTACATGTTGGTCTAAATGCAATATAGATACGGTGAGCTTCAAGAAGGATCTATCAACTTGCTTTGTTGCTATTTTAAGGGACTCCACTAGTGGTTCTATCAAGGGCCTCTCAAGTCGTTACCATTTTTTGTTGGAGCCAAAGCTTGCTGAAGCTTTTGTAATCATTGAGGCTTTTTGTTGGTTGAAATCCCTTGGTATGAACTGTATTATTGTTTATAGTGATTGCCTCCAAGTGATTTTGGCTTTGAATAATAATGATAAGGATGTCTTTGATTTTGGTATGTTGATTTTGGATTGCTAAGCAGTTGCCTTTTAGTTTCAAATTTTGTCTTTTTGTTGGCTATGGTGAAGCTAATAAGGTGGCTCATATGCTCAATAAGGATTAGGCTGCGCAAAAAAATTGATTAAATCAAGAAATCAAGTTGAACCAACAATTCAGTTCGATTTCGATTAATTCCATTGGACACCGAAAAGCTAAAAAGGCTTATATAAAAATTTCAAAAAAAAAAAAGATCTAATATTTTTTGAACATGTAAGTTCAATATATAATCTCATTTAAAACCCAAAACAAAAACAATTGCCTGTAAATTTTAAATATAGGTTATATTATACTTTTACATATTGTATAATTAAATTATAAAAAACCCTAAATCTAATTTCAAAGGTCAGTCTATCATGAATTTATTGCTTATTTATTATTGTTGCTAAAACTTCCAAAAATTCAAGTGTTCATTTTTTTTTTTTTTTTTGCTTATTATGTACTGCGTTCTTTTTTTTTATTATTGTTGTCAAAACTTCTAAAATTTGTTTATCCTTATTAACATTTCCAAGTTGGGTGCTTTTTTTGTTGTTGTCATTACATAGTAAGAGTTATAAAATATAAAAATATAACATTTGATTATGTTTAGTGAAGATTGAGAGGGACTAAATCAAGATCTAAATAGATTTTTAATAAACATTTATAATTATAGATTTTAAAAATTATATTTTAAACAAATATACTAATTGTTATTCTATGTATAATTTAAAAAAAATTAAAATTGTCTAATAGTGTCTAAGAAATATAGAGTAAAGATAATTTTATCTAATTAAAGTTTAAAAGTCCAAATTCAAAGACAATTTTATCTAAATAAAGTTGAAAGCTCAAGACTCAAAAACAATATAGAAACTGAAACCCTAATCAAACTAAACCGATTTAGTATAGTTTGGGAATAATCGGTTTCTTATGTCCACCGATTCGGTTTCGGTTCGAAATATAGAAAAATTGAATACCCCTATTTGATTCAAAAAAGTTTAAAAGATCAAACTAAACCGAATCAATATCACCCTTAAGATTTATAGGGTAAACCTTTTGGCTTGATATTTAGTTTTTGTCCTCTCTTTTATTAGCTATGCATTAATAAAGTTTTTTTTTTTTAAGATGTTATTTTTTTTAGAGTAATTAAGGTGTTTTTATATTCGTTTTATAATAATATATTTAAAAATGTAATTGTAATGGATAAAATATTTTAAATACAATTAAATAATAAAACAGATGATGTGCATTTGCAGGGTGTGCTAGCTAGCTAGCTTGCTTGCTACATATAAATATATCCTTAAAACCCTTGATTATTTCAGTGCAAAATTACCCAATAAAACTCATCCATTAATCTCTGTATCTGCCCATAATCTGTATGCCGGAAATTTCCTTGCCTGTCTACACCTTAAATATGCTAATATATATAATATATGACGAAAAAGGAGGAAGTGTTGCCAACATATATATATTATTACCTTTTCCAAAACGCATGCCCCCAATACTTTAACGTATGATTATCTTTTAAGATCTCCTTAACCAACGCATCATCCACTAATTTGTCCCAGGTTCACAAGCAAACTACATTAGCCAAAAGTGTTAGGCCTAGCTGCTATTTGCTGACATGTACACCACCATTGCTACACGGCTCGTGACGCTGCTGATGTGTTACAGGCACGTGTCCACACTTGTTGACCCTTGATTGGCCCATCACTCAGTTCATTGCATAGTCAAAGATCATAGGCGCCAAACGTACGTTCACTCCTTCAACGCTAGTTAGGCAGCCTCTGCCTCAGCCCTCACATTTTCTTTCGTTGTATATATTATTCATCTCAACGCTACAGGCTTCTATCCTAGCTACTATAATCTTGGTGGTGCAAAACACAAATTTGTTTCACTAAAAAGAAGCAAAATAATGGGGTTTTGCAAATTTTCCAAGTTTAGTTTTCTATTCTTGATCAGCATTCTCTTTGTGTCTACAGCTGAAGAGAATGCTAGAATTTCATATGATCGAGTTTCGTTGCTTTCCTTCATGTCGGGTGTTGTTTCAGACCCTGAAAACTCCCTGGAACATTGGAACTCCACTAATGTGCATGTTTGCAACTGGTCGGGTGTGGGGTGCAACCATGAAAGAGACCAAGTGGTGCAGCTTGACCTTAGTGGGAGGTCACTTAAAGGCACCATTTCTCCTGCTCTAGCCAATCTTTCTTCTTTGATGGTTCTTGATTTGTCAAAGAACTTCTTCCAAGGCCATATCCCACCGGAGCTTGGTTCTCTTTTTCAGCTCAAACAACTTAGTCTGTCATGGAATCTTCTTGAAGGAGACATTCCTTCTGAGTTGGGTTTTCTTCACCAATTAGTATACCTTGATTTGGGGAGTAACCGGCTTGCGGGACACATTCCCTCTTCTCTTTTTTGCAATGGCTCATATTCATTGCAATATATAGATCTTTCCAACAATTCTCTCAGTGGTGAAATCCCTTCGAAGACAGAATGTTCACTTAGGGAGTTGAGGTTTCTCTTACTTTGGTCGAATAGACTAGTTGGTCAAGTACCTCAAGCCCTTTCCAACTCCTCAAAGCTTCAATGGGTTGATTTGGAGTCCAACATGTTAAGTGGGGAGTTGCCATCTAATATTGTGCGCAAAATGCGGCAGTTGCAGTTCCTCTATTTGTCCTATAATGACTTCGTTAGCCATGATGGTAACACTAACCTCCAACCCTTTTTTGCTGCTTTACTCAATTCCTCTAACTTTCAGGAACTAGAATTAGCCGGAAATAATCTTGGCGGAGAGATACCTTCTATTATTGGTGATCTTTCTACCAATCTTGTACAGGTTCATCTCGATGATAATCTGATATATGGTTCCATTCCTCCTGGCATTTCCAACCTTGTGAATCTCACCCTCTTGAACTTGTCAAGCAACCTTTTGAATGGTTCCATCCCACCTGAATTATGCAGAATGGAGAAACTAGAGAGAGTTTATCTTTCAAATAATTCACTCTCTGGTGAGATTCCCTCAGCTCTAGGAAACATTACGCATTTGGGGCTGTTGGATTTGTCGATGAACAAGCTTTCAGGTTCAATTCCTGATAGTTTCGCCAATCTCTCCCAGCTAAGAAGATTACTACTCTATGGAAACCAGCTTTCAGGGACAATTCCTTTGAGTTTAGGCAAATGTGTCAACCTGGAGATTTTAGACCTTTCTCGAAATAAGCTTTCAGGGATAATTCCTGGTGAAGTTGCTGGATTGAGGAGCTTGAAGTTATACCTGAATTTGTCTAGTAATCACCTTCATGGACCCTTACCTCTAGAGCTGAGTAAAATGGATATGGTGTTAGCCATTGATCTATCGTCAAATAATCTCTCGGGCTCCATACCATCGCAACTTGGGAGCTGCATTGCCCTCGAGCACCTCAACCTTTCCTCTAATTTCTTGGAAGGTGAGCTTCCAGATTCCATAGGACAGTTGCCTTACCTTAAAGAACTCGATGTCGCTTTAAACCAGTTGAGTGGAGACATACCAGTGACCTTTCAGGCATCAACATCTATCAAGGCCATGAACTTCTCTTTCAACAAGTTCCGCGGGAATATATCAGACAAAGGGGCATTTTCATTGCTGACTATGGATTCTTTCACAGGGAATGATGGTCTTTGTGGTTCGATTAAAGGCATGCCAAAATGCCGAAAGAAACATCATTCTCATTTGGTTATATTTTTGCCTATCATCGTTTCGTTGTTTGCAACTCCTTTATTGCTTATGTTTGGATACCCTCTGGTGCTCAAATCAAGGTCCCGGAATCGACTTGGTGATGTCAATGGAGAGGATTTCGAAGATGAAGAAAAAGATGGGAAAGAGCCTAAATACCCAAGAATCTCATACGAACAACTCATTGAAGCCACTGGTGGGTTCAGTGTATCTAGCTTAATTGGTTCAGGCCATTTTGGTCATGTATATAAAGGAATTCTTGGGGACAATACGAGAATAGCAGTCAAAGTTTTGGACACAAGGACAGCCGGGGATACTTCAGAGAGTTTCAGAAGAGAATGTGAAGTCCTAAAGCGAACCAGGCATAGAAACTTGATCAGGATCATAACAATTTGCAGCAAGCCAGATTTCAAGGCTCTAGTCCTTCCTCTGATGCCAAATGGGAGCCTGGAGAGGCACCTATACCCCAGCCACGGAATAAGCCATGGCTTAGATTTGATCCAATTGGTAAACATCTGCAGTGATGTAGCTGAAGGGGTTGCTTATCTGCACCATTACTCACCGGTTAAAGTCGTTCACTGTGATCTTAAACCAAGTAATATTCTTCTTGACAAGGACATGACTGCTTTGGTGACAGATTTCGGAATTGCAAGACTGGTCAGAGGTGTTGATGAGACAATTTCTGCAAATGATTCAATCTCCCACAGCTCTGCAGATGGCTTGTTATGTGGATCTGTTGGCTATATAGCTCCTGGTATGCATTTTCTTCTTTATTGCTCTATTTTAGCTAGAATCATAACTTTCCCATAAAGGATTAATAGCATAAACTTCTACTTTTTCCTTTAGTTTTTACACTACTAGTGTTATTACTTATTACTTAAATTACGCAGTCTCTGCCATTGCTGACAACATCAGCCTGCGCCTTTTGAATAGCTACTTCATTACTAAAATACTCACTGCTGTTGATCTTTCACTTTGTTTAATGCAGAATATGGAATGGGAAAACGAGCTTCCACTCAAGGGGATGTATACAGTTTTGGGGTCCTTTTGTTGGAAATAGTTTCGGGAAGGCGCCCCACAGATGATGATGAAGGTTCAAGCTTACATGAGTGGGTGAAAAGTCACTATCCTCATAAGCTTGAACCCATAGTAAAGCAAGCGCTGCTGAGGTGCAGCCTTGGTTCAATGCCAACAAATTATGATAAAATATGGCGTGATGTTATTTTGGAACTGGTTGAACTTGGCCTTATGTGTACACAGTACAACCCTTCAACAAGACCAACCATGCTAGATGTGGCCATTGAAATGGGGCGGCTAAAGCAATATCTCGCTAATCCTGCCTTGATGTTGACCGGAGAAGCCTCTTCTAAGGCTGATACCCCGTTGATCATATAATGATGACAAAAATATTACTTTCACATTGTACTCATTTTTTTTCCGCTGAAATCTTATCTTTCTCAAAGGGGTTGCAGATTTTAGGATTCAAACACAAATTTACTAATTTTCAGATGACTACATAAACCAACTCGATCAAACCTTAACCCTTAGGTTGGACCATTATTTTTGCATTCATAATGTCTATTCTAGCTAAGAGACCAAGACCAATCTGTTGCTTTGTGCATGCGAAACGTTTTCCATTTTCATTCTACCGTCCAAAAAGCTCCTTCATTTTCACTCAATCGTTTTCCAAGTGATCAACCAACCAAAGATGACCTTTTTCATTAATGATATCGACCAGCTGATAAAATGGGATATGAAATCAGGAGTGTGTGCTATGAATCATTCATTATCCAATTAAAGTATATTAAATTAATCTTAGCCTTGTTTATTTTTTTAAATTTATGACAAGCAATGTGGATGGTTTTCCATAATAGAAATTCTAGTTAAGGACTCTTTTAACCTACCATTAATATAGCAATATTGCCTAAAACAACTAGGTATGCTAGTGGATGCTTTTAACCATATATTTTATTCCCACTCGAGAATATGATCATCATAATTAATTAATATAAATAAAAGTATCAATATTGTAATTCACATCCTTGCACTAGCATCAGGAATCATAAATCAAAGCTTATTGCAGTAGGCCAAATTGTCTCACGCAAAACAAAAGGATAGGAAGCTGAGATTAGAAAATTAATTAAGAGATGATATGCAAATCAATATCCAATAGTCAACTTGTGAGGTCACCAGGTCTGAATATGAAAGCAGTTTAGTTTATATATAGAAACAGGTGCAGTGGCAGCATACCTTTTATATCAGATGTCAACTTCCATCTGCTGTTATCTTAAATTATCTAGTGGCGTTTTGCCTTGCCTTGTCAAACACTTTCACCAATCTGATGCTATGATATGGACCTCAATGTGTAACCGGTTATCCATCAATATCAATCTGCTGATAACATATTCATCTCCACCTTTAGTTCCTCCCGAATATTTTGCTGTCATCCAATGTGTATTCGGTCATATTGTGTTTATTCCGGCTGTTTAACGGATATACATAGAGCAATTAGTTGCAGTAAACATCAGTGATAAATATGCTAAGTATTGAAGTCACTAACTAGTTTTTTGTTTAGTTATGAGTTAAAGAAACAATAAACAAAGAACACAAGCAAATGTTTACGTAATTTGATTCCAATTCTACGTCTATGCAATTTTTCTCAGTGAAAAATCCATTATAATTTTAGTATACGTTATGATTTAAGCCCAAGTGATATGTTGAACTTTGGCCTGCAATGTAACAGGAAACCAGCAGCAGACCAGCATGGAAGCAGCATGGAAGCTAAACCAGATCAGTAGCAATATTTTGTTTTGTAACCTGATTTAGTTCCTTTGTAATTTGTACTAAAAGTTAGTAGGATTAGTTGTTGATTTATGTTTGATGTAATGGCTGAGATGTCAGCTACATTTTGTGTGTACTTCAAGCTTTGTCCTAGTCAATACATTAGTGGGAGTAATTATGAATTAGGAAACTGTCATGTAACTCATGCTTTTATCTTAATGAAAATTCAAGAAGAAAATTAGTTTTTGGATTTCAATTTTCAAGCTCTCTTTTGCATCCGTTTTTCTTTTCTTCTTTGTTTTGCACAAAAAAACCCAACAAATGTAATTTGGATTACTCATGTATATGGCACATTGCTCATTCAATTAATGAAGTTAATCTTTTCTTCATCTTGGGTACTTGCTTCTGTTTTTTATCTTTGATCTTGTTTGTGATTCAAAACCCCAATAAATGGTATCAGAGCCTGTTATCTTTAAGTGTAACAGTCCAACTTAAGGCCTAGTCGGAATAGTAGTGCGAAACCACAAATTCGAAGTAGAAATTTATGTTTTAAGGATTTTTATAAGGCTTATGAGATACTTGCATGATTATGTGAAAATCTCATGAAGGAATTTTATTAATTAGTGAATAAATTGCCCACTAGGACTAACTTGTAAATATTAGAAAATATGAGATTTTAGAAGGTTTAAGTATGAAATAGAATTATAAAAATTATTAGAGGTCCTTATTTAGCAATTAGACCATTATATGTTGAGATGGACAAAAATGAACATAGGAAGGAAAAATCTCAAGAAATAATCATTAAAGGCATTTTTGTCATTTGGTTAATAAAAGAATTAAAAGGGAAAATAAGACAAAAATATTGTCCATCTTTGTCCCCCTTGGCCGAAAATCACAAGGAAGACATAGTTAGGGTTTCATCAACTTTCAAGCTTGATAGTAAGTGCATCCTAGCCCCGTTTTTGATGTTCTTCGTATTTTTGAGATCCTCGTAACTCGGTTTAGCTATATCTAACTATATTTTGAGCTAGGGATTATGTTAAAAAATCTACCCATGTATGACATGCATGTATTTTGATGTTTTATGTAAGAATATGAAAATTTGATGTATGATAAACATCTTTTTCTGAGTGATTTTCATGGAAAATGCATAAAAGGACCAAATTATAAAAGTTGTAGAAATGGTCATACATGAGTGAAATAGTGGAAATTGAATGTTGTTATAGTTTAAAATATGTTTCTACTAGGCTTGAAATGCAAGAAAGTTGAATAAAAATCATTTTACGAGCCTAGGGGCAAAAGTGTAATTATGAGAAAGTTTAGGGACAAAGTGATAATTTTCCCAAGGTATAACTTATGAGTCAATTTAGTCAATGTGAGAATTAAATAAGTAAATTTGTTATTATAGATCACGAAACACGAAGCCCGGATCGAAACCGAGGCAAAAATAAAATCGAGGACTAAATCGAGCATCGATACACATTTTGAGAAACGAGGTAAGTTTGTATGAATTCGTTGCTACATATGTTATTATGATTAAATTATTTGTTATGATGTATAAAGTACATTATTTCAATGAAGTTGATTATCAATGTTTTATAAGGAAATCAATTAGAACAAGTAAGAGAAAGTCCCGTTTGAAGTTTCGGAATAACGAGGATACTTTTGTCACAACATTAGATAAGGAAAGCTTGTGTAAGACCATGTCTGGGACATGGCATCGACATCAAGGAATATAGATCCCGTGTAAGACCATGTCTGGGACATGCCATCGGCACTAAACATAGATCCTGTGTAAGACCATGTCTAGGACATGGCAGCAGCATCGAATAAGGAAGGTCTCGAGTAAGACCATGTCTGGGACATGGCATCGACTCCATACAAGGAAGGTCCCGTGTAAGACCATGTCTAAGACATGGCTTTGGCACCTAAGGAGAATCTTGTGTAAGACCATGTTTGGGACATGGCATCGATATCAAGCTAAGGAATCCCGTGTAAGACCATATATGGGATATGGCATCAGCATCAAGAGGTGATTCCATGTAAGACCATATCTGGGATATGGCATTGGCATTGAGGCTTATACATGATGAGATTGAGTATCCTCGGATATTCTGAGTAATTCAATAGGCAAAAGAGTTAAGTGTGAAAAAGGTAACAAAAGAACCAAATAAGTAAGGATAATAACAAGTTAAGCTATTCCAAGATGATAAAGAGATCAAGTTAAGTTAAGAAAGAGAATAAATTGAGTTTATGTTTACATTAACAAGAGTGCTAAATTATGTGACTAAGTGATACAGGTACCATGAGTAAAATACAAAGTATGAAATCATATTGTGATATGAGATGGGTAAGAGTCAGTATAAGTAAGTATGCTTAAGTACTTGAGACTTATGTTGCTCTTGTTTCATGAAATGGATAAGTTTATTTTGAGCATTTATGTTGCTACATAAATTTCATGCAAACTTACTAAGCTATATGCTTACCCCTCTCTTTTCCCTTTTCCTTGTAGTATTGCCAAGCTAGTTCGGGGATCGTAGGCGTCGGAGTTTGGATCACACTATCAATCACTATTTCTGTATAGCAAAGTTGATTTATTTTGACTATGGCATGTATAGGAGTTTGCTCATTTTGAGTTATGTAATATTGTGAGTTAAAGGCTTGGCTATTAGGATTATGCATTCTTTTTGTATATGGCCAAAGAGATTGACCAATATTTGTTAAGTTTTATATATTAATGATGATGAGTTTTTATGAATTCTATTAGTGATGTTTTAGGAATTATTCATATTACAAGAATGCTACATTATGTATTGCTTGAGTTGGTATAAGTGAGATCATGTTTCAGGGTGGCAATCGGATTGGAAAATAGCCTCTAAGTGTCTACATGGGTAGACACACGGGCGTGTGTCTAGGCCGTGTGTGACACACGGCTAGCCCTATAGGTGTGTTAATAGGCCGTGTATCCTCTACACTAATTTGTGAGAATACGATTAGTCACACGGGCCAGCACACGGGCGTGTGTCTTGGTCGTGTGCTAATTAGGGATTGATGTCGTCATAAACAGAGAGCTCCATGAGTAGGAGACATGGGCGTGTCTAGGCCGTGTGAAGGACACGGGTTATAGACACTGGCGTGTGCTCAGCCGTGTAAGATAAGTCAGTGTCAACCACAAGTGAAGAACACGAGCATGTCTTAGGGGCACATGGGCGTGCCCCTTGGACAACACGGGCATGTAGACCTGTCTAGGCAAAAGTTTTCAAAAAGAGTAAAAGTTTTTTATTAAACTCCAAATCTTCAGGAAATAAGTTTAAGGCCTCGTAGGCCCAAGATAGATATGTTATGATTAAGAAACAAAAGTTTTAAGTTGGAATGAAATTTTATAGCCCGAGATTACATGTTCAATTAAGGTTAAGTATAGTAATGCCTCGCATCCTATCTCGGCGACGGTCATGGGTATGGGGTGTTACATTGAGGGCCTGTGTTGTTGGTAGCATTTTTTGAAGAAAACTTAAAAATTGAAGATGTTGTTTTTGTTGCTGCAAGATGAGCTTAACACCACCACCACCACCACCTGTGTTTGTGGTGAGAACTGCCACATTTGGGTAGTAAAGATGAAAACTTACCTGCAAGCACATGACCTATGGAATGTGGTTGAAAATGACACTGAACCAGCTCCACTAGGGCTAATCCCACCATTGCATAGATTGTGCAACATAGTGAAGAATGTGTTAAGAATTACAAAGCAATGGCTTGCTTGCAAAATAGAGTATCTGATGTGATTTTCACTCGGATAATAGCCTGTGACACACCAAAACTGTAACATCCTAATAATTAGGGGTTATGCATCTTACTTAATTAATTGATGTTGCATGCTTAAATATGTTAAGTGTGTTTTGGAAGTTATTTTTGAGCTTCATTAATTAAGTGAATGCTTAGTGGAACTTTTAATTTCTAATAATTAAGATGGAGCTAAGCATGTTAGGCTTTAAGAATTAATGACAAGGAGCTTAAAGCATAAGATGAGTAATTAGCAAAGTGGTAAGGACACATGGATGAGTGCTTGAGGGGAGAGGTTCAAATCCCCTAGCTAACAAATGGGAGGATTTTATTTTTGTTTCCTTCCCTATAGTGTCGGCCAAGGTTCTTCTAGAATGGATGAGCATTCTTTTAATTTTGGCTATTTGACCATATGGAAAAGGCAAGCTAAAGAATTATGGCATGGAATCAAGATAGGATGATAAGATAGGGGGGACATAAGGCTTGATATATGGGCAATGTTTTGGAAACTTGTTCATGGTCATTTGACCATGAACCTAGACGGCATAAGGGGCTAAGGGAGAGGTTTAATTGAGTTGGAAATTATGGAGTTGATAGGGAAGAATTGTGGAGGAAAAAGGGATTGTGTAGGCTATTGTGTTGGCGAATTTTGGTATGGGATTAGGGAGGTTTTAGTTGACCAAAAGGTTGTCATTTGTGTATTTTCCTTTGTCCAATATTTTTTCTCTTAGCGAAATTGTCTATTGGCAATTGGTAAAAAGTTTGCTTTGTTTGGCCTTCATTTTGACCAATTTCCTCCAAAACCATTGTTCATAGCCGAATGCCTATTTACTCAAAAAAGAAATTTTGTTTCTCTTCTTTTGTCCTTTTTGCAAATTACCATTCGGTTTGAAAAGCCTTTCTAATTCTTTTCTTCTAAGCAAACATCTTTCAAATTCTCTTGTAACCGAAAGTTTCAAAGATCATAAATTTATTTTCTACAATTCTCCTCATTCTTAAAACTACAAAGTTCAAAGAACCATTTTTCTTCAATTTCTTCCTCTTGGCGAATGTGCATAGGTTCCTAAACACATTTCTTTTCTTTTGAGAATCAATATCATCATCATCATCTTCTTCTTCTTTTAATCTCTCTTTCTCTTTCTTTTTCTCTTCCTTTTCTCTTTCCTTCTCATTTCATTTTCTTTCTTTCTTCTCTCATAGCCGAAACTATCCTATAATCTTTTCACCATTTTTCTTTCTTTTCTTTTGGTTAAAAATCGAAACCATCATATTTGAAACCACCATCTTTTCTCTTCTCTTTTGTTAAAGCCGAATTATAAATTCCTTTCTTCTCTTTGTTCAAGGCCGAACCTTCAAGTGAATCAAGTAAGGATCTTGCAATCGTTTTCATGATCTCCTTTTTTTTTTTATTATAGTCTCATAATCCTTTTATTTTTCTCTCCTAGGCCGAATCCTTGGAAAGGATTTTTAAGGATCCTTGTTGAAGGTAACTTTTAAGAAGTGATCTTTCGAAAATCTTCGAGGGTAAGGATTTTTAATTTCGATCGTATCAATTCTTTTAGAATGGATCACTAATCAACGTTATTTTAGGGGTGAATTGAGACTAACAAGATAGGTAAGAAAAGAGCCGTACGGAGTGTTTGGAAGAGAGGAGGTACTCTTTTACCATCAAACTACAAACGAAGGGCAGTATCGGGTGTAAGAGACTTTCCACCGGGTTGTGGACCCTCTGCTAATGAGGATCGGTTATTTGAAGTAGTCGTACAACCGAACCACTTTACGTTGGTGGGATATCGGTGGGTTTTGATCCATCTAGTGGAGAAAACCACAAATAACTGTCGTTCGAGAATCAGGGGTAAGGATTTAGATCCATCATCAATAAGTATAGTTTTGTTAGTAAAAGTTTATACTAACCAAGTGTGATAATTAAATAGGTGTTGACGAGCGAGAGGGTATTGTTCTCCTTTGTTATAAGGTGTGGAACCCTACATTAAAAACTCATAGATCTATTTTATATGTGATTTTATGATAATGTGTTTAATAATGATTTTGGATACCATTCGGTGGTATACGATATTCGAGTATGTTTACCCCAATATTTCGTTAATTTTGCTATATGCATAAAATGTGAAATAAGTATGATTATATTATGATTTTGGGGTAAATGGCATGAAAACTAAATGTTATGTATGTGCATGGGCATATGGGTATATTTGATAAAGGAGGAAGTATTCGGTGGTTTTACCACATTTACAGTGACTTCAGGTCACATATGTGAATCTGGTGACTTGGTCACGTATATTTGAATCTGGTGACTTGGTCACGTATATTTGAAATCCGGTGACTTCGGTCACATATTTGATATCCGATGACTTCGATCACAATTTTGTCTGGTGGCCTTGCCACAAAATTATAAGGGCGATGTGCATGTTGACTGCAGCGACTGCCTTCGATGGTGTGTAGCGGATGGAGGGTCGATTTAGTAATCCCTATGGTGTGTTGGTTGGTACGGGTGGTGTGTAGCGGATGGATATTTAGGTGGGCCGGGCTTGCATTTCATTTCATGTACATAACCATGTAATATTGAATGATTATTATTTGATCTGCTATGAAAATGGGCTTTTGGGCTAAATATGAGTTAAACGGGCTTTTAAGCTAAATATGAGCTAAATGGGCTTTTGGGCCAAATATGACTTAAATGGGCCTATGAATAAATGTGTTATGAAAAATGGGCTTTTTGATGTATGTGTTAGACATTGAGTTTATAACTCACCCATTTTGTGGGATAAACTTTTCGAGATGATTCGTAGTGCAATGGATCGAATTGAAGGATTTGAGGTGGCCAATGCTCGTATCAAGTATTTTGGAGATTTTCCAATTTAAACTTATTTAATTTGATTATTTAGACTTTATTATGGGTTTGCTATTTTTATGTAATAAGGCCACTATAAACTATTTTTAATTTTGGGTGTTTGAATTTATTTTATTTTGCCATGAACAATTATTAAGTAAATAACTAAATGGTTTTCGATAAATTATTTAAAAATATTTTTGTCACTAATATATAAATGTTTTAAAGTAATTTTCTTAAATTTGGTTTCCTTTTTATTTAATTAATTCCTTCTAAAAATAATGTTTTAAAATTATTTTACAATTTGATTTCAACCTAAAATATTAAGTTAAATCTGTTTTCTACAAAATCATCAAATTTTTAAGAGTTTGCGAAAAGTTAGATTCGAGGAACATAACAAATCCAGTTGGACTTTTTGGGCCGGGTTTGGGGTGTTTCAACTTGGTATCAGAGCCCAGTTTTAAACTCTCGGCCTTGGGTTTTGAAGCCCACAACGTTTTCAAAATATGGCCCAAATGACTTTTTGAAAGTTTTCTTAAGATAAAATGGTTTTATAAGAGCATAGCACTCGGAGTTCTCAGCCCAGATCCATCAGGTATGTATCCTTATTGATAAAGTGATATGAAAGTCCGATAAGCTTAAAGAAACTATAACTTTAGAGACATGGACCCTAGGTGTTTGTACACTACTACGAAAAAACCACTGAATATCTATTTCATAAAACTTTCTTTTAATAAGAAGTGAAAAGACTCTAATACATAAGACTTTTTCGTAAAAACAGATAAGACACGTAGTAGAAATGAGCTCTAGGGGATGTGGTCGTCGTGGACGTGGAAGAGGAAGAATGGCTATGTCGGAACCAGTTCGATCTGGTCAAGGTTCCGAGAATAATGCTCTACCACCGGCTATTGGGGTGGATTTTCAAGAGCAAAATGAAGGAGGTGACGCAGTATCACAAGCTGTGCTGCGAGTTTTAGAACGAGTAGCAGAAGCTAGTTTTGGAAATGGGTCTCGAAAGTCAGTAACTGAGAGACTAAGATCAAATGGAGCTGAGGTTTTCAGAGGAGTATCTAGAGTAGCTCCAAATGTAGCGGAATACTGGTTGGAGGCAGTCGAGAGGATTATGGACGATTTGGATTGCATTGCTGAAGAGAAATTAAAAGGTGCTATTTCACTACTTCGTGATGAGGCCTACCAGTGGTGGCTCACTATTAAGGAGAGTACCCCTGTGGATCGACTGGATTGGGGGTATTTTAAAATTAAATTCAAGGAAAATACGTTGGAGCTAGCTACATCGACTCTCAGAAGAAGACATTTCTAAATTTGGTGCAAGGAAACAAGTCGATAGTTGAATATGAAGCAGAATTCTTGCGACTTAGCCGTTATGCCAGAGGGATAGTGGCTACTGAATATGAGCGGTGTGTCAGATTTGAGGATGGACTTAGAGATGAACTGCGAGTGATGATTGCTCCACACTGGGAAAGAGATTTTGCAATCTTGGTGGAAAGGGCAAGAATAGTTGAAGAGGTTAAGCGGACAGAAAGACAGAATCGGGATAGAGGCCAGAATAAGAATAAGAGAAGCTTTGGGTCTTCAGGGTCATCCGGGAATCTTCAGAAGAAACCAAAAAATGAAGGACCGCGAGGTCAACAGACTGCTACGGGTGGACAAAATCGTGCTTGTGCCCAATGTGGGAAAATGCACCCGGAAGAATGTTGGAAAAAAAATTGGGGGATGTTTCAAGTGCGGGTCGAAGGATCATATGATCAAGGATTGCTCGATGAATTCAGAGAAGAACCGCCACAAAGTCGAGTGTTAATCGGTGGCGGAGGTGGACAATGACCGATAAGGGTCGTGGTCCAAATGGAAGGGCAATGGTTACGGTAGAGGTCGCAGAACTTGAGAGGCGATGGTAGCTCGAGGCGAGACAACCGGGTTTGGTGTATGCGGTTAAATCGCAGAGAAAGCGATGGCCTTTTGATGTTATCACGATGCGTTCGATTTACGGGTTGCCCTTTATTGCTTTGATAGATATAGGTCAACTCACTCTTATATCGCTAGTGAAGTATCGGGACTTTGCATGTGACTTCGAGATCTGTACCTAGGAAGATGATCGGACTTAGTCCTTTAGGATGATGATGATTATAGACAAACTTTTTAAGGAAGTGCCTTTAGAAGTTCAAGGAACGCAGTTTCCGGCTGATTTAATGGAGTTGCCATTCGGAGAATTCGACCTGATCTTAGGCATGGACTGGCTTGTGAAGTATCATGCAAATGTGGATTGTGCTGCTAAGCGAATGTCCTTAAGAACTCTTGATGACAAAAAAGTGGTAGTGATGGGCGAGAGACGGAACTACTTATCTAATGTAGTATCCGCTCTTAAGGTAGAAAAGATGGTTAGAAAAGGATGTGTAGCCTTTCTGATGTTGGTGAGTGCCTTGGAGGCTAAGGAGGCGACTGTTGAAGAAGTCAGGACTGTGAATGAATTTGTAGATGTTTTTCCCGAAGAACTTCCAAGTTTGCCTCCGGATCGTGAGGTAGAATTCGGGATTGATTTATTGCCTGGAACGGTGCCAGTTTCTATTGCTCCATATAGAATGGCACCGAAGGAGTTAGTGGAACTTAAGGCTCAGATTCAGGAGTTGCTTGATCGTGGATTTATCCGACCTAGTGTGTCTCCATAGGGAGCACCGGTCTTATTTGTGAAGAAGAAGGATGGATCGATGAGGATGTGTATAGACTACCGGCAGTTGAATAAACTGACCATCAAGAACAAGTATCCTTTGCCAAGGATCGACGACTTGTTCGATCAGCTTAAGGGAGCTACGGTATTCTCAAAGATTGATCTAAGGTCGGGGTATCATCAGCTTAAGGTGAAAGAAGGGGATATCCATAAGACGGCTTTCTGAGCTAGATATAGGCATTATGAATTTCTGGTAATGCCATTCGGATTGACGAACGCCCCAAGCTGCGTTCATGGATATGATGAACCGGATTTTCCAGCCCTACTTGGATCAATTCGTTGTGGTATTCATAGACGACATCCTGGTGTATTCTAAGTCCGAAGTGGAGCATGATGAGCATCTTCGGATTGTGTTGCGAGTTTTAAGGGAGAAGAAGCTGTATGCCAAATTCAACAAGTGTGAATTTTGGCTGAAAGAGGTTGCATTTTTAGGCTATGTGGTGTCGACAGAAGGGATAAGGGTGGATCCTTGGAAGATTGAGGCTGTGCTAGATTGGAAACCACCTAAGTCTGTAACTGAAGTTTGCAGTTTCTTAGGATTAGCAGGATACTACAGAAGATTCGTCGAAGGATTTTCATCGATAGCTGCACCTTTAACAAAATTGTTGAAAAAGGAAGTACCTTTCGTATGGGCTGATAACCAACAAGAGAGTTTTGAGAAGCTCAAGAAGGTTTTGACTGAAGCTCAATTTTGATTCAGCCTGAGGCAGGAAAGAATTTTGTCGTGTATTGTGGCGCTTCTCACACGGATTAGGATGTGTTACGATGCAAGATGGGAAGGTAGTTGCGTATGCGTCTCGGCGATTGAGACCACACGAGGTTAATTACGACACATGACTTAGAGTTGGCGTGATGAGTCTTTGCTCTTAAAGTTTGGAGACATTATTTATATGGAGAAAAGTCGGTGATATACAAGGACCACAAGAGTCGAAATATCTCTTGACTCGAAAAGAACGAATTTGAGGCGTGAAGGTGGATAGAGTTGTTGAAAGACTACGACTGTTCTATCGAGTACCATCCGGGCAAGGCGAATGTGGTGGCAGATGCTCTAAGTTAAAAAATGGTGTCAGATTTAAGGGCGATGTTTGCACATCTTAGTCTTTATGATGACGGGAGCTTGTTGGCAGAATTACAAGTTAAACTGACATGGTTAAGTCAAGTGAAAGAGAGACAATTAGTAGACGAAGATCTGAGTGTAAAACTTTGGAAGGTACAGAATGGGGAATTAGAAGATTATAGTATTAACCGTGATGGGGTATTATGTTTTAAAGGTAAATTCTGTATGCCGAGGGATCAGGAGTTGAGGCAAAAGATTCTTCAGGAATCGCATGGTAGCCCCTATGCTATGCATCCTGGAGGAAATAAGTTATACCGAGATTTGTGAGATCTGTTTTGGTGGCCTGGACTTAAACGGGAAGTTACAGAGTTTGTAGGAAAGTGCTTAACGTGTCAGCAAGTTAAGGCTGAACATTAAGTACCTTCGGGATTGCTTCAGCCGATAAAGATTCCACAGTGAAAGTGAGAGAGAATCACCATGGACTTTGTTAGTGGGCTTCCTCTTACGCCTACTAAGAAAGACTCTGTATGGGTGATAGTGGACCGATTGACGAAATCTGCACATTTTATCCCAGTTCGGGTTGATTACTCGTTGCAGAAATTGGCGAAATTATATGTGGCTGAGATTGTGAGATTGCATGGAGTGCTGTTGTCGATTATTTCGGATAGAGATCCAAGGTTTACGTCGCGGTTTTGGAAAGCATTTCATCAGGCTTTGGGCACCAGATTGGACTTCAGTACGGCATTTCACCCTCAGTCAGACGGTCAGTCTGAAAGAGTAATCCAAATTTTAGAAGATATGTTAAGGGGTTATGTGATAGATTTCAAGGGAAGTTGGGAGGAGTTCTTATCGTTAGCAGAATTTGAGTACAACAACAGTTACCAAACCAGTATTCGGATGGCACCATATGAAGCACTATATGGACGGAAGTGTCGCACTCCTACGTGTTGGACAGAATTAGGGGAACGTCAGATTTTGGGTCCAGAAATAGTGGCTGAATCCAAGAAAAGGTTAAGGTAATCCGGGCTCGGTTAAAGGAAGCATCTGACAGGAAAAAGTCTTACGCAGATCTAAAGCGGAAAGAAATAGAGTTTGCTGTGGGGGACCAAGTTTTCCTAAAGGTTTCACCTTGGAAAAAGGTAATGAGATTTGGTTGCAAAGGGAAGCTAAGTCCCAGGTTCATTGGACCTTATCGGGTTTTGAAGCGGGTCGGATCTGTGGCATACCAGTTAGAATTACCTTCGGAGTTGAAGCAAATGCACGATGTGTTCCATGTTTCAATGCCACGCCGTTACCGGTCGGATCCATCTCATGTAGTGCTAGTTGAGGAGGTGGAATTAAGATTAGATTTGTCATATGAAGAGGAACCAATTCAAATTCTGGAACGAGATATAAAGGTTTTACAGAGAACATCGGTTCCTCTCGTCAAAGTATTATGGCGTAATCATGGATCAGAAGAAGCTTCGTGGGAACCGGAGGAAGCGATCGACAATAATACCCTCACTTATTCCGCCGGTAATTTCGAGGATGAAATTATTTTAAGGGGTAGAAGCGTAACATCCTAATAATTAGGGGTTATGCATCTTACTTAATTAATTGATGTTGCATGCTTAAATATGTTAAGTGTGTTTTGGAAGTTATTTTGAGCTTCATTAATTAAGTGAATGCTTAGTGGAACTTTTAATTTCTAATAATTAAGATGGAGCTAAGCATGTTAGGCTTTAAGAATTAATGACAAGGAGCTTAAAGCATAAGATGAGTAATTAGCAAAGTGGTAAGGACACATAGATGAGTGCTTGAGGGAGAGGTTCAATCCCTAGCTAACAAATGGGAGGATTTTATTTTGTTTCCTTCCCTATAGTGTCGGCCAAGGTTCTTCTAGAATGGATGAGCATTCTTTTAATTTTGGCTATTTGACCATATGGAAAAGGCAAGCTAAAGAATTATGGCATGGAATCAAGATAGGATGATAAGATAGGGGGACATAAGGCTTGATATATGGGCAATGTTTTGAAACTTGTTCATGGTCATTTGACCATGAACCTAGACAACATAAGGGGCTAAGGGAGAGGTTTAATTGAGTTGGAAATTATGGAGTTGATAGGGAAGAATTGTGGAGGAAAAAGGGGATTGTGTAGGCTATTGTGTTGGCCGAATTTTGGTATGGGATTAGGGAGGTTTTAGTTGACCAAAAGGTTGTCATTTGTGCATTTTTCCTTTGTCCAATATTTTTTTCTCTTAGCCGAAATTGTCTATTGGCAATTGGTAAAAAAGTTTGCTTTGTTTGGCCTTCATTTTGACTAATTTCCTCCAAAACCATTGTTCATAGCCGAATGCCTATTTACTCAAAAGAGAAATTTTGTTTCTCTTCTTTTGTCCTTTTTGCAAATTACCATTCGGTTTGAGAAGCCTTTCTAATTCTTTTCTTCTAAGCAATCATCTTTCAAATTCTCTTTGTATCATCATGAAAAGGGCCTATGCATTTTCAGTTTAATTGTATGAAATGACAAGTTTAAGCACTAAGAATAAATTTTTGATATTTTTGGAAACCTGAACATTTTGGAAACCTGAACATTTTGGAAACTTGAAGATGTAAGAAAAATGGCAAGTTACAGAGCCGATCGAAAATTTTAGGAAACTTAGAAATGATGCCGGAATGGCAAATTTTAAAGTCCAAAATAGGAAATAAGGGCAAGAGGGCCTTAAAAGTAAAAGTTGGTGAAATTCGACACACAAACAGGCTTGGAAAAGTGGCCTGAAGGTGTCACTTAAGGCTTATGGAAATGGCACCATGTGTAAGAGGAATGGGCCTGAGTTTGAGTCACTTGGAAAGCAAATAATGAAGGCTTTATTTTGCTTTCAAGGCTAAGGGGTGGACGGCACCTATTTTCTAGAAAGGGAGGAGTTTTATTTCTGTTAAAACTTGATGAATTAAAGTGATAAATAAAGGATTTTTAATTGAAGAGATAAAGGATGGATTAAATACTTTTAATTTAATTAAGGTGATAATTAATAGATAATATTATCACTTGTGGGGAGTAGTGGCCAAGTCAAAGACTCTTGGTCTAGCAATTTCAGTTAAAGGAGGAGAATTTAGGCTATTCTCTCATCTTTTCTAAGCCTTGCCGAAATTTTCCTAGCTCTCTCCCCCTCTCTGCCGAATTTTCTTTAAGCAAAAACCATCCTCTCTTCTTCTATTTTTCTTCTCTGTTTCTACTGTCAAAGCCGAATCTTTGTTGATTCTAAGCAAATGAGCAATCAAATACAACATCAAAAAGAGTAAGATCTGTGGTCAATCAATTTCTATTCCTTTTCTTTTTACCAAAATCAGGGTACTAATCCCTATTCTTGTTCATGACCGAATCTACAAGGATCTCTCGGGTTTTTACAATTACCAAATATAAGGATCAAGGATCTAAGGTAAGAACAATTAATTTTTGTTCTTCTAAATTCCTTTAATCAAGATCTAAGGAAATAACCTCTTTTATGTCTCTTGGCCGAATATCAAAGGAAGAGGTTCGGGATTTCAGATTCAAGGAATTTAAGGTGAGGCACATTCGGCTAAAGGCCAAATACTACTTATTAAAATTAGATCAGATCTAACATATGAAGTTGTATGGATTTCGACAGGCATATTAAGGAATCCTCTTCAGATTTGGAAATTGTATGGTAAGTGACATTCGGCCAAGGTTTGTTCTTGATATTTGGAATTATTTTCCATTTATTCAAAAGTTAGAAACTGACATAAATACCTGATTTAGTGGCTAGCCGATTTAAGGAAGGAATACTATCAATTTCCGGCATTTGATTTACAATCTTTTAATTCGACAACAAGGTAAGTAATACAAATCCTACTTGGACTTGGTTTTTAAGCCAAATAAGTTTGTTAATATATTTTAATGGTTGGCCGAATATAGGAGTAAAAATCTAGATCGGTAGATTGTTCTTCGGGATTTCAAGGAATCTATTAAGCAAATCAGGTGTGTACGCACACTAACTTTCGATATTTCATATGGCAATTATTTTTATTATATGATTATCGTAAGAATATGAATATGGCTAAGTACCCTAATGTGGTACAAAAGTACTCGAATGCGTTTCCTACTTACGATAGGATTATGAAATATGTTATTTTATAACATGTGAATATATGTATATGAATATGAAATTAAGTATGTTATGCATGATATATATTTTGGGGCATTCAGATTTATGTGAAAGGGAAGAAGGTGTTGACTTGGTCTCACTAACGTTATATGGTGACTACGGTCACAACATTTTGAATATGGTAACTCGGTTACATTATCTGAATTTGGTAACTTTGGTTACATTATTTGAATATGGTGTCTAATGACACAAATTATATGGGCGATGAGCACGTCATTGCGATGTTGCCTTCGATGGTGTGTAGCGGATGGAGGGTTGACTTAGTAGTCCCACGGTGTGTTTGGCGAGTGCAATGGTGGTGTGTAGCGGATGGACCATTAGGCTTGGGTTGGGTTGCATCATCATTTATTTTATATGAATATGAAATTGATATGAACATGTATGCGATTTGTTGAATGTTAGTCTTGTGTGCACATTGAGTCTGTTGACTCACCCGTTGTGGGAAATATTTTCGGTGAAGAACAATGGCGCGATCGGGACGGTAGACCTCGAGGTGGCCATGTTTCATTTGAAGATTTTATTCAATTTGGACTTTGTTATTTTTTTGGGTTTTACTTGATGTAATAAGGCCATAAGGCCCAATGGATTTTTCTTATTACGCTTTACTTTAAATTGTTATGTTACGAACTATTATGACTAAAGTTAAGTGATTTTTTTTAAAACCTTAAAAATTATTTTGTCACCTTAATAAAAATTGGATTTACAAGATTAATTAAATGGGCTTCCAATCTAAGCCCAATCCACGACAACATTTTTTTCCAATATTCACAAATTTTCTCTAAGTAACAAAAATCTTTGAAACCGGTTTACTGTAGGAACATACCAGATTCGGTTCAGGCTCATGGGCCGGGTGTGGGGTGTTTCAATTTGGTATCAGAGCCCAGTTTTAAACTCTCGGCCTGTGGGCTAATGCCCAAAACGTTTTCAAAGCGAGCCAAATGATTTTCTTGAATAAGCAGGCTTCTGGCATGGCACCTAAGTCTCCGACCCGCAGTCCACCAGGTAAGTACCCCTAACTCTATGTGTGATTCTGTGATTTATAAGGGTAGAAAAGGCATGGAACATAGAATAGAATGATAGGAACTTGAACCCTAGGATTAGACTACTCAAACACAAAACCACATAAGACTTAAAGCACTAAACAAACCTATGGCTAAGTCACTGAGCTAGGGTGTGGTAACCCCAGACGCATGTCTAGGATTGGATCCCAAGAGCACAGTATTTAAGCAGTCCTAGTGACTCACCTCCTCTTGCAGAATCCTACAGTGCGTAGCTTCGATTCACCCTAACTCAGAGGGCTCAGCGGTGTGGCAACCTCTATGCGCATGTCTAGGAATGGTTTCGTGGGAGCTTGGTATTTAAGCAGTCTGCGTGACTCACCTCCTCTCCACACGAATCCTGCCTGGTGCATAGCTTTGGTTCACCCTGACCAAGAGGGCTCGACCATAGGCTAAACATAATGACTAAAACCCGAAAGGGAACTAGCCATGTTTTAAAAAAAAAAAAAAAAAGAGAGAACAAAATGACAAACCCTAGTTTTTCAAATTTTTAAAACTTTCTTTTAAATCGGAGAAAATTATTTTTACAACATTTCTTGAAAAACTCCTGATTTGCGAAACTTACAAAAATGCCCTTAGTGGTAAAACTACCAAAACGCCCTTGGTTTATAAAATGTTCAACTACTCAACAGCTTTACCAAAATTTCATTATTTTGTAAACATTCAAAAACCCTAATTTGTAAAATATCAAAATACCTTGATTTTGGAAAATTACAAAATTGCCCTAACTTACAAAATTACCAAAATGACCCTAATTTCCAAATTTTTGCAACATCCCCATTTTTGAAGGAACAATTTCCAAAAAGAACCCTCAAAGTTTTACAACTTTCGAAATCTCCTTGACTTATAAAATTTTACAAATTTACCCTGATTTGAGAAAAATTACCAAGATACCCCTGAGGTCGAAAATTACCTAAATACCCCCGGATTTCTAAAATTTTTCCAAATTACCCTGAGACTTCAAAATTTTCAAAATAATTTTTGACAAATACACCAAGGAACGTTTTCTTCTGAAAAATTATGAAAATGCCCCTGTAGGACAAAATTACGAAAATACCCCTGGGTAGTGGAAAACAACAACAACGAAAAACTACAACGTTTCTCTGAATGAACGAAAGTTCATACTTGTTTGATGGATGGATGAATGAATGGAAAAGACTATGTGTTTGTATGAATACGAAAGAACCACTCTTAAATCCCTTTTCATAAAACTCCTTCGCTGGTAAATAAGTGGAACAATGACTAATCCATAAAATTTCTTAATCAGATCTCGACGCTAGAAAATGAGCTCTAGAGGACGTGGTCGTTGTGGTCGAGGTAGAGGAAGGATGACTGTGTCGGAACCCGTTAGGTCAGGTTAAGGGTCCGACAATGAAATGCCACCGCCACCACCACCTCATTATTAATGTTGAGCGGCGAGGCTCGAGACGGGGAAGATCTTGTGTCGCGGTCAGGCCGCAAGTTTTGGAATTGGTGGCTGGTGCAGGAGGAAATGGGGGAAATCGAAAGTCTGTACCTGAACGGCTCCGAGCTAATGGAGCAAAAATGTTCCGGGGAGTATCTAATGTGGCACCCAGTACAGCTGAGTACTGGTTGGAAGCAGTGGAGCGTATCATGGATGAGCTCGATCTGACTCCAGAGGAAAAGTTGAAAGGGATGGTGGCGTTGTTACGCGATGAATCGTATCAGTGGTGGTTAACTGTTCGGGATGGTACCACGGCTAAAAATTTGACCTGAGAGTATGTTAGGGAGGCATTTCAGAAGAAGTATGTGGGAACCAGGTATACAGATGAACAAAGGAAGGCTTTTCTAGGGTTGGTACAATGGAGTAAGTCTGTTGCAGAATATGAGGCAGAATTCCTAAGGTTGAGCCGCTATGCTCGAGGGGTAGTGGCAACTGAGCATGAACGCTGTGTCCGTTTGAGGACGGATGAGAGACGACACGAGATCGTTGATAGCACCGCATCGAGAGCGGGAGTTTTACGCTTTAGTGGATAAGGCTAAAGTGGTGAGGGAATTAAGGATTCTATCAAGCAGAACACTGATCGAAATAGGCCGGAAAGAGGTTTTGGATTGTCTGGATCATCGGGGAATAAGAGGCCTAGAACTGATGGGTAGAAGGATCAACAAGTTGGTACCAGAGGGCAGTATCGTCCTTGTGAGCATTGTGGAAAGACGCATTCAGGTGAGTGTTGGAGAAAGACAGGAGCATGTCTTAAGTGTGGGTCCAAGGACCATATGCTTAAGGACTGTCTAAAAATATCAGATGACAAATAGCCAGCAACTCAGAATGTTAATCAGGCTGGTAGGGGAGGACAGCAGCCTCAACGAGGTCGAGGTTCGAATAACAGAGGTAATGGTTCCGACCAAGGTCGTGGAGCACCAAGCGGAGGTGTTGAAGGTTCAGAAGCAAGGCAGCCAAGGTTAGTTTATGCAGTCGGCCATCGCGAGGATAGTGATGCGCCATACGAGACAACGAGTAAGTTTTTTATTTATGGATTATACTTCATTACTTTACTCGCTATAAGATTAGTTCGATCTTATGTTGCTAATGAAGTGTATGGAACCTTGATTGTGAACTTAGAGAATGTGTATAGAAAGTATGATAGTTCTTTAAGATCAGAGTGCGCAACAATAGCGTAGTGTGGTGAGTTAGACTGTACGGATGAACGATAGTAAGTAATTTCGAGGACGAAATTATTTTTAAGGGGGTAGAACTGTAACATCCTGAAAAGGGCCTATGCATTTTCAGTTTAATTGTATGAAATGACAAGTTTAAGCACTAAGAATAAATTTTTGATATTTTTGGAAACCTGAACATTTTGAAAACCTGAACATTTTGGAAACTTGAACATTTTGGAAACCTGGACATTTTGGAAACTTGAAGATGTAAGAAAAATGGCAAGTTACAGAGCCGATCGAAAATTTTAGGAAACTTAGAAATGATGCCGGAATGACAAATTTTAAAGTCCAAAATAGGAAATAAGGGCAAGAGGGCCTTAAAAGTAAAAGTTGGTGAAATTCGACACACAAACAGGCTTGGAAAAGTGGCCTGAAGGTGTCACTTAAGGCTTATGGAAATGGCGCCATGTGTAAGAGGAATGGGCCTGAGTTCGAGTCACTTGGAAAGCAAATAATGAAGGCTTTATTTTGCTTCCAAGGCTAAGGGGTGGACGGCACCTATTTTCTAGAAAGGGAGGAGTTTTATTTCTGTTAAAACTTGATGAATTAAAGTGATAAATAAAGGATTTTTAATTGAAGAGATAAAGGATGGATTAAATACTTTTAATTTAATTAAGGTGATAATTAATAGATAATATTATCACTTGTGGGGAGTAGTGGCCAAGTCAAGGACTCTTGGTCTAGCAATTTCAGTTAAAGGAGGAGAATTTAGGCTATTCTCTCATCTTTTCTAAGCCTTGCGAAATTTTCCTAGCTCTCTCCCCTCTCTCCGAATTTTCTTTAAGCAAAAAACCATCCTCTCTTCTTCTATTTTTCTTCTCTGTCTCTACTGTCAAAGCCGAATCTTTGTTGATTCTAAGCAAAGGAGCAATCAAATACAACATCAAAAAGAGTAAGATCTATGGTCAATCACTTTCTATTCCTTTTCTTTTTACCAAAATCAGGGTACTAATCCCTATTCTTGTTCATGACCGAATCTACAAGGATCTCTCGGGTTTTTACAATTACCAAATATAAGGATCAAGGATCTAATGTAAGAACAATTAATTTTTGTTCTTCTAAATTCTTTTAATCAAGATCTAAGGAAATAACCTCTTTTATGTCTCTTGGCCGAATATCAAAGGAAGAGTTTCGGGATTTCAGATTCAAGGAATTTAAGGTGAGGCACATTCGGCTAAAGGCCAAATACTACTTATTAAAATTAGATCAGATCTAACATATGAAGTTGTATGGATTTGACGAGCATATTAAGGAATCCTCTTCAGATTTGGAAATTGTATGGTAAGTGACATTCGGCCAAGGTTTGTTCTTGATATTTGGAATTATTTTCCATTTATTCAAAAGTTAGAAACTGACATAAATACCTGATTTAGTGGCTAGCCGATTTAAGAAGGAATACTATCAATTTTCGGCATTTGATTTACAATCTTTTAATTCGGCAACAAGGTAAGTAATACAAATCCTACTTGGATTTGGTTTTTAAGCCAAATAAGTTTGTTAATATATTGAAATGGTTGGCCGAATATAGGAGTAAAATTCTAGATCGGTAGATTGTTCTTCGGGATTTCAAGGAATCTATTAAGCAAATCAGGTGTGTACGCACACTAACTTTCGATATTTCATATGGCAATTATTTTTATTATATGATTATACGTAAGAATATGAATATGGCTAAGTACCCTAATGTGGTACAAAAGTACTCAGGTACGTTTCCTACTTCTGATAGGATTATGAAATATGTTATTTTATAACATGTGAATATATGTAAATGAATATGAAATTAAGTATGTTATGCATGATATATATTTTTGGGGCATTCGGGATTTATGTGAAAGGGGAAGAAGGTGTTGACTTCGGTCTCACCAACGTTATATGGTGACTACGGTCACAACATTTTGAATATGGTAACTCCGGTTACATTATCTGAATTTGGTAACTTCGGTTACATTATTTGAATATGGTGTCTAATGACACAAATTATATGGGCGATGAGCACGTCGACTGCAGCGACTGCCTTCGATGGTGTGTAGCGGATGGAGGGTTGACTTAGTAGTCCCCACGGTGTGACTGGCAGGTACAGGTGGTGTGTAGCGGATGGACCATTAGGCTTGGGTTGGGTTGCATCATCATTTATTTTATATGAATATGAAATTGATATGAACATGTATGCCTGATTTGTTGAATGTTAGTACTGTGTGCACATTGAGTCTGTTGACTCACCCTGTTGTGGGAAATATTTTCAGGTGAAGAACAATGACGGACCGGGACGGTAGACCTCGAGGTAGCCATGTTTCATTTGAAGATTTTTATTCAATTTGGACTTTGTTATTTTTTGTGGGTTTTACTTGATGTAATAAGGCCATAAGGCCCAGTGGATTTTTCTTATTCTGCTTTACTTTAAATTGTTATGTTACGAACTATTATGACTAAAGTTAAGTGATTTTTTTTTAAACCTTAAAAATTATTTTGTCACCTTAATAAAAATTGGATTTACAAGATTAATTAAATGGGCTTCCAATCTAAGCCCAATCCACGACAACATTTTTTTCCAATATTCACAAATTTTTTCTAAGTAACAAAAATCTTTGAAACCGGTTTACTTTAGGAACATACCAGATCCGGTTCAGGCTCGTGGGCCGGGAGTGGGGTGTTTCACTCTTGTAACCGAAAGTTTCAAAGATCATAAATTTATTTTCTTCAATTCTCCCTCATTGCCGAAACTACAAAGTTTAAAGAATCATTTTTTCTTCAATTTCTTCCTCTTGGCCGAATGTGCATAGGTTCCTAAACACATTTCTTTTCTTTTGAGAATCATCATCATCATCATCTTCTTCTTTTAATCTCTCTTTCTCTTTCTTTTTCTCTTCCTTTTCTCTTTCCTTCTCATTTCATTTTCTTTCTTTCTTCTCTCATAGCCGAAACTATCCTATAATCTTTTCACCATTTTTCTTTCTTTTCTTTTGGTTAAAAACCGAAACCATTATATTTGAAACCACTATCTTTTCTCTTCTCTTTTGTTAAAGCCGAATTATAAATTCCTTTCTTCTCTTTGTTCAAGGCCGAACCTTCAAGTGAATCAAGTAAGGATCTTGTCAATCGTTTTCATGATCTCCTTTTTTTTATTATAGTCTCATAATCCTTTTATTTTTCTCTCCTAGGCCGAATCCTTGGAAAGGATTTTTAGGGTCCTTGTTGAAGGCAACTTTTAAGAAGTGATCTTCGAAAATCTTGAGGGTAAGGATTTTAATTTCAATCGTATCAATTCTTTTAGAATGGATCACTAATCAACGTTATTTTAGGGGTGAATTGAGACTAACAAGATAGGTAAGAAAAGAGCCGTACGGAGTGTTTGGAAGAGAGGAGGTACTCTTTTACCATCAAACTACAAACGAAGGGCAGTACCGGGTGTAAGAGACTTTCCACTGGGTTGTGGTCCCTCTGCTAACGAGGATCGGTTATTTGAAGTAGTGCGTACAACCGAACCACTTTACGTTGGTGGGATATCAGCGGGTTTTGATCCATCTAGTGGAGAAAAACCACAAATAACTGTCGTTCGAGAATCCGAGGGTAAGGATTTAAATCCATCATCAATAAGTATAGTTTTGTTAGTAAAAGTTTATACAAACCAAGTGTGATAATTAAATAGGTGTTGACGAGCGAGAGGGTATTGTTCTCACTGTCATAAGGTGTGTAACCCTACATTAAAAACTCATAGATCTATTTTTATATGTGATTTTATGATAATGTGTTTAATAATGATTTTTGGATACCATTCAGTGGTATACGATATTCAGGTATGTTTACCCCAATATTTCGTTAATTTTGCTATATGCATAAAATGTGAAATAAGTATGATTATATTATGATTTTGGGGTAAATGGCATGAAAACTAAATGTTATCATGGGCATATGGGTATATTTGATAAAGGAGGAAGTATTCTGGTGGTTTTACCACATTTCTGGTGACTTCGGTCACATATGTGAATCTGGTGACTTCGGTCACGTATATTTGAATCTGGTGACTTCGGTCACGTATATTTGAAATCCGGTGACTTCGGTCACATATTTGATATCCGGTGACTTCGGTCACAATTTTGTCTGGTGGCCTTGCCACAAAATTATAAGGGCGATGTGCATGTTGACTGTAGCAACTGCCTTCGATGGTGTGTAGCGGATGGAGGGTCGATTTAGTAATCCCCATGGTGTGTTGGTTGGTACGGGTGGTGTGTAGCGGATGGATATTTAGGTGGGCCGGGCTTGCATTTCATTTCATGTACATAACCATGTAATATTGAATGATTATTATTTGATCTGCTATGAAAATGGGCTTTTGGGCTAAATATGAGCTAAACGGGCTTTTAAGCTAAATATGAGCTAAATGGGCTTTTGGGCCAAATATGACTTAAATGGGCCTATGAATAAATGTGTTATGAAAAATGGGCTTTTTGATGTATGTGTTACACATTGAGTTTATAACTCACCCATTTTGTGGGATAAACTTTTCAGATGATTCATAGTGCGATGGATCGAATCGTGAAGGATTTCGAGGTGGCCAATGCTCGTATCAAGTATTTTGGAGATTTTCCAATTTAAACTTATTTAATTTGATTATTTAGACTTAATTATGGGTTTGCTATTTTTATGTAATAAGGCCACTATAAACTATTTTTAATTTTTGGGTGTTTGAATTTATTTTTATTTTGCCATGAACAGTTATTAAGTAAAAAACTAAATGGTTTTCGATAAATTATTTAAAAATATTTTTGTCACTAATATATAAATGTTTTAAAGTAATTTTCTTAAATTTGGTTTCCTTTTATTTAATTAATTCCTTCTAAAAATAATGTTTTAAAAGACAAAATTTATTTTACAATTTGATTTCAACCTAAAATATTAAGTTAAATCTGTTTTCTACAAAATCATCAAATTTTTAAGAGTTTGCGAAAAGTTAGATTCGAGGAACATAACAAATCCGGTTGGACTTTTTGGGCCGGGTTTGGGGTGTTTCAAAAACAGACATGGGAGAAGCTGAAAAAAGAGTTTATGGGGTTAGAAAAGACAAGGCAGCAGCAACTGATCAACCTCAGAAGAGAATTTGAAGATGAAAGAGTCAGAGACCATCAAGCAGTACTCTAATAGGATAATGGCCACAGTTAACAACATTAGGCTCCTTGGAGATGATTTCAGTGCGTGCAGAATTGTTAAAAGGTCATTACAGCTCCCCCTAAAAAAATTGAGTCAAAGATCTCCTCATTGGAGGACTCGAGGGATTTATCAACCATCTTCTTGTCTAAGTTGGTAAATTCCCTATATGCACTCGAGCAAAGGAGGGCCAACAAGTTAGTGGAGCATCCAGAAGGAGCTTTGTAACATCCCGATTTAGGTCCTAGTCAGAATAGTGGTGTGAGACCACAAATTCAAGGTATATGTATGAGTTTTTGAGGTCTATGCCATGTTTGCATGTTAGTGTGAAAGTCTCATGAAGTAATTTTGTCAAATTGCGATTGAATTGTCCAAAAGGACTAAATTATAAAAGTTACAAAATGTGGTATTCTAGAAGTTATTTGTATGAAATAGCTTTATAATATCAATTGGAGGTCCTTAAATAGTAATTTTCCCAAATTCTAATTTTTGGACAAAATTGGGCATGAATGGATTAAAATTTGAAAGTTGGACAAAAGGGCATTTTGGTCATTTGCCAATTAAATGATTAAAATGGGAAAAAGATGATAGAATTTTCATTCATCTTATTTCCCAAGGCTGCCGAAAATTTGAGAGAAGCCATTGTTAGGGCTCTTTAACTTTTCAAGCTAGCTAGTAAGTGTATTCTAGCTCTGTTTTTGATATTCTTCGTATTTTTGAAGTCCTAGTAGCATGAGTAAGCTATTTTTAGCTATATGTTGAGCTAAGATGGATGTTAAAAAAATATACCCATGTATGACATGCATGTATTTTGATGTTTTATGGAAGAATATGAAAGCTTGATGTAGTAGAAACATCTTTTGCTAAGAGAATTCCATGAAAAATGCATGTAGGGACTAGTTTGTGAAAGTTTTGAGATTGATCATCCATGTGGGATTTAGTAAGAATTGATGATTGCATTAGTTGAGTAAATGATTCGACTATGCATGAAAGGCTAGAAAGTTGAATGAAAATCACTTTACGAGCTTTGGGCCAAATCTGTAAATATGAGAAAGTTTAGAGGCAAAATGGTAATTTTGTTAAAGTATGAGATAATGGTCAATTTAGTCAATATGTGTATTGAATGAGTAGATTTATCATTATAGATCAAGAAAGATGAAGCCCGGATCGAAATCGAGGCAAGAGCAAGGTGGTGGACTAAATTGCACATCTTTATACTTTTTGAGTACCAAGGTAAGTTTATGCGTAATCAATGCGTTCTACTTATACATTCTTAATGCTAGCTAGTGTGTAGCATGAATGAGAATGATTGAGAACCTATATGGTTCAAATAGAATGAATGTGGTAGATATCATGAATGAATGAGTAAGTAGATATGTGGATGAGTAGTGGTAATATTTGATGGTGGGCTAAGTGCGATACCACCTCAATACTTAACAACTATGGGCTGTGTGCAATACCATAGTTAAGTATATTATTTAGTGGGCTATGTGCGAAACCACTATGAGTACCTCTTGGTAGGCTATATGCGATGCTATCTTATTACCTGATTGTGGTGGGATGAGTGTGAAACCACAGAGTAATTTAGCTGTGTGGATGTATTAGTGTGATAAATGAAGTGTCGTATTTTCAAGTAAATATGGTATTGAGTGTAGGGGTGCATGTCAATGATTATGAGTATGTGACTCATAATGTTTTAGAAATGTTGTAAGGGATAGAATGAGTAAGTATAATTGTGGATGTGAATTTATTTGGTATTATAATGCTAATTGTTGTTTAATTTATACTAGAATGCTTAAATTGTTTATGTGTAAACTTGCAAAGCTTAAGGCTTACTCCTTTTCTTTCCCTTGTCTTATAGAGAAAGATGGTTGAATCGAGATATGTGGATTAATCGGAAGATCGCCCACACTATCAGCTCTCTCCGGTACACTAGACTAAATGTTGATATATGGCATGTATAGGGGCTAGACAAGTTAGTGAATTTTGTTGTAAATGGCTAAGATGTGTTAGCCTATAGATGGATAATCTATTTTATATAACGCCATAGTTGTTGGCTGCTTTATTATATGAAAAAAAAAAATGTAGTTATCCATGTAAGATTGTGTTTGAATTTGAGTTGATTATGGATGTGTTGTTTGAGTATATGTTGTAAGACTTGAGGAGTGAAAAGAACTTGGCAATTAGCTTTGTTTTTGTCCATGTGGTTAGACACACGGGCATTTGTCTAGGCCATGTGTGACACACGGCCAACCCGCAGGCATGTGCCTTGGCCGTGTCTCTTTGACAGATTCGAGTAGTATAGGCTACGAGCTAGCCACATGGGCGTGTGTCTAGACTTCAGGCAGTGTGGTGTAGTTAGTGTTCACCACAGGTGGTGAGCACAGGCGTGTGCCCTAGTCGTGGGGCATTGGCAGAATGCCTGGGTTTTCATGCACGGGTTGAGGGCATGGGCGTATGTGACCTTACACGGGCGTGTCTCACATTACACGGGCATGTAGTCCCTGTTTAGGTGGAAAATTTTTAAAATCACAGAAGTTTCCAATAGGGTCTCGAGAGTCTTGCGTGTATGAGTAAGGCCTTGTAAGTGGAGATTGAGGTTGTAGAGGTGACTTAAGAAAGTAATCGATCAGCCTAAGTGGCAATCATATGGTTTTAATCTGGTAATGCCTCGGGCCCAGTTCTGGCATGGATTTTGGGTAAGGGGTGTTACAAGCTTTCCAAGCAAGAGCCAAACTCAAGTTCGAGCTATAAAGGGAAGAAACCATGGCTTGAAAAAAAGGAGAAATCAAAGAGGGATGTTGGAAAGAAAAAATTTCCACCATGCATTCACTGCAAAAGAAGCACACACTTATAGAAGTACTGGTCGTACAGGCTAGATATCTAGTGCAGAAGCTGCAAACAGTTTGGCCATATTGAGAAGGTGTTCAGGAACAAAAGAAGGGCACAAACTTAGCAGCAAAATCAAGCTCAGGCTGCTTAGGATGTTCAGGCTCAAGAGGAGCATGTTTTCACAGCAACCTGTCATGCAACCTCAGCCAAAGTGAGAAAAAATTGGTTAGTAGACAGTGGTTGCACCCATCATATGGCATCTGATGAAGGTCTGTTTAATAATCTTGATAGAAGCTTCTCTTCCAAAGTCAGGATTGGAAATGGAAACCTTATTGAGGCAAGAGGCAGAGGAGATGCTGTGATTAGCAATCACACAGCTAACAAAGTAATTTCAAATGTTCTATTTCTGCCTAACATAGACCAAAACCTGCTTAGTGTTGGCCAGCTTATTGAGAAGGGTTATTCACTAGTTTTCAAGAATAACTTCTTTGTTATTGAGAATTCATTAGGTCAAATAGTGGTTATAGTGGCTATGACAGATAGATGTTTTACACTGGATGTAAATTAGCTAGAAAAGAAAGCTTACACTAGTCTTGCTGATAAAGATAGTTTATGGCATAAAAGATTAGGCTAACTTCAATCACTTGATTTGCTGCACAAATCAAACATGGTTGAAGACATGTCCAAAGATGAAGTCAGTGACAATGTTTGTGAAATTTTCCAGCTTGAGAAGCAAGCAAAGTTGCCTTTTCCAGTCAATAAGGCATGGAGAGCTCGATGCAAGCTCAAATTGGTCGATACTGACATATGTTGACCAATGAAGACTTCTTCTTTGAATGACAGCAAATATTTTGTGCTATTCATAGATGATTTCATTAGATTCTGTTGGATCTATTTTCTGAAGCAAAAGTCTGAAGTATTTGAGGCATTTGTTAAATTTAAACCTTAGCTGAAAATCAATTAGGCTGCAAGATCAAGGCCTTAAGATCAGATAATGGGACTGAGTATCTATCAGAGAAGTTTCTGAAGTTGTGTGAGCAAGCTGGAATTCATCATCAGCTAACAACCATTTACACTCCTTAACAGAATAGAGTGTGTGAGAGAAAGAATAGGACAATACTCGACATGGCTAGATGCTTACTATTTGAAAGCAAATTGTCAAGAAAGTTTTAGGCTGAAGTAGTAAACACTTCAGTGTATTTTCTCAACAGGTTGCTTGTAACTGCTGTCAAAGATAAAACCTCCTTTGAAGCTTGGTATGAACTCAAGCCAACAGTTTCACACCTAAAGGTGTTTGGTTGTATCTACTATTATCTTATTCCAACTGAAAAGAGAACCAAACTTGAAAGAAGATCTATGACAGGGATCTCTTTGGGTTACGGCAGCACCAAAAAAGGTTATAGAGTGTTTGATCCTTCAACAAAAAAGATTTTAGTGAGTAGTGATGTGAAATTTGATGAAGAAAGAGTATGGAATTGGAATAGGACAGATGCAACTTTGAGTTAAAAAGACCAGCTTGACAGCAATCTAGAACCAGCTGAAGAGGGGCCAATTTGTGATAATTTTGATGATAAACTTGTAAGAGGCACAAGAACCATTGCAGAAATTTATCAAAGGTATGATGTTGCAATAGTTGAGCCTTCAAATTTTCATGAAGCTGCTAGAGAAGAGTGTTGGAAAAGGGCCATGGAAGCAAAAATGTAGATGATTCACAAAAATGATACTTGGGAATTGGTTAACAGACCAGATCAGAAGAGGGTCATTGGTGTGAAGTGGGTGTTTAGAGTCAAGTACAATGCTGATGGCTCTTTAAATAAACACAAAGCAAGACTTGTGGTGAAGGGATACAACCAATAGTATGGCATAATTTCATGGAAACATTTGCTCCAGTTGCAAGGATAGACACAATAAAGCTTCTGTTTGCTTTGGCTACTCAAAGGCAATGGAGAATACACTAGCTTGATGTCAAGTCAGATTTTCTAAATGGCTTTCTCAAAGAAGAAATTTTCATTGAACAACCAGATGGGTTCAAAGTTTCCGGTGAAGAGGACAAGGTCTATAAGCTAAAAAAGGCCTTGTATGGTCTGAAACAGGCACCAATGGCCTGGTATGACAAGGTTGGCGCATACCTGTCTAGGCTCGGGTTCGAGAAAAGTGTGAGTGAACCTACACTTTATGTGAAGAAATTAGAAAGTGAAACTTTACTAATTGTGTCACTTTATGCGGATGACTTACTAGTAACTAGAAGCAAAGGGAAGATGATTGATGAGTTCAAAAAGCAAATGCAAAGTGTTTTTGAGATAACTGACTTGGGAGAAATGACATATTTTTTTGGCATGGAAGTAATTCAAACTGACCAAGCCATTTTTATAAGTCAGCAAGCTTTTGCACTAAAGATCTTAAACAAGTTTTGTATGTCCAATTGCAAAACTGTCAGCATATCAGTGGCTCAAGGTGAGAAATTAATAAGTAATAATTGTCATGAAAGAGTTGATGAGAAGGAATATCAAAGCTTGGTAGGTTGTTTGCTTTACTTAACAACTAATAGGCCTGACATTATGTATGCTGTTAGCTTACTGTCCAGATTTATGCATTGTTGTGATATTGTCCATTTTAAGGCAGCTAAGAGAGTTCTTAGATATGTGAAAGGGACTTTGAATTTTGGTGTGAAGTTTAAAAAGGGAAGAACTCAAACTGACAGGGTATTTTGATAGTGATTGGGCAGGGTCCATTGATGACATGAAAAGTACTTCTGGCTATTTTTTTTACACTTGGCTAAGGGGTTTTCTGTTGGTTCTCAAAGAAGCAACAAACTGTTGCTCAATTGACATCTGAAGCATAATACATTGCAGCTACTACAGCTATTAATCAAGCCATTTGGCTTATGAAGTTGCTGTGTGCTTTGAATGAAGAACAAATTGAAGCTACTGAAATCAGAGTTGATAATCAGTACGTAGTTGCCATATCAAAAAATCCTATTTTTCATGGCAAAACAACGCATTTTAAGATTAAATTTCATTTTGTTCGAGAGGCTGCACAATTGAGGGAAGTGAATTTGGTTCATTGCAGCTAAGAAAACCAGTTTGCTGATATTGTAACTAAGTCACTAGGTGCCACACAATTTGATGTTTTAAGAAGAAAGATTGGTGTTCGTTGCATAAAGTCCAAGAATGAGTGTTGAACTTTGGCCTGCAATGCAATAGCAAACCAGCAACAGACCAACATTGAAGCAGCATGGAAGCTAGACCAGATCAGCAACAATATTTTGTTTATAACTTGATTTAGTTCCTTTGTAATTTGTACTTAAAGTTAGTAGGATTAGTTGTTGATTTATGTTTGATGTAATGGCTGAGATGTTAGCTACATTTTGTGTGTACTTCAAGCTTTGTCCTAGTCAATACATTAGTGGGAGTAGTTATGAATTAGGAAATTGTCATGTAACTCATGCTTTTATCTTAATGAAAATTCAAGAAGAAAATCAGTTTTGGGATTTCAATTTTCAAGCTCTCTTTTGCATGCATTTTTCTTTTCTTCTTTGTTTTGCTCAAAAAACACAACAAATATAATCTGGATTACTTATGTATATGGCACATTTCTTATTCAAGTAATGAAGTTAATCTTTTCTTCATCCGGGTTACTTGCTTCTATTTCCCGTCTTTGATCTTGTTTGTGATTCAAAACCCCAACATGATATCTTAGTCGTCATAGCCTCAGTGCCATACGTTTACAATGAAAACTCTCGCCAACTAAGCATTTTCCCACAAAAACATAGTACAAATTGATAAATTAATTTATGAACATTAGTTAATGCACTCAAGAAGAAATAAGCTAGATATGTATGTTTGTAATGCAAGGAAATTGAAAAAAAATTAAACGGTTACAATTTGACAAAATTAGAATTTAATTTCTAAATGGTTACAATTTGACAGAATCAGAATATGACTATTGACATTTTTTAGGAAATTGACGCAAATTTACCATTTTACCCCTTTCTATTCTATAAATTTTGGTGTTCTGGGGAATCACATGAGAAAGAAATTCTATCTAGAAGATTGGGTTTAAGCGGGACCATTTATTGCCCCTCCAATCTTTCTTGGGAATTGAACCTAGTGTGGTTTCATCGATTTTCTTCCAGTTTATTTTTCGATCAAATTTCTGACCAACTACTTTTGTTTTTTTTTTTATTTCGATTTCTTCCGAAAAGAGCAATACCAATTGTGTTCCACCTTCTTTATTCAGGTGTACAAATATTGAAGTATTGTGTTAGCCTTGGGGGTCGATGTCCACTACACAATTACACCGATCAGGGTAAATTTTCTTATAAGGCAGTGGTTTTTCCACGGCCCAATGATTGTTTTATTTATTTTCACTCAGTTTGGTTTCCTGCCATGGCTAACGATTTTGTTTTGCAGTAGGATATTTCCAACAATTTAGAAGGAAAGTATACTACTGTTTAAACATGAGAATCATTTTCGTTTCTCGCTGTTGGAACCAATGAAGGCTCCTACAGGCTATGAGCTAGAGTACACTTGAGGATCTTGGAGCAAGTGAAGTGCCCTATTGAGGCAATGGGTTTAAGGGCACCTGAGTAGTGAAAAAGTGTGCCTAAGTAGCATTGGAGCGGTTGTAAGCTTTATCTATGTTTGCCAATGGGCCATTGCAATCAAGATGAGCTTGGAAGGCCTAGCGAGATTGAGTGGTTCCGAGGACCCTTGAGTTTGAGATGGGTCAGAGGTCCCTTGAGTTTGAGCTGGTCAGACGACCCTTGAGTTTGAGTTAGTCGAAGGTCCCTTAAGTTTGAGTGGGTACAAGGAACCTTGGGTTTGAGTTGGTCGGAGGACCCTTGAGTTGAGTTGGTCAGAGGACCATGAGCGGATCTCTAGATCTTGTGCTTGGGATAGGGTTTATGATGTCCTTATCCATGATAAGCTACTAATAAATGAAATTTGTGGAGCTAGTCACCGACTTTTTAACCAAAGTAGACTAGAAGATTATCGAGTTCATAAGCTTGAACAAGAGAACTAATGGGAGATGTCTTATTCAGGCAACCTATGGGAATGTGTGGAGAAAGGAACGGTGTGCCAAAGTTTGCATGAATGAGCATTAAAGTCTAAAATTAAGATTGAGATTAACCTAGTTCGTTGGTGCCACAGGTATTGGGGTTGGCCAAGATGGACAAACCCAATGGGGTGACCATGGAGTGGTCAAGAGGGCCTAAGTTGAGGATGACCAATGTGTCTGAATTTCCCATGTTGAGAACTTTTTTCTTGGTTTCGTAAGTGAAGGTTATCATAAAGCACCTCCGGAGGGACGCTTCCAACAGGATACTGCAAGAGTACGGTTGGTGCCACATCTAGAGGGATGCTTTTTTTAGTATCAAAGACAGGGTAATATTCGGTCGACAAAGGGTCATACCATTAAGGGTTACTCAAGGTTGTAACCTGATGATTATGTGTTGTGGCATTGAGTCCGAGTGTTTGGTTGAAGGATGGGCATAGACAAGACTACACCAACGATTGAGATGAGAGCAATTTCAAGTCTATATCAAATGTGTGTTGAATGAATCATAACCTTAGGCCTTTTCAAGATGGACTTGGTACTAAAATGTCAACTCGATGCAACAAGGTTTCTAAAAGTGAGGCTTCATTTCAATGAGAGCATCAACATAGTAAGTGGGGGAGTGTCATGGTCCGCCATTTACTATGCTAGTTATCAAGGTTGATCTTTCCCTAAATGGTTTTGAGTGAAATTAAAGTAAAATAACTTGGAAGTTGGAATTTGTCAAATACCCTGCATTCTTGGAGGGATGTTGTGATGCAAATTGGATAACTTACAAAGTTAGCTTTCCAAGTGGGGATGTATTTACTTTGGATGGAGCAGCTATTTCTTGGAAGTCTGCTAAACAGACATGTATTGCTCGTTCCACGATGGAATTAAAGTTTATAACTCTTGGCTAAGTCGAGCAAGTGACCGAGTGGCTTAGGAATCTACTTGCAAAGATTTCTTCATAGGAGAATGGAGTACTTGCTTTGGAGTATGTGATGCCTAAAAGGAGCCTAGTTGATCCACTAACTAAAAGGTTAAGTAAGAAATGGTTCTTGATTCATTGAGGGGGATAGGTATTAAAGCGAAGTGGCTAAGCAATTCATGGTAGATACTCAACTTAGTTCTCTAAGTTCAATGTGGTCAAACAAAACCATGGAAAGACTCATTGTGTACATTTTACCTATCTCTATGGTGAAAATGTACATGCATAAGGTTGAGTCTCACTCTTAATGAATTCATATCTCAAGATTTGGGTGGTTCTAGTGAGATAGGCTTAATGAATTCATCGACATGTGAGGTTAAGTTTATTACTCTTAATAAGTTCATATCCCAAAATATGGGTGGTCCTATTCAAACGAACTTGATGAATTCACCGAATTTAAATTTGAAATGATGAGCTTACTAAATGTTCTTAATGATTTCATAGTCTTGATTTGGGTGGTATATATTGAGGCAGACTTGATCGAATCACCTATGTAAGTGTGAAGGACTAGCCACCTTATATTAAAGACATTGGGCAGTCTTTTTAAAGCACTTACCAACATCCCGAGATGTATTGGCTAAAACTTGTTAATCTATCGCGGAACATCAATTGGATTTGAGATTAGCCGTGTGTCATGAGTTACCTCTATCTTAGCAAGTTCAAGATTCGTTCACTTTTTAAAAAGAAGAATCACTTATTTCACTACGTACTACTTCACATCCACAAGATACTAGTGCTTAAGCAGCTAACTCCATTGTTGCTCTTCTCACGTTTTACTTTTTTTTCATGTTTATAAAAATTATTTTGCATTAGTGGGGGAATGTCGATGATGCAAATAAATAAAATATATATTTTAAATGGTTACAATTTGAAAAAAATAGAATCTAGCTTCTAAAAAATTACGATTTGACAGAATCAGAATCTAGCTAAGGGAACTTACTCTACAAATTTACCATTTTGCCCCTTCAGAAAATAGTATAAATAGGAGGTCATTCTTCTCATTTTTCATAGAAAACAAAAAGAGAACAACAACTTCTCTCATCCTTCTGTTATCTAAATTTTGGTGTTCTACGAAATTACACGAGAAGAAAATTCTATTTAGGAGATCGGGTTTTAAGCTACACCATTTATAATCCCTCCAATCTTTCTTGGGAATTGAACCTAGTGTTGTTTCATCGGTTTTCTACCAATTTATATTTCGATCAAATTTCTAACCAACTACTTTTGTTTTTTTTATTTCAATTCCTTTCGAGAAGAGCAATACCAATTGTGTTCCATCTTATTTATTCAAGTGTACGAATATTAAAGTACTATGTTAACATTGGGGAGCAACATCCACTACACGATTACACCGATTAGGGTAAATTTGCTTCTAAGGTAGTGGTTCTTCCAAGGCACAGTGATTGCTTCATTTATTTACACTCAGTTTGGTTTCTTGTCAGTGCCAACGATTTTGTTTTACAGTAGTATATTTCCAGCAATATAGTCTATTCAATGAGTATATCCAAGATAGTCTTCTATATAAATAGTAAAACACTACCCTAAATAATAAAAATTCAATCTATTATAATCCACCTAAATCTCACAAAGTCACTTACCTTTTTCTTAGGATAAATGTTCACAAAGTTAATCTTCTTCTTCTTTTGATCTCATGCCGTCTTAAATATGAAAATCTTAGATTCTTTTGGATACTCCAAAATATACGAGTTTTCTTTACAAAAGTGATCCTAAATTTGATGCATTTTATAAACTTAGGACTTTCCAAAAATACATATTAAAAAATTCCAACTAAAAATAACAAACTGGCACGAATTGTTGCAAGGCCAATTGTAATGGGAGAAATTAGTAGTTGAGAAAAAAGTGACACTAACAAATTTCAGTAGCAGAAAGAACCAAAACCAATGTTGTAAAAACACGACCGATAGTTGAACCGACCAAAGCGTTGTTTTTTGGTTCAATTGTTTGAACCACTAATGCAACCATTAAAAAATACAAAAATTTTAGAAAAATCATAAAAAAAAGGAAAAATATAAACACAAATACATAAAAATAGAAACATAAACATTCACTTTATACATTATAACAACAACAATAAACATTAAAACTAGTTTAATTCTTATTCAAAAAATATTTTTAACCGAGTTTGTACTTGATTCAACTGATTTTTTACTAATTCAACCCTTCTTTGGTTTTTTACTACCAGTGAACCATCGATTTTCGGTTCAATCAATCCAATCTAATTTTGACAACCAAAACTACAAATATCACATTTGAGTTACCCAATGCCTACCAAAACCACAAATGTTCAACATTTGGATAGGTTTTGTTGGATTGATTGATGATAAAGGTGTTGGTAATATGATTGCTCCCTCTTTGTTTAGATCGGTTGTTGGTTTGGTAGCGAGATTTTATTTTGGTTTGATATATGTTACTTAGATTGACCTCATAAAAAGTTATCTCTCTCCTGTTTTGCAATTGCCTTGAGTAAATGGACTAGAGTTGTTCAGGTTTCAGCTACTGCGTAACGCGCTCAACCTGACTCAATTCGTCGGGTCCAGATCTCGAGTATTACCACACACAATACTTAACAATTTAACAAAATAGTTTATAATATATCAGTTCTTTATGTAACTTATTTATTATTTTAAGTGAAAAGTTTAATATCTAAAAGAAATGAATTATTTTAAAATGACTTATTACATCGGAATTGATATAGATCATTACAATATAAAAGTTTGGTAATGAAAGACACATAAGGTGTATCCTAAAACTATGCCACATTCCACTGTATGCATAATAATCCACTTCGCCGCTACTCTAGCATACTCTTGGCATCGTCCCTCTTGGCGCAATCTTTTTCCCAAACACCTAAAAATAATAACAAACCTTATGAGTACAAGAATAATTAGTGATCTTCATCACATCATACCTTGGTGGATACATTATTTCCTTGGAAGAACATTTACGCGTCAACCACCATTACGAACCATCTATATTGGGTGGATACTACAATTTTGATACACGCCAACTATCATACTCTTACTATACCAATTTTCTTATCTGACTAACTGAAGATTTATTCAAACATTTTCTTAATTCTCTTTGTCACATATGTGTTTCTCAACAGAACATACCTTCAAAATTCGTTCATACAGACCATACCCTGATACTTGGCGAACACTTATGCAAATTTAAGTACCATCGAACTATTCAAAAAACCATACCTTAATTCAATTCCACAACTCTTTTACTACAGAAATCAAGATGCTCAAAATAATCAATGTTCAGATTCCATACGAATTTAGATGAAGTCATTATACAACTCAAATGTGACAGATTCCAGTTAACTCTAATTCAACCATAACATAATGAACCCAAAATGATAATTTCTTAAATCATATATAGAAACGAATATATCCATATCCAACATTATCATACCATCATGGCGGATACCTTTATTAAGATCCAGTTACACGGTTCTTTTTGAAAACTTATTCAATTATTTCACCAATCTTCACCCTTAAACTTGGGCATATCGTATACTTATTACAGAACAAACAAAATTTATCCATGGTTTACCATAAAAACAATTATACACATCTTACCAGGCATAAATGATAGATCACACCACAAGGGCCAAACAGAACATATCATCAAAGCATCATACAAAATCTCGTGTTTACTGTCCCAAGAGACTAACAGAAGACGCCATGGATTTCTCCCTCATGGGCTTAAATAGAGTTTCATGTATCATGATCTGTCATTTCTATTTACACATTATCGAAGGCTACACCATGCCATTGGTCTTAACCACATAGTGTTACACACATTCATGTATCGTGTCCTGTCATCTCAGTTTCATCTTTTTGGAGGCTACATCAAGAAAGGTTCCAAACCATATTAAGATGCCATGGGACTCTACCTCATGGTCTTACAATTATTTTCATACTGTGATATGTCAATCTGGTTAGCAATATAACTGCCCTACTAGAGGCTTCACGATAGGACATTTCTCATTACTTACCCAATTGTGATCGCATTCCTAACTGATTACCACAAACTTTACCTACATACTTACCAATCAACATGTGTTCTCAATAGGACCTTACACATATCTTTATAGTACTTATTTCCTCTTTACTATGCTCATACATTTACCAATTACAATAGATATCATCATCATTTATATGATAAATACGACTACTTGAAAAGTTTAATATGACTACTTGAAAATTTTACACAAGCGATTTAGGGTAGAAACTCACCTTAACTCATCTAAATTATATTTCAAAGCTCCATACTTAGACATCCAACAGGATCTAGCAAGAACTGCTTACAGAAAATAAATTCACCATTATAACTCATTCCCATACTATTTACTATCATTTCAAATGCTGACAACCTTTATGTAAAATCTTGTACTTACAGTCTCACTATTCTTATACTTCTCACAGACTTAATCAAAATCTAACATGTAGAACTATCATTCTTACTCAGAGATGGAATAACCACTAATTAAACCCAGAATCTCAATTTCTAGCTCAAGGAAGATGAATGAAATAGGTTCCAAAAAAATCAGAGAATAAATTTACAATTCAAAAGAAAAAAAATCCTCTCAAAACCCTTATCTCACATATGTATAATCCAATATCCCTTACAGAAATTCAACAAGTGTCAGTTAAATTCAAAGTTTTTCTTTCTTAGTGGCCTACAAACTCCAAAAGAAACATAAATTAAATTCTTGCATAATAAATATTTAGTCAATTCAGCTGGTTCCTAACCAAACACTTCACAACCCATTGAGAACAATACTAAGACAAACTGGGCGTATTATACATTTAGTGATAACTCATACTGTAATTTGCCTTTTTGTCCAACTAAAACCTTTACTCTTTGGCTAATCAAAATAATCTAAAATAAAATTTCCATTTAATTACTCAGCGTATACTATACACCTACAAGTATACGCCTAAAGAAATAAATGGGCAAATTACAATCCGCCAAACATAGGTTCTAAATAAGGTTACCGAAATAAGGTTACGGAGCATTACCGGAGTTTACGTTACGAAACTATCAAAATTTAAAACATTAATTCACAACATCAATCAATGCAAAACCAAATAATGACATACATATTGTCCTTTTTATGAGCCCTCGAGGCCCTAAAAACACATTTGAAACAAGTCGAGTCTAAATCAGAATCATATAGAATTTTTAAAGAAAAGGTGATAATTTTCAAAGCTGTAGGGGTCACACAGCCGTGTGGCCAGGCCATACGACTATATGGCTGAGAGACATGCTCATGTCTCAGGCTGTGTGGACATTCAAATTAGGGACACACAGCCATGTCCCAGCCCGTGTCTGTGCCCGTGTAACTCTCTGAATTGGGTCAAACGGCCAAGCCACACGCCTATGTGCCAGGCCGTCTAACTCTCGAAATGCAACCTTTAAAACCTATAGGGGACACAGGCGCGTGTCGCCTGACAATGTCCCACACAAAACTAAGACACATGCCCGTGTCTCTGACGTGTGAAAAAAAAATAGGCCATTTCCAAGCCATTTTTCTCACAAATTCATGCTGTAACAACTCAATTTTGGGTCTAGTCAGAACACTGGTTTTAAGACTACAAATCTGACATAGTAAAATTTATTTTTATTATATTTTTATGGTCTATAGTTATAATGATTTCATGAAAATTTCGTTCAGAAAATTTGACGTTTGGGCACTCAGTTTAGTTAAAAGGACTAAATTGTAAAAAGTAAAAAATGTGACTTCTATATGTTAAAGGTGTCCAATTCCTACGAGACCTTAAATTAGAGGTCCTTAGATGGTAATTAGACCATTATACTTTAGTATGGACAAAAATGGACATGGTTAGGTGAAATTTTGAAGTTAAACATTAAGGGCATTTTGGTCATTTGGTAAACAAAAATAATATAACTAAAATAAAAGATGTCATCTTCTTCAAATTAGTCCCCATCACTGAAATTCATAAGAGGAGTCCATAGCTAGGGTTGTTCATCTTCCAAGCTCGACTGTAAGTCTGTTCTTGCCCCGTTTTTCATGATTTTTATGTTTTTAAAGTTGTCTCAACCTAATCTAGCTATTTCAAGGACTAATTTGAAGAGATATCAAAGTCTAAAATTTTACCCATGTTAGATATTTGTGTATTTTGATTTTTAATGGTAGAAAATGTATGTTTGGTGTTAGACAAACAACATTTACCAAGTGATTTTTGAAGAAAATGCCTAAAAAGGACCCATTTGTAAAAGATGTAAAATGTGTGTAAAAATGTGAATAAATGAAAATTGTGGGCTGTTATGAGCATGAAATAGGTTTGGCTAGGCTTGCATGTGATGAAATTGAATGAAAATCATTTTATGAGCCTAGGGACAAAAATGTAAAAAAGTTAAAAAGATAGGGTAAAAGTGTAATTTTTGCCATTAGGTGTTTTTGGGATTAAATTGAATAATGTGATAATTGAATAAGCTAAACTTGATATTATAGATCAAGAAAGACGAGGTTCTGACCTAGACCGAGGAAAGAACAAGATTTTGGACTAAATCGAACAATTATCTATTTTTTATCGAGGTAAGTTCGTATGTTAAAAATAAGCTTTAGAATAATTGTATCTAAATGATTTAATATTGCATGATTTGTATGTCTGATTTTGTGAATGAGTACAATCCTACGTATGAGTCCGAAGATGAATCGACAAGCAAGAAATCCCGTTTGAACCTTAGGAATAGGTTAGGATACAAGTGACATGTCACTAGGGTCATTATGTGTTATGTGATTATGTGATCTGGGTGCTGGTCTCGTACGTCCTACCGGTGGCTGTGTATACTGGCATATGTTGTGGATACTTGATAGCTTGTATGAGTAGGCCCATTGATAGGTCGAGAGCGAGCGATTATGTGATATGAGACTTAGGTAGCTTTGGCTACATATGTGGCACTTAGTGTGCAATGTTTACTGAGTGTTCGACATTGTTATTCCGAGTGGTTCACGGGTATGTCAAAGATGAAAGTATGTGTACATTCATTTTGAGATGGCTCAGGTATGTATGTAAAGCTTATGCTTATTAAATGTGTGAAAAGATGAATATGAGGTAAGTTTTGTGATGGAATAGATTGTGATCATGAAACTATGGTAGGTTCACATTTAATTATGTTATGTTATTTGAATGTAATATGCAAGGTAGGGTTGCTTATTTCTTGCATACGAGCTTACTAAGCTATATAGCTTACTCCATTTATTTTCCATGTTTTTATAGTGTCGCCAAGCTAACTCAAAATAGGAGATAATCAGAGATTCGAATCACACTATCAAACTCTTATTTTGGGTATTTGATGATCTTGGCATTTTGAATATATGGCATGTATAGGGACTTGGTCATTTTGTTATATGTGTCATTTGCAATGTGGCCAAATGTATTGGCTTATAATGGTTAATGGTTTCATTTTATATATGGCCATGAATGATGGCTTATGTTGATAGAAGTATATTTATATGTTGATATCATTCATGAATGTGGAAACTTGCATGACTTATATTGATAGATCATGATGTTTATGCATGAGGTTAGCATGTGGATACGATGTTAATACCTTGGTTGTAGATGTTTTGGTTGCCTGAGTATGCCATGAATTGGTGTAAGTGTATGTGTAAATGAGGATGGCAAATGGCTTGGTAAATAGCCTTATTTTTGTCCACATGGATAGACACATGGGCATGTGTTTAGGCCGTGTGTGACACACGTCTTGCCTCATGGGCTTGTGTATTGGCCACGTGTCCCCTGCACCTTAATTTTGAAAAACAGAATGTCCAGAATTGAGCACATGAGTGTGTGTCTTGGCCGTGTGTGCTACACGGCCTTGAACACGGGCATGTGCCCTGGCCATGTGAAGTTTGTACCTATTTTATGAAAAAATATGAAAATTAAATTGACCACACGGCCTGTAGCACGGGCATGTCTTAGGGTAACACGGGCGCGTCCTTTGAATTACACGGCCATGTGACCCCGTAACATGAAAAATTTTCTAGGTTTTGTAAAATTTTCTAAAGTTCTCGATTTAGTCCCGAACCACTTCCAAAACATTTTTGGGCCTCGTAGGCTCGTATAAGGGACTTCATGATTAAATATGAATTGTTTTAATTTGGACGCAAATTTATGACTCAGAATTGTGTGAATGCTTTTGTTATAAGTCCGGTAATGCCTCGAACCTAGCTTAGGTTTTCTTGTTTTTTATTTATTCTAATTTCGACACCAAGAAGATGAGAAAAAAGTGGCCACTTTCTTTTATGTTTTGTTTTTTTATAATATCATTATAATATGTTATTAATTATTTATCTTTTATAATCAATATAATAAACTATTTAAATTAACATAATGCCGTCCACTACTTCACATAATGGGCTAATTACAACAAAAAACCTCCTAATTATAAAGACAACCACAATTAAGCTCTTTCCTATTTAACCATCAAATTTTCATTTTACGCGATTAAGCCATTTCTTCAAAATTAAGCATTAAAACGATCAAATTTTTATACGAAAATCACACACACATTAATTCCCACATAAAGAACATAGAAAATAATATTTAAATATTTTTTTGTCTCAGATTTGTGGTCCCGAAATCACTATTCTGATTAGGGCCAAAATCAGACTTTTACAACTCTCCCCCTTTAGGGATTTTCGTCCCCGCAAATCTTACTGGTGAATAGGTTAGGATAACGTTCTTTCATTGAATCTTCAAGCTCCCAATTTGCTTCCTCAACCCCGTGCTTTTGCCACAATACTTTCACCAATGAGATTTTCTTATTACGGAACTCTTTCACTTCACGAGCCAAAATGCGAATCAGTTCTTCCTCATAAGTCAAATCAGACTGAATCTCAATCTCCGATGGACTAATCACATGAGAAGGATCGTATCTATATCATCGAAGCATCGATACATGGAAAATATTGTGGATCTTTTCTAAATCAGGTGGCAACATCAACCTGTACACAATCGGCCCGATACGTTCAATAATCTCGTACGGCCTAATAAATCTCGGACTCAGCTTTCCCTTGAGACCAAATCTAAGTATTTTCTTCCACGACGAGACTTTCAAAAATACTCGGTCACCTACCCGAAACTCTATATCTTTACGTTTCAAGTCCGCATATGATTTCTGACGATCTGACTCTACTTTCAAACTTTCTCGGATCATTTTTACTTTCTATTCGGTCTCTTTGATTAAGTCAACCCCGTGTATCTTTCTTTCACTTAGCTCGGTCCAATATAAAGGTGTACAACATTTACGACCGTACAAAGCCTCGTAAGGTGCCATTTTGGTACTTGATTGAAAGCTATTATTGTACGCAAATTCAATCAAAGGCAAGTATCATTCCCAGGTACCCTCAAATTCGAGAATACAACATCTCAACATATCCTCAAGTATTTGAATAATTCTCTCAGATTGACCATCCGTTTGAGGGTGAAAAGCAGTGCTAAAATGCAATTTAGTACCTAGTGCATCTTGCAGTTTCTTCCAAAACCGCGATGTAAACCTTAGATCTCTATCTGAAATATTAGAAATAGGTACTTCGTGCAATCGTACAATTTGCGAAATGTATAATTCAACTAACTTATCGAGCGAGTAATCCGTACGTACCGAATTAAGTGAGCCGACTTCGTCAATCTATCAATTGTAACCCAGATTACATCTTTCTTACTCGGTCTCAACGGTAGCCCAGATATGAAATCTATCGTGATCCAATCCCATTTCCACTCAGGTATCATAATTGGCTGAAGTAACCCAGATGGCACCTAATGCTCGGCTTTTACTTGCTGACACACTGAACATTTTGACACGAATTCTGAAATATCTCATTTCATACTGTGCCACCAGTAATTCTGTTTCAAATCATTATACATTTTAGTTCTACCCGGGTGAATAGACAATCTACTATTATGAGCTTTATTACAAATCCTACGAATCAGCTCAGGATCCTTTGGTACACATATTCGCTTCGAACATAAACATCCTTCACAGATCAATCAAATTCGAGTCGAGATACTGAATCACATTGATTTCTTCTTGCTAATAAGTCATTATCAACCTTTTGATCTTCACAAATCTGTTTAACGAATAATGGTCTCACTTTCAATTCTGCAACTATTGTACCATCATCAGTCATAGCCAAATCTGCATTCATTACACGTAAGGCAAAAAGTGATTTTCGACTTAAAACATCAGCAACCACATTAGCTCTCCCCGATGATAATCGATCACAAGCTCGTAGTCTTTTAATAATTCCAACCATCGTCGTTGTCTCAGATTTAGATCCTTCTGAGTCATTAAGTACTTTAAGCTTTTATGATCGGAATAGATATGGTATTTTTCACCAAACAGATAGTGACGCCATATTTTCAGAGCAAAAACTATGGCAGCAAACTCAAGATCGTGCGTCGGATAGTTCTTTTCATGCGGCTTCAACTGTCTCGAGGCGTAAGCTGCAACTTTTCTCTTCTGCATCAAAACACAGCCCAAACCATTTAAGGATGCATCACTGAAGATAACGAACTCTTTACCCAACTCTGGCTGGACAGGTACTGGAGCTTCAATCAAATGAGCTTTCAGCTGATCAAAACTTTTCTGACACTTCTTTGACCATTCAAACTTAACATCTTTCCATAACAGCTTTGTCATCGGGGCTGCAATCATTGAGAACCCTTTCACGAAGCGTCTATAGTAACCAGCAAGTCCCAGAAAACTCTGAACTTTAGAAACATTTCGCAGGGGTTTCCAATCAAGTATAGCCGAGATCTTACTCGGATTAACCCGAATACCTGATGTTGATACAACATGCCCCAAGAAACTAATTTCACATAACCAAAACTCACATTTGCTGAATTTCGCATATAACTGCTTGTCACGCAAAATCTGTAGCACAAGTCTTAAGTGTTAGACATGCTCGGTTTCGTCACGCGAATAGATCAGAATGTAATCATAAACACAACCACAAATCGATCCAGATACTGTCTGAATACCCGATTCATCAAATCCATGAAAACAGTAGGGGCATTAGTGAGTCCGAACGGCATCACCAAGAAATTGTAATGGCCGTATTTCGTCCAAAAAGTAGTCTTTGGCACGTCAGAATCTCTAACTCGCAACTGATAATAACCCGATCTCAAATCTATCTTTGAAAACACTGAAGCCCCTTTCAGCTGATCAAACAAGTCATCAATCCGTGGCACCGGGTATTTATTCTGTATAGTCACCTTATTTAGCTAATGGTAATCAATACGCATTCGCATAGTTCCATCTTTCTTTTTCACAAATAGAACTGGCGCACCCTAGGGAGAGAAACTCAGTCGAGTGAAACCTCTATCTGTCAACTCTTGTAACTGAGCTTTCAATTCTTTTAATCCAGTCGGTGCCATTCTATATAGAGCTATCGAAATTGGGGTCGTACCTGGCACCAACTCAATACCAAACTCTACCTCCCGAACAGGTGGCAAACCCGACAATTCTTTTAGAAACACATCTCGATACTCGCAAATAACAGGTACAGATTCTATCATCTTTTTGGTCACCTATTATCAATCACACGAGCAAAGTAAGCTTCGCAACCCTTTCTCATAAGCTTCAGAGTCAACATCAAAGATATCACTACTGGTAACCCATTTAAATCAGTAGACTTAATTCAAATTATCTCGTTATTTTGGCACCGTACAATTCACTACAGCATCGTGTACGGTTAACCAATCCATGCCAATAATGATATCAAACTCATCAAATAGTAGTAACATCAAATCAGCCGAAAAACATGAATCTCGAATCATCAAAGGGCAATTCTTGCACACCTTGTCAACTAATACATACTGACCCAGGGGGTTCGAAACCCGAATCACAAACTCAGTAGACTCAACAGGTAGAGTCTTATTGGATACTAACGTTTCACATACATAGGAGTGAGTTGAATCCGGGTCAATTAGAGCAATTACACTAGTATTTAAAAGAGTAAATATACCAGCGATAACATCTGGACATGATGCTTCCTCTCGGGCATGGATGGCGTAGGCTCTGGAAGGTGCACGAGCCTCAGATCGAACAGCTGTATCTAAAATCCCTCTCTGGATGCCACTCCTACCTCCTGCATTTCGCGGTGGTCTACCTCTAGCTGCACTACCACTCGGTCTTGCACTTTGAGCATTATCCTTCTTAGCTAACTCCGGGCAATCCCTAATAAAGTGATCCTGCGAACCACACTTGAAGCAAGCTCAGTTGTTGGACTTGCCCCAACATTCTCCAAAATGTCACCTACCACACTGCTGACACTCAGGTTTATCCAATCGAGTATTCCCAACACTAGCAATCGAGGTTGCTCGTGAACTTACAAGTGGTCGTTGTCGTATAGAGATCCCAATATTAGCCTTGGATCGGCTATTATCATTTCTAAACTTTTTTGATGATGATTGAAAAAATTTATCCGTTGATCTCTTACGAAAATCTCTAGCTTTGAGCTCGGCTTTTCATTTTTCTTTCCCTAGTTCTTGGGCTTTGCAAGCTTGCTCAACAAGTATCACGAACTCATTTATTTCAAGTATACCAACCAGTAATTTATGTCTTCGTTTAACCCTTCTTCAAATCTTCTGCACATGGCACCCTCTAATGAAACACACTCACAGGCATAACGGCTAAGTCTCACAAACTTGCATTCATACTCGGATACGGTCATACGACCCTATTTAAGCTTGAGAAATTCCTTGCATTTCAAATCTATGAATCGCTGACTAATGTATTTCTTGCGAAACTCCGTCTAAAAGAAGTCCCAAGTGTCTCGTTCCTTCAGAACAACTGAAACCAGAATGTTCCACCAATAATAGGAAGAATCTCGTAATAAGCATATAGCACATCTTAGTCACTCATCAGGTGTACAGGATAGTTCATCGAAAACACAAATTGTATTATCGAGCCAAAATTTAGCTCGTTCGGTATCATCATCCGCTTCAGCTCTAAACTCTTGAGCCCTGTGTTTTCTAATTCTGTAGATCGGAGGCTTATTTATTCTCTCAAGATTAATGATCGGAGGTACCATAGGTACTACATGTGGAGTATTTGGATTTGGGGGTGGTTGAATAGCCGGATTGGCCCGAATGTATTGATTGAACCAATCATTCATTATACTAAAGAAGGCTTGTTTAGCCCCCTCATCATGGTTACTCATAGCTGGTCAAGATTCAACCGGTGCGGTCCCTTGTGTGGAAGAAGGTGCCATACTCTCGACATCATCGGCCACGGCTCGCTTGGGATCATGATCCATTCACTATATGAAAGAAGAAAACACATTTCACAGTCAAAAGTCATCACACTATCAAAGTAAAAATTATGGCATGAATAGCTAGACTCACGAGGTACGTTAATCTCAGAACTGACTAAATCATAGCTCTAATACCAATCAAATGTAACACCCATAACCCGTATCTGTCACTGGATTAGGGTTACGAGGCATTACCGATCTAAACCCAACCCAGAATAAACATTAATATACAAAGCTTCCTAATAGAATTATTAATAAATCATGCACATCTTTGCTCAATCAAGACATATAACCCAAAATGTCTTTCATCCATAAGCATCTTTCATTAAAGCAAATTTACTATTCATTTGGTCAATTCAATTTCCTTAGCTGAATATGCACATATTATACTCACTTTACTAAACAAAATTTCTATTATCAAAACTCAATATACATATACCAAAATTTACTTAAATGAATCTAGGTTATACCAAATTCACTATCAATTGACGAAAGTATCAAAACATATCATAAACCACATCACTTACAATTATCATGGTCACAATATCAAAATCAAACCTATCTTATAAACAACCTAAAAAGTAACATCTAAATTGATGAGCCTGTGCATTTTGTGTAATGAATGCTTAAATATGTTAAATTAAGAATTAGAGGTTCAGTTTGGGCTCAAGAATGGGCTGAGGCCTTGATGAAATATTCTGATAGGCACTCTAGGACTTGAAATAAAGTAATGGTAGTTTAGTTGGCCTAATGGGCTTGTGGCCCAGTAGAAAGGGGCGCAGCGAGGGAAGCTGTTTAAGTGGCGCATTGGACTGATGAGTAGGCACAAATTTGGCCGCATGGGGCCCAAGAAATTGGGTCAAAAATTTGGCAACCCAAGGAGAGCTAGGAGGGATGGCACAAGGCTATTAACTAGGGGGATTTTATGTTTTAATTATGTGGATAATAAGCAGATAAAAGGGGAAGTAGTGGTGTGATGTAGGTCTCTGATGGATGAGTCTCAAATAGGGATAAGGGATAGAATGATCAGAGTGATCTCCTGGAAGCTAGTGTTGGCCGAAAATCAAACTCAGGAGGGGGGAGGAATCGATTTAGTATAGGCAGAGAGGTGTGCCAAAAATTTTTTGCTATGTTCTCATCATCTTTTTCTTTCTCTGCTGAAATCCCCACTCCATTCTCCCTCTCAACTTTCTTTCTTTTCTTTTTCCATTTGGATGAACCCTTTGACAATTTCTTTCTCATTCCTTTCAAATACTTTAGCCAAAATCTCTAAGCCTTTCCTTGATTTCTTTTTACTTTCTTTCTAAGCCAAAGCCGAAACACTTTACTCAGACCTTCTAAAAGCCGAAAATGCATCAGTTCATCTTTTTCGGGATTTTCATAAAAGCCAAAATCCCTAGATATCATCTCCTGTGTTTGCTGAATTCTCTCTGAGGTGTCTGCTTGTGCCGAATCTTGAAGAAAACTCAGGGTAAGTGTCGATTCGTGAGATTTCAGTCTTTTTCAGCTTTTTAGAGACTCTATCTGAATGGCTATATGGAAACCAATATTGTGTTTTTCTCTTATTTGCGGCATTCCGGGATTTAAAGGGGAGTCAATCGCTTAGATTTCTAAGTCAGACTTCAGTAGCACTCAAATCATGTTACTTTCGAGAATTCAAGGTAATGAGATCTGTTAATTTTAAGCGTGTAGATTCGGGTATACACTAACCCTTGGCCGAATGTAAAAAGGCCTTATCTTTGTGTTCTTCTGGCTTTTGAGCAAAGTTGTAGACAAAGGGCAGTAGATCTGATTAGCGAGGGTATCAACGTAGAGGGTAGTCCTATGTATTTATTAGGTGTGTAACACTTCCAACCATTTAGATTGCCTGTTATAATATGGTTATATATTTGTTAAATTCTGTTAAATGCTGAAATCCTGGCATAACGGTTGAAACCCGAAGAGGGTAAAGGCAAATCACCAGGTTAGTGAATTCTTCATTCATAAATGATTGTTTCTGTTGAGATGATATGTTTTATATGTATGCCGATTTTTGTGACAGCACGGGGTTGGGAGATTGATGAAAGGGGAAGTGTTCTGTTGTAGTGGCTTTTGCCATGATCTGTTGTAGTGGCTTTTGCCATGATCTGTTGTAGTGGCTTTTGCCATGATCGGCGATGAGCGACTAATCGCAACATGACGCCATCGATGGTGTATAGCGGTGTGGGTTGATTGTAGAAATCCCCAATGGTGTGATTGGCGGTAAGGGTGGTGTGTAGCGGATGGAAACCTAGGATTGGGTTGGGCTTTGCTTAATTCTGATATATTATATTTTGTTATTCATTACGTGGGGCTAAGGCCCAATGATGGTGCACGAGGGTTGCACACTGAGTCTCACTACTCACCCTATTATTTAACATCTTTCAGGCAGCGCCTAGTGCATCGGATCGGGCTGGAGAGGAGTACAAGGTGGCCATGTGAGAGAATATTTTGATTCAGCAAAAGACTTTGTTTATTTATTTTTATTATTTTTAATTAGTAGGTTTTAAATTTTATTGTAATAAGGCCACGGTCCATTAGCTTTATATAATTTTTTTGCTTTTATTTTGGGCTTTTATTACTATTAGACATTTAGATTTTACATCTTAATTAAGCTAAGGCATCATATAAAATTTATATCTTTTATAAACTATCAAATCGTTAAGTTTTCTGGAATACATGTTTAAACTTGACAAATGTTTTCCAAAAATGCGACATGTTTTACTAAATCTTCTTAGTGACATGTTAGATTCGATCGTGGTGTTTGGGCCGAGTTTGGGGTGTTACATAAAACATACAAACCTATATTGCCATTTTTACTTATCATGAAATGCTATTTACCAAATTACACAAACACCATATTTGGCTTTACATAACAAAATTTTAACCAAATGGTCATTCAAGCTACATTTTCATACATCAAGCATAATCACATTAGTAATTGTACTTTCATAAAAAGTTAACATCATAGCGGAATATACATAAGACCAAATTACCACAATTTAGCCATTAATAAACCACATCCAATAGTCACATACATAAAGCATAACATAGTCATCTCATAACTTAACTTGTAAGTACATATATATAATAAAGCAAAAGTACATCCATCAACCAAAATATACTATGTGTTACTCAAAACCAAATTCATGTACTCAATTATCACATATAAAAATATTATGAATTGAACTTCCAAAATAAGCTTATAACAAGGCTGAACATACACAAATATTAACACCATGATCCAGCATAACCAAATCAAACACAAGCATAGAAACATAGCCATTTTCGCATGGCATTTTATATACATCTTATTCACAATGAACTCAAAAGAGTAATATAGCCTACACATGCCATAGTTTCAAAAGTTTAACTTATAAAAAGGGTACCAAAGATAGTTGATAGTGTGATAGACTTTGACGATGATCCCCGAGCTCTTAACTAGACTTCAGAATCTATAAGACAATTCAAATTGTGTTTTTCTCTTATTTGCAGCATTCCGGGATTTAAAGGGGAGTCAATCGCTTAGATTTCTAAGTCAAACTTCAGTAGCACTCGAATCGTGTTACTTTCAAGAATTCAAGGTAAGGAGATCTATTAATTTTAAGCGTGTAGATTCGGGTATACACTAACCCTTGGTCGAATGTAGGAAGGCCTTATCTTTGTGTTCTTCCGGCTTTTGAGCAAAGTTGTAGACAAAGGCCAGTAGAACTGATTAGCGAGGGTATCAACATAGAGGGTAGTCCTACGTATTTATTAGGTGTGTAACACTTCCACACCATTTAGATTGCCTATTATAATATGGTTATAAATCTGTTAAATTCTGTTAAATGCCAAAATCCTGGCATAACGGTTGAAACCCGAAAAGGGTAAAGACAAATCACTAGGCTAGTGAATTCTGTCATTCATAAATGAATGTTTCTGTTGAGATGATATGTTTTATATGTATGCCGATTTCTGTGATAGCACGGGGTTGGGAGATTGATGAAAGGGGAAGTGTTCTGTTGTAGTGGCTTTTGCCATGATCTGTTGTAGTGGCTTTTGCCATGATATGTTGTAGTGGCTTTTGCCATGATATGTTGTAGTGGCTTTTTGCCATGATCTGACGATGAGCAGCTAACTGCAGTATGACTACCGTCGATGGTGTGTAGCGGTGTGGGTTGATTGTAGAAATCCCCAATGGTGTGATTGGCAGGTAAGGGTGGTGTGTAGCGGATGGAAACCTAGGATTGGGTTGGGCTTTGCATAATTCCTGATATGTTATATTTTGTTATCTGTTCTGTGGGGCTAAGGCCCAATCTGATGGTTCACGAGGGTTGCACATTGAGTCTCGCGACTCACCCTATTATTTAACATCTTTCAGGTAGCACCTAGTGCATCGGACCGGGCTGGAGAGGAGCGCAAGGTGACCATGCGAGAGAATATTTTGATTCAGCAAAAGACTTTACTTAGTTTATTTAGTTTTATTATTTTTAATTAGTGGGTTCTAAATTTCATTGTAATAAGGCCACGAGCCACTAGTTTTATATTTTTTGTCGATTTTATTTTGGGCTTTTATTACTATTAGATATTTAGATTTTACATCTTAATTAAGCTAAGGCATCATATAAAATTTATATCTTTTACAAACTATCAAATCGTTAAGTTTTTCAGAATACATTTTTAAACTCGATAAATGTTTTCCAAAAATGCGACATGTTTTACTAAATCTTCTTAGTGACATGGCAGATCCGGTCGTGGTGTTTGGGCTGGGTTTGGGGTGTTACAAATTGGTATCAGAGCCCGATTCAAAACTCAAATTTAGGGTTTTGGGCTCAAAACATTTTCTAAATATGGGTTTTGAAACATGCATTTTTATCAGTGATACAGGTCTATTAGCTCGGCATGGCACCTGCGTCTCCGGCCAAGTCCGCCAGGTATGTATTCCGAACCATTATGTGACATATACATGTGGGCTTTATGGGACGTAGATTATTTTAATTAGAATTTGATGGACTTTAGGCTTAGCTTAAACAAATCTTTACCCTTCATAAAACTTAATTTCCCTAATTAAACATGTCTGTGAGCAAATCACAGGGTTAATGTGTGGAAACAAGCATACGCATGTCTAGGATTGGATCCAGGAAGAGCTTGGTAGTTAAGCAGTCCTAGTGACTCAACTCCTCTTTTCTGGAATTCTACCTGGTGCGTAGTGACTGTTCGCCTTAGCCATAGGGACTTGTTGACAGGCTAAAATTTATAATTAAAATCCAAAAGGGACCAGTACCTAATTTTTGTAAAATTACTTATATGACCCTAATTTTTTTTAAAATTATCCCAAAAACCCTAGGTTGAGGAAATTTACCAAGATACCCTTGATTTTGCAAAATTATCAAAATACCCTTAGATTGCAAAATTATCAAAATACCCCCGAATTGTAAAATTACTGAAATACCCCTATCTTGAAAAATCACCAAGACACCTTATTTTGAAAATTACAAAAATGCCCATGTAGGTAAAAATTATGAAAATACCCCTGGGTAGTGAAATGATGCAAATACCCCTAGGTGATGAATGTTAGTTCGTGGATGCGGTTTGTATGACTGAATGTGAACTGTAGAGCTAGGAAAGACTGATTTGAGAACTGAATTGGTAGATAGAATCTGAAATCAAAAGAACCACTCCCAAAATACTATTTCATAAAATTATTTATGGATAATCAGTAGAAAGAGTTAATAATTCATAAAATTTCCTTAAATCAGATAAAGGCGATATTAGGACGATGAGTACAAGGGGTCAAGGACATCCGTCACGTGGTCATGGTAGGGGCAGGATGACTGTGTCCAAACCAGTAGGGTCTGGCCACGGGTCAGGAGATGAGATGCCGGATCTGTCAGCTGTAGAGGGAGAATTTTAGGACCAAACGGGTGGAGATGATGTATTGTCTCAAGCGATGCTGCGGGTCCTTGAAAGAGTGGCTGGAGTAGGCACAGGTTTAAGAGCTCGGAAGTCTATGTCTAAACGACTCCGAACCAACAGAGCAGAAATGTTTAGGGGAGTTTCTGGCGTAGCCCCTAACACAGCTGAGTATTGGTTGGAGGCAACTGAGCGCATAATGGATGACCTTGACTTCACTGTAGAGGAGAAGTTAAAGGGGGTCGTGTCTCTTATTCGAGACGAGGCCTACCAGTGGTGGCTCACGGTAAAGGAGGGTACTTCTGCAAATTGTATTAATTGGGACTTCTTTAAGGAGTCATTTCAAGGAAAGTACATCGGGGCAAGCTATGTGGATGCGCAGAGGAAGGCATTCCTAAACTTGGTATAGGGAAGTAAGTCCGTGTCTGAATACGAGGCGAGTTTCTACGGTTGAGCCGTTATGCTTGGGGGATTGTGGCGACTAACTATGAACATTGCGTACGGTTCGAGGATGGTCTAAGGGATGAGATGAGGGTATTAATAGCACCACAGTAGGAAAGGGACTTTGCGATTTTGGTTAAGAAAGCTAAGATATCTGAGGAGGTTAAGCGGACTAAGAAACAGAATAAGGATAAGGATAGAATAGGAATAAGAGGAATTTTGGGTCATCGGGATCATCTGGAAATTTTTAGAAAAGGCCTAGGTCTGATAGGTCAGCTCGTGCTCCGACGGGTCAAAATCGATCATGTCCTTCGTGTGGGAATGTCATTATGGGGAGTGTAGATGGAGAACTGATGGATGCTTTATGTGTGGGTCCACGGAGCATATGATTAAGGACTGTCCATAGGTGGAGCGAGCCTGACCATGGACGAGGTTACGATCGAAGCTAGAAGAGGTGGTCACCAAGATCGAGGGTCGTGGCGCGACCAGAGAAGGAAATGGATTCAGTCGGGGTCGTGGAGCACCTGGTAGGGGTACAGGTAATGTAGACGCGAGGCAGCCAGGTCTAGTTTATGTAGCTCACCGACGGAAGGATGGTGACACATCAGACGTCATAATCGGTACATTTCTTATTGCTAATAGCCCATACCTTGCTTTGATTGATATTGGGTCAACCCACTCCTATATTGCATGTTTGGTATCTGAGACCTTAAGTTTAGACTCTGAAATAACTACTAGGAAGATGACTGTGGTTGGTCCTTTAGGACAATCTAGGGTAGTGGACAAACTATTTAGGGACATACCTCTAGAGACTCAAGGGGTAGTGTTTCCAGCAGACTTAATGGAATTACCATTTGGAGAGTTTGATCTTATCTTAGGAATGGATTGGTTGACTAAACACCGTGCTAAGTTGGATTGTGGGACTAAGCGCATGGTGTTGAGTACCCCGGAAGACGGGGAGGTGGTTGTGTTAGGAGAGGGAAGGAATTATTTGTCCAACGTGGTATCTGCCTTGAAAGTTGTTAAGATGATTCGGAAAGGGTGTAACGTATTTCTAGCTTTTATCAGTGCTTTGGATGTTAAGGAGGTGACTGTCGATGAGGTTCTAACAGTCAAGGATTTCACAGATGTCTTTCTTGAGGAATTGCCAGGATTACCCTTGGATCGCGAAGTGGAGTTTGGAATAGAGCTACTTCTGGGTACAACTCCAGTGTCTATTACTCCGTACAGGATGACACCAAAGGAGTTGGTGGAACTCAAAGCCCAGATCCAAAAACTATTGGATCGTGATTTATCCGATCGAGTGTGTCTCCGTGAGGAGCCCCGGTCTTGTTTGTGAAGAAGAAGGACGGATTCATGCGTATGTGTGCAGACTACCGTCAATTGAATAAGTTGACAGTTAAGAATAAGTACCCACTGCCAAGAATCAATTACCTGTTCGATCAGTTCAAAAGAGCTTTGGTCTTTTCTAAGATTGACTTAAGGCCAGGATATCATCAGTTAAGGGTGAAGGAAGGAGACATTCATAAGACGGCGTTTCGGACTAGGTATGATCATTACAAATTTTTGGTGATGCCGTTCAGGTTGACGAATGTGCCAGCGGCATTTATGGATATGATGAACCGGATATTTCAATCGTATCTTGATCGGTTCGTCGTGGTGTTCATCGGTGATATCCTGGTTTACTCTAAGTCCGAGGAGGAGCATGATGCACATCTTCGTGTGGTGTTGCAAATTTTGAGGGGGAAGCAGTTGTACGCAAAGTTCAGTAAGTGTGAGTTTTGGCTGAAGGAAGTGACTTTTTTAGGGCATGTAGTTTCCGCAGAGGGAATTAGGGTGGACCCTCGAAAGATAGAAGTCGTATTGGATTGGAAACCGCCAAAGTTGGTGGCAGAGATTCAGAGTTTCCTTGGTCTGGAGGGGTCCCACAGAAGGTTTGTTGAAGGGTTCTCATTGATAGCGGCACCTTTAACTAATTTGTTGAGGTAGGGAGTATCATTTGTATGGACTGACAAATAGCAGGAGAGCTTTGAGAAGCTGAAGAGAATCTTGACAGAAGCGCCAGTGTTAATTCAGCCAGAGGCGGGAAAAGAATTTACCGTCTACTCTGATGCGTCACACACAGGTTTGGGATGTGTGTTGATGCAAGATGGAAAAGTTGTTGCATATGCGTCTCGACAGTTGAGACCGCATGAATTGAACTACCCTACGCACGATTTAGAATTGGAGGCAGTAGTGTTTGGTCTGAAGATTTGGAGGCACTACCTATATGGGGAGAAGTCAGTTATTTACACGGACCATAAGAGCCTGAAGTATCTCCTTACCCAGAAGGAGTTGAATCTGAGGCAACGTAGGCGGATTGAGCTCTTGAAGGACTATGACTACTCGATCGAATATCATCCGAGTAAGGCTAATGTGGTGGCAGATGCACTGAGTCAGAAGGCGATACCAGATTTGAGGGCATTGTTCACTCATCTTAGTCTGTATGAGGATGAGAGTTTGGTAGCTGAGCTCCAAGTAAGACCTATGTGGACAAGTCAGATCAAGGAGAAGCAACTTTTAGATGATGTTTTGAGTGCTCGACTCCAGCAAGTGCGAAGTTGTGAAGGAGAGGACTATAGTTTGAATGGTGATGGAGTCCTGTGTTTTCGTAAGAGAGTTTGTATGCCAAAGGATGTGGAGTTGAGGCAGATGATTCTTCAGGAGGTGCATAGTAGCCCTTACGCTATGCATCCTGGAGGGGTTAAGATGTACCGAGATTTGCGAGAACAATTCTGGTGGCCAGGTCTGAAGCGAGAAGTAACAGAATTCATGGGTAAATGTTTAATGTGTCAGCGGGTGAAAGCAGAACACCAGTTGCCTTCGGGGTTGTTGCAGCCGGTAAAGATTTTGTAGTAGAAATGGGAAAGAATCACGATGAATTTTGTTAGTGGGTTACCTCTTACGCCCACTAAGAAGGATTCAATTTGGGTGATTGTGGATCGGCTAACGAAGTCTGCTCACTTTATACCGTTCTTGTCGATTTTTCTCTACAAAGGTTGGCTAAGTTGTATGTGGCTGAGGTGGTGAGACTACATGGTGTACCTGTGTCGATTATATCAGATAGAGACCCTAGGTTCATGTTATGGTTCTGGAAGGCTCTACATCAGGCAATGGGAACAAGGCTAGACTTCAGCACTGCTTTTCATCCACAGACTGATGGTCAGTCTGAGAGGGTAATTCAGATCTTGGAGGATATGCTAAGGGGTTGCATCATCGATTTTAGGGGAAGCTGGGAGGAGCATTTGCCTTTGGTAGAATTCGCGTACAATAACAGTTATCAATCTAGTATTTGGATGGTGCCTTATGAAGCGTTATACGGAAGGAGATGGCGTACCCTAACTTGTTGGACAGAGTTGAGTGAGCGTCAGGTGTTGGGCCCAGAACTAGTGTCAAAAACGGAAGAGAAAGTTAGGTTAATTCAGGCTCGATTGAAAGAAGCGTCTGATCGGCAGAAGTCGTATGTGGATCTTAAATGGAAGGGGATGGAATTTGCAGTAGGAGATCAAGTGTTCTTGAAAGTATCACCATTGAAGAAGGTAATGAGGTTTGGTCAGAAGGGTAAGCTAAGTCCCCAGTTTATTGGACCTTATCGAGTGCTGGAATGTGTGGGCCCAGTGGCGTATTGATTGGAGTTACCTTCAAAGTTGGAGCGGATACATGACGTGTTTCATGTCTCGATGCTAAGACGTTACCGTTCTAATCCTTCGCATGTTGTGCCGGTGGCAGAGATTGAAGTAAGGCCAGATTTGTCCTTTGAGGAGGAGCCAGTGCAAATTTTGGATCGAGACGTAAAGGTATTGAGAAGGAAGTCTGTCCCTTTGGTTAAGGTCTTGTGGTGAAACCACGGTGCGGAGAAAGCGACATGGGAATCAGAGGATGTTATGCGACAGCAATATCCCCATCTCTTCTGATTAGGTAAATTTCAAGGCCGAAATTTATTTTAAAGGGGTAGAACTGTAACATCCTGAATTTATGGGCCTGTGCATTTTGTGTAATAAATGCTTAAATATGTTAAATTAAGAATTAGAGGTTCAGTTTGGGCTCAAGAATGGGTTGAGGCCTTGACAAAATATTCTGTTAGGCACTCTAGGACTTGAAATAAAGTAATGGTAGTTTAGTTGGCCTAATGGGCTTGTGGCCTAGTAGCAAGGAGCACAGCGAGGGAAGCTGTTTAAGTGGCGCCTTTGACTGATGAGTAGGCCCAAATTTGGCCGCATGGGCCCAAGAAATTGGGTCAAAAATTTGGCAGCCTAAGGAGAGCTAGGAGGGACGGCACAAGCCTATTAACTAGGGGGATTTTATGTTTTCATTATGTAGATAATAAGCAGATAAAAAGGGGAAGTAGTGGTGTGATGTAGGTCTCTGATGGATGAGTGCTCAGATAGGGATAAGGGATAGAATGATCAGAGTGATCTCCTGGAAGCTAGCGTTGGCCGAAAATCAAACTTAGAAGGGGGGAGGAATCGGTTTAGTATAGGTAGAGAGGTGTGTCGAAAAATTTCTGCTATGTTCTCAACATCTTTTTCTTTCTCTGCTGAAATCCCCACTCCATTCTCCCTCTCAACTTTCTTTCTTTTCTTTTTCCATTTGGCCAAACCCTTTGACAATTTCTTTCTCATTCCTTTCAAATACTTTAGCCGAAAACTCTAAGCCTTTCCTTGATTTCTTTTTACTTTCTTCCTGAGCCAAAGCTGAAAAACTTTGCTCAGACCTTCTAAAAGTCGACTGCACATCAGTTCATCTTTTTCGAGACTTTCATAAAAGCCGAAATCCCTAGATATCATCTCCTGTGTTTGCCAAATTCTCTCTGAGGTGTCTGCTTGTGCCGAATCTTGAAGAAAACATAGGGTAAGTGTCGATTCGTGAGATTTCAGTCTTTTTCGACTTTTTAGAGACTCTAGCTGAATGGCTATATGGAAACTAATCTTGTGTTTTTCTCTTTTTTTGTGGCATTCTGGGATTTGAAGGGGAGTCAATCGCTTAGATTTCTAAGTCAGACTTCAGTAGCACTCGAATCGTATTACTTTTGAGAATTCAAGGTAAGGAGATCTGTTAATTTTAAGCGTGTAGATTCAGGTATACACTAACCCTTGGCCGAATGTAGGAAGGCCTTATCTTTGTGTTCTTTTGGCTTTTGAGCAAAGTTTAGACAAAGGCCAGTAGATCTGATTAGCGAGGGTATCAACGCAGAGGGTAGTCATACGTATTTATTAGGTGTGTAACACTTCCACACCATTTAGATTGCCTGTTATAATATGGTTATAAATCTATTAAATTCTGTTAAATGCCAAAATCCCGGCATAACGGTTGAAACCCAAAGAGGGTAAAGGAAAATCACCAGGTTAGTGAATTCTGTCATTCATAAATGAATGTTTCTGTTGAGATGATATGTTTTATATGTATGCCGATTTCTGTGATAGCACGGGGTTGGGAGATTGATGAAAGGGGAAGTGTTCTATTGTAGTGGCTTTTGCCATGATCTGTTGTAGTGGCTTTTTACCATGATTTGATGATGAGCAGCTAACTGCAGCATGGCTGCCATCGATGGTGTGTAGGGGTGTGGGTTGATTGTAGAAATCCCCAATGGTGTGATTGGCAGGTAAGGGTGTTTTGTAGCAGATGGAAACCTAGGATTGGGTTGGGCTTTGCATAATTCCTGATATATTATATTTTGTTATCCGTTCTGTGGGGCTAAGGCCCAATCTGATGGTGCACGAGGGTTGCACACTGAGTCTCACGACTCACCCTATTATTTAACATCTTTCAGGTAGCACCTAGTGCATCGGACCAGGCTGGAGAGGAGCACAAGGTGGCCATGTGAGAGAATATTTTGATTCGGCAAAAGACTTTACTTAGTTTATTTATTTTTATTATTTTTAATTAGTGGGTTCTAAATTTCATTGTTATAAGGCCATGGCCACTAGCTTTATATATTTTTTTCGCTTTTATTTTGGGCTTTTATTACTATTAGACATTTAGATTTTACATCTTAATTAAGCTAAGGCATCATATAAAATTTATATCTTTTATAAACTATCAAATCGTTAAGTTTTTTGAATACATGTTTAAACTCGACAAATATTTTCCAAAAATGCAACATGTTTTACTAAATCTTCTTAGTGACATGCTAGATCCGATCGTGGTGTTTGGGCTGGGTTTGGGGTGTTACATAAAACATACAAACCTATATTGCCATTTTAACTTATCATGAAATGCTATTTACCAAATTACACAAACACCATATTCGGCTTTACACAACAAAATTTGAACCAAATGGTCATTCAAGCTACATTTTCATACATCAAGCATAATCACATTAGTAATTGTACCTTCATAAAAAGTTAACATCGTCGCGGAATATACATAAGACCAAATTACCACAATTTAGCCATTAATAAACCACATCCAATAGTCACATAATAAAGCATAACATAGTCATCTCATAACTTAACTTGTAAGTACATATATATAATAAAGCAAAAGTACATCCATCAACCAAAATATACTATGTGTTACTCAAAACCAAATTCATGTACTCAATTATCACATATAAAAATATTATGAATTGAACTTCCAAAATAAGCTTATAACAAGGCTAAACATACACAAATATTAACACCATGATCCAGCATAACCAAATCAAACCCAAGCATAGAAACATAGCCATTTTCGCATGGCATTTTATATACATCTTATTCATAATGAACTCAAAAGAGTAATATATCCTACACATGCCATAGTTTCAAAAGTTCAACTTATAAAAAGGGTACCAAAGATAGTTGATAGTGTGATTGTAACATCCTGAAAAGGGCCTATGCATTTTTGGCTTAATTATGCGAAATGACATGTTTGATGTGTTATGAATAAATTTTGAATATTTTGGAAACACAGGAATGTATGGAAATGTTACGTTAAAAGAGGTAAGTTAACATTTTGGAAACCTAAGTAAAATAGGAAAGTGACCATTTTTGAAACCTAAGTAAAATAGGAAAGTGACCATTTTGGAAACCTAAGTTTAAAGAGCCGAATAAAAATTTTTGGAAACTTAGAAATGACCTAGAAATGTCGAGTTTTAAAGTTTAAAAGAGGAAATTAAGGCAAGGTGGCCTTAAGAGAAAAAGTATGTGAAATTTGACACACAAACGGGCTTGGAAAAGTGGCCTGAAGATACCACTTAGGGCCTCAGGAAATGGCGCCACATGCAAGTGTAATTGGGCCAGGGATCGAGTCACTTAGGAAGCAAATAAAAGAAATTTTATTTTGCTACAAGAGCGAGAGGTGGACAGCATGTGGGCTCTAAAAGGAGGAGTCTTATTTCCTTTAGAATTTCGCTAATTAGGAGATAATTGTTGGATTAAATCTTTTGATAAAAGTGATAATTATCACATAGGAAGAGTGGTGGCCAAGTAGGGACTCTAGCCTAGGAATTTCTCGCAATAGAGGAAAATAAGGGCCATTCTTCATTCATTCTTTTCTCTTCAAGGAAACCTCTATTGAAATTCTCTAGCAAATAGCACCATTATTTTCTTCTCTCCTTAGTAAATTCTCTCCGCCATAATTCTCTTCTTTTCTTTTTTCTTCTATTACAAACACAATAAAAAAATCGAAAGTAAGCAAAGCCCTAGTGATTCCTTTATTGTTACAAAAGTGAAACCTTGTGTTACACATAAGGGCCATAGCCGATACTACTAAGGGATTCAAGCAAGAGTTCCATCAATTCTTGATGAGGGTAAGATTAGGTTCGATTCTCATTCTATTTCTTTTAAGTGCATCAAATTAAGATCCTAATATCCTCTATATATTGTTGTCGAAACCTTGAAGAGATCTTTCCTAATTACTAAGTGTCGACTACAAGGAAGGAGAAGTTCTTTTCCCGAAGGTACACCATAGGCCGCGTATTCCCTAGTTATTCGGTGAAATTCAGGATTTAAAATCCACAAGGTAAGCACCTAAAAGCATTCAGCCAAGGCTTGTATGAATACTTAGATCTATTCTTTAATTATTAAAAACCCGAAAACTAACCTATGTTGAGATTTAGGGTTGGCCGAATACCAGGTGAAGAAAAACAAAGTTTTCGGGATTTGAGTATTAAGCAAATCAGCATTAAGGTGAGTTTTAGGGCACCAAATCCAACGAGGATTTGGTTTTGTGGCTGAATGAGTTTCTCATTAAACCTTTAATGTTGGTAGAATATAGGAAGCAAGATCTAGAACAAGAGATCGAGATTCTTGGATTTCGATGAATTTGCTAAGTGAATCGGTGTGTACCCCACACTAATCTTAATAGATTTATGGCTTAAATTTGATATATATGTTAATATGAAAGTGTAAGAATGTGGCTAAAATACCATGTTATGGTACAAAGTACTCAGGTACGTTTTCCTACTCCTACTAGGATTACGAAATATGTTATACTTAACATGTGAAAAGTGACATGAATGTGAAATTAAGTATGATATGCATGATATGAATAATATGGGGCATTGGGTTATTTGAGAAAGAGGAAGTGAATATGATGACTTGGTCTCACTAAGTGAATGTGATGACTTGGTCTCACTAAGTGAATGTGATGACTTGGTCTCACTAAGTGAATGTGGTGACTTGGTCACATTATCTGAATGTGGTAACTTCGGTTACATTATCTGAATGTGGTGTCTCATGACACAATTATCTGGTGGCTATGCCATGAATTTTATGTGGGCGATGAGCACGTCGACTGCAGTGACTTCCTTCGATGGTGTGTAGCGGATGGAGGGTTGACTTAGTAGTCCCCATAGTGTGCAGGTTGGTACGGGTGGAGTGTAGCGGATGGCATATAGGTTTGGGCTCGGGTTTGCATCATTATCTTGAATTATTATTTGAACATGATGTGTATGGTATGCCTAATTCTATTATATTTTGGTGTTGGTTACACATTGAGTCTATCGACTCACCCCGTTGTGGGCAAATGTTTCAGGTGATGAACAGTGATGGACCGGGACGGCAGAACTTGTGGTGGCCATGCTCAGCTTGAAGAATTATTTAATATGGACATTTTATTTTATTTAAGTACTTTATAATTTTATTTTGGGTTTTGTTTTATGTAATAAGGCCATAGTGATGATTTTATTGTTGTTTTAATTACTATGTTACGAATTTATGTTATTTAAAGATTAAGTCAATTTAATTTAAAATAAACTTTAAATATTTTGTCACCTAAAATAAATGGGTTTTCAATATAAAAATAAACTTGTTTTCAACTCGAGCCCAACCCACAAAAAACTATCTTCAAAACACAGTTCTCAAAGTAACAAAAGAATTTTGAACCGGTTTACATCGAGGAACATACCAGATCTGGTCCAGGCTCGTGGGCTGGGTGTAGGGTGTTTTAGTTTGGTATCAGAGCTCAGTTTTAAACTCTCGGCCTGTGGCCTAAGGCCCAAAATGTTTTCAAAACGAGCCCAAATGAGTTTTATGGAAGTATTTCTGAAAATGGGCAGGTTTGATGGCATGGCCCCGAGTCTCGACCATGATCCACCGTAAGTACCCCTAACTATCTGTGTGATTATGTGAATTATAGAAGGGTAGAAAAGGAATGGAACGTAGAATAGCATGATAGGAACTTGAACCCTAGGACTAGTATACCCCAACAAATACATAGGACTTAAATATCTAATTAAACAAACCTATGGCTAAGTCAATCGAGTTAGGGTGTGGCAACCATGGTACGCATGTCAGGATTGGATCCAAAGAGCTTGGTATTTAGCGGTCCTAGTGACTCACCTCTTGCAGAATCCTACAGTGCGTAGCTTCGGTTCGCCCTAACTCGAGAGGACTTAGTAGGCGTGGCAACCCAGACGCATGCCTAGGAATGGTTTCATGGGAGCTTAGTACTTAGCGATCAGTGTGACTCACCTCCTCTCCTCGAATCACCGCCTTAGTGCGTGGGTTTAGTTCACCACGACCAAGGAGGCTCGGTCATAGGCTAAACTCAATAACTAAAACTCGAAAGGGAACTAGCCTTTTTTTTAGAACCCTAATATTAAAATTCTTAAAATCATTTTTCTTTAATTCACGAAATTTATTTCTTTTTACACAAATTTTTGAAAAATTTTTCGATTTATAAAATTACAAAAATACCCCTAGTGGTAAAATTATAAAAATGCCCTTGGTTTATAAAATGTCCAACAACTCAACAGTTTTGCCAAAATTTCATTATTTCATAAATGTTCAAAAACCCTAATTTGCAAACTATCAAAAAAATACCTTGATTTTTGGAAAATTACAAAATTGCCCCTAACTTACCAAAATTACCAAAATGACCCCGATTTCCAAAATTTTTGCAACTTCATCGTTTTGGAAAATAAATCTCTCAAAAAGAACCCTCAAAGTTTTGCAACTTTTGAAATATCCCTGATTTATTAAAATTTTACAATTTACCCTGATTTGTGGAAAATTACCAAAATACCCCCAAGGTCCAAAAAATTTTCGAAATCCCTTGGATTTCAAAAATTTTCCAAAATACCCCAAGAATTTAAAAATACCAAAATACTTTGTGACAAAATCATCAAGGAACCTTATTTTGACAAATTACGAAAATACCCCTGTAGGACAAATTACGAAAAACCCCTGTGTAGTGGAAAAACAACAACAAATGAAAACTACAACGTTTCTCTGAATGAACTAAGGTTCATAATTGTTTGATGGGTGTATGAATGAATGAAAAGACTGTGTGCATGTATGAATACGAAAGAACCACTCCTAAAATCCTTTTCATAAAATTTCTTCGCGGGTAATCAAGTGAAACAATAGTACTAATTCATAAAAACTTCTTAATTAGATCTCAACGTTAGAGATGAGTTCTAGAGGACGCGGTCGTTAAGGACGCGGAAGAGGAAGAATAACTGTGTCAGAACTCGTTAGATCGGGTCAAGGGTCTGACAATGAGTTACCACCGCCACCACCACCCCCAGCTGTTAATGTCGAAAGCAAGCTCGCACGGGGATGATCTTGTGTCATGAGTTATCTTTGCGAGTTTTGGAAATGGTGGCTGGCGCGAGTGGAAATATGGTAGCTCAAAAATCTGTACCCGAGCGACTTTGAGCCAATAGAGCTGAGGTGTTTCGTAGAGTATCCGGTGTGGCACCCAGTACAGCTGAATACTGGTTGGAAGCAACCAAGCGCATTATGGATGAGCTCGATCTGACCCCGAAAGAGAAGTTGAAAGGAATGGTGGCACTACTACGCGATGAAACGTATCAATGGTGGTTAACAGTGAGGGATGGAGCCACCGCTGAGGATCTGACCTGGGAGTATGCTAACGAGGCATATCATAAAAAGTATGTCGGCACACGTTATATTGATGAGCAGAGGAAAGCTTTTCTAAGACTAGTTCAAGGGGACAAGTCGGTGGCGACATATGAGGTTTGAATTTACGAGGTTAAGCCGATATGCTCGAGGAGTAGTCGCAACTAAACATGAACACTGTGTCCGTTTTGAGGACGGATTAAGGGATGACCTAAGGTTATTGATAGCTCCACATCAGGAGCGGGAGTTTTCCGCGTTGGTTGAAAAGGCTAAGATAGCTGAGGGAATCAAGGACTCAACTAAGCAGAACTCTGATAGGAATAGACCTAAGAGGGGTTATGGATCATCGGGAAATATGCGAAAAAGGCCCAGAACTAATGGACCGAAGGGTCAGCAAGTTGGTACCAGAGGGCAATATCGTCCTTGTGAGCATTGTGGGAAGAAACATTTAGGGGAGTGCTGGAAAAAGACAGGAGGATGTTTTAAGTGTGGGTCCAAGGACCATATGCTCAAGGACTATCCAAAGATATCAGATGAAAAGCAGCCAACAACTCAGAATGTTAATCAGGCTGGCAGGGGAGGACAGTAGCCTCAACGAGGTTGAGGTTCGAATAACAGAGGTAATAGTGCTGGCAGAGGATGTGGAACACAAGACAGAGGTGCTGCTAATACTAAGGCAAGACAACAGGGTTTGGTTTATGCATTTTGCCATAGAGAGGACGGAGACACGCCAGACGTCATAACCGGTACGTTCCTCATTCATGGCAAACCCTATTATGCTTTAATTGATGTGGGCTCGACCCATTCTTATGTTGCCTGTAGTGTAGTTGAAACACTAGGCCTAGACTCTGAACTTTCTGATAGGAAGATGACAGTAGTAAGCCCATTAGGCCAAACTATAGTAGTGAATAAGATCTTTTGAAATGTATCCCTAGAAATTCAGGGAGTGAGCTTTCGAGCTGACTTAATGGAGTTACCCTTCAGAGAATTTGACCTCATACTTGGTATGGATTGGTTAGTAGAACACCGAGCCATGTTGGATTGTGTGGCTAAACGAATGGAACTAAGGACCCCTGAGGATGAGGTGGTCATTATGATAGGAGAAAGAAAGAACTACTTGTCTAATGTAGTTTCAAAGTGCTTAAAATTTGAAAAGATGGTTAAATAAAGGTGCGAGGCATTTTTAACCTTTGTAAGTGCCTTGGATGGAAAGGAGGAAGGTGTCAATGGAGTTAGAACGGTAAGGGACTTTGAGGATGTGTTCCTAGAGGAATTACCAGGAATACCCCGAGATAGGGAAGTTGAATTTGGAATAGACTTGCTACCGAGAATGCCTCTGTGTCAATCGCTCCATACCGAATGGCACCAAAAGAGTTGGTTGAGCTCAAGGCTCAAATCCAAGAATTGTTGGATCATGGGTTTATTCGACCCAGTGTGTCTCCGTGGGGAGCACCGATCCTGTTTGTGAAGAAGAAGGACAGAACTATGCGTATGTGCATAGACTATCGTCAATTGAATAAGCTGACCATCAAGAACAAGTATCCCTTGCCTAGGATTGATGACTTGTTCGAGCGACAGTGTTCTCAAAGATCGGCTTAAGGTCAAGATATCACCAGTTGAAAGTGAAGGAGGTGGATATCATAAGACAGCTTTTAGGACAAGATACGGCCATTTTGAGTTTGTGGTAATGCCGTTCGGGTTGACAAACGCCCTAGCCGCATTCATGGATATGATGAACCGGGTGTTTCAACCCTACTTAGATAGGTTAGTCATAGTGTTCATCGACGATATTTTGGTATACTCTAAGTCTGAAGAGGAGCATGATGAGCATCTCCAGATTGTGTTGCAAGTATTGAGGGAGAAGAAGCTTTATGCCAAATTTAGCAAGTGTAAATTTTGGCTTAGGGAAGTTGCTTTCTTAGGACACGTGGTGTCTGCCGAGGGAATAAGGGTGGATCCTAAGAAAATCGAAGCTGTGTTGGATTGGAAACCACCTAAGTCGGTGGCAGAGATTCAAAGTTTCTTAGGATTGGCAGGCTATTACAGAAGGTTCGTGGAAGGATTTTTATCAATAGCCACGCCATTAACAAAGTTGTTGAGAAAGGAAGTACCCTTTGTATGGACGGATAAGCAACAAGAGAGTTTTGAAAAACTTAAGAAAGTATTGACGGAAGCTCCAGTGTTAATTCAGCCTGAGGCGGGAAAGGATTTTGTGGTGTACTGTGACGCTTCACAAACGGGATTAGGATGTGTTCTAATGCAAGATGGAAAAGTAGTCGCTTACGCGTCTCGGCAGTTAAGGCCGCATGAGGTGAACTACCCAACCCATGACTTGGAATTGGCAGCAGTGGTCTTCGCTCTTAAGGTGTAGAGACACTACCTTTATGGCGAAAAGTCGACGATTTACACAGACCACAAGAGTCTCAAGTACCTGTTGACTCAGAAGGAGTTAAACTTGAGGCAACAAAGGTGGGTGGAATTACTGAAGGACTATGACTGTTCAATAGAATATCACTCGGGCAAGGCGAATGTTGTAGCGGATGCCCTAAGTCGAAAGGTTGTGTCGGACCTAAGGGCAATGTTCGCCTATTTAAGTTTGTATGAGGATGGAAGCCTGTTGGTTGAATTGCAAGTCAAACCAACGTGGTTTAAGGAGGTGAAAGAGGGACAGTTGGTTGATGAGGATTTAAGTGTTAAGTTACAAAAAGCACAGAACGGAGAGTTAGAGGACTATGAGGTTAATGATGAAGGAGTATTGTGCTACAAAGGAAAAGTTTGTTTGCCGAGGGACAAGGAATTAAGACAGAGGATTCTTTGGGAAGCGCATAGTAGCCCTTATGCTATGCATCCTAGAGGCATTAAGTTATACATAGATTTAAGAGAATAATTTTGGTGGCCTGATCTTAAACGGGAAGTTACGAAATTCGTGGGAAAATGCCTGACGTGTCAGCAAGTTAAGGCTGAACACCAAGTTCCATCCGGATTGCTTCAGCCAATCCAGATTCCACAGTGGAAGTGGGAAAGAATTACCATGGACTTCGTTAGTGGGCTTCTCCTTACGCCTACTAAGAAGGACTCGGTATGGGTAATAGTGGACCATTTGACTAATTCCGCACATTTCATCCCGGTAAGAGTGGATTATTCCCTTCCGAAGTTAGCCAAGTTATATGTGGCAAAAATTGTGAGACTACACGGAGTGCCGGTGTCAATTATTTCGGATAGAGACCCAAGGTTCACGTCTCAATTTTGGAGGGCACTTCATCAAGCTTTAGGCACTAAGTTGGACTTCACTACGGCTTTTCATCCACAGTCAGACGGGCAGTCTGAACGAGTAATACAAGTGTTGGAGGATATGTTGAGAGGATGTGTGATGGATTTCAGAGGAAGTTGGGAAGAGTATTTGCCTCTAGCCGAGTTTGCGTACAACAACAGCTATCAGGCAAGTATTCGAATGGCACCATATGAAGCATTGTACGGTCGAAAGTGTCGTACTCCTACTTGTTGGACCGAGTTAGGAGAACGTCGAGTTTTGAGACCAGAGATGGTGGCCAAAACTAAAGAGAAGGTTGAGATAATCTGAGCACGGTTAAAGGAAGCCTCTGATAGGCAGAAGTCTTACACCGACCTCAAGTGGAAGGAAATAAAGTTTAAAGTGGGAGACCAAGTATTTCTGAAAGTCTCGCCATGGAAGAAGGTGATGAGGTTTGGTCGGAAAGGGAAGTTAAGCCTAAGGTTTATAGGGCCCTATCAAGTACTAAAGCGAGTGGGACCAGTGGCATACCAACTACAGTTGCCACCAGAGTTACAGTAGATGCACGACGTATTTCATGTATCCATGCTACGTCGCTACCGATCGGATCCCTCTCACGTGGTACCAATTGAAGAAGTGGAGCTAAGGCCAGACTTAACCTACGAGGAAGAGCCGATCCAGATTTTGGAACGTGACGTGAAAGTGCTATGGAGGAAGTCGGTTCCTCTAGTCTAAGTGTTATGGCGCAACCATGGATCGGAGGAAGCTTCGTGGGAACCAGAGGAGGCAATGCGACAACAATACCCTCAATTATTTTAGCTAGGAAATTTCGGAGACGAAATTATTTAAGGGGGTAGAACTGTAACATCCTGAAAAGGGCCTATGCATTTTTGGCTTAATTGTACGAAATGACATGTTTGATGTGTTATGAATAAATTTTGAATATTTTTGGAAACACAGGAATGTATGGAAATGTTACGTTAAAAAAGAGGAAAGTTAACATTTTGGAAACCTAAGTAAAATAGGAAAGTGACCATTTTGGAAACCTAAGTAAAATAGGAAAGTGACCATTTTGGAAACCTAAGTTTAAAGAGCCGAACGAAAATTTTTGGAAGCTTAGAAATGACCTAGAAATGTCGAGTTTTAAAGTTTAAAGAGGAAATTAAGGCAAGGTGGCCTTAAGAGAAAAGTATGTGAAATTTGGCGCTAAAGCGGGCTTGGAAAAGTGGCTCAAGATGCCACTTAGGGCCTCGTGAAATGGCACCACATGCAAGTGTAATTGGGCGAGGATTGAGTCACTTAGGAAAAAATAAAAGAAATTTTATTTTGCTACAAGAGCGAGAGAGGTGGCCGGCATGTGGGCTCTAAAAGGAGGAGTCTTATTTCCTTTAGAATTTCGGCTAATTAGGAGATAATTGTTGGATTAAATCTTTTGATAAAAGTGATAATTATCACATAGGAAGAGTGGTGGCCAAGTAGGGGACTCTAGCCTAGGAATTTCGGCAATAGAGGGAAAATAAGGGCCATTCTTCATTCATTCTTTTCTCTTCAAGGAAACCTCTGTCGAAATTCTCTAGCAAATAGGACCATTCTTTTCTTCTCTCCTTAGCCGAATTCTCTCTGCCATAATTCTCTTCTTTTCTTTTTTTCTTCTATTACAAACACAATAAAAAAAACCAAAAGTAAGCAAAGCCCTAGCCAATTCCTTTATTGTTACAAAAGCCGAAACCTTGTGTTACACATAAGGGCCATAGCCGAATACTACTAAGGGATTCAAGCAAGAGTTCCATCGAATTCTTCATTAAGGGTAAGATTAGGTTCGATTCTCATTCTATTTCTTTTAAGTCTGTCGAAATTAAGATCCTAATATCCTCTATATATTGTTGCCGAATCCTTGAAGAGATCTTTCGGGAATTACTAAGTGTCGACTACAAGGAAGGAGAAGTTCTTTTCCCGAAGGTACACCATAGGCCGCGTATTCCCTAGTTATTCGGTGAAATTCGGGATTTAAAATCCATAAGGTAAGCACCTAAAAGCATTCGGCCAAGGCTTGTATGAATACTTAGACACATTCTTTAATTATTAAAAGCCAAAACTAACCTATGTTGAGATTTAGGGTTGGTGAATACTGTGAAGAAAAACAAAGTTTTGGGATTTGAGTGTTAAGCAAATCGGCATTAAGGTGAGTTTAGGGCACCAAATCCAACTAGGATTTGGTTTTGTGGCTGAATGAGTTTCTCATTAAACCTTTAATGTTGGTAGAATAAAAGAAGCAAGATCTAGAACGAGAGATTGGGATTCTTGGGATTTCAAAGAATTTGCTAAGTGAATCGGTGTGTACCCACACTAATCTTAATAGATTTATGGCTTAAATTTGATATATATGTTAATATGAAAGTGTAAGAATGTGGCTAAAATACCATGTTATGGTACAAAGTACTCGTGCACGTTTTCCTACTCCTACTAGGATTACGAAATATGTTATACTTAACATGTGAAAAGTGACATGAATGTGAAATTAAGTATGATATGCATGATATGAATAATATGGGGTATTCGGGTTATTTGAGAAAGGGAAGTGAATGTGATGACTTGGTCTCACTAAGTGAATGTGATGACTTGGTCTCACTAAGTGAATGTGGTGACTTGGTCACATTATCTGAATGTGGTAACTTCGGTTACATTATTTGAATGTGGTGTTTCATGGCACAATTATCTGGTGGCTATGCCATGAATTTTATGTGGGCGATGAGCACGTCGACTGCAGTGACTGCCTTCGATGGTGTGTAGCGGATGGAGGGTTGACTTAGTAGTCCCCACGGTGTGCAGGTTGGTACGAGTGGAGTGTAGCGGATGGCATATAGGTTTGGGCTCGGGTTTGCATCATTATCTTGAATTATTATTTGAACATGATGTGTATGGTATGCCTAATTCTATTATATTTTGGTGTTGGTTACACATTGAGTCTATCGACTCACCCCGTTGTGGGCACATGTTTTAGGTGATGAACAGTGATGGACTGGGACAGCAGAACTTGTGGTGGCCATGCTCAGCTTGAAAAATTATTTAATATGGACATTTTATTTTATTTAAGTACTGTATAATTTTATTTTGGGTTTTGTTTTATGTAATAAGGCCATAGTGATGATTTTATTGTTGTTTTAATTACTATGTTACGAATTTATGTTATTTAAAGATTAAGTCAATTTAATTTAACATAAACTTTAAATATTTTGTCACCTGAAATAAATGGGTTTTCAATATAAAAATAAACTTGTTTTCAACTCGAGCCCAACCCATAAACAAACTATCTTCAAAACACACAGTTCTCAAAGTAACAAAAGAATTTTGATCTGGTTTACATCGAGGAACATACCAGATCCGGTCCAGGCTCATGGGCCATGTAACAGCCCAAACCCGGCCCAAACGCTTCGACCGAATTTGGTTTGCTACGGAGAAAACCTTTTGAAATCTTTTAAAACTTGTTTAAGTTTTTAATAAAAGATAGCGTTTTGTAAAAAAAAAACAGTTGAGGTGTACAAATCTCATACTTGGATTTATTTTGAAAATATTTGTTAAGTCAAGTTATTATGTATATTTTATATGTACCCAATGGTACTTGAAACCTTTTTTCGATTACTTTGGAAAAACATGTGGTTTCATTCTTATAAACATAATGTGTAAAATGAATATTCGAGCATATAACAGAATAAAATAATTTTAGGAGGCCTTATTACAACCCAATTATAGTCAACCAAAATAAAGAAAAGAAATGTAAAAGAACCAAGTTTAAGTCTAGTAAACTAAAATCCTTTGCATGGCCACCTCAAGTCCCTCCTCCATATCCGCTGAACTATGTGTCACACGGGAAAAAAATAAAGGAGAAGGTGAGTCACCAAGACTCAGTATGTAACCCTTCCCCCGGGTAAATACCACATCATACACACTATATAACAAATTAATCATGCATTAAGACATGTACCCCACCTAGCCAACCAAACGCCTCTGTCTACCCCATTGTGGTACCAAACCACTGGTGGTGCCAAACCACTGGTGACGTATAGTCACAGATGTGATACCAAATCACTGGAGGTGCCAAACCTCTGGTGTCCGAGGACACAAATCGGTTGATGGGGCCAACCCATCGCGTGATACCAAATCACTGGCGTCAATTCCATATCTCAAAGTGGGGCCAACCCACGGTGGTGCTAAGCCACGTGGACGAGACGCTATGAGGTGCCAAACCTCCTGAGGTACCAAACCTCTGGTGACCGTAGTCACAGCAGTGTTACCAAAACATCGGTGCCCGCTGACACAATATAACCGCCCCCTCCACTCATCAACCCACATCAAACAGTTATGAATAGAGTTTAAGTCAACATACATTTATTACTTGTATCAAATAAGCCATGCTTCCCAAAAGCATATTTAACAATCACATATTGATGAGACTTACCGAGATTCTCGCTTGTACCATTAAGGTACTAATTCAGTATCTACATAAAGCGATTTACACATAGCATGCATTTAATTAACTATTATAAGTGTGTATGTACACACCGTCACCACCGAATGCTCTAAATCCGAAAGAGATGTTGATCACCACAGTTCTCTCTCGCACCTATATTCGCCAACATAGAATTAGTACTATGGCCTAATCGGCCAACCCAAATATTTAAAAGGGTTCTCCTTTTGAACCCGAATCCTTACCCGAGTGCCTTTACATAATTACTCTAAGCGTTCTGCTTTCCTATTAATCGGCAACGTTATGTTAGTAATCTTCGGCTTAAACACTAACTAAATAACTTGCTTAAATTAGATCTTACCATTGCTTACCAAAATCAAATACTAGAGATCAGGGCCTGAATCGACTGCTTTACGTTTCCTGCGTACCTAGAAGAGATTGATTACCAAAAGTGTTTAGGAGCCCCTCCTGCTGAAATCAATACTTTATTCTTGTAAAAAGTCGACAGAACATGAGTGAAAAGAACAATAGGTATTCGGCCAAGGTACTCACCTTCTTAAATCGTTTGCCAAGGAAGATTCAAGGAGATCTACCCTACTCTAATATTCGGCCAAGATGGGTTCAAAAAAGGAAGAGAGGTTCGGCACACGAATGAAAAGTAAATTCGGCTATAGTTTGGAAAGAAGGAAAATAATGGGGAAGAAGGTGTTAAAAGTTTCGGCTTAAGGGGGATTTTGAGAAGAGAAGGGTGTAAAGAGAAGGTGGTTTCGGTTTGGCAATAATGAAGAAGGAGAGAAGAGAAAGGAAAGAGTAGGTGTTTTTGGTCAGAGATCAAAAGTAGAAGAAGAGAAAGATGGTGATGTAGAAATCGGTTTTGAGAAGGAAAGAAAGAAGAATGGTAATTGCTAGCCGAAAATTAAGAATAAAAGACTTACCAAATTCGGCACTATCCCCCCCCTTTTACTTGCCGTCCACTCCTTCCAAAGGAGTTCAAATTCATCCCACTACCTTAATTTACTCTAGGCCACTTGTTTGATTTAATTCAAAATAACTTGAATTAATCCCCATAATCAATTAATAATCCAAATAATATCCCTTTTATCTATTATTATCTTGTTATCTAAATAATAATAATATTATCCTTGATTATCTCTTATTATCTTATTATCTAATACTAATAAATAAATAAAACAAAACAAGACCATGTGCCCATCAACTAGCCGAACAAGGAACCCCATGTGCGAGCCAACTCCCTTCACGCCACCTTGCAAAATAAAACCACACCGCCTTTGCATCTTTGGGTTCGAACATGGGACACAGGGGAATCCAAGAGCAAGTAGCGCCAGCCATTCGGCTAACTCTGCTTTATGTCAAAAAGCCCCAACATTTATTTTAAATCCTTCCTTCTTCACCCATCACCACATAACAAAATAAAGACGCCAAAAATGCCGCTCCGACCCTCGAACTCCGCCCTTTTCTCCTCCAGCCCTAAGTGGTGCATGAGAGCCACTTTGCCTTTGGACTTTCATGTCCACCAACTCGCCATTAATTTTAAGGCCTACTTAGCCCGATCCTTTGGTGGACGAAAAATAAAACAAAATTGTTTGCCTTAGCACTCGAACCCTTGCTCCCTTAGGCGTTACCTTCCAAGGCTCCAAGCAGCGCCTCCATGCCACTCCACCCAATTGTTTCTTGTGTCCTACATTCCACCAATTAATTTTAAGGCCTTCTTGCCCTATTTCCCTTTTTTACACTAAAAATCTGAAATTTTCCAAAGCCTTCTCCTTTCATCGAAGCATTCTTAAATCCTCTAAACACATCCAAGCAACCCCAAAACCTTCCAACACCTAAATTATACTCAAACTGCATAGCCCCTAAACCTTGGATGTTACAATTCTACCCCCCCTTAAAAATAATTTCGCCCTCGAAATTACTTACTATCGTTCAATCGTGTATCCTTAACTCGTCATCCTCGTTCTTCTTCACACTCTCGATCTTAAAGAACTATCATACTTCCAGCACGATTCTATCATACTCAAGGTACATACTTTACGAGCAACAAAACAAACAACCACCTAACGAACAAAACAACAAAGAATATTCCAAACATAAGATACTTACTCATTGTCATGTCCGCACATCTCCCCCTCATGACGGCCAATCGTAAACCAACCTTGGTTGCCTCGCCTCTGCACCTTGACAGACTCGACCACGCCCATTACCATTAGCATTACCTCTAGCGCACCTCGACCCTCTGTGGTGGTCCTTCCTTTCTAACACAGGCACGGTTCGACCTCCGGTTGATTCTTAGCTAACTTCCGAGGATAATCCCTTACACGGTGATCGAATGACCCACATTCAAAGCACCCTTTACTTCCACCAAACATTCTCTGAATGGGATTTCCGCATCTAACACCTTCGAGGTGGCCAACGAAAGGTGCTTTGTGGTTCTTTCGATTCTCAAATCTAGCCCTCTTCTCCACATTACTGCCCGATCCAAGCGATTCAAAGCCTCTCTTCTGGTTGAGCCTATCATAGTTTTGCCTCACAGATGCCTTGATACCTTCGGCTACCTTAGCCTTTTCTACCAGAGATGAAAACTCATGAACTTGCTGCGGAGCAATCAGCAGCCTCAAATCATCTCTAAGCCCGTCCTCAAAGCGGACACAGCGCTCATGTTCAGTAGCCACGATGCCTCTAGCATATCTACTCAGCCTTAGGAATTCCGCCTCATATTCCGACACGGACTTAGTTCCTTGTACCAACCCCAGAAAAGCTTTTCTCTGCGCGTCAGTGTAGTTGGTACCCACATACTTTTTTTGGAAAGCAACTCTAAAGTACTCCCATGTAAGGTCCTCTAGTGGCACCATCCCGAGCAAAGGAGCCACCAGCGATATGCTTCATCCTTCGAGCGACCTTTGCTCCTTTCAGCTTCTCCTCGTTGGATAGGCCAAGATCGTCCATGATCCTTTCTGTAGATTCTAGCCAGTATTCTGCTGCACTGGGTGCTACTCCCGACACACCCCAAAACACTTCTGCTTCGTTGGACCTAATTCACTCGGGAACAGATTTCTGAGGTCCCAGATTTCCACCAGCCCCAGCCACCAACTCGAGAACTCGCACATAGCTTGCGATACTGCCTCACCCCCTGTCTGATCCTGCTCCTCAGCTCTAAAAGTTAGTGTGGTGGTGGCGATGGTACCTCATTTTTAGAACCTTGTCCTGACCTAACGGGTTCGAGATCGGTCATTCTTCCCTACCACGCCCACGCGGCCACGTCCTCTAGAACTCATTCTATCTAACGCGCTTTTAATCGATTAAGAAAAATTTTATGGATTAGTAATTTGTTCCGCTTGATTACATGAAAAATTTTATGAAAAGTTTAATAAGGATTCTTTCGATCAAACAATGTTTTAAGTCTTCTACCCTAGTTCACACGAAGGCCACATTCATTCCTAATACTTTCCATACTTACTCACTCCTCGGACATTTACATCTGTTTCTAACCAGTGGGTATTTTGTCATTTCCCTACGAGGGTATTTTTGTAATAGAATCAGAAATTTTAAACTTTAATAAACCAGGTCACTTTGAAATTCCCAAAACTGGAGGGTATTACTGAAAATTTTGTAAAATTTATTGATATGGCATCATTTTGAAAACCAGGGGTATTTCAGTAATTCGTCAATCAAGGGTAATTTTGTAATTTTAAACAAATTCGAGGTTTTTAACAGTTGTAAAACTCTGAGGGTTCCTTTTACGAGTTTTCTCTTCTTGAAACGATGATGTTGCAAAAATTTTAAATTCGAGGTCATTATGGTAATTTTACAAGTTGAGGGCATTTCCATAATTTTCCAAAACCAAAGTATTTTATTGGTGATTTGTAAAGTAAAGTTTTTGGATATTTCTAAAAATAATAATTTTTTTGGGCAAAACCATTGATTTGATATTTTATGAGTCAAGGTATTTTAGTAATTTCACCCCAAGGGCATTTACGTAATTTTCACAAATCAACTTTTTGGGAAAAACATTGTAAAAATGGTTGTTCTCATATTTGAAAGAGTGATTTTAAAGAAATTTTGAAGAAACTAGGGTTTTGTTGTTTTCTTCTTTTTCAAAAACATGGTTAGTTCCCTTTCGGGTTTTAGTCGTTACGTTTAGCCTATGAACGAGCCCTCTTGGTCAGGGTGAATCAAAGCCACGCACCAGGCAGGATTCGTGTGGAGAGGAGGTGAGTCACGCGGACTGCTTAAATACCAAGCTCCCACCGAACCTTTCTAGACATGCGTACAGAGGTTGCCACACCACTGAGCCCTCTGAGTTAGGGTGAACCAAAGCTACACACCAGGTAGGATACCGACGAAGAGGAGGTGAGTGACTCGGACTGCTTAAATACCAGGCTCTTCCGGTTCCAATCCTAGACATGCGTACAGGGGTTACCACACCCTAGCTCGATGACTTGGTCATAGGTTGGTTGAGTTCATTAAGTCTTATGTTACATTTGTGTGTTTGAGTAATCTAATCCTAGGGTTCAAAATTCCTATAAGTCTATTCTCGTTCCATGCTCCCTACCCTTCTCTGAAATTAAATCATACAGAGTTAGGAGTACTTACAGGCGGATAGGTGCGGAGACTCGGTGCCATCTTGTTCAAAAACCGAAAATACTTCAAAAGGCCTACCAAACCATTTTTGGGCCTTGGGCCCCACAATGAAGTTTTGAACTGGCTCGATACCAATTTGTAATAACCCAAACCCGCCCAAACGCTTGATCGAATTTGGTTTGCTACGGAGAAAACCTTTTGAAATCTTTTAAAACCTTTTAAGTTTTTAATAAAAGATAGCGTTTTGTAAAAAAAACAGTTGAGGTGTACAAATCTCATACTTGGATTTATTTTGAAAATATTTGTTAAGTCAAGTTATTATGTATATTTTATATGTACACGATGGTACTTGAAACCCTTTTTCGATTACTTTGGAAAAACATGTGGTTTCATTCTCATAAACATAATGTGTAAAACGAATATTCTAGCATATAATAGAATAAAATAATTTTAGGAGGCCTTATTACAATCCAATTAAAGTCAACCAAAAATAAAGAAAAGAAATGTAAAAGAACCAAAGTTTAAGTCTAGTAAACTAAAATCCTTTGCATGGCCACCTCAAGTCCCTCCTACTCCATATCCGCGAACTATGTGTCACACGGGAAAAAAATAAAGGAGAAGGTGAGTCACCAAGACTCGAGATGTAACCCTTCCCGGGTAAATACCACATCATACACACTATATAACAAATTAATCATGCATTAAGACATGTACCCCACCTAGCCAACCAAACGCCTCTGTCTACCCTATTGTGGTACCAAACCACTGGTGGTGCCAAACCACAGTGACGTATAGTCACAGATGTGATACCAAATCATTTGGAGGTGCCAAACCTCTGGTGTCCGAGGACACAAATCGGTTGATGGGGCCAACCCATCGCGTGATACCAAATCATGGCGTCAATTCCATATCTCAAAGTGGGGCCAACCCACGGTGGTGCTAAGCCACGAGGACGAGACGCTATGAGGTGCCAAACCTCCGAGGTACCAAACCTCGGTGACCGTAGTCACAGTGTGTTACCAAAACACCGTGTCCGTCGACACAATATAACTGCCCCCTCCACTCATCAACCCACATCAAACAGTTATGAACAGAGTTTAAGTCAACATACATTTATTACTTGTATCAAATAAGCCATGCTTCCCAAAAGCATATTTAACAATCACATATTGACAGAGACTTACCGAGATTCTCGCTTGTACCATTAAGGTACTGATTCCGTATCTACATAAATTAGATTTATACATAGCATGCATTTAATTAACTATTATAAGTGTGTATGTACACACTGTCACCACCGAATGCTCTAAATCCAAAAAGAGATGTTGATCACCACAGTTCTCTCTCACCTATATTCGCCAACATAGAATTAGTACTATGGCCTACTCGCCAACCCAAATATTTAAAAGGGTTCTCCTTTTGAACCCGAATCCTTACCCGAGTGCCTTTACATAATTACTCCAAGCGTTACGCTTTCCTATTAATCGGCAACCTTATGTTAGTAACCTTGACTTAAACACTAACTAAATAACTTGCTTAAATTAGATCTTACCATTACTTACCAAAATCAAATACTAGAGATCGGGGCTAATCGATCGCTTACGCTTCTGCGTACCTAGAAGAGATCGATTACCAAAAGTGTTTAGGAGCCCTCCTCTGAAATCAATACTTTATTCTTGTAAAAAGTCGACAGAACATGAGTGAAAAAAACAATAGGTATTCGGCCAAGGTACTCACCTTCTTAAATCGTTTGCCAAGGAAGATTCAAGGAGATCTACCCTACTCTAATATTCGGCCAAGATGGGTTCAAAGAAGGAAGAGAGGTTCGGCACACAAGTGAAAATTAAATTCGGCTATAGTTTGTAAAGAAGGAAAATAATGGGGAAGAAGGTGTTAAAAGTTTTGGCTTAAGGGGGATTTTGAGAAGAGAAGGGTGTAAAGAGAAGGTGGTTTCGGTTTGGCAATAATGAAGAAGGAGAGAAGAGAAATGAAAGAGTAGGTGTTTCTGGTCAGAGATCAAAAGTAGAAGAAGAGAAAGATGGTGATGTAGAAATCGGTTTTGAGAAGGAAAGAAAGAAGAATGGCAATTGCTAGCCGAAAATTAAGAATAAAAGACTTACCAAATTCGGCACTATCCCCCCCTTTTACTTGCCGTCCACTCCTTCCAAAGGAATTCAAATTCATCCCACTACCTTAATTTACTCTAGGCCACTTGTTTGATTTAATTCAAAATAACTTGAATTAATCCCCATAATCAATTAATAATCCAAATAATATCCCTTTTATCTACTATTATCTTGTTATCTAAATAATAATAATATTATCCTTGATTATCTCTTATTATCTTATTATCTAATACTAATAAATAAATAAAAACAAAACAAGACCATGTGCCCATCAACTAGCCGAACAAGGAACCCCATGTGCAGGCCAACTCCCTTTCACGCCAGCCTTGCAAAATAAAAACCACCGCTTTGCATCTTTGGGTTCGAACATGGGACACAGGGAATCCAAAGACCAAGTAGCGCCCGAACCATTCGGCCAACTGCGCTTTATGTCAAAAAGCCCCAACATTTATTTTAAATCCTTCCTTCTTCACCCATCACCACATAACAAAATAAAGACGCCAAAAATGCCGCTCCAGCCCTCGAACCTGCGCCCTTTCTCTCCTCCAGCACCTAAGTGGCGCATGAGAGCCACTTTGCCACTGGACTTTCATGTCCACCAACCTGGCCATTAATTTTTAAGGCCTACTTAGCCCAGTCCTTTGGTTGACGCAAAAATAAAACAAAATTGCTGCCTTAGCAGCTCCAACCCTTGCTCCCTTAGGCGTCACCTTCCAAGGCTCCAAGCAGCGCCTCCATGCCGCTCCACCCAACTATTTCTTGTGTCCTAAATTCCACCAATTAATTTTAAGGCCTTCTTGCCCTATTTCCCTTTTTTACACTAAAAATCTAAAATTTTCCAAAGCCTTCTCCTTTCATCCAAGCATTCTTAAATCCTCTAAACACATCCAAGCAACCCCAAAACCTTCCAACACCTAAATTATACTCAAACTGCATAGCCCCTAAACCTTGGATGTTACAATTCTACCCCCCTTAAAAATAATTTCGCCCTCAAAATTACTTACTATCGTCCAATCATGTATCCTTAACTCGTCATCCTCACGTTCTTTGCTGCAAGACTCGATCTTAAAGAACTATCATACTTCTAGGAGCAGATTCATCATACTCAAGGTACATACTTTACGAGCAACAAAACAAACAACCACCCAACGAACAAAACAACAAAGAATATTCCAAACATAAGATACTTACTCGCTGTCATGTCTGGCACATCTCCCCCCTCGCGACGGCCAACTGCGTAAACCAACCTTGGTTGCCTCACCTCTGCACCTTCAGCACCTCGACCACGCCCATTACCATTAGCATTACCTCTAGCTGCACCTCGACCCCTCTATGGTGGTCCTTCTTTTCTAACTTGGGCACGGTTCTGACCCTCCGGTTGATTCTTAGCTAACTTCTGAGGACAATCCCTTACACGGTGATCGAATGACCCACATTCAAAGCACCCTTTACTTCCAGCCAAACATTCTCCTAAATGGGATTTCTCGCATCTAACACACTGAGGTGGCCACTGAGCAGGCTTTGTGGTTCTTTCTGATTCCCGAAATCTAGCCCTCTTCTCCACATTACTGCCCCGATCCAAGCAATCCAAAGCCTCTCTTCTGGTTGAGCCTATCATAGTTTTGCCTCACGGATGCCTTGATACCTTCGGCTACCTTAGCCTTTTCTACCGAGATGAAAACTCACGAACTTCTTGGAGCAATCAAGCAGATTTTAAATCATCTCTAAGCCCGTCCTCAAAGCGGACACAACGCTCATGTTCAAGAGCCACGATGCCTCTAGCATATCTACTCACCTTAGGAATTTAGCCTCATATTCCGACATGGACTTAGTTCCTTGTACCAACCCGAAAAAGCTTTTCTCTGCAAGCGTCGGTGTATTGGTACCCACATACTTTTTTTGGAAAGCAACTCTAAAGTACTCCCATGTAAGGTCCTCTGCCGTGACACCATCCCGAACAGTGAGCCACCACTGATATGCTTCATCCTTCAGAAGCGACACTGCTCCTTTCAGCTTCTCCTCGTTGGACAGGTCAAGATCGTCCATGATACTTTCTGTAGATTCTAGCCAGTATTCTGCTGCACTGGGTGCTACTTCCGACACACCCCGGAATACTTCTGCTCCGTTGGACCTAATTCACTCGGGAACAGATTTCTGAGCTCCCAGATTTCCACCATTTCACCACCAACTCGAGAACTGCAACACGACTTATGATCTTGCCTCACCCCCGTCGATCCTGCTCCTCGGCTCCAAAGTTGGGGGTGGTGGTGGTGTGGTACCTCATTTTAGAACCTTGTCCCGACCTAACGGGTTCGAGATCGGTCATTCTTCCCTACCACGTCCACGTCGTACGTCCTCTAGAACTCATTCTATCTAACGCGCTTTTAATCTGATTAAGAAAAATTTTATGGATTAGTAATTTGTTCCGCTTGATTACCCGCGAAAAATTTTATGAAAAGTTTAATAAGGATTCTTTCGATCAAACAATGTTTTAAGTCTTCTACCCTAGTTCACACAAAAGGCCACATTCATTCCCTAATACTTTCCATACTTACTCACTCCTCGGACATTTCTGTCCTGTTTCTAACCCAGCGGTATTTTCGTCATTTCCTTACAGGGGTATTTTTGTAATAGAATCCGAGAAATTTTAAACTTTAATAAAGCAGGTCACTTTGAAATTCCCAAAACTGGAGGGTATTACTGAAAATTTTGTAAAATTTATTGATATGGCATCATTTTGAAAACTAGGGGTATTTCAGTAATTTGTCAATCAGGGGTAATTTTGTAATTTTTAAACAAATCTGAGGTTTTTAACAGTTGTAAAACTCTGAGGGTTCCTTTTGCGAGTTTCCCCTTCTTGAAACGATGATGTTGCAAAAATTTTAAATTTGAGGTCATTATGGTAATTTTACAAGTTGAGGGCATTTCCATAATTTTCCAAAACTAAAGTATTTTATTGGTGATTTGTAAAGTAAAGTTTTTGGATATTTCTAAAAATAATAATTTTTTTGGGCAAAACCATTGATTTGATATTTTATAAGTCAAGGGTATTTTAGTAATTTCACCCCTAAGGGCATTTCTGTAATTTTCACAAATCAACTTTTTCGGGAAAAACATTGTAAAATGGTTGTTCTCATATTTGAAAGAGTGATTTTAAAGAAATTTTGAAGAAACTAGGGTTTTTTGTTTTCTTCTTTTCAAAAACATGGTTAGTTCCCTTTCGTGTTTTAGTCGTTACGTTTAGCCTATGACCGAGCCCTCTTGGTCGTGGTGAACCAAAGCTATGCACCAGGCGATTCGTGTGGAGAGGAGGTGAGTCACGCATGATTGCTTAAATACCAAGCTCCCACCGAACCTTTCTAGACATGCGCATGAGGTTGCCACACCACCGAGCCTACGAGTTAGGGTGAGCCGAAGCTACGCACTGTAGGATACCAGTGAAGAGGAGGTGAGTCACTCGGACCGCTTAAATACCGTGCTCTTCCTGCCCAATCCTAGACATGCGTCTGGGGTTACCACACCCTAGCTCGATGACTTGGTCATAGGTTGGTTAAGTTCATTAAGTCTTATGTTACATTTGTGTGTTTGAGTAATCTAATCCTAGGGTTCAAAATTCCTATAAGTTTATTCTCGTTCCATGCTCCCTACCCTTCTACGTAAATTAAATCATACAGAGTTAGGAGTACTTACAGGCGGATAGGTGCTGGAGACTCGGTGCCATGTCTGTTCAAAAACCGAAAATACTTCAAAAGGCCTACTAAACCATTTTTGGGCCTTGGGCCCCACAGTGAAGTTTTGAGCAGGCTCGATACCAATTTATAAAATTCAAACCCGCCCAAATGCTTCAATCAATTTGGTTTGCTACGGAGAAAACCTTTTGAAATCTTTTAAAACCGGTTTAAGTTTTTAATAAAAGATAGCGTTTTGTAAAAAAAAAAAACAGTTGAGGTGTACAAATCTCATACTTGGATTTATTTTGAAAATATTTGTTAAGTCAAGTTATTATGTATATTTTATATGTACCCGATGGTACTTGAAACCCTTTTTCGATTACTTTGGAAAAACATGTGGTTTCATTCTTATAAACATATTGTGTAAAATGAATATTCGAGCATATGACAGAATAAAATAATTTTAGGAGGCCTTATTACAACCCAATTAAAGTCAACCAAAAATAAAGAAAAGAAATGTAAAAGAACTGAAGTTTAAGTCTAGTAAACTAAAATCCCACTGCATAGCCACCTCAAGTCCCTCCGGCTCCATATCCGCGAACTATGTGTCACCGGGGAAAAAAAAATAAAGGAGAAGGTGAGTCACCAAGACTCAGTATGTAACCCTTCCCCCGGGTAAATACCACATCATACACACTATATAACAAATTAATCATGCATTAAGACATGTACCCCACCTAGCCAACCAAACGCCTCTGTCTACCCCATTGTGGTACCAAACCACTGGTGGTGCCAAACCACTGTGACGATAGTCACAGATGTGATACCAAATCATTGGAGGTACCAAACCTCCGTGTCCGGGACACAAATCGGTTGATGGGGCCAACCCATCGCGTGATACCAAATCATGGCGTCAATTCCATATCTCAAAGTGGGGCCAACCCACGGTGGTGCTAAGCCACGTGGACGAGACGCTATGAGGTGCCAAACCTCACGGTGACCGTAGTCACAAGTGTTACCAAAACACCGGTGTCCGTCGACACAATATAATCGCCCCTCCACTCATCAACCCATATCAAATAGTTATGAACGAGTTTAAGTCAACATACATTTATTACTTGTATCAAATAAGCCATGCTTCCCAAAAGCATATTTAACAATCACATATTGATAGAGACTTACCGAGATTCTCGCTTGTACCATTAAGGTACTAATTTCAGATCTACATAAAGCGATTTACACATAGCATGCATTTAATTAACTATTATAAGTGTGTATGTACACACTGTCACCACCGAATGCTCTAAATCCCGAAAAGAGATGTTGATCACCACAGTTCTCTCGCACCTATATTCGCCAACATAGAATTAGTACTATGGCCTAATCGGCCAACCCAAATATTTAAAAGGGTTCTCCTTTTGAACCCGAATCCTTACCCGAGTGCCTTTACATAATTACTCCAAGCGTTACGCTTTCCTATTAATCGGCAACGAAATTTGTGCCATTTTGAAAACCAGCGCCGCCTCTACTTCTTTCTGGACTTGGCGATCTGCATGTTCTTCCCCAAACTTCCCCACCGCAAATGGGGGGGGCTTTACTCAGTACGTTCCCCCCCATCTTTTATAAAAATTTGTATTTAATAAATTTAAATTAAGTTTAAATTTATCTAAGCTTCATTCTCCGTTCTTACAGTTTTTCTGTTTTAAAATTTAATTAAATTAATCCAAGGTTAAATTTAAATTTGTTTAAAGTATTAGGATTTATTTAAAAGGTTTTAGTAAAGGTCTTTTTCCTTATAAAATTTAATTGTGATTTATGGTTCATTTCAAAAATTTTGTTAAAATTTGTTAAAAATTTTGGAAACTTTTTTAAGTTTATTCAGGTTATTTAAATTTGGAAAATAAAGTTTTAATTTAAAATTTAAAGGTTTTTTTTTTTTAAAAGTTCTTGGTTTTTTCCCTGGGGAAAAGGGTGGGGGTTAACACCACTCATGAGTGAAAAAACAATAGGTATTGGCCAAGGTACTCACCTTCTTAAATCGTTTGCCAAGGAAGATTCAAGGAGATCTACCCTACTCTAATATTAAGCCAAGATGGGTTCAAAGAAGGAAGAGAGGTTCGCACACAAGTGAAAATTAAATTCGGCTATAGTTTGTAAAGAAGGAAAATAATGGGGAAGAAGGTGTTAAAAGTTTTGGCTTAAGGGGATTTTGAGAAGAGAAGGTGTAAAGAGAAGGTGGTTTCGGTTTGGCAATAATGAAGAAGGAGAGAAGAGAAATGAAAGAGTAGGTGTTTACGGTGGAGATCAAAAGTAGAAGAAGAAAAGATGGTGATGTAGAAATCGGTTTTGAGAAGGAAAGAAAGAAGAATGGCAATTGCTAGCCGAAAATTAAGAATAAAAGACTTACCAAATTCGGCACTATCCCCCCCTTTTACTTGCCGTCCACTCCTTCCAAAGGAATTCAAATTCATCCCACTACCTTAATTTACTCTAGGCCACTTGTTTGATTTAATTCAAAATAACTTGAATTAATCCCCATAATCAATTAATAATCCAAATAATATCCCTTTTATCTACTATTATCTTGTTATCTAAATAATAATAATATTATCCTTGATTATCTCTTATTATCTTATTATCTAATACTAATAAATAAATAAAAACAAAACAAGACCATGTGCCCATCAACTAGCCGAACAAGGAACCCCATTATGCGAGCCAACTCCCTTCACGCCACCTTGCAAAATAAAACCACCATTGCTGCATCTTTGGGTTCGAACATGGGACACAGGGAATCCAAAGACCAAGTAGCGCCAGAACCATTCGGCCAACTGCGTTTATGTCAAAAAGCCCCAACATTTATTTTAAATCCTTCCTTCTTCACCCATCACCACATAACAAAATAAAGGCGCCAAAATGCCGCTCCGACCCTCGAACCTGCGCCCTTTCTCTCCTCCAGCACCTAAGTGGCGCATGAGAGCCACTTTGCCACTGGACTTTCATGTCCACCAACCTGGCCATTAATTTTAAGGCCTACTTAGCCCGATCCTTTGGTTGGCCTAAAATAAAACAAAATTGCTGCCTTAGCGGCTCAACCTGCTCCCTTAGGCGTCACCTTCCAAGGCTCCAAGCAGCGCCTCCATGCCGCTCCACCCAACTATTTCTTGTGTCCTAAATTCCACCAATTAATTTTAAGGCCTTCTTGCCCTATTTCCTTTTTTACACTAAAATCTAAAATTTTCCAAAGCCTTCTCCTTTCATCCAAGCATTCTTAAATCCTCTAAACACATCCAAGCAACCCCAAAACCTTCCAACACCTAAATTATACTCAAACGCATAGCCCTAAACCTTGGATGTTACAATTCTACCCCTTAAAATAATTTAGCCCTCAAAATTACTTACTATCGTCCAATCATGTATCCTTAACTCGTCATCCTCACGTTCTTTGCTGACTCGATCTTAAAGAACTATCATACTTCTAGGAGCGATATCTATCATACTCAAGGTACATACTTTACGAGCAACAAAACAAACAACCACCCAACGAACAAAACAACAAAGAATATTCCAAACATAAGATACTTACTCATTGTCATGTCGGCACATCTCCCCCTCATGACGGCCAATCTGCGTAAACCAACCTTGGTTGCCTCACCTCTGCACCTTGACACCTCGACCACGCCCATTACCATTAGCATTACCTCTAGGCGCACCTCGACCCCTCTATGGTGGTCCTTCTTTTCTAACTTGGGCGCAGTTCGACCCTCCGGTTGATTCTTAGCTAACCGAGGACAATCCCTTACGGTGATCGAATGACCCACATTCAAAGCACCCTTTACTTCGACCAAACATTCTCCTAAATGGGATTTCTCGCATCTAACACACTGAGGTGGCCACTGAGCAGGCTTTGTGGTTCTTTCTGATTCCCAAAATCTAGCCCTCTTCTCCACATTACTGCCCGATCCAAGCAATCCAAAGCCTCTCTTCTGGTTGAGCCTATCATAGTTTTGCCTCACAGATGCCTTGATACCTTCGGCTACCTTAGCCTTTTCTACCAGAGATGAAAACTCACGAACTTGCTGCGGAGCAATCAGCAGCCTTAAATCATCTCTAAGCCCGTCCTCAAAGCGGACACAACGCTCATGTTCAGTAGCCACGATGCCTCTAGCATATCTACTCAGCCTTAGGAATTTCGCCTCATATTCCGACATGGACTTAGTTCCTTGTACCAACCCCAGAAAAGCTTTTCTCTGTGCGTCAGTGTAGCTGGTACCCACATACTTTTTTTGGAAAGCAACTCTAAAGTACTCCCATGTAAGGTCCTCTGCCGTGACACCATCCCGAACAGTGAGCCACCACTGATATGCTTCATCCTTGAGCGACCTTTGCTCCTTTCAGCTTCTCCTCGTTGGACAGGTCAAGATCGTCCATGATACTTTCTGTAGATTCTAGCCAGTATTCTGCTGCTCTGGGTGCTACTTCCGACACACCCCGGAATACTTACGCTCCGTTGGACCTAATTCACTCGGGAGCAGTTTACGAGCTCCCAGATTTCCACCATTGACCACCAACTCGAGAACTCGCAACACGACTTGCGATCTTGCCTCACCCACATCGATCCTGCTCCTCAGCTCCAAAAGTTGGGGGTGGTGGTGGCGGTGGTACCTCATTTTAGAACCTTGTCCCGACCTAACGGGTTCCAGATAACGGTCATTCTTCCCTACCACGTCCACGTCGGCCACGTCCTCTAGAACTCATTCTATCTAACGCGCTTTTAATCGATTAAGAAAAATTTTATGGATTAGTAATTTGTTAAAACGATTACATGAAAATTTTATGAAAAGTTTAATAAGGATTCTTTCGATCAAACAATGTTTTAAGTCTTCTACCCTAGTTCACACAAAAGGCCACATTCATTCCCTAATACTTTCCATACTTACTCACTCCTGGACATTTCGTCTGTTTCTAACCAATGTATTTTCGTCATTTCCTTACGAGGTATTTTTGTAATAGAATCAGAAATTTTAAACTTTAATAAAGCGAGTCACTTTGAAATTCCCAAAAGCTGGAGGGTATTCTTGAAAATTTTGTAAAATTTATTGATATGGCATCATTTTGAAAACTAGGGTATTTCATAATTTGTCAATCGGGGTAATTTTGTAATTTTAAACAAATCGAGGTTTTAACGGTTGTAAAACTCGAGGGTTCCTTTTGCGAGTTTCCTTCTTGAAGCGATGATGTTGCAAAAATTTTAAATTTGAGGTCATTATGGTAATTTTACAAGTTGAGGGCATTTCCATAATTTTCCAAAACTAAAGTATTTTATTGGTGATTTGTAAAGTAAAGTTTTGGATATTTCTAAAATAATAATTTTTTGGGCAAAACCATTGATTTGATATTTTATAAGTCAAGGGTATTTTAGTAATTTCACCCCAAGGGCATTTACGTAATTTTCACAAATCAACTTTTTCTGGAAAAACATTGTAAAATGGTTGTTCTCATATTTGAAAGAGTGATTTTAAAGAAATTTTGAAGAAACTAGGGTTTTTTGTTTTCTTCTTTTCAAAAACATGGTTAGTTCCTTTCGGGTTTTAGTCGTTACGTTTAGCCTATGACCGAGCCCTCTTGGTCGGGGTGAACCAAAGCTATGCACCAGTGCGGATTAGTGTGGAGAGGAGGTGAGTCACGCGGATCGCTTAAATACCAAGCTCCCACCGAACCTTTCTAGACATGCGCATGAGAGGTTGCCACACCACCGAGCCTACGAGTTAGGGTGAGCCGAAGCTACGCACTGTAGGATACCAGTGAAGAGGAGGTGAGTCACTCGGACCGCTTAAATACCGTGCTCTTAGGTTCCAATCCTAGACATGCGTACAGGGGTTACCACACCCTAGCTCAGTGACTTGGTCATAGGTTGGTTAAGTTCATTAAGTCTTATGTTCTGTTTGTGTGTTTGAGTAATCTAATCCTAGGGTTCAAAATTCCTATAAGTTTATTCTACGTTCCATGCTCCCTACCCTTCTACAGAAATTAAATCATACAGGAGTTAGGAGTACTTACCTGGGCGGATAGGTGCCGGAGACTCGGTGCCATGCTGTTCAAAAACCGAAAATACTTCAAAAGGCCTACAAACCATTTTTGGGCCTTGGGCCCCCACAGTGAGAGTTTTGAGCAGGCTCGATACCAATTTATAATTGACCCAAACCCGGCCCAAATGCTTCGACCGAATTTGGTTTGCTACGGAGAAAACCTTTTGAAATCTTTTAAAACCAGTTTAAGTTTTTAATAAAAGATAGCGTTTTGTAAAAAAAAAAACAGTTGAGGTGTACAAATCTCATACTTGGATTTATTTTGAAAATATTTGTTAAGTCAAGTTATTATGTATATTTTATATGTACACGATGGTACTTGAAACCCTTTTTCGATTACTTTGGAAAAACATGTGGTTTCATTCTTATAAACATATTGTGTAAAATGAATATTCGAGCATATGATGAATAAAATAATTTTAGGAGGCCTTATTACAACCCAATTAAAGTCAACCAAAAATAAAGAAAAGAAATGTAAAAGAACTGAAGTTTAAGTCTAGTAAACTAAAATCCCTCTGCATGGCCACCTCAAGTCCCTCCGGCTCCATATCCGCGAACTATGTGTCACCTGGAAAAAAAATAAAGGAGAAGGTGAGTCACCAAGACTCAGTATGTAACCCTTCCCCCGGGTAAATACCACATCATACACACTATATAACAAATTAATCATGCATTAAGACATGTACCCCACCTAGCCAACCAAACGCCTCTGTCTACCCCATTGTGGTACCAAACCACTGGTGGTGCCAAACCACTGGTGACGTATAGTCACAGATGTGATACCAAATCACTGGAGGTACCAAACCTCTGGTGTCCGAGGACACAAATCGGTTGATGGGGCCAACCCATCGCGTGATACCAAATCACTGGCGTCAATTCCATATCTCAAAGTGGGGCCAACCCACGGTGGTGCTAAGCCACAGGGACGAGACGCTATGAGGTGCCAAACCTCTGGTGACCGTAGTCACAGTGTGTTACCAAAACACTGGTGTCCGTCGACACAATATAACTGCCCCCTCCACTCATCAACCCATATCAAATAGTTATGAACAGAGTTTAAGTCAACATACATTTATTACTTGTATCAAATAAGCCATGCTTCCCAAAAGCATATTTAACAATCACATATTGATAGAGACTTACCGAGATTCTCGCTTGTACCATTAAGGTACTAATTCTGTATCTACATAAAGCAGATTTACACATAGCATGCATTTAATTAACTATTATAAGTGTGTATGTACACACCTGTCACCACTGAATGCTCTAAATCCCGAAAAGAGATGTTGATCACCACAGTTCTCTCTGCACCTATATTAAGCCAACATAGAATTAGTACTATGGCCTAATCGCCAACCCAAATATTTAAAAGGGTTCTCCTTTTGAACCCGAATCCTTACCCGAGTGCCTTTACATAATTACTCCAAGCGTTCTGCTTTCCTATTAATCGGCAACCTTATGTTAGTAATCTTCAGCTTAAACACTAACTAAATAAGTTGCTTAAATTAGATCTTACCATTACTTATGAAAATCAAATACTAGAGATCAGGGCCTGAATCGACTGCTTTACGTTTCCTGTGTACCTAGAAGAGATCGATTACCAAAAGTGTTTAGGAGCCCCTCCTGCTGAAATCAATACTTTATTCTTGTAAAAAGTCGACAGAACATGAGTGAAAAGAACAATAGGTATTCGGCCAAGGTACTCACCTTCTTAAATCGTTTGCCAAGGAAGATTCAAGGAGATCTACCCTACTCTAATATTCAGCCAAGATGGGTTCAAAGAAGGAAGAGAGGTTTGGCACACAAGTGAAAAGTAGATTTGGCTATAGTCTGGAAAGAAGGAAAATAATGGGGAAGAAGGTGTTAAAAGTTTCGGCTTAAGGGGGATTTTGAGAAGAGAAGGGTGTAAAGAGAAGGTGGTTTCGGTTTGGCAATAATGAAGAAGGAGCGAAGAGAAAGGAAAGAGTAGGTGTTTTTGGTCAGAGATCAAAAGTAGAAGAAGAGAAAGATGGTGATGTAGAAATCGGTTTTGAGAAGGAAAGAAAGAAGAATGGTAATTGCTAGTCGAAAATTAATAATAAAAGACTTAGCAAATTCGGCACTATCCCCCCCTTTTACTTGCCGTCCACTCCTTCCAAAGGAGTTCAAATTCATCCCACGACGAGGTTTTGGAGAGCATTACATCAAGCTTTGGGTTTGCTGTTGGATTTCAGTACGGCATTTCATCCACAGTCTGACGGGCAGTCAGAAAAGGTTATACAAATTTTAGAGGATGTGTTGAGAGGTTGTGTTTTGGACTTCAGAGGCAGCTGGGAAGAGTTTTTACCATTAGCTGAGTTCGCATACAACAATAGTTATCAGGCAAGCATTAAAATGGCACCATATGAGGCGTTGTATGGTAGGAGGTGTCGCACACCTACATGCTGGACAGAGTTGGGTGAGCGTCAGATGTTAGGACCAGAGTTGGTTGCAGAGACTGAAGATAAGGTTAAATTGATTCAGGCTAGTCTGAAGGAAGCTTCGGATAGGTAGAAGTCATATGTCGATCTCAAGCGGAGGGATATAGAGTTTACCGTGGGTGATAAGGTCTTTCTGAAGGTCTCGCCATGGAAGAAATTGTTAAGATTTGGGAGAAAAGGCAAGTTAAGTCCAAGGTTTATTGGGCCATATAAGGTGTTGAGACGAGTGGGACCAGTAGCCTATCAGCTCGAGTTGCCTATGGAGCTGAGTCAGATACATGATGTGTTCCATGTCTCTATGCTTAGACGCTATCGTTTTGATCCATCGCATGTTGTGGCAGTAGAGGAAATAGAGTTGAGTCCAGATCTGACGGTGGAAGAGGAACCAGTGCAGATTCTGGATCGAGATGTGAAAGTTTTGCGTAAGAAGTCAGTTCCATTAGTGAAGGTTTTATGGCAAAACCATGGCATAGAAGAAGCTACGTGGGAATCGGAGGATGTGATAAGACAATGAGCTTCTCAACTCTTTTGATCAGGTAATTTAGAGGACGAAATTATTTTAAGGGGGTAGAATTGTAACATCCTAAAATTTAAGTATCATCTTGTTATTTGTGTTAGTTCAAGTATGATTTTTATTGTGTGCTTAGTATAGTTTTGTGAAGGTTTGGAATTATTAGCTAAGCTAGAATAATTTTTAGTATTAAAAATTTAGTGAAGTGGATTAGGTGATCCTGACACTTAAGTTAATTTAAGTGTCTAATTTTAGCACATGAGGAGTTAGTGGCAAGGTGGTTATGGCGCATGAATGGTTGCTTGAGGGGAGTGGTTCGAGTATCATGGAATACATTTTGAAGACTTTATTTGTATTCATCCTTACATCAAGTGTCGGTCAAGTTTTACATATGGTAAGTTGGACTTTAAATTTTATGGCAAGTTGAATAATAGATTAGGAAAGCTTGTATTTTGGGATAAGAATCTTATGGATTAAGGAAGGATAAGGGGACAAAAGGCTTGAATGATGGAGAGTTGTTTTGGAAACTCTTCTATGGCCATTAGTCCATGTATTTGGACGGTTTTGGAGCCTAGGGGGGTTGACCGAATTTGTTGAAGGCTTGGTAGGTTGATTGTTTGTTAGTAAAAACTTTCTTAGCATTTGAGCATCATTTTTTCTTTTCTCTCCACAAACTCTCTCCCTAGCTGAATGTGTTCTTGGCAATAAGGTAAAAATTTGTTTTGGTATTATTCTTTGTTTTGTGTCATAATCGAAAACCCTTTGAGTTTTGCAAATTTTTCCCCAGTACACCATATTGTGTAAAAAATGAAACCGTCATAGTGCTTGGCCGAACCTCTCTTGTTCTCAACTTTCTTTTCCATTCTTTTCATACTTGTTCAAAACCCACATTTCTTTTTACTTTCTCTTGGCCGAATCTTTCTCCTCCCCAATTCTCTTTTCTTTCTTTCACTTTTGTTCAAAGTTGAAAGCATCCATCTCCCATTCTATTTACTTCTCTCCATTCTTTTCTTTCTTTTATTGCCGAATTCTCCTTCTCCTATCTTCACTTTTCCTTTTCCTTTCTCATTCTCCACTTTACCCGAATCCTATTTGTTGTCTTTAAACAACCATAGCCGAAACTTCCCATTCCCTTTTTGATTTGTCTTGGTCGAATTTCTTTGGGTTCATCTATAATCGGTTTTGAAGATAGGTGAGTGTATTGGCTGAATTTCCTTATTCCTTTTCTTTTCTCTTTATCGTTTCTCATGAGGGCAAAGGCCGAATTTTTGGGCAATTGTTAGTAAGGTTCTAACTATTCATAGGAACCAAATTCTTTTAGGCTCTTCGGGACTTTGGAAGCAATCAATCTAAGCCTCAATTCTCTGACAATCGATTTTGGTAAGTCAAGGGTAAAGATTATGTTAGTTATACGTTATTTCACCCTTTGGGATTTAGTGGTATGGCTGAATGGTCTATGTTTTTAATCTAAGTATTGACCGAATGTAGGACAAGGAGGTCTAGTGCGGTAGATCAAGTCTTCGGGGTTTAGTGATTTCACTAGTGACAGGTGTGTAACTTACACACTTTATAACTCGGTAATATATTAATAACTTGATCATGTTTTAAGCCGAAAATTGTGAAAATCTCGATATGATACCATAAGGGTATGAGCAAGGAATCGGGTAAGTCCATTTTGATATGACTTTTGCAATATGATGCATGATGATACTATTTATGATATATTTGCTATGTGATTCCTAATAAAGCATAATGGCATGACTTGTATAAATGTTGCATTGTGATGGGTGATATGAGAGGAGGGGGAAGGATTTGATATCCGTGTCTTTAGGACACTAGAGGTTTGGCACCTCCAGTGGTTTGGTACCACAAGATTATTTTGTGTCTTTGGGACACCAGAGGTTTGGCACCTCATAGCGACTCGTCCCAGTGGCTTAGCACCACAGTGGGTTGGCCCCACATTTGATATTACGGGATCGTCGCCAGTGATTTGGTATCACATGTGGGTTGGCCCCACAGATGGATTATTCGTGACTGTGGGTCACTAGTGGTTTGGCACCACATTATTGGATATCGTGACTTTGGGTCACCGGTGGTTTAGCACCACCAAGGGTTTGGTACCACACGGTAGAAAATGAGTTATGGATGGCTAGGTTGGGTGCATTATTTACATTACTTGGTTATGAATTGTGTAAGTATGTTGCATTAATCGGGGAAGGATTTATGCATTTGAGTCTTGGTGACTCACCTTCTCCCTTATCTTTGCGGTGATTCGTAGATCGCGGATGAGGCCGGATGAACTCGAGGAGGCCATGCAATAAAAATTCAGTTTACATGAACTTGATTTGGGTACTTTATTTTATTTTAATTTGGTTTTCGTCTTTATTTGAAATTGTAATAAGGCCTCTTTAATTATGTTTATTGGATTATTTATATGCTTTGGACTTGTTTTAAACATGGCTAAATAAATATCATGGTTGATTTAATAATTGAGCCCAAAGTTTTCTAAACTATAAAAACGCAATGGTTTTCAAAATCTTACCATCGGGTAATATAAATCGTTTGATAGTAAAATTTCAACTTAAGTGTTTTTGACAACTTAAATGATTTCCAAATTGAAGTTTCTACACTCAAATGCAAACAGTTTTCAAAGTAACAATTCGGGTTTTTTCTTAAAATGACATAAATGTTTTCTAACCTATGGATTGGCAACTAAGTTTTAAAAGATTTATTTACGGAATTTCAAAGTAAATTATCAGTTTTTAACTTGTCATACACCTATTTTCTACAAATATAGAACAACAAAGAGTTTATCACTAAAATTTAATCGGTAACTCAATTTTCTTCAAAACGTTTTCCTCCGTGGCATGCCAGATTCGGTCATGGCGTATTGATCGGGTTTGGGGTGTTACAGCTTTTCTCATGAACTCATGGTTGCCTACTCAATCATCCTTAAAGCTTACTCATTCTATCTCTTACCATATTCTTACCATGCCATAAGCCAAATGCTTGTCTAATCAGCATACCTTCTTGCACTGATCATCACAAGATCATATAAAACAACATATCAAGCATTCTCAATAAGCCACTCACACTACAAACCTTTCGGTGGTTACGCACTTAGCCCACCATTGAATCTCTTATAGGGTGGTATCGCACATAGCCCACCAATCTTTTATATTTATGGTGATTTTGCACTTAGCTCACCGTTCATTTATAAGCGATTGTATCCCACACAACCCATCGATTTCTAATGCATCAAGTGGTAATGCACACAGCCCACCAATAACAATATAATTGATGGTATCGTACACAGCCCATCAATTTATAGTTTATCAGGTGGTAACGCACACAGCCCACCGATAATAATATAATTGATGGTATCGCACACAACCCATCAATTAATATCAATAAGGTGATATCGCACATAGCTCACCTTTAATTTTACATTCATAGATAGTAATCCACATGTGCATCCCTATTTCAAATGCTCAACCGAGAACATCCTTACACGTTTCTATTCTTACTTGACTTTCTACGATACTCGTTCGCATTCACTCAATGCATCAATAAATCTATTCCATGCAACCAAAGTGCATTAATTACACATATCCCGCTAGGGTTCATCATACATTGAATTCATATCAATTTAGTTCTAACACATACTTGCTCTTCTCATGGTACAACCACATACATTCAACATGTCCGTTAAATCACTCAAATTGTTAAATAACTCTCTTGAGTCTCATGCACATAGTTTTTATTGATATCATACCTCAACAGGGTCTTACATACATTAACATGTCGAAGCCATGTCCCTGACATGGTCTTATACGAACTCTTACATCGAGGCCATATTCCAATATGGTCTTACTCGAGACTTTGACCATCATCATATCACGCTATACCCATTTCCTATTACTCTTAAATTCAATTCTATTAACATATCATCAATAGGTATTTCATACATTCATAAAGTAAATATACATTTCGTATAACATTGGAATATTAACTTGTACGTAGTCGCAATGTTTGCACATGAACTTACCTCGATGCCGAAAGGGCCGAAAAGGAACTTTTGCCTACATTTCTCTTTTCACCCGTTCTAGGTCTGAAACTCAATTTCTATAATCTAGAACAACGGAATTTACTGATTTAATCACTTATAAATCATAAAAAACCATAATCTACACTTTAGGCAAAAATGACTATTTTGTCCCCTCCATTTTGGCAAAATTATGATTTTGCCCCTAGGCTCGTAAATAAATTTTTATCACATTTTCTTATTAAACAAGCTTAGCTGATCCTTTAATCCTCTTATGACAATCTACAATTCCAACTATTTCATGTCTTAATGAACAATTTATAACTTTTGCATTTTAGCACAAATTAGGTGTTTTCATGACAACACCTTTCACAAAAGTTGTTTCTCATCATCCTATCATTCATTTTCTTCCATAAAAATTCAGCAACCAGCATAAACTCTCTCATGGCAAGCCCCTAGACTCTCAACCATGTTACAAATTAGCCCCCTCATTAGCTAGCTTAAGCTTTGGCGACTCCAAAAGTACAAAAATTATCAAGAAAGATCATCAAAGTCACTTACTTGTGACGAGGAATGCTTGCTGAAATTTTTAGATTCAAAAACCCCATTCTTGCTGCTCATTTTCGGTGGAAGAAGAGAAGAATAAAAAAAAGATGATAGCTTGCTTATTTTATTCATTTATCAACTAATATCACCAACTTTTGACCAACATTTAATGCCCTTATCCCCTTAACTTTCTATGGCCGGCCAACACACTTAACAAGGCCAGTTTGCACCTTTGGGACCTCTAATTTATAATCCATAACTATTTGGCACCTCTAGAAAATAAAATAGAACTTTTGCACTTTATGCGATTTAGTCCTTTTTCACAATTTAGCTAGAAATTGCTAAAATTAAGGAACCAAAATTTTCATGCACCCTTATAAACATGTTATAACACATAAAATAACATGAAAATAATTTTCTCTATCCTCGGTTTAGTGATTCTAAGATCATTGTTTTGACTAGCCCCTAAATCAGACTGTTACAATTCTCCCTCCTTAGGAATTTTCGTCCTCAAAAATCTTATTAGGAGGAGTCACTACCAACATTGTTAAACTGTTTCCATCAATTCTTCAAAGTCACGAATCCACTTATCCTCAATTTTATTTTGCCAACAACTTATAAGTTATAATACTCAAGGTTGAAGCACAACTTGAGACTTAGATTATTCTTCCTCCTGGGCTTGTACACAGTAGTTTTCCAATTGGGAAACTCAGCTTTTAGTGGTCAACTACTTCTAACCATAAACCCAATCATATCGTAAAATATACTCTACTGTCAAATCATTTATGCACCTAACTGTACTTCCTTATTCTTGCATTAGTAGATATGCTACGACTAAATCTCATTCCAACCTTCTGTATAAGTTCTGGATTCATCATCATTCCAGCTCTATTTCGAGAAAATATCAACAATAGAAAACTTATCCAACCTGTATTCTACCATATTAAATAAACTCATTCAAAGCTTTTTTAAAATACCGTTTGTTATATCACTCCTGAACCCTTCTGTTCTGAAAAGAAAACTTGCTCTTGCCATTAACCTCGCTGAAATTATGATATCACCAACTAAGATCCACCAACTAGCTAACTTACACTGCTTAACATGGATCTTTCATTTGAACACCTGTACTATGTCTATCGTCTGAGAAGTATTACAGTAACTATACCCACCATGGTAATAACTCAATTCATTTCCATTATCTCATTTTCATGAGATGCTCTCACTTATAAAAAAAATTTCAGAAAATACTCATCGATTTTCCTATAGATCAATACAACACATCTAACCCTCAACTCAGATACAAAAGTGATCGTCTCGGGATTACCAATCTGGCAACTATTTTTCTCAATTCAGACTGAACTCATTACTAGAATTTTCAATCAATAATTCTGTCAATAGCTTTTAACTCGACCATCACGGTTTAAACATTTCCATGAGAATATCTTTGTATCATGCTCCTTACTCATGAACACACATAAATTTTATTCTCTTTACTGATTCATGCGTGAATATACACAGAACTCGAATCACATCCCAATACATTAATCTACTCTCTTCTCTACACCGAGAACATATTTCAAGCACACTCTCGTCTGAGTTTCTCTTACTATGCTAATCTAAAATCTTTACTATCGTCATATCTCACGATAGCGGGAACACGTCGATCGAATTCATTGACTCTATTCGGCTTGTCCGAAAACTTATCACACAACATGAAACTCATGATTTCACTCCTTATACTAGAATCACCACCAACCTTTTCCTCAAACCGTGATGCGAGGAGATAAAGGAACGTCGATTCCAATTAACTAAATCAACCACCGTTTGTCTGATTTCTACTATCAACTAACATTCTCGCACTATCTCGATTCATAAAATAAACAACTGCAAAATCCCCTAAAAGGCAACAATTATTAACACATAATACTTAAAGAGATCATTATGATCCATACAACTATGATTATCATAATTGAACACTCTCACAGTTCAACATTGTTTCTTTAACCATTTCGTCTTCAAACTCCTTAACAATTCCTTTCATTAATGAACATCAATTAAAGAAGATCTCAATAAACATACACCTCAGGCTCCCTACTCACTTGAGTCAATAGCCTAGGATAACTTTCTCCTTGCTCTTAACATCGTATAATCAATACAATCGTTAAAGCATTTGGACATACTTTCTTACAATTTCCTTTATTAAGCACATACCGTGCCACACTCTATACTCATTCCCTTACCACTCATTCACGAGTGCCTATATTCACTCATTCACATGACTTTAACACAATTCTCATTTCTACCTCTACACTCAACTATCTGTCCAATTGATCACTAGGGATAGTCAAATAGTCAAAACACATATTCACCATCATTCACTTAGGTACAAAACCAATGTCACATCCTTAAGGTGGTCTTATATGGAGTCTCCTCTAATTGCCAATGCCCTATCCCGGATAAGGTCTTATATGGACTTTTACATCCAGTATCGATGCCATATTTCGAATATGGCCTTATTCAATTCTCGTGTTCATTGTAGTCCCCTAGGACTTCAACCTCATGTTCAACTACAATCACTGTATCTAGTAGAGTAGTAGGTATCAATGTGATACAAAGCATTCTCAATTATGCTATCATAAATATTACATTAATCACATACATCAGTATACTTTGATATGGTAAACATAATCTTATCTTCATCATTCATAACATGCGTAATACTTTTAGTTAGCTTTAATTAGCATAACTTAATAACAACTTTACTCACTTGATTTCCTTGCTTTCCCATTCAAGCTTCACCCTTTTTGCCCGATGAATTAGTATGAATGACCACAGATACTAAATCTCATCTCACATATGTCTCGATGCCATTTTTATATCCTAGATATAGTCTTACATGGGATTTCTTATCTCGCCCTCAACGCCATGCCTTGACATGGACTTACTTGGTGCCTTTGCCTGTTTGCCGATGCCACGCCTTGACTTGGTCTTACACGGACTTTCTTGTCTCATGTGAGCGACTGGGTATCCTAAGAAATTCAACTTCAATCGAGACTTTCACATACTCAAATTTCACATTGATAAACCATAAAAGTAACATATTTTAATCCCAGATTTAGTATGCTTTTGGATGAATTATCCTTGATTTAGATAAAAAGGTGCTCTTAATCCTTTCTTCTTAGGTCATATACTTAGGAAAGCACTCGAGGATAAAAAGAACACAAAACGGGCTTAAAAAGGAGTAATTGGGCCTTAACAAGAAATCAACACGGCCTGGCCCAAAGCTCACATGACTGTGCCTCACCGACTACCTAGAACACAGCCTAACTCACGAGTTACACAGCCGTACATCATCCATTTATCACACGGACGTGCCTGGTGATCTACATGGCCGTGTCCCAATCGATAGACTTGAAGCACAGCCTGAATCCCAACTTACACGGCCATACCCAAAATGATAAAATCAAGGCACGGCCCAACCTTGAATTACACGGGCGTGTGCCATAGGCGTGCCCCTACCGCATGAATGAGCAATTTCACTCGGAATTGGATGCTTGAATCTAAAGAAACATACTCCTAAGTCTACTTAGACACCCTAATAGTAATTCTACTTGAAGAAGGTACTTAGGAGCCAAGTATAGCATACCAAAGCCTATATAAACAACCCAAGGCAGACATTGAAAATGGAGCTTTTGGTAGAGGCTTTTGCCTAAGCTTTCATCTTTTAGGGAGTCACTTGAAGATAGCCAGTTGATCCATGTCAAGAAGCTGGAGTTCTATTCAAGACGGAGGATCTCCTCTTCAATTCCTTTAAGGGGTTTTAGGGATTTCTTTTGTTTTGTTCTATCTTTTCTCTTGAGTTGTTTTCTTATTTAGTTATGAACTAAACCCTCAGATACCTGAAGGGGATGAAACCTATGATGGATTTTGTTATTTGATTTCTAAATTATATGATAAGTACTTAGTTTGTTCTTAATTATGTGGCTTAATTTAATCTGATGTGCTTAGGTAGAGGAGGAATAGACCTTGCCTAAGAGTAGATCTAGCATAATTGAGCGGAGTTGATCGAGCGCCTAGAGATAGGGTTACAAGATTTTTCTAGATTAGGGTGAAACCTAATATGGGAATCAATTGATCGATTTACTGCTTCTTTAGGGGGTTATTATAAGAGAACGAGAGTTCCACTAATTAACCTAAGATTAGACATTATCCACCTCGAGAGAGGGTTTAATATAGCTTAGGGAGTCTTACGGGTCAAGCTAAGTAAAGAAATCATATGGTTTGGGGAATAAATAATAAGTGAAGTCATAGGTGGATTCTTCCTAAGGGTATTGTCTTCATCAACTGAGTTTTCCTAAAGTCTTTCTCCAATTCATTCTTTTGTCTTTGCATCTAGTTTAGTTTTTAGATTAATAAACCAATCACTCCATATTTCAGGCTAAATAATAGAAAGAAAGTGAGTGGTAGTACTTTTAGGTTCCCTTGGGTTTGATAAGATATTCTTGCCTAAACTATACTATTGTTCGATAGGTGCACTTGCCTCTATCGTTGTCATAGTTAGTCTATAGGTTCGATCATTCTTTTTATAAATTTTAAAACTCGACTGTTTGACACGATCAAGTTTTTGGCGCCGTTGCCAGGGAACATCTAAAATATTAAGAAAGCTCTATTTCTATTACTTTAGCCATTAATTTTATTTTTAGTTTTTTCTTATATACATATATTTTTTGTTTTTCTAAATTTCTTTCTTTCTTTTCATAGCAGGTACCTCTAGTTTATGACTAGAAGGAACCTCAGAGGACCATTAGCGTACAAAAGTGACATTGAAGCTACCGCTCACAAAAATCGTAGAGAATTAGACGAGCTCTAGACCACCAAAGAGAAGAACAATAGGACAGATCCAATCCTACTGAAGGGATGGACGAAAACAATCCACCACCAAATGTGCAAGAACAAAATGCTCTGCGTACTATGTATGATTATGCTAAACCTAATTTGACAGGAGTAGAATCTAGTATTGTTAGGCCCGCTATAGCTACTAATAATTTTGAATTAAAGCCTAACACAATACAAATGATTCAACAGTTTGTTCAATTTGATGGTTTGCAGGATGAAGATCCAAACACTCATATATCTAATTTTTTAGAATTCTTTGATACCTTCAAAATAAATGGCATTTTTTACAATGCCATACGTCTTCGGTTATTTTCTTTTTCATTAAGGAATAAAGCAAAGCATTGATTGAACTCGTTACCACGAGGGTCAATCACCACATAGGATCAAATGACTGAAAAATTTCTTTTAAAATATTTTCCACCAGCCAAAACGGCTAAATTTTGGAATGACATATCTTCTTTTGTGCAGAATGACGTAGAAACATTATATGATGCATAGGAAAGATACAAGGATCTCCTAAGGAGATGCCCACACCACGGATTACCTTTGTGGATTCAAGTCCAAACTTTTTACAATGGTGTGAATTCTTCAACTAGGCAAATGATTGATTTATCAGCCGGTGGAACTCTGAACAACAAAACTCCTGAAGCGGCTTACGATTTTATTGAGGAGATGTCGTTGAACACCTATTAATGGCAAATTACAAGAGCTAAACTGACAAAATCAGTCGGAGTTTTTAACATAGACGCAGTGACAATGCTGTCAACGCAGGTGGAGTTAATGAACAAAAAGCTTGATTTCTTATGTTTTTCGTAGGTACACCTAGTCATGCAATGCGAAGCTAGTGGAAATGTGACGAATTCTGAGTACCCACCTTACCAACCAGGCGCAGACAATGAGCAGACAAACTATATAGGTAACAATTTCTGATCTAATAATAATCCTTATAGTAACACTTATAATACAGGTTGGAGGAACCACCCAAATTTTTCGTGGGGAAGACAAGGAAATCAAGGAAATCAAAGACAGTAACCTCCTCCAAATTACAAAAATCAGCCCTATCCGCAAGAAAAGACATCAAACCTTGAAGAGATGCTGACAAAATTCATGGCAGCTAGAGATTCTCATCTCCAAATGACAGAAGCAACACTTGATGAACAGAAAATCTCACTCAAGGGAATCAAGACTCAGGTGGGAGAGCTCATTACGTCAGTTGGAATACTTACTAAAATAGTATGTGAAATAAGGACAACAATTTTTTCCAAAGACACAGAGCAAGTAAGGGCAGTCACACTAAGGAGTGGCAAAGAGCTAGTTGAACCACAAAGAAAGACACCACATGACGTTATCAAGAAAAAAAGTGTAGAAGTTGAGAACGACAATACATTGCCTAAATAGAATAGAACACAAATTCCATATCCAAAAAAAAATTAAGAAAGAAAAATTAGATGCTCAATACGGTAAGTTCCTTGAACTCTTTAAACAAATACATATTAACTTACCTTTTGTTGAAGCTATTTCCCAGATGCCAAAGTATGCAAAATTCTTAAAGGAACTTCTTACAAACAAAAGGAAGCTTGATGAAGTATCAAAGGTGGAGCTTAATGAAGAGTGTTCAGCCCTTCTCCAAAATAGACTACCATGGAAGTTAAAAGATCCAGGGAGTTTCACTATTCCTTGCTTAATTGGTAGTTTAAACATCACGAAAGCATTAGCAGAACTAGGCGCTAGTATCAACTTAATGCCTTACCGATTATTTAAACGACTAGATCTTGGGGAAGCAAAACCACTAGGATGAGTATTCAATTAGCTGATATATCTATTAAATATCCTAGAGGAGTTATTGAAGATGTCTTAGTAAAAATTGATAAATTTACTTTTTTCATTGATTTCGTTGTGTTAGACATGGATGAGGACATCAATGTTCCTTTAATCTTAGGGTGTCCTTTTTTAGCCACTGCTAGAGTTATTATTGATGTAGGTGATGGAAAATTAGCATTAAGGATAGGTGATGAAGAAATTATTTTCCAAATTTATGATGCCATGCGATATTCTAAAGAGCAAGATGATTCCTGTTATTTTGTTGACACTACTGATCATATTATTAAAAATTCATTATAGGAAATCCTGCAGGATGACACGATGGAACTATGTCTGCCTCAAGGAGAGGGGGAAGAGGATGAAGATAATAAGATCAGTTTGAATACATCATCATTCAAACAAATGAAAGAAGAAAACATTGAAGAAGATGACGTATTAAAACAGAAACCCTCCATCGAAGAGCCGCCCAAATTGAAATTAAAACAGTTACCAAAACATTTAGAATATGCATTCCTTGGGGACAATTCTACGTTACTAGTAATCTTCTCTTCAGAACTAGAACCCAAGGAAAATGAGGAGCTGATAATGGTGCTAAGAGAACACAAGAAAGCCATAGCTTGGAAAATTTCTGACATCAAGGGACTGAGCCCAGCATTTTGCACCCATAAAATTTTAATGGAAGAAGAATATAAACCGTGTGTGCCACCTCAGAAATGATTAAACCCCAACATGAAAAAAATGGTCAAAGCCGAGGTTGTCACATCCCGAATTTATGGGGCTTTGCATTTGGCATGCTGTGATGTGTTGTTGTGCTTATTATGCTTGTTAGAATGTTTTAGGGGTCCAGAATGGGCTCGAAGTTGGGTCGAGGCCTTAGCAAAAATTATCTGTTTAGGCACTCTAGTGGAAAGTCAGGTAGGATAGGGCTTAAAAGACATTATCTGTGAATTAAGACACAAAAATGGGCTTGTGGCCCAGTGGTTAGTGGCGATATGCAGGGACTAGGAGGTGGCGTGTTAAGCAGTTAAGGAGGTCCAAGCTTCAAGTCGCATGATACTTTTATATTTTACTTTTAGGCAATAGGAAAGAGCAGTAGTGGAGTTCAGCTTGGATGCTTGAAATTAGAAATTATTTAATGTGGATAATATGGTTGATAATGTGCTGGTAAAGGGAGGAAGAGGTGGTGTTATCCATGACACTGTGGATAAGTGATCAGGTGAAGATAAGGGAGAAAGTTTAGGAATTATCTGAAATGCTAGGTGGTCGCCGAATTTTTGACTCTAAGAGGGAGGAGGAATCGGTTTAGAGTCGCTTTAGGGGTGCCAAAATTACCTTGTTAATAGGATGAGTTTTTGAGATTCGAAAACGGCATTTCCGGCATTTGTTTAACGGGTGCTGAAATTTTCCATTAAGTAAGGGGAATATCTCTTCATTATCGGCATTTGAGTCTTCATTCTCCCACTCACTTTTCTCAAAATTCTGCTAAAGCCGAACCTACCTCTAGTCTGCTGAAATTCTCTTTTCTCTACCATCTCTATTGCTACCTTTCCTTTCATCCTACCTCTCTTTTCTCAATCATCTCTTTCTCAAAAGCCGAAACACATAACTCTTCTCTTCTCCATTCTTTTTATATAACTGAATGATCATTGTTCTTTCATTTATTCTCTCTTTGGTGATTTCTTCATAGCCGAATCTTCATAGATCTTGTTGCACTGTCTTTCTCTTGATCTTCTCAGAAGCTGAAATCTGTTAGGAGAAGCCGAACCTATTGTTAAGTGTCGATTTCTTTTGATCTTTTCTCTTTCGGTGTTGGGGGCCAAAGCTGAATGGCTATTTGGTTTGTTAAGGCTATCGATTGGTCTAATACTTCTTATCTTCTTGCATTTTCTATTAGGACGACATCTCGAGAATCGAAGTAGGTTGGATCACTTAGATTCCAAAAGCCAAAAATTGCTAGTTTCAGAACTAGATCTCTTTTCGAGAGTTCGAGGTAAGGGTTTCTTTAGATTTTCGTTAGGTTTTGTTTAATGTATTCGTGATCTAAATCCTATGCTAAGGATTGACAACCATAGGTTGTGGTGGTAGCAACTGATAAATGGAATCAAATGTCGATGAGGCAAAGGAGGGAATTGGATCTCTAAAACCAACCCCTAAGTTTAAGAAGCGTGGTGTCTGCTGTCAGGGATTGGCCACCGGGTTGTAGACCAACTTCAGAACAAAACCATGGAAGTTAGCAGTCATATCGGCTACTGACAGTGTCAACATAGAAAGTATCGTCTTATCTGTAATCAAGTGTGTAGATCTTTATCACATAAGTTTTCTGTATTATACCTGTTATGGGCTGAAAAGTTAAAAATGGCTGTGCGGACATTCGATTAACCCGTAGGGGTTAGGCTAAGGATGCCAGGTATGTGAACATAGTAAATTCTCTATGTGTATCGATATATGTGATAACCTGTTAACCTGTAGGTGGTATGTTGTTTTTGCTTTTGCATATGCATATGCATGGGATGGGATTGATATGATGAAGGGGAAGAGCATGTAATAGGTCACTTAGTGATCGGTGGTTAAACAACAATATATTATTAAGGTCGCATGGCGATCGGTGGCTCTGCCGTATCTGATTATAAGGTCACATAGTGATCGGTGGTTAAACTATAATATATTATTAAGGTCACATGGTGATCGGTGGCTTTGCCACATCTGATTATAAGGCCACATAGTGATCGGTCTTTATGACAGGCAGCACAGCTGTCAAAATGGCGTGTAACGGATGGAGGGTTGATTGTAGAAATCCCCACGGTGTGATGGCTGGTAAGGGTTGGCGTGTAGAGGATGGAACTTTAGGTTGGGTTGGGACATTCAGCATGTATCTGTTTTGTTGCTATTTTGTGTAGGCCAAGGCCAGAATGTGTTTTTGGGCCTTAGCCGTTTATGTGATTTCGGGATTTACACACTGAGTCTTGGTGACTCACCCTTTTATTTTTTTCAACTTTTCAGATGAGCAGTAGATCATGGACATAGGAGCCAAGGCAGACTCGAGGGGCCATAAAGACTTTTATTATGTGAACCGATTTCTGGGTTTCCCTTTAGTTTTAAATTTTGGGTTATTTTTGTTAGCATGTAATAAGGCCTCTTTGCTTAAAATTTTTGGTTTATTGTTTATCCATGTTTAAGGATTATAGACTTATGTTTTCAAAGATCTAATTATAAAGTGAATCAAAAATGGGCTTTTCAAACACGGTCAACACAAAAGCTAAGGTTTATTTCAAAAATTTCACATTTAATGATTAATCGGTTAAACAAACTGAGATTTCCAAAATCAACAAGCAAATGTTTCAACTCAACATGCTACTTGAAAGTTTTTTTTCAAAACTATGCTTTCTTCAAAGCGATCAAAGGATTTGTTCTTAAACAAACAACCCGTAGCATGCTAGATCTAGTCGTAATGTTTGGGCCAGGTTTGGGGTGTTACATTTTGGTATCGAGCCCAGTTTAAAACTCAGACTGTGAAATGGGTCCAGTAGTGTTTTATAGATTGATATAAGGGTAGGAAAAATGTTTTGGGCCTTCGAGTCTACCAACACCGGATCCATGCAGGTAAGTATTCTAACCCTTGATAAGATATGCATGTTGGGTTTGATGGGCTTTATGGGGACGTAGGCAAGTATGCTAGAATTTATGGACCTTAGGCCTAGTCAAACAACTCTTGAAATCCATAAGACTTAATTTCTCTATTTAAACATGTCCATGAACAAGTCGCCGGGCTGGTGTGTGGTAACAGGCGCACGCATGTCTAGGATTGGATCTAGGGAGAGCTTGGTATTTAAGCGGCCCTAGTGGCCCACCTTCTCTTCGCTATAATCCTACCTGGTGCACAGTGTCTGTTCACTTAGCAGTGAGGCCTTGTTAATGGTCCAAAGATCATAACTAAAGCTCGAAAAAGACCAATACCCTGTCTTTATAGAGTTACTAAAATACCCTTGATTTGTGAAAATTACTAAAATACCCTAGGTTGTGAAAATTACCAGAATACCCTTGGTTTGTAAAATTACTAAAATACCCCTGGTTTGAAAAAATACCAAAATACCCCTATTTTGTAAAATTACCAAGATACCCTATTTTGCGAAATTACAAAATACCCTTGTAAGGTAGAATTACAAAAATACCCTTGGGTAGTGAAATGATGAAAACACCCTTGTGTGACGAATGTGAGTTTATGGATGTTACTTGTGTGTTTGATGTATGTATGTGATGCTCTGCTTGGAATGCAAATGGATGTTGAATGTGGTTTCTAGAGCTAGAAAATACAGACTTGAGAACTAAACCTTGTAGATATAGTTTGGAATTCGAAAGAACTATTATTAAAACTACTTCCCATAAGATTGTTCGTTATTAATCAGTGGAAGAAATTATTAATCCATAAAACTTCTAATTAGATAAATCGCGAATGTTAGATATGAGCACTAGGGGGCGTGGTGTGCGTGGCCAAGATAGAGGCAGTATTACTGTGTTGGAACTGGTAGGGTCTGGTTACGAGTCAGGGAATGAGATACCAACGCCACCAGCTGTGGAGGCAGAATATCAGGACCAAACAGGCTGAGACGATGTACTGTCTCAGGCGATGCTCCGAGTGTTGGAGAGAGTTGTAGGAGCAGGCATGGGTACAAGAGCTTAGAAATTTGTGCCGGAGCGACTTATAGCCAATGGGGTAGAAGTGTTTAAGGAAATTTTTAGTGTAGCTCCTAGTACAGCTGAATATTGGCTGAAAGCAGTGGAACATATAATGGATGATCTCGACTTCATGGAAGAAGAAAAGATTAAGGGAGTGGTGTCTCTTCTCCGGGATAAAATGTATCAATGGTGGCTTACGGTTAAGGATGGTACGTTGGTTGACCGTATCACCTGGGGTTACTTCAGGACAGCGTTTTAGAATAAGTACATCAAGTCGAGATATGTGGATGCGCAGCGTAGAGCATTTCTGAATCTGGTTTAGGGATGTAGGTCGGTGGCTGCGTATGAAGTGAAATTCTTGTGTTTGAGTCGTTACGCTCGAGGGATAGTGGCCACAAAACATAAGCGTTGTGTTCGATTTGAGGATGGCCTGAGGGATGATCTACGTGTATTGATAGCTCCACAGCGAGAGAGGGAATTTGCTGTGCTTATGAAAAAGCTAAGATAGCTGAGGAGGTAAAGCAGACAAAAAAATTGAACCGGGATAGAGATAGGGGTGGAAGTAAGAGAAATTTTGGATCGTCAGAGATAGCTTGGCGTACTCAGAAAAGACCTAGGTCGGATGGGCCGAACCGAGTTGGGAGACCTGCTGCTAGCCCGACAGGAGGTGTGTTCGCTGCGGTAAATTCCATTCAGGTGAGTGTCGGTCGAACAATGAGAAGTGTTTCAGGTGTGGATCTCGGATCATCGATTAGAGATCTCTGACCACGAGCTCAGGTAGGGAAATGCTCAAATGGGTAGAGGAGGTCAAGAATGCAGAGAGGTCGTGGTCCAGCCAGAGGTGGTAACGATTTCCGTCGAGGCCGTGGATCACTAGGACAAGGGGCAGAAAACACTGAGGCAAGACAACCAGGGCTAGTCTATGTTGTTAGACATCGAGAGGAGGTGACGCATCAGATGTCATAACCGGAACATTTTTTAATTCTTTGATTGCCTTACACTGCATTGGTTGATGTTGGGTCGACACATAGTAGGGTGTCTGGAACCTTAGGCATAGATTCTGAGATTTCCTCTAGAGAGATGACCGTAATTAGCCCGTTAGGACACTCTGTAGTGGTAAATAAGCTTTATCGGGAAGTACCTTTAGAAGTTTAGGGAATAGTTTTCCTGACTAATCTGATGGAATTACCGTTCGGGTAGTCTGATTTAATTTTAGGCATGGGCTGGCTAATGAGGTATCAAGCTAATATAGATTGTGCAGCCAAGCGTATGGTGCTAAAAACCCTTGAGGGTGGCGAAGTGTTGGTAATGGGTGAAAGGGGGAACTATTTATCGAATGTGGTGACTGCTCTAAGAGCAGAAAGGATGGTAAGGAAAGGATGCGAGGCAATTCTAATGTTTGTTTGAGATCTAGAAGCCAAGGAACTATCTGTCAGGGATGCTAGGACGATGAAGGAATTTCCTGATGTTTTCCCAAAAAAGCTTTCGGGATTACCTCTGGACCGTGAAGCGGAGTTTGGTATTGACCTTTTTTCGGGAACAGTACCGGTATCTATCGCCCCATATAGGATGGCGCCGAATGAGTTGGTGGAGTTAAAGGCGCATATACAAGAGTTGCTGGATAGAGGGTTTATTTGACCAAGTGTGTCGCCTTGGGGAGCACCGGTATTATTCGTTAAGAAGAAGGATGGCTCAATACGTATGTGTATTGACTATCGCTAGTTAAATAAGTTGATAATCAAGAACAAATACCTGCTGCCAAGGATCGACGACTTGTTCGATCAGTTGAAGGGGGCTTCAGTCTTTTCAAAGATAGATCTGAGGTCAGGGTACCATCAGCTTAAGGTTAAGGACGCGGATATTCATAAAACGGCTTTTAGGACTCGCTACGGTCATTACGAGTTCATGGTAATGCCATTTGGTTTGACCAATGAACTAGCAGCATTTATGAACATGATGAACCGAGTATTCCAACCCTTCTTGGATCGGTTTGTTGTGGTATTTATAGATGACATCCTGGTTTATTCAAGATCGGAGGAGGAGCATGATTAACGCCTTCGAGTGGTTTTGCAGATTCTGAGGGAGAAGCAGTTGTATGCCAAATTCAGTAAGTGTGAATTTTGGCTAAGGGAAGTTACTTTTCTAGGCCATGTTGTGTCGATAGAGGGGATTAGGGTTGACCCTCGAAAAATTAAAGCGGTGTTGGATTGGAAGCCGCCTAAGTCCGTAGCAGAAATCCAGAGTTTTCTTGGTCTGGCCGGGTATTACAGAAGGTTTGTTGAAGGATTTTCGTTGATTGTGGCACCGTTGGCTAAGTTGCTACGGAAAAGAGTCCCGTTTGTTTGGTATGATAAGCAGCAAGAAAGTTTTGAAAGGTTGAAAAGGATATTGACGGAGGCTCCGGTGTTGATTCAGCCGAAGGCTAAAAAGGGAATTCATGATTTACTGTGATACTTCACACACCAGGCTAGGATGCGTATTAATACAAGATGGGAAGGTTGTTGCGTATGCATCTCGGCAGTTAAGACCACACGAATCAAATTAACCCACGCATGATTTGGAATTGGCGGCAGTGGTTTTTGCCTTGAAGATCTGAAGACATTATCTGTACGGGGAGAAATCTATCATTTATACCGATCACAAGAGTCTAAAATACCTTTTGACACAGAAGGAGTTGAATCTAAGGCAAAGGAGGTGGATCGAGTTGTTAAAGGGTTATGACTGCTCGATCGAGTATCATCCGGGTAAAGCTAACGTGGTGGCGGATGCTTTAAGTCATAAAGTAATTTCTGAGTTACGAGCAATGTTTGATCACCTTAGTCTGTACGATGATGGGAGTTTATTAGCTGAACTTTAGGTGAAACCCTTTTGGGTCAGTCAGGTTAAGGAGAAGCAGCAGACCGATGAGTTGCTGAAAAAGAAGTTTTAGGTAGGATCGAGTGATGGATCAACATAATTCAGTATGAATGAGGAAGAGCTATTATGTTTTTTAGGAAGAATTTGTATGCCGAGAGATCCTGAGTTGAGGCATAAGATTTTGTTAGAAGCGCATGGCAGTCCATATGTTATGCACCCTGGAGGGAGTAAGATGTATCGGGATTTGTGAGATCAGTTTGGTGGTCAGGCTTTAAGCGAGAGGTAACTGAATTGGTGAATAAGTGTTTGACCTGCCAGCGTGTAAAGGTGGAGTATCAGTTACCATTAGGGTTATTGTAGCCGGTGAAGATTCCACAATAGAAGTGGGAAGGGATCACAATGGACTTTGTTAATGGGCTACCTCTTACGCCGACTAAGAAAGAGTCGGTTTGGGTGATTGTTGATCGCTTGACAAAGTCTGCTCATTTCATACCAGTACAGGTCGATTATTCTCTGCAAAAATTGGCTAAGCTATACATAGCGGAGATAGTGAGGTTGCATAGAGTACCAGTATCGATCATATCGGACAGGGACCCTAGGTTCACATCGCGATTTTGGAAGGCATTGCATCAAGCGTTGGGTACGAAGTTGGATTTCAGTACAGCATTTCATCCTCAGACCGATGGACAGTTGGAGCGGGTAATTCAGATCTTAGAAGACATGTTGAGAGGTTGTGTCATTGATTTCAGGGGTAGTTGGGAGGAGTTTTTACCTTTGGCGGAGTTTTCTTACAACAACAACTACCAGTCCAGTATTCAAATGGTGCCCTATGAAGCATTATACGGGTGGAAGTGTCGTACTCCTACCTATTGGATGCAGTTTGGGGAACATCAGATTTTGGGGCCAGAGTTGGTTATCGAGATGGAAAAGAAGGTTGAGTTAATTTGAGCTCGACTAAAGGAAGCGTCGGATAGACAGAAGTCCTATGCTGATTTGAAGCGTAAGGACATAGAGTTTGCAGTGGGTGACAAGGTGTTCTTGAAGGTGTCGCCGTGGAAGAAAGTGCTAGGGTTTGGATGGAAAGGTAAATTAAGACCCAGATTCATCGAACCTTATCGGGTGTTGAAACGAGTGGGCCCGGTAGCCTTTCAGCTTGAGCTACCTTCAGAGTTAAGCCAGATTCACAATGTGTTTCATGTCTCTATGTTAAGACGATACCGTTCAGATCCATCCCATATGGTGTCTGTGGAAGAAATTGATGTAAGACTCGATTTATCCTTTAAAGAGGAACCAGTGAAAATTCTTGATCGTGATGTCAAAGTATTACGGAGGAAGACGGTTCCTTTGGTTAAGGTTCTATGGTAAAATCACGGCTCTGAGGAGGCTACTTGGGAACCGGAGGAAGCAATGCGACAGCAATACCCACGTCTATTTTTGACCAGGTAATTTCGAGGCTGAAATTTCTTTAAGGGGGTAGAACTATCACATCCCGAATTTAGGGGGCTTCGTATTTGACGTGCTGTGATGTGTTTTTGTGCTTATTATGCTTGTTAGAATGTTTTAGGCATCTAGAATGGGCTCGAAGTTGGGCCGAAGCCTTAGCAAAAATTATCTGTTTAGGCACTCTAGTGGAGAGTCAGGTAGGATAGGCCTTAAAAGAATTATCTATGAATTAAGACACAAAAATGGGCTTGTGGCCCAGTGGTCAGTGGCGATATGTAAGGACTAGGAGGTGGCGTGCTAAGCAGTTAAGGAGGTCCAAGGTTTGAGTCACATGATACTTTTATATTTTAATTTTCAGCAATAAGAAAGAGCAGTAGTGGAGTTCGGCTTGGATGCTTGAAATTAGGAATTATTTATTGTGGATAATATGGTTGATAATGTGCTGGTAAAGGGAGGAAGAGGTGGTGTTATCCATGGCACTGTGGATGAGTGATCATGTGAAAATAAGGGAGAAAGTTTAGGAATTATCTGAAAGGCTAGGTGGTGGCCAAATTTTTGACGCTAAGAGGGAGGAGGAATCAGTTTAGAGTGGCTTTAGGGGTGCCGAAATTACCCTGTTAATATGATGAGTTTTTGAAATTCAAAAAGGGCATTTTCGGCATTTGTTTAAGGGGTACCGAGATTTTGCATTAAGTAAGGGGAATATCTCTTCATTATCAGCATTTGAGTCTTCATTCTCCCACTCACTTTTCTCAAAATTCTGCTAAAGCCGAACCTACCTCTAGTTTGCCAAAATTCTCTTTTCTATATCGTTTCTATTGCTACTTTTCCTTTCATCCTACCTCTCTTTTCTCAATCATCTCTTTCTCAAAAGCCGAAACGCATAACTCTTCTCTTCTCCATTCTTTTTCTATAATCGAATGATCATTGTTCTTTCATTTATTATCTCTTTGGCGATTTCTTCATAGCTGAATCCTCATAGATCCTGTTGCACTGTCTTTCTTTTGATCTTCTCATAAGCTGAAATTTGTTAGGAGAAGCCGAATCTGTTGGTAAGTGCCGATTTATTTTGATCTTTTCTCTTTCGATTTTTAGGGCCAAAACCGAATGGCTATTTGGTTTGTTAAGGCTGTCGATTGGTCTAATACTTCTTATCTTCTTGCATTTTCTATTGGGACGACATCTCGGGAATCGAAGTAGGTTGGATCACTTAGATTCCAAAAGTTAGAAATCACTAGTCTCGAAACTAGATCTCTTTTTGGGAGTTCGAGGTAAGGGTTTCTTTAGATTTTTGTCAAGTTTTGTTGAATGTATTCGTGATCTAAATCCTATGTTCAGGATTGACAACCATAGGTTGTGGTGGTAGCAACTAATAAACGGAATCAAATGTCGATCAGGCGAAGGAGAGAATTGGATCCGTAAAACCAACCCATAAGTTTAAGAAGCGCTTGTGTCCGCTTGTCGGGGATTGGCCACCGTTGTGGACCAAATTTTGGAACAAAACCATAGGCGCTTAGCGATCGATTCGACTCGACGGTGTCGACATAGAAAGTATCGTCTTGTCTGTAATCAAGTGTGTAGATCTTTATCACATAAGTTTTCTGTATTATACCTGTTATGGGCTAAAAAGCCGAAAAAGGCTGTGCGGACAGTTGATTAACCCTTAGGGGTTAGGCTAAGGATTTCAGGTACGTGAACATAGTAAACTCTCTATGTGTATCGATATATGTGATAACCTGTTAACCTGTAGGTGGCATGTTGTTTTTGCCTTTGTATGTGCATATGCATGGGATGGGATTGATATGATGAAGGGGAAGAGCATGGAACAGGTCACTTAGTGATCAGTGGTTAAACCACAATATATTATTAAGGTCGCATGGCGATCAGTGGCTCTGCCACATTTGATTATAAAGACACATAGTGATCGGTGGTTAAACCACAATATATTATTAAGGTCGCATGGCGATCGGTGGCTCTGCCACATCTGATTATAAGGTCACCTAGTGATTGGTCTTTATGACAGGTAGCACAGTTGTCGAAATGGCGTGTAGCGGATGGAGGGTTGATTGTAGAAATCTCCAAGGTGTGATGGCTGGTAAGGGTTGGGACATTCAGCATGTATCTATTTTGTTGCTGTTTTGTGTGGGCCAAGGCCAGAATGTGTTTTTGGGCCTTAGCCATTTATGTGATTTCGGGATTTACACACTGAGTCTTGGTGACTCACCCTTTTATTTTTCCCAACTTTTCAGATGAGCAGTAGATCAGTTTTAAATTTTGGGTTATTTTTGTTAGCATGTAATAAGGCCTCTTTGCTTAAAATTTTTGGTTTACTGTTATCCATGTTCAAGGATTATAGACTTATGTTTTCAAAGATCTAATTATAAAGCAAATCAAAAATGGGATTTTCAAACACGGTCAACACAAAAGCTAAGGTTTATTTCAAAAATTTCACATTTAATGATTAATCGGTTAAATAAACTGAGATTTCCAAAATCAACAAGCAAAGGTTTCAACTCAACGTGCTACTTGAAAGTTTTTTTTTTTCAAAACCATGCTTTCTTCAAAGCAATCAAAGGATTTATTCTTAAACAAACAACCCGTAGCATGCCGGATCTGGTCGTAATGTTTGGGCCAAGTTTAGGGTGTTACAGAGGTGATTAAACTTCTATATGCAGGAATAATTTATCCTATTTCTAAGAGCACTTGGGTAAGTCCTGTGCAGGTAGTTCCAAAGAAAGGAGGAATAACGGTAGTGCCCAACGAAAAGAATGAGTTAATTCCCACAAGAACAGTTACAGGTTAGAGAGTCTGTGTAGACTATAGAAAGCTGAATGATGCCACCAGAAAAGATCACTTTCCTCTACACTTCATTGATCAAATGTTAGAAAGACTATCCGGGCATATGTACTACTACTTCTTGGACGGACTCTCCGGTTACTTCCAAATTCCCATAGCTCCTGAAGACCAAGAGAGGACAACATTTATATGCCCATACGGTACGTTTTCTTATCGAAGAATGCCTTTTGGATTATGTAATGCTCTTGCCACTTTTCAGTGTTGCATGTTGGCAATATTTGATGAACTCGTAGAGGACATCATGGAGGTATTTATGGATGATTTCTCAGTATTTGGTAATTCTTTCCAACTTTGCCTTAAAAATTTAAAACGAGTTCTAATTAGATGTGATGAAACAAACCTTGTTCTGAATTGGGAAAAATTCCACTTTATGGTTAGAGAAGGGATTATTTTAGGACATAAGATTTCTAGAAATGGGATTGAGGTAGATAAAGAAAAAGTTGAAACCATAGAAAAATTACCTCCTCCTAGTTCAGTGAGGGCTATTAGAAGCTTTTTAGGACATGCAGGTTTTTATAGAAGATTCATTAAAGACTTTTCTAAAATAGCTAAGCCTTTGACAAAATTACTAGAGAAAGATGTTCCTTTTAATTTCAATCAGGAATGTTTAGATGCATTCAATGTCCTTAAAAATAAATTAATAAATGCACTGATTATAATCGCACCTGATTGGAATTTTCCCTTTGAACTAATGTGTGATGCAAGTGACTTTGCGATAGGCGCAGTTTTGGGACAACGAAGAGACAAGCATTTTCAGCCAATTTACTACGCTAGCAGAACATTAACACCCTCGCAAGAAAATTACACCACGACTGATAAAGAATTGCTAGATGTAGTTTTTGCTTTTGAAAAATTTAGACAATATTTAATATTATCGAAAGTTGTTGTTTACACTGACCATTCAGCTCTTTGTTATCTTTTAACCAAACCTGATGCAAAAGCTAGACTCATACGATGGATTTTACTCTTACAGGAATTTGACTTGAAAATTCTTACAGGAATTTGACTTGGAAATACAGGATAAGATGGGAGCTGAGAATCTTGCAGCAGATCACCTCTCAAGACTCAAAAATCCACACACCAAAAGCCTTGATGAACATGAAATAAATGATTTGTTTCCCGAAGAACAACTATTTTATTTAACGCATTCTGAAGTACCATGGTTTACAAATATTGCGAATTATTAGCATCTAACGTCTTGTCAAGAAAATTAACACATCACCAAAAGAAGCAATTCTTTGCTGATGTGAAAAATTATTTTTGGGAAGATCCCTTTCTTTTCCTCATATGTGCAGATCAGGTAATTCGAAGATGCATTACAAAGACAGAAGCAAGTAAAATCCTGGAACATTGTCATTCAGGACCATCAGGAGGACACTACAGTGGTATTAAGACAGCACAAAAAATACTCAAATTAGGTTATTACTGGCCCACTCTATTTAAAGATGCCAACAGGCATGTTACCTCGTGTGATAAATGCCAAAGAACATGTAATATTTCTAAACGTGATGAAATGCCTCAAACATATATGTTGTCATGTGAAACATTTGATATATGGGGTATTGATTTTATGGGACCATTCTCTAGCTCATTTGGAAATAAATACATCCTAGTAGCAGTTGATTACATGTCAAAATGGGTAGAAGCAGAAGCCTTACCTACCAATGATGCTAGGGTACTAGTTAAATTTCTCAAGAAACTATTCTCCCGATTCGGGACACCTAGAGCAATCATTAGTAATAGGAGTACTCATTTTTGTAATGCACAATTTGAAAAAGTTCTAAAGAAATATGGAGTATGCCATAGAACAGCCACCCCATATCATCCTCAAACTTGCAGGCAAGTTGAGGTAGCAAACCGAGAGCTTAAGCGCATCCTAGAAAAAATAGTTGAATCAAATAGAAAAGCTTGGGAAGTTAAAGTAGATAATGCTTTATAGGCCTACAGAACAGCATTCAAAACACCTCTAGGAACATCCCCATACAAACTTGTATACGGGAAAAGCTGTCATCTACCATTTGAGCTAGAACACAAAGCTTTTTGGGCAAAAAAAATTTTGAATACTGACCTCACAATTGCAGGAAAGAGAAGAATGATGCAGATAAACAAGCTGGATGAATAGAGAATAGAAGCCTATGAAAACTCAAAACTGTACAAGGAAGCAACAAAGCGACGCCACGATGCTCGTCTCAAGCGATCAAGACAATTCGAAGTAGGAGACCTGGTACTACTATACAATTCAAGGCTTAAACTATTCCCGAGAAAACTAAAGTCAAGATGGTCAGGCCCATTCATGATCAAAATAATCTTTTCATACGGCACCATTGAGGTAACTCATCCCACAAAAGGCACATTCAAGGTAAATGGTCACCGACTTAAAATTTATAATGATGCAGATTCTGGAGATATGAGAGAGGAGCTTTTACTCCAAGAACCCTCCTTTAGAATCGAAAACTGGGAAAGTATAGCTTAAGACTATAAACAAGCACTTCTCGGGAGGCAACCCGAGCGCTAACACACTAACATTGACCTTGTCTTTCTAAAATTTTTCTAAAATGATCTAACAGAAATGCAGGACTGTTAACACAGCCTTGAACATAGGCGTGCCAACGATCGTGTACAAAAAAAGGGACACACCACGGGCGTGGCGGGATCCGTGCACAAACAGGGAAAAATTCTTTTCAACAAACAGGGGCTACGATATCAGACACACCCGTGCCTTTCAACCGTGCGAGGTTACTGGCTTTTTAAGCACGGGTAGAATACAGTCGTGCCCCACGACCGTGCGAACATACTGACTTATCGAGCATGGGATACACATGCCCGTTCGACCCAACCATGTGAATCAACACACGGGAGTGGCAGCTTCAACACAGCTGTGGCAAATCCACCTGAACGCGCCTAAAACCCAAAATCATGAAAAGCACGGGCAAATTCAAAATGACACAGGTGTGGCGATTGACCATGCCCCAGCCTCTATATATAAATCTAACCGTCATCGCCAATTGCGAACCCTAAAAATATGAGTTTCTAAAACTTTTTCTCCCCCAATCAGGCTGCCCAATGGTCCCCTCCACCCAGAAACATCTCCCTTTACCATTTTCATCATAAAAACCACCCACAAGCCTCGCACACGCCTGCAGCACCACTGTGCTCAAAAATCCCATGCCCTTACCAGGCCGTGCCCACACTGAAGAAACCAGCACCACTGCCATGCCCTTCACCCGTGCACCTCACCCACCACCGCTCCTGGTTCCTTTTTTTTCACATTTTTGCATATTTTCTCTTTATTTAAAGTTTTGCTTGATTTTAAACTTAAAAATCTGATTCATATTTTCTTCATGATTTTTATGCACCATGTTTGGTTCGCATGAGTTCTTTGTATAACTTTATTATTCTATTTAGTATTAGCCATGATTTTTAGTTAGGAATTGTTCTACTGAATAATGCGATTGTGGTTTGCTGATTTTAGTATTTGTTATTGAAGAAACATTTATATTGGCTATTGATTTTTTATTATTGTTAGGAAAATTCTTGGTTATATAAAGGAAGTGTTTTTCAGGTATTATGTTGTCATCACGTATTAAATGATCCGTCCTAACCAAGAAAAGAAAGCGACCCGGATCATCATCCAGAACTGCCTTCACCAAACTCTGACACTTTTTTCTCCGATTCCCTCAAGCTACCCAAGAAGAGCATTACAAGGCATTTCGAGAACGACCTTTAGGCACCGGAAGGTGCATTGACTGGAACGTTGTTGAACAAATAGGACTAGCAAATGACATCCGGGCCCTCATTTCAACCGAACCATGAGAGCAGTTCTTCTCAATCATCGAGCCTACATACCTGGAGCTAACACTAGAGTTTTGCACAACTTTTACTTTGCAAATAGTGATGGCACGGTTTGACGAGCCGGGAACAGTGCAATTCCGGCTAAGGGGTATGTTACGTCAATTAAGCAATCCCCAATTCGGCATAGCTCTTGGACTTTATACAGACAAATTTAGAGAGGAAAATAACCTCTCCGAGTTAGACTGAGAACTCCTCCGCAACCCCCTTAACTGTTGGCACAGCCTAGCACCGACCATAAATTCTTACAACCCCAGTCGATCGAAGGCAATAGCCCTTGGCCCACCCATGAGATATATCCACGCCATCCTAGCCCACACTATCACAGGTTGACGGGAAAGCACCGGCGTGGTAAACAAGCACGATGTCTACTACTTATCGTGCATGTCAGAGGGGGACGTTTTTGATTTGGAATATTTCATCTCCTATGCTATCCAAAGACCAAATGAGCCACACGTAAAGGGATTCTATCAATGGGGCCATACATCACTAGGCTGGCTCGACACTTCGACCTCCTGAACACCGACGATCAGATCACCTCTCCCACACTGATGGGTAACATGGTACCTCAAGGCATCTAGACGATGCTACACATGGGGATGATTAAGCATCGTCGAGGGACCGACCCCCTTCAATACCGATTAGTGACATCCACAGATGAGGGGGAGCCCGAGGACATTACTGACAATGTCTCACCAACTCTGAGATAGCAGCCATCCCATGCAGTAACATCATGGGCAGATATCTCTGTACGCCTCAACCAGTTTGAGCAGTACTTCGCTGAAAACACTCGGCGCTTTGATGGATTAGAAGCAACACTCCAACAAATATGCCAGCACCTCCACATTTCATCATCGTCACCACAACCTCCCGACCCAGCCAATGCAGAGGACCTCTGAGTCCTTTTCTTTCTACTTTATTATTTTTTTTACTTTTATTGTTATTGTCACTTCTACTTTTATTTCTACCTTTATTTTTATTTTTACTTTGCTTATATTTTAATTGATTGCTTAAAGATTAAAAAGTTTCATTAGAACTATTGATTTCCTCTTATAACCGGCTATCTAACCCCAAAATTCAATAACAAAGTACATTCCTAAAATCTATTTGATGACTTTGTAGATTAAACAGATTAAATATATCACTCAAGGAATGAAAACATCACTTATACATAGACATCACATTCATCCTCGAACATCCTCCAAGGATTTTATCCATAATTCAGGAAGTGCAACTCTATCCCTCTCTTTTGATCTTATATTTATTGTTATCTATCTATCTTTGTACATTGAGAGCAATGTACATCTTAAGTGTGGGGGTAATAGTGCCTAACTTTTTGCATAATTCTCGAAACCCTAAATTTTAGTCTTGTTCTTAAGTATGGTTTTTCTCATATTACTAATTAGGGTGAAATTTCTAATGATTTATGATTATTATCGATATGTCTTTGAATAAGTCATAGTTAATTGTGCATTGATGATTAAATTTGAAGGATACTAGAGAATCGAGCATGATAAGTCTACTTTCTAAAAATTAAAATTGATAAGTTGTTGAACCAAATTTGAGTATCACTCTGAAGTTCAAAATTTATAAGGATTGCTGTCAAAACACACATAATTTTTGTGAGATTTTGAGCCTTATAGAGCATATACCCTTTTTTTGTGCTCACTTTATTGATTATGAGTGTGTCAACTTTGAATTGTTATTCTAGATCTTGCTTCGTTTATGCATGTCAAGACCACATTAATGATTTGGTATATTGAGATGATAAAGGCACCTAGGTTTTAACCCATTCACTCCACTAAAAAGCCTACCTACATAAATAACCCTAGTGAACCCGTTGAATCTTAACAACCTTTTATTGACTCACCCACTAATATTAACCCAAAATCCTTTGTATTTGTTATCAACATTCCTTTGACTACCCTCTATCGAGAATTGATTTGATGGGTTCGAATCAAGTTATTTCAATTATCAAAGTTCCTTCTATTAAGTTTTTCTTAGTTTGTTCTTAAAAAATCCAAGTTTATTCAATATTAGCGTTATATAAAAGAGCTTAGAGTATTTAAACCCCAATTGTTAAAGAAAAGCTCAGATTAAAGTATTATCAAATTTTAAGTGATGAAAATATTCTTTATTATATAGTAAGTATCAATAGTGGTATTATTAGTTTTCATTCGATGTAAATATTCACATTCATTTCATTGTTTTTAGATTAGGTAATTTGTCAAGTCTGTCTCGATTCTAACCCTCTAATTCAGCCTTTATCCACACCTTTTAACCCTAGCCCCGTTACAACCCCGATAAAGATCTTTTGATCTGTATCATCTCATATCTGATGGTGGAGATTTGATTTTCGAGCAAGCCTATGGGATTAACTTTTTAGGTTCGACTTATGAGTGCTTATTCCTGAACCTTAAACACTTTGAGTGATTGGAGTGAATCTTTAGTGAGGATGTCAGTTCTTGTCGGTTTTGAATCAAGGGTAATTATTTAGATAAGGTGAGACACCTATGTTTTCGTACTACAAAGGTATGACTTATCTTGATTGAATCTTTAGGGTTCTTTGAGTTGAGTTATCCATGTATAAATTATCTATGAATTATGATGAGACATTGTGGATAGGAATTACGAATTATGGAAAATTCGTTTTAATGGTAAGTTGAGAATTTTGCTTGAGGACAAGCAAAAGCTTAAGTGTGGGGGTATTTGATAAACCATAAAAGTAACATATTTTAATCCCACATTTAGTATGCTTTTGGATGAATTATCCTTGATTTAGGTAAAAAGCTACTCTTAATCCTTTCTTTTCAGGTCATATACTCAGGAAAGCACCCGAGGATAAAAAGAACACAAAACGGGCTTAAAAAACGGAGTAATTGGGCCTTAGCAAGAAATTAACACGGCCTGGCCCAAAGCTTACACGATCATGCCTCACCGACTACCTAGAACATGGCCTAACTCACGAGTTGCACGGTCGTGCATCATCCATTTATCACACGGACGTGCCTGGTGATCTATATGGCCGTGTCCCATTCGACAGATCTGAAGCATGGCCTGAATCCCAACTTACACGGCCATACCCAAAATGACAGAATCAAGGCACGGCCCAACCTCGAATTACACGGGCATGCGCCATGGGCGTGCCCCTGCCGTGGGAATGAGCAATTTCACTCGGAATTGGATGCTTGAAGCCAAAGAAACATACTCCTAAGTCTACTTAGACACCCTAATAGTAATTCTACTTGAAGGGGGTACGTAGGAGCCAAGTATAGCATCCCAAAGCCTATATAAACAACCCAAGGCAGGCATTGAAAAGGGAGCTTTTGGTAGAGGCTTTTGCTGAAGCTTTCATCTTTTAGGGAGTCACTTGAAGATAGCCAGTTGACCCATCTCAAGAAGTCGGAGTTCTATTCAAGACGGAGGATCTCCTCTTCAATTCCTTAAGGGGGTTTTAGGGATTTCTTATGTTTTGTTTTATCTTTTCTCTTGATATGTTTTCTTATTTAGTTATGAACTAAACCCTCGTGATACCAAGGGATGAAACCTATGATGGATTTTGTTATTTGATTTCTAAATTATATGATAAGTACTTAGTTTGTTCTTAATTATGTTGCTTAATTTAATCTAATGTGATTAGGTGGAGGAGGAATAGACCACGCCAAGAGTAGATCTAGCATAATTGAGCGGAGTTGATCGTGCGCCTAGAGATAGGGTTAAAAGATTTTGCTGGATTAGGGTGAAACCTAATACGGAATCCATTGATCGATTTTCTGCTTCCTTAGGGGGTTATTATAAGAGAACGAGATTTCCACTAATTAACCCAAGGTTAGACGTTATCCGCCTCGAGAGAGGGTTTAATATAGGTTAAGGAGTCTCACGGATCAAGCTAAGTAAAGAAATCATATGGTTTGGGGAATAAATAATAAGTGAAGTCATAGGTGGATTCTTCCCAGGTATCGTCTTCATCAACCGAGTTTTTCTCAAGTATTTCTCAATTCATTCTTTTGTCTTTGCATCTAGTTTAGTTTTAGATTAATAAACCAATCACTCCATATTTCAGGCTAAATAATAGAAAGAAAGTGAGTAGTAGTACTTTTAGGTTCCCTTAGGTTCGATAAGATATTCTTGCCTAAACTATACTATTGTTCGATAGGTGCACTTGCCTCTATCATTGTCATAGTTAGTCTACAAGTTTGATTATTCTTTTTATAAATTTCAAAACTTGACTGTTTGACACGATCACACATTAATATATATATACCCGAGTACTCAACATTTAACTCTAATTTCTCTTATCATTGCTTATCAATTTAAAGAATATCTTACGGGTTTGAGTACGTCTTTTTCTTGATTGCCATAGTCCAACTATGGTCTTACTCGTATCACAACATCATGGCCCAATTATTACTGTACAGGTCGTCACGATGCTATAGCTTCGCTATGGTCTTACACGAAATCTCATATCAACACCAATGCCATATCCCAGATATGGTCTTACATGAAGTCTCATCCAGGTACCAATGCCATATCCCAGATATGGTCTTATATGGGATCGCATGTATCGACATGGTCCAACCATGGTTTTATTCATCATTTATCATTGAACGACCATACTCATCCCTGCATTCTACTTAGTCAAACTTCCCAGTTTAACTCTCACACTATAATACTCGTAGTTTCATACAGAGCCACGAAAACATTATACAATCATCTACTTTAACAGTCACACATGAGATTCAACTATATGGACATATTGATCATACATCATTCAAATAATCATACGTACACATATACCCCATTCTTTGGGTAAATTTACTCACTATATGTGCCTAACCCAATAGGTTTAGTATATAACACATATGCACATCCTGCCATTACAGATAAGCTTACCACTTTATAATTCTCATTTCATGTATTTTCGGACACATATTTATACCTCTTTGAATCTCATCAATGTATAAGAGCATTTCAATTACCTCATTATCACTTACAACATTATTGGATTTAGCTCGGTTGGGAACCATCCCTGTCTTAACAAAACAACTTCGTTAGGGCTGGGAGATATCACACTATCGCAGTCCACCTATGGCATGTATAGCTAGACTCTTACTCACGTTAGGTTAGTCTAAGAACCGACTAAACCATGCTCTGATACCACTAAATGTAACACCTTTTACCCGTGATTCCTGCTGAAATAGGGCACGACGCATTACCATACAAAAGTACTTGATTGCCACTTAGGCTCAACACGACTACTCTTCTTGAGTCACTTTAACAACTCCTTATTCAACCTACAAGACTTCACTCGTACCTACGATGGCTGTCGAGACTATAATAGAAACCTTACGATCCATAAAATTTTCTTTCATTTAAATAGTGAGTACACGCCCGTGTTAGATGACACACACGCCCATGTACTCACACCGTGCCCAAAATCTCAATATTCTGCCAAAACTCCCACGGTTGGGGCACACGCCCATGTGAAATGTGGGCATGCCCGTGTACCCTTACAACATGCTCATGGCTATGAATCGTGGGGAGTTACTGACTAATTTAACATGGTCTGGACACATCCGTGTGGACTGTTCGTGACCTATTCTAACTTGAAAGGCTAACATGCAGGGATCACACAGCCAAGTCGCACGCCCGTGGACTGACCTTGTGTCACACATGGTCTAGACACACGCCTGTGTGCCTACCCATGTGGATAGAACAAGGCTATTTTCCATTCTTCTAGCACCCCTATATCTTCCACTACATGAGTTTATCCAACAAATTAATAAACATCTCATAATTCATTATGCACTCACGTTGATAACTTTAAAATTTCATAAATGATAAAATGCGCCATCATTCTTGGCAATTTACAAAATAAATGTCTTAGCAAAGGTCAATACACCTTTGGCCAAAATGACAAAATAATCTATCTAGTCTAGCCCCTATACATGCCATACACAAAATCACTAAGTCTGAATATACTGATGTGAGCAGATAGTGTGGAAGCATCACCGGCGATCCCCAATCCGACCTGGATAAATTTACCTATAAGAGATGAAAAGAATAAAAAGGAGTAAGCAAAAATGCTCAGTAAGTTCATCTGCATACAACTGATAAACACTGATATTCATTGAATATATGTGACTACAAGTTATTACGGTGAGCTTTTTTCATGAACTCATGGTTGCCTACTCAATCATCCTTAAAGCTTACTCATTCTATCTCTTACCATATTCTTACCATGCCATAAGCCAAATGCTCGTCTAATTAGCATACCTTCTGGCACTGATCATCACAAGATCATATAAAACAACACATCAAGCATTCTCAATAAGCCACTCACACTACAAACCTCTCGGTGGTTACGCACTTAGCCCACCATTGAATCTGTTATAGGGTGGTATTGCACATAGCCCACCAATCATTTATATTTATGGTGATTCTGCACTTAACTCACTATTCATTTATAAGTGATGGTATCCCACACAGCCTATCGATTTCTAATGTATCAGGTGGTAACACACACAACCCACCAATAACAATATAATTGATGGTATCGCACATAGCCCATCAATTTATAGTTTATCAGGTGGTAACGCACACAGCTCACTGATAACAATATAATTGATGGTATCGCACACAGCCTATCAATTAATATCAATAAGGTGATATCGCACATAACTCACCTTTGATTTTACATTCATGGATAGTAATCCACATGTGCATCCCTATTTCAAATGCTCAACCGAGAACATCCTTACACGTTTCTATTCTTACTTGACTTTCTACGATACTCGTTCGCATTCACTCAATGCATCATCTATTCCATGCAATCAAAGTGCATTAATTACACATATCCCGCTAGGGTTCATCATACATTGAATTCATATCAATTCAGTTCTAACACATACTTGCTCTTCTCATGGTACAACCACATACATTCAACATGTCCGTTAAATCACTCAAATTGTTAAATAACTCTCTTGAGTCTTATGCACATAGTTCTTATTGATATCATACCTCAATAGGGTCTTACATACATTAACATGTCGAAGCCATGTCCCTGACATGGTCTTATACGAACTCTTACACCGAGGCCATATTCCAATATGGTCTTACTCGAGACTTTGACCATCATCATATCACGCTATAGCCATTTCCTATTACTCTTAAATTCAATTCTATTAATATTTCATCAAGAGATATTTCATACATTCATAAAGTAAATATACATTTCGTACAACATTGGAATATTAACTCGTACGTAGTCGCAATGTTTGCACATGAACTTTCCTCGATGCCGAAAGGGCCAAAAAGGAACTTTTTCCTACCATTCTCTTTTCACCCGTTCTAGGTCCGAAACTCGATTTCTTTAATCTAGAACAATGAAATTTACTGATTTAATCACTTATAAATCATAAAACACCATAATCTACACTTTAGGCAAAAATAACTATTTTACCCCTACACTTTGGCAAAATTATGATTTTGCCCCTAGGCTCGTAAATAAATTTTTATCACATTTTCTTAATAAACAAGCTTAGATAATCCTTTAATCCTCTTATGATAGTCTACAATTCCAACTATTTCATGCCTTAATGAACAATTAACAACTTTTCCATTTTATCCCAAATTAGGTGTTTTCATGACAACACCTTTCACAAAAGTTGTTTCTCATTATCCTATCATTCATTTTTTTCCATGAAAATTCAGCAACCAGCATAAACTCTCTCATTGCAAGTCCCTAGACTCTAAACCATGTTACAAATTAGTCCCCTCATTAGCTAGCTTAAGCTTTGGGGACTCCAAAAGTACAAAAATTACCAAGAAAGATCATCAAAGTCACTTACTTGTGAGGAGGAATGCTTGCTGAAATTTTTAGCTTCAAAAACCCCATTCTTGCTGCTTATTTTCGGTGGAAGAAGAGAAGAATAAAAAAAACATGATAGCTTGCTTATTTTATTCATTTGTCAACTAATATCACCAACTTTTGACCAACATTTAATACCCTTGTCCCCTTAACTTTCTATGGCCTACAACACACTTAACAAGGCCAATTTGCACCTTTGGGACCTATAATTTATAATCGATAACTATTTGGCACCTCTAGAAAATAAAATAGAACTTTCGACTTTATGCGATTTAGTCCTTTTTCACAATTTAGCTAGAAATTGCTAAAATTAAGGCACCAAAATTTTCGTGCACCCTTATAAACATGTTATAACACATAAAATAACATGAAAATAATTTTCTCTATCCTCGGTTTAGTGATTCTAAGATCATTGTTTCGACTAGCCCCTAAATCAGACTGTTACATTTCGGAAAAGAGGAAATGCAATCAAAAGAATAAAAATATTTAGAAAGGAAAAATGTCTAAAAGCTAAAATTACCTAAGAAGGCTAAAGAGAAATTCAGCTCCCCTTTTCTCCCTACTAAAATCGTGTATCATCTTTACCAAAAAGATAAGTGTTGACCAAAACTCTTTCTAAAACATCTTCCACAAAATCAGCCAACATGTTCCCTTCCTTACCTTTTTCCTTCATTTCTTTCCTTATTCTTCTCCTTACATTATTTTCTTAGTCTACTTTCCATCAATAAAACGTCTTCCCTTCCTTCTTTATAGTCATGACCAACACTTACCATCTTCCACCTGATAAGCACAAAAAAAATCAAATCCCAAAAGTTGCAATAGATGGGATTCGAACCCCTTCCATCCATGTTCTCCACTTGACGCCACACCACTCCACCATGTGCTCCACCTGTGCTAGCAAAATACTCACTTATTCCCTTATGTCTTGATGCCACTTACCTTCTCCCCTTTAAGTGTTGGAACGCTTCACACCCTTGTATGCAAATAAATAAAATTAATATCGGTGATCCAAACCATGAATCCATGTGTGAGGAACAAATCGGGGTGAAATAAAGGTTTCGAAATTACCGAAATTTCAATCTGAGTAGACAGCGACGCCTCGGCAACAAGAGTTCGATCTCTTGTCGAACCAATCCAGAACCTTTAAGATGTCGACCTCTACATAATCCACCCGGTTTGACTATGAACGGCGTAAATCTCCAAAACTATTTTCGATTTTTTTTATTTGCTTGACTCGGTTGCTAGACTTTTCTAAGCAAATTCTTGGTTTCTCTTCACTTATTACCTTTTATAATCGGTATTTCATTTATGAATTATAAAATTAAATAAATATAATAATGTTTTAACCAAAATTATAATTACATTAATTATACCCAAAAAGTTATAATTACATTAATTATAACATGGATTTCGTAAACTATATTTATTTAAATTTATAGACAAACCAAATTCATATATTAACTCTCATTATGAGTACAACATCCTTGTACATATAATATATTCAATATTTGATTGCCCAATTAAATTAATTCTTTAATTAATTTAATTCATGTGACAATCAAACACAATACCAACTGTGTTTCATTTCGTTCATTTCAACCATAGGGTGTGACCTCAGAGGTTCTTGTAACATTAATAGTAATACTTGAATGATTCTAATGTCACAAACAATGAGTGGCATCTAGCAATGCATCATTGCTACCTAAGTTACAAGAAGTCATGATTCGACATAACTTTTGTGATTAACTTTTCATGCATTAATCCTTAAGTCCTTTATCTCGAATAGATACAAGTCATGGAATAGTCACACTTGTATAGTCCATCCCATGTTTCTTGATATCTTGAGTAGACTATGATATACAAATTAGTATGACATCTCATGTCAACTTATTTGAGCATGGCCATGCATTTCTAGTCTCACTCAATCAAGTGGCCTAAGATATTACTCCCATTATGTGGGAGGGACTTATCCTATATTGATCAATAATATCCCTCTACATAGATTATGGTATATCCAACATCAGCCTTTATAGAACAACTAGTTACGGTATACGTTTGACTGTATCAAAATATACGACTCATGATGTTGGGATAATGATTATATCAAGTCTAAGGATCATATACATATTAATCACTATGAGTAATGTTGTGACAATTACATAATAATCCAAGAAATATACTTATAGCGGGTCAGTCCAATATGTTGTTCTCTAAGACACATATTCATGCATTGATTTTGACACTCCATATCAATGATAACTCTTTATCATCAATCAACTAAATGTTAGTCTTAATGCATTATTGTTGTCCTAGTCAACAATAATACTTGACTAAGGATATTTTAAGAATAATCATATTATTTTCAGGACATTATTATAAAACAGTTTATTTGTACACACAGGAGAAAAAACTAAAATAATAATGACAACGCTTTATATTAATAAACATGGTAAATCAAGTATGTTATTACAACCATCTCATGATTGATCTTTGGGCATACTCTTACATTAAGTGCCTAAACACAAAAATTTTTCTATAGCCTAACTTGAATCCGAAACTTCCTAGAAACCCTGTAACTTTCCAAAATCACCTTTCTAATAAGTCCACCTTGAAATAATGCCGTTATCTTGTTCTCAAAAATTTTAAACACTCCTACGATTTAGGCCCAATGGGCCCAATTCTACTAGGCCCAATTTCAAGTCATTACAATTTTACCTCCTAAAAAAGAATTTTGTCCTCGAAATTTCCAACTATAGGAACAGTCGCACATCCTAACCTAGCACACTACACTTTCGCTGTGCACTCTAATCTTAATAACACTAATTCGCTTTCTATCTAAATCTTGGAGAATCTTCACATCATCAAATATCTAATCCTCGAAAGCAAATAGGTATTTATCACTCATTCATAAAATTTTCTACATTCAACCAAAACATACCGTATTAATGGTGATGGAACAATCCCGAGCCCTATACTCCTTAGACCCACATCTTAACATGCTCCTGACCTCCTCCAGCACTCACCCAGATGACGCCTTCTGCAATAATCGCAAGCCAAAAAGTTTGGACGTGCCTTGACACGCTTCACAGAACGAGATTGCGACTCTGAAGAACTGCGATCCTTTTTCTTCTTACAGTCTACACACTCCTGTCAAAGTGCCTCACCGATTCCCCTAACCTCCTCTAAAACCTCCCTAACCAACTGAGTCAGCACATCAGCCCCAGCTCCATTATGAGACCCCGTCTCAGCCAGTGGCGATGTTGACGCCTCCCTTTTGGGCACATGCCTCGGTGCTGAAGATCCAACTCTAGCACCTCGGCCTCTACCACAGCTACGTCCACCGCGTCAAGTCCTCTAGCGCTCATATTTGCTAAGTCAATTTAATCTGATTAAAAGTCTTATGAATCAGTATGCTATTCAATGTTTATTAAACAATATTTTATGGAATATAAGAAATAAAGCTGTTTTTGCAAAACGTGTCCTAAAGTCTCAATCTCTATAGTTTCTACTCCTAAAGCCAAAAGTTCTAGAGTATTTTTGACATGTGAAGTTTTCTTACTACAGTCATACCACAATAATTATAAAACGAGAATAGAAAAACTTACTGACTTGGTGCCGGATACCCGTAGTGCCATACTTTCTCTAAAACATGTTTTTATAAATCCAATTTCAAACAACTTTGGAAAAAGGTTTTGAACCCAAACCACTGCCGAGTTTTGCAACCAGGCTCTGATACCATAAAATGTAACACCCCAAACTCAGCTCATACGTTACGACCGGATCTGACATGTCACATGAAAAAAACATATTAAGAACTTGTAATTTGTACTAAAATAGGTGTTATATAATTATAGTTAAGAAACAAGTTTGGTTGTAAACATTCGATAAAATACTTCTAATCTTGAAAGGTTGATCGAAGAATCGATAATTAAACTAGTGACCTTTTAAAAATATTATTGATAATTCGAAAGAGAATTTCTGAGTTAAATTATTTGTAAAAGTTTATTATGAAATCAATTTGTTAATCTATTTTGGAAAACCTTTATTTATAATTAGAAAATCCCTATTTAAAATAATTCAAGAAAAATAATAAATACGTGCAAACATAAAGCAAATTAAAGTTTATCCCAGGGGCCTTATTACAGCTTAAAACCCAAATAGTAAAAGTAATAAAGCGGAAAATGAAATTTACTAAATTTCGAAAACTCCATTTCTAAAGTATGGCCTCCACCGAGTCATCCATGGCCCAAGTCCACATCACTGAGTATTACCTATAAGGATTAATAAGGAGGGGTGAGTTACTAGAACTCAGTGTATAATCCCCTTACCGGTCATTAACTGGGCCAAAACCCATATAGAAACAAACTAGGCCGAAGCCCATATATAAAAAAACTAGGCCTTAACCTTATAATCATAATAATGTAGATAATGTAATGCAACCCAACCCAATCCAGCCAATCACACCTGTACGATCAAGTCAACCCCCCCGCTGCTCACACCAATCGCTGCAGTCAAGCTACTTATTACAGACTTTGTGGCAGAGCCACCAGAATAACAGAATATATGTGGCATAGCCACTACTGACGGTAATATAATCGACACACAGCCTTGAGTAAATACGTTTGGCACAAAGCCATAATCACGATGGCACAGAGCCATATTTAGGTTGGAACATAGCCATTATCAGAATTTGTGGCGAGGCCACCAGAATAATATATACGTGGCATAGCCACTATACAGAATGTGGCAGAGCCACCAGGCTACACTTCTCTTCAGCCATTAACCCACCCCATGCTCATGATGAAATGCAATGTATCAACATACAAAAGTGTAATAACAATCATACACACAATATTTAACCACGAATAAGAGTATAACAGTCATCTTCATCCATTTAGAAGTGTTTCGGTAATTTTACCCATCGAGAGTAATTCAGTAATTTTACCCACTAAGGGTAATTCGATAATCTTGCAACCCAGGGGTATTTCGGTAATTTACCCTCCAAGGTTATTTTGCTAATTTTGCAACCCCGAACTTAACTACTAATTTGGGGCATAAAAATTGAAATTGTCCATCCGTGTCATATTGACTAAATTGACTATAACTCGAGTTAGGAAACTCTAATTTTAGATCCGTAAATTTTCCTTGAAACTAGACGTATATATCTTCTTACTACAATTTTCCCAAAATTTTGGGCTTAGCCATTTAGTATAGTTTATTCATTAAATTTTTCCTTATTTCACTGACCAACGATTATGAGCTCTCTTACCCTAAATTTAAATATCTCATTCTACAATTTTCATATGTGGCTCCCACTCATTTCTATTGAAAATAGACTTATTAAGGAATCTATACATATAAATTATAACTCATAATTCACTTTTTACAATTTTAAATTATTTTTCCAAGACAAAATAGGGAACCACGAAGTCATTCAGAATCGATCTCACCAAAATTAAAAATATCACAGAATATAAAGTTCTTCTTCCTACTATATTTCTTTCATATAAAAATTGACACAATAAGCTTTAATTCTATATCTTATTCACTTTCTAATTCCCTTTCTCCTATTTTTCGTGATTTTTCAAAATCATATCACTGTTGCTAACCAAAAACTGTTTCATTGCAAAATATGGTTATCACTACGAACATACGCACGCCCGAGTGGTCACAGATGCTAATTTTTGGCTTTTCGGTCTTTCGACCAAATCACAGAACACTTCATGCAAACATTCAGAGAGGTGTGAGATTACACACCTTATTCGAATCCGTAACACAATACTCTCCGCGGCACCAACAATCTGAGTCTCTTATTACGAGGAATAGGTGTTCGATTGACCCTCTGATAAAGTACTTCGAGACCTTATCAACCCTGTTCCGAAGCCAAAGTCTAGAAAGATGACAAGAGTGTAAGCTAACACTCTACCTATTCAGACCACACCAAGAGAACCAAGAAGATGGAAGTAGAAATGAATAGATTCGGCCTTGATCAAAAGAACAGGGTGAATAATCAGTTTTAGAAGAGGGAGTAAAAGAGAAACAAGAAGAAAATAAAAGAAGAGGAAGAACACTACCTTGCAACCGCCGAAAACCCAAGAAGGTAAAGAAGCTTCGGCAACCACAAGAACCAAGTTTCGGCTATGAGATGAAGTTGATGTTTCAGTTATGGTGTAGAATAGAGAATGTTTGAAAAGAAAATAGTAGAAGTCAATAGGCAAATTGAAATTTCAGAAAAGAGGAAATGCAATCAAAAGAACAAAAATATTTAGAAAGGAAAAATGTCTAAAAGCTAAAATTGCCTAAGAAGGCTAAAGAGAAATTCGACTCCCCTTTTCTCCCTACCAAAATCGTGTATCATCTTTACCGAAAAGATGAGTGTTGACCAAAACTATTTCCAAAACATCTTCCAGAAAAGCAGCCAACATGTTCCCTCCCTTACCTTTTTCCTTCATTTCTTTCCTTATTCTTCTCCTTATCTTATTTTCTTAGTCTACTTTCCACCAATAACAAGTCTTCCCTTCCTTCTTTGTAGCCATGACCAACACTTACCATCTTTCACCTGATAAGCACAAAAAAAAAATCAAATCCCAAAAGTTGCAATAGATGGGATTCGAACCCCTTCCCTCCATGTTCTCCACTTGACGCCACACCACTCCACCATGTGCTCCACTTGTGTTAGCAAAATACTCACTTATTCCCTTATGCCTTGACGCCACTTACCTTCTCCCCTTTAAGTGCCTAACCATAAAAATTTTCCTATAGCCTAATTTGAACCTGGAACTTCCTAGAAACCCTGTAACTTTCCAAAATCACCTTCCTAATAAGTCCAACTTGAAATAATGCCATTCTCTTGCTCTCAAAAATTTTAAACACTCCTACGAATTAGGGCTAATGGGCCGAATTCTACTAGGCCCAATTTTAGGTCGTTACGTGTGTGTCCCCCTGCATACTAAGTTGGCAAGTCAGAATGCCCAGTAGTAACCACACGGGCTAAGACACAGCTGTGTGCCTCAATTGTGTGAAAGACACGTCCTAAGGACATGGTCATTTGCCCAGGCCGTGTGAAGTCTGCACCTAAATTAGGAATTTATTTCGCCACATGGTCGAAGAACATGGGCGTGTGCCTTGGCCGAGTGACATCTTTGGGGTGATGACGTTAGAAACAGAATGTCAAGGTTTTTACACACGGGCTAAGACACGAGCGTGTTTAGGCTGTGTGAGGGACACGGGCCATGGATAGAGGCATGTGTCCGGCCGTGTGAAAACCCTTGTAGGTTCAAATTGAGAAATAATTCCACACAGGTTGTAACACCTCAAACTGGGTCAACACACCACAATCGGATCTGGCATGCCACTAAGTGATAACCTTTTAAAATTGAGAGTTTGTCGGATAATTTTCTTAGAAAACCCTTTTGTAGTACGAAAAGTTTAGAAATCCTTGCTTGAAAATCTACTTATTGTTGTAAGTTTTAGAAGACACACATGTTATCTTCGTTATCATCTTTTACGTGATGTTACCTGATGGCAACATTTTAAAACTCGAAGGAGTTATAGTTTTGAATACATCGCTTTTTACCCGTTAATTTAACAAGACCATATATCCATAATAAGTATAACACAATCAAAATAAAAGCAAGTAATAAAAACCCTAAATAAAACTTAGCAGCCTTATTACAAAACCCAAAACCAAATTTAAAGAAAATTAATAAAATCAAAATAGTACTTCAAAGTCAAAAGTCAAATCAAGCATGCATGGCAGCCTCGAGTCCTCCCGGTTCTACATTCGCAATCTACGCCTCATCTGCAAAATATAAGGGAAGGGGTGAGTCACCGAGGCTCAGTGTATAAATCCCCAACCCAATAGTGCAAACACTTACACAAATTATCAGTAAAAACATGCGAATCATACAACCCTTAACCTAACCATCCAATCTCTTTTAACTACCACGTGTGGTCAAAACCACTGGTGGTCAAAACCACTGGTGACCGTAGTCACAAATATATTGGTGTGGTCAAAACCACTGATGACCGAAGTCACAAATCAAGTGATGGGGCCAACCCATCGTGTGGTCAAAACCACTGATGACAATCCCAGAATCAATATGTGGGCCAACCCACTATGGTACCAAACCACCGGACGAGTCACAATATTCATATGTAGTCAAAACCACCGTGGTCAAAACCACTGGGACTTAGTCACAAAATATAATATCAAGACGGGGCCAATTCGTCGTGTGGTCAAAGCCACTGGTGACAGTCCAAATATTCCTTCCCCCTCCTCTCATCAATCCCACCATCATGTCCATATCATACATGTCATAATATCATGTATCATGCAATAACGCATAGCATAGCATATAACAATAACACGATGATGTATATTAAAAATCACATAACAGGGGACTTACCCGAAATCCAAGCTCATACCCACAAGGCATAATCACTGATTCAATAGTTATAACGGTAACACAATAAGCATATTATACTAATAGTGTGTAAGCGTTACACACCTTACTATATGTAGATCTAATGCGAAATCTTGAAACTACACGATACTACGAGATCCCGAAATGTATGCCCTCACTGCACCTACAATCGGCCAACATCACCCTTTAGATCTGAAGCCATTCGGCTTACTCGCAAAATCCTGAAATTATGTCACAAGAAGGTAGTACTTACCTTAATGCTGATTTGGTTTCCAACCAAATCCCGAAGCTACACAATGATCCCCCTTGCAATCGGCCAAACACTAGAACACACAAATGGTTAGCCTTCGACTTTTGAACGATTAGGAAATGGATCTTGAAATGTTAAAACCTTACCTAGATCGGCCACCAAATCCCAGAGATTTGGCTACACACTTCCTACAATCGGTTTAAATATACCATTAACAATCCAAAGGCCATTAGGCCATAACATAAATCCTGAAGCCAATTGAGTTTGTCGCCCCTTACCTTAATGATTGATTCAGCCTTTAATCCCCAAAGATTGGCACACCCTATTGATGTTTAAGGGTTTCAGCCACTTCACCAAAATAAGAGATCTTACCCTTCAAACATTGAAGAAACAAAAGAGAATATGGCAAGTGAGATTTCAGCTTTCCTGAACCAGTTGAGAAAAAAGAGAAGAAGCTACACTTACTAGAAAGGTTCGGCTATGAATCCAAAAGAAGAGAAAAGGAGAAATCGCGAGAGAGAGAGTGATGGTTTCGAATAGAAGAAGAGAAAAAGATTTAATTCAATTTTGAGGAGGTTCGGCTATTGAGGGTTTCAAGAAAAAGATGAAACAAAAATAAAAATAAAAAGAGAAATAGGTATGGTGTTTTCGGCTTGAGCAAAATAGGAGAGAATAGGTGAACAAAGATGGTTTTTGGCAAAATAGGCTAATCAATGAGAATCGAATAGAAAAGAAAAGAAAAGGAGTAAGTTTCGGCTCTTCAAAGGAAGTTGCAAACTTGGTTTGGCCAAATACCCAAGTTGCCAAAAGAGAAAACCAAAATAAGGAGAAAGTAAGAGGGTTTTGGTTTCTGGCACAAATCAAAAATGAAGAAGGCTCACTACACTAGCCGAAAAGGCATCCACACTTGGCTATGGAGATTCGACACACCTAGTTTCCCAAACCGACTACACCTCCTCCCCCAAAGTCCAAAATTTGGCCAACTCCTCAAGGCTCTCCCATCCACTCATTCAAATCAGTTTGAATGAATCAAACCCATATTTTTCTCTTCTCCATCCAAATCAAATCCGTTTAACTCCTTCTATCCTCATCTCCTAGAGTCCATCCCGAGCACTCCTCCTCCTAACTTGTGGCGTGAAAAAAGAAATAGCAGAAAAGGGATTTCTGCAGCTCGAACCCAAACACTCCCTCCCTGCCTGTGGCGTCACACTCCTGGCCCTTAGTGACGCCTCTTTGCCACTTTTCCACTGGTATTCTTGTGTCTAAAACTCCTAATAATTCCTTTTAACCCCTAACTCTCTTAACTCCCTCTTACTAAGTACAAAAACAAAAATGTCTAACCATGACTCAGGCCTAACCCGAGGTCATGCTTAGACCCCAAATTATGCTAAACTAGCAAGGCAGACATATCAACACATGCAACACATGAAAAATACAGAGGCCCCATTTTAAGGATGTTACAGTTCTACCCCCCTTAAAAATAATTTCGACCTCAAAATTACCTAATCAGAAGAGCTGAGGGTATTGTTGCCGCATTACATCCTCTGGTTCCCACGTGGCCTCCTCCGTACCATGGTTCCGCCATAAAACTTTCACTAAGGGAACTGACTTCCTACGCAAGGCCTTGACATCCCGATCCAAAATCTGTATCGGTTCCTCCTCAAAAGACAAGTTCAATCTCACCTCAATCTCCATGATTGCTACACTGATGATGAGATTGCTACATAAGGATGTCAAGTTTGAATAGACCGAGAGGTGCCAACAGAGTTTCAAGAAACTGAAAGCATTGTTGATGAAGCCCCTATTTTATACAACTGGTGTTGGGAAAGGAGTTTGTAATCTACAGTGATGCGTCAGTGAATGGTTTTGGTTGTGTGTTCATGTAAGAAGGTGAAGTAGTAGCTTATGCCTCGAGACAGCTAAACCACATGAAAAGAATTACCTGATGCACGATTTGGAATTGACTGCCATCATTTTTGCTTTAAAGATTTGGCGTCATTATTTATATGGTAAAAAATTTTGAATCTTTATCGATCAAAAGTTTGGAGTACCTGATGAACCAAAAGGACTTGAATTTGCGACAACGAAGGTGACTCGAATTATTGAAAGATTATGAGCTAGTGATCAATTACCATCTGAAGCAACCGAATGTGGTCGTGGATACCTTGACCAGAAAATCCCTGTATGCTTTGAGAACTATGAGTATGAGCTTAGCATAGTCTCATGATGGTTCTATATTGGCCGAATTGAAGGCTAGACCGCTATTTCTTCAGTACATTTGTGAAGCTCAAAAGAATGATAGTGAAATGAAAGTTAAGAGAGCTCAAGGTGAATTGGGAAATAACTCTGATTTTTGGGTTGATTTAGATGATTGTTTAATGTTTCGTGATGTGTTTGTGTACCTAAAGATGATGAGTTGATTCAAAAAATTTTACATGAGGCACACAATGGTTGTTTGTCAGTACATTTGGGCAGCACAAAAATGTATAATGATTTGAGGAAGTTGTATTGGTGGCCGGGTATGTAAAGAGATATGTCCGAGTTTGTTACAAAGTGTTTGATCTGTCAACAAGTGAAAGTCGAGCATCACGTACCTTCGGGCTTACTTCAATCAGTGATGGTTCGCGAGTGGAGGTGGGACCGAATCACAATAGATTTTGTAATGGGGTTACCTATGACTCCAAAAAAGAAAGATGATGTGTAGGTTATCGCTGATAGATTAATGAAATCGGCTCACTTTATACCGGTACGTGTTGATTACTCACTTGAGAAGTTGGTTGAACTATATATTGCCGAAATTGTGAGATTACATAGGCGTATGTCCATTATCTCGAATAGAGATCCAAGATTTACTTCGAGGTTTTGGGAAAAGTTGCAATAAGCCTTGGGTATGAAGTTAAATTTTAGTACCGCGTTCCATCTGCAAACTGATGGTCAATCGAAAGAGTGATTCAAGTTCTCAAGTATATGCTCCGATTTGTGTTTTAGAATTCGAAGGTAGTTGGGAAAAATATCTACCTTTGGTTGAATTCGCCTACAACAACAATTATCAATTGAGTATACAGATGGCACCGTACGAAACACTATATGGTCGTAAGTGCCAGACTCCTTTGTACTGGACCGAGCTTAGAGAGAATCAGATTCACAGAGTTGATTCCATTAAAAAAATGAAGAGAAAGTGAAAGTGATCCGTAATAGTCTGAAAGCTGCTTCAAACTGACAGAAGTCATACGCGGATTTGAAAAGGAAAGAAATTGAGTTTCAGGTGGGCGATAAAGTATTCCTGAAAGTATCGCCATGGAAAAAAATATTGAGATTTGGTCGAAAGGGTAAATTGAGTCCGCGATTCATAGGGTTGTATGAGGTTATTAAAAGAATTGGACCAGTAGCACACCGGTTAGCTTTACTCGTAGAATTGGAGAGAATACACAACGTGTTCCATGTGTTGATGTTGCGACGATATCGTTCCAATCCTTCGCATCTGATTCCTCTGACTAAAATTGAGATACGACCGAATATGATCTATGAAGAGGAACCAATTAAGATTTCGGCTCGAGAGGTTAAACAGTTGAGAAACAAAAGCATAGCCTTAGTGAAAGTGTAGTGGAAAAAGCATGGTGTAGAAGAGGCTACGTGGGAATCGAAAGAAGTTATGAGAGAACAGTACCCAAATCTCTTTATCAGTAAGATTTTTGGGGATGAAAATCTCTAAAGGGGGGAGAGTTGTAACAGCCCAATTTTGGGGCTAGTCATAATAGTAGTTTTGGAACAATTAATTTGAGGTCGGAGAAATTATTTTTGATATCATTTTATCTATTATAGCATGATTATATGAGTGCATGAAAATTTTGATGAATAAATTTTAGTGATTGAATGTTTAATTGCGAAAAAGGACTAAATCGCATAAAGTGTGAAAGTTTTATTTTACAAGCTAAAGGTGTTAAATAGCTAGAGAACCTTAAATTGGAGGTCCTTAATATGAAATTAGGCCTTTCTAAGGGTGCTAGCCGACCATGGGGATAAGAAAATCAAATTGGTCAATGGTTAGGTGGGTTTTGGTGACTTAATTGAATAAAATAAGATAAAATAAAGAAGCTATCATCTTTTCCCATTTTCACTCCTTCTTCCACTGAAAATATCATCAAGAGAAGGGGTTTAGAAGCTTGAAAATTTTTAGCAACTTCAATCTTTACAAGTAAGTGATCTTGGTGGTTTTTATTGATAATTTTTGTACTTTTGGAACCCCTAAAGCTTAAGTTAGCTAATGAGAGGACTATTTTGCAAAATGGTTGTGAGTCTAGGGATTTTTCATGTGAATGTTTATTTTTATTTCTAAAATTTTATGGAAGAAAATGAATCCTAGTGGGTTAATACACAACTTTTGTGAAAGGTGTTTCCATGAAAACACCTAAAAGGACCTTTTTTGTAAAGGTTGTAAAATAGGTGGTAAATGTGTGAAATAATTGAAATATTGAGTTGCTATAATAGGGAATATGAAGCGGCTAGGCTTGGGTGTGTGAAATATGAATACATTTCATTTTACGAGCCTAGGGGTAAAATTGTAATTTTGTGAAAGACTAAGGTCAAAATGGTAATTTTGCCAAAATAGGAATTTTGGAGTGATTTGAATAATGTGATTAATTAATAAGCTAAATATGACATTATAGATCAAGAATGTAACATCCTGAATAGGGCCTATGCATTTTCAGTTTGAATGTAAGAAATGACAAGTTTAAGCATTAAGAATAAATTTTTGATATTTTTGGAAACCTGGAAATGCATGAAAATGGAAACCTAAACATTTTGGAAACCTAAACATTTTGGAAACTTGAACATTTTGGAAACTTGAACATTTTGGAAACCTGAAGATGTAAGGAAAATGGCAAGTTACAGAGCCGTGCAAAAATTTTAGGAAACTTAGAAATAAGGCCTAATGACAAATTTTAAAGCCCAAAATAGGAGATAAGGGCAAGAGGGCCTTAAAAGAAAAAGTTGGTGAATTTTGACATACAATCGAGCTTGGAAAAAGTGGCCTGAAGTGTCACTTAGGGTTTATGGAATGGCCTGAGTTCGAGTCACTTGAAAGCAATTATTGAAGGTTTAATTTTGCTTCCCAAGGCTAGGGGTGGACGGCACATATTTGCTAAAAGGGAAGAGTTTTATTTTATTAAAACTTGTCAAATTAAAGTGATAAATAAAAGATTTTCTCTACTAAGATAAATGAGGAATTAAAGGATGGATTAAAGACTTTTAATTTAATTAGGTGATAATTAATGGAGATTAAATTATCACTTGGGAGAGTAGTGGCCAAGTTTTGGACTCTTGGTCTAGCAATTTCAGCTTAAAAGAGGAAAATTGAGACTTTTCTCTCATTCACTCTACCTTGTCAAATTTTGCTCTCTCTTCCCCTCTCTTTGCGAAATTTCCCCTAAGCAAGGACTCCATCTTTTCTTTTCCTCCCCTTTGTCATTGTTAAGTCAAAACCTTTCTCTTCCGATCTCGGTTAACTCTCCATAGCCGGATCTCAGTAACTCAAGACAAGGAAGCAAGTGATTAAAGGCTTTAAGGTAAGATTAAGCCATTCAATTTCCTTTCTTTCTAGTTGCCGAAAGTAAAAGAGTCTAATCCCTATTCTTGATCATGGCCGAATATACAAGGGATCTCAAGTTTCCACAACTACCAATACAAAGATCAAGGATTTAAGGTAAGAACAATTAATTCTTGTTCTTCCGATTCGCTTAAACAAGGCTTAAGAAAATAACCTCTTATGTCTATGGTCGAATGTCAAAGGAGGAGGTTCGGGATTTGCACTCGAGGAAATTAAGGTAAGATATATTCGCCAAAGGCCGCTTATAACTTATTAAAGTTAGATCGGATCTAACATATGAATTTTAGGGATTTCGACAGATATTCAAGACAAAAGGAACTTTCGGATTCTAATCTATAAGGTAAGCCTCTAAAATATTCTACCAATGGTGGTAAGATTATCTAGATCAATTCCTTAATTTTTGAAAAGCCAAAAACTAACCCATAATGAAATACAAGGTTGGTGAATATCGTGTAGAGGAAAAACCAAACTTTCGGATTTGTATAAACACCAAATCGGCAAAGGTGAGTTTTTACAAATCCTACTAGGATTTGGTTTTGTTTTAAGCCAAATAGGTTTATTAATGTGACTTATATGATGGCTTAATATAGAGATAATGATCTAAAGATTAGATCGGGATTTTCGAGATCTCAAGGAACTTTTATTTAGCGAATAAGGTGTGTACCCTTACTAACCTTCGATATTTTATGGCTAAATATTTTAATATATGATTATGAATAAAAATGTGAATGTGGCTATGTACCACAAATGTGGCAAAAAGTACCTGTGCACGCTTTCCTACTCGATAGGATTGTGAAATATGTTATTTAATAACATGCAAATATATGTATATGAACATGAAATTAAGTTATGCACAATATGTATTTTTGGGGCATTCGGATTTATGTGAAAGGGGAGAACAGTGTTGACTTGGTCTCACCAACGAAGGTGTTGACTTGGTCTCACCAACTAAATATGTTGACTACTATCACATTGCGAAATTTTGGTAACTTCGTTACAATAGTGTCTAATGACACAACGATATGGGCGAATGCCTTCGATGGAGAGTAACGGATGGAGGGTTGACTTAGTAGTCCCCACGGTGTAAATGGCAGGTACGGGTGGTGTGTAGCGGATGGACCATTAGGATTGGGTTTGGGTTGCATCATAATTTCATTATTATATGGACCTGATGATTTGAACATGAATGCCTGATTTATTGAATGATAGTTTTGTGTGCACATTGAGTCTGTTGACTCACCCCTTTGTGGGAATTATTTTTCAGATGATGAGCAGTGGCGGACCGGGCCGGTGGACCATGAGGTGGCCATGCTACATGCAAAAATTTCATTTAGTTTGGACTTAATTTTATTTTTAGTCACGTTTGTTCTATTTTGGGTTTTACTTGATGTAATAAGGCCTTAAGGCCCAAGTGGATTATTCTTTATGTTTGCTTATCGTTAAGTTTCATGCTAAGAACTATATTGATGTATTTAATTAAATGGGCTTACAAGATTAAATAAATGGGTTTCCAATCTAAGCCCACTCAAAATAATAGTTTTTCTAAAATTTACAATTTTCTAAGTATCGAAAATGATTTTGAAATCGGTTTACTTTAGGAACATACCAGATCCGGTTCAGGCTCGTGGGCCGGGTGTGGGGTGTTTCAAAGAAGAACATGGAATCAACCTTGACTAAGGAAAAGACAAGGTTTCGAACTAAATTGCAAACCGACATATTTTGCATCGAGGTAAGTTTATGTGTAAATGATACATCCCCTTTACTTAAATTTTTATATATTAATGCATTGTGTGAAATGGGAATGAATATTATTGTTATTTATTAAATGATAGAAAGTGAGGAAATTCTCAGATGAACCTTCGGAATAGGAAAATGATATGGTTAAAATTCATGAATAAGTAATTTATGGTGGGCTGTGTGCAATACCACCGTAATTATCATTTTTGTGGGCTATGTGCGATACCACCATAATTATTATTTTGTTGGGATGTGTGCGATACCACCGTAATTATTGATTACCGACGGGCTGTGTGCGAATGTAACACCCCAAACCTGGCCTAGAAGTTAGGCCCGAATCTGGCATGTCACACTGAAGAGTTTTTCGAAAACCATGCTTTCATTAAAAACCCTTCTTAAAGAATTTAAAACTTTCTGCCATGTAAAACCTCAGATTTTGTTTGCTGATCTTCAAAACACAGTTTATTAATTGCTGATCTTCAAAACATAGTTTATTAAAAGTCATTCTCTTGCAAAAAAAAACATTATTACTTTCAAAACCTTGTTTGTTGCGGAAGTTTGATTCAAACATTTGCAAATACGTGATATTTTGAAAACAGTGGTTATAGTTTTAAAAGCTCGTGTTTAATAGACCTGCAATTTGTAATTTAAAGAAGTACCAAATAAAAGTTAAAAATAAAAACCCAATGGCCTTATTACAAAAATTATTAACCCAATAATTTAAAATAACTAAATTAAACTAAAATCGCTAAGTTTAGTCTTTAAACCATATCCGACGTGTGGCCACCTACGAGTCCTCCGCAGCTCTAAATCCTCTAAGGCTGAGGATTACTTGCACGGTTAAAAGAAAGGGGTGAGTTACCAGAACTTAGTGTGCAATCCCCTGATACGGTCACAGTCTGGGCCTAAGCCCATATGGTATCAGTCTGGGCCTAAGCCCTATTCGGTAACAATCTGGGCCTCAGCCCTATTTGATAACAATCTGGGCCTAAGCCCCAAGTCATAACAATGCAATGGATATGTACCCACCCCAATCCAACCAAACTCTCCATGTGAGGACCTTGTCGACCCACCCAGCCAAAACTCTCCAATAATGCAGCAAAGCTGCTAATATATATATATATGGCTCTAACCCTTCAGTAGCAGTATTATAATTGGCACAAAGCCATCAGCGATGGTAATATATTCGGCACACAGCCTTGGGAAAATATGATCGACACTCGAGTCATCGATATATATGTTAGGCACATAGCCATAGGTAAATACGATTGGCACAAAGCCATAATTAAAATGGCATAGAGCTATGGTGCCACTATAACGGTATGTAGCGATGCCACTAGAACGGTATATGGCGATGCCACTAGAATGGTTTGTAGCGATGCTACTAAAACGGTACTCCCTCCAATCAGTAAACCCAACCCAATGCAATATGTTATGTATTTCATGCTCAATCATTGCACGTGTATGCAAAATGGCCATGCTCAGGAATAGTCATTTACACACACATTAAAAACATAACATTCACATGACCACAGTCAAATCAATTAAAACACGGTCATACATTCACAGTTAGAACAGTCATAGTCCTAATCAATCAGTTACCTGCAAGGGCAAAATAAACATTTACCCTGTAAGGGTATTTCGGTAATCCTACCCTTCAAGAGTATTTTGGTAACTTTACCCATAGAAGGATTTCGGTAATTTCATATATCAGGGGTATTTCGATAATTTTGCAAACCAGGGGTATTTCAATAATTTAACAAACTGAAGGTATTTCGGTAATTTTACAAACTGGGGTATTTCGATAATTTCATAAATTAGGGGTATTTCAGCAATTTCACAAATTAGGGGTACCTTGGTAATTTCGCAAACCAAGGGTATTTTAGCAATTTTGTAAACTGGGGTTCTAAATAGAGATAACAATACGAATGGGCCTAGGGCCCACATGCTCGTGTAGCCCATTTAGCCCAAATCTAGCCACAGATATGAGATTCACATAGTCCAGCCCAATACTTAGTACACAATCATACAACTTATCTGTTTGGACCCACGGGCCCCACATGGCCCCTTTCGGCCCATCGTGGCCCAAAAAGCCTAAACCCACAAGAACACTCAAGATGGCCTCAACTATCGCGTCGAAGCCCCCACACATGCGCTCGCATGCTCGTATGGCTACCATTTTCGTGTGACCGGCATTTCGGCATTTTTTGCTCTACAGCTAGAGTAGTGTGAAATACACACCTAATAGGAATCTGGAGTTAATCAGCGCTCTGAGCACTCCTATGCCCGAACGCCAACAAGGGTATGCTTACTCTCCTCATAGATGCTCTATTTAAAGCTAGCTTCTCACTTTTCCCTCATGCTAGCTTCCCGATGTGGGATTCCTCCTTCAGTAGAGTTTAATTCCATCGCAACCACTTGTTGCCCTAACTTAGCAAAATAAATATCCCTTTTTGCTTGCAATGGGATTCAAACCCTTCCCCTCTCTTATGCTCTAGACGCTACATACCACCACAACACAAGATCCTTTTGTGACTTAAAGCATGTGCAACTAAATATAAACCTATGGGCCAAAGTATAAGTTCATTTAAAACAAGATCAAAATGAATTGCAAGCGCCAAGACTTGAACCTTGGACCCCTTGCTTCCTCTATGGCGTCACTTCCTTGTCTCCTATGTGGCGTCATTTGCCACTAGACCACAACTCATTTTTGTGTCTTATTTTACCCCAATTTATTCTTAAAGCCTACTTACTAACTCCCAGGGTTTTATTCACCTAAAACCATATTTTTTCCTAAAGCCCAGGTTTAATCCCGAGACTTCATGGAAGCCCCCTAACTTTCCAAAATCACTCACCTAATAGGTCCAACTTGCATTAGTGCCGTTCTCTTATTCTCAAAAATTTTTAGACGCTCCAGTGCCCAAGGCCCAAATTTCGGGCGCTACAAATCTACCCTTTAAAGAAATTTCGTCCTCGAAATTTTCAACTATAGGAACAGTCGCACATCCTAACCTAGCACACTACGCTCTCATTGCGCACTCTAATTCTAATATCCCTATCATATCTTAACTAGAACTTAGAACTCCCTACACCTACTCAAAACACCTAACCATCAAAGCAGACAGATATCTCATACGCAACCAATTTCTATATCCAAACAGCACATCCAAACCGAACACACACATAATAAATACCAAAAATAAAGTCCAATACCTAAAGAAATCACCGTATTTCTAACTCACTGTATTCAATTTTCTAAACAGACAAAAGTATTCAAAAAACATACGGATTCGGTGCCGGAGACTCGGTGTACCACACTTTCAGAAAATGGTCAATACAACATTTCAGAACTTCAAATATTTTCAAGGTTTTTTTTAAAACAACACTTCAAAAATTCAATTTTGAAAAACTATTCCACAGTCGAGTTTTGCAACCCGGGATCAGATACCATAAATGTAACACCCCAAACCCAGCGTAGAAGTTAGGCCCGAATCTGGCGTGTCACACTGAAGAGTTTTTCGAAAACCATGCTTTCATTAGAAACCCTTCTTAAAGAATTTAAAACTTTCTGCCATGTAAAACCTCAGATTTCATTTGCTTATCTTCAAAACGTAGTTTATTAAAAGCCATTCTCTTGCAAAAAAACATTATTACTTTCAAAACCCTTTTTTTGTAGAAGTTTGATTCAAACATTTGCGAATACATGATATTTTGAAAATAGTGGTTATAGTTTTAAAAACACGTGTTTAACAGACCAATAGTTTGTAATTTAAATAAATACCAAATAAAAGTTAAAAAGAAAAACCTAATAGCCTTATTACAAAAATTGTTAACCCAATAATTTAAAATAACTAAATTAAACTAAAATCGCTAAGTTTAGTCTTTAAACCATATCCGACATGTGGCCACCTCTGAGTCCTTCATAGCTCCAAATCCTCTAAGGTTGGGGATTACCTGCACGGTTAAAAAAAGGGGGTGAGTTACGAGAACTCAGTGTGTAATCCCCTGATACGGTCACAGTCTGGGCCTAAGCCCATACGATATCAATTTGGGCCTAAGCCCTATTTGGTAACAATCTGGGCCTAAGCCCTATTCGATAACAATCTAGGCCTAAGCCCCAAGTCATAACAATGCAATGGAAATGTACCCACCCTAATCCAACCAAACTCTCCACCTGTACCAATGTAACATCCTAATAAATAGGGTTATGCATCTTACTTAATTAATTGATGTTGCATGCTTAAATATGTTAAGTGTGTTTTGGAAGTTATTTTTGAGCTTCATTAATTAAGTGAATGCTTAGTGAAACTTTTAAATTCTAATAATTAAGATGGAGCTAAGCATGTTAGGTTTTAAGAATTAATGACAAGGAGTTTAAAGCATAAGTTGATTAATTGGCAAAGTGGTTTGGATGCATGGATGAGTGCTTGAGGGGAGAGGTTCGAATCCCCTAGCTAGCAAGTGGGAGAATTTTATTTTTTTGTTTCCTTCCCTATAGTGTCGGCCAAGAACTTTCTAGAGTGGATGAGCATTCTTTTAATTTTGGCTATTTGACCATATGAAAAAGGCAAGCTAAGGACTTATGGTATGGAATCAAGATAAGATGGTAAGAAGGGGGAACAAAAGGCTTAAGATGTGGGCAATGTTTTGGAAGTTTGTTCATGGTCATTTGACCATGAACCTAGACGGCATAAGGGGCTAAGGGAATGGTTTAATTGTGTTGGAAATTATGGAGTTGATAGGGAAGAATTAAGGAGGAAAGAAGGGATTGTGTAGGCTATTGTGTTGGCTTAATTTTGGTATGGGATTAGGAAGATTTTGTTGACCAAAAGGTTTTCATTTGTGCATTTTTTCCTTGTCCAATATTTTTCTCTTAGCAGAATTTGTCTATTGACATTTGGTAAAAGTTTGCTTTGTTTTGGCCTTTGCATTTTGACCAAATAGGTACTTTTATTTCTTCTTTTCCTCTCAAATCTTTATCTTCTTTTGATACCAAAATATTGTCACTTTTGAAGACACTTATCCTTTTCTTTCTCTCTAGTGCCGAATTCAACTTTCACCAAAAGCATCCTCTCTCATTTTCTTTTCTTTTCATTCTATTTCTCTCTTCTCTTTCCTCTCATTGTCAAACTACAAAAGTTCTAGAACTAATTTTCTTCATTTCTTTCCCTTGGCGAATGTGCATAGGTTTCAAAAACTATCTCTTTTCTTTTTGAGGATCATCATCATCTTCTTTTAATCTCTCTTTCTCATTCTCTTTTTCTTCCTTCTCTCTTTCCTTCTCTTTTCATTTTTCATTTTCTTTCTTCTTTTCTTTCTTTGAAAATCGAAACCACCAAATCAAATTTTTATTCTCTTCTTTTCTTGTTCAAGGCCGAATCTTCAAGTGCTCAAAGTAAGGTTTTTGTTGTCAATAGTTTTCATTATTTCCTTTCACTATAGTTGATTTAGAAAAATAAATCTTTTATTTTTCTCTCCTAGGCCGAATCCTTGGAAAGGATTTTTAAAGATCTTTGTTGAAGCCAACTTTTATGAAGTGATCTTTCGAGATCATCAAGGTAAGGATTTTTAATTTCGATCGTATCGATTCTTTTAGAATGGATCACTAATCAACGTTATTTTAGGGACGAATTGAGACTAACAAGATAGGTAAGAAAAGAGCCGTACGGAGTGTTTGGAAGAGAGGAGGTACTCTTTTACCATCAAACTACAAACGAAGGGCAGTATCGGGTGTAAGAGACTTTCCACCGGGTTGTGGACCCTCTGCTAGTGAGGATCGATTATTTGAAGTTATACGTACAATCGAACCACTTTACGTTGGTGGATTATCAGCGGGTTTTGATCCATCTAGCAGAGAAAAACCACAAATAACTCGCTGCTCGAGAACCGAGGGTAAGGATTTAGATCCATCATCAATAAGTATAGCTTTGTTAGTAAAAGTTTATACTAACCAAGTGTGATGATTAACTAGGTGTTGACGAGCGAGAGTATTATTATCACCGCATAAGGTGTGTAACCCTACATTAAAAACTCATAGATCTATTTTTATATGTGATTTTATGATAATGTGTTTAATAATGATTTTTGGATACCATTCAAGGTATACGATATTCGTGTATGTTTACCCCAATATTTCGTTAATTTTGCTATATGCATAAAATGTGAAATAAGTATGATTATATTATGATTTTGGGGTAAATCGCATGAAAACTAAATGATATGTATGTGCATGGGCATATGGGTATATTTGATAAAGGAGGAAGTATTCGTGGTTTTACCACATTTCCGGTGACTTCGGTCACATATTTGAAATCTGGTGACTTGGTCACAAATATGAAATCCGTGACTTCGGTCATATATGTGAATCTGGTGACTTGGTCACAAATATGAAATCTGGTGACTTGGTCACATATGTGAATCTGGTGACTTGGTCACATATTTGATATCCGGTGACTTGGTCACAATTTTGTCTGGTGGCCTTGCCACAAAATTATAAGGCGATGTGCATGTTGATCAAAGAATCGCTTCGATGGTGTGTAGCGATGGAGGGTCGATTTAGTAATCCCACGGTGTGTTGGTTGGTACGGTGGTGTGTAGCGGATGGATATTAGGTGGGCCGGGCTTGCATTTCATTTCATGTACATAACCGTGTAATATTGAATGATTATTATTAAATTTGCTATGAAATGGGCTTTTGGGCTAAATATGAGCTAAATGGGCTTTTAAGCTAAATATGAGCTAAATGGGCTGTTGGGCCAAATATGACTTAAATGGGCCTATGAATAAATGTGTTATAAAAATGGGCTTTTTGATGTATGTGTTACACATTGAGTTTATAACTCACCCATTTTTGTGGGATAAACTTTTCAGATGATTTGTAGTGCGATGGATCGGGTCCGCAAGGATTTCGAGGTGGCCAATGCTCGTATCAAGTATTTTGGAGATTTTCCAATTTAAACTTATTTAATTTGATTAATTAGACTTTATTATGGGTTTGCTATTTTTATGTAATAAGGCCACTATAAACTATTTTTAGATTTTGGGTGTTTGAATTTATTTTTACTTTGTCATGAACAATTACTAAGTAAATAACTAAATGATTTTCAATAAATAATTTAAAAATGTTTTTGTCACTAATACATAAATGTTTTAAAGTAATTTTTTAAATTTGGTTTCCTTTTAATTCCTTCTAAAATAATTGTTTTAAAAGACAAAATTTACTTTACAATTGATTTCAACCTAAAATATTAAGTTAAATCTGCTTTCTACAAAATCGTCAAATTTTTAAGAGTTTACGAAAAGTTAGATTCGAGGAACATAACAAATCCGGTTGGACTTTTTGGACCGGGTTTGGGGTGTTTCAACTTGGTATCAGAGCCCAGTTTTAAACTCTCGGCCTTGGGTTTTGAAGCCCACAACGTTTTCAAAATATGGCCCAAATGACTTTTGAAAGTTTTCTTAAGTTAAAATGGTTTTATAAGAGCATGGCACTTGAGCTCTCACCTGGATCCATCAGGTATGTATTTTTATTGATAGAGTGATATGAAAGTCTGATAAGCTTAAGGAAACTATAACTTTAGAGACATGGACCCTAGGTGTATGTGTGCTACTACGGAAAAACCACTGAATATCTGCTTCATAAAACTTTCTTTTAATAAGAAGTGAAAAGATTCTAATACATAAGACTTTTCGTAAAAATAGATAAGACACGTAGTAGACATGAGTTCTAGGGGACGTGGACGTCGTGGACATGGACGAGGAAGAATGGCTGTGTCGGAACCAGTTAGATCTGGTCAAGGTTCTGAAAATGATGCTCCGCCACCAGCTGTTGGAGTGGATTTTCAAGAGCAAAATGAAGGAGGTGACGCAGTATCACAAGCTGTGCTGTGAGTTTTAGAACGAGTAGCAGAAGCTAGTATTGGAAATGGGTGTCGAAAGTCAGTAGCTGAGAGACTAAGATCGAATGGAGCTGAGGTTTTCAGAGGAGTATCTGGAGTAGCTCCAAATGTAGTGGAATACTGGTTGGAAGCAGTCGAGAGGATTATGGACGATTTAGACTGCATCAAGAAGAGAAACCGAAGGTGCTATTTCACTACTTCGTGATGAAGCCTACCAAAGGTGGCTCACTATTAAGGAGAGTACCCCGTGGATCGATGGATTGGGGGTATTTCAAAATTAAATTCGAAGGAAAATACGTTGGAGCTAGCTACATCGACTCCCAGAGGAAGACATTTCTAAATCTAGTGCAAGGGAATAAGTCGATAGCTGAATATGAAGCAGAATTTTTACGACTTAGCCGTTATGCCAGAGGGATAGTGGCTACGGAATATGAACGGTGTATCAGATTTGAGGACGGACTTAGCGATGAACTGTGAGTAATGATTACTCCGCACCGGGAAAGAGATTTTGCAATCTTGGTGGAAAGGGCAAGAATAGCTGAAAAGGTTAAGAGGACAGAAAAACAGAACCGGGACAGAGGTCAGAATAGAAATAAGAGAAGCTTTGGGTCTTCAAGGTCATCCGAGAATTTTCAGAAGAAACCAAGAAATGAAAGACCGCGAGGTCAGCAGACTGCTACGGGTGGACAAAATCGTGTTTGTGCCCAATGTGGAAAAATGCACTCGGGAGAATGTTGGAAAAAGATCGGGGGATGTTTCAAGTGCGGGTCGAAAGATCATATGATCAAAGATTGCCCGAAGAATTCAGATAAGAACCGCCTAGGAAGTCAAGGTGTTAATCAGTGATGTATGAATAGCGATCGATAAGGGTCGTGGTCCAAATGGAAGGGGTAATGGTTTTGGTAGAGGTCGTGGAACTTCAGGCAGAGGCAGTGGTAGCTCTGAGGCGAGACAGCCAGTCTCGTATATGCGATTCGTCGAGAAGACAAAGACGGCCTTTGATGTTATCACGGCACGCTTTCGATTTCGGGTTGCCTTTATTGCTTTGATAGATATAGGGTCAACTCACTCTTACATCGTTAGTGAAGTATCTGGAACTTTGCATGTGACTTCCGAGATCGCATTTAGGAAGATGATCGTATTTAGTCCTTTAGGATGCATGAGATTATAGACAAACTCTTTAAGGAAGTACCTTTAGAAGTTCAAGCGACGCAGTTTCTGGCTGATTTAATGGAGTTGCCATTCGGAGAATTCGACCTGATCTTAGGCATGGACTGGCTTGTGAAGTATCATGCAAATGTGGATTGTGCTGTTAAGCGAATGTCCTTAAGAACTCTTGATGACAAAGAAGTGGTAGTGATGGGCGAGAGACGGAACTACTTATCTAATGTAGTATCCGCTCTTAAGGCAGAAAAGATGGTTAGAAAAGGATGTGTGGCCTTTCTAATGTTGATGAGTGCCTTGAAGGCTAAGGAGGCGACTGTTGAAGAAGTCAGGACTATGAATGAATTTGTAGATTTTTTTCCGGAAGAACTTCCAGGTTTGCCTCCAGATCGTGAGGTAGAATTCGGGATTGATTTATTGCCTGGAACGGCGCCAGTTTCTATTCTCCATATAGAATGGCACCGAAGGAATTAGTTGAGCTTAAGGCTCAGATTCAGGAGTTGCTTGATCGTGGATTTATCCGACCTAATGTGTCTCCATGGGGAGCACCGGTCCTATTTGTGAAGAAGAAGGATGGATCGATGAGGATGTGTATAGATTACCGGCAGTTGAATAAGCTAACCATCAAGAACAAGTATCCTTTGCCAAGGATCGACGACTTGTTCGATCAGCTCAAAGGAGCTGCGGTATTCTCAAAGATTGATCTAAGGTCGGGGTATCATCAGCTTAAATTAAAGGAAGTGGATATCCATAAGACGGCTTTCCGAACTAGATATGGGCATTATGAATTTCTGGTAATACCATTCGGATTGACGAACGCCCCAGCTGTGTTCATGGATATGATGAACCGAATTTTCCAGCCCTACTTGGATCAATTCGTTGTGGTATTCATAGACGACATCCTGGTGTATTCTAAGTCCGAAATGGAACATGATGAGCATCTCCTGATTGTGTTGCTAGTTTTAAGGAGAAGAAGTCGATGCCAAATTTAGCAAGTGTGAATTTTGGTGAAAGAGGTTGCATTTTAGGCCATGTGGTGTCTGCAGAAGGATAAGGGTGGATCCTCGGAAGATTGAGGTCGCTGATTGGAAACCACCTAAGTCCATAATCGAGGTTCGCAGTTTCTTGGGATTAGCAGGCTATTACAGAAGATTTGTCGAAAGATTCTCATCGATAGCTACACCTTTAACGAAATTGCTGAGAAAGGAAGTACCTTTCGTGTGGGCTGATAAGCAACAAGAGTGTTTTGAGAAGCTCAAGAAGGTTTTGACTGAAGCTCCGGTTTTGATTCAGTTTGAGGCAGGAAAGGATTTTATCGTGTATTGTGACGCTTCTCACACGGGATTAGGATGTGTTCTGATGCAAGATGGGAAGGTAGTTGCGTATGCATCTCGACAGTTATGACCTCGCGAGGTTAATTACCCGACGCATGATTTGAAATTGGCAGCTGTAGTCTTTGCTCTTAAAGTTTGGAGACATTACTTATACGGGGAAAAGTCAGTGATATACACGGACCACAAAAGTCTCAAATATCTACCGACTCGAAAGAATCGAATTTGAGGCGTGAAGGTGGATAGAGTTGTTGAAAGACTACGATCGTTCTATCGAGTACCATCCGCAAGGCGAATGTAGTGGCGTACGCCTAAGTCAAAAAGTGGTGTCAGATTTAAGGGCGATGTTTGCACATCTTAGTCTTTTCGATGACGGAAGCTTGTTGGCAGAACTTCAAGTTAAGCCGACATGGTTAGGTCAAGTGAAAGAGAGCGATTAGTTGACGATGATCTGAGTGCAAAACTTGGCAGAGTGTGAGTGGAGAATTGGAAGATTTTGGTATTAATAAAGGACGGGTATTGTGTTTTAAACGTAAAGTCTGTATGCCGAGGGATCAGGAGTTAAGGTAAAAGATTCTTCAGGAATCGCATGGTAGCCCCTATGCTATGCATCCTGGAGGAAGCAAGTTATACCGAGATTTACGAGATCAGTTTTGGTGGCCTGGACTTAAACGGGAAGTTACGGAGTTTGTAGGTAAGTGCTTAACGTGTCAGCAAGTCAAGGCTAAACATCAAGTACCTTCGGGATTGCTTCAGCCGATAAAGATTCCACAGTGGAAGTGGGAGAGAATCACCATGGACTTTGTTAGTGTGCTTCCTCTTACGCCTACTAAGAAAGACTCTGTTTGGGTGATAGTGGACCGATTGATGAAATCTGCACATTTTATCCCAGTTCGGGTTGATTACTCTTTGCAGAAATTGGCAAAATTATATGTGGCTGAGATTGTGAGATTGCATGGAGTGCCGTTGTCGATTATTTCGGATAGATATTTGAGGTTTACGTCGCGATTTTGGAAAGCATTGCATCAGGCTTTGGGCACCAGATTGGACTTCAGTACGACATTTCACCCTCAGTCTTACGGTCATCGAAAGAGTAATCCAAATCTTAGAAGATATGTTAAGGGATGTGTGATAGATTTCAAGGAAGTTGGAAGGAATTCTTCCGTTAGCGAAATTTATGTACAATAACAGCTTACCAAGCCAAGATTCGGATGGCACCATATGAAGCACTATATGGACGGAAGTGTCGCACTCCTACGTGTTGGACAACGTCAGATTTTGGGTCCAAAAATAGTGGCTGAATCCGAAGAAAAGGTTAAGGTAATTCGGGCTCGGTTAAAGGAAGCATCTGACAAGCAAAAGTCTTACAGATCTAAAGCGAAAAGAAATAGAGTTTGTTGTGGGGACCAAGTTTTCCTAAAGGTTTCACCTTGGAAAAAGGTAATGAGACTTGGTCGCAGCGGAAGCTAAGTCCAGTTTCATTGGACCTTATCGGGTTTTGAAGCGGGTCGGATCTCAGAGCATATCGCTTAGAATTACCTTGAGTTGAAGCAAATGCACGATGTGTTCCATGTTTCAATGTTACGCCGTTACCGGTTGGATCCATCTCATGTAGTGCCAGTTGAGGAGGTGGAATTAAGACCAGATTTGTCTTATGAAGAGGAGCCAATTCAAATTCTGGAGCGAGATGTAAAGGTTTTACGGAGAAAGTCGGTTCCTCTCATCAAAGTATTATGGCGTAATCATGGATCAGAAGAAGCTTCGTGGGAACCGGAGGAAGCGATGCGACAGCAATACCCTCACTTATTCCAGCCAGGTAATTTCGAGGATGAAATTATTTTAAGGGGGGTAGAACTGTAACATCCTAATAAATAAGGGTTATGCATCTTACTTAATTAATTGATGTTGCATGCTTAAATATGTTAAGTGTGTTTTGGAAGTTATTTTTGAGCTTCATTAATTAAGTGAATGCTTAGTGAAACTTTTAAATTCTAATAATTAAGATGGAGCTAAGCATGTTAGGCTTTAAGAATTAATGACAAGGAGTTTAAAGCATAAGTTGAGTAATTGGCAAAGTGGTTTGGATGCATGGATGAGTGCTTGAGGGGAGAGGTTCGAATCCCCTAGCTAGCAAGTGGGAGAATTTTATTTTTCTGTTTCCTTCCCCATAGTGTCGGCCAAGAACTTTCTAGAGTGAATGAGCATTCTTTTAATTTTGGCTATTTGACCATATGAAAAAGGCAAGCTAAGGACTTATGGTATGGAATCAAGATAGGATGGTAAGAAGGGGGAACAAAAGGCTTGAGATGTGGGCAATGTTTTGGAAGTTTGTTCATGGTCATTTGACCATGAACCTAGACGGCACAAGGGGCTAAGGGAATGGTTTAATTGTGTTGGAAATTATGGAGTTGATAGGGAAGAATTAAGGAGGAAAGAAGGGGATTGTGTAGACTATTGTGTTGGCCGAATTTTGGTATGGGATTAGGAAGATTTTTGTTAACCAAAAGGTTGTCATTTGTGCATTTTTTTCCTTGTCCAATATTTTTCTCTTAGCCGAATTTGTCTATTGACATTTGGTAAAAAGTTTGCTTTGTTTTGGCCTTTGCATTTTTGACCAAATAGGTACTTTTATTTCTTCTTTCCTCTCAAATCTTTATCTTCTTTTGATACCAAAATATTGTCACTTTTGAAGACACTTATCCTTTTTCTTTCTCTCTAGTGTCAATTCAACTTTCACCAAAAGCATCCTCTCTCATTTTCTTTTTCTTTTTCATTCTATTTCTCTCTTCTTTCCTCTCATTGTTAAACTACAAAAGTTCTAGAACCAATTTTCTTCATTGCTTTCCCTTGGCCGAATGTGCATAGGTTCCAAAACTATCTCTTTTCTTTTGAGGATCATCATCATCTTCTTTTAATCTCTCTTTCTCATTCTCTTTTCTTCCTTCTCTCTTTCCTTCTCTTTTCATTTTCATTTTCTTTCTTCTTTTCTTTCTTTGAAAACCAAACCACCAAATCAAATTTTTATTCTCTTCTTTTCTTGTTCAAGGTCAATCTTCAAGTGCTCAAAGTAAGGTTTTTGTTGTCAATAGTTTTCATTATTTCCTTTTACTATAGTTGATTTAGAAAAATAAATCTTTTATTTTTCTCTCCTAGGCCGAATCCTTGGAAAGGATTTTTAAAGATCTTTGTTAAAGCCAACTTTTATGAAGTGATCTTTCGAGATCATCAAGGTAAGGATTTTTAATTTCGATCGTATCGATTCTTTTAGAATGGATCACTAATCAATGTTATTTTAGGGACGAATTGAGACTAACAAGATAGGTAAGAAAAGAGCCGTACGGAGTGTTTGGAAGAGAGGAGGTACTCTTTTACCATCAAACTACAAACGAAGGCGATGATCGGTGTAAGAGACTTTCCACCGGGTTGTGGACCCTCTGCTAGCGAGGATCGATTATTTGAAGTTGTACGTACAATCGAACCACTTTACGTTGGTGGATTATCGCCGGTTTTGATCCATCTAGCGGAGAAAACCACAAATAACTGCTGCTCGAGAATCAGAGGTAAGGATTTAGATCCATAATCAATAAGTATAGTTTTGTTAGTAAAAGTTTATACTAACCAAGTGTGATGATTAACTAGGTGTTGACGAGCGAGAGAGTATTATTCTCACCGCATAAGGTGTGTAACCCTACATTAAAAACTCATAGATCTATTTTTATATGTGATTTTATGATAATGTGTTTAATAATGATTTTTGGATACCATTCAAGGTATACGATATTCGTATGTTTACCACAATATTTCGTTAATTTTGCTATATGCATAAAATGTGAAATAAGTATGATTATATTATGATTTTGGGGTAAATCGCATGAAAACTAAATGATATGTATGTGCATGGGCATATGGGTATATTTGATAAAGGAGGAAGTATTCTGGTGGTTTTACCACATTTCCGGTGACTTCGGTCACATATTTGAAATCTGGTGACTTCGGTCACAAATATGAAATCCGGTGACTTCGGTCACATATGTGAATCTGGTGACTTTGGTCACAAATATGAAATTCGGTGACTTCGGTCACATATGTGAATCTGGTGACTTCGGTCACATATTTGATATCCGGTGACTTCGGTCACAATTTTGTCTGGTGGCCTTGCCACAAAATTATAAGGGCGATGTGCATGTTGACTGTAGTAACTGCCTTCGATGGTGTGTAGCGGATGGAGGGTCAATTTAGTAATCCCCACGGTGTGTTGGTTGGTACGGGTGGTGTGTAGCGGATGGATATTAGGTGGGCCGGGCTTGCATTTCATTTCATGTACATAACCATGTAATATTGAATGATTATTATTAAATCTGCTATGAAAATGGGCTTTTGGGCTAAATATGAGCTAAATGGGCTTTTAAGCTAAATATGAGCTAAATGGGCTATTGGGCCAAATATGACTTAAATGGGCCTATGAATAAATGTGTTATAAAAATGGGCTTTTTGATGTATGTGTTACACATTGAGTTTATAACTCACCCATTTTGTGGGATAAACTTTTCAAATGATTCAGTAGTGCGATGGATCTAGCGTGAAGGATTTCGAGGTGGCCAATGCTCGTATCAAGTATTTTGGAGATTTTCCAATTTAAACTTATTTAATTTGATTAATTAGACTTTATTATGGGTTTGCTATTTTTATGTAATAAGGCCACTATAAACTATTTTTAGATTTTGGGTGTTTGAATTTATTTTACTTTGTCATGAACAATTACTAAGTAAATAACTAAATGGTTTTCAATAAATAATTTAAAATGTTTTTGTCACTAATACATAAATGTTTTAAAGTAATTTTCTTAAATTTGGTTTCCTTTTTAATTCCTTCTAAAAATAATTGTTTTAAAAGACAAAATTTACTTTACAATTGATTTCAACCTAAAATATTAAGTTAAATCTGTTTTCTACAAAATCGTCAAATTTTTAAGAGTTTGCGAAAAGTTAGATTCGAGGAACATAACAAATCCGGTTGGACTTTTTGGACCGGGTTTGGGGTGTTTCAACCAACCAAACTCTCTATGTGGGGACCATGTCGACCCACCCAGCCAAAACTCTCCAATAATGCAGCCAAGCTGTTAATAACAATGCCTGCTAATATATATATACGGCTCTAAGCCTTCAGTAGCAGTATTATAATTGGCACAAAGCCATCAGTAGCTGTATTATGTTTGGCACATAGCCATCAGCGACGGTAATATATTCGACACACAGCCTTGGGAAAATATGATCGACACTGAGTCATCGATATATATGTTAGGCACATAGCCATGGGTAAATACGATTGGCACAAAGCCTTAATTAAGATGGCATAGAGCCATGTTTAGCTTGGCACAGAGCCATAACCTGATTACGTGGTGATGCCACTAGAACGGTATGTGGCGGTGCCACTAGAACGGTATGTGGCGATGCCACTAAAACGGTACTTCCTCCAATCAGCAAACCCAACCCAATGCAATATGTTATGTATGTCATGCTCAATCATTACATGTGTATGCAAAATGGCCATGCTCAGTAATAATCATTTACACACACATTAAAAACATAACAGTCACATGACCACAATCAAATCAGTTAAAACATGGTCATACATTCACAGTTAGAACATTCATAGTCTTAATCAGTCAGTTACCCGCAAGGGCAAAATAGATATTTACCCTGTAAGAGTATTTCGGTAATCCTACCCTTCAGGGGGTATTTCTATAACTTTACCCATAGAGGGTATTTCGGTAATTTCATAAATTACGGGTAATTCAATAATTTTGCAAATCGAGGGTATTTGATAATTTTGCAAACCGGGGATATTTCAATAATTTTACAAACCGAAGGTATTTTGGTAATTTTACAAATCGGGGTATTTTGATAATTTCATAAACTAGGGGTATTTTAGTAATTTTGCAAATCGAGGGTATTTTGGTAATTTTACAAATTAAGAGTACTTTGGTAATTTCACAAACTGAGGGTATTTCAGTAATTTTACAAATTAGGGGTATTTGGGTAATTTTTTAAATCGAGGGTATTTCGATAATTTTGCAAATCAGGGTATTTCGATAATTTTATAAACTGGGGGTTCTAAACAGAGATAACAATGCGAATGGGCCTAGGGCCCACTCTCGACCCAAATGGGCCCACACGCTCGTGTGGCCCATTTAGCCCAAATCTAGCCACAGGTATGAGATTCACATAGTCTAGTCCAATATTTACTATATAATCATACAACTTATCCAATTAGGCCCACAGGCCCATTAGCCCCACATGGCCCCTTTCGGCCCATCATGGCCAAAACAGCCTAAACCCACAAGAACACTTAAGATGGCTCAACTATCGCATCGAAGCCCCCACACGTGCGCTTGTACGCTCATGTGGCTACCATTAACATGTGACTGGCATTTCGGCATTTTCCGCTCTACAACTAGAGTAGTGCGAAATGCACACCTGATAGGAATCTGGAGTTAATCCGCACTCCGAGCACTCATATGCCCAAATGCCAACCAAGGTATGCTTACTCTCCTCATATATTGCTCTATTTAAAGCCAACTTCTCACCTTCCCTCATGCTAGCTTCCCGATGTGGGATCCCCTCCTTCAGCGGAGTTTAATTCCATCGCAACCACCTGTCGCCCCAACTTTGAAAAATAAATATCCCCTTTTGCTTGCAATGGGATTCAAACCCTTTCCCTCTCTTATTCTTCAAACGCTACATGCCACCACAACATAAGATCCTTTTGTGACTTAAAGCATGCGCAACTAAATATAAACCTATGGGCCAAAGTCTAAGTTCATTTAAAAAAAGATCAAAATGAATTGCAAGCGCCAAGACTTGAACCTTGGACCCATTGCTTCCTCTATGGCGTCACTTCCTTATCTCCCATGTGGCGTCATTTGCCACTAGACCAAAACTCCTTTTTGTGTCTTATTTTACCCCAATTTATTGTTAAAGCCTACTTACTAACTCCCAGGGTTTTATTCACCTCAAACCAAAATTTTTCCTAAAGCCCAGGTTTGATCCCTGGACTTCATGGAAGCCCCCTAACCTTCCAAAATCACTCACCTAATAGGTCCAACTTGCATTAGTGCCGTTCTCTTGTTCTTAAAAATTTTTAAAATGCTCCCTGCCCAAGGCCCAATAGGCCCAAATTCAGGGCGTTACAGCGAAACCACTGAGTATCTATTATTATTCTGAAGTGTTTATCGAGAGACTTGTCTAAGGAAAATTACATGTGGCTTTGCAGTGTTAAGTGCAGGGTATAAGTGCATGTAAATGTGAGCAATGTTTCATGGCATATGTTTGGGACGTGGTAAGGATTGAAATTAGTAAGTATGGTTATGAGGATCTGAATGGTTTTAGTTTGTATGTAATGTTCTTGATTGATAAGTATGTGGTATGATGTTTATTTTTTACATATAGACTTACTAAGCTTCAAGCTTACTCCCTTGTCTTTTCCCCCCTTTTTTTTATAGTGTCGAAGAGCCAGCTCAAGATATGGAGATAGTCAAAGGATCACCCACACTATCCACACATCTTGGTATAGTTTGATTTAGCATTTTGAGTATGGCATGTATAGGGACTTAGTATTAGTTGAATGTCATATTGTTTTGACCAAATGTGTTGGCTCATTTGAGGATGAATTCTTTTGTAAAAGGGCATATTGATGGCTCTTTCTTACTAATCTATGAAATGATGAGTTTATTCATGAATGTGTGATGCGATCCCGACCGCATCATGCCATGATACAATTCGACGAATTCAGAATTGGCCCAAGCACAAGGGGCCCAAGTGCAAAATGAAGTTTTTAATTTTAGTTTGTTAATTTGTTGCTGGAAAATAAGGAGTTTGATTCATTTATTTTAGTTACTTTAGTTATTTTAGTTTGTGTCTTTAATTATGTCATAGTTTGAACATCATTAGTATGAGTTTTGCATTTAAAAAAGTCATGCATTATGTAACTCTCATGTTAGTTAAGTTTGCATAAAAAATTATGACATGCATTATGCAACTCTTTAGTTAAGTTTGCATAAAAATTATGGCATGCATTATGTAACTCCCACGTTAGTTAAAGTTTGCATCATTAAATTAAGTCATGCATTAAGTAACTCATTTGTTCATTTAGCTTACATCTTAAACCATGCATTTAAACATCTTAGTTGTTAAATATGTTTGAGTTTGTTTATATAAGTATGTTATTTAATTTGGCTGTTACTTTTTACTGCATAAATTAAAGTGTGTTTATTTTCATTTTAAATAAGGTGATTTGAGCTGCATGTTCATTAATAAATTTGTGTATGAGTGTTTATAGTGTGCTTGTAACAACCCAATTTAAACCCTAGTCGTAACAGTGGTTTCGAGACCACAAATTTAGGGTCGAAATGATAATTTAATATTATTTTTTGTGTGAATAGTATGTGATGTAGCCTATGTGAAATTTCTGTGTGATAATTTTATCGAGTGTGTGTCAAATTGTGAGAAAGGACTTAATCGTGTAAAGTGTTAAAGTTGTGTGTTGGTTTATAAGTACCTAAGTGTTGTTGTCTTCTTAATAGGATGGCCTTAAGAGGCAATTAAGTCATTATTAAAGATAGTGGATGGCTAAATGACATATTAGTCTTAATATATATTTGTTTCATATGTTTAATAAAAGGGCAAATGAGTAAAATGTTTAATAATGTATTATTAATAAAATAAATAAAAGAAAAGAGTAATGTTATCATCTTTGTGAGTGTCAAATGTTTAAGAAAAAGAAAGGAAGAGAGCTTTAGGGTATTCGGCCAATATTTGAGCTTGATTGAAGATATGCTTGAGCTCGATTTTTGATAATTTCTACGTTTTCGTAATCGTTGCTTCATGCTCTAGCTAACCCATGCTGTAATTTCGTGAATTGATGATGTTTTTGTGATGAGTCATTGATGAATACTTGTGATGTGTTAGTTGATAGTAAAATATGAAAACTTGGTGTTGGGCTAACATAGTTTGTATTGGGATTTTTAGTGAAATTGAGTATTTTGGGATTAATTGAGAAAATGAGAAATTGAGGGACTAAAATGTAAAATAAATGAGATGTATGGATTTGTATGAGTATAGTAAGAATTCGGCTAAACCTGGGTGATATAAAACTATGTGTATTTGCTGAATTTATGAAATAAGGACTAAAGTGTTGAAATGTGAAAATGTGAGGGCTATTTTGTAAAATGCCCTAAATATGTATGTGTGGATCAAATTGAATGAATAGGTAATTTAATGAGTGAATTTGAATGTGTATAGACCAAGAAAGGAGAGGTTCGGGTCAAGATCGAGGTAAAGATAAAGTGCTCGATTAATTGACCGTTTTAGTATATCAACGTTTGAGGTAAGTTCGGATATAACATGTGTACTTAGATATGTTTAAATGTTGTGAAACGAATGGTTATGATATTATTGAATTATAAATGTTATGTGAGAAATGGATCTATATGGCACTAAGTGTGAGTATTTGGAAATGTAATCGAGAAGATTAGCACTGTGTGTGCGAGTTAATAGAAGCTTCGTGATTGGCATTGTGTATGCGATATCGAATTGAGTTTGGTTTGCATTAATTCACTAAGTATGCGATGTCATTTAAGCTTCGGTTATGAATCGAGGCATTAAGTGTGCGATTATAATTAATGAATAGCACTGTGTGTGCAAAACAAGAGAAGTTTTGGCTTACCGAATTGCCACTGTGTGTGCGTTACCGATATAAGTTTGGTTTAACATATTGGCACTAAGTGTGCGATGACAATTAGGCTTCGGTTGTGAAATTGGCGCAAAGTGTGCAAATTTATTTGAGTAATAGCAAAGGTTGAACGGGAGGTAAAATTGAGAAATTGAGTTGTATGAATGGTGAGTAACTATGTGTTGATCAAGGTATGTTTGAACCTATGTGGTTGATGATAGATTTAAGAGTTGAATGAATAGATATTTAAGCATGTGGTTGAGATTAATAATATGCTTGGTTGTGTTATTATCTATGTGATGGTTGGATAGTATAGTTAGTGAGTAACTAATTGTTGGCAAAGGTAGGTATGATACCTATGTGGTTGGTGAAATTGAAAATAAATGAATGGAATGCTATGTGAATATTGAATAAAGTTGAACTTGTGTATCATTGGTAAATTAACCATGTGACGGTTAAATGTGTATATTGAATTGGTTCATTGAGTTAATTGTTTTATAGTTCGAACTTACTAAGATTTGGAAAGCTTACTATGTGAACTGCTTTGCAATGTCAGCAAGGCTAGCTCGAATTCGGGGATCGTCGGCATCTCTATCACACTATTGGCAATCTATTTTGGTACTTTGGAAAGATGTACATAGTTGAAATATAGCATGTATAGGCTAGATATGTAAATTATGTATGAGATGAGTAAATAGCCATGTGAGGTGGCTAGAAAAATGTTTGAATTATATTTGTGTGGATTCGGTATGTGAAGTAAGTTTTGGTATGTGTTGATAGTAATGGATATGTCTTATAAATGGTAATCTTGGTGATAAATTGATGCTAGTATGATCTAGTGAATTTGAGGAGGAATCATGTTTGGTATTGAATGTGTTCAAGTGGTGAATTTTAGTTTATAAGTTAACATGGTTATAAATGAGATTGTATGAGATGTTATGTTGATCACTTGACATGAGATTGGTTGCCAAAATGTGTGTGGGATTATGCTTAATTGTGCTTGTAGGATTGACCTTTGTGTGGGTGACAAATTAGCCTAGCAAATGGCCTATTTTGTCTACACGGTCATGGCACATGGCGTGCCTAGTGGCCATGGGGTAAAGCCAGTTGCTAGCTTAAGAGCACACGGGCGTGTCTAGTAGCCGTATGAAAAAGTCAGTATATGGCCTAAGTGTACACGGCCTTAGCACACGGGGGTGTCTGGTAGCCATGAAGCCAAGTCAGGATCGACACGGCCAGGGTACACGGGCGTTCTTGGTGGCCGTGGAGTTAAGTCAGATTCGACCATGGGGAAGACACATGGGTGTGTCTAGCAGCCATGGGAGGCACACGGCCTGCCCACACGGGCGTGTAACCCCTGAAACTTTGAAAAGTTTTAAAGTTCTGAGAATTTCTATATGTGTTCCGATTTAGTCCCGACCCCTTTCTAACACATGTTAAAAGTATCGAAGACCTCAATAAGGGACTATATACTTGTGATTGAATATGTTCGATTGATGTTTGACTTTGTGTCGTGAAATGGTAATTAAATGTTTTGAATGCTTGGTAATGCCTCTTAACCCTATTTTGACGACGGTTTCAGGTTAAGGGTGTTACATTTTATTGGTATCAGAGCTACGGTTTAGTCGATACTCAGACTAACGTAGCGTATGTGAGTCTAGCTATACATGCCATATATGAAATTGCAATAGTGTGATGAATTCTGATAGATGAAAATGTGTTGTCATATAGTAATGAATCTCGATCGAGCTATTCCTGACGATGTAGAGAGTAACGCGCCTGCTCCCGATCAAGGGACAGGGCCAGCCACATCTAGGCCAAATAAAAGTAATGAGGGAGGAGAGGCTAAGCAAGCCTCCTATTGTATGATGAGTGAGTGGTTTTCGGAGTTCGTTCGAACGAATCTGGCTGCTCCACAACCTCCACCCCCACAAATACCTGTTGTGCCACAAGTGATAGATCCAATTCGATTGAATAAACCTCTAGTGGATAAGATTCGAAAGTACGGGGCCGAAGAGTTTAGGGCCACATCCGATGATGATGCTGAGAGAGCTAAGTTTTGGCTCGAGAATACAATTCGGGTATTCGATGAGATGTCGTTGACTTCTGATGAATGTATAAAATGTGATGTTTCGTTGTTGAGAGATACTGCATATAATTGGTGGAAAACTTTGATATCCGTGGTTCCAAGAGAGAGAATTACTTGGGATTTCTTTCAAATTGAGTTCAAAAAGAAGTATATCACCCAACGATTTATTGATCAGAAATGTAAAGAGTTTCTAGAGCTGAAACAGGGTCGCTTGTCAGTTACTGAGTATAAGCGAGAATTTGTTAGATTGAGTCGGTATGCACTAGAATGTGTTTCTACCGAAACTACTATGTGTAAACGCTTCATAGAAGGTTTGAATGAAGACATCAAGTTGTTGGTTAGGATACTTGATATAAATGAATTTGTTGTGTTAGTCGAAAGAGCATGTCAAGCTGAAGAGCTTAGTAAAGAAAAGAAGAAAGTCGACCCCAAAACTCATGATGAAAGAAAAAGATTTATGAGCAAGTTTTTTCACCCTTCGACAAAGACATTTAGAGATGCAAGTAATCGATAAAATACTTCATATGGACATCCGAATAAAGACCACATAAGACTAAGTGTTGAACCGAGAATTCAAGCCCCAATTGAATCAAATGTTGATAGTGCCAAAAGTGACAAACCTGAGTGTAGACTGTGTGGAAGACGACATGTAGGTGAATGCTGGGGCAAATACAACAATAGAGTTTGCTATAAAAGTGGATCACGAGATCACTTTATTAGAAACTGCCCAAAGATGACTAAGAAAGAAAATGTTCAGAATGTGAGATCGAGAGCACCTGCCCGAGCTTATGCTATACGTGCACGAGAGGAAGCATCATCTCCAGACGTCATCATTGGTACTTTCACTTTATTTGATACTGATGTGATTGCATTGATGGATCCAGGATCTACTCATTCATATGTGTGTGTGAATCTAGTATCAATTAAGACTCTACCTATTGAGTCTACTGAATTTGTGATTAGAGTATTGAATCCTTTAGGCAAGTGTGTTTTGGTGGATAAGGTGTGCAAGAATTGCTCATTGATGTTTTGAGGTATCTGTTTTCCAGTTAATTTGATGTTGTCACCATTCGATGAGTTTGGAATAATTCTAGGTATGGATTGGCTTACTCTGTATAATGCCATTATGAATTGTAAAAGAAAGAGTATTGAATTGAGTAGTCAGAACGGTGAGATAGTTCGAATTGAATCCAGTAATATGAAAGGGTTATCAGCTGTTGTATCTACGATGAAAGTTTTGAACTATATGAGAAAGGATTGCGAAGCCTATCTGGCATATGTGATTGATACAAAGGTATCAGAAAAGAGAGTTAAAGAATCTAATGTGCCAAAAATTACTTTCAGAACGAGGTATGGATATTATGAAATCTTAGTGATATCCTTCGAACTAACGAATGATCCTGCAGTGTTTATAGATTTGATGAATCGAATATTCAGATCGTATTTGGATCATTTTGTCACAGCATTTATTGATGATATCCTGGTTTATTCTTGTGATAAGACACAACATGTCGAGCATTTGAGTATTGTGTTACAGACTCTGCGTGAGAAGAATTTGTAAGTTAAGTGTAGTAAATGTGAGTTTTGGTTGCATGAGGTTGGTTTTTTAGGCATATTGTATCTGCTGTGGAAATACGAGTTAATGCGAGTACAATCTCTGCTATTTTAGAATAGAAGCCTTTAAGAAATGTGTTTGAAGTTTGTCATTTTCTAAAACTAGAGAGATATTATAGATGACTTGTGAAAGGCTTCTCGATGATTGCGACTCCGTTGACGAAGGTGCTATAGAAAGATGTTAAAGTTGAGTCGTCAGAAAAGTACCACCAGTATTTTGAGCAGTTGAAAGCGTTGTTGATGAAAGCGCCAGTGTTAGTTCAGCCTGAATTAGGCAAAGGAAATTATAGTTTACAGTGATATGTCATTTAATAGTTTGGGCTGTGTGCTGATGCAAGTAGGCAAAACCATTGCTTATGCTTCGAGGCAGCTAAAGCAGCATGAAAGGAACTATCTGACGCACGACCTTGAATTAACCGCAATTGTGTTTGCTTTAAATATTTGGCGTCACTACTTATTTGGTGAGAAATGTCGTGTTTATATCGATCATAAGAGTTTGAAATACTTGATGACTCTGAAAGAATTGAATTTGTGACAGAGAAAATGATTAGAGTTGTTGAAAGACTATGAACTTGTAATAGATTATCATTTGGGAAAAACTAATATTGTAGCTAATGCTTTGAGTCAAAAGTATTTATGTGCCTACGAGCTATGAGTACTCAGATAGATTTATGTGATGATGGTTCAGTTTTGGCAGAGTTGAGAGCAAGGCCGATGTTTGTACGTCAGATTAGTATTGCCCAAAAAAGTGATGATGAAATGATAGCAAAATGAGATCAATACGATTTGAATTTGCATTCAGAGTTTTGAGTTGATAGTGATGATTGTTCGAGATTTAGAGACCGGATTTGTGTTTCGATGAATTCAGAGTTGATTCAAATAATTTTGAATGAAGTTTATAATAATCGTTTGACTGTGCATTCGAGGAGTATGAAAGTTTATAACGATCTGAAATAGTTTTATTAGTAGTATGATATGAAAAGAGACATCTCTGACTATGTGTCAAAATGAATAGTTTGTCAGCAAATTAAAGCTGAACATCAAGTTCATCTGGTTGTTATAGATTTTGTGTCGGTATTGCCTTTGTCTCTGGGAAAGAAAGAATGCATTTTGTGTGATAGTTGATAGATTGATGAAGTCATCTCATTTCATTCCGCTGAGAAAAAATTATTCACTTGATTGATTGGCTAAATTATATATATTATTGAAATTGTGAGATTTAAAGAGTTGATGAGGCTATGAGAGAGCCTGAAAATGTTATGAGAGAGCAATATCCACATTTATTCACTGGTAAGATTTTCGGGGACGAAAATCCCTAAGGGGGAGAGTTGTAACAGCCCAGTTTAGACTCTAGTCAGAATAGTGGTTTTGAGACCACAAATCGGGGGTTAGAATGATAATTTAATATTATTTTCTGTGTGAATATTATGTGATGTAGCCTATGTGAAATTTCTGTGTGATAATTTTATCGAGTGTGTGTCAATTTGTGAGAAATAACTTAATCGTGTAAAGTGTTAAAGTTGTGTGCTGATTTATAAGTACCTAAGTGTTGTTGTCTTCTTAATAGGATGGCCTTAAGAGGCAATTAAGCCATTATTAAAGATAGTGGATGGCTAAATGACATATATTAGCCTTAATATATATTTGTTTCATAGTTTTAATAAAAGGGCAAATGAGTAAAATGTTTAATAATGTATTATTAATAAAACAAATGAAAGAAAAAATGAATGTTATCATCTTTCTGAGTGCCGAATGTTGAAAAAAAAAAGAAGGGAAGAGAGCTTTAGGGTATTCGGCCAATATTTTAGCTTGATTGAAGGTATGCTTGAGCTCGATTTTTGATAATTTCTACGTTTTCGTAATCGTTGCTTCGTGCTCTAGCTAACCCATACTGTAATTTCATGAATTGATGATGTTTTTCTGATGAGTCATTGATGAATACTTGAGCTATGTGTTTGTTGATAGAAAAATATGAAAACTTGGTGTTGGGCTAACATAGTTTGTATTGGGATTTTTAGTGGAATTGAGTATTTTGGGCTTAATTGAGAAAATGAGAAATTGAGGGACTAAAATGTGAAATAAATGACATGCATGGATTTGTATGAGAATACTAAGAATTCGGCTAAACTTGGGTGATATGAAATTATGTGTATTTGATGAATTTATGAAATAAGAACTAAAGTGTCAAAATGTGAAAATGTGAGGGCTATTTTATAATATGCCCTAAATATGTATGTGTGGATTAATTGAATGAATAGGTAATTGAATGAGTGAATTTAAATGTGTATAGACCAAGAAAGGAGAGGTTCGGATCAAGATCGAGGCAAAGACAAAATGCTCGATTAATCGACCGTTTCGGTAAATCGACGTCCGAGGTAAGTTCGGATATAACATGTGTACTTAGCTATGTTTAAATGTTTTGAAACGAATGGTTATGATATTATTAAATTATAAATGTTATGTGAGAAATGGATCTATGTGGCACTAAGTGTGCGTATTTGGAAATGTAATTGAGAATATTAGCACTATGTGTGCGAGTTAATAGAAGCTTTAGCTTTGTGATTGGCACTGTGTATGCAATACCGAATTGAATTTGGTTTGTATTAATGCACTAAGTATGAGATGTCATTTAAGCTTCGGCTATGAATTGAGGAACTAAGTGTGTGATTATAATTAATGAATAGCACTGTGTGTGCGAAACAAGAGAAGCTACGGCTTTAATGAATAGCATTGTCTATCCGAAACAAGAGAAGTTTCGGCTTATCGAATTGGCACTGTGCGTGCGTTACTGATATAAGTTTGGTTTAACAGATTTGCACTAAGTGTACGATGACAATTAGGCTTTGGTTGTGAAATTGGCACTAAGTGTGCAAATTTATTTGAGAAATAGCAAAGGTTGAACGAGAGGTAAAATCAAGAAATTGAGTTGTATGAATGGTGAGTGACTATTTGTTGATCAAGGTATGTTTGAACCTATGTGGTTGATGATAGATTTAAGATTTGAATGAATAGATATTTGAGTATGTGGTTGAGATTGATAATATGCTTATTTGTGTTATTATCTATGTGATGGTTGGATAGTATAGTTTGTGAGTAACTAAGTGTTGGCAAAGGTAGGTATGATACCTATGTGGTTGGTAAAATTGAAAATAAATGAATGGAATGCTATGTGAATATTGAATAAAGTTGAACTTGTGTATCATTGGTAAATTATCCATTTGATGGTTAAATGTGTATATTAAATTGGTTCATTGAGTTAATTGTTTTATAATTCGAACTTACTAAGCTTTGGAAAGCTTACTGTGTGAATTGTTTCTCTACTTTACAGTGTCAGCAAGGCTAGCTCGGATCCGGGGATAGTCGGCATCTCTATCACACTATCGGCAATCTATTTTGGTACTTTGGAAAGATGTACATAGTTGAAATATGGCATGTATAGGCCAGATATGTAAATTATGTATGAGATGTGTAAATAGCCATATGAGGTGAGGTGGCAAGAAAAATGTTTGAATTATGCTTGTGTGGATTTGGTATGTGAAGTAATTTTTGGTATGTGTTGATAGCAATGGATATGTCTTATAAATGGTAATCTTGGTTATAAATTGATGCTAGTATGATCTAGTGAATTTGAGGAGGAATCATGTTTGGTATTGAATGTGTTCAAGTGGTGAATTTTAGTTTATAAGTTAACATGGTTATAAATGAGATTGTATGAGATGTTATGTTGATCACTTGACATGAGATTGGTTGCAAAATTTTGTGTGGGATTATGCTTAATTGTGCTTGTAGGATTGACCCTTGTGTGGATGGAAAATTAGCCTTGCAAATGGACTGCTTTGCCTACACAGTCATAGCACACGGGCGTGCCTAGTTACTGTGGGGTAAAGTCAGTAGCTAGCTTAAGAGCACACGGTCATGGCACACAGGCGTGCCTAGTAGCCATATGAAAAAGTTAGTATATGGCCTAAGAGTACATGGTCTTAGCTCACGGGGTTGCCTGGTAGCCATGGAGCCAAGTCAGGATCGACCACGGCCAGGGTACAAGGGCGTTCTTGGTGGCAGTGGAGTTAAATCAGATTCGACCATGGGGAAGACACATGGGCATGTCTTGCAACCGTGGGAGGCACACGGCCTGCCCACACGGGCGTGTAACCCCTAAACCTTTGAAAAGTTTTAAAGTTTTAAGAATTTCTGCATGTGTTCCGGTTTAGTCCCGACCCCTTTCTAACACATGTTTAAGGTCTCGAAGGCCTCAATAAGGGACTATATACTTGTGATTGAATATGTTTGATTGATGTTTGACTTTGTCTCGTGAAATGGAAATGAAATGTTCTGAATGTTTGGTAATGCCTCTTAACCCTATTCCGACGACGGTCTAGGGTTAGGGGTGTTACAGTGCTGATTCTTATGAGTGTCTTTAATGCTTAATTACCGACCTTGTAGTTGACTATTCATATGGCTAATTGACTCTTCAAGTTTGGACATTTTTCAAGCCTTCAAAGATCATCAAGGTGGCTGTTCAAATGGTCTAAGAGTGTCTCTTCAAATTTGTTCAGTTTTAAAGCATTCAAAGCTAGTTAAGGAGCCAATTAAATAGATGAATGGACAAGTCTTTTAAAATTCAGTTTAAGGGAGATGAAGGGACACCAAACAACACATTAAGGGTTCATTAAGTCAACAATAAAGTAAAGAGGCATGCCTTTTCATCTGCACCAGAATCAAGTGAAGAGACATGACTATTGGCTTCCCTACATTACTTAAAAAACAAAATGAAAGCTTGTTAAAAACTTTACTTAATTGCTAGAGGTGAAAGGTCACAAATAGGCATTTGAATAGTCATAATAATGCCTATAAATAGTTTGTAAGAAAACATTGTTTTGGTTAGACAACTTTTTGCAGAATATATGCTAAATTTGAGATTTGTGAGTTATCCAATTCTCTTTGTTCTTTTGGAACTGATCTGACTTATCAAGCATAGCTTGTGGCGTCTATCCTTTCCATTGTTTGTCGAACTTATCACTTTTGAGTGTGGCATTCGTATACCTTTGGTTCCTATCACTAATTGATAGTGGGTCAAGGTTTATCTTTTGTTGTTTTCCCTAAACCGTAAATCACCTAAGGACCATTTGAGATTCAGGTCAACAATCTAATATTGTTGGTTCTTTTTTGGCCTTAGTCAAATTATCCATTATCTTTGTTTAACCATTTTGTTACCTTATTTTAAAACCATTTCTTTCATTCATCAGCCTTTTCTTTGTTTAAAGCTTAGTTCATTTCAAAATGAATCATTTCTACTTAAATTCACGATTGGGCATCAAACGACTCGAATCATTCATCGAAAAGAGTTTGTATCATTTGCTATCAGAGCTAGTGAAATCAGAGTAAGTGTTGATGTTTTAGGCATTACGGGATTGTGATTTTATAAAAAATTCAAAAAAAAATCGTCAAAAAAAATTTTCAACATCAATTGAAGTTCAAAGGGAGAAGAACAATTTTGGGTGTACCAATTCGTTGGATTCATTTAAAAAAAGTTAGCTTGGAAGTTTTCTTGTTGCCCGAATCAGTTCAATCACTACTAAATATTTCAGCCACACTTAAATCTTTCCATCACTGTTTTCTAGCCTACCCTTTTGTCCTAAAATCATTCCCTACCCAAAACCATACAGAAATTTTGCCAACCGACCCACAACAACTGGTTCTAAGTATTAACTAGTTCGTTTAAGAACTTAGAGAGGCGGAGTGAGTGGAAAAAGGCACGAGGGTTGTGAGCTCATCCGAGTGAAGAAAAAGCCAAATGTGTGTGATTTCTTTATGAGTGGATTCGTGAGGTTTTGTATTGGAGGCATTTATATTCTATTTTTTTTAAACACTTTTCTTTTCCATCACTAATCATGTCTCGAGAAGAGTTTTTAGAATTTGAAATTCAAGATTTGATGGAAAAAATGGATTGATTGTTCGATAGGAAACTAAAACCCCTACAAGAACGATTGGTTCGTGTTGAAGAGCGGAGCTATCGAGCAAGAACCCAACAGGAGCAAATTTATCCAAGTGAGAGGACGGTAACGAGATCATCAAGGAGACGAACATCCAACGAATACGCGAGAAGAGACCCTTATCATGATTCCTATTACTTAAGGAATTTGGGTCAAAATAAAGAGAGCTACGAGATTAAAAGTTATTATGGTGACAAACAAAAAGGTTCAAGAAACTCATCGTATACACCAAGATATTCATCCATGACTATTCCATCCTGAAAAGATGATCATCTTTTGTATGAAGATCCCTCCTCTTACTCTCAACAGAAGAGTTCTCATTGTAATTCTTTCTTGTTTTCTTCTTTTTGTAATGAAATTGAAAAAGCAAGTGAAAAAGAAAAAGAAAGTGAAAAAGAAATGAAAAACGAGAAAAATGAAAAGAAAAATGAAAAAGTGAAAGAGTTGAGGTAAAAGCATGAGTGGAAAAAGAAACTCAAAAAGAAACCGAGAGAATGCAAAAAGAGATTGAAAATGAAATAAAAAGTGATAATGAGGCTTCAAAGGAGACGATTGAAAAAATGAGCGAGAATGTGAAAGAAACGAATAAAAAATGAAAGTGAGCGAGAAAACATGAGTGATCTTTCTACTAACCAATATGCAAGTTACTCTCGTAATGTTTCTTCTTTTCAGATTTCTAAATATCTATGTGACGAGCTTCAACTACAATACATTCCCGATGAGAGGCGATTCTGATTGCTCAAGAAAGGTAAGATCGAGAATGATATCCACCCACAATTGCTTAAAGGTAAGCAAGGTAAGGGGTACATAGCATTTGAGTCTCATTTATTCTACTTGAATATTGTTGACCATACCACCGAAGGTATAATTTTTGGAAGAGCTCCTCATTTTGATTTATTGAAGTGCCACTCTCTGATTATTGAAGATTTCATTTTGAATCATGGTTTGAAGAATTTTTCTGTTGTTGATAATGGCATTGGTAAACTTGTTGTTCAAGAAAGATTGATTCAGCACAAACAACATGTGATCTCGTGTAATAAAAAGTTAATACACAAAACGCCTAACATGTTTGCTTGCGAAGTTATTGAATATCCTCTAAGTTGTGTGATGTTTGTACAAGTTTGTTCACATGGGATCTAAGAGATTCGATTGTCTGAGTATGCATGTGCTCAATTTCTCTTTGCCTAGTGTGAGTGATTTATTGGTGAAAACAAAAATTTTGTTGCATTATGGAATGACCGATCAAAATCGTGTTTTTAAACCCAGAGCATGTATGCCTAAGTTGATGTCAATCAAAGGTGAGTATCCAAATAGTTTTTTGAATCAATGTGTTGACCCCTTTTATTTACTTCGAGTTTGATCTTTATTTTGTTCAAAAACAAAGCTTGAGAGTTTTGTTGGCTTGCAAAGTCAAGCTTACATTTTTTACTCTGGAGGTTGTCCTATATTGTGGTTTAAAAGATTTAATCATGTTTTCCATGATTACAACTTTCAATTGCTTCATGTTCTTTCCATGTTACTGGTCATGAAATTATCTAGTCAGATTGAAGCGGTAAGAGAACACTTTGTTTTTGACCCCAGAGACCATTATTCTATACCTTTGTTCAAGGGATTTGGGAATTGGAATGTTGTTAACTTTCGAATACTTTGTGGTTCAGGTTTGTTACCGTCATTGCAATTTTTGATTCATTATGGAAAGGTAAGACCGATATCCATTTTTTAGCCCGATATTGGTTTATATGTTCAAGTTTTGAATAACAATTCAGAAAGTTCTTTTGTCTTAAAATTCTTAATGTCACTAATTTGTTTTATTTTTGTGTAGGTGACAATCTGAAGTGGTACCCTTCTAAAGAGGGAAGGTATACAAATAACCTTCTTTCTTATCGAGCCGTATATGGTTCTCACATTCTTGAAAGTGACTTTGTCAGGTTTATAACCAATGGGGTTCGTGACCTTGAAAGGTTTGTCACGAGCAAATGGCCTGATTTGAGGACAAATCATCTTCAAGAGGGAGGATATGATGCAATCCCGGTCGCATCATGTCATGATAAAATTCAACGACATCAGAATTGGCCCAAGAACGAGGGGCCCAGTGCAAAATGAAGTCTTTAATTTTAGTTTGTTAATTTGGTTGGTGGAAAATAAGGACTTTGATTCATTTATTTTAGTTACTTTAGTTATTTTAGTTTGTGTCTTTAATTATGTCATTTAATAAAGTCATGCATTATGTAACTCTCATGTTTGTTAAGTTTGTATCATAAATTATGACATGCATTATGTACCTCCCATGTTAGTTAAAGATTGCATCATTAAATTAAGTCATGCATTAAGTAACTCATTTGTTGATTTAGTTTACATCTTAAACCATACATTTAAGCATCTTAGTTGTTAAATATGTTTGAGTTTGTTTATATAAGTATGTTATTTAATTTGGCTGTTACTTTTTACTGCATAAATTAAAGTGTGTATATTTTCATTTTAAATAAGGTGATTTGAGCTGCATGTTCATTAATAAATTTGTGTATGAGTGTTTATAGTGTGCTGATTCTTATGAGTGTCTTTAATGCTTAATTACCTACCTTGTAGGTGACTATTCATATGGCTAATTGACTCTTCAAGTTTGGAAACTTTTCAAGCCTTCAAAGATCATCAAGGTGGCTGTTCAAATGGTCCAAGAGTGTCTCTTCAAATCTATTCAGTTTTAAAGCATTCAAAGCTAGTTAAGGAGCCAATTAAATAGATGAATGCACAAGTCTTTTGACATTCATTTTAATGGAGATGAAGGGACACCAAACAACACATTAAGGTTTCATTAAGTTAGCAATAAAGTGAAGAGGCATGCCTTTTCATCTACACCAGAATCAAGTGAAGAGACATGACTATTGGCTTCCCTACATGACTTAAAAAACGAAATTAAAGCTTGTTAAAAACCTTAGTTAATTGCTAGAGGTGAAAGGTCACAAATAGGCATTTGAATAGTCATAATAGTGCCTATAAATAGTTTGTAAGAAAACATTGTTTTGGTTAGACAATTTTTTGCTGAATTTATACTAATTTTGAGATTTGTGAGTTATCCAATTCTCTTTTTTCTTTTGGAATTGATCTGACTTATCAAGCATAGCTTGTGGCGTCTATCCTTTCCATTGTTTGCCGAACTTATCACTTTTGAGTGTGGCGTTCGTATACCTTTGGTTCCTATCACTAATTGATAGTGGGTCAAGGTTTATCCTTTATTGTTTTCCCTCAACCGTAAATCACCTAAGGACCATTTGAGATCCGGGTCAACAATCTAATATTGTTGGTTCTTTTTCGGTCGTAGTCAAATTATCTGTTATCATTGTTTAACCATTTTGTTACCTTATTTTAAACCCATTTCTTTCATTCATCAGCCTTTTCTTTGTTTAAAACTTAGTTCATTTCAAAATGAATTATTTCTACTCAAATTCACGATTGGGCATCAAACGACTCGAATCATTCACCGAAACGAGTTCGTATCAATGTGCAAGTTGCATGGTTGATTTATTTGGTTTAATTATGCATGAATGAGTTGATGGTCAATGTGGTTTATGTTTGTATGAGTTGGAGTGGCACAAAGTGCTTGGCAAATAGCCTTGTTCTTTTCCACACGGGTAGTCACACGTGCATGTGTCTAGGCCGTATGTGACACACGGTCTGCCCCGTGGGCGTGTGGTTTGGCCGTGTGAACCCCTGCATACTAATTTGGCAAGTTAGAATGCCCAGTAGTAACCACACGGGCTGAGACACGGCCGTGTGCCTCAACCGTGTGAAAGACACGGCCTTAGGACCTGGGCATGTGCCCAGGCCGTGTAAAGTCTACATCTGAATTAGGAATTTATTTTGCCACATGGTCGAAGAATACGGGTGTGTGCCTTGGCCATGTGACATCTTTCGGGTGATAACGTCAGAAACAGAATGTCAAGGTTTTTGCACATAGGCTAAGACACGGGCGTGTCTAGGCCGTGTGAGGGACACGGGCCATGGACACGGGCGTGTGTTCAGCAGTATGAAAACCCCATAGGTTCAAATTGAGAAATAATTCCACACGGGTGTGGAATACGGGCATGTGATATGCCACACGAGCGTGTCCCTTCCTTCACAAAGGCGTATGGACTATTTGATGAGAATTTTTCTAAGTTGTTCCAAAGATCTTTTAAAGGGCTCGATTTGATTCCAAACCGCTCCTAAAGTGTGTTTTAGGCCGAGTAGGCTTGTGTAAGGGGTGACATGAAGGTTCATGAATAGTTTTTAAATTTGAGTGGAAAAATCATGTCTCAGTTTGTATAATTGCTTGCGTGTGAGTCTAGAAGCGCCTCGTACCCTGTTTCGGCGCTGAATACGGGCAAGGGGTGTTACATCCTATATGAAATTACTTAATTGCATCTTACATATTAATTATACATCAAGTTTTAGTTATTCAGATTATAGAAATACCACTGAGTTTATACTCAGTGTGCGATTTTGTTTCCTATGCGCAGGTTAGGTACTTCTCAACTTATCGTTGACTTAGCATCCAACAACGATCCCAAACCCAAGTATGGTGATGTTTTATTTTGTAATGGAATGTACCTAGGAGGTCTTTTGAATGATAGTTGTTATGTAATGTGATGATTTTAGGAGTCCTACGTGTAATGGTATTTATGTGTTCATAAAGTTGAGGCTTAATATATGTTTTGGTTTGTTAGTCAAGCTTAATGTTTTGCATGTATTTTATTTTGAAGCTTGGAAGCCTAAATAGCTAAAATATTAGTTCAATTGTGGTCCTTTGGTATGAATGAATGTTTGGATGGTTGATGTCTTGTTGATATGTTTGGAAATATAGAATGCGGAACCAATGAGGGTACATTGGTTAGACACTTAAAATGGATGCTTTGGCATGTTTTAAACATGTTTAATTGTGTTTTGAATAGGTTAAATGGCTGGTAATTGGGTTGCTTAGTGTCCAAGTAAGCATGATTTGGTAAATTTGAGTTTTAATGTGCATTTAGGTACGCACGGCAGGCTGAGACACTGTCAGTCACACGACCATATGTCTTGTAAATTTTAGTGTAGGTTTCACACGGTCTAACACACGGCCGTGTGACCCAAGTCAATGAGTTACACAAGCAGAGACACGGGTCGAAATACACTTGTGTGTCTAAAGTCAGTGAGTTACACGGCTAGAGATATAGGTAGAGACACAGGTTAGGACACGGACATGTGTTCCAACTTCGAAAGCTACACGGCCTGGAGCATATAACACAGTCGTGTGACACCTATTTTTAAGTTTCTTTAAAAATTTCCCCAAACCCTTTTAAATTGTTTCAAATTAGTCCCTATTTGTTTTCTAGTTATATTTAGGGTTCTGTAAACTCATATTAAAGACTGTAAGAGTATTTTTACTCTAATTTTAGATGAAGTGGTGAACTTTAACTGGGTGAAGTAGGTCATTCTACTAATATCATTGAAAGTAGATGGCTAGAGTATAGTCCAATACTCTGATGCTAATAATTGGAATATTCTTGTTAGTATTCAACTTCTAGCTTTCAAGAGGGGATAAATAGTGATAAGAGTGTAAATAGTGGAAGACTAAATTTAGCATTGCATAGCATACCTCATTACTTGATTGTATAAGATAATAATATGGAAGTATTAGATTAACATGTGTATAATATGAATGTTAATAGTTAGCGTGCACCTTTGATTATGTTGAAATTAAATGTTCTAACCGGTTAGTAATGGTCGTGACCCTAATCCGATGATGGAGGTGGGTTAGGGGTGTTACAGTGTGAGTCTTTTAACAAATAAAAATCAATAAACATATAATCAGCATACAAAATAATCAATTCTCTTTATGCACATGATCATGGCAATGCAATTTTTATAGAACAATTATGCATATTTATTTTAAAATTTCCTACCCATCACCACTACACTCCAAAATCAAGTTCCCTAGAACTCGTCCATCCAAACACTCTAATGTGTGGATAATCTACCAGTAATGCAGACAAGCTTCCAATAATGTGGTTAAGCCACCAGTAATGCAAATAAACTGCCAATAGTGTAGGCAAGCTGCTAATATTACAGATAAACTGCCAGTAATACAGACAAGCTACCAGTAATGTGGTCAAGCCACCAGTAATGTAGATAAACTACCAGTACTTCCTCCTTACACATATCCACCCCATGCATGTGGTATGGCCACAATAAAAATATTTTCACTTTTTTACAAAATTTCACTTTTAGGCATGTGGATCATGCTCATCCAATCGTTTAAATAATATCACATAGTCTTGTTTTGACATGCAATTTTACACATTATCTCGATGTATCTAAACATTATGTTTTGAAAGACATATAAAAATTTATGCCATAATGTCACACAACATAAGAATGATAACAACATGCTTTTCAAATTAATAATAAACATAACCACACAACATGCTTTCACAAAATAGTTGGTTCAGAAACACTAACTTGTATAGTCCGTTTTGACATATTTGATCTCCCATTTTAGAATACTTGATGTATTCGTATAAAACATAAATCAAGCAATAATATTTTATTTAAGCATTTTTAGAGATATATATAAAACTTGTATCAAGTTAAACTCACACCTAATAGTAGATACGGTGTGAAACTCCACACTAAAGAACGTCTACACTTGGATCTTAATCAATGGAATATCGATATGTTATCAAGGTGACTTTATATTAAAGAGTCGTCTTTAAACACTTTATGTGATTAATCACTTAATTTAAATCATTCGTTTAGAAGTTACTCTTATAAATAATCGTTTATACGATCGTTTCATTCCCAAAACTAGGAGCTTTCTGAAATGGTGTCGATTAGCTATTCATTAAAAATATAGTACGATATGTTAATACATGAGGAAAAATACACTTTAAGTCCTTATAGACATTCGGTCAAAAGGAAAATGTAACATCCTAGAACTGGGCCTAGTAGGATTGGGCCCAATGGGCCTTGGGGTAGTAGTGTTTAAAATTTTTGAGAACAAGAGAATGGTACTAAGGCAAGTTGGACGTATTAGGTGAGTGATTTTGGAAGGTTAGGGGGCTTTTATGAAGTCCCGGGTTAAAGATAGAGCCATAGGAAAAATTTTGGTTTTAGGTGAAAAAACCACAGGAGTTGGTAGGTAGGCTTTAAGAATAAAATGTAGGGAAAAATGACAAGTGGAGTATGTGGTGTAGTGGAAAAGTGATGCCACATAAGAGGCAAGGGGGTAACGCCACAAGGAAGGAAGGAGGTTCAAGGTTCAATTCTTGGTGCTTGCATTTTAGTTTTCTTTTTAAATGGATTTTGGAATTTGGCCATAGGACTTATATTTAGTTGCGCATGGTTTTAGAAGCAAGGAGCTAGTTGGTAAAGTGGCTAGCAGCGTGGGTTATGTTACAAGGGAGTCTGAGTTCGAATCTCATGAAAAGCAAGGGAGTATTTATTTTGCTAAGATGGGGCGGCAAGAGTTTGAGTTGGATTTAAACTCTGTTAGCGGAAGGATCCCACATCGGAAGATACGAAAAAGGAATGTGAGAAGCTAGCTATATAAAGAGCATTCTAGGAGGAGAGAAAAGATACCTTGGTGGGCGTTGGGCTTAGGAGCTTTGGGAGCGCGGTTTAGCAGCTTTAGAATTCCTATCAGGTGTGCAACTCTCTCTCTACTCTAGTTGTCGAGCGGCAAATGCCGAAGTGCCGGTCACGGCAATAGTAGCCACATGGGCGTGCGAGCGTACGTGTGGAAGTTTCGACGCGATAGTCGAGGCCACCATGAATATTCTTTTAGGTGTGGGCTGTTGGGCTACGATGGCCCGAAAGGGGCCAAGTGGGCCCAATGGACCTAGGGGCCCCATATGAGTAAATTGTATGATTGAGTAGAAGATAGTGAACTAGACTATATGAATCTTATATATGTGGCTAGGTTTAGGCTAAATGGGCCACCCGAGTGTATGGGCCCACTTGGGTCGAGAATGGGTGTAACAGACCGAATTTGACCCTAATCAAAATGGTGGTTTCGGGACCACGAATCTGAGTCTAATAAATATTTTAATATTATATTTTGTGTTTATTTTATGTGAATTAATGTGTGTGAAAGTCTCGTAGAAAAATTTTATCGTTTGTGTGTTTAATTTAGAAAAAGGACTTAATCGCGTAAAAAGTAAAAGTAGCAAACTATAGTGAAAAGTCCCTATTTGATGATGGGTTTTTAAAGTGGGGTATTAAAAGAGTAAATAGTCCAATTTTAAAGTTAGTGGGTGGCTAAAGTCACTATTGCCCTTATTATATATGTTAGTTTTATTTTATTAAAAGGGTTATATTAGTAATTTAGTATTAACTTATTATATGTTAAAATAAATAAAAGAAAAAAATAATTATCATCTTGGTGGTTCTTGGCCGAATGTTGAAGAAGAAAAGGGGTTTCATTCCTTTTAAATTTTCAGCACTTTAAAGCTTAAAATCAAGGTTAGTTTGATTTGGTTTTGTTAATTTTATGTTTTGTGATCGTTGCTTAGTAAATTACCCAACCCATGCTTGAATTTTTGAAAATCATGTGTATATGAGGTTCGACCATTGATGTGTTCTTATGGTTTATGATGTTTTATGATTTTAAATTAAATATATGTTAAAGATTAATATGTTTTGTCTTTGAATTTTTGGTAAATTTGAGTATTTGGGCTTAATTGTAAAAAAAATAAATTTTTAGAGGGGCTTATTTGCGAAATAAGTGAAAGAAATGAACTTGTATAGTCCATAGGAGTATTCGGCCCTTAAGTAGTATTGAGAAATTTGGTGTATTTTGTGTTTTATGCAAATAGGATTAAATTGTGAAAATGTGAAATAGTAAGGGTAAAATGGTAAATTGCCTATTTATATGTTTAGGGACTAAATTGAGATGAAATGTACTTGAATGAGCTAAATTTTAATGTGTTTAGATCAAGAACAAAGAAAAACAGATTTGGATCGGGGGAAAACAAAGGTTCTCGAGTAGCCAATTTACGCGGTCTATCGACAGTTGAGGTAAGTCCTTAAGCAAGTGTACACCAAAGAATTATTTACGAACATAGTATATGATGATGTTTGAATATTTAAAGCATAAATATACATGTGGGCGAATGTGGAGTATGAATTTGTAGTGAAATTAATTTGGTTATCTGATGTGAATATGTATGTTTGGATTAATAGGTGAAAGTAAAATGAAGAATATGAGATGATTAATAGTTTAGTACTAAGTCATGTGTATCATAAAGTTGAATGTGTTGATATTAGGGCTTCGTGCCTAGCGAGCTTAGTGTCGGTGACATATTAAGACTTCGTGCCTAGCGAGCTTAGTGCCGATGACATATTCGACTTCGTGCCTAGCGAGTTTAGTCTGGGTGACATATTCAGAGCTTCGTGCCTAGCGAGCTTATTCTTTGGTGATATATTCGGCTTCGTGGCTAGCGGGCTTAGTCTGGGTGATATATTCGAAGCCAGTGCCTAACTGAGCTTAATCTTGGTGAAACTTTAAAACGAAGAAACCATAAATTGCTTGAGGTGTAACATAGTGAATCTATTGAGTTAAAAACTCGGTAAGCATAAGTCCCATTTGAATTCATCAGAAGTAAGGTAAGTTGTGATTAATGTTACTTGAGTTGAAATATTATGTTAAGAATGGTGTTATGTGAATTTGAGCTTATAATCGACGTGTATGAATATAGAAATAATAGAATTTTTAGTGTGGTAATGTATGGATATGAATGTTGAATTTACATGATTATAAACATGCGATTCATGTAATATATGTACTTTGTGCTTTGATGAGTTGCAGGTTGATGGTAGTGAACTATAAGTAATTGAGTTAATATATTACTAGTATTCGATTTTGTATCAATTGCATATCGAAATATACATATACAATATCCTACATTTATTGATTAAAAATGTTAAAGTGCTTGATTAGTGAATTATCTTTTGCTTAAGACTTACTAAGCTAGTGAGCTTACTCTGTATATATGTATTTCTGTTTTATAGATCATTAATTCAACTACGGGCTCAAGGGATCATCAAGAAAGTCGACCACACTATCACTCTCTTTGGTATATATGTATGTTTACTTTTTGAATCAAAGGCATGTATAGGCTATATTTTGATAAGTAATGAATGATGTTCGGTTTTGTAAATGTATATATATGGCCTTGCGAATAAGGCTGTTACTTTTGGATTAAGCATTGTTTATATGTTTGATATAATAGTCTGTTTTAATCTTTGGTATAAGACGTATGCTTATAATGCTTGGAAGTTAAATGTAGTTATATAAAAATGATTATATATATGTATAAGTATGCTTATTATTATGTCGTGCGAATATCTTTACTTAGATTATTATGTGCTTGGTATAATTCGGATATGATCATGGAAATGTATATACTAATGCTTTGGTTTGATTATTGAAGTTTTATATTGGGAACCGAATATATGGTCAATGGATTGGCTATAATTATATATAATTTGAATTAGTTACATATCATGTGTGTTTGGTAGGTTATTCAATGATCTTGTATCCATGAATTAATAAGGTAAAATGAATTGAAGATTATGGTTTGATATGACTTACATTTTAGGGACATTAGCATATTACAATGCTTTGATGTGTATGTTTGGTTATGCTATAAGGTTCGAATGTCACATATGTGAATGAAAAGCAAATAGATGTATTTATATATGTTTAACATATGAAATTTGGTGTTGTTATGTGGAAGCTTGATTCGAAACTTGTATAGATTATGAGTAATGATGTGTTCATTATGAAACCTAGTTTATAACGTAAGTCTTGAACATTATTTGTTGATATGGAAAATTAAAAAAATGCGTATTGGGTTTATTCCACAAATGGTATGCTAAAGCGTGTCTAGTTCGATAGCGCCTCATAACTCTAATTCAGCGATGGATACGGGTTAAGGGGTGTTACATTTTATTGGTATCAGAGTTACGGTTTAGTCGATTCTAGGACTACCGTAGTGCGTAAGAGCCTAGCTATACATGCCTTTGAATTGTAGATATGATAGTGTAGTGACTTCTGACAATTTCAATTGTATTTTATATAGTAAATGGATCCCGATCCTGATAGAGCCGTAGCTGATGATGTGGAGAGCATTGCGCCTGGTCTCGCAAGGGGATCAATGCCATTAGACTCTCGACCAATTTCGGGTAGCCATGAGGGGGAGGCTAAACAAGCCTTCTATCAGATGATGAACGAATGGTTTACCCAGTTTATTCAGACTAATCCGGCTGTACAACAACCTCCACCCCCGAATAATCCAATTCCGGTACCTTGACACCCGATGATAGATTCGATGAGATCTAGCGAGCCTCCGTTGATAAAATCAGAAATATGGGGTAGAGGAATTCAAGGCCAATGATGATGATGACGCAGAGTGGCCGAGATGTGGCTTGATTACACTATTCGAATTTTCGATGAGTTATCTTGTACTCTAGATGAATGCCTAAAGTGTGCTAATCTCTACTTCGGGACACTGCCTATCACTGGTGGAACACATTGGTATCCATAGTTCTGAAAGAAAAAGTAACTTGGGACTTCTTCCAAATTGAGTTCCGTAAGAAATATATCAGTCAGAGATTCATCGATCAGAAACGGAAAGAATTTTTGGAATTAAAATAGGGTTGCATGACTGTGATGGAATATGAGCAGAAGTTTGTCAGATTGAGCCGTTACGCTCGGGAGTGTATATCTACCGAAGCTATTATGTGTAAAAGATTTGAAGACGGCCTGAATGAAGACATAAAGTTACTTGTTGGCATTCTTGAAATCAAAGAGTTTGTGACATTAGTCGAGCGAGCTTGTAAAGCCGAAGAGCTCGAAAAGGAGAAAAGAAAAGCTGAAGTAGAAGCTAGAGACACTCGAAAAAGATTATCAAGTAAAATTTTCCATTCTGTGCATAAGAAGTTCTGAGATGACCCCAGTCAACATAAAGCCACTTCAGACTTGCCTAGACGTGATCGACCTCCAGTGAGTTCCCGAGCCAGTTCGATAGCTAGTGTTGGTAATGTTCCACAGAACTGGGCTGAGTGTAAACATTGTGGGAAATGACATCCTGGGAGTTGTAGAGTTCGTGATCGGTCCTGCTTTAAATGTGGATCGTCAGATCATTTTATTCGAGAGTGCCCGATGTTAGCCGAGCAAAATGCAACTCAGAATACTAGACCGAGCAGTGCGCCAACACGGGGTAGACCACTCAGACATTTAGGCAATATAGGTGGCAATCAGAGAGGGACGAAGGACACCGCAATACGATCAGAGGCTAGAGCTCCAGCTAGAGCTTATGCTACACGAGCCAGAGAGGATGTTTTCTCCCCCGATGTCATTACCGGTACTTTCACCCTTTATGATACTACTATGATTGCATTGATTGATCCTAGTTCGACTCATTCATATGTGTGTGAAACTCTAGTATTCGGTAAGACTCTGCCAGTTGAGTCTACTGAGTTTGTGATTCGTGTGTCCAACCCTTTGGGTAGATGTGTAGTTGTTAATAAAGTGTGTAGAGGTTGCCCATTGATGATTCGGGATTCTTGCTTCCCAGCTGATTTAATGTTGTTGCCCTTCGATGAGTTCAATAAAATTTTGGGAATGGACTGGTTAACTTCACATGATGCAGTGGTGAATTGCAAAAGAAAGCTTATTGATTTGAGATGTCAGAACGGTGAGATCATCAGAATTGAATCCAGTGATTTAAGTGGGTTTCCTATAGTAATATCCTCGATGTTAGCCCGAAAGTATGTGAGAAAAGGGTGCGAAGCTTATTTGGCCTATGTACTAGATAATAAATGTTTGAAAAGCATATTGAATCTGTACTGGTTGTGTGTGAATACTCAGATGTGTTTCCTGAAGAACTATCGGGTTTACCACCAGTACGAGAGATTGAGTTCGGTATTGAATTAACACCGAGAACGACTCTGATCTTGATAGCTCCGTATCGGATGGCACCTACTAAGTTAAAAGAGTTGAAAGCACAGTTGCAAGAGTTAACAGATAGGGGCTTTGCACGATCGAGTTTCTCTCCTTGGGGTGCACCAGTTCTTTTTCTGAAGAAGAAAGATGGAACGATACGAATGTGTATTGATTATCGGCAACTGAATAAGGTAACTATAAAGAATAAGTACCCGCTACCTCGAATTGATGATTTGTTTGATCAGTTGAAAGGGGCTTCAGTATTTTCGAAGATAGATTTGAGATCGGGTTATTATCAGCTGCAAGTCAGAGATACAGATGTGCCAAAGACTGCATTCTGGATGAGGTACGGACATTTTGAGTTTTTGGTTATGCCTTTTGGACTCACTAGTGCACCTACTATTTTTATGGATCTAATGAATCGGGTCTTCAGATAGTTTTTGGATCGGTTTGTAGTAGTGTTTATTGATGATATACTAATCTACTCCAAAGATGAAACCGAGCATGCTGAGCATTTGAGATTAGTGCTACAAACTTTGCGAGATCAACAGTTGTATGCAAAGTTTAGTAAGTGTGAGTTCTGGGTGAATGAAGTCAGCTTCTTGGGTCATGTTGTTTCAGCATCAGGTATTCGGGTGGATCCAAACAAAATAGCAGCTATACTCGATTGGAAACCACCAAAGAATGTTTTCGAGATTCGAAGCTTCCTAGGCCTTGCGGGATACTACAGACGATTTGTAAAAGGTTTTTCTGTGATAGCTACACCTTTGACAAAGCTACTACAGAAAGATGTCAAGTTTGAGTGGTCGAAAAAGTGTCAGAAAAGTTTCGAGTAGCTAAAAGCCCTTTTGACCGAAGCTCCAGTGTTAGCTCAGCCTGAATCGGGTAAAGAATTTGTCGTTTTTAGTGATGCTTCTTTGAATGGGTTGGGTTGCGTTTTGATGCAGGAAGGCAAAGTTATAGCCTACGCTTCGAGACAATTGAAGCCACATGAAAGAAATTATCTGACTCACGATTTGGAATTAGCAGCCATTGTTTTCGCATTGAAAATTTGGCGTCACTACTTATTCGGTGAGAAATGTCACATTTTTTCGGATCATAAAAGTCTAACGTATTTGATGACTCAGAAAGATCTGAACTTGAGACAACACAGATGGTTAGAATTGTTGAAAGACTATGAGTTGGTGATTGACTACCATCCGGGGAAAGCTAACATTGTTGCAGATGCGTTAAGTCAAAAATCATTGTTTGCTCTTCATGCAATGAACGCACAGATGGTTATGTCTGGTGATGGTTCGATCATAGCCGAGTTACAAGCAAGACCGATGTTTATTCAGCAAATTTGCGATGCACAGAAAGTTGACAAAAATTTGATTGCTAGTCGAATTCAGTGTGAAAAAGATGCGGAATCAGAGTTTCAAATTGATGCAAATGACTATTTGAACTTTAAAAGTCGAATGTGTGTTCCTAAGAACTCAGATTTGATTCAGATGATTCTGAGTGAGGCTCATAGTGGTCGATTTTCGATACATCCGGGTAGCACGAAAATGTATAACAATTTGAAATAGTTCTATTGGTGGCCTGGCATGAAACAGGATATATCTGAATTTGTTTCAAAGTGCTTAATCTGTCAGCAAGTAAAAGCCGAGCATCAAGTGCCTTCTAGGTTGCTTCAACCGATCATGATACCTGAATGGAAATGGGATAGAATCACTATGGATTTTGCATCTGGTTTGCCTATGACACCGAGCAAGAAAGATGCGATCAGGTTATAGTAGATAGGTGACCAAATCAGCTCATTTTGTCTTAGGTTAAATACAGATTATTCACTCGATAAACTTCTTTGAGTTGTATATATCTCAAATTGTGAGATTACATGGTGCGCCGAGTTCTATTATCTTAGACAGAGACCCGAGATTCACATCACGATTTTGGAAGAAGTTGCAGGATGCTTTAGGTACTAAACTTCATTTTAGCACCGCCTTTCACCCACAGACAGACGGTCAGTCTGAGCGAACCATTCAAACACTTGAGGACATGTTGAGATGTTGCGTTCTCGAGTTTGAAGGTATGTGGGAAAAGTACTTACCTTTGATTGAATTTGCTTATAATAACAGTTTTCAATCAAGTATCAAAATGGCACCCTATGAAGCTCTATATGGCCGCAAGTGTCGTACTCCATTGTACTGGACCGAGCTAAGTGAGAACAAGATACAAGGGGTTGATTTGATTAAAGAGACTGAATAGAAAGTGGCTATAATCAAAGATAGTTTGAAAGCTGCATCAGATCATCAAAAGTCTTACGCTGATTTGAAACGTAAAGATATAGAATTTCAAGTCGGAGATCGAGTATTCTTGAAAGTATCTCTGTGGAAGAAAGTACTTTGTTTTGGTCGGAAAGGCAAACTGAGTCTGAGATTTATCGGACCGTATGAAATCATCGAACGTATTGGGCCTGTTACTTATAGATTGAAGTTACCCTCTGAATTAGTAAAGATACATGATGTATTTCATGTTTCGATGCTCCGTAGATACAGATCAGATCCGTCACATGTGATTGCTCCATCTGAGATTGAAATCCGACTTGATATGATGTATGAGGAAGAACCGATCCGTATCTTAGTTCGGGAAATGAAAGAGTTAAGAAACAAAAGGATTCCATTAGTGAAAGTACTGTGGAATCGGCATGGAGTTGAAAAGGCTACGTGGGAGCCTGAGGACTCAATGAGGCAACAATATCCGACGTTGCTTAACGGTAAGATTTTCGGAGATGAAAATCCTTAAGGGGGAGAGTTGTAACAGACTGAATTTGACCCTAATCGGAACGGTGGTTTCGGGACCACGAATCCAAGTCTGAGAAATATTTTAATATTATATTTTGTGTTTATTATATGTGAATTAATATGTGTGAAAGTCTCCGTAGAAAAATTTTATCGTTTGTGTGTTTAATTTAGAAAAAGGACTTAATCGCGTAAAAACTATAGTGAAAAGTGCCTATTTGATGATGGCTTTTTAAAAGTGGGGTATTAAAAGAGTAAATAGTCCAATTTTAAAGTTAGTGGGTGGCTAAAGTCACTATTGCCCTTATTATATATGTTAGTTTTATTTTATTAAAAGGGTTATATTAGTAATTTAGTATTAACTTATTATATGTTAAAATAAATAAAAGAAAAAAATAATTATCATCTTGGTGGTTCTTGGCCAAATGTTGAAGAAGAAAAGGGGTTTCATTCCTTTTAAATTTTCGACACTTTAAAGCTTAAAATCAAGGTTAGTTTGATTTCAGTTTTTGTTAATTTTTATGTTTTTGTGATCGTTGCTTCGTAAATTACCCAACCCATGCTTGAATTTTTGAAAATCATGTGTATATGAGGTTCGGCCATTGATGTGTTCTTATGGTTTATGATGTTTGATGATTTTAAATTAAATATATGTTAAAGATTAATATGTTTTGTCTTTGAATTTTTGGTAAATTTGAGTATTTGGGCTTAATTGCAAAAAAATAAATTTTTAGAGGGGCTTATTTGCAAAATAAGTGAAAGAAATGAACTTTTATAGTCCTTAGGAGTATTCAGCCCTTGAGTAGTATTGAGAAATTTGGTGTATATTGTGTTTTATGCAAATAGGATTAAATTGTGAAAATGTGAAATAGTAAGGGTAAAATGGTAAATTGCCTATTTATATGTTTAGGGACTAAATTGAGATGAAATCTACTTGAATGAGCTAAGTTTTAATGTGTTTGGATCAAGAACAAAGAAAAAGCAGTTTGGATCGGGGAAAACAAAGGTTCTCGAGTAGCAGGTTTCTGCGATGCATCGACGATTGAGGTAAGTCCTTAAGCAAGTATACACCAAAGAATTATTCTGAACATAGTATATGATGATGTTTGAATATTTAAAGCATAAATATACATGTGGGCGAATGTGGAGTATGAATTTGTAGTGAAATTAATTTGGTTATCTGATTGTGAATATGTATGTTTGGATTAATAGGTGAAAGTAAAAATGAAGAATATGAGATGATTAATAGTTTAGTACTAAGTACTGTGTATCGTAAAGTTGAATGTGTTGATATTCGGGCTTTGTGCCTAGCAGGCTTAGTGTCGGTGACATAATCGGGCTTCGAGCCTAGCAGGCTTAGTGCCGGTGACATATTCGGGTTTCGTGCCTAGCAGGCTTAGTGCCGGTGACATATTCAAGCTTCGTGCTTCACAGGCTTAGAGCCGGTGATATATTTGGGCTTCAATGATAGCAGGCTTAGTACCGGTGATATATTCAGGCTTCGTGCCTAGTAGGCTTAATGCCGGTGATACTTTAAAACGAAGAAACGATAAATTGCTTGAGGTGTAACATAGTGAATCTATTGAGTTAAAAACTCGGGTAAGCATAAGTCCCATTTGAATTCATCAGAAGTAAGGTAAGTTGTGATTAATGTTACTTGAGTTGAAATATTATGTTAAGAATGGTGTTATGTGAATTTGATCTTATAATCGACGTGTATGAATATAGAAATAATAGAATTTTTAGTGTAATAATGTAATGGATATGAATGTTGAATTTACATGATTATAAACATGCGATTCATGTAATATATGTACTTTGTGCTTTGATGAGTTGCAGGTTGATGGTAGTGAAGTATAAGTAATTGAGTTAATATATTACTAGTATTCGGTTTTGTATCAATTGCATATCGAAATATACATATACAATGTCCTACATTTATTGATTAAAAATGTTAAAGTGCTTGATTAGTGAATTATCTTTTGCTTAAGACTTACTAAGCTAGTGAGCTTACTACGTATGTGTGTATTTACATTTTATAGATCATTGATTCAACTACTGAGGCTCGGGGATCATCAAGAAAGTCGACCACACTATCACTCTCTTTGGTATATATATGTTTACTTTTTGAATCAAAGGCATGTATAGGCTGTATTTTGATAAGTAATGAATGATGTTTGGTTTTGTAAATGTATATATATGGCCTTGCAAATAAAATTTATTACTTTTGGATTAAGCATTGTTTATATGTTTGATATAATAGTCTGTTTTAATCTTTGGTATAAGACGTATGCTTATAATGCTTGGAAGTTAAATGTAGTTGTATAGAAATGATTATATATATGTATAAGTATGCTTATTATTATGTCGTGCGAATATCTCTACTTAGATTATTATGTGCTTGGTATAATTCAGAGATGATCATGGAAATGTATATACTAATGCTTTGGGTTGATTATTGAAGTTTTATATTGGGAACCGAATATATGGTCAATGGATTGGCTGTAATTATATATAATTTGAATTAGTTACATATCATGTGTGTTTGGTAGGTTATTCAATGATCTTGTATCCATGAATTAATAAGGTAAAATGAATTGAAGATTATGGTTTGATATGACTTACATTTTAGGGACATTATGCATATTACGATGCTTTGATGTGTATGTTTGGTTATGCTATAAGGTTTGAATGTCACATATGTGAATGAAAAGCAAATAGATGTATTTATATATGTTTAACATATGAAATTTGGTGTTGTTATGTGGAAGCTTGATTCGAAACTTGTATAGATTATGAGTAATGATGTGTTCATTATGAAACCTGGTTTGTAACATAAGTCTTGAACATTTTTTGTCGATAGGGAAAAATTTAAAAAAAAATGCGTATTGGGTTTATTCCATAAATGACTGTGCTAAACTGTGTCTAGTTCGATAACGCCTCATAACTCTAATTCAGCGATGGATACGGGTTAAGGGGCGTTACAATGGGCCTTAGGCCCATTCGCATCATTATCTCTGTTTAGAATACTTGAGTCGTTCGAGGCGACAGTGGACCTTCTGTTGTGTCGTTAATATCCTAATTTGTGAAATTACCGAAATACCCCCAGATTACAAAATTACCAAAATATCCCTAGTTTATAAAATTACCGAAATACCCCTGATTTGCAAAATTATTGAAATACCCCTGGTTTACAAAATTACCGAAATACCCTTGGTTTGTAAAATTGTCGAAATACCCTTAGTTTGCAAAATTACCGAAATACCCCTGGTTTGTAAAATTACTAGAATACCTTGGTTTGCAAAATTACTGAAATACCCCTGGGTTGTAAAATTATTGAAATACCCCTAGGTTGCGAAATTATCGAAATACCTTTGGTGGGTAAATTACGAAAATACCGTTGGTAGGTAAATTACGAAAATACCCTTAGTAGGTAAATTACGAAAATACCCCTACATGTTATATGATTATTCTTGTATGTGATTTAAGATTGTTATCGTATGATTATTATTGTATGTTGCATTCATACGTTATTATGTTGCATGGGTATGGGATTGTTCGAATGGGGAAGTGCAGATAGGATCGCATGGTCGCTTGACGACTGTGGATCCACCGAAGGCTTTTATCCATCGAGCAGCTATACTGCACCGATAAGTTAGTGCCGCAACTAGTGCTACATAAAGAGTGTAGGGATGGGTGGGTCGATTAAATCCCCACAGGAGTGCAGGGTTGGACAGGAGACGGAGTGCAGGGTTGGTATGGTCATTAATGCATTGCATATGTGGTTTTATTTGAGATGGGCTCAGGCCCAGATAAATATGATTTGTGACATTTATGGGTTAAGGCCCAACTGAGGCTTTTATGGGCTAAGGCCCAATTGCCACCGTTACTGAAATGGGCTTCCCCAAACTATTATGATTCATGTTCTTATTGATGAGGTTATGCACACCGAGTTTTCGTAAACTCACACCCTCTTTTAATATTTTTCTCGGGTAATCCTCGATGGCGGTTCGACGTGCTAGAGGACTCGGAGGTGGCCACACCGCAAGCGCTTTGGACTCTAGTATTTTACTTATTTTTAACTTGGGTTAATATTTTGTAATAAGGCCTCTCTTAAATTCGGTTTTAGTTTTGGATTTTGGTTTATTATGTTTTAAATCGCTAAACTTTGTATCACGATTTTCCAAAACAATATCGCTTTCAAAATACTACGCTTTCGCGAATAGGTCGTAAACATCACGTTTTCATAAGTCAGTCATTTTAATTAAGTTTTCGCAACAATCAAAGTTTTTTTTAGGTAATAACTTTTTAATAAATGTCGATTAATAATAAACAAACGCAAACTGGGACTTTAGTTTTTAATATCAAGAAAGGATTTCAAATGGAACCATGGTTTCTCGTAAAGCACCCCAATGTGACAGGCCTAACTTCTAGGCCAGGTTTGGGGTGTTACAATTAGTGGTATCAGAGCCTAGGTTACAAAACTCGGGCTGTGAGATGGGCTTTAGTGTTTATTTTAAAGATGTTTACAGATGATTTTAAAGTAGTTTTGAAAGGTTTTTGTGTGGCACGCCGAGTCGCTAGCGTCGGACCAAGTAAATTCTTTTATCTGTTTTAAACTGTTTATTCTTTGTAGGTGAATCTGGGCTTACTTTAGATGATAGACTATCTTGAGGCCGTAGGAGACTAAAAACTATAGTGGTGGCAATTTCGAAAACAACTCTTAACTACTACTTCCATGAAACATTTGTTTAATTATTGGAACTATGAGCTAAATTCATAAAATTTGTAATTGGATAATTAGGACTAGAGTGCTTGCAGAGAGCGTAGTGGTATATCCAGTATTATGCGGCTATGAGATAGTTGGAAATTTTGGGGACGAAATTTCTCTAAAGAGGGTAGATTTGTAACATCCTGGAACTGGGCCTAGTAGGATTAGGCCCAATGGGCCTTGGGGGTAGTAGCGTTTAAAATTTTTGAGAACAAGAGAATGGTACTAAGGAAAGTTGGACCTATTAGGTGAGTGATTTTGGAAGGTTAGGGGGCTTTTATGAAGTCTCGGGTTAAAGTTAAGCCATAGGAAAAATTTTGGTTTTAGGTGAAAAAAAAAAACCCTAGGAGTTGTAGGTAGGCTTTAAGAATAAAATGTGGGGAAAAATGACAAGTGGAGTGTGTGGTGTAGTGGCAAAGTGATGCCACATAAGAGGTAAGGGGGTGACGCCACAAGGAAGGAAGGAGGTCCAAGGTTCAAGTCTTGGTGCTTGCATTTTAGTCTTCTTTTTAAATGGATTTTTGAATTTGGACATAGGACTTATATTTAGTTACGCATGGTTTTAGAAACAAGGAGCTAGTTGGTAAAGTGGCTAGCAGCATGGGTTATGTTACAAGGGAGCCTGAGTTCGAATCTCATGAGAAGCAAGGGAGGATTTATTTTACTAAGATAGAGCGGCAAGAGTTTGAGTTGGATTTAAACTCTGCTAGCAGAAGAAGGAAGGTGAGAAGCTAGCTATATAAAGAGCATTCTAGGAGGAGAGAAAAGATACATTGGTGGGCGTTGGGCTTAGGAGCTTTGGGAGCGCGGTTTAGCAGCTTCAAAATTCTTATCAGGTGTGCAACTCTCTTTCTACTCTAGTTGTAGAGCGGCAAATGCCGAAGTGCCGGTCACGGTAATAGTAGCCACATGGGCGTGCGAGCGCACGTGTGGAAGCTTCGATGCGATAGTCGAGGCGACCATGAATATTCTTTTAGGTGTGGGCTGTTGGGCTACGATGGCCCGAAAGGGGCCAAGTGGGCCCAATAGGCCCGGGGGCCCATATGAGTAAATTGTATGATTGAGTAAAAGATAGTGAACTAGACTATATAAATCTCATATATGTGGTTAGGTTTGGGCTAAATGGGCCACCCGAGTGTGTGGGCCCACTTGGGTCGAGATTGGGCCTTAGGCCCATTCGCATCATTATCTCTGTTTAGAATACTTGAGCCGTTCGAGGCGACAGTGGACCTTCTGTTGGGTCGTTAATATCCTAATTTGTGAAATTACCGAAATACCCCCATATTATAAAATTACCAAAATATCTCTGGTTTGTAAAATTACCAAAATACCCTTGATTTGCAAAATTATCAAAATACCCTCAGTTTGCAAAATTACCGAAATACCCCTAGTTTGCAAAATTACCGAAATGCCCCTAGTTTGTAAAATTAATAGAATACCCTGGTTTGCAAAATTACCGAAATACCCCTAGGTTGTAAAATTACCGAAATACCCCTGGGTTGCAAAATTATCGAAATACCTTTGGTGGGTAAATTACGAAAATACCGTTGGTAGGTAAATTACGAAAATACCCTTGGTAGGTAAATTACGAAAATACACCTACATGTTATATGATTATTCTTGTATGTGATTTAAGATTGTTATCGTATGATTATTATTGTATGTTGCATTCATGTGTTATTATGTTGCATGGGTATGGGATTATTCGAATGGGGAAGTGCAGATAGGATCGCATGGTCGCTTGACGAATGTGGATCCACCGAAGGCTTTTATCCACCGAGCAGCTATACTGCACCGATAAGTTAGTGCCGCAACCGGTGCTACATAAGGAGTGTAGGGATGGGTGGGTCAATTAAATCCCCACAAGAGTGCAGGGTTGGACAGGAGATGGAGTGTAGGGTTGGTATGGGCATTAATGCATTGCATATGTGGTTTTATTTGAGATGGGATCAGGCCCAGATAAATATGATTGGTGACATTTATGGGTTAAGGCCCAACTAAGGCTTTTATGGGCTAAGGCCCAATTGCCACCGTTACTGAAATGGGCTTTCGCCCAAACTATTGTGATTTATGTTCTTATTGATGAGGGTTATGCACACTGAGTTTTCGTAAACTCACACCCTCTTTTTAATATTTTTTCTCAAGTAATCCTCGATGGCGGTTCGACGTGCTAGAGGACTCGGAGGTGGCCACACTACGAAGCGCTTAGACTCTAGTATTTTACTTATTTTTAACTTGGGTTAATATTTTGTAATAAGGGCTCTCTTAAATTACGGTTTTAGTTTTGGATTTTAGTTTATTATGTTTTAAATCTGCTAAACTTTGTATCACGGTTTTCCAAAATAATATCTGCTTTCAAAATACTACGCTTTCGCGAATAGGTCGTAAACATCACGTTTTCATAAGTCGGTCATTTTAATTAAGTTTCCGCAACAAACAAAGTCTTTTTTTAGGTAATAACTTTTTAATAAATATCGATTAATAATAAACAAACACAAACTGGGACTTTAGTTTTTAATATCAAGAAAGGTTTTCAAATGGAACCATGGTTTCTCGAAAAGCACCCCAATGTGACATGCTAGATTCGGGCCTAACTTCTAGGCCGGGTTTGGGGTGTTACATTTAGTTGGGTCGCTAGGGTCTTGAGCTGGAGAGGAAATTGGATCTAGAGTAATCAATCACTTGGAAAAGTGAGTCAAAAGTATAATAAAATAATTATTAAAATATTTTAAGAACTTACTAAAAATAAAAGAAATGAGGTTTTGTTTACTATAGAGAGTGGTAGACAAAAATAAGTGAAGAAAGGAGGAAGGATAGCAAATCGTCGTTGGAGGCACGATGATGACGGCGGGCGTCGTGACGATAGAGGAGGAGGGGAGAAGGGTGTTGCAGCACTAGAGGAAAGAAGGAGAGAATAAAAATAAAAAAATAAATAGAGAAGAAGAAGAGAGAAAAATAGATTTTTTCGATGGTGGTGCACAATGGTGGTGGCCACGGTGGTGCAAGGGCAATGATGCACAAAACAAATGGGAGTAGCAGTGACAAAGAGAAGGTCCGATGATGGTGATGGTAGTAGCTTGGTTTGCTAAGAAGTGGTGGAAGTGATGAAGAGAGATGGAGCAAAAGTGGTGGTAGGGTGGCTAAAATAAGAGAAAAAGTGGAGAGAAAGGAGGAGCATGGAGGAGGGGCGGCCAAAAGAGAATGGATGAGAGAAAAGTGAAAATAAAAGATGAGCTACACCTTGTCTAGGTTCAATGAATCAATTCATATAGTAAGGATGAAGAAAAGGACATGTTGAGGAGACAATGGAGCAAAAAGGGGATCGAGGTTGTAAAATATAGTATGTTGACTTGTCATGAAAGGAAAGAATCTTTCCCCATGCATGGCAACTAGTTTGGTCGGCATAAGGGTGTCCACACAAGCTAATGTTGTCAAAAAGAATTAAATAAAAAACATGAGAATATGGGGAATTGAACATAAGAACTTAAGGAAATTATTAAAGCTCTTAACCACTAAGCCAACTCATTTACTTGTTCACACTCCTACAACATTTATTTTTAAAACATAGTGTGACCTTTGCTAAAGTTTGAAGCAAAATTGCATCACATAGAAAATAATGAGAGGGAAGGGATTCAAACATTGATCATCAAGGACAGCTCCACCACTATTCAATCACTAAACTTGATACTTATTTATTAACAAATGAGCAAAAGGTCATCTATAAAAAATTTAGGCGTGACCACTCTCGGTTCATTAACCCAATTTCTACTAACTCAATTTTCGGGATGTGACAATAGAAATTATCCAAGGCACCGAAAATAAAGTAGAAGCAACTCAAAACAAAATAGCAACGAAAGAATAGAAAATGTCACAAGAAAGCAAAAGCATGCCAAGTGTTTGAGTAAATGCTCTCAAAGTATCTCTATTATGTTGAAAGATTACAATTGAGTATCCTGCGATGATTACAAACAAGGGGAAATGCCTCTATTTATAGTTGAGCTCCATCAAAACCAACGGTACAGATTGAGTTACATCGACAGTCAAGATTTGGGCCAATCTACAAGATGACAGTCCTAAGGGATTTAAACTTATACATCTTTATCCCTTAGGATTTACATTAATTACCCTGGTAACTTTAGTTCTACTAAAGTTTTTCATTGGGCCACCAAGGCTTCAAGTAGATAGGCTTCTCCATATGTTCCACGAGTCGAGCCAATTCAAGTGGGTCAAATGAGCTTCATTTAATCAGTTGACCACTATGGGGTGCTCTTTACACATTGGTAATGGACTTTGATCTGTGACCCATGACACTAAACTGTAGTGGCCACTACAGCTTAGCACTGCAAAAATTTTGCAAACAAAAACTCAAAGAACACAAAGGTTTATTTATGCAGTCTAATTTTTCTACATCTACAGAGGCTAGCTCAGTTAGTAATTTCACTATCTTTAATCCATAATACAACAAGTGATTCACACTCCATCACTTTCTAAGTATAGAGATCTCACCTTTTTACCTAAAGACTAGGACACTCAGCTCTAAATCTCCCCCTGAGAACTTGGACAATAAACACTTCAACAATGTTTACAATAATAGTGTGGACTCTCTTACAAAACAATTCCTCAATGAACAAATTAGAATGTACACAAATCTCATCACATAACCTCGACAAGCCTCCAGCATATCTCAATTTCAACTTGCTAATATAGACGTGGATGCAAAGTAACTTATTAAAAATAGCTATTACAATCTTAATAATCAAAGAACAAACAATCGAAGATTTGATTTCCAAAATAACTACAGAGCCTTTATCGATCCTCCATATTTCAAGGGTTGATTTTATTCACTCGAATCCAATCAAATCTCCAAATGCAAATGATTGGTATTCCATAGATGGACCATGATATCTTCAATAAAACAACACTGCTAAGTGCCACTTAGCAACTCTTAATGGCAAAGTTTTTAACCATTTCAGTGACAGTCTGCAGTTGGCACTACCAAATCCCACTCAACAACTTTCAGCTCACTTTGCCTCAACATATATGTATCAAAATTATTTTAGGTATATTAACTGACATGAGATGTTCTGAGCTTGAGTTGCAAATACACGAAAGTACTTGAGAGATCCCTGTATTATACGGATTGTATCAAATTAATTCATTTATTATTAAGTTGATCAATTTAGTCCCTATACTATTAAAAAGAATCGAATAAGTTCAAATTGTAATAGAGTTAACATTTATTGTATAAAATTATCTTCAAAATTATTTTTCAATTGAAGTTCAATTTCAAATGGAAGATTTTATTCACAAAACTATAAAACGGTAAAAATATTAACTATGTTAAACAATAAATAATATTTTTTTAAATAAATATTATTAATTTTATTACAATTTAAACTTATTTAATTCTTTTTTAATAATAAAAAACTAATTCAACCCAATTAATTTAATAACGTATTGTGAGAATCGATGTCATGTGAGCTAATATACCTGATATTGTCATGTTCAAGAAAAAGGAAGCATTTCATTTAGCGTTGCAGGCTTGCACCAGTGGGGAAGCATTCTTTCTTGCGATATATTATTTGTTGAGTCATTATCCAAAAGAATTAATTAATCAATTAACCACATTGCAAAATCATGTTTTGCAAGCGTAATGATAAGAAGAGCAAGGTGTTAATTTGGTAAGCACGTTAATTAGGACGTGCACCTGTCCTCAACAGTTAAATTTGATGCCAAATTATAATATCTACAACCAATTTATCCACTTTTAAATTACATTAAACTGCACGATTTTTATTGTACTGAAAAAAAAAAGTCAAATTTCAATTGTTCTTGTTTCAAGTTACTTGTTCAGTTGATTAACTGAAAAATGATTTATTGATTGAATGGTAGCAGCCAGATATTACACGGAGACGAAGTAGGTAGAAATACTATACTGTAAAGAAACACTTACACATAGTGTTGATCCCACTTTGCTGTAAAGGAAGCAAAAGCAAGTCGCTCAATACAAAAAGTACACTTTCCAAGAAAAGGACCTCCACAAGGAATATATGGTTAAAATACTATAAATACATGTAATGGGACTCAAGACTTGAGTCATAAAATCAACCATGTAAAGCACATTTAGCACTGCAGTTTATCAGTAAATCATGTCATAGAAGATAACTATATATGTACATATATCGGTGGTGTGATTCCAAAATTACCTTGGGTGATTACTTGGTTCCAAGGATTTGCTAAAGCCATCATAGTGAAATGGGATTAAATTAGAGCAATTGGTCACGTTTTTAATTTACAAATTTGTTTATAGAGCTCAGCTTTTCATTTTTATAAAGGGATCCATTGTGAAAAATTGTTGAATTTAATCAAAACAAAATATGAGCCCTTCCCCACTGATGTTAAGCTTTGATGTTGTTTAGGTGTTAAAAAGGTATGAATAAAATATTTAAGTGTATTTAGATGATTAAATCAATCAAATAGAGAGATATTAGGAGGAGAGAAAATGAATCATTCTAATTGTACACGTATCCATATAAAACTGATGTTAGTTCTAAGATTTAAAAGTTAAGCTGAGGCTTTCAAGCTACCTTACGCAGGTGAATGCAGTTTCTCATGTCATTTTCGCACTGTTTCTCCATAAGCAAATCGGCAACTAAAGAAATGAATCATTTGAGTTGTGAAATTTGTGGTACCTCAAGAAAATGCTGGCGGGTACATTTCACTATCTATAAGTCTTTTCTGTAAAGGTGAGAAGAGTTTTGGGCACTTTGACACACATCATCTTGCAATTCTACAGCCCTAATCAGTTTCATAATTCAGAGAAAAACAGCCCCAGAAGTATGTATTTTTGCAGAAGAAGAGACACTGAAGCTTCCTGGCAAGATAGTGCCGGAAATGGTAAACGAAATTACAGTATTGTTTTGATAGCATCACGTAACAAAGATAAGATAATGGGGCTGTAAATATTGAACCAAAAATCAAATTGGTTATAATCACCAAATCTTTCACCTTGAATAGCTAAAGGCTTCAAGGAAAAAAACTCCCAGGGAAAATTTCATGATGATACAAAGTCCATTAATTTGGACATTGAAGATGAAGGTTGTAGATTTAGGATTATGTTTGTTGGTTTTAATCTGACGTATCTTACACTGCTACAGTAAAACAAACTTTTAATGGCATTTTTTTAGGCCTTTAGCGGCATTTATAAGCGTCACTAATAGTCTTTGCGGCGCTTTTAGAAGTGCCACAAAAAACACCGCTAAATCAAACACCGCAAACTTTAGAGGCGTTTATGTGGAAAAAACGCCGCTAAAGATCATAACTTTTAGCGGCGCTTTTCCCACAAACGCCGCTAACGTGTACAGATTTACAATGTACAATTTGTTCAATATCATACCCCTCCTACAATAAAACCAACTAATAACAGCAAATATAGTATGTAATTTCAACCCAAAACAGCAAATGTAGCATAAAAATCACACTAAATGCATTAATTCTAAATGACATTTGAAAATGAATAAAAGATATATGATATAAATTAATGAATGAATTATAACTGAAAATATTCTTACAATAATGTTAAATGTAACAATATTAAAAATCATCTTACAACAAGAAAATAAATGTCTAAGATGGCGGCCTCTGCGACTGCTGGAACATCTTCATCATAGTCTGAAGCTATAGCTGGAGTTCATCATACTTTCTATTCTGCTCTGCCTCTCTCGCTGCTGCTTCCGCCTCCCTCGCTGCTGCCTCCGCTCTAAGTTGAGAAATTTGCTCAACCGTGCTCGCTTGCATCTGACTATCTAGTCTTTTAGCCTCTGAACTTCAGCACGAGGTTGACTCCCAGAAGGCATGTATTGCTGGGAGCCGGATCCAAAATATTGGGTCGGGATAACACCAGATCCTTGAAGTCGAACCTGACCATACCTTTCAAGACCCAAAATATCAGTGATAATTCTGTTATAAATATACTCAAGATTAACAGAACTATCAGTCGAAGCAGTCGTACCTTTTAGGACCCAAAACATCGGTAATAATTATGTTATCAATATCGTCGAGATTAACAGAACTATCAGTCGAAGCAGGTGCTTCATACTCCACCTTCTTCTCCTTTAGTTTATCCTAATAAATCAATGAAAGATTTAGAAACGAAATATATAATAAGAAGGAATGCAACATAACTTAACATTATAAATTTAAAACTACAAACAATGAATTAAACTATTATAATTAAACATTATAAATATTTATAATAAATCAAATTTTATTAAGTAATATACCATAATTTCTGCTGCTTCGGATGTCATCTGAGATCCATCCTTCTTCCTATGTGTAATGTCAAAAAGCTGAAGGCATCCAACTTTTTGACCAGATGAGGCTTCCTATATTATAGCAGTAAAAATATAATTTAATAGTATAAAGTCATTAATATTTGACAAAATTAATAAATTATAATACCTCGACCTCAGCTACACAAGCAAAATTTTTGGACCCTGCCATGTGCGTGAATTTTTGTTTCTGTCTGCTGCTTGTTCCAACTCGCTCACGGTCCTACATAGTGAAATTTGTATTAAGTATATGGTAAATACTATAAACAGAAAAATTTATAAGACTTTTTTAGATGTACGTAATACCTCTCCTTTCTTTGAATTCTAGAATCTAACTTGATCTTCCCATTGATACCTCAACATTCCCGGTGGGACATTTCTTAATTTTTCGTCAAGGCTTATGTCTTTCTTAAAATATTATTTTTTCAGCGTGCTTTTATTGTCTCTCTATTTTTTACCCAATGTCTTCTTGATATAGTCATCGGAGACCTCTAAAGTAAATCTCTCCTGAAAAAACATAAGTTTAAAAAGTTAATATAAATGAAAGTTAAACCAAAGTATTATAAATTACATTCACATTTTGTTACCTTAATATTATCGAGAGCCTGATTTTTGTTGGCATCAGGCATGTGATGCCATGATTCGTAGTTAATGGGCAACATATTGGCATTTCGTGCTATAATGCCCAAATAGCCTGCTAACAGTCGAGCTTCAGATCCAACAGGCTGGTCATGATTGTTTCTCCTTACTTTAACACGCTCGACAGGATCTAGGTCGTATAAATCTTTAAGCAGTGTACGTCCCCAACCTCTTCGCGTCCCACCACCTTCAGCTGAAAAATGATATATTATTATTATATTAAAATTAAAAAATGAATCAATAATAAAATTCAACATGCATGTAAAATAAACTTAACATTACTTTGAAATTCTACAGGCTCGTCATCTATGTCCGGCACACTAGAAGATCCAACAACTGTTTGCTATTCACTATTTGCTTCTTCTGAATTTGGAGTATTGTGGACAATACTTAACTCTCGTAATCGTCTTCTAGGCATTTTTCCTGCAATACACATAAAATAGTTAAAAATTTTAGTAACAAATAACAACAATAATAGTACATTTAAAATAGTTAAATTATATAACATGACCAACATTAAAATTATAATATTACATATAAATAATAAATCGTAAAATCTTACTACATCATATTTCATAAATATCTTCGTCCACATCCTGACGAACCCATTGAAATTGTTGACTAGTACTAGGGATATTTTCATGTAAGTTTTGTTCTGGAAAAGGCAAAGTTTCTGATCTTTCGACTATGCCATCTCTACTTCCATTGCCCATGTTAAACAAGTCTCTAGGGGTGTTCCGGAGTACAACGTACCAACCCTCATCAGTTGGATCTTTTGAGTAAAAAACTTGTTTCACTTGAGAAGAAAATACATACGGCTCGTCCATCAATTGTTCTCCAGTGTGAATCAATCGAGAAAAATTCACCATTGTAAAACTATATTGATCGTTTTTAATTCCACGAGCCGTATTCACATCAGCCCAATCTCCTCGAAATAAGACAACTTTCCATCTGCCATAATAATTCAACTCAATTATGTCTGTAAGAAGTCCGTAATACTCCACATTCCTCTCGATAGGATTATTGTCCCTAGCACTAGCATAACTTGTAATTGAAGAATTAACAACAATTCCACAGTTTTGGGTTCTCCTCAATCTCTCGCAATACTTCGTATGAAATCTAAATCTGTTGATGAGGAAGACACTATATTTTTCACTATTCTATTTGGACCTTGTGATAGCCAATTAACTTCGTCATTTACTTCATTCCGACTCCAAACCTATTGAATCGAAAGTAAATTGAGTAATTACAAATGTTATGAGAAAACATTATTACTTGACAATGAAAACTTCAATTGCATACTGTTTGGCTTAACCATTCATGAAATGATTCTGTGAACAACTTATTAATTTCTCGTTGTTGTAATCTTCGAGACCGTGAACGAGCTCTCAATATTTGTTTGTACTCACTACGTTAAAAAAAAGGTTTACTTTGTTAGAAGACAGACAAATTATAATTGATGAATATTTATCAAATTCTAGAACTTACTTGCGTAATGGTTCCATTGACTCATGATGAAAAAGAATATATCGATGTGCTTGGACCCACGATCTATCATCTAATTCTGCAATTTCGACTTTGCCGATTGGTTCTCCGAGACTTTGAAATAAATAAGTTTCAACCAAGTTATGATCTATGAGCCTAGCATTTCTACTTGGTCTGTTCATTCTTGTTTCAACATCTTCCAAATACCTTGAACAGAAAGTCATACATTCCTATGCCAAGTAGCCTTTGGCAGTTGATCCTTCCGGATAACGTTTATTGCAGCAGTAAGACTTCAATTTAGATAGGAACCTAAACACGGTATAGAACATTATCAAAAGTTGCAACTAAAGGCATTTAGGTGAATGAAGGAATAATTTACAAATAAACTAAGACCTTTCAATGGGATACATCCATCGATAGAAAACGGGTCCACCAAGTATTGCCAAGTTCTTGAATATCCAAAACTTTGCCACAAATGCCTTTCATTATATTGGATAGTTCAATTACACAAGACGTCACCTTTTTCGACATACAACACCGTATAGAAACTGGCAGTAAGTCTTGCATCAAGATGTAATAGTCATGCGATTTTAAGCCATATAGTCTTCAATCTTTAAGACTCACACATCGAGATATATTTGATGCATACGCATCCGGGACCTTTATATCCTTCAACACCATACAGAACACTTCTTTCTCCATCTTTGACATTGAATAAATAGCAGGCGGCAACCGATATTTCATATTCGAAAGTGCTTGGGGATGAAGCTTACGCAGAATTCCCATATGGACTAAATCAAGTCGACTCTGAAGATTGTCTTTCGATTTTCCATCGACATTCAAAATAGTCCCAATGATGTTCTCGCAGACATTTTTCTCATGTGCATGACATCAAGATTATGGCGTAAAATCTTATGCTTCCAATAAGGCAACTCAAACAAAAATATTTTTTTTCCACAAATCCGCCTCATTAGGATCATCCTCTTCATCAAATTCATCATCAGATTCATCCCTTGATCTTCTATTTCTTTGCGTGTTGGCCGATTGATTCATCTTCCCATAAATGAAATTCATATCTTTCAACATGAACAATATTTTGAATCCACTGGTCTATGAAGGAGCTTCTCCGAACTCTTTAGTACCATCAAACTGAGTACTCTGAAATCTAAATCTATGATTTTTCGGTAACCACTGACGATGCCCCATGTAAGAGAACTTCTTCCCATTATATAACCATTGCGAACATGTTTGCGCAGCGCAACAAGGACAAGCATAATGTCCCTTGGTACTCCAACCAGATAAATTGGCATAGGCTGGGAAGTCATTAATAGTCCACATCAAAGCTGCACGTAAATTGAAGTTCTCCTTTCTCAGTACATCGTATGTCTCAACACCAACCCAAATTGTTTTAACTCTTCAATAAGTGGCTGCAAATATATGTAAATATCATTCCCGGGCCCTTTCTCTCCAGGGATAATCATAGACAAGATAAAGGATGATTGTTTCATGAAAACCCAGGGAGGCAAATTGTAAGGAACAAGTACCACAGCCCAAGTATTGTACGCAGTGCTCATGATTTTGTAAGGGTTAAATCCATCAGATGCTAGCCCTAGCCTCACACTCCGAGGATCGCTTGCAAAACTTGGAAATTTGGAGTCAAATGATTTCCAAGCTAAAGAATCTGCAGGATGCCTTAACAATCCATCATCGGTTCATCCATCATGGTGCCACGTCATTGACTCAGTGTCTTCGACGACATGAAAAGTCTTTGAAGCCTTGATATTAGCAGAAAATACCGTAAAATCTTAATTGGCTGCTTCCTTGACTGTGTATCGTTTTCATCCTCGTTACCATCCTTTGTATTTCCATTCATCCAATGGGATTGACTGCATACATGACAGCACTGTTGGTTTTTTTCGGTCGCCCCAATACAACATGCAGTCATTTGGGCAACTATGAATTTTGTTGTAGCCAAGGCCCAAATCTTTGATCAGTTTCTTCATGTCTTTGGAAGATTGAGGAATTTTCGCAAACGGGAACATTTCTCTCAAAAACTCTAACAACATTGTCAAAGAGTTTTCGGTCCACCCTCCCAAACATTTTAGGTGAAAAAGACGAAAACAGAAAGACAATTTTGAAAATTTAAATCCCTCATATAGTTCTTCATTCATTTCACCAAGTAACGAGTAAAACTTCGCCGCTTCTTCATTTGGCTGATCATCAGGTACACTTCTTCCCCTTTTGGTGAAAGTATTTCCACCAAAATTGTAATCATCGGTTGCACCCAAGTCATGTGGAAATGATTGCAAACCATCACCGCGCATATTGAATGCATCGCGCAACATGCCATCATGTCATCTTCTCTAACATTTTGATTGTAAGCACTATGAGGATAACCCAGATTCATCGATGAAGAGGCTCCACTAGATGTACACTCTCCATGGAAAATCCATTTTTTATACCCCCGAACAAAGCCATCAACAACTAGATGTTAGTAGACAACTTTACGATAATGCCAATTGATATTGCAACGCTTCTTACACGGGCAAAGAATCATATTCTCTTGGCTTGCATTTTGAAATGCAAACTTTAGAAAAATTTCTACTCCATATCGATAGTCGTTGCTTACCCTTGACAAATTCATCTAAGTTCTATCCATTTCGTAGTTGTTGAAGTCTAAAATTGACATTAAATTACATGGGTAAGTTGTTTATCTATACAAGTATTATGTAAGTTATGAAGTTTGATCTTAAAATTATGTAAGTTATGTATTATGTAAGTTAAATAATTTGATGAAAGCTATGAAATTTGATCTTTAACCTATGTATTATGTATTATGTAAGTTATCGAGTTATGTATTATGTAAGTTATCCGAGTTATGTAAGTTATGTAATTTATTGTATTTATGTATGTTATATCGGATCGAATCGAGTTAATTGGAGTGAGAATTAATTGGAGTATTGGATTGGAGAAAGATATTAAATTAATTAAAAAAAACCCTCATGCATCCATAGATTAAAAATTGTCATAAACAGAGGTGGGATAAGTTCTACGATATTGGGCATGTGTTAGATTAAAAAAAGAAATAACTTAACAAAGTAATTAATGAGTAACAAAATAAATTTCCATTTTAAAAGTTTTAAATTACTTCTTTTAAAAAGCAATTTATTTTTATATTAAAACATATTTAAATAATGATCAATATTATTATTATATTGATAACAAAATATTTATAAGTTTGGAAAACATTGAAAATATTAAATATTAAAATCAAACATTATTAATATAAAAATTAGTAATTAGTAATTAGTAATAAACCAAAAGCCATATAAATATAAGTATTCTTTTAAAAACTTATTTTTTAATTTATAAAAATATTTATTAAAATAAATACAATTAAATTCATTTTATTGAAAAGCTACTGCTATTATTAGCCCACTATTATTGTGAGGAGATTAATTAAATCATTACACCATGGGTTATTATTAGGAAGATAAAGTAAAAAAGATTATGAATTCTTTAATATAATATATAATATATGTAGTGTCAAAAGTATATATTTAAAAATATTTATTAAAATATGAAATTTATGTTAATCTCTTATCTTCACTTGCAAAATTCAACTTTGTATTATCATTTTTTAGTACAATTATGGGAAAAATAGTATGGAAATTCTTGTATTATAAGTTGAATTTTTTAATTAAAAAAGAATAAATAATTAATTTATTTCTTTATTTTATATACATACCTTTTAACAAATTGAATTAACAGTGAATATTACCTTTTCTAGAGAAACTTTGACTTTTATTTATTTATTCATTTATTTTTAAATAAATGTATTTACACATTAAAGTAAAAAAAGTAACTATAGAAAAAGTTGTACAGTGAATATCATACTAAATATAACTTAAGATTTGAATATTTATAATTAAAAAGTTATAAAATTAAAATTTATTATCTTTAATATAATTTTCATTGAAATATATTTAAAGTAAATAATAAAGAAAATAAAATATAATCAATTTGGGTTTATTATTATTTTAAAATTAAAATTACATTAAATTAATTAAATATCGTGCAAACTGAACAACCAATTTCCAACTTTGAATGTGGACTTAAAACATTGAGCAAGTGACATTCAATTTATATACATAACTTTGTATTATTTTTTGTTAAATTAAAGTTAATCAGAAACGTAATTTGGACAGAAAATCTTTAAGATTCATCATACGTGGCATTGTTACACCTGAGGAAGATCCGTTATATCTTACAATGAGATATAAGGCAACCCGTTAGGTTTCCAGCTGATATACTTTGAACCTTTTATTTTATTGGACAACAATATAATAAACAACATATATACTAACCAAGCAGGATAATAAACGACAATTTGGACAGAAAATCTTTAAGATTCATCATACGTGGCATTGTTACACCTAGGGAGGATCCGTTATATCTTACAATGAGATATAAGGCAACCCGTTAGGTTTTCAGCCGATATACTTTGAATCTTTTATTTTATTGGACAGCAATATAATAAACAGCATATATACCAACCAAGCAGGATAATAAACAGCAATTTGAACAAATTCATCATGATATAACTCTTACTGATCATAATTTTGAACTAAAACATACCTTAATAATTTCAAGAAGCTGCTTTACTCCACTCTCACCAAGAAATAGAGGTTGTAAATTGGTATGAATAAATTGATAAATTAAAAGGTGTAAAATGGTGTAAAATCATTTTTCAACAGTTCAATGTATTTGATACTTACTAGGTAATTATAGCTTTTTGTCAATCCTTTAGAACTTAAGCTTCAGTTACTATATAATCCCTGCAAAGGAGGCAGTTATTATATAATGTAGTATATAATACATGCCTAGTTACAAATTAAACCAGTTTTCAGCATACTTACGTGCTAACTGTAGCAGGCCTGTAGAGTCAAAGACTAAACCGATTTTCAGCAACAATTCTATCAACAAGTGGTATAGCATGGCCCGTGGGTAGCCATTAAAAGTCATGAGATAGTGGCGGGGAGAAACATAAGAAGAAAATTGGGTGATAAGTTGAAAACGAAACAATGTGTTGATACCAAAGAAATCTTCAAGGCCGTGTAAATGGTACAAGCTCACTAAGATTTAAAAGTAAAACAATATAAGAATGAGAAAAAATCAAAATTTCTATAAGTAATATATTTTAATAAAAAAGCAGGATAAGTATTAGATCTGAAACCTAATTTATATATTGGATAAAAATCAATTTGAGTAATACCCAAGCTGCAAACAATCTTTTTCAAATATTGAATTTGCCAATACTCAATTTTAAGAGCATTTACTTGAATAGAACTCCATCCAACAAAGTGCAACTTTGCATCAAATTAGATATAAACTTAGTTATAGCGGTTGAAATCGCTTGTCTCAAGAAATACCGACTTAAGTATCAACGACTTGAAACTCTTAATAAGATCATAGATGAGCAAAGGAAATCAAGAAGCTGCTACCCTTACGCATTATATGCCTGTTTAGGACCTTTATTCCAGTTCTTCCATAAAACATTCCTCGACCATATACTATCATAACAGAATCTAATTCACAGATGAGGCAGATAAATGGCCATAAACTCACATATTTGAAGCAATTTATGTCCAACCTAGGTATCATCCCTAACAGTATTTTATAACAATGAAGCATAAGATGGCAATCAAATTCATGGGAATGACATATCAAACGTTATTAATTATGTCTCCAAATCATTTCCAGTTATTTCAAATCACTACAGATTCAAATTGTTTCGAATTCAAATCGATGAAATTGAGTTTGAATTTAATGAGATTTCCTTTTCAAGTTTAGATCATAATTAGTAAGTCAACTAACACCTATTTCTAATACACATCTAAACATATATAAATAAATAAATCCATATTCAATGTATCAATTTCTAACTCTCACACTTAAATCCGAATAACATAAATAAGTCAAACTCAATTATCCTATAGAGATAAATCATAGAGGATAGAAAATACATAAATTATCTTAGTGCAAGTAACACTTTTCTCCTGAATCCCTATACAACTTCGTTGGCTAAGATTTTGACTTGGCTATAAACTTGCAAAAAAATTTGGGAGACGACATTTCAAGGTTGCACAAAGCTGAGCATACTTTTTTATGATGCATAAAAGGTTCATTGATGCAAGGCAAACAATTGAAACATTCAAATAAGGACCATTCTTACCCAGAAGTTAAGATGAATGATAATGAAAGATCAAATACATCTCTGAATACAACGGACGGGTTCAAGCACCACAAACCTAATGAACATGTCCAACTGCCAGAAGAATTTTCTGCATGCAAAACAATATCAGTAACCTTTCTATTTTAATCAAAAGAGCAGAAAACATATGGGCAATAAAAAAAGTTGGGTTCTCTTGAGAAACTTTTTAACTATTATAGCTCTGAAGGGAACAAATAACAATTAAAACAAATGGTAAAATTCCAAATTCATGCTTATTATTATGTAAATTCTTTGTAAGCTATGAAACTTGACTCTGATTATAAACTGTAAGATCAACATATCCCATTCACTAATAATAATATGGATGAAATTCTCCCTGAAAGTTACTCATAGCATGACAATGATACTGTTTGCCTGAAAATTAAGAATGACAATAGATAGTGTAAATTTGGATATTCTTAAACATCCAATTTGGTTTTTGCATATTAAAATCAACAAATTTAAAGCATATACAAATATTAACCCTTGAATATCAATTATTTGAATCCAAAATAAAGCTATATATATATAACTCCTTCTCATCTGAACTTGGAATGCAGTTCTAACCCTTTAGTTTGGGGGATTCAGCCAATGAACAACAATGGCCTCAAAATTAAAAGGTAAAGAAATGTATTCTTACCTCTAACACGATGACACCAGGAAAATGCTTTTCCTCTTGATTTTTAGTGTAGCCAACTTTGAGAAATAAAGAACGATTCGAAAAAGAATTGGACTGTTGTTTTAAAATTAGCAAATATGCCCAATATGTGAATGTACAGTTTTTGAAATCTAAATCAATATCTAAACCCTAAAACAGAATGAATAAGAATAGAAAAAATGAAGGTTTCCCCTACCTTTCACCACCGATTTGCCTTCTCACAGTCAAGGAAGAGAAGTTTTAACATGAAGGTTTCTCCTCTGGATTCTCGAACTTTTTGGGGAAGATGGAGAGAACAAAACAAACATATATAACTATCTTCTTATCCTTTTTGTAAAGTAGCAAAACAGTAGGCAACAAAAATTTCTCAGAAATTCAATCACGAAATTGGGGAAGAAGAGCTTAGGGGAAATTGGGAAATTAGGGCGAGAAAATTTTAGGAACTTGGCCGAAAAAATCGGTGGAATCTGACTTTGAGGAAATTTGGGGGCTAAAAAAATGACGTCGTTTAAGTTAGATGAGTAAAAATTTGCGGCGCTTATGATAAAACACCACTAATGAGAACTTATTTACGGCGTTTTTATACAAAACGCCACTAAAAACATAGTACAAAACGACATCGTTTGTTTGGACACTTGATACATTCGCCGCATTTTTAGACGAAACATCACCTTTCAGCAGTTGCTTGATATATTTTTGTGGCGTTTTATACAAAGCGCCACTAATAACACATATAAAACTGTGTCGTTTAAACATAGAATATTTTGTTACGACCTTTTTTTTGAAACCACCACTAAAAATTCAAAATGAAACGGCGACATATTGCTCTCTCTTTGTGCCTTTTATTATTTTAATTGTTATTGGATGATTTTTATTTGTATGTGAAAATATATTATATGATTATTATTGTAACTATCAACAAATAAAAACAAAGTATAACGTAGTAGTGAATAAACTATGATATTTAAAAAATTTACTATTAATATTATTATGTACTTCAATATTTTTATCGTAATATACATACATTAGTTTAAAGGTAAGGGTAATGTATTTAAATTTGTATAATATTTTCATTTTAATACTTATTTTATTTTAGTTAATGTTCACCTCAATTTTTAAATAGTTTAATTTAAATTATTAATTTAAGAAAAAACGAAATTGAACTGTTATTTTGTAAATAGAAATAATGACGACTAAAACTTTTTAAATTTTTAAACATAACAACTTGTATGACAATTTCCATGTATTTCATTTTTTATTTATATAAACTTTTTTATTTTTGAGTTTTACATTTTCTTTATTTTTAATATTTCAAATAATTTCATCATTTTACAAATCTCAATTAAATCTTAAAACCTAAACCATTTAATATATATAAAGCTTATCTATTTATCTATTAAATAATTTAAACTATATATAATCATAATTTTAATATATTAAAATTAATTTTATCTCTTTTACAATTAGATAATAAATTATTTAATATATAAATTAAAAGACACTAGTTACCCTAAACTCTAAACCCTAAATTTTAAACCCTAAATCCTAAACTCTAAACTCTAAACCTTTTAACCCTAACTGTAACACCCCAAACCCGAGACCATCGCCAGAATAGGGTTTAGAGGCATCACCGAACAATAGGATCATTTCACATCACATTCACGACACAAAGTCAATCATCATCAAACATATTCATAGACAATCATAGTGTCCCTTAAACGAGTCATCAAGACCCTAAGCATGCTTATAAATCGAGTCAAGACTAAACCGAAACACATAAAATTTCATCAAAAATTTGAGACTTTTCTAAAATACAGGGGAGACACGCCCGTGGGGGTAGGTCGTGCCTCTCCCACGGCTACATGACACACCCGTGTGATCTCCCCGTGGTTACATACTGCCAACATCAACACGGCTAACAAGCACTCCCATGTGATAAGGCCGTGTCCTATAAGGTCATATCTTCATCATTTCAGACGACACAAGGCACGCCCGTGCCAAGACCGTGTACAATTTAAGTCACATTCTGCCCATTTAGCCACAGTCTGAGGCACGCCCGTGTGCCCCAACCATGTGACATTATAGGCCATTTTTGCAAGGCCAACATGCCACCCACTTAGGGTCAAACCTACAAGCAACACATACCAAAACATATCATGCACATAAGGCAACCAATAACTTACCAATATGGCTATCCAATCTATATGTTCATTTCTCATTCCAACCATAACAAATTCAATACCAAAACTTATTCTACCACAAGCATAATTCATTCCCAATTTCACTAACCCCTATTAGCATTTATCAACTCAAAGTTACCACTTAATAGCAAATTTATCAATCCACAAATCATGCCAAAAGATGCATCACACATATCACATTCATTCATACCAACCTATCACATATCTAGCCACATCTCATGGCTAATTACAATCTCAAACATAATTCAATTAACTAGCCTATACATGTCATATCCTAGCTATATGCATCTTTCCAAAAGTACCAAAATAGAATGCCGATAGTGTGATTACGAAGATGATGATCTTCGATCCGAGCTAGCTTTACTGACACTGCAAGGCAGAGAACAAATCACACAGTAAGCTTTCCAAAGCTTAGTAAGTTCGTAATATAATACATATTACTCAATACTACAACGTCAATATGTATAAATATAATACCATCACATAGATAAAGGCACATCTAATCACATTATCAATCTCAACCACATACCCAATTAGCTATTCATTCAACTCTTGAATCTATCATCAACCACATAGGTTCAAATGTACCTTGATCAACACATAGTTGCTTACCATTTATGCTACTCAATTGTTCGATATTACCTCTCGTTCAACCTTGGCTAATCCTTTGATTTATTCGCACACTTAGTGTTAATTTTACAATTTAAACATAATCATCACCGTACACTTAGTGCCAATACATTAAACCAAAATTATATTGGTATCGCACACACAGTGCCAATTCGATAAGCCAAAGCTTCTATCTTTTCGGATACACAGTGCTAATCATCTCTTTTTCGTTTCCAACTTCGCACACTTAGTGCCCGTTTATCTCAATTCAGCACATAGCATTTTCAAAACTCATAGATACATATACATCCATTCAATTTATATCACATAGACATAGTTTACAACTAGTATTATATCCGAACTTACCTCGGACGTCGAACAATCGATACGGTCGATTAATCAAGCACTTTATCTTTGCCTCGATCTCGATCCAAACCTCTCCTCTCTTGGTCTATACACATTTAAATTCAATCCATTCAATCATCAATTCATTCATTTTAATCCAAATACACATATTTAGGGCATTTTACATAATAGCCCTCACATTTTCACATTTCGACACTTTAGTCCCTATCTCACAAAATCATCAAATATTCAAAATTTCATTACACTATGCTTAGGCCGAATTCTCCTTAGTCTCATAGGAGTCCACACATTTTATTTATTTCACATTTTAATCCCTTAATTTACACTTTTCACAATTAAGCCCAAAATGCTCAATTTCATTAAAAATTTCAATACAAACTATGATAATCCAACACCAGGTTTTCATATTTCAAAATCAACTAGCACATAGCTCAACATTCATCAATGGTTCATCACAACAACATCATCAATACATGGAATTTGAGCATGGGTTTTGTAAAGCACAAAGCAACGATCACAAAAACGTAGAAATTATCAAAAACTAACCGAAAACATACCTTGAATTAAGCTAAGTAAGTGTCGAAAATCTCAAAGCTTCAATGGATATTTCTTTTCTCTAGTTTTGGTGGAAGAAAGATGAAATAAAAATGGCCATCAAATTGTTTTGTTTTTCATTAATAATAACTTATTAATCAAATCCCAATTTTGCCCTTTATAAAGCATATAAAACAAATACTTTTTTAAGACTAATTTGTCATTTAACACTCCACTAACTTAAAAATGGTTCATTAGCAACATAAGGCATCCTCCTTAAGAAGCCAACTACATTTAAGTACTCATAAATCAGCACACAGCATTTTACTCTTTATGCAATTAAGTCATTTCTCTTAATTCGACACTAAAATGATCAAATCATAACACATAATTTTCACACAGGCTATGTCACATATCATTCACACAGAAAATATCATTAAAATATTTTTACGACCTCAAATTTGTGGTCTCGAACCACTGTTCCGACTAGGGTCTAATCATGGCTGTTATACTAACCCCATAAACCCTAACGCCTACCCTTGTACCACTAGTCCTTGAACCCTAAACCTATAACATTTAACTTTTAAACCCTATAACCATTAACCCTTAAACATTAAACCACAACCCTTAAACCATATAATCCCTAAACATTAAAATAGTGACTCCTAACCTTACACCCTACACCATTTATACTCTAAACCATAAAATCTAAACTATAATGATAATTAATTCAATATTTTAAATTTAATACCATCTCTTTTACGATTATATAAGAAAGAATTTAATATATAAATTGTACAATTATTTGTGGCGTTTTTAAGAAAGCGCCGCTAATGCTCAGATCTATAGCGGCGTTTTTACAAAAGCGCCGCTAATGCTCAGACCTATAGCGGCGTTTTTACAAAAGCGCCGCTAAGACCTATAGCGGCGTTTTTACAACAGCGCCGCTAATGCTCAGACCTATAGCGGCTTTTTTGCAAAAGCACCGCTAATGCTCAGACCTATAGCGGAGTTTTTACAAAAGCGCCGCTAATGTTTAGATCTATAGTGACATTTGGTAAAAAAACGCCGCTATTGATCTTTTTTAGCGGCGTTTGGGAATAAACGCCGTTATTGCTTAACTTTTTACGGCGTTTTCTTTCAAACGCCGCTACTGTATAATATTTGTAGCGTTTTTTACTAAAACGCCACTAAAAAAGCCGCTGAAAGTCTGTTTTGGTGTAGTGCTAGTTTTTATTGCCTGTTTTGAGTCGTATGTGGACTTTATTGTTAGACAATCTATGGTCTCTTGTTCACAGTCATTTGTGACCAATTCATTCTTGGCCATTTGGTGGACCTGTAGCCCTACTCCACCAAGGAACAATTTTATAATGAAAAAGAAATAGCAAATGTACTAAATCAACAGAAAAAAAGTTAGGTATACATTAAAAAAAAAAAAAAGAAGAGTAAAATACACTAATTAGAAAACAAAAATTAGAAGGAAATGAAAATTACCGTGAACCAAAACCGAGTTTCTAAACCCCCAAAATCTCCTATCCATTTTCGTCTTCCAACCCCTAAGCCAAAACTCAGTATCCACCCATATCAAATTTCCCCAAAACAAAACCATCTATTTTCCAAATCAATTTTCTCCATATGTGTAATAGATTTGGTCGAAATCGATTTTTCCCAAACCCTAAATTCGATAGTTAGGTTTTATAATTTATTATCCAATCGTGAAGAACATTTTTCATCAAAGCAATTAGATTAAAAAAAATCTCCAAATAAAAAACCCTAAATTGAAAAGTCCAAAATCAATTCATTCCCCAATTTAAAGAACTTGAGAATTTCAAAACGAAAAAATTGTAAGAGAAGAGATGTTGAGATATGGAACCGAAACAAAAGGTGCAGAATAGAAAGCTAAGGTACGAACCCTAAACCCAAAATTAAATTTTCTATTATTTTGTAAATCTTTGTAGCATAAATGTTTACGTGCACCAATGGTTTAAATTGCAATTACTGATTTGTTTTTAATTGTGTTACTCTTATCGTGATTAAGTACATAATGAATGCTATCATGATCTGTGAACTTTTTCAAAATTTGCATTGTAACAATTATAAAAAGTAATTTTAAGTGGTTTATGACACTAGAAAGAATTTGTAACATATTCTCGTGTTTGCTTAAGAATATTCTAATAATAATGTATTAAAATTAATAAAGAAAAATATGGTAAATGTCATGCATTCATCATATTGAATAATAATTTTAAACTTTTGTACCAATTTTAACCGATCTAATCTTTCACTTTCACTTTTACTTCAAGACCTACTTTCATAGTTTTTATTTAAAAATATAATCATAAAAGACAGGTGAATATATTTGAAGAGGAGGATTTGTATGAAATGACGTAGGTGGGACATTTGTGAAGGGAAATATATCTGTAGTTGATTACGTACATTATAATTAGAAAATTGTGGATACTAATCACGTGGTTGTATATAATTACGAGGAAGATGAAAATAATGGATAATGGCCTTTGACTACTACCTAATGTTTTTACAATTCGATCTCTAAGTCAAAAGTATCATATTTTTTTGATAGAATCAGATTGGGCTTAAATAAAATAGATAATGAAAGAGTATAGAAGAAATAAAGTTGGCCCAATGCAAATTGGCCCGAGAAAAAAAATCAAACATGCAGAAATTAGAAAAAAACAAATGCTAACCTAGAACCCAATCAGATCATTTCGTCAATCTTTTCGTTTCACATCTATCATTTCTTCCATTAATGGCGCTTTCGTTTACCGAGGGGAGTTAAATGCTCTTTAGTCTGTTGATTTCATCTTTGGGAAAACTCACCTCTTTCTTGTTCTTTCTTCATCTTCCTAATCCGGCTCTCTCACACTGTCATTCTTTGCCTGTGATTCGACATAGCATGGAACACCGTCAATCAGGTAAATCTCTTCCTTCCTCTTCAATGATTCTGTTGCTAAAATATGGGCTAGAGTATTCGCTGATCTTGGAACAAATCCAAACCTTATGCTTTTAGCTCTGGATTTTAGCCTAAGAATATCGTGGAGATAATATCCTACTTGTGATTTGTCTAAGACTCCATTGTTGCATTTCTTTATTGTGGACAGTGAATCGCCTTCTATAATAATTTCTTCTATGTTCATTTCTATAGCTATTTGAGTTGCTCGACGGTAGGCTATTGCTTCAGTAGCAAAGGCAGAGGCCACTCCTTCGTGAACATTTGTGCTTGAGATGAGTACATGCCCACCGCTATCCCTGGCCACTACTCCAGATGCCGAATGTTTTGTTCGCTCATCAAAAGCCCCATCGAAGTTTATTTTAACTATCTACCCAGGTGAGTTTCTCCATTTCGTATTCACTTTAGAGATGATTTGATTTCTCCTTTGACTCCGTCAAGTTCCTTGATGCAATTGTGAACGAAACTAACCATCTCCTTACTTGATATGTTTGTTTTGTCATGGATTCGAGAGTTCCTGTCCCCCCAGATAGCCCAGAGCGCGATACCAAAAATCCTGCATTGATCCATAGAAAGAAAAGCCATAACCTTTGTAAGCCACTCCACAAACTCTGAAATTGGAAGCAATGTAAAAATGGAATCTACTAAGCCTCTCCATACTGCCATTGAAACAGGACAATCTCGGAAGAGATGATTCAACGTTTCCTCCCCACTAACACACCAAGGACACACATTGTTAGGTGCTAATTTTCTGAAGGTCATATTAACTCGGGTAGTTAGGTAGTTCCATGAAGTTTTCCAAACAAAAATCTTAATTTTTGATGGAATTTCAATGCGCCAAAGTTTCCTGTAAAATTCCTTATAGATGTCTTGTAAAGCATAAGCTGTAGGATCAAAGCTCTGTAATAGTTTATAGGAACTTCGCACTAAGAACTCTCCTGACGGTTCGCCATTCTAAACAAGAAGATCCTCGTGAGATTCCATTGCCAAGGGAATTTGAAGAATCAAATCTGCTTCTGCTTCTGGGAAGGTATTGCCAATCAATTTTCTATTCCATTCTTGCTCGTTATTATTGATTAGCTCCGCTACTTTATCAAAATGCGCATTATCAACTCCGTGCATTAATCTACCATTAACATAATTTGGAATCCATGCATCTTCAAAGACTGAAATATTTTTGCCCATACCTATTCTCCAAATCAGTCTTTTCTCCAATGTATCCTTTGTTGCCCAAATACTGCTCCACACGTATGAGCTAGATTTTCCCAAACATGATTTCTGAAAATCGCTATCTAAAAAATACTTTGCTTTAAAAACTCATGCTATTAATGAATCCGGATAGTTTAACAATCTCCACCCTTATTTTGCTAAAAGGGCAATGTTAAATTGTGTCATATTTCTAAACCCCAAACCACCTTCCTCTTTAGGACGACATAACTATCTCTATTGGCTCCAGTGAATTTCTCTTTTACCTGCTCTTTTTTGCCACTAGAATCTAGCGAACTTACTGTCGGTCATCTCACATAAGGTTTTTGGAAGAAGAAAACAAGACATATCATAAGTAGGAATTGCTTATAAAACTGATTTTATAAAAATTTCTTTCCTTCCTTGAGATAGCAACCTGGTACTCCAACCATCGATTCGCATAGTAATCCTGTCTAATAAATTCTGAAATGCCTCTTTTCTCTGTTTACCCACCATGTTTGAAAGGCCCAAGTATTTCTCCAGATTTGAAGAACTCCTAACTCCTAACATTGATGACATAACTTCTTTTACCTCTTCAGTCGTATTCGAGCTGTAGAAAATAGTCGAATTGCTGAAATTAATGCACTGGCCTGAGCAGCTTTCATACTCCTGCAAAATATTCTTCATACTCCTAGCCCCCTGTTTTGTTGCTTCGCCAAACATCATACAATCATCAGCAAACAAAAGGTGGGAAATCTCTGGCCCTCTTCTACTTGCCCTTGCACCTTTAACCGTACCTTTATCCTTTGCTATTCTCATTAATGAAGAAGGACCTTCACTACAAAAGAGAAAAAGAAATGGACTTAATGGATCACCCTGCCTGAGTCCCCTTGTCGGTTGAAAAGATCTGCCCCTCCTACCATTAATGTTAACCGCATAAGAAACTGAAGTAATGCATTTCATAATCAATCCCACCCATTCCTTTACAAACCCCATCCGGATCATCACTTCCTTAACAAAATCCCACTCCGCCCTATCATATGCTTTGCTCATATCCAATTTTAAGGCCATATATCCCTTTTTCCCTGCTCTCTTCTTTCGAAATGTATATAAAATTTCATATGCTAGGAGTACATTATCTGTTATAAGTTGGCCTGGGACAAATGCACTCTAAACCTCGTCAATACAAATCCCCATGACATCTTGCAATCTATTAGCAATTGTTTTTGCCACGATTTTATAAATAATTGTGAACAGGCTTATAGGCCTAAAATTCACTAAAGACGAAGGATTTGGAATTTTTGGGATAAGCACAATTTCGTAACATTTACTTGTTCAGCCCCTTTGTTACCATTCAAGATTCTTAAACAGTACTCCATTACCTCCTTACCAACAATATGCCAGAATTTCTGAAAGAATAATGTAGGAAATCCGTCTGATCCAGGTGCCTTTGTAGGCCCCATTCCCTTTCATGCTATCCACACTTCTTCTTCCCTGAAAGGAGATAATAAGCCTTCATTGATCTCGTGGGAAATATTTATTCCAATGCCCGCCATCACCTTATGAGGATTTCCAATTCCCTTCGATGCAAAAAGATCTTCAAAATATTCTGTAGTAGCCTCAGATATTTCTGCTCCATCAGTGTTCTCCTTACCGTCATCCAAAACCAATTTGATGATTGTATTGGCCCGTCTTCGAACTGTTGCACATTTGTAAAAATAGGCCGTGTTTCTATCCCCCAGCTTTAGACAATTAGATCTAGTTGCTCCCAATACATTTCTTCTTTATCGATCTCCACATTTAAATGAATTTTTGTATCAATAATCCTTGCCATCATTTCATCGTCTCTTTCGTTCCTCAGCAAGATTTCAAGCTCTTCTGTTAGCTTCTTCTTTAGTCCCTCCTTCTTACCCTTATTAATACATGCCTATTTCTTCAAACGAGTCTGCAAATTCTTTAGTTTCTCCTCTAACGGTGCTGAAGATGATTCCCAAAACTCTCTGATAATACCTTCAAATGATTCCTCTAACGTCCACCATGATTCGAAATGAAATCCTCGACTTCCTGATAGATTAACTACGCTATCTGTATTTATAAGGATGGGGCAATGATCTGATGTAGAGTAAGCGAGATGTTGAACATTTCCCCTTGGAAATAAAATCAACCATTTTTCATTTGCAGCTCCTCTATCCAATCGTTCTCCTATGTTTGTCTCTGGAAGATTCCCCCTTTCCCACGTAAACCAAGCTCCCGAATACCCAATATCCATCAATTGACACTCTTCTAATGTATTCCTAAATGATTCCATTCTTCTCTGTTCTCGTGTCACTCCACCACTTTTCTCAAAAGAGTACAAAATCTCGTTGAAATCACCAGCTACAAGCCATATGTAGTTACACTCTTGGCCTAGTCTTCTGAGCAAATTCTATGCAAAGTTTTTATCTTTTAAATATGGTGAGCCATAGAATCCCGTGAACCTCCATTCCTCTTGCACACTGTCATTCTTCACTATTACGTCTATTTGCCATTTAGAAAAGCTCCTCAAAGTAACCTCAATTCCTCCTTTCCATGCTAAACATAGCCCTCCTCGAGATCACCCTGCTGCAATATCTATTCCAGTAATAAAACTGCAACTCCTCCCATATTAATACTTCTTTTCATTTTGTTTTGATAGAGCCCTACATTCACTATTATCTCTCTTAGGTCCACCACGCGTATTTATTTTGTATTCTAACACATAACGCGAATGTCCACTAATGGTACGGTGCCCATAAATTTCGTGCCTAAAAAATTAGAGATAAAATCAAATATTTTATTTGTCAATTTCTAAGTTACAATATTTGGACCTTCTTGTACATACATAAATCATTTAAATTTCTTTTTGTTTTTAAAATGCAATCCAAAGGTAGGTCAGACTTTATCTTGAATTAATGTGGTTCACTTTAAATATTATTAAAATTTGATCTTGAAAAAAAATTTGGAGATATGCTTATTTGAAATTTTTTAAGACTATGATTTGAATTCAATAGTATTCAAGACTTAATATTAAACTCAACAACGTTTGTTTCAAGGATTATTGAGAGTTGATCTTGAAAATTAGTCGAGAGATGCTTGCTTAAGAATATGATTTGATTTGGATTATTGGTCTTAAAGATTTGATATTGAATAATAAAGTTCGCTTCAAAGAACTTTGAGACCTGATCTTGAAAAAAAAAACCTTATATCTTTTGTGTTAATAGGATAAAGAGAGAGAGAGTTTGGTCTAAGGATCTTTGAAACTAATTTTGAGATGGATGAGTTGATTTCAAGGGTCTTCTACAAATAATCTTGGAGAACAAATATGATCCCTTTTGTGTTGATAACACCATATTGAATAACAATTTTTAATAGTAGAATTTTAAATAATATCTAATATAAAATTAAAACTGTAAATCAGGATCTATCATATCAAATCATCAAGAATAAACAAATAATAGCACTAGATGCGAAAGCGTACCTGAATCCATGAATTCCTTGAAGTTTTTCCCGATCTTGGAGATTTGATCTTCTAAATTAGCACACAAGAAATTCAAAGAATATTTGGTCTCTCTTTCCTAAGGATGGGATGTATTAGAAAAGATATCTTGTGTGTAATTTGGGGACCATAACGCTAATATTTATAACATTGACATATTAATTCTAATTCCTAATTAGTGCATCATTAATTAGAATTTGATTAGGATTCAATTACTAAAGTATCTACACATATTTGACCCATACTTTATTTAATAATTAAAACCCAATAAAATTTTAGCCAAATTAGATCACTTTTAATTTAGGCTAACCTATCATGATAATAAATAATAACATGTAATTACCATTATTATATATGTGATGTCCATATTTTCCAACATTTAAGACTACATAAGAACAAATATCACGTTCTTCAGAATTTCTTCAATTCATAAGAAAATTCTCGGGTTTTGGAGAGAGAGTTTCAGCCTTCAAAATACTCTTTGAACTTCAAATTTTGAACTTCAAACTTGTGTTAAATGACTTAGAGGTGACTCTTATTTAGAGTGTCAATCAGCTGACTAAAAGAAAGTTATCGTGGAATATTTCTTTTATATATAAGTGATGAACAAGGAATTATATCTTTTATTTATTATTTCTTAATTAATATGAATTAATTAGAAATAAGATAATTCTTAAAGAATTATGAAAGTTCTTGAAATTGGTTGTTAGTTACACATTTAGTTGCAACTGGATAAACAACTAGAAGAGTAAAAATTGAGATAGACACAACTTTTTACACAATTTGAAAAAAAAAATTATGTTTGCGAGATCTTACCTAAAGAGTAATCCACTATGAATGTTTAGTACAATATGTGATTTAAGTTCAACTTATTCACTAAGTTGCAACCTCACTCATGTACATTCACTAAGATTACTCTCTTAACTAGATTACTCTCTTAACAAAGACTTTATCCTTGAAAGCTTAATTATAAACTAAACATGAAAACTATATGTTTATAAAGTAATTGCATTAAAACAATTTCCTAAGAATGAACAAATAAGCTCTCTCTCTTAAAAACCATTCGTAGTGGAATAAACAAGTTTTTTTTTTTTAAGTAGGCATTCTTAGCTTGCAATTCTTCCACCAGTGCTAACATACATTCCGTTGAGTTGTGTTTCAATTAGTCTTAAATAAGGGATCAAATTTAATGAGGTTCTCAAGGAATCAACTTCTATAGCAACTAGAAATCTTTGACAAATGAAATATGAACTCGCTTAAAATCTTTAAAAAGAATCTTTACTTGACTGATATACAACATGATCCAATCTAATAAATTTTTGGATTTGTCTTCATCCAGCTTCCATCTTTCCTTAGTCAACGCAAGCAGCCATATGGCCACTAATATAATTGATCTCATTAACAGAATTCAAGACAACTTCCTCCTTCATACCACCTAAGAAGGAATCAAGAAAACTCTAAGTAGAATTCATTCCTTATTTTGAGGAGAGGACAAAAAGGTGTGGAAGTTTGAGGATGTGAGCATACCCGGGGCAACCCAAGATTCACTTTCTGATCCTCTTGAGCTCCCTGAAGGCCAAACTTCGACCAATCCGTGCACCTTAGTGCAAGCCGATTCTAGCTCATTTTCAGCTCAATCAAGCTTCTTTCCATGCGGTTCAGCTCACATGAGTTTTTTTTAGCTCATTGAGCTCGGTTTAAGTTTAATTTAGCTCATTTGAGCTCGGTTTAATTTCTTTCAGCTCATTAATATTATTTGCTAGAATAAATTAGTTTAAGTAATTAATTAATTTAGTTAAGTGATTAAATGTGTTTAAGCTATTTAAGTTGTCTTAATTCCTACAGCCTTTATTATGTCCTAATCTATGACAAATTAAATAGGTTCCAGAATTAAAATCAATGTGTAGATTTTATTTCATGCTTGCTGCCGAATTTAGTGTGTCTTGTTTAAGACTCTATTTAGTTTGTCTAGTTTTAATTATGTGTATTTAAATTGTCCAAGTTATGTTTTTAATTATATTCAGCTGATTTGGCTTGAATTAATGTTTTTTCATGTGTCTTGTAGGTGCAGCCGAATGTGGGCAGCATTTAAAGCCAAGTTCATGCACGGCTTGGTTCAAGGAATTAGCACATACATGTATGGCTATGCTCAACGAAATTGGGCTGATTGTTTGGCTTCTCCAAGTGACTATTCAGCCAAGGAACAGATGCGCATTGATCTTCCCAAGCATGGTTGAATGTCTTCCCAAAGCAGCATAATTCCATTCATACTTGCTGTTCATACCATGGGTCAATTGGCTGACCTTGTTCACACTTCAAAAGACTTTTCCAGCTCCTTTTTCACACCTTCAAGGTTGTTCACGTTCTCCTTTATTGCTGGTAACTTTTTAGAAAACGTGGCACATTAATTGAGCTCCACTAAGGCCATTGACCGAACCTAGCTGCTGCCATGCACCATGTAACTTCTCCAAATGCATTGCCCTTCTAGAATGCCATCCATTAAGCTCCCCATCAGCTGAATTCAGCCACCACAATTTAATACTTTAATTCTGGAATTTCCTAGCTAAATCTAGTTTCATTTAACTTAGTTATTAAGTTTCTAATTAGGCTATTCGGCTAGCCATACTTAGCTTATAAATAGCTTGCTGTTTCATTTTGTAAAAAAACTTTTGTCAATTTGATTTTTATGAACTTTGTTTAAAAGAGTGAGATTACTCATCCCCAAATTCGTTCGAGTTTTCGATTGACTTATCAAACGTGCTTGTGGCTTCTCCGAATTCTTTTCTGAACTTATCACCGAACCGGTGTGGCATTCAACCTTTCGATATTTCCATCCTTCACCTTAAACCACATAGAAATCGGGATGACACTGCATATAGTGTTGAATTGTTTCTCGAGTTTAAGTCTTTCAATCCATCACCACCAATCCTATCTTTACTTTTCCCTATCTAAAATCGAGCCTTCAAACCACCTATGTTTCCATCTATCTTCTTTCCAACCTTAAGCCGAACCTTTTCTAAATCCCATCTTCATTCTTCCCTAAGCTGAACCTAATCATTCCTTCTTCTAAATTGATCCCCTTCAATAACCAACCTCTAATCTTAACTTAAACCTAATTAGAAAACTTATCAAAAAGCTTCCGCAACTTATTCCCCAATTACCTATTTTTTGAAGGTTCAAACTACTCCTCGTAGTCGATCGGGCACCCAACATGAAAGACTCGATTTACCTCGGGCCGTCTCACATCATTTAGTATCAGAGCTTGAAAACTAGGAGCTCCAACAACGATCGAGAAGATGGAATAGGTTCGTGATAAAAAAAATTAAAATTAAAAAAAATTCAAGTTGTATTCAAAGTTCTTATTGTATTTATTTTGTGTATTTGAAGTAAAAAAAAAAGACGAAAATATATTTAAAAAATAAAAATAAAAAATAGTGAAGTTTACAAGTCTGTGTTTCACGTTCTTCTCCTTTGTTTCTGAATCCAAAGCCTTCATTCTATCCTCATCTTTCTACCCCGATCATCCAAGATCCTTATTACCATTATTTGGTATTCTCTATTTCACCCCAATGCCACACATACCCTAATTTTATTTATTTTTCAGCCTACTCGATACACCCGACATTATCCCTTATAACCACCCTTGAAGCCGACCCTCAAGCTGTGATAAGTCTTCTAAAAATGAAATACGAATTTGTGAGAGAGAATCGAGTGGTAAAAGGCAGGAGTGTATTCATTAAAGAAAAAAGCCTATATTCGAGTGAAACACTAGTGTGAGTGGAATTTTCTTTGTGAGCAAACTTGTGAGTTTTGAAGTGAGGAATCTCAAATTTTCATGTCCCGCAGTCCCAAGAGGAACATGGCGGAAAGGCAACCCGTTCGAAATGTTCCCGACTTGAACTTACAAGCCTTGTTACGTGAAGTTGAGAGGTTGTTTGATCGGAAGCTAGAACCAATCTAAGAGAGGGTCGATCAAGTGGAAGGATGAGCCCAATGAAGAAGAACTCCCATAAGCCCCCTGAGGAACCGAGGACAACAGCTCGACCAAGAAGATGACTTTTCTGAGCCAAGTGATAACGAAAGTGACCAAGGTTCAAACATAAGTGTTCGAAGGAGAGGCCCCCGTAACCGAGGCCAACGAGACCGAGAGAGGTTTGATGATGACTTGAAAAGCATTAAATTGTCAATCTCTCTGTTCTAAGGTCGATTGGATCTCGAGGCCTACCTCGAGTGGGAAAAAAGACCAAAATCGTGTTCAAATGCCACAACTACTCCGAGGCAAAGAAAGTGAAGTTGGCGGCTATCGAGTTCTCCAACTACGCAATGATATGGTGGGACCAACTTACAACTAACCGAAGGTGAAACGGCGAGTGTCCTATCCAAATGTGGGCCGAGATGAAGGCTGTAATGCGACGACGTTTCATTCCTTCCTACTATCATCGAGAGTTGTACCAAAAACTCCAAAACCTCACATAAGGAACAAGAAGTGTGGAAGATAACTTCAAAGAAATAGAAGTGCCTATGATACGCGCAGACGTACAAGAGGACCGCGAGGCCACCATGGCTTGGTTTTTGGCCGGATTGAATCGAGACATAGCAAATGTCGTTGAGTTACAACATTATGTCGAGATCGTCGATATGGTGCATATGGCGATCAAAGTTGAAAAAAAAGCTCAAGAAAAAAGGAGCCGTTCGTGGTTATTGCACTTCGCACACCTAAGTGGAATCAAGGCCCAAACAAGAATGTTTCTATGAATCCAACGAAGGAACTCGCGATTCCCACAAAGTCCAATAAGTCTATGGCCGAACCGAGTAAAGGTAAGGCTCCTGAAAGCGTGCAATCGCGATCCCAAGACATCAAACATTTTAAGTGCCAAGGCCGAGGGCATATCGTGAGCCAATGCCCGAATTGAAACACGATGATCGTGCTACCCAACTGTGAAATAAAGTCAGAGGATGAAGTAGACAAAAACGAAGATGAAGTCGAGCATCCATCCGAAAATGAAGAAGAAGTAGAGTTTGTTGTTGAGGGTGAAATGCTTGTGGTCAAACAAAGTCTCAACGCGTAAAAATCGGTAAGTGAGCCTCAACAAGAAAACCTTTTCCATACTCATTGTCATGTTTTGGGAAAAATGTGCAACGTTGTAATCGACGGCGGGAGTTGCACCAATGTTACGAGCACTATCATGATCGAAAAGTTGTCTTTGCTGACTCTTAAGCACCCGAGCCCTACAAATTGCAATGGCTCAACGAAGAAGTTGAACTCAAGGTGACCAAACAAGTAAAGATCCCTTTCTCGATTGGAAACTACCATGACGAAGTCTTGTGCGACGTTGTGTCCATGCATACGGGCCACGTATTGTTAGGAAGACCGTGGCAGTTTGACCGCCGAGTCAAACATGATGGGTTCACAAATCAGTATTCATTCAAGCATAACGGCAAGAACATCATTTTGGCACCATTGTCACTGCAACAAGTAATGGAAAACCACCAACGCTTAAGGTAATCCATGAAAACTTCGAAAGAAAAGCTTGTAAACTCAAAAGAAAAGAAAGATGAAAAGTCTAGTGAAAATAGTTTGAGAGTTGACGAAAACAAAAGTGAAGAAAAAAGAAAAGAAAATGAAAATGAAAATGAAAAATAGAAAAACAAAAATGAAAAAGAAAGTGAAAGAAAAAGAGAGAAAAAGAAAGGTGTTTTACTTAACCGATGTCTATTTGTTTCTTCTCATTTTCATGTTAATAGCCCCAAGGAGCTTCAATTGAAATATCTTCCCGAGGAAAGAAGGTTTTTCATGCAAGGAGACGATCCTAAAACTCATATGATCAAAGGAGCACACGGTTTGATTTCTAAAAACTCAATGCTGAATCTTTCTAAGTTTAAGAAAATCGACAAAGATAATGAGTTTGGAGAACAAGTGAACAAACATTGGCCATCGTTACATTTAAAAATGCAAAACTTGAATCAAATTTTTAATTTTGATTGTCTTGGCCGAATCGAACTTGTTCCACCTAATTACTTGAGTATTTCTTTGTTGAATTTTGGTTGTTTGACATTTGAGTATTTGAAGACTTGTGTTCGAGCGAAATTACAATATGTGTTACTTTGAGTAATTGCCCAAGGTTCTTTGATTTAATTTCTATGGTTTGATCTATGGAGGACTTGGCAAATCGATCCAAAAAGATATATGAAAATGATTCTCTTGTGTTCGATCGAGTAGAGTTGACTGCGAGGAGATGCTCCCAATTGAACCAGTGACTCGACTTGAGGACAAGTCGCTTTGAAGAGGGGGGATGATATAATCCAACCCGGGAAAACAAAGAATTAAGTTCCGAAGCTCTCGAGGTGACTGAAGAACCAAAGACCCAAGCTCAAAATCGAAGGATGCAAGATGTCGTGGAGCTGTTTATGCACTTTGGAGCACGATGAACTTTGCTTGAATTAACTCATTTGAGCTCATTCTAGCTCATTGAACTGTTTAGTTAAATTTGCTTAATTTTATTACTTGAATAAATTGAACTCTTTATTTTATTTATTTTATTATAGCAAGTAAATGTGTCTTTTCTATTTTAATTAGGCCGAATTTATGTTGTCTAACTCATTTTACTACATGTTTTTAATGTGTCCTTGTTCTAGCCGATTGTTAAATATGTCCTAAGTAGCTTGTGTTTAATTTGTCTAAATAATAATTAAGTGTCCAATTAAGTGTTTTAATTTTTATTTAGTTGAATTAATTTGATTTAAAGTGTTTTCCTTGTGCATGTAGTTGCAGCCAAATTTTCAAGGAGCATTTAAGGAGATTCATGCACCTAGGTGCAATGTATGTGGCTGGTACATGGGACGCATGGTGCAATGCATGTTTGACTGGACAAACACTTTAAGGCTGGTCATTTTTGGGTTTCCTAAGCACCTATTCGACTAAGAAACTTCCAGTTCTTAAGTTTCCAAAATTTCTTTCACATTGTTGTTCACATTGGTGTCTATTCGGTTCAGCCATGTTCACACCCTATAAACTTTTCATGGTCGGCTATTCACACTCAAAGAGGCTGCTCAATTATCCCTTAAATGCTGGTCACTTTTCAGCCAAAGGGAGCAATTTAAGAGCTTAATTAAGGCATGGGACGAACCTAGCTGCTGCCATGAATTTGCAAAAAGCTTCAAATGCATTTCACCTTCTAGAATGTCGTCCATTAGGCTGCCCATCACCTGAATTTAGCTCCATCAAATTAAGTTTTTTAATTCTGGAATATTCTAGCTAATTCTAGCTGAAATTATTTAGTCATTAAGTCCTTAAACTAGTCTATTTAGCTGGCTTAGCTAAGTAGTATAAATAGTTGTTGAATTTCATTTGTAAAAAAACTTTTGGCAAATTTATATGAACATTTTTCAAAGAGTGAGTTATCTCCTCTCTAAAATTCGTATTAGTTTTCAATTGACTTATCAAGCGAGCTTGTGGCATCTCTGAACTTGTTTCCCGAACTTATCACCTTAATCGGTGTGGCGTTCAACCTTTTTTGACATTTCCATCAATCACCTTAAACCGTATAGAACCGGGGTGACACTACATATAGTTTTGAATCGATTCTCGAGTTTGAGTTTTATTTTCCATCACCATCAACCTATCTTTATTTATCCTTTCTTAAACTGAACCATCAAGTATCTATCATTTATCCATCCTTATTCATCCCTACTAAACTGAAACACCCGAATATCTTTCTTTCTTTAACTTATCCAAAACCAAACCTTTTCATTCCGTCTTCTAAAATTGAATCCATCCAATAACCAACCTTCATTACTAACTTAAACAAACTTAAATTAAAAACTTATCAAAGCTTTCGCAACTATAACCGAATTCCCTTCTTTTCTAGAAACTCCTTCACTCCCAGTAAACGATCGAGCACACAAGTGAATGATTAGACTAACCCCAGGCCATCTCAAATCATTTGGTATCAAAGTTTCGAGAAACAAAGTCACGAAGATACTACTTGAGAAGAGACTCTTACCAAGACTCCTATTCAACGAGGCTTTTGAGGCAACAAGAAGTAAACTTTGAGTTTGAGATTTTTCGAGGTGACGAACAAGAAAGTACGAGCTATTCCTCGTATGCTTCGATGAAGTCCCTACCGGAGAAACATTCCCGAAGAACTTATCGAGATACTTATAAGAACACTTGCCCTTGTTTTGAACAAAATACTAATCCTTTTGATTCTTTTGTATCCTCTTTATGTTGTAATGAAAGGACAAGAGAAAAGGAAATAAAAAGAAAAGAAGAAAAAGAAAAATAAAAAGAAACAGAAACAGAAACAGAAAAAGAAAAAGAAATTGAAAATGAGTTAAAAACAAAAATAAAATTGAAAAAGAAAGAAAAGAAATCGAGTTAGAAAATGAAACGAAAGAAAAAGACGAGCGAGAGCAAGTGAGGAATATTTCCACTAACCACCATTTGAGTTTTCCTCGTGTTGTTTCATTTCAGGTTTTTGAAGAACCAATCCATAAGTTCCATCTCAATTACCTTCCAAAAGAGAAACGCTTCACGTTGAATGGCAAAGGTAATTTTAGTCCACCGGTGCCACAAGGTAAGGAAGGTAAGTGCTATAAAATGTTTCAATCTTCACCAACTCGTTTGAATGTTTATAATTACATTGGTGATATGGTCAATTGCCATCCTTTGATTAATGGTGAAGTATTTATTTTAAATTATGGTAAGGAAAACACCACTACTGAAATTTGTGGTGTTGTCAACCATGTTGGTGAAGTAACATTCGATTGGCAGCTGCGAAACTCGATTATGCGTGATCATGAAATTTCATATAAGCATCTCAATTTATTCGATTGTGTTGATTATGTGAATAATTTTCTCCCTTGTTTGAAATCCTCGAGTTTTTGCAAATCTGTTTTGAAGTTCGTAAAGAGTTTTGATTGTTCATTATTGTGTATGCAAAAATCCTTTTAGATTGACATGTTTGATTTGACAAAACCATTGCTACATTTTGGCATAAGCAATCAAACTCACGTGTTTAAACCGGGAATTTGCCTTGGTTCGTTTTGTGGAAAAATCAAATATCTTAAATGTCGTTCGAATAATTTCTATTGTGTTGATACTTCGTCTTTGAATAAGGTAATGAAAATTGCCCAATTTGATTTCAATTTAAATTCATGCCTTAAACAATTCCTGTGGTTGTATATGAAGTTCACGTATCGTTTGGACAAGGTTAATTCGACCACAAAGCCTCGGCTACACTATTTTTCCAAGGAGAGAAGGTTTGTGTTGATCGAGCAAGGTAAAAACGATCCTTATTTTCCTTCTCATAAAGGTAAGACTTTTGAAACTTTTGAAACGTCTTTGTTCTCCTCAGATGATGACAAACATCATGTTAATGAACTGGTTTTTAACCATTTAGTTTGTGACGTGCTTAACTGTTCTATTTTGTTCAAAAATGAGCTATCTGTTTTGATTATTGATAAAAAGATTCATATTTTTGACCATTGCAATGTTGAAAATTTTGTTAGCGAGCATACTTCCAAAGGTCAATTGCAAGGTTTGATTGTGCGAGTTTATAAACTATGTGAATCTTTTCAATTACTTGTTTGTGATGATTATGTCTATCTTTTGACTCATTACTCACATTTCAATCATGACTTGTGGAAACAATTTAAGTTGTTTGAATGCCTTGAAAACTATTCAATTCTGTTTCAAACATTTGACTTGGCATTAGCGAGTGAATTAGCTTGTTTGCATGATAACTTGAATCTGTCCATTAGCATGCGTTATACTTGTCTTACTATGCTTATGCTTGGACTATGAGTTTGTTTGTATTACTTTTTGCTAACTCATGGCTCTTCTTTTTAGGTGACTCGATTACCATCAACCCTGTTCGATCGAGAAAAGTCGAGTAAAAGGAATTATGTTCGAGAGAACCAACGGCTCAACTTGAGGACAAGTCGCTTTGAAGAGGGGGGATGATGTGAGCATACCTGGGACAACCCAAGATTCACTTTTCGATCCTCTCGAGCTCCCTGAAGGCCGAACTTCGAGCAATTTGTGCACCTTAGTTCAAGTTGATTCTAGCTCATTTTTAGCTCAATCAAGCTTCTTTCCATGCGGTTCAGCTCACATGAGTTTTTTCAGCTCATTGAGCTCGGTTTAAATTTAATCCAGCTCATTTAAGTTCGATTTAATTTCTTTCAACTCGTTAATATTATTTGCTGGAATAAACTAGTTTAAGTAATTAATTAATTTAGTTAAGTGATTAAATGTATTTAAGCTATTTAATTTGTCTTAATTCTTATAGCCTTTATTATGTCCTAATCTAAGACAAATTAAATAGGTTCCAGAATTAAAATCAATGTGCAGATTTTATTTCATGATTGCTGCCGAATTTAGTGTGTCTTGTTTAAGACTCTATTTAATTTGTCTAGTTTTAATTATGTGTATTTAAATTGTCCAAGTTATGTTTTTAATTATATTTAGCTGATTTGGCTTGAATTAATGTTATTTCATGTGTCTCGTAGGTGCAGCCGAATGTGGGCAGCATTTAAAGCCAAGTTCATGCACGGCTTGGTTCAAGGAATTAGCACATGCATGCATGGCTATGTTCAATGAAATTGGGATAATTGTTTGGCTTCTCCAAGTGAGTATTCAGCCAAGGAATAGATGCACATTGATCTTCCCAAGCATGGCCTAATGTCTTCCTAAAGCAGCATAATTCCATTCATACTTGCTGTTCACACCATAGGTCCAATTGGCTGACCTTGTTCACACTTCAAAAGACTTTTCCAGCTCCTTTTTCACAGCTTCAAGGCTGTTCACGTTCTCCTTTATTGCTGGTAACTTTTTAGCAAAAGTGGCACATTAATTGAGCTCCATTAAGGCCATTGATCGAACCTAGCTACTGTCATGCACCATGCAACTTCTCCAATGCATTGCCCTTCTAGAATGTCGTCCATTAAGCTCCCCATCAGCTGAATTTAGCCACCACAATTTAATACTTTAATTTTGGAATTTCCTAGCTAAATCTAATTTCATTTAACGTAGTTATTAAGTTTCTAATTAGGCTATTCGGGTAGCCATACTTAGCTTATAAATAGCTTGATGTTTCATTTTGTAAAAACACTTTTGTCAATTTGATTTTTATGAACTTTGTTCAAAAGAGTGAGATTACTCCTCTCCAAATTCGTACGAGTTTTCGGTTGACTTATCAAGCGTGCTTGTGGCGTCTCCGAATTCTTTTCTGAACTTATCACCGAACCGGTGTGGCGTTCAACCTTTCGATATTTCCATCCTTCACCTTAAACCTCATAGAAACTGGGGTGACACTACATATAGCGTTGACTCGTTTCTCGAGTTTAAGTCCTTCAATCCATCACCACCAATCCTATCTTTACTTTTCCTTATCTAAAATCGAGCCTTCGAACCACCTACGTTTCCATCTAACGTCTTTCCAACCTTAAGTCGAACCTTTTCAAAATCCCATCTTCATTCTTCCCTTGCCGAACCTAATCATTCCTACTTCTAAATTGATCCCCTTCAATAACCAACCTCCAATCCTAACTTAAACCTAATTAGAAAGAAAACTTATCAAAAAGCTTCCGCAACTCATTCCCCAATTACCTATTTTCCGAAGGTTCCAACTACTCCTCGTAGACGATCAGGCACCCTATGTGAACGACTCAATTACCCCGGGCTGTCTCACATCATTTGATTTCAAAGGGATTTTCACTACCAAAATCTGCTTACATGCTCCTCTAATCACAGCTGTAGGAACAAATCTAACTTGATTCCACCCCTTCTTGAAATGTGCTTTAAAGACTCAAACTCCCTTATAACTTTATCATTCTATGGAAGATTTGCAATAATTTCTTGGCTACTAAATGTACCATTAGATCCCACCATATTGATAACTCTTCTACTTACCTCTTGTGTAATAAAGATGAAAAAACCATTGACCATCTTTTTATGAAATGCCACTTTTCAAGAGTTGTTTGGTTTGACTCATCGCTTTTTTTTCCCCAATGAATTAAATTTTCTTAAAACATTTTCAAAATATATATAGTGTTTCAATAGTTGCAAACGAAAAGTTTAAGTAACCAAAAATTATATCACTCAGTTATTAACCAAAAGTTATCATTATTCATAGTGATTAGTTAAGTGTCTTCTTGAAAGTTATGTCGTTTGATTATTAACAAATAGTCATAATTATTAAAACATACATCTATTGAATAGTTAAGTTTATTGATAATAAATGTGACTATTCAAATAAGTATATTAGATTGTTATGTCTTTGTGAAGAGATATAAGAACTTCTATAAAAAGGAGTTAACTTTTATTTCCATGGCACAACCAAAAAACATAGAAACAAAGTTTTTTTTTTTTTAATTCTTTCACCATATTTTATATTCAAAGATTGTTTTATAAAGAATTACAGCAGAAAATCTTTATAGAATTTGATGTTCTCGTTGTGCTCTGCTTATTGCTTAGTGGGCTATCCCGTCAATGCAAAACATAGACAGTCATTGGACTTCATTATATCCTCAATGTTCATTTGCGAATAACTTTTTTGCACTCCAAAATATAAGTAGAGACAAATAAAGCTTTGAAAATAGTAACGCGGTTACACGCCTTGAAACTTTCATTTAATTTCTTTTAAGTTTATTTATCTCCATGCACTAACACAGTTGACTACAAGTCGCCACCTAAACTGAAAAATGACTCAATGAGGAAGGGATAAATAGTGAAGAAGCAAAAGACTTCTATACAAGACTTGTTTGCACTCTTTGGTCCATTTGAAAACAGAGGAATAACCTCATTTTCAACAAAGTTATTCCTAATATGCTACGAGCCTTACACTATGCTAATAACTACTCCCATATCCTACGTGCTTACAACTCCATCTTCTCACACAATACAAAACAACTGGACATTGACTGGATCATAAGCTTTGCCATTATGCACACACAACATAGCATGAAATTTGGAGGTGTAGTTGTCGCCTTGGACTCAAGATTATTTGTAGCAAATTCATGGCAACAACAGTCCAAGCTCGTTGCATCCTCATCAGATTGTCCTTCCTCGGACTTAAAGAACTTCAAATCCCGCGGTGCCTCAACTACAATGGGAAATGAAAAAACATAAATTATATCATGACAGAACTACGCTGCATTAGAAACTTCAATCGCTCATCCTTAATATTAGCCAACTTCTCCAACAAGTGGACCAATTCAAGGCACAAAACAACGTGTCAAATATTGAAGCCCGAAAACTTGCGTACAAGCTCTATCCCGTTTGATTTCTTAATTGTCATTGTTCAATCTAGATGCAATTAAACGTACGGGCTGAAATTAATTGGAGTTCGCATTGGAACAACTCTCAAGCTAATTGAAGTAATCAATATGATTCACACCATATTGTATGTCCAAAAAGGATTCTATCAACCTTTATATAACTACTTTTAAGTTAAAAATATATATGTCAAGTCTTAACTTGATTGATATTGATATTGTCATCTTTAAAGAAAGACATGAGTTTGACCATGAGTTATGGATAGTTTCATATAATTTATCAAAATAAATTCAAATATATGTTCAACCCTTAAATAAGAGGCTTAATTGCACTCAAACTCATATCCTCTTGCACTAAACAATGTCAACCGAGTTAAAACTCAATCAACTCTACTTTACCATATAAAAAAAGCCCTAATGAACCAACTAAAGCTTTTAACTGTTTCAAATTTGATGGCATCCAAAAAGTCTATGTTTCATTGTTTTGGGAATATGTTTAGCTAGAAAAATAACAATAAAAGCATTTCAGCATCAATTTTTTGAAAAGAATCTACATTGGCAATGCTAGGAAATCACTGTAGCAAATGATGGCCACCCACAATTTAGTCCACCGGAACCTCAACTTCCATCTTCAAACCAGAGCTTCCGAGAATCTGCGAGAAGTGCAGTGAAATTGAATGACAATTTAAGAGCTTCTTAGACTCATAATACCAAATGAAAAAAACCTTGTATACACCAAAAGAATGTAACGTAATAGATAGATCAAGAAAAAATGGCAGAAGATGTTAGCATTATCTTCTTGCAGAGTATTACCATAGTAACATGATCACAAGATTATGGAAAGACTTAAAAGAAAGCAAAGTAAACTGCCACCAGACTGATCCTAAAAGCACTGATCATCTATGTAGAAGCTCCGATTACGCATGGTATGCCTTCCAGAAATAGTGAGAATATAATGCCAAAAACTAAAAGTAAAAGAAATTTGCTAGAAGTGCAAGAAAAATTGGATCTATTTCAGAAATTCAAGCTAATCTGAACTTTGAGATCACAGGGCATAACTCAAGTGCCAAAGCATATATATCATCACAGAGAAAACCACCGAGTAGGGATAAGCATACAATACAGCACATGCAGTTTTTGCATGAGCAGAATTAATTAAGACATTAACTAAAGTTGCCCTGTCATGTATCAGGCTATGATGGCCTCTCCCTCAAGTTAAGTTTTTTCCTTGCACAGTACTCCAATTTTAGCTCACGTGACATTCAGATAAGACTAAAATTCAAATGCACTTTTGATTCATCAATAAACACAGATGGAGTTGTCAAGATATAATACCATAAATGAATAACCTGACTTCAGCAGCTAGAAAATGTGCAGTGGTAGTTTGAGTCTTCTCAACAATTTTTTTTAAAGATCTTACTCCGAAGTTAACTACACCAAACCAAGAAATGCCTACATCTCACTTTCAGGGTCTGATGCATAAAATAGGCAGCTAGAAAATACTGTTAGTCCCACATAGGCAGCTAGAAAAGCAGCAGTACTTAGAGTCTTCTCTTTCTTTTTTCTTTAAAAAGATCTTAATCAGGGCTTGGTCAAATCAAACCAAGAAATCTCCACATTTTAATTTTGAGAGTTTGATGTATAGAATAGCCAAAAGTAATTGTCTAAGTGCCCCTCCTCCCCCTGCACACAAAGCTTTTCCAAACCTCCTTGTGTGGCACTGGAAAAAGTGCAGAACTAAAGAAACGAACACAGTTTAAAACACTAAGCCATGTTTTCTAACCGATGCATGATACTTCTTTATATTCTTGTAATTTTGCTAGCTTGAGAATCTTGAACAGTGGATGGTGCCTGTTATTTCAACTGCTATCCACTTTCTTTGTCAACCAGATACTAGCTTTCAACTGGTAAACAAATTATATCATAGTTATAAAGAAAAGGTTAAGTACTACAGTCCAAGGTGACCTGTAATGCTATCTCAAATACAGATTGACCTGATAACTCTAATGAACATCCCTATCTTGAATAAAAGAAAGCAAAGTTTTGCAACAATCTGGTGTACTCAATTCACTACCAACAAGAACTAAGCTACTCCTCACCACTATCAAATAAGCTACATGCATCATATTGTGCAACTGAGCACTATATTCCCAATAAGCTAGTTAGATAAAGATGCTCTTTTATAGTTAACTACTCTATTCCTCACCACCATCAAAGAAGCTACATGCATCATATTCCGCAACTGTGTTCTAATAAACACTATATTCTCAATAAACTAGTAAAATTGATATGCTCTTTTATAGTTTCCATATATTTCCATTGGTCTGCCACACCTCTTGACATTGGTATCCTCCATTAAATTGTATATTCTCTCAAAAGTTAACAAAAAACTGATATACTCCTAATTTAAAAAGGGGGATACAGGGGTCTAGTAGCTAAGCGTATTTATTTTGGAGCTTGAACAGAGATATCTCCATAATGATTTAATCTATGAACAATCAATTCTAAGACTTTTCTCTAATATTAAATGGTGTAAAAGTTCAAGCAGTAAATTCTTCCACTGAACTATGTAAATATCAGGCTCTGAAAAAAAACTCTGCTTCAAACCTTCTTTGTCTCTCCGTTTGCCTTAATATTATATTATTAGCCTTATAAACAAGTTATAACAAAATGAAACTATTCAAATGCTGAAACACCAAAATTATCACAAATAAAGTCAAGGGTACCTTTACAAAGTCTGACATAACTAATAGGGACTCCTTAGTGTAACCTGCTTCCTCGAGAACTTTAGTCAAAACTTGCTGTACCAATTGTCAAACACAAAAAGCAAATTGAGAATAAAGCAAAAATATCTAAATATTCTAATTTCTAGTGACAAAAAGATTTAAAGTTACAACAATGCAGGTTTTATTTGTATCTGAGCAGAAGAAACATACTTTGCAGTCAGTAAAAATAGGCACTTCTAATATCAAATCAACCTATGAGGATGAAGAAATGTGAGATTGTAACCCATTTTCTCCAACTACATCCATGCTTTTTTTCAACATTGATTTGTTTGATGATTGGTTAACGTGAGGTAGTAAAGTGGCATGACAATAAAGAATTAAACTAACCTCCCTCTGATGTTCAGATATGAATTGGCCAGTCAAATCATGCAAAACATCCAATATGCCGTTAAAGGTTACTTTCCCATTGCCATCTGAATCATACACCTTGAATATAACTACAAATCAAATTTGCAAATTTCAGTTAAAAATTAAGTAAGAAATTAACTAAATTTGATATTAATTAAAAAAATTTAAGGAATCAGTACATTCAATTTTTTGTTGCACAGTAGCACGAGGACTAAATGCAGACAAAAACGCTACGAATTCCTTGAAATTCAATCCATCTAGCATCCTCAACAATCTCTGCATAGTTTTCAAAAAACATTTGACCCATAAAGAACCCCCAACAACGCACATTATAAAGAAAAAGAAACGAACAAAAAAACAAACCTGAGAGAGAGGATTAACAGCGAACTCAGGCAAGGACAAAAACTCCTCGCCGGAGACGAAACCGCCGCCGTTTCGATCCAACTGACAGAATCTTTCGTATAGAGAGACGATCTCCTGCTGCGAAACTGCAGATCATGAGGAAAAACAGACGAACACACAAATCAACGGCTGAGAAAGGATTAAGTAGTAGGGAGATGAAAGAGTGAAGAGCAAAATTAGGGAAATGGATGGGATAGCGAGTCAATTACAGGCGTTGTTACAGTGTTGTTGTACTTCTTCGATGTCGTACTGAGTGAGCATGGAGGAAGTGTTTCCCATCGAATTTTCCGGTTATGATGCCAGAATTTGTGAAAGGTGGTAGTTACGTAGGTGGGTAGGGATTCACGAATATTCAACCACCTTCGTTCTCAATAGAAAAGGGGAAGTAAGCGAAGGTAAATGCAGATATTCAAATCATAAAACAAATGAGATTGAGTTGTAAAAAAAAAGGGTCACTTCAGTTTTTATTCTCATGAAGAGAGATTGAGTTTTCATCATTTTCTTTTTAATTTCATAATTTTTCACAATATGTCAATATTAAAGTAATTGAGTAAAGATGACACCTCGATTCATATAAATTCTTTTAAAATCTTTGATCTATTGCAAATTAGTGTAGCAGATTAAATTAATTTTTGCATTTTAGGAGTTTGAAATTAAGTATTTTCATTATGATTTAATTATGTTTTAGTAAACTTTGTTAAATTCAATAAAATGTGGCCTAATGAGGCTTAAAGGTGAGCTAATGAACTTTATAAGTGTGTAGGAGACCATTAAGAGGCATATTAAATGGATATTAATCGCTATGTCGTAACATGGAATGCTCAAGAAAGCAGAAGGGAGAAATCACAAAACCAACTTTGATGTCGTAACATAGTTTAACAGTGTTGTGACATACCCTTAAAGATACCACAAGGGGAGTATATTAACTCCTTTATCGTGACACAGGTCCTGGTGTGTCGCGACATCGACTCTGGATGGAATTAAACACGAGCTAGGGGGCGTTTTGGTCTGTACAATCAAATTTAAAGCTCAGTAACGTCAGCTAACCTAGGGTTAAAGACGACGACCAAATGAGATATATAAATAAGCTTCTTTGTCACATGTAAACAACACCATTCACTTAGCCTAGAATTAGTCTTTTAATTTCAGTTTAGTTTTCTCTTTTCTTAGGTTAGATTTATTTTCGTTCGTTCTTGTTCTATTTTGAAATATTTGAATTGTGGAGACAATCAAACATTGTGGACTCGTGACCAATCTTAATACAATCAGGCTCTTTCGTAAACTATATATTATGGATTTATTTAACATGTTTTCTCTTTATATCGATTCTATATCGTCTATGGAGACCATGAGGAACTCATCACTCTATGGGGGATTAGCTAATGGAGGTATGATCTGTTAACTGATTTGTAGGGATACTCAATGGATTAGCTATTTGGAAACGTAAAACAAACCCTAGGCCTGGCAACCCTGGGAAGTCATCAAGGTGGGAATTAACCAAAAATTGGTATTATCCATCTGTGAACACCTTCACCTCAAACCAATCTGGACTGTGAGGCTAGAAGATAAGTAGTCACTACCGACTCGTTATTCGAGTGGAAGATCAGAAGATCCTGCTGGGATAACGACTAATTGGTTGACGAGAAACCCGAAGCGACATTTGATGGGGATTGTCGAAGCGAGCTAATCACCCATAATCAGATTTGATTATTTCTATTCTTCAATCTCTCGAATTTTTAGTTCTTTATGTTATTTTATTCTTCTTATTATAAAAGCCTTAAAAGCTCATTTTACTTTACTTTCGTACTATAACTCAATTAAATTACTAATTAGATCTTTTAGTGTTTATGTTAAAATTGATCTAGCACTCGCCTCCCTTGGGTACAATCGTCGGAGTACTCACCTACTCTGTTGTAACTATATTACAATTGGACTCGTATACTTATGGATATCACCTCATTAATATATCTTTTATTGTAGTATTCACACTCTGGATGTTAGTACGTTCAGAGGTAGTCAAGTTGTTGGTGTTGTTGCCAGGGAGGCAACTTCACTAGTTTGATTTTAATTTTTGCATTCAGAAAGAAGAATTAGGAAATTTTTAGGTTATAGATACAATCTTTAATTTATTTAATTAACTAACTTTACTATTACTTATCTATTTTTCATAGGAAGACCTTAGTGTACAATATGAATTAGAACTACAGCTGTCATAATTAAAAGAGACCGATCAATAGGAGAAATGGATTATATGTGGACAGACGATGAACTGGACTAAGATGCTGATATTTATGAAGATGGAGTCTATGAAGACTGGAAGATACAAGAGAACCAACAATTACTAATGCTTGAATTAAGTCAACTCTGAAGAGAAACCCTAATTCTTTTTCAAGACGATAACGACCACATGGATATACGATCAGAAAGACATCGAGATGTGTCGAGCCCAGGGTTGAACAAAGAATAGGATGCGTTTAGAGAAGCTTGTGAGGAAGAGGAACTCCTAGACTATTACTCGCTTCTACAACCAGAAAAATACCCAGATAAGTTGAACGAGACAACAACAGGAGAAGGCATAGAATTAGTGGGGGAAAAATCGAATGAACCAAAGAATCAGATAAGTATGGAACTTATCATTCCAACAATTTTGAGTTCTTACAATAAGGCTAAAACACAAGAACAACACAACATATACCAACTACTAGAGACAATGATAGTCGTGGCTAATCTAGTGGAAGACTGTCTATCGATTCAAGGATTCACGGAGCATAATAAAGAGGAATCAGTAGTCCCATGTAATGCCCCAAAAGTTAGAGGTTTGTAGTTTTAATTAAATTCATGTTATGCTTATTTGGATAGCTATTTGATTGTGTTCGGGGGTCCTAAAGAGGCCTGGGTTTGAGTTTGAGCCTTGGAAAAATTTTGGTTTTTGACCCTAAAGTGGAGAGGGCTGCTGGAGGCAAGGCTCAAGTATAATTGTGTGTGATTATGTAGCATAAGATGAGCTGGTAGCTCAGTGGCAGTGGCGTCTTTGGGAAGGCTTGGAGAGTGGGGTTTGAATCCCACAAGCTACAAATGGAAGCTTTTATTTTATGACTTGAGAGGGGAGGAAGCAGAGTTCAGATCGAACTCTTCAAGGGGAGTTAGAGATGGGTCAAATGTTTCAAATGGATGAAGGAGAGTAAAATTAGGAGGAAAGAGTGGAGAGAATCAAGGAATAGAGGAGTGTGCTAGTGTTGGCCGAATGTGGGGAAGTGGTGATAGGCAATTTCGGTCAAGGAAGGTCTTTTGGATGTGTATTTTCAGTTTGTGATTAGGAGAAGTGCCGAATTTTTCTCTGAATTTTTCTTATAGAAGTGTTTGCATTTTGGGCACTTTGTGACATTTCAGGCCGTTTCTTATCATTTTCTGTGTTGCTTCTTTCTTTCCTCTGACCTCTGCCAAATCCACATTATTTGCATTTCATTTTCTTTCATCTTCTTCCTCCCTCATTTTTCTGTTTGGTGTCGAAGTGATAAGCTTTACTTTTATCTTCTTCCTCCTTTCTCTTCACCTCTTTTCTTCTCATCGTTTGTTACTTTTCTTTACCCTAAGCCGTAACCACACTTTTACCTTTTTAATTTCTCTCTAGATCGAGTACTTTTCTTCCTAAACTATCGGTTTGTAAGCCGAATCTACTTGCCTATACATTCTGAATCCTTTTGATCTTGGTGGTTGGGGCCGAATCTTGTTGTGGGACTACTGTCGTGTGTTGTCATTCGTTGGTTGGTAAGTGTGTCTATAACCGAAAGGAGGGCTACTATTTTCTCTTCTCTCGTGCTAGATTGGGTTCTTTGAGGGCTGAACATTCTTTTCTTTTCGTTCCAAGTTTCTTCTATTCGTTGGTAAGTTGGGGCTACAACCGAATATAGGTTTGCTATTTCTTCTCTCTGTCTCAATTTGGGTTCTCTAAGCCGAAGGGCTAGTTCTTTAGTTGCTGTAAAGTAGTGTTTCTAATGTTCTCTTTTTGTCTATCAATACTAGGGACTCAATTTCTCTAACCTCAGAATAGGGTCGATTACCTTGGTGTTGAGGAAGATCGTATCACGTGGTAAGAAAGGCTTGTTTAGTTATATACATCAGTATGTTGATTTACCTAAAGTAGAGACTAACTATTAAACAATTATTTCATAGGTGCCTTGGAAGTTTCAAATCACACTCGTAATCAAAGTGTGTAATCTCACACCTCTGTTTAATCTACTATTGTTGTGATCTATAAATTGGCTAAAAGCCGAAATACCGAAAAGCTGAAATATCGGTAATTGAGATCACTCGAGCATGCGAGTGCTCATAGGGATAAACTGAGCCACTAGTGACGTTGATAGACCATTGGGAGTGTCACAAACGCTCTCGTTGAACTGAGGCCATAATAGGCCTTGTTGAGCCGAAGCGGGCTAAATGGGCCCAACGAGTTAACGGGCCCATATGAGCGAAAATGATAAAAAGTGTCAGTTGATTGATGTGACTACGAAGTTCGTAGATCCAAGACTGAAAACGAACAGAATGGGCCACACGAGAGTGTGGGCCCGCATGGGCTGAAATTGGGTTTTAGGCCCAATAGCACTATATTGACCAGAAATGGAAACTGAGTCGCTCGAGGCAACATAAGGCCTTCAGAAAGGCCATTGTAGGGGTAAAATTACCAAAATACCCTTAATGGGTAAATTACTAAAATACCCTTAGTGGTAAATTACTAAAATACCCTTAGTGGCTGAATTACTGAAATACCCTTAGTGGGTAAATTATTGAAATACCCTTAGTGGGTGAATTACTGAAATACCTTTAGCGGGTGAATTATTGAAATACCCTTGATGGGTAAATTATCGAAATACCCACGAGGGGCGAAATTACTATTTTACCACCAAATGACCGTTTTACCATTAGTGGTAGGATCATCGATGTATGAGTAGTAACTAGTTGATTGATGTCTATGATGGTGCACTGTTTACATGATTTAAATTATGACATGACATACTGCATTGGGTTGGGTTATGGATTTTGGAGGAAGCACTGTACTGGTGGCTCTGCCACGTTATACCGTTTTAGTGGCTTTTGCCACGTATACTGATTCTGGTGGCTCTGCCACATATACTGTTATTAGCAGCTCGACTGCGTTCTTGGTGTGTAGGGCTAGGTGGGTCAACTTGGTCCCCACATGGTGTATAGGGTTGTACGGGTGGTGTGATAGTTGGACTGGATTAGGTTACATATATGTTTTGCATATCATAGGGCTTTGGCCCAGACTATTACTAAATAGGGCTTCGGCCCAGAATGATACTGAACAGGGCCTCGACTCAGACCGTTAACTGATCAAGGCTTAGGCCCAGATTGATACTGTATGGGCTTGGGCCCAAACTGTGGGTGTAATAAGGGGATTACACACTGAGTTCTCGTAATTCACCTTTTCTGTAACATCCTGATTTAGGGCCTAGTCAGAATAGTGGTGCGGCACCACAAATTTGAGATATATTTATGAGTTTTGAGGTCTATGCCATGTTTGCATGTTAGTGTGAAAGTTTCATGAAGCAATTTTGTTAAATTGCTGTTAAATTCTCCAAAATGACTAAATTGCAAAAGTTGCAAAATGTGAAATTCTAGAAGCTATTTGTGTGGAATAGCTTTGGATTATCAATTAGAGGTCCTTAAATAGTAATTTTCCCAAATTCTAATTTTTGGACAAAATTGGGCATGAATGGGTTAAAATTTGAAAGTTTGACAAAAGGGTATTTTGGTCATTTGTCAATTAAATGATTAAAATGGGAAAAAGATGATAGAATTTTCATTCATCTTCTTTCCCAAGGCTGCCAAAAATTGAGAGAAGCCATTGTTAGGGCTCTTCAACTTTTCAAGCTAGCTAGTAAGTGTATTCTAGCTCCGTTTTTGATATTCTTCGTAGTTTTGAAGTCCTAGTAGCATGAGTAAGCTATTTTTAGCCATATGTTGAGCTAAGATGAATGTTTAAAAATGCATCCATGTATGACGTGCATGTATTTTGATGTTTTATGGAAGAATATGAAAGCTTGATGTAGTAGAAACATCTTTTGCTAAGAGAATTTCATTAAAAATGCATGTAGGGACTTATTTGTGAAAGTCTTGAGATTGGTCATACGTGTGGGATTTAGTGAGAATTGATGATTTCTTTAGTTGAGTAAATGGTTTGGCTATGCATGAAAGACTAGAAAGTTGAATGAAAATCACTTTACGAGCCTTGGGCCAAAAGTGTAAATATGAGAAAGTTTAAGGGCAAAATGGTAATTTTGCTAAAGTATGAGATAATGGTCAATTTAGTCAATGTGTGTATTGAATGAGTTGATTTATCATTATAGATCAAGAAAGACAAAAACTCGGATCGAAACCGAGGCAAGAGCAAGGTGGTGGACTAAATTGCACATCTTTATACTTTTTGAGTACCGAGGTAAGTTTATGCGTTATACTTATACGTTCTTAATGCTAGCTAGTGTGTAGCATGAATGAGAATAAATGAGAATGATTGAGAACCTATGTGGTTCAAGTGGAATGAATGTGGTAGATATCATGAATGAATGAATGAATAAGTAGATATGTGGATGTGTAGTGATAATAATTGATGGTGGGCTAAGTGCGATACCACCTTAATACTTAACAACTATAGGCTGTGTGCATTACCACAGTTAAGTATATTATTTAGTGGGCTATGTGCGAAACCACTATGATTACCTCTTGGTAGGCTATGTGTGATACTACCTTATTACCTGATTGTGGTGGGTTGAGTGCGAAACCATCGAGTAATTTAGCTGTGTGGATGTATTAGTGTGATAAAATGATGTGTTGTATTTTCGAGTAAATGTGGTATTAAGTGCAGAGGTGCATGTCAATGGTTATGATTATGTGACTCATGATGTTTTGGAAATGTGATAAGGGATAGAAAGAGTAAGCATAATTGTGGATATGAATTTATTTGGTAGTATAATGCTAATTGTTGTTTAGTTTATACTAGAATGCTTAAATTGTTTATGTGTAAACTTACTAAGCTCAAGGCTTACTCCTTTTCTTTTCCCTTGTCTTGTAGAGAAAGAGGGTTGAATCGAGATACGTAGATTAATCGGAAGATTACCCACACTATCAGCTCACTCCGGTATATTAGACTAAATGTTTTGTATATGGCATGTATAGGGGCTAGACAAGTTAGTGAATTTTGTTGTAAATGACTAAGATGTGTTAGCCTATAGATGGATAACCTATTTTGTATAATGCCATAGTTCTTGGCTGCTTTATTATATGAAAAGATGTAGTTATCCATGTGAGATTGTGTTTGAATTTTAATTGATTATTGATGTGTTGTTTGAGTATATGTTATAAGAACTTGAGGGGTGAGAAGAACTTAGCACATAGCTTTTTTCTTGTCCATGTGGACAGACACACGGGCATGTGTTTAGGCCATGTGTGACACACGGCCAGCCCACGGGCGTATGCCTTGGCTGTGTCTCTTTGACAAATTTGAGCAATATAGGCCACGGGCTAGCCACACAGGCGTGTGTCTAGACTTCAGGCCGTGTGGTGTAGTCAGTGTTCACCACGGGTGGTGAGCACGGGCGTGTGCCCTAGCCATGGGGCATTGGCAGAATGCTTGGGTTTTCATGCACGGGTTAAGGGCATGGGCGTGTGTGACCTTACACGAGTGTATCTCACCTTACACGGGCGTGTAGTCCCTATTTAGGTGGAAAATTTTTAAAATCGCATAAGTTTCTGATAGGGTCTCAAGAGCCCTCTTGAGTTGGAGTGAAGCCTCGTATGTAGAGATTGATGTTGTAGAGGTGACTTAAGAGATTAATCGATGAGCCTAAGTGGTGATCATGTGGTTTTAATTCGGTAACACTCGGGCCCGGTTTCGGAATGGATTACGGGTAAGGGGTGTTACACTTTGTCTTTAACTGCGTAGGTAATCCTTAGCCTTAGAGGATTTGGAGCTGCGAGGGACTCGGAGGTGGCCACACACTTCTTGTATGTTCATGGGATTAATTCAGTTATTTTATTTTAGTTTTCCTTAATTTAATTTTTGGGTTAATAATTTTTGTAATAAGGCCATTGGGATTGTTTTTAACTTTTATTTGGAATTCCTTTAATTACTACTGATTTATTAAACACGGGTTTTAAAATAATAACAAATGTTTTTGAGATATCACGTATCCACAACCGTTTAAACCAAACTTCCGTAACAAACAAGGTTTTTTTAAAACAAAATAATAGATGCAAAACAATATGTTTTTGAATGATAGAAAGTTTTAATTTGTAAACGAGTTTTCAACGATCACAAGTTTTTTGAGCAACACTTGATGTGGCACGCCAGATCTAGTCCCAACGTTTAGGCCGGGTGTGGGGTGTTACATCCCAGCTGATAAGCCTGAAATGACTATCCTTTGCATGTCTTTAGTTTTGAATCACGCACCTCAGAAATTTGATGGTCTAGGAATTTTTCAAATACTGAGCAAAACAGGAAAAATATATATAGACAGGACCTATGATCACTAGCAAGCCCTAATCAAGTTAGTCAACTAATGAACACAAGTGTCAAACTGTAGGTATATCAGAATGTTCGGTCATTACAAGGGCCAGTCAAGAGCATTATTGGGGAACAAATGAAAAAGTTCAAAATACCGCAAATTCAGAATGCAAGTGAAGAAGTTCAAATTTTTTTGCCAATCATTATCTCAAGAACTCCTGAAAAGCCACTCCTAATTGATGAGATGAGCAAAGACACAACGAGCGACGAGTATGAACCACAATTCTCAACCTTCTTACGAAGCAAGAATGCTAAACAAAGATTAAAGTGGTTGCATGATTACGTGATACTGCAAATAATCAATAGTTATGATATGCGGAAGGAGTTGTCGGCCGTCAAGGCAGGACGGAAAGGCAAGTTTAGAAAAAGAGATAATTGCAGACGAGTAGAATGGCATAATGAGTGTTGGACTAATACAAATAGAAACAATTTATAAGGAGCACCTCGGTGTATATTGACTGAGTTGACAGATGAGTTCGGCAACAAGACCTAACATTTCTATGTAGAGATTCTTACTAACTATACAAATTGTATACTTCACTAACCAAATCCTTAAAATGTCATAGGTAGAGTAAAGATAGGATTAACACACGCTTGAAACACTCTAAAGATTATAAATTTGGGAAAAAAGATGTTAACGTTGTTACATGGACATTTCGTGTCACGACACTGCAGTCAATAACAAAGAATTTCAAAAATCACATCGATGTCGCGACACCACTAACCTGTGTCGCGATATGGAAGACAATTTTCCAAAATTTCAAAACTATAGGGTGTGTCGTGACATTGTACCCCAGTGTCGCGACATGAGCAATTTGCTAGGGATGTCTCGACACGGAACCCGTGTGTCACGACATCACTGCAATTTTCTGCAAGGTAACCCAACCCAATTGCACAACCCAATTTTTTAACTATTAAAATACCTATATTTTTACCCCAAAACTAATAGTTTTCAGCATAAAAAATCCTTTTAAGTTAACCTAACCTAGTTTTAATACCCCAACTCTTCCAAAACTTCTCTAAAACCTCTAATTTCAAAACCCCTTTTTTCCACTAAAAACCTAGGTTTTCAACCCTTCATCCCCAATTCCAAAGGCATCATTAGAGAAAACTGTCAACAACAAATCAAAGAGGAATCATACACGAGTTCAAAAGAGATTGAGGTTAAGTATTTTCAACTATATTTTACTGTTCCATTGATCATTGCTCATGTATATTTTTACTAGAAACTTAAGATGCCTCCTAGAAAGAGTAAGAAAGCTACAGTTCCACAAACTCAAGTAGTGTCAAACCTTGAGAAATTTGAGAATCTAGAAACAAAAAAAAAATATTTTATTGAGTTATAAGGTCGACCTTTAATCCAAGAACAAGGGTTCGAACCTTCAATGATTTTGTGTAATGAAATTTAGACTTTGGTTAGATACCATAGTTAGGAGCAATTCTGCATCACCCCAAGGAAACTACGGTGGTCTCGGTAGTACAAGAGTTTTACTCTTCCTCCAGACACCAAGAAATACGAAAAAATAAATTGGGACTTTATAATAGTGAGAGGTGAAGAGGTGCCAATCACTCCTAGGGAGATATGTGAGTTCTACGATACACCTTTATATGACAAAAGCTTCCTTAGTAGCATCGATTTGGATAAATTTAAGAATATAGACATGGAAGATATTATTAAAAACTTAACTCAAGGTAGAGGTACATGGAACTATATGCCAGATATGGAGTTGCCAACTAATTTCAATCAAGCAAAAATGTTCCCAGTTACAAAAATGTGGATGTAGTTCATTGGCACTAAAATTGTGCCCGCTCTAAATGTTTCTAATATTAATACTTTTTGAGCTATTTTGTTATATGGCATTTCACAGTGCAATCAGATTTGTGTGGGCATATTGATTTACCGAGAAATGAGGCAGAGTGAGCATAGACCAAAAACTGGAATCTTCTTTTCTCATTTGATGACAGAATTGTGTCACCGAGCAGTAGTTCCAATGGGCTGGAATGAACAGATCATGAAACCAACGAATAGCATAATTAGAGATTCACTATATACCCAATATGTCGAGCTTTAAAGGAAATAAATTATGAATTGGAATCAGAGGAGGAAGGAAAATATGGATGTCTCAGTTTCACTTAAGCGAAAAGAGAAGACAATGGCTCGAAGATCAACCAGCAGGAGCATGGAGGAAAAGCTCCGGCATAAATGAGACGAGCACTACATTAGGGTGATGAGGAGGATTAAGTTTTATTTTTTGATACTTTTGAAAGACTTGTATTAACTTTTGGATAATTTAATTTAACTTTGTAGGAGTAGGATTAACAGTAGGTTGTTAGTTATGCTGCGTATAAATTTTCTATGTAGGAGCCCAGCATGAAGGAGACACAAACAATTCGAGCTTTACACGATTAATGAAAGAAGCACCTACCATTAGAGTAGAAGCGATAACAATCAATCAGGTAACTTTTTTCCTTATATTTTTATGGGCAACAGGAACCTCGAATGGGGCTTTACCCCTTGAACCCTTTGCGTAGGAGATATTAATTGTATGGACAATTTAGTAATTCACATTAACAACCGATTAAATAAATACATATTATATGTTGTTTGCTATGGTTGATATGCACAGTGTTTGAAATGCATGGTTATAGCCCAATATCCCATTTAATTTATAATTTAAAAATGTTGTAATTTTATAAATATGGCCTGCGTGTTGTGCCTTTCTATTTTTCCCTTGTATTTATCTTCTCATCCCACTCCCTCGTATGTAAAACGAGTTTCTATAATTTTAAATTGTACGAGCTGCTGCAGACTAAAAGAGATGAAGGTTGGGCTACTTAAAGTGAGAAAAAAGCTTGTGAAGTGACTTACACCCTTAGGATTCCTTTTGCTTTCCCCACTAGCTTGGGAGGGACCACCTTAGTTTTATGGGCTATAACTATTGCATTTATTTACTACTTTATATTATTCATATTTGTGATACAATGGATGATATGTTAGCATATATGATGTAGTATATTGATACAACCATCTTCAATAAATAAATAAAATGGATTAAATTTGAACATTAATGGTGAGATAAAATTATTTAAAAACCCCTCAATAAAATATTAAGTTAAGGTTGGCTTCCAATATTTACCCTCGTTAAAGCCTCGATAGATACAACGTGGGTTCTACTAAAGCAAAATACTTGTATTTATCTTGGTTAAACATGAATAATAAGCAAGTGATATTCATCGGTTATAATATTGGTTAATAAATTAACTATGTTACTCTAATAGGATTAGAAACCTAGAGGCAAGAAATTTGGATGATAATGAGATGATTGGAACAAGAGTTGTTCACCAAATAAAGAGTTACATAGGATGTAATTAGCAAGTGTTGCTTACATAAATAACCATAATCTTGATAGAAAAGCCAAAGCTGACTTAAGAGGAGGTGAAATATGGATCTTTACCCACTAGAAAACTTTAAATAAAGGATTTTTTGAAATTAATATATGAGGGTTATTAATTTTGAATAAAATAGTGGGAGCATAATTTAATAAAGTTATTTTAAATGTTCATAATAAACTTGGTCAATTTACTCATAAGCATGTTTTATTATTGTAGATTTATTATGGAATGCAATACAAACTCTTTATCATTGTGATTTGTCCTTGAGAATGAGATGTTGAATGGCTTTAACTTCCTTGGGCGGTTCCGTAACTTGAGGATTGTCCTCAAATAATAAAAAATATTATATGTCATTGAAGAACTCGTTGCTTATGAACCAACAACTAATGCCTCTAGAGCTGACAAAGATGCTTACATTACAGCAAAACAGACTTTTAGCGGCCTTTTTTTGGCCTTTAGCGGCGCTTTTACAAGCGCCACAAAAAACATCACTATAACAAATGCCGCTAAAATTTACGGCGTTTATTTTAAAAAACGCCGCTAAAGGTCATTACTTTTAGCGGCGCTTTTATGTAAAACGCCGCTAAAAGTCCTGGTCTTTAGCGGCGCTTTTTAAAAAGCGCCGCTAGAAGTCCTGGTCTTTAGCGGCGTTTTTTAAAAGCGCCACTAAAAGTCTTGGTCTTCAGCGGTACTTTTATAAAAAACGCCGCTAAAAGTCTTGGTCTTTAGCGGCACTTTTTAAAAACGTCGCTAAAAGTTTTGGTCTTTAGCGGTGCTTTTATAAAAACGCCGCTAAAAAACAAGATTTTAGCGACGCTTTCTTAAAAACGCCACTAAAAGTCATATCTTTAGCGGCGCTTTTACAAAAACGCCGCTAAAGGTCATAAAAATAAAAAAAATTAAAATATTATTAAAACGCCACAAATCCATTCACAAAAATTAAAATGGCTATTAGATGTCAATTTCCAATATACATGTCAATGCATAATACATACATAAACAAATAAGATTGCTTGATATTTAATCTTTGAGAATGATTAGCAAGTTGGCATGTGTGCATCCAGAATGTGTCACTGGCCTGGAACCATCTACTGTAAATATCCTTGCTACAAAACTGTCATACATGGGTAAAATTACAGGTCAAGTCACAAACATATACACAATGGAGAACTGAGATGATGATGCGGGTTCAGAAGAGATAAGAAGGAACTAGATCTCACAAACCTTGGACTAGAGAGCTTAGTGGCTAAAGCTGATGGGCATTTCGTGTTATTGCACATAATGTTTTTCTTTGCATTACCATGAACTTGGTGGGCACTAGACGTTTTAAAAACATGTTGTGAGACACTTGTTACAAAGTATGACATGTCATTACAAGGATAAAACAGAAAATTTGCACTTATTGATGGATTCAATTTATCCACGATCATTTCTAGCAAATTGCTATCACTAACCATTGCATTACATCCAAAAATTAGGATACACATGATCATCAAGACTTACTAACCGAACCAAAACACGTGAAAAGGCACAAACTTATATCAAATTTCACCCAAAAATATTTAATGAAAGACCATATGAAACCCATCACGCAATAAAATAACAAAGAATATCTTGGTTACCTCCATGATGGAACTGACTCTATCAAATCAACCAGTTATGCAACACCTCTTGATGTGTGCATTAACAAATTTTCTTAATAAATCCTATAAATAGATTAAAAATATATTCTATCTTTTGTAGTTAATGGATCATAAACTACCAACAAGCTCAACTTTGTCATGCAAATTACTAGGTTTACTGACATTTTACCATGCCAAATCCAGAGAACCACTCACTAGAGAAAAAGTTTTAGATAAAGTCCACGAATTTATTACAACACTAATTAAGCATGTTTAACTATGCTTACAGATGAAAATTTTTATAGCTGGATAATGCATGTCCATGTCAAATAAACCATGCAAAGCCCAATTTTGGGAACAACGTAAAGTTCAAATCGGAGGTGTAATTCATAGAAGAAGCTTACAACATATTTGCAAGAAGTCTAAGTGATAAAAGCTTTACTTACTTGGACGTAGTGCATAAGTGGAATAGTCTTCCGTAGCATGAGGCATATAACAACCTAATGTCCAAAGGAAATGGAATGTTTCAAGTGGTGATAATAAGCAAGTAGTAGTCATAGAAAACATGACATAAAAAAACACACAGAAAAAATTAGAACATGAACAACACACCTTGTCGAAATAACCAGCTAGAAAAGCACTATGAGAACGGTTCGGTTCCAAGAAGGAGAAAAGCAAGTTCATGAACTGCAACAAAGAAAAAAGCATATGAAACAAAATCATAGCAATTTCCATAACTAAAGATGCATAATTTAGAATGAAAATGGAACCCATACCTCTTCATCCTCAATTAAAGTCTGCAGAATAACATCAATCTCACATGTAAATATCTCGCAGGCAATGAATGGGAACCTACACATTAGGGTCTATAGTTTTGTTAAATGATGTTATAATGGACAGAGGTTGAAATTATTACCTTTGCATTGGTGTTATTATTAGAGTTCAAAATTATGAGTTGTGAGGATCTAACCATTATATTTCGTGTCCAAAGGTGGGAATTAAAATTTAAGGAGAAGCTACTTAAGAAATGAAATACAAATATAATTTTCTATAATGGGATAAAAGAAGAAGAAATAAGATGTGACCGTCATCTCATGTCGGCATTTTACAAACAAGACCAAAAGAAAAATCAATACTTTTAACAACCAAAAGCTCTAAAGGTGCACCTCGGTCTCTTATGTACTTGAAGAAGTGAGCTCGAAACCTTGATACTTCTTTTGTCATTTCTTGAAAAATAGCAATAACCTGGGCACATAATGAAATAACAATAACTTGAAAATCGAAGATAAAAAGGACACATGTAATGTCGAAAACTTCTTACCTCAATAGATTGATCACTGCAAGGGCCCAAAATAAAATAAATAAAAATTAGATTCTTCTCAACATCCCTCATAAGCAGAAATATTTATCTGGAAGAAATCGAGATAAAGGCGACATACTTTGCACCTAGAAAGTCATGTATGTTTAGATCATGATCCAATTTCATGAAGGTTTTCTTCAGTGCTTGTATTCTCAATCACAAGACCTAAAAATTAAAATCTTCACTTGGTAAGGAAGAAGAAGAACATATTGAAGAATATGAGTTGCAAGTAGTCTTACTTCGAGGCTCTCTAGCTTCTAGTTGTAGACCAACGAAAATCAGTTAGCTATAATGTCATTTCAATATGAATAGACTATTCACTGAAAGACATTAAAATTTAGATTCAACACCTCTTTGCCCTTTCTTGCAGCGTTAATTGTGCAAAGTTCACAATAACCTCTTCAATATTGCTGGTAAAAGCAAACAAGCAAAGTGAGCCCTATTTGTTACCTTTCATACAAGTTATCCCTCTAACGGCATCAACTGTATACATAAATACCTAAACGCATAAATATAACATTATTTAGACAATTATACCCAGGACTATTTTGAAGTGATTGATATGAACCTGAAACTGTATGTAACTAAGTAAACAAAGAATTACTGTAACATAGACTTTGATACATATTTTTATATTGTTAAATAAAGAAACCCAAATAAAGCACAAATCTAGAGATCAAAATGGCAACCAATACATCATTAAAATCAAAGTCCACCAAGCTTAGGTCGTGTAATTATCAAAGTTGCTAAGAATAAAAATGTGAGGTGACACCGAAAAAATTGAATTTTTATCTGCGGTGGGTATAAATCATTTTCAATTACTATAGCTTCTACTTACACTATTGTTATACATGATACGAGACATAAAATTATTTCACCATCGATATTGAAAGCCAATAGATTCCAAAAGGTTTAATATAGCTAGAATTTGCAAACAAAATGATATTAAATTATTCAAAAGGTGTAACAGAGGTGCAATAGAAACAACAATGATGGGAATAAACATCATAAAAAAGTATAATCTATGGCAAAATGAAGAATAAATATATTGAGGAAAGTATGAATTAGACCCTCCAAGAATATAAAATAACATTCTCATTCTTATGATACCTATGCTCTCTGTGGAATAAGATAGGCTTTCCTGTTGTAGAAAACATTAGAAGGATAATGTGAATGTCACATAATATTGATAATTCCTTAGCTTTCTTCAAGATTCCAGTTCTACATTTCGAATATGTAACTTGTCTGTTGCTATAGCTCTCTAACCTTTTTATTTTTAGTTCAAAGATAGAACTCCTATTTAGGACCAATTCAGCATATAACACTTGAAATCAAATTAAAAAAAGTATGAGTAAGAAATATCCCATCTTCTTCGAACTACAACCAACCATTAGCAACTTTATGCATAACATAAGCCATAGAAATGAATTATGTTAGGATATGATCAATGGAAAGATACACTAATATCAATGCCAATACCACTTACTTTCTATTTCAATAAGTACAATACTTTGGATTTCTGAATGATGAGGGCACCGTTTAAGTAACAAAGATTCTAAAACCTTCAAAATCACAGCTCAAAACAAGATCAATACATAATTAATGAATAATGTAAGGCGAGTTAATTTGGAGTCCATATTCTTCTTTAGGAGAAAATTTATGAATGGCATGCTTTTAAAAGTCATAGAATGAGCACCTCTTTTGTCTCCTGAATAAGGAGGCCTTCTAGAAAACCTCACGTTAAGCATTTACAAAACCTCACTCATCCCTTGCCTATAAAAGGTACCAATATTTCAGCTTTTACTAGAAAGTTCCTTCTAAATTAGAAATCTCTACAAGTGATTCAAGATTTTACCAAACTCTCATCACATCATTTTAGATGCCGAGAGCACTAATTGAAACTAAAATTCTGCACCCAAAATCTCGAAAACTTCATGGTGTCTAAAACACCAATCTGATGTAGCAATAGCAGTTAAGCCTCTTATAATTCACATGTGTTCCATAGATCAATAAAACCAAACATAATATTAAATGAACTCATTGACAAAAAGGAGAAAGCAAAAATATAATGAGTTGTCTATTCTAAGTGTTGAGAATGGCTCTTGATGATATTAAATGAAGAAACCATGTAATAGTATCCTAGTACCTTCACAGCTCTTGACTCCATCACCCCTGAATCTGTATGGGCACTTGCAACCATGTGAATGATCATCCTGAACATTCCATTCCAGAACCAAATAACTAAGAAACTGGGAAAATGATGGAGAGATAAATAAAGAGATGAGCAGAGACACTTACAATACAAGCGAGTATGTCCTTCCTTCCAATGTTTCTCTCAACATCCTCCATTGTTGATTTCGCAAAAAAGCAGTAGAAGTCATTAATAAAAAAATAGATGGAACTAAGCATAAAGGAGTTGTAAAATGCAAATTTCTGTTTAGCATTAATTATAACCCTCAAGTCCAACCTTCACAATGCGTATAACCATCTCCAGAAAACTTCACACCATTAAAAATTTGAAATCAAACTAAATAATGAACCAAATAAACCCTAACACTAAGAAATCAAAAGATCAAACGAAAATGTTAAAGAAGTCAGAGCGAAAATAAAGTGAGAAAGAGAGAAACCCTATCGGAGGCATCTTGAATCGAAGGCGGCGGTTCCTTTTCTTTCTTAACGTCGAAGGCTCGCTTCATCTCCTTTCGTTAGAAAAGAGAAGGGAAAGGGCTTCAAAATTGATTGTTGACTTCGATTTGAAAATAGAATTTGGAGAGATAGGTGGGGAAGACGAATAGCTGTTTCTCAGTTCGTTTGCTTAGAGATTGCTTTCCTAGCCTTGTCTTTTTTATTTCACGAAAACAAATTTCAGTGAAGTATTTGACTAAATTTGAAATTTTGGGATAAAAAAATAGAATTACAAAATGACACCGTTTTGCAAAACATATTAGTGGCGCTTGAAACAAAAAACGCCACTATTGCTCGACTTTTAGCGGCGTTTGGACAAAAAACGTCACTATTGCTCAATTTTTTTGAGGCGTTTAGTACAAAAACGCCACTATTTCTTACCTTTTGCGGCGCTTTTTTTTATAAACGCCGCTAAAGCTCAACCTTTTAAAATTTTTATATTGAATTATTGTATCTTTCATATAAATTTTTTAAAAAAATTAATTTTAAGTAGTATTTAAAAGAATTAGATAAAATTATAATTTTTATATAATTTTTATGTAACAAAACAATAACAAAACAAAAATTCCAAAATATGAAAAAAAAAGCTTTAAAATTTTTTCTCTTTTGTAATTATATATTCTTTCATTATTTTAGAAAATTATATTATATTTTCAATTTACTAATTAAATAATAAATAGAATATGATGAAAAAGTGCATGAGTAGTCGAAAAGAATATATGATGGCCACTTGGATGATGGGTGAGAATACAGGCAACAAAACAACCCGATTTTATTTAAAATAAAATAATTTTTTGTGGGGTTTTTATCAAAATTTTTAAACCCTAAACTATAAACTCAAAACCTGAAATCTTAAAATGTAAATCTTAAACCCTAAACCCTAAATTCTAAAGCCTAAACCCTAAAATTTAAACCCTAAACTCTAAATCATAGACCTTAAACCTTAAATAAAATGAAAATTTACGGAGTTTTTTTGTGGCGTTTTTCTCATAAACGCCGCTAATATTGCTTGACTTTTTTAATGACATATGAGCAATTTTTATATTGAATTATTATATCTTTACTAGTTGGTTAATTTAATATTAACCCTTAATCTTAAATCCTAAACCTTAAACCTAAAACATAAACTCTAGACCCTAAACTATAAAGATTAATCCATAAACTATATACCTAAATTAAACCATAAACCCCAAATTATCATGAGAATTAATTCAATATTTTAAAATTAATACTATCTCTTTTACGATTATATAAGAAATTATTTAATATTTTTTTCATTTTAACAAATATTTTCTCTTAAATAATTTAAACTAGAGTCATAATTTTAATGTATTAAAATTAATGTTATCTCTTTTACAATTATATAAGAAATTATTTAATATATAAATTAAAAGACACTAATTAATCTAAACCCTAAACCCCTATCATCTATCCCATAAACCCTAAATCATAAAATATAAAACCCTAACCTTTAACCCTAAACATATTAACCCCAAACCCTTAACCATTTACCTTTAAACCCATTAACCCTAACTTTTAACCCATGAAACCCTAACACATCCCACTTAAACCTTAAACCGCAAAGCATAAACCATAATCCCTAAACATTAAAATAGTAACTCCTAAACCTTACACCCTAAATTATATATGCTAAACCATAAACCCTAAACTATAATGATAATTAATTTAATGTTTTAAAATTAATATATCTCCTTTATGATTATATAAGAAATTATTTAATATATAAATTTAAAAACAATCAGTCATATATCCAAAAAAACTTTAAAATTATTTGCGACGTTTTTCCAAAAAGCGCTGCCAATGCTTAGAAACGCCGCTAATGCTCAGACCTTTAGCAATGTTTTTACAAAAGCGCCGTAATGCTCAGACCTTTAGCGGCCTTTTTACAAAAGCGCCGCTAATGCTTAGACCTTTAGCGGCGTTTTTCCAAAAGCGCCGCTAATGCTCAGACCTTTAGCGGCGTTTTTACAAAAGCGCCGCTAATGCTCAGACTTTTAGCGGCATTTTTCCAAAAGCGCCGCTAATGCTCAGACCTTTAGCGGCGTTTTTCTAAAAGTACATCTAATGCTCAGACCTTTAGCGGTGTTTTACAAATAAATGCCACTATATATCCTTTTTAGCGGCGTTTTGTTAATAAACGCCGCTATTGCTCTTTTTTTGCGGCGTTTTCCTTCAAACGTCGCTAATGGATAATATTTGTGGCGTTTTTCTTTAAAACACCACTAAAAACGCAGCTAAAAGTCTGTTTTGCTGTAGTGTTATAAGAAGCCTAAAGACCAATCATGAGATGATTGTAATCGCATACTCGTTTTACCTTGTTTGTTAATATAAAGCATTGCCATTGTTATTTCAATTTCTTTTTCTGTGTGTATAACTAAACTGGTTAATAATAAATTCCGAAGAATAATATGATTATTCTTTAAAAGGTCCTTAGTCGAGTATTATTGTGGGCTTGGACAATGATAATGCATTGATACTAATGTGTAGTTGATTGATGACAAAGTGTTGCCTTTGACATAGGGATGTCAAAATCAATACATGAGTATGTGTTAGAGAACAACATATTGGACTGACCTGCCATGAATATGTTTCTTGGATTTTTATGTAATAGCGACAAATATTACTCATAGTGATAACTATATATATGATCCTCAGACTTGAGATCATCATTGTCCCAACATCGTGAGTCATATATTTTGATACAGTCAAACGTATACCATAACAGGTTGTACTATAAAGATTGATGTTGGATATACCATAATCCATGTATAAAGATATGATTGATCAAGATAGAATTTATCCTTCCTACTTAATGGGAGCAATATCTTAGGCATCTTGATTGAGTGAGACTAGAAATGCATGGTCATACTCGAATAAGTTGATATGAGATATCACACTTATTTGTTTATTGTAGTCTACTCAAAAAAATCAAGAAATATGAGATTGGACTAAACAAGTGTGACTATTCCATGACTTGTGTCCAATCTAAATATTAAGGATAAAATGATATAATACATGAAAATATTATCATAGAAAGGTTATGTCGAATCACGACTTCTTGTAACTTAGGTAGCAATGATACATTGCTAGATGCCAAAATTAATATATGAATTTGATTCAAACAAAATAGAGAGTGTTGTATATTTTGACACAAATAGAGAATATAGATAAAATTAACATATGAATTTGATTCATACAAAATATTAATTATATATATATTTACCAAAATTATTGATATAAACAATTATAATAATTTCGGTCAAAATATAAAAGGACATGGAAAGTGATTATTTTGGAAAGAATATAATCTTTTTCCTAATTTTCCATTTATTTCTCAAATAATTAGGAATAATCCCATTTTATTTTCTAATATATGATATTAAATTAAATAAAAGGAAATTAATATCTTAGTGTGTTAGGGTTACCAAGAAAACAAAACTAAAAAGGTCTAGCAGCTGTTCTTGAAAAGTCTCTTTGAAAAGTTCAAGATAATTTTATTGTTTGTTCTTGTACTGGGTAGATTACATAGAGGCCGAGACATTATTGTTGCTGCTTGGAATCAACATCTCCGAAAGGGAACCTATCAACAACGTTATTCATTGCTTTTCAATTTTGAAAGGTATATTTTCAACCTGATTCGTTCCTCGTACATGGATCCTTAGTTGACAATCGCTGGAATAATTTTCAACCCTATCAATAATGAGGCGTACCGACGATCCAACACATATAAGTGTGATATCTCATATCAACTTATTCAAGCATGGCCATGTATTTCTAGTCTCACTCCATCAAGAGGCCTAAGATATTGCTCATATTATGTAGAAGAGACAAAGCCTATCTTGATCAATCATATCTCTTTACATAGATTACGACATACTCAACATGAGTTTTTATAGTATAACCTGTTATAGTATATGTTTGACTGTGTCAAAATATACAACTCACTATGTTGGGACAATGATGATCTCAAATATGAGGATTATATACATAGTTATCACTATGAGTAATGTTGTGACTATTACATAATAATCCAAGAACCATACTCTAAATTATATAGATTTTTAGAGCACCTTTTTACTTAGAATTTATGCAAATCTCGAGTATTTTGACAACTAACTATGTGTTTTTAGTACATATTGAGAATGTTGGCAAAATTAAAGAAATATTATAATTTTTGAGTAACATAATTGTAACATCCCAAAATTGGGCTTAGTAGGATTGGGCCCAATAGGCCTTGGGCATAGGAATGTTTAAAATTTTGAGAACAAGAGAATGACATTATTACAAATTGGACTTGTTAGTTAAGTGAATTTGGAGTTTACGGGGTTTCTATGAAGTCTCGGGTTTAAGTGGGCCTTAGGAAAAATTTTGTATTTTAGCACTTTAAGGAAAAATGGTAAGTAGCTTCAAGGCTCATAGAAATAAATGAATAAATAGTTAGCACAAGTGAGCAATTGGTAAAGAGGTTATGGCATTAAGTGAAGTACCTTGAGGGAAGAGGTTCAAATCCCTTTGTGTGCACTCTTTCCTTAAGTGTCGGCCAAGGACTATTTATGGCAAGGGTGGACTTCATTATTTTTGGCAAGGTGGCTATAAGAATAAGGCAAGGTTGAAGTTTGGGAAAGGAATCAAGAGAAATAGAAATGAAAGGGGGACATGAGGCTTAATTTGTGGATGGTGTTTTGGAAAGCTTGGGTGGCCAAACTCTTACCCTAAGGGGGGATGCATGTGGACGGTTTTGAGGTAGATAGGTGGCTGAAAATTTTACCTTGGCATTTGGTAAGGTCTTGGTTTTGTTTTGGCCAAAAATCCTATTGCAACCTTTGTGTCATCTTCTCTCCTTTTGCTACTTTCTTTGCCGAAATTTTCTAGAACAATAGTGCATTTTCTCTTCTCTTGAATTGGTCACATATTCATCTTTTGTCTAATCTCCTTGATAGCTGAATATCATTGTTCATTCTCCTCCATAACCGAAACCTTTCCATCGTTCTTTCTTTCTCATTCCTTAAGCAATCGTGACATAGAGGGGGGCTAAATACCACAACATATCCTAATCATCTCTAGTCATAGGACAATCGTGAGAAACGAGATTATAATCGATTAAGGTAAGGAAGATCTTTCATAGTCCATTCGATATCTCCATTTGGTTATTGAGTTAATCAGATTGAAGGTTGGCTAATTGATATTGTTGGTAGGATCGATTTTTGGTGCATCGAGGAGATCACGATTGTGGTAAGTGGAGTTAGCCTAATAAAGTGTTTCTAGTTACGATTATCGAAGTTGAGTTTCTAGTTACGATTATCGAAGTTGAGACTAATCTTCTATCAACTATCAATATAGGTGTTGAAATAGGTAGAAAGCACAGCTCGTAATCAAGGTGTGCATCTCGTACCTTTCTGAATATATGTTTGAAATGGTGAGTAAATCTCACATCTCTCTGAAATTTTACATGAAATATTCTATGATTCGGTAGAAATACCAAAGAAATTCGATAACCGGCATCCATGATCACTCAGACGTGCGTAGGTTCGTAGTGGTAATCATGTTTTGTAATAAAATAGTTTCGGTCAAAAACAATGACGTGTATTTGAAAAATCATGAAACATTGGATAAAAGGAATTACAAAGTGAGTAAGATATCAGATTAAATCTTACTGTGTCTACTTTAATATGGAAGAAACGGAGAAGGAAAAGGAATATTATATTCTGAGATATGTTAATTTTAGTGAGATTGATTCTAAATGACTTTGGGGTATTCTGTTCTATATTGGAAAAATCGTATAAAATTGTAAAAAGTGAATTATGGGACATAATTTATATGTATGGATTCCTTAGTGAGCCTATTATTAATAGAGACAAGTGGGAGCAGTATATGAAAATAGTACAGTGAGATATTTGGATTTTGGGTAAGAGAAGTCAGAATCATTGGACAGTGAAACAAGGGAAACTTTAAGGAATAAACTGTACTAAATGGTTAAGCTAAAAATTTTGTAAAAATTATAGGAGAAAGATATACGAGTCTATTTTCAAAGAAAATTTACGGATTTAGATTTCGAGTTTTCTAACTCGAGTTATAGTCAATTTAGTCGGTATGACGTAGTTGGACAGTTTCAAACTTTTATGCCCCAAATTAGTAGTTAAGCCTTGGTTATGAAATTACCAAAATACCCTTAGAGGGTAAATTATCGAAATACCCTTAGCGGGTACGACTGCCAAATTTGGAAATGTCCCTATTGGGCTGATTTGTAAAGTGTTAATGGGCCGAATTATGGAAATGTCCCTATTGGGCCGATTTGTAAAGTGTTAATGGGCCGAAATACAAAATTACTTAATAGGCTGAATTGACATATTGCCTTATGGGCCGAATGGACATATTGATTAATAGGCAAATGTGATATTTGTTATATGGGCCAAATGTGATATTTGCTATATGGGCCAAATGTGATAAGTGATATATGGGCCTCATGTGCTTAATGGGCCGAATTGCTAGATTACTTAATGGGACAATTTGCTAGATTGATTAATTGGCCGAATTGCTAGATTGCTTAATGGGCCGAATTGATAAATTACCATATGGGCCAAAATGAGAAATGGGCCAATTTGTAGTATGGGCCTTATGTTGAAATTATCATATGAATATTGTTATGCCTTGTATATGTATACATGATTGCATGGGTTGGGATAAAATTGAAAAGAAGTTCGGGTGGCTCTGCCACAATCTAGTTCGGGTGGCTCTGCCACAATCTAGTTTGGGTGGCTCAGCCACAAACATTTTAAATGGCTTTATGCCTGCGATTGGTGTGTTGACGGGGTGGGTTGACTTGATCCCCACAGGTGTGATCTAAGATCTCGAAATAGCTTTTTATTTAGATTCCAAGATCATAAATGATCAAGCTGCCATGGAATTTTTCCGTAATAATGTTAAGCATGATAATATATTAATTAAATTAAGAGTTGTAATTGTTCTAGCTTATGTATGTTATTGTTTTTAAATCTTGTGAATTGCTGCTAAACATTCATTGCATTACATTTTATCTCATTTTCATATTAGTTGTTAGCTTAATTTTAACATTCATCACCCTTAATTATTTTATTTTCTTATAACCAACTTGTTAAATATTAATTTTACAATTATTGATTATCAACACAGTCTCTGTGGAGAAAATGCTCTTTTTACTTACTTATTACTTGATAATGACTATGTATACTAAGACATTCCGTCGCAAACCATGCACCTATCACTAGAGGTAGTCTCATCATGAGCATGTGGACGATGCTATATCGCAGCTATGCTTAGGGTTCTTCAACAAGTTGTTGGAGCCCAAATAGGATTTGGCAGTCGTGGGTCCATAACTAAAAGGCGTCGATCCAATGGAGCTGAATTGTTTAGGGGTATTGCTAGGACGACCCCTACTGTAGTTGAGTATTGGATGAGGTCTACAGAAAGGATTTTGGATGATATGGATTGTACCCCATAACAAAAATTTAAGGGTACAGTGTCTTTGTTAAGAGATGAGGCCTACCGATGGTGCTAGTCTGTTACGAGGGGTACTCAGGCTGAGAGATTAACTTGGGACTATTTCCAAGAACATTTTCAGAAGAAGTATGTGGACACGAGATATGTGGAGGCCTGGAGGCTTGAGTTCATTGAGCTGAAGGGGACATGATTGTGGTCAAGTATGAGGCTGAATTCTTAATACTTAGTCATTATGCTCAGGGAATGGTTGCAGTTGAGTAGGAAGACTGTGTAAGATTTGAGAACGAGCTACGTTATGATTTGATGATTCAGGTCACTCCACTTCATGAGAGGGTTTTTGAGGCTTTGGTTGAGTAAGCTAAAATTTTAGAGGAGATTAAGCATATAGAGAGTGAGGAGAGAGAAAAGACTAAGGCTCCAATTAAGAGATTTTGGCCCTATTGGTACTACTTCGTGACCTGTAAAATAGGCCAGGGAGGACAAACCTCGGTAGAACATTACGGTAGCTAGTGCTGAAGGCAAGAGTCTAAATTATGCTTATTGTTGTAAGAAGAACTTAAGTGAATATTGGAAGAAAATGGGTGTTTGCCTTAAGGTGTAGGTCCACAGATAATAAGATTAAGGATTTTCCGCGTCGGGGTGAGTAGATGAAAGCTCCGGAGCATAATTGAGTTCAGAATCAAAGAGATAGACAATTGTATCGGAGAGGTCAGGGTAAGAATAGAGCTACTAATGTTGGTTAGAGTTAGTGAGCACCGGCTCAGGTTGCAAATAGGATTGAGGCTTTGCAGCTTGCTCTTGTTGATACAGCTAGACATAGAGAGGACTAAGAAGCAGCTGACGTCATCATTAGTACTTTTACAATTCACTCTTTTTAGTACTTCGATTTTATAGATATTAGATCTACCCACTCGTATGTTTCTTGTTTGATGGTTGATAAACTGGTATTGGGATAGATGAAATTATTAGTGATGTAACTATAGTCAACCCTTTAGGAAAATTTGTTATTGTGAACAAGATCTATTGAAGATGTTCGTTGAAAGTTCAGGGGGAAGTGTTTCCAGCAAATCTGATGGATTTACCCTTCGAGAAATTTAATTTAATTTTGGGTATAGACTGGTTGGTGGAACATCAAGTCAGTTTAGATTGTACTTCTAAGAGGGTCACTCTAAATACATCTGTTGGTAAGGAGATTATGATGGTATGTGAGCGTAGACATTACTTGTCCAATGTGATCTCTACTATGGTGGCTAAGACACTAGTTCGAAAAGGATGTGAGGCTTATCTAGCTTACATTCGGGATACAAGTGCAAATGGGTCATTTGTTGAGGGTATCCAAACTGTGAGGGAGTTTTCAAACATTTTTCAAAAGGCTTGCTGTAACACCCCTAACCTGTATCCGTCGCCAAAAATGGGTTAAGAGGCATTACTGGACATAGCATGATTTAACACAATTAAACACTCTTTATGCACCAAAGAATAACGATACCTTTAAAACATTATCAGACTTAACTATCCACAAATCAATTATTTAAAATTTATGAACATCCATCAAAACAATTGAACATGTTCCATAATTGTCAAACTTGAACTAATATGTATACAACTTAAAAATTTAATCACATATGCAACATTAGAATATGGTTGTATATACCTCGATATTATTATCGCATCGCATAACACTAAGTCACATTAAACCTTTATGATCACATAGTACAATTCATAGTATACCAAATTTGTAGGCTTTATAATCAATTCAAATCACATATACTGAACCATTCAAGCAAAATAAAGTTGCATACTTTTCCATTACAAATGAATTCAAATAACCTAGGCATATGCGAACATATATTCATCTCATTTCAAACATATATTAAGACATTCTTTATTTCAAATTTTCATTTATATAATAAATACCAAACTTACTTTTTCCTAGTCATAAAACCATTCAAAATAACGATATAAACTTAAATTAAACATACATCTTTTCTTATTACAATTTCATGTATAAATGACCATATCATTTGAGCCATTTTAAAACATCCATATTTCATTATCACTACAAAGCTAATTAATGCATATTTACGTTTTCATTATATTCACCAAACACACACACACACACACACACACACACATATATATATATCATTATAAGTTCCAAGCTTTAGCCGAAAATACCATTATATCTATTGAGACACAATACATGCTCATCAATATAATATAAATACCAAAACCAAATCTTATAGTCACTTACATCTTCAAATCAAACATGTTTTAAATACACCCCATATATATATATATACAAAATTTCCAAATACCTAATTATCACATAACATAATCTTAATCCAACTAACACCCAAAGATTAACTTTATTACCAAAGCACATAACTAAATATCACATTTTTATTCAACTCATATTCCAAGACTTTTATACCTAGCATAAACCAAATTTATCACATACATTAAACTTGAATATTTCATTCGAAAGAAAGCTCAAATCATGATCAAATATATACTCAAATTCAAGTATAAAAATTAACACATCAAGCACCCATTCAAACGCATAAAACCTAACTTAAACAAAATGATCATACACAAGCCATTTTTAAACCAAGCAGAACATAAGCATGGAAATTAAGCCATTTTTGCATTTATATACATATCCCAAAATCAATCATTTCAAAATATAACCCAGCCTATACATGCCACAATTCCAAAAATTCAGCTTATAAAATACTGAAGTTAGCCGATAGTGTGATAGACTTTGACGATGATCCCCGAGCTAGTAACTTGACTCCAAAATCTATAAAACAATACAAACAAACACATACAGTAAGCTATCATAACTCAGTAAGTTATAGGCAATTACATAACAACAATGCATTATATCATTATATTAGTAAGGCCAATTCAATATAATACAATGCATTATATCATTATATTAGTAAGGCCAATTCAATATAATCACAATGTTTATAACCATAACTATAATTTATATCACCATTCGTAAACTTTCACATTTCATAGCCTTAAAGCCGAACACTCAAGCATTCGATAATAGATTTCACATTGATTTATAAACTCACTTTCTTATCTCAAAACAAATACATATACATTTATACAAGTATACATATATATATATCACATTTTCTTAATTTCATATGTATATATCACTTACCAAATTTATACCTACATTTCAAACTCATATAAATCACATATTAACATGTATAATACATAATTTCATTGCAAAAGTCAATACTTACTTTATTATCCAAAAGGTAATCTATCATCACATACCTGATCATTTTATCTCATTTAACACATTCATTAATCGATACACTTAAAGAATCAGCAAACTTGCACACTCAGTGCCACAACCTTGTAACGTAACGCACACTTAGTGTCGTCACATTAACATCTCACACACTTAGTGCCAAATCCTTGTAATGTGTCGCACACTTAGAACCGTCACATTAACATCTCACACACTTGTGCCAAATCCTTGTAATGTGTCGCACACTTAGTGCCGTGACATTTAACAATTCGCACACTTAGTGCTATATTTCATGCTATCATTTCTGTACATTAATTTCACATATTACAAATCAGCATATAAATCTCATGTTTATTTAACAACACATATATGCTTATAAACTTACCTCGGACGATGAAAATCGAAACGGAATGATTAATCAACGACTTTGGTTTTTCCCCGTTCTAAATCCGATTTCTTTGGTTCTTGATCTAAATATAGTCAAAATAAACTAATTCAATTTATTTCATTTATTTCATTTTTTCACATTTTGACCCCTCACTTTACCAAATTTCGCAGTTTAATCCTATTTAGGCATTTTTACCAAAAATGCCTTAATTAAACTTAACAATCTAACAACCTGTATTTATTTTCCATCATTGAACACCAATTTCATCAAGCTATCAACAATGGAAAAACACAAAATCATCATCAATTTCAAAAATTCAAGCATGGGTTTTTTAGTACTCAAAGCAACGATCTCAAAAACATAAAATTATCAAAAACCAAAACCGAAACATACTTTAATCAAGCTCCCAAGTGTGCCGAAACTTAAAGCTTTCAATGTTTTCTTTTTTTTTTTCTTTGAGTTTCGGTCAAAAATGATGAACATGCATGTGATTTTATTTTATGTTTTTATTATAACATTATATTATGTTATTATTATTTTAACTTTTATTTTTAATATATAAAAACCATATATTAATCATTGTGCCTTCCACTACCTTTTATTATTGGCTAAATTACAACATAAAACCTCCATACTATAAAGAAAACAACAATTAGGCACTTTCATATTTAACCATCAAATTTTCAATTCTCACGATTAAGCCCTTTTTTTCTCAAATTAATCACACTAACAATAAAATTAATTCACGAAACTTTCACACATATAAATTCACACATAGTAAACATATAAAATAATATCAAAATATTTTTCAGACTTGGATTTGTGGTCCCAAAACCACTGTTCCAATTAGGGTCAAAATCAGGCTGTTACAACTCTCCCCCCTTAGGGATTTTCGTCACCGAAAATCTTACCGGTGAATAGGTTCGGATAACGCTCTTTCATTGTATCTTCTGACTCCCAAGTTGCTTCCTCAACTCTGTGCTTATGCCATAGTACCTTAACTAACGAAATTTTCTTATTTCACAATTCTTTAATCTCGCGAGCCAAAAACGAATCGGTTCTTCTTCATATGTCATATCAGACTTAACCTCAACCCCTATCGGACTAATCACATGTGAGGGATCAGATCGATATCTACGGAGCATCGAAACATGAAATACATTGTGAATCTTTTCTAACTCAGGTGGCAACAGCAGTCTATAAGCAAGTGGCCCGATACGCTCTATAATCTCATACGGCCCAATAAATCTTGGACTCAATTTGCCTTTACGACCGAATCTGAGTATTTTCTTCCATGGTGAGACTTTCAAAAACACATTATATCCGATCTGAAACTCTATATCTTTTCGTTTTAAGTCTACAAATGATTTCTGACGATCCGATACTGTTTTCAGACTATTGGGAATCACTTTCACTTTCTATTCAATCTCTTTGATCAAATCGACCCCGTTTATCTTATTTTCACTGAGCTCAGTCCAATACAATGGTGTATGACATTTACAACCATACAAAGCCTCGTAAGGTGCCATTTTGATACTAGATCGTAAGCTATTATTATAAGCAAATTCAATCAAAGGTAAGTATCGTTCCCACGTACCTTCAAACTCAAGAATGCAACATCTCAACATATCTTCAACTATCTAAATAATTCGTTCAGACTGACCATCTGTTTGCGGATGAAAAGCTGTACTAAAGTGTAGTTTCGTACCTAAAGCATCTTGCAATTTCCTCCAAAACCGCGATGTAAACATCGGATCTCGATCTGAAATAATAAAAATAAGCACTCCGTGTAATCTCACAATATGAGAAACGTATAATTCATCCAGTTTATCAAGCGAATAATCTTTACGAATTGGAATAAAGTGAGTCAGTTTAGTCAATCTATCCACAATAACCCAGATTGCATCTTACAATAACCCAGATTGCATCTTTCTTGCTCGGTGTCAACGGTAAACCAGATACAAAATCCATTGTAACCCTGTCCCACTTCCACTCGGGTATCATAATTAGCTGAAGTAACCCAGAAGGTACCTAATTCTCGGCTTTTACTTGTTGACAGACTAAACATTTTGAAAAAAAGTCAGAAATGTCTCGTTTCATACCAACCACCAGTAAAGCTATTTTAGATCATTATACATTTTCGTACTCCCAGGGTGAATAGATAACTGACTACTATTAGCTTCATTCAAAATCATCTGAATCAACTCTGAATTTCTCGGAACACATATTCGATTTTTGAACCTCAAACAACCATTTGTATCAACTCGAAACTTAGATTCAACATTCGATTCACACTGAGCTCGTTTTGCAAACAAATCATTATCAACTTTCTGAACATCACAAATTTGTTGTATAAATAACGGTCTTGCTTTTAATTCAACTATTGTTGAACCATCATCAGATATAACCATATGCGCATTTATTGCACGCAAAGCAAATAATGATTTTTGACTTAAAGCATCAGCAACAACATTAGCTTTTCCCGGATGATAGTCAATCACAAGTTTGTAGTCTTTTAACAACTCTAACCATCGACGTTGTCTCAAATTCAGATCTTTCTAAGTCATCAAATACTTTAGGCTTTTGTGATCAGAATAAACATGACATTTCTCACCGAATAGATAGTGGCACCAAATCTTCAATGCAAACACAATAGCTGCCAATTCCAGATCGTGCATCAGATAATTCTTTTCGTGCGGCTTTAACTGTCTCGAGGCATAAGCTATGACTTTACCTTCCTACATCAAAACACAACCCAAACCACTCAAAGATGCATCACTATAAATGACAAATTCTTTAACTGATTCTGGCTGAACTAACACTAGAGCTTTGATCAAAAGAGTTTTCAACTGATCAAAACTTTTTTGGCACTTTTCTGACCACTGAAACTTAACATCTTTCTATAATATCTTCGTCATTGGTGTTGCAATCATAGAGAAACCTTTCATGAACCGTCTATAGTAACCAGCGAGTCCTAGAAAACTCTAAACTTTAGAGACATTTCTCGGAGGTTTCCAATCAAGTATAGCTGAAACTTTACTTGGATCAACCCGAATACCCGATGCTGATACAACATGGCCCAGAAAACTAACTTCGCGTAACCAGAACTCACATTTACTGAACTTTGCATACAATTATTTATCTTGCAAAGACTGTAACACAAGTCTCAAATGTTCGGCATGCTCAGTTTCATCACGGGAATAGATCAAAATGTCATATATGAATATAACCACAAATCGATCTAGATACTATCTGAAGATCCGATTCATCAAATCCATGAAAACAGCAAGTGCATTAGTAAGTTCAAAAGGCATAACTAGAAACTCATAGTGTCCGTATCTCGTTCAAAAAGTTATCTTTGTCACATTAGAGTCTTTAACTCGCAACTGATAATAGCCTGATCTCAAATCTATCTTAGAAAACACAGTAGCCCTTTTCAACTGATCAAACAAATCATCAATTCATAGCAACGGATACTTATTCTTTATAATCACTTTATTGAGTTGTCTGTAGTCGATGCACATTCTCATAGTTTCGTCTTTTTTTTTACAAACAAAACTGGTGCGCCCTAGGGAGAGAAACTCGGTCGCACAAAACCTTTATCTGTCAACTCTTGCAACTGAGCTTTCAATTCTTTTAATTCTATTGGTGCCATTCTATACGGAGCTATCGATATCAGAATCTTCCCCGGCACTAATTCAATACCAAATTCAACTTCTTAAATAGGTGGCAAACCCAGTAATTCTTCAGAAAACACATCTGGATACTCACACACAACAAGTACTGATTCAATCTTTCTTTCGGTTACTTTACTATCAAACACATATGCAAAGTAAACTTCGCAACCTTTTCTTAAGTATTTCTGAGTTAACATCGAAGATATCAGTGCTGGTAAACCATTCAGATCATTAGATTCAATCCGAATAATCTCATCATTCTGACACCGTAATCAATAGTCTTTCGTTTATAGTTCACAATAGCATCAAGCAGAGCTAACCAATCCATATCCAGAATTATATCAAACTCATCAAATGGCAACAACATCAAATCACCCAAAAAACATAAATCTTGAATCATCAGTGGACAATTCTTGCACACTTTATCAACCATAACACACTAGCCTAAGGGGTTCGGTACTTTAATCACAAACTCAGTAGACTCTACAGGCAAAGTATTACTAAATACTAAAGTCTCACACATATAAGAATGAGTCGAACCAGGATCAATCAATGTAACAACACTAGTATTATAGAGAGTGAAAATACTAGTAATAACATCCAGGGATGAGGTCTCCTCACGTTCGCGAATAGCATAGGCTCTGGCGGGTGCGCGAGCCTCGGATCTAACAGCTGTATCTTTGGTCTCTCTCTAACTGCCACTCACATTGCCTGTATTTCTGGGTGGTCTACCTTGAGCTGCAGTATTACTCGATCTCATATTTTTCATTGTATCTTGCTCGACCAACTCAGGACATTCACGGATGAAGTGATCCATCGATCCACATTTGTAACACACTTTATTATTATACTTGCCCCAGTATTCACCAACATGCCGTCTTCCACACTGTTGGCACTCAGGTTTATTCAGTCAAACATTTCCAACACTGGCAATCGAGGTGGGTCGTGAACTCACTGGTGGTCGATCTCATATAGAAAACCTAAAAGTAGCCTTAGACCGGCTGAAATCATCTCTGAATTTCTTTGATGCTGAGTGAAAAGTCTTACCTGATGATCTTTTACAAGAATCTTTAGCTTCAAAATTAGCTTTTCTTTTCTCTTTCCCAAGCTCTTCTGCTTTACGAGCTCGCCCGATAAGTATCACGAACTCTTTGATTTCAAGTATGCCAACCAGTAGTTTAATGTCTTCGTTCAACCCGTCTTCAAATCTTTTACACATGATAGCTTCAGTCGAAATAAACTCGTGGGCATATCGACTGAGTCTCACAAATTTTTGCTCATATTCTGTCACAGTCATACGACCCTGTTTTAATTCAAGAAATTCCTTGCGCTTCTGGTCAATGAATCTCTGACTAATATATTTCTTACGGAACTCAGTTGATCATTGTTTTGTAACATCCTGAATTTGGGCCTAGTAGATTTGGGCCTATTGGGTTGTAACGCCCCAAAAATCTCAAAACTTTTAATTTCTGTGTATCAAAATTATTTGAAGCCTTAGAGTTAGGGAAGACCATAGGAAAAATTTATTTTTCCTATTTAGTGGACCCTAGTCTCAAGAATGAGGCCTCATAAGTAGATTAAGAGAAGAGAGGACACAAAAATGGGCTCAGGGATTGGGCTGAGGCCTTGATTAAATATTCTGTTTAGACACTCTAGGACTTGAAATAAAGTAATGGTAGTTTAGTTGGCCTACTGGGCTTGTGGCCCAGTAGCAAGGGGCGCAGCAAGGGAAGCTATTTAAGTGGCGCCTTGGACTGATGAGTAGGCCCAAATTTGGCCGCATAGGGCCCAAGAAATTGGGTCAAAAATTTGGTAGCCCAAGGAGAGCTAGGAGGGATGGCACAAGGCTATTAACTAGGGGGATTTTATGTTTTAATTATGTGGATAATAAGCAGATAAAAGGGGAAGTAGTGGTGTGATGTAGGTCTCTGATGGATGAGTGCTTAGATAGGGATAAGGGATAGAATGATCAGAGTGATCTCCTGGAAACTAGTGTTGGCCAAAAATCAAACTCAGGAGGGGGAGGAATCGGTTTAGTATAGGCTGAGTATGTGCTGAAATTTGCTGTCAAAGTTCTCATCTTTTTTCTCTTTTCTCTGCCGAAATTCCTACTCCATTCTCCCTCTCTTTTCTTTTTCTTCACCTGGCAGAATCCTCTAACAGATTTCTTTCTCATCTCTTTCAGACTCTTTAGCCGAATCTTCAAGCCTCTCCTTGCTTTCTTTTCACTTTGCCAAAACACACCATTCAGAACTTCTAGAAGCCGAAATCGCATCAGTTCATCTTTTTCGGGATTTTCGTAAAAGCCAAAATCGTGAGATCTCGTCTCCTGTGTTTTCCAAAATCACTCTGGGGTGTCTGCTTGTGCCGAAATCTGAAGAAAATTTTAGGTAAGTATTGATTCGAGAGATCCCAAATCTTTTTCGACTTTTCGAAGTCTCTAGTTGAATGGCTATTTAGAAACTAATCTCTTGTTTCTCTCTTATTTGTGGCGTTCCAGGATTTGAAGAGGAGTCAATTGCTTAGATCTCTAAGTCGGGGTTCAGTAACACACGAATCGTGTTACTTTTAGGGTTTCAAGGTAAGGAGTTCTATTAGTTTTAACGTGTAAATTTGGGTATTTATTAACCCTTGGTCGAATGTAGGGAGGCCAAATCTTCGTGTTTTTCTGATTTTTCTTGAAACCAACTGAGGATAGTAGATCCGGATATCAAGGATATCGACTAAGAGTATAGTACTATGCGATATCAGGTGTGTAACTTTCCACACCATATAGATTGTTTGTTAATATATGTATATAAATCTGCTATATTCTGTTAAAAGCTGAAATCCTGGCATAATGGTTGAAACCCGAGGAGGGTAAAGGCGAATCACCAGGTTAGTGATCTCTGTCATTCTAAAGTGAATGGTTCTGTTAATTTGATGTGATAAACATGTATGCTAGTTTCTGTGATTGCACAGGGTTGGGTGATTAATGAAAGGGGAAGTGATCTGTTGTAGTGGCTTATGCCATGATCTGTTGTAGTGGCTTATGCCATGATATATTGTAGTGGCTTTTTGCCATGATCTGATGGTGTGTAGCGGTGTGGGTTGATTGTAGAAATCCCTAATGGTGTGAATGGTAGGTAAGGGTGGTGTGTAGTGAATGGAAACCTAGGATTGGGTTGGGCTTTGCATATTTTCTGATATATTATGCTCTATTATCTATTCTATGGGGCTAAGGCCCAATCTGATGGTGCATAAGGGTTGTACACTGAGTCTCACAACTCACCCTATTATTTAACCTCTTTCAGGTAGCACCTAGTGCATCGGACCAGGCTGGAGAGGAGACCAAGGTGGCCATGCGAGAGACTCTATGTTACAGCAAGAAGACTTTATTTAGTTTATTTATTTTTAATATTTTTAATTAATGGGTTTTATATTTTGTTGTAATAAGGCCATGGGCCACTAGCTTTATATTTTGTCTCGGTTTTATTTTGGGCTTTCATCGCTAATGGACATGTAAAATTTTACGTTTAAATTAAACTAAGACAGGTACTAAACTTTGGGGTTTTTTTTTAAAAAGGCATCTTATAAAATTATATCTTTTATAAATTATCAAATCATTAAGTCTTCCCGAAATATATGTTTAAACTCGACAAATGTTTTCCAAAAATACGACATGTTTTTACTAATTCTTCTTGGTGGCATGCCAGACCCGGTTATGGTGTTTGGGCTGGGTTTGGGGTGTTACATGTTTTGTCGAGTTTTAAAATTTACAAAGAGAAAGATCGAACCTGGAAACTAACTCTGATAACGATTAAAGGCAAGTGTACCTATCGAACAGTAGTATAGCTTAGGCAAGACTGGATTGTCAAACCCAAAGGAACTAAAAATACTAATACTCACTTTCTTTTTATTATTTAGCCTAAAATATGGAGTGATTGGCTGATTTAATCTAAATTAATGACTACTAAGCTAAAGACACAAAGACAAAAAGAATGACTTGGAGAATAACTTGAAGAAAACTCAATTGTTCATGACGATACCCTTAGGAAGAATCCACCTAGACTTCACTTGTTATTTAATACTGAACCATACGATTTATTCACTTAGTTTGATCTGTAAGACTCCCTAACGTATATTAAACCCTCTCTCGAGGCGAATAACATCAAACCCTAGGTTAATTAGTGGAACTATCGTTCTCTTATAAAAACCCTCTAGAATAGCCGTAAATCGATCTATGGACTCCCATATTAGGTTTCACCCTAATCCGGCAAAATCTCATCACCCTATCTCTAGGCGTGCAATCAACTCCGCTTAATTATGCTAGATATACTCTTAAACAGGGTCTATTCCTCCTCCACCTAAGCACATCAGATTTGGATTAAATATGCATAATTAAGAACAAACTAAGTATTTATCATATAATTCAGAAATAAATAACAAGATTCATCTAGGTTTCATCCCCTTCAGGTATCTGAAGGGTTTAGTTCATAACGAATAAAGAAAACATCTCAAGAGGAAAGATAAAACAAAACATAAGAAATCCCTAAAACCCCCTGAAGGAATTGAAGGGGAAATCCACCGTCTTGAGTAGAATTCTGGCTCCTTGAGATGGATCACTGGCTATCTTAGAGTAATTCCCACAAACCTTCTAGCTCGGCTCCTTGGCCTAGCTAATTGCCCCGACAAAAGCCCTGGCAGAAGGCTTCTACCGAACTCCCTTTAAGTTGCACCCTTGGGTGTTTATATAGACTTTGAGATGCCTTACTTGGCCCCTAAATATTCTAATTTAAGTATAATCCCTATTCGGGTGTTTGAATAAGCTTTGGAATGTCTTTCTTTGCCTCAAAGTATCCTATTTTGAGTAGAATTTCTTTTTTCTGTGGCAGGGACACGGCCATGGTACACGCCCGTGTAAATCATTTTCAGACCGTGTCTTAATTCTGTCGATTGGGACACGGCAGTGTAAATCGTGGCATGGCCGTGTCTTAGTTAATTGTCAAGGCACGGCCGTGTGGCTTGAAGTCCAGGCCGTGTCGATTTCCTCTTTGGCCCAAATTGGCCTATTTTAGGCATGTTTCTTGTTCTTTTCGTCCTCGGGTGCTTTCCTGAGTAAAAACATGAAAAGAAAGGATTAAGAGCACCTTTTTACATAAAACAAGGGCTAAATCATCCAAAAGCATACTAAATGTAGGCCTAAAATATGTTACTTTTACGGTTTATCATCAGTCTGAAAGAAGTCTCAAGTCACCCATTCTTTCGAAACCACCGATACTAGTGTATTCCACCAATGATATGTAGTGTCTCTAGTAAAGATATAGCACATTATAAGCACTCATCCGCGGTACATGATAACTCATCAAACACACGGATAGTATTATCAAGCCAGAATTCAGCTTGCTGAGCATCATCTTCATCAGTAGCTCTGAATTCTTCATGTAACGCCCTAAAAATCTTGAAACCCTAATTTCTGTACATATGTATATGTAGCACTTAGAATAATATTATTAAAGTAGTATCGGGATTATTTGAAGCCTTAGAGTTAAGGGTGACCATATGGAAAAATTTATTTTTCTTACTTAGTGGACTCCAGTATCAGGCATGAGGCCTCATAAGCAGATTAAGAGAAGAGAGGACACAAATAGGCTTGCAGTCCAGTGGAAAGTGGCATCATATAGGGGCTATGAGGTAGCGTGTTGAGCAGTTAAGGAGGTCCAAGGTTCGAGGCCAAGGAGGGGAAAATTAAGGAGTTTTATTTTTGTGTCTGAACAAAAGGAGTTGGCAATGGAGGGGACTCTGAAAGGGTGTGTTCAGGAGATAAATTTAAGGGGAAGATAAGGGAGAAAAGATAGGGATTGGGAGGTGGGTATAGTGGTGCCGATTTGGACTCTGAGGGAGGGAAAGTTTCAGCTAGGGGTTATATATATGGGTGCGTAATTAAGTTCCTAGGTTAATGCCGAATTTTTGCTCTACTTCTGGCGAATTTCTTCACTCGTGAGAGGCTCAGGCATTTTTTTCTCTAAGTGTTCCAAAGCCGAATCCTTCATACTCTTCCTTCTCAAGTTTCCTTCACCACTTGGTTCTAGCCGAATCACCTCTTTTCTTATTCTCCCTAATGTTTCCAAATTGCCTCTGTCACCTTACTAGTCGCAAAAGCCAGACTTAAGCGCAGGATCAAAGGAAGATTTTGGTAAGAGCGTAGTTGAATTTTTAGTGTGATTTATTAAAATCCAAAGGTCTATCTAACCCCTCTTTGTCGTTAACATGTATTAACAAGGGTGTGGCTCAACAATCACAAGTGTGGTAGGTAAGGATTATTATCAAGGCAGTAAGTATTCTCGACTCAGTCACGGTTTAGTAAATGGCCGAATCTACTGTAGCTCATAAGGGTGTCTTATGAACAATATGGGTCACTTGGTTTTGAAGTTATAGGTGTTTGGGTGCAGATCTAGAGGATAAATGCCAATAGTATCAAAGGAAGGGCTACTAGAACGTGAGGTACATGGTAAAGGTACGGTGAGGTTTCGTTTTTTGATCAGTATGTGTTAAAACTTTGGTTAATCGCTAATAATGTCGATTTTAGGTTTGTGACTAAGGGGTTTGCAGCACGTGAGGTTTCCAGGTGTGTACAAACACTACACACATGAAATCGACAATACCAAAAAATAGAAAAGCCGAAAGTGGCTAAATGGGCCCGGTGGGCCTTGAGTCTAAGTTTGATGAAATGGTTTGGTTGGTTATACGAATTGAGTTAGTCACGCATGATACATGATCTGGATTTTTTTGGGCCTAATAGGCCATACGATGAGATTTGGGCCTAATGGGCCATAAGGTTGTAATTTGGGTTTGATGGGCTTTATGGGGACGAAGACAAATATGCTAGGGTTTATAGACTTAGGCCTAGTTTGAACAACACTTAAATTTCATAAGACTTAATCTAATTAAACATGTCCGTGAACAAGTCACTAGGTTGGAGTGTAGCAACGGGCATACGCATGTCTAGGATTGGATCTAGGGAAAGCTTGGTACTTAAGCAGTCCTAGTGGCCCACCTCCCCTTCTTTGGAATCCTACCTGGTGCGCAGTGTCTATTCACTTTAGCCACGAAGACTTGTTGATGGGCCAAAGTTTATAACTAAAACCCAAAGAGACTAAAATACCCTAGATTTGTAAATTAATAAAATACCCCTAGGTTTGTAAATTACTAAAATACCCTTAGATTTGTAAAATTACCAAAATACCCCTATTTTGCAAAAGTACCAAGATACCCCTATTTTTCCAAATTACCAAAATACCCTTGTAGGGTAGAATTACAAAATACCCATGGGTAATGAAAAGATGAAAATACCCCTATGTGACGAATATGAGTTTATGGATGTTACTTGTATGTTTGATGCATTCATATGATATTCTGCTTAGGATGCATATGGGTGGGAATTATGGTATAGAAGAAGATTTGAGGATCGTATGGTCGTATGGTATGGATCCACCGGAGGCTCTAAGCCCAATATATGATTAGCAGCTTTGCTGCAACGTTTGGTAGTACCGCAAACGGGCTACCTTTGGTGTGTAGCAGAGGGGTGGGTCGAGCTAGAATTCCCCACAGGAGTCATAAGGTTGGAAGGGAAATAGTGTGTGTAGCGGATGGATTTTTGGGGTGGGTTTTGCATTATCTTGTTTGTATGTGATGCGTTATGGAATGATATGAGGTCATTGTGGGCTAAGGCCCATGACCACTGATTTTGATAGGGCTTAGGCCAATGTGAATGTTTGTATGTGATTTGGTTTGCCAAGGGTTGTACCCACTGAGTTTCGAAACTCACACCCTTTAATTTAATGTTTCAGGTGATCCTGAATAGATGGCTCGACGTGGGAGAGGACTCGGAGATGGCCACACTACAAGATATTTGAATTTTCATTTATTTGTTTCAAAATACATGTTTTTATTTACTTAATTTTCGGTAGATGTAATAAGGCCTTATACTCCGTTTTGACTTTAGATTTATTTTGGGTTTTGAGGTTAATTGTTTATTTAATTATTAAACCTAAGTAAGCTCTTATGTTTAAACTTGGTTTCCGAAATACTTAAAACAATGAAACATGTTTTTATCTTTACTTAATAAGACTCGTAGATTTTTGGGCTTTTGGGCCTTAAACATTTAATTAGCAAGACTGTTTTGAATTGTGCCTTTAATGTGACATTTTGGATTCGAGCCTAACTTCTAGGCCGGGTTTGGGGTGTTACACTTCAACCTCGTGTTTTCTGATGTTATCAACAGGAGGCTTATGTAATCTCAACGGATCACTCACTTGAGACATAACAGGTATCGGAGAAGGATTAATCAGGGGTGGAGGTTGTTGTACAGCTGAATTCGTCCAGATATACTGAGTAAGCCAGTCATTCATCATTTGGTAAAAGGCTTGCTTAGCCTCACCTTCTTAGTTACTTGAGGTCAGTCGAGAATTAACTGGCCCTGTCCCTTGCACAGGAACATGCACTATACTCTCGACATCATCAGCTACAGCTCTTTTGGGATCCATTTACTATATAAAAACACATTTTCAAATGTCAGAAGTCATCACACTATCACAATATATGATATGGCATGTATAGCTAGACTCACACGCGCTACGTTAGTCCTAGAATTGACTAAACCGTAGCTCTGGTACCAATCAAATGTAAAACCCCTAACCCATATCCATCGCCAGAATGGGGTTACAAGGCATTACCAGACATAGCATGATTTTACACAATCATTACACTCTTTATGCACCAAAGAATAACGGTACCTTTAAAACATTATCAGACTTCACTATCCACAAATAAATTATTTAAAATTTATGAACATACATCAAAACAATTGAACATGTTCCATAATTGTCAAACTCGAACTAATATGTATACAACTTAAAAATTTAATCACATATGCAACATTATAATATGGATGTATATACCTCTAATATTATTATGGCATGTGCATAACACTATAGTCACATTAAACCTTTATGATCACATAATACAATTCATAGTATACCAAATTTGTATGCTTTATAATCAATTCAAATTACATATACTGAACCATTCAAGCAAAATAAAGTTGCATACTTTGCCATTACAAACAATTCAAATAACCTAGGCATATGCGAACATATATTCATCTCACTTCAAACATATATTTAAACATTTTTATTTCAAATTTTCATTTATAAAATAAATACCAAACTTACTTTTCCTAGTCATAAAACCATTTGAAAATAATTATATAAACTTAAATCAATCATACATCTTTTCTTATTACGAATTTCATGTATAAATGACCATATCATTTGAGCCATTTTAAAACATCCATATTTCATTATCACTACAAAGCTAATTAATGCATATTTACGTTTTCATTATATTCACCAAAAACAAACAAACACACACACACACACACACACACACACACACACACACACACACACACACACACACATCATTGTAAGTCCCAAGCTTTAGCTAAATATACCATTATATCTATTGTGACACAATACATGCTCATCAAAATAATATAAATACCAAAACCAAATCTTATAGTCACTTACATCTTCAAATCAAACATGTTTTAAATACACCCCATATATATATACAATATTTCCAAATACCTAATTATCACATAACATAATCTTAATTCAACTAATACCCAGTATTAACTTTATTACCAAAGCACGAAACTAAATATCACATTTTTATTCAACTCATATTCCAAGACTTTTATACCTAGCATAAACCAAATTTATCACATACATTAAACTTGAATATTTCATTCGAAAGAAAGCTCAAATCATGATCAAATATATATTCAAATTCAAGTATAAAAATTAAACACATCAAGCACCCATTCAAACACATAAAACCTAACTTAAACAAAATGATCATACACAAGCCATTTTTAAACCAAGCCGAACATAAGCATGGAAATTAAGCCATTTTCGCATGGCCATTTATATACATATCCCAAAATCAATCATTTCAAAATATAACCCAGCCTATACATGCCATAACAATCCCTTTATTGAATGTCACAGTATAATCGTCATAAAATAAATATGCTACAGAAATTAAATTCCTCTTAAAATTAGGTACATAAAACACGTTCTTTAAAACAATCTTCCTAAAATTATCAAAGTGTAAAATAAATTCTCCCACTGCTTCGGCTGAAACATATCTCCCATCTCCGATCCATAATGAGAGGCTCCTGTCACGTAGACTTCTTGTTTCGCTAAACCCCTGTAAAGAAACACACACATGATTAGTGGCTCCAGAATCAATAATCGAGTTGTCAATTGATTCTTCCACTAAGCAAGCTTCAACCGCTAAAAGTTCCATACATTTTCCCTCTTTTGCTGGGTAATCCAAATACCCCTTGTAGTTTGATTTGAAATGCCGTTTCCTATTGTAGAATAAACATTTGATATTTTTAGGATTTTTTTACTTAGCCCTTTTCCTATCCACACGAGGTGGAACCAAAGACTTAGTCAGTTTCTTCTTTCCCTTAGCTTTCTATTTCCCCTTAGAAAATGAGGGGGCCTATAGCTAAGTTTGCCTTAGGTTTTTCCTGAATTAGCTTATCACCATTTTGCATCAACTTATAGAATTGTAATTCTTTCATGAGCTAAGTCAAGGTAAACGTCTTATTCCCCAAGTTATAAGTGGCCTTAAAACCAGCCAACTCCTTAGTTAAGGATTTGAACACTATTTCAATTTGCGTGTTCACGTCTAGTTCAGCCCTATTGTCCTCTACTTTCGCAGAAAGTCCCATAAGTTTAAGCATATGTTATTTGACCAGAGTATCAGGTTTCTGCTGAGAATTCATCAAATTTGTAATAGCGGATTGTTGAGCCAATACGACTTGGCCTCCGAGCAAATCCTCTAAATTTTTCACGATCTCTTTGGCAGTATCGAAATTCTCGTGTTGCTTTTCCAACACACTACTCATGCTTACTAACATATAACATCGAGCAATTGAGTCAGAATTTCTCCAGTGATTTTTCGCTTTGGGTTGAGCTTCAAGAAGGCACGTTTCATCAAGAACGAATTTGTGTTTCTCACAGTTGAGAACTATTAGCAAGTTTCGTTTACATTCTCGAAAGTTATCCCCATTTAATTTATTCTTAGTAAGAATGCTAATAAGAGAAGTAGGAGACATATTTGAACTGAAAAAATAAATATTTCACTAATTACTATTTTTGTATCAAGCAAATATTTTTCGTTGTAACAACATATCAAGAATGCAGTATGATGCATGAACCATGTCGCCTTAGGGTCTCATGATTAACTAACAAGAACATGGATTACATCCAATCAGTTTGTGAATATTAATTATTAACTAACAACCGTTTAACATTTGGTCATCATCTCTAGCTTAAATATCATTTCTTGGGAAATTATTTAATAAGAGATGATCTTGAGTGTGTAACCATTGACTCAACACCTATTATGAACATGCTTTCATTTGTGAGTCATCTTGGGACAATCTCTCTGAAAGTCATGCATGACTAGTTATCCTTAAAAGGAAATCCCATCTAGTGAACCCACATGTCAAAGTTTACCTTGGGATGCGGCCAGAGTAGGAACCGACTCGAAACTTTATCATGCTATCACTTAGGGACCATCAATGGAGGTCGTAGGTCTTGTTCAAGGACCTTCTCCCACGCAATATTTTAAAAACATACAAGGTTTTTAATCCCAAATTTTAAGAATGATCATACAATAGTCCTAGTGGCATTCTTACCTAACCTAAATGGCATGCTTCCAATATATGCATGGCATGCTATGGAAATAATATCCATTCACAAGAATAAATCGATCTTAAAACAAGCAATTTTGATTCTTCACAGTTGTTCTTTTAAGGGAAAAACCGAAGAAGTGAATGCGAGCTGTACACCAGGTATGGTCCCAAGAAATGGACGAGCGTCAAATTTGACCGCTTAAAAACCAATCCTTTCCTAGCCAAAGCCAATCCTAAACATGCATCTTCACATTACCACACTTCTCAAAGTTATTGAATAACCTAAAGAAGTGAATAGAACAATACAACACATGTATTTTCTCATTACCACACTTCTTATTTTTAATCGATCAACTATGGATCATCTCATGTATATCACAATTATAACATTACAAAATATAATATTATAAACAATTATAAAACATGTATATATAAGGAGATAGGTAATCAAAATAAAATTGTTAGCCAAGGTTTCCATGGTTCTATTTCTAGAATATAAATGGAAAAATAAAATTACATAAATTGTCACCACAAGGCATTCGTTGGGTCTTCAACCGCCATCAAATCTTTTCTTCGTAATGGACTCCTTTTGAAAAAATAACATCTAATTCCTATGTCCATTTCCGACTCACAAGAATTCTATGAATTTTAAAAAAATAGCTCTACATGGAGATGATAGTTCATGTTCTATTTCCTAATAACCACCTCGACAATAAAAAACAAATATATAATGTCGCATCCATTCCCGTATATAACTCAAAAAATGCATAAGATCTAAAGAATATCGCTTTCTATGTAATCAAATCATTTAATAAGAAAAGCAATTTATTTTAATTATCTATTTATACCTATAGATAAAACACAACCTATCTCTGATACCAATTGTTGGAAAAACGGGTTTGAAAAATGGAACGGAAAATAAATTTAGGGAAAAATCTGAGTTTAAAATTCTTTTTCCAAAATAAGATCTTATTTGTGATATATAAAGTAATAAACACTTAATCAAAATTCTACCTTTTCGATTCGTCTAGGATGAGTGCTTCGACCGAGTAGTCTTCTCCGCTATCCTCAAGCTCACATTTGCCAAGTGTGGGCTTGCTTCGAATCAGAAAATTTTTCACAAAAATTACCAGTGGGGTAATTTTGCAATTTCTCTAAACTTTTGAGTCAAATTGTAAATAAAAAAATATCTCTAGAAATTTTCTAAAATAATCTCTTCAAAGAATTTTCTATCTACAACTTTGTCTTAAATTAAAGTTTGTGTAAATAATGACCCAAGGCTATCTTTATATAGGAGAGTTTAGAGGTTCAACTATGATTAAACTTAATCTCTTTAATATTAAATTAATATAATATTTATCTACAAGATAAACATAAAATTAAATTTAATATTAAGATAATCACTTTAATATTAAATTAATAAAATACTATTAAGATAAGTATTAAATTAAATTTAATGTTAAAATATTAAAATAATATTATTTTTGGAATAATTAATCTGAAATCAAATTTTCTGATAGAGTCCCAATAGGAGTGAAACTCTTCCACTGCTCAACCATCACGACCAACCGTTGTCGCCACCGGACGCCATTGTCATTTGTCTCACCATCTGCACCGCCAGTGTCGGTGATGTAGGTGTGACACCCTTACAGCACCCCAAGCTAGTTCGGCTACTGCCAGTTCGATCCGAGTAAATGACGACCCGGCCGGTCTGATCTAGTCGGCGGTTGGACCATTGGCTCGATTTCACATATCAGATCTGATTCGACCAGTTTTTGGGTCTTAGTCTCGATTTTGGGCTCTCGGGCCCAATTTACGATCTCAGGTCCAATTTTCAAGTTCAATTTCCAATTGGGCCAATTGTCTGAATTGAAAATTAACTTTAAAAAATATCATATTAATTTTAATTGATTTGATTAACTTAATATTACTTGATCAAAATTAATTTTTCTAAAAATAGCTTAGATTTTCCAAATTAATTTTTTAAGAAAAATTCTTTAATCAAATTCTTTAGTTAAATAATTCTCACGACCACCTAATTTAGTTTCACATTGAATAAATTAACTCAATTTAATTATTCCTGAATTCGTAGAATTTTCTTCTAATTCAAATACAGTCTGATCGAGCTTTTGTTAAGCTAGTTGAGGAACAATCGGACATATACAATTAGGCTTTAGTGATTGCAATTATGTCCAGAAGCATTGTCCTGATAATTTGCAATTATTTAATCATGTAGTTAGTCCACAAGAAGTACCATGATTGAAAACTCTTTATTGTATACTATTTACGAAAGCTATTCATCCAATTGTTTTATCCAATGACCTCATCATGTGTGTGTTACCCTCATATGATATCATTGATTCTTTTAAGTTAAATTGGTTCACTCAATACAATCCTAGTTTATCTTATTGTCACCATTGTGTCTTCTTAATGATTAATATGATCACTATCAACAAATGACTGTGATAAATTTCTCATTCGAGAAGAGCAACCCATGGCCACATTCCATATTTATCAATCCACACAATGCCAATGAGAGGATATCATTAACTCTTTAATTGAGCTATGAATTCCACTATTGTTAGTAAAGCCATGCCATACATAAGTCATGTACCTAACATATCGGCTATGGGCTCGATCATCTTTAAACCATAAGCCTCCACTTATATCAAAGCACATGAGTTGCATATGCATGGTCAGTGACTAACTCAGGATTTAGGTAAATCACACCATGAACGTCACAAGTGAATTAATTCACAAACAAATTCAGAATTAATTCATCTTGTCTCTAGTCCAATGTATCACTCTACCAATAAATACATCTATGTCTCCACTCATGGAGTCAATTGCTTCCATAGCCAAGACTAGCCATTTCCCCAATTGGAATTGTAGAGAACATAATTATCTACTAAAATGAATTGTCTTTCTTGCAATTATGGATACCACTAGGATACTCCATATCGAAAGTCAAGTCACAATGATTACTCAATGTAAGATTACAATGAGAATCTGCCACTTTAATTCTATTTTGACCAATCCATTTAACTTCGACGGAAGTGAATATCTCAAGCATGCCCCGAGTATCTTTGATCTTATGCTCCAAAATAGTGATGCCCTCTTGGTTCTTTCTAAAACAATTGACAAGGCTCATGCAATCAAATTCGAAGATAGTTTTATCGAAATTCATGCCATAGTGATTCCTTTGATCAGTGCATCAAGTTCTGCCTATTGCACACTCATATGATTCCCCTTGACTCTTGCAAGCCCACCAAGCACAAAACCCTCTTAATCCTGAGCGATAACACTAATGCCCATAATACCATTAGCCATAGCAGCATCAACGTTAAATTTAATAAAACCAATGGGAGGTTTCTCCCATTTCTGAGAGCTTGGAATCGTAGGAATAATCGATCTATTAATCAAATTATGAATCCTAAAATATGACTCAAGAGCCATAGTGTAATATCCTGATTTTGTGGGTCTATGCATTTGGTATGTTGCATGGCTAAATTAGTAGGTTAAGGCTTTGAGGTGTGAATTGGGCTCGAATTTGGGCTTTAAAACGAGGGATAAATTATTTAAAAATAGTGCTAGTAGTAATTAAATCTAAATAGCTATGTTTTGTAGCCAGTTGAGCTCGTGGCCCAAAAATCTGGAGTGCTTTCAATGGGCATTAAGGTGGCGCCACTTAGGGGGACTATTGGACCATGTGTGGCCACTTGAAGCCCAAAAGGATGGGTCAAATTTGGCACTCCTAAGGGAAGGGGGTTGGACGGCACCTAGCTACAATTTTGGAGTGTTTATTTCTTTTATTTTATGATTAATTAAGATGATAATTAAGAGGGAAGAGGTGGATTTAAGGTGGCCTCTTTTAAAAGAGAGATAAAGGTTGGGTTATCAAGATGGATAAAGGTTATCAGGAGGGAGAGAGTTGGCCGAAATTCCAACTGTGTGTGTGGGTGCTTGTGTATTGCCGAATTTGGTAGCCATAGTACTCATCTTTCTTTCATTTTTTTTCATTCATCTACTTCGCTAGCCGCAAATCCTCTCCTCCTTTTGTCTCAAACTCTCTTTTTTTCTTTTCCTTGCCGCCACCTTCCAACATTTTCTCCCTCTCTTCAATTATTTTTCTTTTAAAACCCATTCCCCTCTAATCATCTTCCTCCATAGCTGAATCATCAAGGGGGTTTCTCAGTTTTCCGAAGGTGCATCGTAAGGCAAATACTCCTCTATAATCTGGTGAGTTTCGGGATTTCTTTCCTCTATGATTTCTTTATTTCTATCAAGTTATAATCCAAATCACTTGTTCTAAGGCTTGTCGATTTCCCTTCTCTATCCATTGAAGCCGAATCCTGTCTATCTGTAGTTAGAAGTGCCGATTTGGTGGAAAAGCCGAAGGTAGGTTGATGGTAGGTTTGGTCGAATCACCTTTCTTGTTCATTATGGTTGGCCGAATCTCATATGGTACGTGTTTGGTTCTGAGGAAGGGATCGGTTGGATAGTTTGGTGTTGGCCGAATGTAGGTGGGGGTGTAAAGCTTTCTTAAAGACATTCGGGATTCGACCAACTAGTCAAACAGTAGGAGCGGTTGGATCTGTGAACCCAACGCCAAAGTAGCGTAGAAGAAGTAGTATGAAAACCAGGTGTGTAACTCTTACACACTTTCTATGCTAAGTATGTTGTATGTTATGTGTTGTTAAAAGCCGAAATAACTGCAATGGTTGCTAAATACCCCTGTTAGTAAAAGCAAGGATACCGGGTAAGTTGTTATTGTTTCTCGCGGTAATTGAGATCTATGTAAACATGTTATTTTGTAGTCATAAATCTTGTATGTTAAGCATGATCATACTGATATTGTTGGCATATACATGTGTTATGGGTGATGAGAGGAGGGGGAAGTATGATCTATCAGACTGCCACCAGTGATTTGGTATCACACAGTGGGTTGGCCCCACATATTATAAATAAATTGTGACTAAGTCTTAGTGGTTTGGCACCACCAGTGGTTTGGTACTACATATGCTATTTTCGTAACTTCAGTTACCAGTGGTTTGGTACCACATATAATATCTTTGTAACTTCGGTTACCAGTGGTTTGGTACCACAATGGGTAGTTTTGGGAGATATGGATGGATACCTAGGTTGATGGGTTGCATGACATGCATATTTTTATCTGAATTTGTGTAAGAGCATATTTCCATTTGGGATGGGGACTTACACACTGAGTCTAGGTGACTCACCCCTTCCATTATATTTTGCAGATAATTCTTAGATCCTGGATATGGAGCCAGAGTGGACTCGAGGTGGCCATGCTCAGCATTTGGTTTATTACGCATTTTTTTCCATTCAGACTTGGATGGTTTATAAAATTTTGGGTTTTCAATACTGTAATAAGGCCGCCTAACTTTTATTTTGGGATGTTCTATTTGGTTGTTTCTTTTCAAACCACGATAAGTATGTGTTTTCGGTAATACTCACGGGCTAAGTAATGAATATGAAGTAGCAAATAAGCAACTAAGTTTTTTTAAAAAAAAATAAGATTTAACGCATTTTGAACACCACAAGATTCAAACTCGTTTCTCCAAAATTATTCAAAAGTTTTCTCCTTAAACAAAAATTGACAAATCAATTTGCAAACATTTTCTCCCCGTGGCACGCCAGATTTGGTTGTAACGTTTGGACCGAGTTTGGGGTGTTACATTTTGGTATCAGAGCCCAGTTCAAAAGCTCGGTTGTGGGCTTAGGGTCCAAAATATGTTTTTGGGTTTGTGAAACGATTAACTTTCGAAAAACATGGCACCTGAGTCTCCGGCGCCGATCCACCTAGGTAAGTACCCTAACTTCTGTTGTGATATATTTGTTGGGTTTTGTGGGCTTAGACGCAGTTAAGGATGATAGTACCAATGGACTTTAGGTTTAGACAAACAACTTTGCTAATCCATAAGACTTAACCTTAATAAACAAAACCTGTAGACAAGTCATAAGGCTAAAGTGTGGCAACAAGCATATGCATGTCTAGGCGAGATCCCAAGAGCTTGGTATTTAAGCGATCGAGTGACTCACCTCCTCTTCGCAGAATCTTACCCGTGCATAGTGATTGTTCACTTTAGCCAAGCCAAGGTGTGGCAATAGGCATATGCATGTCTAGGAATGGATTCAGGAAAAGCTTGGTATTTAAGCAGTTCTAGTGACTCACCTCCTTTTCACTAGAATCCTACCGGTGCATAGTGACTATTCACCCTAGTTACTGAGGCGTGTTGACAGCCAAAACTTACAACTAAAACCCGAAAGGACCACCACACTATTTTGTGAAAACCCTAGTTTTAAAATTACCAAATAACCCCTGAATTTGTGAAAATTACCTAAGATTGAGAAATGACCAAAATACCCTTGGTTTATAAAACTACCAAATTACCCTGACTTGTAAAATTTTTGAAATACCCCGATTTACAAAATTACCAAAATACCCCCAAATTTGCAAAATTACCTAAATACCCTCGAGTTGGGAAATTTACCAAAATACCCTTATTTCGCCAAATCACCCGAAATTATTTTTGGAAAATTACAAAAATACCCTAGTAGGCTAAAATTACGAAAATACCCCTGGGTAGTGAAATGACGAAAATACCCTCAGGTGATGGATGTGCTCGCATGAATGTTGAAAGTGCATGTTTCCTAGAATTAGGAAGACTGAAAACTGTAGATAGGTCCGAATACGAAAGAATCACTTTTAAAAACTATTTTTCATAAAATTGTTCGTGGATAAACAGTGAATAGAGTTAATAATTCATAAAATTCTTAACCAGATAAATCGAACGAGAAGAATGAGTACACGAGGTCGTGGACGTCCACCGCGTGGCTGTGGTAGGGGTAAGATGGCCTTGTCGGAGCCATTAGGGTCTGGCCATGGGTCTAAAAATGTGATGCCGGATCTGTCGACGGCGAAAGCTGAGTTTCAAGACCAGACCGGTGGTAATGATGTAGTATCACAGATAGTACTGCGAGTTTTAGAAAGGGTTACCGAGGCAGGTGGAGGAGCAAGTGGCTGAGCGACTCCAAGCTAACAGAGCGGAGGTGCTTAGGGGGTGTCCAGTGTAGCTCCCAATATGGCTGACTATTGGTTGGAGGTAACAGAGCGAATAATGGATGACTTAGACTTCTCGGCTGAGAAGAAGTTGAAGGGGATAGTATCTCTTCTCCGGGATGAGTCGTACCAGTGGTGGCTCACGGTTAGGGATGGTGCAGTGGCAGGTGATATCACCTGGGATTATTTTAGGGCAGCCTATCAGAGGAAGTATGTGGGGACTGGCTATAATGATGCGCAACGTAGGGCGTTCCTAAATTTGGTACAAGGGAATAAGTCGGTACCCGAGTACAAGGCTGAATTTTTGAGGTTGAGTAGGTATGCTCGGGGTATGGTGGCTACGGAACATGAGCGCTATGTTAGGTTCGAGGTCGGGCTGAGAGATGAGCTACGGGTGTTGATTGCACCTCAGCATGAAAGGGAATTTATCGTTCTCGTGGAAAAGGCCAAAATAGTTGAGGAGGTGAAACAGACTGAGAAACGGAATCAGGATAGGGGCAAGGATAAAAGGAGTTTTGGGCCATCAGGGTCTAGAGGAAGTGCTCAAAAAAGGACTAAATTTGGTGGGCCGGATCAAGCTACGAGGCCCGCTGCTATTCAGTGGCCACCCTAGTGTGCTCGATGTGGGAAGTCTCATTCGGGTGAATGTTGGGCTGGTAATAAAGGATGTTTTGAGTGCGGGTCGTTGGAGCACTTGGTAAGGGACTGTCCGCAGAAGTTAGCTAGGATCCAAGCTGAGGGTCAAGGACGTGGTCAATTCAGGAGAGATGGCCAGCAACCACAAGGGGGTCAAGGTGCGGCTAGGGGTAATGGTAATGGCAATGGTCGAGGTCGTGGAGCACCTGGCTGAGGTGCTGGAAGGGATAATGCTAGGTAGCCTAGGTTGGTCTATGCAGCCAAACGTCGAGAGGAGGGCAACGCACCGGACATCATAACCGGTACGTTTATAATTTCTAGGCTGCCTTACATTGCTTTAATTGATATTGGTTCGACACACTCGTATGTTGCTAGTAGTGTGGTAGGAACTCTGAACTTAGCCTATGAGATATTTGCTAGGAAGATGATGGTAGTTAGCCCTCTAGGACACTTTGTGGTGGTAGACAAACTATATAGGGATGTACCCCTAAAACTTCAAGGGGTCGTGTTTCAAGCGGATTTGATGGAACTACCCTTTGGGGAGTTCGATTTAATCTTAGGAATGGATTGGTTGGTTAAGTACTAGGCAGAATTAGACTGTACGGCTAAGCACATGGTGCTGAAAACGGTCGAAGGTGTAGAGGTGGTAATGATAAATGAGAGAAGAAATTACCTATCTAATGTGGTTTCCGCGTTGAAAGCGGAGAAGATGGTAAGGAAAGGATGTGAGGCGGTTGTAGTTTATGTTTGTGCATTGGAAGGTAAGGAACCGGCTATAGGAAGTGTTCGAGCAGTGAATGAGTTTGTCGATGTCTTCCCAGAAGAGCTTCCGGGTTTGCCCCCAGATCGGGAAGTGGAGTTCGGTATAGACCTTTTACCGGGAATAGCTCCAGTGTCCATAGTCTGTATGAAGATGGGAGCCTATTAGCAGAATTGCAAGTAAAGCCAACATGGATTAATGAGGTTAAAGAAAAACAACTGGCAGATGAAGTTTTAAGTGCTCAGTGGTTGCAAGTACTGAATAGTGAATTGGAAGGGTATAGCTAGAACAGTGATGGAGTGCTGTGTTTTTAAGGGAGGGTGTGTATGCCTAAGGATGTGGAGTTAAGGCAGAAGATTTTGCAGGAGGCGCATAGCAGTCCATATCCTATGCATCCAGGAGGTAGTAAGATGTACCGGGATTTACGGGAGCAGTTTTGGTGGCCGGGTCTCAAGCGTGAAGTAACAGAATTTGTGAGCAAGTGTCTGACATGTCAGCAGGTTAAAGCTGAACATCAGTTACCCTCGGGATTGTTGCAACCGATTAAGATTCCACAATGGAAGTGGGAGAGGATTACAATGGATTTTGTGAGTGGGCTACCCCTTACGTCTACCAAGAAGGATTCAATTTGGGTGATTGTGGACCGTCTGACAAAGTCGGCTCATTTCATACCTGTACGTATGGATTTTCTCTTGAAGTTAGCAAAATTATATGTAGCGTAGATTGTAAGGTTGCATGGGGTGCCAGTGTCAATTATTTGAGACGAGACCCAAGGTTTACGCCAAGGTTCGAAAGCTTTACACCGCACTAGGCACAAGATTAGATTTCAATACGGCATTCCATCCCCAATGATGGATAATCGTAGAGGTGATTCAAGTTTTGGAGGACATGCTAAGGGATGTGTCTTGGATTTCAAGGCGCTTGAAGAATTCTGCGCCATATGTAGTTCGCGAGATAACAATAGTTATCAAGCGAGTATTAAGATGGCTCTGTATGAAGCATTATATGGTCAGAAGTGTCGTACCCCTACGTGTTGGACAGAATTGGGAGAGCAGCGGTTGTTGGGTCCAGAGCTGGTTACAGAGACAGAGGATAAGGTGAAAGTGATTCGAGCTCGTTTGAAAGAAGCCTCGGATAGGCAGAAGTCTTATGTCGATCTCAAGCAGAAGGATATAGAGTTTGCTGAAGGTGACCGGGTTTTCTTGAGGGTGTCACCGTGGAAGAAGGTTCTGAGATTCGGTAGGAAAGGCAAGTTGAGCCCTAAGTTTATCGAGCCTTATTGGGTGTTGAAGTGAGTAGGACCGGTGGCTTATCAGCTCGAGTTGCCACCAGAGTTGAGTCAAATCCAAGACGTGTTCCATGTTTCTATGCTTAGACACTATCGCTCGGATCCATCGCATGCTGTGCCAGTGGAGGAGAATAAGGTGAGCCCAGACTTGTCTTTTGAGGAGGAACCTGTGCAGATCCTGGATCGGGATGTTAAGGTTTTACGTAGGAAATCAGTTCCTTTGGTAAAGGTATTATGGCGGAATCATGGAGCAAAGGAAGTGACATGGGAGCCGGAGGATATTATGCGTCATCAATACCCTCAACTCTTTTGATCAGGTAAATTTTGAGGCCGAAATTTATTTTAAGGGGGGTAGAACTGTAATATCCTGATTTTGTGGGTCTGTGCATTTGGTATGTTGCATGGCTAAATTAGTAGGTTAAAGCTTTGAGGTGTGAATTGGACTCGGATTTGGGCTTTAAAATCGGGGGATAAATTATTTAAAAATAGTGTTAGTAGTAATTAAATCTAAATAGCTATGTTTGGTAGCCAGTTGGGCTCGTGGCCCAAAAATCTGGAGTGCTTTGAATGGGCATTAAGGTGGCGCCACTTAGGGGGATTATTGGGCCATGTGCGGCCACTTAAAGCCCAAAAGGATGGGTCAAATTTGGCACTCCTAGGGGAAGGGGGTTGGACGGCACCTAGCTACAATTTTGGAGTGTTTATTTATTTTATTTTATGATTAAATAAGATGATAATTAAGAGGGAAGAGGTGGATTTAAGGTGGCCTCTTTTAAAAGAGAGATAAAGGTTGGGTTATCAAGATGGATAAAGGTTATCAGGAGGGAGAGAGTTGGCCGAAATTCCAACTGTGTATGTGGGTGCTTGTGTATTGCCGAATTTGGTAGCCATAGTACTCATCTTTCTTTCATTTTTTTTAATTCATCTACTTTGCTAGCCGAAAATCCTCTCCTCCTTTTGTCTCAAACTCTCTTCTTTTCTTTTCCTTGCCGCCACCTTCCAACACTTTCTCCCTCTCTTCAATTATTTTTCTTTCAAAACCCACTCCCCTCTGATCATCTTCCTCCATAGCCGAATCATCAAGGGGGTTTCTCAGTTTCCCGAAGGTGCATCGTAAGCCAAATACTCCTCTGTAATCCGGTGAGTTTCGGGATTTCTTTCCTCTATGATTTCTTTATTTCTATCAAGTTATAATCCAAATCACTTGTTCTAAGGCTTGTCGATTTCCTCTCTCTGTCCATTGAAGCTGAATCTTGTCTATCTGTAGTCAGCAGTGCCGATTTGGTGGAAAAGCCGAAGGTAGGTTGATGGTAGGTTTGGCCGAATGGCCTTTCTTGTTCATTATGGTTGGCCGAATGTCATATGGTACGTGTTTGGTTCCGAGTAAGGGATCGGTTTGATAGTTTGGTGTTGGCCGAATGTAGGTGAAGGTGTAAAGCTTTCTTAAAGACATTCGGGATTTGACCAACTAGTCAAACAGTAGGAGTGGTTGGATCTGTGAACCCAACGCCAAAGTAGCGTAGAAGCAGTAGTATGAAAACCAGGTGTGTAACTCTTACACACTTTCTATGCTAAATATGTTCTATGTTATGTGTTGTTAAAAGCAAGAATAACGGCAATGGTTGCTAAATACCCCTGTGAGTAAAAGCGAGGATGCCAGGTAAGTTGTTATTGTTTCTCGCGGTAATTGAGATCTATGTAAGCATGTTATTTTGTATTCATAAATCTTGTATGTTAAGCATGATCATACTGATATTGTTGGCATATACATGTGTTATGGGTGATAAGAGGAGGGGGAAGTATGATCTATCAGACTGTCACCAAGTGATTTGGTATCACATGTTGGGTTGGCCCCACATATTATAAATAAATTGTGACTAAGTCTCGGTGGTTTGGCACCACCAAAGGGTTTGGTACCACATACACTATTTTCGTAACTTCGGTTACCAGTGGTTTGGTACCACATATAATATCTTTGTAACTTCGGTTACCAGTGGTTTGGCACCACCAATGGTTTGGTACCACAATGGGTAGTTTTGGGAGATATGGATGGATACCTAGGTTGATGGGTTGCATGACATGCATATTTGTATCTGAATTTGTGTAAGAGCGTATTTCCATTTGGAATGGGGACTTACACACTGAGTATAGGTGACTCACCCCTTCCATTATTTTTTACAGATAATCCTTAGATCGTGGATATGGAGCCGAAGTGGACTCGAGGTGGCCATGCTCAGGATTTGGTTTATTACGTATTTTTTTCCATTCAGATTTGGATGGTTTATAAAATTTTGGGTTTTCAATACTGTAATAAGGCCGCCTAACTTTTATTTTGGGATGTTCGATTTGGTTGTTTCTTTTCAAACCACGATAAGTATGTGTTTTCAGTAATACTCACGGACTAAGTAATGAATATGAAGTAGCAAATAAGCAACTAAGTTTTAAAAAAAAAAAACAAGATTTAACGCCTTTTTAACACCACAAGATTCAAACTCGTTTCTCCAAAATTATTCAAAAGTTTTCTCCTTAAACAAAAATTGACAAATCAATTTGCAAACATTTTCTCCCCATGGCACACCAGATTCGATTGTAACGTTTGGACCGAGTTTGGGGTGTTACACATAGCACGCTCCCATGTCACTCTAGGTTCCTCCTCTTTACCATGGAAGAGAGCATTATTTCGACAACTTCATATGTTCTAAAGGATCGTAACAAAATTTTCAAACCTCTTCCTATCTAACACACTCATGGCCGCCTCTAACCAATCAATACATTGCTCAAACTCAAAGTCAAGGAGCCGTCAATCAATACCTCAAAAATAAAGAATCTCATAGGCTTTTTAGGACATTCTTTCAAGGCGTGAATGTTCGTTTCATCCCCACCACCACATCTTAGACATCCCTGACCAACATTTGCTTGATAGGAGAAATTTTCACATTTTTCAGGAGCAAATCATGACCTACCCTCTACACGAAGATGTGAATCTTAGGAAGAATCCGAAGCATTCAAATGAACCTCTAGAAAAAAATGATGAGGACCATAACCCATTTGATTGAGAATGAGCCACAAGTAAGTGAATTTCCTAGTGTAGATGCTGTTCTTATTATGGAACCAGATTACCCTATGAAGTACAATTTTGATCCGTCAAATCCTCCCTATACAATTCACGAATTCGAACATCACTCCATTCTAAGTGAAAAGGTCTCCATAAATCTTGAACAACTCTCTTCGAATTGCCATCATGAGACAATCTCAAAAAATTATCTTCTAAACCATTGAAGCCCCATCGATCCTTCCAATTTTAATGCTCTTTCCATCACCAACTTACCAACCAAAATCAGCCTCCAAAATTCTTTCCACCGTCAAATACTAGTCCATGTAAATGAAGGCTTATCAACCTTCTCCAAGTTTAACACATCTCCTTTTGGAAAAAAAAACTTAGAACTGAGGACTTGGAAAAAAAATGGTGTCTTGATGGTTGATCAGCCTCCAAACTTGTCTTCCGAGCAACACAATGTTGAAGAGCTTAGGGTCTCTAAACCTGAGCCCACCCATACCCTTTGGAGTGCATAGATCGTCCCAAACCTTCATAGCCCATCCTCGACCTTTGGATTTACTCGCCCACCAGTGGCTCATCATCCTAAAGATCATGTCATCAATCGTTCTTCTAAGAGCAAGAAAAACATAAAGAGCATAAGTAGGTAAGTATTGTAACACAGATTTAATCAAAACATCCTTACCACCATATGATAAAAGCCATTTAGACCAACCATTTATCCTATTCAAAAAACGATCAAGAATCTGTTGAAAGGCCTCCGTCTTTTTCTTTCCAATGGTAAGCAGGAGATCGAGATAATTCTCCAAAGTCTCTAGAACACCATCACCAATATCTTGCTGAGAATTTGCCTTTGACTTCTTAGAGTCTTAGGACTAAAGTACACTATGGATTTTGTAAGGTTAACCTTCTGACTCGGAGCCTTATCAAACTCATGAAGGATTTTTAAAACTTCCTCGACCTCCTCATTCTTATTTCTCACAAAAAAGCGTTATCAGCAAACAGAAGATGATTGATGCGAAGGCCATTCTGGCTAGCACGTATGCCTCAAAGTTTCCTATTCATACGGGCCCTATAGAACATTCTAGATAAAGCCACCAAACAAAAGAAAAATAGATAAGGAGAAAGTGGGTCACCCTTACAAAGACCTTTCTTCGCGATAATTTTTGTCTATAAGGCTGAATTACATTTGATAACACAACGAACCGACCGAACACACCACATAACCTTCCTAACCCAACAGACCAAAAACCCCATTTGAAACATCACTTTTTCCAGAAAATCCCACTCAACCCGATCGTAAGCCTTACTCATATCAAGCTTAATAACAAATTCTTTATTCGGACGATTTTTAGAACTCTGGAGGTAATGCATAAGTTCATGGTCAATAAGAATATTATCATGAAACATCAGCCTTGGAAAAAAAGTGCTTTAATTTTAACTGATACACTCCGGAAGTAAAACTTTCAATCAGTAAGCCAAAACTTTAAAAACAATTTTATAGATAACCTGACACAAACTTATTGGCCGGAAGTGGGTCATATCCTTGGCTCATTGATTTTTGGAATAAGGACCACAATCATCTCATTAATGTCCATAGGATTTCATGGCAATACTGCATCACTTTTTTGCTCAAGACATCTCAATTTTCCTTATAAAAGAGGCCCGATAACCCATCAATACTCGGAGCTTTACGAGGGTCCATTTGATTGAAAGTCTCAAATATTTATCTATCCATAACCGGCTCATCAAGTAAGAGATTCACCTCAGGAGAAACGCATCTCAAAATCTAATCATGAATCATTCACCCTAGAACAAGGTGCTTTGATTTTAACTGACACACTCCGGAAGTAAAACTTTTAATCAATTAGCCAAAACCTTAAAAACCATTTTATAGATAACGGGACACAAAATGATCGGCTGGAAGTGGGTAATATCCTTGGGTTCATTGATTTTTGGAATAAGGACCACAATCGTCTCATTAATGTCCATAAGATCACAATCCTCCTTTAAGATTTCATGGCAATACTGGATCACTTTTTTGCTCAAGACATCCCAACTTTCCTTATAAAAGAAGCTCGATAACCCATCAATACCCGAAGCTTTACGAGGGTCCATTTGATTGAAAGCCTCAAAGATTTCTCTATCCGTAACCGGCCCATCAAGTAAGAGATTTATCTCAGGAGAAATGCATCTTGAAATCTAATCACAAATCATCTGCCCTGGAACAAAAGTGCTTTGATTTTAACTGATACACTCCAGAAGTAAAACTTTCACTCGATTAGCCAAAACCTTAGAAACCATTTTATAGATAACCTAACACAAACTGATCGGCTGGATGTGGGTCATATCCTTGGGCTCATTTATTTTTGGAATAAGGACCACAACCATCTCATTAATGTCCATATGATCACAATCCTCCTTTAAGATTTCATAGCAATACTGCATCACTTTTTTGCTCAAGACATCCCAATTTTCCTTATAGAAGAGGCCCGATAACCTATTAATACCCAGAGCTTTACGAGGGTCTATTTGATTGAAAGCCTCAAAGATTTCTCTATCTATAACCGACCCATCAAGTAAAAGATTCCTATAAGGAGAAATGCATCTCGAAATCTAATCATGAATCATTCGACCTGGAATAAAAGCGCTTTATTTTAACTGATACACTCCGAAAGTAAAACTTTCAAGCGGTTAGCCAAAACCTTAGAAACCATTTTATAGATAACCTGACACAAACTGATCGGCCGGAAGTGGGCCATATCCTTGGGCTCATTGAATTTTGGAATGAGGACCACAACAGTCTCATTAATGTTCATAGGATCACAATCCTCCTTTAAGATTTCATGGCAATACAGGATCACTTTTTTGCTCAAGACATCCCAATTTTGCTTATAAAAGAGGATCGATACCACATCAATACCTAGAGCTTTACGAGGGTCCATTCGATTGAAATCCTCAAAGATTGCTCTATCCGTAACTGGCCCATCAAGTAAGAGATTCATATAAGGAGAAATGCACCTCAAAATCTAATCATGAATCATCCGCCCTAGAACAAAAGTGCTTTGATTTTAACTGATACGCTCCGGAAGTAAAACTCTCAATCGGTTAGCCAAAACCTTAGAAACCATTTTATAGATAACCTTACACAAACTAATCGACCGAAAGTGGGTAATATCCTTGGGCTCATTGATTTTTGGAACAAAGACCACAACTGTCTCATTAATGTCCATAGGAGCACAACCCTCCTTTAAGATTTCATGCCAATACTAGATCACTTTTTGCACAAGTCATCCCAATTTTCCTTATAAAAGAGGCCTAACAACCCATCAATACCCAGAGCTTTATGAGGGTCCATTTCAATAAAAGCCTCAAAGATTTCTCTATCCGTAACCGGCCCATCAAGTAAGAGATTCATCTAAGGAGAAATGCATATCAATATCTAATCATGAATCATGCGCCCTAGAACCAGGTGCTTTGATTTTAACTGACACACTTCAGAAGTAAAACTTTCAATCGGTTAGCCAAAACCTTAGAAACCATTTTATAGATAACCAGACACAAACTGGTAGGCTGAAAGTGGGTCATATCATTGGGCTCATTAATTTTTGGAATAAGAACCACAACCGTTTCATTAATGTCCATAGGATCATAACCATCCTTTAAGATTTCACGGCAATACTGTATTACTTTTTTGCTCAAGACATCCTAATTTTCCTTATAAAAGAGGCCCAATAACCCATTAATACCCGGAGCTTTACGAGGGTCTATTTGATTGAAAGCCTCAAAGATTTCTCTATCTATAACTGACACATCAAGTAAAAGATTCATATAAAGAGAAATAAATCTCGAAATCTAATCATGAATCATCTGCCCTAGAACAAAAGCGCTTTATTTTAACTGATACACTCCGGAAGTAAAACTTTCAATCGGTTAGCCAAAACCTTAGAAACCATTTTATAGATAACCTGACACAAACTGATCAACCGAAAGTGGGTCATATCCTTGGGCTCATTGATTTTTGGAATAAGGACCACAACCGTCTCATTAATGTCCATAGGATCACAATCATCCTTTAAGATTTCAAGCCAATACTGCATCACTTTTTTGCTCAAGACATCCCAATTTTCCATATAAAAGAGGCCCTATAACCCATCAATACCTAGAGCTTTAAGAGGGTTCATTTGATTGGAAGCCTCAAAGATTTCTTTATCCGTAACCAGCCCATCAAGTAAGAGATTCATCTCAAGAGAAATGCATCTCAAAATCTAATCATGAATTATCTGCCCTGGAACAAAAGTGCTTTGATTTTAACTGATACACTCCGGAAGTAAAACTTTCAATTGGTTAGCCAAAACCTTAGAAACCATTTTATAGATAACCGGACACAAAATGATCGGCCGAAAATGGGTCATATCCTTGGGCTCATTGATTTTTGGAACAAGGACCACAACCATCTCATTAATGTCCATAGGATCACAATCATCCTTTAAGATTTCATGGCAATACTAGATCACTTTTTAGCTCAAGACATCCCAATTTTCCTTATAAAAGAGGCCCGATTACCCATCAATACCTAGAGCTTTACGAGGGTCCATTTGATTGTAAGCCTCAAATATTTCTCTATATGTAACAGCCCGATTTAGACCCTAGTCAGAACAGTGGTTTCGAGACCACAAATTTGAGGTTGGAAAAATATTTTAATATTATTTTTCATGTTTATAGTGGTGATTAAGCATGTGCAAAAATTCTGTGTGAAAATTTTATCGTTTGTGTGTTGAATTATGAAAAACGACTTAATCGCATAAAATGAAAAAGTTGTGTGCTGATTGTTAAAGTGCTAATTTGGAATGGCTTTCTAAATGGGAAGTCCTTATGTTGTTAATAAACCATTAAAAGAATGGATGGACAAGAATGGACATTTGTTGGTGGAAGTTTTAATGGTTTCACTAAGGCTAAATTTGTAAATTAGTTATTAATGTATAATTAAATTAAAAAATAAGAAAATAAGCTCTATTATCATCATCCTATGCCGAAAGTTTAAAGAAAAAGAAATACACTAATTTTTCTAGGTTTCAGCTAAGACTTTGGTTAATTAAGGTATGTTTTTGTTTCGATTTTTGATAATTTTTACGTTTTTATGATCGTTGCTTAGTGTTTTATCAAGCCCGTACTTTAATCTTAGAATTTGATGAAGATTTTAAGATGTTCCATTGATGAATATATGAGCTTTGTGATGAATGTTGGTGAAATATGAAAGTTTAATGTTGGGTTAACATAGTTTGTCTTTGAATTTTTGATGAAATTGGCTATTTTAGACTAAATTATGAAAATAATATTTTGAGGGACTAAAATGTAAAATGAATGAAATGTGTGGGCTTGTATGGACATAGGGAGAATTCAACTAGACATGGGTGAAGTGAAATTTTGTGTATTTTGTGATTTTGTGAAATAGGGACTAAAGTGTCAAAATGTGAAAATTTGAAGGCTATTTTGTAAAATGCCCTAAATATGTGTGTTTGGACTAAATTGAACGAATTGGTGATTAAATGAGCTAAATTTGAATGTGTATAGACAAAGAAAGGAGAGATTCAGATTGAGATCGAGGCAAAGACAAAGTACTCGATTGATTGGCTAGTTTCAGTATTTCGACGTCCAAGGTAAGTTCGTATATAATACAAGTTGTTTAATTTATATCTATGTGATGAGAAATGAATGAATTGTATAGTTAATGAAACATCAATGTTATATTTGAAATTGAGTATTGAGGCACTATGTGTGCGTAATTAGAAATGAGACAGAGATGATTGGCACTATATGTGGGAAACAATAGAAGCTTCAGCTTATTGATTTGGCACTGTGTGTGCGATACCAAGATAAGATTGGTTTAAAGTACAAGCACTAAGTGTGCGATGACATTTATGCTTCGGCTACAAAATTGGCACTAAGTTTGCGATTAAACCAAACGAATAACAAAGGTTGATCGAAATGTAATATTGAGCATTAAATAGCATGGATGGTGAATAACTATGTGTTGGCTAAGATATGTATTAAACCTTTGTGGTTGATGAAATGGTGTATGGATTATGAATGGTTGAGTGAGTATATTAGCTATGTGATGAATTAACCTTGTATATTGTATTTGATTTATTAAATTGAATGTATTATATTACGAACTTACTAAGCTTTAGAGCTTACTATATGAATTGTTTCTCTATTTTACAGTGTCAATTAAGCTAGCTTGGATCTGGGGATCGTCAGCGACTCAATCACACTATCGGCTAACTATTTTGGTACTTTTGAAGGATGTGTATATTGAATATGGCATGTATAAGCTAGTTAATATGGCATGTATTGACATGTTTCAACCTTGCCATGTGATTTGGCTTGGAAGTTGAATGATGTTAGTTTTTATGTATGAGCTATGGAAATGATGAATATGGCATGAGGTAGTGAAAATAGAAATGGTATGTTTCATGCTTAAATGGTTAATGAGTATTGTGGTTTGAATGTGAACTTGTGGTATGGATTATATGATGCTTGAATTATATGCTTTGGTATATGAAATTGGTATTTTTAAATAAACTAATTGAGTGGAAATTGAGTATGGATATGGATGGTATAGTTAGTGATTAATTGGTGTGTGTATTGGTATGTTTTGGTTGCCATTTGAAGTATAAATGCATATGATTTGAGGCTTGTAGGTGATCCTCAGTGTGGGAGGCAAGTTTGGCCTTGTAAATAGCCTATAATTGCCCACACGGAGCACACGGGTGTGTGGCTCGATCATGTTGTTTAAGTTTCCCAATTGAAACAAGTCAGGCTCAACCACGGGCCAGACACACGGGCATGAAATTGGCCGTGTGGTGCAAGTCAGTGTCGACAATGGGTGAGGCACCCGGGCGTGTCTCAGGTTGTGTGGACAAGTCAGTATGTATGCCCTGTTTTGCCACGGCTTGGACGCACGGGCATGTCCGCACACGACCTACCCACACGGGCATGTGACCTTTGTAACTTAGAAAAATGTTTGAATTTCAAAAATTTTCATATGTGTTTGATTTAGTCCCGACCCCTTTCTAACATGTGTTTAAGGTCTTGTAGATCTCATTAAGGGACTATAAGTTTATATTTTGATATGTTTCAATGATAATTAACTATGTCGTTGACTTCTATGAATGTATTAAATGTGTCCGTTTTCTTGTTGAGAGATACGACCTATAACTGGTGGAAGACATTAATATCTGTGTTTTCGAGACAGAGAATCACCTGGGATTTCTTTCAAGTTGAATTTCGAAATAAGTATATCAGTTAATAATTTATAGATCAGAAACGTAAAGAATTCCTTGAGCTGAAACAAGGCCGTTGTCAGTTACTGAGTATGAAGGAGAGTTTGTGAGATTAAGTCAGTATGCACGAGAATGTGTTTCGACTGAAGCTACTATGTGCAAACGTTTCATTGAAGGGCTGAATGAAGACATTAAATTGTTGGTTGGAATACTTGACATAAATGAATTTTTTGTGTTAGTGGAAAGAGCCTGCAAAGCCGATGAGCTTAGCAAAGAAAAGAAGAAAGCAGATTCTGAGGCTAGAGATGAAAGAAGAAGATTAATGAGTAACTCGTCTCAACCTTCGACGAAGAGATTCAGAGATGCAAGAAATCGTTCAAATGCTTTGTTTGGACATTCGAGTAGGGATCGTGCAAGACAAAGTGTTGGTCCAAGAAATCAAACTCCGACCGAATCAAGTGTTGGAAGTGTCAAAAGCAACAAGCCTGAGTGTAGACAATATGGAAGACAACACGTTAGAGAATGCTGGGGCAAGTATAATAATAGAACTTGTTATAAGTGTGGATCCCGAGATCATTTTATTCGAGATTGCCCAGAGTTGACTGAGAAAGACAATGTTCAGAGTGCGAGACTGAGTAATGTGAAAGCTAGAGGTTGACCACCCAGAAACACCGGAAAGGTGAGTGGAAGCCAGAGAGTGACTACCGATACAGCTGTGAGATCAGAGGTGAGAGCACCTACTCAAGCCTATGCTATTCGTGCTCGTGAGGAAGCGTCATTTCCAGATGCCATTACTGGTACTTTTACTCAATTTGATACTATGTGATTGCATTGATAGATCCAAGTTCTACTCAGTGTTATGTGTGTGTGAATCTAGTATCTAGTAAGACTCTACCTATTGAGCCTACTGAATTCGTGATTAGAGTATAGAACCCCTTAGGCAGGTGTGTCTTAGTTGATAAAGTGTGCAAGAACTGTCCGTTGATGTTTCGATATATTTTTTTTCCGGCTAATTTGATGTTGCTACCCTTTGATGAATTTGATATCATTATGGGTATGAATTGACTCACTTTGCATAATGCTATTGTAAATTGTAAACGGAAAAGTATTGATTTGAGGAGTCAGAATGGTGAGATGGTTCGAATTGAATCCAATGATTTGAATGGGCTACCAGCTGTATATCATCGATGAAAGCTTTGAATTATGTGAAAAAGGGTTGCGAAGCCTATCTTGCGTATGTGATAGATTCTAAAGTGACAGAAAAGAAAGTTGAATTTGTGCCTGTGGTTTGTGAATTCCCTGATTGTTTTTCTAAAGAACTACCGGGATTACCTCTGATATGGGAAGTTGCATTTGGTATTGACTTAGTGCCGGGGACGACTTCTATCTCATTAGCTCCATATAGAATGGCACCAACAGAATTGAAAGAGTTGAAGTCTCAGTTGCAAGAATTGATAGATAAAGGATTTGCACGACTAAGTTTCTCGCCCTGGGGTGCTCTAGTGTTGTTTATGAAAAAGAAAGATGGTAATATAAGGATGTGTATTGATTACCGACAACTGAACAAAGTAACGGTAAAGAATAAATATCTATTGCCATGAATCGATGATTTGTTTGATCAACTGAAAGGAGCTACAGTGTTTTCTAAGATAGATTTGAGATCGGGTTATTACCAGTTGAGAGTTAAAGAATCAGATGTACCGAAAACTACTTTCAGAATGAGGTACGAACATTATGAAATCTTAGTTATGCCTTTTGGACTAACGAATGCTCCTGCAGTGTTTATGGATTTGATGAATCAGATATTTAGACCGTACTTATGTTTCTCACAGGAGGGCACATTTCGTCAAGAACGAATTTGTGTTTCTTACAGTTGAGAAATATCAGCAAGTTCCGTTTCTATTCTCGAAAGTTTCCCCATTTAATTTATTCTCAGTAAGAATACTAGTAAGAGAAGTAGGAGACATATTTGAACTGAAAAAATAAATATTTCACTAATTACTATTTTTGTATTAAGCAAATATTTTTCATTGTAACAACATATCAAGAATTTAGTATGATCATGAACCATGTCACCTTGGGGTCTCATGATTAACTAATAAGAACATGGATTACATCCAATTAGTTTGTGAATATTAATTATTAAGACTTCACACGAACTAACGACCGTTTAACATTTTGTCATCATCTCTAGCTTAAATATCATTTCTTGGGAAATTATTTAATAAGAGATGATCTTGAGTGTGTAACCATTAATTCAACACCTATTATGAACATGCTTTCATTTGTGAGTCATCTTGGGACAATCTCTCTGAAAATCATGCATGACTAGTTATCCTTAAAAGGAAATCCCATATAGTTAGCCCACATGTCAAAGTTTACCTTGGGGTGTGGCTAGAGTAGGAACCGACTCGAAACTTTATCATGCTGTCACTTAGGGACCATCAATGGAGGTCGTAGTCTTGTTCAAGGACCTTCTCCCACTCAATATTTTAAAAACATACAAGGTTTTTTATCCCAAATTTTAAAAATGATCATACAATAGTCCTAGTGGCATTCTTACCTAACCTAAATGGCATGCTTTTAATATATGCATGGCATGCTATGGCAATAATATCCATTCACATGAATAAATCAATCTTAAAACAAACAATTTTGATTCTCCACAGTTATTCTTTTAAGGGAAAAACCGAAGAAGTGAATGCGAACCGTACAACAGGTATGGTCCCAAGAAAGGGAGGAAAGTCAAATTTGACCGCTTAAAAACCAATCCTTTCCTAGCCAAAGCCAATCCTAAACATGCACCTTCACATTACCACACTTCTCAAAGTTATCGAATAACTTAAAGAAGTGAATAGAACAATACAGCACATGTATTTTCTCATTGCCACACTTCTTATTTTTAATCGATCAACTATGGATCATCTCATATATATCACAATTATAACATTACATAATATAATATTATAAACAATTATAAAACATGTATATATATAAGGAGATAGGTAATCAAAATAAAATTGTCAGCCAAGGTTTCCGTGGTTCTATTTCTAGAATATAATTGGAAAAATAAAATTACATAAATTTTCACCACAAGACATTCCTTAGGTCTTCAACCGCCATCACATCTTTTCATCATAATGGACTCCTTTTGAGAAAATAACATTTAAGTCCTAAGTCCATTTCCGATTCACAAGAATTCAATGAATTTTAAAAAAAAATAGCTCTACATAGAGATGATAGCTCATGTTCTATTTCCTAATAATCACCTCGACAATAAAAAACAAATATATAATATTGCATCCATTCCCATATATAACTCAAAGCATGCATAAGATCTAAACAATGTCCCTTTCTATGTAATCAAATCATTTAAGAAGAAGAGCAATTTATTTTAATTATTTGTTTATACCTATAGATAAAACACAACCTAGCTCTGATACCAATTACTGGAAAAACAGATTTAAAAAATGTAACGAAAAATAAATTTAGGGAAAAACCAGAGTTTAAAATTCTTTTTTTCAAAATAAGATCTTATTTGTGATATATAAAGTAATAAACAGTTAATCAAAATTCTACCTTTTCGATTCGTCTAGGATGAGTGCTTCGACCGAGTAGTCTTCTCCGCTATTCTCAAGCTCACATCTGCCGAGTGTACGCTTACTTCGAATTAGAAAATTTTTCACAAAAATTACCAGTGGGGTAATTTTTTAATTTCTCTAAACTTTTGAGTCAAATTGTAAATCAGAAAAATATCTCTAGAAATTTTTTGGAATAATCTCTTCAGAGAATTTTCTATCTACAACTTTGTCTTAAATTCAAGTTTGTGTAAATAATGACCCAAGGCTATCTTTATATAGGGAGAGTTTAGAGAGTTCAACTATGATTGAACTTAATCTCTTTAATATTAAATTAATATATCTATAAGATAAACATTAAATTAAATTTAATATTAAGATAATCATTTAATATTAAATTAATAAAATACTATTAAGATAAGTATTAAATTTAATTTAATATTAAAATATTAAAATAATATTAGTTTTGGAATAATTAATTTGAAATCAAATTTTCTGATAGAGTCCCAATAGGAGTGAAACTCTTCTACTGTTCAACCATCGATGACCAACCGGCGTTGGCCACCGGGACATCGTTGTCGCTGTCTCAGCCACTGGCACCACCGTGTCTGGTGATGTAGGTGCGGCACCCTTACGGCACCTCAAGCTGGTTCGACTACTGCCAGTTCGGTCCGAGTCAATGACGGCCTTACCGATTCGATCTAGTCACCGGTTGGACCATTGGCTCGGTTTCACATATCAGATCTGATTCGACCAGTTGTTGGGTCTTAGTCTCAATTTTAGGCTCTCAGGTCCAATTTTCAAGTTCAATTACCCATTGGGCCAGTTGTCTGACTTGAAAATTAACTTTCAAAAAAATATCATAGTAATTTTAATTGATTTGATTAATTTAATTTTACTTGATCAAAATTAATTTTTCTAAAAATCACTTAGATTTTCCAAATTAATTTTTTAAGAAAAATTCTTTAATCAAATTCTCTAATGAAACAATTCTCACGACCACCTAATTTAATTTCACATCGAATAAATTGACTTAATTAAATTATCCCTAAATTCATAGAATTTTCTTCTGATTCAAATGTAGTATGATCGAGATTTTGTTAAGCTAGTTGAGGAACCAATCGGAGATATACAATTAGGCTTTAGTGATTGCAATTATGTCCAAAAGCATTTATTCTGATAATTCGCAATTATTTAATCATGTAGTTAGTCTACAAGAAGTACCATGATTGAAAACTCATTATTGTATACTATTTACGAAAGCTATTCATCCAATTGTTTTATCCAATGACCTCATCATGTGTGTGTTACCTTCATATGATATCATTGATTCCTTTAAGTTAAATCAGTTCACTCAATACAATCCTAGTTTATCTCATTGTCACCATTGTGTGTTCTTAATGATTAATATGATCACTATCAACAAATGAATGTGATAAATTTCTCGTTCGAGAAGAGCAACCCGTGGCCACATTCCATATTTATCAATCCACACAATGCCAATGAGAGGATATCATTAACTCTTTAATTGAGCTATGAATTTCACTATTGCCAGTAAAGCCACGCCAAATATAAGTCATGTACCTAACATACCGGCTATGGGCTCGATCATCTTTAAAGCATAAGCCTCCACTTATATCAAAGCACATGAGTTGCATACGCATGGTCAGTGACTAAATCAAGATTTAGGTAAATCACACCATGAACGTCACAAGTGAATTAATTCACAAACAAATTCAGAATTAATTCATCTTGTGTCTAGTCCAGTGTATCATTCTACCAATAAATACATCTATGTCTCTACTCGTAGAGTCAATTGCTTCCATAGCCAAGACTAGCCATTTCCCCAATTAAAATTGTAGACAACATAATTATCTACTAAAGTAAGTTGTCTTTCTCGCAATGTAAACATTCTTTACAATGTCACTTATCTTCAGTTTGAACTTTAGACAATCAATGAGCTAATATTTTTGTATCACAATTTCGCTATGCATGCAAAATATAAAACACAGAAAATACAAAAGACATAATAGTGAAATGTGAAATTAACTTTATTTATTTATTCATCGTTCAAATAAATAGACAATAATTACATGTTTACTATAATATGGGCACATTTCCCAATAGACATCGCATACCACGATTCGAGTATTTAGTCAAGTTTAAGTGAGTCATAGTTTTATTATAGCTAGGGTTCCTTAAAGCATTCAAGTGCTATGAGTTGAGGTTTCCACCAATTGAACCCTTTGAAGACGGTCCATCCCATTCGAGCTATTTTTCGAGCCCTCCAAGCTTGGGAAACTGCATCATAAGGGAAGGGCAATGTTCGAAAATATGATGAGTCACTTAAGGAACCATTGAAACTAGTTAAAAAAGTGATAAAATGGTTTAGGGAAAGATCACTTAACGATCTATCCACCAATGAATGAGTTTGGAAATAAATAAAAAATCATCGGGTCGGATTGAGAGAAATTTTCCAAAAATAAAACAAAATGCGGTGAGTTAATTGTCTTTAGAAATTTTCTATTTAACTCTCTGTAAGATGGGGTCTAATTTTGTGTAATGCAATAAAGAAATTCACTAACTTTTTTTTTGATAAAAATGAGGCCGAAGGACACTACATTGATTTAAAGAGAATAAAGAATAGTACAATTAAGGATATCGCTAGGATACTCTATATCGAAAGTCAAGTTACAATGATTACTCAAGTAAGATTACAATGAGAATCCACCACTTTATTTCTATTTCGACCAATCCATTTAACTTCAGCGGAAGTGAAGATCTCAAGCATGCCCCAAGTATCTTTGATATTATGCCCCAAAATAGTGATGTCCTCTTGGTTCTTTCTAAAACAATTGACAGGGCTCACGCAATCGGATTCGAAGATGATTTTATCGAAATTCATGCCATATTGATTCCTTTGATCAGTACATCAAGTTCTGCCCATTCCACACTCATGTGATTCCTCTTGACTCTTGCACGCCCACCAAGTACAAAACCCCCCTAATCATGAGCGATAACACTGATGCCCATAATACCATCAGCCATAGCAGCATCAACGTTAACTTTAATAAAAACCAATGGGTGGTTTCTCCCATTTCTGAGAGGTTGGAACCTTAGGAATAATCGATTTATTAATTAAATTGTGAATCCTGAAATATGACTCAAGAGTCATAGCACGCTCCCATATCACTCTAGGTTCCACCTCTTTACCATAGAAGAGAGCATTTCGACAACTTCATATGCTCTAAAGAACCATAACAAAATTTTCAAACCTCTTCCTATCTAACACACGCATGGCCGCCTTTAACCAATCAATGCATAGCTCAAACTCAACGTCAAGGAGCCGTCCATCAATACCTCAAAAAGAGAGAATATCATAGGCTTTATAGGACATTCTTTGTAACACCCCAAACCCGGTCAATACACCACGACCGAATCTGGTATGTTACAGGGAAAAAGGTTTTTGAAAGGTTTAGGTTTGAGTTTAAAAGTTGGAGAAAAACACTTCGCTAGTTTGTGTATTTGAAGAAAACTTGAGTGGGTTTGATTGAAGTTTGATGATGTATTTTGAAGACCCGAAAATTTTGAAAACTTACTTCGATAGGTAGACAAAACAGGTTTATCTCGTTAAGAAGTTGAGTTGTTTATCATTGTTACAAAAACATTTTGTCTTAGTAGAAAATCGTGGTTAAGTTAGAAAAACATTTGAGTTCTTCTTTATTCCAAATCTTAGTGTGATACCCGATGGTATAGTTTAAAATGTCGCTTTTGTAGTTTTGAAATCGTTATCTTTCCAAATTTTAGCACATTTTAACCGAGTTAATTTGTTAAGACATATTAGAAATCCACCTTAATCATAAACAAACATAACTTAAAAAGGCCATTTACAACCCGAATAAAACCAAATAGTAATAAAAACTTAAGTACCAAAATTTCATAAAAGTCCGAGCAAATCTTTATTAGCATGGCATGAGCACCTCGAGTCCATCCCGGCTCCATGTCCGCGTCTATGTGTCACCTGAAAAAGTTAAAGGAGAGAGTGAGTCGCGAGACTCAGTGTATAATTCCCTCTCCCGGTATAACATGCCAACACACATATCATAACAGAATAATGCAAGTGATGCACCCGATCCTAACCAACCATAACGCCTTTTCTACCCCATGTGGTACCAAACCACTGGTGGTGCCAAACCACTGGTGACCCAAAGTCACGATATCCATATCATGGTACCAAACCACGGGTGACCAAGTCACAAATAATCCAATGATGGGGCCAACCCATCGTGTGATACCAAATCACTAGCGACGATCCCATATCTCATAAGTGGGGCCAACCCACGGTGGTGCCAAACCACGTGGACGAGTCGCAATGAGGTGCCAAACCTCCGTGTCCCAAAGACACAATGTGATACCAAATCACCGGTGACCGTAGTCACAAATCGATGATGGCGCCAACCCATCGTGTGATACCAAATCACCGGCGCCAATCCCAGATAATCAATCGTGGGGCCAACCCATCGTGGTACTAAGCCAACTGGACGAGACGCCGAGGTGCCAAACCTCCGTGACCCAAAGTCACAAAATATCATTGTGGTACCACACCACCGGAGGTGCCAAACCTCCGGTGTCCCAAAGACACGGTGTCCCAAAGACACGGATATCATATTCCCTCCTCTCATTTCACCCAATCACATATCATACTAGATGCAAAATCGTGCAATCATGCTATCATGCTCACATGCTTAACATGGCATCTCAAAGTATCAAAATCATGATATCATCATTATCACATAACTCATAGTGAAACGGACTTACCCAATCCATATCCATACCTCAATGGGTATCGCAATAATCAATCACACTGCTCCATTTACACAACAAAGTTATCACATTATTAAGTTAAGATAGTGTGTTGGTTTACACACCAATTAGCGGAGGTTTTAATACTAAGAACCGGTCTAAGACCCTCGACCACCTTGACAACTTTGATCCTAAAATCGACCAACCAAAGGGTTAGCACACATATCATTCTACCATAACCAAATAAATCAAAGGGTATATCGGTTTACCTTATTTTAAACCGGATTTGGTTTCCTACCAACCGAACCCAACAAAGGGTTCTTTTCAAAGAATCGGCTTCACCCTAGAAAGAAAGTGGTTAATCCTTTGAAACCATATACTTAATCGAAACTAAACAGATAACTATGAGCAATCATCTCCCATTACTTACCGATTGCTAAGCGAGTAAAAAGGTTCTCCTTGCTTGATTACTTAACTCCAAAGGCCCTATATGGAAATAGTTACCAAAACAAGTGATTAACTCCTTTATAATAGATATCAAATCAGCCCTTAAATATACCCAAAAATCGGCAAGGTACCGTGAGAAAGGAGAAAGGCCATTCGCCAACACTTACCCACTACCAATCGATTGAAACCAAAGACCTAACAACACCCAATATTCGCCACCAAACACCATTAGGAGAGGAGAAAGATTCGACTAACAGGTTTTGGAAAAAAATTGAAAGTAAAGATAGATGAATGGAGGGGGTCACTTTCGGTTTTGAAAGGGGAAGAAAAGAATAAGGTGTTTAGAAGAAGAACAAATTTCGGCTACTATCCTTCAAGAAAAGGAGAAAGAAAATGCTAGATTCGGCTCAAAGATGAAGAGAAACAAGGCTGGTTTCGGTTTAAATGAAATGGTATGGAACAAATGGGAAAATCGGCACAAGGGTTGTAAAAACAAAAAGAAAGAAAATGAGAAGGAAGGATCACTAGTTTCGGCTTTGCACAATGAAAAGAAGAAGGAAGAAACAAGGTAGAATTTCGACAATAAGGGTGCTTGAGGTTTCGGTTTAACAAAATTGGAAAAGAACAGAAGGTGGGAGAGGCATTCGGCTAACAAGGTTTCCAAAAGAGAGAAAAAGATGGTAATGGGCTGCTAGGTTCGGCTAACACAAGGAGAAAGAAGCAAAACAACAAAAGAGGACAAATAATGCTTAAGAGTCCAAGAGGACATTCCGCTACTACTAAAACAAAAATGATTGAACAAAGAAGCAAATTCGCAAAGATGGGAGCACTTGGGTTCGGTTTCCAAAATGAAAAGAAAACAAAAGATTCGGCTTAGGCTATTTGCAAGTGACCGAAACACACATGCCAAAAGGCAATTTCTGCACCTCCAAACACCAACCGCCACACATCCCTTTCCCCAAACTCTCACCAAATCCGCCAAATCTCCCCATTTACTCTCACACCACCAATTCAAATACCATGACCAAGTCTCCTCCTACAATTGCTCTCCATCCACCGCTTGAATGTGTTGACAAGGTCCAAGCTAGAGTTCAAATTGCCCACAACTCTTCCCTCCATGTCACAAAATGGATGCAAAGGGGTGGGATTCTCATGACTTGAACTCAAGACCTCCCTTGCAATTGACGCCACACACATGCTCCAAGTGGCGCATGCCTTGCCACTTTGCTAGCTCTTTATTTGTGTTACAAATTCACTTAAATTAATTATAAACCCCAAGACCTTCACTCCTATCCCTTAAAGCCCAAAACAAAAATTTTACCACCTACTCAGGCACACTCCTAGCCTACATCTAAGCCCCGAAACCACACAAACAACAACATTGCACACCATAGACATGCAAACAATGCCAAAAAATAAAATAGCCCTTAACCCGGGATATTACAGTTCTACTCCCCTTAAAATAATTTCGACCTCGAAATTACCGTCAAGAGTTATGGGTATTGTCGTCTCATCATATCCTCTGTTCCCACGCCGCTTCTTCCACGCCATGATTCCGCCATAGAACCTTAACCAAAGGCACAGACTTCCTGCAGTAACCTTCACATCCCGCCTAAAATCAGCATGTGCTCTTCCTCCATGGTCATATCTGGGTTTACCTCAATCTCTTCCATCGTCACCACGCATGATGGATCTCGAGCGATAACGCCAAGCATCAAACGTGGAACACGCCATGAATCGACTTAGCTCACGGGCAACTCGAGTTGATATGCAATCGTCCCACTCGCCTCAAGATTTTATACTACCCAATAAACCTCGGATTTAGCTTGCCTTTCCTCCGAACCTTAATACTTTCTTCACGGTGAGACCTTCAGAAAACCCGATCTCTCACAAAGAAATTCAATATCTCCGCTTAAGATCGGCATAGACTTCGCCATCAAGCTTCCTTCAATCGAGCTCAATCAACTTAACCTTGTCTTGGTCTCAAAGAACCAACTCGTCCCAATAATCGACGCCACTTAACTCGTCCAACAAGTAGGTGAACGACACTTCCTACCGCATAACGCCTCATAAGGTGCCATCTTGATACTCGCTGGTAATCGTTGTTATAGGCGAATTCGCTAACGGTAGATACTCCTCCCAACTACCCTCAAGTCCAATATACAACCTCGTAATATGTCCTCCAAGATCAGATAACCTTTTCGATCGCCCGTCGATCTGCGGATGAAATGTCAGTCTTTGAATCTAACCGTACCCGAGCCTCGATGCAACGCCTTCCGAACCTTGACGTGAATCTTGGATCCCTATTCGAGATGATCGACACTGGCACCCCGCAGCTCACAATCTCGACACATACAACTTCACCAACCTCTAAAGTGAGTAATCCACCCTCATCGAATAAAGTGAGTGATTTAGTCAACCGATCCACGATTACCCAAATCAATCCTTCTTGCTCGGCGAAGCGGTAATTCATCGACGAAATCCATAGTTATCCTTTCCCACTTCCATTGTGGAATTTTCACCGGTCAAGCAACCTGCACGGCAAATCGATGCTCACTTTGACTCACCGACAAGTCGACACTTACCCACAAACTCGGCCACCTCCTTTTTCGCACTTACCACCGTAATCGCTTCTTCCGAGATCTCTATACATTTTGCTACCTCCGGGATGCATAGCGTAGGGTCGCTATGCGCGTCTCAAGAATCTTTTGCCTTAACTCGTAATCTCTCGGATACAAGCCTTCCCACGAAACACGTAACCCCGCTACTAGACAAGCTATAACCCTTCAAACCATCATTCGCACTTGTGTCCTCTCGCGACTTAGAACCTCATCCAACAATCTGCTTTCTCTCGATCCGCTCAACCCAAGTAGGCTTAACTCGCATCTCCGCCAAAATACTCCCGTCGTCATACAAACTCAAGTGGGCAAATAACGCTCTTAAATTCGAAACAACCTTACGGCTTAACGCATCTGCCACAACGTTAGCCTTGCCCGGATGATACTCGATTGAGCAATCGTAGTCTTTCAGCAGCTCAATCCATCTACGCTGTCTCAGATTCAAGTCTTTCTGAGTCAGAAGGTATTTCAGACTCTTATGGTCCGTGTAGACTATCGATCTTTCTCCGTACAAGTAATGCCTCCATATCTTTAAGGCAAATACTACAGCCGCTAACTCCAGATCGTGCGTTGGATAATTCACCTCATGTGGCCTCAATCGCCGAGATGCGTAAGCCACAACCTTCCTTCTTGCATCAAGACACAACCCAATCCGTATGTGATGCATCGCAAGACACCGTGAATTCCTTACCACCTCGGGTTGAATCGAACCTGCTTCAATGTAATCTTCTTCAACTTATCGAAGCTCTCCCATCGCTTCTCACCCAAATAAACTAACCCCTTTCTCAATAATTTAGTCATCTGCTGCGATTAATGAGAAACCTCTACAAATCTTCTAGAGTATCCCGCAAACCCGTAAAACTCAATTTCCGCCATCGACTTAGGCAAATCCACTCCAAAATGGCCTCTATCTTACGGGGGTCCACTCTAATCCCCTCAGCAGACACTACATGACCCAAGAACGTCACCTCCCTGAGCCAGAACTCACATTTACTGAACTTCGCATAGAGCTGTTTCTCCATTAGAATCCGCAATACCACCTGCAAATGAGCATCATGATCCTCCTCAGTCCTTGAATATACCAAGATGTCGTCGATAAAAACCACTACGAACTGATCTAGATACCGTTAGAACACCCTATTCATCGATCCATGAAAGTCACGGCGTTAGTCAACCCGAACGACATAACCAAGAACTCAAAGTGCCCATACCGAGTACGAAAAGCCGTCTTACAGATATCCGCCTCCTTTACCCTCAACTGGTGATACCCAGACCATAAGTCGATCTTCGAGAAAACTGACGCCCCCTTCAGCTGATCAAACAAGTCATCTATCCGAGGCAGTGGATACTTATTTTTGATCGTCAGCTTATTTAGTTGGCGGTAGTCTATACACATCCGCATGGTACCGTCTTTCTTCTTTACAAAGAGTACCGGCACTCCCCACGGTGAAATACTTGGCCTGATAAAGCCTCGGTCTAATAACTCCTGAATCTGAGCCTTAAGCTCCACTAATTCTTTAGGTGCCATCCTGTACGGAGCAATAGATACAGGCGCAGCTCCGCAATGATCTATCCCGAACTCTACCTCCCAACTGTGGCAAACCCAAAGCTCCTCAGAAACACATCCACAAATTCCCTAATCGTCCAACCGCTCCACAAGAGACTCCTTAGCCTCCAAGGCATACACATGAACCACATACGCTTCACGTTCTTTTCGACCATCTTCTGGCTTTCAGAGCAGATACCACATTGATGAGATAGTTCCTCCTATTACCGATCGTAACTACCTCATCACCCTTAGTGATTTCAGAACCATGCGCTTAGTCACAAGAATCCAACTTCGCCGGTACTTAACCAACCACCCATCCCCAAAATCGATCGAACTCCCCAAACGGCAGCTCCATCGATCGCCTCAAAAGATACCCCTTGAGTTCTAGAGGTACGCCTCTATACGCTTTATCTACCACTACAGAGTGACCTAGAGGGCTTATTACTACTATCCGCCTAGAAGATATTTCGAGTCTAAATCCATGGTCTTCACTATGCTACTTGCAACATACGAGTGTGTTGAACCCACATCAATCAAAGCAAGAAATGGAGAACCAAAGATTAGAAACGCATCTGCAATGACGTCCGGCATCGCCTCCTCTCTACGCCTCAAAGATATACCAACCCCTACCGTCGGCCTCGAATCTACTGCACCTCGCCTGGTGCTCCACGGCCTCGACCCAAACTATTACCTCCTCTCGCCATTACCTCGGCCCTCTGCGGTGGTCAATTATTTCAGATCGATTACGCCCGATTCTCCGATCGAATCCTAGCTAACTTGCGCGACAATCCTCACACGGTGGTCCAAATGAGCCACACTCAAAACAAATTTCTACCATCACCCAACATCCTCCCAATGAGCCTTCCCACAACGGTTACATCACAAGGTCCTCGCTTAGCAAAGAACGAACCTACCCGATCGATTCGCCCACTCGGTCTAGCCCTTTTCTCACGATTTCGATGACCCGTAAGATCTAAAACTCCTCTTGTGTCGTTTGCCTATCCATACCCCGCCTCACAGATTCCTTAATGCCCTCGCTACCTTCGTCTTTTCCACTAGGACAAGAATTCACGCCCTGTTTGGCGCAATTATCAACCTTAATTAGCCTCGCAGCCATCCTCAAACGAACACACCTCTCATGTTCAAGAGCCACCATGCCCTCGGCATACCGACTCGACCTCGTAAACTCAACCGATTTCGACACGATTTGCTCCTCGAACTAACCTCGTAAATGCTTTCCACGCTCATTGATGTAATTAGCCCCACGCATTTTTTCTCGATAAGTAGCTTAAATAGTCCCAAGTTAGATCTTCAATTTGCAGTACCGTCGAAACAAAGGAGCCACCACCGGTATGACTCATCTCGAGAAGTGATACGATCCCTTTAATTTCTCTTCACCGTTAGGTCTAGATCGTCCATGATCCGCTCGTCGCTTCGGCAAGATTACAAGAAGGATCTTGGGAGCAACACCCGAGACACCCGAAAGAATTCAAATTTATTTGCTCAAGTCGCCAGCACGCATTTCCTAGCTCCTACACCTCCACCTACTCCAGCTACCCTTTCTAATACTCGCAGCATCGCCTGTGACACTGCGTCATCGCCAGTCTGCTCTTGGAACTCACCACCTCCAGCTGGTGGCGGAATCGGTACCTCATTCTCTGAACCCTGACCAGAACCTACGGGCTCAGAAACTGTCATCCTCCCACGACCACGTCCACGACCACGTCCACCTCGGGTACTCATGACTAAATCTTGTCTGATTAAAGAATTTTATGTATCAGTCATTATTCCACTGTGTTTAAAATAAAATTTTATGGATATTACTTATTAAAGAGGTTTCGTTTTCGTGAGTCCACAATGTCCTATCAGTTTCAGTCTCTAAAGTAGTCTTACTAGTCATCCAATCATATCAATTAATGTCACAACCAATAGTACGGGGTACTTACCTGGGCGGACTGGTGCCGGAGACTCGGTGCCATGCCTTTCAAACCATACTTTTAAAACAGAATACTTGAAAACTATAGTTTTAAAATATTTTGGGCCTCGAGCCCACAGCCGAGCCTTTGAACTTAGCTCTGATACCACAAATGTAACACCCCAAACCCGGTCAATACACCACGATCGAATCTGGTATGTTACAGGGAAAAAGGTTTTTGAAAGGTTTAGGTTTGAGTTTAAAAGTTGGAGAAAAACACTTCGCTAGTTTGTGTATTTGAAGAAAACTTGAGTGGGTTTGATTGAAGTTTGATGATGTATTTTGAAAACCCAAAAATTTTGAAAACTTACTTCGATAGGTAGACAAAACAGGTTTATCTCGTTAAGAAGTTGAGTTGTTTATCATTGTTACAAAAACATTTTGTCTTAGTAGAAAATCGTGGTTAAGTTAGAAAAACATTTGAGTTCTTCTTTATTCCAAATCTTAGTGTGATACCCGATGGTATAGTTTAAAATGTCACTTTTGTAGTTTTGAAATCGTTATCTTTCCAAATTTTAGCACATTTTAACCGAGTTAATTTGTTAAGACATATTAGAAATCCACTTTAATCATAAACAAACATAACTTAAAAAGGCCATTTACAACCCGAATAAAACCAAATAGTAATAAAAACTTAAGTACCAAAATTTCATAAAAGTCTGAGCAAATCTTTATTAGCATGGCATGAGCACCTCGAGTCCATCCCGGCTCCATGTTCGCGTCTATGTGTCACCTGAAAAAGTTAAAGGAGAGAGTGAGTCGCGAGACTTAGTGTATAATTCCCTCTCCCGGTATAACATGCCAACACACATATCATAACAGAATAATACAAGTGATGCACCCGATCCTAACCAACCATAACGCCTTTTTTACCCCGTGTGGTACCAAACCACTGGTGGTGCCAAACCACTAGTGACCCAAAGTCACGATATCCATACTGTGGTACCAAACCACGGTGACCAAGTCACAATAATCCAATGATGGGGCCAACCCATCGTGTGATACCAAATCACTAGCGACGATCCCATATCTCATAAGTGGGGCCAACCCACGTGGTGCCAAACCACGTGGACGAGTCGCAATGAGGTGCCAAACCTCCGTGTCCCAAAGACACAATGTGATACCAAATCACCGTGACCATAGTCACAAATCGATGATGGCGCCAACCCATCGTGTGATACCAAATCACAAGGCCAATCCCAGATAATCAATCGTGGGGCCAACCCATCGTGGTACTAAGCCATGGACGAGACGCCGAGGTGCCAAACCTCCGTGACCCAAAGTCACAAAATATCATTGTGGTACCAAACCACCGGAGGTGCCAAACCTCCGTGTCCCAAAGACACGGTGTCCCAAAGACACGGATATCATATTCCCCTCCTCTCATTTCACCCAATCACATATCATACTAGATGCAAAATCGCAATCATGCTATCATGCTCACATGCTTAACATGGCATCTCAAAGTATCAAAAATCATGATATCATCATCATCACATAACTCATAGTGAAACGGACTTACCCGAATCCATATCCATACCTCAATGGGTATCGCAATAATCAATCACACTGTTCCATTTACACAACAGGTTATCACATTATTAAGTTAAGATAGTGTGTTGGTTTACACACCTGAATTAGCGGAGGTTTTAATACTAAGAACCGGTCTAAGACCCTCGACCACCTTGACAACTTTGATCCTAAAATCGACCAACCAAAGGGTTAGCACACATATCATTCGGCCATAACCAAATAAATCAAAGGGTATATCGGTTTACCTTATTTTAAACTGGATTTGGTTTCCTACCAAATCAACCCAACAAAGGGTTCTTTCAAAGAATCGGCTTCACCCTAGAAAGAAAGTGGTTAATCCTTTGAAACCATATACTTAATCGAAACTAAATGATAACTATGAGCAATCATCTCCCATTACTTACCGATTGCTAAGCGAGTAAAAAGGCTCTCCTTGCTTGATTACGAACTCCAAAGGCCCTATATGGAAATAGTTACCAAAACAAGTGATTAACTCCTTTATAATAGATATCAAATTAGCCCTTAAATATACCCAAAAATCGGCAAGGTACCGAGAAAGGAGAAAGGCCATTCGCCAACACTTACCCACTACCAATCGATTGAAACCAAAGACCTAACAACACCCAATATTCGCCACCAAACACCACTAGGAGAGGAGAAAGATTCGACTAATGTGTTTTGGAAAAAATTGAAAGTAAAGATAGATGAATGGAGGGTCACTTTTGGTTTTGAAAGGGAAGAAAAGAATAAGGTGTTTAGAAGAAGAACAAATTTGGCTACTATCCTTCAAGAAAAGGAGAAAGAAAATGCTAGATTCTACTCAAAGATGAAGAGAAACAAGGTGGTTTTGGTTTAAATGAAATGGTATGGAACAAATGGGAAAATCGGCACAAGGGTTGTAAAACAAAAAGAAAGAAAATGAGAAGGAAGGATCACTAGTTTTGGCTTTGCACAATGAAAAGAAGAAGGAAGAAACAAGGTAGAATTTCGCAATAAGGGTGCTTGAGGTTTCGGTTTAACAAAATTGAAAAAGAATGTAGGTGGGAGAGGCATTCTGCTAACAAGGTTTCCAAAAGAGAGAAAAAAGATGGTAATGGGTCTGCTAGGTTCTGGCTAACACAAGGAGAAAGAAGCAAAACAACAAAAGAGGACAATAATGCTTAAGAGTCCAAGAGGACATTCGACTACTACTAAAACAAAATGATTGAACAAAGAAGCAAATTCGGCAAAGATGGGAGCACTTGGGTTCGGTTTCTAAAATAAAAGAAAAACAAAAGATTCGACTTAGGCTATTTGCAAGTGACCGAAAACACACATGCCAAAAGGCAATTTCTGCACCCTCCAAACACCAACCGGCCACACATCCCCTTTCCCCCAAACTCTCACCAAATCCGGCCAAATCTCCCCCATTTACTCTCACACCACCAATTCAAATACCATGACCAAGTCTCCCTCCTACAATTGCTCTCCATCCACCGTTTGAATGTGTTGACAAGGTCCAAGCTAGAGTTCAAATTGCCCACAACTCTTCCCCTCCATGCCGTCAAAATGGATGCAAAAGGGGTGGGATTCTCGCGACCTGAACTCAAGACCTCCCCCTTGCAATTGACGCCACACACATGCTCCAAGTGGCGCATGCCTTGCCACTTTGCTAGCTCTTCATTTGTGTTACAAATTCACTTAAATTAATTATAAACCCCAGCACCTTCAGCTCCTATCCCTTAAAGCCCAAAACAAAAATTTTACCACCTACTCAGGCACACTCCTAGCCTACATCTAAGCCCCAAAACCACACAAACAACAACATTGCACACCACAGACATGCAAACAATGCCAAAAAATAAAATAGCCCTTAACCCGGGATATTACATTCTTTCAAGGCGTGAATGGTCATTTCCTCCCCACCCCCACATCTTAGACATCCCTGACCAGCATTTTTCTTGATAGAAGAAATTTTCACATTTTTAGAAACAAATCATGACCCACCCTCTACATGAAGATATGAATCTTAGGAAGAATCCGGAGCTTTCAAATGAACCTCTAAAAAAAATGATGAGGACCATAACCCATTTGATTGAAAATGAGCCACGAGTAAGTGAATTTCGTAGTGTAGATGCTGTTCTTATTATGGAACCATATCACCCTATATGGAGGACCATTTAAAATAATGGGCAAAGTATAGTTTAGGCAAGATTATTTTATCGAACCCAAAGGAACCTAAAAGTACTACTACTCACTTTCTTTCTATTATTTAGCCTAAAATATGGAGTGATTGGTTTATTAAACTAATGAAAAACTAAACTAGATGCAAAGACAAAAGAATGAAACTTTGGGAAAAGACTGTGGAAAAACTCAGTTGATTTTAGGTGATACCCTCAGGAAGAATCCACCTATGACTTCTCTTGTTATCTAACTTTTAATTCATATGACTTCTTTACTTAGCTTGATCCGTGAGACTCCCTAACCTATATTAAACCCTCTCTCGAGGTGAATAACGTCTAACCTTAGGTTAATTAGTAGCACTTTCGTTCTCTTATAACAACCCCCTAAGGAAGCAGTAAATCGATCAATGGACTCTCATATTAGGTTTCACCCTAATCTGGCAAAATCTCGTCACCCTATCTCTAGGCGTGCGATCAACTCCGCTTAATTATGCTAGATCTACTCTTAGGCAAGGTCTATTCCTCCTCCACCTAAGCACATCAGATTAAATTAAGCAACATAATTAAGAACAAACTAAATATTTATCATATAATTTAGAAATCAAATAACAAAATCCATCATAGGTTTCATCCCCTTCAGGTATCTGAAGGGTTTAGTTCATATCAAAATAAGAAAACATCTCAAGAGAAAAGATAAAACAAAACATAAGAAATCCCTAAAACCCCCTGAAGGAATTGAAGAGGAGATCATCTGTCTTGAGTAGAACTCCAGCTTCTTGAGATGGATCAACTGGCTATCTTCGAGTAACTCCCTAAATAAAAGCTCTGGCAGAAAACTCTGCCTAAAACTTCCTCCTCTAGATCGGCTGCCTTGGGTTGTTTATATAGGCCCTTTAGATGCTTTACTTGGCTCCTAAGTACCTCCTTTAAGTAGAATTAATATTAAGGTGTTTAAGTAAACTTAGGAGTATGTTTCTTTGGCTTCAAGCATCCAAATACGAGTGAAATTGCTCATTCCTGTGGTAGGGGCACGGCCATGGTACATGCCCGTGTAAATCATCTTCAGACCGTGTCTCGATTCTATCAATTGGGGCACGGCCGTGTAAATCGTGGCATGGCCGTGTGAAGTAATTTGACGAGGCACGGCCGTGTGGCTTGAAGTCCAAGCCGTGTCGATTTCCTCTTTGGCCCAAATTAGCTCGTTTTAAGCCCATTTCTCTTTCTTTTCGTCTTCAGGTACTTTACTGAGTCTAAACATGAAAAGAAAGGATTAAAAGTACCTTTTTACATAAATCAAGGGCTAAATCATCCAAAAACATACTAAATATGGGGTTAAAATATGTTACTTTTATGGTTTATGAAATACCCCCACACTTAAGCTTTTGCTTGTCCTCAAGCAAAATTCTCAACTTACAATTAAAACGAGCTTTCCATAATTCATAATTTCTATCGACAATGTCTCATCATAATTCATAGATAATTTATACATGGATAATTTAACTCAAAGAGTCCTAAAGATTCAATCACGATAAGTCATACATTTGTAGTACGAAAACATAGGTGTCTCCCATTATCTGAATAATTACCTTTAATTTAAAACCGACAAGGATTGATATCCACACAAAAGATTCACTCAAATCACTCGAAGTGTTTAAGGTTCAAGAATAAGCACTCATAAGTCGAACCTGAAAAGTTAATCCCATAGGCTTGCCCGAAAATCAAATCTCTACCACTGTATATGAGATGATGCACAAATCAAAAGGTCTTTAATCAGGGTTGTAACGGGGCTTGGGTTAGAAGGTGTGGATAAAAGGCTGAATTAGAAGGTTAAAATCGAGACTGACTTGACAAATTACCTAACTAGAAATAATGAACTAAATATGAATATTTACATCGAATGAAAACTAATTATACCACTATTGATAATTACTCTATAATAAAGAGTATTTTCATCACTTAAAATTTGATAATACTTTAATACGAGCTTTTTCTCAACAATTGGAATTTAAATGCTCTAAGCTTTTTTTTTCTCAAACTAAAATATTACATCATAAATGATAAATGTAACTACTAAACTAATATAATTCAGTAACTTAATCAAATCAAACTTCGATTAAAGGGTAGTCAAAAGAAAGGGTGATAACAAATACAAAGGGATTTTGGGTTAATATTAGTGGGTAAGTCAATAAAAAGGTTGTTAGAATTCAACGGGGTTTACTAGGGGCTAATTTGTGAAGGTAGGCTTTTTATGGAGTAAGTGGGTTAAATCCTAGGTGCCTTTATCATCTCTGTATATCAAATCAAAAGTGTGGTCTCGACATGTATAAATGAGGCAAGTTCTAGAATAACAGTTCAAAGTTGACACACTCATAATCAATAAAGTGAGCAGAAAAAGAATATATGCTCTATAAGTCTCAAAATCTCATAAAAATTATGGGTGTTTTTGACATCTATCCTTATAAATTCTAAATATCAAGGTAATACTCATATTTAGTTCAACACCCTAGACAAATTTTTTTTGAAAAAATAGACTTATCATGCTTGATTCTCTAGTATTCTTCACGTATAAATCATTAATGCACAATTATCAATGACTTACTCAAAACATGTCAATAACAATCATAAATCATTAGAAATTTCACCCTAATTAATAATATAAGAAGATTTCTTATGGACAAGACTAAAATTCAGGATTTGAGAGTAATGCAAAAAGTTAGGTACTTTTACCCCCACACTTAAGTTGTAAATTGTCCTCAATGAACAAAGATAGATAAACAATTATGTAATAAAAAGAGAAGGGGAGAAGTAACACTTCCTGAATTTTGGATGATTTCGGGAGTTGGCATCTTTGGTGGTAGAAAGTAGGTGGAGGAGGTGGTGGAGGCATTTTCTTTGGGCTTGGTGGGGTGTCTACCGATGATCTTTGTGCTAAATAAATAAATTGGGTAGCCTGCAAAGATATAGCCAAGAAATCTAAAGAAACATTAATAATATACTAATATTATAATTAAAGACAAAGGAAATAAAGAGAAGGAGACTAAGAAGAAAACTGAAATTGAAAGAAAAGACTAATGGACTAAGGAGTCCTTATTGTTGGATGGTTCGCGAGGTGGGTGTGACCTCTAAGGCTGTGGTGTGTGATTCCCAAGCAGCCTTTAGAACCTAAAACCAAGAAACTAAATTAAAATAAACTAAATTAAGCATAACATTGTTAAAGAGAATGAAATTGAAGCAAAAGAGAAAAAGAAAGTAAAAACTATATGGTCTCAAAGACCCTTAGCTTGGTGTTTGAATGAAGCGGCCGACATGAACTTATGTAGATCGGTCTCCCATAGGGAGATTATGCTTGCCTTCTTCCACTTCTTTGGCATGATTTTGGTGTTGCTCAAGAGTCTTGGACACTTTTCCTACGGAGAAAAAAAATTTTGAAAGAAAAATGAAAGAATGAAGAAGAGAAAAGATGGGAAAAAGGGGAAGGGCTGTGGGGTTTAAATAGTATCTCAAATCTGGCACGTTCACACGCCCGTGGTCTAAGGGCGTGTCGAGTTACACGGTCGTGGTGTGGAGCTTGTTGCATTGCCCACGCCCGTTCTTGATGTGCCATGCCCGTGTCTAAGTAGTCAAGTTTACCACTACCACAGAGTACGCCTGTGGGTATAGGCGTGTTGAGTCTCCCATACCCGTTTCTCAGTCGGCCACGCCCGTTGAGAGATAGTCAGTAGCTTCACACGATTTAGGGGCACGGTCGTGCTGATCTATCGGTGCCCGTTGGGAAAGGTGGTTGGGCTCATGACGTCTGACGGTGGTTGGCCTGAATTGCACGGCCTCTACTCTGTTAGTGTGGTGGTTCGGTGGTCCACACGGCCACGAACACAGTCATGTGGCCTGGAAATCTGTACTTTTTTGTTAGTTTACAACTAATTATTTAGAAAAGAAGGATGAAAAATAAATTTGAAAATAAATTGAGTTAGTGCTCGGGTTGCCTTCCGAGAAGTGCTCGTTTATAGTCTTAAGCTAGACTGTCCTCGTATTTGAAAATTTTAGGGAGGTTTAAAGGTTTGAATATCTTCCCTCATGCTCACAGTTCTATTTTTGTGACAAAGTTGAAGTCGAGAAGCGTTTACCTTGAAATTACCAAATATTGGATTGCTTACCTCGACTATTTCGTGTGGGAATATATCGTGTGCCTTAAGAAGAATTTCTCCCTTTGCCCTCAGGTTTGTTGAAGTGATATGGGGATTGGCTTTATCTAACAGTACCTAGTCTCCTATTTTAAAGTGATTTGATGTCCCTACGAGCTTTTCTAGCAGTTTCTCTGGTTTTACTTCGTGTGGATCCGACTTTTCTTTGACTTGTATCTTCTGTTTTGTATCTTCTGTTCTTCTAAATTGTCGACCTTAAGGTTTTGTTTTTTGTGTGATTCTTCTTTGTCGACTTGGGGGCTATGAGTTGGCTCAGGGTTGATGCTTTGTGATGTTTCCTGGAGTGAAGGTTGAACAATTTGATTATCTATTGAATTGAATTTCTTACCTTCATCATTTGTTATTCTAGCCGAGTCGAGAGTTTAAAGATTGATCGATTCATCTCCTAGGCGAAGTATGAGTTCACCTGTGGCGACATCAATTTTAGTTCTAGCAGTTGCTAGAAAAGGTCTTCCTAGAATTAAGGGGATTGAATTATCCTCATCCATGTCTAAAACAACAAAATCTACTGGGAAAACAAATTTATCTATTTTTACAAGAACATCTTCAATAATGCCCCTAGGAATTCTAACAGTTTTATCAGCTAGTTGAATACTCATCCTAGTTTGTTTGGGCTTCCCTAGACCTAGTCGTTTAAACAATGCATAAGGCATGACATTTATACTTGCCCTAGATCGGCTAGCGATTATCAATAGTTAGACTACCAATTAAGCATGGAATCGTAAAACTCCTTGGATCTTTTTGTTTCGCAGAGTCTATTCTCGTAACATTGCTTGAGCATGTTGCGCTTAGTTCCACGTGGTGCTTTTCGCTCTATTTTACGCTTGTTTGTCAAGAGTTGTCTTAAAAATTTCCTCGAGTCCGCATCCGGAAAGAGCTTCAAGAAGGGTAAGTTAATATGTAATTTCTTTAAAAGTTTAAGAAACTTACCGAATCTGCTCTCCTAATCATCTCCTTTCAATGCTTGGGATAAGGTATGCGAGGTTTGTATTCTTTGATTATTGGATTTGGCTTTTCGTGTGCTACCTCTATTTTACCTTTTTCTCCCTTGGTTTCTTGTGCCGTGGTGGGCTTGTCTACCTTTGTACCCTCTTGAGCTGTGATGGCTTGGATCTATTCTTTTGGGTTTATTTTTGTGTTGCTTGGTAGACGTCCTTGTTGATGTTTAGAAATTAGCTTTGTGAGATGTCCCACTGACCTAGTAAGTTCTCTAACTTGATTCTCGATCCCTTTGATCGTTTTTTGTTGTTCATCAAGTGCTGCTTCAGTCTTTTGGAAATTAGAATCTGTGGCTGCCATGAATTTTGTCAGCATCTCTTCGAGGTTTGATTTCTTCTCTTGTAGATATGGCTGATTTTGATAATTTGGAAGAGGTTGTTGCCTTTGATTTCCTTAATTTCCTTGTCCTCCCCACGAAAAATTTGGGTGGTTCCTCCAACCTGTGTTATAAGTGTTATTGTAAGGATTATTATTGGATCTGAAATTGTTACCTATATAGTTTGTCTACTCCTGTTCTACTCCTGGTAGTAGGGTGGGTACTCAGGATTCGCCACATTCTCACTCGCTTCGTATTGCATTACCGGGTGTACCTGTGAAGAATATAAATTATCAACCATTTTATTCATCATCTCCACCTGTGTTGACAACATTGTTACTGCGTCTAGGTTAAAAACTCCAACGTCAGTTTGGCCCTTGTAATTTGCCATTGATAGGTATTCAAAGACATCTTTTCAATAAAGTCGTACGCCACTTCAGGAGTTTTGTTATTCAAAGTTCCACCGGCTGATGAGTCAATCATTTACCTCGTTGAAGAATTCACACCGTTGTAAAAAGTTTGGACTTGAAGCCACAAAGGTAATTTGTGGTGTGGACATCTTCTCAGGAGATCCTTATATCTTTCCCATGCATCATATAATGTTTCTGCGTCATTCTGCAAAAAAGAAGATATGTCACTCCTAAATTTGGTTGTTTTGGCTGGTGGAAAGTATTTTAAAAGAAATTTTTCAATCATTTGATCCCATGTGGTGATTGACCCTCGTGGTAATGAGTTCAACCATTGCTTGGCTTTATTCCTTAATGAAAAGGGAAATAACTGAAGACGTATGGAATCATCAGAAACGCCATTTATTTTGAAAGTATAACAGAACTCTAAAAAATTTGCTATATGAGTGTTCGGGTCTTCGTCCTGTAAACCATCAAATTGAACAAATTATTGAATCATTTGTATTTTATTAGGCTTTAATTCAAATTTATTAGCAGCTATAGCTGGCCTAACAATACTAGATTTTGCTCCTGTCAAATTAGGTTTAGCATAATCATACATAGTACGCGGAGCATTCTGTTCTTGCACATTTGGCGGTGGATTGTTTTCGTCCATCCCTTCAGTAGGATTGGATTTGTCTTGTTCTTCTTCTCTTTGGTAGTCTAGAGCTCGTCTAGTTTCTTTGCGATTCCTGCGAGCGGTAGCTTTAATGCCACTTTCGTACACTAAAGGTCCTCTTGGGTTCCTTCTAGTCATAAACTAGAGGTACCTGCTAGGAAAAGAAAGAAAGAAATTTAGTGTAAATAAAAATTTAACCTAAACTAAAAATAAAAGTAAATTGCAAAAAAATAATAAAATAATGGCTAAAGTAATAGAAATAGAGCTTTCTTAATATTTTAGTGTTCCCCGGCAACGGCGTCAAAAACTTGATCATGTCAAACAGTCGAGTTTTAATATTTATAAAGAATGATCGAACCTGTAGACTAACTATGACAACGATTGAGGCAAATGCACCTATCAAACAATAGTATAGTTTAGGCAAGATTATTTTATCGAACCCAAAGGAACCTAAAAGTACTACTACTCACTTTCTTTCTAATATTTAGCCTAAAATATGGAGTGATTGGTTTATTAAACTAATGAAAAACTAAACTAGATACAAAGACAAAAGAATGAAACTTTGGGAAAAGACTGTGGAAAAACTCAGTTGATTTTAAGCGATACCCTCAGGAAGAATTCACCTATGACTTCTCTTGTTATCTAACTTTTAATTCTTATGACTTCTTTACTTAGCTTGATCCTCCTTAACCTATATTAAACCCTCTCTCGAGGCGAATAACATCTAACCTTAGGTTAATTAGTGGAACTCTCATTCTCTTATAATAACCCCCTAAGGAAGCAGTAAATCGATCAATGGACTCCCATATTAGGTTTTACCCTAATCCGGCAAAATCTCGTCACCCTATCTCTAGGTGTGCGATCAACTCCGTTTAATTATGCTAGATCTACTCTTAGGCAAGGTCTATTCCTCCTCCACCTAAGCACATCAGATTAAATTAAGCAATATAATTAAGAACAAACTAAGTATTTATCATATAATTTAGAAATCAAATAACAAAATCCATCATAGGTTTCATCCCCTTCAGGTATCTGAAGGGTTTAGTTCATAACAAAATAAGAAAACATCTCAAGAGAAAAGATAAAATAAAACATAAGAAATCCCTAAAACCTCCTAAAGGAATTGGAGGAGATCCTCTATCTTGAGTAGAACTCCGGCTTCTTGAGATGGATCAACTGGCTATCTTTGAGTAACTCCCTGAATAAAAGCTCTGGCAGAAAACTCTACCTAAAACCTCCTCCTCTAGAACGGCTGCCTTGGGTTGTTTATATAGGCTCTTTAGATGCTTTACTTGGCTCCTAAGTACCTCCTTCAAGTAGAATTACTATTAAGGTGTTTAAGTAGACTTAGGAGTATGTTTCTTTGGCTTCAAGCATCCAAATCCGAGTGAAATTACTCATTCCCATGGTAGGGGCACAGCCATGGTACACGCCCGTGTAAATCGTCTTCAGGCCGTGTCTCAATTCTATCGATTGGGGCATGGCCGTGTAAATCGTGGCATGGCAGTGTGAAGTAATTTTACGAGGCACGGCCGTATGGCTTGAAGTCCAAGCCGTGTTGATTTTCTCTTTGGCCCAAATTGGCCCGTTTTAAGCCCATTTATCGTTCTATTCGTCTTCGGGTGCTTTTCTGAGTATAGACATGAAAAGAAGGATTAAAATTACCTTTTTACATAAATCAAGGGTTAAACCATCCAAAAGCATACTAAATATGGGGTTAAAATATGTTACTTTTACGATTTATCAAAACCCGAGCCCACTTATACCCTTTGGAGTGCATAGATCGTCCCAAGCCTTCACAACCCATCCTCGACCTTTGGATTTACTCGCCCACCAATAGCTCATCATCCTAAAGATCATGTCATCAATCGTTCCCCTGAGAGCAAGAAAAACATAAAGAGCATAAGTAGGTAAGTATTGTAACACAGATTTAATGAAAACATCCTTACCACCATATGATAAAAGCCATTTAGACCAACCATTTATCCTATTCGAAAAATGATCAAGAATATGTTGAAAGGCCTCTGTCTTTTTCTTTCCAATGGTAAGCAGGAGACCAAGATAATTCTCCAAAGTCTCCAGAACACGCATCACTAATATCTCACTGAGAATTTGTATCTGCCTTCTCAGAGTCTTAAGATTAAAGTACATTATGGATTTTGTAAGGTTAGCCTTCTGACCCGAAGCCTTATCAAACTCATGAAGGATTTTTAAAACTTCCTCGACCTCCTCCTTCTTATTTCTCACAAAAAAGCGTTATCAACAAAGAAGAGATGATTGATGCGAGGCCATTCTGACTAGCACGTATGCCTCAAATTTTGCTATTCATACGGACCCTATAGAACATTCTAGATAAAGCCACCAAACAGAAGAAAAATAGATAAGGAGAAAGTGGGTCACCCTAACGAAGACCTTTCTTCGGGAGAATTTTCATCGATAAGGCCGAATTACATTTGATAACACAACGAACCGACCAAACACACCACATAACCTTCCTAACCTAACAGACCAAAAACCCTATTTGAAACATCACTTTTCCAGAAAATCCTATTCAACCCGATCGTAAGCCTTACTCATATCTAGCTTAATAACAAATTCTTTATTCAAACTATTTTTAGAACTCTGGAGGTAGTGCATAAGTTCATGGCCAATAAGAATAGTATCATGAATCATCAGCCTTGGACTAAAAGTGCTTTAATTTTAACTGATACACTACGAAAGTAAAACTTTCAATCGGTTAGCCAAAACCTTAAAAATTATTTTATAGATAACCTGGCACAAACTTATCGGCCAGAAGTGGGTCATATCCTTGGGCTCAATGATTTTTGGAATAAGGACCACAACCATCTCATTAATTTCCATAGGATTTCATGGCAATACTGGATCACTTTTTGGCTCAAGACATCCCAATTTTCCTTATAAAAGAGGCCCGATAACCCATTAATACCCACAGCTTTACGAGGGTCAATTTGATTAAAAGCCTCAAAGATTTCTCTACCCGTAATTGGCCCATCAAGTAAGAGATTCATCTCAGGAGAAACGCATCTCAAAATCTAATCATGAATCATTCGCCTTGGAACAATGTGCTTTGATTTTAACTGACACACTTCGGAAGTAAAACTTTCAATCGGTTAGCCAAAACCTTAGAAACCATTTTACAGATAACCAGACACAAACTGATCGGCTGGAAGTAGGTCATATCCTTGGGCTCATTGATTTTTGGAATAAGGACCACAACGGTCTCATTAATGTCCATAAGATCACAATCCTCCTTTAAGATTTCATGGCAATATTGGATCACTTTTTTGCTCAAGACATTCCAATTTTCCTTATAAAAGAGGCTCGATAACCCATCAATACCCGGAGCTTTACGAGGGTCCATTTGATTGAAAGCTTCAAAGATTTCTCTATCCGCAATTGGCCCATCAAGTAAGAGATTCATCTGTAGAGAAATGCATCTTGAAATCTAATCATAAATCATCTGCCCTGGAACAAAAGTGCTTTGATTTTAACTGATAAACTCCAAAAGTAAAACTTTCAATCGGCTAGCCAAAACCTTGGAAACCATTTTATAGATAACCTGACACAAACTGATCGGCCGGAAGTGGGTCATATCCTTGGGCTCATTGATTTTTGGAATAAGGACCACAACCGTCACATTAATGTCCATAGTATCACCATCTTCCTTTAAGATTTCATGGCAATAATGCATCACTTTTTTGCTTAAGACCTCCCAATTTTTCATATAAAAGAGGCCCAATAACCCATTAATACCCGAAGCTTTACGAGGGTCCATTGGATTGAAACCTCAAAGACTTCTCTATCTATAACTGGCCCATCAAGTAAAAGATTCATATAAGGAGAAATGCATCTCAAAATCTAATCATGAATCATTCACCCTGGAATAAAAGCACTTTATTTTAACTGATACACTAGTAAAACTTTCAATTGGTTAGCCAAAACCTTAAAAACCATTTTATAGATAACCTGACACAAACTGATCGGCCGGAAGTGGGTCATATCCTTGGGGTCATTGATTTTTGGAATAAGGACCACAACCGTCTATTTAATGTCCATAGGATCACATTCATCCTTTAAGATTTCAGGGCAATACTGCATCACTTTTTTACTTAAGACATCCCAATTTTCTATATAAATGAGGCCCTATAACCCATCAATACCCAGAGCTTTAAAAGGGTTCATTTGATTGGAAGCCTCACAGATTTCTCTATCCGTAACCAGCCCATCAAGTAAGAGATTCATCTTATGAGAAATGCATCTCGAAATCTGATCATGAATCATCCGCCCTGGAACAAAAGTGCTTTGATTTTAAATGATACACTCTGGAAGTAAAACTTTCAATCGGTTAGCCAAAACATTAGAAACCATTTTATAGATAACCTAACACAAACTGATCAGTTAGAAGTGGGTTATATCCTTGGGCTCATTGATCTTTGGAATAAGGAGCACAACTGTCTCATTAATGTCCAGAGGATCACAATCATCCTTTAAGATTTCATGGCAATACTAGATCACTTTTTTGCTCAAGACATCCCAATTTTCCTTATAAAAGAGGCCCGATTACCCATCAATACCAGGAGCTTTACGAGGGTCTATTTGATTGCAAGCCTCAAATATTTCTTTATCTGTAACAGCCCGATTTAGACCCTAGTCGGAGCAGTGGTTTCTAGACAACAAATCTGAGGTTGGAAAAATATTTTAATATTATTTTTCGTGTTTATAGTCTGTGATTAAGCATGTGCAAAAATTCTGTGTGAAAATTTTATCGTTTGTGTGTTGAATTATGAAAAAGGACTTAATCGCATAAAATGCAAAAGCTATGTGAGTACTAATTTGGAATGGCTTTCTAAATGGGAAGTCCTTATGTTGTTAATAAACCATTAAAAAAATTGATGGACAAGAATGGATTTTTAATGGTTTCATTAAGACTAAATTTGTAAAATGGTTATTAATGTATAATTAAATAAAAAATAAGAAAATAAGCTTCATTATCATCATCCTATGCCAAAAGTTTAAAGAAAAAGAAAGAAACTAATTTTTCTAGGTTTCGGCTAAGACTCTGGCTAATTAAGGTATGTTTTTGTTTCGATTTTTGATAATTTCTATGTTTTTGTGATCGTTGCTTAGTGTATTATCAAGCCCATGCTTGAATTTTAGAATTTGATGAAGATTTTACGATGTGCCATTGATGAATATATGAGCTTTGTGATGAATGATGGTGAAATATGAAACTTTAATGTTGGGTTAACAGAGTTTGTCTTTGAATTTTTGATGAAACTAGCTATTTTGGACTAAATTGTGAATATAATATTTTGAGGGACTAAAATGTGAAATGGATGAAATGTGTGGGCCTGTATGGACAGAGGGAGAATATGGGTGAAGTGAAATTTTATGTATTTTGTAATTTTGTGAAATAGGGACTAAAATGTCAAAATGTGAAAATGTGAAGGCTATTTTGTAAAATGCCCTAAATATGTGTGTTTGGACTAAATTGAATGAATTGGTGATTAAATGAGATAAATTTGAATATGTATAGACCAAGAAAGGAGAGATTCGAATCGAGATCGAGGCAAAGACAAAGTACTCGATTGATTGGCTAGTTTCGATATTTCGGCGTTCGAGGTAAGTTCGGATATAATACAAGTTGCTTAATTTATATCTATGTGATGAAAAATGAATGAATTGTATAGTTAATGAAATAGAAATATTATATATGAAATTGAGTATTGAGGCACTATGTGTGCGTAATTAGAAATGAGACAGAGATGATTGGCACTGTGTGTGCGAAATAATAGAAGCTTCAGCTTATTGATTTGGCACTGCGTGTGCGATACCGAGATAAGATCGGTTTAAACTACAGGCATTAAGTGTGCGATGACATTTATGCTTCGGCTACGAAATTGGCACTAAGTGTGCGATTAAACCAAACGAATAACAAAGGTTGATCGAAATGTAATATCAAGCATTGAATAGTATGGATGGTGAATAACTATGTGTTGGCTAAGGTATGTATTAAACCTTTTTGGTTGATGAAATGATTTATGAATTATGAATGGTTGAGTGAGTATATTAGCTATGTGATGAATTAACTTTGATATTTATTTGATTTATTAAATTGAATGTAATATATTACGAACTTACTAAGCTTTAGAGCTTACTGTGTGAATTGTTTCTCTATTTTACAATGTCAGTTAAGCTAGCTCGGATCTGGGGATCATCAGCGACTCAATTACACTATCTGCTAACTATTTTGGTACTTTTGAAATATGTATGTATTGAATATGGCATGTATAGGCTAGTTAATATGGCATGTTTTGTTATATTTGAACCTTGCCATGTGATTTGGCTTGGAAGTTGAATGATGTTAGTTTTTATGTATGAGCTATGGAAATGATGAATATGGCATGAGGTAGTGAAAATGGAAATGGTATGTTTCATGCTTAAATGGTTGATAAGTATTGTAGTTTGAATGTGAACTTTTGGTATGGATTATATGATGCTTGAATTATATGCTTTGGTATATGAAATGGGTATTTTTGAATAAACTTAATTGAGTGGAAATTGAGTATGGATATGGATGGTATAGTTAGTGATTAATTGGTGTGTGTATTGGTATGTTTTGGTTGCCATTTGAAGTATAAATGCATATGATTTGGGAGGCAAGTTTTTCCTTGTAAATGGCTTATAATTGCCCACATGGTTGAGCACACGAGTGTGTGGCTCGACCTGTTGTTTAAGTTTTCCAATTGAAACAACTCAGGCTCGACAACGAGCTGGAAACACGGGCATGTAACTGGCCGTGTGGTGCAAGTCAGTGTCGACCACGGGTGAGGCACACAGGCGTGTCTCAGGTCGTGTGGACAAGTCAGTATGTATGCCCTATTTTGCCACGGCTTGGACACACGGGTGTGTCCGAGGCCGTGTGAGGCACACTGTAATATCCCGGGTTAAGGGGTTAATTTATTTTTGGCATTGTTGCATAATTATTGGTGAGCTATCATGTTGTTTGTATGGTTTCGGGACTTAGATGAAGGCTAGGAGTGTACCTGAGTAGGTGGAAAATTTTTGTTTTTGGGCCTTAGGGGGATAGGAGCTGAAGGAGATGGGGTTTTTAATTAAATTAAGTGAATTTATAACACAAATAAGGAGCTAGCAAAGTGGCAAGCATGCGCCACATGGAGAGTGTGTGTGTGTGGCGTCATCTACAAGGGGGAGGTCTTGTGTTCAAGTCGCGAGAATCCCACTCCTTTTGGCTCCCATTTTGGACGGCATGGAGGAAGAGGTAGAAGGCAACTTGAACTCTAGCTTGGACTTAGTCTTCACATTCAAAAGAGGGGTGGAGAGTGAAAGTAGGAGGGAGACTTGGTCATGGGATTTGAATTGGTGGTGTGAGAGCAAATGGGGGGAGGTTGGCCGGTTTTGAGGAGTGTTTGGGGGAGCTTGGGAAGTGCCAAACTCCTTGGTCCTTTGGGTGTATTTTCGGTCTTAGGGAGGGACAATTAAGTTTTTCTTTTTTCTCTTTGTGTCAACAAGTGATTCTTAGTTAGTCAAAAGCTTGCAAAGAAAATTCTCTTCACTTGCAAATAGCCTAAGCTAATCTCACCCATTTTGTTGTGCATTTTTTTGAAACCGAAACCCTGTGTTGCCGAAATTGCTTGTTGTTTTGTTTTGCTTCTTCTCTTTGTTTTAGCCAACCAAGCACTCCATTATCATTTTTCTCCCTTTGAAAACCTTGTTAGCCAATGCCCTCCTACCTCCTTTTCTTTTTCAATTTAGTTAAGTCAAACCTCTAGCACCTTATTGCCGAAAGTATACCTTGTTTCTTCCTTCTTCTCTTCATTGTGCAAAGCCAAAACTAGAGACCCTTTCCTTCTCACTTCTTCTTTTTGTTTCATAAACCTTGTGCCGATTTCCCTTTGTTCCATACCATTTCTTTTAAACCGAAACCAGCCTTTGTTTTTCATCATCTTTGAGCCGAACCTAGCATGTTTCTTTCTCTTTTTCTTGAAGGATAGTAGCCGAAACTTGTTCTTCTTCTAAGCACACCTTATTCATTTCTTTCCCTTTCAAAACCGAAGGTGACCCCTCCATTCATCTTTCTTTACTTTCGTTTTTTTCCCAAAACCTGTTGGCCGAATCCTTGTCCTCTCTTAGTAGTTGGTAGGCCGATTATTGGTGGTTGTTAGGTGCTGGTTTCCAATCGATTGATAGTGGGTAAGTGTTGGCCGAATGGCCATTTCTCTTTCTCTGGTATTTTACCAATTCTTGGTATGTAAGGGCTGATATCGGTATTGGTTAAAAAGGTGTTAACTTCTTGTTTAATCTTTTCGTATAGGATCTTTGGACTTTGGAAATAATCAAAGGGAGTCTTCTAACTCTTTTAGCCGATTGTTAAGTGGTGGTAAGAGGAGTATTTTGTTAGTCCGTTCTTTTAGCCTCGTTAAAGCAAGTCACAATGGATTAATGGATTTTCTTTTTAGGTGGAAGCCGTGTGTAAAGGAGAAACCTTTGTGGTTCAAGTTTGGTAGGAAGCCAAACGTTTGCAAGGTAAGGACTGTTTGATAAACCCTTTTTGGTTTAATGCTTGTGGCCGAATGGTATGATGGTTAATCCATTTGTTGGCCGATTGTAGGATTCGAGTTGTAGAAGTGGTCAAGGGACGAAATCGATTTTAGGGATTAATACCTTCGCTAATTCAGGTGTGTAAACTAACACACTTCGCTTAGTAATATGATTGATAACCTGTGTGATGATTAATGAAACAAAGTTGATGATTGATGTGATACCCTAATGGGTATGATTCTGGACTCGGGTAAGTCAGTATTATTATTATGAGTTTACTGATGATCTATATGATACCATGGTTGTGGATATATGTGACATGGGGTATGAAATTAGACATATTAGCATGATATGCATGATTATATGATATGCATGATTACATGAGTGTGGTATGTTGATGGGTGATACGAGTGGAGGGAGCAGTGATATTTTGTGCGACGAGCACCAGTGTTTTGGTAACACACTTTGTGACTTTGGGTCACCAGAGGTTTGGCACCTCCAGAGGTTTGGTACCTCAGCGTCTCGTCCCCTGTGGTTAACACCACCGTGGGTTGGCCCCACATGTGAGATATGGGATTACGCCAGTGATTTGGTATCACACGATGGGTTGGCCCCATCATTGGATTTGGATCATGGTCACCAAAGCTTTAATAGCACAATTGTGTCTTTGGGACACCAAAGTGGTTTGGCACCACATTGACGGATATTGTGTCTTTGGGACACCAAGTGTTTTGGTAACACATTGTGATCAGTATGTCACCAAGGTTTGGGTTTGGTACCACACGGGTAGAAAAGGCGATATGGATGGTTAGGATCGGGTTGCATTAATTATGTTGCTTTGTATGATGTGTGTTAGCATGTTGTTTTTCTAGAGCGGATTTACACATCGAGTCACTCGACTCACCCTCTCCTTTGACATTTCAGTGACTCGAGACGCGACACGGAGCCATGATGGACTCGGGGTGCACATGCCATGCTTTAATAAAAGTGTTGCTCGACTATTGAATTTGGGTACTTTAGCTATTTACTTTACTTGGGTTTTATATTGGATTTGTAAAAGGCCCTTAATTTATGTTTTGTGATGTTTATGTTTTAATTAGATTTTTAATATGCCTTAACAAAACAAGTTGGTATGAATTTTTCTAAAACTTGGAAAGATAATGATTTCAAAATTATAACGAAATGTGTTTTTAAACCATACCATCGGGTATCCCACTATGTCTATATGGTAAGCAAACTCAAATGATTTTCAAATCAAACTTGTATTACTCCTAAGTCTAAAAAGGTTTTAAGTAACACTAAGAAACTATTAAGGTTTAAATGGTTTAAACTCGTTTAACCACACATTCTGGTTAAGATTTCAAAATCTCCGGGTTTCAAATACACTATCTGATTTCAAACAAGTCTACTCGAATTGTCTTCAAAATACACTGTGTTTTCACTCGGCTTTTAACGAAAAATTTAACCTCTCACAAACATGTTTCCCCGTAACATACCAGATTTGGACGTGGTGTCTTGTCCGGGTTTGGGGTGTTACACACACGGCCTACCCACACGGGCGTGTGACCTCTGTAACTTAGAAAAATGTTTGAATTTCAAAAATTTTCATATGTGTTCAATTTAGTCCCGACCCCTTTCTAACATGTGTTTAAGGTCTCGTAGACCTCATTAAGGGACTATAAGTTTATATTTTGATATGTTTCAATGATGATTGACTATGTGTTGTAAAATGTTATGAAATGCTCGGAAATGATTAATAATGCCTCTTAACCCTAATTTGGTGATAGTTACAGGTTAGGGGCATTACATTTTATTAGTATCAGAGCTACGATTTAGTTGATTCTAGGACTAACATAGCGTGAGTGAGTCTAGCTATACATGCCATATATAGATAATTGCAATAGTGTGATGAATCCTGACAATTAAAAATGTGTTTTTGTATAGCAAATGGATCCTGATCAAGCAGTTGCTAATGATGTTGAGAGCAATTCGCCTGCTCTCGCGCAAGGGACAGCGCTGGCCACATCTAGGCCTAGTGTCAATAGTCACGAGGGAGATGCTAAGCAAGCCTTCTTCCAAATAATGAGTGAGTGGTTTTCGGAGTTCGTTCGAACGAATCTGGCTGCTCCACAACCTCCACCCCCACAAGTACCTGTTGTGCCACAAGTGACAGATCCGATTCGATGGAATAAGCCTCCTGTAGATAAAATTCAAAAGTATGGCGCCGAAGAGTTTAGGGCCACAGCTGATGATGATGCCGAGCGAGTTGAGTTTTGGCTCGAGAACACCATTCGAGTGTTTAACGAGATGTCGTTGACTTCTGATGAATGTATTAAATGTGTTGTTTCTTTGTTGAGAGATACGACCTATAGCTGGTGAAAGACATTAATATCTATGGTTTCGAGACAGAGAATCACCTGGGACTTCTTTCAAGTTAAATTTCGAAAGAAGTATATCAGTCAATGATTCATAGATTAGAAATGTAAAAAATTCCTCGAGCTGAAACAAGGCCGTATGTTAGTTACTGAGTATGAACGAGAGTTTGTGAGATTAAGTTAGTATACATGGGAATGTGTTTCGACTGAAGCTACTATGTGCAAACGTTTCATTGAAGGGCTGAATGAAGACATTAAATTGTTGGTTGGAATACTTGACATAAATGAATTTTTTGTGTTAGTGGAAAGAGCCTGCAAAGCCGAAAAGCTTGGCAAAGAAAAGAAGAAAGCAGATTCTGAGGCTAGAGATGAAAGAAAAAGATTGATGAGTAAGTCATCTCAACCTTCGACGAAGAGATTCAGAGATGCAAGTAATTGTTCAAATTCTTTGTTTAGACATTCGAATAGGGATCATGCAAGACAAAGTGTTGGTCCAAGAAATCAAACTCCGACCGAATCAAACATTGGAAGTGTCAAAAACAACAAGCCTGAGTGTAGACAATGTGGAACACGACAGGTTGGAGAATGTTGGGGCAAATACAATAATAGAACTTATTATAAGTGTGGATCCCGAGATCATTTTATTCGATATTACCCAGAGTTGGCTGAGAAAGACAATGTTCAGAGTGTGAGACTAAGTAATACGACAGCTAGGGGTAGACCACCAAGAAACACCGAAAATGTGAGTGGAAGCCAGAGAAGGGCTACTGATACAATTGTGAGATTAGAGGCGAGAGCACCTGCCTAAGCCTATGCTATTCGTGCTCGTGAGGAAGCGACATCTCCAGATGCCATTACTGGCACTTTTACTCTATTTGATACTGATGTGATTGCATTGATAGATCCAGGTTCTACTCATTCCTATGTGTGTGTGATTCTGGTATCTAGTAAGACTCTACCTGTTGAGTCTACTGAATTCGTGATTAGAGTATCGAACCCCTTAGGCGGGTCTGTCTTAGTTGATAAAGTGTGCAAGAACTGTCCGTTGATGTTTCGAGATATTTCCTTTCCGGTTAATTTGATGTTGCTACCCTTTGATGAATTTGATATCATTCTGGGTATGGATTAGATCACTTTGCATAATGCTATTGTAAATTGTAAACGAAAAAGTATTGATTTGAGGAGTAAGAATGGTGAGATGGTTCTAATTGAATCCAGTGAGTTGAATCGGCTACAGCTGTTATATCATCGATGAAAGCTTTGAATTATATGAAAAAGGGTTGCAAAGCCTATCTTGCGTATGTGATAGATACTAAAGTGACAGAAAAGAAAGTTGAATCTATACCTGTGGTTTGTGAATTCCCTGATGTGTTTTCTGAAGAACTATAGGGATTACCTCCAATACGGGAAGTTTAATTTGGTATTAACTTAGTGCCGGGGACGGCTCCTATCTCAATAGCTCCGTATAGAATGGCTCAGACAGAATTGAAAGAGTTGAAGTCTCAGTTGCAAAAATTGACAGATAGAATGGTGCTCTAGTGTTGTTTGTGAAAAAGAAAGATGGTACTATGAGGATGTGTATTGATTACCGAAAACTGAACAAAGTAACGATAAAGAATAAATATCCATTGCCACAAATCTATGATTTGTTTGATCAACTGAAAGGAGCTACAGTGTTTTCTAAGATAGATTTGAGATCGGGTTATTACCAGTTGAGAGTTAAAGAATCAGATGTACCAAAAACTGCATTCAGAATAAGGTATGGACATTATGAATTCTTAGTTATGCCTTTTGGACTAATGAATGCTCCTGCAGTGTTTATGGATTTGATGAATCGAATATTCCGACCGTACTTAGATCGCTTTGTTGTGGTGTGCATTGATGATATTCTGATTTCTTCCTATGATGAGACGCAACATTCCGAGCATTTGAGTATTATGTTACAGACTCTACGTGAGAAGCAATTGCATGCAAAGTTTAGCAAATGTGAGTTTTGGTTGTGTGAGGTTGGTTTTCTGTGTGTTGATACAAGAAGGCAAAGTCATTGCTTATGCTTCGAGGCAGTTAAAGCCGCATGAAGAGAACTATCCGACGTATGATCTTGAATTACCTGCGATTGTATTTGCATTGAAGATTTTGCTTCACTACCTATTTGGTGAGAAATGTCATATTTATACAGATCGTAAAAGCTTGAAACATGTGATGATTCAAAAAGAATTGAATTTGAGACAGCGGAGATGGTTAGAATTACTAAAAGACTATGAATTAGTAATAGCTTATCATCCGGGTAAAGCTGATGTTGTTGCTGATGCTTTGAGCCGAAAGTCTATATGTGCTTTACGAGCAATGAGTGTTCAGATAGATCTGTGTAATGATAGTTCGGTTTTGGCTGAGTTGAAAGTTAGGCCGATGTTTATACGTCAGATTTGTGATGCCTAGAAAAGTGATGATGAGATGAAAACAAAACGAGCTCAATGTGATTTGAATTCTGATTCAGAATTTCGATTTGATAATGATGATTGTCTGAGATTTAAAGATGAGATTTGTGTACTGAAGAATTTAGAATTGATTTAGTTGATTTTGAACGAAGCTCACAGTAGTTGTTTGGCTGTTCATCTGGGGAGTACGAAAATGTATAATGATCTGAAACAGTTTTATTGGTGGCATGGTACGAAACGGGACATCTTAGAGTTTGTTTCGAGATATTTGGTTTGTCAGCAAGTTAAAGCTGAACATCAGGTTCCATTCGGTTTGTTACAATCGATTATGATTCCTGAGTGGAAATGGGAGTGAATCACGATGGACTTTGTGTCAGGATTACCCTTGTCTCCGAGAAAGAAAGATGCAATCTGGGTGTTAGTTGACAGATTGACGAAATCAGCTCATTTCGTTCCAGTGAGAACAGACTATTCACTTGATAAGTTAGCTAAATTGTATATCTCTGAGATTGTGAGATTACACGGGGTGCCACTATCTATTGTGTCTGACAGAGATCCGAGATTTACCTTGTAGTTTTGGAAGAAATTGCAAGAGGCTTTCAGCACAAAGTTGCATTTCAGTACTGCATTTCATCCACAACGGATGGACAATCCGAACGGATCATTCAAATTCTTGAAGATATGTTGAGATGCTGCATTCTTGAGTTTGAAAGTACGTGGGAAAAGTATTTACCATTGATTGACTTTGCGTACAATAACAATTTTCAATCTAGTATCAAAATGGCACCATATCAAGCACTTTATGGTCGAAAATGCCGAACTCTATTGTAGTGGACTGAGTTGAGTAAGAATAAGATTCACAGGGTTGATTTGATAAAAGAGACTGAGCAGAAAGTGAAAGTGATTCGTGACAGTTTGAAAGTAGCGTCAGATCGTGAGAAGTCCTATGCAGACTTAAAACGAAAAGATATTGAATTTGAGATTGGTGACAAAGTATTTTTGAAAGTGTCTCCGTGGAAGAAAATACTCTGATTTTGCCGAAAAGGCAAGCTGAGTTTGAGGTTCATCGGGCCATATGAGATCATAGAATGAATTGGACCAGTTGCTTATAAATTGCTATTACCACCCTAGATAGAGAAGATTCATAATGTATTTCATGTATCGATGCTTTGATGATACAGATCTGATCCATCGCATGTGATTGCTCCTACTAAAATTGAGATTCAGTTAGATTTGTCATATAGTGAGGAACCGATTCAAATTCTGGCACATGAAATCAAAGAGTTGAGAAACAAGAAAATTTCTTTTAGTGAAGGTTTTGTGGCACAAACACGGAGTTGAAGAGTCTACATCGGAGCCTGAAGATGTTATGAGAGAGCAATATCCAAACCTATTCACTAGTAAGATTTTCGGGGACGAAAATCCCTAAGAGGGGAGAGTTGTAATAGCCCAGTTTAGACCCTAGTCAGAATAGTGGTTTCGAGACCACAAATCTGAGGTCAGAAAAAATATTTTAATATTTATTTTCGTGTTTATAGTGTGTGATTAAGCATGTGCGAAAATTTTGTCTGAAAATTTTATTGTTTCTTTGTTGAATTATGAAAAAGGACTTAATCACATAAAATGCAAAAGTTATGTGCTGACTGTTAAAGTTCTAATTTGGCATGGCTTTCTAAATGAGAACTCCTTATGTTGTTAATAAACCATTAAAAGAATGGATGGACAAGAATGTACATTAGTTGGTGGATTTTTAATGGTTTCATTAAGGCTAAATTTGTAAATTGGATATTAATGTATAATTAAATAAAAAAATAAGAAAATAAGCTCCATTATCATCATCCTATGTCGAAAGTTTAAAGAAAAAGAAAGAAACTAGGTTTGCTAGGTTTCGGCCAAGACTTTGGTTAATTAAGGTATGTTTTTGTTTTGGTTTTTGATAATTTCTACGTTTTTGTGATCTTTGCTTAGTGTATTATCAAGCCCATGCTTTAATTTTAGAATTTGATGGAGATTTTAAGATGTGCCATTGATGAATATATGAGCTTTGTGATGAATGTTCGTGAAATATGAAACTTTAATGTTGGGTTCATAGAGTTTGTCTTTGAATTTTTTATGAAATAATCTATTTTGGACTAATTGTGAAAATAATATTTTGAGGGACTAAAATGTTAAATGAATGAAATGTGTGGGCTTGTATGGACATAGGGAGAATTTGGCTAGGCATGGGTGAAGTGAAATTTTGTGTATTTTTGTGATTTTGTGAAATAGGGACTAAAGTGTCGAAATGTAAAAATGTGAAGGCTATTTTGTAAAACGCCCTAAATATGTGTGTTTGGACTAAATTGAAAGAATTGGTGATTAAGGAGCTAAATTTGAATATGTATAGACCAAGAAAGGAGAGCTTCGAATCGAGATCGAGGCAAAGACAAAGTACTCGATTGATTGGCTAGTTTCAATATTTCGAGGTCCGAGGTAAGTTCGAATATAATACAAGTTGTTTAATTTATATTTATGTGATGAGAAATGAATGAATTGTGTAGTTAATGAAATAGCAATTTTATATATGAAATATAGTATTGAGGCACTATGTGTGCGTAATTAGAAATGAGACAAAGATGATTGGGACTATGTGTGTGAAACAATAGAAGCTTCGGCTTATTGATTTGGCACTGTGTGTGCGATACCGAGATAAGATCGGTTTAAAGTACAGGCACTAAGTGTGCAATGATATTTATGCTTCGACTACGAAATTCGCACTAAGTGTGCGATTAAACCAAACGAATAACAAAGGTTGATAGAAATGTAATATCGAGCATTGAATAGCATGGATGGTGAATAACTATGTGTTGGCTAAGGTATGTATTAAACCTTTGTAGTTGATGAAATGGTGTATGGATTATGAATGGTTGAGTGAGTATATTAGCTATGTGATGAATTAACTTTGTATATTGTATTTGATTTATTAAATTGAATGTATTATATTACGAACTTACTAAGCTTTAGAGCTTACTGTGTGAATTGTTTCTCTGTTTTATAGCGTTAGTTAAGCTAGCTCGGATCTGGGGATCGTTAGCGACTCAATCACACTATCGACTAACTATTTTGCAACTTTTGAAAGATGTGTCTATTGAATATGGCATGTATAGGCTAGTTAATATGGCATGTTTTGACATGTTTGAACCTTGCCATGTGATTTGGCTTGGAAGTTGAATGATGTTAGTTTTTATGTATGAGCTATGGAAATGATGAATATGGTATGAGGTAGTGAAAATGGAAATGGTATGTTTCATGCTTAAATGGTTGATGAGTATTGTGGCTTGAATGTGAACTTGTGGTATAGATTATATGATGCTTGAATTATATGCTTTGGTATATGAAATTGGTATTTTTGAACGAACTTAATTGAGTGGAAATTGAGTATGGATAAGGATGGTATAGTTAGTGATTAATTGGTCTGTGTGTATTGGTATGTTTTGGTTGCCATTTGAAATATAAATGCATGTGATTTGAGGCTTGTAGGTGATCCTAAGTGTGGGAGGCAAGTTGGGCCTTGTAAATGGACTATAATTACCCACACGGTTGAGCACACAGGCGTGTGGCTCGACCGCGTTGTTTAAGTTTGCCAATTGAAACAATTTAGGCTCGACCACGGGCTGGACACACAAGCATGTGACTGGCCGTGTGGTGCAAGTCAGTGTCGATCACGGGTGAGGCACACGGTCGTGTCTCCGGCCGTGTGGACAAGTCAGTATGTATGCCCTGTTTTGTCATGGCTTGGACACACGGACGTGTCCGATACCGTGTAAGGCACACGGCCTACCCACACGAGTGTGTGACCTCTGTAACTTAGAAAAATGTTTGAATTTTGAAAAATTTTGTATATGTTCGATTTAGTCTCGACCCATTTCTAACATGTGTTTAAGGTCTCGTAGACCTCATTAAGGAACTATAAGTTTATATTTTGATATGTTTCAATGATGATTAACTATGTGTTGTAAAATGTTATGAAATGCTTGAAAGTGATTAGTAATGCCTCTTAACCCTAATCCGACGACGGTTACGGGTTAGGGGTGTTACACTATCCGTAATCGGCCCATCAAGTAAGAGATTCATCTCAAGAGAAATGCATCTTGAAATCTAATCATGAATCATCCGCCATGGAACAAAAGTTCTTCGATTTTAACTGATACACTCTAGAAGTAAAAGTTTCAATCAGTTAGCCAAAACATGAGAAACCATTTTATAGATAACCTGACACAAACTGATCAACTGGAAGTAGGTCATATCCTTGGGCTCATTGATTGTTGAAATAAGGAGCACAATCGTCTCATTAATGTCCATAGGATCACAATTTTCCCTAATGATTTCATGGCAATACTGGATCAGTTTTTTGCTAAAGACATCCCAATTTTCTTTCTAAAAGAGGCCCAATAACCCATCAATACCCGAGGCTTTACGAGGCTCCATTTGATTGAAAGCCTCAAAGATTTCTCTATAGGTAATCGGCCCATCAAGTAAGAGAATCATCTCTGGAGAAATGCATCTCGAAATCTAATCATGAATCATCCGCCCTGGAACAAAAGTGCTTTAATTTTAACTAATACACTCCGGAAGGAAAACTTTCAATCGGTTGCCCAAAACCTTAAAAACTATTTTATAGATAACCTGACACAAACTGATCTGCCGAAAGTGGGTCCTAACCTTGGGCTCATTGATTTTTGGAATAAGGACCACAACCGTCTCATTAATGTCCATAGGATCACAATCCTCCTTTAAGATTTCATGGCAATACTGGATCACTTTTTTGCTCAAGACATCCCAATTTTCATTCTAGAAAAGGCCCGATAACCCGTCAATACCCAGAGCTTTACGAGGATCCATTTGACCGAAAGCCACAAAGATTTCTCTATCCATAACAGGCCCATCAATTAAGAGATTCATCTCAAGAGAAATGCATCTCGAAATCTAATCATGAAGCATCTGCCCTAGATCAAAAGTGTTTTGATTTAAACTGATACACTCTTGAAGTAAAACTTCCAATTGGTTAGCCAAAACCTTAGAAACCATTTTATAGATAACCTGACACAAACTGATCAGCCGGAAGTGGGTCATATCCTTGGGCTCATTGAATTTTGGAATAAGGACCACAACTGTCTCATTAATGTCCATAGGATCACAATCCTCCTTTAACATTTCATGGCAATACAGGATCACTTTTTTGCTCAAGACATCCCAATTTTCCTTATAAAAGAGGCCCGATAACCCATCAGTACCCGGAGCTTTCCGCGGGTCTATTTGATTGAAATCCTCAAATATTTCTCTATCCATAACCAACCCACAAGTAAGAGATTCATCTCAGGAGAAATGCATCTCGAAATCTAATCATGAATCATCCGTCCTGGAACAAGTGTTTTGATTTTAACTGACACTCTGGAAGTAAAACTTTCAATCAGGTAGCCAAAACCTTAGAAACCATTTTATAAATAACCTAACTCAAACCAATCGGCTGGAAGCGGGTCATATCCTTGGGCTCATTGATTTTTGGAATAAGGACCACAACCGTCTCATTAATGTCCATAGGATCACAATCCTCCTTTAAGATTTCATGGCAATACTGGATCACTTTTTTGCTCAAGACATCCCAATTTTCCTTATAAAAGATTTCTCTATCTGTAATCGGCACATCAAGTAAGAGATTCATCTCAGGATAAATGCACCTCAAAATCTAATCATGAATCATCCACCCTAGAAAAAAGTACTTTGATTTTAACTGATACACTCCAGAAGTAAAACTTTCAATCGGTTAGCCAAAACCTTAGAAACCATTTTATAGATAACCTGACACAAACTGATCGGCCAGAAGTAGGTCATATCATTGGGCTCATTCATTTTTGGAATAAGGACCAAAACTGTCTTATTTATGTTCATAAGATCACAAACTTCCTTTAAGATTTCATGGCAATACTTGATCACTTTTTTGCTCAAGACATCCCAATTTTCCTTATAAAAGAGGCCCGATAACCTATCAATACTTGGAGCTTTATGAGGGTCCATTTGATTGAAAGCCTCAAAGATTTCTCTATCTGTAACCGGCCCATCAAGTAAGGATTCATCTCAGGAGAAACGCATCTCGAAATCTAATCATGAATTGTCCGCCCTGGAACATGTAACACCCCTAACCCGTATCCGTCACCAGATTAGGGTTATGAGATATTACCGAACTAAACTCAATTCCAAATATACATTCAATTGAATTCAAGCATACACAATGTGATCCTTACTATAATTATAACATTACAACGTTTTAGACTTAATTTCTATCATAGCCAAATACATGAGCATATCCACTCAATCACTTCACATCGCATTACTAAAGATCCTTTATCAAATTATTTCATCAAACAATCAAGCATAGATTAGACACATTTTAACCGTATACACAATGACTTAATCAAATTTAATATCTCACATACTATCGTTTAATCACATGCTAAAGTGTACCCAATGAATTCGGCCAAATAATGTAACAAACTCATCATTCATATTTACGAGATATTAGTAATCTGTCTAATCATGCCTAACATGTAAGTATATTTGCCACTACAAACAGGATCAAAGTAACCAAGCCTCAAACGATCACATCAAATATATATATGCACTTGATCTATATCTATTAAAAGAACAAATACACCTTTGGTTCCTTATACAAATATTCATGCACAAATCAATTCTCTTATTAACAAACTAAAACAATCATAGAATATACATTCTTTCATTAATGAAAACATCCAATATATAATATATTTATATTATTATAAGTCCAAGCCTTAACCGAATATACAAATACACCTTATATTAAATTTTAATACTAACATAAATTATCACCCAATCAAGCATAAATCCTATGCATACTAAACCAATACAACTAAATCAACGTATCCATTATAACATCAATTATAAATTCATCTCATTTATAAATATACTAACGCATGTACAAACAAACAAGTTACTATACTTATAATTCATTAAAAACGACACATACTATAATTAAAACATGAAACATTGAAAACTCAAGATATTGAAAGTAAGCCATATTCGCATGGCTTTAATATGGATACATAAACAAAAGTTTCCAACTCAAACATAGGCATTATCCATCCTATACATGCCTTTATCCAAACATAAACCAAACCAAAAGAGTACCAAAAAGTTATAGTGTGATTGACTTGCTGACGATTTCCCCGAGCCCGCAGCTTGACCAAAATCTATAAAATAGAACATTAAATATAAACAGAGTAAGCTTTCTAGCTTAGTAAGTCTTAAGCATTGATTTAAGTCACTCATCTAGTTAAACATGATTTAAATCAATTCATGACACAAAACATACATGTCTTACTCATAAACTTACCATAACAAGACATCATTACCTTACTTAACTTGGTAACTTTCAATTCTTTACCAAATACATCAATTGTTAATATACATAGATAATTACATAACTAGATGAATAAATATACTTACAAGAACCTTTTAACCATACTCATACTTTCGCATTTCCAATAACCATATGGCAAATTATATTGTATTATATAAACTTCACAACCAAGTGCATAACACATTTTTCTTTCATCATTTCATTTGGTCACTATCATAGCACATATATATATATATATATATAACTTTAATGTATGAAATACATACCTTGTTGCCGAATTAACAAATTCATTTTCAAAGCTCAAGCGTACTAGATTTGCTTCATAACCTTATTACTATATAAATGAAGTTCAAAATTGAAACTCACCCAGATAGCACCGCTAGGCTTTAACCCGAATTGCACACACCCAAGACTAGGCCTACTAGACTCAAGGTCCGAGATTTAAACACCCAGATTTAGCCTCGCTAGGCAATAAGCTCGAATATTTCACCCAAGACAAGGCCTCTAGGCTCAAGCAGAAATAACTCACCCAAGACAAGGCACGCTAGGCTTGAAGCCCAATAACAACATAGTTAATCCTTCAATACACATTTCTTAATGCTAACTTCACAAACAAATCATATACCTCATATTACCTCCACATATCATATCGAATATACTTATTCATATCACACATTAACAACATACATTCAATCCAATTTAACACCTTTACATTCGTCTAACACATAAATTTATACTTAGAATTATCAAATATCATCATTTAACATGTTCATAATTAACTCTTTAATATATATTTGCTTAAGGACTTACCTCGACTATCGACGGATAACGCAGACCGGCTATTCGATAACCTTCGTCTTTCCCCGATCCAAATCTGTTTTTCTTTGTTCTTGATCTAAACATATCAAAAATAAACTCATTCAAGTACATTTCATTTCAATTTAATCCCAAAGCACATAAATGGGCAAATTACCATTTTACCCCTAATGTTTCACACTTTTACAATTTAGTCCTATTTGCATAAAACACAAAATACACAAAATTTCTCAATACTACTCAAGGGCCGAATATGCATAGGAACTATACAAGTCCATTTCTTTCATATTTTGCAAATAAACCCCTCTAAAAATTTATTTTTACAAATTAGCCCTAAATACTCAATTTCACCAAAACTTCCAATACAAAACATATTAATCTTTAACATATCTTTAATATAAAATCATAAAACATCAAAAATCACAAGAATATAACAATGGCCGAACATCAAGCATGCTTATTTTTAAAAATTCTAGCATGGGTCAGCTACGGTTCGAAGCAACGATCTCAAAAACGTAAAAATTAACAAAAACTGAAATCAAACTAACCTTGAATTTAAGCTTCTAAATGCCAAAAATCAAAAGAATTCAAACCCTTCTTCTTCTCAATTTTCGGCCAAGCAAAATAAAAGATGATAACGGCCATACTTTTATGTTTTATTTAACATATATTATGACATTTAATCATTTACTTTTATAACCTTATTATATAAAATTATATAATATAAAACTTAAGGTTAATCTTGTCATATGCCACCCACTAACTTAAAAATGGGCTATTTACTCATTTAATACCTCATATTAAAAAGCCATCCTCATTTAAGCACTTTCCACTATAGAATGCAACTTTTACACTTTACGCGATTTAGCCCTTTTTGTTAAATTGAACACACAAACGGTTAAATTTTTCTACAAAACTTTCACGCACATTAAAAAGCATATAATAAGCACAGAATATATCATTTAAATATATTTCAGACTCGGATTCGTGGTCCTGACACTACCGTTCCAATTAGGGTCAAATTCGGACTGTTACAGAACAAGTACTTATATTTTAACTGACACACTCTAGAAGTAAAACTTTTAATCGGTTAGCCAAAACCTTAGAAACCATTTTATAGATAGCCTGACACAAACTGATAGGCCTGAAGTGGGTCATATCCTTGGGCTCATTGATTTTTGGAATAAGGACCACAACCATTGTAACACCCCAAACCCAGCCCAAACACCACGATTGGATCTGGATTGTCACTTGGGAAGAATGTAACTTAGCGAGCTTTAGAAAATGATTTTAAGTGCTTTTTAAAACTTCAGGTTCAGTAGTTCAAGTAAAATTCCATAGTCCTTTAAGGAAAAATTTAATTAGACAAATCTTTGTATTTAGGTAACTTTTGGAAAAAACGCATGTTAAAAGATTAGGTTAGAAGTTCATCATCAAAAATCCGTTTGTCCATCGTTAATTAAGTTGTGCGAAAACTTTCAATTTCATTTTATAAAAACATCTTATCGATTATTTGAATTTAAAACGTCCAAAGTTTAAATCAAAATTTAACCAAATTAAAGTGGCCTTATTACATAACAAAAATCCCAAAAATTTAAAGAAGAATAAAGTAAAGTTCTAATTAACAAAACCGTGCATGGCCACCCGAAAACCACTCCAGCCCAAGTCCGTAGCACTATCAATTACCTGCAAAAAATGTTAAGCAAAAGGGTGAGTCAAATAGACTCAGTGTGCAATTGCCAAGCACTATCACGGGCTCAAGCCCATTCGTTTATCAACTGGGCCGCAGCCCCTTTTTCATAATCACACTGGGCGAAGCCCATTCAGAGTCAGATTGGGCCTTAGCCCTATAGCACAGTACAATAGATAGCATATGCAAAATGATGCAAAAACCCAACCCAACCTAGTTAACCAACCGCTACATACCACCCGTACTTGCCAATTACACCAGTGGGGATTTCTATAATCGACCCTTCATCCGCTACACACCATCGATGGCAGTCATGCTGCCATCGTCAGATTGTGACAAAGTCACCAGGCTAAAATGGCGTAGCCACCAGAATAGAGTGTGGTAGAGCCACCCGATAAATGTGACGTAGATTGTGACAGAGTCATTAGGCTGAAATAGCATAGCCACCAGATACACTTCCCCTTTCATTTAAAACATATGCCCATTCCCATGCACATAAAATCATGATATATGAATGCAGCAGATATTGGCATACATGAGATGTTCAGAGTGTATATACTAACATGTTAACAAAATCACTTTTATAGCATAATCAGAAGTCACTTACCTGATGTCTCGTCTTTACCCTCCATGGGTAACCCAACAGCCAATACCAAGGTTTCGGCATATAACAATGCATATACAAATTAACAAAACAATAGGCAATGGTGTGAGAATTACACACCTGAATACGAGGAGAATTAGGCCCTCGATACTATCGACACTTTCAGAAGAGGGAATAACCGCTATCTGTCAATTCAGATTCGAAGCCGGTCCACAACTCGGAGGGAAGTCTCGCACTGCTGATACTGCATGTTTTTTAAACTTAGGGGTAGGGACTACGAGTCCAACCCCCTCCTCTGCTTGGCTAGTATTTGATTCCATGAAAGATATCTTGGTCAGAAGAACGGGTTAATGCATTGAATACAATGAAAGTGGAAATAGATACTCAAATGAAGGAGTTCTTACCTAGATCGATCGAAACCGGAAGCTAATAGACTTGGATTAAGTAATAGTTGAAGTCCCTACAACAACACCAACTTAGAATCGGTTCTCCAAACAAGAAGTGACCTTTCGACCCAAAAAAAACCACATGAATCCTTACTACCCATTCGACCATCCCTCACTTACCAATAATCTTCTAACCGTTAGCCAGATACAGAAAAAGTACGAAAGCAAAGCCCCTCCTACATTCAGCCAAAGCACCCAAAGCACCAAATTAACATATTTGGTTTAGCAACCAATAAAGAAAAGAATGGATTAAAAGAGAAGAAGAACGCTTACCACTAAATAGGAAAAACTCAATTTGAGAGAGTTAAGAGGATGAGTGACAGCAATCCACTAAAACCAGAACCGAATAAGGGAAAAGAACACACAAGGGAGATTCGACTAAACAGGAAAAAGTGAAAGCAAAACTCAAAAAGAAGAAATGGGAAATAGGTTCGGCTTTAGAAGAAATAGAGAAGAAGTTGAAGCAAATAGATGTTTCGATAATGGAGAAAGAAACAAAAGGGATGCTACGTCTTTGAGTAAATGAAAAAGAGAATGAGAGCTTTAAGAGAATTCGGCCAAGGGATAGAAGCTTAGGAAGTGAAGCAAATGAGAGAATAAAGAAAAGAATGGAAGGGAAAGGAGTTCCCAAAAGGTTTTGGCTTTACCAAATAGGAGATGACCAAATAATAGCCTTAGAAGTTTTCGGCAAACATAGAAAGAAAATGGGTTGAAAAGAAGAGCACACCAAATGCCGAAAAGAAAAACTCTCAACACCAAAATTTACTAAACACACACCAAACTTTCGGCACCTAACCCCTCCACCAAAATCGAATGCCTACACCCTCCAAAGACCTCATATGACCGAATTTCCACCTAACACTATCCAAAAATTCTGTAATATCCCAGATTAGGGGTTATGCGTTTGGCACATAATTCATGAATTAATAGGCTCAGTGTGTGGGTGAGTGTGTTTAAGGGGTTTGGAGAACCTTAGGAGATGGGGAAAATGCATCGGAAAAATATTGGAATGTTAAGTTTAAAAGAGGAAAGTGAACATTTTTGGAAACTTGGAAATGTAAGGAAATGTTTTAGAATTGTTAAGTTTAAAAGAGGAAAGTGAACATTTTTGGAAACTTGGAAATGTAAGGAAATGTTTTAGAAATGTTAAGTTTAAAAGAGGAAAGTGAACATTTTTGGAAACTTGGAAATGTAAGGAAATGTTTTAGAAATGTTAAGTTTAAAAGAGGAAACTAAAACCAGGTGGCCTTAAGAAAATTAGTAGAGGGAATTTAACACAAGAAAAGGCTTGGAGAAGTGGCTAGGAGGCACCACTTAAAGCCCAGTAAGTGACGCCACAATCAAGGGGCAAGGAGCCTAGGTTCGAGCAATGTGGGAAGCAAATAAAGGATTTTATTTTGCTACAAGAAGCAAAGGAGGTGGACGGCATTAAGGAACTAAAAGGAAGGAGTTTAAGGTTGGATTAAATTCTTTTAATAAAATCAGCTAAGGTGGTAGATAAATAATAATTTATTTTAGATTATTTTCAAAGAGATAATTAAAGAATTATTTCTATTAATCTTTAAACAAGGAAGTGATGGCCAAGTAAGGGACTCTAGCATAGTAATTTCGGCAAAAGGAGGAGAATAAGGCTATTCATCAATCTTCTCTTTTCCATTGAAGTCTCTGCCAAAAATTTCCTAGCAAACTCTCTCCTTTCTCTCTTATTTTTGCCATAGCCGAAATCTTTTTCTCCATAAGTCCACCATTGCCGAATCCCCTAGTGACTCTTTTCCCTTTCTTTTCTTTTGATAAACCGACAACACAGATAACCTTTTGCCGATTTCTTGTTAAGTTCCAAAAGCCAAAAACTTGCTATTATCAAGACCATAGCCGAATAGTTTGAGACTTCAAGCAAGGGGTTGTCAACTTGTGTAGTAAGGGTAAGATCTCATTCAGTTTCATCCTTTTTCTTTTAAGATTTGTCGAAATCTAGGACTAACCCCATTAATATCTTGTTGCCAAAACTTTGAAGAGATCTTTCAAGATTTACTAAGTGTCGACTACAAGGAAGGAGAAATTCTTTTCCCAAAGGTACACCATAGGCCGCGTGTTCCCTAGTTATTCGGTGAGTTTCGGGATTTAAAATCCACAAGGTAAGTATCTATAGCATTCGGCCAAGGCCATGTTGAGTAAATAGATGTGTTTCATTAATATTTAAAAGCGAAACTAATCTATTCAAGTAATCCAATGATTGCCGATTTCAAGAAAGAAGGATACAAAGTTTTGATTTGATTAGACATCAATCGGCAAGAAGGTAAGGATTTAAGTGTACTAATCCTCTTCGATTTGGTTTTATGGCGAATGGCTCTTCACTAAGTATTAACTGATTGATCAAATGTAGAGATTTAAGATCTAAGGCATTAGATCAAGCTTTTTGGGATTTGGAGTGAACTTGCTAAAGCAAATCAGGTGTGTACCCCAAACTATTACTTAATAAGTTTTATGGCAATGTTTAATATAAGTATGTGTATAAGAATGTGAATATGGCTAAGGTACCATGTTATGGTACAAAGTACTCAGGTACGTTTTATGTCAAATATCTGTTACGACACACATATGACATTATAAGAATGTGAAATAAGAATTTGACATGTTAATGCATGATATGTATGATATGGGGCATATGGGTTATATGAAAAGGGGAAGTGAATGTGGTGACCTAAGACCACGATAACTGAATGTGGTGACCTAAGACCACGATATCTGAATGTGGTGACCTAAGACCACGAAATCTAAATGTGGTGACCTAAGACCACGTATTTTACAAGGGCGATGAGCATGTCGACTGCAACGACTGCCTTTGATGGTGTGTAGCGGATGGAGGGTTGACTTAATAGTCCCCACGGTGTGATGGTTGGTACGGGTGATGTGTAGTGGATGGCATATAGGTTTGGGTTCGGGTTGCATCATTATTTCCTATCTGTTACATGAATATGCATGTAATATGTGAACATATGCCTAAATTGTTAAATTTTAGTGTTGGTTACACATTGAGTCTGTTTGACTCACCCCTTATGGGATTATTTTTCAGGTAACGATCAGTAATGGACCGGGTCAGTAGGAGCTTAAAGGTGGCCATGCACAGCAAGGAATTTATTTAATTTGGATTTCTATTTCATTAAGTACTTTGAATTTATTTTTTTGGGGGAATTATTTGATATAATAAGGCCTTAGTAGGAATATTTTATTCTGTCTTTATTTGTTAAGCTTACAAACCTTATTTTATTAAAAGATTAAGTAAAATATTTTTTTAAAAACAAAGCCCAAACGTTTTGTCACCTAAAGTAAAGGATTTTAACAATGAATTAAACTTGTTTTCAACTCAAGCCCAACCCAAAACGATCTTTCTTCCAAATCACACAAGTTTTTCCTAAGTAACAAAAGAATTTGAAACGGTTTAAACCGGGAACATACCAGATCCGGTCCAAGGCTCGTGAAATTTGGTTTGGGGTGTTTCAGCTTGGTATCGAGCCAGCTTTTAAACTCTCTACCTTGGGTTTAAGGCCCAAAACATCTTTAAAATCTAGCCCAAAAGGAATTTTCGAAAAATTTTCGTGTTTTCGGCATGGCCCACTTAGTCTCAATTCAAGTCCACCGTAAGTACTTCGACTTCAAATGATTTGAATATGTGAAATGTATGGGCTTTTATGGCAACGAGATTTGTGAACTAAGATCTGTTGAACCCTAGGACTAGTCTACTCAAAACACAAGTACATAAGACTTAAAGACCATTAGACAAACACATGATTAAGTCACGAGCTAGGGTGTGGTAACTGTTGTGCGCATGTCAGGAGTGGATTCAAGAAGAGCTTGGTATTTAAGCAATCTAGCGACTCACCTCCTCTTTACTCAAATCCTACCAGTGCGTAGCCTCGGTTCACTCTAACCAAGAGGACTTAGTCACGGGCTAAACTCAATAATTAAAACCCGAAAGGGACTAGCCACATTTTTATGGAAACCCTTGTTTTAAAAAGTCAACAAACTACCCTTTTGAAATTATGAAAATTATTATTTTGGAAAAACTTTCTAAGAATTTTTAATTTGCAAATTACCTAAGTACCCCTAGTGGCAAAATTACAAAAATGCCCTTGTTTTGAAAAGTCACCAGAACCATATTTTTGTAAAAAATCTTTGAAATGACCCTAGCTTGTAAAATTACAAAAATACCCTCGTATAAAATTATCATTTCACCCTTGAAATTTTTCCAGAAGAATTTTAATTTGGTAAAATATCAACAATCTCTATTTTGCAACATTTTCAAAATACCCTAATTTGAAAATTTACCAAAATACCCTATAGGATAAAATTACGTAAATGCCCCGGTAGTGGAAAACAACAAACAATGACAATTACAACATTTCTCTCGTAATGAATGCAAGTTCATGTGTGTGCTAAATGAATGATGTGAGATCAGTATGTGTATGAATCGAAAGAATAACTTCTTAAAACTATTAAACATAAACCGGTCGTGGATAATCAAGCGTAACAAAACTAATTCATAAAATTCTTTAATCGATAAACGCAAGCGGAAGTATGAATTCAAGGGGCGTGGTTGTAACGCGTGCGTGGCCGTGGAAGAGGTGAATGATGTGTCCGAACCTGTTAGATCGGGTCAAGGATCCGAAATGAAATGCCACCACCACCCCACCGTTGATGTGAATTTTTATAGAAAATGTGTTAGTTTTAAGATCGAGTCTTGTGATAGTGTAGTGTGGTGAGTTAGGATGTACGATTGTTCGTTAGTAAGTAATTTCGAGGACGAAATTATTTTTAAGGGGTAGAACGTAATATCCAGATTAGGGTTATGCATTTGGCGATAATTCATGAATTAATAGGCTCAAAGTGTGGGTGAGTGTGTTTAAAGGGTTTGGAGAACCTTAGGAGATGGGAAAATGCATCGAAAAAATATTGGAATGTTAAGTTTAAAAGAGGAAAGTGAACATTTTTGGAAACTTGGAAATGTAAGGAAATACATTTTTGGAAACTTGGAAATGTAAGGAAATGTTTTAGAAATGTTAAGTTTAAAAGAGAAAAGTGAACATTTTTGGAAACTTGGAAATGTAAGGAAATGTTTTAGAAATGTTAAGTTTAAAAGAGGAAAGTGAACATTTTTGAAAACTTGGAAATGTAAGGAAATGTTTTAGAAATGTTAAGTTTAAAAGAGGAAATTAAAACCAGGTGGCCTTAAGAAAATTAGTAGAGGGAATTTAACACAAGAACAGGCTTGGAGAAGTGGCTAGGAGGCACCACTTAAAGCCTAGTAAGTGACGCCACAATCAAGGGGGAAGGAGCCTAGGTTCGAGCAACGTGGGAAGCAAATAAAGGATTTTATTTTGCTACAAGAAGCAAAGGAGGTGGACGGCATTAAGGAACTAAAAGAGAGGAGTTTAAGGTTGGATTAAATTCTTTTAATAAAATCGGCTAAGGTGGTAGATAAATGATGATTTATTTTAGATTATTTTCAAAAAGATAATTAAAGAATTATTTCTATTAATCTTTAAACAAGGAAGTGATGGCCAAGTAAGGGACTCTAGCATAGTAATTTCAACAAAAGGAGGAGAATAAGGCTATTCATCAATCTTCTCTTTTCCATTGAAGTCTCTGCCGAAAATTTCCTAGCAAACTCTCTCCTTTCTCTCTTATTTTTGCCATAGCTGAAATCTTTTTCTCCATAAGTCCACCATTGCCGAATCCCCTAGTGACTCTTTTCCCTCAATTTTCTTTTGATAAACCGATAACACAGATAATCTTTAGCCGATTTCTTGTTAAGTTCCAAAAGCCAAAAACTTGCTATTATCAAGACCATAGCCGAATAGTTTGAGACTTCAAGCAAGGGGTTGTCGACTTGTGCAGTAAGGGTAAGATCTCATTCAGTTTCATCCTTTTTCTTTTAAGATTTGCCGAAATCTAGGACTAACCCCATTAATATCTTGTTGTCGAAACATTGAAGAGATCTTTCAGGATTTACTAAGTGTTGACTACAAGGAAAGAGAAATTCTTTTCTCGAAGGTACACCATAGGCCGCGTGTTCCCTAGTTATTCGGTGAGTTTCGGGATTTAAAATCCACAAGGTAAGTATCTATAGCATTCGCCAAGGCCATGTTGAGTAAATAGATGTGTTTCATTAATATTTAAAAGTCAAACTAATCTATTCAAGTAATCTAGTGATTGTCGATTTCAAGAAAGAAGGATACAAAGTTTCGGCATTTGATTAGACATCAATCGGCGAAGGTAAGGATTTAAGTGTACTAATCCCATCGGGATTTGGTTTTATGGCTGAATGGCTCTTTACTAAGTATTAAGTGATTGATCAAATGTAGAGATTTAAGATCTAAGGCATTAGATCAAGCTTTTCGGATTTGGAGTGAACTTGCTAAAGCGAATCGGTGTGTACCTACACTATTACTTAATAAGTTTTATGGAAATGTTTAATATAAGTATGTGTATAAGAATGTGAATATGGCTAAGGTACCATGTTATGGTACAAAGTACTCAGGTACGTTTCCTACTCCTACTAGGATTATGTTAAATATCTGTTACGACACACATATGACATTATAAGAATGTGAAATAAGAATTTGGCATGTTAATGCATGATATGTATGATATGGGGCATATGGGTTATATGAAAAGGGGAAGTGAATGTGGTGACGTAAGACCACGATAACTGAATGTGGTGACCTAAGACCACGATATCTGAATGTGGTGACCTAAGACCAAAAAATCTGAATGTGGTGACCTAAGACCACGTATTTTATAAGGGCGATGAGCATGCCGACTGCAGCGACTGCCTTCGATGGTGTGTAGCGGATGGAGGGTTGACTTAATAGTCCCCACGGTGTGATGGTTGGTACGGGTGATGTGTAGTGGATGGCATATAGGTTTGGGTTCGGGTTGCATCATTATTTCCTATCTGTTACATGAATTTGCATGTAATATGTGAACATATGCCTAAATTGTTAAATTTTAGTGTTGGTTACACATTGAGTCTGTTTGACTCACCCCTTGTGGGATTATTTTTCAGGTAACGATCAGTAATGGACCGGGTCGGTAGGAGCTTAAAGGTGCCCATGCATAGCAAAGAATTTATTTAATTTGGATTTCTATTTCATTAAGTACTTTGAATTTATTTTTTGGGGGGAATTATTTGATGTAATAAGGCCTTAGTAGGAATATTTTATTCTATCTTTATTTGTTAAGCTTACAAACCTTATTTTATTAAAAGATTAAGTAAAATATTTTTTTTAAAAACAAAGCCCAAACGTTTTGTCACCTAAAGTAAAGGATTTTTAACAATGAATTAAACTTGTTTTCAACTCAAGCCCAACCCAAAACGATCTTTCTTCCAAATCACACAAGTTTTTCCTAAGTAACAAAAGAATTTGAAACGGTTTACACCGGGGAACATACCAGATCCGGTCAAGGCTCGTGGGCTGGGTTTGGGGTGTTTCAAATTCGGCCAACTACTTTCTCACCTCCAACCCCATGTTTCTTCCTAGATTCTTTCTTCCTAGATTCTCTTCTTAATCCCCTCTCCTCCACTTATACAATTTGGTTTGAATAATTCAAACTCCCCAAATGGCTCTCCACCACTTATTTGAATTATATGACCAGGTCCCCCTCTTTCCTCCAGAGTTTGATTACCATCCAGCCGCCTCCCTTGCCTGAGCCAAAAAATAATACCCTCCTGTGCTGCTTGAGATATTCAACCCTTTCCCTCTCAGCTTCTCTTGTGACGCCACTTCCTTGCATGCTAAGTGGCGTCTCATTGCCACTATACCACTGCACTTCTTGTGTCATCAAACACAAGCAGTAATCCTTAAAGCCTGACCCAGTCAGCTCTCCCCTAAAGTGCCCCAAAATTGAAATTTTTTGCAAGGCTTCAGCTTAACCCCGAGCCTTCCCGGGGCCCCCAAACACACTCAAACAACAGGCAAGGCATACCACCTGCACAAAAGCATAATAAAATGTAAAGCCCCTAATTTTCAGATGTTACAACCGTCTCATTAATGTCCATAGGATCACAATCGTCCAATAAGATTTCATGGCAATACTGGATCACTTTTTTCCTCAAGACATCCCAATTTTCCTTATAAAAGAGGCCCGATAACCCATCAATACCCGGAGCTTTAAGCGAGTCTATTTGATTGAAATCCTCAAATATTTCTCTCTCCGTAACCGGCCCATCAAGTAAGAGATTCATCTCAGGAGAAATGCATCTTGAAATCTAATCATGAATCATCCGCCATGGAACAAAAGTGCTTTGATTTTAACTGATACACTCCGGAAGTAAAACTTTCAATCGGTTAGCCAAAACCATAGAAACTAATTTATAGATAACCTGACACAAACTGATCGACCGAAAGTGGGTCATACCCTTGGGCTCATTGATTTTTGGAATAAGGACCACAACCATCTCGTTAATGTCCATAGGATCACAATTCTCCTTTAAGATTTCATGGCAAAGCTGGATCACTTTTTTGCTCAAGACATCCCAATTTTCCTTATAAAAGAGGATCGATAACACATCAATACCTATAGCTTTACGAGGGTCCATTTGACTGAAAGCCGCAAATATTTCTCTATCTGTAATCGGTGCATCAAGTAAGAGATTCATCTCAGGAGAAATGCACCTCGAAATCTAATCATGAATCATCCACCCTAGAATAAAAGTTCTTTGATTTTAACTGAGACACTCCGGAAGTAAAACTTCCAATTGGTTAGCCAAAATCTTAGAAACCATTTTATAGATAACCTGACACAAACTTATCGGACGGAAGTGAGTCATACCCCTAGGCTCATTGATTTTTGGAATAAGGACCACAACCGTCTCATTAGGATCACAATCCTCCTTTAAGATTTCATGGAAATACTGGATCATTTTTTTACTCAAGACATCCCAATTTTCCTTATAAAAGAGGCCCGATAACCCATCAATGCATGGAGTTTTACGAGGGTATATTTGATTGAAAGCCTTAAAGATTTCTCTATTTGTAACCGGCCCATCAAGTAAGATATTCATCTCAGGAAAAATGCTTCTAGAAATCTAATACTGAATCATCTGCCCTGGAACAAAAGTGTTTTGATTTTAATTGATACACTCCGGAAGTAAAACTTTCAACCGGTTAGCCAAAACCCTAGAAACAATGTTTTAGATAACCTGACACAAATTGATCGGCCTGAAGTGGGTCATATCCTTGGGCTCAATAATTTTTGGAATAAGGACCACAATCGTTTCATTAATGTCCATAGGATCACAATCCTCTATTAAGATTTCATGGCAATACTGGATCACTTTTTTGCTCAAGACATCCCAATTTTCCTTATACAAGAGGCCCGATAACCCATCAATACCCGGAGCTTATGCATGTCCATTTGATTGAAATCCTAAAAAATTTCTCTATCCGTAACCGGCCCATCAAGTAAGAGATTCATCTCAGGAGAAATGCATCTCGAAATCTAGTCATGAATCATCCGCAATGGAACAAAAGTGCTTTGATTTTAACTGATACACTATAGAAGTAAAACTTTCAATCGGTTAGCCAAAAACATTAGAAACCATTTTATAGATAACCTGACACAAACTGATCGACCAGAAATGGGTCATATCCTTGGGCTCATTGATTTTTGAAATAAGGACCACAACCGTCTCATTAATGTCCATAGGATCACAATCTTCCCTAAAGATTTCATGGCAATACTGGATCATCTTTTTGCTAAAGACATCCCAATTTTCCTTATAAAAGAGGCCTGGTAACTAATCAATACCCGAAGCGTTACAAGGGTCCATTTGATTGAAAGCCTCAAAGATTTTTCTATCCGTAACCAACCCATCAAGTAAGAGATTCATCTCAGAAGAAACACATCTCGAAATCTAATCATGAACCATCTGCCATAGAACAAGTGCTTTGATTTTAATTGACATACTCCGGAATTAAAACATTCAATCAGTTAGCCAAAACCTTAGAAACCATTTTATAGATAACCTAACTCAAACTGATCAGTCGGAAGTGGGTCATATCCTTGGGCTCATTGATTTTTGGAATAAGGACCACAACCGTCTCATTAATGTCCATAGGATCACAATCCTCCTTTAAGATTTCATGGCATACTGGATCACTTTTTTGCTCAAGACATCCCAATTTTCTTTTCAAAAGAGGCCCGATAAACCATCAATACCTGGCACTTTACGAGGTTTCATTTGATTGAAAGCTTCAAAGATTTCTCTATCCGTAACTGGCCCATCAAGGAAGAGATTTATCTCAGTAGAAATGCACCTCGAAATCTAATCATGAATCATCCACCCTGGACCAAAAGTGCTTTGATTTTAACTGATACACTCTAAAAGTAAAACTTTCAATCGGTTAACCAAAACCATAGAAACCATTTTATAGATAACCTGACACAAACTGATCGACCGGAAGTGGGTTATAGCCTTTGGATCATTGATTTTTTGAATAAGGACCACAACTGTCTCATTAATGTCCATAGGATCACAATCCTCCTTTAAGATTTCTTGGTAATACCGGATCACTTTTTTGCTCAAGATATCCCAATTTTTCGTATATAAGAGGCCCAATAACTAATCAACACCCGGAGCTTTATGAAGATCCATTTGATTGAAAGCCTCAAAGATATCTGTATCCATAACCAGCCTATCAAGTAAGGGATTCATCTCAGGAGAAATGCATCTCAAAATCTAATCATGAATCATCTGCCCAAGAACAACTACTTTGATTTTAACTGATACACTCCGAAAGTAAAACTTTCAATCAGTTAGCCAAAACCTTAGAAACCATTTTATAGATAACCTAACTTAAACTAATTGGCTGGAAGTGGGTCATATCCTTGGGCTCATTGATTTTTGGAATAAGGACCACAACCGTCTCATTAATGTCCATAGGATCAAAATCCTCCTTTAAGATTTCATGGCAAAACTGGATCACTTTTTTGCTCAAGACATCCCAATTTTCTTTATAAAAGAGGATCGATAACACATCAATACCTGTAGGTTTACGAGCATCCATTTGATTGAAAGCCTCAAATATTTCTCTATTTGTAACCACCGCATCAAGTAAGAGATTCATCTCAGGAGAAATGCACCTCGAAATCTAATCATGAATCATCCGCCCTAGAACAAAAGTTTTTTGATTTTAACTGATACATTTTGGAAATAAACTTCCAATTTGTTAGCCAAAACCTTAGAAACCATTTTATAGATAACCTGACACAAACTTATCAGCCGAAAGTGGGTCATATCCTTGGGCTCATTAATTTTTGGAATAAGGACCACAACTGTCTCATTAATGTCCATAGGATCACAATCTTCCTTTAAGATTTCATGGAAATATTGGATCACTTTTTTACTCAAGACGCCCCAATTTTCCATATAAAAGAGGCTCGATAACTTATCAATACCCGGAGCTTTACGAGGGTCCATTTGATTGAAAGCCTCAAAGATTTCACTATCTGTAACCGACACATCAAGTAATAGATTCATCTCAGGAGAAATGCGTCTAGAAATATAATCCTGAATCATCTGCCCTGGAACAAAAGTGTTTTGATTTTAATTGATACACTCAGGAAGTAATACTTTCAATCAATTAGCCAAAAACTTAGAAACAATTTTTTAGATAACTTGACACAAACTGATCAGCCTGAAGTGGTTCATATCCTTGGGCTCAATTATTTTTGGAATAAGTACCACAACCATCTCATTAATGTCTATAGGATCACAATCCTCCATTAAGATTTCATGGCAATACTGGATCACTTTTTTGCTCAAGACATCCTAATTTTTCTTATAAAAGAGGCCCGATAACCTATCAATACCCGGAGTTTTACGCAGGTCTATTTGATTGAAATCCTCAAAAATTTCTCTATCAGTAACCGGCCCATCAAGTAAGAGATTTGTCTCAAGAGAAATGCATCTCAAAATCTAATTTTGAATCATCCCCCATGGAACAAAAGTGCTTTGATTTTAACTGATACACTCTAGAGGTAAAATTTTCAATCGGTTAGCCAAAACATTAGAAACCATTTTATAGATAACCTGACACAAACTGATTAATAGGAAGTAGGGCATATCCTTAGGCTCATTGATTTTTGAAATAAGGACCACAACTGTCTCATTAATGTCCATAGGATCACAATCCTCCCTAAAGATTTTATGGCAATACTGGATTAGTTTTTGGCTAAAGACATCCAATTTTCCTTATAAAAGAGGCCCGATAACCAATCAATACCCGAAGCTTTACTAGGGTCCATTTGATTGAAAGCCTCAAAGATTTTTCTATCCGTAACTGACCCATCAAGTAAGAGATTCATCTCAGGAGAAACACATCTCGAAATCTAATCATGAATCATCCGCCTTGGAACAAGTGCTTTGATTTTAATTGACACACTCTGGAATTAAAACCTTCAATCGATTAGCCAAAACCTTAGAAACCATTTTATAGATAACCTAACTCAAACTGATTGGCCGTAAGTGGGTCATATCCTTGGGCTCATTGATTTTTGGGATAAGGACCACAACTGTCTCATTAATGTCCATAGGATCACAATTCTTCTTTAAGATTTCATGGCAATACTAGATCACTTTTTTGCTCAAGACATCCCAATTTTCTTTTCAAAAGAGGCCCGATAACCCATCAATACCCGATGCTTTACGAGTTTCCATTTGATTGAAAGCCTCAAAGATTTCTCTATCCATAACTGGCCCATCAAGGAAGAGATTTATCTCTGTAGAAAGCACCTCGAAATCTAATCATGAAGTATCCGCCCTGGAACAAAAATGCTTTCATTTTAACTGATACATTCCGGAAGTAAAACTTTCAATCGGTTTGCCAAAACCTTAGAATCCATTTTACAGATAACCTGACACAAACTGATCAGCCGGAAGTAGGTTATATCCTTAGGCTCATTGAATTTTGGAATAAGGACCACAACCGTCTCATTAATGTCCATAAGATCACAGTCATCCTTTAAGATTTTAAGGCAATACTGAATCACTTTTTTGCTCAAGACATCCAAACTTTCTTTCTAAAAGAGGCCTGATAACTCATCAATACCCGAAGCTTTACGAGGTCCTTTTGATTGAAAGCCTCAAAGATATCTCTATCCGTAATTGGCCCATTAAGTAAGAGATTCATCTCAGGAGAAATGCATCTCAAAATTTAATCATGAATCATCTGCCCTGGAACAAAAGTGCTTTGATTTTAACTGATACACTCCGGAAGTAAAACTTTCAATCAGTTAGCCAAAACCATAGAAACCAATTTATAGATAACCTGACACAAACTAATCAACCAGAAGTGGGTCATATCCTTGGGCTCATTGATTTTTGGAATAAGGGCCACAACAGTCTCATTAATGTCCATAGGATCACAATCCTCCATTAAGATTTCATGGTAGTACTGGATCACCTTTTTGCTCAAGATATCCTAATTTACCTTATAAAAGAGGCCCAATAACCCATAGTACCCGGAGCTTTACGCGGGTCAATTTAATTGAAATCCTCAAATATTTCTTTATCCGTAACTGGCCCATCAAGTAAGAGATTCATCTCAGGAGAAGTTTTCCTTATAAAAGAGGCCCGATAACCCATCAATACCCAGAGATTTACGAGGGTTCATTTGATTGAAAGCCTCAAAGATTTCTCTATCTGTAATTGACCCATCAAGTGAGAGATTCATCTATGGAGAAATGCATCTCGAAATCTAATCATGAATCATCCACCATGGAATAAAAGTGCTTTGATTTTAACTGATACACTCTGGAAGTAAAACTTTCAATCGGTTAGCTAAGACATTAGAAACCATTTTATAGATAACCTGACACAAACTGATTGGTCGGAAGTGGGTCATATCCTTGGGCTCATTGATTTTTGGAATATGGACCACAACCGTATCATTAAAGTCTATAATATCACAATCCTCCTTTAATATTTTATGGCAATACTGGGTCACTTTTTTGCTCAAGACATCCTAATTTTCCTTATAAAAAAGGAACGATAACCCATCAATACCTGGAGCTTTACGAGGGTCCATTTGATTGAAAGCCAAAAAGATTTCTCTATCCGTAACCGGCCCATCAAGTAAGTGATTCATCTCAGGAGAAATTCATCTCAAAATCTAATCATGAATCATCTGCCCTGGAACAAAAGTGCTTTGATTTTAACTGATACACTCCAGAAGTAAAACCTTCAATCGGTTAGCCAAAACCATAGAAACCAATTTATATATAACCTGACATAAACTGAATGACCGGAAGTGGGTCATACCCTTGGGCTCATTGATTTTTGGAATAAGGACCACAACCGTCTCATTAATGTCCATAGGATCACAATCCTCCTTTAAGATTTAATGGCAATACTGGATCACTTTTTTACTCAAGACATCCCAATTTTCCTTATAAAAGAGGATCGATAACACATCAATACTTAGAGCTTTACGAGGGTCCATTTGATTGAAAGCCTCAAATATTTCTCTATCCGTAACCGGCCCATCAAGTAAGAGATTCATCTAAGGAGAAATGCATCTCGAAATCTAATCATGAATCATCTGCCTCGGAACAAAAGTGCTTTGATTTTTATTGACACACTCCGGAAGTAAAATTTTCAACCAGTTAGCCAAAACCTTAGAAACCATTTTATAGATAACCTAACTCAAACTGATCAATTGGAAGTGGGTCATATCCTTGGGCTCATTTATTTTTGGAATAAGGACCACAACTGTCTCATTAATGTCCATAGGATCACAATCATCCTTTAAGATTTCATGGAAATACTGGATCACTTTTTTGCTCAAGACATCCCAATTTTCCTTATAAAAGAGGATCGATACCACATCAATACCTGGAGCTTTATGAGGGTCTATTTGATTGAAAGCCTCAAATATTTCTCTATCTGTAACCGGCGCATCAAGTAAGAGATTCATCTATGGAGAAATGCACCTTGAAATCTAATCATGAATCATTTGCCCTAGAACATAAGTTCTTTGATTTTAACTAATACACTCTGGAAGTAAAACTTTCAATCAGTTAGCCAAAACCTTAGAAACCATTTTATAGATAACCTGACAGAAACTGATCGGCCGGAAATGGGTCATATCATTGGTCACATTGATTTTTGGAATAAGGACCACAACGTCTCATTAATGTCCATAGGATGACAATCCTCCTCTAAGATTTCATGGCAAAACTGGATCACTTTTTTGCTCAAGACATCCCAATTTTCTTTCTAAAAGAGGCCCAATAACCCATCAATACTCGAAGCTTTACGAGGGTCTATTTGATTAAAAGCCTCAAAGATTTCTCTATACATAATCAGCCCATCAAGTAAGAGATTCATCTCAGGAGAAATGCATCTCGAAATCTATCATGAATCATCTACCCTGAAACAAAAGTGCTTCAATTTTAACGGATACACTCCCGAAGTAAAACTTTCAATCGGTTAGACAAAACCTTAGAAACCATTTTACAGGTAACCTGACACAAACTGATCAGCCAGAAGTGGGTCATATCCTTAGGTTTATTGATTTTTGGATTAAGGTCCATAATCGTCTCATTAATGTCCATAGGATCACAATCCTCCTTTAAGATTTCATGGCAATACTGGATCACTTTTTTGCTCAAGACATCTCAATTTTTCTTACAAAATAGGCCCGATAACTCATCAATACCCGGAGCTTTACGAGGGTCCATTTGATTGAAAGCTTCAAAGATTTCTCTATCCGTAACCGGCCCATCAAGTAAGAGATTCATCTATGGAGAAATGCATCTCAAAATCTAATCAAGAATCATCTGCCATGGAAGAAAAGTGCTTTGATTTTAACCGATACACTCCAAAAGTAAAACTTTCAATTGGTTAGCCAAGACATTAGAAACCATTTTATAGATAACCTGACACAAACTGATCGGCCGGAAGTGGGTTATATCCTTGGGCTTATTGATTTTTAGAATATGGACCACAACCGTCTTATTAATGTCCATATGATCATAATCCTCTTTTAAGAATTCATCGCAATACTGGATCACTTTTTGCTCAAGACATCCCAATTTTCCTTATAAAAGAGGACCGCTAACCCATCAATACCTGGAGCTTTACGAGGGTCCATTTGATTGAAAGTCTCAAAGATTTCTCTATCCGTAACCGGCCCATCAAGTAAGAGATTCATCTCAAGAGAAACGCATCTCAAAATCTAATCATGAATCATCCGCCCTAGATCAAGTGCTTTGATTTTAATTGACACACTCCGGAAGTAAAATCGTCAATCGGTTAGCCAAAACCTTAGAAACCATTTTATAGAAAACTTGACACAAACTGATCTGGCTGAAGTGGGTGATACCCTTGGGCTAATTGATTTTTGGAATAAGGACCACAATCGTCTCATTAATGTCTATAGGATCACAATCCTCCTTTAAGATTTCATGGCAATACTAGATCACTTTTTTGCTCAAGACATCCCAATTTTCTTTCTAAAAGAGGCCCATAACCCATCAATACCTGGAGCTTTACGAGTGTCTATTTGATTGAAAGCCTCAAAGATTTCTCTATCTGTAACCGGCCCATCAAGTAAGAGATTCATCTCAAGAGAAACGCATCTTGAAATCTAATCATGAATCATCCGCCCTGGAACAAGTGCTTTGATTTTAACTGATACACTCCGGAAGTAAAACTTTCAATCGGTTAGCCAAAACCATAGAAACCATTTTATAGATAACCTGACACAAACTGATCGACCGGAAGTGGGTCATATCCTTGGGCTCATTGATTTTTGGAATCAGGACCACAAGCGTCTCATTAATGTCCATAGGATCACAATCCTCCTTTAAGATTTCATTGCAATACTGGATCACTTTATTACTCAAGATATCCCAATTTTATTTATAAAAGAGGCCCGATAACCCATCAACACCCGGAGCTTTATGAGGGTCCATTTGATTGAAAGCCTCAAAGATTTCTTTATCCGTAACCAGCCCATCAAGTAAGAGATTCATCTCAGGAGAAATGTATCTCTAAATCTAATCATGAATCATCTGCCCTGGAACAAGTGCTTTGATTTTATCTGACACACACTGGAAGTAAAACGTTCAATCGGTTAGCCAAAACCTTAGAAACCATTTTATAGATAACCTGACACAAACTTATTGGCCTGAAGTGGTTCATATCCTTGGGCTCATTGATTTTTGGAATAAGGACCACAACCGTCTCATTAATGTCCATAGGATCACAATCCTCCATTAAGATTTCATGGTAATACTGGATCACTTTTTTGCTCAAGACATCCCAATTTTCCTTATAAAAGAGGCTCAATAACCTATCAATACCTGGAGCTTTACGAGGGTCCATTTGATTGAAAGCCTCAAATATTTCTCTATCCGTAATCGGCCCATCAAGTATGAGATTCATCTCAGGAGAAATGAAACTCGAAATCTAATCATGAATCATCTGCCCTGGAACAAAAGTGCTTTGATTTTAACTGATACACTCCTAAAGTAAAACTTTCAATCGGTTAGCGAAACCTTAGAAACCATTTTATAGATAACCTGACACAAATTGATAGGCCGGAAGTGGGCTATATCCTTGGGCTCATTGATTTTTGGAATAAGGACCACAACCATCTTATTAATGTCCATAGGATCACAATCCTCCTTTAAAATTTCATGGCAATACAGGATCACTTTTTACTCAAGACATCCCAATTTTTTTTTTAAAAAAGGCCCAATAACTTGTCTATACCTGGAGCTTTACGAGGGTCCATTTGATTGAAAGCCTCAAAGATTTCTCTATCCATAACTGGCCCATCAAGTAAGAGATTCATCTCAGGAGAAATGCATCTCAAAATCTTATCAAGAAGAATCTGCCTTGGATCAAAAGTGTTTTGATTTTAACTGATACACTCCGGAAGTAAAACTTTCAATCGGTTAACCAAAACCTTAGAAACTATTTTATAGATAATCTGACACAAACTGATCGGCCAGAAGTGGGCCATATCCTTGGGCTCATTGATTTTTGGAACAAGGACCACAATCGTCTCATTAATGTCAATAGGATCACAATCCTCCATTAAGATTTCATGGCAATACTAGATCACTTTTTTGCTCAAGACATCCTAATTCTCCTTATAAAAGAGGCTCGATAACCCATCAATACCTGGAGCTTTATGCGGGTCCATTTGATTGAACTCCTCAAATATTTCTTTATCTGTAACTGACCCATTAAGTAAGAGATTCATCTCAGGAGAAACGCATATCGAAATCTAATCTTGAATCATCCGCCCTGGAACAAGTGCTTTGATTTTAACTGACATTCTGGAAGTAAAACTTTCAATTGGTTAGCCAAAACCTGAGAAACCATTTTATAGATAACCTAACTCAAACTGATCAGCCAGAAGTGGGTCATATCCTTGGGCTCATTGATTTTTGGAATAAGGACCACAACCGTCTCATTAATGTCCATAGGATCACAATCCTCCTTTAAGATTTCATGGTAAAATAGGATCACTTTTTTGCTCAAGACATCCCAATTTTCCTTATAAAAGAGGTTATATCAATACCTGGAGCTTTACGAGGGTCCATTTATTTGAAAGCCTCAAATATTTCTCTATCTGTAACCGGCACATCATATAAGAGATTCATATCAGGAGAAATGCACATCAAAATCTAATCAATAATCATCCGTCCTAGAACAAAAGTTCTTTGATTTTAACTGATACACTCCAGAAGTAAAACTTTCAATCGGCTAGCCAAAACCATAGAAACCATTTTATAGATAACCTGACACAAACTGATTGGCCGGGAGTGGGTCATATCCTTGGGCTTATTGATTTTTGGAATAAGGACCACAACCGTCTAATGTCCATAAGATCACAATCGTCCTTTAAGATTTCATGGCAATACTAAATCAGTTTTTTGCTCAAGACATCCCAATTTTCTTTCTAAAAGAGGCCCAATAACCCATCAATACCCGGAGCTTTACGAGGGTCCATTTGATTGAAAGCATCAAAGATTTCTTTATCCGTAACTGGCGCATCAAGTAAGAGATTTCTCTATTTGTAACCGGCCTATCAAGTAAGAGATTCATCTCAGGAGATTTCTCTATTTGTAATCGGCCCATCAAGTAAGAGATTCATCTCAGGAGAAACACATCTGAAAATCTAATCATGAATCATCTGCCCTGGAATAAGTACTTATATTTTAACTGACACACTCTGGAAGTAAAACTTTCAGTTGGCTAGCCAAAACCTTAGAAACCATTTTATAGATAACCTGACACAAACTGATCGGCCTGAAGTGAGTCATATCCTTGGGCTCATTGATTTTTGGAATAAGGACTACAACCTTTTCATTAATGTCCATAGGATCACAATCCTCCCTTAAGATTTCATGGCAATACTGGACCATTTTTTTGCTAAAGACATCCCAATTTTCCTTATAAAAGAGGCCTTATAACCCATCAATACCCGAAGCTTTACGCGGGTCCATTTAATCGATATCCTAAAATATTTCTCTATCCGTAACCGGTGCATCAAGTAAGAGATTCATCTCAGGAGAAATGCATCTTGAAATCTAATCAAGAATCCTTCAAAGTTACCACATGTCTCATATTTTAATAGCAAAAAAAAAATCCTTCGCCAACCCAAACACATCGCTCGGATCTTTAACCCATACATTATCAGAATTAAATAAGCCCTCAATTCTATTCCTTTTATTTTGTCTGGAAGCCCGTACATGAAAGAACTAAGTGTTCATTTCCTTATCTTTTAGCCACTGAATCCTGGATCTTTGCCTCCAATACTTTTCTTATTCCAAGTATAAGTGCCCTAACTCAATCCGAGCAGGTTTTAACTCATCGGTATTAGACTCCAATATAGGCCCATCGATAAGTCTGTCAATCCAATCAACCAATCAGCGCATACGGCTTTTCAACCTCTTTAATCGACTATGTTGCCAATCCCCAAGACGAGCACCTGCACCTTTAATTTTAGACAAAAGATTCTAATCCCTTTGATCCTACTCGCTTCTAATAATATCTTTAGCCTTCCTGTTCTCGGCTCAGCATGCTTTGTATTTGAAAAATAATCTTGGGTCCCTTAAAATATCACTCGACTGTCGATCGAAGGTATCAAGAAAAATAGCATCGTGATCCGAACTAGCTTGATGAACAGCCTCCATAGACACAAAGGGCACTTTACGCAACCAACGAGTGGAGACCAAAAATCTGTCAATCCTTTCCCTAACCAACTTCCTTCCCTCTTAATTATTTATCCCCGTAAACCATCCTTTATCCAGTTTAATATCCACCAACGACAACTCCTCCATAGTGTTTCAAAACGAATCAATGGCTACCTTAGCTTTCCGTCTCCCCCACACTTTTCAACATCATTAAATATTTTATTGAAATCACGCCCAATGATCCAATCCTCATTTATCACATTACTAATATTCTGAATTAATTCCTACGATTTGTGCCTTTGACTCAGATCTAGATAACCATAGAAACCGGTAACCTTGACTTAATCTTGCCCATTACCTCGAATAATCGAATCAATATGGTTCATAGACTGATTTTGGATAACGACATCCACCCCTCATTCCATAAAAGAGCCAAACCACCCTTTCGACGACCAGAATCCACAAAGTATCCATCCATGTTACAACTAACTTTATACGAACTTACAAAGGTTTGATCTGTGGTTGTAGGAATCGCGAGATAAATAGCTCGAGGGGTCCAAGCTAGACCATGTTAGATCCAAAAACATCGTTAGTAAGTTTTCATGCATATAGGAAGGGGGTACCAAGCTAGACCTGTTAGATCCAAAAACATCGTTAGTAAGTTGTCATGCATATAAGAAGGGGGTACATTTAGAAGCTCCACCTCGGGGTTGAATATATTGTAATTAAATAGTTCCTTAGAGTTCAGGATTTTTGAGATAGTAAACTCTTATTTTAGTTTAACGTTTTTATTGTAAGAACCAATATTAAAAATTAATAGAGTCCAATTTTAAAATAGTTAAGTTTAAATTAGTGGTTAGGACCAACCCGATTCAGTTGAGACACTCCATACCTGGATTTGACATTTGGGTCGGGTTAGGGTGTTACAAGGTATAAGTGTGCATTATGTATCAATTATATAAATTGTTGTTGTTGGTGTGAAAAAGGTACCAAAAGGAACATTTTTGCAAACTTAATAGGAAGTATCAATACTTTTGATAAGAGTATCGATACTTTAACAAATTTTCTTGATTTTCAAAACAACAAAATCTCAAAATGGTATCTATACAAAGGTAAGGTACCGATACCATGAAGAAGGTATCGATAATTTACTACTGGTATTGATACTTTGATTTTAATGTTAATTTTTTTGAAACATCGAAGCTAAATTTTGTATCGGTACTAGGTGAGGGCATTGATACCTGGTTTGGAAATTTTGAAAATTTTATAATTTGGTCACATTTCATGCTCGGGTCTATAAAAGAGCTTTTGTAAGCTCGATTGAGGCTTAAATTTATCTGTGTATTATTATATGTAGGTGTTTAGGATATAATTGAATATTTGAATGACTTATTTAAAATGTATTTAAGCTGAAATCTTAAAAATCTTACAAAAAAAAATTTTTATTTAATCTCTGATTGAATTAAAACATTTGCACGTTCATATTAAAACCCATGAAAGTATATTCTTGATGTTCTGTGTTTTATTGTTATTAATTATATGAATGATGATGTGAAATAATGATATTATTATGAATTTTTATTAATAATTTCTCCGATAACATATGTGACATCGCATACCTCGAACTTGACAATTGGAGTGAACGAAGGGTGTTTACATACATGTCAAATTTACTAAGAACAAAAAGGTACAGACATTGCGAAATCGAGAAATCTTGACTCCATCCTGAAATAGATGCATGAAATGTAGCTATGAACTTAATCTGTGCAAAGAAACAAATCCAACAATGAGTGAACAACTAAGAAGTATTACCCTTAAAACGAGATGGTATAAGATTAAGGATAATATTTGAATTATGCCTAAAAAGAAATAACAAGTTTGAACCGGTTAATCATTTTGTAGAAAGATATCTAATAAAAGTTCCTTATCCCCAAGCTGAAGGTGGCACTTGGAATAGTTGCTTTCCCCATGTCGTCTCTGCTTCAATGTCCTTCCAAGCTTTTCTCCCCTTACTCCAATTCCACTCCCGGCCTCCTCCATCTTCGTCGCCAAACAGTCCCAATCTTCTGTGCCAAGAGAACCGGCAAGCAGAGATACCCTTCTGAGAAGAAGAAACTGAAACTGAAGCAGAAGGAAGCCCTATCCTCCGTCACCGACAAGTTCCAAGGAATCTGGAGGCTTTCCAAGCTTGCCGTTTCGGTCAAAAACGACCCCGGGAAAGACTTTCTCCATATCCATATTGGCTTGCTCCAAGAAATCGCTAAAGTCCTCGAGTTTCCAGTATTTTCTCTTCTCTTTAACCTTTTTTTTTATAGAAATATCTTCTCTCTTTTATTTTCTGAATTTGGTTTATTTCAGGTTGCTTCCTTGTTGCCAGAAGAAGCTTTCTCAGTGGTTCGGAAATCTTTTGATGCAAGAAAGGTGAACAATTAATTTGTTACTTTTTAAAAATTAATATTCTGAAAGAAAAAGCACCTCTAAATAATAATAAATACAGATGTGGAAAATAATATTTTTGAGGAAATTAGAAATAAACATGTAAACTTTTTTCTTTTGCGTTAGAAATGAATTATTTTAATTTGTATAGAGTAATTGGTACAGATTAACTTGTATAGATTAATTGATTCCTCTGACTGACAAATTTTGAAAATTTATGCATGTTGGAACCTATGTTGATCTTTATCGAATGTTGCATTTTACCCTTTATTTTCATTGATTACAATTTAGCTTTAGCTGGTTATTATTGGAAGAGGAAGAACATTAACAACAAGAAACGTTGTGTATCCATTTGATTGTCTAGATTTGTTGATGGTTTTCAGATACCGAAGGAGGCCAAGTTTGTTTATACTGTGGATATGGATGTCAGTAAGCTGCTGAGCCTAGAACCTCGTACATGGGACTTCATTTCCCGGTTGGAGCCAAAAGTTGGGCTTATAGAACATATGCCTCGTGAAAGAATTAGTTGTGATTTGACCAGTATAATACGTGATTTTAAAGATAGCAATGGTGCATTGTCAAGAGAACAAGGGCATAACATTGACTCTGGTGAATCACACAAGTGTTCCACAGTGAGAAAACCCAGAATTGCTATTGTAGGTAGTGGTCCATCTGGCTTGTTTGCTTCTTTGGTTCTTGCAGAATTTGGTGCAGATGTTACTTTGATTGAAAGAGGTCAAGCAGTTGAGAGGAGGGGGCGTGACATTGGCGCCTTAGTGGTTCGCCGAATTTTAGAATCAGAAAGCAATTTTTGTTTTGGGGAGGTTATATCTTGTTTCACTTGGTACTTCTGCTATTTTTTTTTGCATTGTAACTGCTGATATTATTGTCTCTCATTCTGCAAATTCTGCTGCTTAGATTATGGCTGGCTCTTAATTTAGGCTCTCTGATCCAAGAGATGGTTATTTATAATTGAATGTTATGCGACTGTATGAGCATTCTTATTAATATAAATATAGCTAACTATCTTAGTTAGATCTAAATTGGTGAATCTGCTCAGGAAATTTATACATATATTCTTTTTTTTTTATTCAGTTTGAGAAATTTCTTGGGCAAGGGAGTAGGAGATGCATTATTCGCATTTAAGGCTTTAGGGTTCTAGTGCCCGTTCAGCTAGGCAACAGAGTGAAGTAACTATGTCAAGGTGTGATATAGATCTCGTTCACAATATGAAGTTGTTATCTTAGTACAAACAATATTTTAAAGCTCAAGCTTTTAATTTGTCACTCTTTATTCTAGTTGCCCTGGGTTTGATTTTCATCCTCTATAATACATAGTTACAAATTGGAAAGAAAAGTTGATCCTAGGTGCTTAGTGAATAAATCTGATAATTTACTTTGATAGCTATTGTAGGTTTACTACTTGGACTGAGGTCATAAAACCGTGTTTTACATGCTTTTTTGTCAACAAGAGGATTTGTTCTCATTTCTGATTCAGGGCCTTGCTCATAAATGCATTTTGGTCATTGTTATGCATTTTAGGTTATCTAGATATATAGCATATGACTCTAAAATTACATGTTCATAAAGAATTTAAGAAGCAATTGGCAAGGAATGGCTTGGTTGGTTGGGCATCTTAGTCTTTTACTGTTGCCTGTGAAACTTGCATGGATTATAGAAGAGCACATATCTTGAGCTACCTCCCTTTTTCAGAAAGTGCATGTACATGTTAGAGCTTTGAGCTGAGAAATGATCATACTGAGTTTTATATCTGTTTTTGTTTATACCAACTTCAGTTTGTTCTCTGCTGGCTTTGAGATTTATGTTGTTTTTCATGTTTCACTTTCAAGTCATGTTAAGGACTTATGAATGACAGGGTGGTGCAGGTACATGGAGTGATGGAAAACTTGTAACCAGAATTGGACGAAACAGTGACTGTGTTTTGATGGTTAGAGCTATTCCTATAGATATCTCGTTCTAATTGCCCCCTTCCTCATCTTTTTTTTTTCTTTTAAAAAGTTGTCTCCAAATTTGTATTCTTAAATGTCTCTTTTGTTTTTTTTCTAGTACAGTTTTTTTCTCCTACTCCTGGGATGATATTCAATTTTCATTTGCATGCTGTCCGTATTTGCTAATATGATTTTTTTTCTCCTTCACATTGCATCGTGCATTAGTCACAGAATAGATTGACTGACAAATAGTTTTATCTCAGATCATGAACACCTTGGTTCACTTTGGTGCTCCAAAAAGTATATTGGTTGATGGAAAGCCTCATTTGGGAACCGATAGGCTAGTTCCTTTACTCCGTAACTTCCGCCAACATCTTCAATCATTGGGTGTGAGTCTCGGTGTTGCTTCTCTCCTTTTGAAATTATAGTATATATTGGATAAATTCCGCTTTGTTAATGTAGATTTGATTCTAATTCTGCTCTTTTTCTTATGCCTTAGGTGGATATCAGGTTTGGAATGAGGGTAGATGATCTGCTCTTACAGAATGGACATGTAGTGGGTGTGGAAGTCTCTGATTCAACAAATAAATTGAAGTCAGATTGCAAGAAGTTGGGATTTGATGCGGTTATTCTTGCTGTTGGACATTCTGCACGTGACATATATCAAATGCTTCTTTCTCATAACGTGGATTTGATTCCAAAAGATTTTGCTGTGAGTTCTACGTTAATTTTTCAACTTTGCTTTGTTAGTATATCATTGCCTGAACATTCATTTCCCTGTGTTTCCACTTGTAACGTACTTATGCTCCCGAGCTTCAACAAACATTGCTTACAGTTAATGTGATCCTAAAGCATCAAATCTACTGCTGTGAGCATAATTTTGATAATTGAAATCTGTTGAACTTGCAGTGGCTAAAAAGATGTGTTTGTTATATCAATATATGGGAAGTTTGAATTCAAAGGGTAGCTTGTTTTGTCTTAAAGTAGGGTGTTTTGATGGACCATTCTCTTACTTCTACCATTTCTCTTCTTTTACTTATCAAGTTTTACTATAGAACTATTTTTTTTTCTTTTAGTTCTCCAAATTATTTCCTATTTAAGTGCAGCATGTTCAAGCAAATTAAAAAAAAAAAAAATCTAAACATATTCTCAGGTAGGTAAACACAGACATTGAGATGCCTGAAGCATGTCTGAAACACGGTTCTTTTTAAGAGTTTTGGAAGAGTTGTTTGCTGTTTATTACTCTCTTCCAACCTCAAGATATTCTCAGGTATGTAAACACAGACATAAAGAAACATAACACGTCTAAAACAGTCTTTTAACAGTTTTGGAGAATTGTTGGCTGTTTATTTCTCTCTTTCCAACCCTCAGTTGCTTTTTCTTTTTTCTTTTCTTCCAAGTTCTGATGGTGAGTATGCAATTGGCACCAATGTCTAGTGGAAATTGCATAATTTATGTTGTCATTTCACAGTGATATTTAGAGCAAGATTCTATTGGTATAATTTCTGGGGTCTGCTTTTGTGCTCTTAGCATTATCATTCAGAAATGAGTAAAACTTGGTAAAAATGCCTGAGTTTGAGTTCTTCTTGTTATTGATTGTCTCGGTAACTTTCTTGGAACAGGTTGGTTTGCGTGTAGAGCATCCTCAGGAACTAATCAACAACATACAGGTTTTTTACATATTTCTTTCTAATTGTTTTCTGCAAATTAGTTAATAAAAGTTGAGGTTTCTGAATTGTCTATGCTTATAGCTTACTATCTCTTGTCAGTTGCATTCTAATTATATTCCAACAAACAAATTTACATGGCTATTTATACTAAATACATTAAATCAATAATCCAAATTTTAAGCTAATCTAATCCCTACAAATCAGTAATGAGATTAGCTGAGATTAGCTATCAACACTCCCCTTAAATTGGTGCATAGATGTCACACATGTCCAATTTGCAAACCAAATTATGATAGCTTTTGTTGTTAAGTCCTTTAGTGAACACATCAGCTAATTGCTTGTCAGAGGCTACATTACTTAAGCCCAAGATGCCGACTGTCAACTTTTCTGTGATGAAGTGCTGATCAATTTCTATGTGCTTTGTTTGATCATGTTTTACTGGGTTTTGGGCTATACTGATGGCAACCTTGTTGTCGCAAAATAAGGATAATTTTCTTTTATTCGACAACTTTAAGTCCTCCATAACTTTTAATAACCGCAGTAGCTTGCAAATACCTTGAGCCATGGTTCTATATTCTGCCTCAACACTTGACCGAGCAACCACACTTTGCTTCTTGCTTCTCCAAGTGACTAGCTTTCCTCCCACAAGTGTGCAATATCCAGATGTAGACCTCCTATCATCCAGAGATCCAGCCCAATCTGCATTTGTAAAAGCTTCTATCTGGAGATGACCATGTTTAGAAAAGAGGAGACCTTTTCCTGGGGCAGACTTTAGGTAGTGTAGAATGCGAAAGACAGCCTGCATATGAGACTCTCAAGGATCATGCATAATCTGATTTACCAAACTGACTGCATATGCTACGTCAGGTCTAGTGTGTGAGAGATAAATTAGTCTACCAACCAGTCTTTGATATCTTTCTTTATTCACTGACTCTTCCATTCCAACTTGCAACTTATGACTGCTTTCTATAGGTGATTCTGCGGGTTTGCATCCCATCATACCTATCTCAATCAAGAGGTCTAGGATGTATTTTCTTTGATTTGACAACTTCAATTCCTAGGAAATATTGCAACTTCCCTAGATCTTTTATTTCAAATTCTCAAGCCAAACATTGTTTCAGTCGAGCCATTTCTTCCTCATCGTCTCCTGTCATCACTATGTCATCAACATGTACAATAAGAAGAGTGATTTTACCCTTGTGATATTTGTTGATAATCAAAAGTGATTATAACTTTGTGGAATCTGTCAAACCATGCTCTGGGAGATAGTTTCAATCCATACAAGGCTTTCTTCAATATGCATACTTTCCCTTGCATTTTTGCATCATCAAATCTAGGAGGAATCTCCATATACTTCCTCTTCTAAGTCTCCATGTAGGAATGCAGTCTTCACATCAAATTATTGTAGGCTCTAGTCATGGTTGGTTGCACAAGATAATAAATTTTGATGGTATTCATTTTGGCAACAGGGGCAAACGTCTCTTGATAGTCTACTCCATAAGTTTGAGTGAAGTCTTTAGCAATCAATCTGGCTTTGTACCTTTCAATCGAATCATCAGACTTGTGTTTAACACCGATTTGCATCCTACCAAATTCTTGTCTACTAGAAGAATTACTAGCTCCCAAGTCTCATTCTTTGCTAGTGCCTTCATTTCTTCAACCATGGCTTCTTTCCACTAGGGATCTTCAAATGCTTTATGCGAATCCTGTGGAATAGACACAGAAGACAAGGCAAAGGCTTTACAGGTAGGGGACAATGAGTCATAAGAGATAGAGTTCGACAGAGGGTGTCTAGTACAGGATCTAACACCTTTTCTTTGGGCAATAGGTTTATCTAAATCATTAAGAAGGTAACTCACCAAAAGAGGAAGATTCTTGGCACATAGTAGGTTGCATGATGACTTCTCCTATTTTAAGCCTTCTTGAATAGTTATTTAAATCTGGTTTGTCCAAACGCCCAACAATCTCCTTTTGAACAGTAGTCTCCCCTTGAGCAGTAACTTCCCTTTGAGCAATGGTGCTTTTTGGAATAAGGTTTTCAATAGTTACTGAGCCAGGTATCACTTCTTCTCTCTCATTGTTCTCCCCTTGAAGAGGTAATTGAATCGTACCATAATAGGGCTCAGTTTCTCTAAATGTAACATCCATACTAACGAAAGTTCTTCGTGAAGGAGGAGGATGATAACACTTATAACCTTTCTATGTTGGAGAATACCCAATGAACACTCATTTAAGGGCTCGTAGATCTAATTTTTTGCTTTCTGATCATGGACATAACAGACACATCCAAATATCCTAAGAGGAACAATATTTTTACCTTGTAACGTTTCCAAAGGACTTGAAATTAAGGGTTTTCTAAGGTGGGCGGCTACAAGAATTGCATCCCCCAGAATGGTTTTGGAAGGTTCATGGAAAACATAAGAGATCTAACTACTTCTAGAAAATGCCTATTTTTCCTTTCAGCAACCTCTATTCTGTGAACTAGTATCGGGACAAGTTTGATAAATTATCCCATAAGATTCCGAATAGGTATAAAAATTGTACTTTGTACCATTGTCAGTTCTAAAAAATTGTATCTTAGCATAAAATTGAGTGCACACTATTTTATGAAAAGATTGGAACCATTTAAACACATCATTTTTCAATTTTAGCAAATACGCCCAAGTCATCCTAGTGCAACAATCAATAAAAGTAACAAACCACCAAATTACCAGATAATGACGTATGTCGAGTTGGTCCCTAAACATCAGAATGAATAGTCATAAAATGAATATTACTTCTATTATTTTTCAAAGGATAAGAATTTTTAGTGTGTTTGGCAAACTCACAAGCTTCACAAAACAATGAATCAAATCGAGTCTTTGAAAATAATCCCGGATATAACTTTTTCATAACAAAAAATGATAACCGCTTATGCCACTGCATTATTTCTTGGTTGGTAACCTTATTACTTCCAAAACAGGCTTGAACAGATTCACTACTACTCTCCAACATATATAAGCCATCATGCAATTTATCATTGTCAATCTTCTTCCCTATTTGAAGGTCTTGGAATACACAGTGATTAGGAAAAAAACTTAATTTTACAGTTTAAGGTATTTATGATGGCACTAACAGATAAAAGGTTAACCGAAAAATGTGGAACATGTAATACAAATGATAGTTTAATATTGGGTGTACAGTTGATAGAACTTGATCCAATTATAGGAGTAAAGACCCATCGGTTATCCTGACACTTTCTTTTGTTTGACTTGGGAAGTAGTTTAAAGAACTTTTAGAGGAACCTACCATGTGTCTATTCGCACTAGAATCAATAATCTATGAGTCAGTATTAATATAAGTATTAAGAACATTATCTGACTTCACAAAATTGGATGTTGGATTCGAGGGGTTATCATAAATAATAATTTTTTTTAATTGTCATTTTTTTTTTCTCAAAAACAAAATGCACCACAATAGCCAATAGCAGTAAGGAAGATAGGAGAACACCAACAAAGCTAACGATGGTGGTCGGAGAATCAAACTTGATGGATGTTAGCTGCACGCGCCGGTGTGTGAGCAAGTACGCCGAAGCTGTGGGTGGTGCGTGAGAGCCACGCATAGGGAGTTTGGTCACCGGATTTTGAGGTTTCGCCGAAGATGAGACTATGACTCTATTTAAGGGGGCGGTGGGAAAAAAAATGCCAAAAAATGGAGAGTACCAAATTGGATTTTCTAGGGTTTGGGAATTTTTTAAAAAGTAGGCTCCCTAAATCTGGATTCTCAAGTTCTTGATACCCTATTGTATATTTCAACAGAAAAATTTACATGGCTATTCATACTAAAAGAGTAGGCCTAACTAAGGAAACATGATCAATACATTATCTAAGGTTTGTTGTCACACTGTTGAGTCTGAGAAGAGAATGAAATGGTGGTGGTCATTTTCATTCTCACTAATGTAGTTTTTTTAGATGCATGCAGTTTTACTTTTCCTTCTTAATCTGGTAAATGGTATTCATTATATTTAAGATTATAGAGTTTTAGAGAAAATATTGATACATTCTCCTGCTAGTTAGCTTACAGTTTATGAGGAGAGGAATTAACCTAATGAAGGAAATAATCCCTAAAAAGCAGTAACTTCCTAAGAATTAGTAACTGAGATTAGTTTTTATTTACAAGAGATCTCCTAGTGATAAGGTAAGTAATCTGTCCTTAATCTTAGGAATTCCAACACTCCCCCTCAAGCTGGAGTGTAGACGTTTATCAAACCCAGCTTGGCAACAAGTTCCCCAAACATGTTCTTGTTCAAACTTTTAGTTAACACATTTGCAACTTGTTGCCTAGTAAGTAGGTAGGTGATGCATACTTCTCCTGAATGTATTTTTTCTTTTATAAAGTGGTGATCAATTTCCACATGTTTGGTACGATCGTGATGCACAGGATTATGTGCTATGCTGACAGCTGCCTGGTTGTCATGTCACAATACATCTTCATAGTCTTAGTATAAGGAATTTTTGTTCTCCCATAAGTCTTTGTATCCAAACTCCTTTGCATATACCATGAGCCAGTGCTCGATACTCTGCCTCTACACTGCTGTGTGCCACAACAGACTGTTTTTTACTTCTCCATGTCACGAGGTTACGTCAAACATAATTACAATAACCACTTGTAGAGCGTCTATCGTTGATAGAACCTGCCCATCAGCATCAGTATAGACTTCTACATTCTGGTTGGCTTTTTTCTTGAAGTATAATCCTTTACCAGGTGTCCCTTTTAGATACCTTAATATTCGATATGCAGCTTCCAGGTGCTTCTCCCTCGGGACATGCATATATTGACTGATAACACTCACACTGAAGGCTATGTCTGGACGGGTGTGAGATAGGTAGATGAGTCTTCCTACTAGATGTTGATATCTCCCCCTGTCGATTTCTCCATCCTCATTAGCTCCCATCAAACCAATTTCTGATAGTAAATCAAGAACATATTTTCTTTGGGAGATGAAAATACTTGTTTGAGACCTCGCTACCTCCATAACAAGAAAATACTTAAGATTCCCCAAGTTTTTATGTTTGAATTTTGTACCAAGGAATTCTTTCAATCTTACAATTTCGCTTGTGTCATCTCCTGTTACTATTATATCATCCACATAAACAATGAGGATGCAGCACTTTCCTTTTTTCGAGTGCTTGTAGAACATGGTGTGGTTTGCCTGTCCTTGAATGTAATTTCTACTAGTCATAGCTTTTGCAAATCGGCTGAACCACGCTTGTGGAGATTGTTTCAGCCCATACAATGACTTCTTCAACATACACACTTAGCCCTTGCTTTCTTCAAACCCCGGTGGGAAATCCATGTACACTTCCTCATTTAATTCCCCATTGAGGAAAGCATTTTTTACATCCAATTGAGCCAAGTGCCAATCAAGATTGACAGTAAGAGATAGGAGGACTGGAATGGTGTTTAGTTTGGCAACTGGAGCAAATGTCTCCTCATAGTCAAGACCATAGGTTTGGGTGAAGCCCTTAACCACAAGTCGAGCCTTGTATCGGTCAATATGGCCATTGGGTTTGAATTTCGTAGTAAAAATTCATTTGCAACCTACTTTTTTTTTTCCTTTAGGTAGATCTGAAACTTCCCACGTTTCATTGTTTTTGAGGGCCTTCATTTCTTCCATCACAGCTTGTCTCCATTCAGCTGATTCAAGTGATTCTTTTATATTTTTTGGAGTTTTGACAGAATCAATATTAGTCACAAAAACTTTGTAAGACTTAGATAAATTTCCATAGGATACAAACTGAGAAATAGGGTGTTGAGTGCAGCTCCTTGTGCCTTTTCTCACTGCAATTGGAAGATAGATGGATGATGACGGAGGTGAGACTTCTGTTTCAGAACAGTCCTCGGTTGGAGATGCAATTGGCACTGCTGTATCAGTTTTAGGAAAACGATTCCGTCGGGAGTAAACCTGCATTTTGGGCAACTGCTTTTGCTGTTTTCCTTGATCAAGGGGCTGTTGCTGTTTTCCTTGATCAAGAGGCTGTTCGGTGGTGGTATTGTTATCGGGTAGGATTGTGCTAACTTCTTGCTGCATAGGAGAAACAGTATCTAAATTGAGGGTAGCACCTTGGTTGTTAGGTTTGTTTGTGTTTGTGATAGTAGTAGTAGGATCATGAGGTATGATGAAGAGAGTATTAAGGGTCTCATCTTCATTGAAAGTCTCCCCCTGAAGATGAGAAGCTCCAAAGTATGGTTCATTTTCAAAGAAGGTAACATTCCGATAGGCAAACATTCGGCGTAAGATTGGTGAGTAACATTTATAGCCTTTTTGAGTGGGGGAATACCCAATGAAGATGCAGGTGTGGGCTCGAGGATCAAGTTTGGATTGATTTGGTTGATGATTATGGACGAAGGCTTTGCAACCGAATATTTTTGCTGGAAGATTAGGAACACGAAATAGGGGAAAGGATTTTAGAAGAGTATTTAGAGGTGTTTGAAAATTTAAGACTTTTGATGGCATTCGATTTATGAGGTAGCAGGCAGTAAGGGCAGCTTCTCCCCACAAGTATTTTGGGACATTCATGGTGAACATTATGGCTCGAGCCACAGTAAGGAGATGTCGATTTTTTCTTTCGGGGATCCCGTTTTGTTGTGGAGTGTCAGGACAAGAGCTTTGGTGTATGATGCCTTGGTCCGAAAGGTATGGGCTTAGGACAGAGTTAAAGTATTCTCTCCCATTGTCAATGTGGAGAGTATGTATAGTAGAGTTGAGCTGGGTTTGAACCATTGAGTGAAAATTTTGGAATACTTTGGGTGTTTCAGATTTTTCTTTTAGTAGATAGACCCAACAGACCCTAGTGTGATCATCAATAAATGTTATAAACCACTTAGCCCCTGTAATATTTTTCACTCGGCTATCTCCCCATAGGTCACTGTGAATTAATGAAAATAGTTGGGACTGGATATATGATTTTAAAAGGTATGGTACACGGGTATGTTTGGACAATTGACAAATTTCACACTTCAAGGAATTTATACTTTTATTTCGAAATAACAACGGAAGATGTTTTTTCAAATACAAGAGATTTGGATGCCCTAACCTACGGTGCCATAGCATAATCGTGTCCTCTTTTGAAGTGGATAGAGCCAATCCCCCTTGTGTGCTGTCTTTATTCCAAACATATAGTCCATTATCAACTTTAGCAGTGCCAATCATCCTCCCCGATTTCTGTTTCTGTATCACATAACCAATTTTAGAAAATTCAGCAAGCATTTTTTCATCCTTAGTAAGTTTACTTATTGAAAGTAAATTACAGGACAAGTTTGGGACATGTAGAACTTTATCAAGGGAAAAATTCTCTCTTATTTGCACTTTTCCTACTCCAGCCACAGGTGAGTATGAACCATCAGCTATGCGGATTCGGGACTTGTTATAACAAGTGGTGTAGGTTTGAAATAGAGTGGAGTTATCTGTCATGTGATCCGAGGCATCCGAATCTAGTATCCAAGAGGATTGGTTATTAGTTTCAAGGGCAATGTTGAGGGCAGAACTTTGAGTGGCTAGAGATCCATGAGCAGTAGTACCAAGTATCTTATGGAGAGTTTCAAGTTGAGTTTTGGTTAGGCGAACATCGAGTACATCATCTGCAGCATTGGAGGATAACAGGGCAGTCTTCTTATCTTTCTGTTTTTTATCTGGATAACCATGGAGTTTGAAACACTTTTCCTTTGTGTGACCAACACGGTTGTAATGATTACACCATGGTCTGGTTGATCCAGAATCATTTCCAGCACGTGTTTTTTGTGTCTATGGACCTTTGGAGATGAGAACAGAGGATTCAGTAGGCTGGTTTCTAGAAGATATCATCGGTTTAGGTTCTCCCATCATGACAAGATGACATTTTTCTTCTCTTCTCACTTCTGCACAAGCTTCACCAATGGTTCAGAGAGGTGATCTGCCCAGAATTCTGCCCCGGATTTCATCTAACTCACGGTTCAGTCCTGCTAGAAACTCATAAAGACACTCATTGTTGAGGTGAGTTATAAACTTAGTGCATTCTAGGCCTTCACCCCAATCTGCCTCATAGTACATATCCAGTTCTTGCCACAAAATTTTCAGATTGTTGTAGTAGTGAGTTACTTTGAGTGTCCCTTGTCGGATATCTTTTAACTTAAGTTTGATCTCAAATACTTGGGAGACGTTTCCAAGATCTGAGTAGTTTTCTTTGACTGCATCCCACATGTCTTTTGCAGTTTTGAAGAGGAGATAGGTTCGGCTTATGTGGCCTTCCATCGAATTAATTAGCCACGCCATTACGATGGAGTTGTTGAGTTCCCAAGTGGCATAAGTAGGGTCGACTGTGCTTGGTTGTGGAATTTCTCCATTGATGTATCCTAATTTGCCACGACCACGAATCACCATAAGGACAGATTGAGACCATTGTAAGAAGTTTTTCCCATCTAGTCGATGACTGGTGATTATCAGTGAGGAATTGAGGTCACTTTGAGTGATTCTCTAATTGACATTCTGAGATATTTGTGAGGTCTCAGTTTCGGACAGGGATTGATTGGGATCACCCATGGGAGAAAAAAAAACTAAATCGGAGGGATTTTTAGGAAGAGACTTTTCGAGATGAATGAGAGGGATCGAATGATTCCTAGAGCTCCGATACCATGTAGAATTTTAGAGAAAATATTGATACATTCTCCTGCTAGTTAGCTTACAGTTTATAAGGAGAGGAATTAACCTAATGAAGGAAATAATCCCTGAAAAGCAGTAACTTCCTAAGAATTAGTAACTGAGATTAGTTTCTAGCTTGGTTGTAAAAGAATTTCTCCAACATGATGCATGTTATTGTGTTATAAGACATGGAAGATGAGAGAAAATGATGTATTTTACTACTGATTTACAAGAGTATTTATACATAGATGAGAAATCTGTACAAGGAAATAATAAAATAATATTAATCTATTTGATTCCTAAGAATCTGCTAATCTATCCCTACAATTTTGTCTGCAGCTATTATCTCTTCAAATTACAGTCTGTAACATATTGCAAGTTTTAGGAATCTCATAAATCATTTCTTACATATATGAACTTTGAAAATGGTGAAGATCAACATTGTACTCCTTGAAGGGTAGTATTTTGAATGAAATGGAACTGCTAGGTTCTTTCACTCCTTTCTGTTTCTCTATTTTCTTTCTTCATATCATGCTTCGTCCTTTAGCATGTGCTCCATTTTTCTAAGAAATATTAAATTTCAACATAAGCTTAAAAAATTCTTACCATTGTAGAGATTTTGAGGTTCAAATTTAAAGCTTATTTTCCCAATGTTGTTGCTTCAATCATGCATCAAATTATCATACGGCTTCATTTTGCCTCAGATTTTAAGTAATGTTGATGATTTGTTGAGGCAGTTCTCCTTTAATGTATGACTTTTGTTATGAATCGGAATAGACGAGTGAAATTTGGTTATTCATTGCAAACAAACCATTTGATAGTTTATTAATAAAGTTTATGAAGAAAGAATGCAGATATGAATAAACATAAAATAACACTCTGTAACAATGTGAAGACTCTTTCTTCTGAAATTGTTGCTATATTTCTAAAATCCTAACTGTTCATGTGGACAGTATTCTGCATTGGCCAATGAAGTTTGCAGTGGACGTGGGAAGGTACCAGTTGCAGATTACAAGGTTGTACAGTATGTTAATGACAAGGACAAGAATTCACCACTCAAGTCGGAATCTACAAATCGTAGTTGTTATTCTTTCTGCATGTGCCCTGGTGGGCAGGTATGTTTTTCATTTTGTTTATCCAATTTGCAATGTACATTTTGATTATTTTTAACACTCTATTAGTGATGATAATTTTGCTTCTTATCTTACCTGGCAACCACTACCGTGCAATTTTTCCTCCTTAACTAATGAATGTCTCTATTTGCGAAGACATAATTGATGCCATTCCTTTTTTTTGTAATTTGCACATATATATGTATATACCCAAAATCTAACAATACTTCCTACACATGACAACGTTAACATGTGTTAAGTTTAAAATAAGTTGATGGATAAAAGTTACAAGAATGTCATGATAGAAATAGACTTTTTCTATTATTTCTTTCACAAGAAATTACACTAACATTTATACACATGGTGAGCCTAACTTTAGGAAACTCTAAACTAGGAAACAATCGATTCTAGGGATGCTGTCCCTTAAAACACAGCCTTAAAGTTAGGGATATAAAATATCTACGAGGATTATATAAAATATCTACAGATTCTCTGAATATTCCTAACTAGGAAGCTGTAATCGACACTCCCCTCAAGTCGGGAAGTGGATATCATCCATTCTCGACTTGCTTACTAGTTTCTGAAAGGTCTTCCCAGATAATCCTTTGGTTAAGATATCTCGCCATTGACCATCGGTGGACACATATGGAGTGCAAATTAGGCCACCGTCAAGTTTCTCCTTGATGAAATGTCATCAACCTCAATGTGTTTTGTACGATCATGTTGCCTTTGGATTATGTGCAATATTGATAGCGAACTTATTATCACAATACAACTTCATTGGACCTTCCCACTTGATCTTCAAATCCTCCAAAATAATTTTCAGCCATAGTAATTCACAAATTCCAAGAGCCATCGCTCTAAATTACCTTCTGCTAGATCTAGCCACAACATTCATTTTTACTTCTCCAAGTTACAAGGTTGCCTCCCAGAAATGTGCAATAGCCCGAGGTTGATCTTCTATCAACCATAGATCCTGCATAATCTGCATCAGTATAGGCTTCAAGGGTTAAATTCTCCCCTTTCTTAAATAGGATTCCTTTGCCTGGAGTGCCTTTTAAGTACTGTAGAATCTAGTAGACAGCTCTAAGATGTGATTCTTTAGGATTGTGCATGAACTGACTTACAACACCAACTGCATAGGCAATATCCGGTCTAGTATGTGACAAGTAAATGAGCTTCCCTACGAGTCTTTGATATGAACCTTTATCAACTACTGCATCTTCTAGTGCATCTCCAAGTTTGTGGTTCACTTCTATAGGTGTCTCTGCTGGTTTGCATCCCAACTTGCCCGTCTCTGTCAACAAATCAATTATGTATTTTTTCTGAGATATAAAGATTCCTTCCCGAGAGTGTGCCACTTCAATACCAAGGAAATATTTTAGTTTACCAAGCTCTTTGACCTCAAATTCTTTTACTAGGCATTTCTTCAAGTTTTCCATTTCTTCCAAATCATCACCTGTCACTATAATGTCATCTACATAGACTAACAAAGCAGTCATTCTCCCTGAAGATAAGTGCCTTACAAACAGAGTGTGATCTCCTTGACTCTGTTTATACCCCAGCTTGAGCATCACTTTGGTAAACCTTCCAAACCAGGCTCTCGGGGACTGTTTTAGTCCGTACAGAGCCTTTTTTAGTTTGCAAACCGCCTCATCTCAGATCTCAACCAAAACACGTGGAACATCCATATAGACTTCCTCCTCAAGATCACCATGTAAGAAAGCATTCTTGATGTCAAATGTAGTAGTTTCCACCTCTGTCACATGACAAGTGACAACAACAATCTCACGGTGTTCATCTTTGCAACCGGGCAAATGTCTCAAGGTAATCTATTCCATACTTTTGAGTGTACCCTTTAGCAACTAATCTTGCTTTGTACCTCTCCAAAGAGCCATCTGAATTGTATTTTATCTTGTATACACCCAATGACAACCAACTGTTTTCTTTCCTTTCTTGAATTCTACCAAATCCCATGTCTTATTTTTTCAAGTGCTTCCATTTCGACATTCATGGCATTTTTCCAATTCTCATTATTTAATGCCTCGGATCTGAGCTTTGGGAATGGAGATTGAATTTAGGCTAGTAAGGAAGGTTTTGTGATTATGGGACAAATTTTTGTAGGACATGAATGAGTACAAGGGATGTTTTGTACAGCCCTAGTTCCTTTTCTAATAGCAATAGGAAACTCATAGTCTCTCGATCTGAATTTTCAGTAGTATTCAAAGTAGGTTCAGTAGTTACCTCGGGTTGTAGAGCAGTAGGTTGTTTATCCGAAGAAGATGATTGAACTTGCACCGGTGCCTTCTTCCTTGAGTAAACTAGTAAGGGCCGAGTAGTGTCCTGAATTCCTTTTGGTGACTTAGGTGTAGTAAGCTCAATTTCAGGTTGTAAAGGGTCAAGGTGAGCGGTGGTATGGTAGGTAAGGGTTTGAGTGTTTGGTCTGCTGAATAGGAGTTGGAAAATGAAGTTGGGCGAAATGGACAAAAGTGGAAAATCAAGAAGAAAAACTCTCTACCCTTATCTTCGTGAATAAGTTCTCCCCCTAAAGATAAGGACGAGTAAAAAAGTGTTCTTCTTCTGCAAAAGTGACATCAGCTGAAACAAAATATTTTTGGTGGTGGATTGTAGCATTTGTACCCTTTTTGTGTAGAGGAATAACCAAGAAAGACACGTTTGACATTTCGTGGATCGAGTTTTCCCCTATTTTGAGAATGGACATGGACAAAGGCAACACACCCAAATATTTTAGGAGGAAGATTTGAGGTATGGAAATCAGGAAAAAATTTCGATAGAGCTTGTATAGGACTTTGCGAGTCAAGGACCTTTGTAGGCAACCTATTTATCAAATAACAGCCTCCCCCCAGTATTGTTTAGGAACATTGCTTTGAAACAATAGAGCTCTAGTAATAGCTAAAAGATGACCATTCTTTCTCTCAAGCAACACCATTTTGTTGGGGTGTGTGAACACAAGAGGACTCATGGAGAATGCCTTTTCTTGAAAATATGAGGAGAGAAAGTGATTGAAATAGTCTTTAGCATTGTCCATCCTAAACCGTTTATTGCATTTCCAAATTGTGTTTTGATCGGGTTGTAAAGGTTTGAAAAAGACTTGACATCGATTTTGTTTTAATAGAAATATCCAAGACACACGGGTACAATCATCAATGAAGGAAACGAACCACCGAGCCCAAGAGATGTTTGAAATGTTTGATGGTCCCCAAATATCACTATGAATAAGAGTAAAAGGAGCGGATGTTCTTTTATTGCTTCTTGGAAAGGAGGTACGTTTATGTTTGGCAAGTTCACAAACATCACAATGGAAATTATCAACATTTATTCCTAGGAACAAGGAGGAAACATAAATTTAAGGGCTGGAAGCGAAGGATGACCGAGGCGGAGGTGATGGAGCCAAATTAGGTCTTTATTAGCTTGAACAGACTTGGATAGGAAAGATAATGTTGAGGAATTGAGCACTAACTTCTCCACTAGATTCTTCAAGATAGTATAGACCATTTGCTTCCTTAGCATGTCCAATCATCCTCTTCAGATTCTCATTCTGGAAAAACATTGTTTGGGATAAAAACCACACTACAATTAGAATCCTGGTAAGTTTTTGGATGGAGAGAAGATTGGGAAATAATTTAGGAACATGAAGGACATTTTAAGGGTAAGGGTCTTATTTATAACAATATCACCTCGACCACCATTTGTTAGCATAGAACCATCAGCTCTGTAATCTTTCTATTACTAGGACAAGGGGTATATGAAACAAATTTGTGGGAGGAATGGGTCATATGGTCTGTAGCTCTGAGTCAATGACCCAAGACACATTGGTGACTATGTCCGAGACATTAGAATTTTGAGAAGAGGAAATACGAAAGTGCCAAACCGCAAGTACTGTGGAAGAAGATTTTTCCAATGTTCCCAAGAACGTCTTTAACTTCTCAATTTCGTCTTTATTAAAAACACCGAATTCATTCTTCATCCATCTTGTCGTGCTATATTTGCTCGCCTTGTTCCTTTGGGTGTCCGCCGTTGTCGAAAAAATTCCTTTTTTGTTATGGGCTTCCCATGAAGCTTCCAGCACTGTTCTTTTGTGTGACGAGATTTTTTACAGTAAAAATCCCAGAAATCGATCTAATCTGATACCATGATAGAAATAGACTTTTTCTATTATTTCTTTCACAAGAAATTACACTAACATTTATACACATGGTGAGCCTAACTTTAGGAAACTCTAAACTAGGAAACAACTGATTCTAGGGATGCTGTCCCTTAAAACACAGCCTTAAAGTTAGGGATATAAAATATCTACAGGATTATATAAAATATCTACAGGATTCTACTGAATATTCCTAACTAGGAAACTGTAATCTGACATGTCATACAAGCTGTAGCTAATTTATCACAAGGAATTTTCATGAAATTGTATAATTTACTTTCACCAGAATGTCTACCGTTTAATAGACAATTGGCTTTGGTTAAACAAAATGCAGTATTTCTTTTAAAGCATCCATCTTGTGTTGCATCTTTAGTCCTATGATTACTTAGTAATTCTTGATGCTCATTTGTACAAATAAGAACATTTGAACTTTCTGATTAACTTTTTCCTTTAGAGTGTCTAGACAAATCAGTTAAATTCATGTTGGTAGTATCAGCATAATCTAATAAGTTTCACATATAGGCAGGAAGAGTTAGGATGTCATCATAAATATTAGAAAAATCTCTGGAGAATCTGCAGTTGGTATCACTTATATTTGGAGTTGCAGGTTGTTCTCACTAGTACAAGCCCATCAGAGATCTGTATCAATGGGATGTCATTTTCTCGCCGTGCATCTAGGTGGGCAAATGCTGCCCTTGTTGTGACTGTTTCAACAAAGGATTTTGATTCATTGAATTTCCACGGACCCCTTGCTGGGGTTGAATTTCAGGTAGCCTTTCTGTTCTCATCTTTTTTATTCAAAGGGAATCAAGGTACTGTAGGACTTACCATAGTGACTTCCGCATAGATATAATTTTCTGCTAGACTTAAAATGGTTTTTTCTTTGGCCAGTAGACTTAAAGGGGTTAAGAGCAGCGTATTTATATCAGAATCTTCTTACACCCCCATGGGGAATTTTATTCTTCCATGAATTATAGAGTACAATAACTTCATAATCTTTGTTGAGTTACCTTTCACCTGCTTGCAGTTTGTGATTTCCAAAAGATTATGTCGTACAAATATTTAGGTTTTACTAAAACACTTTAAATCGATTTTATTATTACATAATTCAGAGGGAATTTGAGCGAAGAGCAGCCATAATGGGTGGGGGAAATTTTGTGGTGCCTGTGCAGACTGTTTCTGATTTTATGGATAATAAAGTATCAGGTAACATTTTTCTTTATCGGTTCCAGCATGCATTTTGCTTTTACTTTTCACCTAGCTAAGACTTACCTTATTTTACCAGTAACATCTATGCCGTCATCAAGCTACCGCCTAGGAGTGAAGGCAGCAAGTCTCCATGAATTGTTCCCAGTTTATATGACAGATGCTTTACGCTATTCTATTGCAATGTTTGATAAAGAGGTCTTTTATATTTCCCTAATAAGAATCACCTTGCAACTTCAATTCTTTTTACTAATATCCAAGCTAAACTTAAGAAGCTTTCTTTTTCTCCAACCTATGGAACTTTCAGTTACCTGGATTTATCTCGAAGGAGGCTCTTCTTCATGGAGTTGAGGTAACCAATTTTTTACTACACTTTCCTTTCCTCCTTTTCATTTTTTCATTTTAATTTTGATAATGAAAATATACTTCTCTTTTTATATTTAGTATTTTTTTAGTGCATTTGTTATTAGATTGGATTTTGCTTCTCATACTTCCTATGCTCATTTTTTAATTTGTCTATGATATATTTTATAAATGAATAATGGTCTCTTCATTCAAATTAATGCCCGTAATCTCAAACTGGTTTGCGTTTTCTATATGGATTTTCTCCCCATTTGGCCAGTCCAATACCATGTTTTCTGGCTCTTTGCAACATGTTCATTAAATTAAACCTTGTTCACTATATCATTCCGTAACATTTTCAACCCCCCCCCCCCCCCCAAAAAAAAAAAAAGCAAACCAAAAGGAAAAAAATCCACACGCTAGAGTGCATACAACCAGAACAGTTGGTGAATGTAATGTTGTTGATCCTGATAAGTTTTCTTTAAGCAGTTCACATATCTTTAGTGGATTTTAAAAAAAAAAAAAAAAAATCTTAAATCAAACAAAGAACAGAAAAAAATTTAAAGATAACATAGAGGGAGAAGAGTTCTTAGTAAGAAAGCTTGTAAGCTGACACACTAAGTGTATCTTTGGACACCATAGAGTAATTAGATGAAAGTGTTATTACTAGAGTAATAATTACACTCTCTTGAAATCACTTAAAATTCTAATTTTCTAGACGTGTTTGACTAATAGGGTGTAATTATATCTTAATTCTATATTTTATATTTGGTTGTATAAATGGTAATTATTCAACAACATAATTTTAAATTCTAAAAGATATTAATTATTACAAAATTATCATTAATATGTAGCAAAAATTCTCTCAATAAATAACAAAATCTAAAATCAAACAGTTGCATATAATATGTTAGTTTAAAAAGTATTCAAAAATACGGTTAATATTAAGATTAACAAGAAAAAATAAACAACTTAGGCAGTTTTATCTAATTACTGTAGCATTCCATGTTGAGTTATTCTCTCTAACATTAAATATATACTAATTGTTATCATCGATGGATCTTTGACCAAGTATAAATAATTAATAATATATACTATGTAATTTAATTAAATTTAGTATAAATATATTTAGTATAAATATTTTTTAATAAATACAGTGTAATTTAGTTAATCATTTAGTAGGTCAAAATATATAAGAAATTATCTCTCATCAATAAAATTTCAAATTATTTAAACAAGATTAGTAAAATAACATATAATCATATTTTTAAAAACAATATATGTATATTCTAAAATTAAAATAATATTATTGTATAAAAATACCTTTTTAAACTTAACTCATGTATGAGCGTATTTGAAAAGCCATAGTTAGGTACTACAATTCTCACCCTCTCCCTAAAAATTAGAGAGTGTAATTGGGGTGCTCGAATTAAATCTAATTCAGTGAGACTCAATAATTATAGTGCCTACCCAAACACGTCATAAGTGTGTAATTACTAGCAATTACTACATACAAATCAATTACCAGATGGCTTTTTAAATGCACTCTAAATTTCCATTGAGAGCATCTATCGTGAAAAGAATGGTAGAAAGAATAGAGGATAGTGAAAAGAAAGTTATTTTTTTCAATAAATTGTGTCAACAGCCTTAAGTTCTTTGGCAAACTTCCCTATATGCTGCTTGATTTGAGCAGTTGTAGGATTGGCCTTCAAAGATGGAGTATCGTCTTTGTCTCCACCACTTCCGATAAGTCATAAGCTGCAGCTAAGGCTTGATGTTCACAACCAAATACAATAGTTTTCTAGTGTTTGTAATGTTTGATGGCATTTGGTAGAAGTTTTCCTGCTTGTTTCTCTCGGAAAACACTTCCTATGTTTACTCAAAATTATAGGTTCCTAAAGACCAATGTAGCTCTGATATTAGTTGTTGGATGTTGATCTAAAATCAACCAAGAACACACAGAGCAAGAGATGGAATAGTTTTCAGTGGGAATGTTACAAGTTCAAATACACTGAATTTCCATTCAAAGCATCTATTTAGTACAAAGTTAGGCTTGTACATTAAGCTGTTGCCTTATCTACAACACCTAAGTCAATACTATATCCACTAGTTTACTTTGCCATGTGCAATCCAAGTATGGATATTCTACACTCCAAGCTTTGAGAAAATTGATCAACAATTTCTCTTGTTCATTTGTGCTCCTTTTACATGGTAATTGACATGCTATTTTAGGACAATATTCAATTGAATTGCAGCTTATACTTTAATTGTCTTCTTCGCCATTCTCTAAAATTTTGTTCTTTCTTTCAGACTAGAACTAGCTCTCCCATTCAGATTCCACGTGACAGTGACACCTACGAGTGCATGTCTTTAAGAGGGCTCTACCCAGTTGGCGAAGGAGCAGGTTATGCTGGTGGGATTGTAAGTGCGGCAGTTGATGGCATGTATAGCGGTTTCTCTGTGGCACAAAAACTTGGTTTGTTTCATGGTGACATAGAGTCGGTTTTAGGAAAGGCTCAGAGTGCTGGAATGGTGAAGTACTAGAACGGATTCATTGCGTTTGATTTTATAACGAAATGGCTTCAGATGAGTACATGCTCCATTATCATTGTAAAGCTCTACAAAATTGAGGAGGATGACGAGGGGACTTCAAATGCAGCTCCAGTTTCGTTTCATAAAATTAAAGTTCGTAAAGTGGTTAGTATCGTTTATGCTCAACTCATTTTTATGCATGTGCAGCTAGATGAAAGGGTAAGATTCTCCATACAAATCCATCCTAGTGTACGAAAGGTTTCCTTTGAGTTTCAGCCTGACATAGCTGTGCTTTTTCACCTTGTTGATCTTGAGCCTGTTCAAGGGATTTTGTTCTTTTTTACCCTCATTAAACCGAACCTCAACGATAGCCATGGAAGAGCAAAAAGAAGTCTAGAGCTGCTAAACTACCCAAAGACGCTTTGTTTTCTACTTTCATAATTAGAGGTCATAGATGGAACCGGAAATTCTAGGAAATTCAAAGTCATGCAGGTCATACATTATTGTTATGTGGTAGTGTTATGTTAGTAAAAATTTTAAAAATTTCAAAAAAAATAAAATTATTATAAAATAATAATTCAATAATGAATTTAAACAAATGGCTGTTAAAGTTCATTTGAATTTTGGACACCTATTTGTTTAATTTCATTTTGTAATTATATAAATTATTAGAAATAAATTTCTTTTTAAAAATATTTAGGAATTATAGAAAACATAAAAATCATTAAAAGTTATAAAAAAATTAAATTTACAGGCTATAATCGTTTTTTAAAAAAAAATCATTTTTTCAATTTAAAAGGATTCATTCTATATTTTAAAATTTGTTTAGCTTCTTATATGGGTATGTGTACTTACGTGCCATTAAATTATATTGACATTCTATATTCTTATATTTCAATAGGAAATGTTGTATTCTAATTTTAAATATATTTATATGAAAAATTAATTGATTTGAAATATCAAAGAACATGTTTGTTAGGTAATCACTGTTGCAAATATGTTTTTGAAGGAAGAAATAAAAAACATACAAGAGACGGAATGTAATGACTCTTTTGGTTGTTTCTTTTTATCAACTCATCGAATATATATGGAAAAGATGCAATTTTGATTTTTATTATGATTTCTATATATTTCTATAATTTTTAAGATTTTAATTAACTTTATTAATTTTTCTATATTTTATATTTTTATAATTTTATGATTTTTATATTAATTAATTTTAATTATTTTTATAAATTCTATATAGATATATTTATAAATCCGAAATGAATATGGATAAAGATGTTCAAATTTAAATATAGATGTACAAATATTTGTTTAGATTTATCTGGATTTATTTTTAAAATAAATTTATTTTTAATTTATTTTATTTCTATTGACAGGACAGTTTTGAAATATCATGTTAGTCATTGTTGTTGATGTAGATTGCTTCGTCAAAATTTGTTAGCTAATATGGTATCCGTTAATGACCACATCAGTATAGCTATTTGTTTCTAATAATCAATGTTGGATAAAAGGTTTTATTGGTCAAATTTGTCGGGGCTTAATTGGGGCAAAAAGTTGAGAGGGCATTATTGATTTTTAAAAAATAATTTCTTCAAGAACTTATATCATTAAACTAAAATTAAGCCTAAAAAATATATTTAAAAATTTTCAATCTTAAAATATATATTATAAATAAATAATGCAACATAAACAATTATCCTATTATGAAGATAAAATGCAATATAAACAATTATCCTATTGGATGTTAATATATTTGTCATTTTGCATGCAACCAACTTCAAAAATAGTCTTCTTTACAAAAAAAAAAGAAAAAAAAAAGAAAAAAGCCCTTAAAACAGAGCTTTTAATTAGCCCAAGAAAAAAGAAATGTCTTCGTAATAGTTGATCATAAATGTTCTTAATATTTTCGGATAGAATTTTTTTTTTTGGCACAGGAGCAAAAACAATATAATAACAGGAGAATAGTTAGGGGCAAGGGATAATAGTTCCAGTTGTTGATGTTTGCATTGCTACTCTCCATATGAGGAAGTTTAGCGGATGGTATCCTCTATGTTCTTGTAGCCGAATTTGTTTCAGAAGGATACTAATGTCCTTCCAAACAGGTTTTAGTTTCTAACGGACACCATTTTTCCTAGTAAAGATTTTGTTCCATTTTTTTTGTCAGTTTGTAATCACTATTCCCTTTGTAACTTGAACAGAAATCAATTTAACCATTAGTTATCGTAAAAAAGCAGTCTATCGTGGAACTTGGAATCTGTATGCAGACAAAATCTCACAAAAAGAGGGAATGAGTGATCTTAGTCTATGGTCCTAATAGCCCCTGCTGATATACCTGATCTGCTATTAACTAAATAACAGATCCCAATACGCGAACTTACTACCAACAGTCTTGCTGGGTTGTATGAGTTTGTGAGCGTCAGTTTGTTGGTATGCCGTCGTTAAAGAGAGCATAAAATGGCTCATACATCTCAAAACTGTGATTGGATTTGGCTATATCTTCGAAAAACTACCTGATTTTTGTGTTTCCAAATTTGCCAAATCGTAACTACTTTTGATTGCATGATATCGGCTGGTTCATTCGGTTGGCGACCATAGTCATCTACCCATTGAAGAATCCACTCTAGAACTGGAGGAAAAGTAGTGTTGTCACTTTGAATACCAAGGTTCGAACCAAACTAGATAGATCACGCAAACATGCATGTGTGAAATTGATAAGTGTCAAAAGTAACATATTTTAATCCCATTCTTGATGCGTTTTTGGGTGATTAATCAATGAAAAATGGTGAATTTTATGCTCATAATCCTTTAAATTTATGTTTCTATACTTAGGAGAGCATTTGGGAGCAAAATAAGCGAAAACGGAGCAAAAATTAGACAATTGGAGCAGATTTTAGGAGCCACATGGGCTGGACACACGGCCGTATGAGACACATGGGCTGGCACATGACCATGTGCTAGATTGTTTTGATTTCGCGAGCTATATTCCGGGCACATGGAAAAGCGTAATTTTTAGGTTTTTTGGGCATTTTAAAACCTACAAATACCAAATACAAGAAGAGGCAAGAGGGCCGTCAAAAAGTATTGAAGAAAACAACTTGAAAAATGCCGTTGAAGTCGACTGAAGTAAATTTCCATCAAGATTGAAGATCTCCTTTTATTTTCTTTAAAGTTATGAGTTTCTTTATTTCTTGTGGTTATACTGACTTTGAGATGTTTTTATTCGTGATTATGAACTAATTTTCTAAATACCTAGGAGATATGAATCCTATAATGAATTTTGTCTTTTGATTTCTATTTTACGCAATAAATATTTCAATCTTATTCTTAATTATGTGTGCTTCATTCTTAATTTAATATTTCTGGGTTATTAATTCATGGTTGATGTGCTTAATTCAAAGGAGGAATAGACCTTGTTTAAGGCATCTTATGAGTTTATCGGAGGGATGATATTGAATAACTATTAGTGGCAAGCCATGAGAACAAAACTGATGAAAGCAGCCAGTGTTTTTAATCTAGATGCAATTGCTATGTTATTAAGCCAAATGGAAGCACTGAATAAGAAAATTGATGGTTTGAATTTTTCTACGTAGGTGAATCCGGTGATGCAATGTGATTCGAATGGCGTGGGGATGGTTGGTTCAGAATGTTTATCCTTCGGTTTTAGCTCGGAGAATGAGCAAGTCAACTTTATGGGTAACAATTTTAGACCTCAAAATAACCCTTATAGTAATAACTATAATGTAGGTTGGAGGAACCATCCAAATAGCACTTGGGGTGGTCAAGGAAATTAAAGGTCACAACCCCTTCTTGGTTTTCAACAACCTTATCAGCAAGAGAAGAAACCAAACCTTGAATAGCTGCTGATAAAATTTATTTCGACGTCAGAAACTCGATTTCAAAACACTGAGATAGCTTTAAAAAATTAGTAAGCATCGATTCAAGGGATTGAAAATCAAATTGGATAGTTTGCAAAATTAGTTTCGAAAAGACCACAAGGTAGCTTACCTAGCAATACTGAAATTAACCTAAGGGAGCAACTCCATACAATCATTGCTCGAAGCGTGGAAGGGTTAGTCGAGCCTGAAAAGAAATCGAAGCTAGAAGTTGTTAAGGAAAGTGATGAGGTTGAGGGAAGAAAAAAAGAGAAAAAACTGGTGGTTGGGGAATAAAAACCTCGAATTCCATATCTAGCAGCATTGAAGAGAGACCGCACAAACGAACAATATGGTAATTTTCTTCAACTCTTAAAAAAATTACACATTAACTTACAATTGTTGAAGCCTTTTGTAGATGCCAAAGTATGTAAATTTTTAAGGAGCTGTTAACAAACAAGAGGAAGTTAGATGACTTGTCGACCGTGGAGCTCAATGCAGTTTGCTCGGCCATTTTCTAAAACAAACTACCCAACAAACTTAAAGATCCAGGGAGTTTTCCTTGTCGCATTGGTAGTTTGAATGTTGAAAATGCTTTGGCTAATTTAGGGGCTAGTATAAATATCATGCCTTATAAGATGTTTACACGACTTGGTCTTGGGGAACCCAAACCCACTAGGATGAGTATTCAATTAGTAGATAGATCAATTAGATATCCTAGGGGGTATTATTGAGGATGTACTTATGAAAGTTGATAAATTTATATTCCCTTTTGATTTTGTTGTATTGGACATGGATAAGGATATTGAGGTACCTATGATCTTAGGTCGACCATTGTTAGCCACTGCCAGAACTACTATTGATGTAGGTACTGGTGAACTTGTGCTTCGTGTAGGTGATGAAAAAAATTACTCTTCAAGCACGTGATTTTGTGAGAGTCCCTAGTGAGCAAGATGATACTAATTGTTTTGTTAACGTTAGTAATCATGTGGGTCAACGTTCTTTGCAGGAAATCCCTCATGAAAACGTGTTAGAGCCATATTTTATTCAAAGTGATAGAAACCGAGCAACAAGTTAAGAGCAAATGGTGCAACTTTACAAACTAGATGAATGACGAATGAATATTGATGAGAAACTAAGAAAACACAATGAATAAACAAAGCAATGCCATGATATGCATGTAAAGAGGCTGAACCAATTCAAAGTTGGGGACAAAGTACTGCTAGACAAATCGGATCTACGAATGTTCCCTTCGGAGCTTAAGTCAAGAGGGTCGAACCCATTTGTGGTACTAAACGTTTTTCTATACAGTACAAGTGAAGTAACACATTCTGAATTCGACATGTTCAAGGTAAACAATATTCATCTCAAACCTTATTTTGGTAGCAAAATCAATAATGAGAGAGAGGAGCTTCGACTCCTAGATCCACTGTAATCGTGAGCCTAAAAAGGGAAGTCAAGCTTAGACTTTAAATAAACGCTTCTCGGGAGGCAACCCGAGTGTTTTTATTTTTATTTATTTTTTACTTTGATGTTCTTTTTTAAAACCTTCAATTTTTTTAAAAACAAAAAGTTCAAAAAAATATTTAGTTTATTTTTATTTTTTTATTGTTAAAAAAAGGGTCACACGACCTGGACCCTGTGCATACTAGATCGAATTTTTTCAATTTTATTTCAAAACAATGAGTTACATGGGCTAGAGACATGACCATGTGCAACACACAGACTGTCACATGAGTGTGTGTAAGGCCGTGTGCCCTGCACGACCTTGCACACGGGTTTGGGAGAAGCGAAAGATGATTACACACGGCCTAGACACACGGACATGTCTCAAGCTGTGTTGAAATTAGGCTTAAAGTTTTTGGTGTTGGCCGAAAATTTTTATACCTCTCTTCTACTCTCTTCTCTTTACTGAAACTGTTAAGTGATTACCCTCTTTACTTCCCAATTCTTTTCTCTTCTCCCTTAAGTTGATAGCTGAAACTTCAACCTTCCCTTTCTTCTTGTCTTTTCTTTCTTCCTACTTTTCTTCTTCACCACAAGCCGCCTTCTCTTGAAGCCCCTTATTGCCGAACCTTTCTCTTGGGATTTCCACTATAGTCGAAACCTTGCTGCTCCTTCATTGTCATCCTTTTATTTCTCTCCTTAAGTCAAATAGTTCTTTTGGTCCCAAGTGAAT